>CM077635.1:8027540-10527540 GCA_039660915.1 Euphorbia tirucalli | reverse complement strand
TTAGCATTTATTCTATTTTATAATAATAAAACATATCGTATTTTCTATTTTATATTTTTTTCCTCACATAATTCTAATATTACTAATGTCGATTAATTAATTTATCACATTTTATATGTTTATAAAACTATATAAACTCTATTAGCATTGTTTTATTAAATAACTAAAAAAATATTTAAAAGTATAACATTAGGAGTAACTATATAAAATTATGAATACAAACTTTTCATTTCTAATATACCTTATCAATAACATTAATAAACAAAAAGATATTATTTAAAAAAATCATGAAGATTCATAATAATATTTGTTGTTAGTATAGAGATATTATATTAAACTAATAAAAATGACAATATATATTAAAGAGAATCAATAATAACGATAATTTTTATTTTTTATAGTTAATATTTATAAGTATAGAACTATTGGTGCATGTATATATAGTACAAAAAATTTTATTAGAAATATTTTAATTAAATTTGAAAACTAACAGATAAATTTTTTTATTTATAACCAAGGGTAATTTTGTACTTTCAAATGAAAAAAAAAATAAAGGAAATGACTAAAGAGTTAATTTAGATAAAACTTTAGAACCTTAAAATATGTCTATGAATTGACTAGTATGATAAGTAAAAACATAGAGACTAATAAATTGGTTAGCATATAGTATTATAACTCAAACATATAAATATCAAATGCATATAGCCATATAAATCTTTGTTTATAACTAAAATATTATATACTCTAAAAATACTTATATTTAACTTGTGTATAAATTTTCATCAAGAAAACTGGTATATAAAATATTACTTCCTCCGCCCCATGAATATAGGCAAAAATTCACATTTTTGGCGTCCCATGAAATAGGCACAACTCCTTTTTTAACTACAAATGACCACTACTTTCCTATTCCAACTTTATTTATTATGGTTTAAAATTATTAAATTTAGAATAAATTAAATGTAATATGCATTAATTACATCATTAATTGAGGGTACATTAGCAAAATACCAATTGTATTTAATGTTTTTCTTGTTCACTGTGCTAACACACTTTTATCTATATTCGTGGGACGGAGGGAGTATGTAACCTACACATGATGTTATGAGAGACAAATAATTTCAAAATTTGGAATAAACATTCCATAATATTCCCATTCCAAATTAAACGCCCCTAAATAAGTATGATTCCTTTTACTTTCTGGCTAATTTCTACATGATTATTGGAGCTAAATTTTAAGTGGGCTCTTGCCAGTAATGTCCTAACGATTGATTCGAAGCCAGTGGTCTAAAAGCTCAATTTATTGTTCAACTCAAGCCTAGCCATGGACCTGAAAAATGGTGGTTAATACCGTTATTTTTGGATTAACATTTAGGATAAATATATTTGACTAGGATCTAGCCAACTAGAGGGGGTTTCTTAGTCTATTCAATCTTCAATTAAAGATTATAAAGGTAAAATTAGCATTTTTATGTCTGATATACCCTTATACAGAAGTTTCTACTTACACATTTGAAAATTTCTACTTATTGTGTTGCCCTTTTAGAAGTTTTAACTCTTGACAATTTTATTCGTTAAAAACACATTTGATACCTATTATACCTTTATAAATTACTTTAAATGGAAATATCACTTCTTTTTTATGTATATGTTTTGTTACTTTGTTTTCAAGTCTTTTTTTATTAATTTATTTTACTTTTTATTATTTATAAAATGTTTGTTTCATTTTACAATAACATTAATAATTTTAAAGGAGCTAAAAAATCTCTAAATTTAAAAAATAAAATAAAATAAAATCATTTTTATATAACAGAACTTTTCGATTAAGAAATTAGATTTGTTTTCTTATTTAGCAGAATTCCCTGTTTTGAAATCTACAAATTTAAAGGATCAAAAAGCTAAAATATAGCTAACACGTAAATTCAGCAAAAATACTATGCTATTCACTGCTATAAACAATTTTTTGCTTTAAAATTTTAGTAATTAATTTCACCAGAAATTTAGGGGTTTCCTTGTAATTAGACATAATAAATCATGCCAACTTCCAATAAGGAACTGTGAGGCACAATAAGAACATCAGGTTCTCTAGAATTCTTACTCATAAAACCATAAACAACATTTATAGCAAATTTCTTAATAATTGAAGATGATTTATTTGCCTTTGCATAGGAATGCCCAATAATGTAAGCAATACCTGACTCCTTTGCTCTCAATATTTTCACTGATTCATCTTTAAGCACACTATTCCCCATACGTTCACTAACATTTCCAATCATCTTGATATTATTTGCAGACTGCACCATCTTCTCCTTCGGATTCGGAGCAAAACTTGTTTCGGAATCTGAGTTTCTTCTGAATTCAATAGATGATTCATTGGTTAGTTCTGCAGCACTTTCTTCTTCTGTTTCTACAAACTGTACAATTCCAGACACCAATCTATTCTCAAACTCATAGTTTTCCTGTTGCACATCCTTGTAACCATACCTTACAATGATGCATCGGAACATGCCATAATCCTTCGGCCCGACCCTGCTTACAAGCAATCTTTCGTTTTCGCTAACATGAGGAACTTGAACAGATTTTACACAAACAAAAACTAGCACTTGATGAATCGCAGGCAAATTTGTTACAAAGTGTCCAAAAACAGCAGGAACTCCGGTCACCAGGTTTGTGTAAACCAGACTGATGCCTGGAACTCGAACCATGCCAAGGCTAGGTCCTAGAGACATTATCCGATTCATTGACACCTTGTTGTCTACATCAAATTGGTGCTTCTTCATAGTTCCGTAGTTCCATATATACATGGCTGCCATCAAGATGAAGGACAGCCCAAGAGCGACCCACCCTCCTTCTGGGACTTTGTAAACACATGCTGATATATAAAGCAATTCGATTGATCCAAAAAACACTAAGAAGACGATTGCGCTAATTATCTTTTTCTTCCACACGATTATCATCACCAGTGTCATCAAGCAAGTTGTCACAAACATAACAGTTGCAACTGCCATCCCTAAAAACAAACAAAATCATCAATTTTTTTTATGATAACATCTAACCGTAAAATACAATGGCATCCAGTTAAAAATTCCAACTCTACCATATGCATGACCCATCAAATTAGTGTCCCTCAATCCAGCAGTTACTGCTAAACAAAGGCACATTAACAGCCAATTGACCTCTGGGATGTATATCTGACCATATATTTTACTTGAAGTATGAACAATTTTCACATGGGGAAAGCAATTCAGCGCACAGCATTGGCTTATGATAGAAAAAGTTGCTGATATTACAGCCTGACTTCCTACCACAGATGCAAATGTTGCCACTAGAAACACTGGCCAAAACACTGACTCTGCATAAAAGCACAATGTCATTAATGGGAAGGATAAATCACAAAATGACAATGTCTTATAGTAGGTCTTGCCTGGTATAGCTTTGTAGAAGCTACTTTGAATATCTTTGTGGTGCTTCGAAAGGAATGCAGCCTCACCCATATAAGCAAGAATTAAACAGGGATATACTAGAAACGTGAATGCAACCTGGGAATCAAATTTCAGGTGTTCCAGTATCATAACCAAATTAATTTTGCTTTCTGAGAGCAGAAGAGTTGGTCAGATATTTAAGTGATTACCTTTATTGAGACCGATGAAAAATGACCCAGGTCAGCATACATTGTCTCTACTCCTGAAACATGCATTTAGAAAGATTGTAGATTTAATCAATAAGGCTTAGAGTGAACTATTACAACCTTATGTGAAGGTGAAACAGTACCAGCGATTGAAAGGACCAGTCCTCCTAATGATACCCATCCTTCAATCCCAGTGCTTTTAAGGAACTTCAACATGTAAATTGGAGAAATTGCGTGACATATATGTGGATTCCACCGAAATATGTTATATATTCCAATGCTACTAATGCAAAAAAGCCATGCTGTCACAATAGGGGCAAACATGAAAGCAACTCTACTTGTTCCGTAATGCTGAAGGGAAAATAGCCCCACCAATATAAAACATGAGACTATAATAACATAATCTGCAGGTAAAATAGCAGCTATTTCAAACAAATATGTATGAGTTCTAAATGGTCACCTATCTCAATGTGACAGATGAAGGAACTGCACGTATGATAATGGAAGAAGTAGGACTTACTTTCATGGAGTCCAATCATCTTGATTTTGACCCCTGAAACTGCTGAAAGAACTGAAACCAGAAAGAAGAGAAAATTAATGTATAAATAGGCTTAGGCTCCAATATATAGAAATTGGACTAGCTTAGAGGCTGAGGCTAAACATTAGGCATAACTACAACTCTTTAGGATGTGAAACACATCTTAACTGTGATTTTTTCTTCTGTATTATCCATTACCTTGGTTCAGAACAAAAGGAAAATGAATGTATTTGGCTCCTTAAACATGTTCCGAACTCATTTAAACTATTCGTGACCAAAACATGAACATCACTGGATAAAGGTTCATAAACATTACAATAAATACATCCAATTCTCATATCAACCATTATTCCACTAAATTGGTTTTACAGAATCCCATCCTCCTCGAAAGACCACCCATCTTTAACTTGGTATCACAGAACATTTCTGCACTAGCTATGCAGTAAAGGCAAAGAAGTAAAGACATTATGACAAACTATAATAATACCTGATATTGAAGGGGTAAGTACACCATCACTGATTGTCATGCATGTCCCCAGAAGAACGAAAATCAACAATTGTCTATGAAATCTTGGATGTTTCTCAAAAAATGACTTGAGAGCAGAACTCTGCCATGTGTCTGTAGATATCTCTGTTGCATAGGCAGATAATCTCTCATCTGTAGCCTGTTGGTTTGGTAGAGTGCTTAGCTTTCCATGCCGACAAAGAATAGAGTACAATGCGAAAGTACCACCTGCACCATAAGCGAAAAGTTGACATCAATAAGCTGTCTTTCTCATTTGCCCAAATCTGCAGCCATTGATCTCTGAGTTAATAAATTCTTTTGGAAACTATTAAAGACTTCAATGCACTTAAAACCTAAAATGCAGTATATGAAAAAACAAACCCCTTTTAAAGTTGCGGTTTAGCCTCCACTGTTATCAATATTTCGGTGCATTACAACCCATTATTACAGAATGATGTAGTCATTGCTATAAGAAAGGGAACTGATGAAACCAAGCCTGGTACAAATCATTGACTTAATGAAAATAATCCTAGTATAAACTAATGACTTGAGCATATTATCTTAGGTTTTCTTTAAGTGAATGTCATTACATAATAACTAGGAATTATATATGTGAAAAATTATGCAGCTGTTGACAAACTTAGGTCCTCAAAGGGGAGAATTGTCTCAAACTTATGAATTGCACATTGTCTCTCTAATTAGCTAAGTTGTGATACGTAACATATCCCCTCATATTTAGGAAAAAACATCAAGAGCCCAACTTCAGGTACTGGACTATGTTTCTGATTCATGTTAACAAACTTTGACCTAACTCCGTCTTAAAAGTACCTCAAAGGATTATCTCACACTTATAGATGGAACGTTTTCCTATAACTAGCCAATGAGGCATACTTCTTAAAATTGCAAATCTTCCAAATTGGAAATTCAATAATTGTTATAGAGACCCTAGCTAGAGTGGTTAGTAAAATGGTTTGAGCAAATGAGAAAGATATACCTTCACCATTGTCATCAGCTGACAAGACAATGAAAACATATTTGAAGAGAGCAATAAGAGTAAATGTCCAAAAGATAAAAGAAAGCACCCCAAAAATTTCTTCATCATCTTCATGAAGGCTTAACTTCCCAGAGAATGTAGTCTTATAAACATAGAGAGGAGATGTACTAATGTCACCATAAACAACACCAAGACTTTGATAAGCCAATGTGGCCACAGTCAAGCATGACGGCCTCTTGGAATTCTGATCATAAACAAATCTAAACCAATCAATCACCCTCTTCCTCACAGAAAATTAGAATAAAACAAAAAAGACTAAACAATATTGCAGATTAATCGACTATAACACTCCATTAGTTGTTTCTACTTATCATCGGTCAGGAATATTGAAGAGGAAACCCCAATATTGAATCAAAATGAGACAATCTAAAAGAATATTGCAGTACATTAATTACAGCAGCACATAAATGAAAGAGAAAAGAGGAAAAAGAATGGTGAAGTGGAGAGCACCTGAAGCTGAGAAGAAGATAATCCATGTTCAACCAATTCCTGAGAGGGATTCATTATTGCTTAATAATGTACCGACATAGGGAGAGAAGAATGAATGAATGAAGAGAATGTAGGAGGAAGTAAAAGGCAGTGGAAGATGCAAGCGATGCTGGGTGGAGAAACCCAAAGAAGTTGCACAATGCATTCAATGCTCCTTCTTTCCCCTATTTATTATTACTATTCTATTCCTTTATTTGTATTTACTAGTATTTTATTTTTTTAAAATTTTAATTACGTCAATTCCACATTTAATTTAGAGTTTTTTTTTTTTAAATTACATTTAATGCAGAATTAGTTTAAATTACAACAAGCAAAAAGTAATTTTTCAAGAAAGGCGAAAGAAGTTTGGTTAGTCAAATAAAATTATTTTGATTGTTAAATTCTCAAAATAAATACAAAATTATAAGTATTTTCATTCCTTTAAGGGAGTAATATATGTACCCGGAACTTTTAATACAAATTAATATTATATTATTGTCAAAATTTATTGAAAAATATCTTATGAGAAGATGGCACAAAGATAGGTTCCTGACATCAAATTATATTCATTTTATTTGTAAAAAAAAAATCAATGCACCAACTAATTTTATGATCTTAACAATTTATTGATTTTTTTACTAATACTTTATGTTGGTCGCTTAATGTTGTATTTTTTTGCAAGTAAAAATAAAATTATAAGTGGTCACTTTGACACACTGTTTCTGCCTTTATGAACGTGCCAGAAATTTTGACCATATTCCATACGTGTAAATAAGATTGGAGTAAATACACCTATATTTTTATCAAACAATTGTGTTAAGCTTAAAAGTATGAAAAAAAAGGAAAAAAAAAAATAGTTCGTCCTGTTAATCCTCCAAGACCCAAATAACTTGATTTTCTCCCATGAACTATTTGTGTTAACATATTAGTTCAATCAAGGTTTTATTCAATTCAATAGATCGACTAATAATATAATATTAATAAATTATAAAATGAATAATAAAATAAATTTACAATAAAAGTTAAAGTTCGTTATTAGCTTTTGAAAATTAAGGATTAATCAAAATAAATGCTTCAAAATGAAATAATTTGTGAAATTAAATTCTGAAAATTCGCAATAGCAAATTGATAAATTGCAATTAAATTGATAAACACGCTTACAGTGAAAGATAAACTAGGTTGATCAAGGCTGAACTAAGAGTGAGAAATTAAAATGCAGAGAACTTGAACAGAAAATCTAAAGATTTTGTTGAGCTATGAAACTTGTTGAGTTTTTTTTTTTTTTTTTTTTTTAGGCAGGCCTTCCTCTGTCGAGTAAAAGTCATCCATGGTACATAAATTTTGTGCCTACTAATATAATGGTACATGAACTTCAAAATTAGACATAAAGATAGTTGAACTTTAAACTTTACTAATATAAAAGTTAAAATTCTTTATTACAACTAAGGTTCCAACAAGTTAGAACAAAGTTCTAAAGCCGCTGATCCTATCACCGCCGCTCAGCTTGCTTCTCTTCACTCTCTATCGCGCCAACCTCCACACATTTTGCAGATCCGGTGGTGAGTGAAGCTTGTCCATTTCCAGTGTTGAAGCTCACTGTGTCGCATCCTCAGTTGCCGCTAATGGTTCAAATGTATGTTTTGAATTCAATAAATTCCATCAAATCTCATTTTGATTTTGTGCTTTCAGTACCATTTTGAATCACATGATAACCAATAAAATTTTTATTGGATCTCCTTTTGTGCTTTCAGTACTATTAGTTCTTGATTAACAAATGGTTTATATTTTTATTATTTTACATTGTTTGTATGTAAGCGCTTGTTATTTTTAGAGAAATGATTTTGCAGTGGATCCTAAAGCTGGAGGTTCTTGTGCCTTGTTTTTTCCTTGAGTATGAGTTATAGTTCTTCGTTGCTTTTCTAAAGAATTTTAATTTGCTTATTCAACTACTTTTTCTCTTATTATTTGGTGATGCTACTTTTCGTTACTTTTTCACAACTTCTGAAGCAGATTCAAAACATCAATTTCATTTTCTAGCCAAAGATTGTCATAAGATCACAAGAGAAGAATTTTTATTTATCATTAAATTCTTTTCATTTATCATGTTGAACCTTTTTTTTTTATTGACAATGGAAGATTTCCCTTATTTCTAAAGAATTAAAGTGGACATATCAATATTATAAATAAAAAACCGTGAGTTCATCTATAATGTACCCAGCATCGTGATTAGAACTTTTTTTTAAAGGAAGAGATTAAGAGAGAAAAAAGGATTGTGAAAATTAAAAAAAGCATTTAGTTGATGAGAAAAAAAGAAGGAAAATGGAGAATGAGAGAGAATGAAGGAATAAGGAGAAAGAAGAAGAAATGGGAAAATGGGGAAAAAAAAGTTAATAGAGGTGATGCGACATTTGTGACTTGTTATAAACACGATCAAAGGTAATTTGCAATCAACGGTCATTTCAATTTTTATGTTAGCGATGTGTAAAAGTTGATGTACTTTTTTTTGTCTAGTTTTGAAGTTCATGTACCATTAGTAAAGTGAAAATTCATGTACCATAGAAGATTTTTTAGCATTCCTTTATCTTGTATAAAGTTGTAATTATAGGAGAAAATAACTACTTTAAGAACTAACTGCCTTAGAAAACTGTACGAATCTTTGCCAACTACCAACAGATCTTCACTTCATCTTCCAACATTTTATTAATTAATCACCCACTAAATACTCTCATCTAACTTGCAATAACTATCCACAACAAGTAATAGAGAAATAAAATAAAGAGAATGAAAAAAATTGTAAATTAAAATAAATACAGATCTAGGACCCATATTTAACTTGACCCAAATCTAAACTTAAATTATGGTGGAAACAAATGCCTCGTGTGCTTGCATATTTATGTAAATAGCACATGTGTGAAATAAAAATTATCTCCCGTCAAACAAAACTAAAAGGACTGGTTTGAAGTTTTCACAACAAAAGCACCAATTCGCCCACACATCATCAGGTTACTGCATGGTCCTTTTAACAAAACAATTTTGAAAATGGAAGAAAAGCACAACCCATCTCTCCATTCCCAAAGATTTGAGCCGACTTATGCAAAAACACTCAACAATGATATATAAGTGGCCACAGACCAACTTTTCTTACTTTTAAGCTTATATGTGATTACATCTCATGCATAGCCATTGAGGCTCATACATTTGTGACTAAGGTCATATAAGTGCATAAGGGTGTATTGAAAATGATGCATGTGATATTAGTTGTTCGACATAAAGCCTTAAGCTGGAAACTACATTAAACAAAAGCTACTATAATCCTGCACATATTAGTTTTGCATTTTTGTGTGACATTCATGCTTGAGGCCTAAGGCCTACATTTGATTGGCATGCAAATACGTAATTAACAACTAATTGGAAATTTTGAATGTAAAAAATGTAAAACTGAAACTTTAAATAAACTAGAACTAGTTTCAGCATTCGCTTAGGACTTTTCTGGGTAACCCTTTTTCACCTTCTTGTAGCAAACTCTGGCAATCTTATGTTTCTTCTTTCTCTATATGAACAACTGCCAAATGCCTGCTTGCCCCTCAGACATCAATCATTGTCTTCCTTAATGAAAGGAACATCTGTTTGTGGCCTACTTAGTGACATCACAAAGGATTTATGATTATCTTTTCCTCTTGGAGAATATAGATGCATCATGATAGTCTTTTTGATGAAAATAACAAAGTCTCCAATCTTGATTTCCTCCATCTTTACTGCTTTAGTTGGCCAAATCTTCTTTGCCTTTCCTTTGCCCATTCTCTTTATCATTTTCTATAACTTTTTACTTCTCTCTGAATCTCTTTCTTTGGAATTTCTTCTTTTGTGTTTTACTGAAAAAAGCACAAAATATTTTATGCCTAACAATTTGCCACTACTTATTTGGTTTGGTGGATAGGGTTATGGATATGTTTATGTGTTAGGAACCCCTTATGTGCTTCAGTAATTAGTGATGCCCCTCATGCCCCCTCAATTTTGAAAAAAGTCCTTACTCGTCTTCCATGATAAAAGCATCACGATTGCTATGTTTGTCACTGTGGATTTGGACATGAAAAATTGACACAAAATGTATGTCCCCAATAGGGTTGCAACCCATAAGAGTTTTCAAAGCATTTTCCTCCAATTTCAGAGGAATATAATATCTTTCAGTAACTGTGGTATTGTAAGACTCACCATTTCCATATTTGCCAGCATTCTTTGATGCAACAAACTTCTTTGGTGGTGGTGGCATCATAGTCTTGGATTCAGACCAATCCTTCTTACTACTCTTACCGAAAACTTCAATAATCCATCCAATTCATCATTGTCATGAGTAATTCTCCTAACATCTTAAAACCATCATTCTATTTGGTCCTTTTTTTAAGTTGATCAATGGCCACATGCCTTATCTTCAAAACTTCATTTTGATATCATTTTGATCCCACTTGGTATGCCAAAAACTATATCTGCCTTTTTACATATGTGATTGTGCCATGAATTTTGATGGTATTCCACACGAATAAATGAAATTTGTTGTAAATTGGAGTAAATGCATCTATTCTTCTATCAAACAATTGTGTTAAGCTTAAAAGGATGAAAAAAACTAAAGTTCATTATTAGCCTTTGAAGATTAAGGCTTAATCAAAATAAATGCTTCAGAATGAAATAATTATTGAAAATTCATAATGGAAAATTTAGAAATTGCAATTAAATTGATAAACCGTTACCGTAAAAGAAAAACTAGGTTGATCCAAGGGTGAACTAAAAGTGAACAAACTGAAAGCTTGAGAAATTAAAATGTAGAGAATTTAAACATAAAATCTAGAGATTTTGTTGAGTTTTGAAACTTTGTTAAGTCTTTTTTTTTTTTTTTTTTGGATTTTGTCTTTGAAAGTTGTAATTATAGAAGGAGAAAATAATTGTTTTGAAAATCTAACAGTCTTAGAAAACTTTATGTATCTTTGCCAACTGCCAGCAATTCTTCACTTCATCTTCCTGTATTTTCTTAAGTAACTACCCACTAAGCACTCCCTTCTAATTAATTTGAAATAACTATCCACAAAAAGTTACAGAGAAATAAAATAAGAAAATACAAAAAGAAAATTATAAATTAAAATAAATACAAATCTAGGATCAGTATTTAACCCAACCCAAATCTAAAACTAGATTATGGTGGAAACACACGCATTATAATTTTATATTATTTTCCCAAATTCTTTGAAAAATTAGATATTTTGGCATATATTATCTTTAATTCGGGTTCTTATTATAATCAAATAATCGCAATTTGGATCAAAATATTTTTAGCTAGATGTGTAACACCTATTAATTTATCCTTATGAATAAATGTTTTTTTTTCATGACATTTTTCAGTCCACCGTGTTACGCCCTAAAAGAAGTTTTCATAAATCTTTACCTTTGTATGGTTTAGGAGTAATAAAGTATGGTAAAAGAGATGTGATATAATAATGGTGCAAGAATATCATATCATGCTTTAATTCATGATGAGAACCTATTTTGTTACTTTATGTGTTGAGTCTATTGCAGATGCTCATTTATGGAGTGAAAATCCATTTTGAAGGAGTTTGAAACTTGAAACCGGAAAAAAATTGAAGAATTAGGACTGGAAAAGAGATGAGTGAGTTATAGTCATTGTAAAAGCCATACAGTTATTGGTTGATAGCCATACGACTGTTGATGTGACAGCGGTAGTGCTGACTATTGGTCACCAGAATTGTATGAAAAATGGGACAGGTGGTGATTATAGGGTTTTGAAACTTAAACTCCACTAATGATCAAGATTATAGCTGGTTTTTGGACTGAAGGGAACTCAGAGAAAGGAAATTAAGCAACAATTACAATTAACATCAAGGGAAAAGAGAGAAAGAGAGAGAGAGAGAGAGAGAGAGAGAGAGAGAGAGGAAAGGGAATTCTAAGAAAAAAACTCTTGAATTGATTCTAAGTTAATTCTCAATCACTCTTGAGAGCTCAAAGTTTCGGTTTCAAAGATATAATTCAGCTACAATTCATCTAAATTACAGTAAGAATTTAAGGAAGAGTAAGAGAGAGAGCTATCAAATTTCAAAACCAAATTCCTTCAAATCAATCAAATTTCCAATCACCAATCCTTAATTCCTATCTGGGGGTCATCTTGGACTTAAATACAACTTTATTCGAGGTTAGAATGGGAGTATTTAGGCTTAATTTGGAGAATCAAATGTTTTTGGTTGAAGTTTCAAGCTTTAAAGAATCTGGATTTTCACACCTCAAATCGGTTTTCTAAAGATCAATTGGAGAAAAGCATCAAAGGTAACTTCTGAGCGGCCTTAAAACTCTATTTATTGCTTTCTGCTTTGATTGGGTGCATCATTCCACACGTTTTCATTTTCCTTTATTTTATGTAATTCCGGTAAACCAGAGCCGTATGGCTATGGTTTAATTTTCAGAATTTAGTGATTTGATTTTTGACAATTTCTCTGGTTTATCCAAAGCTAGAGCCGTGCGGATGTTATAATAATCATACAGCTGTTGTCTTCATATATGTAGGGTTGTTGTTTTGATTCCAGAATTTTATTTTTGTGTTTTTTCTTCTTCGTGCATTTCCATATCATTTTGACCTAGATTTTATTTTTGAAGTATATTATAAAACAGTTTAACGATTCAAATTTTAATTTTTTAAAATCGGCCACTTGGTATATGTAATATATAAAATTGGATAAATTATTTTATAAAATTGTTTTCGGAATCAAATTTAGCAATTTAAAAAGTTTTTCAGGTCTAGTCGAATAAATATGCCGGATTATCCTGATTATCCCCTTTCACGTCCTGAAATATCTTAATTCCCTATTTCTGAGTTTGTTTGGGTCTTATGTGATATATTTGTTTATATACTAAAATTTGTTTCGAAAGTTGATTTACGTTAGATGTATATTAGCTTTTGCTTTAGATTTTATGTATTTTAAGCCAAATGTAAATATTAGATTTTTGTGTGTAGGTGTTTGTACCCCGAATTCCCTTTTATATTATCTCCTAGGTTAGTTTATTTGTTTAGGTTGTAATAATTTTACTTTTCCGAATTTATTTATATTTTATAATTTATTTATATCTTTTTCTACTTGAGCATTTGAGTTTAATTCAATTAGAACAAATTGTAGAAATATAAAAAGCAAAGAAATGAAAATTGCTAAAGTGATTTTTTGAATTAGAAAGAAATAAGTGATTTGTCCAAACCCAAATCTCTGACTAAAAGGTATAGCAATTCCTGCTCTGCTCGGCTATACCAAAATTTCTTGTTTGAGCTGAATTGGGTGGTGAATCTTGTTACTTTTAGTAAGATCGATCAGTTTCGTTCATTTTCTTATTAACTTTCTGAAAACTCATTGTCACACTTTATTCAAAAACCCTGGCCCCAGCGTTGCAGCCTGTGTGCTCTAAAGGATTGTCTGCTGTAAACTCATGATTTAATACTATAAATTTATATGAAATTACAATTATAACATTCACATATATAATTAAAGGCAAAACTACAAAATAGAACATATGTGCAAATCATAAAAAATGAAAGATAATTTGGTAATAACTGACGTATGTTAACATGAAAATACTCTAATTTGGAGTATTAAAAAAATTACATCTTTCAATCTATGATTTACCATGAGTTACATACCTTTTATTTACATCTCCAAATAAATATGAACATATTTCTACATCTACTTTACCTTACTATGATAACCCCAAACCAAATATATTATTAATAACTCTTAAAATCAGATTATATGTATCACAAACGGAAAACAACACCACAAATATCACAGCATAATTACATTCAAGATTAAGTTTATAACAAATTAATAATATTTTTCAAATAAAGGATCAATTTGGAGCGAAAATTAGCTTATATGATAATTTGGTTCAAATTATATTTAAGTAACAATTTAACCCTTTAAATTTACATATTTAGGATTAAATTAGTTTAAAATGACAGTATCAATATGAAAAACTAACATATGTGAAAAAATAACCTCAACAATATTTCACATTTATCATTTTGGGTAACTCTAAAGCTAAATTGATTTCAATTTTGATTTTGTAGAAAATTTATTGCAAAAGCATCTCACCAAATTAATCTTTATCCGAAAAAAACAGTATTCTTTGACAAATTTTAAAAGATAAAATTAATGTTGTGTTGTTTTTATATATACTACAAAAATGCCCTTGCGATGCTTTGGGTACTAAAATTTTTGTTCAATTTGTACTTTAATAAGATAAATCTTAAAACATTTATAGATCATTGATACTTTTATCACCAAAAATTGTAAAAACGTGGCAAACATAATTATATAATGATTGCAATCCAAGTAGAATTTGATTATTCTTAAGCACTTGTTACCAATGCAACAAAATATAAATAATAATTTTTTTCAATTAATTGATAATAAAATAATTAAAGTGGAAGTAACATTGTTCATGGATTAACCTTTTATGGATGGCCGAGTTGAACACCTAAAACTAAATAATCTTGAAAAATTAGTAAATGAATTAGATTTTATATAGAAAGATGGTGTTGATTTAGAAGATGTAATATTAAAAAGTGGACACTTACAGAGCTTTTTGTTTATTGGTAATTAACTTGGACATGAGTCGTTTTTAAAGTGCAACATGTACAATTCTTTAGTGAATATGTTGATGTTAAATATTTCAAATGACTTGTTGGAGTAGAAATAAGACTTGGAAATTCTTTCTTAATAATTTCACAATCATCTTTAAAAATATAAAATACTTTAAAGATGATTTGTGAAGGTTCTTCTATAGCATTACTCCGTTGAATTTGGAAATTTTTTTATATCTCGCACATCTTTGCCATTGAGGGGTGTGAGTGGACGATCCTAAAAGAGACGTGTCTCGCGACCGGGCCAAGAAGATTTTTTAATTAGGGTTTTATGAAAACGGCGTTTTATAGTGAGAAAACAAAGAAACTCAAATTCTCTCACTAAAGTGACAAGAGTAGCCACTCGGCTCAGCTCAACAAGGAAAATTACAGTACAGTTGAGATGAGCTATGAATTGCTATACCTTTAGTCAGAGATTCGGGTTTCGACAACTCACCTATTTCTTTTCAAATCAAAACATATTTAACAGTTTATATCAATTCCTTTTATATTTTCTACAGTTGATTTTATCTTGAATTATTTAACCGCTGCTTACACATTAAGATATAAATAAAATGTAGAAAGCAATAAATAAATTCTAAAAGCAGTAAATAAATTCGAAAAATTTAAAATATACAAACCAATCAAATGACTAACCTAGGGGTTACAATGTAAAAAGGATTCGGGGTACGCATTTTACCTATACAAACATATAAAAATAAAAAGCTTCATCTAACTTAACATAAATCTACTTATAAAACAAAGTTAGTATAGATAAATATATATACACATAAAACTCATATAGACTCAGAATTAAGGTTCAAAACAGCTCAGGATGTTAAACGGGGAAAATCAGAAAATTCAATAAATTACCCATTTTATTTGGAAAACATTCTGAAACGCAATTTTGATAGGACTAGAAGTTCATTTAAAAATCAATTTGTCCGGTTTATTATTTCTACATACAAAAATGGGCTGATTTTCAAGAAACTGATGTTTCTATTGTTGCACTGGTTTACAAAAAATTAATGTAGAAATTAAATAAGTACCTGAGGTGAATTTGTAAACGTGGAAAAGAGCGCCGTGAATGAAGGAAAGAAAAACTTACCTGCCTCGGGATTCAATGTCGTAGACATGGTGCTTTGACCGTTGACTCCACTCGGAATTAGCAATTTGACTTGCTAGGGATTTGATAAGGGCTTCGATAATAAAGGCTTTAATAATAAGGATTTTGATAATGAGGGCTTCAATAATAAGGGCTTTGATACTTTGTGGGGATAACAAGCTTCATTAGTAACTGGCTTGGTGGGAATGGAATTCTGCTGCCTTATGTGTCACTCTATTTAAAACTTTGTAAATCCTTTGTTGAGTAGTTTGTTAGGAATGAAATTCTTTCCATTAAGGATTGTTTTAAATTCTATCTTTGATGCAATAAGTCTTCATTCCTTGATCGATAGGTTTTGAAACAAAAATTTTTGCCTTTTCAATCAAGAGTGAAGACTGGCTGGAAAAGAATTAAATTTCCTATAAATGAATGTCTAATGCATGTTATGCATGTTTGAATGACAGATGCATATGCATGTAAACATCAAAGGATACTCTTTCAACTATTGTCCAGTTGAGTTTCTTCTGCTGGGGAAGATGCATCATGCCCCTAGTTGACTTCAATTGGGGAGTACATTATTTATTTAGTGAAATCTTTGCAATTCTATTGTGGATATGTGATTACTGTTGAGGAAAATTGTGATGTTCTTTATTTGGGTTCCGCTAGGATATAATGAAAATTTTTACAATTTGCCCTTTGTTAACCGCTACTGGAGAAGGATAAATTTGAAAATGCTCTAACTTTTACCTAAACTGCTTAATGTGAGTTTTCAACTTAGTGAGTTGCTCTAATTTTTGCCTAAGGAGGCTTTTTGGTTTTCACCTCAGTGAGCATTTTTTTTATGAAACAAAATAATGTATCACATGTACTTCATTTATACAAATCAAAATTACAAAGTTTTACAACATTTAAGCTTGAATCTACATCAAAATTTTCAACAACATCAAGAAAAGATGAATCAGATTTGGCGAATAAAAAAATATTTCAATATTTTTAATACATTTCCATTATTAAATAGTGTGATCTTTATAACCAGCTAAATGCAAAGTGCTTTCTTTCTATAACCAGATAACTTTGTTCATGCATTTTGACACAATCTTAAAAGCACATTTAAACAGAACATCACACTTTATTAATGAATTCAGCATATGTATATTTGAAAGAATTGATTTTCGATATGGTATATATTCCACACAGAACCAGACCCATCATCAGTTGTCCCTTTCGGATTTTCCAACTGATCATTTTCTCTCATGTCTTAATTTTTGCTTAGGCTACCCTTTTCGGGTTTTCAACCTAGTAGACTTTTCTTTTCATTTTCATTTCTTTCTTTTCTCTTTACATATGATAAAGCTTTAAGTGGTCTTAATTAACCGGATCCATGAATTCATTTCCGTCCATATCCATGATTCTGACACCACCTTTCGATAGTACTTTCTTCACAACATATGGACTTTCCCAATTTGGCTTAAACTTTCCTCGAACATCACATTTTTGGGTCTCAACTGCTTCAAAACCAGATCTCCAGCTTTCAACTGTTTCTTGGGATACTTCACTTTCTGATTATAAGATTTAGCCATTATGCTCTGGTGCATCTATAAATGATCAAGTGCTTTCAACCTCTTCTCATATATAACTGCTAACTACTCATATCTAGCTTGAATCCATTCAGTTTCTAGCAATTGAGCCTCTAAAGCTATTCTGAGTGATCTGAGTTCCACCTCAACTGGCAATACTGCTTCCATACCATACACTAAAGAATATGGCATTTCTCTTATTGGTGCTCCGAAACTGGTTCTATAACCCTAAGGAGCATATAGTAACTTCTCAGCCCAATCCCTATAGGTGGTTACCATTTTTGACAAAATCTCCTTTATTGACTTGTTAGCTGCTTCTACTGCACCATTAGCTTGTGGTCTGTATGGAGAAGATCTATGATGTTTAATACCATGTTTTGCAAATAATTCAGTTGTTGCCCCTTGAAATTGTACTCCATTATCAATCATTACATGATGAGGAACTCTATATCGAGCAAAGATATTCTTCTGAATAAACGTAGCCATCTTCTTAATTGTCACACCAGTGAATGATATTCTTCTGAATAAACGTAGCCATCTTCTTAATTGTCACACCAGTGAATGATTCTATCTCAACCCACTTCGAAAAGTAATAAATAACAACTACTATGAATCTGTACCCATTAGATGCTGTAGGACGAATCTCCCCAATTATATCTATCCCGCAAGCTGAAAACAGCCAAGGAGATGCCAAATTCTGTAATTCTAGTGGTGGTAGATGACTGATATCAATATAAATCTGGCATTCATGACATTTTCTCACTTCCTTCACATAATCACACTGCATTGTCATTCAAAAATACCTATGTCTCATTATCTTTCTAGTCAAAGCTATCCCATTCATATGAGGTCCATATGATCCCAAATGTACTTACTGAATCACTACTTCTACCTCTTGTTATGTCAAACATCTCAGAAGAACTCCATTCAGTATTCTCTTGTATAGCTTATCTTCAAAAATTCTAAACTGACTAGCTAACCTTCTTAATGAAACTTTATCAGCAATACTAGCTTCTTCTACATACTTTCCCTCCTTCACATGCTAGTTGTTGGGATTTGTCACTGGAAATCACCCGATTAAAGCGGAAGAACGTGATGATTTCCTCAAATCCAGCCCAGGAACAATTGAGATGGAAATTGGAAAAATAAAAAATTAATCACAAGAGATAAATCTCTTACCCGAAATATCTCTTTAAGAGATGGATGCAGACTGCAGGAATCAATCTAGAATCCCTCCTCGTTCACGTACACGAACGCCTAACGAACACCACCCGTGCTAGCGTGGGAAAACATGAAACTTTGGAGAGGAGGAGGAAGAATTTCGGCCACCAGTGATGTTACTCACCTAGGCCAAAAATCCTAGGGTTATTTTAACCCTAGGTGGCCGAAATTCGATCAGCTTCTCCTTTTGTGTGGGCTTTCATCTTTTAATTCAGGCCCAAACCTATTTAATTAGTCTGGTTTAAATTAATTTCAAGCCCAACTTTAATTTACCCATGTATTTAATATATTACACCAAATAACATATTATTTACATTCAAATTAAAATTGGTTTGACTAATTAATTTAATCCATTAAATTAAAATTAGATCTTCACAAAATAAATTCATATGTAAACCTATACATATAAATATTTCCATCTAGGAAATAATCTCATAAATAATCCAATCAATTATGAGGAAGCCAATCAAATATTAATTTTATTATTATGATCAATCCAATTGATCTTTATAATATAATTAATATATGTTCCTCTTTCTCTAGAGTGTATACTCCAAGTATACATGTGATTCCTTAAGTCGGTGTTCAGTCGCTCATTGTGTACGATCCTGTGGGCCCATCTTTATGTTGGCAGTGGGCCTGTGGCCCACAGACTGTAGTTGGGCTCTAGCAAGCCACTACAACCACCAATTAAGATAGAGATGGCAGTCTAACTGTTATCATAACCCTGTAGTTTGAACTTGTATATCCTATGTCATCGATATCGGTGTCCAACACAGAGGCATGGATTGATCACCCTCTTTTGTGTCCGGACATTAACTTGATCCCAAATGTAATGAAGCTCACAAACAAGTTCCAACTTTTTTGGGTGTGGCCACACTCTTATCAGTCACATTCATCAAGAGGCCGGTGATATCTTCTCAGTGGACTACTCAGTGACAAACCCCTTCTACATATCCACAGCATTGCCATGCCAAGTGATATACCTGAAAGTACCCATACTTGGCACCCTATTATAGGCCCTTTAGGCGTACCCCTAAGTATGCAACCTCAAATGCAATACCATCATATGGTCAGGTCAAAGGATCCATATAAGTACTACACGAGAATCACTTGTGATACTATACCATGTGGATTTCTCATTTAGTGGATCTATCCAGTACCATGCCCTTTTTTTACATGTACCCATTAACTTGGTTGACATCCCATGTCTAATGACAGGTAAGACACCACCATACAACTAGGTTAATGATAGTCTCTGGTTCCATTCATTCCCATTACTGGAACAGACTACGGATGTCTTTATGGTCATATCGTTTACCCTATCCATAGTCTTATTGCCAAGTGCATAACACTTGTCATCATGGATATGGATATGTCCATTGGATACTTCATTTAATATAATGCACAAGATATGTATAATAAATGAATTAATGCCTTTATTAATAACACAAAAAGAGTATGATACATGAATCCAATAAATGTATAATACAAATACAAGGTCTAATGCCTCGGGACTAGGGCATATCCAACATTAGTAAATGTCAAAGAACCATGGCTTTTCTTCGTCTATCAACTCCATCCCTTTCTGAACATTAAAGCATGCTTGTTTAGAAATTGCTACAATCAGAGGCTGTATTTGTGTTCTTTCCATATTCTCCGACATAGAAGATAATATTGCTAGTGCATCAGCCATTTTATTCTCTTCCCTGGGAACATGTCTAAATTCACAATAGCCAAATAAATAGTTTTTATACTGCAACAGTTCTAAATAAGGCCTTAAGGCTTCTTCTTTCACATCCCATTCACCCTGAGCTTGTCTATTTACCAGAAGTGGATATCCAACGATTAATGCATCATTTGCCCCTAGCGGCAAAAGAGCTTCCATCCTAAATAAACATGCTTCATATTCTGCTCCATTATTTATGATGGGAAAATCCAATCTCTTTGACAAGGAAATAATTTCACCATCTGGTGTTGCTACAATTATCCCAATTCCAGCGCCTTTTCTGTTTACAGCTCCGTTAAAGCACATAATCTATCTCTTCACTTCTACCATAGCCAGTTTTTCATCAAGAACTCCATATTTTCTACATAATCTGATTCCTACCGTTGATTTGCTAGAAATTTTACTATAGCTCATCCTTTGATGACCTTCTTAGTGACATACTTAATATCAAATTTTGATAAGAGTAACAGCCATTTAGATAATTTTCCAACCAACACCGGTGCTTCGTACAAGTACTTTATTGCATCAACTTTAGCCACAACTTTTACTTTATATGACTAGAAATAATGCCTGAGCTTCTTCATCAGCCAAACCATTGCTATACATAACTTCTCTACCAATGTGTACTTGGTTTCATATTCCAACAACTTTTTGCTAAGATAATAAATAAGGTACTCCTTCTTTCCATCCTGCTCATGTTCTAGCATTGCCCCTATTGACGAATCTTCAACTGCTAGATATAGAATAAAGGCTTTCTTGGAACTAGTGGACTCAAAACTGGAGGATTTACCAGATAAGATTTAATCTTTTCAAATGCCAACTGACACCTGTCATCTTATATAATCGTCTGGTCTTTCTTCAACAACTTGAAAATTGGCTAACAAACTAAAGTCAATCGTGTTATGAATTGACAGACATACTATGAGCGGACGATCCTTTAGATGAATTTTACAGGCTGTGAGACTGGGCCGGGGTTTTAATGAAAATGAAAAATTGGTTTTTCAAAATAGTGAGAAATCAACGAAACCGATTAATCTCACTAAAAGTGACAGGAGTCGCCACCCAGTTCAGCTCAACTAGGAAATTACGGCATAGTCAAACCGAGTAGGAGCCACTCCACCTTTTAATCAGAGATTCGGGTCTGGATAAATTACCTCTACCTTGTTTAAAATAATTATTAACTATACTGAATTGCACCTTTTATATTTGAAGATGGATGAAAAAGATAGAACAGATTCATTTCATCCTCCATAGGCGGAGGGCCTTTCACTTCTTCATCTTCCTTAGCATTCAACTTCAAAATATTTTCCAGGTCAACAATTATCTTAGACTCTTGTTTTGCAGAAAGATTCTTCTTCTCAACTTTAACCAACTGTGCTTCGGCCTTCATCATGATTTCTGCAATTTCAAAAATTATAGAATCAAGGTTTTCCTTCGTCATAAATTTTTTTTCTTATACCATTTCTTAGTCTTCGCAAAAGCATTGTTTAGGGCAACAATCAATGCTTTTGAAATCACTTCCATAGCTTCATCACAAATCTTCTGCTCAGCTTCTTCCTTAGACACTTCTTTCTTAGCATAGCTTACTTTCTTCTTTATCTCCTCCACTACATTAGTTGACTTCTCAGCCAATTTCATTTGGCAGATGACGGGCTTGAAAACTATCTCTTCTTCTATCACTGGTGCAATCGGCTCTTCTTAACTCTTCTCAAAGTGAACCACGCCTGAGAATATCTCAAAACCAGGCCATACAACATCTCCAACTTTCACAGGCTCAGTGTGCTCTTTGTATAGCTCTTCGCCAGCTTTAATGAATGGTTTCATTATGAACTTGCCATTCTTCCCTTTCTTCTAACTCTTCTGTAACGCTTCAGCTTCATATCCTAAATCATGCTGTCTTAGCTTTCTAAACTCAATATTGAATTTCGGCATCCCCTACAAATTAGCCCCAAGACCTAACCCTAGTCTAAACTTTTGTTTACACAGGTAGTCAGATAACCACTTCGCATGTAATTCTTGTTGGATATGCCCTAGTCCCGAGGCATTGGTCCTTGTATTTGTATCATACATTAATTGGATTCATGTATTATACTTATTTGTGTTATTAATAAAGGCATTAATTCATTTATTATATTTATCTTGTGCAATATATTAAATGAAGTATCCAATGGACATATCTATATCCATGATGACCAGTGTCATGCACTTGGCAGTAAGACCATGGATAGGGTAAACGATATGGCCATAAATAGATCCGTAGTCTGTTCCAGTCATGGGAATGAATGGAACAAGAGGCTATCATTAGCCTGGTGGTATGGCGGTGTCTTATCGGTCATTGGACATGGAATGTTAACCAAGTTAATAGGTACATGCATAAGGGGCATGGTACTGGATAGATCCACTTAACGAGAAATCCACATGGCATAGTATCACTAGTGATTCTCGTATAGCACTTGTATGGATCCTTTGACCAGACCATATGATAGTGTTACATGTGAGGTCGCATACTTAGGGGTACGCCTAAAGGGCCTGTAATAGGGTGCCAAGTATGGGTACTTTCGGGTATGTCATTTAGCATAGTAATGCTATGGATATGCAGAAGGGATTTGTCACTCAGTAGTCCACTGGGAAGATATCACCAGCCTCTTGATGAATGCGACTGATAAGAGTGTGGCCACACCCAAACAAGTGGGAACTTATTTGTGATCTTCAGTGCGTTCGGGATCAAGTTAATGTCCGGACACAAAAGAGGGTGATCAATCCATGCCTCTGTGTCGGACACCGATATCAATGACATGGGATGTACAAGTTTAAACTACATGGTTATGCTATTAGTTGGACTGCCATATCCATCTTAATTGGAGGCTGCAGTGGCTTGCTAGAGCCCAATTGCAGTCTGTGGGCCAAAGGCCCATTACCAACATAAAGATGGGCCTACGGGATCGTACACATTGAGCGACTGAACACCGATTTAAGGAATCACATGTATGCTTGGAGTATACACTCTGAAATTAATTATATTATAAAGATCAATTGGATTGATCCTAATAATAAAATTAATATATTTAATTGGCCCTTCATAATTAATTGGATTAATTATGAGATTATTTCCTAGGTGGAAATATTCATATGTATAGATTCACATATGATTTTATTTTGTGAAGATCTAATTTTAATTTGATGGATTAAATTAATTGGTCAAACTAATTTTAATTTAAATGTAAATAATATATTACTTGGTGTAATATATTAAATACATGGGTATATTGTTGTGCTTGAAATTAATTTGAACCAGATTAATTAAAATAAGATTGGGCCTGAATTAAAGGAAGGAAGCCCACACAAAATGAATGAGCAAAGCTGGGCCTTAATTCCCTTAGGGAATTCGGCCAACCCAGGGTTTTTAACCATAGGAGAATTCGGCCAACAGGGAGTAACATATAATAGCCGAAATTCTCTAGCCTCTCCTCTCGATAATTCGTGTTTTCCGATGCTAGCACGGGTGGTGTTCCTTAGGCGTTCGTGTACGTGAACGAGGAGGGATTCTACATTGATTCCTGCAGTCTGTATCCATCTCTAAAAGAGATATTCCGGGTAAGAAAATTATCTCTTTCTATTAAATTTTTATTTTTCCAATTTCCATTTCAATTGCTCCTGGGCACGGATTTGAGAAAATCATCGCGTTCTTCTGCTTTTATCGGGTGATTTCCGGTGAAAAATCCCAACAGTGGTATCAGAGCAGGCTTTTGATCCATGGAAATTGTTAAAATTGGTTGAATCCCATGTTTTAAAATTGGAGATTTTTTATTGGGGTTCTTGGATTGGGTTTAAGATTTTTCCCATTTGATTTTCATACAATTGGAATTAAATATGCGTATTGGTTTATGTTTGTTTAATTTAATTGTATGTTTTTGGAATTCTTGGTGAATTTCTTGTTGATGGATGCCTTCATTTTTTTTAATATTTTTTTTCTGTTTAAAAAAAAAATTTGGCTGTTCCCGGGGTGCGATTCCGCCGCCGGCGGGAGCAGTGGCGGCAGCCGCTGCCTGCTGCTGTGCCAACAGTAGCAGTCGCTACTGCCCCTAGCAGCGGCTGCTAGGACAACTTGGTTGCCCTAGCCGCAGCGGGTCGGGCCCAGTTTTTTTGGATTTGGAGGGTTTTTGGGCCCGGGGCCCAGTTCTAAAATTTTAATTGGTTTTAAAATTCGTGTGTTTAAATTTATGTAATTTAAATGCGTGTGGTTTCTTGAATGAAATTTTATTTTATTCATGTGATATTAATTTTGGAAATTAATATGGTTAATTGAAATTGGTTCGGGTAATTTTGGCATAATTACTTGGACGGCTGAATTGGACCCATGGTTTCCCAATTCCAGTGGGAGCAGTTGGACTGCCAGGGCTGGAGGCCCAAAGCCCGTTAAGGGTTAGAACCATGGCGGGCCAAAATTGGCGATTTCAATATCATGGCTTGGACATAATTGAAATGGGCTTAAATCATGCATTATAACATGCTTATGAATTATATGTATTGGATGCATATGGATGATTAAATATTTTGTATGATTGGATGCTATTGGGCCTTATTCAAGATGGGTTGTATTTTCTTTTTGGGTAATTACGGCCTGCGTGTCGTTTTTCTTTTTTTTTATTGTAATTTTATTTTGTTCTATTATTATAAAATTTGTAAAAGAAGAAGCCCATGGAGTGGTGAGCCCAAGTGGAGGTGCAAGCCCAGAAGGAAGAAGATGGAGGCCCACCTGATATTGTTTTCTAGTATAGGTTTACTAGAATAATATTAGGATGTATTATAGGTCCATAGCAGTCCATTTTACTTATTTATTTAATTATGCTTTATATTTATATGCATGTATGTATGTATGATCCAACCCCATTTCACTCGCCTTATGTATGCAAGCCGTTGTTAATTGAATCTAAAAACCAAATGAAATTACTAAGTCGCTTAAAAGTGCTTCCCTTATTCAAAACCGGCTCGAAGTGGGAATAGGCCAGTTGTAGACAATTCCCTCGCAGGATACACTGGAGTATTGTCACTTTGTATTGGGTTAGGGTATGGGATACTCTAACACTTGAATAGAGGTTTTGACTTAGCATGGGTAGTAGGATTCTCCTGGCCCTAAGCACAGATAGGTAAGTGCCAACAAGCCCATCAAACCGAGAGTCCCTAGGTTGGGATTGGATGGCGTTCCTACCTAAATAGTTAGGGTATAGTTGTACCAGGCCCTCGTCTGGCTATATCTTAATGAAATATGGATCTTGGCCCATGAGCCCAACAACTCGGTTTAATTAATAACTTGATTCATTATTAATTTCATATGGGAATAACAAAGTAAAGTCCTTTATTAACACTCTAAATGTTTTTCTGTGTAGAAACTCTAAATGGCAAACAACAATACTTTATCACTGCGATCGATTCTTGAAAGGGACAAGCTTTTCGGTCCTAACTTTTTGGACTGGTCTAGGAACTGGAGAATAGTTCTAAGATAGGAGTCCAAAGAGTATGTGCTGAGAGGCCTGTACCGGCTGCGCCTCAAGGACGTAATCCACCAGCTGCCCAGCTGGAGGAATACCAGGCGCATGTCAAGGATAATAGGGATGTGACATGCCTAATATTGGCCTGTATGGTCCCCAAACTGCAAAAACAGTTTATGGACCATCAAGCATTTGCTATGATAATAACTCTAAATGAGATGTTTCAGGAGCAAGCTCGTCAGGAAAGGTACCTGACCAACAAGGCATTCCACTCCTGTAAGATGGGGGTCGGGACATCTGTGAGCGCACACGTGCTCAAGATGAAGGGCTATTTGGACACTTTAGCCCGTCTCAGATCGTCCATCTCTCAAGAGTTAGCGGTGGACACAATCCTTGCCGGATTCTTATGATCAGTTCATCCTGAACTATAATATGCAAGGGATGAACTGCACTGTCAATGAGTTGCATGGGATGCTTAAACTTACTGAGCAGTCGATTAAAAAGACTCTGTCGGTGCTGCTGGTCAACAAGGGGAACCCTCCTGTTGCCAAGGGTAAGGCCAAGGAAAAGGCCAAGGCCAAGGCCAAGAAGGCCAAGGCTAAGAAGGCCAAAGCCCAACCCAAGGCCCAGCAGAAGGTAGGTCCTGAGGATGTCTGTTTTGGGTGTAGACAGGCGGGCCATTGGAAGAGATCATGTCCCAAGCTGATGGGAGAGCAAAGAAGGGGCCAAGGTGCATCCTCTTCAGGTATTTATGTTATAGACATTAACCTTACTGTTTCAACATCCTGGGTATTGGATACTGGATGTGGTTCTCACATTTGTTGCAATGTGCAGGGACTTAAGAATAGAAGGTCACTGGGGTCGGGAGAGGTGGACTTCTAGGTCAGGAATGGAGCAAGGGTTGCTGCCATAGAGATCGGCGAATACCACCTTGTGATGCCTAGTGGATTGGTTTTAATTTTAGAACAATGTTATTTTGTACCTACTATGTGCAGGAATATTATTTCAGTTTCTATGTTGGATATATCTGGATTTCATTTTACTATTTCTAATGGTAGAATTTCAATATCTAGAGAGGGATTATTTTATGGAGATGCTCTATTAAATAATAGCCTATATATCCTGGACTTAAATGAAACCAATCACGTCTATAACATAAACACAAAAAGGGTTAAGCCAATCGAACTTAATCCTGTCTACCTATGGCATTGTCATCTCGGCCACATAAACGAGAAGCGCATAGCTAGGCTTCACAAAGCCGGAGTCTTAGGATCATTTGACTTGGAGTCAATTGATACATGCGAATCATGTTTACGAGGCAAGATGACCAAGGCGCCTTTTAGCAAGAAGGCTGAAAGGGCCACTGGCTTATTAGACCTAATACATTCAGATGTATGTGGACCTATGAGCGCAGCGACCAGAGGTGGACACCTGTACTTCGTCACGTTCATGGACGATTTCAGTAGATATGGCTATGTCTATCTGATGAAACACAAATCTGAGACCCTTGATAGGTTTAAGGAATTCAAGAATGAGGTACAGAACCATCTATGCAGAAATATCAAGGTGGTTAGTATATGAGCCTAGAGTTTGACTCATATTTGACATAGCATGGAATAGTTCCACAGCTCACTCCTCCCGGAACACCACAATGGAATGGGGTGTCCGAACGTAGGAATAGGACCTTGTTGGACATGGTCCGCTTAATGATGAGTCAAGCCTCTCTCCCAATTAGTTTCTCTGGACATGCCCTTGAGACAGCAGCTCTTATCTTAGATAATACTCCGACTAAGGCGATGGAAAAGCCCCCATATCAGATATGGATGGGCAAGGAGCCCAATGTGTCTTTCCTAAGGATTTGGGGATGCGAAGCACATGTCAAGAAATTGACTAGTGGCAAGCTGGAGCCCAAAACCGATAAATGCCTGTTTGTGGTTGGTTAAAATTTCGAATCTGTTATTATATGTTTGCTCTAGTTTTTGTTGTTTTTTATGTTGAAATTGTGTTTCTTTATCCATGGGCAATGAGTTTCGATATATTGGGGTTATCCATATTTATAGAAGCTTTGATTTTCATGCTTATCCTAATTATTGGTTCAATTTATGCATGGAGAAAGGGAGCATTAGAGTGGTCTTAGCTCTTGAATATTCCACAAAAAATAATGAAAAAACAAAAAAATAACATTGAAACAATTACGAATTCCATTGAGTTTCCCTTACTTGATCGAACAACTCAAATTTTAGTTATTTCAACTACATCAAATGATCTTTCAAATTGGTCAAGACTTTCCAGTTTATGGCCGCTTCTCTATGGTACCAGTTTTTGCTTCATTGAATTTGCTTCATTAATAGGCTCACGATTCGACTTTGATTGTTATGGACTAGTACCATGATCTAGTCCTAGACAAGCGGACTTAATTTTAACAGCCGGCACAGTAACCATGAAAATGGCTCCTTCTTTAGTAAGATTATATGAACAAATGCCTGAACCAAAATATGTTATTGCGATGGGGGCTTGTACAATTACAGAAGGGATGTTCAGTACTGATTCTTATAATACTGTTCAGGGAGTTGACAAGCTAATTCCTGTAGATGTCTATTTGCCATGTTGTCCACCGAAACCGGAAGCAGTTATAGATGCTATAACAAAACTTCGTAAAAAAATATCTCGAGAAATTTATGAGGATCGAATTAGGTATCAACGGGGGAATCGGTGTTTTACTACCAATCACAAGTTTAATATTGAACGCACTACTCATACTAGAAATTATGATCAAAGATTACTCTATCAACCGCCGTCTTCTTCAAAAATCCCTCCTGAAACATTTTTCAAATATAAAAAATCAGTATCGTTCCACGAATTAGTAAATTAGAGGCAGGATTCAGTTCTACAGAATAACAAAAAAGAAAAGGGCAAGTCAATCTTCATAAATTTCATCGTGAATGGTAAATACGTATATTATACAAATAAAAATACGGGAGAGAGAAAAAAGATGCAGGGTCCTTTGTCTGCTTGGCTAGTCGAACATGGACTAGTTCATAGATCTTTGGGTTTTGATTACCAAGGAATAGAGACTTTATAAATAAAGCCCGAAGATTGGCATTCCATTGCTGTCATTTTATATGTATATGGTTACAATTATTTGTGTTCACAATGTTCCTATGATGTAGCACCGGGCGGGCTTTTAGCTATCATATATCATCTTACAAGAATAGAGTATGGTATAGATCAACCAAAAGAAGTATGTATAAAAGTATTTGTCCCAAGGAATAATCCTAGAATTCCATCTTTTTTCTGGATTTGGAAAAGTGTGGATTTTCAAGAAAGGGAATCCTATGATATGCTGGGAATCATTTATGAGAATCATCCACGTCTCAAACGTATCTTAATGCCAGAAAGTTGGATAGGGTGGCCCTTACGTAAGGATTATATTGCTCCCAATTTTTATGAAATACAAGATGCTCATTGAATTGAATAAAATAATAAGAAACTAATCTTTAGTCTTAGGTATTCAAGGAATATTTGTACACTCTCTTATAGATCATCAGAGTCATTGAAGTCTCATTCATATGGATAGACTAAAAAAAAATAATACAATTATGGATTCAATGAATTCTCAAATTTTAAAGATATTTATTTTGGGCGAGCTGATGACCCAAACAAATTCTGCATGATGAACTTTGTACCGCACAAAGCCTTTAGATGAGCAATACAAAGTCACATAACACAGAAGGGAATGAAGAAATAAAAGATGAAAGAAAACAAACACAAAGAACTGAAAGAGGATCGGATTCTGTTTATACTCTATCTAAGATGAATCTTGGAGATTTTCACTCTTCAACTCCTATAGACTAGACTTTTAGGTTTTTTAACTAACTAATTTGAGTTTAATCTTTCGAATCTATACTATATGAAGTATTAAATGAAGTATTAACATTCTTTTTGACCGAGAGGAGACACATTATGAACAAATAAAATGAAAATAAAAAAGACGAGGAAAGATAATCGAATTTTTTTACATAGTTTTTTTATAACATAAACTTTTATAATATAATAAAAACTCTTTATTCATCTAGAAAGGCTATATATCTAGATGGATAAGTTAAGTATATATCATGTATGATCCATACCGATAAATGCCTGTTTGTGGGCTACCCTAGGGAAACCAAAGGGTATTACTTCTACAACCCCGCTTAGAACAAGGTGTTCGTGGCAAGGAAGGGGGTCTTTCTAGAAAAGGAGTTCCTTTCCAAGAAAGATAGTGGGAGCAATGTTGAACTCAGGGAAGTTCAACGTCCACAAGCTCTTGAAAAGGATAACTCGGAGGCCCAGGTGGAGCTTCCACAGGAGGAAGCATCGACCCAGGCCGCACAAGGACTTAGAAGGTTTGGTAGGGATCGTCGGGAACCGGAGAGGTATGGTTTCCTCGTCACGGATGATCAAACTCTTCTCATCTGGGATGAGGAAGAACCCAAAACCTACCAGGAGGCTATAGCAAGCCCATAGTCTACGAATTGGTGCAAAGCCATGGAGGCAGAAATGCAATCTATGTATGATAACCAAGTTTGGAACTTGGTTGATCCACCTCTGGGTGCTAAGGTAATATGTTGCAAGTGGTGCTATAAGCTAAAGGCTGACAATACCTTCAAAGGGCATCTGGTTGCAAAAGGTTTTAGACAAGTCCATAGAATAGACTATGATGAAACTTTCTCGCCAGTAGCAATGCTCAAATCCATCAGGATCTTGCTATCCATAGCCGTATGGTAAGACTATGAAGTCTGGCAAATGGATGTCAAAACCGCTTTCCTTAATGGAAAGCTACTCGAGGATGTGTACATGACACAACCTGAGGGTTTTGTCGATCCAGAGTATCTGGGAAGGGTATGCAAGCTTCAAAGTTCCATTTATGGACTGAAGCAAGCATCCCGAAGTTGGAATCTCAGATTCAATGAGGCTATAAAGGAATATGGCTTCATACAGAATCAAGATGAGCCTTGTGTGTATAAGAGGAATAGTGGGAGCATTGTCACATTCTTGGTACTTTATGTGGAAGACATCCTACTCATTGGAAGCGACATACCTACACTGCAAGGGGTAAAGCAGTGGCTGAGTAAGTGCTTTGCAATGAAGGACTTAGGCGAAGCTGAGATGATCCTAGGGATCAGGATCTATAGAGATAGATCATATCAGCTTCTGGGCCTAAGTCAGGCCTCGTACATAGACAAAGTTCTAAAAAGGTTCAGCATGGACCGGGCCAAGAAAGGCTTCTTGCCAATGTTCCATGGGCTGAAACTTAGTAAGAAACACTGTCCTAAGACAAGGGAGGAGAGGGAGAACATGAAATTGGTTCCATATGCTTCGGCTATAGGATCAATTATGTACTTCATGTTATGTACGAGACCTGATGTCGCCTTTGCACTGAGTATGACGAGCCGGTACCAGCAGGATCCCGGGAAGGATCACTGGAAAGCTGTCAAGGCAATCCTTAAGTACCTTAATCGGACTAAGGATAGCTTCTTAGTGTATGGTGGTCAGGAAGTGCTGTCAGTTACTGGGTACATTGATGCAAGCTTCGGACTGACCAGGATGAGTACCAGTCACAGTCTGGGTATGTATTTTTGCTAAATGGTGGTGCTGTAAGCTGGAGGAGCTCACAGCAGCCAACCATCGTGGACTCTACAACAGAAGATGAGTACATCACTGCGTATGATGCGGCTAAGGAAGCTGTGTGGATGAAGAGGTTTATCACTGAGTTGGGACTAGTGCCAACTATCCAGGACCCAGTTGATATCTTCTGTGACAACAATGGGGCCGTTGCACAAGCTAAGGAGCCCCGGTCACACAAGAACACAAAGGACATGCTTAGAAAGTTTCACCTCATATGAGAGATTGCGGAGAGAGGTGACATTGCATTGCACAGAGTGGACACCGAGGATAATGTCGCAGATCCTTTGACCAAGGCGCTGACCCAGCCCAAGCACGAGAGTCATACTAGATCTATAGGGATTAGGCCCATGCCTAGTTGGAACTAGTGCAAGTGGGAGATTGTTGGATATGCCCTAGCCCCGAGGCATTGGTCCTTGTATTTGTATCATACATTAATTGGATTCATGTATTATACTTATTTGTGTTATTAATGAAGGCATTAATTCATTTATTATATTTATCTTGCACAATATATTAAATGAAGTATCCAATGGACATATCTATATCCATGATGAACAGTGTCATGCACTTGGCAGTAAGACCATGGATAGGGTAAACGATATGGCCATAAATAGATTCGTAGTCTGTTTCAGTCATGGGAATGAATGGAACAAGGGACTATCATTAGCCTTGTTGTATGGCGGTGTCTTATCAATCATTGGAAATGGAATGTCAACCAAGTTAATAGGTACATGCATAAGGGGCATGGTACTGGATAGATCCACTTAACGAGAAATCCACATGGTATAGTATCACTAGTGATTCTCATGTAGTACTTGTTTGGATCCTTTGACCTGACCATATGATGGTGTTACATGTGAGGTCGCATACTTAGGGGTATCCTTAAAGGGCCTGTAATAGGGTGCCAAGTATGGGTACTTTCGGGTATGTCACTTAGCATAGTAATGCTATGGATATGCAGAAGGGATTTGTCACTCAGTAGTCCAATAGGAATATATCACCGGCCTCTTGATGAATGCGACTGATAAGAGTGTGGCCACACCCAAACAAGTGGGAACTTATTTGTGAGCTTCAGTGCGTTCGGGATCAAGTTAATGTCCGGACACAAAAGAGGGTGATCAATCCATGCCTCTGTGTCGGACACCGATATCAATGACATGGGATGTACAAGTTTAAACTACAGGGTTATGATATCAGTTGGACTACCATCTCCATCTTAATTAGGGGTTGCAGTGGCTTGCTAGAGCCCAACTGGAGTCTGTGGGCTAAAGGCCCACTGCCAATATAAAGATGGGCCCATGGGATCGTACACATTGAGCGACTGAACACCGACTTAAGGAATCACATGTATGCTTGGAGTATACACTCTGGAGGGAGAGGTATATATATTAATTATATTATAAAGATCAATTGGATTGATCCTAATAATAAAATTAATATGTTTAATTGGCTCTTCATAATTAATTGGATTACTTATGAGATTGTTTCCTAGGTGGAAATATCCTTATGTATAGATTCACATATGATTTTATTTTGTGAAGATCTAATTTTAATTTGATGGATTAAATTAATTGGTCAAACTAATTTTAATTTAAATGTAAATAATATATTACTTGGTGTAATATATTAAATACATGGGTATATTAAAGTTGGGCTTGAAATTAATTTGAGCCAGATTAATTAAAATAAGATTGGGCCTGAATTAAAGGAAGGAAGCCCACACAAAATGAATGACCCAAGCTGGGCCTTAATTCCCTTAGGGAATTCGGCCAACCCAGGGTTTTTAACCCTAGGAGAATTTGGCCAACATGGAGTAACATATGATAGCTAAAATTCTCTAGCCTCTCCTCTCGATAGCTCGTGTTTTCCAACGCTAGCACGGGTGGTGTTCCTTAGGCATTCGTGTACGTGAACGAGGAGGGATTCTACATTGATTCCTGCAGTCTGCATCCATCTCTGAAAGAGATATTCCAGGTAAGAAAATTATCTCTTTCTATTAAATTTTTATTTTTCCAATTTCCATTTCAATTGCTCCTGGGCACGGATTTGAGGAAATCATCACGTTTTTTCGCTTTTATCGGATGATTTTCGGTGAAAAATCCCAACAATTCTCATATATAACCATTGAAGCATTTGTAAATTCTTCATTAATCATGGAGACTTGGAATCCACCAAATTGTGGTACTTCTTCATTCACTACGATAATGATAGACTGAGAATCTACTTCAACTGTCATAACCTTATCACCCACAGTAAATTTTATCTTCTGATGCAATATGGAAGGAACACTTCCCAATGGATGAAACCAGTGCCTTCCCAACAGCAGGGAGAAAGTGATAGGAATATCAATTACTGTAAAAATGACCATTGACTTAACTGGTCCTACTTCCACTTCAGCTTCAAATGTGCTAATCACAATTCTCTTAGTATCATCATAAGCTCTAATTATAGTCAAGAACTTCTTCAAAGCTTCTTCACTCAACCCTAGATACGACAGCATTTTCAATGGAGAAATGTTCAAAGTTGGCCCATCATCTACCATTACACACGGTATAATTCTATCCATTATGTTAGCCTTCAGATAAATAGCTTTGTTGTGGGCTTTTCCTTCGTCCAGAAGATCTTTCTTAGAAAATACGATATCAGGGTAACCAAAATTAACCTTATATAACAAACAGCACATTGGTTTTGGAGATGTAATTGGAGAAACCTCAATCTCAGATAATTTCTTCATTAATGCTGATCTGTGTTCTGTTGAGACCAATAAAAGATGCCACAAACTAGCTTGGGATGGATTCTTCTTTAACTGAGAAATGACTAAATCTTCCTTCTCAACTTCTTTCAAAGGTGATGCACTACTTGATCCGGTCACTAGGGCTTTATCTTTCTATTGCATAATAGGCTGATACACCCTGCCACTTCTTGTCACATTTCTCACTTTAACAGCTTTCGACTTTTCAAAAATTGGTGGCTTAACAGATTCACCTCCATCATGTTCTTCATATTCATTATCCAAATCGAGATCATTTAGACTCATTTGTTTTACAACTCTTTGCTCTGCTGACTTCTCTTTCTATGATTTCGCTTTAGTTTCACCGACTACTACAGACTGTACACTTGGATTTGCTTGCAAGATCTAAGGAAAAAAAAAGCTGGTAACCTTGACTATCCTATGTTTACTTGCTTTTCAAACTTTCGCAATGGATTAGTCTTGGTGCTAAGTTTTTCTAGTTTTTTGCAATCTACCTTCATCTATCAACTTTTTGATAGCATCTCTTAGTTTGTAATAGTTATTGGTTCTGTGTCCAGCAACTACATGATATGTGTAGAAATTATCCCTATCCACATCAACTGGCTTTAGAGAATTCAGTGAATCACCATTTCTACACTTCACAAAAATCCTGGATAGAGATAAAGTCCAAGGAGAAATGCCTTGACTTCCTAGATTCTTGTCTTGACTACCTTACTGTTGTGACACTGCAGCAACTTCAACTTGTTTTACTTCTGATGACTCCCCACTTTTACTTCCAGAACTAGTACCAAATCCACTACCTGACCCAGCTGTAGTCATCGATCTATACCCAGAACTAAACCCTAAACTTTTGCAACCTCTGTGACTCGTGGCTTTTTCCTCTTCATCTCTTTCAACTTTCATTGCCATGCTATACACCTTACTAAGCTCATTGAAAGTGTGAAACTTCATGTTATTTTTATACACATCTCTATTACCATACATCAAAATCTGAATTAATTCATCTTCATTTGGGAAATTCTTCACAAAATCATCTTGTTCATCCACCTTTGATAATATTCGTCAAAGGATTCATTCAGTTTCTGCTTTATCCTTTCTAAGTCATACAGCTTCACTTGAATGTTGGTGTTGAAACTGTAGTATTTAATAAATGAGGCTGACAAAGCTTCCTAATTGGACTGTATATCTTCAGACAGTGAATTGTACCAAGATAATGCCCCTTCTTCAAGTGTGGTTGGAAAGAAATTGATCAGTTGTTGTTTTGTAGCACTCGCTGTTAACATCACACGAGCATATAGATTCAAGTGAGCCACCGGAGAATCGATACCTTTCTAAGAAGCAATCTTCAGCATTTGAAACCTTACAGGGAAAGTTTCAATGACTTTGTTAATAATGGCATCTGTATTCACACCCTTTTTGGACTTTAAACTAATACTTGCTCCTCTCTTTAGTTCAAAAACTACTTCATCAAGCTCTGGACATTTCGCTTTCAATTTCTTCTCCATTGTAGCCTCTATCTCTTGCAACTTTTCCACACTAGCAGAAATATCACACCCAGACTGGGATGATTTAGTCATTTTTTCCTTCCTGGGTTTAGTGACACTGCCTTTACCACTACCTTCTTTCATAATAGCCCACATCTCTTCTTTAAGAACATCACAAAAATCTTGAGACTTCAGGAAATCCTTCAGGACATCAGTAATATTTTGTGTCTGATTTTCCATCTTAACTTCCTCAACTGATTCTGTCTCACTTTCTGTTTCAACTATCACTTATTCCTCAACCCTTACAGACTCAGCTTTCTTTTTACCCTTATCTAGTTTCTTTCTTAATAGACACCCCAACTGAAGCTTCTTTCTTTCTAAACTCTTTCCCAGTTTTCTTTCCACGTACGTTCTTTTTCAAATCAAACATGAGACATTGTGAATAATTTGTGATGAATGAATGAGATAGTGATGTAAGAAAGATCAAGAAAAATGATGGAATGAATGCATGGATGATATGTTGTATGTATGCATGACTTGATGAAAATGCATGATGTGATAATGAAAATGCATAGAATATCGATGAATGTTCATAGGTTTCTATGTATGAGATTTTACATGAGATATGTGTGCGCATAGGATTTTAATCCCCGGTTTCAATAATAATAATAATAAAAGCTCTTCTTTGATGTGTTTCTGCAGCCACGTGAGTTAAGGACAACTCAAGGTTGAAGCTCCGAATTGCTAAACTGAATGAATTAAGGTTTATAGTCAATCAATCACATCCATATAGATATGGACTATGACCGCACGGATGTTCCATCTATATCTGTACGGTTATAGGTTACAACCATACAGATGTTCAGTAATTCATCTCACTTGCCTTTAGATCAGATCTAGATCTTTGAATGTGATTTCATATAAATACAAAGTGATAAGCAGAGAGAGGGGGGACGGCCATTTGTGAGTCTAGAATTTAGGATTAGACTTTTTAGAGAGCTAGAGAAAAGGGAAAGAAAAAGGAAGAAAAGTAAGAACTTTGGACTTTCTCTTCATTTTTCTTACTTGATTCTCTGGAATTAATGTATAAAACTTGTTAGAAATCATAGGAAAACATGTCACTAAGATTAATGAAAGGTTTAAAGACTAAAATGCAAACACAAACCCGTAACTTTTAAGGATTTTCAGTGATTTTGGACTTGTAAAATCTTAACCAAAACCCAACAATCTGTAGCTCCTGTGAAGTGTTTTTGAACCTGTAAAGAAGTGGATTCACATGTCAAAAGTAAATTTTTAAGAAATCAATGACTTTCTTGCATATTTTTGTCAGTTGAGAATCATTTCATGTGTTTCTACAAGTTGGCATGTTTTCTGTATTTTTGCTTTCTACCCATAAATAAAACCCGCACAGTTGTTGACATAGCTGCATGGATTTAGTGACAACTGCACGGTTGTTATTTCATGACCGTACAGTTTTAATCTCAAGAAATCCCTAAATGAAATCAGTAAAGTTTAAACATGTTTCCCACCTGGAAATCATATCTGTACAGTTTTAACTATAACCACATGGTTGTTATCTATATCCATACTGTTGGATATGCCCTAGTCCCGAGGCATTGGTCCTTGTATTTGTATCACACATTTATTGGATTTATGTATTATACTCATTTGTGTTATTAATAAAGGCATTAATTCATTTATTATATTTATTTTGTTCAATATATTAAATGAAGTATCAAATGGACATATCCATATCCATGATGACAAGTGTCATGCACTTGGCAGTAAGACCATAGATAGGGTAAACAATATGACCATAAATAGATCCATAGTCTGTTCCAGTCATGGGAATGAGTGGAACAAGAGACTATCATTAACCTGGTTGTATGGCGGTGTCTTGCCGGTCAATAGACATGGGATGTTAACCAAGTTAATGGGTACACGTAAAAAGGGCATGGTACTGGATAAATCCAATAAACGAGAATTCCACATGGTATAGTGTCACAAGTGATTCTCGTGTAGTACTTGTATGGATCCTTTGACCTGACTATATGATGGTGTTGCATGTGAGGTCACATACTTATAGGTACGCCTAAAGGGCTTGTAATAGGGTGGCAAGTATGGGCACTTTCGGGTATGTCACTTAGCATGGCAATTCTACGGATATACAGAAGGGATTTGTCACTCAGTAGTCCACAAAGAAGATATCACCGGCCTCTTGATGTATGTGACTGATAAGAGTGTGGCCACACCCAAACGAGTTGGAATTTGTTTGTGAGCTTCAGTGCATTCGGGATCAAGTTAATGTCCGGACACAAAAGAGGGTGATCAATCCATGCCTCTGTGTTGGACACCGATATCAATGACATGGGATGTACAAGTTCAAACTACAGGGTTATGATAACAGTTAGACTGCCATCTCCGTCTTAATTGGGGGCTGCAGTGGTTTGCTAGAGCCCAATTACTGTCTGTGGGCCACAGACCCACTACCAACATAAAGATGGGCCCATGGGATTGTACACATTGAGCGACTGAACACTGACTTAAGGAATCATATGTATACTTGGAGTATACACTCTAGAGAGAGAGAGGCATATATTAATTATATTATAAAGATCAATTGGATTGATCATAATGATAAAATTAATATTTAATTGGCTCTTCATAATTAATTGGATTAATTATGAGATTATTTCCTAGGTGGAAATATTCATATGTATAGGTTTACATATGAATTTATTTTGTGAAGATCTAATTTTAATTTGATGGATTAAATTAATTGGTCAAACTAATTTTGATTTAAATGTAAATAATATGTTACTTAGAGTAATATGTTAAATACATGGGTAAATTAAAATTGGGCTTGAAATTAATTTAAACCAGACCAATTAAAATAGGTTTGGGACTGAATTAAAAGAAGAAAGCCCACACAGATGAATGAGCTAGTTTGGGCCAAAATTCCCTTGGGAATTTCAGCCACTGTAAGCGCCGGGATTTTCTAAAAAATAAATAAATAAATAAATAAATAAAAAATAATAAAAAAATAATAAAAAAAGGAAAAAAAATTATTACAGTGGTACGACTGTAATTACAGTCGTACAACTGTAATTCAAAAATTACAGTCGTACGACTGTATTATCGGGGCAGGTGCAGAACACCATACCCATGACATAAGAAAGAGGAGGAGAAGATTTTGGGCATTAATTAACCCGGGATTTGTTAAAGAAATCTCAGAAAATCAGAGTAGAAAAGGGAAAGAAATGGGAGAAAAAGGGTTAGCTTGAATTCTGGTGAAATTTAGAGAGAGAAAGGAGAAAAGAGAGAAGGAAAAGAAAGAGGACCAAAACCCATAAAACTCATCTTTTCCTCTTCTATTTTCTTTTAATTCTCGAAATTAGGATAAAAACTTGATAGAAATCCATAGGTTAATGATTTAACTTCACAAACAAATTGAAATTTCGGACTAAAACAATCAGAATCCCAAGCATTTTGGATTTTCGGACTCAAGGCTTTCAACTCCAATTCAAGAGGAAAAGTGCAAATTCTTGTGGATTGGAGCAATGCCAGGGGTCAATTTCGACTTGGATGGACTTCTAAAAGGTATACACCCCATTTCTCTTTATTTTTACTTGCTTTCTGGGTGTTGATTGGGATTTTTGTGCATTTTTATCTCATTTTCTGCGTTTCTGCTTTTGGAAATCAAGAACAGTCGCACGACTGTTCTTGAAATTGATGAACAGTCGTACGACTGTAGTTACAGTCGTACGAGTGTTCTTGATTTCCAGGTGATTTTCTTTCCAGTTTGTTTTAAATAAAATTTTGGCGAAATCCTGAGTCTGGGGTGTTTACAGTCGTACGACTGTAGTTGCATTCGTACGACTGTAATTTACAGTCGTACGACTATCGTTTTCAGAACCGGAATTTCACCTTTAAGCCCCAAAAATCTCTTAAAAAATCCATAAAAAATCCCAAAAAATTAGAAAACCCCAAAAATCATCAAAATAAATTTTGTTGTGTGCATCACGACCATAGATTCAATTTTTAGTAAAATTGCATTTAGAACAATTCAACGACGGAGACCCGGTTCTCCCGAAAACCGACTCACTTAATATGTAAAAATGCATGTAAACCGGAAAAATTGTTTTTAAAATGATTTTCCCACAAAAAAGCCAAATATAGGGACGTTTCAAAATGTTTTCTAGGTCTAATCGGGCCGGCTAGCCGAGCCAACCCGGTTATCCTCTATATGCATGCCCCCAATTCTTGATTTCTCAATTCTGTCTGTTTGAGTCCAACTTATGACGTGCCGTATAAATTATGCTAACCTTCTGTTTTGCAGGTTTTAATTTCTTTTATTTTTATTTTTGATGTATTTTAATAGATTAAATCGTGTACTTAGGCGTTTGTAATTATTTCTTAGATTCTTGTGTATTCTAGGCGATTGTATTAGTGAGGTGAGTGTTTTTATTTTTCTATTCGATTTGGTTGTAAGCCAATTAATATTTATTTTTCTTTATTTTTTGTATTATATACTTGTATGCGTGCTGTATGCCTTTTATATTTAATAAAATTGATTTTAGATTTTGAAATACCATTTGAGAACATTGGCAATATTTATTTTAAATTAGACACGAAATAAAGGACTTGTCTGGACCTGAATCTCTGGATAATGTAGCGGCCGTTCGTCCGGTTCGGCTACATAAGAATTTCTCGGTTGAGCTGAGCCGGGTGGCGACTCTACAATATTCATCGAGACTTAGGTCTCGGTTCTTTTATGCATTAATTCCACATCTATTTTCCAAACCGTTTTTCCATTATAAAAACCCCATGCGAGGGAGGGGCCCGCCCGAGATCGTGGCGCCCCTTCCGAAAGGGAGTCCCGCATCCTGTCGAAAACGCATCGTCCGCTCACAGTGGCGACTCTGCTGGGGAATTCTTAAAAAGTTTTCTTAAAAACTTAAAAGAATTTTGACAAGCCCTGAAAAGTGTCTAATTAAAATAAGGCGGATGATTCTCTTTTGGTAATTTATTTGCATTTTTAGTTAGCCATTTCTTGCATTAGATTAGGTATCCTTTTATAGCCCGGTAGATTGTTGAATTGTCGCCTAAGTTCCTCTTGGTCTTAGGGGCATGAATATGAAACACCATTCATAGCCTCGTACGAACCCCTTCGCTAGGACCCTTGAGTGGGGAGAAGTGAGGAGTATATCTTGCTATGAGAGCCTTGATGTTATCCCGACTTTGACCGAACCCATATAGGCAGCTCTAGTTGGATTCCTTTAGGATACCAAAATAATTATGTGAATAATAATAATAAAATCGCACCTTCATCACCCCCGGTTGGTGATTGAAGTGAACCCCACTAGGACTCGGTTAGAAATTTCTTAGACCGACCACGTTGGAGGAATAAGGTTGGAAGAATTCGTTTTGCTCGCTATGTGTTCTTCACCATCTCGTGGCACATCGCCATTGCTACCTATGCGTGCATAACATACCATAATCACCATTTTCCATACACATGACATACCATACATAAACATTTTTTTTGTGATACTAACCCACATTTTTATGCAGCCATTTGCATTTTTTTCGTGTGTAAAACATTAACTCATTTGTTATCCATTCATACTAACCCTTTCTCTTTCAGCCATAACATTATATTTGTGTGGTTGGCATTTTTCACATAGCATACATAACATTATTATGTATGTCATGCATCCTAACCATGTTTTTGTGTAGCCATTTGCATATTTTGTGACATGTTCATTCACCACATTTCACTTAAATTAAATTAAGGGGCATTTCAAGGACACCTATCATGACCATCCCATTCCATTTCATAACATATCGAGTACCCGAAATTACCCGTGTTTTGCCAATGCACCGGATTACATTCGGCCATTCCACCAATATCATTTCATTTAATAAAAGCCAGAACGGTCCTAGGTCCATTTTCGTGTAACAATTCACATGATGCATTTCATGACATCACGCCCATTTATCATAAACATCATATAACATCGTGGTCCACATCCGACCACTTCATAATATTAATTCACCATTCAAGGTACTCCCCGAGTGCCCGATTAGTATGCATATAGGTCCATTACATCACCAAGTCATAAAAAGGCGTTCCTCGACTGCCGAATCTATGTCCGTGTCTTTGTTACACATGACTTTCTCATAACATCATTTTATATCATATGCTCTAAAGCATCAAAACCTTGTCTGTGGGCCCGGCCCATGCAACCATTTCATATCATCTCATAGACCTACAAAGCGTCAAAACTCTGTCCGTGTGCCGGTATACACGCGACCATTTCACGAATTCATTAGGTGCCCCAAAGGCGCTGAAGCTCTGTCCTTGTGACGGCCCACACGTGACGTTTTTGCATAAGCATTAGGTGTTCCTAGAATGCCCCGAAAAAAGAAAGATAATAACAAGAAAACATTCATATCATCATTTCATACATAATCCCATTCCGTTCATTTCAAGCATTCTCAATACCCTAATTTTCATGTCACATCACGTCGTTCATTCACAACCCTAATACCTCCTGTCTACTCCCAAGCAGAATACACTGGAGCAACCATGGACAAGATCCCAAGCTTCAAGGGCAGCTAGGAGACAGAGGGTAGTTGAGAGTGACAGTGATTCTGAGCCTGGGGAAGGAGTGAATATGGCAGAATAGACACCAAGCATGGCTGATGTTTTGAGAGACTTCTTCAGATCCCAAGACTTCCGCGATATGTTGAAGGAAGAGATGCGGGCAGTCGTGAGGGAAGCTGGTGAGACCGGTGGTAGTGGAGTCGGGAAAGAAAAAGAAGCTGAGTCATTTCAACATGGTGGTGATGCTTCAGCTAGCCTGGAAAAGCTGCAGGAGATAGAGGCAGCTATGGAACAGAGGATGAAAGCCCAGTGCTCTGAACTAGACGAAGTTATGGCCCAGTTGAAGAAGGGGGTCAGTATCAGTGCTGAATCCAAGAAAGGGGTGAATGTTGATGCCATGATCAGTAGGGGCATCGAGACATTCCCCATTGGCTTCCAAGTGCCGAAGATCCCTACTTACAAAGGGATGGGCTCGCTGGAGGCCCATGTGAATTTATATACCCTAGTTATGCTAACGGCGGGCGCCACGAAGCAGCAGCTGATCAATTTGTTCCCCACCACACTGGAGGGAGGTGCTTTAGGATGGAATAACTCACTATCAGAGGAGGAGCAATCTGATTGGGAAGTTTTATCTGCGGCCTTCATTAAATACTACAGCTTCAACACCAAAATCCAGGTGAAGCTGTATGATTTGGAGAGGGTGAAGCAGAAATTCACCGAACCCTTTGATGAATACTACCAGAGGTGGATGAATAAGATGATCCTCCTAAAAAACCGCCCTAATGAAGATGAGCTTATACAGAAGCTCATTGATGGCAGCAAAGACATTTTCAAGAACAACATGAAGTTCCATCCCTTTAAGGAGCTCAGTGAGGTTTATAGCATGGCTATAAAGATAGAGAGGGATGAAGAGGAGAAGCCGACTGGTCACAAGGGAGGAAGAAGCACAAGGTACACCTCAGGGTATAGATCAACCGCAGCAGCCGGGTCTGGTAGTGGTTCTGGTTCAGGTTCCAGTGGCAAACAGGGGCAATCATCAGAGGTGAAGCAGGTCGAAGTGGCTACTATGAATCAGCAGCAAGGCAACCAGAACAGGGGTCCTAGAGGACAAGGCATATTGCCTTGGACTCTTACTTTAGCAAAGATATTCGCCAAGTGTAGGAATGGTGGCCTGCTGCAGTCTTTAAGGCCATTTGAGAAGCCATATGAAGCTGACAAGGAAAATTTCTGCACTTATCATATGGTGACAGGCCACCAAACCAACAACTGCTAGAAGCTAAGGGAAGCTATCCAGAAGCTCATTGACAAGGGAAAGCTGCAAGAGCTAGCCAAACCCAGCACTAAAACCAACCCACTGCAGGCATTCGAGAAGCGGGTTAACATGGTTCAGTCGGGGTTGCCGGCTAACTTTATATTTGCCTAAGTTCTGCAAGCCTACGATTCAGGCAGTGGCGGTAGGAGAACCCGAAGTGCAACCCAAATGTGAGGAAAGGGAGGGATGTAAAGTCTGGATGATCACGACTCCAAAGATGAGTACGAAGAATTTGACAGGAGAGAGGCTGTTAAACTCCCAGCTGTTGAGAAGCTGAAGATTTCAGAAGTGCAGCACGTGACCCGAAATGGAAGGGTATATCAGCCGGCAGATCAGACAAAAGATAAAGCACCGATGAATGGGTCGGGTAGTACTTCGGCGCCGGAAGGAGTTGAGAAGGAGGACCTGGTCATTTCCCAGCTGAAGAAAACTCCTACCCAAGCTAGCTTATGGCACTTGCTTTTGACTTCCAAGGAGCATAAGGCTGCTCTAGTAAAGAAATTATCAGAAATTGAAGTCTCCCCTATAGCTTCACCAGAGGCTATGTGCTGTTTGTTAGACAAAGTCCGTGTTGGAAGCCCTGATATTGTCTTCTCCGAGAAAGACCTGCCTGCTGAAGGGAAGGCCCACAATAAGGCTCTTTATGTCGGGGCCCATGTGATGGATAAGGTCATGCCTTGCGTCATGGTGGATGATGGGTCAGCACTGAATATTTGTCCACTAAAGATGTTGCCATTTTTGGGGCTGAGTGAAGAAGTGTTAAAGAAATCCTCAACAGTCATCCGAGCATATGATGATTCTAAAAGAACAGTGATAGGGACCTTCGAAATAGAAGTGGATGTTGGGTCCATCAAGTCCATGGTTGTCTTCACAGTGATCGATATCCCGGTCACATTTTCCCTATTGCTTGGAAGGCCCTGGTTCCATCCTTTGGGAGGTGTTCCTTCCACATTGCATCAAAAGATTAAATTCTCTATGAATGACAGGATTGTGACTGTTGAGGCGGACGCCCAATCGATGGTAGCTACAGTGGATGAAGGAGTGGTTCCTTTTGGTGGATTCCAAGTTACTGTCATTAAGGAGGAAGAAACCACAGATGCCCCTATGGTCCGTTATGAGAACTACATGCCGGAGTGGCTATCCCGATATCTGTACAAGCTAAACTTTGTCCTGGGAATGGGACTCGGGATTAATTTGCAAGGTGTGCCATAATTAAAGATCGACTCGGGAAAGTCAAAGCAGTACGACCTTGGTTATGTAGAGGGGTCATCCGAGCAGAAGAATCTGAAAAAGGGTAAGAATGGCAAGGTCATGATGAAGCCATTTCTGAAGGCAGGGGAAAGCCTTTACAAGGGCCAAGCTGAACCAGTGCTGGTTGGAAATGTCGAATACCCTGGCTTTGAGATCTTTGCAGATGTTGTGGATTTTGAGAAAAGCCAGGAAGAGCCAGTAGCCCCTGTAATGGTGGAGGAAGTAATTGCTGAATCTGAAATTTTGAAAGGAGAATCATCTGAGGTGATAGCGGAAACCATAGAGGTGGCCGAGGAAGAAGATGAAAAGAAGACCTGTGCCGAAGCTACAAAAGTGATCTCGGGAGCTTTGACTGCTGCATTAACAAAAGCTTTTGGGAAATCCAAGGAAGGATTTGGCGAAGAATTAATGGCTAAAGTGCATTTAGACTCTGTGGTCGCTGAAATTGCCAAGATTATGGAAAAAGCTAAGATGCAAGTGACTGGAAAAGAAACAGATAAAGCTGCAACCCCGGATGATGCTCTGGAAGGGAAGATGGAAGCTGATAAAGAACAAGGCCCTCCGCCTGTGGAGGATGAAAATGATTTTGTTGTATCTATTTCTTCCATTTTCAATGTAACTGATGTACTCTATGATAAGTTCAATGCAATGAAATCCCAGTTTGCTTACTTGTGTGATGTTTATCCTGATAATTCTGTGCATGCATTTGAATCACCATCAAGCATATTTAGCATACATGACACTGCATTGCATGAAATCAATATAAGTACAGATAAAAACCCTAAAATGGTACTCATTTCACACTAGTTAAAATCCGAGGAAGAAAGAGAATTAATAAGAATACTCCAAAAACATGTTAAAGCTTTTTCTGGTTGTATGAAGACATGCCAGGTGTGGATACAGAAATAGCAGTGCACAAAATCCCAACGGACCCCAAGTTTAGACCGGTAAAGCAGAAGTTGAGAAGACTAAGACCGAAATGGGCTACGCTGGTGAAAGAAGAAGTGGCCAAACAGATAGACGCCAGGTTTCTCGAAGTGGTGGAGTATACAGAATGGCTAGCCAATATTGTCCCTGTGCCTAAAAAGGATGGAAGGGTCAGAGTATGCATCGACTACAGGGACCTAAATAAAGCATGCCCAAAAGATAACTTTCCACTACCTCACATTGACGTATTGGTTGATAGCGCAGCAAAAGCGGCAATGTACTCCTTTATGGATGGCTTCTCGGGATACAACCAGATCCTGATGGATGTAATTGACAAGGTGAAGACATCATTCATCACCGAATGGGGTACTTTCTGCTACAGAGTGATGCCTTTTGGATTAAAGAACGCCGGTGCCACTTATTAGAGGGCTGTCACAACTCTGTTGCATGATATGATTCACAAAGAAGTCGAAGTGTATGTCGATGATATGCTTGTTAAATCAACAACCCGGGAGGAACATCCTGTTATCTTGGATAGATTTCTAACACACATTGGAGAGTACAACTTGCGGCTTAACCCCAAGAAGTGCATATTCGGGGTCACATCAGGGAAGCTGTTGGGCCATGCAGTCAGCCAGAGGGGGATAGAAATGGACCCAGATAAAATCAAAGCCATCCAAGATATGCCCGCTCCAAAGACAGAAAAAGAAGCCAGATCATTCCTGGGGTCCTTACAGTATGTCAGCCGCTTCATAGCACGGTTCACTTCCACGTGTGAACCAATCTTCAAGCTATTAAAGAAACATCAACCAATTGTGTGGGATGACAAGTGTCAGCTGGCATTTGAAAAGATCAAGGCTTACCTAGTAAAGCCACCAGTGTTGAGTCCTCCGATTCCAGGGAAGCCTCTGATTTTGTATTTGGCGGTTGAAGAATCCTCTATAGGGGCAATGCTTGCACAAGAGCAAGATGGCAAGAAGGAATATCCTATCTACTACCTTAGCAAGAAATTGCTGGAGTATGAAACCAAGTACAGACTAGTGAAAAAGACATGTGTGGCGATGATCTGGCTGACCAAGAAGCTGCGCCACTATTTCCAATCCTACAAAATACAAGCCGTGGCTAAAGTGGATCCAATGAAGTATCTCTATGAAGCACCAGCATTGGTTGGGAAGCTGTCTAGGTGGTTGTTACTTTTGTCTGAATTTGACATCGAGTACATCACGAAGAAAACCATTAAAGGGCGAGCGGTGGCAGAGTTTTTGGCAAACCAACCCCTAGAATCAGATTACACAGAGAACCTGGAATTCCCTAACGAGCAACTAGCCATAGTGGAAGTGAAAAGATGGGTCATGTGTTTCGATGGGGCAGTGAATAGAAAAGGCGCTGGAATCGGGATACTTATAGCAACACCGGATGGTGAGGTCATTCCTTTATCCAAAAGGCTGATCTTTCCTGTAACCAATAATGGGGCAGAATATGAAGCATGCTTATTTGGAATGGAAGCTCTGTTATCCTTAGGGGCAAATGATGTCTTAGTTGTCGATGATTCACTTCTAGTGATAAGGCAAGCTCAGGATGAGTGGGAGCTGAAAGAAGAAGCCTTACGGCCTTACTTGGAGCTACTACAATTCAGAAAAGGTTTATTCGGCCAGTGTGAATTCAGACATGTCCCCAAAGATGAGAATAAGATGGCCGATGCATTAGCCACTTTGTCCTCCATGTGGGAAAATCCAGAGGAGACACAAGCTTAACCACTGGTTATAGCCACTTCCAGACATCCTTGCTTCGAAGTACACGAAGTAATGGAATTATCAGCTAAAGAAAAGCCATGGTTCTTTGACATCTACTAGTATGTTAAGAAGGGTAGGTATCCCGAAGAGGCCAGTGCTGCTGATAAGTTGACACTAAGAAAGCTGGCTAGTCAATTCCGAATCTTCGAGGACAAGTTATACAAAAGAACAGCACATGGAGTCCTTTTAAGGTGTCTAACAGAGCAAGAAGCAGAAGAAGTGATGCAGCAGGTACATGCAGGATCCTGTGGGCCACATATGAACGGGCTTGCCATGGCTAGGAAGATAATGAGACAAGGGTATTTCTGGATGACGATGCAAGCAGATTGTATAAGAAAAGTGAAGAGATGTCATGAATGTCAGATCTATGCAGACATTAGTCATCTTCCTCCACTTGAACTTCAGAATCTAGCATCTCCTTGGCCGTTCTCAGCATGGGGGATAGATATGATTGGTGAAATTCATCCAGCTGCATCTAATGGGCACAGATTCATAGTTGTAGCAGTTGATTATTTCTCCAAATGGGTCGAAGCAGAATCCTTCACTAATGTGACAGCCAAGCACATGGTCAAGTTCATCCAGAAGAATATCTTCACTTGGTATGGGATTCCTCACCATATAGTAACTGACAATGGAGTACAGTTTCAAGGGGCGACAGCTGAGCTACTTGCAGAACATGGTATTGAACATCATAAGTCCTCTCCATATAGACCACACGCCAATGGAGCGGTGGAAGCAGCTAACAAGGCAATAAAGAAGATCTTATCAAAGATGGTAACCACCTACAGAGATTGGGCTAACAAACTGCCTTATGCTCTTTGGGGCTATAGAACCAGCGTCAGAATGCCAACAGGAGAAACCCCTTATGCCTTGGTCTACAGAATGGAAGCAGTGTTGCCAGTGGAAATAGAACTCAAGTCATTTAGAGTTGCCCTGGAAGCTCAATTACCAGAGACTGAATGGGTTCAAGCCAGGTATGAACAGTTGGCAGCACTAGATGAAAGGCGACTAAAGGCACTGGATCACCTGCAGATGTATCAGCGCAGAATGGCTAGAGCCTATAATCGAAATGTGAAATACTCCAAGCGGCAATTGAAAGCAGGAGACTTAGTTCTAAAGCAACTAAGGCCTTCAAATGTTGATGTTAGAGGCAAGTTCAGACCCAATTGGGAAGGACCATATGTGGTGAAGAAGGTGCTGTCAAAAGGTGCTATCAGCATTATGGACATGGATGGGAATGAGTTCACCAACCCGATCAACCAAGACAGGCTAAAGCTTTATCATGTATAAAAAAAGGGGAGAAGTCTACTAGGCTGAAAACTCGAAAAGAGCGGTCTAGGCAAAAGTTAAGACACGAGAGAAAATAATCAGTCGGAAAACCTGAAAAGGACGACTGGTGACGGATTCTGGCACAATGTGAAATGTGTATCATTTAGGAACCAACTCATTTCGAATGTACTTATTTTGACTTCGTCAATAAAGTGGAATGTTTGTTTAAATATATTCTCATGGTTATGACAAATGCATAAGCAAAGTTATCTTGCATAAACATACATTTAGAGAAAGCACTTTGCATTCAACTGATCAATATCATCGCATTATTTAACAAATGAAAATGTATTAAATACGTGCAATTTAAAATCTTTTACCGTCCTCTAAAGTCCAGTTCATCTTCCCAAACGAGCAATAAAGGGTCACGACACCATTTTAATCAAATCTTAAAAAAAAAAACAAAGAAAAAGCTCGCTGAGGTGAAAACCGAAAAGGCGCCTCAGGCAAAAATTAGAGCAGCTCGCTGAGGTGAAAACCGAAAAGGTGCCTTAGGTAAAAGTTAGAGCGGCTCGCTGGGCTGAAAACCCAAGTTGGGCAACCCAGGCAAAAATTAGAGCACTTACAAACTCATAACTTCCCCACGGAGCAGGAAAAGCAGAATGTCCTCAGTATTTCCCACAGAATTCGTCACATCACTCCCCAGCAGAGTTTATGTAGATTCCCCAGCGGATCTACATAAAGAACACCATCAATTATTTCCCCGCAAAGTCACCATGTTACTCCCCAGTGTAGTCTACACAAAGAACACCACAATTGTTTCCCCAGTCGAGCTGTCACACTCTTCCCCAGCGGAATCTCTACAACGAATACAATCTCTACAAGGAATACTACGATCATTTCCCCAGCAGTCACCTCACTCCTTCGATAATCACCAAACAATGCCCCAAGAAAAGCAAAATCAACCAGGGGTACAACATATCTCCCCAGCGGAAGACAAAAGCGTCAAATAGCAGGAAATACATACATGTACATATACATCATCATGCATCCATACATTGCACATATCAATTACTTATCCCCGGCTAGTCTTCATTCTTGATCGAAGGGGTAAAAATTTTTCTTTAAAAATCTCTCGATCAAGGAATGAAGACTTGCCATTTTAAGTGCAGGAATTCATCCCCAGCTTAATATCCTCAGCAAGTCAGCAGATCTGCCTCGAGTAATGTAAACTCGGTATTGGCCCAGATCCGCTCCATTATCTCAACTTTCCCCAGCGAGTCCGCCTCGAGTAATGTAAACTCGGTATCTGCCCAGATCCGCTCCATCATCCAAGTTCCCCAGTAGATCCGCCTCGAGTAATGTAAACTCGGTATCGGCCCAGATCAGCTTCATCTATTTCCCCAGCAAAGTTCGCCTCAAGTAACCTAGACCCGGTATCGGCCAATTTCTTCATCAATTTCACCTCGGGTAACATAGACCCGGTATCGGCTAATCTTATCTCCAGCATCGCCTCGGGTAATATAGACCCGGTATCGGCTAATTTCACCCACCATTTGCCTCGGGTAACCTAGACCCAGTATCGGCCAATCCGCAATCCATCTTCCTTCGCCTCGGGTAACCTAAACCCGGTATCGGCTAAACCACAATTCACCCTTTGTTTGCCTCGGGTAACCTAGACCCGGTATCGGCCTATCCGCATCAACTTTGCCTCGGGAAACCTAGACCCAGTATCGGCTTATTTCTTTCCCCAGTCTTGCCTCGGGTAATATAGACCCGGTATCGGCTTATCTCATCAGGGGGTTCATTCCAGTGTTCGCGGCGCTTTGATTCGCGCTCTCAAATTCATCATCTCAGATATTATAAACCTAAATCTAGGTGTCGAATTTGATCACGCGAGGCAGCTGTAAGCGCCAGAATTTTCTAAAAATAATAAAAAAATAATAAAAATAAAATAAAATAAAATAAAATGGAAAAAAAAATTATTAAAGTGGTACGACTGTAATTACAGTCGTACGACTGTATTATCGGGGCAAGTGCAGAACACCATACCCATGACATAAGAAAGAGGAGGAGAAGATTTTGGGCATTAATTAACCCGGGATTTGTTAAAGAAATCTCAAAAAATCAGAGTAGAAAAGGGAAAGAAATGGGAGAAAAAGGGTTAGCTTGAATTCTGGTGAAATCTAGAGAGAGAAAGGAGAAAAGAGAGAAGGAAAAGAAAGAGGACCAAAACCTATAAAACTCATCTTTTCCTCTTCTATTTTCTTTTAATTCTCGAAATTAGGATAAAAACTTGATAGAAATCCATAGGTTAATGATTTAACTTCACAAACAAATTGAAATTTCGGACTAAAACAATCAGAATCCCAAGCATTTTGGATTTTGGGACTCAAGGCTCTCAACTCCAATTCAAGAAAAGTTCAAATTCTTGTGGATTGGAGCAACGCCAGGGGTCAATTTCGACTTGGAGGGACTTCTAAAAGGTATACGCCCCATTTCTCTTTATTTTTACTTGCTTTCTGGGTGTTGATTGCGATTTTTGTGCATTTTTATCTCATTTTCTGCGTTTCTGCTTCTGGAAATCAAGAACAGTCGCACGACTGTTCTTGAAATTGATGAACAATCATACGACTGTAGTTACAGTCGTACGAGTGTTCTTGATTTCCAGGTGATTTTCTTTCCAGTTTGTTTTAAATAAAATTTTAGCGAAATCCTGAGTCTGGGGTGTTTACAGTCGTACGCCTGTAATCACAGTCGTACGACTGTAGTTGTATTCGCACGACTGTAATTTACAGTCGTACGACTGTCGTTTCTAGAACCAGAATTTCACCTTTAAGCCCCAAAAATCTCTAAAAAAATCCATAAAAAATCATTAAAAAAATCACCAAAAATTCCCAAAAAATCTCAAAAAATTAGAAAACCCCAAAAATCATCAAAATGAATTTTGTTGTATGAATCACGGCCATAGATTCAATTTTCAGTAAAATTGCATTTAGAACAATTCAACGACAGAGACCCGGTTCTCCCGAAAACCGACTCATTTAATATGTAAAAATGCATGTGAACTGGAAAAATTGTTTTTAAAATGATTTTCCCATAAAAAAGCCAAATACAGGGACGTTTCAAAATGTTTTCCAGGTCTAATCGGACCGGCTAGCCGAGCTAACCCGGTTATCCTCTATATGCATGCCCCCAATTCTTGATTTCCCAATTCTGTCTGTTTGAGTCCAACTTGTGGCGCGCCGTATAAATTGTGCTAACCTTCTGTTTTGCAGGTTTTAATTTCTTTTATTTTTATTTTTGATGTATTTTAATAGATTAAATCATATACTTAGGCGGTTGTAATTATTTCTTAGATTCTCGTGTATTCTAGGCGATTGTATTAGTGAGGTGAGTGTTTTTATTTTTCTATTCGATTTGGTTGTAAGCCAATTAATATTTATTTTTCTTTATTTTTTGTATTATATACTTGTATGCGCGCTGTATGCCTTTTATATTAAATAAAATTGATTTTAGATTTTGAAATACCATTTGAGAACATTGGCGATATTTATTTTAAATTAGACACGAAATAAGGAACTTGTCCGGACCCGAATCTCTGGATAATGTAGCGGCCGTTCATCCGGTTCAGCTACATAAGAATTTCCCGGTTGAGCTGAGCCGGGTGGCGACTCTACAATATTCATCGAGACTTAGGTCTCGGTTCTTTTATGCATTAATTCCACATCTATTTCCCAAGCCGTTTTTCCATTATAAAAACCCCATGCGAGGGAGGGGCCCACCCAAGATCATGGCGCCCCTTCCGAAAGGGAGTCCCGCGTCCCGTCGAAAACGCGTCGTCCGCTAACAGCCACCTAGGGTTTAATTACCCTAGGATTTTCGGCCAAGCACACAAAACACACACATAGCCAAAATTGACCTAGCCTCCCTCTCCATAGTTTTCGTGCTTTCCGATGCTAGCACGGGTGCTGTTCGTTAGGCGTTCGTGTACATGAACGAGGAGGGTTTCTAGTTTGATTCCTGCAGTCTGCATCCATCTCTTGAAAGAGATATTCCGGGTAAGTGATTTATCTCTTTTGATTAAATTTTTGTTTTTCCGATTTCCATCTCAATTGCTTCAGGGCACGGCTTTGAGGAAATCATCACGTTCTTCCCCTTTAATCGGGTGATTTCCGGTGACAAATCCCAACAGTGGTATCGGAGCGGGCTTTTGATCCGTGGAAATTATTAAAATTGGTTGAATTCCATGTTTTAAAATTGGAGATTTTTTATTGGGATTATTGGTTTGGGTTTAAGATTTTTCCCATTTGATTTTTATACAATTGAAATTGAATTTGCATATAGGTTTATGTTTGTTTAATTTAATTGTATGTTTGGGAATTCTGGGTGAATTTCTTGTTGTTGGATGCCATGTTATTTTTTTTTATTTAAATTTTTCTGTTTAATAAAAAAAATCTGGCTGTTCCCGGGGTGTGGGGTTGCTGGCAGGAACAGCGGTGGCAGCTGCTGCCTAAGCTGCGGACTACCGCTGGTCAGTGGCCGCTGGGTGGCCACTACGTGGCAGCGGGCAGCCGCAGTGGGCCAGGCCCAGTGGTTTTGGATTTGGCGGGTTTTTGGGCCCGGGGCCCGTTTTGAAATTTTAATTGGTTTTAAAATTCGTGTGTTTAAATTCATATAATTTAAATGCGTGTGGTTTCTTGAATGAAATTTAATTTCATTCATGTGATATTAATTTTGGAAATTAATATGGTTAATTGAAATTGGTTTGGGTAATTTTGGCACAATTACTTGGACGGCTGAATTGGACCCATGGTTTCCCGATTCCAGTGGGAGCAGTTGGACTGCCTCGGCTGGAGGCCCAAAACCCGTTAAGGGTTAGAACCATGATGGGCCAAAATTGGCAATTTCTAAATAATGGTTTGGACATAATTGAAATGGGCTTAAATCATGCATTGTAACATGCTTATGAATTATATGTATTGGATGCACATGGGTGATTAAATATTTTGTACAATTGGATACTATTGGGCCTTATTCGAAATGGGTTGTATTTTTCTTTTTGGGTAAATATGGCCTACGTGTCGTTTTTCTTTTTTTAATGTAATTTTATTTTATTCACTTATTATAAATTTTGTAAAAGAAGAAGCCCATGGAGTGGTGAGCCCAAGTGGAGGTGCAAGCCCAGAAGGAAGAAGATGGAGGCCCACCTGATATTGGATTCTAGTATAGGTTTACTAAAATAATATTAGGATATAATATAGGCCCATAGCAGTCCATTTTACCTATTTATTTAACTATGCTTTATATTTATTTGTATGTATGAATGTTTGATCCAACAGAAATTTCACCCGCCTTATGTATGCAAGCCATTATTAAATGAATCTAATAACCAAATGAAATTACTAAGTCGCTTAAAAGTGCTTCCCTCATTCAAAACCAGCTCGAAGTGGGGATAGGCCAGTTATAGACCATGCCCTCGCTGGATGCACTGTAGTGTTGTCATTTTGTATTGGGTTAGGGTATGGGATACTCTAACACTTGAATGGAGGTTTTGACATAGCATGGGTAGTAGGATTCTCCTGGCCCTAAGCACAGATGGGTAAGTGCCAACAAGCCCATCAAACCGAGAGTCCCTAGGTTGGGATTGGACGACGTTCCTACCTAAATAGTTAGGGTATAGTTGTACCAGGCCCTCGTCTAGCTATATCTTAATGAAATATGGATCATCAGCCCATGAGCTCAACAACTCGGTTTAATTAATAACTTGATTCATTATTAATTATGTATGGGAATAACAAAGTAAAGTCCTTTATTAACACTCTTAAATGTTTTTCTGTGTAGAAACTCTAAATGGCAAATAACAACTCTTTATCACTGCGATCAATTCTTGAAAGGGACAAGCTTTCCGGTCCTAACTTTTTGGACTGGTCTAGGAACTTGAGAATAGTTCTAAGATAAGAGTCTAAAGAGTATGTACGGGAGAGGCCTGTACCGGCTGCGCCTCAAGGACGTAATCCACCGGCTGCCCAGCTGGAGGAATACGAGGTGTATGTCAAGGATAATAGGGATGTGACATGCCTGATGTTGGCCTGCATTGTCCCCGAACTGCAAAAACAGTTTATGGACCATCAAGCCTTTGCTATGATAACAACTCTTAAAGAGATGTTTCAGGAGCAAGCCCGTCAGGAAAGGTACCTGACCAACAAGGCATTCGACTCCTGTAAGATAGGGGCTGGGACATCTGTCAACGCACACGTGCTCAAGATGAAGGGCTATTTAGACACATTGGCCCATCTCGGATCGCCTATCTCTCAGGAGTTGGTGGTGGACACAATCCTTGCATCCTTACCGGATTCTTACGACCAGTTCATCCTGAACTACTGTTGGGATTTTTCACCGGAAATCACCGATAAAAGCAGAAGAACACGATGATTTCCTCAAATCCGTGCCCAGGAGCAATTGAAATGGAAATTGGAAAAACAAAATTTTAATAGAAAGAGATAATTTTCTTACTCGTAATATCTCTTTCAGAGATGGATGCAGACTGCAGGAATCAATATAGAATCCCTCCTCGTTCACGTACACGAACGCCTAACGAACACCGCCTGTGCTAGCGTCGGAAAAACACGAACTATGGAGAGGAGGAAGAGACAAAATTCGGCTATCCTTGTGTATCCCATTTGGCCAAAATACCTAGGGTTATGTTAACCCCAGGTGGGCTGAAATTCCCTAGAGGAATTTTGGTCCAACTTGGCTCCTTATTTGTGTGGGCTTCCTTCTTAATTAATTAATCTGGTTTAAATTAATTTCAAGCCCAACTTTAATATACCCATGTATGTAATATATTACACCAAGTAATATATTATTTACATTTAAATTAAAATTAGTTTGAGCAATTAATTTAATCCATCAAATTAAAATTAGATCTTCACAAAATAAAATCATATGTGAACCTATACATATGAATATTTCCGCCTAGGAAATAATCTCATAATTAATCCAATTAATTACGAAGAGCCAATAAAATATATCAATTTTATTATTAGGATCAATCCAATTGATCTTTATAATATAATTAATATATATACCTCTCTCTCCAGAGTGTATACTCCAAGTATACATGTGATTCCTTAAGTTGGTGTTCAGTCGCTCAATGTGTACGATCCCGTGGGCCCATCTTTATGTTGGCAGTGGGCCTTAGTCCCACAGACTGCAGTTGGGCTCTAGCAAGCCACTGCAACCCCCAATTAAGATAAAGATGGCAGTCTAACTGTTATCATAACCCTATAGTTCAAACTTGTACATCCCATGTCATTGATAACAGTGTCCGACACAGAGGCATGGATTGATTACCCTCTTTTGTGTTTGGACATTGACTTGATCCTAAATGTACTGAAGCTCACAAACAAGTTCCAAACTTATTTGGGTGTGGCCACACTCTTATCAATCACATTCATAAAGAGGCCGGAGATATCTTCTCAGTGGACAACTGAGTTACAAATCCCTTCTGCATATCCATAGCATTGCCATGCTAAGTCACATACCCGAAAGCACCCATACTTGGCACCCTATTATAAGCCCTTTAGGCGTACCCCTAAGTATGTGACCTCACATGCAACACCGTCATATGGTTAGGTCAAAGGATCCATACAAGTACTATACGAGAATCACTTGTGATACTATACCATATGGATTTCTCGTTTAGTGGATCTATCCAGTACCATGCCCCTTATGCATGTACCCATTAACTTGGTTGACATTCCATGTCCAATGACCGGTAAGACACCGCCATACAACCAGGTTAATGATAGTCTCTTGTTCCATTCATTCCCATGACTGGAACAGACTACGGATCTATTTATGGTCATATCGTTTACCCTATCCATGGTCTTACTGCCAAGTGCATGACACTGGTCATCATGGATATGGATATGTCCATTGGATACTTCATTCAATATATTGCATAAGATAAATATAATAAATGAATTGATACCTTTATTACTAACACAAATAAGTATAATACATGAATCCAATTAATGTATGATACAAATACAAGGACCAATGCCTCGGGACTAGGGCATATCCAACAACTACAACATGCAAGTGCTGAATCGCATTGTTAATGAGCTACATGGGATGCTCAAGCTTACTGAACATTCGATCAAGAAGAGTCCACCGGTGCTACTGGTCAACAAGGGGAACCCTCCTCTTGCTAAGGGAAAGGCCAAGGAAAAGGTGAAGACCAAGGCCAAGAAGGCTAAGGCTAAGAAGGTCAAGGCCCAGTAGAAGGCAGGTCCTGAGGATGTCTGTTTCGGGTGTAGGCAGGCAGGCCATTGGAAGAGATTGTGTCCCAAGATGATGGGAGAGCAGAGAAGGGGCCAAGGTGCATCCTCTTCAGGTATTTATGTTATAGACATTAACCTTACTGTTTCAACATTCTGGGTATTGGATACTGGTTGTGGTTCTCACATTTGTTGCAATGTGTAGGGACTTAAGAACAGAAGGTCACTGGGGTCGGGAGAGGTGGACCTACGGGTCGAAAATGGAGCAAGGGTTGCTGCCATAGAGATCGGTGAATATCACCTTGTGATGCCCAGTGGATTGGTTTTGATTTTAGAACATTGTTATTTTGTACCTGCTATGTGCAGGAATATTATTTCAGTATCAATGTTGGATATTTTTGGATTTCATTTTACTATTTCTAATGGTAGAATTTCTTTTTCTATAGAGGGATTATTTTATGGAGATGCTCTATTAAATAATGGCCTATATATCCTAGACATAAATAAAACCAATCATGTCTATAACATAAACACTAAAAGGGTTAAGCCTAACGAACTTAATCCTATCTACCTATGGCATTGTCGTCTTGGCCACATAAATGAGAAGTGCATAGCTAGGCTCCACAAAGCTGGAGTCTTAGGGTCATTTAACTTGGAGTCAATTGATCTATGCGAGTTATGTTTACGAGGCAAGATGACTAGGGCGCCCTGTAGCAAGAAGGCCGAAAGGGCAACTGGTTTATTGGACCTAATACATTTAGATGTATGTGGACCCATGAGCGCAGCGACCAGAGGTGGACACCTGTACTTCGTCATGTTTACGGACGATTTTAGTAGATATGGCTATCTGATGAAACACAAGTCTGAGACCCTTGATAGGTTCAAGGAATTTAGGAACGAGGTACAGAACCAACTAGGCAGAAATATCAAAACCCTTCGATCGGATCGAGGAGGTAAGTATATGAGCCTAGAGTTTGACTCATATTTGAGAGAGCATGGAATAGTTCCACAGCTCACTCCTCCGGGAACCACAATGGAATGGGGTGTCCGAACGGAGGAATAGGACCCTGTTAGACATGGTTCACTTAACGATGAGTCAAGCCTCTCTCCCAATTAGTTTCTGGGGACACGCTTTTGAGACAGCAGCTCTCATCTTAAACAATACTCCGACTAAGGCAGTGGAAAAGACCCCGTATCAGATATGGACGGGCAGGGAGCCCAAAGTGTCTTTCCTAAGGATTTGGGGATGCGAGGCACATGTCAAGAGATTGACTAGTGGCAAGCTGGAGCCCAAAACCGATAAATGCCTGTTTGTGGGCTACCCTAAGGAAACCAAAGGGTATTACTTCTGTAACCCCACCGAGAACAAGGCGTTCGTGGCAAGGAAAGGGGTCTTTCTAGAAAGGGAGTTCCTTTCCAAGAACGAGAGTGGGAGCAATGTTGAACTCAGGAAAGTTCAAGGTCCACAAGCTCTTGAAGAGGATAACTCAGAGGCCCAAGTGGAGCTTCCAAAGGAGGAAGCACCGACCTAGGCCACACAAGGACTTAGAAGGTCTGGTAGGGATTGTCGGGAACCGGAGAGGTATGGTTTCCTCGTCATCGATGATCAAACTCTTCTCATCTGGGATGAGGAAGAACCCAAAACCTACCAGGAGGCTATGGCAAGCCTATAGTTTGCAAATTGGCGTAAAGCCATGGAGGCAGAGATGCAATCTATGTACGATAACTAGGTTTGGAACTTGATTGATCCACCTCCGTGTGCTAAGGTAATAGGTTGCAAGTGGTGCTACAAGCTGAAAGCTGACAATACCTTCAAGGGTCGCCTGGTTGCGAAAGGTTTCAGACAAGTCCATGGAATAGACTATGATGAAACTTTCTCACCAGTAGCCATTCTCAAATCCATCAGGATCTTGCTAGCCATAATCATATGGTACGACTATGAAGTCTGTCAAATGGATGTCAAAACCACTTTCCTTAATGGAAAGCTACTCGAGGATGTGTACATGACACAACCTGAGGGTTTTGTCGATCCAGAGTATCCGGGAAGGGTATGCAAGCTTCAAAGGTCCATTTATGGACTGAAGCAAGCATCTCGAAGTTGGAATCTTAGATTCAATGAGGCTATAAAGGAATATGGCTTTATACAGAATCAAGATGAGCCTTGTGTGTATAAGAGGACAAGTGGCAGCATTGTCACATTTTTGGTACTTGATGTAGACGAAATCCTATTGGAAGCGACATACCTACACTGCAAGGGGTAAAGCAGTGGCTAAGTAAGTGCTTCACAATGAAGGACTTAGGCAAAGCTGAGATGATCCTAGGGATTAGGATCTATAGGGATAGATCAAATCGGCTTCTGCGCCTAAGTCAGGCCTCATACATAAACAAAGTTCTAAAAAGGTTCAGCATGGACCGGGCTAAGAAAGGTTTCTTACCAATGGGCCATGGGCTGAAACTTAGTAAGAAAAACTGTCCTAAGACAAGGGAGGATAGGGAGAACATGAAGTTGGTTCCATATGCTTTGGCTATATGATCAATTATGTACTCCATGCTATGTACGAGACCTGATGTCACCTTTGCACTAAGTATGATGAGCTGGTACCAGAAGGATCCCGGGGAGGATCATTGGAAGGCTGTCAAAGCAATCCTCAAGTGCCTTAACCGGACTAAGGATAGCTTTTTAGTGTATGGTGGTCAGGAAGTGCTATCAGTTACTGGGTACACTGATGCAAGCTTCTAGACCGACCAGGATGAGTACCAGTCATAGACTGGGTATGTATTTTTGTTAAATGGTGGTATTATAAGCTGGAGGAGCTCAAAGCAGCCAACCATCGTGGATTCTAGAACAGAAGTTGAGTACATCGCTGCGTGTGATGCAGCTAAGGAAGCTGTGTGGATGAAGAAGTTTATCACTGAGTTAGGAGTAGTGCCAACTATCCAGGACCCAGTTGATATCTTTTGTGACAAGAATAGGGCTGTTGCACAAGCTAAGGAGCCCCGGTCACATAAGAACACAAAGCACGTGCTCAAAATGTTTCACCTCATACAAGAGATCACGGAGAGAGGTGACATTGCATTGCACAGAGTGGACACCGAGGATAATGTTGCAGATCCTTTGACCAAGGCGTTGGCCCAGCCCAAGCACAAGGGTCATACCAGATCTATAAGGATTAGGCCCATGCCTAGTAGAACTAGTGCAAGTGGGAGATTGTTGGATATGCCCTAGTCACGAGGCATTGGTCCTTGTATTTGTACCATCCATTTATTAGATTTATGTATTATACTCATTTATGTTATTAATAAAGGCATTAATTCATTTATTATATTTATCTTATGCAATACATTAAATGAAGTATCCAATGGACATATCCATATCCATGATGACAAGTGTCATGCACTTAGCCGTAAGACCATGGATAGGGTAAATGATATGACCATAAATAGATCCGTAGTCTGTTCCAGTCATAGGAATGAGTGGAATAAGAGACTATCATTAACCAGGTTATATGACGGTGTCTTACCAGTCATTGGACATGGGATGTCAACCAAGTTAATGGGTACATGTAAAAAGGGCATGGTACTGGATAGATCCACTAAACGAGAAATCCACATGGTATAGTATCACAAGTGATTCTCGTGTAGTACTTGTATGGATCCTTTGACTTGACCATATGATGGTGTTGCATGTGAGGTCGCATGCTTAGGGGTACACCTAAAGGGCTTGTAATAGGGTGCCAAGTATGGGTACTTTCGGGTATTTCACTTAGCATGGCAATGCTATGGATATGCAGAAGGGATTTGTCACTCAGTAGTCCACTGAGAAGATATCACCGGCCTCTTGATGAATGTGACTGATAAGAGTGTGGCCACACCCAAATGAGTTGGAACTTATTTGTGAGCTTCAGTGCGTTCGGGATCAAGTTAATGTCCGGACACAAAAGAGGGTGATCAATCCATGCCTCTGTGTTGGACACCAATATCAATGACATGGGATATACAAGTTCAAACTACAGGGTTATGATAACAGTTAAACTGCCATCTCCTTCTTAATTGGGGCTGCAATGGCTTGCTAGAGCCCAACTACAGTCTGTGGGCCACAGGCCCACTGCCAACATAAAGATGGGCCCACGGGATCATACACATTGAGCGATTGAACACTGACTTAAGGAATCATATTTATACTTGGAGTATACACTCTGGAGAGAGAGAGGCATATATTAATTATATTATAAAGATCAATTGGATTAATCATAATGATAAAATTAATATTTGATTAGCTCTTCATAATTAATTGGATTAATTATGAGATTATTTCCTAGGTGGAAATATTCATATGTATAGGTTTACATATGAATTTATTTTGTGAAGATCTAATTTTAATTTGATGGATTAAATTAATTGGTCAAACTAATTTTAATTTAAATGTACATAATATTTTACTTAGAGTAATATATTAAATACATGGGTAAATTAAAATTGGGCTTGAAATTAATTTAAACCAGACTAATTAAAATAGGTTTGGGCCTGAATTAAAAGAAGGAAGCCCACACAGATGGAGCCAGTTTGGGCCAAAATTCCCTTGGGAATTTCGGCCACCTAGGGTATTCGGCCAAGCACACAAGACACACACACAGCCGAAATTGACCTAGCCTCCCTCTCCATAGTTTTCGTGGTTTCCGACGCTAGCACGGGTGGTGTTCGTTAGGCGTTCGTGTACGTGAACGAGGAGGGTTTCTAGTTTGATTCCTGCAGTCTGCATCCATCTCTTAAAAGAGATATTCCGGGTAAGAGATTTATCTCTTTTGATTAAATTTTTGTTTTTCCAATTTCCATCTCAATTGCTCCTGGGCACGGCTTTGAGGAAATCATCACGTTCTTCCCCTTTAATCGGGTGATTTCCGGTGACAAATCCCAAAAGTGGTATCAGAGCGGGCTTTTGATCCGTGGAAATTGTTAAAATTGGTTGAATCATATGTTTTAAAATTGGAGATTTTTTATTGGGATTCTTGGTTTGGGTTTAAGATTTTTCCCATTTGATTTTTATACAATTGAAATTGAATTTGCATATAGGTTTATGTTTGTTTAATTTAATTGTATGTTTGGTAATTCTTGGTGAATTTCTTGTTGTTGGATGTGATGTTATTTTTTTTATTTAAATTTTTTTGTTTAATAAAACAAAAAAATCTGGCTGTTCTCGGGGTGCGTGGTTGCTGGCGGCGGGAACAGCGGCGGCAGCCGCTGCTGGGCGGCCACTGCGCGGCAGTGGGCCGGGCCCAGTGGTTTTGGATTTGGCAGGTTTTTGGGCCCGGGGCCCAGATTTGAAATTTTAATTGGTTTTAAAATTCGTGTATTTAAATTCATGTAATTTAAATGCGTGTGATTTCTTGAATGAAATTTAATTTTATTCATGTGATATTAATTTTGGAAATTAAGATGGTTAATTGAAATTGGTTTGGGTAATTTTGGCACAGTTACTTGGACGGCTAAATTGGACTCATGGTTTCCCAATTCCAGTGGGAGCAGTTGGACTGCTTGGGTTGGAGGCCCAAAGCCCGTTAAGGGTTAGAACCATGGTGGGCCAAAATTGGCAATTTCTAAATAATGGCTTAGACATAATTGAAATGGGCTTAAATCATGCATTGTAACATACTTATGAATTATATATATTGGATGCATATGGGTGATTAAATATTTTGTATGATTGGATACTATTAGGCCTTATGAATTATTTGTTTTCTTAGTATAATTATATGTCCAATCTGAATGGAAATAACAAAAATTCCGGTAGCTTATTTTGCCATGCCGAATCATCATCCGCTCACAGTGGCGACTCCACTGAGGACTTGTCTAAAAAGTTTTCCGAAAACTTAAAAGATCTTGATGAGCATTGGAAGTATCCAATTAAAATAGATTAATAAACTATTGAAACATTTTATATGCATTGCATTTTAGCTAGATTTGAGCATTAGGTTAAGGTACCATTTTTAGCACGGTGAACTGTTGAAGTACCGCCTATGCTCTGCTAGGTCATAATGACACGGATTTTGAACACTGCCAATAGCCTTGTACGTACCCATTTGTTTGGACCCTTGAGTAGGGATGTAAACGGGGCAGGGCGGGGTGGGGCGAGGATTGGCAATCCCATCCCCGTTCCCCGACTAGGCGGGGATCCCCGTCCCCGTCCCCGTTTACTAAACGGGGACGATCTTCATCCCTATCCCCGGCCTCGTCAGGGAACAGGTTCCCCGCGGGGATCCCCATCCCCATTAAGATTTTTTTTTTTGAAATTTTAAATAAAATTCAATTTGGTACAAAAATAAGTTAAAAAACATATTATAGTTTGGAGACCATTAAATAAATCACTTAATTTTTCTTATAAGGAAGTGATATTTAGTTAAAATATTACAACTACTAATATTATTATTTCAAAATAGAGTACAGGAGTCCAATATACAAAAATTAAATTAGAGGTTTCTAAATTGATAAGTTCTATCAAGTGTAAAGACTAAATTTTAAGTTTTGCACCTACGCAGAAATTCTGTAAAAAACACACAATTGCATATATTAAGTATCAGTAGCAACAATTAAGCACACATGATTCATTCTTAGACACTTTAAAAGTGAAAAAGAGATGTAAAACAATCCCTAGTTTTAGTTTTATTATTATAAAATTTAATTATTTATGTATATATATAAATAAATAATAAAATAAATAAATAAACGGGGATTTAACAGAAATCCCCGTCGGAGACTAAACGGGGATGGGGACGGGTCTGTGGGGCGGGGGAGGTAAATCCCATCCCCATCCCCATTTAGTAAACGGGGACAAAATTGTCCCCGTCCGCGTCCCCGCCCCGTGGGGATTCTAAATGGGGAATCCCCATCCCCGTTCGAGCGGGCCCCCGGTAGGGACGGGTTCCTGTGTCCCCGTTGACAACCCTACCCTTGAGTGGGGAGAAGTGAGGAGTATATTTTGCTATGGGGATCTTGATGTTAACCTGGACTTTTAACTGAACTCATGTGGATAGCTATATTAATTTCCATGAGGATACCGAAACATTGTGCATGATGTAGATATTTAGATTTGCCTTTATCATCCCCTATTGATGATTAACGAGAACCACACTTAGGACTTTGTTAGAATGTTGATATTTGACCATGATGAGAATAAGGTCCGGAATTTATGATTGCATGCTATGTGCTATATGCTTCATTTTCTACACCGTGTCATCATAATCATCCCTTCATGCATGGATATTATCATTTTGCATTTCATTTGTGTGACACTAACTCACATCTTCTGCATAGCCATTTGCATTTTTCTTTTCATGTGCAAATTGCATCAACCATTTGCATGTCATTCATATTAACCTTTTTTTTTCATCCAGCCATATATTTCATTTTTATTTCGTGTGAACATACACCACTCATATGCATCATTTTGTATGTTATCCACGCTAACGGTTTTCGATGCAGCCATAATCGCGTGAATCATATGCATGAATCATTTCATATTAATCAACTAGTGTTAGAGTGTCCCTCAGCTATCCCTTAATATAACTATAAACCCATATACTCATTCTTTGATAACCACACGGTTATCACGAGGCTATACACACCCATTGGTCTTTAAAGGGCAAACCCTCAGGCACTCAAAAGAGCTTCGAATTGTTGTCTATGTGAAAAATCATACGTATCCGAATCTTGGTCAAGCATTCCATGAATGCCCTACCTCCATCCGTATGACTAACTATACGTGTCAACCCTCAGTTAGAGAAATCTAGCACAAATCTCGGTTAGGTGTCCCACAAATGCCAAACCTCCATCCATATGACTAACCATATGAGTTATCCCTCAACTAGCGTAATCTAGCATGAACCTCGGTTAGGCATTCCACGAATGCTGAACCTCCATCCGTATGTTAACCATATGAGTCATCCCTCAACTACTAGAATCTAGCACAAACCTTGGTCAGGCGTTCCACGAATGTCGAACCTCCATCCGTATGATTAACGATATGAGTCATCCCTTAGCTAGCGAAATCTAGTTCAAATCTCAGTTAGGCATTCCATGAATGTCGAACCTCTTTCCATTTAGCATCAAACCATTGTCTATTTCAATTCGCATAGAATACATGCATCTCATGTCATCCACGCATACGTATCACTTCATGCATACATGCCATCTAGAACTCGTAAACTTCTCAGGTGCATATCCATCCTAATCCTAATGTGATTTGTTTTGTAGTTTGGCATTTCCCTATAGGAAGATTGGAGAGGGTTGAGAATGAGGATTCGGCATTAAGTGAGTTAGAGAAGTTATTTGGGTTAGAAAAATAGTTACAGTGTGGCTTCTGGTTCAGTGGTAGTAGAAACAGGGTCGAACACAGAGTCAGAGACTGAATTTGAATCTTTACTTGAAGTTGATTAGTTCGAGCATAACCACACAAAAATTGCAAACCCATCTAATCCTAAAGCTAACACCAGTGTAGCTTCCATGACTATCATACTTTGAGACTTTCTGAATTTAAATGAGTTCAAAAGCATCATCAAGAACCAAGTCCAAGTAGCTCTAATCAATCCCACTGTCAACAGAATGGAGGAACCCAATAGAGAGTTTGGGAATGGCGGTAGACAAAATAGGGATAACGACAGACACTCTGATTTGGGGGATAGAGAGAGATAAGCTGAGATGGCCCTGGAAAAGAGATGGCGGGAGAAATGTGTAGAGATGGATGAACTAATAGCTAAGATGCACGGGAACACAACTGTTAATGCCTTAAAATGCATTGAAACGAGTGTCTTAATGGTTAGCAGTATTGAGTTACTACCAATTGGTTTTCAAATGCCAAGAATTACCCCGTACACGGGAAAGAGCCCCCCAGCAGCTCATCTCAACCAGTATGTAAGGATCATGACAATGGCGGGCCTGACTATGAATTAATTGGTAAGACTCTTCCCCACCACACTAGAGGGAGGAGCTATTAATTTGTACAACAAAAAACCAGAGAGCGTTCAGGAAGATTGGAATGCCTTATCTGATGCCTTTGTGAAGTATTACAGCTTCAGTACTCAACTGAAGGTGAGGTTATAAGACCTTGAGGCCATAAAGCAAAAACTGAATGAAAATTTTATACAATACTATCAACAATGGATGGACAAGATAATCCTCCTACATCAAAGACCTTTGGAGGATGAATTGATTATTAAGTTAATTGATGGTAGTTTGGAAGTATACAGGAACAACAAGAAGTACCACAAGTTTTACACACTGGTGGAAGTCCATGAGATGGTCAGAAGGGTCAAGAAGTATGAAATTAAAGCAGTCCAAAGCAACCCAAACAATGGATACCTAAAGGGGCTGCACATACACCTCAAGATACAAGAGTAATAATTCCCCTGCAACATCTTTCACGTCCATTTCCAAACCTACTCAGGAAACTGTCCCTCTCAAGCAAATATAAATTATGGCACTAACTCAGGAAGTAGCCCCTCAAGCTGGGAATAGAAGCATTGCCCCGTGGGTTGAGTCTCTAAGTAGAATATTTGTAAAAGTGCAGAAAGATGGGCTTGTTGGAAAGCTTGAAACCATTTGTGCCTCTTCCCGCGGCCGATAAAGACAATTTCTGCACCAATCATATGGCAAAAGGTTACAAACCAATGACTGCTATGGACTGAGAGATGTTATCCAATAGCTAATTACAGAAAAGAGAATCAAAGAGCCTGATCTTAAGCTTAGTGTTTAAAAAAAACCCACTTCTAAATTTTAGAGGCCAAGTCAACATGGTGCAAATTGGACTGAACTTTGTCTTTGCCCAAATTACATAAGTAAACCTTACAGTGCAAATTATATCAGTTGGTAGTGAGTCTGAAGAGGTAGTTGAGCCGGTGGTGGCTATTGAAGAAAAATTCAAACCACTCAATTTAAAGGATATTGAACTTGATGATGAGTTTGAAGTACCTGCTCCAAAGTAGGTGTTCCCAATTAGTAACAAGGCAGGGACGTTGTGAGCAGACGACCTTTTTGAGATGGCGGAACACGGCGAAGCGAACCGAGAACTGAGTGTTTTGACGTTTGAATTGAAAGCAGGTTTGTATCTTGCTTAGGAAAACCATTAATTTATTTAGAAATCCTTTTGTAGAAAACCTTTTCTTTGAATGTGAATTTTTTGAAAAACTGGTTTTGTATTTTTAGAAAATCTAGTCTTATTAACTTAAAGACCTCGAAACCTAAATTTCAAGATCAGTGACAGAGTCACCACCCGGATCAGCTCATCCGGAAAATTCCGGTATAACTCCCTACCGAGCATAGACTGTTGTACCTAATCCAGAGGTTTATGGTTTGGGCAATATGAGCGGACGACCTAAAAGGTGGGATGCGGTGAAGCGAACCGAGGAAAAACAGAATGCCTTGGTTTGGTTAACGGGTTTTGTTTATCTTGCTTTAAGGAAAATCATTCGTTTGTTTTAGAAATTCTTTTTGTAGAAAACATTTTCCCATTTTCTTACTTAAAGACCTTGAAACCTAAATTACGAGATCAGTGACAGAGTCGCCACCCGGATCAGCTCATCTGGGAAATTCTGGTACAGCTCCCTACCGAGCGTAGACTGCCGTACCGAATCCAAAGATTTAGGTTTCAGGTAACTTACCTATTCAACCTCGAGCTTGCATTCATTAACAACTTATATTACCGTATTTATTCAATTTATTATCTTTCTCTACCCAATTACGTTTATTTATCAGCCGATGCTCAAGCAAATGACAGAAATGAATTGCAGAAAAATAAATCATACATCCAAATTATACAAAAGAATAATAGATGCCGCTTATACAACCAAATTGAATAAAAATAAAAACTCTCGTCCTCACATGACAAGAGCTTAGAATACACGATTATCTAAAAATTTACAAATGCCTAAAATATAGGAATTAATATATTAATTACACCAAAATAAAAAAAAAAGGAAAATAAATGCTGCAAAACAGACGGTTAGCACAGTTTATATCACAAGCATAAGCAGGACTCACAACAGGATAGAATTGGGATTTTTAGGAACAGGGGCATGCATTTAGAGGGTAACCGAGTCGACTTGGCCAGCCGGCCCTGTTAGACCTAGAAAACAGTTTTGAAACGCCCTGTAGATTTTGTGTCGAAAAACAATTTTAGAAAATTACTTAGCTTGATTTCATGCAAATTTCTATATTTCAGCGGGTCTTTTATTCCAAAACTCGGGGTTCCGCGGGTCTGTTATTTCAGCGGGTTTCCTAATTTTTACAAACATCAAGGATTTGAAAATGGTAAACAAGCTAAAAATTGTTTGAATTCGAAAACAGCATCGTGCTACGACGTCCGTAGGGGTTGTTCCACGATTTTGCCTGGAAACTACAATCGTACGGCTGTAATTAGATCCGCACGGCTCTAATTACAGTCGTGCGACTATAACAACTACAGTTATGCGACTGTAGCTTCCAAAACCTGAAAAAAGGTTTTCTTGTTTTTCAAAAATCGCTATTTTGCTCATTTTCGGTGTTTCTCGAGGATTTTATAGGGTTCAAGGGTCTGCTAATGCTGGACTATGGATCCAGTTCGGATCCAATAACCCCAAAATTCAGAAAATAAAATCCGGGAAAAACTGAAAACCTAACACCCGTACGTACAGAAATCTAAAAAACCAAAGTTTAATAATGTACGAATGTATTAAGGCCGAAAAACATCACAACAGAATGCATAAAAAAGGAAAAAGGGCTATTTTCGGCCGATCAGGCATTTTTGGGTTTTAGCACGGGAGAAACATAGCTATGCGGCTCTGAGGTTAGAGCCATGCGGCTCTGTTCCAAGGGGACATAGCCGTGCGGCTGTGTTCTTAGAGAACACAGCCGTACGGCTCTGTTCGGGTAGCTGGTTTCCGAAAATTCAGAAAACAGAGGAAAAACGCACAGAAAATGCAATGAACACAAGTTTAAGGCCTCTCAGCGTTTACCTTGACGTTGTTCCAATGTATTGGATATTCAATAACAGATTGAAAAGCTAGAATGTGCTTCGAATCCTCCAACATTCTGAAATCCCAAAAATGAATCCCGAATCAATCCGAAACGAATCCAAAAATGTATATGGACGAATGAGTAATGGTCTAGACGTGTTATAGGACAATTAGGCTATGAATTTTAGGCTTAAATTTCACTTTTTCTCTTCCTTTCTTTCTCTCTTCTTCTTCCTCTCTTTTCTTTTTTTTTTCTTTGCTCTCTGTCACTCAAGTTCTCTTGGCCGAAAACTCTTGTTCTTTGTTGCTTTTATATCTCACACCCCGTAATGATTTCGAGAATTAATGAGCTGTTTGCTTTTCTGTAAATTCGGCTGAATTCGCTCCTTTCAATCAAATTGCTATACCTTGCACAGCAACTTGACTGACCCACTAGAGCCGCACGGCTCTAGTTGTGCTAGAGTCGTGCGGCTCTAAATCTACAGCCGTGCTCTCTAGAGAGAGTCGGGGCCGATTCCGCAAAAAACCAACCCTAAACCCTAAAATCACCCAAGGGACCTTTCTTGGGGTTTGGGATCCAGGATAGCTCGGTTTTTGGATAGTTCGAGGTGTTCCAGGCTACCTTCTGCTCTTTTCCGAGTCCGACTGCCTGATAGAGGTAATAAAGGGTTCTCATCACAGAGGTCGGGAAAACCCATGCTCACAGGCTGCTCCTCGCGGGATCAAAGTTGATTCATGATCGAGCTGTAGAGCCTGAATCGAGTTTGTTCTCGCGATTGGGAGCACGGTGAGAAAGGAATCAAAGACGCACCTGATGCCCCTCGCTGGGGGCACTGGCTTTGGTCTCGAGTTTTGGCTCTCTGTGGTGGAGCTGTCCCGTTGAAGTTGACTCTCTGTGTGGTGGATTGGATCGATGAGGTTGGGTATAGCTGCTGGAATTGGCTTTATGTTATGGAGAATACCTGTTGAAGTTGACTCTCCATGTGGTGGAGTATACCAATGAAGTTGACTCTCCATGTGGTGGAGTATACCAATGAAGTTGACTCTCCGTGTGGCGGAGTATACCAATGAAGTCAACTCTCTGCAGTGGAGTATAACAATGAAGTTGGCTCTCTGTGGTGCAGTGTACCCAGTGAAATTGGGATTGTTATTGGGATCGGCTCTCTGTGGTGGAGCATACTGTTGAAATTGAGTTAAAAGCACGTATTTATTCCTTGATCGACAATTTTAGAAACAAAAAATTTTTGCCCCTTCGATCAAGAATAAATACGGCTTTGTTATTTTGCCCCTGGATACCTGTAAAAGACGTGAAATATCCTTCTCGAGATTATATTGGAATAAACAGAAATTGTAAAAAATCAAGAAAAATCATTTACCTGGGAGCCACAGCCGTGTGGCTGTTCTACAGCCGCCTGGCTCTAGCTTGCCACGCAGGCTAGAGCTGTGCAGCTCTAGCGAGGAAGAGGTGGACTTAAAAAAGGGGGCCGATGCCTCCTTTGCCATAGCTCAAAGTTTTCCTCTTCTTTCATCTCTTTTCCTCTAAAATCTTTCACTTGAACTCATACTGCCAAAATAAAGAAAATGCGGAAAGCTCTTTGCCCAACTACTCCTGCACAATCCGCCCCTCATGTTAGATATATATTACCTGAGGGGGAATTTTTTCTACCCACCAAATCCATAGTGGATGTTTATTGGCTCTCGGAATCAGTTGCCTATTACGGGGTTAGAAGGAACGATCCCGTGCCTATGACACTCAAGCCATCGATGCATGTTATCCAAGATTTGGTTAGCTTTCACAATTTTTCCTCCTTCTTTTCCAATTTTTTGAATTTATGCAATGTAGGTAAAATTAGTAGAAATTACATGAAATTGATGCATGTTTAGAGTAGATTATGCCCCTAAAAACCTTGGTTGATGATTTGAAGTTGATTAGAATCGATTTTAGGGTGAAAAATTGCAAAACCTAGGGTTTAAATGTGAAACCATCGGTTTTCCGAACAGAGCCACATGGCTCAATGACAGAGCCGGGCGGCTCTGTTCTTGGTCCGGCGGCTGTGCTGAAGAATAGAGCCGTGCGGCTCTGTTCTTGGTCCGATGGCTGTGCTGAAGAATAGAGCCATACGCCTCTGTCTTCCAAGAACAAAGTCGTCCGGCTGTAGCTATAGCTGTGCGGCTCTGATTACAGCTATACGGCTCTGTTCAGGTAGAAAGGGGATTTTTCATGTTTTAATTCTATTTCAATTCTTCTATTCAATTTATTCAAGCAATACACAATACAAATAAATCATAAAACTCCCTATCCATTATTTTACGGGGCTGAATCACAATCGCGGAGCTGGGTTTGTTTCGGATGCCCTGATATGGTACAGGAGACTACCTAACGTAGTGAGGGAGATTGTCGACTCCACCGGGCTGGACCAGTTCGTGTGCTCGATGTGTGAGGTCCTGCCCCAAATGAGTAGGGGCTTACTGATGGCGCTGCTGGAGCGGTGGATGGATTCCACCCATACCTTCCATTTCCCGATCAGGGAGTTCACCATTATGCGCGAGGACTTCGTGGCCATTACCGGGCTGTCATTCGATGGGCGTACTATTGAGTTCAATCAGACCCTAGAGCGAAGGGGCTTCCGCTCAGAGTCCATCGCCATGCTGATTGGCTTGTCCCCTTAGGGCAAGCAGGTCCAAGGCAGCACGTTGCAGGATTACTGGCTGAGCAGGCAGGTCGACCTCCCTGAGGGCTCTATGTTCTCTTCTAGGGATATGAGGTGCTATGCTAGGGCATTTCTACTATATGCTTTGAGCACCTTGCTGTTCCTGATAGGCTAGAGCGATCTGAATCTGGTGGTTCTCGCTTTGTTGATACAGTTAGAGGATATAGGGAGCTTGAATTAGGGACAAAACGAGTTGGCTCAACTGTATTATAGCCTTGACATCTGTGCCCGGGGGAAGCACCGGGAGGTGAAGGGCGCATGGATAGTCCTTTATGTGAGAGTTTTTTTTTTCTTACGGACTTTCTCATTGTGCAGGTTTAAGCATACGAGTACACCTTCGTCCCCCAGCCAAAGCTAAGCATACCAGCCAACGCTGAGTTTCCAGACTTCCCCTGGTTGAGGCGGTGGATGGGTTACAACTAGAGCGAGATGGATAATGACCCATGGGTCTACCCCCAACTCTTGGCTAATATGAGCTTTGAAGGTGTACACATCTTCTTTTCCTTATACATCTTGATTTTTATAGTCTGATAGCTGTTTTTTTTATCTTCTAACTTCTGACATTTTGATTTCAGTTGATCAAGGAGTCGTGGGGCAATGCCGTGTGGCCCACGGAGCTGGTAGATGCTAGGAGGCTGACACCTCAATGATTTATAATAGAGAGCCCATTTGGCCTAGAGTGGTACTTAGGGGAGAGGATTACTGGTTGACGTGCCGGCCCTATAGAGCGCAGGATCCCACCTGCACCTCCGGCTAGACTGTTCTGGCATACCTGTTGTTGGAGGAGGATCATCCAGATCTGTTCGGGTCTAGATATGTGGTCATGGGGGATGAGGGAGACTATCCCCAGTTTATCCGTACGCAGCTCCTTCCTCCCACTGGATCTGCACAAGCAGGGGAGGCGCAGCCAAGGTACGTCTTTATTCTCTTTCACCTTCTGCTTGTCTGGGCTATTCTGCTATTTGTTGACCCTTTTTTTTCATAGTCGTCTAGAAGGGGTAAGCACCCTCGTACATCATCCGACAGATGTTCCAGCAGTCGGGGGTCCCAAACCGCTGATGGCCGGGGAGATAGAGGTTCTTCAGCAAATGCGGGCAAGTACAGTGCTGACGCCAAGATGGGGTATACTGAGCCCATTTCCTCTGTAGTGCCCCTAGTGGTCCCTCTTGTCTGCTTCATTCCAGGCCGCCTCGAGTACTTGGTGGAGACATGGGTTATGTTGCTCAACGAGTCTGGGCAGCCTTATCGGGCCGATCTATTCCTCTAGGAACAACCTCCTCCTGCTGCTGTCCCTCCTGACATGACACACGTGAGTACTCTTGCTCCTGTTTATTTTTTACTCTTACTGTTGCCACTGGTCTGACTTGTGTGCTGTTCCTTGTGCAGATTCCGGTATCATAGGGGATGGCCCTATGTCAGGTAGCCTCCCCCTTCAGGTCACTCTCACTTCGGGACAACGGGGTTATGGCGGTAAGTACCTGCATTAATATATATATGCATGCATGTATGCATGTTTCAAATGCACGTATGTGTATGACATGATGTCCATGTTGTTTGATTTTGATGCAGGCCATGGTTAACACACGCCGGCATGAGGAGACTTGCATGAGATCAAAGGTGGACAAGCTGCAGAGGACCGTCGCGGATCTCAGATTTATGAATGAGACCTTCTGCACCCAGTTGAACGATTGGGAGACCGGAAGGCGCATCTTTGGTGGCGATGGCGGGGCTGAGAGTGAGGACGAGGGTCGACAACTCGACCGATGGGGGACAGCCATAGCCTTTCCTTTTTTTCCCTTTCGTAGTTTAGGTTGGACTTGGTATTGTAGGACATTTTGCCCATTTATGGGTCCTTTTCTGTTATATCCGTCTATTTGACCTGGCACATTGACTGTACTAATATTTTGTGAAATTCATTACCCTTTTTGTCATTTTCCTCTCCTGGATTTGCTTTTTTGAATGCATTTCTTCTACTTTCACTCACTTTTATCGCGGTCTGAAATGATTTATGCTTTCCTAAAACTTTATCCTATGATTCTGGGTTTGATTTTGACTGAAAACCAATCCCAGGTAGCAGAGCCGTGTGGCTATGGGCCCAAAATTCTGTATTAGAAGTATAGAGTGAGTGTTGTTGCCAGATTACAGCCGCACGGCTCTGATCATAGCTGCCCGACGCAACTAGAGCTACACGGCTCTATATACAGCTGCCCCATCAGACTAGAGCCGCACGGCTCTATATACAGCCGCACGACCATAGTCTCAGCCATACGGCTCTGTTTGTGTTTCAGCAATTTCTTCTTCTTTATGTGCACTTTTCAATGGATCAACTCCATAACCATCTCAGGGATTATTAGAAGACCTCCTGCTCTTCCAACTGGGCCTAACTGGCGCCCTACAGTCTACATTCCATACGGTCCTACATGAACCTGACTCTGAACCGGACCTTTCTGGCAGCTGTAGCCAGCTTCTGGGATCCGATGGATCATGTCTTTTGATTTTTCGGGTAAGAGCTGTGCCCCATGGTTGAGGAGTTCAGCGCCATCCTCTGCGTTCCTTGCCTAAGCGGAGTCAGGTTAGCTGTCCCTGAACTCGATTCAGACTGCTTGCTTTCTAGCGAGGCTGCTTCCAGGAGTTTCAATCTATCTGCCATTATGGACCTGTGTTCCACCCTGAACACCTCTGCCCATGGTTGGGCTCCTCTAATGAGTTTATTGTTGATGTCCCTCTATTTGTACGAGTCGAGAGATAGGACTTGCGGCTTCCAATTGGCCGTAATGGTGGCCTAGATGGCCAATGGTGCTTCACCCATGGGGGTCATCTTGGCTGAGACCCTGATTTACATGGATTCTGTCCACTCCGGTCACCCCATTGAGATCAACGGATATCCCTTTCTACTTCAAGTTTTGTTCCTAACCCATGCTTGAGATTCCGATTAATTCTGCATCCCACTGATTGGCTGTCTTTCTTGCAGATTTGGTTACTGGAGAAACTGAGTCTCCTGGGTATTCCTCCACCTCACACGACATACGCCTCGAAACATTATTGGGCCCGGCGTGTCAAAATTACAGACTTTGCCACCCGGACTACAGAGGAGTGACTCACTTGGCTGAGAGGGAGGACGGATGCATCTATCCACTGGATTTACCTCTGGTGGGATATTTCTCATGTGACTATGGAGACTTTGGGCAGGAGGTGTGCAACTCCTTGGACTGTCCAAAGTGACATTCTACTCTCCCATACGGTTATGCAGACAATACGGGCAAGTACAGGGGGTGCCCCGTTTCTTATGCACTACCAAATGCGGGGAATTCACACCGCGATGGCCCAAGCATGTGCAGTAGCAATGGATGAACCCCATTAGTTTTGAGATGCTGGGATATAACAGCGTAGCTCCGGCGGAGACAGACGCCCATTATTGGGCTTGGTTAGCTGACTTAGTGACCTGCCCTACAAGACGCGAGCGTGAGATCTTGACTCTGAGATATCTCGGCTCGTAGGTTCCTTTCACATTGTATTGAGTTATTATTGGTTGATTTTTGTTTATTTTGCTATTTTATTTTATGTCCTTATTTTTGCATAAATTGCCCCTGCGGGTTTTCAATCTATCGGACCATCTTAACTTTTACCTGGACCGCCTTATTGGGTTTTCGACTCAGCAGACTTTTAGTTGTATCCTAAAATCGCCTTTCGATTTTCAGCCCATTGAATTTTTTTTTTTTTTTGCACAATCATATATATGTTTATAATTAGAATCCAATTTCAAGCAAACTCAAGACATGTAAGCAAACAGAAAAAGGCATTCATTCATTTATTCATTAATAATGTTTTAGTACAATGCATATCAAGAATAAAATGAAGCTAAGAACAGAGTTAACAATGGTATCCATCTCGACCAAATCCACGACTGCCATCAGCTGGTCTTTGTAGATTTTCCAGCCAATGGTGCTCGCTTTTCTGTCCTGACTTTTGCATGGACCACCTTTTCGGTTTTCGATCCATCGGACTGTCCTAATTTTTGTGTGGACTGCCTTTTCGGTTTTTAATCCACCAGACTTTTTTTTACACGTAGTATCGCCTGAGTTTGTCTTGATTGACAAGGTTGACAAACTCGTTCCCATCCATGTCTATGATCTTTACGGTACCTTTTGAAAGCACCCTTTTTACCACTTATGGACCTTCCCAGTTGGGCCTGAATTTTCCCCTTACGTCTATGTTGACCTATTTCATTTGTTTTAGTACCAAGTCTCCGACTTTAAGGGGGTGTTTCCAATGGCGGACTTTGCTATTATAAGCCCTGGCCATTCTCTGCTGATACATCTGTAAATGATCCAGTGCCCGGAGATGCTTCTCGTCAATCAATGCCAACTGTTCGTATCTCGCTCAGACCCATTCTGATTCTGGTAACTGTGTTTCCATAACCACTCTCAATGACCTAACATCAGTTTCCACCGGTAAGACACCTTCCATTCCATAGACTAGGGAGTATGGTGTTTCTCCGGTGGGAGTTCTGACACTGGTTCTGTAACCCCATAAAGCAAACGGCAACATGTCAGCCTAATCCCTGTAGGTGACCACCATTTTTTACAGAATCATTTTAATGGACTTGTTGGCTACTTCTACCACATCATTAGCCTATAGGTGATACGGAGATGACTTTGTGGTGCTCAACCCCTTTGTCCTAAAATAACTGTGTCGTAGCCCCTTGAAACTGTACCCCATTATCTATGAGGACATGGTGTGGGATCCCATATCATGTGAAGATACTCTTCTCAATGAACTTGGACATTCTGCTTCCACCCACTTTGAGAAATAGTCAACAGCCACGACTATGAAGTGGTGCCCGTTTGATACAGGTGGCTTTATTTCTTTGATGATGTCTATTCCCCAAGCAGCGTCGATGATATCTGAAGTTCCAGCGGTGGGAGATGATTGAGGTCTCCGTACACTTAACATTCATGGCACCTCTTCACTTCCTCGACACAATATGCTTGTAGGGTAAGCCAAAAGTAGCCTTGCCTTAATACTTTCTTAACCAGGGCTAACCCATTCATGTGTGGCCTACAAGTTCCTGTGTGAATCTACCTCATGACTTTCTTGGCTTCTTTTATTGTTAAGCATTTCAGAAGTAGACCCTTGGCGGTTTTCTTGAAGAGCTGACTCTCGAATAGTCTAAACTATGCTGCTAACTTCCTTAGAGAGATCTTATCTGACTCACTGGTGTCTTTAGGATATTGCCCATTCTGAACAAACTGCAAAATATCATGATACCAATGACGTTCCTTCGTCGCTGCTATAACACCGACCGACAGATAGCAAGGATTCTGTGTGGTTTCCACTATCACTGGCTGCATAGGATGTTTCCGAGACTCCTCCCATATTGATGATAGTGTGGCTAAAGAGTCCACCATTTGATTCTATTCCCTCGGAATTTGCCTGAACTCACACAACCCGAATGCTTTCACCTTCTCCCAAACCAGCTGGAGATACGGCTGGAGTGACCCCTCTTTTATCTCCCACTCTCTAATGATCTGATGAATTACAAGTGCTGAATCTCCAATCACTAAAACTTTGTGTGCCCCTAGTGTGATCAGGGCATCAATCCAAAAGAGGCAAGCTTCATACTCTACCCCGTTGTTAGTCACCGGGAATTCAAGGCGCTTAGCCAGGGGGATGATTTCTCCGTCGGGTGTGCCGATGATCACCCCCAGTCCTACTCCATGTTTGTTTATGGCCCCGTCAAAGTACATTATCCATCTGCTCAATTCTATCTCTGTTACGACTAGCTGTTCATCAGGGAGTTCTAAATTCTCGACATAATCTAATTCTAGAGGCTGGTTGGCCAAAAATTCTACTACAGCTCTTCCTTTGATCATCTTCTTGGTCATATATTCAATGTCAAACTCTGATAACAGAAGCAACCACCTTGATAACTTCCCGGCCACGCGGGGGCCTAGCATAAGTACCTCATCGGATCAACTTTTGCCACTGCCTGAACCTTGTACGACTAGAAGTAATGTCTCAATTTCTTAGTCAGCCATACCATAGTAGCACAGGTCTTTTCTACTACAGTATATCTGACCTCGTAATCAAGCAGTTTCTTGCTCAGGAAGTAGATTGCATCGTCTCACCCGTCCTCCTGGTCTTGAACTAATATTGCCCCTACTGAAGCATCTTCGATAGCCAAGTACAGGACCACAAGCTGATTTGGCGTTGAAGGCTTCAGGACTGGTGGATTCATCAAATAAGCCTTGATCCTATCAAAGGCCAATTAGCACTGATCATTCCACTTCACCGACTGATTCTTTCTTATGAGCTTAAGGATGGGTTCACAGATCGTCGTCAACCTTGCAATGAACCAACTGACATACTGTAGAGATCCCAAAAATGATCTTACCTCTTTCTCTATCTTTGGCATAGGCATGTCACTGATAGCTTTGATCTTGTTTGGATCCATTTCAATCCCCATCTGACTTACCATATGGCCTAGAAGTTTCCCTGAAGTCACCCCAAACACACACTTTTTGGGATTAAGGTAGAGGTTATACTTTTCGACTCTAATCAGGAATCTATCCAAGATAGCAGGGTGGTCCTCTCGGGTTATTAATTTGACTAGCATGTCATCCATGTAAACTTCGACCTCTTTGTGAATCATATCATGCAGAAGTCTAGTGACTGCACACTGTTAGGTTGCCCCGACATTCTTCAGTCCTAATGGCATGACCCTGTAGCAATAGACCCTCCACTCTGTGATGAAGGCTGTCTTTACCTTATCGATGATGTCCATTAGAATCTGATTATACCCTGAGAACCCATCCATGAATGAGTACATTATGGCCGTGGCAACGCTGTCGATCAAAACATCAATATGTGGCAGCGGGATATCATCCTTGGGAGATGCATTGTTCAGATCTCTATAATCCACACAAACCCTGACTCTGCCATCCTTTATCACAACTGGTATTATGTTGGCCAACCATTCTGGGTATTCCAAGACTTCCAGAAATTTTGCTTTTATCTGCTTGGCCACTTCCTCCTTAACCTTTTCTTCCCACTCTGGTCTAAGTCTTCTGAGTTTCTGTTTGATGGGTTTCATTTTCGGATCTATTGGGATTCTGTGCTTTGCAATTTCCCTGTCAACCCTGGACATGTCGTTGTAGGACCAGGAAAGGCTTTTACATGTTTTAGGAGCACATTCATAATTTCTTTTCTCTCTTCAGGCGTGAGGTCTTTCGAGACGGATACCATTTTTGGATCATCATCTGTCCCTAGATTCATTTCATGTAATGATGCATCATGTATGCTAAAGACATTAAATAAATGTTTGTATGTATGCACAGTTCCATCAGGAAAAACATCACATAAGTAAGCGAAATTGGATTTCATTGCATTAAGAGCCTTGTAGGCTGAATTGTTTACATAAAAAATAGAAGAAACAGATACATTGAAATGATTATCATCCTCCACATGCGGAGGGTCTTCTCCTACTGCAACATCCTCAATTTCTTCAAACAGGTCCCCCAGGTCACCCTCAAGGGCTTCTTCCTGGTTAGCAGATAGTTCTTCTTCAGTCATCTTTACCTTCCCTACCATCATTAGCTTTGCCAACTCCTTCACAGCTTGATTGATCAGCTCCTCCTAAGTCTTTGCCACAGGCGCTTGCTTCTGATCAGAACCTATGTTGACTTTCATCAGTGCAGACAGTGCTTTGGTAATAGCTTCAATGGCCACTTCTGCTTCCCCACTTTCTGGGCCTACCTTCTCAGCAGATTCTCCTTTGTTTCCGAACTCAACTCTGACCTGGTCAACTACCATTTCCTGCCTTTTTAGAACTTTCTTCCCTTTACCCTCAGTTCCAGCACGTAGTATGTTCACAACTGGTTCAGCTCCATTCTTACTGAAGTCCACTAACCTTCCTCTAAAAGATATCGAGCTACTCTTACAACTGTACCAAACGAACATGATAATCATCATCTAAAGCAGTACTTTTTGATGCTAAAACAAAATCCACATTCTCCCTTTGGTTTTGGTATTGATCAACCTTAATTCTAGCATATGTGTGTGGGCTATCCGGACTTCCTTCGTGAGCAATGAAGTTAGATAAAGCATTTTTCCAATTGTTATATCCAACTTCTGTAAAAGCATTTCCTCCACTTTTATTGCTTTTACTGAACAAGTAACAATATAAAGAAAATGCTTTATCTTTCGAGACACTATACTCTAGCCAAGCAAATTTTTTAAACCACAAACTTTAAAATCTCCTTTTACCTCCCTTAAGAATAGTATGTGGAAATTAATGTCCAACTGGCTAACAAGGGCCTAGAGCTAAGTATCTCCTTCTTAATGAATCTCTAATCTGAAGGGGGTAACTATCAATTGGTTTCCACAATCCTGGATCGCGAATGATATCATCATCTAAAACTTCTACCTCAATACAAGCTCTTTTTTCATTGCCTTTATCAAGAGATATTGCATGATTAGGTCTAGTTGAAGATTGACCGGGAGTTGAAGAATTGCTCTCAATTCTAGTAAAAAATTTCTCCATATTCTTATTCCTAATACAGTAACACAATCAAATTATTAAATCTAAACTTAAAATTGAAAAACAATTTCAATCTAAATCATAACACAATATCACAATACTAAATGCACAAGCATAATGTATGAATTTCAAATTAAATTATATACCAATCGTAACAAATTCTCAATATATCAATAACAATTCAAATTATAACACAATTAATTCAATTCAATGGCAATATAATACACTCCCTAAATTAGAATCCCTAAATGTCTAAACTTCTAATTCAACAATTTATCATATTAATAAAAAAAAATTGATTCAAATAATAGTAATATAATAAAATGCTAACATATTATTTGCAATTCCTAACCTAATTCAACATCATAACAATCTTAATCAATATAATTTTAATTGTAAAATCTCAAATTTAATTTAGGGTAAACTATAAAATATTTAGGAATTAGAAACTGAAAGTTACCTAATTGAAGAGCCGGCAAACGGACGGAGAGCAGCTGAAGGGCAGAGAGTGGCTGGTCGATGGCGGCTTGGGCAGAGGAGGTAGTGGCGAAGGAGGATTGGGTGTGGTGGAGAAATTGGGAAAGCTGAGAACAAAATAGGAAGGGAATTGTCAAAGAAGAATTTACACTGTGTTTTATTTCTTTTTTTTTTTTTTTTTTGCCCAGGCAAAACAACGTCATTTTGCCTGGGACGCAAAACGATGTCGTTTTGACTAGGAGTATCACAAAAAAAAATCCTCCGGTTTTTGAGGGGGTAAATCAGCCCCAATAAAACCAGAGATTCTAAGAAATTTGCCGTCGGAAACACCCCTACTAGGGGTGTTTTCCAGCAGTTGGGGGGGCAACGGCTTACTCGTGCCCCCCCCCCCCCCCCCCCCCCCCCCCCCTTCCTCCGTCACTGACCAAAGGAATCTCGAAAGGCAATTTCATGCACTTTGAGATGGCAAATTTGAACTCCAAATATAGTATATGTGTAGAAACAATAGCATAAAAATCATTTGTAGAGCTATATAGGGGTTAAAAAAAAACAAATGAAGTATTTAAATTTTCAAGTGTAATAATTAGAAACCAAAAACAGTTTAGCCAACCATGTCTCACGATATATTATTACAATTTGATATAATGGATTCTGAAAATATATGCATATAATAAACTATATGAATTCAATATTTAAGTAACTAATTAAATTAAAGTAAATATATGAATATAACATGTGGATTACACAACAACTTTTATTCTAAATCAGTCACCAAAAAATAATAGAAATGTCAATGATCTTACAAATTCTATAAGAAACCAAAAAAGTAAAACTACAGTTCAAAGTGAACAGTAGAAAAAAAAAACACTAAACTTCATGTTTGAATATCTGATGAAAAAATAAAAAAATAGAAAAAGCACTATATTTGATTATCTTATATCCTCATTAAGAAGTTCTTAGCATATCAATATCCTCATTTTGACAACTTCAACATATAAATTCTCAAATTTCTTAATTTACATTTATTTAGTAACACACTGTCAAATTATGAAAAGATTTCACATGAACAACACAACTAAGAAAATAATTTATTGTCAATAACCTTGGATCTGTAAGACCAATTGGAAATAGACCATTTTTGAAATCAAACCAAAAATAGACAACGAAACGACGTTGTAAATTGTGAAAACAAAATTGTCCAAAAAGATGAATATAATGAACAGTTCTAATTTATACCTGAAAACCTACAACAAAGGCAAATGGATCACTGATGTCCAACAACATAATAGCAATTGAACTAAAATGCACAAATATAAGATTAAACCTAAACCAGAAAACAAAGTAGTACATAAAGATAAGAATACAATGAATAGTTTTAATTTATACTTGGAATCATAGAGCATAAGCAAAAGGATCACTGATCTCCAATAGTAGTATTGGAGATAAGGTGACATATTCGGTAAATACCTCTAGAATAGTGAAGTTATGTATTAGTCGTATACATGTAATGTCTAAATGAGACTATTCTCAAGTTGGTGCTTACGTGGCTGGGATTGGAGTCATGATGGATCAAAGATCCATATATATAGTTCTTATCGTCAAATATTTTTAAAACATTGCTAGAAATTTTATAATTAAGTCATTCCTAAATGTGAAGGACAAAATAGTAATTTAACAATGTCAAGAAATATAACAATTTTGTTTTGGAAAAACTAGCAAGCAATTAAACAAATAGGAAATAAAAGATTACAAGAAAAAGGGATAGATTTTCCTTATCTTGTATTCCTCAATCAACTCACGAAAATCCTTTAATGGGATTAAACTTTAGTGAAACAAAACAGACCATCTTAAGCGTTTCTAGCCAACCAATCTGCACTATATGTTTTCATCCCTATTAACTTACTGAATCACCACTCTACCAAATTGGATATAAAAGCTCTTAAATCCATTTAATAATATTCTTATGAGGATGTAAAAAATTAGGCTCATCATCAAATAAATCTTTGAATATTCAAAGATTTGGCAAACAATAAGCCTTGTAGGATATGGGAACAAATCGAAAACCAAAGAGTAAGAATTATAAAAAGTCGAAACCAAACCAATCAACATTTGATTTAAGTTGACCCGAACCAAACCGATTTGGTTTAGTTTTAGTTTCAGTTTGGTTTAGGCTAAAAAATGAACTATCAAATTTTAAAACCTTTAAAGATTACTGTTATTAATAATTATATATAACTAAATCTATTATTGCTGTAAGAAAAAAAAAACAAAAACAAAAACGTCCATCCAAAACTTAAACAAAAAAATGAATAAAAATTATATAAATATATTAGCATATTAATAAAAAAAACATATCAACATTGTTAATATCAAATCCAATGAAAACTTAAAACTATATCAAAATATCCAATAATACAATTTAAGTCATAACTTGCAAAACAATCTCCAGTAGGCTAAGTGACTAACACCATTTCAAAATGCTAAAATCTAATTATCCATCAAACTTCAAGTTCAACTTGAAAATCCAATTAATCAACCAAAGTTGAACCTAAAAAATTAAAGAAAAAAAATTAAATTAGTTCATTAGTCACAAAAATACGATGCAAACTATTCAATTAACAAATACAACATATAAGTTTCTAATTTCTGTCATACAACAACTACAACAATAAAGTATGTAATTAAACATATAATTTCATGAATTGATACAACAATAAATGAAAAACGTATTAAACAAATCACTTAAATAAAAAAAAAAGTAACAAATAGAAAGTAAATTATTTGTCACTACTTATTACTGACTCACATGAAGTGTCGATTCTCATAACTTCAAACACTACGCATTTAAAAAAACATTTATAAGTGACATTATCAAAACATACAACTAATTTTTAATGTATTTGGATTTGATAAATTAATTTGTAAAATGAATGCACCTTTGTCAAGCCTCACCACATCATCAATGTTTTCTTCAGCAAATAATGGATGATATGTTTCCCGGATCTAATCTTATGCACAAATCATAGTTTCCACGACTTTAGGAGATAATGAGCTCCTATAAGGATCAAGAACATGCCCACCAATACTGATAGTTGATTTTGAAGCCATAATACCAAGAATAGGAAAACTAGCAAAGTTCAGCTTCCACTAATTCAGAACATCAAACCCTTTAACTGGATCCACTAAAGCATCATCTAAATATAAATCCAACTCGGATCTCTTAAGCCTATTCCCATTATCATCCCTTTGTTTCTTTAGCATTTCATAGAATATTTTTATTAGCGACTCATAGCTACTAAGTGACTTCTCCATCCCACTGAAATCCTCAACCTATTTCTGTGACTCATTCAAGCTATCACTCAGAGCTTCTTGAAGATCATGTATCTTTTGATACTTTTTAAATAGAAAAACAAATGACTCCTACATAACATTGAAAATCTCTGTGCCTTTCACATTGCTATAAATCTGAGTTAAAGAAATGTTAATCACCTCAAATTTTTCACAAAGATCAATGGCAACAACAAACCAAATAATTTTATTCATTTTAGTTGGATGCCGCCAATACTTATCAAACTTTTTCTTCATCTTAAGAGCCATGGATTTCAATTGATAATCCTCACCATTAATCTAATATATTAAAGCACTTAGTACACCACTAACTTCAGCTAAGCGAGTATTACTAGTGACATATTTTGAACCCAAAATCTTTATTATCATATTATAAAACATTTTCAACGTTACAGAGATTTTCCTCATAATTTCTCAGTCATTAGAGATAGGCACAAGCATCATCATCATCTGTACCACTCAGGTCCAATAAGTAATTGCTATCTACTTATCCATGCCTATCAAAAGCCATCTCAAACTTTTTTTTATAGTTGACAATATCATGTAAGTAAAATGCCACCTGGTAGGACACTCATAGCATAAAGAGCTCTTACATTATATTTTTTCCACACAACCCGTAAATCTTTTAGGTATAGTAGGTAAAGACATAATATATTTGACTGCAACCCTAAATCTCTCCATCTTGCACAACTAGATTAATTATGTGAGCCATGTATCTCATGTGAATGAATTGACAAGAATAGGCAGCAGCACCCAATTCATTACTTTCCTTTTCAAATAAGAAACATCAACATCATTAGAAGCGTTATCAACAATGATAGGGAACAACTTGTTTATTTCCTAATCCAACAAGAAATTCTCAAGGAATAAGCCAATTTGACAACCTTTGTGTGACTCTATTTCATTAAAATTAATCACTTTCTTAGCAAATTCCAATTATCATTAATGAAAATGAGTCGTGATGCACATGCAATCATTTCTTTGTACAGATGTCCATGTAGCAATTTTGATTAAAATTCTTTGTCCATCAGTTTTCACATAATTTTTCAACTTCATTTTCTCATATAAATAGAATTGACCACAATCTCTACTAAAAGTCCAACTAGATGGAACCTTATATCTAGGAACACAAATTGCCATCTTCTCTCTATAACCTTCTATTTCTACAATTCTAAAGGGCAACTCTTCTTTAATAATCTATCTAGCTATAGCCTCCCTACAAGCTTGCTAATCAAATTTCTAAGTATATAAGTTATCTAGGTGTTCATTATCACCCTCCCTAAAAACTATAGAAGGCTGGAAAGGTAATTCAGTTTGCTTTGATTTAGAATCATTATCAAGATTTTTCAATCATTTATGGTAGTGTCTATTTAGATTAGTAGTTCCATTTATTGGACCATCACAAAAATACACTTTACTGTAATGAATGCACTTACCCCTTTTCCTACCATTTTCACCTTCAAACTTTATGAAGCTGATCCCAAGCCTTTGATCTCGGACTTATTTGTGCCTTAGAGGATTTTTTGAGTTCACTTCATCTTCAATCTTTTGGATTTTGAATCACTAGAATTGTCAAAATGTGTACCTTCTTCCCCCTTCTCACTATTGGTGTCTACATCTTCGATATAAAGTCCATGTTTTCAAGTTGATGGATTGGATTTTTCTATCTAAACGACCGAAACAAGTGAAATTGAAACTTATTAGAAAAAACTCGATAACAAAAGAATTAGAAAGAATATATGCAAGTTATTTGCAATTTTCAAATAATATGCAATTATGCACACAAATCCACATATAATTTTTCAAAACACAATTTATACATGATGTGTAATATAAAAGATAATGCATATACATGACTTAATTAAGTTCAAATTAGGCATTAATTATGACCCCAGTTTAAAAATATGAAGATATCAAGCATGTAAATAAAATATATATACTTATGTTGACCCAAAAATGTTAACTGGTATTGAATTGACTTTTATTTTATTTTTCTTCCTTATTCTCTAATAAAAAGTTAAGCAAAAAATCTAATTATTAAACATAATAACATATATAATAATGTAAGTCATGTTCTAATTTATTGCTCAATTTTCACTTAAAAAATTATGTACTCGTTGGAAATACAGATATCATTTGTTTGCTAATTACTAAATCTAAATCAAACTAAAAGGATAAGCATGCTCCAGTATAACATCAAACTTTTGAGACAGTCACAAACTTTTGAGACAATATCGTAACTACTACTTCAATAAAAAAAACTTTTAACTAGCAAAAGTGTTTTATAAAGCAAACTCTTTCTTACGTATAATAAGATTATTGTAAATCAAACGACTAAACTATATCAACAAGACAACAACAACACCACACATAAGAAAAAAAGATTTGTAGTAAAGACTAAGGAGAAGACAAACACCTCTCGAAGAAATCGAAGAACTAAACTATTGAAGATTGGAAAGATCGAAAAAGCAGCTGAGCTAAGTTGATCGAAAAAGCAGCATGAAATGAAAGAGAGGCAGAGTTGTATCTGATTCTCATATGATGGAAAGAAAGAAAGAAAAGAGAGGGAGAGAAAGAGAGAAATAGATAAGGAAGAAGGGAAAAGTCGCAAGATTGAATCAAAGAATGGGAAATTGATTTGGGAATTGGGGCTTAAGGTAGAGGGGTGTAGGGCACGACTGAAGTGAAATGAAATGAAAGAGAAGAGGCAGTAACAGGACAAAGCCCACAACACAAAGGGCCAAAGGCCAATATCTTTTTTATTATACAAAATTATAAAATTTTAAGAATAATTTGTTAAACTTGTAATATAAATATATATTTTTAAAATATTTCTTATTAATTAGGTTCGATTCGAATTTTTTTTATTTTTTCAAGAAAAACTAAAAATTGAACTAAAATCTAAAATAACACACATCTAAAAATCGAAATCAAACCAAATTAACTTTGGTTTGGTTCATGTTTTAAGCTCAGTTTGGTTCGGTTTTCGGATCGCAGTTCAGTTTTGCTCCCTCATAGGATACCTGTGAGCACTGGGTTTTCCTGACCCCAATGATGATAGGATACCGAATGTCATATATCCTTTTGGTTCATCATGAGAGTCAATTCGAGAAGCAAAGATTTGGATTTGATTGAACTTGAAACTTGAAACCAAGAAGAATTTGAAGACTTAGGGTTTCCAGAGACAACAGCCATACGGCTATTGTATCATCAACCATACGGCTGTTACACGACAATCGTAGGGTTGTTGATGAATCACCAGAACTTTGCATGGAAGAGACAACTGTTGAAAACGGGAGATTGCACCTAATTTCCCTCCTAACTTTCTGATTACGGGAAATTTAGATTGAAGGGAGCTCTCAACATGGTCAATTAACAACAACACAAAGGTCAGTGAGAACAACAAGAGGAACACATAAATTAAGCAAAGAAGAAAAGAAAAAGCTTCGAAAGATTCTCAAATTCTTAAAACTAAAATTCAACAATCAAAACTAAAATTCTTTAAAATCAATCACCAAAATCATTTTCAAACCTAAATCAAGCCTTCAGAGATTATTTGGGTTGCTGGAGTTGAAGAATTGGAGCTAAATTGGAGATTTCAAAGCTTAGTTTCAAAGTTTCAATTTTAATTTCAATCCGAATTCAAGCATCAAGAATCAGATTTCTTTCAAATTGAACACTGGATAAACACCTTACAGGTAATTCTGAGAGGCCTTAAACCATTTTATAGCTTTTTGGGGTTAAATTTTAGTGCATTGTATAGTTTTGCAATTTTTTCTGTTTTCTGTTTTCTAACGAACCAGAGCCGTACGGCTATTGTGACAACCGCATGGCTATTGCATTATAGTCGTATGGTTGTTGTTTGTTTTAGATTTAACGATTTCCTAATTTTTAGTGATTTCTTTGATTCTTTTAAAACTAGAACCTTTTGCAACCGTACGGCTATTCCTGTTATACCTTTACGGCTATTTTTTAAATTTCAAAATTAATTTTTATTGATTTTTCTCATTTTTACATATCATTTTGGCCTAGATTTATATTTTGTATTTATTTAATTTCTGTAATTTTTCTGTAAATTAATTTAACGATTAAAACATATGTTTCTTGAAATCCGGCCTATCTTTGCATGCGAAAATAATAAATCGAACAAATTGATTTTTAAAATGAATTTCCAGTTCCATTAAACCCACGTTTAAGAATTGTTTCCAAGTCAAATTGGGTAATTTATCGAATTTTCTGATTTTCCCTGTTTCACGTGAAAATGCAACTACATAGGGAGTATGCAAAACTCGTTACAAGTCAATTCACATGCCATATAATAACAACGATGAACTCTGCGCTACTTTGTATAGAATAAGGGAAGAAAATAACCGTATAAAGAATAGGCTCAACCGTTTTGAACCAATAAAACTTGCAAGGGATTATGTTGCAGCCAATGACATGCATGAAGCATGTTCACATCTACTAGAGTTTTTATCTGACATTGATATGTCAGATGAAGAAAAATAAATAAGTGGATTAGCTTTATATTTCTTCTTCATTTGTGGGTCTAAACTTATGTACAAACTATGTGTATTCGTAACATCTTACTTTAATGCTTTAGTTTGTGGACTTTTAATATAAAACTAAAACTTGTATTCGTAACATTTTACTTTAATTTGTAACAACTATCTATGAATATTAGTAACTATAATTAGCATGGCTTTATATTATGAGAACAACATATGATACCTAGAAGTTTCTTATAACAACTGTGATAATATTCTAATATTTTATTGTTATCACATTGACCATGTCTTTAGTTTTATTGAAGACGATTTTAATTACAATGATAGGAATCTGAAGGTTGCATAAATATATAAATAAAGTATAAACCCTTTTTTTGTAGGTTGTAAGTCATGGCAAACAGACTTAAGAATTAGTTGTTGCCACCATTCAATAATGACTATAGTAGATATTGCTCAAGTGATCCAAGAGAATATTATGTTGGTTAAAGGCGGGAGTGGGCATATCGAGTGCAAGAATCATTTACCCTTGTTGATGACCTACGTTCATTGGATGCACCTGTTGTCCATCGCATGTCATTGAGTATGCTAAGGAGAAATATGTGTGGGTATCAACTTGTTGTCAAATGAATAAAGCTAGAGAATAATAGGATGTTATTGAGGAGGTCACGGTATTATTTGTTGAAAATGGCTAAAGAGCATTCAGCAGCTAACGGTAGAGACCTATCCATTGTACATTAATGTCGCATATTATTAATTCGACATTACCAATCTGAGGATGAAATGTCAGATGAGGAGTAAGTTGTTAGGTTTCATCCTCGAAAAATGAATCGGAAGCAGTGGAAGCCATCATTTTTCTCGAATCTAGATCCAAGAACTTATATGGATGAAATCAAAATCAAAATTGAAAGAGAATAAAGAGATCAAATCTCACCTTTTATATCTCTTTTAGAGACTGTTGAAGTACCAAGTTAGATTCCTTCCACATTCACGTACACGAACATCTTTAGAACCAAGACCCATGCTAGCATCGGATCAAGAGAACAAGGGAGAGCGGGGTCGATTTTCTCACTAAAGAATTAGGTTACGGTGTTGGCTTTCTTAAGTGTGTTTATATAGTGTATAAACCCTAGGTCTAATTACTTTACCATGGGTTAAAATTAATGTCCAATTGATTTAATTCTTTAGGCATATAAATTAAATCATACTATATGATATAATTATTAATATTGACCCAATAATTAATTAGACTTAACTTCCGAAATAATATATATAAACCTATATATATTAATTTAATTTCCAACCAGGAAATTAATTCATAACATTAATTCTATAAAATAATCAATTCCAATTAATTAAATCATTTTGATAAATCCAATTGATCTATAATTCAATTAATTACTCTCCCTACAAGTCAATATAATCCAAGTATATAAGTGAACCGTTAAGTGCTAGTTTTAGACGTTCAGTGTGTATAATCTTATGGGCCCGTCTTTATGTTAGCAGTGGGCCCGTGGCCCACAGACTATAGTGGGGCTTTAGCAAGCCATTATACCCCTAATTAAGATGGAGACTGTAGTTTAACAGAAGTTATAATCCTATAGTATAACTTTTATGTCCCATGTCATTGATATCGGAGTCCAACGCGAAGGCATGGTATTGTCACCCTCTTTTGTGTCCAAACATTTACTTGATACCGACTGAACTGATGCTCTCAAATAAGTTCCAGCTTATTTGGGTGTAGCCACACTCTTATCAGTTCCAGTCATCAATCACTGAGTGACATATCCCTTCTGCACATTCATGGTCTTGCCATGCTCACTGACATATCCAACCGTACCCATACCTGGCGCCTTGTTACAGGCCTATTAGGCGCATGTCAAAGTGTGTGAGTTCATATGCAATTCCATAATATGGTTAGGTCGAAGGATCCAATATAAGTACTATATGAGAATCACTTGTGATACTGTACCATATGGATTTCTCGTTAGTGGATCTATCCAGTACCATGTCCCATTACATATACCTATGTACCTGTTTGACAATTTATGTATTATGGCTGGTAAGATAGCACCATACAATCAAGGTAATGCTAGTGTGATGTTCTATTCATTCCCATGATTAGAACAGACTAGGGATGGCTTTATGGTTATATCGTTTTCCTATTCATGGTCTCACTGCCAAGTGAATGACACTTGGCAATATAAATATAGATATGACCATTGGATATTCTATTTACATTCATTGCACAAGAAATAAATTAAATAGATTATGCCTTTATTAAACAGCACAAATGTATAGTACATTAATCCATAAAAGGTCCAACAATGTATGATACATAACAAGGACCAATGCCTTGGGACTAGGACATTTCCCAATATAAGTCACATTCAATTGTTCAACAACATGGCAAATACATTATGTACTAATGTTGTTAAGTTTGCCATGTTTAGTTTTGGTGCTTGTAGAATTTTCATTTAATTAAGACAAATTTACAAGTCGTACGGATTGTAATATGTTTATTACTTATGTAATTCGTATTGCATGGTATCAACTTTATTTATTGTTGTAATAATTACGAAAACTTACACTTGAACTGTAAAAAAAAAAAAAAGCATTCATAAAATTACAACAAGTATAAAAAAATTAAATAAGCTATATAAAATACAAAAGCAACACAAACCCAATATTAGTTTGAAACATATCTAAATTCAATTTATGCATGTTGTAAGATGGTTGCCAACTACAATAATAGTTCATGTTTATCATTCAGGTTGGACCATTTTATAGCCACATGTACCAAATTGAACACCTCTACCTTTACATTCACGACACAATATATTATGTTGTTGAATAGGTTACCGTGTGCCATATTCATCTCCAGCTGTTACACCTCTCTCAACGCTTGGTTTAAGAAGGTTGAGATCCACCGTACTTTATTGATCAACCACAGGAGCAACATGTTCTTGGTTTGACATAGTTGGGTGACTGGACATATTTAACGCTCTTGAGAAATCTAACACCATTACACCAGGAACCCCATATGGGAAATTCATGTTCATGTTCTAATAATACATGTTATGGTGTCCACTTATAGAGCCTATGTCAGAGTGACCAACCATATTTACACGTGACATAATTATATTGCCACCCGTGTGAAAATTTTCTGCTCCAAAGGCTATGTTTTGTTGAAGTGGAGTATAAAAAGAAGACCCTAAATTGTCAGCATTGGTGAACATAGAACTAGATTGGCCCAAGTTGCAACCTATTTGAACATTAGTGTTATATTGGTCTATAAATTGATCCCACTGTCTAAATGGTCCAGGAATGGAACTAGCCCTCATGAAGTCACTGCCAAATATTGTTGCTTCTGGTTGTTCCTATCACTGAATAGAAATGTCTTGAACTTCATTCAGATTTAAACCCGAACCCCCCATCATTTGATCAATATAATCACATTGCATAGGCGGTGGTTGCATTAGTGGAGGTGTGAGCGGACGACCTTTTTCACGAAGAGGGAACGCGGTGAAGTGAACCAAGGAAAAAGAAAAGAATGAAATAAATGGTTTAGTAGTGAGGTTTTGGGAAAAGCAGGTTTTGTGTATCTTGAGTTGGGAAAACTATTGATTTAATTTGGAAATTCCTTTTGTAGAAAACATTTTCCCGATTTGTTACTTAAAGACCTCGAAACCTAAATTTCGAGATCAGTGACAGAGTCACCACCCGGATAAGCTCATCCGGGAAATTCCGGTACAGCTCCCTACCGAGTGCAGACTGCTGTACTTAATCCAGAGATTCAGGGTTCGGGCAACTTACCTATTTAACCTCGAGTTTGTATTCGTTTATTATTTATAAAACCATATTTATTCAATTTATTATCTTTCTCTAACCCAATTTGTTTATTTTATTAATTCGATGCTAAGGCAAAAATGCGTAAAATAAATTGCAGGAAATTAAATCATCCACACAAATATATGAAAGAATAATAGAGGCCGATTATACAACCAAATTGAATAAAATATAAAAACTCTCGTCCTCACTTTTACAAACGCCTAGGTACACGAGGATCTAAAAATAATACAACCGCCTAATTACACGAATTAATCTATTAAATACAGTAAAAATAAAAATAAATGGTGCAAAACAGATTAGTTAGCACAGTTTAAATCATAAACACAAGTAGGACTCAAATCAGGACAGGATTGGGATTTTAGGATTGGGAGCATGCATTTAGAGGGTAACCGGGTCGACCCGACTGGTCGGACCGGTTAGACCTGGAAAACGGTTTCAAAACGCCTTGTAATTTTTGTGCTGGAAAAATCAATTTTTGGAAAGCCTTTGGCTCGGTTACATGTAAATTTCCATTTTTGTGGGTCTGTTATCCTGGAACCCAGGGTTCCGTTCGTGTGGATTCTTAACTACGCATTTCATCTAGGGTCCAAAATACAATAAACACACCAAAAATATTTGTGAAAATATTCTTTTACTAATGCTGAACTATGGATTCGATTCGGATAAAACTACCCCAAAACTCAGAAAATAAAACCCCAGGAAATACGAAAATACTAATATCCGTATGTATAGAAATCTAAAAACCAAACTTTATGGCATACGAATGGCTTTGGGCCGAAAATGATCGCAACAGAATGCACAAAATGGAAAATGGACTGTTTTCGGCCGATCGGGACAAACCGCAAGTCTGTCCCTGAAGAACAGAGCCGTACGGCTCTAATATCAGAGCCGGCCGGCTCTGTTCGGGCAATCCGGTTCTAAAATTTGCAAAAACGAAGAACACACACAGAAAAGACAATGCAAATAGGTTGAAGGCCTCTTAGAGTTTACCTTGGTGTTGTTTGAATGCTTTAAACGTCCAAAGAACGGATTGAAAACTCGGAATTCTTCCTGGGAACTTAATCGGCTGAAAACCATAACAATCCAAAGCAACCCAAAACGAATCCGAAGTGATCCGCAATCAATGTTCAAAGATTAAGCAACTTGTCACCAATGTTTAGGAATTGATTTGGGTCTTAGTCCTTGTGTTTTTTGGTTCACCACTTTTCTCTCTTTCTCTGCTTCTTTTTTTTTCTTCTCTATTTCTTTTTCTTTTTTTTTTTAAGATTCAAAAGCCTCTCTCCTTTCTCTGATTTGATTTTCTCTTTTTATACTCTCCTCTCACGTATCATTTCAACATTAAATGGCTGCCTTAACTTTCTGAATCTGCCTATACTTCCTCTGGTGAGACAAGTTGCTTTGTTTTACAAGGCAACTTGTCTTGCCCACTAGAGCTGGGGAAAAATTTTTGAAAGTCCGATGCGCACTGTAAACCCTGGAAATCACACAAGAGACCTTTTCGGGGATTTTAGATCACGGATAGCTTGGTTTTCAGGAGGTCCGAGGGACTCTAGGCAACATTCCATCATTTTTAGGTCCAATTCAAGTCCATTCGGTCCACAGGTAACATAAGAATTCTCATCATAGAGGTCGGGACAAAACCCGTGCTCACAGGAGGCTCCTGGTATTGTTCAGGAACTTCTTGTACCTGGTCTGTACTACCACTAGATGGACCACAAAAGCAACATTACTTTGAATTGAGATTTTTGTTGATGATAAATAATATGTAATAGTGGATTAGGAATCCACTGAATTCCTTCTGGATTTAAAGGGTGAGGAACTCGTGTGTGTCTTTGATTAAAAGTTGACCTCTTACGATTTCTTTCCAAAGCAGGTAACTCAACATTAGGAAACAAAATTATTAGAAGAGCAGGCAGGGCTTCGTTGGTATTGTACATACGATATTCTTGATTTAAACCTCCTAACATGCTCCCAGGCAGATTCCTCACATTTTCCCTATTAAATTGATCATTGCCTATGTGATATACACGTTCAATTCCATCTTCATACATTAATCAATTGAAAACCAACTCAATTACAACATAATATCATACTTTATATGTGAACATATGTTTTTTTATATTCATACCATTGCATCGAGTTAAGCACCATCTGGGGTCATCCATCGTCTGGTTATGTATTTGTACCATTGTATAGATTCAGAATGAGGGCTTAACGAATGCTACAACAGTGGCGTTCTCGCAACCCTTTAATGACACAGTTCCCACAGTTGTATGCATGGGGCATGTTTAACCACCTAATCACAAAGGTCCATGCCCTGTCAATTTCAATGTTTGTAGCATGTAGTTTGATTGTTCTATCCCGTCTGGGATAGGTTGTTGCATACCAAACTTTCGTATGCAACAGTTAGGATGGTGAAACTCAACTTTGTGGAAAAAAATTATTAGCACAACAGAACACCAAATATTCTTCCCACAATGACAATATGCTGGCAGTAAGTGTATGATTCCGTTGTAGAGTTGCTAAACAAACTGTGTAAAAAAACGAAATTACCAAGTTTTAGGATACAAATAATTTAATGCATCAATAATTTAATTCAATTGACATTTTAAAAAATAAAACTTGCTGGGTAGTTAAACAATCCAACCACCTTCTCAATTCCCTAATATTATGAGGACCTTTACCTTGCGCTTGTTCAGATAAATTATATATAAATTAACCATATATTTTTTAATAATATTTAGTCTATAAAGGGTTGGAATTGAACTTTTTAAAGCAAACAATATAAATATTTACTTCATTGCATATGGATGTTCATTGGAAGCCATGTAGTTTGCTTCAAGTGGGCAAGAGTTGTGACTCGGTCATAAGCCCATACTTGTATTATTTGGGCACATCCACTAATTTGTTTCTTTTTTGGACTGGTAGCTTTCGACATCTCTTGGTACAAAAAAGATAACATTACTGCTCCCCATGCAACATTGCCAACTCCTTCAGGAGATAAATTGTCTAGCAAACATGACATGTACTACGGTAGCCTTCAGGTTAGCAAACATCAATCCACCAAACATATGCATAATAAAAGCTCGCATATGATAATGAATGACTTCATCATTAGCATCTTCGGGAAGGTCCTTAAACCACACATCGAGCCACCTCATGCTCAAAAAATTAAAGTCTAGGTCGCCTTCACCGGATATGCTACCCAATAAACAATGGAAAATTTGTCGTGCCCTTTGAGGACCTTCGGATCTACCAGTCACCGCTCATCCATTTACACGTAATCCGATCAAAATCTCCAAGTCTTGTAGTGTACTTGTTGATTCTCCGACATTGAGGTGGAATGTGTAAGTTTCCGGTCACCATCTTTCGACTAATGCGATAATCAAACGATGATCTACTGGCATAAAACCAAATTGGATAAATCCCTCAAATCCACATATTTTCAAGTATGAATAAATTCGAGAGTCGATGTTTTGGTACATGTCATCATTGCTTGTTTTAGAGTGTTTCAAAGACGAACATTCCTAACAATGAAAAGAAAATGTTGTTACACTAAATTGTTTTTGGTATTATGAAAATATATATTTAACAAAATAAACAAATATTTTTGTGTAATGTAATTAATTTAAAATCTAATTTAACAGTTCGTATTTGAAATAATAATATAATGTAAAATAAAAATTGCCACATTTAATATTATACCTCTCCCTATCCATAAATTTTGAGATCAATGAACGTTTTGTTGTACTAATATGTATGGAATAATTGGGTCTGGATGAATGATTTCCTCGCTTCTTTCTGGATATTCCATATTTCCTTACATAACAAAGTTATGCAATTGTTAATGTACTAAAACAAACTATCCAATATTTAATGTACTAATAATTAATGTACATATTTACTAAATAGTTGTTTAATATTTGAATGTATGCAGTAATTATACAATAATTAATAGGGATGAGCAAAACGCGGTTTGGTTTAAAAACCGAATCAAACCAAGCCGAACCAAAGATCAAAGTAGAAGAAAAATAAAAACCAAACCAAAGTTCATATGGTTCGGGTCAGTTCCGTTTCGGTTAGGTTCGGTTCAAACCGAATCAACAAAAATTTTAATTTTTTAATTTTTATTATCATTTTTCTTTATAAATTACATGTAAAATATTGCTTAAAAATAATTTATATTACATGTATATTACTAAAGTCTCATAAATACAAACTATATAATAATATAAATATATAATATGCCAAATAAAATTTATTTATATACATATATATATATTTAAAAAAAATATTTTTTCCTATTACAGTTCGGTTCGGTTCAGTTTCGATTTTTTTAACAAAAACCAAAAACCAAATCAAAAACCAAACTATTATATTTTATAAAACCAAAACCAAACAAAATAGAGTTTGATTCGGTTTCTCGGTTCGGTTTTGCTCACCCCTAATAATTAATGTATTAAAAATAGTACGTGATATAACACAAATATACTAAAAATAATACTACTTGGGTTGCCAAACTAATTAATTTACTACTCCAAAATACCATAAATAATAAAATTACAAATTAAAAAATTAACTCATAATTTACATTTGATGATAAATAAATGACTGTAAAAATTTTAAAAAAAAAACACCAAAACTAAAAGTGTTAACTTTTAATATAGGAATAAAAAAAAACATAACCTGTTATTTTAAAATAAAACATGATGAGTCAACTATTTGGTATTTTTTTCAAACTTATGTCAAAGTCGACAACAATTTGTTTACTATAACCTATATTCACCATGATTTTAACTATTGATTCAAATTTTACAGTTATGCAAAAAATAAAATCGTTTTACAGTAATAATAATAATAATAACAATCTTTAAACATCCATCGAAAAAGTTAAAATTATAATCTTAGAAATTTAAAATTATTGTCCAACAATAATCTTTATACCAAACAATTTTTGTTATACTCTATTTCGGATAATTAATAATCTTTTTACATATTAAATCTTTTTTTTTATACGTATATATTCTAATCCAATACCAAATGGGACCATTTTTTCTAACCAGACATTATAATGGTTTTTTTTTTTTTTTTTTTTTCCATGGGTAATTTTTCATAGCTTTTTGATGGCCCAAATTGTTTAGATTTGATTTTTTCAAAAAGGAAAACTGTTTAGATTTGTTGTAATTCAATTTTAATCTCGACCTTACACGTTTTAAACATGCAAAAAAAGCCTCTAATTTCGAAATTATAAAATTAATTAAAGAAACCGAAAAGGTGATAATTCTATTTCCACTGGCGAAGTGATGAGCCCGAAACGGAGTACGGAAGGGTATTTTAGTAAAAAAAATATATGAATAGGGGTAGGGGCAATAGCGCTTAGGGGTATTTTGGTCATTACGGTGTTTTACTTGAGGAGAAAGTATTGGAATTAGAGAGTAAGCCAAAGTCTAAATCAAAGGCTAAAGTTACTCCAAACTACAATTTCCTTTTTTATTTGCTATGAAAAACTCCGATTTTTCAGCTGTAATTTGCTTCAATGGCATTGCCTTTTGAGCAACAAAGCTGCCTCTTTGTTCCTCGACGAAACAGGCTCTGTAAAGATGATAGAGTTGAGGTAATCTTTTTTTTTTTTCCTTTGATTTTCTGGATTATTGGAACGTTTTATTCGGTAATTTTGATTTCTAGTTTCCGTGATTCTTTGATTTTAATTTCGGTAGCTGCATTGTGTTTCTTATTGTTTATGGTTTCTTTATACTCTGTTTGGTATGCATGCAATGCTGCATTCTCTGTTTTAATGTAATGTAATTTAATATCCTTAAGTATTTCTATAAGTTCATACTTTAGCTATTCGTTAAGAATTAGAATAACGCTTTTCTTTGGCTATAAAGTAAATACTTGACCCATAACTACCACAATGATTTGTCACTCTGGTGCTTGTACTTCAATTTTGGTACATTTGCCCATGTATTTTTTTTCCTAAAAATCTAGCCTTTTATTGAAAATTTATTACTACATAGTTTCTCACATTAAATAAATAGTTTGACCATGTGTCAATGCGTGTAATACACACTTCTAATATAACCGTTAGTTATGCATTAGTAAATTTTATGTTAAGGCTCAAAGTTTTCAAAAGAATTGAAGTACGTGAGCTAAATGTTCCAAATTTTATTACAGGAGTCATATTGACAGATTGTGCCAAAGTATAAGAGTTAAAACTTAAATTTTTGACGTCTTTCCTTTGGTGCTAAACTTTTACATATTTGTAGGTAAGGAGTGAAGAAGAAGGATTAAAAGGCTCCTGGCACAGTGGAACTGTAATTGAAACTGAATTACTAGACTCCCAAATCAAATATGTGATCAAATATGATCATTTGCTTGTTGATGATAAGTCTGACTATTATGTCGAAAATTTGCTGGTTTATGAGAATGAAGTCTGTAAAATCCGTGGGCACATTAGGCCATTTCCGCCTCCACTTAAGACTAGAAAATGGGATCTCTATTATGGATTGTGTGTGGATGTTTATTACCGTGATTGTTGGTGGGAAGGTGTGGTTTTTGATCATGAAGATGGTTCACCGGTGAGGAGTGTATTTTTCCCGGATTTGGGTGACCATATGAAGACTAAGATCGCTAAAATAAGGATTACTCAGGACTGGAATGATGTCATTGGGACTTGGAAGAAACGTGGGATATGGTTGTTTCTGGAATTGCTGGAGGAATTTGAAAATAGGCATCCTTTTGATTTGTTACCAAAGCAATTCTGGTCCGACTTAAGACAGAAAGAGAAATTTCAAAAACTTGGTGATTGGACTTCTGATGATAAAAAACTATGGAAAATTTTGGTGTCTGAGACGTTGGCTGATAAATGTAAACTAATTATCGGTATTTCTTCAGATGGATCAGGCCTCGGGGACTTACCAGGGTTGGTAGATTCCAATAATTTAGTTGAAATTAATGTGCAGCAATGTCAATCAGATGTTTCCATCCGTCAACAAGCAGTATATCTGTCGCCTCAGGATTTATCAGTTATACCACAAAAGCAGGATGATAAATCTGATGCTTATTCTGCAGCCAAAGAGGAAATTTTTTCTAGTTCTGGTGGAAATAATATAAATGGAAAATTCAAAAGTTCGAATGGCAGGAAAAACAGTTGGCTACCAGCTGGCCCAGACATGGTTCCTGGAGCTGAATTTTGCCCTGATGCTGTTCTTAAATATTTGCAGAGAAATAAAAAGCATGAAGCTTCTGTCCTTCTTGACATTAGGAAACATCTTTTATACCTTTGTTGGAAAATCGAGTATTTAAAAGAAGAACGGTTTATTAGACTACGATACACTTCTCCTGATGGGAAAGTGTACTATTCTCTTCGCCAGGTCTGTTTGAGTTTCAATGAACTTCGTACAGAAAATATTTCTTCAATCACCCAAGATGAGAATGATGATAATGGAATTCTGTTTAGTAGTCCTGCTCATTCACCATCCCCTCCTTCCAAGGAACTACCAGAAAATCAGGTTACTGCGATTTCTTGTCATTCTGATTTAGTTTTTGTTGAGCCTGAATATTGCCCAGAAGCTGCTGCTGACTGGTACACATATGACAAGACACAAAGCAGCAGTAATAAAAGAGGAAAATCTCAGAAAATGAAAATGACATTGAGAGCAAGAATGCACCTTTCAGCTGTGGGATGGAAATTTAAGTGGGTAATCCTCCGTTGGGGAAAGCGTGAAATGCGCTATATTTCCCCAGAAGGGAAAGTTTATAGTTCACTTCGATTGGCCTGCAGAGATGCTGTTAGAAGTCGAGCTTCTGCATGTACACATCAGGAGGGGAAAGTAGTAAGCAAGGTTGATATAAAGGCATCCTGTCAGAAAATCCCTTCTTCTTTGAGAATATTAAAGTTCAAATATCCTTCTGCACTTCAGAAATCAAAAGTTGGTGGAATTAAAAAAATCCACAGGAAAAGACAGTTAAGCTTACTTATTTCATCTTTACATAAACAGGGTGACATTTCTGATGCTCAATATTCCTTCTCAAATTTGAGTAAAATAAGGAAAACCAGAGGTTTGATCAAACTACAAAATAGCATAATAGGCACTCGTAAGAAAAGTGTTCTTCGAACAAGCAAAAGAGTGAAGGAGGTTGCAGTTCCTACTGTCTCACATCAAAAGCCTCTAACAGTCTTGTCCTGGTTGATAGACAATAATATTGTGTTGCCAAGAGCAAAAGTACATTTTTGTAGCAGAAGCAGGACCCCCTCAACTGTTGGAGGTCGTATAACTCGAGATGGAATCAAGTGTAATTGCTGTTGCAAAGTGTTTACTCTTAGTGGTTTTACATTTCATGTCAGTGGTAAATACCACAGCCCCGCTGCCAGCATCTTTTTGGAAGATGGAAGGTCTTTGCTAGCATGCCAGAAGGAAATTTTACAGAAAGAGGTGGGAGATTTTTTTGAAGAACCACCTGGAAATTTGAAAGGCATTCTGAAAGGTGAAAATGATAACATATGTTCGGTTTGTCACTATGGCGGGGAACTTGTATTATGTGATCAGTGCCCTGCATCATTCCATAGAAGTTGCCTTGGTTTGGTGGTAAGTCATGTATTTGGTCTTCAATTTTTTTATTTGTGTTTTTGATATATAATGTTTGACAACCTCCTTTTCTTCTTTGTTAATTATCCTTTTGGACTTCTATAGGATGTTCCAGATGGGGACTGGTTTTGCCCATCATGCTGTTGTAAGATTTGTGGCCATAATAAACTGAAAAAAGACCCAGAGTGTTCTACCAAAGATGGTGCTGTTCTGAACTGTACTCAATGCGAGCAAAAATGTTAGTGAACTTAATAATATGTTATAGGTCTATTTTGCAACAATCATTTTAGTCCACTGAATTTTTGAATTACCTTTTGTGTGCCTTGTGTCTATTTGGTACAGATCATATTTGGTGCATTAGCAATCAGCGCAAAACTTGCTTGAAAAGAATTCCAAGAGGAAATTGGTTTTGTAGCAAAAGGTGCAAAGAGGTAACCAACCCTTGCTCTGATATAGTATTTGTTATTCGTATGCATTTTGAGTTCAAGTAAGTTTGCTGAGGCAATGGAAATTAAGGGGATTTGCTCCACAAATATTCACCCAACTAGAATATTACAATACTTTAAAGTCTTGAGTCCCCTGTTTCCTTCATAAGTATTCTGGTAGCTGGTGTGATGATCTATAATCTCATACACAAGGCTTTTCTCTCCCTATTTGCTTTGCATTTGCAGATTTATCACAAGAATGATCTCTAAATTATTTCATGGGAAAACTCCGTTTTTGAGCCACTTAAATTTTCGTGTTGATTGAGTGTTTTCACTTTTAATTCTTTAAATTGAGTTCTTGAATTTTTCTTTTCATATAATTGACCGTTTTATACTTCAATGGTCCCATCCCATGAGCTTAAGTTTTTGATTTAATTGGTCACTTTTATACAAGGACCCAATTGGAAGAAAAAAAAAGTAAACTTATATGCTTGATGAGGCCTCAATTAAATAAAAAAATAAAAGTTCATGGGCTTGATACAAAAAAAAAAAAAAAAAAAAAAAAAAAAAGAAAAAGAAAAAGAAAAATTAGTATAGGGACACATTAGAACAATTTTTACAGACTTCGGAGGCTGAAAAATGCATTCTGCCTATTTTAATTATATAGCACGTAAATATTTATTTGAAAAACCAATTATATTTTTTACACATTACTGGTTTTGATAAGGCTATGGCAAGGAGGAAGTATACATTATGCATTATCCTGTGGGATGCTACATCTCCATTCTACTATTATAATTATTATGAAATGTTGCAGATTTTTTCAGGTCTCAGTGAGCTTCTAGGAAAACCAACTCCAGTGGGTTCAAACAACCTTACTTGGACATTATTGAAACCAAATCACTTGGAAGGTCATAAACGTCATACTTTTAGTGATGAGGCCTGGATAGAAAACTGCAGCAAACTCAGTATTGCAGTGGACATTATGCATGAATGCTTTGAAACTGTTGAAGAACCTTATACCAAGAGAGATCTTCTTAAAGATGTTATTTTCAACAAAAAGTAAGAAATTATTATTTAACTAGTTTTGTTGTACCATTGGGTACTTCGTTTGTTACGCTACCTTCAAAGTAGTTGAACTGAGAATGCTGAGGTTGTATTTGTTGCACTGTAATGAACAATTTAAGGGAGTCCCCATTATATTACTTTCAACATTTGTTATCTCGGTAACCTTATAATGCATTACATGTCATATATACCCTTAGTATGTATTCGCTAATTACCGTTGCCTTGAAAATATCGGATCTAACTACAGTTGCATTCATTTGGTCTATTTTATTCCTTCCTATCATTCCAAAGAAGACTTTTCTTCACTAATCACGAATCTGGCACAACTGAAATGTTTTGTCATTGGTCTTACTTATCAAGGGATTCATTCTGAAATTCCTGTTTATTCATGTGAAGTTTATTATAACTGACCAAAATGGTATTAAGAATGTCAGAAGTTAACGGCTTTTAACAGTTGTAGCATAATCCAGTTTCTTGGTTAACCTTCTCACATTAAAGGCTAGATAATTTGTGTTACCTTGCTTGCTTATTCCAATGTGGGCCTGATTCTGAATTATGTTTGAGAGTACATAATCCTGCTAAGACTCGTTCAATTGAACTTGAATCATTGATTTTAAATAAAAGTAATCTGAAACAAATGAATAATTATTGAATGATAATCTTAGGGCCTTATTGCCACATGTCTTGTCAGTGCACAAGCTCCAAAAAAAAAATGCCAAGGTTTTCCACTTCTGTATGCAGAGTAATCTAGGAGATCTTAGGGATTTTAGAAACAATTGGGCAGTTGAAACTTTGGCATGTCATTTGCTGACTGAAAGAAGTAATTTGTCCCTTGTTGGTCCTCGTGTGTGGTTTTATTTAAATTTAAGTTCAAATTACCAGTGATTGAGTTAGGAATTTCTTGATTTCCTGTTACAATTTATTCTTTTAAATCTTTGGACTATTCCTTGCTCTTCAAGCAGTAGAGGGTGTGGTTAACTCTGATTCTTGTTACTTCAACTTTTGCAGGTCAGAGCTCAACCGTCTGAATTTTGGAGGATTTTATACAGTAATCCTGCAGAAAGATGATGAATTTGTTTCCGTGGCCACTATTAGGTAGACAAAAATGAAACCTGTGCAGGATCACGGACCTATCTTGACCTTTTTTGCTTTTGTGTTTTCTCTATGATATGATAATATCCAAATGTTATTTTCTTGTTCAAGGGTCTATGGGGAGAAGGTGGCAGAATTACCACTTGTGGGTACTAGATTTCAGTACCGTCGACTTGGAATGTGTCGCATACTAATAAATGCGCTGGAAAAGGTAACATTTTATGTAGAATTGAATGTAAGCTATTGTTTTTTTTTTTTCACTTTTTTCTTTTTTTGTTCTTGAAGAGCCCATTATAACTTCAGAGTACTTGTGAAAGCTTAATATTTGTAATCATATTTCTCTGTTTGCAAGAAAGTTATTTATTATTTGCAGTTGGTAACTGAATATATACTTACCAATTAGGGTTGGCTTGAGTAAAAAGGGTCTCTAATTGCTTAAGCTATGTCTTGAATTCAATTCTTTGAGTTTAGCAAATCCATCTGCCACAAAAAACCAAAAGAAAAACTTTCTACATAGTATATACTTGCCTGAGCGAAGAACCAAGGTATCAACTAATGGGCATTAGAGTTTGTTAGCAACCTTCTCAAAGGAAATGTCTTGTTCAAGAGTAAGAGAATGTGCTAAAACTATGAAAGGTCTATTATGTTGTAATTTAGTGGATTTGTTTTCATGGGTAAAATTTTCTTAACTGTTTTATTTTATATTTTGTTTCCTTCAGAAACTCATGGAATTAGGAGTTGAGCGACTCATTTTGCCTGCTGTTCCTAGCGTGTTGAATACATGGACTGGTTCTTTTGGTTTTTCCAAGCTGATGATCTCTGAGAGATTAAAATTTGTAGATTACACATTCCTGGATTTTCAGGATACCGTGATGTGTCACAAGCAACTAATGAAAATTCCTTCTGGTGAATTATGCACATCAAGAGGTCTGTTTGTAGGATGACGTAAAATTACATTATAAAGTTGTTAATAAATCAACTGGTTTATTGAACATTCTGTTGGACATGTTTCTGTTTTGCAGAAATACTACCAAGACTCAGTGATGATTCAAATTGTGATAATATGGATCTTGAAGGATGTAGTGCTATCTCTGATTTATTTCAAGCGGACCAAATTCAGGCAGGAACTTTTGAGCAAGGTCAAGCAGAGTATGTGTTGTCTCTCACTTCTTTAATTTATGAAAAGAAAACGGGAACCAAAAACCAAAATTTACTTATTTAAAATGTTCTCTCCTGATAGAATTATTTTAAAGATCTTACTTTCAAATTTTTAACTAAACTAGTTGAATTAGTTATTTTGTCCAGAATTAGTAAAGATTAATCACTAATTAACTGTCTACATTTGTGCCTAATTACTGTTGTCTGTTTGATTCTTCAATCTCTATATGAAGTGGTGATATGAGCTGTATTATAGTCCTTCCACACACACACATATTTCTTAATGTGTGTAAAAATTTGAGATTGACTACTTTTCCAGTTGCTGTTTTTCATGACATTTGTTTAGGACATGCTTGAATAATCTTTAAATGTATATTCTCACCTATCTTGATAAACGAAAGTAAAACACTTAAGTTAAACACTGAGCACAAGAGTAAAAAAACTCCTGTTGAACTGACCTGAAGCTGAGAGAGAAATTCAATCGAGTTAATATTTTCAATCCTAGTATGAACATGATCATTGTTTCAAGGAATATTGCCAATTTCTTATCTATTTTCTATAGTTTTGCGTATGATTTTTCCTTCGTACTAAGTATTGACCTCTTCTAATCCACCAGTGTTGCTGCAATGAATAGCGATAGTCATGCCGAAGAGCCAGTTGATCCCATAATTATGGTACCTCTCATTTAAATTTACTCTCTAGTCCTTGTATACAAGTAGCATATATGTCTTAATTCATTATCTGATTGCTGTTTGTTGTCAACAGCTGAATTCTGAATCCGAAACTTGTGCCGGCGAAATCAGCATGGATTGCTCAGTTAACGAATCCACTAGAAAGAAGCAACCAAGTGGTTTGAAGGTCTACACAAGGAGATCAGAAAAATATGAGATTAGTGGAGAACTGAAGTACTATAAAAGGAGGAGATTAGACTGTAAGTAAAAATGACTACTGAGTTGTGCTGTGTTGAATGAAATCTGCGAATAAATATACAAAGGCAAAACGTGATTTTGGTTTGTTCCTTTTTGGGTAGATTACAGATAAATGAAGCTCATGTTGGATTTTGTTTTCCTCAAAAACAATTATATTATTTTGTTTGATGAGATTCTGTTTTGCGATTGCTAATGAAATGTCTGATGGGGATTGTGCTTTTGATATTGTGGGCTTAACTTATGTTTTTGAGTCCCTAATTATTTGATTATCAGCAGGTTTATATGTGACATTTTTAGTGTAATTAGACCATCTTTCATGTCATTGCCAGCATGAAAGTTACAATTTTTTCAAATCTGATGAAAGTCTGTTGATTATTTATTTATTTATTTTTTTTAGAATTTTCCTAGGTTTTACATCACATGAACAATATGCTCAGATGAAAATATTGAACTTCATTTGGATAGATGAAAAATGGAAATGATGAAATATTGAAGATACGATATTATATAAAGTGATAAAGATTAACACTATACTTTTGTTCTCCTATAACCTTTGAGGCCAAGAAATCTCTTTGGAGCATCAATAGTGATAAAGTTCTTGGTATGGATGGTTTCAAAAGTGTATTATTGCTGGTGATTTACTAAACATTGCAAAAATTCTTTGTTACTGGGAGCTTATTGAAGCAGATTAATGTTCAATCGCTGGTTTTATTCTTAGAATCAGAACCAGAGCCCCATAAGGGTGGAGTGATTTTAGACTTCTAGCATGTTGTTATGTATTGTAAAAAATCGTTGCTAAGATAATCATTTCTCGGATGAGTAGGGTTATGAGCAATTGTAAGTCTAAATCAATAATCGTTTATTCATGGGAAAAAAAATTGTGGATAATAAATGAGTGAGTCAGGATTACCTCGGCCCTTGTAAATGTGCTATGAAGATTGATTTGCGGAAAGTTCAGGATTCTGTCAGTTGAGATTTTACCTTCTTTTTTTTGGTGTCAGCTCTTCTCTTTGTTCAGATTACATGATATTTATGTAAGCTGTTTGGTACTCATCTTTATGCTAACTTCTCATTTTCATGAAGTTGCAAGGGTATGTGCTTGAACCACTTTGTGCCAGTTTTTAGGCACAAAGTAAAGTGCTATTTTCTAGGTGGAGCGGATGAGATCATTTTAAGGGGGACAAGTTCTTCTAAAGTATTTGGGAGTTCCTCTCATTTCTTCTCGTCTTTCTAAAGCTCATTGTGCTATTCTAGTTGAGATAATTACTTAGTTGAGGGAATTACCTCTCATATTGATTCCTGGCGAGCTATGATGCACAGACATGTCGAAAGCTTAGTGTATCCCGTGTTCGACACATTTCGACACTGAAACGTTTGGACACCCAGTACGACACGTACTGAATCATGATTCCTCAATTGGTATTGTCCATCTATCCATTACATAGGCTAGTTGGCATTGTTCATTATTGATTTTGAATGTCCACTATATAATCATGTGAAATATTAATATGAATATACTAAAATACTTTCTTTATAATTTTTATAGTTTTGATATCCATAAATATAACCTTATGTTTTTATTATTGACACGCTTTTCCTAGGTATCCATTTTTTTTTTTTTTAAAGAAATAATGTTTCAGTGCCCATTTCCATCTGTCTATATTTGTGCAATATAGATGGGGGGCTAAATCTTTTACATATACTGGTGGGATTTATTAATATGTTTATGGAAGCTTGGTACTAACACGCTTCCTGCTACAACTCGACTCGTGGAGAAGTTTGTTCCGGTTGATGAAACTTGTCCGTTTTGTAGGAGTTCCTCAGAGACAGTTTATCATGTGTTAATTACATGTCAAGCTGCTAGGAATGTTTGGCAATATGTTTCTGCTGAAAGATGGCCAGTTTCTGTTACATCTATTGATGATTGGTGGGATTGGCTGTCGTGGCAAGAGAGAAGAAAGGTTGAAATGGCGGCTGTAATATTGTGGGCTTTATGGGGGTGCCGAATTTTTTTTGTTTGGGATGGGAGGTTGAGGGTGGCATCTCATGTAGTGCAGCATGGGTTGGGATTTTTACGCGAGTGGCAATCGGCAAATGCAGTCCAAAGGCTTGATAGGCTTGATAACTAGCACAAGTAGTAGCAAGCCGCACGAGCAGTGTAGTGGTGGTGCTTCATGGCGTTGTCCTCCATAAGGCTGACACAAGTGTAATGCTGATGCCAGTTTATTCGATAACGGAACTCGGTTGGGTCATGGATGGTCATGGATGTGTTATTCGTTCAACTCAAGGCTCCATTGTTGCTCCTTCCAGTTGCTTACTTCGAAGGAGTGGTGACCCGTAAGCTAAATTGAAGAATTTCCATCTTTCTCATGTGATTGTAGAATTAGATGCTTTTAATTTAGTTAATTGTATGAACGATAATAATGTAATAAGGGCTCCAATAGGGTTGGTTATTAGTGACTATCGACAATTGTTAGATTCTTTTATGATAATTAAGATCATTTTTGTTCATAAGTCTGCAAATCAGGTAGCTCAGTTGTTAGCTCGAGCTGCTGATTCTTGAACAAGTAGGGGGACTTGGATAAGCTCTTGTCCACCTTTCATTAGAGCTGTAATTGCTTCTAGTGCTATCAATTGACTTCTCAAAATAATAATAATAATAAGACACTCCATCTTCATAGTATCAAGTATATTGGTCATCCATCTTTATACTTCGTGTGATTGTTAAGAGAGAAATAGTAAATGCTTGTATTTTCTTGAAAGCTTGGGGGTGCCTTGGATATCAGGAACAAGTTGAGAGCTCAGTTTTTCAGCCCTTGCCAAACCTTTTGAATCAAGTTGATGCTGATTGAATCTTATCAAGTCCTTTTGGGATGATGCTTGGATTAGTGACTAACTTGATGGTTTTAAATTCGGTAAGCATGGTCTGGTCTTTGTTTAAGTTGCTTGGTGCTCACCTGTATTTTGATTTTATTTTTAAAGGCGAGATTCACTCTATTTTGGATTCGATCAATATCTTATATGAGTTTGAAGTTGTGTTGGGTTTTCAGGTAAAAGAAAGAAAAAATATCATTTTCTAGGTGGAGTTGATGAGGCAGTTGAAGGGTAATAATTCCTTTTGAAGTATATGGGAGTTTCTCTAACTCTTGTTGTCCACCGAAAGCTCATTATGCTACTCTAGTCGAGAGAATTACAACTCATATTGATTCGTGGGAAGCCAAGTGTATTCTGCGTTGATTGCAACTTATTAATTCTTTTTCTAGTACCATTTTTGTCCTTGTGTTTGTTATCAGACATGAATGGTAAATGCATATATTTTCTTTTGAATGGTGGCACAGGCTGTGTACTTATCTTATGAAAATTTTTCTTCTTTCTATTGCTAGTCTGGCAATAGAGGTGTTATTCCTCTTTTTGGTAGAGGAAATCAACGAGTTCAATTCCCTAACAAGTTGGGTGGACTAGCTTTTAGTAAGTTGCATGAGTTTATTCGTGTCTCAAGTTTGTGAGGCTATGGCTGTGATTCAGCATGGTTTGTCTTGATTGTGGAATTTAAATGTGGCGGCCATGATTTATTATTTCATGTGGTCTGTGGCCACTTGTACTCTTCATACACTATAATCATGCAAAGGCGTCGACATTTTTGTTGTATGTCTTCTTTGTCAAGTTCATTGGAAAACAGTCAAAGACGGTCCTGTTTAACTGTTCTTTTAGTATTAAGGTTTGGGAAACTGCTTCGTTGAGGCACTTAAGGATGAGTTTTTCATATATAGAGGTTTTGGAAGTGAATAAGTTTGTTGGTGGATTTAGGACTATTGTAGTAGAGGGAATGGTAAGGGGAGGTGTAGTATGATGCTCAAGTCTTTGTAGTGTTCATCAGCTTTCTTTGAGCTTGGAGAACGATTATGAAACTCCAGCAATAGCAACTCGGGTTCCCATGGTAGGGGCTCCTGAACTACAACTTTGGGAAAGGTGGTTTCGACGGTCTGTTACTTGATCATTAAGGTACCTATTATGCAGCTCTTCCATGGCATTTTCCAATCTATCCATGATGCCACTTGGATTGATAAGAGTTGTCTTGCCTTGAAATGCTTTTTTGGTTGAAAATTTGACAGGTGAATGGGTGAACGGGTGTTTGGATATTTTTTGGTCTCGGATTTCAAGAAAGCTATTTTCTTTTCTTTGAAGAAAAAGAAAAATAGAAAAAATGAAAGCTAATCCGTTTTGAAGATTAGATTTTTTGGATGGGCTATGGTGGTTGATGAGAGTTGTTTTTGTTGTTGTTGAATGGTGATGCGGAACAACTGATCACATTTTGTTGTATGATTAATGGGGAAAGCCATCTTTTGCCCCATGTTTTGCACATTATATTTATATGTCTAAATTTCTTTTATTTAACCTTTGTCTAGGGGTGCACACGGTCGGTTAACCTGTTCATATGGACTTTTGCTAACGGTTAACCGCTTGAACAGTTTTTCTAATTTACTAACCGTACACTGTCCATTAAATACGGTTAACCATTATTCGGTTAACCATTAATTTCGGTCGGTTAACCATTTTTTTACGGTTAACCATTTCCGAAATAAACATTATATTTTAAACCTCAAAATTTTAAATCATAAATCTCAAATATCAAAGACAAATATCAAATTATAAACCATAGTCTTAATAATTGATTAAAAATGACATTACAACTAGAAGTGAACTAATTATGTTTGTCGGTGAATTAATTGTTACCAATTAACAGATTGAGACACCTAACGTACTTTAGAAGTATTGCAAGATAAACTGCTGTATAAGATTAGCTTTTTCTTCTAAGTTATGATGTAAATCCATGTTGGCATTAGGCTTTCTACCTATAAATATGACAGAAATCTTGCAATCTTGTAGTCTTGCATCGTACAGATCATAAAAGAAAAAAAAGGCAAGATTTAGCACAGAGTTCATTTACGGATATTTAATTATGAAAGTAACATAACAAATTAATCAATATATTTTTCCAGTACATGACAAATTAAGCTATTCGGACTCTATAAACCTCAAGTATCGATGAATTTCTATAGTGATTCAAGACGATATCAATCTGGGACCATTACAATTGTGACATATCAATAATAGCATTGACGTATCAAAATCACAATGAATTTTTATAAATACTAGATTTTATTTGTGTAACACAAACTTAATTCTCAATCTACATCCATTACATACACTTGTTGGTTTATAAAATCAAGAAATTATTAGATGGATTTCTATTTAGATTTGGGTGAGCAATGAGTTGAAATTTGAAAGTGATAGGTTGGGGTTTGACCTTTATTGGTTAGATTGTAATAATACAGTCCTATATATTATAGGATGTAACAATTAAAATTATTGTTAAATTACTGAAAAATGTTTTCTCCATAATACATAAATGTATCTTTAGTATTTTATATATATATATATATATATATATATATATATATATATTGGAAAATAAAAATTAAATTAAGGACAAAAATTACATTAAACATATTGGAAACTATAGACATAAAATTACATTAAACACCCCAATGTTTCACCATTAATTCATAAAACCTATATATCCAATTATATATAAAAAATAAAAAATAAATTTTTTTTTTCAACGGTCGGTTAACCGAGTCCACATGGACTTCCGAAACCGAAACCGAAACCGAAAATTTTTAAAAACAAAAACCGTATACTAGTCCATCGGTTTCGGTTAACCATATTTTCTGTCCGGTTTCGGTTCGGTTTCACGGTTTTTCGATTTTTCGGTTTTTTTTGTGCACCCCTACCTTTGTCAGTGTTGGGATTCGTCATTGGAAAAATAACGTGGCGCAGCAGAAAATACACCGTTTAAAATTTCCTAGAATCCACCTATCGTGTCCAATTACCATTGATTAGAATAAAATCAAATAAGAATCAAGAGAGATTAACTCACCGGATTCGTCTCCTCTAGAGACTGCTACAGAATCGTTTCTTGAAACTGCGATCTCCAAAGTCCGGTGCACGACCAACTATTGAGCAGGAACCGGTGCTAGCCGAAGACGCGAAGGAATGGAGGTTTAATGCTGGGATTTTCGGCTGTTTTGGGGCTGCTCTTGGTGGCTGAAATTTCCAGCAATTAATTAGAGTTGAATTAGGTTTTTATTCCTTAAGTGTGCGCTTTTATAGACACCTTGTCTAATTGGGTTCTAATTAGGTTAATTAAACCCAAGCCCACTAGGATTATAATTACATAAATAAACTTTAATTAAAAAGTATATACTATGTAATTTATTTCCATTTGGCTAAATTTAATTACCCCTAAATAAAATTAAATCACACTTAAGTTAATACAATACATGTATTTAATTTTCCTACTTAGGGAAATTATTTAATTAATTGTTTACTTTATGTAATTCAATTAATTGATAAATTAATTAATTACATTATGTAAACTTATTAATTAAATTAAATTCAACCCAATGTCAATTAATTACCTTGACACCGAATGTCAACTAATTAATTAATGCATTCCTTCCAATGTACATTACATGTACAATTTCTATAAGTTCCAGCTCAGTTGATCTATGTGCACGATCCTATGGGTCTGTCTTTATGTTGGCAGTAGGCCCAAGGCCCACAGACTGTAAGTGGGTTCTAGCAAACCATTACAGCCCCCAATTAAGACAGAGATGCAGCAGTCTTTAGAAGACACTCACCCGGTAGTAATCTCATACTGTCCTTTGCCTAACGATATCGATATGAATAAACAAGAGGCATGGTGTCCGTCATCCTCTTCTGTTGTTTATTATATTTCTTGATCTTGAGTTGACTGATTAATCAAATAAGCAACCAACTTATTTGGGTATGGCCATACACTTATCAGTCCCACTCATCAAGTGGCCAATGATATCATCTCAGTGTTAGCCGAGTGGCAATTCCATCACTTCATCATCAATATCAACATGTTCACCGGTCCACCCAATCATACTCGTATTTAGCATCCTTTTACAGACCTGTTAGGCGTATGTCAAAGTGAACCGGATTCCATATCGATATTATAATGAAATCTGGTCTGAGGACAAAAGAGACCTACTGAAGAAAGACCTATGACATGACAACCATGTGGCTTTCTTGTGCGGATCGATCCAGTCCTATGTCAATGACATGTACCTATATTCATGACTGACTCTACAAGTACTATGGCTAGTTAAGAACTACCATACAGTCATCGAATATACAAGTCTGTGGTTCTATTCGTTCCCACGATTAGAACAGACTTGGGATAGGTTTTATGATTATCAATCAATGGATACTCTACTCATATTATAGCACAAGATATAAATGAAATAGATTAATTGCCTTTATTAATGTGACATAAATAATGTATTCATACATGACTCTTAATGTATAATACAAAATACAAGAATCCAATGCCCTAAGAACTAGGGCACACCAACAGTCAGTTCATGTACTTATAATTTTTGGATAATTTAACCCAATATATATGAATTTGTGAGGCATATCCGCTGCGCTCTTCATGAATTAGCACAGTAATAAGTAACAAGATTATATTTGATGTGATTGATGATGGTGCAACATTTAACAAAAACTTATGATATACGATTGGCAAAATTTGTCAACGAGGGAATAAATTATCCAAAAATTACAAGTTTGCACTTTTACTTTCTAGTTTGCAATATGTACGAAAAAAAAAGTCAAATAATAAGGTCGATAAAAAATCCATTCAAATTTTTCTGCTTCTCTCTTAAAAAAAAAGTCCTAATTGCTTTTTAATCATTTTGTTCTGGATGAGGATGAAGGAAGCTGGTCTTTTTTTCTTTTGATAAATTTTCTAGTTCCCACTATATGTACTATTCATTTTTACTTTATTTGAAATTCACATCTCTAGTGGGATTTCCATTTGCATGATTTTTATTTATCTTTCATAATAGTTTTTACGTATTTCTTTTTGAGTTCAACGCAAACAAGTAATTTATATAGAGAATATATATGGCTAGTACATCATAGATTTTTAGATCTAAGAGATTCCATTAGGATCAGTTTATATCAATTTATTTGGAAGCATTTTAATAAAGGAATATTGGATTGCAATTGTTTCTAAGCGGCTATAAATTATTTTAGAATGATTTGTGTTTCATCTGTAAGCGTCGGAATTTTCCATACTTAAAAAAAAAAAAGTATATGGTCGTACGACTGTCATTACAGTCGTGCGACTGTAATTTAAAAATTACAGTCGTACGACTGTAATGTCGGAAAAATTACAGGAGCCCATACCTCTGCAGCAGAAAATGGAGGAGAGAGAAGGAGCATTAATTGCTCCGTTGTCGCAGCAAGTAAGCCGAAAAAAGCAGAGACAAAAGAGAGGAAAGGGAGGAGAGAAGCAACGATTGGATTTCTGATGGAAAAACTTGGAGAGAGAAAGGAGAAAAGAGAGAAGGAAAAGAAAGAAGTGAAAAACCCACAAAACTCATCTTTTCCTCTTCTATTTTCTTATAATTCTCAGAATTAGGATTAAAACTTGTTAGAAATCCCTAGGTTAATCAATTAACTTCATAACCAAATAAAAAATCCGGACTTAAATCGTCAGAATCCCTTACATTTTTGGATTTTGGACATAAAGTCCTCAACTTCAATTTCAAAGGAAAAAAGTGCGAATTTGTTAGGATTGGAGCGACGCCAGGGGTCAAAATGACTTGGATTAGCTTATAAAAAGGTAGATACTTCTTCTCCTTACACTTTTTCTTGCTTTCTAGGTGTTTGAAGTAAGTTTTGTGCATTTTCTGCTGCATTTTCATGCTTCTGCTTCTGGAAATTAAGAACAATCGCACGACTGTTCTTGGTTTTGATGAACAGTCGTATGACTGTATATACAGTCGTACGAGTGTTCTTAATTTCCAGATTGTTTTTCTTCCATTTTGATTCAGAATAAATTTTGGCAAAATTATGATCCTGAACTGTTTACAGTCGCACGACTGTAATTCTCGTTACAGAATCAGAATTTCAGCTTTTACCCATAAAAATTTCCAAAAATCCCTAAAAAATAAGAAAAATCCGAAAATCACCAAAATGAATTTTGATATGTGCATTCACTACCTTAGGTTTAATTTCTAGTAAATTTTCATTTAGAACAATTCAACGACGGAGACCCGGTTCTCCCAAAACCCGACCTACCTTAAATATGAAAATGCATGTAAACCGGTAAAATTGTTTTCAAAATGAATTTCCCACAAAACCAAAAATACAGGGACGTTTCAAAATGTTTTCCAGGTCTAACGGGGCCGGCTAGCTGAGACAACCCGGTTATCCCCTAAATGCATGCCCCCAATACTTGATTTCCTGTTTTGTCATGATTGAGTCCAACTTGTGGCGTGCCGTACAAATTGTGCTAACTTTTGTTTTGTAGCTTTTATTTTATCTTTATTTTCATTTTATTTGTATTTTTATAGAATTAATCGTGTATCTAGGCGATTGTAATTATTTTTAGATTCTCGTGTATTCTAGGCGATTGTATCAATGAGGCGAGTGTTTTTATTTTTCTATTCGATTTGGTTGTAAGCCAACTAATATTTATTTTTCTTTATTTTTGTATTATATATTTGTATGCGCGTTGTATGCCTTTTATATTCAATAAAATTGATTTTAGAATTTGAAATACCATTTGAGAACATTGGCAATATTTAATTTAATTAGACACGAAATAGGGGACTTGTCCGGACCCGAATCTCTGGATAGTGTAGCGGCCGTTCGTTCGGTTAAGAATTTCCCGGTTGAGCTGAGCCGGGTGGCGACTCCTACAATATTCATCGAGATTTAGGTCTCGATTTCTTTTAAGAATTTATTTATGAATTTATTTATTTTCCAAAAAAAAACCCGCTTTCCATTTATTCAAAAACCCCACGCGAGGGAGGGGGCCCACCAGAGATCGAGGCGCCCCATACCGAAAGGGAGTCTCGCATCCCGTCGAAAACGCGTCGTCTGCTCACAGTGGCGACTCTGCTGGGGAACTTCTTAAAAAGTTTTCTTAAAAACTTAAAAGAATTTTGACGAGCCCTGAAAAGTGTCTAATTAAAATAAGACTGATGATTCTCTTTTGGTATTTTATTTGCATTTTAGTCAGCCATTTTGCATTAGTTAGGTATCCTCTTATAGCCCGGTGGATTGTTGAAGTGTCGCCTAAGTTCCTCTTGGTCTTAGGGGCACGAATACGAAACACTACTTATAGCCTCGTACGAACCCCTTCGCTAGGACCCTTAAGTGGGGAGAAGTGAGGAGTATATCTTGCTATGAGAGCCTTGATGTTATCCCGACTTTGACCGAACCCATATAGGCAGCCCTAGTTGGATTCCCTTAAGACACCAAAATAATCGTGTGAATAATAATAAAATCGCGCCTTCATCACCCCCGGTTGGTGATCGAAGTGAACCCCGCCTAGGACTCGGTTAGAAATTTTTGAGACCGACCACGTTGGAGGAATAAGGTGGGAAGAATTTGTTTTGCTTGCTATGTGTTATTTGCCATCTCGTGACACATCGCTGTTGCTACCTACGTGTGCATAACATATCATAATCACCATTTTCCATACATGTGACATACCATACACAAAACCTTTTTTGTATGATACTAACCCACATTTTTATGCAGCCATTTGCATTTTATTTCGTGTGTAAAACATTAATTCATTCGTTTGTCATTCTTTCTCAGCCATAACATTAAATTTGAGTGATTAGCATTGTTTCGCATAGCATACATAACATCATTATGTGTGTCATGCATCCTAACCCACGTTTTCGTGCAGCCATTTGCATATTGTGTGACATGTTCATTCACCACATTTCACTTAAATTAAATTAAAGGGGCATTTCAAGGACACCTATCATGACCGTCCCATTCCATTTCATAACATATCGGGTACCCAAAATTACCCGTGTTTTGCTGGTGCACCGGATTGCATTCGGCCATTCCACCAAAATCATTTCATTCAATAAAAGCCACAACGGTTTTAGGCCCATTTTCATGTAACAATCTACACGATGCATTTCATGACATCACGCTCATTCATCACGAACACCATATAACACAGTGGTCTACATCCGACCACTTCATGACATTAATTCACCATTCAAGGTACTCCCTGAGTGCCTAATTAGTATACATATAGGCCCATAACATCACCAAATCATAAAAAGGCGTTCCTCGAATGCCGAATCTTTGTCCGTGTCCCTGTTACACGTGACTTTCTGATAACATCATTTCATATCATATGCTCAAAAGCATCAGAACTCTGTCTGTGGGCCCGACCCATGCGACCATTTCATATCATCTCATAGACCCATAAAACGTCGAACTCTGTCCGTGAGTCGGTACACACACGACCATTTCACGAATTCATTAGGTGCCCCAAAGGCGTCGAAGCTCTGTCCGTGTGACGGCCCACACGCGACATTTTTACACAAGCATTGGGTGCTCTTGGAATGCCCCAAAAAGAAGAAAGATAATAAAAAAGAAAACATTCATACCATCATTTCATACATAATCCCACTCCATTCATTTCAAGCATTCTCAACACCTTAATTTTCATGCCACATCATGTCGTTCATTCACAACCCTAATACCTCCTGTCTACTCCTAAGCAGAATACACTGGAGCGACCTTGGACAAGATCCCAAGCTTCAAGGGCAGCTAGGAGATAGAGGGCAGTTGAGAGTGACAGTGATTCTGAACCCGGGGAAGGAGTAAATATGGTGGATCAGACACCGAGCATGGCTAATGTTTTGAAGGATTTCTTCAGATCCCAAGACTTCCGCGACATGTTGAAGGAAGAGATGCAGGCAGTCGTAAGGGAAGCTGGTGAGGCCGGTGGTAGTGGAACCGGGAAAGAAAAAGAAGCTGAGTCATCCCAACATGGTGGTGACGCTTCAGCTAGCCTGGAAAAGCTGCAGGAGATAGAGGCGGCTATGGAATAGAATATGAAAGCCAAGTGCTCTGAACTAGACGAAGTTATGGCCTAGTTGAAGAAGGGGGTCAGTATCAGTGCTGAATCTAAGAAAGGGGTGAATGTGGATGCCATGATCAGTAAGGGCATCGAGACATTCCCCATCGGCTTCCAAGTGCCCAAGATCCCTACTTACAAAGGGATGGGCTCGCTGGAGGCCCATGTGAATTTGTATGCCCGAGTTATGCTAACGGCGGGCGCCATGAAGCAGCAGCTGATCAATTGATTCCCCACTACACTAGAGGGAGGTGCTTTAGGATGGTATAACTCACTGTCAGAGGAGGAGCAATCTGATTGGGAAGTTTTGTCTACGGCCTTCATTAAATACTACAGCTTCAATACCAAAATCCAGGTGAAGCTGTATGATTTGGAGAGGGTGAAGCAGAAATTCAACGAGCCCTTTGATGAATACTACCAGAGGTGGATGAATAAGATGATCCTCCTAAAGAACTGCCCTGATGAAGACAGGCTTATACAGAAGCTCATTGACGGCAGCAAAGACATTTTCAAGAACAACATGAAATTCCATCCCTTTAAGGAGCTCAGTGAGGTTTACAGTATGGCTATGAAGATAGAGAGGGATGAAAAGGAGAAGCCAACCAGTCACAAGGGAGGAAGAAGCACAGGGTACACCTCGGGGTATAGATCAACTGCAATAGCTGGGTCTGGTAGTGGTTCTGGTTCAGGTTCCAGTGGCAAGCAGGGGCAATTATCAGAGGTGAAGCAGGTCGAAGTAGCTAATATGAATCAGCAGCAAGGCAACCAGAACAGGGGTCCTGGAGGACAAGGCATATCACCTTGGACTCTTACTTTAGCAAAGATATTCGCCATGTGTAGGAATGGCGGCCTGCTGCAGTCTTTAAGGCCATTTGAGAAGCCATCTGAAAGTGACAAGGATAATTTCTGCACTTATCATGTAGTGACAGGCCATCAAACCAACAACTGCTATAAGCTAAGGGATGCTATCCAGAAGCTCATTGATGAGGGAAAACTACAAGAGCCAGCCAAACCTAGCACTAAAACCAACCCACTGCCGACATTCGAAAAGCAGGTTAACATGGTCCAAGCGAGGTTGCCGGCTAACTTTATATTTGCCCAAGTTCTACAAGCGAACCCTACAATTCAGGCAGTAGCGTCAGGGGAACCCGAAGTAGAACCCGAATGCGAGGAAAAGGAGGGATGTGAGGAGATCAAGCCCATAAGTCTGGATGATCTCGACTCCGAAGATGAGTATGAGGAATTTGACAGAAGAGAAACAGTCAAACTCCCAGCTGTTGAAAAGCTGAAATTTCAAGAAGTGTAGCATGTGACCCGAAGTGGAAGGGTATATCAGCCGGCAGATCAGATGAAAGATAAAGCACCAATGAATGGGTCGGGCAGTACTTCGGCGCCGGAAGGAGTTGAGAAGGAGGACCTAGTCATTTCCCAACTAAAGAGGACTCCTGCCCAAGCTAGCTTATGGCACTTGCTTCTGACCTCCAAGGAACACAGAGCTGCTCTAGTAAAGAAATTGTCAGAAATTGAAGTCTCCCCTATAGCTTCACCAGAGGCTATGTGCTGTTTGTTAGATAAAGTTCATGTTGGGGGTCCTGATATTGTCTTCTCCGAGAAAGACCTGCCTGCTGAAGGGAAAGCCCACAAGAAGGCCCTTTATGTCAGGGCCCATGTGATGGATAAGGTCATGCCTTGTGTCATGGTGGATGATAGGCCAGCACTGAATATTTGTCCACTAAAGATGTTGCCATTTCTGGGGCTGAGTGAAGAAGTGTTAAAGAAATCCTCAACAGTCATCCGAGCATATGATGACTCTAAAAGAATAGTAATAGGGACATTTGAGGCGGAAGTAGAGGTTGGGCCAGTTAGGTCCACAGTTGCTTTTACAGTGATTGATATCCCAGTCACGTTTTCCCTATTACTCGGAAGGCCCTGGTTCCATCCTTTGGGAGGTGTCCTTTCCACATTGCTTCAAAAGATCAAGTTCTGCATGAACGGTAGAATTGTGACTGTTGAGGCGGATGCCCAATCAATGGTAGCCGCAGTAAATAAAGAGGTGGTTGTTGGAAATGCCCTAGTCCCGAGGTATTGGTCCTTGTATTTGTACTATACATTTATTGGATTTATGTGTTGTACTCATTTGTGTCATTAATAAAGGCATCAATTCATTTATTATATCTATCTTGTGCAATATATTAAATGAAGTATCCAATGGACATATCTATATCCATGACGACTAGTGTCATGCACTTAGCAGTAAGACCATGGATAGGGTAAACGATATGACCATAAATAGATCCGTAGTCTGTTCCAGTCATGGGAATGAATGGAATGACAGACTATCATTAACCTGGTTGTATGGCGGTGTCTTACCGGTCATTGGACATGGGACGTCAACCAAGTTAATGGGTACATGCCTGGGAGCATGGTACTAGATAGATCCGCTAAACGAGTAATCCACATGGTATGGTATCACAATGGATTCTCGTGTAGTACTTGTATGGATCCTTTGACCTGACCATATGATGGTGTTACATGTGAAGTCGCATACTTAGGGGTATGCCTAAAGGGCCTGTAATAGGGTGCCAAGTATGGGTGCTTTCGGGTATGTCACTGAACATGGTAATACTATGGATATGCAGAAGGGATTTGTCACTCAGTAATCAACTGAGAAGATATCACTGGCCACTTGATGAATGTGACTGATAAGAGTGTGGCCACACCCAAACAAGTTGGAACTTGTTTGTGAGCATCAGTACATTCGGGATCAAGTTAATGTCCAGACACTAAAGAGGGTGATCAATCCATGCCTCTGTGTTGGACACCGATATCAATGACATGGGATGTACAAGTTTAAACTACAGGGTTACGATATCAGTTAGACTGCCATCTCCATCTTAATTGGGGGCTACAGTGGCTTGCTAGAGCCCAACTGTAGTCTGCGGGCCAAAGGCCCGCTGCCAACATAAAGATGGGCCCATAGGATCGTACACATAGAACGATAGAATGCAGACTTAAGGAATCACTTGTATACTTGGAGTATACACAGTGGAGAGAGAAGCATGTATATATTAATTATATTATAAGGATCAATTGGATTGGTCATAATAATAAAATTAATATATTCTATTGGCTCTTCATAATTAATTGGATTAATTATGAAATTATTTCCTAGGTGGAAATATTCATATGTATGGGTTTACATATGATTTTATTTTGTGTAGAGTTAATTTTAATTTGATGGATTAAATTAATTGTCAAACTAATTTTAATTTAGATGTAGATAATATATTACTTGGAGTAATATATTAAATACATGGGTATATTAAAATTGGGCTTGAAATTAATTTAAACCAGAATAATTAAAATTAGACTGGGCCTAAATTAAAACATGGAAGCCCGCACAGAATAGAGAGGAGCCAAGATGGGCCTGAATTCCCTTTAGGGAATTCGGCCAACCCTAGGTATAAATACCTAGGGTTAGAAATTTCGGCCACCCGAGCACATTCACTCCTAGCCGAAATTTTCTTAGTCCTCTCCTCTCCATTGTTTCGTTTTTCCGACGCTAGCACGGGTTGCATTCGTCAAGCGTTCGTGTACGTGAGAGTGGAGGAATTCTATTTTGAATTCTACAGTCATCATCCATCTCGGAAAGAGATTTTTCTGGTAAGAATTTTAATCCCTTTCTATTTGATTTTAAGTTTTTCAATTTCCACTTCAATTGCTCCTGGGACTGGATTTGAGGAAATCACCGCGTTCTTCCGCTTTTATCGGGTGATTTCCGGTGACAAATCCCAACAGTGGTTCCCTTTGGTGGATTTCAAGTTGCTGTCATTAAGGAGGAAGAAACCACAGATGCCCCTATGGTCCTTTACGAGAATTACATGCCGGAGTGGCTATCCCGATATCTGTACAAGCTAAACTTTATCCCGGGAATGGGACTCAGGATTAATTTGCAAGGTGTGCCAGAATTCAAGATCGACTCGGGAAAGTCAAAGTAGTGCGGCCTTGGTTATGTAGAGGGGTCATCCGAGCAGAAGAACCTGAAAAAGGGCAAGAATGGCAAGGTCATGATGAAGCCATTTCTGAAGGCAGGAGAAAACCTTTACAAGGGCCAAGCTGAACCGGTGCTGGTTGGAAATGTAGAGTACCTTGGCTTTGAGATCTTTGCAGACGTTGTGGATTTTGAGAAAAGCCAGGAGGAGCTAGTAGCCCCTGAAATGGTAGAAGAAACCATTGTTGAACCTGATGTGCTGCAAGGCGAACCGCATAAAGAGATGGAGGCGACAGTAAAGGTGGCCGAGGAAGAAGATGAAAAGAAGACCTGTGCTGAAACTATAGAAGTGATCTCGGGAGCTTTGACTGCTGCATTAAGCAAAGCTTTTGGGAAATCCAAGCAAGGATTTGGTGAAGAACTGATGGCCAAAGTGAACTTAGACTCTGTGGTTGTTGAAATCGCCAAGATTATGGAAAGAGCTAAGATGCAAGCGACCGGGAAAGAAGCAGAGAAAGCTGCAACCCCGGATGATGGTCTGGAAGGGAAGATGGAAGCTGATGAAGAACAATGCCCTCCGCCTGTTGAGCATGAAAATGATTTTGTTGTATCTATTTCTTCCATTTTCAATGTAACTGATGTACTTTATGATAAGTTCAATGCAATGAAATCCCAGTTTGCTTACTTGTGTGATGTTTATCCTGATAATTCTGTGCATGCATTTAAATCACCATCAAGCATATTTAGCATACATGACACTGCATTGCATGAAATCAATATAAGTACAGATGAAAACCCTAAAATGGTACTCATTTCACACGAGCTAAAATCCGAGGAAGAGAAAGAATTAATAAAAATACTCAAAAGACATGTTAAAGCTTTCGCCTGGTCATATGAAGACATGCCGGGTGTGGACACAGAAATAGCAGTGCATAAAATCCCAATGGACCCCAAGTTCAGACCGGTAAAGCAAAAGTTGATAAGACTGATGGGTCCTAGGCGAAGTAGTGAAACTAAACCTAGAAATACACAACTAAGGCAGTGTACCTATCGTTAACAAGTAATAATTCTGGTTGGTCCAAGTATCAATCCCACAGAGAAAAATATTCTGCAAACACTAAACTACTCAGGTTGCTTGCGTGTCCTAGGCGGAACTTAGTTTTTGGATTCGATTATACTAACAACTAATTATCTTACTCCTAGTTGATCTATTCCAGCTTACTTTGCACTTGAGTTTGGGTTATCAATTGGCGGTTTACCAACCTATGAATGCTAATGGAGATGGCTTTATCAATTAATTACAATAGACGAATTTAACTCAACAATTAACCCTTAATTATGTTCTTTCGATAATTCAACCTAGCGTATCTAGATCTTTTAGGTCCTTAGCCGGTTTCCCTTGTTTAGAGGTGGTCTAATTCTAAAGCTCAGAAAATAGGGGCACGTAAGTTCCACAGTGTCGTCAATACTAATGGTTTCCTAGGTGTCAATCTAGGTAATGCCACAAATATGAACTTAATAAATTAAGATCTTATGAGACTAGATTATCATTAAAGGAATTGCATAAAGAAGAGGAGTAAAAATTGAAATTAAATTGCAAGCAATTGTATTAATCAAGAAAGGTGATACGAATTCAGTGTTTACAACCAAACACAATCAATTACGGAATCAAAAACTAACTTAATCAAATTACAAAGGAGAAGAAGAAAAACTTATGCCCTTTTGGTCCGATTAACCGGATTCCGATGGTGTGAAGATGCTTGGGGTGTACCTCTATTGACGAACTCAAGCCGGAACCAAGAACGTCGCAAAAGGGGAAGGTTCTATGTAAAACTTCTACCAATTGATGGTTCAAAACTCAAAGAAAACAAATAGTTCAAGCTAAAACCTAACTACAAGTTTCTGCTTTACACTCTAAAAGTCTGGAAAAAGATCATTAAAACTTAGAAAATAACCTATTTATACGGCTAGGTTAAAACCAGGAAATAGAAAAGATGAAAGTAGGGCAACAGCAAAATTTCAGAGCTCGGCACGCCGTGCTGGTGGAAGTGGCACGCCGTGCAGAATTATGGGTGGCACGCCGTGCTGGTGGAGGTGGCACACCGTGCTGTGTAGATTTGGGGTTGGCACGCCGCGCTGGTAGGGATGGCACGATTTCGTGCCGGTCCGCTGGATCCCATCCCTTGGCACGCTGAAATGGCACACCGTGCCCTAATTGTGGCATGCCGTGCCACCTTCATTTTCAGCACTTCAAACTCTTCTTTACTGCCGCTGCGCCAACTTTCGGTCCGGGTCATAATGCCTGTCCAAAACAAACATAAAGAAACATAACCGCACCAACGCCACGGACCATAAAAATAACATATTATCCAAAATTACAAAAACAACCCTAGAAAACATGAAAAAATACTAAAAGTTATAAAAATCTATCCAATACATAAAAATCACAAAATACTTAAAAACCACACAAACATTCACACAAAGGACTCTAAAAATTGCCATTCAAACCACGAAATTGCCTAAAAGATAAGGTCAAAAACCGACCTTATTAAAGACTAAGGCCGGAATGGGCTACGCTGGTGAAAGAAGAAGTGGCCAAACAGATAGACGCCAGGTTTCTCGAAGTGGTGGAGTATACAGAATGGCTAGCCAACATTGTCCCCGTGCCTAAAAAGGATGGAAGGGTCAGAGTATGTGTTGACTACAGGGACTTGAATAAAGCATGCCCAAAAGATAACTTCCCACTACCCCATATCGACGTCCTAGTTGACAGTGTAGCAAAAGCTGCAATGTACTCCTTTATGGATGGCTTTTCAGGGTACAACCAGATTCTGATGGATGTGATCGACAAAGTGAAAACATCATTCATCACAGAGTGGGGTACTTGCTGCTACAGAGTGATGCCCTTCGGGTTAAAGAATGCCGGTGCCACTTATCAGAGGGTTGTCACAACTAGAGGTGGCAATTATGTACACGACCTGCTGACACGACACGAACCCAACACGAATTTAGTGGGTTTGGGTTTGATTAAACAGGTAATGGGTCATTTTTGGGTTGACACGAAAGTGACACGATAATTTTTGGGTCGGGTTAGGGTTGACCTGCTAACCCGAAAATGACACGAATATTTAAAATTTATTATTATATTTTCCTATATTTTTACATGTCACCATTAAGAAATGTAATATAATATATATAACTCACAAATGTAAAACAACTTTTCAATAATTTTACACGTCATTCTTAATCGATGTAGTAAAATGACACATAAATGCGAACAAGACATAATCCAAAATAAAAAATAGAGCATTAAGATTTGTAAAATAGGTTTTGGAACAATATTTTAGGTCACCAAGGGTTAAATTGTTAATTTAGATACGGCATAAATATTTAAAATTTTTAATATTTCCTTTATAATATTTTTGCATGTAACCCGAAAACACGACACGAACCCGACACGAACACAATTGGGTTAACTCGCTTATGACACGAAAATTTTTGGGTCGGGTTTGGGTTTTGCTCACTGAAACACGAACCCAAATTTGACACGACACGAACACGACCCACCTACACGAATTGCCACCCCTAGTCACAACTCTGTTGCATGATATGATTCACAAAGAAGTCGAAGTGTATGTCGATGATATGCTTGTTAAATCAACAACCAGGGAGGAACATCCTGTTATCCTGGATAGATTTCTAACACGCATTGGAGAGTACAACTTGCGACTTAACCCCAAGAAGTGCATATTCGCGGTCTGATAGGGTTGTTTTTAACCCTATTATGTCAATGTATTTCGGGTTAATTTTGGCATTTATTTAGTCCTTTTTAGTATTTTACATCCTTATTTTCTTTTTGTTTAGGTTTAGATTGTTTTGTTCTTTTTCTCTGATTTTGTAATTTTCTATGAAAATCGTTGAATTTTATTTCTATTTTGTTAAGTTATGATTTGTTCAATTTGTTGGTGCCTTGATGCCTTTTTGTTTGAGTAATTTTTGGCAGAGAAGTAGTACATCAAGGCTCAGCTGAGTTTGGAAAGAAAATGTGCAACATTGAGGAATTCATTAGCAGTGGCAAACTCGTTGGCGAGTTGCTGAAACTCGGCGTGCATCTCCATAACTCGGCGTGCAGCTCCACAACTCGGCGTGTTGTGTGTTTTTTTTTTCCCGCTTTGTAATTTTCCCCTTTTGGCCAGACATTTAAATAGGATTTTTTAGGTTTTGTTTGGGGATCTTTTGTCAGCCGCCAACTTCACAGTTTTACAGAGCTTCTGAGTTTTCTTTTGTATTTTGGGAACGGATTTGAACGGCGATTGTGTTTTTCATACAACGAATCTTCCTCCCTTGCGGTGTTCGTACATCTATAGAGATTCACCTTCTCACGGTATTCCACCGCCAAGTCGCGACTCTGCAATACGAAGGGCATAAGTTTTTCCTAGCTTTTCCCTTCCATTTTTGTGTAGTTTTTCGATTTACAATAGATATTGTGAGATTGTAACCTTGACTCGTTTCATCTCTGTGTATTGGATTGGATTATTGAAATTAATGATTGGTTTGTTAATGCTTACTTGATGTTTATTGGATGATAGCTTTGGTTTCATAAAAACTTAACTTCATCGGTTCATATTCGAGACCTCACCTGGAGTGACGCCTAGGAAACCATTAGGACTGACAACCCTGTGGAATTTACGGGTCCTTAATTTCTGAACCCTAGAGCTAGACCGCCTCTAAACAAGGGTAAACCGGCTAGGGAATTAATAAGTTCAACGAATCGCCATTTTTAGTCATTCATATAAAGTCATCTGGGGAATTTGCAACCATATTAGTCTCGTGATTTAATCAAATTAGCAGAGCCATCCCCATCTCCATTCACAGATCGGTTAAACCTTCGCAAGTTTTTCCTAATCCCAGTGCGAAAGCGGTTCACATAGATCACTTAGGTGTAGTTAATCAATTTTAACTTAGGATAATAATCAATTAAACTTTCTTTTCGCTTAAGTCACGCAAGTTGAATCTTTGGGTTTTGGGCGTAGAATAATTCTCTGTGGGATCGATACCTGGACTTAATCCAGAATTATTACTTGACAACGACGGGTACACTGCCCTAGTTGAGTGATTCGGTGGTTGTTTTCACACCTCTGCCGATCGCGCATCAAGTTTTTGGCGCCGTTACCGGGGAGCTATTTTCCTACGCCAATCGAACCAAGGGTTGATTGTTGATTTAGGCATTGTTTATATGTGAATATTATTTTGAGTCTTGTGAATACTAGTTGGTTTTAGTCTTTGTTTTCATTTTCTTATTGGGTGCTTAATTGTGTGCTTGACCTAGTGAATGCAAACTCGGTCTCGTAGGCCAGAAAATTTACTTTTTGATCCTGAAATTGAAAGTGTTTGCCGCAGAAACAACAGTCAGCGAAGGAGGCAGGAAGTTCAGATGGACGAAGCAATGCGGAGACAGCAGGAAGAGGAGGAAATCAGAAGAGACCGGGAGGAATTAAGAAGGCTTCGAGCGGAGCAAGCCAACCGGGATCGTGAACGAAGAGTGAATGAGGACCGGGATAATACATCTATGACGGACTTGATGGCTCCTCACAGACCTCGGAATCAAGCTGGAGTTGTGTTACCTACTATTACCGCTAATCAGTTTGAAATCAAATCCAGCATGGTGCAGCTCATCCAAGCTAACGGACTGTTTAGCGGAGGAATTTCTGATAACCCCAATGAGCACCTGGATCGCTTCCTAATGGTGACTGATACGGTCCGGATGAGTGGAGTTCCACAAGATGCTATACGTCTGAAGTTGTTTCCTTTCTCTCTTTGTGGGGGAGCAATGGAATGGTATCGGTCGTTGAGACCAGGATCAGTTACATCTTGGGATCAGCTGGAGGAGCAATTTCTTGCACAATACTTCCCACCTTCGAAGACTGCACAGTTGAAAAATGAGATTCTGGGCTTTAGGCAGTTTGGGACAGAGAACTTGAATGAAGCATGGAGGCGATTCCAGCGGATGTTGAGGAATTGCCCACACCATGACCTGCCAAAGTTCACACAGGTAAGTACTTTCTATCACGGATTAACACCTGCTAACCGTGCCATTGTCGATTCTTCTGCAGGTGGTGATCTTTTCAAGAAAACGGCTGTCGAGGCGGAAGAACTGATTGAAGAGCTAGCTAGGAAAAGTACCATGTGGCAAGCGGAGTTGCCTGCGAGGGGTGAAGTCCGAGTTGCTGAGTCGGGACGCCGAGACGCAGCTCTGGATGATGTAAATAAAAAGCTAGACGTGCTGATGGCGAGGATGAGCATGAATGCATCACAGCGCCAACCGGTGATGTGTGTCACCTGCGGGGGAGATCACCCCAGCCAGGAATGCCAGCAGCATGACCCTTTCGCACAAGATCCAGAGAATGTAAGTTTCATGGGCGGAAACCCAAGGTATAATCATCCCTACCCTCAAACTTATAATTCTAATCAGAACTACGGACGACGGTATCAACACCCGAATATGTCTTATGGCAACAATCAAAACGTGTTGAGACCGCCGGCTGGGTTCCGTCAAGAGCACTATGACCACGGGTTGGGTAAGAGCCCGGATGAACATGAGCCTCACTCTTCGCAAAAAGCATCGCAGTCAAAGCAGGATGAGACGGTGTTGTCTTTACTTAAGGACATCTCATCCCGTCTTGCCGACAACGAAGCTTATTGTAGAGATTTGGGGAAACAGGTTGCTCAGCTGAGTAGAGAAAGGCAAGAACGACCGTCCGGTAGTCTCCCTAGTCATCCAGAGCCAAATCCTAAGGGACACCAGAGGGAATCAGCCAAGGTGATCACGCTACGGAGTGGTAAAAAGGTGGAGAGACCGATTTCTGATGCTGGACTCCAGCCTCCACCAGTACAGGTAATTGATGAGTCGGGAGAAGTAAGCAACCCCGACTCAGACTCAACCCCTCCTCCCAATACTGATATTAATGTGAAATTTTCTGAACCAGTTAAGGCATACGTGCCTAAGCTCCCTTATCCTCAAAGGGAAAAGAAAGCTAAATTGGATCAGAAATATTCCAAGTTCCTTGAGGTTTTTAGGAAGTTAGAATTTAATTTACCTTTGATTGAGGCACTCCAAGAGATGCCAGCGTATGCTAAATTCTTTAAGGAGCTACTTGCAGGTAAGCGGAAGCTTGAGGGAGATGAGGTAGTGGCTTTGACAGAGGAGTGTTCGGCAATCATCACCAACAGACTTCCCCCTAAACTTAAGGATCGGGGTAGTTTCACTATCCCTTGCCGCATCGGGAACATGGAGGTGGTGAGCGCTCTGTGCGACTTAGGGGCTAGCATTAATCTGATGCCATTGTCATTCTACAGGAGATTGGGGTTAGGCGAGCCCAAAGCCACGAACATGACGCTTCAATTGGCAGATAGGTCTATCACCAGGCCCAGGGGAGTGGTGGAAGATGTTCTTGTGAAGGTGGACAAGTTCATCTTTCCGGCTGATTTTGTGGTCATTGACATGGAGGAGGATAGCATGGTCCCGCTTTTGTTAGGAAGGCCGTTCCTCGCAACTGGGAGGACGCTGATAGATGTCCAGGAGGGTAAGATAATCCTCCGGTTGCAGGATGAAGAGGTGACATTCAATGTGTACAATTCCATGAAGTATCCCATGGATACGGAGAATTGTAGTGCGATTGCTTCTTTTTGCCCTATTGATGATTGTGTATTTGAGAACTTTTGCAGGGATATGACGGAAGTCATTAGTCAGGGGCTGGATGAAGAAGAAGCGGATGGGGAATTAAAGGAGGAATGCTCATGGGTAAAGGGACGGTTTGAGAATCTCGAGCGGGAAATCAAGCCAGTACCAAAGTCTTCTTTAGAGGAGCCTCCAAAATTAGAGCTTAAACCCCTTCCCCCTAATTTGAAATATGTGTTTTTGCATCCTCCTAATGATTTACCAGTAGTTATATCTTCTCTTTTGACAGTTGAGCAGGAGGAACAACTAGTGGAGGTGCTTAAGCAGCATAAGGGAGCTTTCGGGTGGACGATCCATGACATCAAGGGGATAAGTCCGACGTTTTGTACACACAGGATATTTCTGGAGGATGAAGTGAAGCCATGTGCACAGCCTCAACGTCGACTCAACCCGAATATGAAAGAGGTGGTAAGGGCTGAGGTGATAAAATTGCTAGATGCAGGTATTATCTTTCCCATCTCTGATAGTCAGTGGGTTAGCCCCGTTCAATGTGTACCCAAGAAGGGGGGCACTACGGTGGTGGAAAATGAGAAGGGTGAACTTATCCCTACTCGAACTGTCACCGGGTGGCGCATGTGTATTGATTATCGGAAGTTGAATAATGCCACCCGTAAAGACCATTTTCCACTACCTTTCATTGATCAGATTTTGGAAAGGATGGCCGGACACGAGTACTTTTGTACCTTAGATGGGCTATCCGGTTATATGCAAATTCCCGTGGACCCTCTCGATCAAGAGAAGACCACTTTCACGTGTCCATATGGGACATTTGCATATAGGCGGATGCCTTTCGGGCTTTGCAATGCCCCGGCCACCTTCCAACGATGCATGCTTGCTATTTTTAGTGATATGATTGAGAACTTCATGGAAGTGTTCATGGATGACTTTTCGGTCGTGGGACATACTTTTGAGTCATGCCTTAGACATTTGGACCGGGTACTTGACCGTTGTGAGGAGACTCACCTGGCACTTAGTTGGGAGAAGTGCCAGTTTATGGTAAGAGATTGTGTGGTGTTAGGGCATAGAGTGTCGGGACGAGGCATCGAGGTCGATCCGGCTAAGGTCGAGGTTATTGAAAAGTTGCCTCCTCCTAGCTCGGTGAAACTTGTACGAAGTTTCTTAGGTCATGCAGGCTTTTATAGGAGATTTGTTAAAGATTTTTCTAAAATTGCTAAGCCTTTGACTGATTTGCTGCAAAAAGATGCCATGTTTGAATTTTCTGACAAGTGCTTGCATGCTTTTAACTTGCTTAAAAAGAATTTGATTGAAGCACCTGTTATGATAAGTCCTGATTGGGCCTTACCATTTGAATTAATGTGCGATGCCAGTGATGTAGCAGTAGGAGCATGTCTGGGTCAGCGGGTGGACAGAATTTTCCACCCAATTTATTATGCGAGTAAGACTTTGAATGGAGCTCAATTGAACTACACAGTTACTGAAAAGGAGCTGCTAGCTGTAGTCTTTGCTTTTGAAAAGTTTAGGTCTTATCTTGTGCTGTCTAAAGTTATTGTATTTACTGACCACTCTGCTCTTAAGTACTTGTTGGCAAAGCAGGATGCGAAACCAAGGCTGATAAGGTGGGTCTTACTTCTCCAAGAATTCGACGTTGAAATCAGGGATAAGAAAGGCGTGGAGAATGTGGTAGCAGACCATTTGTCCCGACTTCCGGCAGGAACTCAGACTTCTTCTTCTCAACTGGAAATTCAAGACACGTTCCCGGATGAGCAACTGTTGTCGGTAACTTCTATCCCTTGGTTTGCTGACATAGCAAACTTCAAAGTCGGTAATATCCTTCCTCCTAATCTTTCTTACAACCAGAAGAAAAAATTTTTGCATGACGCGAAAAACTATTTTTGGGATGAGCCCTATTTGTTTCGGTTGTGTGCTGATAATATCATTAGGAGATGTGTGTCACATGATGAAGTACCGTCCATAATTAATATGTGCCATGATAGAGAAGCAGGAGGCCACTTTGGGCCTGATAGAACCTATGGGAAGGTTTTGTCTTGTGGATTTTACTGGCCCACTATGAAACGAGACATATTCGATTATATTAAATCTTGTGATGCGTGTCAGCGGGTGGGGAATATTTCCCAAACGAATGAAATGCTTCAGCAGGGCATCTTAGTGTGTGAACTCTTTGATGTCTGGGGTATAGATTTCATGGGTCCCTTCCCGAAGTCACACAACAATCAGTACATTCTTGTGGCAGTTGAATATGTCTCCAAGTGGGTCGAGGCGGTGGCCTTACCTAATAATGATGCGAAATCTGTTATCAAGTTTCTTAAGAAGCATGTGCTTACTCGATTCGGAACCCCCAGAGCTATTATAAGCGATGGAGGATCCCATTTTTGTAATAAGCAATTTGATGGCATTCTGCATAAATACGGGGTAACCCATAAGGTGGCCACACCTTATCATCCACAGACTAGTGGGCAAGTCGAAGTGTCCAATAGGGAGTTAAAACGGATCCTGGAGAAAACTGTCAGTGCATCCCGAAAGGATTGGAGCTTAAAGCTCGATGATGCACTTTAGGCTTATAGGACGGCGTATAAAACGCCGATTGGAATGTCTCCGTTCCGTTTAGTTTTTGGTAAAGAGTGTCATTTGCCCGTGGAGTTAGAACATAAGGCATATTGGGCTTTGAAATTTCTTAACTTTGATATGCAGGCTGTTGGAGAACTCCGGTCGAAGCAATTGGTTGAGTTAGATGAAATGCGCCTCGCTTCTTATGAGAATGCGAGGATATATAAAGAAAAGACCAAGCGCTGGCATGATTCACATATTGTGGCCAAAAACTTCAGCCCCGGTGATTTCGTGCTTCTATATAACTCACGGCTGAAGTTATTTCCGGGTAAGCTGAGGAGCCGGTGGACGGGACCATTTCAGGTACACCAGGTATACCCTTCGGGATTGGTTGAGATTGTTACGCCCGAGGGGATTCAGAAGGTGAATGGCCACCGTTTGAAGTCATACTTTCATGGAGGGACACCGGAGGAGAAGCACGTGTTGTTTCTCCAAGATGCATAAGAGCAATTGGCATGCGACAGTCGAGCTGTTTCGACTATAACCACAGCATGTAGTAATTTCTGTCTTTTGTTCATACTGTTTTAGGACTAATGTTTCATTTTTGTGTGTGTCTATTTTCTTTTCTTTTTGTAGACAAAATCAGCAGCAAGCAATTAAGTGTGAGGATGGAGTGGCACGTGAGGAAAGTTCAGCACCAAGGCAAAAAGGAGGGAACACGCTCACAGGGAGAATTTCAAGCCACAACACACCGTGCAATGGGTGCACGCCGGCGTGTTACACACTGGAACTCAGGGCACCTCGCAACAACACGCCGTGCAATGCAACAACACGCCGTGCAATGCAACAACACGCCGTGCAATGGGTGCACGCCGGCGTGTTTTCTACTGGAACTCAGAGTCAAATATTCAACCCAAAACACGCCGTGTTATGCAAGATCACGCCGTGTTCTCCCTACTCCCCATCCTCAACACGGCGTGCAATACTAAAACACGCCGAGTTCTCTCCATATTCCCAAAATACAATTGCCGCCCTTCACCTTCTCTCTCTTTAATCCCCCCTATTTCACCCTTCTCTTTCTCTTTTTCTTTTTCTTTCTCTCTCTCTCTCTCTCTCTCTCTCTCTAGTTGCAGCCGCCGCCCCCTCCCCCTCTCTTCTTCCCTTGCAAAAATTTTTTTCCTTCGCCCCTCACCACTCTCTAATCTCTCACCATCTCCTCTTCTCCCCACTCTCTACTTTCTCACCCCTCTCTAATCTCTCACCATCTCCTCTTCTCACCTCTCTCTACTTTCTCATCTCTCTCTACTTTCTCACCTTTCAACCGCTTTCTCTCTCCTCTCCTTCACTCTCTTCTCCTTAGCCACGCCATGACCCGCACCAAGAACACAACCTCTGGCAACAAACGGCGCACGGGCTCTTCCATTCTACGGGAATCCTCTCCGGACTCCGAAAGCCTTTCCACTGGGCTCGTTCCTCCACAGCAACCCGCTCCTCCCACAGCCGTCTCCATTCGGTTCCAATGCCCATTTCGTCTTGACACAGTGGCGGAAGGTGAGCGTTACACTTCTTTGTTTAATTTGGAATGTGCCCCTTTTTATTATTTTGACTCTCATTGGTTGTCTAAAACTGGTCATGAGGATGCTTTGCATGCAAAATTTGATGCCTTAGGTTGGACTCCCTTTGTTAATGCTCGTACGCCCGTTTTTAAGGCGCTTACCCTAGAATTTTATACTACTGCTTCTGTTAAAATTCATAGTATGACTAGGGAGAAGACTTTGCATTTCCGCTTGTTTGGTGTTGAATATTCCTTGTCGGCTGAACTATTGCTCACGATTTTGGGGATTCCGGGCACTGTTGGCACGCTATTGGTCGGGGGGTGCATAACCCCCAGAATTTAAAGGCTTCCCTTTTGCATGACCCGATTTTGTTTTACGTTTTCAAATTTATAGCATTTAATTTCTCGGGAAAGCCTGAAGCCAACAAAATTAACGACTCGGAATTAATGATTTTGAGTCGAGTAAGAGATAATGTTCAGCCACATCTGGGCAAATTTGTGTTTAATGCATTGATCTCTAGAGTTAAGAGGGCCCATGGGGAGATGGGATTAGGGCACATCATTACCCGTATTGCTCATCATTTTCGTACTCCTGCATGCACTAACAACCTGGTTGCTATCCCTAGCAAACCAATAAATCCTGATGCTTTGCAGTTTGTTCCGCCACATGGGCGCGCTGCAGCAGCCCTTGCTATGGGACATGATGAGCCGATGGGCGAGCCTGAGGGTGGGCATGACGAACCAGTAGCAGCCGCCGGTGAAGCTAGCACCTCGTCCGGAACCAACGCCCAGTTTTCGGCTATATTGGACACCCTCAACACTATGCATCTGCATAATGTTGAGTGGATGCAGCGAATGGATGGCCGCGTTGCCAACCTCGAGTCGACCGTGTCGAGGCTGGATGGGCGGATCGCTACTTTCGAATCCTTTGCCGCTCAATATCGCCCGGAGTTTGGTTGGCCCTATCCTCCACCTCCACCACCTTCAGAACCATCCGATCAGTGAGTTTTTCCTTTTCTTTCTTTGTTTGCGTTGCTCTTTTTCCATTGCACTTCCCGGAGTAAGTGCAGCGTAAGTGTGAGGAGGAAAAGGGCTTCTCCCTTTTACTTAATTTTTCTTCTGTTGGTGCGTGGATGTGGATTTGTGCGTTTTATTTTCTTTTGGTGATTTGGCATGAGTTGTTTGGTCTGCTGTTTGAGTCAGTATGTTTGTTTGTTTGTTTTTGTTTTGTTTTGTTAGTTGTTTTCGAGTCGTCAGGTTGATCCGTTTGACTGTAATCTCCTCCGAAGTTAGGCTTACGTGCTTGAATTCTGGCTATCTTGGTTGTCATTTTTGAAAAACTTGATAATAATGAGTTTCATAACATTTGGTGCATTCCTAGGGGATTGAATTTGTTCAAAATCGAGTTTTCATTGAAAGCCAGTGGAAGTGAGTTGCGGGGCATGATTTGTTGTGGCGCCCCACTTTCAATGCAGAAATTTGTTTAAGTAATAAGGCGGAGTTAATGAAATCCAAATTCGGGCTATTTGAGTTTAAAATTGGATGAAATACAAAAATGTGCATGATTATAAGCTGTCTCGCATTTGGGTTTTGTAATTGCACTTGGCTCTGTATTTTGTAAATCCTTGGTTATTTTGGTAGAAGGGTCTTATGTGGGTGTGAGTTTGTTTTATTAATTGCCGTCTCATTGGTCCCGCTGGCTAAAAGAAAAAAAAATTTTTGGCTATGGGCCGGGCTAGTAGCCGCTAGGGAGCGCAATTCCCGCTACGGTTAGGGGTACTCGGCTGGCAACCGGGAACGCTCTAATACGGAACGGTTTTTGCATCCCGAAGTAAGCTCTAAAAAAAAAAAAAAAAAAAAAAAAATTCAATAACAAACAAAAGTGAGACTCGTGCGAGAATTTTTTTTTTTTTTTGATCGAACGCCCAGTTTTTCTCTTTTTCGCCTTGTGACTATGTGACTTTATAGAATGTGGGGTTTGAGTTGTGGTTATGAGTCCTAAATGCGGGGATTTAACTGAAGTGAAACTCAATGATTTCGTGTGCTTAAACTTCTTAAACCAACTCAATAAACCCGGATTTGTGATGGAAAGAATGAAACCGAAATTGCTTATTTTGGATGACTGTGTTGAGCTTGTGGTGGTTAGCCTAAACCTCATTGTCTCTTGATCTTTTTGTTGAATTTGGCAATCTTTAGGGCTCGGTTTTGAGTAGATGTCAATAGAAAGGAATGCTCCTGTGTTTTGATTCGCGATGAGTTTTTGGGTGCGATGTGTTATATCAGGCTCCATGATCATATTCTTTTCTTGCTTGAGGACAAGCAAGGTCTTAAGTGTCAGGAGGTTGATAGGGTTGTTTTTAACCCTATTATGTCAATGTATTTCGGGTTAATTTTGGCATTTATTTAGTCCTTTTTAGTATTTTACATCCTTATTTTCTTTTTGTTTAGGTTTAGATTGTTTTGTTCTTTTTCTCTGATTTTGTAATTTTCTATGAAAATCGTTGAATTTTATTTCTATTTTGTTAAGTTATGATTTGTTCAATTTGTTGGTGCCTTGATGCCTTTTTGTTTGAGTAATTTTTGGCAGAGAAGTAGTACATCAAGGCTCAGCTGAGTTTGGAAAGAAAATGTGCAACATTGAGGAATTCATTAGCAGTGGCAAACTCGTTGGCGAGTTGCTGAAACTCGGCGTGCATCTCCATAACTCGGCGTGCAGCTCCACAACTCGGCGTGTTGTGTGTTTTTTTTTTCCCGCTTTGTAATTTACCCCTTTTGGCCAGACATTTAAATAGGATTTTTTAGGTTTTGTTTGGGGATCTTTTGTCAGCCGCCAACTTCACAGTTTTACAGAGCTTCTGAGTTTTCTTTTGTATTTTGGGAACAGATTTGAACGGCGATTGTGTTTTTCATACAACGAATCTTCCTCCCTTGCGGTGTTCGTACATCTATAGAGATTCACCTTCTCACGGTATTCCACCGCCAAGTCGCGACTCTGCAATACGAAGGGCATAAGTTTTTCCTAGCTTTTCCCTTCCATTTTTGTGTAGTTTTTCGATTTGCAATAGATATTGTGAGATTGTAACCTTGACTCGTTTCATCTCTGTGTATTGGATTGGATTATTGAAATTAATGATTGGTTTGTTAATGCTTACTTGATGTTTATTGGATGATAGCTTTGGTTTCATAAAAACTTAACTTCATCGGTTCATATTCGAGACCTCACCTGGAGTGACGCCTAGGAAACCATTAGGACTGACAACCCTGTGGAATTTACGGGTCCTTAATTTCTGAACCCTAGAGCTAGACCGCCTCTAAACAAGGGTAAACCGGCTAGGGAATTAATAAGTTCAACGAATCGCCATTTTTAGTCATTCATATAAAGTCATCTGGGGAATTTGCAACCATATTAGTCTCGTGATTTAATCAAATTAGCAGAGCCATCCCCATCTCCATTCACAGATCGGTTAAACCTTCGCAAGTTTTTCCTAATCCCAGTGCGAAAGCGGTTCACATAGATCACTTAGGTGTAGTTAATCAATTTTAACTTAGGATAATAATCAATTAAACTTTCTTTTCGCTTAAGTCACGCAAGTTGAATCTTTGGGTTTTGGGCGTAGAATAATTCTCTGTGGGATCGATACCTGGACTTAATCCAGAATTATTACTTGACAACGACGGGTACACTGCCCTAGTTGAGTGATTCGGCGGTTGTTTTCACACCTCTGCCGATCGCGCATCACGGTCACATCAGGAAAACTGTTGGGCCATGTAGTCAGCCAGAGGGGGATAGAAATGGACCCAGATAAAATCAAAGCCATCCAAGATATGCCAGCTCCAAAGATAGAAAAGGAAGTTAGGTCATTCCTGGGTTCCTTGTAATATGTCAGTCGCTTCATTGCACGGTTGACTTCCACTTGTGAACCAATCTTCAAGCTATTAAAGAAAGATCAGCCGATTGTGTGGGATGACAAGTGTCAGCTAGCATTCGAGAAGATCAAGGCTTATCTGGTAAAGCCACCGGTGTTGAGTCCTCCAATTCTAGGAAAGCCTATGATTTTGTATTTGGCAGTTGAAGAATCCTCTATAGGGGCAATGCTCGCACAAGAACAAGATGACAAGAAGGAATATCCTATCTACTACCTTAGCAAGAAATTACTGGAGTATGAAACCAAGTACACACTGGTGGAGAAGACATGTGTGGCGATGATTTGGTTGACCAAGAAGCTGCGCCATTATTTCCAATCCTACAAGATACAAGCCGTGGCTAAGGTGGATCCAATGAAGTATCTCTATGAAGCACCAGTATTGGTTGGGAAGCTGTCCAGGTGGTTGTTACTTTTGTCTAAATTTGACATCGAATACATCACAAAGAAAACAATTAAAGGGCGAACCGTGGCAGAGTTTCTGGCAAACCAACCCGTAGAATCATATTACACAGCTGATGAGCAACTAGCTATGGTAGAAGTGAAAGGTGGGTAATGTGCTTCGATGGGGCAGTGAATAGAAAAGGCGCTGGAATTGGGGTACTTGTAGCAACACCGGATGGTGAGATTATTCCTTTATCCACGAGGCTGATCTTTCCTGTAACTAATAATGGGGCAGAATATGAAGCATGCTTATTTGGAATGGAAACTCTGTTAACCTTAGGGGCAAATGATGTCTTAATTGTCGATGATTCACTTCTAGTGATCAGGCAAGCTCAGGGCGAGTGGGAGCTAAAAGAAGAAGCCTTACGGCCTTATTTGGAGCTGCTACAGTTCAGAAAAGGTTTATTCAGCTAGTGTGAATTCAGACATGTCCCTAGGGATGAGAATAAGATGGCTGATGTATTAGCTACTTTGTCCTCTATGTGGGAAAATCCAGAGGAAACATAAGTTCAACCATTGGTTATAGCCACTTCCAGATATCCTTGCTTTAAGGTGCAAGAAGTGATGGAATTATCAACTGAAGAAAAGCCATGGTTATTTGACATCTCCCGGTATGTTAAAGAAGGAAAGTACCCAGAAGAAGCCAGTGCTACTGATAAGTTGACACTAAGAAAGCTGGCTAGTCAATTTAGAATCTTCAAGGACAAGTTATACAAAAGAAGAACACATGGAGTCCTTTTAAGATGTCTAACAGAGCAAGAAGCAGAAAAAGTGATGCAGCAGGTACATGCAGGATCCTGTGGGCCAAACATGAATGGGCTTGCCATGGCTAGGAAGATCATGAGACAAGGCTACTTCTAGATGACGATGCAAGTAGATTGTATAAGAAAAGTGAAGAGATGTCATGAATGTCAGATATATGCAGATATCAGTCATCTTCCACCGCTTGAACTTCAGAACCTAGCATCTCCTTGGCCATTTTCAGCATGGGGGATAGATATGATTGGTGAAATTCATCCAGGTGCATCTAATGGGCATAGATTCATAGTTGTAGCAGTTGATTACTTCTCCAAATGGGTCGAAGCAGAATCCTTCACTAGCGTGACAGCCAAGCAAATGGTCAAGTTCATCTAGAAGAACATCTTCAATCGGTATGGGATTCCTCACCGCATAGTAACTGATAATGGAGTACAGTTTCAAGGGGCGGCAGCTGAGCTACTTGCAGAACATGGTATTGAACATCATAAGTCTTCCCCATACAGGCCTCAGGCTAATGGCGCAGTGGAAGCAGCTAACAAGGCAATAAAGAAGATCTTATCAAAGATGGTAACCACTTACAGGGATTGGGCTGATAAACTACCTTATGCTCTTTGGGGTTACAGAACCAGTGTCAGAACGCTAACAGGAGAAACTCCTTATGCTTTGGTGTACGGAATGGAAGCAGTACTGCCAGTGGAAGTAGAACTTAAGTCACTTAGAGTCGCCCTGGAGGCTCAGCTACCAGAGACTGAATGGGTTCAAGCCAGATACAAATAGTTGGCAGCACTGGATGAAAAACGACTGAGGGCGCTGGATCACCTTCAGATATACCAGCGCAGAATGGCCAGAACCTATAATCGGAATGTGAAGTATTCCAAATGGCAGTTGAAAACAGGTGACTTGGTTCTAAAGCAGCTAAGGGCCTCGAATGTCAATGTTAGGGGCAAGTTCAGACCCAACTGGGAAGGGCCCTATGTGGTGAAAAAGGTGCTATCAAAAGGCGCTGTCAGCATCATGGACATGGACGGAAATGAGTTCACTAATCCTATCAACCAATACAGGCTAAAGCTTTATCATGTATAAAATATAAAAAAAAATTAAAATAATAATAAAATAAAATAAAAAAAGAGAGGTCTGCTAGGATGAAAACTCGAAAAAAGCGGTCTAGGCAAAAGTTAAGACACGAGAGAAAATGATCAGTCGGGAAAACCTGAAAAGGACGACTGGTGACGGATTCTGGCTCAGTGTGGGATTTGTACCATTTAGGAACCAACCTGTTTCAAATGTACTCATTTTGACTTCATCAATAAAGTGAAGTGTTTGTTTAAATATATTTGCATGGTTATGATAATTGCACAAACAAAGTTGTCTGATATAAACACACATTCAAAGAAAGCATTTTGCATTCAACTGATTGAAATCATCGTATTATTTAACAAGTGAAAATGTATTAAATACATGCAATTTGAAGTCTTTTGTCAACCTCTAATATCCAGTTCATCTTCCTAAACTAGCAATAAAATGGTCACCATGACATCTTAATCATCTTCTTAAAAAAAAAAAAAAAAAGAAAGCTCGCTGAGGTGAAAACCGAAAAGGCACCTCAGGCAAAAATTAGAGCGGCCCGCTAAGCTGAAAACCCATATTGGGCAGTTTAGGCAAAAGTTAGGGCATATGAAAAGCTCGCTAAGGCAAAAACCGAAAAGGCACCTTAGGTAAAAATTAGAGCGGCTCGCTGGGCTAAAAACCCGTATTGGGCAACCCAGGCAAAAATTAGAGCACTTACAAACTCATAATTCCCCCACAAAGCAGGAAAAGCAGAATGTCCCCAGCATTCCCCACAGAAGTTATCACCTTGACTCCCCATAGAGTCATCACACAATTCCCCAACAGAATCTACATAAAGAACGCCATAATTATTTCCCCGATCGAGTTGCTACACTCTTCCCCAGCGGAATCTCTGTAAGGAGCATTACGATTATCTCTCCAGCAGTATCACACATCCCTAATAGTCACCTCATTCCTTCAAAAATCACCAAGCAAAGCCCCCGAAGAAAGCAAAATCAACCAGGGGCACAACATATCCTTCCCAGCGGAAGACAGAAACTTCAAATGACGGAAAATGCATACACGTGCATATGCATCATCATGCTTTCATACATTACATATATTGATCACTCATCCCTAGCTAGTCTTCATTCTTGATCGAAGGGGCAAAAATTTTTGTTTAAAAATCTCTCAATCAAGGAATGAAGACTTACTGTCTGAAGTGCAAGAATTCATCATCTCCAACCTCAAATCCTCAACAGATCTGCCTCGAGTAATGTGAACTCAGTATCGGCCCAGATCGGCTTCATCATTCACTTCCTCAGCAGATCCGCCTCAAGTAATGTGAACTCAGTATTGGCCCAGATCAGCTTCATCTATTTCCCCAGCAAAGCTCGCCTAGGGTAACATAGACCCGGTATCGGCCAATCTCTTCATCAATTTTGCCTCGGGTAATATAGACCTAATATCGGCTTAACCACAATTTCATCTTCCTTCGCCTCGAGTGACATAGACCCGGTATCGACCAATCTCTTCATCAATTTTGCCTCGGGTAATATAGACTCGATATCGGCTTAACCGCAATTTCATCTTCCTTTGCCTCGAGTAACATAGACCCGGTAGCGGCCAATCTCTTCATCAATTTTGCCTCGGGTAACATAGACTCGATATCGGCTTAACCACAATTTCATCTTCCTTTGCCTCGGGTGACCTAGACCCGATATCGGCCAATCCGTGATTCCACCCATTCCTTTGCCTCGGGTAACCTAGACCCGATATCGGCCAATCCGTAATTCCACCCATTCCTTTGCCTCGGGTAACCTAGACCTGATATCGGCTTATTTCCTCCCCAACATCACCTCGGGTAACCTAGACCCGGTATCGACCTATCTCATCAGAAGGTTCATTCTAGTGTTCACGGCGCTTTGATTCGCGCTCTCAAATTCATCATCTCAGGTGTTGTAAACCTGCAGCTAGGTGTCGAATTTGATCACGCGAGGGGCAGCTGTAAGCGCCGAAATTTTCCATACTTAAAAAAAAAGTATATGGTCGTACGACTATCATTACAGTCGTACGACTGTAATATCGGAAAAATTACAGGAGCCCATACCTCTGCAGCAGAAAATGGAGGAGAGAGAAGGAGCATTAATTGCTCCATTATTGCAGCAAGTAAGCCAAAAAAAGCAGAGATAAAAGAGAGGAAAGGGAGGAGAGAAGCAACAATTGGATTTCTGGTGGAAAAACTTAGAGAGAGAAAGGAGAAAAGAGAGAAGGAAAAGAAAGAAGTGAAAAACCCACAAAACTCATCTTTTCCTCTTCTATTTTCTTTTAATTCTCAGAATTAGGATTAAAACTTGTTAGAAATCCCTAGGTTAATCAATTAACTTCATAACCAAATCAAAAATCTGGAATTAAATCATCAGAATCCCTTACATTTTTGGATTTTAGACATAAAGCCCTCAAGTTCAATTTCAAAGGAAAAAAGTGCGAATTTGTTAGGATTGGAGCGACGCCAGGGGTCAAAACGACTTGGATTAGCTTCTAAAAAGGTAGACACTTCTTCTCCTTACACTTTTTCTCGCTTTCTGGGTGTTTGAAGTGAGTTTTGTGTATTTTCTGCTGCATTTTTGTGCTTCTGCTTCTGGAAATTAAGAACAGTCGAACAGTAGTACGACTGTATATACAGTCATACAACTGTATATACAGTCGTACGAGTGTTCTTAATTTCCAGATTGTTTTTCTTCCATTTTGATTCAGAATAAATTTTGGCGAAATTCTGATCCTGAACTGTTTACAGTCGCACGACTGTAATTCTCGTTACAGAATCAGAATTTTAGCTTTTACCCATAAAAATTTCCAAAAATCCCTAAAAAATCAGAAAAATCCGAAAATCACTAAAATGAATTTTGATATGTGCATTCACTACCTTAGGTTTAATTTCTAGTAAATTTGCATTTAGAACAATTCAACGACGGAGACCCGGTTCTCCCGAAAATCGACCCACCTTAAATATGAAAATGCATGTAAACCGGTAAAATTGTTTTCAAAATGAATTTCCCATAAAACCAAAAATACAGGGACGTTTCAAAACATTTTCCAGGTCTAACCGGGCCGGCTAGCCGAGCCAACCCAGTTATCCCCTAAATGCATCCCCCCAATACTTGATTTCCCGTTCTGTCATGATTTAGTCCAACTTGTGGCGTGCCGTACAAATTGTGCTAACTTTTGTTTTGCAACTTTTATTTTATCTTTATTTTCATTTTATTTGTATTTTTATAGAATTAATCATGTATCTAGGAATTTGTAATTATTTTTAAATTCTCGTGTATTCTAGGCGATTGCATCAGTGAGGCGAGTGTTTTTATTTTTCTATTCGATTTGGTTGTAAGCCAATTAATATTTATTTTTCTTTATTTTTGTATTTTATATTTGTATGCGTGCTGTATGCCTTTTATATTCAATAAAATTGATTTTAGAATTTGAAATACCATTTGAGAACATTGGCAATATTTAATTTAATTAGACACGAAATAGGGGACTTGTCCGGACCCGAATCTCTGGATAGTGTAGCGGCCGTTCGTTCGATTCAGCTACCTTAAGAATTTCCCGGTTGAGTTGAGTCGGGTGGCGACTCCTACAATATTCATCGAGATTTAGGTCTCGATTTCTTTTAAGAATTTATTTATGAATTTATTTATTTTCCAAAAAAAAAAAAACCGCTTTCCATTTATTTAAAAACCCCACGCGAGAGAGGGGGCCCGCCTGAGATCGAGGTGCCTCATACCAAAAGGGAGTCTCGCGTCCCGTCGAAAACGCGTCGTCCGCTCACATCATCCAAGATGTAGTCCTATAGTTGTTTTATTTTAGGTTTGCTTCTTATGGAATTTATTTTCTTATGTGAAGCTTTTGCCTGGAATTATATAATAGTTTTTTTTTTTTTTTTTCTTTTCTTTTTGTATTGTATTCTTTCCTTTTAATGGAATAATACATACTTTAATATGAAAAAAAGGAAACTAATAAATGCAATCTTATATAAGGGGAATGTTAATTTCAAATATTTGCTTAATGCCATTAAATTTATTGCTACTAATCTTTGTTCAAGACCTTATATCATTGGAAACTTACTAAAAATACTTAAATTTTAACTTTTCTTTCATGCATACGTTCAACAATTCTTTGAAATACGTCTATTTAACTGTTAATTTTGTTTTTACCCACTTCTTTTCCCCCATGTGATTCTCTCTTCTCTTTTATATTGTTAACCTTAATTTTGTCATTTATTTTTTAATCCGTTAATTTTTTTGCCATGTCACTTTAGAATGTTTTTATCATCTTTTTTTTTTCTCTTCAAAGCAATATCCATATGCATATATTTTTTCAATTTTTTTTTTTGGATTTCCATAAATGTATCAAAATTGTATAAAAAATGATTTTATCTGTAGTGAGGAACTAAACTGGTTTTTTTTTTTATTGTTATGAAGGCTAAGTAAAAACTAACCATAGAAAAAAATATAAAATAAAATATATTGTATCAATGTTTGTTAGTCAATATTTTCTGATACAATTCTGATACATTTGTGATACATTTCTAATACTTTACGTTTTGTGTTTTATGTATTAATTCTACATGCTTTATTTGTAGTAAGGAATCACCTAAACTAATTTCTTTTATTGTCATGAAATTAATGCATAACACAATACATAAAATATCGGAAATGGATCAGAAATGTATCAAAAAATGTATCAGAGAAGTATAAAAAATGTATCTTTGATACAATTCTAATACATTTCTGATACATTTTTAGGATTTTTTTTTTAATTTCCAGAAATGTATCATATATGTATTCAGAATTGTATCATAAATGTATCAGAAATATATCAAAATTGTATCAGAAATGCATCAAAATTATATCAGAAATGATTTTATTTGTAGTGAGCAGCTAAACTAGTTTTTTATTTTATTTATTGTTATGAGGGTTAGATAAAAGCTAACCATAGAAAAAAAAATATAGAATAAAGTATATTGCATCAATGTCGGTTTGTCGATATTTTCTGATACATATCTGATATAATTCTGATACTTTGTATTCTGTATTTTATGTATTAATTCCACATGTTTTATCTGTGGTGAGGAATTACCTAAACTGATTTCTTTTATCTTTATAGAATTAATGCATAACATAGTATATAAAGTATCAGAATGGATCGGAAATGCATAAAAAATGTATCATAAATTTATTAGTAAAGTATTAAAAATGTATAAAAAAATGTATCAGAAATAAATCAGAGAAGTATAAAAAATGTATCTTTAAAAGTATCAGAAATGCATCAGAAATATATAAAAAAATATATCAGAAATGTATCAGAGAAGTATAAAAAATGTATCTTTAATACATTTCTGATACAACACTAACGATCGGAAAAAAATTAGAAAAAATATATGCATATGGATATCAATTCGAAGATTAAAAAAAAAAGAAACGGCAAGAACTTGCTAAAGTGGAATGTCGAAAAAGCAAACGGTTTGAGAGATAAATGGAAAAATAACGTTTAAATAATAAAAGAGGACAGAGAAAATAAGGTGGAGTAATTGAAGAATGTTTGGAGCATAAAACACAAATTGCACCTACTTTTGGGTGTAATTTTGAGACATTTTGGGTCAAGCGTATATTTGATATGATTCTTAAAAAAAGTAGTATTTTTATAAATTCCCCATTATATTGGGATGGATGCCATAATGGCCTATAGTGCTATAGCGAGTTCATCGTTACATCGTCCTCCTATTGGCTCCATTTTTTGGTTGTAATTTTTTTTCTCTTTTAATTCATATATTTTAATTGTGTTAGAGGAGCAACAAATTCTATAGCTCATAGCTGGCCAGAATTTTGATTCTTTGTCTGATAATGATGTTTAGATATCTAATTCTCCTCTTTTTTATACCTCTTTGAATATTCTGTTAGTAGCAATGTATAAAATAATTCAATGAAGCAGAACAAAATAAATGAAATATTATTAACCAATAATTAAAGAAATTATAAATTGGAATACAAAATAACAAAAACATAAAAAAGTATGAGTTTTAGAGATACTTCTCATCCTTTGAAGTAAAAAAGAGAATTAAATAGCAGTGTTAAGTCCTGTATGGACAGTCTTTTTAAAACATAATTTCACCCAAAATGACGAAGTGACTCCTAGGTTACATCAACACTAGGAAGCGAACCCAACCACGTGCAAAGTACTATCACTTGAAAATAGAAGAGGAAGAAGCCTATTGCAAGAAAACAAATTGCAAATTTGACGAGAAAAATAAAGGAGCTCAAATTTTCTTTTATTCATCAAAACTTGAAGCAATAAGAAGAAATAGGCTTCAAGAGGTTTTATTGGAATTAATTAGTAAACCAGGAATTAATACAAAAAAAAATCATTTTAATGGGAATCAATATTGCAGAACCACCTTTTAAATGATAAAAATTGTTTGAGAATTTAAAAAATTTTGATTGTTGGGGAGAAAAAATATAATGGGTTGGACCAAAAAGAGGTAGGGTTATGGAAGCCTTATTCGGTGCAACATTTATATTGCTCACGTCATGCGGATATGCACATTGGACTTTCGAGGTTGGATTTGCACCACTTGCATGCGTAAGAGAGAGTCTTTTGGCCAATATAAGTTAATTACTTGTAAAATACTCTTCCTTATAAACATCCATCCTCCCTGTATATTTTCCTTCTGGGATACTGGATTTTTTTAATCCATTTCCTCTACCAATCTCTTTGTATGTGGCTTATTTTGAGCATCAATTTTTTATTCATTTTTTATTTGTTTTGGGCGTATTTTATACCGTTTGAAAGATTTTGTTGCTTAAATTACAATCTATTGGTAAGATAATCAAGCCTAAAGTTAACAAATAATCATATTATAATATACTAATTTCTCCAACAATTCTCCACATGAATGAAAATTGATAAACGAAAAGAAGATCAAGATTCTGATAACACTCCATAGTTGATTTTTGCAATGGATAGATAGGCATCAACCTTTGAATCTTTCCTTGTGAAATTATAATTACTTTATTGGCTGACTAGTAGATGCAATGTCCTTGAACTTTTTTGTCGTTTGTGTAGATGATGATATACCTCCAACAAATACCAATATAATACAGTTTTTGGTTCTCATGGTGATTTTCATTATGGTTATGGACATCTCTTCGTTCTATAAGAGTTTTAGAGAACTAAGCCCTATTAGTCTCCTATTAAGTGACCTCACTCTACTCTCACATAGATGATCTCTTTTGTTTAAATATCTGACGCACAAAGAATCATTAAAAGCATAATTTAACCTTTCACGTTTTATCACTATTTACATAATAGGAATACACAAGGGGTTGACCCCTATAACGACCTCCAAAGGTCTATGTAATTAGGTTGTCCCATTGAATCTAGATCTTGGGATATCTAGTCAAAAAGGTTGGATTTTTATTTACATACAACATTAAATATTCATGGGCTTCGGTCCCATTCCTCTTTATGCGTTATCAACTTGATCTCAATTTGACCCTTTTAGTTAGTGGATCCTCAATATTATCCTTTGAACCTACAAAGCCAATAGAGATAACTCCCACTGAGATCAATTTCTTAATAGTGTTATGTCAATGATGCAGGTATCTCGACTTGCCATTATACATCATATTTTTTCACTCTCCTAATCGCTACTTGATTATCACAATACATAGAAAATGTGGGCATACGCTTAGGCCATCCAGGAATATCCTCCAAGAAGTTTAGTAGACATTCATCTTCTTCTCCAATTTTATCTAAGGCTACAAACTCAGCTGCCATGGTGGATCTGGTTGTGAGCAGACGACGTTTTTGACGGAACTCGGACTCCCTTTCGGAAGGGGCGCCTCGATTTCGGGCAACCCTCCCTCGCGTGGGGTTTTTATAATGGAAAATCATTTTTGCAAAATTAATTATTTTGTAAAAGAATCGAGACCTAAATCTCGATAAAAAAGTGTAGGAGTCGCCACCCGGCTAGCTCAACCGGGAAATTATAGCGTAGCTGAACCAAAGCGGGAACTGCCACACTTCCCAAAGATCTAGGTCTGGACAAGTCCCTTATTTCATGTCTAATCAAAATAAATACGGCCAATGTTCTTTGAAGGCATTTTATAAATCTAAAGTCAATTTTATTAAATTAAATCATGCGGCGCATATACACATAAAATAAAAGTAAAGCGATAAATAATTAAATTATTACAACCCGATCGAATGAAAATAAAAGCTCTCGGCCTCAAATTACAAGTGCCTAAAATGCATAAGAATCTAAAAAAAATACAATCGCCTAGAATACACAAATTAAGCTATAAATTACATTAAAAATAGAAATTAAAGAAATTAAAGCTGCAAAACAGATGGTTAGCACAGTTTATGGCACACCACAAATTGGACTCAAGTAGGACAGAATTAGGGATTTTAGAGATCGGGGGCATGCATTTAGGGGGTAACCAGGTGGGCCCGGCCGGCCCGCCCGATTAGACTTGAAAACATTTTGAAACATCCATGTATTTTGTTTTATAAGAAAACACATTTTGAAAACATTTTCTGGTTTATTTTAATTTAGCATGTGAGGTGGGTCGGTTTTCGGGAGAATCGGGTCTCCGTCGTGGCATTGTTCTAAATGCAATAACACTGAAAATTAAATCTAAGGTCGTGAATGCACACAACAAAATTCATTTTTGGTGATTTTCTGGTTTTTCTGAATTTTTATGATTTTTGGGAATTTTGTGGATTTTTCTGGATTTTCTGCCACTTAACGAGGATTACAGTCGCACAACTGTAATTACAGTCGTGCGACTATACATCCCTTAGCAGAAAATCGCCAAAATAACTTAACTGAAAGGAGAAAGTGGGGAAAAACTAAAAACAGTCGTACGACTATTTTATAGGTGGTACGACTGTAATTACAGTCGTGCCTCTGTTCTTCTTCACAAGAACAATCGTACGACTGTTCTTAATTTCCAGAAGCAGCAAGCCCAAAAAAATGAGTTTTATGCATGAAAATTAACCAAAACACCCAGAAAATGAAGCAAAATGGAGGTTTCAGGTATAGTTACCCTCGTTGCGCTGATCCACCATAAGTATGACCGCTGGAAACACCTTAATTTTCTCTGGATTCTTCTTTTCCTTTGTGAGTCAAGGTTGCAAAATGTGTCCGAAAATCTCCAAAATATCACGGATTTATGTGAATTTAAGGTCTGAAATTGATTTGGTTTTTGTGTGACAAGTTTAACCTACGATTTCTAATAGATTTTAGGCTTTAACACTTTGAAATTCAAAAGAAAAGAGTAGAAGAAAGATGGGAGTTTTTTGGGTTTTCTTCTCTTCTTTTCCTTCAATTTCTCTCTCAATTTTCCTCTCAATTATTTTTTGTTACAAAAGTCCCCTTTCTCTTGCTTATTTTCTGCCTTTTATCTTACCTTGCTTTTGGAGATCACCGAGCATTAATTACTCTGAATTTTGCCAACTTTTTTAATTGAAAGGTATGGGCTCCTGCAATCTGCCATGATATTACAGTCGTACGACTGTAACAATACCCCCACGACTGTATTTACAGTCGTGGTGCATACGGTTTTTTTTTAACCCAGAAAATTCCGTGTTCACACTGGTTGTGATCATTTTCCTTGAGGATTTCCAGGACACTATTTCTTCTCCTAATGTGAACACTTATCCATTTGTACATTTGGAATTATTAATGTCAGTTATCCAACTGGCATTGGAATATCCTTCCAACACAACTAGTTCTTTTATAAAATACAGTCCATAATCACGAGTGTATCGTAAATACCTTAGTATTCTCACGATAGCCTTCCAATGACTCTGCCTAAGACGTGAATATTTTTAAATTGCTTACAGTGAAAGCAATATCAGGTCTTGTATAACTAGAGAGGTACATTAGATTGCTTATAACCCTTGTGTATTCCACTTGGTCTAGACTTTCACCTTTAATGTCTATCGGAGTTATGCTATAAAAAAATAATCCGATATAAACTTTCCAAGTATCTTGTCTATATAGTGTGACTAAGTTAGAATGAGACCATTAGGTGAACATTAACTTGAATGCCTAAAATTACATCTGTTAGTTCCATATCTTTCATCTCAAATCTGGAGTTTAACATGTTCTTGGTACTCTTTGCGATCTTCTCATTGCTTTCCACAATGAGTATGGCATCAGACACAAACAAAAAATTACACATTCTTTATTTGTAGTTTTGAAATAAATACATCTATCACACTTGTTGATTTGATAGTTGTTTTCCATCATGGCATCATCAAACTGCCATTATTTTGGTGATTTCTTTGATCCATATAAAGATTTCACCAATTTAGAGACTTTCCTTTCCTGACCTAAATAGATTTCTTCTTCAAGATCTCCATTCAAAAAGGCTGTTATCACATCCATTTGATGTACTCATGATTCCACAGATAAAAAATTGCGAGTATCATCCTAAAAGATGTTATTCTCGACACAACAGAATAAGTATCAAAGTAATTAAAATCTTAACCTTTTATAACCAATTAGGCATTGTACTTGTTAATTGTTCCATCTACTTTCATTTTCCGTTTGAAAATTCATTTGGAACTTATTGGTTTAGTTCTCGGAGGAAGATCCATTAGTCTGAAGTATGGTTCAGCGGGATGAATCAATCTCACTCCTTATGGCTTTTTCACATGAAGGACTTTCAATAGAACTTACTACTTCTTTTTAATTCTGAGTTTCAGCCTCCAGTATATAGGTTAGAAAAATCTAGACCAAAAGATTTTTCCACCCTTGCTCTTTTACTTCTTCTAGGCTCTACCTCTTCCTCTATTTTTGTTCCATCCTCTTGTTAAGGATCCTAATTATTTTCTTTAACCACTTTTTGAAGATCATCACCATTTTCAATATTTTTTATGAGTATCGGTTTTTCTCAACCTCAATGGTGATAGAATGCCAAATTTTATCTACTTTTAAAGTTCCTCATGAAAGTTGATTCGAGAAGCAAGGATTCATATTTAAATGAGCTTGAAACTTGAAACTGAGAAGAATTTGAAGAATAAGGGTTAAAAATAAAATAAAAGCCGCACGGCCATTGGAAAAGCAGTACGACTATTGAGTAGACAGCGACACGGCTGTTGCATGATAGTTGCACAGCTATCGATGTGCCACGAGAATTTTGCATGGAGATGGACAACTGTTGGATTACGGGTTTGACATCCTAATTTCCATTAATCTTGAGGATTATGAGATTCTTTTGGATTGAACGGAGTTCTGGTAAGAGAGGAATTAACAACAATTAAGAAAAGAGAAGAACAAAGAGGTTTCAAGAACACATTTCTAAAAATTTCACAAATCCAAAATTAATCATTCAAACCATAAATTAGCTAAAATGGGTCACATAATCATCATCCAAACCAAACCCAAACTTTCAGAGACTTATTTAGTTGCTGGAATCGTAGAATTTGGAGCTCAATTTGGATTTCAAGCTTTTGGTTCAAGGTTTCAAGTTTGGTTTAAATCCGAAATTCAAGCTTTAAGCATTGAATTTCTTTGAAATTGAACACTGGATAAACAACCTAAAAGTAATTCTCAGAGTCCTTAAACCTATTTATAGCTTTTTGGGTTGAATTGGCATGTTTTTGCATTCATTATCTCTTGCTCTATTTTTTCATGTTTCTAGTAAACCAGAGCCGTACGGATGTAATTACAGCCATACGACTATTATCACAATTGCACGACTGTTGTTCAAAGGTTGCACGGCTATTGTTTAATTCAGGATTTAGCAATTTCAAATTTTTAACGATTCCTGGCTCATTCAAAACCAGAGCCGTGCAGGTGTTGTTACAGCCGCACATCTGTTGTTTTTACACCCGCACGACTGTTGTCTTTATTCCAAAATTACATTTTTGTATATTTTTTCATACATTTGTATATCATTTCGACTTAGATTTAATTTTTGTACTTATTTTTATAAATCAATTCAACGATAAAAACACCAGTTTTTTAACTGTAGACCGATATTTTGTATGTGAAAATAATAAACCGAGCAAAATAATTTCAAAATGAATTTTTAGTCCCATCAAACTGCGTTTTAAAATGTTTTCCAGATGAAATAGGGTAAATTTATTGATTTTCCTGATTTTCCCCATTTCACGCCCCGAGCTATCTAAATCCCCTATTCTGAGTTTGTTTGAGTCCTACGTGTATATATTTATTTTTGTAATAATTTTGTTTTGTAGGTAGATGTATATTATATGTATAAACAAATTTGTACCCTAGAATTCTGTTTTATTGATTGTATCCCTTAGGTTAGTCATTTGATCAATTTGTATATATTTTAAATTTTACTACTTTTTGAATTTTTTTACCGCTTTTAGCATTTATTTTCCTTATGTGTGAGCATTGGTAAATAAACTAAGATAAAATCAATTGTACAACTATAAAAGGCATTGATATAAACTGTTAAACATATTTTGAATCGAGAAGAAATATGTGAGTTATCCGAACCCGATCTCTGATTAAAAGATATATTGATTCGTAGCTCTCTCAGTTGTACCGCAACTTTCCAGTTGAACTGAGCCGGGTGGCGACGCCTGTCACTTTTAGTGAGAGCGTACGAGTTTGTTCTTTTTCTCACTATAAAACCCATTTTCACAAATTAAAATCTTCATGGCCCGGTTGCGAGGCTCGTGCTTTTTGGGATCATCCGTTCACAATTATCTTGACCTAACATCTCGTTGCTTGTATGGAACTTCTTTTTTAAGGAACAAAGCATCTTTTGATTCCATTAATGTGTTCTTTTGTATCTTTGGGTTTTTAGAATCATGAATAAGAAATTGATATGCGTTATTGTGATCTGCTTATCCAATGAAAACACAATCCACTATCTTTGGACCTATTTTCATTCTGTTTGGTAATAGGGCTATTAACTTTGTAAGACATGCCCACACTTTCAAGTAATTATAGAAAGGTTCCCTACCCTTCTATAACTCATAAAGGGTCTTAGCTTGTTTCTTACAAGGTACCTTTCAAAGGTAATCACGTGACAAAGCAATACCCCCCCCCCCTATATGTTCTGTGCAACCCAAAACTAGTTAGCATAACATTCATCATCTCCTTTAAAGTATGATTTTTACATTTGCTACTTTGTTAGACTGAAGAGAATAATATGGTGTTACCTCGTGAATAATACCCTATTGAGAGCAAAAATACCAAATGGTGCAACATATTCACCACCATGATCATTTCTTATCACCTTAATCTTCTTATTAAGCTGGTTTTCTACTTCCTACTTATAGAGAATAAATTTTTCTAAACCCTCGTCTTTGCTTTAAGCAAATATACATAATAGTATTTTGTGCTATCATTTATGAAGGTAATCCAATATTTATTTTGTCTCCTAGATTGAACAAATTTCAAGTCACAAGTATCTATATGTATTTATAAAGCATGGACACTTCCTAGGGGTCACCGTATCCGTGTCGGACACTCCAGGGACAAGGGACACACCTGGGCACGTGTCCTAGATGGCAAAATGATGTCCCCTCCTTTTTTTAGGGACACTATCTGGACAAGGTCTAGACACGAAATTAAGGGCGTTTTTGAGAAAACTCTCTAAAGGGGGATTATTTTGTAATTTTTAAAAGTTAAAACAAAAAACCTCAATCAATTGAGAAAATCTTTGTATCGATTTCTTATTCATCAAAACTCAGCCACAACAATTGACATCTCCTCCTCCCTCACCATCGACAATCCCCCTCCCTCCATCACCGCCTGGAATTGTCGCCATCGACTGGAAACCCCTGAAATCGTGGCCTGAAAGTACTCTTTCTTCCTTTTTCTACTGCTTTTACTTGCAATCAATCTTCAAATATCTAAAGTCCCACACCAATTCAATGATGCAAAATATGATTTTCAATAATAGAGGAGAGTAAGCCCACAACTTCAATTATTAAAAGAGTTGGACTGAGGCATGATTTAAAATTTTAAATGCAGTAAAATGAGAAACAACTTAAGTGCTTAACTATGTGTTTTAAATACTACCATTAAACTAACAACTCATTATTATGACAACTATGATAGCCATGGATTCTTCATCTGTAAGTGCTCGAATAAGTTAAAACGCTCCAGCTTGTAGCCCTCTTTGGAGTCATGTTACTGTATCGGGGAAGCCTCTAAGTAAGGGTGGTAATGTGAGGTTTAAATGTAGCTTTTGCAATATGGAGTTTAGTGGTTCCCTCTGCCGAGTCAAACTTCACTTGTTAAAGGTTGGACAAGTTGGAATTAAAAAATGTTCCAAGGTTACCAATGAGATTTTATCTCAATTGTAGAAAGTGGTATCTGAAATTCAGAAAGCCAATAAACCTAAGGAAGTTACTAATGCATCCTCCACCTCCCAAACACGGAGTACTACTTCTTTTTCTGACCTTTTAGGTGGTACAGCAGGGATTTGACCTTTTAGAGTGTAAGGAGTTACACCATTTGAATCACGAAAAGAGAAGTCTGCTATTTCAAGTCCATTGGAGAAGCTTGCTAACGATGAATGGGTGCAACAATTACACAATGAAATTGCAAAGATGTTTTACTCTAGAGGGCTGCATTTCATCTTGCTAGGAACCCATATTATGTGGGTTCTTACACATATGTAGCCAATAATAATATCATTGGCTATTTTTCATTGGGATAAAACATGTTGCGTACTACTTTATTACAAAAGGAGAGAGAAAATATGAACAACTTTTGCAGCCAACGAAACAAAAATGGGTTAAGAATGGCTTAAGCTTGGTTAGTGATGGACGATGGACAGACCCTCAAAGAAGGCCATTCATCAACTTCATGGCTACATCAGGAAGTAGACCTATGTTTTTGAAAGCAGTAAACTGCGAAGGTGAGTACCAAGATAAATATTTCATTGCTAATTTGATTAAAGAGCAAATTAGAATGGTAAGAGAAGCAAATGTTGTTAAGTTATCACAGATAATGCACCTGTTTATAGAGCTGTTGGGTTGTTAGTGGAAAATGAATTTCAAAACATTTATTGGACACCATGTGTGGTTCACACTCTTAATTTGGCCTTAAAATCAATTTGTGCTGCCAAGAATACTAATTCTAATAAAGAGGTATATGTTGAATGCAAGTGGATTAGTGAAGTTGCAAATGATGCATTTGCAATGAAACTTTTATCACTAATCATAGCATGAGTAATGCTATGTACAATGACTTTGTGCCTTTAAAAATGCTTACAATTGCACCTACACGTTTCGCTTCTATCATTGTGATGCTTTGAAGAATTCAAAGTATCAAATATGGTCTTACACTTGTAGTTGTTAATAAGAAGTGGTATAGTTTTAAGGATGAGGATAGGAAAAAAGCTGCATTTTTTAAGAAGAAAGTTTTGGATGATACTTATGTTTTAGACTTTATTTTCCAAATGCAGATGACCGCAGAAAAATTTTGATTGAATATGCTAACTTTTCATCTTTGAGGGAAGAGTTTAATGACTTTGATTCCATTAATGATATGAATGAGATCAATCCCTTTTATTGGTGGCTTGTTTATAGAGGGGTTGCTCCAATGCTTAAATCTATAACAATTAAACTTCTTCGCCAACCGACCTCCTCTTCTTGTTATGAGCGCAATTGGAGTACATACTCTTTTATTCATTCAATGAAAAGGAACAAAATCACTCCTAAATGTTCAGAGGATCTAGTGTTTGTTCATACTAGCTTGCATCTTCTTTCATGGAAGACACCACAATATGAGAAAGGAGAGACAAAGATGTGGGATATTGGTGGAGATGAGTTTGAAACAACGGATGGTGCAAGGATTATTGAGGTCGATCTATCCCTTGATGAACCAGAATTTGAGTCAATGGTGTTTGTTGATGATCATGATGAAGAGAGATGAAGCAATGAAAAATGTTTTAGATTAGTGTTTTTTAGTCTTTAGACTTAAACTTGGTACTTGGTAGTTTTAAACTTTTAATGATTTGGATTTCTAATGTTTGTTTTAATGAGTGAATGTTACATATACATAATATATATATATATATATATATATATATATATATATATATATATATATATTCGTGTCCCTGCCGTGTCCGGGTTTCATATTTTTAAAAAATACCGTTTGCCATGTCCGTCCTCGTGTCTATGCTTCACAGGTATGTATTAGATCAAGTGGTTCTGATTTTCTTTCAACAGTATGACATGAAGATCTCATCAATTTTGACTCAACACAAATTTAACATTTATGTTTTTCATCAATTTAAATGGAGAGAATATGATTCAAGTCAATTAAATGTCATAATGTACCAAAATTACATATTCAAGTCTACCATGTCTTAAATCATATGACTCAATGATATAAGTAGAAGAAACGTCATACTTATTATTATTCGTTTAATCGGACTTAAAAGAGATAGTATTAAATTTTCAGATTTCATTGGATATATATCCCTTATCCACATACATATTCCACTTGGACAAAATAAACTTTTACGACTCAAAAACCATTCTAAAACCATGAGTATTTAAGAGGATCCTAGAAACTAGATTCTTCCAAATGTTAGGCAATACAAGACATTCTACAATTTCACTTCTTTTCCAAAGCTCCTCCCTAGTCTTGTTAGGAATTAGTTCAGCAAAGGAATCTTTATCACAATAGATGTGACGTGTGACACTAGTATCTAGCCACCATTCTTTTGGGTTAAAATCAACCAAGTTGACTTTAGAAACCAAAACACAAAGATTAATGTTAGTCAAATCTTGAACAATAGCTTCCACAACATTTGCCTCACTGGCTTGACCCTTTTCGACAGCCTACAACTAGATGACTTGTGGTCCATCTCGTTGCAATTGTAGCATTTTCCATTGAAATTGGGTTTCTTAGAAATACCACCCTTTGGTCCTATCTTGGACCTAGTAAGAGGTTTTCTTCCTTTCTTGGAGTCTATCTTGGCCTCCACCACATTAGCCCTTGTCACAAAATGATTGGCACCTGTGGAGAACTTTTCCTTTGAGCCATTGTCGCCTTCCTTAATTCGGAGGCAGAAAATAAACTCCTCAACTAAGTAGTTTATGATGTACTCTTTTATTTTATATTAATGATACAATGATTCCCAAAATTCCATTGTAGTTTTCTTGACATAATAAACACTACAAAGTGCATCTGTCAAGTCATTTAAAATATAATTTCTATAAAGAAAATCTAAATGATTCCAAGTATTAATTACAGTCAGGACGGTAGTGTCTACCACATCCTCTCCAACACTAGGAGCATCATGATATGAATCCGGTTAAGCAAGGCGCTACCCGAACTCAATAATGTTTCCGATCGTCGAATGAGGTTCCAATAAACACAAAGAACATGAAATTATAATTAGAATTCAGATTATAATTTCAAAACTAAAAGATTAAAGAATAGAATAAAAATAGAAGAATAATTGGCAATAAATTCACCAATTCAATCAAATAAAAAGAACAATCAAATTAACATAAAAGTTAATTCAACCTTTCAATTTAGATGATAAAACCTGAGAATGGTTGATTCTCAATTACCTAGCCACAACAATTGATCACAATCAAAGTAATACTTTAAGAGTTAGAACACAATCACACACTCTCAAAATATTGAATCTGAAAATTCAACAGAAATTTTCAAAGGAAATATTCAATCTTTATTGATAATAATCTGATATATCTTACAAAAGGCACATCCAACACCCTTTTATAGGCCTAAAACAAAGTAAAATCCTAATAGGAATAGACTTAATCTAAAAAGGAAGAGATAAAACTTGGGCAGCAAGTGAAAAACACATCAAACCCTAATAAAACTCTATGAAAAATGTCCAAATTAAAGGCTAAATAGCTGATTTCTAAATAAAACACTTAACTAAACTAAGCCCATTAAATTAAAGACAGAGACCTAATAATGATAGAATATTTAAAGATACCAATGGGTTTACACATATGCCATGCATATGTATGTCCAAAGCTCTCTTTAATTAATCCACAATAGACCAGCCTTGTACAAAAATATGGGCTATGTTTCTAGGACTTGAACTAAAGCTATAAAATAAGATTCTTCCTTCAAGCCCACTTGACCAGGCATTGGTGCTTCTTGAATGGATCTTTGATTGGCCCATATACTCTTTATCAATCCATTTAATGCTTCTCAAACCTTCTTTGCTCTAGACCTTGTAATTGGCCCGATAGGAATTCGCAAAGGATCATTCTTCTTCAGCTCCATGCCATGTTCCATCATTGGTTTGCTTTGGTGAGTCATATCACATCATCTCTTCAGAATCTCCCAAGGTTCAATATGGTCAAGTAACAAAACATATTTTGCTGCCATGTCTTAAAATTCACACCATTAAACTTCTCTGGTTTTTCAATATGGGCTCTACTAGGTACTGGTAACGTAGGGTGTGAACCTGAACCGGAACTTGAATAGTGTTCCAAAATAGGCCCAAAACTAATAGGACCAAAACCAATAGTGCCAATACAACTACAACCAATAGGACCATATTGTCCATTTTGGTAATTTTGTTCTCCAGTTGGAACCTTTTGACCATTATAGAACCATTCCCTCTATTAGATGAAATCACATCAGTCATGTTTAACTTCTGAAAATTTCCAAACACATCAAGTAAGAGCAATTTTAGAATAATAAATGAAGAACAATATTAAGTGAACAAGATAAAACTGTTTAATATAGAACAAAAAAATTATTCATGAATAATCCACAAAAAATAGTCGAAAAGTCCCATAAATTATCCAACTAATTATCCAAAAGTGAAAGTATTCCAGTCAAGGTAATTCTGTTTACCTCTTATAGAAGAAAAATCACGTCTTAAGATTGTTAGTAGTAGTGTATATACTAATCAAAGAAGTAGAATAGAATAAATAAAATATTAATAACAAACAATTACAGAAATTACAAATTGGATTACAAAATAACAAAAATGAAAAATACTAGTTTCAGAGATACTTTTCAACCTTTAAAATCGAAAAGAGAATTGGAACAACAGTGTTGAGGCCTGTATGAACAGTCTCTTTAAGACAAGATTTCACCTAGAATTGGTAATTGTTTCCTAGAATACAACAACACTTGGAAGCGAAACCCAACTACATGCAAAGTATTATCACTTGAAAATAGAAGAGGAAGCAACCTATTGTAAGAAAACAGATTGCAGAATAGAGGAGAAACATAAAGGAGTTCGAATTTTCTTTTATTCTGCAAAATTGGAAGCAACAAGAAGAAATAGGCTGCAGGAGGTTTTATTGTAATTAATTATTAGACCAAGAAATAATACAAAAATTAATTTGTTTTAATGAGAATCAATATTGGAGTGACCACCGATTAAATGATAAAAAATGTTTCAGAATTTAAAATTTTTTGAATCTAGTGCGACATTTGCCTTGCCCACATGCGCACGGTGGGCTTTTGAAGCTAGATTTGCATTCTCCTTGCATGAGAAGAGAGATCTTTTTGGCTAATATAGGTTAACAATGCTCTTTTTTAGAAACATCTCATCCTCCTTGTATATTTCCCATGTGGGACATTGGAGTTTTTAATCTATTTACTCTACCAAATCTTTTTATATGTAGCTTACTTTGAGCATTAGTATCTCATTTATTATTTATCCGTTTTGGGCATATTATATACCGTTGGAATGCCTCGTTATGTAGAATACAATGACATAACTCAAGTTATTCAAATTGCAATCCATTCATAAAATAATCAAGTCCAAAATTAACAAATAATCACATTATAATATCTTAATTTTTCCAACATGTTCTTCCTTAAAAAAATGATGGCATTACTTTTCTAAAACTTAATAACGAATGATTCTGAGAACGAGTATAGAACCATAGTAAAATTTTTATAACACAAAATCTATTCTTTAAAATTTCAAGAAATGGGAGATTGTCCTAAAAAAAAAATTAAAAATACTCTTAACTTTGTTAGGCTTTCTTATTTCTTTACAAATGGCCACTTAAATTCGAATATATTTAGAGCAAAATAATAATAATAATAATAATAATAATAAAAAGAAGTCTTTATGCAAGTTTTGATGTTAAGCAGCTAATAAGATGAATTTCAATTGGTTTGTCAAAATGCAGAGATAATTTTTATAGAACGAACGAGATATATATCAATAAAAACCATGTATTAATTAGTTAAATATAACAATTAATTGTCTATGGCAGCAGTACTATCTTCGCCTAAAGGAAATTTTGTTGTATCCATTGATATTCATCGGTAGCTCAAGTCGACCTGCAAATCTACAAAATAATATTCATTTTGTCAACAAATTTCAATGTTTACATCCCTTTCATATAAACGTTATAGTGTTTATAAATCTTGAATTCTGCAATACTTTTAATTTTAATGTCTTTGACCGTTCTAAAAAAATATTTCTTCCATAGTGAAGAGATATAAGAAAACAGCACAATGATATTTTTAAAAGTATTCTACTTGTGTCAGAGACTTTTTACCCTAGGCTTTATTAATATTTATTCACTAATTTGACCATTGTCACACGATTTTGTTAGCAATATATAGCATATGGTGAAACTGTGTCCTTCAACTGTATGTATATTTCAAAATCTTTAATCATGGACCACAAATACATTGAAAGAGAAGTACGTGTCTAAATAACAAATTATGTGAAATAAAAGTGTGACAAGTGCTAAAACTGAATAATTACAAGGATGTCGAGTGTAAAGTTCGAATTTTGATTTTTTCCGTTACTTTAACATTGTATTTCTTTCCTTAGGATAAGATTCATAATATATACAAACCTAATTCTTAACAGTTTTATGTGCAATTTTTGTGTCTTATAGGTTAATCTTGTTATTTAATTTAATAGAAATTTTATAAAATAGCGAGCAAACTAAAATACATGAGTAAATTATGAACTTAATCACTTGAAAAAGGACATAGTTGAACTAAGAGCATTAAAGGTTGAATTGGATGATTGAAAATATTATAGAGTATAATTACAATTTTCCTTTTAGCTTAGTCACCATTTTATCCTAAACGTAAAGGTGACTTTTGCTTCACTTTTAACGCACAATGGCAGCTACTCGAAAGGCACGAATAGTAAAAAAAAGAAGGATTATGGTAATCAAATAGAGTGAGTATACTTATCTTATATATTCAATGAGAATGATGTTCTATGCAACTGCATCAAGTAAAGCAAAGAAGATGCTTGTTACTTTCAGGATATTTGTTCCTTTGGTAGAAAGGTAATTTCTGCTTTTCCAATTATACTTTTCACTTTTATATATTTTGATTAAAAAAAAAACAATTGAACTCAAAATTTGAATGTCTGGTAGACATGTAAAATTACCAACAAGAGAACACCCACCTTAATATATTTGCATAATCTTACCCAATCACAAAGGTTTCCTCAATTTTTTTCTTTTTGCATTTACAACTAAAATTTTCCAATTTCAAGCTCAAAATATTCAGACCATTTCGTAATTTTATCTTTTTTTTTTTTTTTTTCCTTTCGAGTTTGTCATCAAATTAAGAAGAAAAATGTTAAAAAAAAGAAATTGACAAACTTGTCTAATTAATATTTGTATGGGTTGGTAACTTAAATATTAAGCAGTACTCAATAGATTAAATACTATGTGACCACCAAATTTTGTAAGATATAGGTCGACTTAAGGAAAATCGAACCTTTAACTAAAGGTCACAAATGGACACCAATCAGTTCGAAATTATTAACTCCTGTATAGGTTGGAGACATATTTTCTGCCTGATTAAACAGGAGATCAATCTTACTAAACATGGATCTATGTTTCAAAAGGAGATTGATTTCTATGTGTACCCTAAATATAATTAGGGAATTCCAAATAGGAATCTGACTCCCAAACAAGTAAGAATGTTACCCTATTCTAATGGGACTAGGAGTCCCTCATATTTATACAAAGATGTAAGTTTAGGTTTGTCACAATAACATTCTCCTAAAGTACTTTCACCATCCCCAACTAGGACTAGAATGCACAGAAAAACCAAAAAACTGTGAAACCGAACCAAAAATGTGGTCAACCAAAACCAAAGACTAGTGTACGGTTTTTATTTTTTAAAGTGAACAGTTCCAGTTTTTACAATGAAAGTCCATATAAACTCAGTTAACCGACCATTTAAAAATAATTAAAAAAATATTTTATATTATTATATATAATAGGTAATAATAAGTGAAACATTAAGGGTCTTTAGTGTAATTTCAATTCTATGTTTGGAAACTATTTTTTATTAATATTTTAATCATTGGAGTCTATGGTTATAATGCTATTTTTAATTAATTATGAAGACTATGGTTAGTAATTTAAGATTTTTATTTGACATTTGAGAATTATGGTAAATTAATTTGAGGTTTCAAGGATTATAGATTTCGAAAAATATAATGTATATTTCATAAATGGTTAACCGTAAAAATTTGAATAATCGATCGAAATTAATGGTGAACTGAATTTAATGGATAATGTATGGTTAGTGAATTAAAAAAAAAGGGTCAAACGGTTAGCCGTTTGCGTAAGTCCATATGGACCGGTTAACCGACCGTGTGCACCCCTAACTAAGACCAACATTAACTCTTTCTTCTTGTTGTTTAGAGGGAAGGTTCAATTCGCGGCGAAGTGTTGGAGATGTTGAGGAATGAAAATCCCACATCGCAAATATATAAGATCAAAGAGTAATATATAAGTGGTGTAGATTGGACTTTAACACAAGCCAATTGGTTTTGTGTTACATGGGCTCAACCCTACGTATATGCTCACTCATCCAGTCAAGCCCAACACTCTCAAGGCCCACAGAATCTCTTCATGGTATCAGAGCAGAAGAAGGCCTGATAGCCAAAAAGATTTTGGGCTCGTGTTTAAAGTCCTGGTGGAGTTTGGGCTAGTAGTAAAAACTAGACCCATTGATGACCTTGGGCCTCAAAGGAGATAGGCCAAGGAATGTTTGACAAGTGACAAATGGTCTAGGCCTAGTTGCACTTAAGGGAGAGTGTTGGAGATGCTGAGGAATGAAAATCCCACTTCGGAAATATATAAGATCAAATAGTAGTATATAAGTGGTGTAGTTTGGACCTTAACACAAGCCAATTGGTTTTGTGTTACATGGGCTCAACCCCACTTATATGCTCACTCATTCAGTCAAGCCCAATACTCTCAAGACCCACGCAGTCTCTTCATGAAGGAGGCTCAGCGCAGCTAGCGAAAATTTTCTCAACAACATCTGTGTTGTACTGAGTGTGGACATGTCGACTTCAAAAACACAGAAAAACACGATGACTTCTGTCATATCTTCCACCATCTAAATAGGTGTTTCCTCGATCATAGCAACGACCACCCCTTTTATGGTGATCAACACAATGGGAAGATTCCAATTTCAAGTGGCTTTAATGGATAAAGTCACAGCATCCCTAAGACCAGTATATGCCATTGTAAATCAGAATTTACTCAACCAAGTGCAGGTAATGACAACGACCCAAAATGTTAGAATTACCATATTGATAAGGTCAATGATGAGTGATGTCATACCCTAGTAGGTGCACAACATGGAGGATCTTTTAGGGGCAACCTTATTTGGGGAATACTCTTTCTGCTAACACAACCAAAATTTTGACTTCCACCTAACTATCAACCTCCGATGGTGAGCGGACCACAAATGAAAACAACATCGATGGTATCACATGCATGTGGTGGGTCCTAGGTGAAGTAGTGAAACTAAACCTAGAGTCACACAACTAAGGCAGTGTACCTATCGTTGACAAGTTATAATTCTGGTTGGTTCAAGTATCAATCCCACAGAGAAAAATATTCTGCAAACACTAAACTATTCGGGTTCCTTGCGTGTCCTAGGCGGAACTTAATTTTGGGTTGTGATTATATTAACAACTAAATTATCCTACTCCTAATTGATCTATCCCAGCTTACTTTGCACTTGAATTCGGGTTATCAATTGGCGGTTTACCAACCTATGAATGCTAATGGTGATGGCTTTATCAATTAATTAAAATAAATGAATTTAACTCAACAATTAAACCTTAATTATGTTCTTTCGATAATTCAACCTAGCGTGTCTAGATCTTTTAGGTCCTTAGCTGGTTTCCCTTGTTTAAAGGCGGTCTAATTCTAAAGCTCAGAAAATAGGGGCACGTAAATTCCACAGTGTTGTCAATACTAATGGTTTCCTAGGCGTCAATCTAGGTAATGCCACAAATATGAACTTAATAAGTTAAGATCTTATGAGACTAGATTATCATTAAAGGAATTGCATAAAGAAAAGGTGTAAAAATTGAAATTAAATTGCAATCAATTGTATTAATTAAGAAAGATGATAAGAATTCAATGTTTACAACCAAACATAATCAATTAAGGAATCAAAAACTAACTAATCGAATTACAAAAGAGAAGAAGAGGAACTTATGCCCTTTTGGTCTGATTAACCGGATTCCGACGGTGTGAAGATGCTTGGGGTGTACCTCTATAGACGAACTCAATCCGGAACCAAGAACATCGTAAAGGGGAAGATTCAATGCAAAACTTCTACCAATTGAGGGTTAAAACTCAAAGAAACAAAGAGTTCAAGCAATAAACCTAGCTACAAGTATGTGCTTTTTACTTTAAAAGACTGGAAAAAGATCCATACAACTTAGAAAATAACCTATTTATAGGGCTAGGCTAAAACCACTAAACAGGAAAGAGGAAAGTAGGGCAACAACAGAATTCCAGAGCTCGGCACGCCGTGCTAGTGGTGGCGGCACGCCGTGCTGAGCTGATTTGGGGGTGGCATGTTGTGCTGGCGGTGGCGGCATGCCTTCGTGCTGATCCACTGGATTTCGTCCTGTGGCACGCTGAAATGGCATGCTGTGCCACCTTGCTTTTCAGCACTTCAATCTCTTCTTCGCCACCGTCGCTCCAACTTTTGGTTCGGGTCATAATGCATGTCCAAAACAAACATAAAGAAACATAACCGCACCACAGCCACGGACCACAAAAATGATGCATTATCCAAAATTACAAAAACACCCCTAAAAAACACGGAAAATACTAAAAGTTATGAAAATCTAACCAAAACATAAAAATCACAAAATATGCAAAACCAAACAAGCATTCACACAAAGGACTCTAAAAAATTACCGTTCAAACCACGAAATTGCCTAAAAGATAAGGTCAAAAACCGACCTTATCAGCATGTCACCTAGTTTACTTTGCCAACCTTTTCTTAAGCAATGTTTACCCCACCGCAAAACTTTAAACTAAGTTTTCCTCATTAGGGAATGATCGTGTGAGGAACGTAGGTATGGAAGAGATATAGGGTTTTCGAGGAAGTCTTGGCGATCAAGGAGTGATGACACCGTTCACCACTTAGTCAACAAAGAGTTTTTAGCAAAACAATCGCTGTTGACAAACCAACAAGGTAGTTGTAAGCGCCAGAATTTTTTCGTAAAAAAAAGGCATGTGTCATTCGATTGTAACTTCGGAGCAGGTGCAGGAACCCATACCTCTGTAGTAGAAAAAGAGAAGAAAAGAAGGAGCAATTAATGCTCGGGGATGGGCAGCAAGGCAACAGAAATAAGAAGGAAAAGGGAGAAGTGAAAAAGGACTTTTGGAATTTAGAATTTTTGGTCTTAGAGAGAGAGAATTGGGACGAAAAGGGAAGAAAAAGAAAACCTCACAAAACTTCAAGCTTCTTTTTCTCTTCTTTTTCTTTGAAATTCTTGAGTGTTTAGTTTAAAATCTATTAGAAACCAATAGGTTAATAATCTAACTCTTTAAACTCACTTAATTTCGGACTAGAAACTCTTAGAATCCCTAACATTTTGGAGGATTTTGGACCCAACTTCTCAACCTCAACTCCAAGAGGAAAAGAGCAATTTGAAGTGGATTGGTGCGTTGCCAGGGGTCATTCTTATGGTGGATTAGCGCTAAAAAGGTAAACACACTTCAATCTCTCATTTTCTCATGCTTTTTGGGTGATTTGATGTGTTTTGGTACATAAAATTTCCATTTTTGTGTTTTATGCTTCTGGAAATCAAGAACAGTCGTGTGACTGTTCTTAAGTTGTGGAACAGTCGTACGACTCTAAATACAGTCGTACGAGTGTTCTTGATTTCCCTCCACTTTTAAGTTTTATTTTGAATAATTTTGGCGAAATCCTAAAATCGGAAGATTTACAGTCGCACAACTGTAATTACAGTCGTACGATCGTAGCTACAGTCGCACGACTGTAATGCTCATCCAAGGTCAGAATTTCCAGAATAATCCCCAAAAATTTCTAAAAATCCCTAAAAATTCAGAAAATCAGAAAATCATCAAAATGAATTCTGTTATGTGCATTCACGACCCTAGATTTAATTTTCAATATTATTGCATTTAGAGAAATACAACGACAGAGACCCGATTCTCCTGAAAATCGACCCATCTCACATGCGAAAATTAAATTAAACCAGAAAATAAATTATTTTCAAAATGATTTTCTCACAAAACCAAAAGTACAGGAACGTTTCAAAATATTTTCAAGGTCTAATCGGGCCGGCTAGCCGAGTCGACCCGGTTATCCCCCTAAATGCATGTTTCCGAATCCTTAAAATCCAATTTTGTCATATTTGAGTCCTATTTGTGGTGTGCCGTATATTGAGCTAACCCTTTGTTTTGCAGCTTTTAATTCCTTTCATTTTTGTTTTTGATGTATTTAATAGATAAATTCGTGTATTTTAGTCGATGTAAATTTTTACACTTTTGTGTATTCTAAGCGATTGTAAAAGTAAGGTTGAGAGTTTTTATTTTTGTTCGATTAGGTTGTAAGCCGTTTAATTATTTACTGCTTACTTTTATTTCTATTTTATCTGTATGCGCGCTGTATGTTTAATTTAATACAATAAAATTATCTTTAGAATTTGAAATACCATACTTGAACATTGGCCAATTTTTATTTTGATGAGACACGAAATAGGGGACTTGTCCGGACCTAAATCTCTGGATAGTGTGGTGGCCGTTTGTCCGGTTCAGCTACATTAAAATTTCCCGGTTGAGCTGAGCCGAGTGGCGACTCCTACACTATTCATCGAGTCCGCGTTCCGTCGAAAACGCCATCCGCTCATAGTGGTGACTCTGCTGGGGAGTTCTTACAAAAGTTTTTTTCTAAAAACTTAAAAGAATTTTGACAAGCGCTGAAAAGTGTCTAATCAAAATAAGGTGGATGATTCTTGTTTGGTATTTTATTTTGCATTCTTTAGTTAGACATTTTTGCATTAGGTTAAGTATCCCGTTTTTAGCCCGGTGAATTGTTGAAGTGTCACCTTTGTTCCTCATAGTCTTAGGGGCACGGATACGAAACACCACCCATAGCCTCGTACGAACCTCTTCATTCGGACCCTTGAGTGGGGAGAAGTAAGGAGTATATTTTGCTATGAGAGCCTTGATTTTAACCTGACTTGGACCGAACTCATATAGGCAACCTTAGTTGGATTCCCCTAGGATACCAAAATGAATCGTGTGAATAAAATAAAATCACACCTTCATCATCCCCGGTTGATGATCGAAGAGAACCCCACCTAGGACTCGGTTAGAATTTTAGAGACCGACCAAGGTTGGAAGAATTCGCTTCATGTGCTATGTGTTACAGGCTTCTCGACATTTCACGACATACCATAATCACCATTTTCCATACACATGAATACCATTCACAAAACATTTTTGTGTGATACTAACTCACATTTTTATGCAGCCATTTGCATTTTATTTTCGTGTGAAAACATTATTCATCCGCTTGCCATTCATACTAACAATTTCTTTTTCAGCCATGACATTATATTGGTGTGATTAGCATTTTTTCCACATAGCATACACAATATCATTATGTATGTCATGCATCCTAACTATATTTTTTATGCAGCCATTTGCATTTTGTGTGTCATAAGCATTCATGACATATCACTTAAATTAAATTATGGATATTCTAAGGATGCCTACCATAATCATTTCATAACATATCGAGTATCCCAAATTACCCGTGTTCTGCTAATACACCGGATTGCATTTGGCCATTCCACCAAATTATCTCATTTAATAGAGACCACAAGGGTCCTAGGCATATTTCCGTGTGACGACTTACATATATTTCATGACACCATGCTCATTCACCATAGACATCATATAACATCGTGGTCCACATCGGATCATTTCATGACATTACTACATTATTTAAGGTGCTCCCCGAGTGTCGGATTAGTACGCACGTAGGGGCATTTCATAACATCCTAAATCATGAAAGTCGTTCCCTGAACGCCGAGCCTCTGTCCGTGTTCCCTATTACACGTGACTTTCTTACAACATTATTTCAAACCATATGCCCCAAAAGCATCAGAACTCTGTCCAAGGGACGGTCCCATGTGACCATTTCATATCATCTCATAAACCTTCAAAGCGTCGAAACTCTGTCCGTGTGTTGGCACACACGCGGCTATTTCACAAAAGTCATTATGTGCCCCAAAGGCGCCAAACCTTTGTCCGTGTGTGGTCCACGCATGACCTTTTTGCATAGCATTGGGTGTTCTTGGAATGTCCGAGAAAAACTAGGATAACAAGTAGAAATCATTTCCATCATCATTTCACGCACAACACCACTCCATTCATTCATCATGAGTATTTTCAATGTCTCACTCTTCATGACATCATTCCACACATCGACCTTAAACATTTCCCGACTGATGTCAACCAGAGTAAGCTAGAGCAACCTTGGATTAGATCTCAAGCTTCGAGGGCTGTTGGGGAACGGAGAGCAGTTGAGACAGAAAGTGATTTTGATTCTAGGGAAGAAGTAGAGATGGCTAATCTGACATCAAGCCTTGCTGATGCTTTGAAAGATTTTCTAAGATCACAAGACTTCCGTGACATGCTGAAGGAGGAAATGCGGGTAGTAGTGAGAGAGGCTAGAAAAACTGGAGGTAGTGGAACCGGAAAAGAGAAGGAGGCCGAATCATCCCATCAGGGTGGTGATACCTCGACTAGTCTGGAAAAGCTGTAAGAAATAGAGGCAGCCATAGAAAGAAAGATGAAGGTGAAATGCTCAGAATTGGAGGAGACAGTGGCTCAGTTGAAGAAAGGGGCTAATGTTAGTGCAGAGTCTAAGAAGGGAGTTAATATTGATGCCATGATCAATAGGGGCATCAAGACTTTTCCCATCGGCTTCCAAGTGCCAAGGGTGCCTTCTTATAAGGGAATGGGTTCACCAGAGGCCCATGTATATCTCTACGCTCGGGTTATGCTGACAGCGGGAGCCACTAAGCAACAGTTGATTAATCTCTTCCCGACTACACTTGAGGGAGGAGCACTGGGCTGGTACAATTCCTTATCAGAGGAAGAGCAGTCAGATTAGGAGGTTCTGTCAGCAGTCTTTATTAAATATTACAGCTTCAACCCCAAGATTCAGGTGAAGCTGTATAATTTGGAGTGGATCAAGCAGAAGCCCAATGAGCCTTTTGATGAGTATTATCAGCAGTGGATGACTAAGATGATCCTTTTGAAGAACCGCCCAGATGAAGATGAACTGATATAGAAGCTTATTGATGGCAGTAAGGACATCTTCAAAAACAATATGAAATTTCATCCATTCAATGAGCTTAGTGAAGTCTACAGTATGGCGATGAAAATCGAGCGGGACGAAGAAGAGAAGGCACCAAGCCATAAGGGTGGAAGAAGTTCAGGTTACAGTTCTGGGTATAGATCAACGACTGTAGCTAGATCTGGTGGCGGTTCTTGCTCAAATTCCGGAGGAAAAGGGGGGTAGACCTCAGAAGTAAAGCAGGTTGAAGTTGCCACGGTAACCCAGCAACAGAACAATCAGAGCAGGAATCCAGGGAGGCAGGGCATATCACCTTAGACTCTTCCTTTGGTCAAGATTTTTGCTAAGTGCAGAAATGGTGGGTTGCTACAGCCCCTAAGGCCATTTGAAAAACCTGTCGAGGCAGATAAAGATAATTTCTGCACGTACCATGTTGTTGCTGGCGACAGAACTAACAATTGTTACAAGCTGAGGGATGTCATTCAAAGGCTGATAGATGAAGGGAAACTGCAAGAACCAGCTAAGCCCAGCACGAAGACCAACCCGCTACCAGCATTTGAGAAGTGGGTCAATATGGTACATTCGGGATTACCGACCAATTTTATCTTTGCTCAAATTCTTCAAGCAAATCCTGCTATTCAGGCTGTGGCAATTAGTGAAGCCGAGGTAGAGTCAGAATGTGAGAAGCATATGGAATAGAAAGAGATCAAGCTGATAAGCTTGAATGACCTTGATTCTAAAGACGAATATGAAGATTTTGGCGGAGAGAAGACAGTTAAGACTCTAGCCATTGAGAAACTGAAAGTTCAGGAGGTGTAAAATGTGACCCGAAGTAGTAGGGCGTACCAACTAGTAGACCAAGTGAAGGACAAAGCCCCAACAACTGGGTCGGGTAGTACATCAACACCGGAGGGAGTTGAGAAAGAAGACTTGGTTATTTCCCAGTTAAAGAAGACTCCTACACAAACTAGCTTGTGGAATTTGCTGTTGACCTCTAAAGAACATAGAGCAGCTTTAGTAAGAAGTTGACTGAGATTGAGGTCTCTCCTATTGCATCTCCGGAAGCCATGTGTTGTCTGTTGGATAAGGTCCATTCTGGGACTCCTGACATTATTTTTTCTGAGAAAGATCTACCTGGTGAAGGAAAGGCTAACAACAAGGCCCTTTACATCAGGCCTATGTAATAGATAAGGTGATGCCGTGGGTTATGGTAGACGATGGCTCGGCGCTGAATATATGTCCATTGAAAATGCTGCCATGTTTGGGCCTGAATGAAGATGCTATAAAGAAGTCTTCAACAGTAATCCGAGCATATGACGACTCTAAGAGAACAGTGATAGGGACTTTTGAAACTAAAGTAGAGGTTGGGCCAATCAAGTCAATGGTCGTTTTCACGGTGATAGATATAACGATCACCTTCTCCCTACTGTTAGGAAGACCATGGTTCCACCCTCTAGGAGGTGTCCCTTCTACCTTGCACCAGAAAATTAAGTTCTCGATAAATGGGGAGATTGTGACTGTTGAGGCAGATGCCCAATCAATGATTGCTACTGTGAATGAAGGAGTTATCCCTTTTGGCGGGTTCCAAGTCACTGTGCTCAAGGAAGAAGAACCTACAGATGCTTCCATGGTCATGTATGAAAATTATATGCTAGAGTGGCTATCCCGATACTTGCACAAGCAGAATTTTGTCCTGGGTATGGGACTTGGAATCAACTTGCAAAGGGTGCCTGAGTTTAACATCGACTTGGAAAAGCCAAAGTAGTTTGATCTCAGGTATACAGAGGAGGCATCTGATCAGAAGAACCCGAGAAGGGGCAAGAACGGTAAGTTTATGATGGAATCGTTCCTGAAGGCAGGTGAAAAGCTTTATAATGGCCAGGCTAAACCAGTAAAGGTCGGGGAATGTCGAATACCCCAGCTTTGAAATATTTGCTGATGTTGTTGATTTTGAGAAAAGCCGAAAAGAACCAGTGGCCCCTGTGTTGGTAGAAGAGGTAGCTGCTAAGTCTGTTGTTCTGCAAAGCGAGCCACCTGAAGTAATGGCAAAAGCAGTGGAGGTGGCAGAAGAGAAAGATGAAGAAAAGGCATGTAATGAAGCCGTAGAAGTAATTTCAGGTGCATTGACTGCTGCCTTAAGCAAGGCATTTGGGAAGTCCAAAGAAGGGTTTGGTGAGGAGCTGATGACCAAGGTGAACCTGGACTCTGTGGTTGCCGAGATAGACAAGATCATGGAAAAGGCTAAGGTGCAGATGGCTAAAAGTGAGGACATCACGGTTGCTGCTATGAAAGAGGTAAAGCTGGCTGTGGACCTGAATGATGCTCTGAAGATGGAAGTGGAAGCTGAAGAAGTACAAGGCCCTTCACCTGTGGAGGATGAAAATGATTTTGTTGTATCTGTTTCTTCCATTTTCAATATGAATGATGTACTATATGACAAGTTTAATGCAATGAAATCTCAGTTTGCTTACTTGTGTGATGTTTATCCTGATAATTCTATGCATGCATTTGAATCACCATCAAGCATATTTAACATACATGACACTGAATTGTATGAAATCAACATAAGTACAAATAAAAACCCCAAAATGGTATTCATTTCACATGAGCTAAAACACGAGGAAGAGAGAGAACTAATAAGAATATTACAAAAACATGTTAAAGCTTTCGCCTGGTCATATGAAGACATGCCGGGTGTAGACACAAAGATAGCAGTGCACAAAATTCCAACCGACCCCAAGTTCAGGCCAGTAAAGCAGAAGCTGAGGAGGTTGAGGCCAGAATGGGCTACACTGGTAAAAGAGGAAGTGGCTAAGCAAATAGATGCCAAATTTCTTGAAGTGGTAGAATACACAGAATGGCTAGCTAACATCGTCCTAGTGCCTAAAAAGGATGGAAGGGTCAGAGTATGCGTTGACTACAGGGACCTGAATAAAGCATGCCCAAAAGATAACTTTCCACTGGCTCATATTGACGTCCTAATTGACAGTGCAGCAAAAGCAGCGATGTATTCCTTCATGGATGGGTTTTCAGGATACAACTAGATCCTGATGGATGTGATTGACAAGGTGAAGACATCGTTCATCACAGAGTAGGGTTCTTTCTGCTACAGAGTAATGCCCTTTGGATTAAAGAATGCTGGGGCCACTTACCAGAGGGCTATTACAACTTTGTTACATGATATGATTCATAAAGAAGTTGAAGTGCATGTCGATGATATGCTTGTCAAGTCAACGACTCGGGAAGAACATCCTGTTATCCTGGATAGGTTTCTCACACGCATTGGGGAGTATAACTTGCGACTTAACCCCAAGAAGTGCATATTCGGGGTCACAATAGGGAAGCTGTTGGGTCATGTAGTTAGCCAGAGAGGGATGGAAATTGACCCAAATAAAATCAAAGACATTCATGATATGCCAGCTCCAAAAACAGAAAAGGAAGTCCAATCATTTCTGGGTTCTTTACAATATGTTAGTCGTTTCATAGCACAGGTGACTTCCACCTATGAGCCAATCTTCAAGCTACTGAAGAAAGATCAGCCGCTTGTGTGGGACGATAGATGTCAGCTAGCATTCGAGAAAATCAAAGCTTATCTGGTAAATCCACCAGTCCTGAGCCCATCAATTCCAGGGAAGCCTTTGATCTTGTATTTAGCCATTAAAGATTCCTCTGTAGGGGCAATTTTGGTGCAAGAGCAAGATGACAGAAAGGAGTACCCTATCTATTATCTCAGCAAGAAGCTGCTTGAGTATGAAACCAAGCACACACTAGTGGAGAAGATATGTGTGGCAATGATCTAGCTGACCAAGAAGCTGTGCCATTATTTCTAGTCATACAAAGTTCAAGGCATGGCTAAGGTGGACCCAATGAAGTATCTTTATGAAGCACTGGTATTGGTTGGGAAGTTGTCTAGGTGGTGCTACTCTTATTGGAGTTTGACATCGAGTATATCACTAAGAAAACCATCAAAGGGCGAGCCATAGCAGAATTTCTAGCAAATCAACTGCTGGAATTAGATTACACGGAGAATTTAGAGTTCCCAGATGAAAAATTGTCCATGGTTGAAGTAAAAAGGTGGGTTATGTGCTTTGATGGGCAGTAAATAGGAAGGGTGCTGGAATCGGGGTACTAATAGCAACGCCGGACAGTGAAATCATTCCTTTGTCGAAAAGATTAGATTTTCCCATAACAGATAATGGAGTAGAGTATGAAGCATGCCTATTTGGGATGGAAGCTCTATTGACACTAGGGGCGAATGATGTCTTAGTCGTTGGAGACTCACTTTTAGTGATTAGGCAAGCTAAAGAAGAAGCCTTACGCCCTTACTTGGAACTGCTACAGTACAAAACGGAGCTATTTGGCCAATGTGAATTCAGACACGTCCCTAGGGATGAGAACAAGATGGCTAATGCACTAGCAACATTATCTTCTATGTGGGAAAATTCGGAAGAAACTCAAGTACAACCACTGGTTATAGCAATTTCCAGACATCCCTGCTTTGAAGTGCATGAAATAATGGAGTTAATAGCTAAAGAAAAGCCTTGGTTCTTTAATATTAATCAGTATGTGAAGGAGGGAAAATATCCAGAAGGAGTCAGTACTGCTGATAAAATGTCATTAAGAAAGTTAGCCAGTCAGTTCAAAATCTTTGAAGATAAGCTATACAAGAGAACAGCAAATGGTGTTCTTCTGAGGTGTCTGAAAGAGCAAGAAGCAGAAGAAGTGATACAGTAGGTACATGCAGGCTCCTGCGGGCCACATATGAATGGACTAGCTATGGCCAGAAAGATAATGAGACAGGGGTACTTCTAGATGACTATGCAAGCAGATTGTATAAGGAAAGTAAAAAGATGTCACGAGTGTCAGATTTATGATGATATCAGTCATCTTTCGCCACTTGAACTACAGAATCTGGCGTCCCCTTGGCCATTTTCAGCATGGGGAATAGATATGATTGGTGAAATTCATCCTATAGCATCTAATAGGCACAGATTCATAGTTGTGGCAGTTGATTATTTTTCCAAATGGGTGGAGGAAGAATCCTTTGCTAATGTAACAGCCAAGCAAATGGTTAAATTCATCTAGAAGAACATCTTTGCCAGATATGGGATTCCCCATTACATAGTGACTGACAATGGAGTGCAGTTTCAAGGGGTAACAGCTAAGCTGCTTACAGAACACGGCATTGAGCATTATAAGTCTTCTCCATACAGACCGCAAGCTAATGGAGCAGTGGAAGCAGCTAATAAGGCAATAAAGAAGATTTTGTCAAAAACGGTAACCACATACAGAGATTGGGCTGACAAATTACCATATGCTCTTTGGGGTTATAGAACCAGTGTCCGAACACCAACAGGGGAAACTCTCTATGCTTTGGTATATGGTATGGAAGCAGTATTACTAGTGGAAATAGAGCTCAAATCACTCAGAGTTGCCCTGGAAGCTCAATTGCTAGAGACTGAATGGGTTCAAGCTAGATATGAGCAGTTAGCGGCGCTAGATGAAAATCAGCTGAAAGCACTGGATCATTTGTAAATGTACCAACGTAGAATGGCTCGGGCTTATAATCGAAATGTGAAGTACCCCAGATGGCAGTTAAAAGCAGGGGACTTAGTTCTGAAACAATTAAGACCTTCAAATGTTGATATTCGGGGAAAGTTCAGACCCAACTGGGAAAGGCCCTATATTATGAAGAAGGTACTATCAAAAGGCGGTGTCAGCATCATGGATATGGATGGAAATGAGTTCACCAATCCTGTCAACCAAGACCGCTTAAAGCTTTATCATGTGTAAAAAAAAAAGATTCTGCTAGGTTGAAAACTCGAAAAGAGTGGCCTAGGCAAAAATTAGGACAGGAGAGAAAATGATCAGTCGGAAAATCTGAAAGGGATGACTGGTGATGGATTCTGGCTCTGTGTGGAATGTATACCATCTGGGGATCAATCTTTTCAAATGTACTCATTTTGATTTCATTAATAAAGTGGAATGTTTGTTTAAATATATTTGCATGGGTATGATGAAATGCATAAACAAAGTTATCTTTTTAAACATCCATTTAAAGAAAGCGCTCTGCATTCGACTGGTCGAACATATCATGCTATTTAACAATGGAAATGTACTGAATACATACAATCTGAAATCATTTATCATCCTCTAAATCCAATTCAACTTTCCGAAGAGCGACAGTGATTGTCTAAGAAATTGATGTTTCAATCGATCGGTCTTAAAAAAAAAAAGAGCAGAAGCTCGCTGGGGTGAAAACCGAAAAGGGGCCCTAGGCAAAAATTAGAGCAGCTCGCTGGGGTGAAAACCGAAAAGACACCTCAGGCAAAAATTAGAGCAGCTCGCTGGGCTGAAAACCCCCTTTGGGCAACCTAGGCAAAATTTAGAGCACTTCAAGATTCACCAATTACAGGGGTAAGAAGCCAAATCTCTCCATCATCTCCCTAACAGGATTTTCTACATCACTCCCCAGTGAAACATTTACAAACGACACTATGATTCTTTTTCCCTAGCATCGTCACGCATTCCCAGCAATTATCTCATTTCTCCAGCAGTCCTCACATATATCTTCAATAAGGGGAAGCCTTATGCAAAGAGCGTCTTCCACCAGCCAGGGGCAAAACATGCCTTCCCCAGCAGAAAGGAGGAATATCAATCTTGCACGAACAATAAGAAATGCGTCACTTAATCTCTATGTGCATATACATCATTATGCATGCATACATAGCATACACAAATCATTCATCCCCGGCTAATATTCATTCTTGATCGAAGGGGCAAAAATTTTTGTTCAAAATCTCTCGATCAAGGAATGAAGACTTGCTATTTCAAATGCAGGAACTCATCATCCACATCTTCAAGGCTCCAGCAGATCCGCCTCGGGTAACATAAACCCGGCATCGGCCCAGATCGGGTCCAGCTTCACATCCCCAGCAGATCCACCTCATGTAACATAAACCCGGCATCGGTCTAGATCGGATTCATTCCAAATCCCCAGCAGATCCGCCTCGGGTAATATAAACTCGGCATCGGTCCAGATCGGCTTCACTCCATATATTCAGCAGATCCGCCTCGGGTAATATAAATCCGATATCGGTCCAGATCGGCTTCATTCCAGATCCCCAGCAATCCTCGCCTCAAGTAACCTAGACCCGGTATTAGCTTATTTCACTCCTATTCTTGCCTCGGGTAACCTAAACCCGGTATCGGCTTATTTCACCTCTGTTGGAAATGCCCTAGTCCCGAGGCATTGGTCCTTGTATTTGTATTATACATTCATTGGATTTATGTATTATACTCATTTGTGTTATTAATAAAGGCATCAATTCATTTCTGATATTTATCTTGTGCAATAGATTAAATGAAGTATCCAATGGACATATCTATATCCATGATGACAAGTGTCATGCACTTGGCAGTAAGACCATGGATAGGGTAAACGATATGACCATAAATAGATCTGTAGTCTGTTCCAGTCATGGGAATGAATGGAACAAGAGATTATCATTAACCTGGTTGTATGGTGTTGTCTTACCGGTCATTGGACATGGAATGTCAACCAAGTTAATAGGTACATGCATAGGGGCATGGTACTGGATAGATCCACTAAACGAGTAATCCACATGGTATAGTATCACAAGTGATTCTCGCGTAGTACTTGTACGGATCCTTTGACCTGACCATATGATGGTGTTACATGCGAGGTCGCATACTTAGGGGTACGCCTAAAGGGCCTGTAATAGGGTGCCAAGTATGGGTACTTTCAGGTATGTCACTTAGCATGGTAATGCTATGGATATGCAGAAGGGATTTGTCACTCAGTAATCCACTAGGAAGATATCACCGGCCTCTTGATGAATGTGACTGATAAGAGTGTGGCCACACCCAAACAAGTGGGAACTTGTTTGTGAGCTTCAGTACATTCGGGATCAAGTTAATGTCCGGACACAAAAGAGGGTGATCAATCCATGCCTCTGTGTTGGACACCGATATCAATGACATGGGATATACAAGTTTAAACTACAGGGTTATGATAACAGTTAGACTGCCATCTCCGTCTTAATTGGGGGTTGCAGCGGCTTGCTAGAGCCCAACTGCAGTCTGTGGGCCATAGGCCCACTGCCAACATAAAGATGGGCCCACGGGATCGTACACATTGAGCGACTGAACACCGACTTAAGGAATCACACGTGTACTTGGAGTATACACACTAGAGAGAGAGGTGTATATATATTAATTATATTATAAGGATCAGTCGGATTGATCATTATAATAAAATTAATATTTGGCTTCACATAATTAATTAGATTAATTATGAAATTATTTCCTAGGTGAAAATATTCATATGTATAGGTTTACATATGAATTTGTTTTGTGAAGACTTAATTTTAATTTGATGGATTAAATTAATTGGTCAAACTAATTTTAACTTAAATGTAAATAATATGTTACTTGGAGTAATATATTAAATACATGGGTTAATTAAAATTGGGCTTGAGATTGATTTAAACCAGACTAATTAAAATAGGTTTGGGCCTGAATTAAAAGCAGGAAGCCCACACAGACACAGAAGCCAGACTGGGCCTTAATTCCCATAAGGGAATTTGGAAACCCTAGGGTTAAAACCCTAAGGGGAATTCGGCCAATACACACAAGTGTGTGAGCCACCATTTGACCGAATTCCTTAGCCTCCTCCCTCTCCGAAATTTGGTGATTTTCCGACGCTAGCACTGGTGGTGTTCGTCAGGTGCTCGTGTACGAAAACGAGGAGGGAATCTAATTTGATTTCTGCAGTCTTCATCCATCTCTTGAAAGAGATATTTCAGGTAAGAATTCAATCTCTTTCTATTTCAATTTTAAGTTTTACAATTTCCACTTCAATTGCTCCTGGGACTGGATTTGAGGAAATTATCGCGTTCTTCCGCTTTTATCGGGTGATTTCTGGTGAAAAATCCCAAGAACCTCCTTCATTTGCCTCAAGTAACCTAGACCCGGTATCAGCTAATCCGCCTTCCTCCCTCCTTTGCCTCGGGTAACATAGACCCGGTATCGGCTAATCCGCCTTTCACCTTCCTTTGCCTTTGATAACCTAGACCCGGTATCGGCCAATCCGCCTTTCACCTTCTTTTGTCTCGGGTAACCTAGATCCGGTCGGGTAACCTAAACCCGGCATCGGCCAATCCGTCTATCACCTTCCTTTGCCTCGGGTAACCTAGACCCGGTATCGACCAATCCACCTTTCACCTTTCTTGCCTCGGGTAACCTGGACCCGGTATCGGCTTATTTCTTCCCCAGCTTCGCCTCAGGTACCTAGACCCGGTATCAGCTTATTTCAACAGTGGGTTCTTTCTTATGTTTACGGTGCTTTGATTCGCGCTCTCAAATTCATCATCTCAGGTTTTTTAAACCTGGATCCGGGTGTTAAATTTGATCACGCGAGGGGCAGCTGTAAGCGCCGGAATTTTTCCATAAAAACAAGTGTGTGTCACACGACTGTAATATACAGTCGTGCGACTATTGTTATAGTCATACGATTGTAACGTCGGAGCAGGTGCATGAGCCCATACCTCTGCAGCAGAAAAAGAGAAGAAAAGAATGAGCAATTAATGCTCGGGGATGGGCAGCAAGGCAACAGAAATGAGAAGGAAAAGGGAGAAGTGAAAAAGGACTTTTGGACTTTAGAATTTCTGGTCTTAGAGAGAGAGAATTGGGAGAAAAAGGGAAGAAAAAGAAAACCTCACAAAACTTCAAGCTTCTTTTTCTCTTCTTTTTCTTTGAAATTCTTGAGTGTTTAGTTTAAAATCTATTAGAAACCAATAGGTTAATAATCTAACTCTCTAAATTCACTTAATTTCGGACTAGAAACTCTTACAATCCTAAACATTTTGGAGGATTTTGGACCCAACTTCTCAACCTCAACTCCAAGAGGCAAAGAGCAATTTGAAGTGGATTGGTGCGTTGCCAAGAGTCATTCCTACGGTGGATTAGTGCCAAAGAGGTAAATACACTTCAATCTCTCATTTTCTCATGCTTTCTGGTTGATTTGATGTGCTTTGGTGTATAAAATTTCCATTTTTACGTTTTCTGTTTCTGGAAATCAAGAACAGTCGTGCGACTGTTCTTAAGTTATGGAACAATCGTACGACTGTAAATACAATCGTATAAGTGTTCTTGATTTCCCTCCACTTTTAAGTTTTATTTTCAATAATTTTGGTGAAATCCTGAAATTAGAGGATTTGCAGTCGCACGACTGTAATTACAGTCGTACGACCATAGTTACAGTCACACGACTGTAATGCTCGTCCAAGGTCAGAATTTCCAGAATAATCCCCAAAAATTTCTAAAAATCCCTAAAAATTCAGAAAATCATCAAAGTGAATTCTGTTATGTGCATTCACGACCCTAGATTTAATTTTCAATATTATTGCATTTAGAACAATACAACAATGGAGACTCGATTCTCCAGAAAACCGACCCACCTCACATGCTAAAATTAAATTAAATCGGAAAATAAATTGTTTTCAAAATGATTTTCTCACAAAACCAAAAATACATGGACGTTTCAAAATGTTTTCCAGGTCTAATCGGGCCGGCTAGCGGAGCTGACTCGGTTATCCCCCTAAATGCATGTTCCTGAATCCTTAAAATCCAATTCTGTCATATTTGAGTCCTATTTGTGGTGTGCCATATATTGTGTTAATCCTTAGTCCTATTTGTGGTGTGCCATATATTGTGCTAATCCTTTGTTTTGCAGCTTTTAATTCCTTTCATTTTTGTTTTTGATGTATTTAATAGATAAATTCGTGTACTTTAGGCGATTGTAAATTTTTAGACTTTCGTGTATACTAGGCGATTGTAAAAGTGAGTTTGAGAGTTTTTATTTTTGTTCGATTGGGTTGTAAGCCATTTAATTATTTACTGCTTACTTTTATTTCTATTTTATCTATATGCGCGCTGTATGTTTAATTTAATGCAATAAAGTTGTCTTTAGAATTTGAAATACCATACTTGAACATTGGCCAATTTTTATTTTGATTAGACACGAAATAGGGGACTTTTCCGGACCTAAATCTCTGGATAGTGTGGTGACCGTTTGTCAGGTTCAGCTACACTAAAATTTCCCGGTTAAGCTGAGCCGGGTGGCGACTCCTACGCTATTCATCGAGACTTAGGTCTCGATTCTTTTATGCAAATAATATAATTTTCTAAAAATGAATTTCCATTATAAAAACCCCACGCGAGGGAGGGATTTGCCCAAAATCGAGATGCCCCTCTCGAAAGGGAGTCCGCGTTCCATCGAAAACATCGTCCGCTCACAGTACTACTCCATACGTTAACCCTAGTTTTTCTATATAACATGTCTAAAACATGTTGACTAACTTATTGGTTCCCATCCAACAACTCCTCTTCCAAAGTTCTGGATCGCCTGTCACTTAGAATATCTTGCAACGTAGTCTAAACCCGAAAGTTAAGATCCCACATTTAGAAAATTATAAAGGGGATATAGACTCATCACTGCATGCAAAGAACTACCACAATATCATGGAAATCCTAGGAGGGAATGAGCCTTTGATTTGTAGATTGTTCTGCTTAACCTTGCAAGCTGCTGCTAATTGTTGATTTGATTCACTAGCGCACAGATCCATTTACAATTCGGAAGACTTGCGTATTTCTTTCCTCAACCAACTTATACTTTTTTTCATAAAAGGTGATTTGACTTGCGTATTTCTTTCCTCAACCAACTTATACTTTTTTTCATAAAAGGTGATTTGATTTTTTTTTGCTATACTCATCCTCAATTAAGAATGTAGTATCTAGTCTCACGAGATTCAAATGCTTCTAGTGTTGGAAATGCCCTAGTCCCCGAGGCATTGGTCCTTGTATTTGTATAATACATTTGTACATTAATGTGAACTTTATGTACATGTTGTCAAGTGTGAGGCACTTGGCAGTAAGACTGTGGATGGGGAAAATGATATGGCCATGAAGTCATCCGTAGTCTATTCCAATAATGGGAATGAATGGAGCTAAAGACTATCATTAGCCTGGTTGTATGGCGGTGTCTTACCGGTCATAGAACATAGGATGTCAACCAGGTTAATGGGTACATGCAAAAAGGGCATGGTACTGGATCGATCCACTTAACGGGAATCTATATTGTACAGTATCACAAATGATTCTCGTGTAGTCCTTGTATAAGTCCTTTGACCGGACCATATGATGGTGTTGCATGTGAAGTGGCACACTTTGGTATACGTCTAATGGGCCTGTAAAAGGGCGCCAAGTATGGGTATGTTTGGGTGTGTTAGTGAACATGACAGTGCTATGGATATGTAGAAGGGAATGTCACTCAGTGATTCACTGAGACGATATCGCTGGCCTCTTGAAGAATGTTACTGATAAGTGTGCGGCCGCACCCAAACAAGATTGGATCTTGTTTGTGAGCATCAGTTCAGGGTGATACTTCCATGCCTCTGTGTTGGACACCGATATCAGCGACATGGGATTTAAAACTGCAAACTACCAGGTTACGGTGATAGTTTGACTGCTATCTCCGTCTTAATTGGGGGCTGCAGTGGCTTGCTAGAGCCCGCCTGCAGTCTGTGGGCCTTGGCCTACTGCCAACATAAAGACGAGCCCATTAGATCGTACACATTGAACGTCTAGACTTTAACTTGTCGGATTAAGTGTGTACTTGGAGTATACACGTTTGAAGAGAGAGAGATTTATTAATTATATTATATAGATAAATTGGATTGATCAAAATAATATACTTAATATTTATTTTGGCCTTCTCATAATTAATTCAATGAATTAATTTATGGGATTATTTCCTAGGTGGAAATATTATTACATGTATAAGTTTACATGTATTTCATTTTATGTGTATCTAATTTAATCCCTTCATTAAATTAATAGAGCAAATTAATTTAAATTTAAATGTATGTAATATATATTATATGGTATAATATATATATATATATATATATATATTAAAGTTGCATTTGATATTAATTAAATTAAGGGAATTAAAATTGGGTTTAAGACTTAAAATGAAATTCCCACATGAGGTGGAATTGTGTTGGCCGAAATTTAGCATGGAATGGGTAAGAAGGATGAGTCATTTTGTTGGACAAAATGTGATGATGAAGATGGTGAGTCATGGATGAGTTTTGGTTGCAAAGTTGGACTTTGCATCTTTAGATATTTTTTGTTATCGTGATGGTAAGAATGATGAGAGAAAGTATCCAATTCATTTCATCCTTCCTTGGCCAAATTATGTGCATAAAGAGTGAGTCATTGTTTGACTTCGAGGTAGCAAAGTGAGACTTTGCTTCTTATGCATAATGATGATTTTTTTTTGTGAGTCATTTTGGATGAACCAATTAAGGGGTAATGAGTCATTAGTTTGACAAGTGAAGCTGCAAAGTTGGACTTTGCATTTTCTTCATGAGCTCCCATCTTTGGCCGCTCACTTTATGCATGAAATTGGGAAAATTGTTTTTGGCTTTTAAGTTAAAATAATTGCCCACTTTTGGGTGATTGTTTTCTTTTGGAAAAAAACTTGAGTGCCCACTTGAGAGAAATGGTTTTATTTTTCTTTTGGAAAGAAAAATTGGACAACCATATTCCTTCTTGTGTGATGCTCCTCTTTCCCTCTCTTTGAAATCGTCCGAGTCGCTAGCACGGGTTTCGGTCTTAGAGCCGTTTGTGTACGCATCAGTAGAGAAAATCTACACTTGATTTCTGCAGTCCGCTTCCGTCTCTTAGAGAGACTTTGTGGTAAGTTTTTGAAACTCTTCTCTTTATGCTTTAGTTTTTGATTTCCACATCTTAAACTCCTGGGACCGGATTCGAGAAAATCGATGCGTATTTCGGCTTTTATCGGTCGGTTTCCCGTGACGAATCCCAACATCTAGTTGGGTAGAAATACTTTTATCACTAGTATGTAGTTGGATAGACAATAGATTTAAATTTAATTCCTCTTGATTCTTGTACTTAAAATTTTTAATTTATCGCTTCATCATGCATAATATTTTTGGACTTCTAAATTTATTGCTTTGTTTTAATTTTTTTATTGTTCTTCAACATAACCTGTATTTTACTAAACATAGCAAGGTAAATATAAAAAAAAAAATATAAAGGTAAATCGAATAAAATTTTAGTACCTTTAGGCTTTAAGTAGATAAAAATAATTAACTTATTTTTATAAAAAAACAAAAACAAAAACAAAAAGAAAAGATGAAAATGTGTTCTTAACTTATTTTTCTAACATTTCCAATCTTTTTCATTTTACCTTAATGTTTTCAATCGTAATTAAAAGAAAGTGTTGTAAATTTTAATTTACAATAACACATGTTTATTTTATTCAATTCGAAATTCGTTTATTTAAATTACACAGGATCCGGAAAGGAAGATGTCTCATCTTTTTCTTTTCTTTTTTTTTTTTTTAAAAAAAGACTGTATATTGAGTCTAAAATCTAAATGGACAAATTATGTGATAAATTATTATGTTCCTTTTCAGTTTTCTCTAAGAGGCCAAATAGTTTTGTCTGATTCTGCCTTTGTGTTGTTATGGTCAAAGGTTTTGAATAGGGGTGAGCAAAACTAAATCGAGAACCAAAAATCGAACTGAATCGAGACTGAAAAACTGAACCGAACGAAACTCTATTTGATATGGTTTTGGTTTTATAAAATATAATAGTTTGGTTTTTGGTTCGGTTTTCGGTTTTTGTTAAAAAAAGGAAACTGAACCGAACCGAACCGTAATAGGAAAAAATATTTTTTAAATATATATACGTATACAAATAAATTTTATTTGGCATATTATATATTTATATTATTATATAGTTTGTATTTATGAGATTTTAGTAATAAACTTGTAATATAAATCCTTTTTAAGCAATACTTTAAATGTAATTCATAAAAAATAATGATAATAAAAATTAAAAAATTAAAATTTTTGCTGAATCGGTTTGAATCGAACCAAATCGTAACCAAACCAAATTCGGTTCGGTTCGGTTCGATCCGAACCATGTGAACTTTGATTTGATTTTAGTTTTTATTTTTCTTTTACTTTAGTTTTTAGTTTGGTTTGATTCGATTCGGTTTTTGAACCGAACCGCGTTTTGCTGATTCCTAGTTTTGAATTAGCAACTCAAATCCCCATATTTCACAAATTTTTTAAATAGTTCATAGAGAGAGAAACTTGCATTGCAGACAAAACAATCTCATAATGTTTTTTTTTTTTTTTTTTTTTTTTTTTAACATATAAAAAGAACAGAGGCCATCCCCTCTCGCAAATCAAACCCACTCTGCATCTCACATGCCACAAAGCAACAAAAAAAGAGGGGAAAAAAACAAAAGAAGATAAAATTGCTCACTGTACTACTAAGAAACATTTTAATTTTTGTTTTCGTGTTTTCCCTCTTAAGGAGCTGCCTTCTTTCTTTATTCAAAGCTTGAATCTTTATTTAGTTTTTTGTTACAATTTTCGTCTAAATATGAGTGTTGTTAATGGGTTTAGGCAATTGTTGTATGTAAATCTAGAGAAATGGTACTGTTTGGGTTTGATAGTTGTATTAGTAGAAACCCAAATAGCATCTTCAGCTCTGATATTGAGTATGAGAAATCACCACAAGAAACACCAAAATACAAGGCCAATGATTCAAGCAAATCAAACTAGTTGTTCATTGTTTGTGGGGAATTGGGTTAGGGATGATTCTTACCCACTTTACCAATCTTCAAATTGCCCCATTATTGATCCTCAATTTAATTGCTTTAAGTACGGCCGTCCTGATTCTGATTATCTCAAGTATAGATGGAAACCTCTCAACTGTGACCTCCCCAGGTATTTCAATATTCTCTCTCTAATTTTTTTTTTTTTTAACCATTTTCTTGAAATGGGTTTGTTTTTGTTGATTTTGTGTTAGATTTAATGGGGTTGAGTTTCTGAGTAAAATGGAAGGGAAGACTATAATGTTTGTGGGTGATTCACTTGGGAAAAACCAATGGCAATCTTTGATTTGCTTGATTTTAGCTGATTTGCCTTCTTCAGCTTCAACCCAGATGAGCAGAGGGCTTCCTCTCTCCGTTTTCAAGTTCTTGGTATTTATCTCTTTTTCCTTTTTTCATTTTATTATTTTTATTATTATTAAAATATATGTCACAATCAATTAGTAGCTGGAATGCATACAGAAGTAAGGACTTTCATATGGGTTTGTGATAAAGATTGAACCTTTTTGATTTTTTTGGCATCTGAAATCAGTGATCTACTGTTGGTAGTATTATGCTGTTTTTAGGGTTCCCAAGTGTGGATGCCAACTAAGTTTTTGGCCCACAACATAAAGCTGAGCATTGAAATGAATGTGCGGAATCTTGTTTATGTGAATTTCGAAACATGAACTAATTAAGGTTGGCTATAATTAAACCTTCAATTCTTATAAGCAGTACACATTAGGCCCCTTTCAAGGGTACAACGCTTTTTAAATTACAAATTTCTTCTCCTTGCCAATTTTAATATAATTTAGACATACAAGTAGAACAATGTTTAAATTGAGCCAGCTGGGCTGAAATACAATGGGTCAGAGGTGAAAGGGTCAAAATAAAAGGTTAAGGAACAAAAGGGCAATTAGTATATAGGACAGGGCCAAAAGAGTATTTATGTCGATGCACCTCAAAAAGTTTAAGGGTAGGCTTAGGCTGCGACCTAGATTGGTTATGAATGTCACTGTTGAAGTTTCTATAAATGAAATTGTATTTAAATTTTCTTGTAAGTGCCATTGTGACTTCAAGGCTTCCCCTAGCTCTTTCTATTAGAGATATTCCTCTTACCCTGAAACTTTTTTTTTTTGGTTAAAGAAACAAGCTACAACTAGAAAGAAGTATTGAAAAATGAAAGAAATACATGAATGAATGCAGGAATATGGAGTGTCAATAGAATTTTACAAAGCACCATACTTGGTGGATATAGATGTGGTACAAGGGAAGAGAATCCTAAAGCTACAAGACATATCAGGCAATGGAAATGCTTGGAGGAATGCTGATGTTTTGGTCTTTAATACTGGCCATTGGTGGAGCCATTTAGGCTCTCTTCAAGGGTACTACTTCCCATTTATTCTTCTTCTTCTTCTTTGTTTGCTTTACCCTTCTTTTATTTAATAATAATAAAAAAAAATGGCAGATGGGATTATATGGAATCAGGAGGAACATATTACCAAGACATGGATAGATTGGTGGCATTGGAAAAAGCAGTAAGAACATGGGCCAAATGGGTTGATTACAACATTGACATTAGCAGAACTAGAGTCTTTTTTCAGTCTATTTCTCCTTCCCATTACAAGTATGTCTCTCTCTCTCTAAAACTCTTTCGTTACTGAGAGTAAACTATTCCCTCCCAATGATATTGTGCCACATCAGCAATCATGGCACAGTATTATTGGAAGTGAGTAGATGGTGTACAGTCTCCTTTTATTATTTTCTCTATTGGGTTTCTAACCTTTGACTACTAGCACTAGATACTCGGTCTGTTTAATTAGTGGTCCCGAACATAACTAATTCCAAAATTACTAAAAGAGTATTAATCCATTAATACTCATGATTTTTTTTGTTCAATTTGAAGTTAATTATCCAATTTTTAGGTGGTCCATCTCCTATTACTTATCATTCTAAAGTGATAAGATTTAGTCTTTTATAAGTTATCAGTGTTAAACATTTGCAGTAATATGATGATTATATATAACCGAATAGATTATTACGAGATTTTAACACAAAATTAATATATTTTCTTTTTCCTTTTTGAGAATTATGCAAGATTAATACTTATTTAGTGGCTAATCACAACTTTCAACAAGACAAAAGAAAAATCAAGGCTCATGTAATGGATTTTTCTATGAAATAAAAGTATATATATAAACTTTGACCCTAAGATTTTTGTGGAAAAGCTATTTAACCTAACTGCCTCAAAATTGAGCAATGTTCACTCCATGGTTGAAATTTTTCCTCATTTTCAAGTAAAATTACCGAAAAATCAAAATCTACCTGTCTGTTATCAACATATGTTTTTGGCAGAATCCCTTGAAAAGGGAGAAACTTGGGCTTTGTTTTGTATCACAGGGCGAACTTTGGTTCATTTTGAAAGATAGGAATAAATTGCTCTCTTAAAGACACTTCTGGGTGGCAAAAATACACCTTATTCGTAGGGCTATCAATTTCTGACACGATAACCTGTCACGACTGATTTGACACAAATATCATTTTTATTACATTTTGTTCATATGTAATCTTGTGGAACATATATATATCACACAACGGAATAATCCGTTTCGACACCCCAACATATCCCTATATGTGAGAATAACTCAATAGTCATGCATTTAAAAGCAAATCAAAATTTTATTTTGTTCTGAAATAAGTGGATGCAATAACATGAATTTATATAATATATGAAGCTACAACAAATGAATGACTAATGTTAATATGCGAGAATGGATATTTTGACAGTCCAACTGAATGGGGTGCTGGGTCTTCAATGACAACAGCAATCGGCAATTGCTATGGCGAGACGGCTCCGACGCCAACCAGCCTGACAACGTTTACAGGATCAGACCCTGATCAAATGAGGGTTGAGGATGATATCATTAAGGATATGCATACTCCTGTATATTTACTTGATATTACAATGTTGTCTGAATTGAGAAAAGATTGTCATCCTTCAATATACAGTGGTGATCTCACTCCACAGCAGAGGGCTAACCCTTTTCAATCTGCTGATTGTAGCCATTGGTGCCTTCCTGGTCTTCCTGATACTTGGAATCAATTGTTCTACACTGCTCTCTTCTTTTAATTAATTAATTAATTTTTTTTTTTTAGGGAATAACCATTTCTTAATTAATTACTAATCTTAATCTTACATATTCATGATCAGACTTTAGAATTCTACATACAGCCTACTTTATCTATTCTTTAGTTTAGTGTAGTATTTATTCTAATTTAATTAGCTGATTCAACATGTAAATGACATTATTTGCAACTAATGAATTAATATTAGTCATTAGATTACTTGGTACTTAAGTATGCACTTATTTTTTCTTCAAAATAACAGTCAGAACCTCAGGAGTAGATGTCCATGGCGTTTTAGAAAAATTAGGATGAGTTTATTTTTTGTCAATAAAATTGTTGTTTAATAAAGATTAGTTGATTTACAAAGGTCATTTTTGGATTATAGAATTTATTATTTGATTTGTAGTAGCTGCTCCTTATGTATTTTTTTTTTAAATGTTAGTTAAAATTTTTGTGATGAAGCTAATAGCATGCTTGAAAAGATTTTTCAAAGATGTAATTTCGGTTTATATCAGACAATTGGTTTGAAGGATCAAGGATTCTAAATCCTCAATAATGGTTGTTTAACTCTACAAAATATATTCCCCTTTGAGCTCGCTCCTTAATTAGCATTGTATTGGTCTTTATGCCCAAATAATAATAATAATAATAATTTCAGAAATATTAGTGTAATAGAATTGCATATATAATCAGTAACATAATAATCTCTCTATAATATCTAACAAAATATATATTTCCAAGGTCTGGGTTTAGACAATCAAAATATAATATACGTTCGTATAAAAATAGGGCTGGGTTTGGGTTGTTTATTAATATAGCGGACTGGCTCGAGCCCAGCTCGTATATTAATAAAAAATTTTTTTTTTAAAAAAATTTATATATAATAATAATTAATAAAATATATAATTAAAATAATAATATTATTAAAAAAGTTAAAATATGTATGATTTTTTTTTTAATGCTATGCTATGTTAAGCATTTGCTGCAGCACTCTAACAACCTGTGCTCCGGCTGAATGCCCAACAAAATGAATTGGATGATCCTCATCCCATTCAGGATAACGCCTTGCAACAAGAAACAAAGTTCCATTCAAAATTTGGACCAATTCTATAATGCCAGCAGTGATCAAATAAAACAGAGAATAAGACAAACAAGAAAAGGATTATTAAATAAATAACCCTGTTCATAAATCCGCCCAAATTGAGAATGTCTACAAGCATTGCTGCATTATTGTGTACGTTCGAACCCAACCCGAGTTCAGCCTGAACTCGAAAATATTTTAGACGGATTGGGTTGGGCTTGAACCAAATATTTTTAAATAAAAAGCTCGTTAGGCTCTGCCCAAATCAGATCAGCCCAGCCCATAAACAGTTTACATACATATGCTGCTTTTTTTTTTTTTTTTTTTTTGTTATTTTCTAAAACTTTCTGCTGTTTTGGTATCCTCTAAAGGGGCCTCATATATGGTCACTGCACTTGTCTCAAAATTTTATAAGGCCGTTTTAATTTTCACTGTATTCGTTTCCCCACCTAAACTTGTCAAAAAAGTGAACCATTGCACTCTCTTTTCTAGCGTGACACTGACATGGCAGAACACATGTCACATCGAAAAAATGTACATGTTGGTTCACTTTTGACAAGTTTAAATAGCTAAATGACATGAGAAAAGTTAGGTGATATTTATACCATTTGCTATAATATTTTAATTGAATTGTTTCTATCATTCTTATCTATACTTTTCTCTATCATTTTTTTTAATTAAAAATTATTATCTTTATTTATTTCCATCTTTATTTTTCTTTTTTATCATCCAATTCGAAATTTTTTTTTATTTTTTATTTTAAAAATAAGATCCATATATTATTTTATTTTATTTCTAATTTTTCCTTTTTTTTTCATATTATTATTCTACATATGCTATTTCTCTCTCTCTCTCTCTTTTTTTTTTTTAAACAATTAATGCACTTACATCATACTTATAACATTACATGTACTGTGGAGATACTATTTTTCGTTTCTTTTTTTCTGCAAATATACTAAATTTATACAAAATTTATATCATATATATAAATCGTGAATACTTCTCATAGACTACAAAATATCACCCAAGATAGTACTATGAAAATATCGGTCATAAAACTTACAAATGATGTAATCATGACTCCATGCTCCATATAGAGAGTATATTTTATGATTCTTATCTTGCAATTTCCTAAATAATTTATGCTATTTATGTAGAAGCCCCTAGAAATTAAGGGGTTCAAATGACAATTTACCAGGAGCATGTATGATGGAAAATTGCCAAAAAATACTCCTTTTTAATTTTTGTTTTTGGACGTACAATCTAGTAATTTGTTAAATACATTTTTTTGTTCCTTTTTTTTTTACCGGACATTTTTTTTGTTCACTTAATTTCTTTTATAGGTGGTGTCTTCTCCCTGTCGAATCATTTTACTTTTCTCTCTTATCTTCTATAATTTATACTTAATTTCATTATTTACACATTCAATTTTTTTTTATATGTCTTTAGAAATTTTTTTTTTTCTCTTCGACAAGAGATCTATATGTATATATATTTTCAGCCCTTTTTTTTTATCTTTAATTTTTGTATCACAAAAGTATCAACTTAGTATCAATGCATATACTATGTTGATACTTTATTAATAGTTTTGTAATACAGATTATTGTCATATATACATTTTTGTCGTATTGTGTGTTAATATTTTTTTTAATACTTTTCCAATATTGTCTCGATACTCTGTGCAAGCCATGTCAGCTTCCACATGTCGGTATATGAGTGGCCTTTCTTCACCAATAAGTGGTGGCATGGTCTTTGACGTTGAACATATAATGGGCCAAACGGAAATACGGATAGACCCTGTTAAGTTGTACTAAAAGTGCTTTAATGTGGGTAAAATAGGCTTTCAATTGGCCCTTTTGAAAGCTTGACAGCATATTTCAATTCCCCCAATAAGTTTTGGGGGGGTATTTTGTAACCTTTTCCCTAAGTTGGAATATGTTTAAAAACTATGGTTTACATCAACTATGCTGTTGAATCGATTTAGTTTTCCCCACTATATCTTCATTATTCCAAAAGATAATATTATAAACTAATTATTCTTCTCTCTATAAATTAATTTATTCATACAAATATTATAATTTTCTATGCTTAATCGGTAAACCTTTTAGTTTTGATCTTTTGTTGTAATAATAGCATGAAGACAATTATTGAAGCATAGGGGCAAGTGTCTCTATCATAAATTCAACCCCATTTTGATTTATATTATATCCGCTCTTAGCATAAATAGTTAAAAATTTGTAATTTGATCAGAAAAATAATGAAAATTTTATGAACATTGATATATTACCTTTTCTTGCTTTCAGTTTTTCTTTTTCCTAATTATTATACTTTCCTCTTACACAAACATAATCAATTTTTAAAGCAACTAATTTGCCCCTACTTGTAATCTAAAGGCAGGGAATATTAGAAATGGAAGAATATTGAGAAACCACAACGACCCATGTTTAACTCAAAAGGTCAATTCTTCAAAAGAAAATTTGCTATACCCGTATAAGAAAAGACTAATAGACATTCTGTATCTTGAATCCTCAATTCAAGCATTTTTTTTTTCCTAGTTGAACCAATAAATTAGTGGGATAGGGTCAAATGACCCAATATTTATTTATAAGACTATATAACCTTTTGATATTCTATTCACAAAATATCATTTCACCTCTTGAACTACTAGATAGAATATTCATCCCTTGTACTATCAAATCCAGGTTAATGTATCTCTATTTCATACCAATTTAACTTCAAAGATAAATCAGTTAACTACATGATATACTACAGTTTTATAAATTCAATACAAACTGAATAATATTCGGTTAAAATACAAAAAATTTTATACAAGAAGTACCGTATTTTATATAGATAGAATGATATTGCACAGATTGTGAAATTATAGAAAGCAAATATTCCATTTAATTGTCAAAGGAGTAAAAACACATTCCGTGAAGAATACAACGGGAAAAAAGTATTTAATCCGTTATTTGTATGAATTAAATAAATTCAATGTTCAATACACTGTACGTTCTAAAGCTTCACTGATGAAATAGAATAAAAGGCAAAGGGAAAAAACAAAAAATTTAGCCAGTCCACAAGTGTTGTATGTCAGAAATATTGGGCCTAACGTTATACCTTTTTTTTTTTTTTTAAATGTTAGATGTCATATTTTTTTCTCCTCTAACAGATATATAGTCAATTTTTTTACCTATCCCATTTTTAATAATGCAAAGATGCACAAATATAATTTCAACGTAGGAAATGAAAATATAAAATAATGCATTTCATCCTTGAAAAAAACAATGCTGGAAATTTGACACAAAATTACATAGCAATTTTTGTAACAGATTACAAAAACCAAAGGAGAATTTGCAATATTACTCGAAATTACATGTAATACATAGATAAACACACATGATCAAAACCTTGTAAAGGTAATGAAATCACAAGGATAGGATCTACAAATCTTTTTACTACAAGGTTTTTTATACACCAGGGCCACTAATTAAAAAGCTTTCACATAATAAATAGCCCCTCAAATTTATTATTTGCTTCAAATAAAAAAAAAAAAAAAAAGGAGGGCCTAAACCACAGCGTTAGGACGCAATTGCAAGCCCTTCAGCAGCTCCAACCTCAACCATTCTCGGTATGTTATCAATAATTTGTGGTGCAACAATTCCTCCATTAGTTGTTGCTGCTGCTGCTACCTGTTTGTCATAAGCTGAAAGATGAACACCTAATGCTGCTCGGCCGGATGGATCGAGGTTATTCGACCATGCTGCGTCCCATTCTACTGCTTTCGCAGTGCTACAGGCTACACTTGCTCCTCCTGGAACAGTCAGCCTGGCTGAATTCTGTAAATTCCCAATCATATTAGTATCGAAATTGTATATTCATATACCCTTTTGGCAGATTGATCTAAAAAATGCATTACCTGTGGGAAAAACCTCTCAAAAATCATTCTGTAGTAATATGCTTCTTTTGTAGTAGGGGTGTTATGAGGATATATGCGTGCAGCATTTTGCATCATCTTGTCTGTGACCTAAAAATTTTTGTAGAGAAAGGAATTACAATCATGTAAACTACGGGATCAAAACCGAAAAATAAGGGAGATTTGTATGTACATTCTGTGCAGCATGAGCCTTAAGACCATCAATCCAGCTATAACCTACACCATCACTAAATTGCTCTTTCTGCCTGTACAGAATATGCTGCATAACCAAACAAACACACCATGTTAGTTCAAGATCAGTCAATTTACTTTAAAAGATAAACAATTTGGTTATGTTTTCAACACCTTTGGGAGATACGGATGCTCCTCATCATCAAAAGCTCTTCTTAGAACCCATTTCTCGATCCGCCCTTCTTCTCGTTTAATCTAAAATTGGATAGAAAAACATTCAGCATTCAAATATATATAGCCAGAGATACACATCATTAGAAGAATCATCCTTGTTAATGCTTCATACCATTTTCCACTCAGGATCAATAGCCATAGCAACATTAATAAACTCCTTGTCCAAAAATGGGACTCGAGCTTCCAAACCCCAAGCAGATGTAGATTTGTTGGCTCTCAAGCAGTCATACAGATGAAGGGCTTTGATCTATTTACACACACACACAAACAAATCAATATTAATATAGTTCTACCATAGATTGAATTCGACAGATCGAGTAAAAAGATTGTTACCTTGCGACACGTTTCCTGGTGGAACTCTTCCTTATTAGGAGCCTTGTGAAAATACAAGTATCCACCAAAAACCTCATCAGAGCCTTCACCGGAGAGGACCATCTTGACCCCAAGTGCCTTAATCTTCCTTGACATGAGGAACATAGGTGTGCTTGCTCTAATAGTCGTAACATCATATGTTTCAACATGGTATATCACATCTTCAATAGCATCAATGCCATCCTGTCACAATAATCCAATCAAACAAATAAGACAATTATCATTCATTGTTCATCGGTAAAAGAATTTTAAAAAAAAAAAAAGGAAAAATTTCTCAGATCAATACCTGAACAGTGAAGTGAAATTCATGGTGAACAGTACCCAAGTAATCTGCTACTTCTTTTGCAGCCTTCAAATCTGGTGAATTCTGTTTGGTAAGTGACAAAATGATCAGAATTCTATAGGAATTTTCTAGACTACGTTGTTAGCAGCTTTGGATGATTGACATGTCAATATAATTGATGATATCCAACGGAGGACAGTAGAATTTCTCAACTCTACGTGATATGTGATGTAAAACAAAAGATGCATCAAAGCGCGCTTTTATATCTAGGCAATGTGGGATATCTTAACAAATCAAACGTAGAAAATGTGTTTAATTACCTCTAAGCCAACACAGAAGGAATGGAGCTGTGATCCCCATTGCTTGGCAGCCTTAGTCCCAGCCAAGTGTCGAGCGGTGATTGAAGCAACCAAAGATGAATCCAACCCACCAGACAGCAGAACTCCAAAAGGGACATCAGTCATTAGCCTCTTAATCACAGCCTGAAAAAAAAAAAAAAAAAAAACACAAAATTAAACAAAAGACAGTAACCATATAAAATTAATTGTAAAGAATAGATTGAATTATTACATTCTCAAAAGCTCTTCTCAAAGCAAGAGGATCATAAGGAGTAGAAGGAATATTCTCCAAGAACCATGGAGGATTGTACCATCTCTTAAATCCACCTGATTTGCTTGAATACAAATGGCCTGGTGGAAAGCACTCAAAATGTTCACAATCATCATTCAGCCCTTTCAATTCTGATGATATCCAAACTGACCCTGTTTCACAATTTTACCAATTCACATGAAAATTTTCAATCACACATAATAATTATTCTTGTTATTACTTCCCCCCCCCCCCCCCCCCAAAAAAAAAAAAAAAAAAAAAAAGAAGATTGATAGAAATATTTACCATCAAGGCCCCAGCCAATATACAGAGAGGTGATACCAATAGCATCTCTAGCAGCAATGAAACTGTTGTCACGTGTGTCCAGAAGCACAAATGAAAACATCCCATCCAACATGTCCACAAAATTTTCACCATATTCCTCGTACTATTATTATTTTAATCAAACAACCATAGATAAAATTAATAACAGTAATTTCCACCTAAATTAATTTAATAATTATGGGCCTTTTTTTTTTAATTAGATCCGTACCAGATGAGCAATAACATCACAATCACTTCCTGTTCGGAACTTGTGATTAGGCAAACTTGCCCTTAACTCTTCATGATTGTAAATCTCCCCATTCACCTGTATTAATTTTCAACATTATCAATCATTAGAAAATATTAATAAAATATTAATCACATTATTAACATGATTAATCTATTTTAATAACTCGTAACAAAAACTTAATTTTCCACAATTTAATTCTTCTTTTTTCTTAATTATTAAATTTTAATATAAAATTGTTTCTATTAAATATTCTTTTTACCTACAAGGTGAATATATTGTCGAAAAGTGCACATATAAAAAAAAAAAATTAGAATTCCCAAAAGAAAAAACATATACTAATAGGGATGGCAATGGTATAGGTGCGGAGACGAGGGTGTATTTCCCACTTTGCCCTCAATAATTATAAGGACAGTTTTGAGAATTTCCCGTTTAATATTTCGGGGATTTTTTCACCCCCATCCCTGCTCCGTGCGGGTGTCTACGGGTATCAGTTAATCCCATCCATATCTAACAAATAAAATAAATTAATATTTCGTTATTTTAATAACCATTAAATTGGTTTGGTTATTAAAAATAACCAATTTATTGGTATTAAACACTAATAAAATGAAACTGAATTAAAATATATATACCCTATTTTAACATTCAATATCCAAAATACAAATTCTACCACATCACAAATGTTGTTTAACATTAAATATCCAATTTCCGAAATATATCCAATATTACAAACATTTAAGTTCCAAGTGAACTTTCTTTGAATCTCTTGAATTTGAAGTCTAATTATTTTAGTGTATTGAATTGAAATATATATATATATATATATATATATATATATATACACGGGAGCGGGACGGGAATAGTACTTCCCGTATTCACACCCGTTTAAGTACTGGGAATAAAATAACCCTCCATTCTCATAGGAGATAATATCGATTATTTTCTATATCCGCCGATTCGAATCCTTACGGTTTTCAGAAAATTTCTGCCTATTACAACCCGTATACACTAGGTACGGACGGGGTAATTTGAAAAAAGAGGAGGAAAAAAAAGAAAGAAGACCAAGAAAAATAGAGGGAATTGACTTACTGTAACAACAATAGATTTGTCCTCATTGAAGAGGGGTTGATCACCAGAAGCCGGATCTATGATAGCAAGGCGTTGATGGGCCAAATAACAGTCGCCATGCTGATACACTCCACTCCAGTCTGGCCCTCTATGCTTCAACCTGAATCATTTTCATTCACTTCTCTTACTTAATCTAACCCTCTTCATTAATTTTACAATTTAATCACATATTCACGAAATAAATTCAGTAATTTCGTTTTTTTCTTTTTAATTTTATGGTCAGTACAAAGTGAAATTGGTCCCGCATCGGATTCCGATAATCACCGAATTCCAACCATATAAACGTACTAAACGAACATCTTTTCTTAACGTGATAAACATAACAGATCATATCACATCCAATCAGTACGAATTTCTTAATTCTTAGACTTTTATTTTATTTTATTTTATTTTTCATCTCAAAATCATCTCCGGGCTATTATTAAAAAAAAAAAAAGAAAAAAAAAAGAAAAAGAAATTAAAGATTGAGACCTGCGAGAGAGCTCAAGAACGCGAACTCTTTTGGCCTGAGAATCAGGTTCAGAGCAGCCAAGAACAGCAAGTATTCCACACATTTTTTTTAAAATTAAATAAATAAATTAATTAATAATCACTAAAATGAAACGAAATGAAAGGATCAAGAAATAAAGAAAGAGAGCAGGAGAAAATGAAGGAAGGAAAAAGGTGAATTATCCAAAATCCAACGATATAAAGGAGGGGAATAAATAACAGAAAAAACAGAAAAAAGGAGAATTAAAATGAGAAAACAACACGTTTCATGAAGAAGAAGAAGAAAATGAGGAGAATGGGAAGTATTTTTGGTTGCGTTGTAGGATTTTGCTTCATCTCAAGCCACGTATTTATAATGGACCACTGCTTTAAGCGGCGTCGATTTTTTATTTTTTTATTTTTTTTTACCGGCTAAACCCGGAAACTAGGACAACGACACATGTCTACCGCTTTATGGTACACGTGTCTTGTTTCTCCTATTATTTCCCCTTACCATGTCAGGCTTATCCTCTTCTGTCAATTTTCATTCGTCTGCTGACTCAGCATCTCTTTTTTTTACTTTTTCATCCCAATAAGTCAAATGTATCCACCCTGTTTTCTAACTGACACGTGTCTGTTGTTAGGATGATGGGGACCCTATTCCACATTTCGCGTAGAATTGAAAACGTAGAGCAGTAATTATAAAATTTAATTTATCCACAAAAATATACTACTAAATAATACAAATGAATTATTATACTGTGAAATATTAATAAACAAATATTCAATAAATTAATAATTTTAATTAAACTAATTATGGTATTTATATATCATTTCGTTATAAATTAGAGTCAAACACATTATGGGCTAATTTTTGTAACGTGTAAAGTCATATTTATGATTTCTTTATTATTAGTTTATGTATACAATCACTCAACTTATATAAAGTCATTAATTTATTTTGTGTTTCAAACTACAATGAATTTTTTTTTTATCTATGATTTATTTGATACTTGATTAAAATATAAAATATCCACTCATTAATGTTAATTATAGTCAAAATTGGCTGCCGAATTCACAATAATCTGTAAATAACACCAATGTTTCACATATATATCATCAACTCTTTAATGGTTATAAAAAGAAAACTCTTTCATCCTAGTATATTAGAGTTAATATTAGTTAAATTGGATTTTATATAACTTAGAATGACAAAATTGCCCTTATCTTTATGAAGTAACATATAGCAATTTTCCTGCCTACTTCAGTATTAATTAACCGATTCACTAGCTTTTTTAAATAATTATAGGACTTTAATTTATCCGGGTAGAATTATTGTTTCAGAAAACAAAATGAACAAAAAAATATTTATAATGTTCAAGCATAACTGTATAAAATTATTATATATATATATTTGTAATAAGTCTTACGGGAAAATAAACAAATATCTTTTTGTAAATTTATTGAGATTCATAATTATATTTAACCATTGTTTAAAGATACAATATAAGCAATATAAGTAAATGAACTCTCAAAAATATCCTACAATCAATTATTCTTTAAAACAAAATATGAAATTCAATATATGTATCATGTAAATATGAATTATAAAAGATAATATATTTTTAAGTTTCTTACAGAATTTCATGTTTAGTATTTTTGAATTGATAGGCACTCAATTGAACCAAAGAAACTGTAAATACTTTATTGGGCTAAAAAAATTAGGTGCTCAATACTAATCTAAAAAGTATAGGCTCCAATTTGCACATTTATCTAAATAATAAAAAGTATCTAAATATTATTATTTATAACCCTAAATCAGTCCATATATATGATTTTAGCAATTTATATATATATATTTATATATATATATATATATGAGAGTCCAAATGATATCTATTAAAGCCTGCATTTTTAACTAGGAGAAAGTACAAAAAAAAAAAAAAAGAGTTTGTTGGTTTTGTGAACACAAATTTGTGTTTTAAAAGTTGACAAAAAGAGGTATGAGATTTCGTTTATTAGCAAACATATAATTCGTGGTTAGCAAATAAAATTCTCCATTCAACACACGACCAATCTTTTGAATTTTTAGTTGAAATTTTGCAAGTTGATCGATGTAAATACAATAAATGTTGGTAATGAAACTCTGAATTTTTAGCTGAAATAATGTAAAAAAATTAAAAACCACAAAAAAATATTATTATTGCTAGAACATATTCAAATCTTGAGGAGAAATTCTTAAATAACATGTACAAATTGGTATAAGGATAAATGGAAAGAAACATTGAGGTTTGCAAAGGAATCAGGTGAAAAAAAAAGTACGTGTGTTCATACTGTTCATCCAATCTATGTGGTAAACTAAACAATTTTTTTTTCATTTAACATTTGAATAGTTTACCATATTATTTAAGAATTTTTCATTGAGATATGAATATTTTCTGACTATAATTATATTTTTTGTAAATTTGTAAATTTTTTGAATTATTTAATTAGAAAAATATATGCACTTCTACAAAATTTCAAATCTTCATTACCAAGGTTAATTGTATTTGTATTGAGCAACATGAGAATTTTGAGCTCAAAATCCAAAGTATGGTGTGAGTGGCACATGGTTTTTCTTAAGTGGCTAAATTGATCTCCCTTGAATTGGACAAATTTATGGTATTTTTATAAGTGAAAATCGGACTAGGAAACAAATTGGACAAGCTAGCTAGCCCTTAGCTGTCGGTTACTAAACATAACTGCATGCCTGCCATTGGTAGCCATACAATATGGGTTGATTAAAACCTAAACTGTTCAACCCGTATCTAGAGAAAACCTTGGCAGTTTCTCTTGTTCCTAGCGTGGAAACCAAAAATGCCATTAGTTTTCTGTTTTGACAATCTCAAGAGTGAATTTGGGTTATGGGATTTGCAATGATTGGTCGTTCTGGGCTTTTACAAGCGCCCGGAGATGTTTTGGGCTGACTCGGTCCTCTCAACTTTCGGTTCAAGGAGTGTAATATAATCAAATCATCAAGGTTGGAAAAAACTAGTTAAAGAATTTTCAACCATGTTCTATTGCTTCATGGAAGTAGCTAGCTCAAGGGCTTTTGATGAAATATCCTACCATAAAGCAATTGATTAAACTAACAAATAAGGGTTTCTTAATTTAAGCAAGAGTCTGATGAGCTACTCTCTGATGCATGGAAAAGATTTTAGGAATTATTGAAGAAGATTCTAATCATGAGATTCAGATATGGATGCAAGTCTAAAACTTTTATCATGGTTCGACCAACCTTAACTATATTCAATTTGATTTGTAGCACAAAGAGCACCAAATACTATGGAAGCTTAAGGTTTATATGATCTTATTAAGAAACTTGACCAAATTTACAAATGGCATGATAAAAAAAAATGAAACAAATTATTGAAATTTGGTGAGTCAAAAGCTCTGTTTAAATTATCAAACATGTTGCACATTTAACCAATGTGATTATAACATTGGCCTGGCCATAACCAAAGATCATACGAAAACCCATATTCAAATACTTGTAATCCAGGATAAAGAAGTCACCTTAATTTCTCTTGGTCTTAAAACCAAAATCAGCCTACCACATCAAACTTTCAACCTCAACCTCACTTTCCTTTTGCAAAGCCCAATCAATAGTTCACACAACATACAAATGCAAAGAAAGAGAAGAAACTTAATATGGAAGAGATGGTGATGCAAATGAAGTAACATATGAAATAATAGAAGTGACCCATCAAAGGGATTGAGACTTAAATGCACCAATTTGATGAAATGCTTGTTCCAAAGAACAAGGAATCTTTACCAAGCAAAACAAAATCAAACCCTAGAGAGGAAGTTTATGTTAGTGTGTGCCCTAGTCCCTTTGTCAATGTGCTCAGATTTTTGATATTTAATAAAAGGCATTAATCTATCTTATTAATTTCTTATGCAATTAATAGTTATAGAGTATCAATTAGTTAAGTCATACTCTTGTTTGTTAGGAGCATCTCTTAGCAGTAGGACTAAGAGTATGGTAAACACTTAACTATAAATATCCCTAGTCGGCTGTATCATGGGAATGATATTAACCATAGGCTAGCATGCTCTTTAATTGTATGGTGGTGTCCTACTAACCATTGGACATGCATTGTCAATCAAAGAGATGGGTACATGTTAAGTTATATGATACTGGATCGATCCACTTAGAGTTTTTCACTTGACTTCTATAAGACAAGTGAAACTCTGGTAGCACTTATATTGGATTCTTAGACCTGATGTTGCTATGGATTTAGGGATGATCTCACATACTTTGACATGCCTAACGGGCTTGTAACAGAGTGTCAAGTATGGGTATGATTGGGTATGCCAGTGAATACCTAAGAGTCATGAGCAAAGTGAAGAAAAATGCCAATATCTTAAATGAGATCGTGATATCACCGACCACTTGATGAGTGAGACTGAGAAGTATTTGGTCAAACCTAATGATTAATTACTAGGTGATTAAGTGATTGAGTTCTTCAGTCTACTCGGTATTAAGAAATGCACTTGCAGTGATAGGGGATAACTTAGTCATGGTACTGGCAGTACAGAGATATCCATAGGGCATGAGATGTATAAGAAAAAAGCTACAAGGTATATATATCCAAAAGGTATATTCATCTTAATTGGCAGCTATAATAGTTTGCTAGAATCCATCTATAGTTTGTGGGTCCAAAGGTTTGAGGCCCATTGCCAACATAAAAATGACCCTATCGGATCGCACGCATAGGGTCAAGATTAGATGATTAGGACATTAATATATATTGGATATATATTTAATTGAAGAGCAATTGATATATTTATATTGATTTAATTGTTGTATGGAACAATAAATAAATCAATTAAAATATAACTAGTTTGAATTTTGATATTTATGGATTTAAATCATATTCGTATTAAATTGATTATTTTATGGTACAATAAATAATTTAATTAGAATATAATTTGTCAAAATTGGATTTTGATATCATAGGGAATTAATTATATTTTGGTTAATTTATTTTATTACATAGTGCAATCAATAAATTAAGGTTAAAATACAATTATGTCAAAATTGGATTTTGACATAAATTAATTTAACGGTGTATCAATTTTATATCATAAGGTTTATGGGTTTATAATTTTGCACGTTGAAAATCCCTATGGTTTAAGCCATAATGATAAGAAGAAATAAGGGTCCTCTAGAAGTTCAAAGACCAATGATTATGGAGAAGTCTATTGCTAAATAGAAGAATAACTTAGTTGCAGTGTGTCCCTAGTTACACAAAATGTAGATATATGCTCATACATAATGATCACATAACAAGGCGAAAGTTGTGTCTTGAGTCATTCCAGAATAATCATCACATCCTCTCATCAAGGAATATAAGCCTAAAGTTCCTTATCCATCAAGATTACAAGATCATTAAAAGAATAAGCAATTTGGAAATTTTTTAGAAGTTTGTAAGAAAATTCATAACAATATTCAATTTGTACAAGTTTTAGCACAATTTTTGAAGGAGCTTCTTGTTAACAAACTAAAATTGAAAGTGTTGTCACTATTTAATTGAATAGTGATTGCTCATTTTTATTATAAAGAAGGCATCTTTTACCAAAAAAGCTCAAAGATCCAGGAAGTTTTTCAGACCATATTCCATTGGAAATTCAACTATTGACAATGCTTTATTTGATTTAGGAGCTAGCATTAAATTGATGCCATATTTTGTGAACAAGCGATTAGGGTTAAGAGATCCTCAACCTAATATAGTTTTATGCAATCCACAAATCAAATAATAAGATGCCTACAAGAATTATACAAAATGTAGACAATGAGCTCACTTAAGGAAGCCATAAAAACCTATCAACCACCAATTGTCATGTTTCACATGATAAATAAAAACATTAATAAAATTGGCCCCATGCTTCAGTAACATTACATCCATATCTGATTTAAAAAAACGCTACACAATAAAGCCCCATAAGTCTATGCTAAAACAAGATTAACAAAGCACTAACTATTGACTAAGGGTGAGAAGGCTGCATACTTAAGCACCTGTACCATGTTACAATGTTGAATGTGCAACATATAAGATAACATTATCTGTAATAATACGAACCACAAAGTCTTCATCCCCAGTACATATATACTCATCACCTATAAAAACTTTAGATTGTCCTTCTCCATGCATGTAAATCACTTGTAAAAAGTTCAGTCACACTTGTTTCCTTAAAATCTTGAAAGCCTTAACATGAGACATATTTATGGCTATGCATACTTAAAAGTAACTATTATTTCCACCTTGTTCTTTCAAAGTTTCATCTTTTAACATAAAGGTTTATGCAAAGTAAGATTGACGTGAATCCTCATAAATGATTGCTACGTTGATGCGTGCCAAGCACACAAAAAATAAATTCCTACTCTCGAAAACAAAATTTTGTAGTACAGATGGAGCAGGGTCGAATCCACAGGGATTGGCCGATTATTTCTTCTAAAATTAAACAAGAAAAGTAAAAGGGATTGTTTAAGAACTGCAATTAAAATCTAAAAATAACGGAAACAAAATAATTTGGTAAAAATCTATATGAGGCGAATTCCAGCTAGAAGGAGAATTCAAGTCCTGAGTCAAACCAACCGATCATCGATCAAATACAAAAGATAACTTCAATGCATTCAAATAAATTAGCTATAGTTATCATAAAGCATGAATCACCTAGTCTCTTCTTACGGAATAGATAACTAAGAGAAGTCATTAATTATCCCTATTTAATCAAACAGTTCCGAATAAGCTTCGGAATTTAATTCAATCAAAGGCATTAACACACGAAAGATACACTAATTCTACTCAATAATCACACAAGCGAGATTATTTAAAGCATATCAATTTCATCCATAACACAAATTAAAAACTTGTCCATAATTAATCGTGTTATTCGCTACCTAGGTTAAGGGAATTAAACGATTACGTATTTAATCACCTAACTAGCAAATCAATCACAGGTAAATAATTAAATCAAAGATTCAATTAAATCATGCAAAAGTAATAAGAATAGAATGAAATCAATTACTTGAATTAAAGAAGAAAATAAGAACAATTGATCTCACAGTTGATGTTACAAGACTGAATTTCCTTCTAGCTAGAAATTTGGGTTTTAGTTCTTCATGGGTGGGAAGAACATGTTGAGAAGAGAGAAAAGAGAGGCTACTGTAATTTTTTTCAAAAAGAAGAAGAGAGAAAAAAATAATTGACCTAACTCTTTTTAAACCTAATCAACTAAGGAAAGAGTTCTAAAAAGGAAATAATTCTAATTAAGATTTTTGTAGGAAAATCTAATTAGAGTTATTAAAAATAAAAATATCCCCAAAAGCCTATCACAAAAAGGTTGAAATAAAATAAGCTAAAACTAAATTGGAAGTCTTCTAATCCCATAAAAATTCTTCAAATTTCGAAGGTCCCCTTAAGCCATGATCTTGGCTTATGCAAAATAGCTTCCTAAGCTCAATTTCAGCACCAACAGCACTCCATAAGCCATGCCCATGAGTTATGACTTCAAGCTCCATCCTTCATGCACTCCAAGCTTCCAAAATCGGCAACTTCAGAGTCCCTAGCACGAGTAATTACACAAAATGAAGTAAATCCGCCTAAGTTAACTAAAAATATATCAATTAAAGCCCATAAACAAAGACAGATTAAGTCCATAAAATGCACTTATCATACCTCAAACTAAATTTATTACCATTAATTTTAAGAAACTTCCCCAGATAATCACCTATGCCTCATGTAATAACTTTAGAGAAATACCCATTGGGATCATTATGAACCTAAACCAATTATTCAACATATTATAAAACAACATACCAAGGTACTTATGCTCTTTCAATGGTTAGAAAACCAAATGATGTCAATCAAACAACTAAGGTTCAAGAAAATTAAATTCTTGAAAAAACCGGAATAGGAACCTGTTAGAACCAAACTCATTCAAGAAAACTCCTTGCATTTGTTTCCATAAACTTGCTATGGTACTTTTCAGTAGGAACATTAATATTCCCTATCTAAGAGATAATACGAAACCAAAATCCATTTATTAGTAGGAACAACCAGCTTTTGTTGTTCTTCTCCAAAATCAAGATAAGGTGGCTCAAAATAATCATCCATAATTAAGTTACAATATTAGTATTACCCATTAATTGAAGGCATGCATTGAGAAAAAAAAATAGAGAGGTAAAAGAGAACACAGAGAAAGAATGATTAATCCATTGTAAAGAAGATGAAAGGTAAACCCTAGAAAAACTTTAAAACTCGTCGTGGGCAAGACCTTTTTAAAAAGGCTTAAACACCCTTTTGGCCCTTGACTTATCCACCAAATACCTTTTTTTCCCTTTGACTTTGGAGATTGACCCTTTTACCCCCCAACCTAGGCAAAATGAAGCCCATTTCACCCAAATTAAACAGCACACTGTGATTTTAAAGGAGGTTGAATTTATTTTGGCAGTTAATATGAAATATACCTTTTTTGCTCTAAGAAGATGGTAATGAATGAATACTACTTTTGCTTTATAACTACCAGCATAAATTCAAATTCTTTTTAATTTGAATGAGATGAGCTTCTTTATGCATAGATCATGGGGTAATTAAGGGTGAATCCCAAAGGTTAAGGAATAAAAAGGTATTTAGTAGGTAGGTTAGGGGCCAAAATAGTCGTTTTGCCTTAATAATTTTGCAAGCAATGCATAACTCTTCAGTTAATTTGAACCCTTTGTATTTTTTGTCAAAACACATCATAAACCCTCTGATCTTTTATGAAAATAACAATTGGTCTAGTAATCAATTTTTGGAACATATTGGGGACCTAATCTTTTTATTTTAATATTGCTCACCAAAAATCAACTTTCCTTTCACGAGTGTGTAACATGCTATGTTAAGTAGAAAAATTGTGCATTTGTAAGTATTTCAAGAATTACACAGTTTATCTGCTAGAAATTGTGAGAAGAACACTTTAAATTAATCTGATTTCCTATCTATACAATTTTCTGGAATCGTGCCACATGTTGAAATATTATCAGTCACACCACTAATTTTGTAAAAAGCAGATGAACTCTTCCAATTGATCAATTATTGTTCAAGTTGAATGTTATGATAATTTGTTGTTTGAAATTGAAAAATGAAGAAGAAAACTGGGTACAACATTGAGAATGTGTTTAAGCAAGACAAAGACATGCAAAGAAGAAAAGAAGAAAAGAAAGGGTTGGTGAGTGATTTAATTTTGGACTAGTTTATTAGTTTTGGGGTCTATTGCCACATGTTCTATGTAAAGTAATATGAGCTAAATAGGATTCTTGAGTTATAAGTTATGTTTATTTCTATTTATTATAGTCTTCCTCTTTTGTATAAAGTCTATTTAGGAATACTCTCACCTATAAACTTGTATATATTTGTATTGTTTACGTTAATACAATTTGTCGATTCACAAACTCCTTTATGATATCAAAGCCATCTAGGTTTTAAAAGTTCTTTTCCATTTTTACCATGGCTGAAACTACTACCGCTACAACCATGTATACTATCTCCACCATTGTCAGCTCCACCATGCCTATCTCAAGCTCCACCAAAGTGGGTTCAATTTCAACTCCACTCCCATGATGTAGAATTTTGTTCCATCAGTCACTTATCATCCAATCAGCCTCAATCAAGGGAATTTTCTTTCATGGAAATTGCAATTGCAAACTATGCTAAAAGGATATGGTCTTCTGCACCATATTGATGGCACTCAAGCTCCTCCCATGCAATAATTTGATGGAGTTTTCAATCCGTTGCATAGCCTGTAGGAGAGACAGGATAATCAAGTCATAAGCTGGATTCTTACTTTTGTTGAACCAAGCCTAGCCACTTTCATTGTTGGAGCTACAAGTGCTCAACAAGCCTTAAAAAACCATGTGAATGCTTTCAGGTTTAGTTCTTATTTTCAGATATGAATTTGAAGACGTGATTTTAATGATCTTAAATGAAATAATGATTCAATTGTTGTTTACATCCAAAGAGCCAAGGGCTTAGCGGATCAGCTTGCTGCCTTGGGACATGTCGTTCTAGAAGAAGATCTTGTCGATTGTATTGTTCTTGGTATTGGAGAAAAATTCAACATGTTTGCTCATACTTTGCAAACCAAAACTGAAAGTGTTACTCTGGATCAGATTTATGGAATGCTCTTGAATAAGAAAGATTGTTGAAAGAAAATGTTGAAATTGAAACACTAAATGTGCAACCCACTGCCCACTTTGCTGGACGAACAAGAAATAATTCATGAGGGTGAGGTCGTGATAGGGGTAATGGCCATGGAAGATAGAATTTGGCCAAGCAGTAACACTACTTTTTCAGTTGGTAGTTCACCAGACCACAGCAGCCTGGACAGCCACAAACTCGATCTGCCAGAGTTGATACTTCGGTACGACTTGCTATAATTGCAGAGGATTTGGAAATCTAGTTCGCTAATGCCCATCCCCAAAACTCAACAGTCCCATGTCAAACCTTACTGCCATAAGTGCCAACTCATAACTATGGGTGGTTGACACTGGAGTAACATATCACCTAACGCCAAACTTGGCAAACCTTGCTCTTCATTCAAAATACCATGGTCCCGAAGAATTTCAAATTGGTAATACTAAGGTCCCAAAGAAGTTTAATAAATCGGTTTCTCCAAAGGCTAATTTAGCTTCTTTTGATTTATGGCATGCTCGTTTTTGGTACATCTATCTTTATCTATTGTTAAAACAACTCTTACTAGTCAATTGTGTTATGCGTGTTCTACTAGCAAAATGCATAAATTGCCACTCCCTCGTTCTAATTTTCAAGTATTTGCACCACTTGAATTGATTTACTCTGATGTATGGGGCCCTGCACTAATTAAATCTTTTAATGGTTATACTTATAATCTGGTTTTCTTTGATCATTTCACCAATTATTGTTGGGTTTATTTTCTTAAAAAGAAATCTAAAGTTTACCCATCTTTATTGCCTTTCACACTATTATTGAGAAATTTTTTAATACACCAATTAAAATGTTTCAAGTTGATTGGGGTGGGGAATTTCAAGCCCTTTCTAGTTATTTATAACAACATGGCATAACATAACGAGTTTCATGTCCATATACCCCTGAGCATAATGGGTGTGCAAAATGCAAGCATCGTCATATTGTCGAAAATGGTTTGGCATTATTGCATATTCTCATTTACCGATTAAATTTTGGACTGCTGCTTTTTCCTCCGCTGTTTACACTATCAATCATATCAATCATGTTCCTACTTTTACCATTAATTTTGACACACCGTATCATAAATTATTTGGTCAGGTTCCTGATTATTCTTTGTTACATACCTTCAGTTGTCTTTGTTATCTGTGCGTCGATCGTATTCCAAGCATAGGTTGGAGCCTCTGTTCATTGCTTGTATTTTATTGGGTTATAGCAAATTATATAAAGGCTAAAAATGTCTCAATCCTCTTACTGGTTGTGTTTATATCTCATCCCATGTTTTGTTTAATGAACAAGTGTTCCCTGGTTTGAAATTAGATAATGTGTGCACTGGTGACCCACTTATTGATGATTCTAATTCATAATCCACCATGACATAACCTATCTCATCTGTACCCTTAATACCCTTAAACATTAATTATCCAGTAGCTACGTCTACCTCACAAAATCATACCTTAAATCCTTCCATGCATTTACCCTCTAATTCTCATGCAAATCCTGTTGGGAATTAATCGCACAAAACAAAATGCGCAGCGGAAATAAAAGATTAATCCCCACCAAGGACCCATGTACTTTGCATTGAATCGGAAGGAGGGTTAAAGAATTACCTTAATTCTTTGAAGATTGAATCAAAGGAACCAAGATAGCTTCCCTCTACGGTTGATCCACACGGAGCAATTCATTCACCGCGTGCTAGCGCCGGGATTGAAGAACAATTCTTCGGACGAGACTGAGAAAGCGAAAAATCATATTTTCTTTGGGGTTTTTTGAGAATTTCGGCTGCCACTATTCCTTGTGGTGGCTGCCGAATTCCTTAGTCTGTGATATGTTGAAAAATTAGGTTTTTAGGTTAGTTTTTATTTCCTTAAATAAAACCCTAAAATAGTTAATTATAATTATAACCTAATACACCTATTAGTTATAATTATAAATTAACCCCCACAATTTAATGTTAATTCTCAATTAACATCAAATCAATTTTCCATAATACACATATGTATATATAATGTTATAATTAATTATATCTCTATATAATTTAATTATAACATGTAGCATACTTTATGCAACACTAATCACATTAATATTTATATACACATGCATAAATATATATCACTATATATATATTTATTCTCTTCCTCATTCATAAATTATTATCTCATAATAATTTATACCCGTTAAGATGAACTTCATTTTGCTCTTGTGTGTGACCCCATAGGATCATACTAATTGGCAATAAGGAAATTACCATAATGTCCTTATAGGTCACAAGCGGACTCTAGCAAGCCATTACGACTACCCAATTAATATGATTGGAATGATCCAATACCTATTTATAGAATGTCATATTCCCTTTTGTCTCTTTAATATCAAGATTAATTATAAGACATGGTACACTTGTCAATCTTACATAATTAATCATATGCTTTCTCGATCTCAAAGTAAACTGTTCAGACAAATCAATTGATACTCTTATCAATTATTTGAGCACGGCCATGCATTTAACAGTCTTACTTATCGAGGGGCCCAGTGATATCGCTCTCTTGTTAGAGAGGGACAAAATCCCATATCTGTCACTCACATCCCTAAGCATGAGTCATATTGTACCCAACCACAGCCTTTATAACTACTCTGTTACAAGCAGCGTTTGACTGCGTCAAAGCACAACATGAATTCATCCCGGAATCCATGGTGACCTCAGGTCAAAGGAATCAGCTGATGACACTACTATAATCAAGATCAGTTGTGACACGTGACCATGAACTTGATCTTATAGTGGGTCTCCAGTAACATGTTCTCTAACATATTACCCGTGAGTATAATCTGTATCTGTATACACTATATTCATCTTATGAATATCCATTATCACTCACACTAGTCTTAGTTTGTTATTATTCCCATAATAACAATCGACTAGGGATATTTAGAATAACACGATTTATTCATGGATACTTATCATAAATGCTAACATACAAACATAAATGATAATATTAATCTACACTAGATTAATCTTAGAAGTCAAATTACATAATCCAATATTGGCCTTAGGGCACAATCTCCAACAATCTCCCACTTGCACTATGGCCAATCATACATGTATCTTATACCCATTGACCTACATGACTTTCATGTATTCACTCGTGCAGGAGTCTTTGTCAATGAATTATTAATTTTCGCTTCCGTTGCTACTTTACACATATTCACTCTCTCTTTAGAGACAGCCTCTCTAAGTTAGTGAAAAACGCCTAAGTATATGCTTGTGTCATACAAGGTTCTTACGCATTGAACTATTGTCCCTACAATAGTCTCACAGGATAAGCAATGCTTAAAACAAAACACAAAAATTTTGATGAACTTCTTCATCCAAAATTTCTTTTACATCATATGTAACAATATACTTTGACTACTATTATAGATATTTAGCTATATTGTTTTATTTTGAACCTTTCAAAATCATAACATCTCTTTTTAAGAGAATACTAGATCTCGACTGATATATTGCAACTAATTGCAATCAGTTGTATATGTGCAGTTAACATAAGCAAGCTTCTATTAAGTCTTTTTACATTGAACGCTTTCAATGCTTTGACTTAAGCCAAAACATTCTTTTAGATCTATCTCTATAGATTCCAATTTCAAGAACACAGGCAGTCATGCTTATAACATTAACCGAAATTACTTTCTTAGCCAAGATTTTACTTCTTGCAAGGTAAGAATGTTATTTCCAACAAGCCATATGTCATCCACATATAGCGTTAGGAATACCGATATGCTCCCACTGATCCTTTTGAAACACAAGATTCATCATCCTTTTGATAAAATCAAACCATTTGATTTCTTTATCAAAACTATGATTCCAACTATTTGATGCATGTTTCGATCCTTATAAGAATCTTTGAAACTTGCATACGCTATTTGAATTCTTTGGATGCTCAAAAACTTTGGGTTGTGTCACGTACACATCCTCAATCATGTTTTCACGTAGAAAAAAGATTTTGATATCCATTTGCCATATTTTATAATCATATTATGCGGATGTGGCAACAAGAACTCAATTTGACTTGATCATGATTAATAACGAAAAAGGATTTTATCATAGTCCTACTATGAGTTTGTTCGTATCCTCATAGTCACTACTATGAACTTGTTTATTACCCCTTTTTGTCACTAGTCGTGCTTTATAAGTTTGAAGATCACCATTCATGTCGGTTTTCAATTTGAAAACTCACTTGCAACCATTGCATATGCATCTTCTAAAAGATTTATCAAAGTCTATACTTTGATTGTCAGACATGGACTTATCTTCATCCTTTGTAGCATCAAGTCACTTATTAGATTCAAAATCTAACATTGCTTCTTCATAAAAGAAGACTTATTCCAATCTAGTAAAACTACATCATGATTTTGAGAAATCCATATCTCTCCTATTCATGTCGTATTCTACTAGACTTTCATTGGACTTGTGTAATTTCAACAATGATCATGAAACCATTTCCATGTTCCTCTTCAACGTTAATGTCACTTTGTGAATTACGAGTTTTGTAGGTGTACTTTACTCCCACTAACTCTTCTAGAAATTAACTCCCTTTTCAAGGAGAAACTATTTCTAGCTACAACCACTTTGTATCCCAAAGAAATATAAAAGTAACAACTCCTAGTTTCCTTTTGAGTAATCCACAATACGATATTTAAATTTAGGTGCCAACTTATTCGAAATAAGCTTTACAGCCCTAAACTTATTCAATGAAACAATTTGGGTCTCTTACCCAACCATATCTCATATGTTGATTCATGAATTGTTTTAGACGGAACAATATACACAGCTGCTTTAATGGCATATTCTCGAGAAAACGATGATCAACTTGACTTCATCATAGATTGAACTATATCTGTATAGAGTTCGACTACTCCCTTTTCGACACAACTTCCTTTGTGGCGTAATTGGAGGAGTTAATTGTGAGACAGTCCCACAATCTCTAAGATGATTGTCAAAATCTTGACTCAAATGTTCACCACTTGGATCATATCTAAGTGACTTTACTATCATGTCAAGATACTTCATACTCCTTTTACAAGCTTTTGAACACTTCAAAAGTTCCAAACTCGTGTTTCATTTGATACTCTTATCTAGTGAAAAGTTCCATAAAGGTAATGAAGTATTAAAACCTTCTTTAGCAGTTGATTTATAATTCATATACATCCACATGTATAATGCTTAATAAATCGATTATTCTTTAACTACTTTTAGCAAAGAACCACTTTTGTCATCTTTTATAATAAACAACATTCGCATGATTCAAGATGATTCATAATCTCATGAATCCAAAAGTCCATTCTTATGGAGTTTCAAAATGCGACTTTGCTTATGTCTCCAAGACGACACTGCCAAAATAGGTTGAATCAAACCGTTTGATTCGATCCTTACAGTATTTATGTTACGGATGGGCTCCACATATAAAGACAATTATGTAAATCTGTATTTCATAATCATGTCTTTATTAAGTTTATAATTCACAATTATAAAATAAACAACATTTGTTCACTCAAAACAACGAGCCCAATAGGCAACAAGAGTTCATAACTTACATGTAAAAGTTCATAACCTTTAACCAAAGTTCATAACTTTTATGTAAAAGTTCACAACTTTTACCTAGAAGTTCATAACTTTCATGTAAAAGTTCATAACTTTTAACCAGAAGTTCATAACTTCCAAGTAACAACCTTTGCTACTCTTGCCTATTCGTATTCTACCTTTCACCTTCATAAGGTTTCTACTTAAGTTGAGATTCTTCATATTCTACTAATATGAAATCCACCACGGTATCTAATACCTTTGATATAGAAACAAAAGTAGAATAATTAATAAATACTTAAGGTAGCAGTCTTACTGCCTTTCATCGTCTCATAGTTCTCCAAACAAAGTTTGCTATTTTCATTCTAATGAACGATTCATTCTAGAAATGGCAACATCCTTCTTTTGGAGATCTCTCTATGCCAACAGCTTTGGTCTTTAAAACATGTTTCACCCGAACCTTTCGGTCTTTATGCTTTTCGACCTTCCTTTTATCCTTTTCCTTTTGAACCTTAAGCACACAATTCGAGGCGGGCTTATCCTTTATGGATAACTTAACATTCTTTTGCATCCTATGCAACTAATTCACAATTTTCTCCATGTCATTCAAATGATAGTTCATCACCTATGACTATCAATTAATGAATTCAAGATCACATCTTAATGCCCTTTTGGAGGCCAATGAGAAAATGTTGCCTCAAACACTTATCTTTTCTTGCTCACTAACTGATGGAACATTTCCATTTGTGATGTATCATATATCTCAAGTAAAACTTCCACGTACGGAAGAATTGGTGGCAAGTGTAAGATAACAAAATTTAACAGAGTCCCTTCGATGCTTCAAGTAAGCATCTTTTATACTCATGTTACAATTGCTAGTGGTTCATTGGGCAAAAGGATTATTGAGAACATATGATTCCTTTTGATTTGAGAACAATTCTCAAAGTTCAATAACAATCGAGATCATGGTAATAGCAATCATAACTATAATAAAGCGTGTAAAGATTTTTTTTTTTATTTAAATGCTCCCACTTAAATTATAAAACCCTTTAAAATATTTAAGTGGGTGAAGATCCAAAATCCATACTTAACCATAGCACTGCTTTGGCATGTCCCTATGATTAAATATAATTTCGGTAGGCAAAGACTCAAAATCATGCTTTAAACCATTTAAACATATTTTGGATGTGCACTTCTTTGCCAATTGCATCATTATGCAACTCTTCTAATTTATGAGATGCATGATATCATATATCATATTTAATTGCATGTTACTCATCTCATCTTTGCCTCGGGCTCAAACACCGTTTTGATTAACCCTTTGTTAAACCAATTACAACACAATGAGAATCACCATTTCTCATATTATCGCTTCGCTAAGGTCACAACATGCGTACCCGCTTTGGCGTGGCTACCATGATGCGAACATAGTACTTGACTAGTGTTATACGTAATTGGGTGGCAAATATAAACTTCATAAGTTTATTTAGGGTTTGTTAAATCCTGTGATTTTAATTGTATCATATACAATTCATGGCATTAATATTAAACATACTCTTGTCAATACTAATTAGCATGGCATCCTATGTCATACATATGTTAAGCATGCAATCTAGCATGGCATCACATGGCATCTAAAAGAAACAAAGCATGCATTTACATATATATATTAACATTTTGCATCACATGCAAAATAATTTCTAACATGCATCAATATTTATTAACATGGCATCTTATGGCATAAAATAAATACAACATGCATAAGACTCAAAACCGTGTTATGGTATGGTTTAAATCTACATTGATTTTCATAGGCCAATATGAAAATCAACAAGGTCATATCCTAGGTGGTAGCATCCATCACATGGTCATTGCACCGCCTCTTGGATCCGCCTCCACGTCTTTGCTTCTAAGCACCATCTCATGGATTTATATTTTACAAAAAAAATTGCAACCTATACAATTTTTCTAGTAAAATAAATTTTACATATCATAAATTGCATCCTATACAATTTATCTAGTAAAATTAAAAATTACATAAATACAAACGACTCGCAGGTCGTATTTATATAAAACCATAATAAATAAAATAAAGCATCCACGGGGTCCAAAACCATACCATAACACCATGCATAAAATTATCAACAATAATTTTATATCTAAAATATTTAGGGTTCAAAGTGGTAAAATACAATCACATTGTATTTAGAATTAATTAATTTGGAAAAATTCGTAAATATGCAGAAACAATTTTCCACACTTAAAACGAAAAAGGGGTAAAACTGTCGGACAGCATGCTCGTCGGGCCTCGCACTGCAGTATCCAATACTGCGCGCCGCCCGACGGGCTGCGCAACACATAGCTGCGCAGCCCATGCTGCGCAGCCCATGCTGCGCAAGCAGCATGCTGCTTACGCAGCATGTGCAATTGCAATTGCAATTGCAATTGCAGTTGGGCGCAATTGCAATTGCAATTGCAATTGCACCCAAAAATATTCTGGGCATTATGCCCAGAATAACGAAACAATTTTTTTTTTTTTTTTTTTTTTTTTTTTTTATATATTAATTAATTGAAACAATTTCAATTAAAAACCCATGAATCAAATTCATGATTCCAAAACCCCTTAAACATTCCAAATCATTAACATAAAATCATTCACAATGATTAATCAATAAAATCAAATTTTATTTTGTTATTCACAATAACATAGAACCCTAAATAAAACATACAAACTCCTAACAACAATTTTGATCCAATCAAAATCATACAAACCCTAACATGCAATTTTGATCCAATCAAAACATAAATCCAATTCAATCAAAATACAAGTGGCTCTGATACCACTGTTGGGAATTAATCGCACAAAACAAAATGCGCAGCGGAAATAAAAGATTAATCCCCACCAAGGACCCATGTACTTTGCATTGAATCGGAAGGAGGGTTAAAGAATTACCTTAATTCTTTGAAGATTGAATCAAAGGAACCAAGATAGCTTCCCTCTACGGTTGATCCACACGGAGCAATTCATTCACCGCGTGCTAGCGCCGGGATTGAAGAACAATTCTTCGGACGAGACTGAGAAAGCGAAAAATCATATTTTCTTTGGGGTTTTTTGAGAATTTCGGCTGCCACTATTCCTTGTGGTGGCTGCCGAATTCCTTAGTCTGTGATATGTTGAAAAATTAGGTTTTTAGGTTAGTTTTTATTTCCTTAAATAAAACCCTAAAATAGTTAATTATAATTATAACCTAATACACCTATTAGTTATAATTATAAATTAACCCCCACAATTTAATGTTAATTCTCAATTAACATCAAATCAATTTTCCATAATACACATATGTATATATAATGTTATAATTAATTATATCTCTATATAATTTAATTATAACATGTAGCATACTTTATGCAACACTAATCACATTAATATTTATATACACATGCATAAATATATATCACTATATATATATTTATTCTCTTCCTCATTCATAAATTATTATCTCATAATAATTTATACCCGTTAAGATGAACTTCATTTTGCTCTTGTGTGTGACCCCATAGGATCATACTAATTGGCAATAAGGAAATTACCATAATGTCCTTATAGGTCACAAGCGGACTCTAGCAAGCCATTACGACTACCCAATTAATATGATTGGAATGATCCAATACCTATTTATAGAATGTCATATTCCCTTTTGTCTCTTTGATATCAAGATTAATTATAAGACATGGTACACTTGTCAATCTTACATAATTAATCATATGCTTTCTCGATCTCAAAGTAAACTGTTCAGACAAATCAATTGATACTCTTATCAATTATTTGAGCACGGCCATGCATTTAACAGTCTTACTTATCGAGGGGCCCAGTGATATCGCTCTCTTGTTAGAGAGGGACAAAATCCCATATCTGTCACTCACATCCCTAAGCATGAGTCATATTGTACCCAACCACAGCCTTTATAACTACTCTGTTACAAGCAGCGTTTGACTGCGTCAAAGCACAACATGAATTCATCCCGGAATCCATGGTGACCTCAGGTCAAAGGAATCAGCTGATGACACTACTATAATCAAGATCAGTTGTGACACGTGACCATGAACTTGATCTTATAGTGGGTCTCCAGTAACATGTTCTCTAACATATTACCCGTGAGTATAATCTGTATCTGTATACACTATATTCATCTTATGAATATCCATTATCACTCACACTAGTCTTAGTTTGTTATTATTCCCATAATAACAATCGACTAGGGATATTTAGAATAACACGATTTATTCATGGATACTTATCATAAATGCTAACATACAAACATAAATGATAATATTAATCTACACTAGATTAATCTTAGAAGTCAAATTACATAATCCAATATTGGCCTTAGGGCACAATCTCCAACAAATCCCATCCCCACTGAACCATTAACTCCTTCCCATGCAAATAACAACCATAATGAAAACCCACCCTCAATGCCTCCCGTTATTGCCCAATCCTCGACCACTCCATCTCATATCGTATCTCCAAATCTGGTGACTGAATCTCGTACTGCTAATCTCAGACTTTCACTAGTTGTTGACTTTGAAAAGTTTGGTCCTTTCATTACTAACAATGACGGTGTGGCTGTCCTTCCTATCACAAACAACATCCTATGATTACTCGTAAATAGACAGGACATTTGAAACCACAACAACCATTCTTAATGCATATAATCACATATGTGAACATTGAACTGACCAATCATGTTGGGGCACTAAAAATTCCTGAGTGGAGAGCAACAATAGGCAAAGAGTACACGACTATAGTTAAAAATGGTATTTGGGATTCGGTTTCGTTGTCCAATTCATAGAATTTAGTTTGGTGTCGTTGGATTTTTCTAATAAAAAGGAAGCCTGATGGATCTATTGAACGCTACAAGGCATGATTGGTTGTAGAGGGCTATCACCAACGCTCGGGTATTGTTTTCCATGACACATTCAGTCTTGTTGTCAAGTGAGGTACAATTCGGCTATTTCTTTCTCTCACAATTTCTCACATTTGGACAGTCAAACATCTTGATGTCTCAAATGCTTTTTTACGTGGCTCCCTGGATGAGAAAGTTTTTATGCAGCAACCACCCAGTTTTATTGTTCCTAATTACCTAGATTATGTATGTCAGTTGAAGAGGTCTTTGTATGGTTTGAAGCAACCTCTATAACAACAACATAAGTGTCTCACTAATTCTTTACTTAGGTTTGGGTTCAGTGGTTCCAAGGCCGATATATCCTTGTATTTTATTGTACGACTTGAGCTGTAAATTTTTTGTCTTATTTATGTTGACGCTATACTATGACTAGGTAGTGATGTTTTTTACATTGTACGATTACTGTCTTTCCTATATATTTAATTTGCCATCAAGTATTTGGGTCAGTTGGATTATTTCCTTGGTATTAAAGCATTATGGTGTAGTAACGGGTTATTTCTTCATAAAGGCAAATACATTTATGATTTGTTAACTCGAGCACAAATGACTGGTTGCAAGTCAATTTCTAGCCCCCCCTCAATTCTTCTGTTTGCCTTACTAATTAAAGGGGGGGAACCATTTAAAGATCCAACCTTGTTTCTCTCTCTCGTCAGTGGATTACAATATTTGATGTTTACTTGTTCGAATATTTCTTATGCTGTGAATAGAGTTTCTCAGTTTATGCATTTGCCTTCCGTTGAACATTGGCCTGCTCTCAAACGTATTCTCTATTACTTGCAAGGCATAAAAATGCATGGGCTATTCATTCGGTTGTCTGATTGTGTTCTCACGGGTTATGCTGACTTGGATTGGGCAAGTGACGTTGATGTCCATAAGTCTACTATGGGCTATGCCATTTATCTTGGTAATTGTTTCATGGAGGTCAAGGAAGCAACGTGCCGTTTCTAGTTCTTCTACTTACGCCGAGTATCTTGCTTTAGCTGCTGTTGCTTCTGAACTTCATTGGTCGCACATTCTCCTCCAGGAGATTCACATTCCTCCTATTCGTCAGCCTATCTTGTTTTGTGACAATATTGGTTGCTCCTATCTTACTCTTAATCCGGTGTTTTATAGTCGAAGTAACCATTTGGAGATTGACTTTCATTTTGTGCCTAACTTTGTTTCTCGTGGCAAATTGCAAGTTCAGCATCTTTGTTCGACAGATCAGATTGCGGATGTGTTGACTAAAGGGCTCACCAAGATTCGATTCCTATAGTTATGGGGCAAATTGACCGTGGTGGCCTCCTCGGTTCAATTTGAGGGGGAGTGTAAAGGAATATTAGCTACATAAGATTTTTAAGTTATGTTATTTCTATTTTGTCTAGTCTTCCTCTTTTGTATGGAGTCTATTTAAGAATACTCTCTCCTATAGACTTGTATGTATTTATATTGTTTACGTTAATGCAATTTCTCAATTCACAAACTCCTTTATTCTATTCATCAATCGAATACGAATTGCGGGCTTTGTATGAATTTCTGTTAGAAAATAGTAAAACTAAACATATTCAAATACGTTAAGAGCAAAATTGGAGCGTTTTAGACGCAAAGAGTAAATTTCTGTTTTTCATTTTTTATATAAATATAAATTAAATGCTGCTTAAAATATGACTGTCAAAAGAAAAAAAAGTAAGGTATAAAATCTGAGGTGGGTAGAAAAAGATGAAGCAAAAACAACAAAATTGCACAGAAAAGAATATGTTTTTTCAATTGTTATGACTGTAACATATTTGTTATCTATTGTGATTGTCACCTTTTTATTTATTTATTATTTTTTTGTCTACACTTTTTTTTTTCTTGTTTATGATTTTTATGGGGTTTTACGACAACGTTAAGTCATTTATTAACTTCCAATAAGTTATGTATTAATTAATTAATTGATTTAGTTACAAGTTGCAAATAATTGTGATGATTCTTAAGTGATTATCTATATGTTTAACAATTAATCAACCTTTTATTTGTGTTGTTTAATGATCACACAAAAGGTTCCTTCTTGTGACGAAATTTGTTCTTATTATACTTTAATTAATAAGCTTTCGTCATTTCGCAGGAAGTTAGTGATTTACATATAATTAATGACAAGATTCATTCTCGAGTTTCTAGTTTCATATGAATATTTATTTTTTAGATTCTGCCGGTAACTTAGTATGGGGTGATATAATTTGCACAGTCCGAATCACTATGGGGTGTATTCCTAAACTTTCGATTATGGGTGCCAAGAAGAATATTATCAGAGATAATAATAATAATAAAAGTTATTATTTGATATTACTTATCAAGTCAAATGGTTTTATGATATGGTATCAGAGCTTTATATGCGATATTCGACACATGTAGATATTTATTTGACACTCCAGATGATTCTATGATATTGTATCATAGCCTCTTAGATCTAGAGGTCGATGGTTCAAAATCCTGACAGCTCTATTCGTTGATTAATATTCAACATATGTTAGAGTAAGTCCGTGTTGAACACGCTTTAAATCCAAGGGACATTTACGTGCAGAGAATATTAGAGATAATATTATAAGCTATTATTGAACCTTACATATCAGTTTATACTTTTAAATCAAGTGATTCCACGATAGATACCACTATTTAATGTCTCTGTAATATTCAATATTAGATATTTACATTAATACATAGAAACTCACATTTAAAAACTAAACATTTAGAGCGAGCATAGCAAGAGTTCATAGAACTCATAAACATCCACAAGAAATTTAATATCTATAGTGTTGATTAACATTATATGCAAGAGGACTTTGAGCTAATTTTAAGTCAAAAGGAATGTTAAAGAAGCAAAATTTCCCCACATATACACTGATCTAATACCTTGTAAAGTAATGTGCAATACTTAATAATGTTTATATGAGCTTTCTCTAATACTATTATTTTAAAATATGTTTAGTATAAATTACAATATATGAATATTTATTTTAAACATAAGGCTATGTGTTATATGACTGATTTTGTAAAATATAATCATTACATTATGATATTTGGATTACATATTTTTCCATTGTGTAACCTAGATCAAATAAGTTAATTAATAATCAATAGTTCTAAGTTTCAACGGAACTATCACTACATTTCTTTGTTATTTTCATACATATTAATTGAATTCTGAAACTATTTAAATTATTAGTTTTTTTAAAAGAAAAAGAGAATCATTGGTGTTAAGCTCTATGTTTTACTATTTTTGTAATTTTAGGAGTCTCAAAATGTATGATGTTTCCTCCATCCTAGAAAGATAGTCCCGTAAACTAATCACATGATTTAAAAAATATAATTAATATGGTTTAAGGATAATTTTTTACACGTTATTTTTCTTATTTAATCCCACTTAAATTTAATACGAATGGTCAATTTATAGTTCTACTTAAGTGGTTACGGTGGATACATGTCAATATTACCAAAATTAGGAAAGCTTATTTTCAAGATTACAACCTACGTACATCTCAGTATTAACTCCACAAAGAGTTCAACAACTGAATATATCGAGTGTCATGACCTAAATTTGTGTGAGGTCAAAATCCCACAAAAATATGAAATTTGTGAATGATACATAATTGGAAAGAACCTATAAATTATCTATCATCTTAAAATTTTGAGTTAGTTGTGACGTTAAGCGGCTGCATTTATAGCCATTTACTTATGATTCTCATATCTTCCAGGCAGACGCTCTCACAGTCTAACAAAACCTATACATATCCAAGAATCACTACGTACCAAAGTAAAAAGAACTTAGCTGGATAAACCAAAAACCTCATGAGTGGAATCAAATGTTGACAAACCTGAATTGTTGAAGCAACCAAAAGAAGAAGAAATTTCGCACCCTAAGGGCAACAGAGTAGATTCTCAAAGTTGAACTAACACATATGAGAGTCGTTAGAAATGTCCAATTAGTGCACCACATTTTGATGGAAATTGTCAAATTCCGAGCAATTTATCTTACTTTCTTTTAAATAAAATGAAATTATCATTTGGTTTCTTTTAGCCGAATTGGTCAAAAAGATTCATTTGTTTAGGGTGAGAAATGTTTCTCAAAACTACACATTTTGGATGTTTAATAGGGTAAAGTTAAGGGGCTCAATATTTACTACATTCACTCTAAGTTTAAGTATAATGTTATCTGTGTTCATGGAAATGGTAAATAAGAAATATCATTTTACATAATTAATGTTATTTGTGATCAAAATCAGAAAAATTTCCTCGTATTTTTATCAATCAAAACCCCTTTTCTTACATTTTTTTTTTGTCACTTGCACAAGTTATCATCTTTATTTATTTGTTTATATTTATTTGAAGCGTTATTTATGTGGGTTGGTAAGGAAGTTCGAATCTCCTTGAGACCATATACTATATTCATAATTAAAAATGAAAATAATAAAAAAATAACAGTTTATTTTATTAAAAGAAAAACAAATTACGAATCTATTTTGTATTTTGTATTTTTATATAAAAATAGTATATGTTTGATCCTGGCTATGACAACGAACGTTGGGTTAAAAATGACACTTCTAGGCTCAAAAGGACAAAATAGTCTCAAAATAATAATATTAACATAATATTATTTAAAAAGTGTTAAATGAAACGGTGGATTATACATGAAGTCATGTATAAATTGTAATAAGTTATCTCAATATAATAAAATATATTTAGATCTATAATATTCATTTCACGCAAATTGCCATGCCAACCACTATTAATTTATGTTTGATATTCGCATGGTGCTAATTAATCTTAATTAGCAGGTTATTGGAGTAAACCGATACAACACAATTATGATTTTTCAAACTGTTTCAACACTCATATTTTCCTAATGAATGAAATTACATTGAATTTATACAATGTTTTATCAAATTTCTTTATCGCCTACTAGATAATCTCTCCATATATATTATTAATATGTCTCACACCAAAAATCACAAATAGCAACAATTTTATATAACAAATTCGAATAAAATTCGATTATATAAGAAGAGACTACTCACTCTTAACTAAGTGTCGAGGGTTCAATTTTTGCCTTAGTTATGGAATAGTCTTAAATGCTTAGGTTAACTGCCCTACCATTTGATAGAGTATAAGGATAGACATAATTATAATCATATAAGTACTCTTCCTGTATAGTCTAACCCTAATGTACCTGTATATATATATCTTCTATTCTACTAACAACATACCGTCTCAATCTCTACATGGTATTAGAGCTCCTTTGTCTCTAGAGAAACCGAAACCTAAACCCTAATTCCTCTTATCCGAAAAAATCGTTGCCAATCATGTCTTCAACATCTTCAATTTCATCTGATTTTTCTGCCTCCGTGGCTGCAGTTTCGTCCGCCTCTGTGGCATCTCCGGTCTCCGCCTCTGTGGCCTTCACCAGACCGATCTCAGGAGTTCCCATCATGACTACGCCTCTTACTCATGCCTTCCTCACCAACGCTGATTCCATCATTGCGGCTGCCGGTCATCAGCTCAACACGGGCTTTATGCCCCTTGCGGGTGGAAATCTTCCACACTAACCAATTCCTCCTGTGACGTTTAATTCCACACCAGCAGTTCAGATTGCTCATAAGTTGAATCCGAATAATTATCTTCTGTGGAAGCTTCAGATCCTTCCAATTCTTCGTGGTTGTGGTCTCTCTCACCATGTTCTTGGTACTTCTCCATCGCCGCCTAAATCTCTATCTGACGGATCCGATAATCCAATTTATTTGGCTTGGGAACAAAGTGATCTACAGGTCCTTAGTTGGATCGTTTCGTCCGTCTCGCCTTCGATTATGACTCAAATCGTTGGCTCCCATACAACCCGTGATGCATGGAATAAATTAACAGCAGCCTATGCCTCTGGTTCCAAGGCTCAAATTCGTAATCTTTGTAGACAATTGCACTCTTTATCTCAAGGTACTGATGATATTGCTACTTATGTTCAACAAGCTAAATCTGTTGGTGATCAATCAGCTGCATTAGGCTATACTGTTCTAGAAGAGGATCTTATTGATTTTTTGCTTGCTGGATTAATTGATGATTATCACCTGTTTATTCGTACTCTTGAAACTAAATTGGAACTTGTTAGCTTGGATGATGTTTATGGTATGTTACTTTTTGAGGAATGCTATCTGAAACGCGCCGAAAAAAGGTCTAGTGGGGATGGAATACTGCCAACTACCTGTTTTTCTATTCGTGGGCAGCAGCAACAGCCCTTTTAGCACGTGGCAGAGGGCGTGGTGGCCGCAGTTCCATCCGAGGACGTGGTGGCTGGTTTTCCTCACAGCAGCAGTATTCAAGTTCTTATGGAGGGTCTAACTCTCATGGTAATGGTGATCAACCTCACTCAGACCAGATTTGTTATAATTGTCACGGCAATGGACACTTGGCAAATGTTTGTCCCTCACCTAAACAAAAACACAGCACTGACACCTCCTCTCCTAGCTCCTATATGACTACCACTGAAATAGCCCCCACCTCCAATAAATCTTGGGTTGTTGACTCGGAGCGACTCATCATCTCACTCATGATCTTGATAACCTTGCTATTCATTCTGAATATCAAGGTCCTGAGGAAGTCCAACTTGGTAATGGGTCTAAACTTAATATCTCTCGCATCGGTAGTTCGAGTTTTTATTTTAATGATACGTTGCTTCGATTTCGTAATATTCTTTATGTTCCTCGTACTAATCAAAATTTGTTATATGTTTATGCTTTAACTAATTCTAACCTGTTTCTGTGGAATTTTTTGCTCATTATTTTGTCATCAAGGATTTGGCAAAGAAGCGGGTTTTGTATCGCGACTAGAGTGATCAAGGACTCTACTCCATGTGTCTTACCCCTCCAGTATCTATTAAAGCTAATTTTGTTTCTTTGTCTACTTGGCATACTCGATTAGGACATGCGGCCAAGCCTATTGTTTCTAAAGTTTTACAATTTAATAAAATTTCAGCTCCTTTTTCCAATGCTTCTTTGTGTAATGCTTGTTGTTTGAGTAAGCTTCATAATGTTGGGATTCGTCATTGGAAAAATAATGTGGCGCAGCAGAAAATACACCGTTTAAAATTTCCTAGAATCCACCTATCGTGTCCAATTACCATTGATTAGAATAAAATCAAATAAGAATCAAGAGAGATTAACTCACCGGATTCGTCTCCTCTAGAGACTGCTGCAGAATCGTTTCTTGAAACTGCGATCTCCAAAGTCCGGTGCACGACCAACTATTAAGCGGGAACCGGTGCTAGCCGAAGACACGAAGGAATGGAGGATTAATGCTGGGATTTTCGGCTATTTGGGGCTGCTATTGGTGGCTGAAATTTCCAGCAATTAATTTGAGTTGAATTAGGTTTTTCTTCCTTAAGTGTGCCCTTATATAGACACCTTGTCTAGTTGGGTTTTAATTAGGTTAATTAAACGCAAGCCCGCTAGGATTATAATTACATAAATAAACTTTAATTAAAAAGTATATACTATGTAATTTAATTCCATTTGGCTAAATTTAATTACCCCTAAATAAAATTAAATCACACTTAAGTTAATACAATACATGTATTTAATTTTCCTACTTAGGAAAATTATTTAATTAATTGTTTACTTTATGTAATTCAATTAATTGATAAATTAATTAATTACATTATGTAAACTTATTAATAAAAATAAATTCAACCCAATGTCAATTAATTACCTTGACACCGAATGTCAACTAATTAATTAACGCATTCCTTCCAATGTACATTACATGTACAATTTCTATAAGTTCCAGCTTAGTTGATCTATGTGCACGATCCTATGGGTCTGTCTTTATGTTGGTAGTAGGCCCAAGCCCACAGACTGTAAGTGGATTCTAGCAAACCATTACAGCCCCCAATTAAGACAGAGATGCAGCAGTCTTTAGAAGACACTCACCCGGTAGTAATCTCATAGTGTCCTTTGCCTAACGATATCGATATGAATAAACAAGAGGCATGGTGTCTGTCATCCTCTTCTGTTATTTATTATATTTCTTTATCTTGAGTTGACTGATTAATCAAATAAGCAACCAACTTATTTGGGTATGGCCATACACTTATCAGTCCCACTCATCAAGTGGCCAATGATATCATCTCGGTGTCACCCGAGTGGCAATTCCATCACTTCATCATCAATATCAACATGTTCACCGGTCCACCCAATCATACCCGTATTTAGCATCCTTTTACAGACCTGTTAGGTGTATGTCAAAGTGAACCAGATTCCATATTGATATTATAATAAAATCTGGTCTGAGGACAAAAGAGACCTACTCAAGAAAGACCTATGACATGACAACCATGTGGCTTTCTTGTGCGGATCGATCCAGTCCCATGTCAATGACATGTACCTATATTCATGACTGACTATACAAGTACTATGGCTAGTTAAGAACTACCATACAGTCATCGAATATACAAGTCTGTGGTTCTATTCGTTCCCACAATTAGAACAGACCTGGGATAGGTTTTATGATTATCAATGAATGGATACTCTACTCATATTATAGCACAAGATATAAATGAAATAGATTAATTGCCTTTATTAATGTGACACAAATATTGTATTCATACATGACTCTTAATGTATAATACAAAATACAAGAATCCAATTCCCTAAGAACTAGGGCACACCAACAATCTCCCACTTGCACTAGTTCCAAGTGCACATTGCCCTAATTCCTATAGATCTGGTATGATCGTCATGCTGTGTCTGCAACAACGCTTTGGTCAATGGATCAGCGACATTATTCTTGGTGTCAACCCTCTGCAATGATATGTCACCTATGTTCACAATCTCCCGAATGAGGTAAAACTTTCTGAGTACATGTTTGGATCTCTTGTGTGACCGGGGCACCTTAGCTTGTGCGATGGCCCCGTTGTTGTCACAAAAACATCAACTGGGTCTAGGATAGTGGGCACTACTCCCAACTCAGTTATGACTTTCTTGATCGAAACGGATTCCTTTGTGCTTCGCACGCAGCTATGTACTCAGCTTCCATTGTAGAGTCAGCAATGGTGGCCTGCTTTGAGGACCTCCAACTAATCGCACCGCCATTCAGGAGAAAAACATAACTAGACTGTGACTGGTTCTCATCCTCATCGGTCTCAAAGCTTGCATCAGTGTAACCTGACACTACCAGCTCATCTTGACCTCTATACACTAAGAAAGCATCCTTAGTCCGGTTAAGGTACTTCAAGATTGCCTTGACTACCTTCCAGTGTTCCTCACCGGGGTCCGACTGGTGCCGGCTAGTCATACTTAGTGCAAACACGACATCAGGCCTCGTACATAACATGGAGTACATGATAGATCCAGTAGCAGATGCATAAGGGATCTATTCCATGTTCGCCCGGTCATTCTTTGTTTTAGGACCATCTTTCTTACTCAGCTTCAACCCATGGCGCATAGGCAAGAATCCTTTCTTTGCCTTGTCCATGCTGAATCTTTTTAGAACCTTGTCAATGTACGTGGCCTGACTTAGGCCTAGAAGCCGATTGGATCTATCTCTGTAGATCCTGATCCCTAAGATCGTCTCAGCTTCACCTAAGTCCTTCATTGCAAAGCACCTACTCAACCACTGCTTAACTCCTTGCAGTGTTGGTATGTCACCTCCAATGATAAGGATGTCATCAACATACAGCACTAGGAAGGTGGAAACGCTCCCACTAACCATCTTATACACACAGGGCTCATCAGAATTCTGTGTGAAGCCATATTCTGTAATGGCCTCATTAAATCTCTGATTCCATGACCCCGATGCTTGCTTCAATCCATAAATAGATCTTTGAAGCTTGCATACCCAGTTTGGATACTTTGGATCGATAAAACCCTCAGGTTATGCCATGTACACATCCTCGAGTAGCCTTCCATTAAGGAAAGCGGTCTTAACATCCATCTGCCATATCTCATAATCATACCATGCAGCTATGGCTAGTAGTATCCTAATGGATTTGAGCATAGCAACTGGTGAAAAGGTTTCATCATAGTCAATTCCTTGAACTTGCCTGAATCCTTTTGCCACCAATCGCCCCTTGAATGTGTTGTCGGCCTTTAACTTGAAACACCACTTGCAACCTATCACCTTAGCACCCAGAGGTGGATCCACCAAGTTCCATACTTGGTTATCATGCATAAATTGCATCTCAGCCTCCATGGCTTTGCGGCATTGATCTGAGTATGGGCTTTCAACAGCCTCCTGATAGGTCTTGGGCTCTTCTTGGTCAACGACCATAAGGTCCCCATCATTAGTCACGAGAAAGCCGTACCTCTCTGGCTGATGACATGTCCTACCAGACCTTCTGCGGTCCTATGCACCGTTTCTGGTTCCTCAATTTCTTGAGTAGTCAGATTGGTTCCTGAAGCATCCTCAGCAGTAGCTGCAGGAGTTTGTGAGTCTTGAACTTCTGACAGTTCAACATTACTCCCACTGTCTCTCTTGGAAAGGAATTCCTTCTCCAAGAAGACTGCATTTCTGGCTATGAAAACTTTATTTTCGGCCGGATCGTAGAAGTAATAACCCTTAGTTTCCTTAGGGTAACCCACAAACTGGCACTTGACAGATTTGGACTCGAGTTTGCCACTTGTCAATTTCTTAACATGTGTATCACAGCCCCAAATCTTCAAGAAGGAAACATTAGGCTTTCGGCCTTTCCATAGTTCATATGGTGTTCCCTCAACTGCTTTAATTGGTGTATTATTAAGAATGTAAGCAGCTGTCTCTAAAGTATATCCCCAAAAGGAGACAGGGAGTGTAGCATGACTCATCACCGAGTGGACCATGTCAAGTAAGGTCCTATTCCTCCTCTCTGACGCTCCATTCCACTGGGGTGTACCAGGAGGAGTGAGTTGGGGTACAATCCCACACTCTCTCAAAAACGAGTCAAACTCTTGGCTCAAATATTCAGCCCCTCGGTCAGACCGAAGTGCTTTTATTTTCTTGCCAAGTTGGTTTTCTACTTCATTCTTAAAGTCCTTGAACCTTTGGAGAGTCTCAGACTTATGCTTCATCAGATACACGTAACTGTATCTGCTAAAGTCATCCGTGAAGGTGACGAAGTACTAAAAACCAGATCTAGCACTAGTGCTCATTGGGCCACATACATCGGAATGTATTAGCTCCAATAGCTCTGAGGCCCTTTCAGTAGTCTTGCTAAAAGGCGCCTTTGTCATCTTGCCTCTCAAACAAGATTCGCATGTGTCATAAGACTGGATGTCAAATGACCCTAGTACTCTACGAGAGTGAAGCCTAGCTATGCACTTCTCATTTATATGGCCAAGTCGACAATGCCAGATGTAAGTAGGATTAATTTCATTTTGTTTAATCCTTTTAGTATTTATGTTATAGATTGAACTTTCATGTTTTAGATCAAGGATATATAAGCCATTTTCAAGAAATGCTGTTCCATAAATAATATTGCCACATTGCATAGAAATTCTACCATGTCCAATATTAAATACAAAACCAGAAATATCCAACAAAGAAACGGAAATAATATTCTTGCGCATCGCAGGTACAAAATAACAGTTTCTTAGTTCCAAAACAAGTCCACTAGGCATCTCCAAGAAATAATCTCCGTTCTCTATGGCCTGAACCTGAGCACCATTTCTGACTCGAAGATCTACTTCTCCAGATCCTAATAATCTCCTATTTCTTAGACCCTGCACATTTGAACAAATGTGAGATCCACATCCAGTGTCCAAGACCCAAGATGTAGAAATAACCAGATTAATCTCAACAACATAAATACCTGAAGCAGTAGTTTTGCCCTTCAGTTGCTCCCTTAGCTTTGGACATGAGCTCTTCCAGTGCCCCTTCTCATGACACTCATGGCAAACATCGTCAGGAGAAGCAACCCTTGCTTTAGGTTGGGCCACCACCTTTTTGCCCTTAGCCTTGGCCTTTTGGGCCTTAGCCTTGGCCTTAGATTTGGCCTTTCCCTTGGCAATGGGCGTATTGCCCTTGTTCACCAGCAATACTTCAGGAGTCTTCTTAAGAGACTACTAAGCAAGCTTGAGCATGCCATGCAGATCAACAACCGATTTATCCAACCCTTGCATATGGTAATTCATGATAAACTGGTTGTAAGACTCAGGAAGTGACCCGAGAATAATGTCTGTTGCCAAGTCCTGTGGAACTGGCAAGCCGAGGCGGGCAAGTGTATCAATATACCTCTTCAACTTTAGCACATGAGTGCTAACAGAAGTCCCAGCTGCCATCACAGTTATGCAAAGTGCCTTAGTTGTCAGGTAACGTTCCTGACGACCCTGATCTTGGAACATCTTTTAAGCTAATCCATCATCTCATAAGCATGCTCGTCCATGAACTGCTTCTGAAGATCAAAAGCCATGGTACCCAGCATGAAGCACGAGACATCTCGGTCATCCCTTACGTGCCGGTCATACTGCTCCACCATCGCTGTGGTGATGCCTCGACCTGCTGGAGGGCCAGCTGGTAAAGGAGCATTCAGTACATACTCCTTAGACTCTTGTCTAAGAACTATTTGTAAGTTCCTAGCCTAGTCCAGGAAGTTAGTCCCCGAAAACTTCTCCTTCTCCAAGAGTGACCTAAGTGAGAGTGAGTTGTTGTTTGTTGAAGCCATTTAAATTGCTTAACTGAAATGGGATTATCTACATGGAAGAAATCATTACTTGAGTTAGAAATAAAGGACTTTTAAGCCAATTCAAATTAATAATCCGATTTTAATTTGTTTGTTGGTGTTGTTAATTGGCTGACTTGACCAAGATCCACGACTTATCAATGACTGGCCAAACTAGGGCTCGCTAACCAACCATTGATTCGTTTGGTAGGACAACCTATCCAATCCTTCCACGAAGGACTCTTGGTTTGATGGGCTTATTGACACTTTACCCATCTGTGTTTAGGGCCCGCTCTGAGCTAATGCTACCCATGTTGAGTCAAACCACCATTCACATGTTAACCATACCAAGTATCTTAACCCTCGACGGCCCACCGAATACTACAATGTACCCAGCTAGGGTATGGCGCACATTGCAGCATCAATGGGAGGAAGAGGTGTGAATGTGGGAAGCACTTTTAAGCGACTCAATATTTTAATTTCCGGATTATAATTAAGTGATACGGCTTAGCATGCATAAATGGGGGTAATAATTTGGTGATCCATATATCCATATTATATGACAAATGCAATAGCATACTTAATTTAAAATAAATGAGATCCTATGGGCCTTTAATTACAACCTAATGAAAAACTAGATATCCTATCTAATTCTTCATGGGCCGGACTGCAATCCTTCTTGGGCTCCCACCATGGGCTTTCTCCATCTGGGCCTTCCTCCATACTTGATGCAATTACAATAATTTTGTAAAATAAAATCTATTCTAAAATTACATCAAAATAAAAAAATGGCACGCAGGCCATATTTCCCAAAATTAAATTACAACCGATAATAATTTAGGGCCCATAGAACTCAACATAACATTTCAAACAAAGTACATGTCGTGCACATACATACCAATATGATGCATGATCATGGCATTCCAAATTATAAATATAAATGTTAAGCCGAGTTACTTAGGGTGAAATCGCCAATTTTAACAAATGTGACTAAGGCCCATAAAGGCCCAATGGATAACATCCATAAATGCAAAATTAACAATTTTGCTCCCTCTTGAATTTGGGCTGTCACAAATTTAAAATTTAGCTCTCCCAATTTTAACCGGTGTCACGGTTTATTGGGCCAATTTCACAAAGTCCATATTCAATTTAATATGCAAACAATTAAATTAAATATGCATGCCAACAAAATAAATAATTTGAATACAAATTAATTAAAAAAAATTTAATTTAATTTGCATTAGTGTCTGAGATAAAAAAAATTACCCGCAAAATCCAAAATCGGACCCAAACCACACGCGCAGCGCTGCTGTCCAAATTGCAGCAAAATAAATGTATACCTTTTTTTTTTAATCATAAAAAAAATCCATCAAAAATTAAATAATCAATAAAACAATAATTTTTAAGATGGAAACCAATTGGGGAAAATAATCAAAAACTCCAATCCAAAAATTCTAGGGTTTATCAAAACCAAAACCAATTGAATAAAAACCCTAAAATAACAAACTTGAAACCCATTCTTTCTTCAAGAACGCTTTCAAGAACCAATTCCAATCAATATAATTGACAAAACCTAGGCTCTGATACCACTGTTGGGATTCGTCATTGGAAAAATAACTTGGCGCAGCGGAAAATACACCGTTTAAAATTTCCTAGAATCCACCTATCGTGTCCAATTACCATTGATTAGAATAAAATCAAATAAGAATCAAGAGAGATTAACTCACCGGATTCGTCTCCTCTAGAGACTGCTGTAGAATCGTTTCTTGAAACTGCGATCTCCAAAATCCGGTGCACGACCAACTATTGAGCGGGAACCGGTGCTAGCCGAAGACACGAAGGAATGGAGGATTAATGCTGGGATTTTTGGCTATTTGGGGCTGCTATTGGTGGCTGAAATTTCTAGCAATTAATTAGAGTTGAATTAGGTTTTTCTTCCTTAAGTGTGCCCTTATATAGACACCTTGTCTAGTTGGGTTTTAATTAGGTTAATTAAACCCAAGCCCACTAGGATTATAATTACATAAATAAACTTTAATTAAAAAGTATATACTATGTAATTTAATTCCATTTGGCTAAATTTAATTACCCCTAAATAAAATTAAATCACACTTAAGTTAATACAATACATGTATTTAATTTTCCTATTTAGGAAAATTATTTAATTAATTGTTTACTTTATGTAATTCAATTAATTGATAAATTAATTAATTACATTATGTAAACTTATTAATTAAATTAAATTCAACCCAATGTCAATTAATTACCTTGACACCGAATGTCAACTAATTAATTAACGCATTCCTTCCAATGTACATTACATGTACAATTTCTATAAGTTCCAGCTCAATTGATCTATGTGCGCGATCCTATAGGTCTGTCTTTATGTTGGCAGTAGGCCCAAGCCCACAGACTGTAAGTGGGTTCTAGCAAACCATTACAGCCCCCAATTAAGACAGAGATGCAGCAGTCTTCAGAAGACACTTACCCGATAGTAATCTCGTAGTGTCCTTTGCCTAACGATATCGATATGAATAAACAAGAGGCATGGTGTCTGTCATCCTCTTTTGTTATTTATTATATTTCTTGATCTTGAGTTGACTGATTAATCAAATAAGCAACCAACTTATTTGGGTATGGCCATACACTTATCAGTTCCACTCATCAAGTGGCCAATGATATCATCTCGGTGTCACTCGAGTGGCAATTCCATCACTTCATCATCAATATCAACATGTTCACCGGTCCACCCAATAATACCCGTATTTAGCATCCTTTTACAGACCTGTTAGGCGTATGTCAAAGTGAACCGGATTCCATATTGATATTATAATAAAATCTGGTCTGAGGACAAAAGAGACCTACTCAAGAAAGACCTATGACATGACAACCATGTGGCTTTCTTGTGCGGATCGATTCAGTCCCATGTCAATGACATGTACCTATATTCATGACTGACTATACAAGTACTATGGCTAGTTAAGAACTACCATACAGTCATCAAATATACAAGTCTGTGGTTCTATTCGTTCCCACGATTAGAACAGACCTAGGATAGGTTTTATGATTATCAATCAATGGATACTCTACTCATATTATAGCACAAGATATAAATGAAATAGATTAATTGCCTTTATTAATGTGACACAAATAATGTATTCATACATGACTCTTAATGTATAATACAAAATACAAGAATCCAATGCCCTAAGAACTAGGGCACACCAACACAAAAGCAGCCCTTTATTTTATCTACATTTAATGCTACTCAACCTCTCCAACTTGTCTGCTCCGATGTTTGGGGACCAACACCTGTTACTTCATATGATGGCTATACTTTTTATGTTCTTTTTTATGATCACTACAGCAAATACACATGGTTTTACCCTATGAAACACAAGTCTGAAGTGCTGTCCATTTTTAAATCCTTTAAGACGCTTGTCGAAAATTATTTTGAAACCAAAATTAAGATGTTTCAATCTGATTGGGGTGGTGAGTTTCGAGCCTTAACCAATTTTTTGCGAGAGAATGGGATTACACAACGGGTTTCATGTCCGTATACCCCCGAACAAAATGGGTGTGCATAGAGAAAGCATCGCCATATCGTTGAAACCGGTTTGGCCCTTCTCACCCTTGCCAAAGTGCCCTTGAAATACTGGAATAAAGCCTTTGAATATGCTATACATATCATTAATCACTTGCCTATGCAGCAATTGAATTATCAGAGTCCCTTTCATCGCTTGTTTGCCATGGATGTTGATTATTTCTCTCTTAAAATGTTTGGCTGCTTATGCTATCCTTGGTTGCATCCATACACTAAGCATAAATTAGAGTCTCGTTCTCTTCCTTGCATTTTCTTTGGCTATAGTAAGGTCCATAGGGGTTATCAATGTTATCATATTTCTTCGGGTCGCCTTTATATCTCACGTCATGTTCTTTTTTTATGAACAAGTGTTTCCTTTTTGCTAATCTCTTCAATGAGATGCCTCCGGTGTCAATAACCCCGACTCAAGAACCTGGACCCATGATTTGTTATCCCCTTGTTCATCCTACTCGACCAACAAATCTACCACCAACTCAGCCCAAAATCCCGTTAACGGTTCAGCCCAGCTCACCCAGACCGTCCCTACCCAGCCCCGCATTCAACCTGTCATCCCCACCGCTGACCAGCCCAGCCCCTAATCAGTCACCTGCGCCCTTGACCAGCCCACCCAGACTATCCCTAACCAGCCCCACTACCAACCCGACAGCCCAGCATCTGACCAGCCCGCCTTCCCCATCACCTGTTGCAATCGATTCCACCTCTATTGTACCCTTGGACACCTTACCAAGTTCGTCCTTTGCTGTTGATCTCACTACTTATGGTTGTTTACTGGCTGTATCATCTATTGTTTCTCTTCCAAAATCTCCACCACGAAGAATGTTGACACGGATACAGACTGGTTCTCTGCCACCCCAGCCTAAGCAATTTTCCAACATTATTAATGTTCCAGAAATTGAACCAACTAGCTTCTCACAGGAAAATAAAATTGCTCAATGGCGTCGGGCCATGGGGGAGGAATATAATGCTCTCATTCAGAATGGCACGTGGCAACTTGTTTCGCCTAGTGCTAGGCAGAATTTGGTTGGTTGTCGATGGGTTTTTTAAATCAAACGACATCCGGATGGTTCTGTAGAAAGGTATAAAGCTCGTCTTGTGGCTAAAGGCTATATTCAACATGCTGGGCCAGATTATGCTGACACCTATAGTCCTGTGGTAAAGCCCACTACTATTCGGGTTATTCTCTCTGTTGCTGTGTCTCTTAACTGGTCTATCATACATATGGATGTCTCTAATGCATTTTTGAATGGGTCGAAACAGGCTCCTCGTATATGGCATAAGTGTTTGACTGATGTTTTGTGCAAGATTGGGTTTCAGGGGTCAAAATCGGATACCTCACTATGCTTCTATACTAAAGGGAAAATTCGCCTATTTTGCTTGATCTATGTGGATGACTTGGTGCTCACCGGAAAGGATAAATTGTTCTTGGACCGAATTATTTTCCTCTTGCAATCTCGGTTTGCCATCCGGAATCTAGGCCCCTTGAAGTATTTTCTTGGCATTGAAGCTCATTGGCTGTCGTTGGGTCTATTGCTTACTCAGACAAAATATATTGAGGATCTTCAGCGTCAGGCCTCCATGCATACTTGCAGCCCGATTTCTACACCAACTTGCACTTCAGAAAAGTTGCATCTTAAGCTTGGTGAGCCCTTGTCTGATCCTAGTCAATACCGAAGTGTTGTTGGCTCTCTCCAATATTTGGCCTTAACTCGTCCAGACATCTCTTTTGCTGTCAATAAAGTGTCCCAATATCTCCATTCTCCCACTTCTGCACACTGGGCGGCGGTTAAGAGAATTTTACGGTATCTGCGTGGTACTGCTACATCGGGTATCCTTCTTCGTGTTACTCCATCTCTGCTCTTACAAGGATACTCTGATGCTGATTGGGCTGGTTGTCTGGACACACGGAAGTCAACCTCAGGGTTCATTGTTTATCTTGGTTCTAATCCGATCCCTTGGTGTTCTCGGAAGTAGAAAGGGGTTGCCCGCTCCTCCACCGAGGTTGAGTATCGTTCCTTGGCTACAGTCTCTTCTGAAATTCAATGGATTCGTATCCTTCTTCATGAAGTTGGGTTCAGATTCCTATGCCTCCATGGGTTTGGTGTGATAACCTGAGTGCTACTTATCTCACTGCAAATCCGATTTTTCACACGCGTAGTAAGCACTTAGAGGTGGATTTCTTCTTTGTTCGCGATCAAATGACCCGCAAACAATTGCAAGTCCAGTATGTCACCTCTCAAGATCAGCTTGCTGATGGGCTCACCAAGCCCTTGAGTAAACCACGATTTCTTCATATGTGTGGCAAGTTGAACTTGACTTCTCGCCCCGTTCAACTTGTGGGAGAGTGATAGAGTATAAGGATAGACATAATTATAATCATATAAGGACTCTTCTTGTATAGTCATATAAGGACTCTTCCTGTATAGTCTAACCCTAATGTACCTGTATATATATGTCTTCTATTCTAATAATAACACACGGTTTCTCTCAATCTCTACACCATTTGAGATGCCTACAAACTAATAAGAAATTAGTTACTGTAATCAACGGTAAATACTCTTTATTGTGAAAAAAAAATATTTATACATGCACATTAAAAATGAAAAATCATAAATAATTTCGTGAAATCTTGAAGTTGAAAATCCACATGCACAAGCAATAAGTTTCTTGAATATTTAATTTGCGTGTTTGTTCAGAAAAAAAAAAAAAAAAAAAAAAAAAATCTAATCAGTATATATGTAGCAGATAATAAATAATTGGGCGAAAATTATTGTTGACCTTTTGCTGAATGCGTAGCGGCAGGTCAGCAAAGATTGTATTCAACTTACATTTTTTTTTTTTTTTTTTTTGGGGGTTAAATTCAACTTCCTTGATAATTGATAATGATGACCTCATTTAATTTCGTGTAAATATTTCATTTCGTCGAGTGGGAGACAATTAAGTTATATATTGTATTAAGGTTGAATATACGATTAGATTCTATGTATTTGATGAGGGGTTTTGCTTGCTAATGGCTCAACAAGATCATAAATTTCCTTTTTTTTTTTTTTTTTTTTAAAGGAATTTCTTGTCTATGCTAAATATTAAGCAAACGTATCCAGTTTATAATATATATAAAAAATTCCAATTTTTTTGTACTTTTTATCACCAATTAGAAATTTCGATTTTATGTGATATTTATTCGAAATTTCTATTATAAATGAAATATCTTATCACCTATAATAATGTCAAACATAAAAAAAAAAAAAAAATTCACTTCAAAATTTTATATGTAAAATACTAAAAGTGTTTTTATTTAAGTAATATTTTTCAAGATTTAATCGTATCATTCTTCTCTACCCTACGGATATTTAACTAAAAATTAAATATGAGTTTTCTCACGCAAATTCAGTTTGCGTTGTAAACTCAACTTATTAATACTTCATATTTAACATTCATTGTTTGTTAAAATATTAAATTGTAATTCTACTATTATTATTATTATTATTTTTTCAATCAAATAGTGTCACTTTGTATGTTATTTATTTCCCTTAACTTCATATTGTTTTAAAGGCTTATATATTTCTGTTATTTTAAAAAAATAAAATAAAATGAAACAATACGTATAAAGTGGTATACCGAATTGTGATTAGAGAGATAGTTGGTATACCATAAGTGAAATTAAGCCCAACAAAGTGTTAACGTGACACAGTTAACCTGTAATAACAGGTCACATGTACCGCAATGGGAGGTCACCTAAAAGTTGGGGTACTACAATGTGTAAAATGGTAGTTGGTATACCAAATTGTGATTAGGGAGATAGTTGGTATACCATGAGTGAAATTAATCTTTGTTTTAAATATTAAGATTAAACAGTGAAAAGAAAATTAAAGCACACCAATAATTGTTAAAAGACTATATTTATCTAAATAATATCTCAAAAATAATTATGAAATGCTTCGATTTGGAAATTTTGAGAAACCATATTTGTTAGGCTCCTAAAAGTTAAGACCTTTTTTTTTTTTTTTTTTTTATAAAAAAAAAAAAAAAGCTTACTATATATCTAAAATTGTTTGGAACAAATATGAAAATTTAAACGAACTATCCTCAATGTTCAATAAATTTTATTTGCTTGTCTTATTTTAATATTTTTTCTACAAATAGAGAACTTATCCATTGATATCTTAGTTAAAGTCGATATAATCTCAAGGGGGAAAACTATACGAAGACAACATTCCACCACATGAGTTCCCTAAGCAAGCAAATGGTAAAAGAGAAAACCTTCTTTGAAAAAGAAAGTTTCAAAGGTAAACAGTCTTCTACGCTTCGAGCTGTAACTGATTTATTCTATGAACCAATAAGTGCATCTTTTGAGGGAAGTACGTTATGAAACTCTTCCATAAGAAAAAATTTATTCTTGCCAATCATTCTAATTAAGTGATGTTTCTTGTAAGACATGAGCCTCATCTCTTGCAATGTTGTCATATGCTGCTTCACCGTATACATGCCTTTTCTATCCTACCTCTAATACATCTTATCTAAAAACATGTTATCGAAGAGGGGTAGAAAGCTTGCTAATGTTTTTCACATCCTCTGTAGAGAAGTGATTTTGAATTCTTTTATTGATCCCACTGTGAGCACGAATTTTCCAGTCTCAGCGATTGTAGGAAATTATTCTCCCTTTATTAACATTAATGAATAATACCCTTATATACAATTAGGGTAAGGGTTATACAACATGATTGGTTACAAGCATAACATAATCCTAATTAGATTATATACATATTCTCTTTACTTCCCCTTAAGTTGAATAGGTGGAGCACAGTGGCGGATCCAGGACGCCAGTTTCGGGGGGGCAAAAATTTCCTTTAAAATTTTCCGGGCGATCAAAAATTTCTGACAGGCCAACAAACCCGTAATTAATTCAATTTAATTCAATAACAACACAATCTTTCATTATTTATACACATAACATACTAGCTATTAATTTTTTCCAATTAGAATCCCTAAATTAAAATTCTTAAAATTATAAAATTTATTTATAATTCCAATCAATCTTTAATTCTAATCAATCTAATTTCAATCTAATTTATTTTATTTTATTTTTTTAATCCTAAGATGGACATTTTTTTTCTAGGCCCAAGTTTTAATTATAGAATTGAAGTTTTTTTTATGCCCGGTCAAAATGATGTCGTTTTGTTGGGCTCTTAAAAATTAAATCCTAGGCAAAACGACGTCGTTTTACCTGGGTTTTAACAAAATTAAAATCCGAGGCAAAACAACGTCGTTTTGCCTGAGATTAAAAAAAAAAGAAAGGGTTCTTCCTCTAGTTTTGGGGGGCCTGCCCCCCCAAAACCAGAGATCGGTGGCGCCCGGGGGGGGGGGGGGGGGGGGGGGGGCGCAACGTCCTACCCATGCCCCCCTGGCTCTGCCATTGGTGGAGGAAACACATTCAACTTGTCTTCATGAGAAGAAAGTAAGATACAAAGCCACTGAATCTCTAATTTAACTGTAGCTAGCGCTCTATATTCAGCCTCCGTAAAGGACCTTGGAACAGCTCTTTGTTTTGGAGAGCACCAAGAAACGAAATTGGAGCCAAGATAGACAACATACCTTGAGGTTGATTTCCTATCATCAAGACAACTAGTCCAATCTGCATCAGAGTACCCTTCAAGTACACATTGTTGTAAACGATGCAGTAACAACCCATGAGTGAGAGTACTATGTAGATAACGTAAAATATGTTTGATAGCTATCCAATGAGCATCTGTTGTACAATGCATGAACTGAGCTACTTTGTTAACTACAAAGGAAATATCTAGGCGAGTGAATGCCAAATATTCCAAGGACCCAACTATGCTTGCATACTCAGAGGGATTAATAAGAGCTTCTTTCATTTTCAGAGATAATTTATCAAAACTAGAAGTAGGAGTTGAGACTCTAGTATAGGAACCCATATTAGTCCATTGAAGCAGATCAGTGATGTACTTTTCCTGAGTTAACGGAAGCCCTGAGGGCATAAAATGTGCTTCAATGCCAAGAAAATAAGAGAGATTGCCTAGATTGCGAATAGCCAATTTCTCCAGTAAAAGTAGAATTAACTTGTCTAAAAGTTGTATATTGTTGCCAATCAGCACCAAAATGTCAATATAGATAAGACAAAAAAGTCTATCACTGCCATGCTTGTAATAATATAGTGATGTATCAGATTTTGAACCTAAAAAACCGATATCCTGCAATGCAGTTGTAAGGCAATTGTGCCATATGTGAGGTACCTGTTTCAGTCCATATAAAGACTTATGTAGCCTGCAGACATGACCTAGAAATTGAGGATTTACAAAACCTGAAGGTTGTACCATGAATAACTCTTCCTCATATGTACCATAGAGGAAAGCATTTGAGCCATCCATCTTGCCACTTGAATGAGATAGCCAACGCCAATATCACACGAATAGTTGTAGGTTTCACTATCAGACGATAAGTTTCAAAATAATCTAGCCCAGGTCATTGATTATATCCCTTTGCAAGGTCAATGGAACCATCAGGCTTTCATTTGATGCGAAATACCCATTTACATCCAATGACATTTTGTTTTGAAAAGGAGGAAAATAATTCCCAAGTGCCATTGCTAATGAGAGCATTGTATTCCTTTTACACAACTTATCACCAAAGTGGTGATTTAATTGCTTGTGTGAAGCAGGTTGGTTCAATTTGTGCCAAAGTGGTTGAAGTGTGATAGGTTCTCTGCTTGAGAGAACCGATTTAAGATCTCATCACCATGCGTCGGGTTTAGGGTGGTGGATTTGGTTGGATTGGTGATGGTTTAGGTTGTGGTATGTGAGGTTGAAGGGTCTCGGTTTATATGATTTCAGTTTAAGGTGAGTTGGTTAGGTGATGGTGAATGAGTTCAAGATTGTAGGAAGAGGTTGGCAGTGATGAGGTGGGCAAAGTAGGAGTTCAAGTAATAGTAAATTGATGGGGAAGTTGTTGGTGTACCCTAGTTCTTAGGGCATTGGATTCTTGTATTTTGTATTATATATTAAGACTCATTGTATGAATACATTATTTGTGTCACATTAATAAAGGCAATTAATCTATTTCATTTATATCTTGTGCTATAATATGAGTAGAGTGTCCATTGATTGATAATCATAAAACCTGTCCGAGGTCTGTTCTAATTATGGCAACGAATAGAATCATAGACTTGTATATTCGATGACTGTATGGCAGTTCTTAACTAGCCATAGTACTTGTATAGTCAGTCATAAATATAGGTACATGTCATTGACATGGGGCTAGATTGATCCGCACAAGAAAGCCACATGGTTGTCACGTCATAAGTCTTTCTTGAATAGGTCTCTTTTGTCCTCAGACCAGATTTCATTATAGTATCAATATGGAATCCGGTTCACTTTGACATACACCTAACAGGTCTGTAAAAGGATTCTAAATATGGGTATGATTGGGTGGATAGGTGAACATATTGATATTGATGATGAAGTGATGGAATTACCACTCGGGTAACACCGAGATGATATCATTGGCCATTTGATGAGTGAGACTGATAAGTGTATGGCCATACCCAAGTAAGTTGGTTGCTTATTTGATTAATCAGTCAACTCAAGATCAAGAAATATAATAAACAGTAGAAGAGGATGATAGACACCATGCCTCTTATTTATTCATATCGATATCGTTTGGCAAAGGATACTATGAGATTATTACCGGGATGAGTGTCTTCTAAAGACTGCTGCATCTTTGTCTTAATTGGGAGCTATAATGGTTTGCTAGAACCCACTTACAGTCTGCGGACCTTGGGCCTATTGTCAACATAAAGACAGACCCATAGGATCGTGCACATAGATCAATTGAGCCATAACTTATAGAAATTGTGCATGTAATGCACATTGGAAGGAATGCGTTAATTAATTAGTTGACATTTGGTGTCAAGGTAATTAATTAACATTGGGTTGATTTAATTTAATTAATAAGTTTACATAATATAATTAATTAATTTATCAATTAATTGAATTACATAAAGTAAACAATTAATTAAATAATTTTCCTAAGTAGGAAAATTAAATACATGTATTGTATTTACTTAAGTGTGATTTAATTTTATTTAGGGGTAATTAAATTTAGCCAAATGGAATTAAATTACATAGTATATACTTTTTAATTAAAGTTTATTTATGTAATTATAATTCTAGTGGGCTTGGGTTTAATTAACCTAATTAAAACCCAATTAGACAAGATGTCTATATAAAGGCACACTTAAGGAAGAAAACTCTAATTCAACCCTAATTAATTTCTGGAAATTTCAGCCACCAATAGCAGTCCCAAAATAGCCGAAAATCCCAGTATTAATCCTCCATTCCTTCGCATCTTCGGATAGCAGCGGTTCCCGCTCAATAATTGGTCGTCCACCGGACTTTGGAGATCGCAGTTTCAAGAAACAATTCTACAGCAGTCTCTAGAAGAGACGAATCAGGTGAGTTAATCTCTCTTGATTCAAATTGTTTTTATTATAATCAATGGTAATTGGACATGATAGGTGGATTCTAGAAAATTTTAAACGGGTATATTTTCCGCTGCTCCACGTTATTTTTCCGATGACGAATCCCAATAGTGGTATCAGAGCCCAGGTTTTGTCCATTAGATTGATTGGAATTGGTTCTTGAAAGCGTTCTTGAAGAAAGAATGGGTTTCAAGTTTGTGTTTTTAGGGTTCTTATTCAATTGTTTTTAGTTTTTGATGAACCCTAGAATTTTTGGATTGGAGTTTTTGATTATTTTTCCCCAATGGGTATCCATCTAAAATTATTGTTTTATTGATTATTGATTTTATTTGATTGCTGTTTTTTTTTATGACTTAAAAAAAAAATTAATGGTTTGGCCAAATTGGAATCGCATTTGCAATTCCAATTATGGCCAAACGTTGCTGCTTGCCGCAGCAGGCAAATTACCTATTGCGGCACGCAGTACCTGCTGCTGGCAGTAGGCTACCGAGCAGCGACACTGCTGTCCCCTACCGAGCAGCGACAATGCTGCCCCGCCGGGACAGCAGCGTTCGCGCACGGGGTTTGGGTCCGGTTTCGGATTTTGCGGGTAATTTTTTATCCCAGGCCCTAATGCAAATTAAATTATTTTTTTTAAAATTAATTTGTATTTAAATTGTTTATTTTGTTGGCATGCATATTTAATTTAATTGTTTGCATATTAAATTGAATATGGACTTTGTGAAATTGGCCCAATAAACCGTGACACTGGTTAAAATTGGGAGAGCTAAATTTTAAATTTGTGACAACCCAAATTCAAGTGGGAGGAAAATTGTTAATTTTGCATTTATGGATGTTATCCATTGGCCCTTTATGGGCCTTAGTCGCATTTGTTAAAATTGGTGATTTCACTCTAAGTAACTCGGCTTAACATTTATATTTATAATTTGGAATGCCATGATCATGCATCATATTGGTATGTATGTGCACGGCAGGTACTTTGTTTGAAATGTGATGTTGAGTTCTATGGGCCCTAAATTGTTATCGGTTGTAATTTGATTTTGGGAATTATGGCCTGCATGCCATTTCTTTTATTTTGATGTAATTTTAGAATAAATTTTATTTGATGATAATGTTGTAATTGCATCAAGTATGGAGGAAGGCCCTGATGGAGCAAGCCCATGGTGGGAGCCCAAGAAGGATTGCAGTCCGGCCCATGAAGAATTAGATAGGATATCTACTTTTTCATTAGGTTGTAATTAAAGGCCCATAGGATCTCATTTATTTTAAATTAGGTATGCTACTACATTTGTCATATAATATGGATGTATGGATCACCAGATTATAACCCGCCTTTTTGCATGCTAAGCCGTATCACTTAATTTTAATCCGGAAATTAAAATATTGAGTCGTTTAAAAGTGCTTCCCACATTCACACCTCTTCCTCCCATTGATGCTGCAATGTGCGCCATGCCCTAGTTGGGTACATTGTAGTATTCGGTGGGCCGTCGAGGATTAGGATACTGGGTATGGTTAACATGTGAATAGTGGTTTGACTCAACATGGGTAGCATTAGCTCAGAGCGGGCCCTAAGCACAGATGGGTAAAGTGTCAATAAGCCTATCAAACCAAGATTCCTTCGTGGAAGGATTAGATAGGTTGTCCTGCCAAACGAATCAATGATCGATTAGCGAGCCCTAGTTTGGCCAATCAATGAGGAGTTGTGGATCTTGGTCAAGTCAGCCAATTAACATCACCAACGAACAAATTAAAATCGGACTATTAATTTGAATTGGCAAAAGTCCTTTATTTCTAACTCAAGCAATGATTTCTTCCATGTAGATTATTCCATTTTCACTTAAGCAATTTAAATGGTTGCAACAAACAACAACTCACTCTCACTTAGGTCACTCCTGGAGAAGCAGAAGCTTTCGGGGACTAACTTCTTGGACTGGGCAAGGAACTTATAAACAGTTCTTAGACAAAAGTCCAAGGAGTATGTACTAAATGCTCCTTTACCAGTTGGCCCTCCCGCAGGTCGAGGCATCACCGTGGCGATGGTGGAGCAGTATGACCGGCACGTGAGGGATGACCGAGATGTCTCATGCCTAATGCTGGGTACCATGGCTTCTGATCTTCAGAAGCAGTTCATATATGAGCATGCTTATGAGATGATGGATCAGATTAAAATGATGTTCCAGGATCAGGCTGGTCAAGAACATTTCTTGACAACTAAGGCACTTTGCATGACTGCAATGGCAGCTGGGACTTCTATTAGCACTCATGTGCTAAAGTTGAAGGAGTATATTGATACACTTGCCCGCCACAGCTCACCAGATTCGTAGGACTTGGCAGCAGACATTATTCTCGAGTCACTTCCTGAGTCTTACAACCAGTTTATCATGAACTACCATATGCAAAGGTTGGATAAATCGGTTGTTGAGCTGTATGGCATGCTCAAGCTTACTGAGCAGTCTCTTAAGAAGACTCCTAAAGTTTTATTGGTGAACAAGGGCAATAAGCCCATTGCTAAGGGAAAGGCTAGATCTAAAGACAAGGCTAAGGCCCAAAAGGCCAAGGCTAAGGGCAAAAAGGTGGTGGCTCAACCTAAAGCAAGGGTTGCTTCTCCTGACGATGTTGGCCATGAGTGTCATGAGAAGGGGCACTGGAAGAGTTCATGTCCAAAGCTAAGGGAGTAGCTGAAGTGCAAAACTGCTGCTTCAGGTATTTATGTTGTTGAGATTAATCTGACTATTTCTACATCTTGGGTCTTGGACACTGGATGTAGATCTCACATTTGTTCAAATGTACAGGGTCTAAGAAATAGGAGATTACTAGGATCTGGAGAAGTAGATCTTTGAGTCGGAAATGGTGCTCGGGTTCAGGCCATGGAGATCGGAGATTATTTCTTAGAGATTCCTAGTGGACTTGTTTTGGAACTAAGAAACTGTTATTTTGTACCTGCGATGCGCAGGTATATTATTTCTATTTCTTTGTTGGATATTTCTGGTTTTGTATTTAATATTGGACATGGTAGAATTTCTATGCAATGTGGCAATATTATTTATGGAACAACATTTCTTGAAAATGGCTTATATATCCTTGATCTACAACGTGAAAGTTCAATCTATAACATAAATACTAAAAGGATTAAACATAATGAAATTAATCCTACATACATCTGGCACTGTCAACTTGGCCACATAAACAAGAAGCGCATAGCTAGGCTTCACTCTAGTGGAGTGCTAGGGTCATTTGACATCAGTCTTATGACACATGCGAATCTTGTTTGAGAGGCAAGATGACAAAGGCACCTTTTAGCAAGACTGTTGAAAGAGCCTCAGAGCTATTGGAGCTGATATATTCCGATGTATGTGGCCTAATGAGCACTAGTGCTAGATCCAGTTTTCTGCACTTCATCACCTTCACGGATGACTTCAGCAGATACAGTTATATGTATCTAATGAAGCATAAGTCTAAGACTCTTCAAAGGTTCAAGAACCTTAAGAGTGAAGTAGAAAACCAACTTGGCAAGAGAATAAAAGCACTTCGGTCTGACCGAAGGGGTGAATATTTGAGCCAAGAGTTTGACTCATTTTTTAGAGAGTGTGGGATTGTATCCTAACTCACTCCTCCTAGATCACCCCAGTGGAATGGAGTGTCAGAAAGGAGGAATAGAACCTTGCTAGACATGGTCCACTCGATGATGAGTCATGCTACACTCCCTGTCTCCTTTTAGGGATATGCTTTAGAGACAGCTGCTTACATTCTTAATAATACACCAAGCAAGACAGTTAAGGGAACACCATATGAACTATGGAAGGGCCGAAAGCCCAATGTTTTGTTCTTGAAGATTTAGGGCTGTGATGCACTTGTTAAGAAATTGAGAAGTGGCAAACTCGAGTCCAAATCTCTCAAGTGCCAGTTTGTGGGTTACCCTAAGGAAACTAAGGGTTATTACTTCTACGATCCGGCGGAAAACAAAGTTTTCATAGCCAGAAATGCAGTCTTCTTGGAGAAGGAATTTCTTTCCAAGAGAGACAGTGGGAGTAACGTTGAACTTTCAGAAGTTCAAGACTCACAAACTCTTGCAGCTATTGCTGAGGATGCTTCGGGAACCAATCTTATTACTTAAGAAATTGAGGAAATAGAACCAGTTACATAAGACCTTAGAAGGTCTGGTAGGACATGTCATCAGTCAAAAAGGTACAGCTTTCTCGTGACTGATGATGGGGACCTTATGGTTGTTGACCAAGAGGAGCCTAAGACCTATCAGGAGGCTATTGAAAGCCCACACTCAATCAATGGCGCAAAGCCATGGAGGCTGAGATGCAATCTATGCACGATAACCAAGTATGGAACTTGGTGGATCCACCTCCGGGTGCTAAGGTGATAGGTTGCAAGTGGTGTTTCAAGTTAAAAGCTGACAACACCTTCAAGGGGCGATTGGTGGAAAAAGGATTCAGGCAAGTTCAAGGAATTGACTATGATGAAACCTTTTCACCAGTTGCTATGCTCAAATCCATTAGGATACTACTAGCCATAGCTGCATGGTATGATTATGAGATATGGCAGATGATGGCAAGATCTCTTTCCTTAATGGAAAGCTACTCGAGGATGTGTACATGGCACGACCTGAGGGTTTTATTGATCCAAAGTATCCAAACCAGGTATGCAAGCTTCAAAGATCCATTTATGGATTGAAGCAAGCATCGAGGTCATGGAATCAGAGATTCAATGAGGCCATTACGGAATATGGCTTCACACAGGATTCTGATGAGCCCTGTGTGTATAAGATGGTTAGTGGGAGCGTTTCCACCTTCCTAGTGCTATATGTTGATGATATCCTTATCATTGGAGGTGACATACTAACACTGCAAGGGGTTAAGCAGTGATCGAGTAGGTGTTTAGCAATGAAGGACTTAGGCAAAGCTGAGACGATCTTAGGGATCAGGATCTATAGAGATAGATCCAATCGGCTTCTAGCCCTATGTCAGGACGTACATTGACAAGGTTCTGAAAAGATTCAGCATAGACAAGGCAAAGAAGGGATTCTTGCCTATGCGCCGTAGGTTGAAGCTGAGTAAGAAAGATGGTCCTAAAACAAAGAAGGACTGGGAGAACATGGAAAAGATCCCTTATGCATCTATTATTGGATCTATCATGTACTCCATGTTATGTAGGAGACCTGATGTCACATTTGCACTAAGTATAACTAGTCGGTACCAGTCGGACCCCGGGGAGGAACACTGGAAGGCTGTCAAGGCAATCTTGAAGTACCTTAATCGGACTAAGGATGCTTTCTTAGTGTATGGTGGTCAAGATGAGCTGGTAGTGTCAGGTTACACTGATGCAAGCTTTGAGACCAATAAGGATGAGAACCAGTCACAATCTGGTTATGTTTTTCTCCTAAATGGCGGTGCCATTAGTTGGAGGTCCTCAAAGTAGGCTACCATTGCTGACTCTACAACGGAAGCTGAGTACATACCTGCGTGCAAAGCTGCAAAGGAAGCCGTTTGGATCAAGGAATTCATAACCGAGTTGGGAGTAGTACCTACTATCCTAAACCCAGTTGATATTTTTTGTGACAACAACGGGGCAATCGCACAAGCTAAGGAGCCCCAGTCACACAAGAGATCCAAACATGTGCTTAGAAAGTTTCACTTCATTCGGGAGATTGTGAATAGAGGTGACATATCATTGCAGAGGTTGACACCAAGAATAATGTCGCTGATCCATTGAACAAAGCACTGCCACAGACACAGCATGACGGTTATATCAGATCTATAGGAATTAGGGCAATGCCCACTTGGAACTAGTGCATGTGGGAGATTGTTGGTGTGCCCTAGTTCTTAGGGCATTGGATTCTTGTATTTTATATTATACATTAAGACTTATTGTATGAATACGTTATTTGTGTCACATTAATAAAGGCAATTAATCTATTTCATTTATATCTTGTGCTATAATATGAGTAGAGTATCCATTGATTGATAATCATAAAACCTGTCCCAGGTCTGTTCTAATCGTGGGAACGAATAGAACCACAGACTAGTATATTCGATGACTGTATGGCAGTTCTTAACTAGCCATAATACTTGTATAGTCAGTCATGAATATAGGTACATGTTATTGACATGGGACTAGATTGATCCGCACAAGAAACCCACATGGTTGTCACGTCATAGGTCTTTCTTGAGTAGGTCTTTTTTATCCTCAGACCAGATTTCATTATAGTATCAATATGGAATCTGGTTCACTTTGACATACGCCTAATAAGTCTATAAAAGGATGCTAAATATGGGTATGATTGGGTGGATAGGAGAACATATTGATATTGATGATGAAGTGATGGAATTGCCACTCGGGTAACACCGAGATGATATCATTGGCCACTTGATGAATGGGACTGATAAGTGTATGGCCATACCTAAGTAAGTTGGTTGCTTATTTGATTAATTAGTCAACTCAAGATCAAGAAATATAATAAATAGTAGATGAGAATGACGGACACCATGCCTCTTGTTCATTCATACCGATATCGTTTGGCAAAGGACACTATGAGATTACTACCGGGTGAGTGACTTCTAAAGACTGCTGCATCTTTGTCTTAATTGGGGACTGCAATGGTTTGCTAGAACCCACTTACAGTCTGTGGGCCTTGGGCCTACTGCCAACATAAAGACAGACCCATAGGATCGTGCACATAGATCACCTGAGCTGGAACTTATAGTAATTGTGCATGTAATGTACATAGGAAGGAATGCATTAATTAATTAGTTGACATTCGGTGTCAAGGTAATTAATTAACATTGGGTTGATTTAATTTAATTAATAAGTTTACATAATTATGTATCTATGCCTAATACAATTTTAAAGTATTTAGGTAAGATTTTAAAATATGTATAAATATGAATTTTCTTGCAAATTAATCCATACCTCACATCTTTGGTTTAATTATGTACTTTTGATTGAATTAATAAGTCATTTACTTATTAAAAAAAATAAGAATAATGAGTCTTCTATTTATTAAGTTTAAATAGATCATTTATATATTAATCTTTTGATTTAATTGGGTCAACTATCCAATTAATCTTTGTTGGTGATTAAAATTAATAATGTTTATTGGGCCAATAATTATCAATACAATTTTTTTTGGGCCATAGATAGAAGCAAAAAGAAAATAAGGACATGATTTGGGCCTTAATTCAACTAAGTCCATAGTCATCCCTTTATTGACTAAAGTCAAAATTAGCTCTCAAAAATCAAGTGACAGTTACAAACAAGGTGATCAAAACACAATGTTTCTTCATCGGTTTTACAAATCTTCAACTGACAGAAATTGTGAACTGTAGCACAAAGAATGTGTTAGGATTTTTCACAGGAAATCACCCAATAAAAGCAGAAGAACGCGATGATTTTCTCAAATCCAGTCTCAGGAGCAATTGAAGTAGAAATTGTAAAACTTAAAATTGAAATAGAAAGAGATTGAATTCTCACTCGAAATATCTCTTTCAAGAGATGGATGAAGATTGCAGAAATCAAATTAGATTCCTTCCTCGTTTTCGTACACGAGCGCTTGATGACCACCACCCGTGTTAGCGTCGGAAAATCACAAAATTTTGGAGAGGGTGGAGGCTAAGGAATTCGGTCAAATGGTGGCTCACACACTTGTGTGTGTTGGCCGAATTCCCCTTAGGGTTTCCAAATTCCCTTATGGGAATTAAGGCCCAGTCTAGCTTCTGTGTCTGTGTGGGCTTCCTGCTTTTAATTCAGGCTCAAACCTATTTTAATTAGTCTGGTTTAAATCAATCTCAAGCCCAATTTTAATTAACCCATGTATTTAATATATTACTCCAAGTAACATATTATTTACATTTAAATTAAAATTAGTTTGACCAATTAATTTAATCCATCAAATTAAAATTAAGTCTTCACAAAACAAATTCATATGTAAACCTATATATATGAATATTTCCACCTAGGAAATAATTTCATAATTAATCCAATTAATTATGTGAAGCCAAAAATTACTTTTATTATAATAATCAATCCAATTGATCCTTATAATATAATTAATATATATACACCTCTCTCTAGTGTGTATACTCCAAGTATACGTGTGATTCCTTAAGTCGGTGTTCAGTCACTCAATGTGTACGATCCCATGGGCCCATCTTTATGTTGGCAGTGGGCCTATGGCCCACAGACTGCAGTTGGGCTCTAGCAAGCCACTGCAGCCCCCAATTAAGATGGAGATGGCAGTCTAACTGTTATCATAACCCTGTAGTTTAAACTTGTATATCCCATGTCATTGATATCGGTGTCTAAAACAGAGGCATGGATTGATCACCCTCTTTTGTGTTCGGACATTAACTTGATCCCGAATGTACTGAAGCTCACAAACAAGTTCCCACTTGTTTGGGTGTGGCCACACTCTTATCAGTCACATTCATCAAGAGGCCAGTGATATCTTCCCAGTAGATTACTGAGTGACAAATCCCTTCTGCATATCCATAGCATTACCATGCTAAGTGACATACCCGAAAGTACCCATACTTGGCACCCTATTACAGGCCCTTTAGGCGTACCCCTAAGTATGCAACCTCGCATGTAACACCATCATATGGTCAGGTCAAAGGATCCATACAAGTACTACGTGAGAATCACTTGTGATACTATACCATGTGGATTACTCGTTTAGTGGATCTATCCAGTACCATGCCCCTATGCATGTACCAATTAACTTGGTTGACATTCCATGTCCAATGACCGGTAAGACACCGCCATACAACCAGGTTAATGATAGTCTCTTGTTCCATTCATTCCCATAACTGGAACAGACTACGGTTCTATTTATGGTCATATCGTTTACCCTATCCATGGTCTTACTGCCAAGTACATGACACTAGTCATCATGGATATAGATATGTCCATTGGATACTTCATTTAATATATTGCACAAGATAAATATAATAAATGAATTGATGCCTTTATTAATAACACAAATGAGTATAATACATAAATCCAATGAATGTATAATACAAATACAAGGACCAATGCCTCGGGACTAGGGCATTTCCAATAGAAAGCACCCTAAAAGATAGGAAGTTGTACCACCATAGCCTCCCTCTCTCAAAGATTTCTAAAAATCAAATCCTTCCTTACCTACAACTAAATCTCTATCCTTCTATTCTACAAAGAAGGAATTAATTAGATTATAAAAATAACATGAACAAAACAAAGAAGACCGGCGTAAGAAAAGTAAGAGCTTCTGCTCTAAAAGAAAATCCAGCACCAACCATGGAGAGTGGAACCTCTCAAAAGCGGGCAAGAGAAGAATCATCTAATCAAACAACTTCAAGCAAATTTGTACGAAGAACTAGGGCAAAGAAATTGATAGTCTCTCGCCCAAGAAGAAGAATAAGAAAAACATACCAGCCATCTTTTCTCTCTACTATATTCATACCAGAAAGAGGTACACCGATTTTCCTTGATGGTTTTGCTATAAGGAAAATAGACTGTAGGAGAATAGACTGGTCCTATATTGTTATGGAAGATTTCCTTTTTGCGGGGTGGTTTAGGTATCAGGGGTGGGAAGAGTTCATGCAGATGAATGAACCAATCTATCTCTCATTAGTATCTAAATTTTATGGCACATTGACTCACATAAAAGATAAGAATTTGGAAGTAACTACAGGAGGAAAGGTTTGTGCTGTTAATGAAAAAGTATTTTTAATATCCCTAGGTTTAGTGCAAAGATAAATCGATATGTTAAATTGTCTATATTTGGAGAGTACAACTTTGAGGATTTTGTTAGACAATTGTTCAACATTCCCAACAACCATAAGGTGCCAAAGTCTGGTCTTGATTCAGGATATCTTGATGGAATAATTTAGAATTCTACAGATTCTAAATTCCACTTTTTTCTTGCCCCAAACCTCCAATCTAGCCATAATGGATGGTTCTGACACGTGCTTTGTGTGGCACTTAATCAATTATAAGAAAATTAATCTTCCCTGGTGTAAGCACTGGAATTTTACTTCCTCAAAAAAAAAAAGAAAAAAAAAGAAGAATAGTCGTACGACTTTAACTACAGTCGTACGACTGTAGATCATGGCAGGTGAGCCAACCCATACCCTAAAAGGCTGAAAAAAAGATAAGAAAAAGAGGAACAGAGGCGGACGAAAAACGAAAAGAGAGAAAAAAGGAAAAGAGAGAAAAAAGAAAAAGAGAGAAAAGAAAAAGAGAGAAAAAAGGAAAAGAGAGAAAAAAGAAAAAGAGAGAAAAGAGAGAGGAGAAGAAAAAAAGGAAAAGAAAGCAAGAACTCACCTTCAGAGAATCCCTAACATTTGGAGATCTCTGGACCCAAAATCCTTAACCCTAACTCAAGGAGTAAAGTACGGATTTCAGTAGATTGGAGCGACGGCAAGGATCAATCCTACGGTGGATGCACGCCAAAAAGGTAGACACTCCTTTTCCCCTCTCTTTTACAAGCTTTCTAGGTGATTGGTGTGGTTTTGTGCCATTTCTATCCATTTTCTGCGTTTTCCGTTTCTGGAAATCAAGAACAGTCGTGCAACTGTTCTTGAGTTTGATGAACAGTCGTACAACTGTAGTTACAGTTGTACGAGTGTTCTTGATTTCCAGGCATTTTCTGTCCAGTTTGCTTCAAATAAAGTTTTGGCGAGATTCTAACTTTTGACCTCTTACAGTCGTACGACTATAATTTACAGTTGTACGACTGTAGTTACAGTCGCACGACTATAACGTATTTCCAGAATCATAATTTCCGTTTTTATTCCCAAAAATTTCTAAAAATCCCTAAAAATTCTGAAAATTCTAAAAATCATCAAAATGAATTTTGTTGTGTGCATCCACGACCATAGATTCAATTTTCAGTAAAATTGCATTTAGAACAATGCCACGACGGAGACCCAATTCTCCCAAAAACCGATCCACCTCATATGCTAAAATTAATTAAACTGGAAAAATTGTTTTCAAAATGATTTTTTCACAAAACCAAAATACAGGGACGTTTCAAAACGTTTTCCAGGTCTAACCGGCCTGGCTAGCCGAGCCAACTCGGTTTTCCCCTAAATGCATGCCCTCAATTCTGTCTATTTGAGTCCAACTTGTGGCGTGAAGTAAATTGTACTAACCCTCTGTTTTGCAGGTTTTAATTTCTTTTATTTTTATTTTGGATGTAATTTAATAGATTAAATCGTGTATCCTAGGCGATTGTATTTTTCTAGATTATCGAGTATTCTAGGTGCTTGTAAAAGTGAGGCGAGTGTTTTTATCTTTTATTCGATCGGGTTGTAATAATTTACTCATTTATTATTTTGCTTAACCTGTATGCCCGCTGTATGTCTATTTAATGCAATAAAATTGACTTTAGAATTTGAAATACCATCTATGAACATTTACAAATATTTATTTTAATTAGACACGAAATAAGGGACTTGTCCAGACCCAAATCTCTGGATAGTGTAGCGGCCGTCCATCCGGTTCAGCTACATTATAAATTTCCCGGTTGAGCTGAGCCGGGTGGCGACTCTACAATATTCATCGAGACTTAGGTCTCGGTTCGTTTAAGAATTAATTCCATTTATTTTCCAAAATCGATTTTCCATTTATAAAAACCCCACGCGAGGGAGGGGCCCGCCCGAGATCGTGGCGTCCCTTCCGAAAGGGAGTCTCGAGTTCCGTTGAAAACATAGTCCGCTCACAGTGGCGACTCTGCTGGAGATTTCTTACAAAAGTTTTCTTAAAAACTTAATTAAAATAAGGTGGATGATTCTTAATTGGTATTTCATTTTGCATCTTTAGCTAGACATGCTTGCATTAGATTTAGTATTCATTTTAGCCCGGTGGATTGTTGAAATGTCGCCTTTGTTCCTCCTGGTCTTAAGGGCACGGATACGAAACACCACCCATAGCCTCTTACGAACCCCTTCGTTCGGACCCTTGAGTGGGGAGAAGTGAGGAGTATATTTTGCTATGGGAACCTTGATTTTAACCCGACTTGGACCGAAATCATATAGGCAGCCCTAGTTGGATTCCCTTAGGATACCAAAATAATCGTGTGAATAAAAATAAAATCGCGCCTTCATCATCTCCGGTTGATGATCGAAGAGAACCCCACCTAGGACTCGGTTAGAATTTTTGAGACCGACCACATGGAGGAATAAGGTTGGAAGTATGCGTTTTGTGTGCTATGTGTTTCTCACCGTCTCGTGACACATCACCATCACCATCTACGCGTGCATAGCATACCATAAGCATTATCTTCCATACACAATTAACATTTTCCATACATAAAGCATTTTTGTATGATACTAACCCACATTTTTATGCAGCCACGTGCATCTTATTTCCATGTGCAATCATTAAATCACCCGTTTGCCATTCATACTAACCGTTTCTTTTTCAGCCATAACATTAAATTTGTGTGATTAGCATTTTTCATATAGCATACATAACATCATTATGTGTGTCATGCATCCTAACCACGTTTTTGTGCAGCCATTTGTATTTTGTGTGTCATAAGCATTCACGACATATCATTTAAATTAAATTAAGGGCATTCCAAGGATGCCCACCACGATCATATCATTCCATCATATATCGGGCATCCTAAAATACCCGTGTTTTGCCAATGCACTGGATTGCATTCGGCCATTCCACCAAATCATTTCATTCAATAGAGACCACAATGGTCCTAGGTATATTTCCGTGTGACAATCCATATGATACATTTCATGACATCATATCCATCCATCATGAATATTATATAGCACTGCGATCCACATCGGGTTACTTCATGATATTACTATATCATTCAAGGCGCTCCCCGAGTGCCAGGTTAGTACGCATTTAGGGGCATTTCATGACATCCCTAATCATGAAAGGTGTTTCCCGAACGTCGAACTTTTGTCTGTGTCTCCTATGGCATACGACTCTCTTACAACATCATTTCATTTCATATACTCAAAAGCATCAGAACTCTGTCCAAGGGGCGGTCCCATGCGACCATTTCATATCATCTCATAGACCTACAAAGCATTGAACTCCGTCCATGTGTCAGCACACACGCGACCATTTCACAAAATTCATTAGGTGCCCCAAAAGCACCGAACTTTTACCCGCACGGTGGTCCATACGTGACATTTTTTTTGCATAGCATTGGGTGTTCTTGGAATGTCCAAAGTCAAAAAAAAAAAAAAATAAATAAAAACAAGGGAATCATCCTCATTGTCTCATGATGTACATCTCATTCATCCGTCAAACATTCAAGCACTCCATAAGCACCAAGGACTTTACCGCATGCACTAAGTCATTTAAGTGTTCCAAAACACTAGAAATTCCATCAAACCCCTTAGGTCTTCCGTAATCATTAGAAATCCTATCCTTATGTCCCGTGCACATAAGCTCCAAAATCTCTTCCCGTGCAAGACAAGCTCTGCACGTACCGCATCAAACTCTACCCATCCTCCCCGTGTAAGACAAGCTCTACACGTATCGTTCCAAATATCTTCCCGTGCAAGACAAGCTCTGCACACTTCCTCTTTGTGTAAGACAAGCTCTACACGTACCACTCCAAATCTTTTCCCGTGTAAGACAAGCTTTGCATGTACCTCATCAAACTCTACCCTTCCTCCCCATGTAAGACAAGCTCTACACGTATCGCTCCAAATCTCTTCCCGTGCAAGAGAAGCTCTGCACGTATCGCATCAAACTCTACCCTTCCTCCCCGTGTAAGACAAGCTCTACACGTATCACTCCAAATCTCTCCCCGTGCAAGACAAGCTCTGCACGTACCGCATCAAACTCTACCCATCCTCCCCATGTAAGACAAGCTCTACACGTACCGCTCCAAAATATCTTCCCGTGCAAGACAAGCTCTGCACACTTCCTCCCCGTGTAAGACAAGCTCTACACATATTGTGCCAAATCTTTTCTCGTGTAAGACAAGCTCTGCACGTACCGCATCAAACACTACCCATCCTCCCCGTGTAAGACAAGCTCTACACGTATCGCTCCAAAATATCTTCCTATGCAAGATGAGCTCTGCACTTCCTCCCTGTGTAAGACAAGCTCTACACGTATCGCTCCAAATCTTTTCCCGTGCAAGACAAACTCTGCACGTACCGCATCAAACTCTACCCATCCTCCCCGTGTAAGATCCGCTCTACATGTACCACTTCAAATATTAACTCTCCTCCCGTGTAAGATACGTTCTACACGTAAGGGCTTCGTAAGTATCACCTTGCTTTGATCCGCGGATACCCTGTGTGTCATTTTATCCATGTGGTGTATATTTATATGCCATGCTCTCCTTCAGCATATAGCTTCATCAACAACATTCATTGCATTTTGCATGTTTCCATCCCTGGCTTTGTGTGCACTTGACTAGCTTAGGATTGCATAACATGACATGACATCATCATTCATACATGAATGCATCACATCTCGCACTCATGCCTACATCATCCCTCGACTTGGAATTCTCAGTGTGCACGCCCCAGTCAATGCTAACAAATGTTCTTATCAGGGGAGACAGGGAAGGAATCTTGAGAATGGCTGGCCCAATGAACTTCACCACCATAACAGATGTCGTGGATGATTATGCTGCTTCATCACAATTCCAAGAGGCGGTAAGGGATGAGGCGGTGACAATGTTGAAGGAGATGCTGGGAGATGATTGTGACAAGGTAGAAAAGCTGATGGCTAGGTGTTTTGCATTGGAGGCACGTGTGACAGAGCTCGAAGGAGTAATAAGAGGGTTGACTGGTGAAGCAGAATTGAAGGTCCCCCTCAAAGCGAATACTGAACTTGTTCCACGACAAACCAGGAGTCCACTCCCCGAGGGTGATGGAAAGGGCATATCCATATGGGCTATTTCGTTGAGCGATTATTTGCCAAATGTAGGAACGGCGGTCTCTTGAGTTCTCTGAAGCCGTTCGAGAACCCAGCTGAGACAGACAAAGGCAAGTTCTGTTCCTATCACATGACAGTGGGGCACCACACAAACAACTGCAAGCAACCGCTGAGGGCCATTCGACAACTGATCGCTGACGGGAAAATAGTGGAGCCACCCTTGAAGCCCAATGTCCAGAGCAATCCTTTACCCAGCTTTGACTAGCTATCGAAGTTGATGATGCAGCAGTAAAAGAAGACCCTCTGTATGTGGAGGATGTTAATTATTTTGATGTATTTGTTTTGTTCTTTATCTTATTTTGTGAACAATGCAGCCCACAAGGCGTTTAATGTAATGTAATTTGATTCCAATTATTTGTGTGATATTTTCCTGGAAGGAACACTGTGCATGCATACAAACATTCATTTAATGTCTTTAGCATAAATGACACAGCATTACATGAAATGAACCTAAGGACAGATGACCATCCAAGATGATATCCATCCTGAAAGACCTCACGATTGATAAGAGAAAGAAAAATTGTAAAAGCCTAAAAGCATGGAAGACCTTCGCCTAGTCCTATGACGACACACCTAGAGATCGACAAAGGATCACAGGATGTAGGATTACAAAGAATCCAAAAGACAAGTCCAGCCAAGCGGAAGTTCAGTAGCAAAAAAAAGGGTGCTAAGTTCCGAAATAAGAATGCATCTGTATCATATGATGTTTCACGCCATATCAGCCCCGATAATAGAATGCAAGTTCTGGGGCAACAGTACAATCATTCCAGAATAAAGGAGAGAGGCATCATGCATCACCTCTGCACCACCCATAATCCAGCAAGATAGTACAAGTAGCTAACAAGCACATCAAAAAGGTGTTGCCAAATATGGCATCTATCTGTAAGGGCTAAGTTAGCATGCTCCCATTTGTCTCACAAATACACTGAATTAATGCAAGAATAACATTAAGGAAATGAGCAACCATCAACCTACAGAATTGAAGTGGTCCTACCGAGGAAGACAAAGACCAAGTCATCAATCCCTTCAATCAGGACAGGCTCAGGTTTCCAAAAAAAAAAGTCCGATGGATTGAAAATCACGAAACCAATCCATGCAAAAGTTAGGACAGTGAGGCGAGCACCACCAGCAGGAAAATCCTCAGGGACCAGTTGGTGGCAGTCGTGGGTTCGGCCGAGATGGATACCATACTTATGTTGTCCTTAATTTCATTTCATATATAATGTGCATTATGCTAAAACATTATCAATGAATGAATGAATGAATGAATGCCTTGCCCTATTCATTTAAATATCCCAAGTTTGCCTGAAATTGAATTCACATCATGCATCATATATGGTATATGCTTGTGAGCTTCAGCAACAACGATGGAGCAATCAAGTCCTACAAGACTTTCCACAATCGTCTCATCATCAGAGCAACAACAGAGCAAGTGGGCATGGTAATGCTTCAATTAGTCCTCGGTTATCGTCGACCAGTACTGAATTATAAGTCTCCATCTTTAAAAAAAAAAGGAGCTCACTGAGGTGAAAACCGAAAAGACACCTCAGGCAAAAATTAGAGTAGCTCGCTAAGCTGAAAACCCATATTAGACAGTTTAGGCAAAAGTTAGAGCACCTTTAAAAAAAAAAAGGCTCACTGAGGTGAAAACCGAAAAGGCAAAAATTAGAGCAGCCCGCTGAGCTGAAAACCCATATTGGGCATTTTAGGCAAAAGTTAGGGTATATGAAAAGCTCGCTAAGGTGAAAACCAAAAAGGCGCCTTAGGCAAAAGTTAGAGCAGCTCGCTGAGTTGAAAACCCACTTTGGGCGGCTTAGGCAAAATTTAGAGCACTTCCAAATCCATGAAGCCTAGGGGCAAAGAAGGCAAAACCTTTCCGTCACTCCCCCAGCAGGAACATTTCATCAATCTCCAATGAGATCTTCTGTTCATTTCTCAACGACATCGTTGAGAATAACAACATCACTTTCTCTCCAACAGTCATCATACTTCCTCGTTGGCCGTCATATATCCCTGATAGGAATGCAAGGGTTACATTGCACCTAAAATTTTGCTTCTCCAGCTATGGACGATCGATCGCACAACATATCTTCCCCAGCAAGAACCTGGAATATCAAGATTGAGCAAATGGTGCGACATGCATTTTCAAAAGTGCATTTGCATATGTATGCATTGAAACATATTCATGCATTCAAAACATACATGCATACATGTACATACATATTACAACCAACCCAAGAGCAGGTATCCATCATTGTCATCGGACTATCCTAGACCAAGATCGCTCTCAAAGGAGAGATGGCACAACGCCGGGGCATTTATTGGGCCTTAAAATATGAGAAGGATCCACGCAAACTCAAATCTCAACATAACAATTCTCCAAGGGGCAGCGCAATCAAGCCGTATTTATCCTTGATCGAAGGGGCAAAAATTTTTGTTTCCAAAATTTTCGATCAAGGGATAAATACTCCTTTGCATTCAAGCATGATTTCAAATCCTTGAACCTCTTATTATTTCAAGTCCACCCAATTCCAGTAGGATTTCAAATCGTCAAAAATCCATCTTCCTTTGCCTCGGGTAACAGAGACCCGGTATCGGCCTATCCGTAACCGCATTCCACTTTTCTTGCCTCAGGTAACCTAGACCCGATATCGGCTTATTTCTTCCTCAGTTTTACCTCGGGTAACCTAGACTCGACATCGGCGTATTTCTTCCTCAGCTTTGCCTCGGGTAACCAAGACCCGATATCGGCTTATTTCTTCCTCAGCTTTGCCTCGGGTAACCTAGACCCGCCATCGGCTTATTTCTTCCCCAGCTTTGCCTCGGGTAACCTAGACCCGATATCGGCTTATTTCAATGGTGGGTTCTTTCTTGTGTCTGGGCGCTTTGAGTCGCGTTTCTCAAATTCACATCAACTATCCTAGACTAAAATCGGGTGGTGAATTTGATCACGCGAGGGGCAGCTGTAAGCACCAGAATTTTACTTCCTCAAAAAAAAAGAAAAAAAAGAAAAAAAAAGAAGAATAGTCGTACGACTTTAACTACAGTCATACGACTGTAATTAAACTACAGTTTTACGACTGTAGATCGTGGAAGGTGAGCCAACCCATACCCTAAAAGGCTGAAAAAAAGAGAAGAAAAAGAGGAACAGAGGCGGACTAGTAACAAAAAAAAGAGAGAAAAAAGGAAAAGAGAGAAAAAAGAAAAAGAGAGAAAAGAGAGAGGGGAAGAAAAAAAGGAAAAGAAAGAAAGAACTCACCTGCAGAGAATCCCTAACATTTGGAGATCTCTGGACCCAAAATCCCTAACCCTAACTCAAGGAGTAAATTGCGGATTTCAGTGGATTGGATATACGCCAGGGGGTCAATCCTACGGTGGACGCACGCCAAAAAGGTAGACACTCCTTTTCCCCTCTCTTTTACAAGCATTCTGGGTGATTGGTGTGGTTTTGTGCCATTTCTATCCATTTTCTGTGTTTTCTGTTTCTGGAAATCAAGAAAAGTCGTGCGACTGTTCTTGAGTTTAATGAACAGTCGTACGACTGTAGTTACAGTCGTACGAGTGTTCTTGATTTCCAGGCATTTTCTGTCCAGTTTGCTTCAAATAAAGTTTTGGTGAGATTCTGACTTTTGACCGCTTACAGTTGCACGACTATAATTTACAGTTGTACAACTGTAGTTACAGTGGCACGACTGTAACGTATTTCCAGAATCAGAATTTCCTTTTTTATTCCCAAAAATTTCTAAAAATCCCTAAAAATTCTGAAAATTCCGAAAATCATCAAAATGAATTTTTTTGTATGCATCCACGACCATAGATTCAATTTTCAGTATAATTGCATTTAGAACAATGCCGCGACGGAGACCCAATTCTCCCGAAAACCGACCCACCTCACATGCTAAAATTAATTAAACCGGAAAAATTGTTTTCAAAACGCTTTTTTCACAAAATCAAAATACAGGTACGTTTCAAAACGTTTTCCAGGTCTAACCGGGCCGGCTAGCCGAGCCAACCCGGTTATCTCCTAAATGCATGCTCCCAATTCTTGATTTCTCAATTCTGTCTATTTGAGTCCAACTTGTGGCATGCCGTAAATTATGCTAACCTTCTGTTTTGCAAGTTTTAATTTCTTTTATTTTTATTTTGTATGCAATTTAATAGATTAAATCATGTATCCTAGGCGATTGTATTTTTCTAGATTCTCGTGTATTCTAAGCACTTTGTAAAAGTGAGGGGAGAGTTTTTATCTTTTATTCAATTGGGTTGTAATAATTTACTCATTTATTATTTTGCTTAACCTGTATGCGCACTGTATGTCTACTTAATGCAATAAAATTGACTTTAGAATTTGAAATACCATCTATGAACATTGACCAATATTTATTTTAATTAGACACGAAATAAGGGACTTGTCCGGACCCAAATTTCTGGATAGTATAGTGGCCGTCCATCCGGTTCAGCTACATTATAAATTTCCCGGTTGAGCTGAGCCGGGTGGCGACTCTACAATATTCATCGAGACTTAGGTCTCGGTTCTTTTAAGAATTAATTTCATTTATTTCCCAAAATCGATTTTCCATTTATAAAAACCCCACGTGAGGGAGGGGCCCGCCCAAGATCGTGGCGCCCCTTCTGAAAGGGAGTCTCGAGTTCCATGGAAAACATCGTCCGCTCACACCTAGATGATGATTAATTACTTTACCAATATAAAATAAACATTAGCTCTCCCCTATGGAATGCTTCTCACTAAATTCTTTCTTTATTATGGAATTTGCACCAAAAAGCATTTCCCTACCACTGTCAGTAACAAGTCTATCCTTAATCAAACCAATATTGAACTAACAATCAAGCTGAATAAGCATAAGATTCAGTTACCAACAGAGCCAATCAGTTATGAGCAGTCTGAGAATGAGTCTGAAAAGAATGAAGAGAACTCAAATGAACAAGATCAGGAAATTGAGATTGAGGAAATTCCTAATACTCAGGAAGCTAGAGTAGAAGAAGATTATATACCTAAGCCACTAAGAGATGCAAGCTACAATTCTGCTCTTGAAGAGAAAGAGAAGCAAAGTATTCCAGCTGAAGAATATGAAGATAACCACCCTGTATTTGAATTCAGAATAGAAAAAGGTGATAACAGTGGAAAGGACAAGTTTTCTAGCATAAGCCAAAATCTAAATGACATGTTCAATGAAATGTTTCTAGAGGAAGAGACTCCTAAAGATTTTAGGAGTATAGAGAGGATGGCTGAAGAAGCTCTTATTGAGATCAGCAGGGAAAAAGAATATGAAAAAGATAATCTAGCTGTTGACTATGACATCTTCTGTACCTTGGATGAATTGTCAACATTCCTCAACCCTGCTTTATATCTACTGAAGAAGTAGAAACCAACCTTCCTCCTATTCTATTAAACTATACGGCCTCTTCCAGTACTACTCCATCTTCATTTCAGTCAGCTGCTTCTCAACCTTTTAAAAGCCAAAGGAGGAAACCATTTCATAGATAAAATCATTGAAGGAATCATCAGCCCCCATCCTTCTACACCAGAACAGTTGAACACACTATATTCTACTGCTTCCATCCCAATCTTGCAAAGATGACTTCAACTCACTCCCCTTACCAGCCATAGCCCTTGAGAATAGAATTTCCATCACCAACCACTCTACTACCAAATGACCATACACATCACATGTCATCTGAACCCTTACCTGAGTTTCAATTTGACTTTTCACAAGCCAATACTACTTCCATCCATGAGAACTTAAGGACTACTGCCTTTACCTTGGACTCATCCCTAAAGATAACTGCTGAAGTTCTGAAGATTGCTCAAGCCTTCATGAACTCAGAAACATTTCAACAAGTTCTAGTAAAGCAAAAGTAGATGCAGTTATAGATCCTGGAGATGCATAACAAGATTATGGAAAACACACAGTACTAGGAGGAAGCCTTAACCAAAGTGACTGGAGAGATCAGACATCTAGTCAGTCAGGTTGAAGTTGTGCTATTCATGATTTCAAAGATCTACATTGCAACAAAGCCAGGACCACAGTGATCAGGTTTGAGATCTAGTGCTTCTTGATGTAGAGATCTGCTGCCAAGTAAAGGCATTATGGATGTAGTAAAGACATTCTCTTTACGTTTTTTGAAGAAGCTTATTACAGTACTCTTACTATTTAAATTTCTGTTAAGTACTATTAGGTTTTAAGTTTAAGTTTAAGTTATGTACAATCATTTAGTATTTATATGTTTTGAAACAGGTTTATCTGGCCACTAAGCTACTTTTGCAAGTATTTTGATATTTGGCTTAAAATATGGTAGTGAATACTTGGTATTTATCACATTACTGCTTATAATGTGCTTTTTTAGACCTACTCTCTCTTTATATATGCTTTGTTTCTTTTTGATGATGTCAAAGGGGGAGAAAATATGAAATATCTTTACATATGTGATATATAAGTATATGTTGCATAAGTGATATATATGTTTGTGTTATATGAGATAAGGTGTGAAAATTGAGAAAATATGAAATATATATGCATAATATGTGAAATGTGACAGTTATGATAACTGTCAACTGCTTGTAGTTTCTATGTTAGTAAAATAAAAATATATGAAATATTTGTGCGTTATGTAGATATATAAACTTTTTTGTGACAGAATAACAGTTTTTTTTATCTATTATAGGTTGGAATCTGTATGAGAAAATTGCTGATCTATGATAGACAATTATGTTTCGGATATAGAAGCATGTGTCAGTATATATGCTTAAGTTGTGAGAAAATTGCAGGAATGCATGAATATGTGTTTATACTGATGCTCAAACATTCTGATAATGTGACAGCTAATGACAATAAGATGTTTATAATTTTTTAGGGAATTGTAAGTAGACCTCTTATAGCCGTATAGCTCTTGATACTTTCTGGCTATTATGCATGACTTTTATTGGTTACTAAAGTTAAAAGAGAAAAATCCTAGTTCTATTCTGTTTGATAGACAATGGATAAGATATAGACATAATAGTCTATGTTTTGGTTGGTTTGTCACTTGCTGCTGAAATGATTGCAGGAATGAAGAATGCCATGATAACATGATAACATGATAACATGATTATGCTAATATTTCCAGTTGTTAGATTTGAAAATATATAGTTATTATACTGGAAGTTGTTGATACAGGAAACATTACTTGTATAAATACCTATTTCTGAAGATCACTACTGCTGAATGCTACCATGAATGACATTGGTAAATATATATAAGTATTTTGATATGCTGAAATGTGCAGTCTGTGCATACAATACAAGATAGAAGGGAATCAATTCTGTCTAAAGTATAATCTCAGTGATATATAGTTCCTTAGTCTAATTGAAATTATTGTGATCCTGTATTTAGATGCTTTACTAATAAATGAATTGAATGATTGATGTGTCCTGCTGAATTAAATATTGCATAAGAGTTATTTTTGTCAAGTGGCTACAGTCCTTAGTATAGCTTTGATAATGGCTGAACTAGATACAAATGCATTGTACTTGCCCTATGTATTTTCCTATGATCTGAAATTTCAATCTTTACAGATCAAGAAGTTCTATGAGTAAATCTGGTTTATCCTTAAGAGACTTTGATCTGTATAAATTCTCTAATTGCAGATATTAACAATTCAACATGTTATATATACTCTTGTGGTATATGAAGATTATTATATGCCATTTGTTAATAAGAATATAAATGAATGTTTTTACTTATAGTAACTGCTGATGTTTTAATTATATATATGTGCTATGTGTTTAACTGCTATTGGATGTAATAACTTGAAATATATATATATATATATTGGATTAATATTATTTTGATACAAAAGTTGCTCTGATCTTTATGTGTTTAAAAGCCCAAGAATTTTAATTCAAAATTAGTTATTAGTAATTTTCAAAATATGGAAAGGTATTTGAAAATTAAAAATGAACCAATAACTAATTCTTTCAAAGAATACTCCCTGACAAAAGTTATCTTTCCTCTTTATGCACAAAAACTTAAAATTAATTTTAAGAGAAAATTAGAAAATCAAAACGATTACTAATAGTCTTTCAAAATTAATTTAAAAATCATTAGAAGGAATCACATCTTTAGGGGGAGCACAATCAAAAGAAAAATCATTACCCTGACATGAATATCAAGAGCTTCTATATCACCAAATCGGATATTTCAAGAGTATCGTCATCATAAAAAAGGGAGAGAATGTTGAATCAAGTTTTGATGATTACAATATTACAAAAGAAAAAAGATGAATATAATAAAATAATCTCAAGTAATCAAATTAAGATTAAATAGATTATGATCTTAATTAAGATTACATTAAGATATTTTATTATAAGGACTTTTATTAAAGTCAAAATTGAAAAAGAAGAGAAAAGAATAATATATACTCAAGTAATTAAGATTGAACAATATTCTTATTCAAGTTACAAAGAGTATCTTATTATTGAAGATGAAGACATACAGCAAACCTTGAAGACAAAGGGAAAGACTACTATGCCTTATAAGAGGATAGTAAACTTGGAGTTACAAAAAGAAGACTCTTACAAATCAAAAAGTTATACACATACAGAAGGTTATGCACTGTATAACGGTTACCTACATGAGGTTATACAAAGTTTAAACGGTCACCTATAATAGACTATACACTATATAACGGTCACCTAAAGGAGGCTGTACAAAGTATAACGCTCACCTATAGGAGGCTGTACAAAGTATAACGCTCACCTGCAGGAGGATGTACACTGTATAACAGCCACATAAAGAAAGCTGAAGGAAACTCAAATTATTGCTATAGAAGGCTATACATTGTACTATAAGCTCACACAGAAGGCTATAGCAATACAAAACAGCAGCTTCAGAGGCTTGAAGAGTCTTGGAAATATTTGTACAGAAAGCTCCATTACCAATGCTTGTAAGTAACGGCTATATTTGCTCACAAGCTTTCAAAGAGATATTCAAAGTCTTCATCAATTCTTATACAACCAATTTCATTCATTTAAAAGGGAATTGTAATTCACACAATAAGGTTTGTATGAGGGGAACCTTTATTGTGGTGATTTCAACAAAGCATTTGTAAAGTTTTGCGCTTGAACTTGAGAAGTGTGGTGATAGTTTGGTTGTTAAACTTGAAAAAAACAGTTGCAAAAGCTTGGTGTCTGATCTTGCAAAAAGCACAGGAATAGTTGTTGTTGAGCTATAAAACAAAATCTATAAGTTTGGCACTAGATCTTGTAAAAAGTGTCAGTAGAGGTTTTGATACTTTGTCTGGAAAAGTATTGAGTTTGCTACTTGAACTAGTAAAAAGTAACATTAGGCTTGATTTCTACCTCTAAAGAAATCATAGGCTTGGTTCCTACCAGTAAAGGAATGCTTAGTGGAAAATCTCAAGCGGTGGGCTTGGGAACAGGAGTAGGCCGGTTGGGCTGAACATGTATAAATCGTTCTATCTCAAATATCTCTATCCCTATACTCTTTACTTATTGCTATTTACATTCTAAGTATTTAAATTAATAGCATTAGTTTTATTTAGAGATATTGTTTAAACCAATCAAAGCGATTATATTCACGCGTTTTACAATCTAAATTTATTCCTATTTAATAAAACTCATATTATTGGGCAAAACTTTTTTTACCGAAAAGTTTGAATGAAAGAACTTTATATTCGGTGATACACACTATTCACCCCCTTCTAGTTGGTCTCTAGCCTATTTTGGGGCCAATAAAAAGATTTAATCTAGAATTTCTATTCCAAATTTATTCACTTCGTAAGGCTATAATGCAGATAGAGTTGTTGTTTTATCGAAGGTGATGCTGAAGCATCTTGAGATTTTACAGGCTGAATTTTCGATAGAAGATGTTCAACGGGTTGTCTTTAAGATGGGGAAGGATAAATCGCTAGGGCCGAATAGCTTCAATGAATTTGTTTTATCAATTTTTCTGGGAGCTAGCAGGAGAGGATGTTACTCGTTTCGTTTCGCACTGTATCAATCAAGGTTCCTTGCCTCCCACTCTTAATGATACTCATCTGGTGGTAATTCCAAAAAAATCAACACCTCAATGAGTGAATGACCTACTCCCAATAGCTCTCTGTAATGTTCTTTAAAAATTTATCTCAAAGGTACTTGCTAATCGGCTGCAATTGGGTGCTTCAGGATGTTATTTCAGTTAACCAGAGTGCCTTAATTCCTGATCGGGTCATTACAAATAACACTATGGTTGTTCAAGAGATTATGCACTATCAAAAGAGGCGGTCTCAAGGGGTGAATGGGCTAACAGCGTTTAAGCTTGATATGGCTAAGGCTTTATAACAGAGTTCAATAGGACTTCCTCAACCTTATTATGCTCAAATTAGGATTTCCATATCAATGGGTACAATGTGTTCTAATGTGCCTGTCTATAGTACGGCATAAAATTGTGCATCATGATGAGAATTTTTATTTTTTCATTCCAACTCGGGGAATTAGGCAGGGTGATTCTTTGTCTTCATGCCTTTTTCTCCTTTGTGCGGAAGTGTTGTTATAAATATATAGAGATTAAAGAAAACACATAGAGAAATCTGATATACTGAAGAAGATTAATTTTTTATTCAATAGCATTCTCTATTTATAGAAATAGAGTGTAAATGAAACACTGATTTACAATCCTAATTTATTGGGATTCTAACGACATCCTGCAGACTAGGTAATTTAAAATAAATATAACAGTACAAAAGACCAAGTCAATTTCATAATCAGCAGCTACTTTGGCACGTTTCCAACACTCCTCCTTGTCGAATAGCTGCAAACACCGAGCATGTCCCTCAAAGCTTCAAATCTAGTTTTTGGAAGAGCTTTTGTTAAGATATCTGCAAATTGGACTTCAGTTCTGCAGTAAACTAGGCTGACCTCACGTTCTCTTTGTACTTCTCTTAGAAAGAATAACTTGATCTTGAAGTGCTTGGTAGTATCATGACTAACAGGATCATTTGAGATTGAAATTGCAGCTTGGTTGTCAACATGAATCTGTGTTGGTTTACTTTGCTCCATATGCAGATCTTCAAGTATTTTCCTAATCCAGATTGCTTGATTTGCAGCAGCATTTGCTGCAACATATTCAGCCTCAGCTGTGCTTTGAGCTACAACACTTTGTTTTTTCGAACACCATGAAAACATTCCTGATCCAAAGCAGAAACAGTATCCTGTTGTGCTCCTCATGTCATCAACTGAACCTCCCTAATCGCTATCAGAATACCCATGAAGCATAAAATCCTGAGAGCGACTGTACTGAATGCCAAAATCTGTAGTACCTTTAACATACCTCACAATCCGTTTGGCAGCTTAAAGATGCACTTCACTTGCACAATGCATAAATCTGGAAAGTAGGCTTACTGCAAACATAATATCTGGTCTGGTTGCAGTGAGATACATTAAGCAACCAATGAGGCTTCTGTAGTGGTGTTCATCAATTGTATCAGCTCCATCATCTTTGCTAAATTTCTCCTTTTGGTTCATTGGAGTTGGAGTGCTTTTGCAACCTTCCATATGAAATTTTTTAAGAATTTCCTTTGTATATTTTCTTTGGGCTATGAAAACACCATCATGATCCTGCTTCACTTCCAATCCCAGAAAAAAGGACATCAGGCTGAGGTCTGTCATCTCAAATACTTGAAGCATTTCAGCCTTAAATTGATTTATTAACTCCCCATTATCACCTGTTACAAATAAATCATCAACATAGACAGAAACTATGATTAAGTTAGAATCTGTCTGCTTCACATATAATGTAGCTTCACTTGAGCTTTTGATGAATCCAATGTCAACAAGATAACTGTTAATCCTGCTGTACCAGGATCTAGGGGCCTGTTTAAGGCCATATAAGGCCTTTTTCAACTTGTAAACCTTCTCCTCCTGTCCCTTTACTTGAAATCCCTCAGGCTGCTCTACGAATATTTCCTCCTGCAAATAGCCGTTTAAGAAAGCAGATTTCACATCTAAATGATATACCTTCCATCCCTTTTGTGCACTTAACACCAACAACATTCTGATCGTATCAAGGCGAGCAACTGGAGCAAATGTTTCAGAGAAATCTACTCCAAACACTTGTGCATAGCCCTTCACTACCAATCTCGCCTTGTATTTATTTACAGAACCATCTGGATTGAGTTTGGTTCTATAAACCCATTTGACTCCTATGGGCTGTTTATGTTGTGGTCTGTCGACTAACACCCAAGTATCATTTTTCTCGATCATCCTCAGCTCTTCTTTCATTGCTTCAATCCATTTGTCATCTCTTTCGGCTTCCTTAAATTTTGTAGGTTCTAAAATGGCAACATTGCTTCATGCATAATATCAGACAATAGTCTTGTACCTCTAACTAGAACATGATCAACATCAACAACATCATTAACATTATCAGCATCATTAGCATTGTCATCATCATTAGCATTGTCAGCATCATCAACTTCATTAAAATTATCAACAAACTGCGGTAGGAATCTTGGGCATTCCTTCTTTATTGGCTCTTCCCAGCTCCATTTCTTTTCCTCCATGAATGTGACATCTCTACTTACAAGGATTTTTCCATTTTGGGGTTGAAAAATCCTGTAAGCCTTACAAGTGCTGCTATATCCGATGAAAACTCCTGGTTCAGCCTTTTTGTCAAGTTTGTCTCTTTTCACCTGTGGCACATAAGAGAAACAAAGACAACCAAAGATTTTCAGATTTTGTAAGTTTGGCTTATAACCAAACCATGCTTCGAATGGAGTTTTTCTGCTCAAAACTCTCGTTGGAAGCCTATTAAGAAGAAAAACAGCAGTGTTTGCTGCTTCTGCCCACATCTTCTTCGGTAGCTCCTTTTCATGCAACATACACCTTGCCATTTCCATGATGCTTCTATTCTTTCTTTCACTCACACCGTTTTGCTGTGAGGTGTACGATGTGGTGAATTGATGTTCAATCCCTGCTTCTTCACAAAATCTATCAAAAGTGTGATTAGTATATTCTATCCCATTGTCTGATCTTATTGTGCGTAACCTGCAAGCACTTTGATTCTCCACAAATGCTTTAAATTTCCAGAATATATTTGCAACTTTAGATTTGGATTTGAAGAAATAAATCCAACAAAACCTTGTATAATCATCAATAAATGTAATATAGTACTTATTACCATTTAGAGATGATGTTCTTTGAGGACCTCCAACATCAGTATGTACCAGCTGCAATTTATGTGATGCTCTCCAGGTTGCTTGTGGAAATGGTCTTCTTACTTGATTGCCATATTGACAAGCCACACAATCTTTCAGCTTCTCTCCTAGCAATGGCACACCCCTCACCAAAGCATGTTTCTGCATGTGTAGAAGTCCACCATGATGAAAATGACCAAGCCTTTTGTGCCACAATTCAGCGTTTGTTGTAGTGCAGGCATAAAGCATATGCTCCTCCTCCATCAGATTTAGAGCATAGCTTTTTGCTCTCTTTTTCACCTTAAAAACATCTCTGCCTGTTGCATCTTTAATCAAGCACCATTCATCTTCAAATATGACTTTAAAACCCTTCTCAACCAGCTGTGCAACACTAAGTAAATTTTGGTCAACATCAGGCATATATAAAACATCTGAGATATGTTTCAAACCTGATAAACTTTCGATAGCAACTGTTCCTTTTCCCTTGACTGAAATGAAATTGCCATTTCTAATTTTCACTTTGGAGACCTTGGTTGTGTCAAGCTCTTTAAAAAGCTTTTCGTCATTCGTCATGTGGTTTGTGCACCCACTATCTATCAGCCAAGAATCACTGGAACTGTTGTTTGTAGCATAGCATGTTGCAACAAAGAGTTGTTCTTCATCATGTTGCTCCGTGGACACTTTAGCCTCATCAGTCTCTGAAGATTTTCATATTTTTTCCATGTGTCCCATGTTGCCACACTTCCTGCACTTGATATCAGGCCTCCACCAACACCTTTTCTGAGAATGATTTGTTTTTTTGCAATGCGGACATGGTGGAAAAGCTTCTTTTTTCTGCTTGTAGGAGTTGTCAGACTTTTTGTATGGCCTGCTTTTGTTTTTCTTCTTGTCTTTGCCTCCAGAATTTTGCATTTTTATGTGGAATGCACCATGTACTTCCTCCTCCTTTCTCATCATTCTTCTCTGCTCATGTGCCTGCAAAGCATTTACTAATTCTCCCAAGGAGATACTTGATAGGTCTTTTATTTTCTCCAAAGATGATATCTTGGACTCATATTTTTCAAGTATAGTGACAAGAATTTTTTGCACAATTCTTTCATCTGGAAAATCCTTACCAAGTAGTCGTACCTTGTTCACAATGCCTAACACCTTGTCAACATAGTCTTTAATGGTTTCCTGCTCCGTCATGCTCTGCATCTCGAATTCTCTGATTAAGTTGAGTATTTGCATGCCTTTGACTCTTTCACTGCTTCTATACTCCTTTTTGAGATAATCCCAAATATCCTTGGCAGACTGCAGATTCATTATTCTTGTGAAAATTACATTTGACACAACAGAAAAAAGACAGGCTTTGGCCTTGGACTTTCTGGTTTTCCTCTCTTTGTGATTCTTCTGTTGGGCTGCTGTAGGATTTGGAGGCAATTGACCAACTTCATAGTCTTCTTCTACAGCCTCCCAAAGATCTAGTGCTTCAAGATGAATAGTCATCCTGATAGCCCAAGCTTCATAGTTGTCTCCTTCAAAAATTGGTGGTGCAGCTGTTGTGAATGGTGTGTCAGACTCTATGAATTTTCTCAACTCACAGATCCCTCAAGATATTATCAGCTCTGATACCAATTTGTTGTTATAAATATATAGAGATTAAAGAAAACACACAGAGAAATCTGATATACTGAAGAAGATTGATTTTTTATTCAATAGCATTCTCTATTTATAGAAATAGAGTGTAAATGAAACACTGATTTACAATCCTAATTTATTGGGATTCTAACGACATCCTGCATACTAGGTAATTTAAAATAAATATAACAGTACAAAAGACCAAGTCAATTTCATAATTAACAGCTACTTTGGCATGTTTCCAACAGGAAGACTTATCTTCGCTTTTATCCAGTCATGTAGCTAGGGGCCTTATTCACGGTTGTAAGGGAACAAATGAGGCTCCTTGAGTCAATCATTTATTTTTTTTTTTTGCAGATGATAGCTACCTTTTCTTCCAAGCTAATAGTGATGAGTGTCAACATATCCAAGAATGCCTGCAATTTTATGAATGGGGATCTAGTCAATTTGTCAATTATGCCAAATCTTCTGTTTCTTTCAGTGTCAATGTTCCACATGAAGTTCATCATGAAGTTTATGGTCTTCTAGGTGAAGGTGCTTACTAGTAAGTATTTAGGGATACCTGTTTCTGTGGGTCGATAGAAGATTGCAACGTTGAAATATATCAAAGATAGAGAATGGAAGCGTTATCCATTGTTGGAATAGGAAGAAATTGTCTCACGCGGGCAAAATATTGCTTCTTAAGCTGGTAGCACAAGCTCTTCTAACCTATGTAATGAATGTGTTCTTATTATCCCATCTCTACTTGCCAGGCTTTGCAAAGAATGTTTAATAGTTTTTGGTGGGGGAATTGCGATCGTAGAAGCATTCACTGGAGATCATGGGAGAGCTCAAGTGTTGACAAAAAATGGGAAGGTCTTAATTTCCGTTGAATCCGGGAATTTAATATTTCTCTGTTAGGAAAGCAAGCTTGGCGTACAACAACTAATCCAGACTGTTCGATTTCAAGGATTTTGAAAGCTCATTATTTTCCTACGACCTCTTTTTTTGAGGCTTCGATCGGGGCAAATCCAAGCTTTCTTTGGACTAGCTTATTATCTTATTATCATCACAAGAAATTTTACGAAAAGGAATACGTTGGCAGGTCGGAACTGGCACTTCTATTCGAATTTGGGATGATCCTTGGCTGCAGGAAGCCGACCCTATGATTAGTTCTCCAGCACTGGTAAATTCTAACCTCTGTTTTGTCTCTAATCTAATGACAGATACCGGTGATGCTTGGAATTTTTGAAAATTGTAGTAGAATTTTAATGCTCGGGATCTGCAAGCTATTCTAAAAATCCATTCTCTTTTCATTAACTGATTGATAAATGTTTTTCGTACTATGAGGAAAAGGGTGATTACTCGGTGAAACCAGCGTATTACCAATTAACAAAGGAGTTTAATTTGCAAGCACAAGTTGTTGGGATATTGACTAAATTATGGTATTATTACAAAGTATTTATGGGTTTGTGGTGGAAGGAGTGAATTTTACGAGTTTGGGTTTTTTTTTTGTCACGTCTGCTAGTTTGAATAGTGGACGGCCAATTTTTTTTTGTCCACACCACGCCTGCTAGTCAAAGAAGCGGACATGCACTGTACGCTCTTCACAAACAAATACATGGATTGCATTCGACGACTCCTGCAAAATTTGCAGGATGCTTAAGTTGTCCGCTCTTATGAAGAGTGGACAACTTTTGTCTTTTTTGCCAATCCGCTATTCATAATAGCGGACATGGCAACGCATATTTTCATCCAAATTTTTCAACCAAGGGAAGGGACTTTAATGTGGGTAAAAACCTGATAAAGCAACCGAGTGCTATGTTAATTTTAATCGTGATTCCGGCTAGGATGGATTATATATATAATAGGTATTGGAGAGGTGATCCTATCAATGCCCTTCCAATCCGATATGATAAAACACTAACAAATATTTGTGTGAAAATCTAAAATTATTTTTTCTGAATCTAATTAATTATATGAAAATAATTCATGTATTGTTTTAAATAGAGGATTTACATATGTCGTGTACTGTTACCATCAAATTTTTGAGATAAAAAAAGGAAACTAATTAAACTTGTTCATTTTGTTTAATCGGAAATTTTTTTTTTCTTAAAAAAATAATCTACCTGAAACTATATGTAAAATTAATTGTAATAAAATCTAACCTGAAGTTATATAGTAAATTTACTGGAGCATTGATTCATAAATTAAAAAACAAGGATAGTCCATAAGTCTTGAAGTTTTTGTAATTACAAGAATAAACAAAACATAAAACCAAATTGCAAGATGAATCAATTTTGACGTCTTCCTTTCCGTTGAGGCTGTATCCGTCTAACCGGTTGTGTGTGCAATCGTCTGTGATGAATCATTTTGAACTATGGATGTTATTCCATAATAAGGCTGTGTGATACCTTGATATTGGTAAGATGGAAAACTAGACAAGTCTGGACAATGTTCTACCGAAGATGGCCGAGTAAATGTTTAAAAGTTCATATTAGCAAAAATGGTTGACACCTTAATAAAAAATCATATTAGAAAAAATCATATTAACAAAATGGTTGACACCTTAATAAAAAAATATGTCTTGATGTACCTGATGTACAGCTTCTATTACTTCAATAGCTTGATCCAGTGAAAAATAAAAAAAAAAAAATTATACAAAGTTTGCCCATCTAAAACATAAGAAAAGAAATGAAGAAGATGATGAATAGGGAAGGAAAGAAGGTGAGTGAATGAAATACAGATAAAATTAAAGTGGGTGGGTGAAAATTGAGTAGAGTATTTTATTCCTGCCATTGCTTTTTCACACGCAATGGTAGGAATAAATAACGACAGACGTTGATCAATGTTTGATCAACGGCTGTGGTGGACAAAAAAAGTCCGCTTTTGTAAAAAGCGGACAACACGTACGCTTTTCACAAAAGCGGATGTAAAGACAGCACATTATGGCACTCTTTCAATTTTGAAGTGATTTGAAGTCTTTTTATTCCCTCAAAAATCCAGGTTTTCCTGTGGCGGATTGGTGCTCTTTCGTTACCAACACTCTTAAATCTTCAATCAAAACATGTTGAGCTTAATGTTATGTGTCCTATATGTCGCCTTGTAGAGGAATCAATTGAGCATGCCTTCTTGGAGTGAGATTTTGCCAGGTCTGTTTGGGCAACAAGAGCATTCAATTTGGTACAATCTTAATCAATTTCTTTCTTTGATTGGTGGAATGGGTGTTGTAACACTACTGAGTAACGTTCGGAGTTTATTTCAATGATTTTGTAGGGATTATGTGATGCGGGCCACTAGTAGTAAAAGGGATCAGCAATTTAACTTGGAAACAGTTACTTGTCATGAAAATAAATTAAAAACATATTTTAAATTGTATCTTTATTTTAATTACAATTATTTTATAATTAGAATTAGGAATAGATTTTATTCTAAGAATCCTAAATTGATAAGGATTCCTATTTTTTTTTTTTTTGTATTTTAATTTATTTAGTATTTTTTTTATTTAATCTAATTAAGAAGTTTAGACTATTAAGAAGTTTTGATTATTTAGGAATTTTATTACATTTAGGATAGTTTACCTATAAATAGGCTATAATGTAGTTTGTAATAGATAGTTTTTCTTGATCAATAATATTTTTGGAATTAATTCCAATTCCCTGCTTTTGTGAATTTTGCGAAATTCAATTAGCAGAAGGCTAATTTCCGGCATCTTGTGCGATCAATGGATCTTAGTGTTTTGTTCGAAATTTCCGCTGCATCATTATGGTAAACAAAAATGATGTTGTATGGAATGATCATCGTAGTTCACCTCAACAAGTTGTGGTACAAGCTATGGCGCTTCTTCATGCATGGCAGGGTGCTCTTAAAAATGATCGGATGGCTAATCAACAGCCTGGTTGCGGTTTCCCTATCAGGCCGAATAGGTTGCTGCCTTCGTGAAATGTAATGTTGATGGGGCCATTTTCATCTCCTTTGGATTTAATAATTGAAGATTGTATTTCCCTAGTGTTTGTTTTTTATTCTTGTATTTTTACACATGTTAATCAGATAACGAATTGAGTCGCTCATAAATTAGCTTCGGTGCTTCGGCGTCTATTTCTGTGTCTGATCGTGGGGTGTGGTGTTTTGTTCCACTTCTGTTTGTCCAAGATGTATTAGTCCTAGATGTTTAATAGAAGATTGTTTCCCTTAAAAAAAAATAGATATAAACATCTACTTTTATATATAGAATGCAGAATTCTACTCCTATTATTTAAATAATAAATAAAAGATATTATCTAATCCCTTTTAAGTAATAAGTAATAACTAATGACAACCATCTTCTTCTTCAAAAAAAAAAAAAAAAAAAAAGACAACCAATTATATTTTGCAATCAATAAAATATACAATTAGGATATTCTGTATAGACGACTGTTTGCTGTCACATGGACGACCACAATAATTGATAAATTGTACAAGTTCTATTTTTTTTTAAAAGAAAAAACTTGATTTTACTTTTAATTAAATACAAAATTATCACATGCATAATTAAGTAAATTAATTGAATAAACAGATCTTCCATATATCAATATTCATAAATATACCAAAGTTGACTTGTGCACGCGCATTCTCGATCTTTATAAGTTATTTTCAATTATTAATTATGATAAAGAAATACAGAGTATAATTTTTTTTCTTCTGAGATTTGAAGTAACAATTTTATGAAATATTAGTCTACGGTGAATAACACATGTTTGATTTTTTATTATATATTGTTTGAAATATTGATGATTGAAATTTCTATTAATATTAGTAATGACTAGATTCCACATAGGGTTTGCTGCAACCAATTAGATTTCCTGTATTATTTTAAAACTAACTTCCCATTCCCCAACTCTTTATATATAAAAATAAAAAAATTCTTACTTTGATTAAAAGAAAATTATTGTAATCCATAAAGATCCGTGTCTCTGCACATTTTCTTTTAAAATATTGCATAAGTTCCACGTGTCCTAGAGCAATGGATAATTGTCAATTTTTAGTGTTTATTTATAATTATTTATCAAAACAAACCATATAATTAACCGGTAAAGATTTGCGTAACAATTTCCATCAAATGGTTAAACTCAAACCTGCAGGAGAGAGAATAGTGACACGAGAAAGAAGATGCAGAGATAGAGAAAGGAAAAGATAGGAGAGCGAAGGATAATTACAATAAAAAGATAATTACAATCAAACACATTAAAATATTTAGAGAAAGAGGATAGAGAGAAATATTTTCAAATAAAAACCTAAAAAACAATAATAGGGAAATAACCAAAACAAATTGATATTAAATATCTATTTTTTTCTTTTTGTGGTCGAGAGCATGCCAGAAATTTTAAACATATTTCACATGTATAAATCAAAGATGCTATAAATTAGAGTAAATGTGCCTAGACTTCTATACTACTTATTCCTTTTGGAATAATAGGGAATGCAAATTCAAATAAAATTGTTTTTCCCAAAATTTGAGTTTGAATACCATTATCACAGACAGTAAATGGGTATAACATAGTAATAAAAGGTGTTCCCAATCTTACTCCTGAATTCAAATTTTTTACCAATATCAAATAAGTTTTATAACAATATCCTTTATTACAAATTTTTACTTTGGGTAATTTATAATGTATAATTAATTTTGATCCATTTGCAGAACTTAATTTTTCAGAAGTTTTTTGATAATATTTTGTGGGTATTAATCCTTCTTGAATACAATTTTGATCAGCACCAGTATCAATTAAAGCCAAAGTAGTAAAATGAAATTCATCTTCTATTACAATATCTAATTTTACTAACCATTTTTTATAATTAACTTTATTAATTCTATTAACATACTCTTCATCATCTTGTTCCTTGATAATAATTCCTTTATTCTTATTATTATTAGTAGTAGGTGAATTATTTTGGTGTACTGTATTATTTAATTGAATCTTAAAAGTTTCTTCTTCAAGAATAGTTATTCTATTTTCCAAGTTTTTTAATTGTGTAATTTCTTTATGTAAAGTTTTTATTTCTTCTTGTAATTCTTTAATAGATACTTCTTTTGGTGTATTAAATCTATCATATATTTCTTTAACATTATATGGAGTATAATTCTTGGGTTCTCTGTTTCCTATCATATCTTTTAATTTTTGTAAATAAATTCTTTTATCTTCAGGATTATCAATTTTTTCAATTAAATCAAATAGAAATTCTTGTTCATTTGTTAGCATATTTATTTTTTCACAATTACAAGTTCCTATGCATTCACAACTATCTGACTCAGTTTCACTGTCACTATTACTAATAATATTTAAATCATTTTCTGAATAGTCTGAGATTTCTGATTCTGAATCCGTTGATTCATTTATTAAAATTTTCATAATGTTATCTTTTAGGTCGTCTGAAATATCCAAATTGTTTATTTTTTGTTTTGTTTTACAATTTTTTGAATAATGTCCCTGTTTTCCACAAGTATAGCAGATGACTATATCTTTTTTACCTTTTCTAAAATTTTTTCTTCTCTTTTTAAAAGTATTTTTAACAACTGGTTGTGCTTCATTAAATTTATTTTCCTTTTGATTATACTTTTTATAATATCTTTTCTTATACCCAAATTTTTTCTTTCTAGATTTTCCTTTATATTTTAATGATGGGGCTTTTATTGTTTCATAACCATATTGTTGACAAAAAGATCCCAATTCTTTTCTTCCTACTATATTATCTTTCTTTAATTTAGATTTAAAATTCATATCTGAACAAATTAATAAGCCTTCGTGATTAATATAATTTATCAATTGTCCATAAGTTAAATCAGGATAAGGAATAATACCGTTGAACTCTGCTCTCAACTTTTCTCTAATTCTATCAGCAAATAATTTAGGTAAACCAGCAATAAATCTTTCTTTCCAATAAGGATTATTACAGTCTTCTCTAGTCATCACTTTAGTTAAAAATAAATCTTTATACCAACGAAAATCTTGCAATTTAGGACAGGTTAAATTTTGTAATATTTCAGAGTTTCTGTCTTGATAAATTCTAGGGTCTCCTACAAATCCTTTTAATATAGCAAAAAGTAAAGTTGGAATAATATCATCTTCTTCAGTTTGTATTCTTTGATTATTTTCTTCTTTAATAACTATTTTTTTAGCGTTTACTATTTTATTTTTATCTTCTTGGGTTACGTAATAATCCCACCAACATTTTAATTGACCAGTAAAGCCTGCTACTAGTACTTGTAATACTTGCAGTTCAGAATTATTTTTTGATCTTGCTGCAGTAGCTGCCATAGACATTTCTTGTAATAAATTTATTATTTGATATTCAGCTAAACCGTCTATATTCCATTCACAAACAGATTCACCATCATATCTAGCCTGCAGTATATCTTTTCTTTCTTCAAATTGCGTATCAGGGGGTGTTGGTCTTGAATAATAATTTTTTGTTCTAGGCAAAGGAGTGTATGTATTAAATTTAATTTTTTGAATAAATTGTTCGTCTTTAATTTGATCAAATTGATTTACCAAATGTTCAATATCGCTTATTTCAGTTTCTGTATCAGAATCTTTATTTATTACTAAAATTTGTTTATTTTTCATATCATCTAAAATATTTTATTGTGCTAATCTAGCTTCAATTTTATCTAATACAGAATCTTCCTTTTTGAAATTAATTTTAATTCCAGGTTCACAAGGTTTAAATATTGGTGTTTCTATTTTAGATGTTGAGGCTTGATTAGTTTTTGGTACTATTTTTTGTGGAGATTGTACTACACATTCAACTCTGTTAAGTTGTTCAGAAATAGTATTTAATACTTGATTGGAATAATTGTTTTGACAAATTACTTGCATTATTTCTTTAGTTGGATTATTTTCATTCATATCTATTCTTCTAAATGGTGTTCCAATAAATGTTTCATCATTATTATTTATTATTATACTTTCTAAAGGTGGATGAATAGATACAACAGATTCATTATTTGTAGTTTTCTAAAGTTTTGCAATTTTATTATTAACATTAATTTCTCTGAAGGGATATTCGATATTATTTTGTCTACAATAAAATTCAAACCACGTAAATAAAGGAATATCTACCTGTAAATTTTCCATCTTCTTATACCAAAGAGTTCTAAATTCATTCAATTGTTCTTTTGTAAAATTATTAAAATACCAATTACGTTTATCATCATTATAATTTGCATATAAATCTTGTTTTAAATATTCTTTATTAATTTCAAAATTTTCCATAATTAATTTCATTCAATTATTATTATTATTTAATACAGAAAATGTTTCCATTTGAGTTCTTGTTGGACTCATATCATCCCTTATTTCTTCATAAATTGGTCTTGGAATATTTTCACTAAAATCAACACTTGATAAATTAAAATTTCTTTCAAAACTAGACCGAGGTAAAGTATTATTGCTTGACGATGGCCTATTATTCGAATAAACAGATGTTCGAGCAGGTTGACTTAAATTAGATGAAAAATCTATTCTAACAGTACCATTGCTGTGTTCAATAATTCTAGATGTTTGATTATTTATTTCTAAGGGTCTAGGTTCACAAATTTCTGTTAAATCCCAAGATCCTGATCTACTTATTTCATTCCAATTTAATCTTTTAGGTATTTGAATATTAGAGTGCGCTCTATTTGCTTCAAATAATAAAGTCTCATTTCTTTTAAAATTTCTTTTCGATCTAGGATTAAGAGTAGTGGTCATCACCTTATAATAAATCCTATATATAATAGCAACAGATCTCACGTTTTCCTTAAATTCCAAATTTTTTGTCTTAACAGTCAAAGTTAATGTATCTAAAATATTTGGATCAAATAAACTAATAGAAAATCCAGGATAACAATTAAAATATACAGGTCCATTTGCCAAATTTGTTTCAGCCATTGCAAGCAAAGAATTAGTAAAATTAATATGCCTTCCATCACGCAAACACATCAAAACAGGAATATCAAGTCCTAATCGAAACAAAGGCTTTATAGCAATTTGTACAGAACTGATATGTAAAAATTTATATTTTCAGCAGGACCTTTTAAAACTAGAGGAGATCATTTTATAGACTAATTAACAATCTAAAATTGCATCAAATGGTACAGTATAAGATTTAAAAATTCCAATAATACATTTAGTCAGAGTTTTAATAATTCTCAACTTTCGTGTTATTCTTAAAAATTCATTTTCATCAAAATTTCTATTTCTAATTTTTAATTTGGTTTCATAAAACTGAATTAACAAAGTTAGTTTTCCCAACAGTAAACTCAATTCTTGCATGTTGACCAAATCTAGTTGATTAATAGCATTAATAAAATTATCAGATATTTGATTATTTTGTAGTTCAACAGGAAACATGCTTAACTTAACTTAAATAAATATTAATAAATAGTAACAAAACCATGATAAAATGACGTTTGCTTTGAAAATCTAAACAATTGCACCAACCTTCAATATGAAAATCAGTATGTTCTGCATATATTTTTTCTTCAAAATCTAGTAATTCATTTTTGAAATACAATAATTCTTCAAAACTATATAAATCTAAAAGTTCAAAATTTAAAATAATCTTGTCGATATGGCGACGCATAATTGATCAAAAGTTTGAATTACCTTTATTAAACAAAGTTTTACAAGGATTTGAAGTTTGAATACATAAGTCTGATTCCTGAGATTTGGAACAAGAAGTTTGAACAAGAGGTAAGGTAGACTCTGATTGGTTTGAAATACATATACAAGGGTTGAATAATAACTGTAAGTCTAAGGTTCTTTTACAAAGGGCTGTAGAGATGATCAAAGGTTTTTTATTTTCTGAAATGTTGATAATTGTTGTGTGTAGCTTCGCGCGCGTTCTCTGGCTCTCAAAAAACCTTCTTAAATAACCAAAAGAAGAGAAATAGAGATAAAATATCTCCTGCTGTGACTACTGTTGCAAGATGTTGAGTTGTCCAAGCTTCTGCTGAGTTTATTCAATAATGCTCCTGAGTTGTCCAAGCTGCTGCTGAATTTATCCAATAATGCTGATGAGTTGTCCAAGCTGAAAGTTGTTTCGTCTGACAAAATGAATGATTCAAAGGATGAAGCCAAAACTGGTTTGTCTGCCAAGATGCTTTGAAGAATGAGTTCGAATAATGCCAAAACGTGTTAATGGCAAGAGACATTTATCCTGAAGAAACACGTGAGTTTATCCAAAATTACTTTTCTTAAAAGATGTTTATCTGACGTCATTGCTTACGCATTTTAAAATTTGCCAAAACATTTTAATTCTGAACACTGCATTTTGAATAATTTGCCTTAAATTTTGCTTGAGATAAAAGATCTCAACAGGCTTTTTTACTCTTTTTATTTATTTATTTACTCACTACCTTTATTGTTGCCTAGACTATTGCAGAATTAGTCCAGCAGGTAGACTATAGCCTTAAGTTTTGCCTAAGCTGCCACAAAGGGTTTTCAGCTTAGCGCGCTTATTTTATTTTACATTTTGATTACAATTTACTTATTACATTTAGACCAATTTTACATTTTAAAAATCAATATCACCAAATGGGTCTTGACTATCTTGAAATAATTTGGAAATTACTTTTTTCTTTGTAGTTGACAAACTTGATTCTGATTCAGAGTCACTTGATGTTGAACTAGCTTTTGCCAAGATATCTACAACTTCTTCTTCAGTCTTTGCTTATGAAATAAGTTTGATCAAATTTTCCTTGTCACGCTGTAATTTGCTCTTTTCAACAGGAGGTTTTTCTGAGTTGAGTTTCTTCAAACAAAAGTTTTCGACAATTTCTGGGGTCATGACACTGGGGTCATAATTATCCCAAAATTTTATTCTGAATTCTCGAAATAAAAGTGGTAATGGGGTTTCCTTTTCATAATGATATGTCCAGGAAAGAATCCATGGAACGGAGAAGATACTGGCAAATCTTATCAATTTGTCTGGCTCAGCATTATTATAAAATTCCAAAAACTTATTATAGCTTTTAGTGACCAAGGTAGGGAAGATCTCAAGGATCGGACCATAATACTTAGCCCATCTTACAAACCAATTTGGAAAAACACCATTGAAATCTTTATGAAAATAGAAAAACCAAGAATGATTAAAAAATCTTAATAAAAAGGCTTTATACCAAGCTTCTTGATATTCATAATAATTATAAGTCTTATAAGGGTTGGTAGTTAAGATTTGGGAAGTAAAAGCTTTTTTATTCCAATCATTTAAAGAAATAACTTTGACAATTTTGACTTTACTGTAATTAACTTTAATATTGTCTTGAATATGTTCGATTTCAACAGAACCAGATAACACAAGGATTGACTCATAATACTCTCTATTTTTAGACGGGTCTGACTCAATGTAATAAAAATTTTGAGGAAATATTTTAGGAATAAGTTTAGAAAAATCAAAGTTTTCAAGCAAAAATATTTCTTCAGGTTCTAAAACTTTAATAAACTGTCTAAGAGGATTTGGAATATACTGACTAACGGTTTTCTTTATGTTTGAGGAAGTAGAAGGAGCTGAGAGTTTTGCCAAAACAGAAGGAAAAGAAGGTAAAGGACTTTGTGGACGAAAATTTAAATAAGGAGCTCTGGGTCGAGTTGGAACAAGAGGAGAAAATCTATTTGGAGAAAGAATTGGATTTTGATTATTTTGATTATTTTCCAAAGAGGCTTTTGTCAAAACTTTCTTCATGATCCCTGTAAAAATTCACGGGATAAAAAATCAGGTAAACTATTAGCCTCGCCTTTGATATTCCTTATCCTGATTTAACTTATGGACAATTGATAAATTATATTAATCACGAAGGCTTGTTAATTTGTTCAGATATGAAATTTAAATCTAAATTAAAGAAAGATAATATAGTAGGAAGAAAAGAATTGAGATCTTTTTGTCAACAATATGGTTATGAAACAATAAAAGCCCCATCATCAAAATATAAAGGAAAATCTAGAAAGAAAAAATTTGGGTATAAGAAAAGATATTATAAAAAGTATAATCAAACGGAAAATAAATTTAAAGAAGCACAACCAGTTGTTAAAAATACTTTTAAAAAGAGAAGAAAAAATTTTAGAAAAGGTAAAAAAGATATAGTCATCTGCTATACTTGTGGAAAACAGGGACATTATTCAAAAAATTGTAAAACAAAACAAAAAATAAACAATTTGGATATTTCAGATGACCTAAAAGATAACATTATGAAAATTTTAATAAATGAATCAACGGATTCAGAATCAGAAATCTCAGACTATTCAGAAAATGATTTAAATATTATTAGTAATAGTGACAGTGAAACTGAGTCAGATAGTTGTGAATGTATAGGAACTTGTAATTGTGAAAAAATAAATATGCTAACAAATGAACAAGAATTTCTATTTGATTTAATTGAAAAAATTGATAATCCTGAAGATAAAAGAATTTATTTACAAAAATTAAAAGATATGATAGGAAACAGAGAACCCAAGAATTATACTCCATATAATGTTAAAGAAATATATGATAGATTTAATACACCAAAAGAAGTATCTATTAAAGAATTACAAGAAGAAATAAAAACTTTACATAAAGAAATTACACAATTAAAAAACTTGGAAAATAGAATAACTATTCTTGAAGAAGAAACTTTTAAGATTCAATTAAATAATACAGTACACCAAAATAATTCACCTACTACTAATAATAATAAGAATAAAGGAATTATTATCAAGGAACAAGATGATGAAGAGTATGTTAATATAATTAATAAAGTTAATTATCAAAAATGGTTAGTAAAATTAGATATTGTAATAGAAGATGAATTTCATTTTACTACTTTGGCTTTAATTGATACTGGTGCTGATCAAAATTGTATTCAAGAAGGATTAATACCCACAAAATATTATCAAAAAACTTCTGAAAAATTAAGTTCTGCAAATGGATCAAAATTAATTATACATTACAAATTACCCAAAGTAAAAATTTGTAATAAAGGATATTGTTATAAAACTTATTTGATATTGGTAAAAAATTTGAATTCAGGAGTAATATTGGGAACACCTTTTATTACTATGTTATACCCATTTACTGTCTGTGATAATGGTATTCAAACTCAAATTTTGGGAAAAACAATTTTATTTGAATTTGCATTCCCTATTATTCCAAAAGGAATAGGTAGTATAGAAAATAATATTAATTTAATAGAAAATAAGCATAAACAAATAAAATTTTTAATTGATGAAATAACTGAAAAAAGAATAGAAGAACAATTACAGAATAATGATGTTAAACTAAAAATAAAAGAGATTGAAGAAATGTTTACAAAAAATGTTTGTGCTACTATTCCTAATGCTTTTTGGAATAGAAAACAACATATAGTTAATTTACCTTATATTAAAGATTTTAATGAAAAAGATATTCCAACAAAGGTAAAATCTAATCATATGTCTGAAGAATTAGAAAAAACTTGTAGAAAAGAAATTCAAGACTTAAAAGAAAAGGGATTAATTAGAGACTCAAAATCACCATGGTCATGTTCGGCTTTTTATGTTATGAATTCTGCAGAAATTGAGAGAGGAACTCCCAGGTTGGTTATAAATTATAAACCTTTAAATAAAGTGTTACAATGGATTAGATATCCAATACCCAATAAACGAGACTTGTTAAAAAATTTATATAATGCAAAAATTTATTCAAAATTTGATATGAAATCTGGGTTTTGGCAAATAGGTATTAATGAACAAGATAGATATAAGACTAGTTTTAATGTACCTTTCGGTCATTATGAATGGAATGTTATGCCCTTTGGTTTAAAAAATGCTCCTTCTGAATTTCAGAATGTTATGAATGATATTCTTAAGCCAATAAGTAATTATTCAATTGTCTATATTGATGATGTCTTGGTATATTCAGAATCTATTGACCAACATATTAGTCATTTAAAAAAGTTTTATAATGTTATTCATACTAATGGTTTAGTAGTTTCAGCAACAAAAATGAAATTATTTCAGACAAAGGTGAGATTTTTGGGATATGACATAGACAAAGGTACAATTAAGCCTATAAATAGAAGTCTAGAATTTACTTCAAAATTTCCGGATGAAATAAAAGAGAAAAAACAATTACAGAGATTTTTAGGATGTTTAAATTATGTACATGATTTTTTCAAAGACTTAGGAAAACTTTGTATACCATTATATGATAGGTTAAAAAAGAATCCTAAACCTTGGACAGAAGAACATACAAGAATAGTTAGATTAATTAAAGAAAAAATTAAGAGTTTACCTTGTTTAAACATTCCACATCCTGATGCATTTTTAATTGTAGAAACAGATGCAAGTGAAATTGGATTTGAGGGAATTTTAAAGCAAAAAGAACCCAATAAAGACAGAGAAGATTTAGTTAGATTTTATTCTGAAAATTGGAATCCTGCTCAAAAAAATTATTCAACCATTAAAAAAGAAGTTTTAAGTATTGTTTTATGTATTATGAAGTTTGAAGACGACTTATATATAAAAAAATTTCTATTAAGAATTGATTGTTTATCTGCTAAATACGTGTTAGAAAAGGATGTTAAAAATTTGGTTTCTAAACAAATATTTGTACGATGGCAAGCTCTATTAAGTAATTTTGACTTTGAGATTGAGTATATCAAAGGCAAGGCTAATAGTTTACCTGATTTTTTATCCCGTGAATTTTTACAGGGATCATGAACAAAGTTTTGACAAAAGCCTCTTTGGAAAATAATCAAAATCCAATTCTTTCTCCAAATAGATTTTCTCCTCTTATTCCAACTCGACCCAGAGCTCCTTATTCAAATTTTCGTCCATAAAGTCCTTTACCTTCTTTTTCTTCTGTTTTGGCAAAACCCTCAGCTCCTTCTACTTCCTCAAACATAAAGAAAACCGTTAGTCAGTATATTCCAAATCCTCTTAGACACTTTATTAAAGTTTTAGAACCTGAAAAAATATTTTTGCTTGAAAACTTTGATTTTTCTAAACTTATTCCTGAAATATTTCCTCAAAATTTTCATTACATTGAGTCAGACCCGTCTAAAAATAGAGAGTATTATGAGTCAATCCTTGTGTTATCTGGTTCTGTTGAAATCGAACATATTCAAGACAATATTAAAGTTAATTACAGTAAAGTCAAAATTGTCAAAGTTATTTCTTTAAATGATTGGAATAAAAAAGCTTTTACTTCCCAAATCTTAACTACCAACCCTTATAAGACTTATAATTATTATGAATATCAAGAAGCTTGGTATAAAGCCTTTTTATTAAGATTTTTTAATCATTCTTGGTTTTTCTATTTTCATAAAGATTTCAATGGTGTTTTTCCAAATTGGTTTGTAAGATGGGCTAAGTATTATGGTCCGATCCCTGAGATCTTCCCTACCTTGGTCACTAAAAGCTATAATAAGTTTTTGGAATTTTATAATAATGCTGAGCCAGACAAATTGATAAGATTTGCTAGTATCTTCTCCGTTCCATGGATCCTTTCCTGGACATATCATTATGAAAAGGAAACCCCATTACCACTTTTATATCGAGAATTCAGAATAAAATTTTGGGATAATTATGACCCCAATGTCATGACCCCAGAAATTGTCGAAAACTTTTGTTTGAAGAAACTCAACTCAGAAAAACCTCCTGTTGAAAAGAGCAAATTACAGCGTGACAAGGAAAATTTGATCAAACTTATTTCAGAAGCAAAGACTGAAGAAGAAGTTGCAGATATCTTGGCAAAAGCTAGTTCAACATCAAGTGACTCTGAATCAGAATCAAGTTTGTCAACTACAAAGAAAAAAGTAATTTCCAAATTATTTCAAGATAGTCAAGACCCATTTGGTGATATTGATTTGTAAAATGTAAAATTGGTCTAAATGTAATAAGTAAATTGTAATCAAAATGTAAAATAAAATAAGCCCGCTAAGCTGAAAACCCTTTGTGGCAGCTTAGACAAAACTTAGGGCTATAGTCTACCTGCTGGACTAATTATGCAATAGTCCAGGCAACAATAAAGGTAGTAAGTAAATAAAAAAAAAAGAGTTAAAAAGCCTGTTGAGATCTTTTATCTCAAGCAAAATTTAAGGCAAATTATTCAAAATGCAGTGTTCAGAATTAAAATGTTTTGGCAAATTTTAAAATGCATAAGCAATGATGTCAGATAAACATCTTTTAAGAAAAGTAATTTTGGATAAACTCACGTGTTTCTTCAGGATAAATGTCTCTTGCCATTAACACGTTTTGGCATTATTCGAACTCATTCTTCAAAGCATCTTGGCAGACAAACCAGTTTTGGCTTCATCCTTTGAATCATTCATTTTGTCAGACGAAACAACTTTCAGCTTGGACAACTCATCAGCATTATTGGATAAATTCAGCAGCAGCTTGGACAACTCAGGAGCATTATTGAATAAACTCAGCAGAAGCTTGGACAACTCAACATCTTGCAACAGTAGTCACAGCAGGAGATATTTTATCTCTCTTTCTCTTCTTTTGGTTATTTAAGAAGGTTTTTGGAGAGCCAGAGAACGCGCACGAAGCTACACACAACAATTATCAACATTTCAGAAAATAAAAAACCTTTGATCATCTCTACAGCCCTTTGTAAAAGAACCTTAGACTTACAGTTATTATTCAACCCTTGTATATGTATTTCAAACCAATCAGAGTCTACCTTACCTCTTGTTCAAACTTCTTGTTCCAAATCTCAGGAATCAGACTTATGTATTCAAACTTCAAATCCTTGTAAAACTTTGTTTAATAAAGATAATTCAAACTTTTGATCAATTATGCGTCGCCATATCGATAAGATTATTTTAAATTTTGAACTTTTAGATTTATCTAGTTCTGAAGAATTATTGTATTTCAAAAATGAATTACTAGATTTTGAAGAAAAAATATATGCAGAACATACTGATTTTCATATTGAAGGTTGGTGCAATTGTTTAGATTTTCAAAGAAAACGTCATTTTATCATGGTTTTGTTACAATTTATTAATATTTATTTAAGTTACGTTAAGCATGTTTCCTGTTGAATTACAAAATAATCAAATATCTGATAATTTTATTAATGCTATTAATCAACTAGATTTGGTCAACATGCAAGAATTGAGTTTACTTTTGGGAAAACTAACTTTGTTAATTCAGTTTTATGAAACCAAATTAAAAATTAGAAATAGAAATTTTGATGAAAATGAATTTTTAAGAATAACACGAAAGTTGAGAATTATTAAAACTCTAACTAAATGTATTATTGGAATTTTTAAATCTTATACTGTACCATTTGATGCAATTTTAGATTGTTAATTAGTCTATGAAATGATCTCCTCTAGTTTTAAAAGGTCCTGCTGTTTTTGGTATCAGAGCTCGGTGGGGGTATTAGGAGATATTTTTGTTGAACTAATCCTTTTAGATTTTATGTTTGTTAAGTTTATACAAAGAAATTTGATAGTGAAGGTTGGTCTGGTTGATGATGAAATGTTGGTCAGCCCTGGAGGCGTAGCGTTGGTCAGCCGTAAGAGCCCGTAGAGCCAGGTGGTCCCGATACGCTGGGTGGTCCCGTTATTCATCAACAGGTTCTAATTGCATTATCTTATTTCTGAGAATAGATTTAACAAGTATAAGATTTAAAATGAATAGAATAACAAGAATATTTTCTAATCGTGAACTAGGTTCTACTTCCAGGAATAGTAATAATATTGAAGAAGAAATTAATTCAATGAAAATTAATATTAGTAAAATAGAGAATGACTTGATGGATTGGACAATACCAAAGCAAGATATTAGTACTATTTATTCTGTTGGAACATTTGAATTTTTAACTGATTATGCTATTAAAACAGCTGAACAAACTGTTGTTATAAACCAAGAACATGAGAATATCCAATTATTTTCAGAAAAAACAATAAACGAACATAAATTGATTAAAATAACTACTCCGTGGAGTGGCTGGAAATTGAACGTCATTTCAACTGCCAACTTTCCTAAACTTCCCGACTTCCACTTCCTTAAAGTTCTCCCCTCAATTAACTGTTTCCTTTAAACTTCTATTGAACTTCCACCGCTTAATTAACTAATTAAATTCCTGTAACAACAATAAAGTTACGGTGGAAACAAAATCTTTTTAGTAATTTTTAATTTTCCAAGATAAATTCCAAATCTCCCAACATGCTTAATTACTGTTCATGAAATATCGATTTTAGTAATTTTTTCTTCGAATTATACTATTTTTTCTTCTTTTTTTTTTTTTTCTTCTTCTCTACCACAGCCACCGTGTCTTTTCTTTTTCTTAGTTTTTCTTCGATTTTATTAATTTTTCTTCTATTTTCGTCATTGTTCTTCCTTTTTTCAATTGTAAGTATTTTTTATTTTCGTCAATTTTTCGTCATTGTTCTTCCTTTTTTTTTTATTGCAAGTATTTTTTTTTTTTGTTCAACACACTGTTTTATCAATTTTCTTCATTGTTCTTTTTGTTCAATTATAATCTTTTTCTGTGCTATTCAGCATATTTTTTCACTTTTTTTTTCTATTTTGTTCTTTAATCCTTTTTTTTTTATCGCTTTCTTCATTTATTTTTGTAATTCTTTTGGGGTTATACATTTTCTTATATTTTTTATGTAATATATTCTCTACATTTTTTTTCATGTTTTTGGGTTTTTCTTTTGCGAACCATTAAAAACAATAAAAAAATAACAAGTATATATATATATATATATAACACAAAATAACAAGATAGATTTAAAAAAAATGCAAAAATAAAAAACCACAATTATATACATTTTAGCATGTCTTATATATCATCCCAAATAGCAAGATGATAATAATAATAATAATAATAATAATAGTCTCGAATTGGCCCTCAAATCATAGTTTAGCAAACAAATTATTCCTTCTTTGCAAATAAAAATACAACCATTATTTCATTACGTCAAATAATATATGTAAATAAGAAAAGCAGCTGAGCTTATCTCAATTGATGCATATAATTTTAAACTTTCAAAATAACAAATTATATATATATATATATATAAGCATTTGGAATTGCATTATGGAAACAAAGATAAAGGGAAGTGATAAGATGGTCCACTCTCCACATCACCAAATAAAACATGTCTATATTCTTTGTTTTTGGCTAACCATCACAACGAAAACAACCGCACTGTTTTCTGATGTTCTTTCTTTCCTTTTTTGTTTTTTTTAAATAAAGAAATGGTTGGTTTTGTAACAATTATTCCAATTACAATGGATTTTGGATAAGATACTTTTCCCTGTTTTATACTATAATATGAAATATACTGTGATATGTAGAACATGCATTATTCAACTAAATTCGGCAAAGCTCACATTTTTCAGTTTTTTGTTATTTTCTCTTAGTTGTGAAATGGTACAGGTAATAAAGTAGTTACCTCACCTAGCAGCGATGTCAGATGTGCGTGCTTGTGTGTTGCAAGGCTTTATCAAATTTAGTGGGAATAGTTAATAAAAAAAAAAAAAAAAAAAATTGTGGTTTCACACAGTAACGTTTCCCTATCAAAATATTTCCCTGTATGTGGTAAATTCTGCACTATTTCCAGTTTTGTAATGTTTTGGGTGCGATCCATTAACCGAGTGAGCGGACGTATGTTTTTGTAGTCAAAAGTGGTCTCCCAGTAAGTCTACCAGTCAAATTAACAAACAAACAAGTGCCCAAATTTGAGGACAGCGGGCCCTGAAAAGTCCAATTTCAGAGATGGCGGACTAACTTTTTTGCTGGCGTAGGAATCTATGTCAAAGTTATCCGAGAACAGTAAAAGCAGACGTTGACAATAGGGGTGAGCATGGACTGGTTCGGTTTAAAACCCAAATTGAATTGAAAAAAACTGAACAAAAAAACACTGTATTTTATAAACCAATCCGATCCAAACTAAATTTTGGTTCGGTTCTGTCCAAACCAAACCAGTTCGGTTTAGACTAGATCGAACCAAAAACATCAACTTCTTAAAAAAAATAAAAGCAAAACAAAAATTTTATATAAGTAGTTTGTTTAAAAAAAATTAACTTAAAAAATCATTAATACTAAATAATACTATTACATAACAATAAAATATTAATTCTCTACTTTTTTTTTTCAGCTCTCAAGTTTTGACAACTATAAATTAGCAACAAAAAATCACAATATAAAACTATAAAGGAATATAATGTCTAAAATTCTCTACAATTAGTATATATTAATTTTATAATTAATTTGCGTATTTTACCAATTATTCAGTTTTTCAGTTTTGAATCGAAACGAACCGAAGTCCAAACTTCTTAACAACTTAAAACCAAACCGAACCAAACTATAAAATGGATTGTGATAGGTTGTCAACCCGTCAAAGTTAAATTTAATATCTCCGGTTCCTTATACTGGGTAGTATAGCAAGAACGGGGTCGAACCACAGGGATTAATGCAGGTATATTTATTTGCAAAAAGAAAGAAAATTGATTGGATTGAAATAAAAATAAATGATGTGATTTGTGTATTTGCAGAATGTAAATTAAGACAGAATAAATCAATAGAAAGGAAAACTAGCCGAGATACTTTTCAGTTTAATTCCGTAATTCAATCACAGACACCAAAGATCCAATTCAATTATCCAAATAGATAGAGTTATAGTTAAAGGTGAAACGCACTCAATAACCAATCTTTTCTTAATTTATCGATAGTTCTGAGAAACGCCCGAATAAACTATTTCCCTAGCCAATAGATAATCTCCAAGAAACCTCTTAATAAGAATTAACATATGGCAGTATTAAACACAAAAAAGACCTCTATCTTAGTTAATGAAATTGGAAACGCCGTAAATCATAAAAGCTAAACTATTCAATTCCGTTAACTTTACACGAAGCTAACTTGCCACTATGATAGAACAACAATCACGGATATATTATTCTATTCGGCGATATGCAATACAATCAATCAATTAACTAGCCAAATCAATTTGATTAAATCCACAGCAATATAACAAATTATAATCACAGGAATTGAATACATATTTGAATAAAAGAACACGGTTAAAACACAAGTCTCATGAATCTGATGGAATTAAACTTCAAAGTACCTCAACTAGAAGAGAGTTTAGCTACTCATAACTAAACAAATTCTACCGAAAATTTTAAGAAAAACTTGCAGCCTTGTCTCCTTTCAAAGCCTCCACCAAAACGTTTTAGAAGTAGTCCAAAAAAACAGTCCTAAACCTTCTCCTCTTTTTCTCTTTTATAGCTCTCCTACTCCTAACCTAATTAGGAGTCTCATTAACCTACTTAATTAAACATGCCTGCTGGAAATTAAAGTGCAAGCCATGGGCTCCTTTGAAGAGAAATCTGGCCCAATTAAGAAGAGAAAGTCAACAAGGGTTGACCCGCATGACCCAAATAAGCTACAGAAAACCTCAGCTGACTTCCTCGATATAGCTCCGATTGGCGCGATTCAAGGTGCTATGGAAAGCTAACGGACAGACGCACAATCTTGCAGAACAAATCTTGAGCTAAAACAGCCTCGAACACTGTTGAAAATCCAGTTGAAGTTCAAGCTCCAACAAAACCTCTTCTAGCAGTCTTCCTAAAAAGCCAAAATCTACTTCCAAGCACCTAAAAGAGGTAAATAACACTAAATAAAGATACATAAAATAAAACAAACAAACTAATTAAGAAAATAATGAAACTAATACTAAAATGCGAAAATAACTAAGAAAACAAGTTAAAATGCACCTAAATATGCCTATGTGAATGTGAGTTATCAGATTGGTTTGGATTTTCGGTTTTTGGACATCGGTTCGGTTTTACTCACCCCTAGTTGCCAAAGTCCGCGTGTTTAACAATTGGACACCATTGGTCTGCTTTTACAGAAGTCAGACCTGTCTGTCCGATTTTAGAAAGACAAGACTAGGCAGAGTCCGCAAATAGGGAAATTGGACCCCTTTAAATGTCCGCTTCCTGCAAAATTGGACCTTTTATTGACTCCCCCCTAGCCGTTTGATCATTTGTACACAATTCTCCTAGTCGTCCGATCATTTGAAAATAAATTGAAAAAATTTATTTCGCCCTACCAGCCTTATTATTCATCTCCTACCATCTTCTTCTTCTCTTCTGCAGATTAAAAAAAAAAACAATCATCTTCGTTTTCTTCTTCTTCTCTTCTACTCATTCAAACAAAAAGGAAAAAAAAAACCCTTCAGCTTCATCAAAACAAAAAAACTCTTAGACCACCATTCTCTCCCTGTCAAACTGAAACCGGCAATTTTCTTAGTAGTGATTATTTTGGTAAGTTGTTGTTAATTGTATTTTGTGTTTATATGCCCAATTATTTTGTTAATCTTTCTGTAATTTATTTTATAAACAAATTGTTTGTTTACTCTTAATTAATTTCTTCTATATAATTCACCTAGGATTAAGGTCATCAAATGGAAAAATAAAACTCTAGCACTACAACCATCAAACAATAGCCATTTTGAAGCATTTAATTCAAAAGAGGTAAATATGAGAATATTTTGTGAATTTCTTTAAATTTGTGTAGTATTCTCTTGACAATAATATGTGATGTATGCAAAATATATGTATCCTCTTGTGTTTGCTAAGTAAGGTTGTTGATTTTTTTTACTATAAATTGTATTAGATTTAATTTTGTAAAGTTAGTATATAATATTTACATGTTTAAAAGAATATAATAATTTTGTTTCAAATATCGATAATAATAATAATAATATAAATGAAATATAATTTTTTAATTGCAATTTTAATGTGTACTGTGTATATATATAAAGTATGCTTTTTAATTATATGACAGAATAATGTCGACTTCATTGCCAATATATGTTCATTGGGTGGTTAAATAATAAGGAATCAATTTGGAGTGGATTTACGATCATGGATATTGCAAAGTAATATCAATGAATAGTTCATTTAATATAAATTCATTGTTTTGTAAGATTAAGACCGTTATGAATGTACCAGCAAATGAAAATTTGATTAGGGTGCAATTTCAAAACCACTTTGCAATAAATGGTGTACAGTTAGTGTATAATTATTTTGAACTATATGACAATGATGATTTGAATAGGATGTTGGGGATAGTCAGCAATTTATGAAATAGCTTGTTCTGTATTGAATTATATGTCGAATGCAATCATATGCACCTTTTACACACACGAGGGATAAAGCTAGACCATATAATTCTCAAGCTATTGATTATGATGGTGGTGGTAATAATGGTGGTAGTGGCATTGGTGGTTATGGTGGCGATGATGATGATGATAATTATGATGATGATTATGAACCTGTTGGTTTTAATGGTAGTGGTGGTGGTGGTGGTGGTGGTGGTGATGCTGATAGTGGTTGTAATGGAGATGATAGTGAATTTGATGATGTTGATGGTGATAATAGTGAATTTTAGGATTCTGCTGATGCTAATAATGATAATGATAATGATGGGGTGGAGAATGATCAGGAGGGTAAAGGGAATTGTAGGGCATCTTCTTCAAATGTTCATAACACTGTGTCACAAAATAATTTAATTCCTATATTTTTCTCAAATATTCCCCACCTTACAGAAGTTGATTCATCAGCTATGACAGTCCACACAATTGATGAAAACAGTAATGCTATAGTATATGATTCGTCAATGAATCTCCCAAAGAGGATGTTGTTTTATTCGAGAGAAGTAGTTAAAACTACAACTAAAGAATACTCTATGAGAATTCAAAAAGAGTTTCGGAGTAAAGAGACAAGGCTGAATACTATCATATTGGTATGTCATTATTATGATGAAGGATGTCCTTGGAGGTTACGTGCGACGCTGAAGAAGAAGGCTTATTTGTAGGAGATCACGAAGTATGTCAATGAACATACTTGTCATGGGTTGAAAAGGTCTCAAGACAATAGAAATCTTGACACAGACTATATGTATCATATAGTGGAGGCTATGTTAAGAAGGATCCCTTGCTAAAGGTAAAGGTGATTGTTGCAAACTTTGATAAAAGATATAAGATAAAAATCTCCTATAAGAAGGCATGGTTGGCAAAAAAAAAAAGCAATTGAGAAGATATATGGAAGTTTTGATGAGTCATATAACCATCTTCTCCCTTGGATTCATGCTATAACCGAAATGAACCCTGTCTCAATCTGTTATATTGCTGATTCTGATCACTTTGTGAATGGTCAATTTATGCCAGGAGTTAAACGTTTCAGCATCTTTTGTTGATTTTGCAACCATGCATTGATCGGTTCAAACATTGTATGCTAGTTTTGTACATTCATGCTACTTTCCTAACTGGATTATATAAAGGTGTATTGCTAGTAGCATCGGCATTTGATGGTAACAACAACATATTTCCAGTAGCATTTACTGTACCTGAAGTTGAAAACAGGAAAAATTGGGAATTCATCTTGCGTTGCTTACAGGAATTTATTTGCCCAGATATACCCAATGTTTGTGTGGTATCTGATAGGCATGCTAAAATCTTAAGAGCTATGCAGAGTGAAAAATGGAATATGGCACCTCAGCGATTCTGTATTCGACATCTATCAAGTAACTACAATAAGCAATTCAAGAATGAAGAAGTTAAAAAGTTTATCATCAATGCAGGTATTTGAGACTATTGCCTTATCAATTGATCTAAACCCTCATACACAAATTATACAATTATTGAACTCATTATGTTTGAAATATGTTTTCATGTTTTTTTAGCATATCAACAGCAACCTCAGAAGTTTAACCGGATGATGAGGTTCCTTTAGGGTAAAGAACATGACAGCTTTGAATGGTTGAATTAGTTTCCAAAAGAGAAATGGGCTCTTACATTTGATGGTGGTTGCCGTTGGGGCAGTATGACAACTAATATTGCTGAATCAGTAAATGGGTGGCTGCTAAAAGATATTCGAGGATTAGGAATAACAACAATGATGGAAAGTTTGTTTTTTAAATTGGTCGAACGTTTCGACAACCAAAGATGTGAAATCACATCTCGATTGCAACAAGGATTCTCATATATTGCTTTTGCCATAGACATTTTAAGGAAAAGGTTTGAAAAGGCACCTGGGCATATAGTACAAAGCTTTGTTTTGAGGAATGGTGTGTATGAGATTAAAACTGCTCGTAGGAATTCAGTAAAGAATGGGGGACACAAGCAGGTGGTGAATCTTAAAGAAATAAGTTACAGTTGTGGGAAGTTTCAAAAATTGAGAATACCATGCTTTCATGCCATTGTTCTGTATTTGGCATATGGTATTGACCACAGAAGATTTATTGATCCCATTTATAAATTGGAAAACAACATAAAATGTTGGTCCACAGCATTTATCCCACTTGGAGAACGTGAGTACTGGCCAACAACAGATGGACCTGTTGGATATGCCCTAGTCCGGAGGCATTGGTCCTTGTATTTGTATCATACATTTGCACTTTGTTATGAGATTTATGTATTATATAATATGTGTCATTAAATAAAGGCATCAATCTATTTATTATATATCTTGTGATATGTTATAAATAAAGTATCCAATGGACATATCCATATCCATGTTGACAAGTGTCATGCACTTAGCAGTAAGACCATGGATAAGGAAAATGATATGACCATAAAGAGATCTGTAGTCTGTTCTAGTCATGGGAATGAATGGAACTAGAGATTATCATTAGCCTGGTTGTATGGCGGTGTCTTACCGGCCATTGGACATGTGATGTCAACCAAGTTAATGGGTACATGCAAAAAGGGCATGGTACTGGATAGATCCACTTAACGAGAAATCCATATGGTAAAGCATCACAAGTAATTCTCGTGTAGTACTTGTATGGATCGTTTGACCTAACCATATGATGGTGCTGCATGCGAAGTCACATACTTTGGTGTACGCCTAAAAGGCCTGTAAAAGGGTGACAAGTATGGGTACGTTCGGGTATATCACTGAGCATGGCAGTGCTATGGATATGCAGAAGGGATATGTCACTCAGTAGTCAACTGAGAAGATATCTCCGGCCTCTTGATGAATGTGACTGATAAGAGTGTAGCCACACCCAAACAAGTTGGAACTTGTTTGTGAGCTTTGGTACGTTCGGGATCAAGTAAATGTCCGGACACAAAAGAGGATGATCAATCCATGCCTCTGTGTTGGACATCCATATCAATGACATAGGATATACAAGTTCAAACTACAGGTTTATGATTACAGTTGGACTGCCATCTCCATCTTAATTGGGGGCTGCAGTGGCTTGCTAGAGCCCGCCTGCAGTCTGTGGGCCAAAGGCCCACTGCCAACATAAAGATAGGCTCACTGGATTGTACACATTGAATGTCTGAACTCGGACTTAAGGGATCACCAGTATACTTGGAGAATACGCACCGGGAGAGAAGATCATATTAATTATATTATAAGAATCAATTGGATTGATCAAAATAATAAAATTAATATTCGTATTGGCCTTCTCATAATTAATTCAACGAATTAATTTATGAGATTATTTCCTAGGTGGAAATATTTTACATGTATAGGTTTACATGTATTTGATTTCATGAATGTGTAATTTAATTCCTAGGTTAGATTAATTTGTCAAATTAATTTCAATTTAAATGTATGTAATATATTATATGGTATAATATGTTAGCATACATATTAAATAGAATTTAAATTTGAAATTAAATTGGACCAGAAGAATTAAATTGGACATGGGCTTAAAGAGGAGAAAAGCCCGCATGAAATTAAATGGAATTGGGCCTAAAATTCCCAAAGGGAATTGCGGCCCCCTAGGTTAAATTCCTAGGGTGGAATTCGGCCAACACAAGAGTTTTAGAGCAAAAATTTTCAGCCACCAAACTCTCTCTTTCAGTTGATCCTCTCGCTAGCATGGGTCGTGTTCGATAGCCGTTCATGTATTTGAACGCGGATGGAATCAATTTTGGTTTCTGTAGCCATCTCTTGAAGAGATATTCTTGGTAAGAATTCATTCTCTTCAATTTAATTTTAAAGTTTTACTATTTCCACATCAATTGCTCCTGGGCATAGATTTGAGGAAATCACCGCGTTCTTCCGCATTTAATCGGGTGATTTCCGATTAAAATCCTAACAGATTAATCCATGCCTCTGTGTTGGACACCGACATCAATGACATGGGATATACAAGTTTAAACTACACCGACATCAATGACTGCTATCTCCATCGTAATTGGGGGCTGCAGTGGCTTGCTAGAGCCCGCCTGCAATCTATCGTCCATAGCCCACTGCCAACATAAAGACTGGCCCATGGGATCATATACATTGAACATCTGAGCTTGAACTTAAAAGATCAACCGTATACTTGGAGCATACACACTGGAAAGAGAGGATTCCATTAATTATATTATGTAGATCGATTGGATTAATCAAAATAATATAATTAATATTTGTATTTGTTTTCTTATAATTAATTCAATGAATTAATTTATGAGATTATTTCCTAGGTGGAAATATTTCACATGTATAGGTTTACATGTGTTTACTTTTATGGAAAGTCTAATTTAATTCCTCGGTTAAATTAATTGGTCAAATTAATTTTAATTTAAATGGAATGTAATATATTATATGGTATAATATATAAACATACATATTAAATTGAAGTTATATTTGCAATTAAATTAGACCAAAAGAATCAATGCAGACTTGGGCTTAAAGGAGAGAAAAGCCTGCATAAAATTAAAACGAATTGGGCCTAAAATTCACTAGGTGAATTTCGGCCAACTAGGGTTAAAATCCCTAGTAGAATTTGGCCAATATATGCACTCCAAAAGCAGAAAAATTTCAGCCACATGTCCTCTCTTCCATTGATCGAATCGCTAGCACGAGTACGAATTCGATAGCCATTCATGTACGGGATCATGGAGAAGATCGAATTCGATTTCTGCAGCCATCTCTAGAGGAAATATCTTTGGTGAGAAACTCATTCTTCTCTTCTGAATTTTGTTGTTTATGATTTCCATTTCAATTGCTCCTAGGTACGGATTTGAGAAAATCAATGCAAACTTCCGCTTTAATCGGTTGATTTTCTGTGAAAATTCCTTCAGGACCAACGCTTGTACAAAATCCAAATTGGATCAGAAAGAAGGGTTGACCAAAGACAACATGGGTTCGCAATAAAATGGATTAGAAAGTTACCGATGCTAACACTACTAGTTTTTGTAGTAAATATGGCTTACTCGATCATAACCCTAGGAAATGTGGGCGTGATTGAATATATGATAATGATGATTATGATGAATATTTTGTAATATTTGTAATATGAAATATTATGTTATTCAGGATGCTTACTACTATGAAAATATGTGTTTTGTGCCTATAATTCCTTAATACTTATATTTCCCTAAACCCTAAACGCTAATGATAATGAAAAGGACATTGCATGTTACATACGTGCATACTTGTTGCAACTTTTATCAGGCATATTTATCAGGTTATGTAAACCTTATGTTTTTACCTTTGTTAGAAAATATTGCAACAATCGGTTAGTACAGCTAGGGCAGCGAGTGTTTAGCATATTTATATAAAGAGCTATGTAAAGCAACCCAGTACAACACTTTGAAAATTGATGGAGCTTTAATTTTGTTGTAGGTATGGGCATATGAGAGATTACGAGATATATCGCCGAACCTATAGAGTAGAGTTATCACACCTGGTCTACCACTTGGTCGGCGATACGTATATATAACACTTATGATGTGTGTGTGTGTGTGTGTGCGCGTGTTTAGTTGTTTTTTCTAGTATATTAATTAATTGTTTATCTAGTATACACTTAAGTTTGGCGGTACACTATAAATTTTTAAACAATAAAATTGGCAAACTTCTACAAATTTATATTTCTTTCTTATGATATAGTTGTACAATATTGAAAGATGTTGGGTATGGAAATTAATATCTCCTAAGTAATTACAAATGGAGCATACCTAAGGATTCCACTGGAGTGCCAACTCATACTCTCAGACATATACTAAATATACTTGATTTAGCTGACAAAGATTCCATAAGTCATACAAATTAATGTGCATTGATGTTAAAAATTTATGACTCAAAATTTACTTTAAGATGGTAAAATCATATACATATTTATGCAAACTTGTGTTGCTTGTAGTTCACTTGAGAGTCATACACTGATGATATTTGCGTAGTATTATCGGAATATTGCTTTGAAGGAAATTAGTTATGGAGAGTTGTTGTCCCATTGATTTGCATGCACATTGTAGAATGGCATCAACCTGACAGAGTGTTTCACCAATTTGGATTGCAACAACACATACCTGCTGCACCCAAGCAAACAAAATGAGTTGCATGATATTGAACTTATTCAGGTTAAAAGTTCCATTATGAAAAAAATGGCCTATTGGGTCACAATCTGGAATAATAGGGAAAATTTAATATTTACAGCTCAACCATGTGCTAAACCACTCCATTATCATTCTGAATACATGAAATGATATAGGCATATAACAAGGAGGTGGATTTCTGTTAGAGGTATTGCCCATGGTGCCACAGCAAGTCATTAAAATTGAAAATTCATGTGATTGAGTTTTTTTTATGCGCAACTAGATTGTAATAATATATGTTATGTACAGGTTGATGAAATGGAGGAACTCGCCCTGGTTAGAGATTTAGATATTGTGCACGGGATAAGAAACAGTATATGTGGGGCACTTGGGGAGTAATGACGTTATGTTCGGGGGTTCCCCACCACCTCATCCAGCTCCGACTGCTACTTATCTGAATGTTGATGTGGATGAAGATGAACCTGTTGCTGCCACTAGTAGACGCCGCCAACGTAGTAGATCTAGGAGACGTGAGGTCCCATGACCAACTAATCCTTCTTGTGACATTGTGCCATATCCAGCATCCTACCATTCGCATGATTCATATGGAGCTAGCACATCACAACCATCACAATCAACACAACAATATTCAGCATGGGTTCCTAATCTATCTGCACCCCGTTCATTTGTTAGTCCATCACAATATGGGTTTAACACTTCTCAAAACCCATTTACATAATGGTTTAGGTTAGGCCAATCACCTTGGGCTATGCATAGTATGGTTACACCTCGTACTCCTTCTAATATGATATTTCTATTTTTTGCACGGCCATCTTCAGTAGAACAGTGTTTTGGTTTGTCTAGCAGCAACAACCAACTTTCCCTTATTCCAACTATGAAACAACACCAAATGTTGCATATAATTCATCATAGTGCACTGGTCCATTGCAGCCTCCAGATAGAAGCGGACGTAATATTTGATGTTTCATTTTAAATAATGTGTAATATTTTTATATTTTAGTTGGAGACTTTTCTATGAATATTTAGAATATTTACTATAAATAATGTGTAATACATTTTTTTATTCTACATTTTAGGATGTTCTTAATATATTTTGTATAAAAATACTTTATAAGTTTCTTTGAAGTTAAAAGAGTGGTCATTAAGATTTTATTACTTCAAGCTATTGAAATCGAAAAGAGTGCTTATTAATATTTAATTAGTTGGAATTACCGAAATTAAAAGAGTGGTTATTAAATTTATTTATCAAAAGTTAATAAATTTTGATGTAAATCTTAATAATATATACATGGTTTGATAAATGTAGTCACATATATATAAGTAAATCATTTATTTAATTTAATTGTCATAATTTATTACCATGGTGACATATATAAGTGTCTTAAACATGGTTTCATATTATTTATGCTAATTTAATTACAAAAAATAAAATGGATAAAAGAGGGTCAAAGTGTTTTGTTAATTCTGGTATTGGCGGATAAAGTGTCCAATTTTGGTATTGGCGGACAAAATGTCTAATTTTTTGATTAGCGGACACAATTGTCCAATATTCCAATGCGCGGACCAAACTATGACAGATTCTCCTGGCAGCTAGAAAGTGTGTCCGTGCATAGGAAATTTGGACTCTTTTTGTCCGCTTTTTGAAAAATTGGACTCCTTTTGTCTGCTTTTGGCAAAGTTGGACCTGTAATGACTAATTTTTTGACTGGCAGACTACTTTATGGTGCGTTTTGATTCCAAAAAGCAGATGTCCGCTAACTATATAAGTGGATGCAGCCGAAAACACCACAAGTCGAGAAATAGTTCTGTGTTTACCATATATAAAGAAATAGTTTTGCATACTACCATAAAATTTTCTTTAATTCCAAATTTTTTTTTTGTGTCAAATAGCACATGTAATATTCGATATTAGCAAAATGGGGAGGATTTGACAACACTCTTAGAGTGGAGGATAGTTTTTGTCTAATCGCATCTCTGTTTCTTTTTTAGTTCATTTTTTGTCAAATAAAATAGCAAGAGAAGGAAAGAGTCGTTTGGTCTTCGTTAGTCTGGCGAGAAAGATTTCGACAATACGACAGCTTTCATAATCAGATATAGCAGCACCGTGGTTCCGATGAGTGGATGATATGGTCCACAAACCAAATACTCGATTTCCTCAAAAGTGGGCAACAAAAAAAAAAAAAAAAAAATCTTTGGATAAAACTGTCACCTACCATCTAAAACTTTCCATTATTTACTAGTATTTTATAGGAAAAAAAAAAAAAAAGAAAAATCTAGTCTTCACAAAACTAGAAGAATTTTTTTTAATATAATTTTTTTCTTGAAATTTGCCATATTTTTTCCTTCTTTTTCTAGTAGAAGTTTGGAGAATTTTGATATATCTTATTCCGAGTTACTAGAATCGATCATGTAATCTTTCCGAATTTGGTAGATAACAATAATTATGTTTGGAAATGAAATAGTAGCTTATACCTTAATTGTATATCAAAAGGAGATCAGGGAAGGGAATATCACATACTCATTACTGATTCTTACAACTAAAAAGAATAATATCTTTCATTTTTCTATGGTAATTATTGGCTTTTTTCTATTAAACAGTGAAAAAAAATTTAATCATTCTCTATATTTGTGGCAATTAAATACGAAGTCGGTGGTGTGCCTTGCATTATTGGTACTAAATTGTAGCTGTAAAAATAATAGACATTTTGTACCTGTTTGCCATTAAAAAAATAATATTCTCATTATCCTATTCATATAAAAAGGTAATAATTATAGGTGTACCCATAACAGGCTGTATGCTAAAATTCAATATAATAAAATATAATATAAAAATAAACAATTTAAAAATATTTTTAGATTATTTGATTGAATTGAGCAGATAAGAATGTAAGAAAGAAACATAAGTAGGAGCATTTGCGTATATAATTGAGAAAGTGCCATTCTCTTTTGCTATTTATCTGTTTTTCTTCACAAGACAATTGTCATCCTCATCTTCACCCATTACCTCTCTATCATTGACCATACTGCAATTTTTCTCTTTATCTCTATGCAAAATGCATACTAAACCCCCTCAATTTTATTGGATTTAGCAATTAGTTCCCTAATCAATTTCTTCAATATATTGGATACATAATTTTTCTATTTTGAGGGATGTTTGTTTTTGCTCCGAGTAGAGCTTTTAGCTTCTCACTCTACAAAGCAGAAAATCTAGTGTTTAGTTAGGCTTATCAAATAACAACATTTAACTGCTTTGCAGGAAAAAGCAGTATTTGGTTTTTACAAATTTAACCTCTCCAAAATAATAAATTATATTTTTATGTAAATAGGTACATCTTATTTTTTATACAAATTTTCTCATGTATATAAATATTGAAAAACTAAACGAGATCAATTTTTCAAATTAATTTATTTAGACTAGTTTCACATATTTATTTTTCAATTTGTATATATATTAATTTAACCAAAAACTAATACATATTATTTTGATAATATCATATTATTTTGATGCATTTTATGTAGATGAAACTAGAATTTAATTTTTTTTTTTTTACGTTTATAAAGTCGTTATTTAATGAAAATAAATATTTTTGAAATGTAAAATAAGTTAAAATATTCTAAATTTTCCAGTTATCTAGATTATTTTACTAAATATTTGTGTAATTTTTTTTTTTTGTATAAATATTGTATATTGATATAAAATATATGCCTATATTAGTCGTTTTATATTTTAACAACTCACTGTAAATTTACCAAAACTATCAACCAATTAGTTAATAGCTTACTGCAACAGTAAACAACTAACACGAACAACAAACAAGTAACATGAATAGCAAATAACTAACATCAACTGTAACAACTATCCTCTAGTAGTTGAACCAAAATGAACCTTAATAATATTAGTTCCAAATTTGACACTTCTTTTTCATGTGGATTTTAGTATTGGTATACTAACACGTGACACAATTTTTTCGGACGTGTGAGACTTAATCGGGGATATAGTTTACATTCGTAGCTGTCACACAACTGTGTAGAAAGAATGATTTGGATCTTCATTGTGAACTCTAGAATGTGTTACTTTTATTAAAAATTGGGTCATGTGCTAGCTTGCAGATGTGTAACACACATGAGAAAAAAAAAATAAATAAATAAATAAAGTTTGGGTCAATATTATCAAAACAAAAATATAATGTCTAATTCAAAAAAATTCAAAAGCTTTGGTTGTATTTTTGCCCTATCTCAATTCTTTTAATATCTTCTATTATTTTTTAACGGTTAGATCTCATTAATTAGTTTGAAGTTGCTTTGGCTGTATTTAAGTGATTTACCAATTACATTTTGATTAATTATAATCATTCAACCATATTATTGTTTGATACACGAAAAAATTACTTAAAAGAATTAAAATTAGTTACAAGTAAAATTACTTCGTCTCTTTTCCTCATGTTTCCTAAGCTACTAATTAATATCGATTTTCGTATTTTTATAAAGTATTATTAATTTTCGCTTTTCCATTTCATTCCTAAAAAAAGATTAACAGGTAGGAGAAAGTTGAGAAACAAGACAAACTTTGATCTCAAAATTAAAAAATTAAGTAAAATTTTCTGGGCGACAAGTTTTTTCTTTACACTTAGTCCAAATTATATGGAGAAATATTTAGAGTTAAGAAAACTTTTCTATAGCAAAAACACATCCTAAACTCCCTAAAGGTTAATTGATTTTGTAATTCACCCTCTGATTAATTTTTTTAACATATTGAATACACGATTTTTCCACTTTACTAGTATTAGTCTCATATTTGATACTTTTTTTTATACCGTGGGCTGTAATATCCTTTAACTGCTGTGCAACACAATTTTTTAGAAAATTAAAATATTCTTGAGTTCACTGGAGGGGTCTATGTGAATTATACACTCAATCTAGTCTAACATGTTCTGAAAAATTGTATTACGTGCTAGTTAACAGATACTACAATCCATGAGAAAAAGAAAATATCAAGTTTGGAGCTAAAATAACTAAAACAAATAAATCATATATTTAATATGTTGAAAAAATTGATCAGAGGGCAATTGTAAAATCTATGAAAGCTCAAAGGCTCACAATGCATTTACCCTTTTTTATTTTATAAGTATATTAATTTTTATTTGCAACAATTATCGATTTGGCTAGTATATTATTTATTGGTAAAGTAATAATTAACTTAAGGGAAATTAAAAAAAAAAAAAATTATAAAAAAAAAAAAACTGTGGGCTCACTGATTTGTACATTGAAGGGTGTGTTTTAAAATGTGTTTGACGATTTTACAAATCAAGGGTTTATCATCTAATTCACTTCCCTAAAACTTCGTTATCTTTCAAAATTTCACTTGCAAATTTCGAAAATTTTAACCTTCAACACCAAAATCCATTGTACTTTAATTAACAAACTTGCAAGATATCAAGTGAAAATTTGAAATATAGCGTATTAGATGATAAATCCTAACATACAGAACCGCCAAACCAAAAATCCTAGTTATCACATTTTGAAATTCAATCTTTGATCTGCAAATAAGCCAACCTACTAGTTTTTTTTTTTTTTTTTTTTTAACTTTCCCCTTAACTTAACGTTCTCCTTATCCATTTATTCAATTATGGTAATTATTTTTTAAAATAAGTTATAGATTGTGAGTAATATAGTTATTACATTAAACATATCGGTAATAACTGACAGTGTTCTATTTTTGGTAAGAAATAACTGACAGCTAGTGACTTGAGAAATTAGTTAACATTTTCTTTTTAGCTTTGATGTGTGCTTATTATTGGGCCTTGACCATACATTGGGGCTGGGCTGCCTGTATTAAGGCTCACAGTGCAAACTTTCTTATATTTTAAACCTAACTGAATTTTTTCTATTTGGTTATGTTACTAATTGATTAATAACCGAAATTCTATATACTGAAAAAAAAAGAAAAAAAAAAAAAAAAAGCATAATGAATATAAAGTAAGTATAAACGAAGGCAAAACTTTAATACAAAAACATTATATACGATAAAATATTGCTAAAACATATTATGTAAGATAAAATATAATAAGTAAAGTTGTAAAAAATAAGATAAAATATTATATAAAAACATATAAAACATATATTTAGTGCTATTTATTAAATTAATTTCTTACCTGCGCGTTGCGTGGTGCAAGTTTTTTTTTAGTTATTGCTTTTTTATTATTATTTTCTATCAAATTATAATTTATTCAATATATATATGAAAAAAATTAATTATTTTTTTTATGAATGTATGTATATATATATTTTAAATGCTTTTAAAAAAAACTTGTGTTTTTCCATTGAAAATTTAACTGTTACTGTTGAGTAATAATATATTTTTCCACAATGTAAGATCAAAAAGTTTATCAACAATATTGTCGTATATTTTTATTATCTGGTAAATTGAATGTCACATTAAAGTATTTTTATTTGTTCATTTGTTGGAATTAAAATATTACCAATTTATGTAAAAGATTTCCTTAACCAAGAAAATTGAAAAATATGAATGGAAGAGTGGAAAAAATAGCAATAATATGTATATAGTATTTGATGTTGATACTATGCACCTTTCAAACCAAATACAAATAATCTATATGAAATATATTAAGATAAATCAACATTTTTTTAAGTTGTAAAAGAGAGGTTAACAATAGTTTGTAGTAACTAATTTCTTCTAAAAATCTAATTTTATATTAAATTTAATTTATGCTTTTGTAGGTAGCATATGAAATACTCACTGTGAAATTTTGAAATAGGTAGATGTTCTCTTCTTGTACCATTGGCTTAAACCTATCGCTTTGGTGTTTAATAAGAATTACTTGGATTGTGTCATTTGCGAGAGTATTCCATTAATATTTTTTAATAAAATTTTTCAGTTCATATTTGTGATACATGGAATTGTACAAATATACTTTAAATACCTTATTATCAACTAGAAGCATTTCTAAGCTCATGATGTCATTTGTATTTTTATTAATAGCTTCTCACATTCGAATAACTCTTTCTTGGATTTTCCATTCTCTAATCCCAGGTTTGAGCTTCGAAATCTTATTAATGTAATCGATGATTGAGTCATTTATTTTCTGGTTAGTAAATGAAATTTTAGATACTGGAGTTCTTGATTTGTATGTCAAAACTAAACATAGCATATTGCTATTTACAGTTTTTCATCTTCAATATTTTTTTAGCCTCCTTATCGAACACACCAAATGTTGAAAAATTGATGAATTTGGCAATATTGTCATAAACAAAACCAGATTAGTTGCACAAGGTATAACCAGCAAGAAGAAATAGATTATGATGAGACATTTGCTCTAGTAGCAATGTTGAAAGCAATCAGAATGCTATGTGCATCTACTTGCTACAAAGACTTCAAACTCTATCAAATGGATGTGAAGAGTGCATTTCTAAATGGATATATCAATGAAGAAGTATATATGAAGCAACCTCTAGGATTTCAAGATTGTCATCATCGTGACTATGACTACAAGCTTATTAAAGCCTTGTATGGACTATAGCAAGCACCGAGAGCATGTTATGAAAGGTTAAGTACATTCTTAATTGCTAAAGGTTTTACTCGATGAAAGGTTGACACAACATTGTTTATAAAGCATATAAAGAATCATATATTACTTGTTCAAATATATGTTGATGATATTATATTTGGTTCTACTAACAATGAGTTATGCAACGAATCCCAAGTAATGAGTACTGAATTCGATATCTATAGTGGGCAAATTAAATTTCTTTCTTGGACTACAAATCAAGCAAGGAAAGAAAGGAACATAAATTTGTCAATCTAAGTACACTAAGGAACTCATAATGAAATATGGAATGGAAAATTTTAAACCAGCAAAAACACCAATGAGTACATCAGTCTCACTAGATGAAGACAGGAAAGCTAAAAGTGTAGACCCAAAAAAATCCCAAGGTACGATTGGCTCTCTACTCTATTTAACCTCTAGTAGACCTGCTGTACAATTCAATGTATGTCTATGTGCAAGATTCTAGGCCAATCCCAAAGAATCTCACTTCAAGGCTGTTAACAGAATTCTTAAGTATCTAAATGGTACTCCAGAAATTGGGAATTGATATCCAAAATGTCAAAGTTTTGATCTTATAAGTTACAGTAATGCTGATCAAGCTAGATGCAAATTAGAAAGAAAAAGTGCTTCAGGTACTTGTCAATTTTTGGGAGAGGCATTAGTTTCATGGTTAAGCAAAAAGCATTCAATTGTAGCAATTTCAACAACAGAAGCTGAATATATATCTGGAAGCAGTTATGTACCGCAGATATTATGGATGAAGCAACATCTTGAAGATTATGGCATAAAGTATGCTATATATGTATAAGGTGTGATACTACTAGTGCTATAAATTTAACAAAGAATCCTATTCAGCGTTCAAGAACAAAACATATAGATATCAAACATCATTTTATCAGAGATCATGCACAAAAAGTGACATCTCGTTCCTACAGAAGATCATCTAGCAGATATTTTCATAAAGCCCTTATCTAAAAATAAATTTAGTGAGGTAGGATGAGAATTGGAATGTCCAATTCAATTTATGAAAAACAAAATTAATATTCTAAGAATTACTAATTCATTGAATTAATATTTTTTCATGAATTTTGGTCTTAAAGAAAATTGGATTAAATATTATGATTAATCTTTTTCATAAGTCTGGATTACGTAAAATCAACTAAGATTTTGCTATTGGATCGGATTATGAATCAAAGTATAAATCATAAATATTTATGAAAGTAAAAGATATATGAAATATTTGTACATATATTTTTCATAATTTATGCTTTGTGTCTAAAAATATAAAAGTACATATTAAGCATAAATTAAACAAAGTGACAATCAAATTAATGGGTACAAGTTAACTAAAAGCCTATAACCCATGTCTGCACAAACCGGGTAAAGAGCTATAAAAAGAGAAGAAACTCACATGCCAGCGTAAGTAAATCACATGACATCTGAAAACGACAGAGCTTTCAAGAAAACGACATCGTCCAGAAGCACAAAAGAAGGCGCCAGTTTAATCATCTTCTCCAATGCACTCTCTAAGCCAAAGATATCGATAAGACAGCTTCACAAAATAGAATCTTCACCAACCCCTCTGAAATTTGTACTTGACCCTTACCGTTCTCACAATCTCTCTATCTAAATCTTTTCTAAAACAACCTCACAAAGCAAAAACCATGATAAAGAGATACGTTGCCAATGCTATCCAAAAGCTACGGGTGTATCTTCCCAGAACAATAAAAGAAGAAATGAAGAGGAAGAGGGATGAATCAATTATCTTTGAAAACATGCCTAAATCCAAGAGAAGAAAATTCAATTCGCTTGATGAAGTGTATGGGCGAAGAAGTGGTGCAAGAAAATCTATACCAACTCATAAAGCTGCTTTCCCTATTTCGCCACCTTCTAAAAGTCCAAAACCCAGTGAAGGTAAACTTTTCTATCCTGATGGGTTTACAAAAGAAAAAGTAAGATGTAAGAGAGTAGACTGGGAGTTTTTAGGCAAAGTAGAAAAACCATTTTTAGGATCTTTAAGAAACAGGGATGGGAAAATTTCATGAGCATTAACGAGCCAATTTATGAGCCATTGGTGAATGAGTTCTATGGAACCCTAACATGCATAGGTCCTATAAACTATTAAGTTACATTAAGAGGAAAGAAATACCCTGTTAATGAAGACACTTTCAGTAAAGTCTTCAAACTGCCATTAAATGGTGTAAGAATATAGAGAGCTCCAGCACATTTTAACTTAGGAAACTACAGCTCTATTGCTTTTGTTTATCAATTGTTCAAAATCCCACTTGATCACTCTGTGCCCTGGTGTGAGCTTGACTCAGGTTATATAAATGAAAATTCTGCCTATTTTCAGCCATCAAAAGCAAGATTAGCAACAATGAATGGCCTTGATCTGTGTTATACCTGACATTTGGTCAACCATATGAGAATTAACTTGCTATTTGCCTTGATCAATCATTTAGCTTATTAAGAAGCAACTCTGCCCTTACACACAGTATGATCCCAACCAGATATTTTAACTTCTTTAAAATATCTAAAGCTGGAATCCAACCCTCTTTTTTCTGCCCAAGATCCATTATCAATGAGACCAACTATGAGCGGACGACGTTTTTGATGGAACGCGAGACTCCCTTTCGGAAGGGGCGCCTCGATTGAGGGCGGGACCCTCCCTTGCGTGGGGTTTATAATTTGGAAATTCGTTTTTAGAAAATCGGATTGTTTCGTAAAAGAATCGAGACCTAAATCTCGATAAAAAGTGTAGGAGTCGCCACCCGGCTCAGCTCGACTAGGAAATTGCAGTGTAGCTGAACCAAAGTGAGAACTGTCACACTTTTCAGAGATCTAGGTTCGGACAAGTCCCTTATTTCATGTCTAATCAAAATAAAATGGCCGATGTTCTATAATGACACTTTAAATTGCTAAAATTGATTTTATTGAATAATAACATGTGGCGCACATACATACACAATACGACATAAAAGTAAAAGAATAAACATTTAAGAGGCTTACAACCCAATTGAATGAAAAATAAAACTCTCGGCCTCACAATACAAGCACCTAAAATACACGAGAATCTAGGAAAAATTACAATCGCCTAAAATACACGAGTTGATCTATTAAATATATAAAAAATAAAAATAAAGAAATTAAAGCTGCAAAACAAATGTTAGCACAGATATATAACACACCACACGTAGGACTCAAGTTGGACAGAATTGGGAATTTTAGAGTTCGGGGGGCATGCATTTAGGGGTAACTGGGTCGACCCGGTTGGCCGGCCCGATTAGACCTGGAAAACAGTTTTGAAACGTCTCTGTATTTTTGGTTTTGTGAGAAAACCTTTTTGAAAATATTTTCCGGTTTATTTTAGTTTAGCATGCGAGGTGGGTTGGTTTTCGGGAGAACCGGGTCTCCGTCGTGGTTTTGTTCTAAATGCAAAAACACCGAAAAATAAATCTAAGGTCGTGAATGCACACTCCAAAATTCATTTTTGATGATTTTTTTATTTTTATGAAATTTTTTGGATTTTATGAATTTTTTTTTTTGATTTTTAGGGAATTTCTGCTTCTAGCCGAGGACTATAGTCGTACGACTGTAATTATAGTCATGCGACTGTAACTCTACCTTAGCAGAAATCGCCAAAATATTTAAATGAAAGAGCTAAAACTGAGGAAATTCAACAACAGTCGTACGACTATAGATCAAATGGCACGATTGTAATTACAGTCGTGCCCTTGTTCTTCGTGACAAGCATTTTTATCCAACTTTTTGAGTTTCTGTTTCTGGAAAATTAAGAACAGTCGTACGACTGTTCTTAATTTTCCAGAAACAGAAACGTAAAAAGTTGGATAAAAATGCACAAAATCAACCAAAACACCCAGAAAGCACGAAAATAAGAGGGATTGAAGTGTGTTTACCTCTTTGGCACTGATCCACCATTGGAATGACCCCTGGCAATGAACCAATCCACGTGAAATTGCTCTTTTTCCTTGATGAGTTAAGGTTGCAAATGGGTCCAAAAAACTTCCAAAAAGTCACGGATTTAAGCTAGTTTGTGTTCTGGAAATGATTTAGATTTCGTGTGTTGATTTTGACCTATGATTTCTAATTCATTTTACACATTGACTCTCTGAAATTAGGAAGAAAAGGATTGAAGAAAGGGTGAGTTTTGGTTTTTCTCTCCTTTCTCTCTTCTTTTCCAATTTCTCTCTCCAATATTTTCTTGAGATGAGAATCTGCCAAAAGTCTTCCTCTTTTCTCTTCTTTCTGCCTCTTTTATCTCTCTTCTTTTTGATAATGCTCAAGATTTTTCCCCATTTTTTTATTTTAAGGGTATAGGTTCTGCAACCTGTCCTGACTTGACAGTCGTACGACTATACGTTAGTTACAGCCGTATGACTATAACAAAAAACCCATGACTGTAATTACAGTCGTGGTAATCAAGACTTTTTTTTAGACCCAGAAAATTCCGTGTTCACAGGCTGCCCCTCATGTAGCTAAAGTCCGATTCTTTGCACGGATTTAGATACACGATAAAGAACACGGGATCAAAGGTAGTGTGCACGTGTGTGGCTTGTGGGTTGATTTCATGAGACTTTTGGTAGATAGGCGGTTTCTTATGACCATTTTTCACATAAGAAAGAAGCCGGGGAAAGACGGCTCTAGAGCCAAGCGGTTCCTTATGATCCTTTTCACATAAGGAGGACGCCAGCAAAAATATGATTTTTGAGACCAAATAGTCGCGTATGACCTACCATACAGAGCCATGGTGTTTGTAGTGTGGAATTGGTGAACATATTTATTCCTTGATTGATAATTTTGAAACAAAAAATTTTGCCCCTTTGATCAAGAATAAATACGGGTAGATGCGTTTTTGGTTACCTTTTATAGTCATGTATGACTGAATTTGTGAAGTGTGTGACAGCCGTGTGTGACTTGGCGCACTCAACGGACTGACACGGAATTTCGGGTTCCGTTTTAAAGTCGAGGTGGACGAAGATTTGTTAGTGTGTGATAGCCGTGTGCAACTTGGCGCACTCAACGGACTGACACGGAATTTCGGGTTCTGTTTTAAAGTCATGGTGGATTGAGATTTTGTTAGTGTGTGACAGCCGTGTGCAACTTGGCGCACTCAACGGACTGACATGGAATTTCGGGTTCCGTTTTAAAGTCGTGGTGGACTTAGATTTTGTGAAGTGTGTGACAGCCGTGTGTAACTTGGCGCACTCAATGGACTGACACGGAATTTCGGGTTCCGTTTTAAAGTCGTAGTGGACTGAGATTTGTTAGTGTGTGACAACCGTGTGCAATGTAGCGCACTCAACGGACTGACATGGAATTTCAGGTTCCGTTTTAAAGTCGCGGTGGACTGAGATTTTGTTAGTGTGTGACAGCCGTATGCAACTTGGCGCACTTAACAAACTGACACCCAATTTCAGGTTCCGTTTTAAAGTCGTGATGGACTGAGATTTTGTGAGTGTGTGTGACAAACTGGTATGACTTGGCATACAGGATGTGTTGAGAATGTAATTTGGTGGAATTGTACTTACAGTGAATTTTTCGCTAGTTTTCTCGGGTTTTATGCCCCTGGACGAGGTAGACTATTATTAGTAAAATTAGCCGTTGACGTGTTGGGCCTACAAAATTATTGAAATATCTTCCCGTGGGGAACATTAAAGGTTCGTTGCTAAAATGGGGTTTAGAAAATAAATAAGGAAATAAGAGAATTTTTCCCCTTTTTTGCCATTATAGTCGTACTACTGTATTTGAAATTCACCTACAGTCGTACGACCATGGACGAAGTATAGTTGCACGACTGTACTTCGTGGGATAAAAAAATAAAATGGGCGGTTTCCGCCCCTTTCTCTCCCACTTCTCCTCTTTTCAGTTTTCTCTCAAAAGATAACCGATTCTAAAATCTCCAAATCTGTGAAAATGTTGAAGAAGCTTGGAAAGAAGGTGAGGGAACTTTCCACTAACTTGATTCAGAGACCGGAGAATGTGCAGGACATCCCCTTCGTCAGTGCTTCCAACGGGTACGATCACCCGCAGTATATGGAGCATTTTGGAGTCCGTTTCGGGTCAGAGATCCCTATCTTGCTGGAGATGGGTTCCCATTTATCTTCATTTCAGGTTGGTACCCGAATCAGAGCTTCAATTTTGAGTTTTTCGATATTTTTCCTTTTGAATTTTTAGATTCGATTTGCCATGATTTACTGCTTTCTGGGTGAATTGATCGGGGTAGAATGCATGCTAGGAGCCTCCTGTAGTTCATAAGAACAAAAAACTAGGAAAAACAAGTTAAAAATCGTGAAATTTGCATGAAATTGAAATTCTGTCCACAGGTATATGAACAATAATGCGACTGTTCGTCCAATTTATGAACAGTCGTCGACTGTGGGGTGAACAGTTGTGCGACTGTAACCACGCTCGTGCGACGCTTTCTACAGTCATACTACTGTAGCTTAAAAACCAATTTTTTTTTACCCCCTTTTTATTAATGTTGATTATGTCGATAATTAATTATGCAAAAATTAAACATGAATGCGTTATACTTCCTGAATGTGTAGGATCGAGAGATTTCCAGCAGCGGAAATCTCTCTCTGCCCTGGGTCTGGTGGGGTTGCCTCCTCGAGTTTGTGAGGGCTCGGGTTAGGATTTTGGGCCTGGAGACCTTTATTATGTCATTGCCGATGAGCACGCCGCACACTACCCATGCCGTGTTGATGGCATTGTGTGAGAGGTGGGGCTGCACTACCCACACATTTCACTTGCCTATTGGGGAGTTTACTGTCACTCCCTCGGACTTCACCGCGATCACTGGTTTTAGGTTCGGTGAGACCCCGATTAGGTTCAATTGCTATTTGACTCGCCAACAGCTAGTGGATGACTACATCGGCTGCACCCCCGAGAAGGGGAAGATTCTTTGCTCGAGAGTGGAGGCTTATTAGGCTGCTCGCCCAGACCTGTTCGAGGAGGACGTGGAGTGGTGTGCTCGGGCTTACGTGCTCGTCCTGTTGTCCTGCACGCTGTTTCCCACCAGGCAGAGCACTTGTAATATGACACTGCTACTGACTCTGGTGGATTTGGTTGCCTTTCCTACTTTGGATTGGGCTCGAACTGCACTAGGGTAGCTATACTATGGATGGGACTTATGTGCTAGGGGGAGGCAGCTGGAGATCGTTGGTTTCTGGTTTGGCCTTCTGGTATTATCCTTTCCTTTCCTTTCTCTTTTTTTTTTTAAACTCTTTTATCAATTACAGATTTGGGAATTCGAGCACCACATCCTGGAGCCGCCGGAGCTGAAGGACGTTCAGGATGATGACCAGCAGACCGTTCTGTGCTCCTAGACGTAGGGGTGGCAAGGTATTGGCTGCGACTTGTGGGAGGTCAGACAGGTTTTACTAGATGCTTCCTGGCAGAGGGTAAGCAAACAAACCTCATTAGTAAGAAAAAATTTAATTTAACTTTTACTTACCTGTGTTAAATTTCTTTGATTATATTTTCGCAAATTCAACACCACCCGTGGCATGGTCAGGGCGCCATATCTCTCCTCGTGTAGACATCTGTTTGGTTTGAGCCCCATATCCTAGGAGTGGTACTTGGGCGAGCGCCTCCGTCTATCTTACCGCGTGGACGGCCCTACTGGTCGGCTCGTTCCTCCGCCGCTCCCACTTGCACTATTTTGGTCCCATGTTGCTGATCCTGCTGTGGATCCTGATATTTTCAGGGATGGATACCGTGCTGATACTGTTGACAGTGATCATCTGGTATTCATCCGCCAGTGTCTGCTGCCTGTCGAGGGTGATGCACCGGCGGCTCCTCCCAGTCGTCAGGTATTCATTTATTTGGTTTTTTTATTAATATTCTTCCCTTTGCAGGTTAAGAGGTGCAGGGGGTCTAGTTCTGCTCAGTGGACTGTTCCAGCATATGAGGGTGCTGAGACTGCCACTACTGGTGGGCATGCTCCCGTTCAAGATAGGAGTCATCCTGCTTATGCTGGCAGTGTTGCAGCATTTGCTTCTCAGACTGATGGAGTGGTGGAGGGCCAGCTGATAACGGATCTTAGGACCGGCTTTAGCCTGATAGGGCTAGATGGCAACCATACTTTTAGGGAGCTGCCGATTCACCATGAGCAGCAGCTTGTGTTTGCCCCAGCGGACACCACTCATGTAAGTCTTCTTCTTCTTCCTTTTTTTTTTGTCACTCCTGTATGCTCCAGGTCCCTCGGGCCCAGGTGGAGGATATAGCCTATCAGCATTTAGGCTTGGAGGCTTATCTGGTCTAGGAGAACGCCAGCTGGCGGTAAGCATTCTACAATCCCTGCGTTATCACATGATTTATGCAATGCATGAATGAATATGAATGTATGTATGCATGTTAACTTGTATTGTTATTTTGTAGACTCGAGTGCAGATGCTCCAGGAGATGAAAGAACCAACGGTAAGTAGTGACTTCCGTTGTGGCCGAAGACTGAGTTCTTGAAATGGTTGGTAAATGCAACTTTCTTTTGGATATCGGTTCAGCAGGCTTTGCAAGTCCTCCGATTCACGATTGTTGAAGGGTTTGTAAAACCTAGTTGCCACAACACTATTGGTGAAGTTTATGAGTGTATAACCAATATTTTCTCCAATCCTGGAGTCCATAGGCAAATAGAGGGAATCATAAGCAGCCTGTTCTTTGGACTTGAACAGAGGGTAAAGGGTGTTGAAGGTATGGATGAAGATCGAGATGGGGAGTGTTTTGGGTTTAAAGATATATAGGAGTCCAAATCTTTCACAGGTTGTTTGAAAATAAGAAAGTCCAAATTTTTCACAGAAAAGGTGTGAAAGATCCGGTGGCGATGAAAATTGAGATGGTGAGTCATTCTCGTGTTAACTATAGCTGCCATATGAGAGAGAAATTCTTCTGTTTGCACTGATTTTTTTAAAGGAACTAAATCCAAGCCACAACCACCTCTTAGTTTTTCTGCTGCATTCAAATTCGTGCATGTCATGTGTGCTTAATATGCCTTTTTGGATGAACAATGCATGTGTAATGTCATGTGCACAGGAATGTCATGCAAACAAGATTATACATGCACTACAACCAAGGAATGATTCAGAGTTTTACAATAAGATGGATGGTGAAGGTCATTTGAATTTCTTGGTGGTTGGTGCTTTGGATAAGTTTAGGTTCTTTTATTTTCGAGGTTTTGGTATAGGGTACTTTCTTGGGTATGAGACTAAGTTTTACCTCCGGGAGGACTTTTTTTTTTTGGTGTGACTGCCTCAAGGAGGGCTTTTGATTCGGTTTTGCCTCTAGGAGGGCTTTCTTGGTTCGGGTGCCTCAAAGAGGGCTTTTCGGTTTGATTTTGCCTCAAGAAGGGCTTTCTTCGGTTTGGGTGCCTCAAGGAGGGCTTTTCGGTTTGATTTTGTCTTAAGGAGGATTTTCTTCGGTTTAGGTGCCTCAAGGAGGGCTTTTGATTTGGTTTTGCCTCAAGGAGGGCTTTCTTCGGTTTGGGTGCCTCAAAGAGGGCTTTTCGGTTTGATTTTGCCTCAAGGAGGACTTTCTTCGGTTTGGGTGCCTCAATGAGGGCTTTTGATTTGATTTTGCCTCAAGAAGGGCTTTTTTCAGTTTGGGTGCCTCAAGGAGGGCTTTTCGGTTTTATTTTGCCTCAAGGAGGGCTTTGTAGGGTTTTTTTTTTCTTTTTTTTGGGTAGGATTTGGAGTTTCAAAGATGGCTTTTGGTTTAGAATGGTTTGGGTATCGTGTGTGCCTTTTAAGTTGAAGCTCTGAGGTAAGATTGGTAGCATCTTGCAAGGATTGTTGAGTTGAATTAGCAGATGCCTCGGTGGAAGTGGTACCATCGTATCATTTTATTTATCTCACAAGCTCACCTTTCAAGAGAGAGTTCGTTCAGGACCAGTTTCACTTTTAGGTTCCCCACAATACTCAGAATGATGTCATGTATTTTGATATTATGTGTGTTGGATATGTCGTTTCAGATGGTCAAATGCATGCATAATTCCATGTACAAGTAATCATCACATAAGTAAGACGAAAATAAATCTCATTACATTCATGATGGATTCAATACATCCCACAAACAAAATGAGTCCCTTGTGAAGAGGGAATCTCCAAGAGGCATTGATCTCATAGAATCCGATTATTTTCCGATTGGTCACCATTTTAGCTTTAGCATCCTCGACCCACTCTCATCAAACCAGACTCTGAAGTTCTTCATCATATTCTTCTCCCTGGGAGACTTAAGAAATTTCCTTGGTGGTTTCCCTGATTGCCCCTGGTCATTTATCAGAAAGGTCGAGGTTTCCAATTTTCCATCGTCGACTAGCTTCTGGATCTCCTTTCTTAAAGTGAAACAATCATTGGTCCGATGGCCCAACATCACATGATAGCTGTAGAAATTCTTCTTTTGTGCTTTTTCACTCTCTACAAATGGTCTGATACTCTACAGCAAACCCTCCTTTCTACATTTGAGGAATAGCTTGCTTAATGAGTCAGCCCATGGAGAAATTCCTTTTTCGCTACCCCCGGTAAGTGAGTTCTTTGTAAGCCGTGGAATGGAGTAGGTACCAACATTCGTCTTAAAGGGCCTCTTCGGTTCTATTTCATCAGTCGGCCTTTGCAAACCCGAATCTTGGAGAAAGGACCTTCCACGGTGTCGAGGGCGAACGTTAGCAATCTAGGCATTCTATTTCTCACTAACATCGGTATTGGAGTCTGAGAATACCACATTTTTCATTTTCCCTTTGAATTCTGCCACTCGTGCTTCCAATTCGGTGCACCTTGCTGTCAGTCTTTCTACTCTGTCAAGATCACCTCCCAGCACTTCTCTCAGCATTGCTGCCGCTTCCTTCCTGACCACCTTTCAGAACCGTGATGAATCACAGATGATATAGGCATGAATGCATGATGGGATATGTATGTGCAGGAATGATGAGTTGTATATATGATGTCACGAGAGAGATGATGATGAGGATGATTTTATTTTTTATTTTATTTTTTTTCTTTTTTTTCGGACATTCCAAGAACACTCGATGCCATGCAAGAGATAATGCGAAATGACCACGTGTGGACCGCCACACAAACAGGGGTTCGGCGCTTTTGGAGCACCTAGTGAATATTGTGAAATGATCGCGTGTGTGCCAACACACGGACAGAGTTTCGACACCTTGTAGGTCTATGAGATGAAGTGAAATGGTCACGTAGGGGCCGGCCCATGGACAGAGTTCTGATGCTTTTGAGGCATATGATATGAGATGATGTTTACAGACAAGTCTCGTGTAGGTAAGGACACGGACGGAAATTCGGCGTTCATAGAATGCCTTTCATGATTCAGTAATGTTATGAAATGCCCCTATATGCATAATAATTCGGTACTCGAGGAGCACCTCAAATGATACAATAATGTCATGTAACAATCCGAAATGGATCGTGATACACCAACAGAACTTTGGCATCCCCACGACGCCAATGATAAATGACGTGGAGCCATGCAATGATGTCGTGTGATCTACTACACGAAAATAGACCTAAGACCATTGTGGTCTCCTATTGAGTGAAATGGTCTAGTGAAATGGCCGAGTGTATTCCGGTACACGGACAGGACACAGGTAGTTCTAGGACTCCTGATATGTTATGAAATGAAATGACCATGAAAGGTATCCTCAGAATGTCCTTAATTTAAATGATATGAAATGACGTGAATGCTTGTGTCACACAAAAATGCAAGTGGCTGCACAAAAACGTGGTTAAGATGCATGACATACATGATGATGTCGTGTATGCTTTGCGAAGATGACAATATACACGACATAAATGTGCATGGCACAAAAATAAAATGTCGTGGCTGCATAAAAATGTGGTTAGAATAAATGCCATGCTTATGTTGATGTCTTGAGAATGGCTGCACGAAAACGTGGTTAGAATGGCACATAGGCAACGTTTCGGCGCTCGGGGAGCACCTTGGGTTTTAATGTCGTGATATGAAATGAACTCGTGCTTGGTGCACGAATGGAATTTCAATGCTCGGGGAGCATCTTGACTTCCAAATCGTGATATGAAATGAAGACGTTCTTGGTGAACGGGCAGAGTTTCGGCGCTAAAGGGAGCATTTTGGGTTTTCGTGATGTGAAATGAGATGAACATGTGCGTGGCACATGGTAGGGATTTTCGGCGCTCGGGGAGCACCTAAATGATTTAATGCATGAGATGAAATTTTTTGGTGCTCGTGGAGACCTAAATGATTTAATATATGTGATGAAATTTTTCGGCGCTCGTGGAGCACCTAAACGTTTTAATGCATGTAATGAAATTTTTCGGCGCTCGTGGAGCACCCAAATGGTGTAATGCATGAAATGTAATTTTTCGGCGCTCGTGGAGCACCCAAATGGTGTAATGCATGAAATGTAATTTTTCAACGCTCGTGGAGCACTAAAATGGTGTAATGCATGAAATGTAATTTTTCGGTGCTCGTGGAGCACCTAAATGATTTCCTACTTGGTAGGCGGTGTGATGTGTGTGACCCTTATGGAATTGTTCAAGGCCCACGTGAATGTTTTATGCATGACATGCGTTCCATATGGCTACAAAATAAATTGGTTAATGCTTATGACATTCAAATGATGTATATGAATTATTGTTTTTCACACAATGAGGAAATGCATGGCTGCAAAAATAATGTGGTTAGTGTAAATATCACACGGGTGATTAATTTATTTACACACGAAAAAAGGAAATGGCTGTTCAAAAGATGTGAGTTAGTATCACACAAATGCTTTACATGTGGTATGTTATGTTCGTGAAAAATGTTGATGATGGTATGTTATGAAGGGACAAGAAACACATAGCATATAGCACACGAAACGTATTCCTCCAACCTTATTCCTCCAAACGTGGTCAATTTGAGAAAATTCTAAAAGAGTCCCAGGAGGGGTTCTCTTCGATCACCAACCGGGGATGATGAAGGCGTAATTTAGAAATATTCATACAATTTATTTTGGTATCCTAAGGGAATCCAACTAGGGTTGCTTAAATGAGTTCGGTCCAAAGTCGGGATAACATCAAGGCTCCGATAGCAAAATATACTCCTCACTTCTCCCCACTCAAGGGTCCGAACGAAGGGGTTCGTACGAGACTATGAGTGGTGTTTCGTATCTGTGCCCCTAAGACCAAGAGGAACATAGGCGACATTTCAACAATTCACCGGGCTAAATATATGGATACTTAACCTAATGCAAGAATGTCTAAATACAAAAATGCATAAAATGCCATACAAGAATCATCCGCTTATTTTTATTAGACATTTTTCAGGGCTTGTCAAATTCTTTTACGTTTTTGAAAAACTTTTGAGAAATCCCCAGCAGAGTCGCCACTGTGAGCAGATGACGTTTTCGACAGAATGCGAGACTCCGTTTCGGAAGGGGCACCTCGATTTCGGGCGGGACCCTGCCTTGCGTGGGATTTTTAATTTGGAAATTCGTTTTTAGAAAATCAGATTGTTTCGTAAAAGAATCGAGACCTAAATATCGATAAAAAGTGTGGGAAGTCGCCACCTAGCTCAGCTCGACCAGGAAATTACAGTGTAGCTGAACCAAAGTGAGAACTGCCACACTTTTCAAAGATCTAGGTTCGGACAAGTCCCTTATTTCATGTCTAATCAAAATAAAATGGCCAATGTTCTATAATGACACTTTAAATTGCTAAAATTGATTTTATTGAATAATAACATGCGGCGTGCATACATACACAATTCGACATAAAAGTAAAAGAATAAACATTTAAGAGGCTTACAACCCAATTGAATGAAAAATAAAACTCTCTGTCTCACAATACAAGCGCCTAAAATACATGAGAATCTAGAAAAAATTACAATCGCCTAAAATACACGAGTTGATCTATTAAATACATAAAAAAGAAAAATAAAGAAATTAAAGCTGCAAAACAAATGGTTAGCACAGATAGATAGCACACCACACGTAGGACTCAAGTTGGACAGAATTGGAAATTTTAGAGTTCGGGGGGCATGCATTTGGGGGTAACCGGGTCGGCCCGGCTGGCCGGCCCGATTAGACCTGGAAAACAGTTTTGAAACGTCCTTGTATTTTTGGTTTTGTGAGAAAACCTTTTTGAAAATATTTTCCGGTTTATTTTAATTTAGCATGCGAGGTGGGTCGGTTTTCGGGAGAACCGGGTCTCTGTCGTGGTTTGTTCTAAATGCAAAAACATCGAAAAATAAATCTAAGGTCATGAATGCACACTCCAAAATTCATTTTTGATGATTTTTTATTTTTCATGATTTTTTGATTTTTATGAAATTTTTGGGATTTTATGAATTTTTTTTTCTGGATTTTTAGGGAATTTCTGCTTCTGGCCGAGGACTACAATCGTGCAACTGTAACCTTACCTTAGCAGAAATTGCCAAAATATTTAAATGAAAGAGCTAAAACTGAGGAAATTCAACAACAGTCGTACGACTATAGATCAAATGGCATGACTGTAATTACAGTCGTGCCCCTGTTCTTCGTGATAAGAACAGTTGTACGACTGTTCTTAATTTTCCAGAAACAGAAAAGCAAAAAGTTGGATAAAAATGCACAAAATCAACCAAAACACCCAGAAAGCACGAAAATAAGAGGGATTGAAGTGTGTTTACCTCTTTCGCGCTGATCCACCATTGGAATGATCCCTGGCAATGCACCAATCCACGTGAAATTGCTTCTAATCCTTGGGGTGTTAAGATTGCAAATGGGTCCAAAAAACTTCCAAAAAGTCACGGATTTAAGCTAGTTTGTGTTTTGGAAATGATTTAGATTTCTTGTGTTGATTTTGACCTACGATTTCTAATTCATTTTACACATTGACTCTCTGAAATTAGGAAGAAAAGGATTGAAGAAAGGGTGAGTTTTGGTTTTTCTCTCCTTTCTCTCTTCTTTTCCAATTTCTCTCTTCAATATTTTCTTGAGATGAGAATCTGCCAAAAGTCCTCCTCTTTTCTCTTCTTTCTGCCTTTTTTATCTCTCTTCTTTCTGGAAAATCTTGAGCATTAAATGCTCAAGATTTTCCCCCATTTTTTATTTTAGGGGTATGGGTTCTGCAACCTGCCCCGACTTGATAGTTGTACGACTGTAAGTTAGTTACAGTCGTACGACTGTAACAAAAAACCCACGACTGTAATTACAGTCATGGTAATCAAGGCTTTTTTTTTTTAGACCCAGAAAATTTCATGTTCATACCAACATCACTAGAATGTTAAAAGAATGTGCCCACAAAACTGTATTGCTAACAAAGCCTGTGTTCACTAAGAGTGAGATGGAATCAGACAAGGAAGAAAGTGACAAAAAAAACTCAATATGTCCTTTAAATGTAAGTAAAGCAACTCTGTCCTTACAAAATGAAGAAGAAAACAAGGAACAAGAGAATGTGACCTCTAAAGAAGGCTTTGAAGATGAATCCAAAACTGCTCTTGCAATGTCACCTTAAGAATATACTAACCTCAATCTGACACAACAACTTCACAAGATGAGAGTGCACGTTACTCTTCTTGCTTTATATAATGATGTGGATTTGGAATTAATTCATAAAGAGGAGACAACTATTGTTCCTGTTTTGATCTCAGAACCTAACATGACCTTCAATAATTCTTAACTAGAGCCTGTGAACCCTTTAATGACCTACTTTAGTACTCTTCACATCCATGATCTATATACAGAGCTAATCCAAACATTAATTATGTATCAACCCTCAACATTCACCATGACAAACTCTTTCGCCGATCCAAATCACTTTCCATTACTCCCACTCAATATCAGTCCACCTTCACCCTCATCTGTACTTCCTGGATCAAGTCAATACTCTACAATGACCATGTCACCACCTATTGCACAAAACATTTCAAACCCTCCACCACCACCAAATTACCACAAAGTCATTGCTTACACCATGGAAGCCTGTTTTAAAGTTATTTCAAAGGTGTTGAGTGCCTCCAAGGCTCTTATATATGGGTTCTAAGGCCTACGCTAAGGTACCATCTTCCTTCTAAGATCTCTAACTATAGTTGCTGAGTGTCCAAGACAAAGTACATAATCTAACTGCTGGCATGGAAATGGAGCTGGCATGGATGACTGGAACTCTTAGTCAACTTTTTGAATAGATAGAAGCTATGAAACGCTGATTGTGAGTGGACGACCTAAAAGTGGAACGCGGCAAAGCGAACCGGGGAAAAAAAAGTGTCTTGTATTTGAAGTTTTGTTTTGCTTGTGAAAATGGGTTTATATATCTTGCTTTAGGTAAAACCATTGATTTGTTCGGAAATTCCTTTAGTAGAAAATATTTTCCCATTTTATTACTTTAAGGACCTTGAAAACTAAATTTCAAGATCAGTGACAGAGTCGCCACTCGAATCAACTCATCCGGGAAATTCCGGTACAGCTCTCTACCGAGCGTACACTACCATACCTAATCCAGAGATTTAGGGTTTGGGCAACTTACCCATTCAACCTTGAGCTCGTATTCATCTTGTACTTCTTATCTGACCATATTTTATTCATTTTATTATCTTTCTCTACCTAATTTCCTTTAATTACCAGCCGATGCTCATACAAATGACAAAAATAAATTGCAGAAAAGTAAATCATGCATCCGAATTGTACAAAATAATAGAGGCTGCTTATACAACCAAATCGAATGAAAAGGAAAACTCTCGTCCTCACATTATAAGGCCTAGAATACATGGGTATTTAAAGAAATTACACACGCCTAAAATACACGAATTAATCTATTAAATACACTCAAAATAATAAAAAGGAAAACAAAGGCTGCAAAACAGACAGCTAATGCAGTTTATATTACAAACACAAGTAGGACTCACATTGTGATATAATTGGGATTTTTAGGAATGAGGGCATGCATTTAGGGGATAGTCGGGTTGACTCGACCAGTTAACCTGACTAGACCTGGAAAACGGTTTTGAAACGCCCTGTAAGTTTTTGTCCTAGAAAACAATTTCGAAAGACCATTTGGCTCGGTTTCATGCAAATTTCTCTATTTTAGCAGGTCTGTTATCCCGGAACTCAAGGTTCCGTTTGTCCGGGTTTCCTAATTTCAACAACCATCTAGAGTCTGAAAGCGGTAAACACATAAAAAATGGTTTGATTCTGAAGACGGGATCGCATGATGACATCCGTGTGGGTCATCCCGTGATTCTATCTCCTTCTGGGAACTAGAGCCGTGTGGCTCAGATTAAAGCTGTGCGGCTCTAAGATCCACAGCCGTGTGGCTGTACCACCCAGAATCCGAAATCGATTTTCTCATTTTTTTAAAAATCACTATTTTGCTCATTTTCGATGTTTCCTAAGGATTTTCGTGGAGTCCGGGGGTCCACTAACGCTGGACAATGGATCCGATTCGAATCGAACGTCCCCGAATCTCAAAAAAAAAAATCAAGAATACAAAAAAAAAACTCACATCTGCACCAATCGAAATCCGAAAACCAAAGTTTGATAATGCAAAGATGTGTTTAGGCCGAAATATACCTCAACAGGATGGATAAAATGGAAAATGGACTTTTTTCGGCAGATTCGAGGGCTTTTTGTTTCTAGCCAGAAGAAACATAGCTGTGCAGCTCTATTCTAAGAAACTATAGCCGCGTTGCTGTGTTCCTAGTAAACACAGTAGTGCTGCTCTAGCTAGGCAGTCAGTTTTCTGGAAATTGACAAAACAGAGGAGAAAATGCATAAAAACACAATGAACACAAGTTTAAGGCCTCTCAGAGTTTACCTTGTTGTTGTTCTAGTGTATTGGACAATCAGAAACGGATTAAAGAACCAAAATGCACCTCGAATCCGCAAACTTCCCTAATTTCTGAAAACGAATCCCGAATCAATTCGAAACGAACCTGAAAATGTGTTTGGACAGGTGTGCTATGATCAAGAATTCTCCTTTAATGTTTTGGGTTATGTTTTGGTCCTCTTTTTTTCCCTTTTCTATTTTTCTTTCTCCATTTTTCTTCTTCCTTTGTTTTCTTATTTCTCTCTTTTTTTTTCCTTTTTGAGAATTCTGATTTCTTTTTCTCCCCTCCTCTGATCCAAATTTCTTTCCTTATATCCCCTCTCTCTCTGGCCATTTCCTACATTTAATGAGCCATCTCAGGGATTTCGGCAGCAGCCCATCAGCCTCCCTAATCATCCCCTGCCTCAGCCAAGTTGTTCTGCAGCCAAGTTGTTCTGCTTTCTGCAGAACAACTTGGCTGCCCGTTATAGCATCCCGGCTCTAAGTGTTTGAGCCGTGCGGCTATGGATCTATAGCCGTGCCGCTCTAGACGGAGCCGGAGTAAACTTTCCTAATTCCTACGCTCACCTCTAAACCCTAAAATTACTCGAAGGACCTTTCACGGGGTTTTAAATCTAGGAAGGTTTGGTTTTAGGAGCGTTTTAGGTGTTTTAGGTGACATCCTACTCATTTACAAGTCTGACTGCTTAACAAGTAATAAAGGACTCTTATCACGGAGGTTGGAAAAACCCGTGCTCATAGGCTGCCCCTCGCGGGATCGAACTCGATTCATGATCGGGCTGTCAAGCCTGGATCGAGTTTGGTCTCGCGATTGGGAGCGCGGTGAGAAAGGAAAAGAAGATGTACCTGGCGTCTTGGTTTATCGAGGAATAGGTGCAACATCTAACTAGGGATGTTGGCTTTTACTCTAAGGTCGGCTCTCTATGGCAGAGCATGCCATTGAGATCAGGTATACTTATTGAAATTGGCTCTCTGTGGTGGAGCATACCATGGAAATCGACTCTTTGTGGTGGACTGGACCGATGAAATTGACTCTCTGTGGTGGAGTGGACCGATGAAATCGACTCTCTGTGGTAGAGTGTACCGATGAAATCTACTCTCTGTGGTGGAGTGCACCAATGAAATCCTGTATAGCTATTGGAATCGGCTCTTTGTGGTGGAGCATATCATTGAAATTGAGTTGAAAGTGCATATTTATTTCTTGATTGATAATTTTGGAAACAAAAATTTTTGCCCCTTCGATCAAGAATAAATACGGTTTGGTTGTTTTGCCCTTGGATATCTGCAAAAGGCAAGAGATACCCTTCTTGGGATCATATTGGAATAAACAAAAATTATAAAAAATCGAGAAAAAAAATTTTTCTTACTTGAGAGTTAGAGCCAAGCGGCTTTGATTTTGTAAGACAGAGCCGCGTGGCTGTCTCAAAGCTGGGGGGCTCTGACTTGCCACATGGCTAGAGCTACGTGGCTCTAGCGGGAGGAGGCAGAACTCTTAAAAGGGGATAGACGGCCATTTTCACCAAAAATCCACTTTTCTTCTTCATCTTCCTCATTTCTTTTCCTCTCAAACCTCCAACCCAAATTTCAACTTCCAAAATGTTGAAGAAAATGCGGAAGGCACTTCGTCCGGCTACTCATTCACAGCCCGCCCTCCATACAAGATACGTCTTGCTGGAGAGGGATTTTCTATTGCCCACCGACACCACAGTGGATGTTTATGGGCTCCAGGAGTTGGTTGCGTACTGCGGGGTTAGGAGGAATGATCACGTACCTGCCATGCTTCAGCTGTCCACGCATGCGTGCCAAAATTTGGTTAGTTTCCCCAATTCCCTCTTTGCTCAATTTCTTTTAATTTCTGCAAATGTAGATGAAATTAGGAAAAATTAAGTGAGATTGATGCATGTTTAGAGTAGATTATGCCCCTAGGAAATTTAATTGGTGATTTAGAGTTGATTAGAGTCGATTTTAGGGTAAAAATCGCAAAACCTAGGGTTTTATCGCAAAACTGCTGATTTCCAGATAGAGCAGCACGGCTCAATGACAGAGCCGTGTGGCTCTGTTCTTGAGTTTAGCCGAAGATTTGATGAACAGAGCCGCATGGCTCTATCTGCTAAGAACATATCTGTGCAGCTATAACATAGCTGTACGGCTCTGGCTACAGCCGTGCGACTCTAAACAGGCAGAAAAGAAAATTCTTTATTCTATAACTTTATGTCAATGCTTTTTATTCGGTTTATGTAATCAATGTATAATAAATAACCCATGAAAACTCCTTGTTTATTGTTTTGCAGAAGAGGGCCCATAACCCTCGGGCCGGGGCAGTATCAAATGCCTTGAAGTGGTACAGAATGCTCCCGGATAGTGTGAGGAGGTTTGTAGACTCCACAGGGTTGGAGAGGATGATATGCTCTATGAGCGAGCAGGCACTGAGGACAAGCCGCAGTTTGTTGTCGGCGCTGATTGAGCGATGGATGGACTCCACACATACTTTTCATTTCCCCACTAGGGAGCATACCATCATGTGTGAGGATTTTGCGGCCATCACTGGGCTTTCTTTCGGCGAGTGCACCATCAACTTCAACAAGACTTTTGAGAGAGGGAGCTTGAGGCCGGAGATTATTGGAATATTGGTCAGCTTGGTCCCTTGGGACAAAAGGATCCAGTGTAATGCCCTTTGAGACTACTGGTTAGGGAGACAGGCTAAGCTCCCCGAGGGCTCTACCTTTGCGCTGGAGGATGCGAGCCAATATGCTAAGGCTTTCCTCCTTTACGCCCTTAGCACTCTAGTCCTTCCTACGGGTCAGAGTGACCTGAATCTGGTTGTCCTCCCCTCACTGATTCAGTTGGAGGACATGAGTAATTTGAGTTAGGGGCGAGCTGGGCTGGCTCAGCTGTACTATTCTCTTGACATCTGTGCCTGGGGGAAGCATAGGGGGTTGAAGGGCCCATGAATTGTTGTGCATGTGAGTTTCTCCAACTTTTTTTTTACTTTCTTATTATGCACTCTTCTGCAGGTTTGGGTGTATGAGTATGCATTTATCCCCCAGCCCCAGATACTGCTGAGCTCTCAGATTTCTCTAGACTAAGGCGGTGGTTAGGCTTCAGTTGGAGTGAGGTGGATAATGATGTGGAGGACTGCCGCCACCTTCTGGCCCATATGATGTTTGAGGGGGTACACATCTTCCCTTCCTTATGCATTTTGAATTTTGTTATCTTATTGCTATTTCTCTAGTTTTCTGATTTCTAATTCTCTGATTTTAGCTGATCAAAGAGCCATGGAGGGGAGCCGTATTACCTCCACAGGTGGTCGACGCCTTAAGGCTGATGCCCTAGAGATTTGTTATGGCGTGTCCATTTGGCCTGGAGTGGTACTTGGGGGAACGGGTCATTGACTGGCATGCTGGCCCCACGGAGGGTAGGATCCTGGCTGCTCTGCCGATAGGCTGTTTTGGTCGCATCTGCTATCGACTGAGGACCATCCTAACCTCTTCAGCTTTAGGTACGTGACGGACAGAGTTGAGGGAGACTACCTCTAGTTCGTTGCTACACACCTCCTTCCTCCCACCGAAACTGTGCAGGCAGAGGGAGCGCAGACAAGGGTATGTTTCTTCTTCTACTTTTTGTTTATCTGTACTGTTTTACTGTTTGCTGATATCTTTTTTTTTTAGACAGCCATCTAGGAGTGGCAAATGCCCTCGCACTTTATCTAGCAGGCGTTCTAGCGGTCGTGAATCCCAAACTGCCGATGGTCGGGGCGACAGGAGCTCTTCCACGTGTGGGGACAAGTACGGTGCTGATGTTGGGATGGAGAACGCGCCACCTGTTCATCCAGTGGTGCCTACAACGGTCCCCCCTGTCAGCTTTATCCTTGGTCGGTTTGAGTTCTTGTTAGAGCCATCGGTTCTACTGCTCGATGAGTTCGGGCATCCTTATCAGGCCGACTTGTACCTCAAGAACTAGCTCCCTCCAGCTATTTTCCCTTCTGATACTACCCATGTGAGTACACTTGCTTTTGCTTGCTTTGGATTCTTATTGTTGCCATTGGTCTGATTTGTACACTATTTCCCGTGCAGATCCTGGTATCTAAGGGGGTGGCCTTACAAGACAGTTTCTACCTTTAGGTCGCTTGTGATCCAGGATAATGGAGCGATGTCGGTAAGTACCTATATTTGAGTTAGCATTGATGTGTATATGCATGTGTATGTGTGTGTTGTGAATGTATGCATGTATATGACATGATATTCACGTTGTTGATTCTGGTGCAGGCCGCGATTGGTGCTCTTGTCGTGAGGAGGCTAGCCTGTGGTCGGAGGTAGACAGGCTACAGAGGAGCTGCTCGGACCTGAGGCTTATGAACAAGACCCTCCGTACGCAGATGGACGCATGGATGGCTGGGAATACCGTCGAGGGGGGCGAGGGCGTGGACGAGAGTGAGGATGAGGCGGACGACCAGGATGACAGGGGACAATCCTAGCCTTCTTTTTTGTTGTGTTTTGATGTGATAGCCCACCTATGGGTTGAGTTATACTGTACTGTAGTACATTTTGCCCTTCTGTAGGCCTTTCTCTGCTACATTTATTTATTTGACTTGGTATATTAGCTGTTCTGATGTTTATTCTGGAGTTTATTGCCCTACCCTTTTTTTCTTTTACTGGATTTACCTTTCTGAATGTATTCTCTTTCCTCTCACTTACTTTTATCATTGCTTGAATCATCTTAGGCTTTCCCAAAACCTTGTTTTACGATTTTGGGCTTGATTTTGACTGAAAACCTATTCTGAGCAGTAGAGCCGCGTAACTATAGGTTTCAAATTTTGTATGTAAGTATAAAGTGAGTGCTGCTTCTGAATTACAGCCGCACAGCTCTCATTATAGCCGCCTCACCATAATTACAGCCGCACGGCTCTGTATACAGCTGCCCAACTATAGCCGCACAGTTCTGTGTGAGTTTCAGCAACTCTTCTTCCTTCTATACTCCTTTTCGATGGATCAACTCCATGACCGTCTTAGGGATTACTAGAAGACTTCCCCCTCTTCTAACTGGGCCTTATTGGCCCCTTTCAGTCTGCAGTCCATGCGGCCCTACATGAATCTGACTCCGAACCGTACCTTTCTGGCGGCCGCGGCCAGTTTCTGGGATCCGATGGATCATGTCTTTTGGTTCACCGGGCAAGAACTATGCCCTATGGTTGAAGAGTTCAGTGGCATTCTCTGTATCCCTTGCCCACATGGAGTCAGATTAGTTGTCCTTGAGTCTGACCCAGACAGTTTACAAACACTTCAAAGGCTATCTGTATTGGACATGGTAGATTTAAACCGCTTGTTTCCTATTGAGGTTGCCCCTAGGAGCTTCAATCTGTCTACTATTATGGACCTGTGCTCCATCCTAAACATTTTTGTCCCTGGCTGGGCCCCTTTGATGAGCCTATTGTTGATATCTCTCTATCTATGCGAGTCCAGAGATGGGACTTGCGGTTTCTAATTAGTCTCGGTAGTGGCCCAGATGGCTAACGGTGCCTCACCCGTAGGGGTTATCTTAGCCGAGACCCTAATTTATTTGGATTCTGTTCACTCTGGTTGCCCCACTGAGACCAACGGATGTTCCTTCCTACTTCAAGTCTGTTCCTAACCCATGCTTCACATCCTGATCGATTCTGCACCCCTCTGATTAACTGGAAATTGTGAAGATTTGGCTTCTAGAGAAATTGAGTCTCTTGAGCATTCCTCCACTTGATTTGAGATATGCTCCAAAGCTCTATTGGGCCCGACGTATTGAAATCATAGACTTTGCCACTCGGTCTGTAGAGGAGTGGCTTACTTGGTTGAGAGGGAGGACAGATGCATCCATCTGTTGGATTTGCCCCTGGTGGGATATTACACATGTGACTATTGAGACTTGGCTAGAAGGTGTGCAGCTTCTCTAGTCGACCAAGGTGACACTCTACTCTCCTACACGGTTATGCAGACAGTACGGACAAGTACAGGGGTTGCCCCGTTCCTTATGCATGACCGAGTGTGGAGAATTCACATAGCGATGGCCCAGACATGTGCAGCAGCAGTGGATGAACCCTATTTGCTTTGAGATCTTGAGATATGATGGCATAGCTCCAACAGAGACGGATGGCCGTTACAGGGCTTGGTTAGCCGATTTAGTGGCTTGCCCTACAAGATGCGAGCGTGAGATACTGACTTTGAGATATCTCGGTCTATAGGGTTTTCAGATTGCATGGAGCTGTTATGGGTTGATTTTTATTCATTTTATTGTTTTATTCTATGTCCTTATTTTTGCATAGACCGCCCTTGTGGGTTTTCAATCTATTAGTCTGTCTTAACTTTTGCTGAACCGCCTTTTTGGGTTTTCGACTCATCAGACTTTTATTTGTATCCTAAATTTTTCATAGACCGCCTTTCAGTTTTCAGGCTATGGGATTTTTTTCTTTTTAAGTGAGATGCATGCAAGTATAGAATGTGTGCAGTCATATATGTATATGTATAATACGAATCCAATTTCAAGCAGACTTGAGACATTTAAGCGAACATAAAAAGGCATTCATTCATTTATTCATTAATAATGTTTTAGTGCAATGCGTATCAAAGGTGAAATGAAGCTAAGAACAGAGTTAGTAATGGTATCCATCTCGACTGAATCCACGAGTGCCATCAGCGGGTCTTTGCAGATTTTCCCACTGATGGTGCTCACCTTGCTGTCCTAACTTTTGCATGGACCACCTTTTCGGTTTTCGATCCATCGGACTGTCCTAATTTTTGCTTGGACTACCTTTTTGGTTTTCTATCCTTCGAACTTTTTTTTTTATTTTTTTTTACACATAGTATCACCTGAGTTTGTCCTGGTTGATGGGGTTGATGAATTCGTTTTTGTCCATGTCCATGATCTTTACAGTACCTTTTGAAAGTACCCTTTTGACCATATATGGACCTTCCCAGTTAGGCTTGAACTTTTCCCGTACATCCATGTTGACCTGTTTCAACTGTTTCAGTACCAAGTCTCTGACTTTGAGTGGGTGTTTCCGACAACAGACTTTACTGTTATAAGCCTTGGCCATTCTCTGCTGATAGATCTGCGAATGGTCTAGTGCCCGATGACACTTCTTGTCGATCAATGCCAACTGCTCATATCCCAACTGAACCCATTCCAATTCTGGCAACTGCGCTTCCATGACCACCCTTAGGGACCTAACCTCGGTTTCCGCCAGTAAGACGGCTTCTATCCCATAGACCAAGGAATATGGCATTTCTCCTGTAGGAGTTCTGGCACTGGTTCTGTATCCCCATAAGGCAAATGGTAACATGTCGGCCCAATCCTTGTAGGTGACTACCATTTTTGACAGAATCCTTTTGATGGACTTGTTGGCTGCTTCTATGGCACTATTGGCTTGTAGGCGATACGGAGATGACTTGTGATACTCAACCCGTTTATCCTGAAATAGTTGTGCTGCTGCCCCTTGAAACTGGACCCCGTTATCTATCAAAACATGGTACGGAATCCCATACCACGCGAAGATTTTTTCTTGATGAACATGGTCATTTTCTTAGCCGTGACATACGTGAATGATTCTGCTTCCACCCATTTCGAGAAGTAATCAATAGCCACAACTATAAAGCGGTGCCCATTTGATGTAGGCGGTGTTATTTCTCCGATGATGTCTCTCCCCTAAGCGGTAAATGGCCATAGAGTTGGTGATATCTGAAGTCAAGTGGTGGGAGATGATTAAGATCTCTATACACTTGGCACTCATGGCATCTTTTCACTTCTTCGACGCAATCAGCTTGCAGGGTAAGCCAAAAGTAGCCTTGCCTTAATACTTTCTTAGCCAGGGCTAACCCATTTATGTGTGGCCCACAAGTTCTTGCATGGATCTAGCTCATGACTCTCTTTGCTTCTTCTTCTGTTAAACATTTCAAGAGTAGGCCATTGGTGGTTCTCTTGAAGAGTTTATCCTCGAATAATCTAAACTGTGCTGCCAACTTCCAGAGAGAGATCTTATCTGCGTCGCTGGCATCTTCAAGGTATTGCCCATTCTGAATAAACTGTAGGATATCATGATACCAAGGATGTTATTCCACTATTGCTATAATACTGACTGGCAGGTAGCATGGATTCTGTGCAGTTTCCAATATCACTGGCTGTATTGGATGCTTTTGGGGTTCCTCCCACATTGATGAGAGCATGGCTAAGGAGTCTGCCATTTGATTCTCTTCTCTCGGGACATGTCTGAACTTCCACTGCCCAAATGCCTTCACTCTTTCCTAAACCAGCTGGAGATACGGCCAAAGCGACCCTTCTTTTATCTCCCACTCTTCAGTAATATGATGAATTACCAAAGCTGAGTCTCCGATTACTAACACTTCGTGCACCCCCAGTGTGATCAAGGCATCCATCCCAAAAAGACAAGCTTCATATTCTGCCCCGTTGTTAGTTACTGAGAACTCAAGGCGTTTAGCTAGGGGAATGATTTCTCCATCAGGTGTACCGATAATTACTCCCAGGCCTGCGTCGTGTTTGTTTACAGCCCCATCAAAATACATTACCCATATGCTCTGTTCTGTCTCCACTACAGCTAGCTGTTCATTTGGAAATTCCATGTTCTCCACATAATCCGACTTTAGAGGCTGGGTGGCCATAAACTTTGCTACAGCTCTCCCCTTGATCGTCTTCTTGGTTACATACTCAATGTCAAATTCTGATTACAAAAGTAACCACTTCGCTAATTTCCCGGCCAATGCAGGGGTCTGGCATAAGTACTTCATCGGATAAACTTTTGCCACTACCTGAATCCTATACGACTGGAAGTAATGCCTTAATTTTTTAGTCAGCCACACCATGGTAGTACAAGTCTTTTCTACTACAATATATCTGACCTCGTAATCGAGCAGTTTCTTACTCAGGTAGTAGATCGCATGTTCACGCCCGTCTTCCTGCTCTTGCACTACCATTGCCCCTATTGAAGCATCTTCAATAGCCAGGTTTAGGACCGAAGGCTTATTTGGCATTGGAGGCTTTAGGACTGGTGGGTTCATTAAATAAGCCTTGATCTTGTTAAAGGCGAATTGGCACTGATCATTCCACTTCACCGGCTGATTCTTCCTTAGGAGTTTGAAGATGGGTTCGCAGACCATTGTCAATCTCGCAATTAACCGACTGACATACTACAGCGATCCTAGAAATGACCTTACCTCCTTTTCTATCTTTGGCACAAGCATATCACTGATGGCTTTGATCTTGTCCGGATCCATTTCGATTCCTCTCTGGCTCACCACATGGCCGAGCAATTTCCCTTAAGTTACCCCAAACACACACTTCTTGGGATTCAAGCGGAGGTTATACTTTTCAACTCTAGTCAGGAATCTATCCAAGATAGCAGGGTGCTCCTCTCGGGTGCTCCTCTCGGGTCATTGATTTGACTAGCATATCATGTACATAAACGTCGACCTCCTTATGAATCATATCATGCAGAAGTGCAGTGACTGCGCGCTGGTAAGTTGGCCCAGCATTCTTCAGCCCAAATGGCATAACTCTGTAGCAATAGACTCCCCATTTTGTGATGAAGGCTATCTTTACCTTGTCGACGATGTCCATCAGAATCTGGTTATACCCTGAGAACTCATCCATAAATGAATACATTATCGCCCTGGCAGCGCTGTCGATCAAAAGATCAAAATGTGGTAGCGAGAAATCATCCTTAAGTGACGCTTTGTTTAGATCTCTGTAGTCTACACAAACCCTGACTCTGCCGTCCTTCTTTGCAACCGGTAATATGTTGGCCAGCCATTCTGGGTATGGCCGCTTCTTCCTTAACTTTCTCTGCCCATTATTGTCTGAGTCTTCTGAGCTTCTACTTGATAGGCTTCATTTTTTGATCTGTCAGAATTCTATGCTCTGTAATCCCTCTGTCAACCCCAGGCATGTCTTCATAGGACCAAGCGAAGGCTTTTACGTGTTTGTGGAGCATCTTCACAATTTCTTTCCTCTCGTCAGATGTGAGGTCTTTCGAGACGGATAACATTTTTGGATTATCATCTGTCCCTAGATTCATTTCATGTAATGATGCATCATGTATGCTAAAGACATTAAATGAATATTCGTATGTATGCACAGTTCCATCAAGAAAAACATCACACAAGTAAGCGAAATTAGATTTCATTGCATTAAGAGCCTTATAGGCTGAATTGTTTACATAAAAAACAGAAGAAATTGATACATTGAAATGATTTTCATCTTCCACATGCCGAGGGTCTTCTCCTATTGCAGCATCATCAATTTCTTCAAATAAGCACCCCAGGTCACCCTCAAGGGCTTCTTCCGGGTCGGTGAGTAGTTCTTGTTTAGCCATCTTTGCCTTTCCTACCATCATTAGCCTGGCCAGCTCTTTCACAGCTTGACTCATCAGCTCCTCCTGAGTCTTTGCCATGGGTGTTTGCTTCTGCCCAGAGCCCATGTTAACTTTCATTAGTGCAGACAGTGCTCTAGTGATAGCTTCGACAGCCACTTTAGATTCCCCACTTTTTGGGCCTACTTTCTCAGCAGATTCATCCTTGTTTCTGAATTCAACTTTGACCTGATCAACTACTTTTTTTTGCTTTTTCAGAACCTTTTGTCCTTAGTCCCAACACGCAACATATTCACAACTGGCTTGACCCCATACTTACTAAAGTCCACAACATCAGAAAAGATCTCAAAACTTGGAAGCTGATCCCCCTCGATTTTCACTGGTTCCGGAGCTCCGTTATACACTTCTTCGATCGCACGGACGAAGGTGTCGACCAAATTCACATACCTCTTGTTTGGCTTATTCCCCTTTTCACGATAACCAAGCCCGTGTTGACGGTATTTTCCATCTTCAATATTGACTGCTCTACAGCATTCAAAGAAGCCAGCACAGATGGCTCGTCAGCTTCTAGAGTCACCACTTTCCCTTCTATTAGGAACTTCACTTTCTGGTGCAGAGTCAAAGGCACACCTCCCAAGTCATGGAACCACAGCCTTCCAAGGAGTAGAGAAAATGTGACGGGGATGTCAATGACTGTGAACAGTACCTTGGACTTAACCTCCCCAACACTGACTTCGGCTTTAAACGTGTCGGTCACTAACCTTTTACTATCGTCATATGCTCTTATTATAGTGCCGGACTTGCAGAGTGCTTCCGTGCTAATACACACGGCATTACCCTGTCCATGATCTCTACTTTTAAATACAAAGCCTGATTATGATTCATGCCTTCTTGTGGCAAGTCAGACACCCCAAAACTGATCTCCGGGGCCCGGTTGGCTTTCAGGTCAACTCCCCTTATCATGGCACATACTTCATCAGGGGACATTGTAGGGGTAGCTGATGGGTCCTAGGCGAAGTAGTGAAACTAAACCTAGAAATGCACAACTAAGGCAGTGTACCTATCGTTGACAAGTAATAATTCTGGTTGGTCCAGGTATCAATCCCACAGAGAAAAATATTCTGAAACACTAAACTATTCGGGGTTCCTTGCGTGTCCTAGGCGGAACTTAGTTTTTGGATTCGATTATACTAATAACTAATTATCCTACTCCTAGTTGATAGATTCCAGCTTACTTTGCACTTGAATTTGGGTTATCAATTGGCGGTTTACCGACCTATGAATGCTAATGGAGATGGCTTTATCAATTAATTACAATAGACGAATTTAACTCAACAATTAACCCTTAATTATGTTCTTTCGATAATTCAACCTAGCGTATCTAGATCTTTTAGGTCCTTAGCCGGTTCCCTTTGTTTAGAGGCGATCTAATTCTAAAGCTCAGAAAATAGGGGCACGTAAGTTCCACAGTGTCGTCAATACTAATGGTTTCCTAGGTGTCAATCTAGGTAATGCCACAAATATGAACTTAATAAATTAAGATCTTATGAGACTAGATTAACATTAAAGGAATTGCATAAAGAAGAGGAATAAAAATTGAAATTAAATTGCAATCAATTGTATTAATCAAGAAAGGTGATACGAATTCAGTGTTTACAACCAAACACAATCAATTGTGGAATCAAAAACTAACTTAATCAAATTACAAAAGAGAAGAAGAAAAACTTATGCCCTTTTGGTCCGATTAACCGGATTCCGATGGTGTGAAGATGATTGGGGTGTACCTCTATAGACGAACTCAAGCCGGAACCAAGAACGTCGCAAAAGGGGAAGGTTCTATGTAAAACTTCTACCAATTGATGGTTCAAAACTCAAAGAAAACAAATAGTTCAAGCTAAAACCTAACTACCAGTTTCTGCTTTACACTCTAAAAGTCTGGAAAAAGATCCCTCAAACTTAGAAAATAACCTATTTATACGGCTAGGTTAAAACCACGAAAAAGAAAAGATGAAAGTAGGGCAACAGCAGAATTCCGGAGCTCGGCACGCCGTGCTGGTGGAAGTGGCACGCCGTGCTGTGCAGAATTAGGGGTGGCACGCTGTGCTGGTGGAGGTGGCACGCCGTGCTGTGTAGATTTGGAGTTGGCACGCCGTGCTGGTAGGGATGGCATGATTTCGTGCCAGTCTGCTGGATCCCATCCCTTGGCACACTGAAATGGCACGCTGTGCCCTAATTGTGGCACGCCATGCCACCTTGATTGTCAGGACTTCAAACTCTTCCTTGCTGCCGATGCTCCAACTTTCGGTCCGGGTCATAATGCCTGTCCAAAACAAGCATAAAGAAACATAACCGCACCAACGCCACGGACCATAAAAATGACATATTATCCAAAATTATAAAAAAAACCCTAGAAAACACGAAAAATACTAAAAGTTATAAAAATATATCCAAAACATAAAAATCACAAAATACTCAAAAACCACACAAACATTCACACAAAGGACTCTAAAAATTGCCATTCAAACCACGAAATTGCCTAAAAGATAAGGTTAAAAACCGACCTTATCAGTAGCATCCATTTCCATCGACTGTTTCACCACTGCCTCACGGTGTCTTTTGGACTCCATGACGAGGTGCCATATGCTAGCTCTGGCAGGTGTTCTCTTTAACTGGTCAACCACAGAATTCTCTTCCTTATTTTTCAACTCCTGAACGGTGGTGTCTACCTCTGCAACTGGATTACTTCTTCTCGGTGGTGCTTGAGGAGTCACATTAGTAGGCTGATAAACTCTGCCACTTCTAGTAATATGCATGACAGGATCATCTTTTGAGATCACCGTTCCCCTTCTTGTCTCTACTAGGTATATCAGCTTTGGTTCTTCAAACCCAAAGTCCGTATCATCGTTATCTAAATCAATGTCATCCAAATCAATTGGACCCCGCTCATTCTGTACCACAAATGCCTGTTCTTCAGCTTCTTCTAGCTTTTCTTTCTCCTTTTCGGCTATAACCGCTTGTACGCTTAGATTGGCTTTGATCATCTAAGCGAACACACAGTTAGCTGGTATCTTAGACTGAACCATGCTGACCTGACCCCTGAAGTTGGGTAAGGGGTTCTTCTGAACATTAGGCTTTATGGTGGGCTCCACGATCTTCCCTTTGGTAACCAGTCATTGAATAACCCTTATCAAACCAGTACATTCATTCATGCAGTGGCCTACTATCATATGATAGGCACAGTAATTGTCTTTATCTGATTCAAAAGGGGGAACATAAGGCTTCAAACTCTGCAGTAAACCAGCCTTCCTGCACTCGGCAAAATGCGGCCTAAAGAGTCGACCCACTAGTTAGTGAGCCTTTAAGGAGTTCTTGACTGCTCGCCCTGGGCCACTATTGCCACATCTGCTTCTCTCACCTTGTCCAATACTGTGGTCTGGGCTAGCTTTGAACTAGATCCCGTTGGGGAGGTTGTGGAGCTACTAGCCTTATATCCTTGCGTATACCCCCGGCTGCCCCGGTAAGTGCCTGAGCCCTGTCTGTTCATCTGCTCTTCGTCTGTGTATCTCTTTATGTGCTTAGGAAAGTCCACAACATCATTGAAAGAGTGGAATCTCTTCAGTTTCATCTTCTCCTTATAAAGTTGTAAGCTGCCGTCAACCAATTTCATAACAAGAGATTCCAGCTTAGGAGCCCCGTCCATCAGTACCTGTACATCCATCCATCTCTTGTAGTATGCGGAGAAGGATTTGTTGGGCTTCTGATGGATCCTCTCCAGATCTTCCAGTGTAGTTCCACCAAAGTATTATAGGCATACTGCTTCACAAATGCCTCAGACAAATCCTCCCATGTGGAGCAAGTGTGGATTGGCATTTTCAAGTACCACTTAGCAGCAACCCCTCAGAGTTATTGGGAATAGGTTCAACAAATGGACTTTCCCGATCCCTAAACTGGATATGATCCTTACATAACTGTCCAAATAAGCCTCTGGTGGGCCCTCTCCAGTGTATGGAGGCAGGTATAGCATCTGGAAACCAACCGGTAGTGGCTCCCCCCTTCTGCCAACAGAGTAGCCGGATCTGCACACTTGACGGGGTGATAATACACCATCTCTTTCAGTTTCGGCAGCAGTGCCTCAAAATCAGAGAACTTTTCCTTGAGGCATCTTTTAGCAGCAGTCTCAATCAAGGCCTCTCTCGCCCTTACAAAAGCCTCATCTTCTTCAGACTGATGATCCACTTCCCGGTATGGAACGGCCACTCTACTACTACTGGGAATGTTTCTTCCTAAGTTGGGGCTCCCTGAACAACATTCCTTTCATTCTCAACTGGAGCTTGAATTGGTTGACTGGTTTGACCCGCACTGGCGGTCATTGTAGCTTGCACTTACTCTTTGATAGTAGCTTTAAACTGATTCGAATTCAGAAAGGTAGTCATGAATGCATTCATGTCAAAAGGCATCCTTCCACCAGATCCATCTTGAGCCATTTCTATTCTGTCGGCTTCTTCTAGCATAAACTCACTGTCAATTGGTAAGGAAGGCAACTATCCCTCGAACTCTTGCTTTAACTCTGAATATGAACTGACCCTAACCCCTGCCACAGTGACTGATTTTGTCTGAGCTGATTGAACTGACTGACTAGAATCTGATTCAACTCGTACTAGTCACTTTGAAGTTTGACTCCAAACTGCACATTCAGCACGGAGTTAGCATCGTGGATGGATGTCATGACCCTGGACATGGCATACTAAGTGATGTGTATGGTATGATTGTGGGATGGTCGTGGTTAGATGATGCTTTATGAATGAGAATGATAATGAATGTGACTTCTTTCTGTTTTCACCCCTCTTTTTTTTTTGGATGTTCCAAGAATACCCAATACCAGGCAAAGGACAATGCAAAAAGGGTCGCGCTTGAGCAGACACATAAATAGAGGTTCAATGCTTTTGGGGCACCTAGCCGATGTTGTGAAATGGTCATGTGTATGCCAACACAAGGACATAGTTTTGATGCTTTATCAGTCAAATGAAATGGTATGACATGGTCACATGGAAGCCATTCCACGGACAAAGTTCTGATGCTTTTGGGGCATCTAACATGAAATGATGTTGCAAACAAGTCACGTGTAAATAGAGACATGGACAAAGGTTCGGCATTCACAGAATGCCTTGCATGATTTGGCAATGTCATGAAATGCTCCTATGTGCGTAATAATTCGACACTCATGGAGTACTATGAATGAGTTATTAATGTCATGAAACAATCCGATGTGGATCGCGACACACAAGCAAGGTTTTGGCATCACCGTGACGCCAATGAATGAATGAGCATGATGTCGTGTAATGATATCATGTGGCTCACCCCATGAAAATAGATCTAAGGCCGTTGTGGTCCTCTAATGACGTGGTATATTTGGAATGGCCAAGTGCAAACTGGTGCACAGGCAGATCACGGGTAGTTTTGGGATACCTGATATGGTATGAAATGAAATGATCATGATAGGCACTCTCAGAACGTCCTTTATTAAGTGTAATGGAATGAATGTGTATGTCACACAAAATGCAAGTGGCTGTAGAAAAATGTTGTTAGGATGCATGACACACATGATGATGTCATGTATGCTTTATGGAAATGTTGGCACACGAGATCTACATGGCACACAATTGAAATGTCATGGCTACATGAAAATATGGTTAACAAGAATGCCATACATATGTATATGTATTGAAAATGGCTGCACAAAGATGTGGTTAGAATGGCACACGAATGATTATGCGTTTTTGATGTTTCATGAAAAGGCCAAACAAAAACCATCACAGAACAAACGTTAGCACACGCAATAATATGCTCTCCCTTCTAACCTTATTCCTCCTTTTGATTGGTCACGCAATTCTTCCTAGGTGTTGGGTCTTTTTGGCATCAACGGGGGATACCAAAGGCATACACTCAATGTCCAATTTCAAATTTATGTTTTGGTAATCTTAGGGGAAGTTACTAAGCCATTACATATGGGCCAAAGTCAAACCAAGGTCGTACAGGTCCCCATAGCGAAAATACACTCCTCATCGTAGAACACAATGTAAGGTTCATGTGGTGCTATGAGTGGTTTACCCCTTCGGGTGCCTCCAATCCTAGCGGAAGAGGTAGGTCACCTTTTTTAGTAAACCGGGCTGATCATTGTGTTCGAGGGGTTAAGAAGAAGAAAATGTCATGATATGCAAGTGTGAATAAATATGGTACTATGAATTAGTAAATGACTACAAGCGAGGTTATATTTTAGTAGTTGCCTAAGCTCCTTAAGTTTTTTACAAAAACGTTTTAGGAAACTTGCTTCCCCAGCAGAGTCACCACTGTAAGTGGAGACCTAAAAGGGAACACGGCGAAGCGAACCAGGGAAAAAAGAATGTCTAGTATTTAAAGTTTTGTTTTGCTTGTGAAAACGGGTTTGTGTATCATGCTTTAGGGAAAACCATTGATTTGTTCAGAAATTCCTTTAGTAGAAAACATTTTCCATTTTATTACTTTAAGGACCTCGAAACCTAAATTTTGAGATCAGTGACAGAGTCGGCACCCGGATCAGCTCATCCGAGAAATTTCGGTACAACTCCCTACCAAGCGTAGACTGCCATACCTAATCCAGAGATTTAGGGTTCGGGCAACTTACTTATTCAACCTCGAGCTTGCATTCATCTTGTAGTTTATATTACCATATTTTATTCATTTTATTATCTTTCTCTACCCAATTTCGTTTAATTACCAGTCGATGCTCATACAGATAACAAAAATAAATTGCAGAAAAGTAAATCATGCATCCGAATTATACAAAATAATAGAGGCCGCTTAGACAACCAAATTGAATGAAAAGGAAACTCTCGTCCACACATTACAAGCGCCTAGAATACACGGGTATCTAAAGAAATTACAAACGCCTAAAATACACGAATTAATCTATTAAATACACTCAAAATAATAAAAAGGAAAACAAAGGCTACAAAACAGACAGTTAATGCAGTTTATATTACAAAGACAAGTAGGACTCACGTTGTGACAGAATTGGAATTTTTAGGAATGGGGGCATGCATTTAGGGGATAGCCAGATCGACTCGGCCAGTTGACCCGACTAGACTTGGAAAACGGTTTTGAAACGCCTTGTAGGTTTTTATGCTGGAAAATAATTTCGGAAAACCATTTGGCTTGGTTTCATGCAAATTTCTCTATTTCAGTGGGTCTGTTATCCCAGAACTCGAGGTTCCGTTCGTGCGGGTTTCTTAATTTCAACAACCATCAAGAGTCTGAAAGTGGTAAACACATAAAAAATGGTTTGATTCTAAAGACGGGATCACACGACGACATCCGTGTGGGTTGTCCCGTGATTTTGTCTCCTTCTAGGAACTACAGCCGTGTGGCTCTAACATCCATAGCTGTGCAGCTGTACCACCCAGAACCCGAAATCGGTTTTCTCATTTTTTTTAAAAATCACTAGTTTGCTCATTTTCGATGCTTCCTAAGGATTTTCATGGAGTCCGGGGGTCCGCTAATGCTGGACAACAGATTCGATTCGAATCGAACGACCCTGAATCTCAGAAAGAAAAATAAGGAAAACCAAAAAAACTCACATCCGCACCAATCGAAATCCGAAAACCAAAGTTTGATAATGCAAAGATGTGTTTAGGCCGAAATATACCTCAACAGGATGGATAAAATGGAAAAGGACTGCTTTCAGCCGATTCGAGGGCTTTTTCGGGTTTCTGCCCGGAAGAAACACAGCCGTGCGGCTATAGTGTTACAGCCGCTCGGATCTGTTCTAAGAAACTATAGCTGCACGGCTGTGTTCCTAGTAAACACAGCAGTGCAGCTTTAGCTGGTTAGTCAGTTTTCCGAAAATTGACAAAACAGAGGAGAAAATGCTTGAAAACACAATGAACAAAACTTAAGGCCTGTCAGAGTTTACCTTATTGTTGTTCCAGTGTATTGGACAATCAAAAACGGATTAAAGAACCAGAATGCGCCTTGAATTTGCAAACTTCCCTAAATTCCGAAAACGAATCCCGAATCAATTCGAAACCCCGAAAATGTGTTTGGACGAGTGTGCTATGATTAAGAATTCTCCCTTAATGTTTTGGGTTCTGTTTTGGTCCTCTTTTTTTTCCTTCTCTCTTTTTCTTTCTCCCTTTTTCTTCTTCCTTTATTTTCTTATTTCTCTCTTTTTTTTTTCTTTTTGAGAATTCTGATTTCTTTGTTTTTTTTTCTCCCCTCCTCTGATCCGAATTTCTTTCCTTATATCCCCTCTCTCTCTGGTCATTTCCTACATTTGATGAGCCATCTCAGGGATTTTGGTCATAGCCCATCAGCCTCCCTAATCATCCCCCACCTCAGCCAAGTTGTTCTGCTTTCTGCATAACAACTTGGTCATCCGTCAAAGCTGCCTAGCTCTAAGTGTTAGAGGCGTACGGCTCTGGATCTATAGTCGTGCGGCATTAAACAGAGCCGGCGCAGACTCCCCTAATTCCTACGCTCACCTCTAAGCCCTGAAATCACTCGAAGGACCTTTCACGGGGTTTTAGATCGCGGAAGGTTTGGTTTTCAGAGCGTTATAGGCGTTCCAGGCGACATCCTGCTCATTCACAAGTCCAACTGCTTAACAGGTAATAAAAGACTCTCATCACGGAAGTAGGGAAAACCCATGCTCACACTGATCTCCAAAATTCTCAAGCCTGGTGCATCCTCCTCCTCACCAAATTAATGAAGTTTGTTGAAACTAGTTGTTGATATGCAGAGAAGACAAGAAGAGATAAAATGGCACTTCAACTCTCCTCTACATCTTTTGGATCAACAACCTACTATTACCTTGTTTTTACTCTAAATATAAGTACAATATCTTTGTCCTACCTGTATTGTAAGTATTTTAGTCTAATTAAGTTACATGTAGCTTAAATAGGGTATGAATGCTTCCTTATGATTCAGTATTTTCTAAACACTACTTTTGTCTATTTTTATAAATGCTTGCTTTAGTCTCTACTAAACAATACTTTTTATGTATGCTTTATCTATAAATGCAATATTATATATGAGGTATGCTTTTTGATGATTTCAAAGAGGGAGAAAAACCCTTGATTATTCACTTTGTATGTGATATCCCTAGTTAACTCCTTGGTTATTGACTTTGTATGAGACCTTATATGTGAATAATCTCTTATGTGTCTCTGGTTTAATGATATTTATATGATCATTGAGAAAATATTAGCTATTTGATATAGATATATGACTAAAAGTATATATGCATTGTGACTGCTAATAGTGTCTTTGGTTATGATTTGTAATAGTGGCTAGGGATGAGCAAAACCAAACAGCGAACCAAAACCGAACCAAACCGAGACTGAAAAACTGAACCGAACCGAACCAAACTCTATTTGGTTTGGTTTTGGTTTTATAAAATATAATCATTTGGTTTTTGGTTTGGTTTTTGGTTTTTGTTGAAAAAACCGAAACTGAACCGAACCAAATCATAATAGAAAAAATATTTTTTAAAAATATGTATATGTATATAAATAAATTTTATTTGGCATATTATATATTTATATTATTATATAGTTTGTATTTATGAGACTTTAGTAATATACATGTAATATAAATCCTTTTTAAGCAATACTTTATATATAATTTATAAAAAATAATAATAAAAAAAATTGAAAAATTGAAATTTTTGTTAATTCGGTTTGAACAGAACCAAACCGTAACCCGAACCGAACCATATCAACTTTGGTTTGGCTTTGGTTTCTGTTTTTCTTCTACTTTGGTTTTTGGTTCAGTTTGGTTTTTGAACCGAACCATGTTTTGCTCACCCTTAATAGTAGCTATAATATATATGGTTATATGTCAGTTATCCTTAGTTGTGATCTTATGTATGAGACATAATGATATGATTATCACATCTGAAATGTGATATGGTATCAATGTTGAGATATAATGATATGTTGTTAATACTGATGATGGAAAATCTGCGTATCTGATCTTGCAACTGCTATTAGGTGTATGTACATAATGATAGCTATAAGATAAGATCTACAATGTTATATGACCTGAAATAAATGCGTATGCTGCTAGATTGGCTGTAAGCATTGTATGACAGTCTGACTATCACAAGACATATGTCTATGCTTAAGGCTTGTTTCTGTTTTATGCTTAGCAATGTCAAATTGTATTTAAGGTGTGATGTTAGCTACTGAAATTAGTTTATATGCAAAATTGTATTCAATGATGATGCAATACTTGAGTAGCATTTGATACTATTTTTGATAGATGATGCATTTTGTATAAACTAATATATGAATGTGTATAATATCACACCTTATGATGAAATTTGTCCTGTGATTAGGACTGAAAACTCTATTAGTAGAATTACATAATGCAGGAGTGAGAAGTATGACATTGTGTCGTAATCTGTTGTTCAAGACAAGAATGCATATGACTATACAAACTAGCATAAATATAATTTCTTGCAGGTTTGAGGAAAAACTAGGTTTTGGATGAATGCAAAGTATGACATTTGTAATATACTTTTGACATCTTGCTGTAGAACTGGATATGATAAATGGTTTGCTATAATTGTGTATACTTGTATAAATGTGAACTTCTACAGGTATACTGCTTTGCTAAAGCCCATTTATTGATCATATAGATCTTCTAATCATTCCTAAATAAGGTGTTTTCTATGAATGAAGTGTTGTTTACTTATTTTACGGACTCCCTGTATTAAATAGTTTGTAAGCCTACTCTATCCTTATGCAGGTTTCTTATGCTTGTGTGGAATTAAGCTTAAAAAGTTCATACTAAATGGGCCTCTAGAGCAAATCCATACCCGATACATTTATATAGCGGGTTCTTATGAAATTTATCCTTATTATATCCTTGGGCTGATTAAAATGTTTTTAAGGATCTTAATCAAGTATAATTAATTCTTTTACTAATAGCCCAAAATATTTTCTTTATGACATCTTATATTCATTGGTTTAAAATTAAAGATTCTATTATTCTTTACCAATAACTTACAAAATTAACTCGGTTTTCTAAGATTTTTTTCTCATGCAGAGTACAAGTTCTTTATTTTTATGAGAAATTAGAAATCAAGAAAACAATCCTAAAAATAAAATCAAGCATATTTTGAGGGGGAATAAATTCAAAAGGAATTCAGGGGAACCACTTCAATCCATATCCTGTGATTACTTAGAGATTTTTTGTCATTTCTTTACAAAATTTCTTAAGAAAAGAAATAAAGGGAAAAGAATCTATCTCCACTTTGTCAACTTACAGCATTTAAAGAGTATCACATACAAGGGGTTGTCATCATCAACAAGAGGGAGAATGTTGAATTAAGTTTTAATGATTAGAACTTTTTGAAAAGTTGACATATAAGATAAAAAGCAAATCATGTTTACTTTAGTATTATTACAAACTATTTTCTAATTGATAGAGAAGTATGATTAAGTATGATGAAGCTACTACAACTATAGGAAGGATATTAACAAGTCTTGCAATAACAAAGCATCAGGATATCAAAAGTTTATTTCATGTCAAGTTGATCAAAAGATAAGCCTAACCTACAAGCTAACAACCTTTTAATTATAATCTTCAAAATCTCTAACGGCTATACCAGCTTTAGAAGGCGAAAGAAATTGATTCAAGAGCTACAAGGTTCATTGACTACATGAAGTAAAATTCTCCAACTGCTATGTCTTTCTTATGAGATATAAGTAATAAGCGATATATGAGCTCAAGACCTGAATGCAGCAACCACTTTCTCCTTGTGACCTTCAACCAACGGCTATACCCTCTTTGAGAGGTGGATGCAACAACTCTATTATTCTTAACAGCTAGAAGCAACTGCCATAATATACTCAAGAGCTACAACTAACAACTAGTTCATCTTATGAAGAGTTGATTGGATCCTATAAATGCAATTCAAATTGAATTAGCAAAAGCAAGGAAGACTTAGCAAATTTTTCACACATTGAGAGCAAATTTATCAAGTCTTCCAACGAAATCCTTCAAGCAATCAAAGAGAGAAAGCTTCATCTTTGTTCATTCAAATATTTTATATTCGGGTTTTGTATTTCACATAAAGGATTTATGTGAGGGAGTTTACTTTGTTAATTGTGTGAATTAACAAAGTTTGTAAAAGTTTGGTGGTTGAGCTTGAAAAAGCATCAGAAAAAATTTGGTATTTGAGCTTGTGAAAAAAATATTAGACAAGTTTGGTGCTTGAGTTTTGAAAAAGCATCGAAAGAGTTTTGTTACTTAAGCTCAGAAAAAGTAATGGTAGAGGTTTGATTCTCAGTCTGTAAAAGAATTGAGTTTGTTACTTGAACTCGTAAAAAGTAACTCAGGCTTGTTTCTTGCCCATAAAAGAAACACTAGTGGAATCAAGTGGTTAGCTTGGGAATTGGACGTAGGCCAGTTGGATCGAACCAGTATAAATCTTGGTGTCTTCAATTCTCTACCCCTATACTCTTTATATTTATTGCTATTTATATTTCTGCAATTTAAATTAATAGAATTATTATTTGAAGACATTTTTATACTAGTTAAGCAAATTAATATTCACAAGTTTTACTGTTTTATCTATTCTGTAATTTTTGTAAAACTTGTGTTTGTCAAAAGAAAATTATTTTTGGAAAAGAATTTTAAAAAGAATTTTTGAAAATTTTTTATTATGTATACAGTACTATTCACCCCCCTTTATGTAGCTAGCCTATTTGAGGCCGTCAGATACCCAACAAGAGATAGAAATCAATCTCCCATTGTTGATGAAGGCAATTTGAAGGAAAAATAGAGTTGTTAGTTCTTCAGTTCTTTAAAATCAATTGGTAGTAATTGACTGACGAATTTTCTTTTTAAGAATGAGCAGTTACTTTTTTAACTCCATTATAAGCAATTAATTAGAGAGAAGTTACAAAATAATAAAGTGTAATGATTCATTTTACAAATTTTTAAATATGAAATTTGGAAATTAATTGGGAAAATTATGATTAAAAGTTCAAAAATTTTTTTTAAAACAAAAAGATAAATAACAATGAGATGATCTGAGAAGGAGAGTAAAAATCCTTAAAACCATCTTTTACAATATATATATAGATTTCGGTTTATTTTTTGTGTAACTGAAATTTTTCAATAAAAACCAGACCGAAACATTAAACCAAATTAGAATAGCTAAGTAACTGAACCAAACTTTTTTATCGGTTCGGCTTTTGGTTATCTTGAAAGTTTGTTCACCGCTATAACAAACGCTCTTTGTGTAATTTATCAATGATGACAATCACAATGACAACAATACTTTAAGAAAATAATCGCACAAGTTAGAAGATTAATTTTGGGGATCTCTACATAATATTTGGGGTTAGGTATCATCCAATCAAACTTGTACCTATTATGACTTGAGGCCCATTTTCATTTCCCACTGCAACTGATTTTTGAGTGTTCCACATCCTCTTGACTTTATTGTTCATTCTTATAAAGTTTGTATTTTTCAGTAATCTTTTTAATTAATTTATTTATTTGTTTTGACATGACCTGGATCTTGGCTTTGGCAATCGAATCTCGAAAAGCATTCAACGGAGCTGTCTCAGGTGAAAACCTCAGTGGTTGCCAGTTGGTCGGTCAGGAATTTCTTCCCTTTTTATGATTCTTATCGACCATGAATTGTTAAGTTCTTTGCATAGTTGAATCAGCAGACAACCTTACTGAATTCAGTATTCTAAATTTGCTAATGATTTGCTGCCTCCTTTTTATTTTCTATAAGAGATTTATTATGATTATTTGATTTTGTAGAATTTAACATTATTCAATTATTATTGTTTTTATTACACCATTAGAAATACTAGAATTAGCAGCAAAAAATGTTATTGCCAAAAGTATAAAAATTACTGCCAAAGCTTTTCGCAGCAACAAAAAATTTTATTGCATGTTGCTGCTATAAAATTTTAGCCGTAGACGTTTGTAGAAAAATTTAGGTTGCGGCCAAAAATTGATTAATAGCTGCAAAAAAAAATTTAAACCTCTTTTATGCAGCAACTATTTTTTGTTGCCAAAAGCCCTCTATATGCGGCAACTATTTTTTGTTGCCAAAAGCTCTTTATACGCAGCAATTATTTTTTTTTGCTGCCATAGCTCTATTTACAGCAATTTTTTTTGTTGCCAAAAACACCCTTTTTGCTGCCAAAACTCCCAATATGCAACAACCTTTTGCTAAAAAAACTCCATATGTAGCAATTATATATATATATATATTGTACCAATTACCAAAAAATATTAACAAAAACATAGAAAAAATAAATTCCAGATAACTAAAAGAATTAAAGTAAAAGAAGTTCTCATGGTATTCATTTAATGTTTTTTTGACACAGTATGTATATAATACAACTTTAGCCTGATAGTTGATCATCACATCAAATCTAAAGCCATACCTTTTCACTAATTCTATTTACACTCTACCAACAAAAAGTAAAAAAAAAAAAGAATATATCAGTATTTTCTATGTACCCACTATGGCTTTGGGAAGGTCTTCATCGTTAACCATCTTTTTAGCTGAACGTCATTTTCATTGATTTGATGGCCAAGTTTCTGCAACCAATTCTAAGCTCCTCAATCTTAATCTTGCCCTTATAATTGCTAGTATAAAGGAAGCCCTCCTTTATGCCAACAGCTGTTGGTGTGCCCTAGTTCTTAGGGTATTAGATTCTTGTATTTTGTATTTTACATTCAGACCTTTTGTATAAATACATCATTTGTGTCACATTAAGAAAGACATTTAATTTATTTCATTTATATCTTGTGTTATAATATGAATATAGTATCCATTGATTCATAATCATAAAACATATCTCAAGTCTATTCTAATTGTGGGAACGAATAGAATCACAGGCTTGTATATTCGATAACTATATGGTAGTTTTTATCTAACCATAATACTTGTAAAGTCAGTCATGAATATAGGTACATGTCGTTGACATGGGACTGGATTAATCCGCATAAGAAAGCCACATGGTTGTCACGTCATAGGTCTTTCTTGAGTAGATCTCTTTTGTCCTCAGACTAGATTTCATTATAGTATCAATGTGAATCTGATTCACTTTGACATACACCTAACAGGTCTGTAAAAGGTTGCTAAATATGTGTATGATTGGGTGGATAGGTGAACATATTAATTTTGATAATGAAGTGATGGAATTGTCACTCGGGTAATACCGAGATGATATCACTGGTCACTTGATGAGTGAGATTGATAAGTGTATGGCCATAGGCTGCTTATTTGATTAATCAGTTCACTTAAGATCAAGAAATATAATAAACAACAGAAAAGGATGATAGACACCACGCCTCTTGTTTATTCATATCGATGTTATTTGGCAAAGGATACTATGCGATTCTTACCGGATGAGTGTCTTCTAAAGACTATTATATCTCTGCCTTAATTAGGGGCTGTAACAGTTTGCTAGAACCCATTTACAGTCTGTTGGCCTTGGACCTACTGCCAACATAAAGATATACCTATAGGATCATGCACAAAGATCAACTGAGCTGGAACTTATAGAAATTGTACATGTAATGTACATTGGAAGGAATGCGTTAATTAATTAGTTGATATTCGGTGTCAAGGTAGTTAATTAATATTGGGCTGATTTAATTTAATTAATAAGTTTACATAATGTAATTATTTAATTAATCAATTAATTGAATTGCTTAAAGTAGAAAATTAATTAAATTATTTTCTTAAGAAGGAAAATTAAATACATGTATTGTATTTTCTTAAGTATGATTTAATTTGATTTAGAGGTAATTAAATTAGCCAAATGGAATTAAATTACATAGTATAAACCTTTTAGTATAAGGTTTATTTATGTAATCTAAATCCTAATAGGTTTGGGTTTAATTAGTCTAAATAGAAACCTAATTATAATTTGAGACTATATAAGACACACTTAAAGAAAAAAAAAAAAAAGTTTAAACCCTAATTATTGAGCTGTAAATTTCAACCCCTAATACAGCAGCCCCTTAACCGAAATTTCCAGCAATAAACACTGAATCTTATCCCTCTTGAAAAGATCAGAAGGATACCTAATTATGTAAATAGAGAAAATGTCAATATAACTTCTGTGACCATATAACTAGAAACTGAATATAAAGTGCCAAAAATTAGCAAAATTAGGAATCATTATCCAACCAACAGATAGTGCTTGGCATTGAAATTTGGAATTACAAACAAACTTTGACAAAGGCAAGTTTACCAAGTAGGAACCTGAAAATAAATGGAAATACAGGGTGAATACTAGCAATATATATTCAACTTTAAATATTAGAAGAGCAAAAAAAAAAAACTTGCTCTCAAACTTCTGTTGAGATCTCAATGTTCGATTATCAAATTCTTTACTCTTAATAACAACAAAACTAGCAATAGAAGAGCAATTATTAAAATCTTCAAGGAACACTCTTGATTTGAAAATCAAACTAGCAATAAAAGAGCAATTATTCCGTTACAATAATCTGTATCGTCAAATTCATAAAAATTGCGTAAGAATGGAGAAAAATAAGGAGAAAAAAGGGGAGGATGCAAATTTGAAACATTGATAAATAAGTACAAACTAACTAAAACACAGAAAACTAGCAACAAAAGAAGGAAGCATGAAACAGATAACTATGATCAATCAATAGATATATAGAGTAAATATCCGATCTATAAGAAACAATTTCAACAAATAACAAAACGAAGATACTCACAACAATATTAACTCCTGCACCAGAGATGAAATCGCATATGACCTACTCAATAGTCTCAACAAAAATTGCAGGAGCTGATCGAAGAAGCAAAAATAGAGTCGATAGGACAAGAAAAATCAGAGTTGGGCAAAAATAGAGTCAATAGGACAAGAAAAATCAGAGTTGAGTTAATCGGTGAAGAAAAATCGCAGAAAAGATGAATGTGGTGGTTGTGGTGGCGGTGAGATTGTCGATAGCAGAGGAAACGGAAGCGCAGTTAATCGGAGATGAAAACTGGATGACTGAGCATAATCGACGATCCAGCTTAGGCAGTGGCGGTGCCAGGATTCCGTGGGATGGAGGGCAGAATTTCCTTAAAAAAATTTCTGGCCGGTGAACAAAAATTTCCGATCGACCAACAAACCTGAATCAATTCAATTCAATGTAATAACAACACAATTAAATTAATCCAAACAACAACTTCATTTGAAAGATCAGTCTAATCTAAACAACAACACAATCAAATTAATCCAAACAATTCAATACACATGACATACTAACAATTAATTTTTTCTAATTGATAGAGATGATGAAGTACTAGTAACATAAAAAGTTTTGATAGGTTTCAAATAGTTTTTACGAGATGCCAACTTTTGGAAACACTGCAAAATGTCTTCTTCATCCATGGTAATGAATATCTTTTTTTCAATGTAACACAATAAGCAATCTGATAGTAACTCATCTCCCAGCCTGTTGCGCAAATCGGTTTTCACAATATTCATGGCCGAAAAAAACTTTCAACAGTAGTTGTTGCAACTGGTAAGACCAATGTCAACTCAATAAGCCGATACACCAAAGGAAAACAAATGTAATACTTATTATCCACTATCTTTCTTGCAAGAGCTCCAATATCATCAAGATTAGAGAATTTTAGATTCTCTCTCATAACAGAAATATATAGTTCAAGTTGGTAGTTAAGCTCGACTAGCTCAATACTATAGAAATCTTCAGAGTATAACCCAAAAAGATTGAGTATTTCATGATGATCAAAATGAGCAAATGAGTTTGAAGGAGCAACACTCATTATGCCCTTAAGCATATCTGTGCTTGCCTTATTGAAACGATTGTTCAATTCTATAGCAATCTCATCAACTATATATATATATATATATATATATATATATCAATTACAATAAAAAAATGGAATACCTTTGCAAAGATTTCCACTAAAAAATGGTGAAAATGAGTCACGGGTTTTCCATCAATAAGTGTTCTACTACAGCTTTCAATAAAATCCTCCATATTGGGCACTTTAATTTTTTGTTTCACACAAAATTCAGTGGCTTATTTCAACAAATTTTTCCAACCATCTTTTCTATATGTTTGTAACTTCTTTTTCAGTACTTGAACCATACGAACAGCAGTTCCTATGTTTTGATCCTTAACTTGAAGAATCTTTGATAAAGGATCTATCACTCCCAAAATATACAACATTAACTTTCCAATAAACACAAAATTCAAAGGAACCCGTTTTATTCACCAAACCCATAGTCATTCCTTGATTTTTCCTTATATCACCATCTTTATTTATTGCTTGCTAAAAGCACTTCTTCCACTGAATTCCCCATATCAAAAGCCAGAGCAATGTTTTATAGTGAGAACCCCAACGTGTAGTCCCTAGTCTTACTAAACTTATTTCTTGATTCTGCCCCTTTCCTGTTGAAATTTCACCACTTTGTATTTTTTTTACAACTTCTTCATGGTGTAATTGGCGAAGAGTATCCTGCCTTTTACATGAGCCTCCAACCATATTCGCAATATAGAAACATAGTAAAAGAATTGGCTCACATTATCATTTTCCTCGGCAGCAGACACAACAACTAATTGAAATTGGTGAGCAAAACAATGAATATAATGCGCGTGCTTGTTTTCATTTAGAATGAGTAATTTCAATTCATTAAGCTTGCCACACATATTAGAAGTCCAATCATAACCTTGACCTATAAGTCTTGATAATGATAATCCATTCTTTGCAAAGAATTCATCAACGGTATTTTTTAAACATTATGTAGAAGTCTCAGTTACATGAACCACTCCAACAAATCATTCAATAAATTCTCCATTATTATTCACAAATCTCAAAACCATAGTCATTTGCTCCTTCACAGAACTATCTCGGGCCTCATCAAGCAAAAGAGAAAAGAAATTGTCTTCGATCTCATTCAAAATGACTTTTCTCGTTTCTTTTGCACAAGCTTTAATTATTTGTCTTTGAATGGTAGACGAAGTCATTTGATTATTTTTAGGAGCATTTGATTGCATTACTTTATTTGCTTCTTCATTATATTTATAAAACCAACTAATGAGTTCAAGAAAATGACCTCTGTGCATTGATTCTTCGGACCTATTATGTCATCGAAAATGTAAACCTTCCTCTAAAAGATATCGAGCTACTCTTACAACCACTGTCCATCAAGTACATACTCATCTTCTAAAGCATCACTTTTGGATGATAAAACAAAATCCACATTCTCTCTTTGGTTTTGATATTGACCAACCTTAACTCTAACATAAGTGAGTGGACTATCTGAACCTCCTTCATGACCAACAAAATTTTCCATATCATGTTTTCAATTATTATATGCAACTTCTATAAAAGAAGTAGCCCCACTTTTATTGCTATTAGTAGGAAACAAGTAGCAATATAAACAAAATGCTTTGTCTTTAGAAATACTATACTCTAGCCAAGAAAATTTTTTAAACCAAGCAGATTGAAACCTCCTTTTACATCCACTATAATTACTCTGAGGAAATTGATGCCCAATTGGTTGACAAGACCCTAACTCTAAGTATCTCGTTCTCAATGTATCTCTCATCTCAAATGGATAACTATTAATTGGTTTCCTCAATTCCAGATCACCAATAATATCATTTATTGAAACTTCTACCTCTGTACGTGCTCTTTTTTTCACTAGCTTTTCAATAGGGGTTTTATTACTAGTTGATGATGGTTTGGGAGTTGATAAAGGATTCGGCTCTGTTCTAGTAACAAACTTATCTATATTTCTAATTCCTATAAAAACACAAATACTACAATCAATTTATCAATTCATATTTAAACATACTTTATCAATTCAAACCTAAAAAATAACAATACACAATCAATTTATGAATTCAAACTTATCAATTAATGCTAAATTTCAAACTCAATTAATGTTTCAATTTATCAATTCAAACCTAATTAATCAATTTATCAATTCAAACCTAATTTATCAATTCAAATCCAAAAGTAACAACACAAATACACAATAAATTTATCAATTCAAAATTATCAATTTATCAATTAATTCCTCACTTTTTGAATTCAAACCTAATTTACACAAATATTTTTCCTTAAAACCTAATTGAAATCAAACCTAAATAAATCAGAAACTTAAACATTTAGATATAAAACTAACTTGATAAGAAGCAAAGACGGAGGAGATGGAGTGAACGTAGAACGACAGTCGACTGAGGTAGAGGACGGCACCATCGGCAGCAGCGACAAGAAGAACAGCAGGCGGTTGGCGGCGGCAGGAAGCACAATAAAGGCCAGGGGAGCGTTTTGGAGGAGAGGAGGAGAGGGACAAAGCCAACCAAACTATATCTGCTTTAATTTTTTTTTTTCAAATCGTTTTGCCCTGGCATTTAAGAGATTTATTTTTTTTATTTCCAGGGCAAAACAACGTTGTTTTCCCTGGAAATTAAAAAAAAAAAAGATCAACTGATACAAGGACGATGCTTTGTATCAGCAGGGGCGACCGGAAGCCCCCTACTCAGGGATTTTCCTTGCGGCTGGGGGGTAAGCTGCCCATCCATGACCCCCCTCAGCGTTGCCCCTAAGCTTAGGAGATCAAGTTAGAATTTGGTGGTGGAAGTAAAGATCCGATCATCGACTCTGGACGATGAAACACCGATGGAGAGGGAGTATCTTGAGGTTTCCAAGATCTAAAAGAAATTACTATTTAATATTTATAATTTAATGATTTAAAATCAATCAATAAATAATATGCTAAAATAAATATTAAATAGAAAATGTCCTTTCAAAAAAAAAATATTAAAGCAAAAATACAAGTTAATTTAATTTATATGATGTATAATAGGAAATTAAAACAAAGCTCGAATATTAATAGCAAAAACAAGAAATGTCTATGGCAGCTACTGCTGCAAGATCTAAAAATAATTCTGAATTACAAGTATTACAAGTATTAGTAGCAGGCTTTACTGGTCAATTAAAAGGTTGGTGGGATTATTACGTAACCCAAGAAGATAAAAATAAAATAGTAAATGCTAAGAAAATTGTTATTAAAGAAGAAAATAATCAAAGACTACAAACTGAAGAAGATGATATTATTCCAACTTTACTTTTTACAATATTAAAAGGTTTTGTAGGAGACCCTAGAATTTATCAAGATAGAAACTCTGAAATATTACAAAATTTAACTTGTCCTAAATTGCAAGATTTTCGTTGGTATAAAGATTTATTTTTAACTAAAGTAATGACTAGAGAAGACTGTAATAATCCTTATTGGAAAGAAAGATTTATTGCTGGTTTACTTAAATTATTTGCTGATAGAATTAGGGAAAAATTGAGGGCAGAATTCAACGGTATTATTCCTTATACTGAATTAACTTATGGACAATTGATCAATTATATTAATCATGAAGGTTTATTAATTTGTTCAGATATGAAATTTAAATCTAAATTAAAGAAAGATAATATAGTAGGAAGAAAAGAATTGGGATCTTTTTGTCAACAATATGGTTATGAAACAATAAAAGCCCCTTCAGCAAAATATAAAGGAAAATCGAGAAAGAAAAAATTTGGCTATAAGAAAAAATATTATAAAAGATATAACCAAAAGGAAAATAAACTTAAGGAGGCACAACCAGTTGTTAAAACTACTTTTAAAAAGAGAAGAAAAAATTTTAGAAAAGGTAAAAAGGATATAGTCATCTGCTATACTTGTGGAAAACAGGGACATTATTCAAAAAATTGTAAAGCAAAACAAAAAATAAACAATTTGGATATTTCTGATGACCTAAAAAATAAAATTATGAAAATTTTAATAAATGAGACAACGGATTCAGAATCAAAAATCTCAGACTATTCAGAAAATGATTTAAATATTATTAGTAATAGTGACAGTGAAACTGAGTCAGACAGTTGTGAATGCATAGGAACATGTAATTGTGAAAAAATAAATATGCTAACAAATGAACAAGAATTTTTATTTGACTTAATTGAAAAAATTGATAATCCTGAAGATAAAAGAATTTATTTACAAAAATTAAAAGATATGATAGGAAACAGAGAACCTAAGAATTATACTCCATATAATGTTAAGGAAATCTATGATAGATTTAATACACCAAGAGAAGTATCTATGAAAGAATTACAAGAAGAAATAAAAACTTTACATAAAGAAATTGTACAATTAAAAACCTTGGAAAATAGAATAACAATTCTTGAGGAAGAAATTTTTAAGATTCAATTAAATAGCTCCTTACACCCAGATACCTCACATAATACAACGAATAATAAGAATAAAGGAATTATTATTAAGGAACCGGAAGATGAAGAATATGTTAACATAATTAATAAAGTTAATTATCAAAAATGGTTAGTAAAATTAAATATTGTAATAGAAGATGAATTTCATTTTACTACTTTGGCTTTAATTGATACTGGTGCTGATCAAAATTGTATCCAAGAAGGATTAATACCTACAAAATATTATCAAAAAACTTCTGAAAAAGAATTAGTCCAGCAGGTAGACTAATGCCCTAAGTTTTGCCTAAGCCGCCACAGAGGGTTTTCAGCTTAGCGGGCTTATTTATTTATATTTGGATTTACATTTTAATTACTAATTATTACATTTAGAACAATTTTACATTTTACAAAACGATATCATCAAATGGGTCTTGACTATCTTGAAATAATTTGGAAATTACTTTTTTCTTTGTAGTCGACAAACTGGATTCTGATTCAGAGTCACTTGATGTTGAACTAGCTTTTGCCAAGATATCTGCAACTTCTTCTTCAGTCTTTGCTTCTGAAATAAGTTTGATCAAATTTTCCTTGTCTCGTTGTAATTTGATTTTTTCAACAGGAGGTTTTTCTGGATTGAGTTTTTTCAAACAAAAGTTTTCAACAATTTCTGGGGTCATTACACTAGGGTCATAATTATCCCAAAATTTTATTCTGAATTCTCGATACAAAAGTGGTAATGGGGTTTCTTTTTCATAGTGATAAGTCCAAGAAAGGATCCATGGGACGGAGAAGATACTGGCGAATCTTATCAATTTGTCTGGTTCAGCATTATTATAAAATTCCAAAAATTTATTATAGCTTTTAGTGACCAAGGTAGGGAATATCTCAGGGATCGGACCATTATACTTAGCCCATCTCACAAACCAATTGGGAAAAACACCATTAAAATCTTTATGAAAATAGAAAAACCAAGAATGATTAAAAAATCTTAATAAAAAGGCTTTATACCAAGCTTCTTGATATTCATAATAATTATAAGTTTTATAAGGGTTTGTAGTTAAAATTTGGGAAGTAAAAGCTTTTTTATTCCAGTCATTTAAAGAAAAAACTTTGACAATTTTGACTTTACTATAATTAACTTTAATATTATCTTGAATATGTTCTATTTCAACAGAACCAGATAACACAAGGATGGACTCCTAATACTCTCTATTCTTAGATGGGTCTGCCTCTATGTAATGAAAATTTTGAGGAAATATTTCAAGAATAAGTTTAGAAAAGTCGAAATTTTCAAGCAAAAATACTTCTTCAGGTTCTAAAACTTTAATAAATTGTCTAAGAGAATTTGGAATATACTGACTACTAGTTTTCTTTAAATTCGAGGAAGTAGAAGGAGCTGAAGGTTTTGCCAAAACAGAAGAAAAAGAAAGTAAAGGGCTTTGCGGATGAAAACTTGAATAAGGGGCTCTAGGTCGAGTTGGAACAAGATGAGAAAATCTATTTGGAGAAAGAATTGGATTTTGATTATTTTGATTATTTTCCAAAGAGGCTTTTGTCAAAACTTTCTTCATGATCCCTGTAAAAATTCACGGGATAAAAAATCAGGTAAACTATTAGCCTCGCCTTTGATATACTCAATTTCAAAGTCAAAATTACTTAACAGAGCTTGCCATCTTGCAAATATTTGTTTAGAAACCAAATTTTTAACATCCTTTTCTAACACGTATTTAGCAGATAAACAATCAATTCTTAATAAAAATTTTTTCATATATAAATCATCTTCAAATTTCATAATACATAAAACAATACTTAAAACTTCCTTTTTAATGGTTGAATAATTTTTTTTGAGCAGGATTCCAATTTCCAGAATAAAATCTAACTAAATCTTCTCTGTTTTTATTGGGTTCTTTTTGTTTTAAAATTCCTCCAAATCCAATTTCACTTGCATCTGTTTCTACAATTAAAAATGCATCAGGATGTGGAATGTTTAAACAAGGTAGACTTTTAATTTTTTCTTTAATTAATCTAACTATTCTTGTATGTTCTTCTGTCCACGGTTTGGGATTCTTTTTTAACCTATCATATAATGGTATACAAAGTTTTCCTAAATCTTTGAAAAAATCATGTACATAATTCAAACATCCTAAAAATCTCTGTAATTGTTTTTTCTCTTTTATTTCATCTGGAAATTTTGAAGTAAATTCTAGGCTTCTATTTATAGGCTTAATTGTACCTTTATCTATGTCATAGCCCAAAAATCTTACTTTCGTCTGAAATAATTTCATTTTTGTTGCTGATACTACTAAACCATTAGTATGAATAACATTATAAAACTTTTTTAAATGACTAATATGTTGTTCAATAGATTCTGAATATACCAAGACATCATCAATATAGACAATTGAATAATTACTTATTGGTTTGAGAATATCATTCATAATATTCTGAAATTCAGAAGGAGCATTTTTCAAGCCAAAGGGCATAACATTCCATTCATAATGACCAAAAGGTACATTAAAACCAGTCTTATATCTATCGAATTCATTAATACCTATTTGCCAAAACCCAGATTTCATATCAAATTTTGAGTAAATTTTCGCATTATATAATTTTTTTAACAAATCTCTTTTATTGGGTATGGGATATCTAATCCATTGTAACACTTTATTTAAAGGTTTATAATTTATAACCAACCTGGGGGTTCCTCTCTCAATTTCTGCGGAATTCATAACATAAAAAGCCGAACATGACCATGGTGATTTTGAGTCTCTAATTAATCCTTTTTCTTTTAAGTCTTGAATTTCTTTTCTACAAGTTTTTTCTAATTCTTCAGACATATGAATAGATTTTGACTTTGTGGGAATATCCTTTTCATTGAAGTCTTTAATATAAGGTAAATTAACTATATGTTGTTTTCTACTCCAAAAAGCATTAGGTATGGTAGCGCAAACATTTTTTGTAAACATTTCTTCAATCTCTTTTATTTTTAGTTTAACATCATTATTCTGTAATTGTTCTTCTATTCTTTTTTCAGTTATTTCATCAATTAAAAATTTTATTTGTTTCTGCTTATTTTCTATTAAATTAATATTATTTTCTATACTGCCTATTCCTTTTGGAATAATAGGGAATACAAATTCAAATAAAATTGTTTTTCCCAAAATTTGAGTTTGAATACCATTATCACAAACAGTAAATGGGTATAACATTGTAATAAAAGGTGTTCCCAATATTACTCCTGAATTCAAATTTTTTACCAATATCAAATAGGTTTTAAAACAATATCCTTTATTACAGATTTTTACTTTGGGTAATTTGTAATGTATAATTAGTTTTGATCCATTTGCAGAACTTAATTTTTCAGAAGTTTTTTGATAATATTTTGTAGGTATTAATCCTTCTTGGATACAATTTTGATCAGCACCAGTATCAATTAAAGCCAAAGTAGTAAAATGAAATTCATCTTCTATTACAATATTTAATTTTACTAACCATTTTTGATAATTAACTTTATTAATTATGTTAACATATTCTTCATCTTCCGGTTCCTTAATAATAATTCCTTTATTCTTATTATTCGTTGTATTATGTGAGGTATCTGGGTGTACGGAGCTATTTAATTGAATCTTAAAAGTTTCTTCCTCAAGAATTGTTATTCTATTTTCCAAGGTTTTTAATTGTACAATTTCTTTATGTAAAGTTTTTATTTCTTCTTGTAATTCTTTAATAGATACTTCTCTTGGTGTATTAAATCTATCATAGATTTCCTTAACATTATATGGAGTATAATTCTTAGGTTCTCTGTTTCCTATCATATCTTTTAATTTTTGTAAATAAATTCTTTTATCTTCAGGATTATCAATTTTTTCAATTAAGTCAAATAAAAATTCTTGTTCATTTGTTAGCATATTTATTTTTTCACAATTACATGTTCCTATGCATTCACAACTGTCTGACTCAGTTTCACTGTCACTATTACTAATAATATTTAAATCATTTTCTGAATAGTCTGAGATTTCTGATTCTGAATCCGTTGTCTCATTTATTAAAATTTTCATAATTTTATTTTTTAGGTCATCAGAAATATCCAAATTGTTTATTTTTTGTTTTGCTTTACAATTTTTTGAATAATGTCCCTGTTTTCCACAAGTATAGCAGATGACTATATCCTTTTTACCTTTTCTAAAATTTTTTCTTCTCTTTTTAAAAGTAGTTTTAACAACTAGTTGTGCCTCCTTAAGTTTATTTTCCTTTTGGTTATATCTTTTATAATATTTTTTCTTATAGCCAAATTTTTTCTTTCTCGATTTTCCTTTATATTTTGCTGAAGGGGCTTTTATTGTTTCATAACCATATTGTTGACAAAAAGATCCCAATTCTTTTCTTCCTACTATATTATCTTTCTTTAATTTAGATTTAAATTTCATATCTGAACAGATTAATAAACCTTCATGATTAATATAATTGATCAATTGTCCATAAGTTAATTCAGTATAAGGAATAATACCGTTGAATTCTGCCCTCAATTTTTCCCTAATTCTATCAGCAAATAATTTAGGTAAACCAGCAATAAATCTTTCTTTCCAATAAGGATTATTACAGTCTTCTCTAGTCATTACTTTAGTTAAAAATAAATCTTTATACCAACGAAAATCTTGCAATTTAGGACAAGTTAAATTTTGTAATATTTCAGAGTTTCTATCATGATAAATTATAGGGTCTCCTACAAAACTTTTAATATTGTAAAAAGTAAAGTTGGAATAATATCATCTTCTTCAGTTTGTAGTCTTTGATTATTTTCTTCTTTAATAACAATTTTCTTAGCATTTACTATTTTATTTTTATCTTCTTGGGTTACGTAATAATCCCACCAACCTTTTAATTGACCAGTAAAGCCTGCTACTAATACTTGTAATACTTGTAATTCAGAATTATTTTTAGATCTTGCAGCAGTAGCTGCCATAGACATTTCTTGTAATAAATTTATTATTTGATATTCAGCTAAACCATCTATATTCCATTCATAGACAGATTCACCATCATATCTAGCCTGTAGCATATCTTTTCTTTCTTCAAATTGTGTATCAGGAGGTGTTGGTCTTGAATAATAATTTTTTGTTCTGGGCAAAGGAGTGTATGTATTAAATTTAATTTTTTGAATAAATTGTTCATCTCTATTTTGATCAAATTGATTTACCAAATTTTCAATATCGCTTATTTCAGTTTCTGTATCCGAATCTTTATTTATCACTAAAATTTGTTTATTTTTCATGTCATCTAAAATATTTAATTGTTCTAATCTAGCTTCAATTTTATCCAATATAGAATCTTCCTTTTTGAGATTAATTTTTATTCCAGGTTCACAAGGTTTAAATATTGGTGTTTCTATTTTTGATGTTGTTGATGTTGAGGCTTGATTAGTTTTTGGTACTATTTTTTGTGGAGATTGTACTACACATTCAACTCTGTTAAGTTGTTCAGAAATAGTATTTAATACTTGATTAGAATAATTGTTTTGACAAATTACTTGCATTATTTCTTTGGTTGGATTATTTTCATTCATATCTATTTTTCTAAATGGTGTTCCAATAAATGTCTCATCATTATTATTTATTATTATACTTTCTAAAGGTGGATGAATAGATACAACAGATTCATTGTTTGTAGTTTTCCAAAGTTTTGCAATTTTATTAGTAACATTAATTTCTCTAAAAGGATATTCGATATTATTTTGTCTACAATAAAATTCAAACCAAGTAAATAAAGGAATATCTACCTGTAAATTTTTCATCTTTTTATACCAAAGAGTTCTGAATTCATTCAATTGTTCTTTTGTAAAATTATTAAAGTACCAATTACGTTTCTTATCATTGTAATTTGCATATAAGTCCTGTTTTAAAAATTCTTTATTAATCTCAAAATTTGTCATAATTCAAATTTATTCAATTATTATGATTATTTAATACAGAAAATGTTTCCATTTGGGTTCTTGTTGGACTCAACGTATTATCATCCCTTATTTCTTCATAAATTGGTCTTGGAATATTCTCACTAAAATCAACACTTGATAAATTAAAATTTCTTTCAAAACTAGACCGAGGTAAAGTATTATTACTTGACGATGGCCTATTATTCATATAAACAGATGTTCTCGCAGGTTGAATTAAGCTAGTTGAAAAATCTATTCTAACAGTACCATTACTGTGTTCAATAATTCTGGATGTTTGATTATTTATTTCTAAGGGTCTAGGTTCACAAATTTCTGTTAAATCCCAAGTTTCTGATCTACTTATTTCATTCCAATTTAATCTTTTAGGTACTTGAATATTCGAGTGTGCTTTATTAGCTTCAAATAATAAAGTCTCATTTCTTTTAAAATTCCTTTTTGATCTAGGATTAAGAGTAGTAGTCATAACCTTATAATAAATTCTATATATGATAGCAACTGATCTTACATTTTCTTTAAATTCCAAATTTTTTGTCTTAACAGTCAACGTTAATGTATCTAAAATATTTGGATCAAATAAACTAATAGAAAATCCAGGATAACAATTAAAATATACAGGCCCATTTGCCAAATTTGTTTCAGCCATAGCAAGCAAAGAATTAGTAAAATTAATATGCCTTCCATCACGCAAACACATCAAAACAGGAATATCCAGTCCTAATCGAAACAAAGGTTTTATAGCAATTTGTACAGAACCAATATGCAAAACTTTATATTTTTTCAATTTATGCTCATTTATAGTTTTTTCTGAAAATAATTGGATATTCTCATGCTCTTGGTTTATAGCAACAGTTTGCTCAGCAGTTTTAATAGCATAATCAGTTAAAAATGCAAATGTTCCAACAGAATAAATAGTACTAATATCTTGCTTTGGTATTGTCCAATCCATCAAGTCATTCTCAATTTTACTAATATTAATTTCCATTGAATTAATTTCTTCTTCAATATTATTACTATTCCTAATAGTAGAACCTGGTTCACGATTAGCAAATATTCTTGTCAATCTATTCATTTTAAATCTTATACTTGTTAAATTTATATTCAGAAATAAGATAATGCAATTTGAACATGTTGATGAATAACGGGACCACCCAGCGTATCGGGACCACCTGGCTCTACTGGCTCTTACGGCTGACCAACGCTACGCCTCCAGGGCTGACCAACGTTTCATCATCAACCGGACCAACCTTCACTATCCAATTTCTTTGTATAAACTTAACAAACATAAAATCTAAAAGGATTAGTTCAACAAAAATATCTCCTGTCATTGCGTGCAAATTTTGCCAAACATTCATGTATTTGAACAATTTGCCTTTACTTTTGCTTGAGATGAAAGATCTCAACAGGCAGGCTTTTTTACTCTTTTTTTTTTCTTTTTTTTTTTTTTTACTACCTTTATTGTTGCCTGGACTATTGTAGAATTAGTCCAGCAGGTAGACTAATGCCCTAAGTTTTGCCTAAGCCGCCACAGAGGGTTTTCAGCTTAGCAGGCTTATTTATTTATATTTGGATTTACATTTTAATTACTAATTATTACATTTAGAACAATTTTACATTTTACAAAACGATATCATCAAATGGGTCTTGACTATCTTGAAGTAATTTGGAAATTACTTTTTTCTTTGTAGTCGACAAACTGGATTCTGATTCAGAGTCACTTGATGTTGAACTAGCTTTTGCCAAGATATCTGCAACTTCTTCTTCAGTCTTTGCTTCTGAAATAAGTTTGATCAAATTTTCCTTGTCTCGTTGTAATTTGCTTTTTTCAACAGGAGGTTTTTCTGGATTGAGTTTTTTCAAACAAAAGTTTTCAACAATTTCTGGGGTCATTTCTGGGGTCATTACACTAGGGTCATAATTATCCCAAAATTTTATTCTGAATTCTCGATACAAAAGTGGTAATGGGGTTTCTTTTTCATAGTGATAAGATTCGCCAGTATCTTCTCCGTCCCATGGGTAACCTGAAGAAGTATTTTTGCTTGAAAATTTCGACTTTTCTAAACTTATTCCTGAAATATTTCCTCAAAATTTTCATTACATAGAGGCAGACCCATCTAAGAATAGAGAGTATTATGAGTCCATCCTTGTGTTATCTGGTTCTGTTGAAATAGAACATATTCAAGATAATATTAAAGTTAATTATAGTAAAATCAATTTGATCAAAATAGAGATGAACAATTTATTCAAAAAATTAAATTTAATACATACACTCCTTTGCCCAGAACAAAAAATTATTATTCAAGACCAACACCTCCTGATACACAATTTGAAGAAAGAAAAGATATGCTACAGGCTAGATGTGATGGTGAATCTGTCTGTGAATGGAATATAGATGGTTTAGCTGAATATCAAATAATAAATTTATTACAAGAAATGTCTATGGCAGCTACTGCTGCAAGATCTAAAAATGGATTATTACGTAACCCAAGAAGATAAAAATAAAATAGTAAATGCTAAGAAAATTGTTATTAAAGAAGAAAATAATCAAAGACTACAAACTGAAGAAGATGATATTATTCCAACTTTACTTTTTACAATTTTAAAAGGTCCTGCTGTTTTTGGTATCAGAGCCCGGTGGGGGTATTAGGAGATATTTTTGTTGAACTAATCCTTTTAGATTTTATGTTTGTTAAGTTTATACAAAGAAATTGGATAGTGAAGGTTGGTCTGGTTGATGATGAAACGTTGGTCAGCCCTGGAGGCGTAGCGTTGGTCAGCCGTAAGAGCCAGTAGAGCCAGGTGGTCCCGATACACTGGGTGGTCCCGTTATTCATCAACAGGTTCAAATTGCATTATCTTATTTCTGAATATAAATTTAACAAGTATAAGATTTAAAATGAATAGATTGACAAGAATATTTGCTAATCGTGAACCAGGTTCTACTATTAGGAATAGTAATAATATTGAAGAAGAAATTAATTCAATGGAAATTAATATTAGTAAAATTGAGAATGACTTGATGGATTGGACAATACCAAAGCAAGATATTAGTACTATTTATTCTGTTGGAACATTTGAATTTTTAACTGATTATGCTATTAAAACTGCTGAGCAAACTGTTGCTATAAACCAAGAGCATGAGAATATCCAATTATTTTCAGAAAAAACTATAAATGAGCATAAATTGAAAAAATATAAATTTTTGCATATTGGTTCTGTACAAATTGCTATAAAACCTTTGTTTCGATTAGGACTGGATATTCCTGTTTTGATGTGTTTGCGTGATGGAAGGCATATTAATTTTACTAATTCTTTGCTTGCTATGGCTGAAACAAATTTGGCAAATGGGCCTGTATATTTTAATTGTTATCCTGGATTTTCTATTAGTTTATTTGATCCAAATATTTTAGATACATTAACGTTGACTGTTAAAAACAAAAAATTTGGAATTTAAAGAAAATGTAAGATCTGTTGCTATCATATATAGAATTTATTATAAGGTTATGACTACTACTCTTAATCCTAGATCAAAAAGGAATTTTAAAAGAAATGAGACTTTATTATTTGAAGCTAATAAAGCACACTCGAATATTCAAGTACCTAAAAGATTAAATTGGAATGAAATAAGTAGATCAGGAACTTGGGATTTAACAGAAATTTGTGAACCTAGACCCTTAGAAATAAATAATCAAACATCCAGAATTATTGAACACAGCAATGGTACTGTTAGAATAGATTTTTCAACTAGCTTAATTCAACCTGCGAGAACATCTGTTTATATGAATAATAGGCCATCGTCAAGTAATAATACTTTACCTCGGTCTAGTTTTGAAAGAAATTTTAATTTATCAAGTGTTGATTTTAGTGAGAATATTCCAAGACCAATTTATGAAGAAATAAGGGATGATAATACGTTGAGTCCAACAAGAACCCAAATGGAAACATTTTCTGTATTAAATAATCATAATAATTGAATAAATTTGAATTATGACAAATTTTGAGATTAATAAAGAATTTTTAAAACAGGACTTATATGCAAATTACAATGATAAGAAACGTAATTGGTACTTTAATAATTTTACAAAAGAACAATTGAATGAATTCAGAACTCTTTGGTATAAAAAGATGAAAAATTTACAGGTAGATATTCCTTTATTTACTTGGTTTGAATTTTATTGTAGACAAAATAATATCGAATATCCTTTTAGAGAAATTAATGTTACTAATAAAATTGCAAAACTTTGGAAAACTACAAACAATGAATCTGTTGTATCTATTCATCCACCTTTAGAAAGTATAATAATAAATAATAATGATGAGACATTTATTGGAACACCATTTAGAAAATTAGATATGAATGAAAATAATCCAACCAAAGAAATAATGCAAGTAATTTGTCAAAACAATTATTCTAATCAAGTATTAAATACTATTTCTGAACAACTTAACAGAGTTGAATGTGTAGTACAATCTCCACAAAAAATAGTACCAAAAACTAATCAAGCCTCAACATCAACAACATCAAAAATAGAAACACCAATATTTAAACCTTGTGAACCTAGAATAAAAATTAATCTCAAAAAGGAAGATTCTATATTGGATAAAATTGAAGCTAGATTAGAACAATTAAATATTTTAGATGACATGAAAAATAAACAAATTTTAGTGATAAATAAAGATTCGGATACAGAAACTGAAATAAGCGATATTGAAAATTTGGTAAATCAATTTGATCAAAATAGAGATGAACAATTTATTCAAAAAATTAAATTTAATACATACACTCCTTTGCCCAGAACAAAAAATTATTATTCAAGACCAACACCTCCTGATACACAATTTGAAGAAAGAAAAGATATGCTACAGGCTAGATATGATGGTGAATCTGTCTATGAATGGAATATAGATGGTTTAGCTGAATATCAAATAATAAATTTATTACAAGAAATGTCTATGGCAGCTACTGCTGCAAGATCTAAAAATAATTCTGAATTACAAGTATTACAAGTATTAGTAGCAGGCTTTACTGGTCAATTAAAAGGTTGGTGGGATTATTACGTAACCCAAGAAGATAAAAATAAAATAGTAAATGCTAACAAAATTGTTATTAAAGAAGAAAATAATCAAAGACTACAAACTGAAGAAGATGATATTAGACAATTTATTAAAGTTTTAGAACCTGACGAAGTATTTTTGCTTGAAAATTTCGACTTTTCTAAACTTATTCCTGAAATATTTCCTCAAAATTTTCATTACATAGAGGCAGACCCATCTAAGAATAGAGAGTATTATGAGTCCATCCTTGTGTTATCTGGTTCTGTTGAAATAGAACATATTCAAGATAATATTAAAGTTAATTATAGTAAAGTCAAAATTGTCAAAGTTCTTTCTTTAAATGACTGGATTATTTTGATTATTTTCCAAAGAGGCTTTTGTCAAAACTTTCTTCATGATCCCTGTAAAAATTCACGGGATAAAAAATCAGGTAAACTATTAGCCTTGCCTTTGATATACTCAATTTCAAAGTCAAAATTACTTAACAGAGCTTGCCATCTTGCAAATATTTGTTTAGAAACCAAATTTTTAACATCCTTTTCTAACACGTATTTAGCAGATAAACAATCAATTCTTAATAAAAATTTTTTCATATATAAATCATCTTCAAATTTCATAATACATAAAACAATACTTAAAACTTCCTTTTTAATGGTTGAATAATTTTTTTGAGCAGGATTCCAATTTCCAGAATAAAATCTAACTAAATCTTCTCTGTTTTTATTGGGTTCTTTTTGTTTTAAAATTCCTCCAAATCCAATTTCACTTGCATCTGTTTCTACAATTAAAAATGCATCAGGATGTGGAATGTTTAAACAAGGTAGACTTTTAATTTTTTCTTTAATTAATCTAACTATTCTTGTATGTTCTTCTGTCCACGGTTTGGGATTCTTTTTTAACCTATCATATAATGGTATACAAAGTTTTCCTAAATCTTTGAAAAAATCATGTACATAATTCAAACATCCTAAAAGATATGCTACAGGCTAGATATGATGGTGAATCTGTCTGTGAATGGAATATAGATGGTTTAGCTGAATATCAAATAATAAATTTATTACAAGAAATGTCTATGGCAGCTACTGCTGCAAGATCTAAAAATAATTCTGAATTACAAGTATTACAAGTATTAGTAGCAGGCTTTACTGGTCAATTAAAAGGTTGGTGGGATTATTACATAACCCAAGAAGATAAAAATAAAATAGTAAATGCTAAGAAAATTGTTATTAAAGAAGAAAATAATCAAAGACTACAAACTGAAGAAGATGATATTATTCCAACTTTACTTTTTACAATTTTAAATCTACTATGCAGTGTAGTATTATTAATTATATAGAATTGAACATTACTTATTATTATCTTTCTGCCATGTGTATGATTTTTTAATTAGGTATGCTCTACTTTATTTGGGTCTTAAGCTAGTTACAAAGCAACTTAAAAAAATGGTAGCCAAATTCGGCATAACACATATGTATTTAGTTTCTCAACATAATTTTTCATTTTCCAATAACCATAGATGTTACATATGTGTTATTGTTGTTGAAAAATTAGGCATTTGACAAGTGATTTTTAGTCAACTTCAGACTTAATTATATTATGGTTAAATTGCAGTTTGAATAACGTAAGTTGTGTCATCATATTGTACGTAATGATATCTTTCCAACGATATATAATACGCCTAAAACGGATTAAGGATGAATGGGAAATTGATTCTCAAAGTGAGCTTGGAAGAAAGAATTTTGCAGAGGAAAATGAATTGAAGTTTTCAAATCCCACATCCCTTGTTTATGGGAAAGTTGAGTGGTTTATAAGGAATAGCACTTCCTTAAGTTTGTAAGATTTTCTAGTCAAGAGGTTCTCTCTTACGTGCGTAGGGATCCAACCCTGAGCCTCCAAAGGCTCAATATGCACCCACACGACATAGGGGACGTGAATGCCGGACCGAAATGGTTTCAACCTGTTAAAATGTTTGAACTATTTTCTTTGTAAAATATGATGTTATCTAGTACTTTATATTTCTTGGATATAAAAGCCACAATCATGTTAAATGCAACAAAAATTCTATTATAGTCCTTATCTCATACTATTGTTAATGTCTCAACGGTCCCAAATTAGTTTGGTTTAGTTGACAATTTAACTTCGATGCTGCAAGGCGAATTGTGCAAGGTCTTTTCATACCTTCCAGGAGAATATTTTCAACAAACTACAATAATATGATATCAACATATCATGACACGGATATAACTATCATAATGAACTGAACCATGCACACATCAATTCTATTTACAATAGGCAAAACACATCCTGAGCCCCCTAATCTTTCTCATTTTATGTAATTAGCCCTCTTATCTTTAGTTTGCCCACATTGGATCCCTGATCTTTCTATTTGTACTTTAGTCTCCCCCTTAGTAACGGTTCCGTCACGCGTGAACAACACTGTCTATTAGTTGGTGCATTGGTCGCCACGTTAGATGCCATCTCAGAAAAAATATTGCCACATCACTGGTCCCACTCTTTCCTCAACCCTTCTTATATGAAAATTCGACCGGTTCCATATCCGACCCGCCTAATTACCCATATTTGAATAAACCCTAACCTATCCATACTTTCCCCCTAAAACTATCGTTCAACCTCACATGATGCTAACCTTTCCTTTTCAATCTCAACTGATGCTGCCTCCTCCCTGAACCTGTCCGATCCTAACACGGTCTCTCTTGTGTGATCTTAGCAACCTAAATGATCTTCGGCATCACTTCTGCGTTCTTCGACGACCTCTAAAAGCTTTAACGTCTCCGCCTTGTTTTTATCACCAGTGCCTCAGTTCTTTCCTTTGTTGTCAGTGCTCTCTAAAACTCAACAATATAAATCCTGCGACTCCATGGTTTTGGACCACTGCCGATTGAAGGTATTTCTTGCTCCCTCTTTCTTAATTTCTTCCGCAATTCCTTTTGTCTCAGCAAAGTACTCACGTACCTTTTCATGAATGGTTTGTGTTGTGTTATTGAGAAGAAAAGTTAGGTTAGAGTTTTGTGTTTTTGAACTTTAACTAGCTTAATAGATTAATTATTTCATCATTTTTTATTTTGATTTAATTTTGTGGTTGGTTTACTTAAATCCAAGATTCACCAAAATATATTTGTCAAGGTTGTCGCTTTCATGCGTTCAAGTAAGTGATAGTGGTTTTCATTAGATCAAATGTCATTTCTGATAGTTTTCTTTTGAATGGATTGCTATTAGAGAAAATGAAAGAAACAAAACCTTGCTCAACCTTGCCACTAAGGAAGCACCAATTTCATTATTTTTGCAAGTGTACCGGTGGGTTGTCCAGCAATGGTGTTCGCCGATTATTAGATCTAATGTTGAGAGATCAGACCATGGGGTTTTAGTTGAGTATAATAGGATATAGGCTACGATTCAGGCTTTTTTAAAATAGAAATGGGTTAAGGTTGGAATGAGGTTCAACTGACGTGGTAAAATTGTCTTTCATGGACTATGACATGGCATGTTCCAACAGGTTCACACGCTAGTTAATAGGGTTTGTCTGCCATGCGTGACGGAACCGTTATTAAGGAGGTGACTAAAGTACAAATAGAAAGATCATAGATCCAACATGGATAAACTTAAGATCAAGGGGCTGATTGCATAAAATAAGAAAGATCAGAGTGCTCAGAATGTGTTTTGCCTTTACAATAAGAAAAAAGAAGAAAAAAAAAAGAAAAAAAAGAAAAAAACAAGCTCAATGTACACAGAGAAAATTAAGTCGAAAAAGGTCAAGTGGCGAAGATTTGAATATAAAATTTAAGGAATCAATTTCTAGTTAATTAAGAGCTATATATGGAAAAATGAAATTGGGATCGGAATGCATTGGCCTTGAGCTTTTTTCTTTTAAAATTTTATAAGTTGGTTCGCATTACGCAATCAATCAAACTTAATTGGACATTAATTGGTAAGAAAATCAACAAAGAAATAATACTACTAACCAGTAAAATGTTTCTTCTCCCGCGTACGGTGAGTATCGCCATCATACACCCATGCGTGGCATGACCGTAAATTCAATGCGTCAATTTATATTCTTCACTTATTAATCCTTTTTATACATGATTTCTTTCTTTTTTATCCACAAAACATACACTATTCTTTAAGGGTTATATATATATATATATATATATATTCCTAAACTATATCATAAATATAAATTGATACTTAATTTTTAATTATGTTATAGAAATTTCAAATTTTATTAGAATTTTAGTTTAGGGTTCAGAATTTTATTTGGATTTAGAAATTATGAGAGAAATTTTAGAATAAGCTTGGCATATCACGCCATAGATGCATCGAGCCAATAAAATCATATCAAGTACAATATATAATTTAAGGTCTACAGTTTATAAATTAATATCTACATTTATATTTTAAAATACAGAGTTTTCTATTATTTTAAATTCTACTGATTATAAATTAGCTGATAGAAATGAAGAATTCTCTGGAGTACTATGGAAAATTAAGGAGAAATCTAGGCCATTCGATTCTAGAATTTACAAGATAAGTAATCAAAATGTGTGGCTATGCTTACTTGTACCACCGACATAAAAGTCTATAAATAGACCTAATGTCTCTTGTTTTGTGTGCCCAACAAATGTAACAAATTAATTAGAAACAGAAGTGTCCAAAAGAAATAGCAATAATAGTATATGAGTCGGTAAGTTTGTGTGTAAGTGGCAAACGACAGAAGATAATTACTTTTGTAAAAGTTCAATTCAATTTTAATAGAATAAGTTTGTACAATTAAATCTTTCAATAATTTACATTTGGTATTAGAGCAGGAGACTAGGGACCAATCAAAGAGGGTGATTAGGGACTGACTAGAACTGACGGTCAAGGATGACAATTGAGTCAGAGCCGATGGAACTCAACCATCAACTGCAAGTAGGTAATCAGTGATGAATTATCGGGTCCAACAGATAGCAGTTAGAGATCGATTATCATCTACGAGCAGGCAGTTAGGAACCAATTCTCAATCGGGTCAGAGCGCGGCCTGGGATTGATTATTGAGCAAAAGCAAGTAGCCGAGGACCGATAGTCGAGTGCTTTGAATTCATGATCCAGGATCATGGTGGTTTGAGGTATTGCTAGTGTGCAATTTAGGACTACGAAAATTATTGGTTTAGGATCAAATTTTATTAAGGGGAGTTAATCAAGTTGTCATGGCGGATATGGCCACCTTGGTAAGCACTCTTGAAAAACTTAATAATAATAATTATAGCACTTGAAGTATACGTATATAGTTTTATCTGCTTGGTTAAGATTTGTAGGAGATCGTTGGAGGCAGTGAAACATCACCTGGTGATTCATGCCGAGCACACCAAAGATAAATACCTACTCTCGGAAACAAAATTTTGTAGTAAAGATGGAGCAGGGTTGAATCCACATGGATTGGTTGATCTAATTCCTTTAAGGTTTGAATAAACAAAAGTAAATTAGGGGTGTATTATGAATCAAAACTAAAATTCAGAAATAGAAAAAGGCGGATTCCAACTAGAAGGCGGATTCAAGTCTTGAGTCAAATCAATCGATCATCGATAACAAAAACAAAGGATAACTTCAATGCATTCAAGTAAATTAGCTATGGCTATCACAAAGCATGAATCACCTAATCTCTTCTTACGGAATAGATAACCAAGAGAAGCTCATTAATTATCTCTATTTAATTGAACAGTTCCAATTAAGCTTTGAAATTTAATTCAATCAAAAGCATTAGCACACAAAAGAGACACTAATTCTACTCAATAATCACACAAGCGGGATTATTTAAAGCATAGCAATTTCATCCATAACATGAATTAAAAACTTGTCCTTAATTAACGATGTTATTCGCTACCTAGGTTAAGTGAATTAAACGACTATGCATTTAATTACCTAACTAGCAAATCAATCACAAGTATATAATTAAATCATGCAAAAATAATAAGAACAAAATCAATTACTTGAATTAAAGAAGAAAGTAATAACAGTTGATCTCACAGTTGACTTTACAAGATCGAATTTCCCTCTAGCTAGAAATTAGGGTTTTAGTTCTTCATGGTCGGGAAGAACACTTTAAAAAAAGAAAAGGACTGCTGGAATTCACGTTCTAAAATAAAAAAGTGTGGGGAAAAAAATAATTTCCTCCACCTAACTCTTTTAAGCCTAAAACAACTTAGGAAAGAGTTCTAAAAAAGAAATTAACTCTGATTAAAATTTTGTACGAAAATCTAATTAGAGCTAATATAAAAATAAAAATAAAAATATCCTAAAATCCTATTACAATAAGGCTAAAACAAATAAACTAAAATTAAATAGAAAGTCTTCTAATCCCATAAAAATTCCTCAAATTCGGAACTCCCCTTAAGCTAGGATCTTGGCTTATGTAAAACAACTTTCTAGACCCATTTTCAGCATCAACAGCACTCCACAAGCCATGCTCATGGGTTATGACTTCAAGCTCCATCCTTTATGCACTCAAAGCTCTTTAAACTCGTTTTCAACTTCAAAGTTCCTAGCATGAGTAATAATGCAAAATAAAGTAAATCCGCCTAAGTTATCCAAAAATATAGAAATTTAAGCTTTTAAACCAAGGCAAATTACATGTATAAAATGCACTTATCAAGATCCCCCCCCCCCCCCCCCCCCCCCACTTAAACATTGCTTGTCCTCAAGCAAACAAAATAAGTCCAACTCCAAAAACGATTAAAAGCACATCATGTCTCAAAAAATGATAGTTCCAAGAATCAACTAATAAATCAAGTAAGCTTATCGAGGGAGAGTCGCAATAAACTTGGCACTTAGCTCTAACATAGTGCACTTAAAGCTACTCAATTAACAACTAGAATATGATTTGCATCACTAGGATAGTAGACCCCTTATGGCTTCTTAACCAATAACATAAACGAGGGACAATAGGACTTCAATAAGCATACAACTCACCTAAGGCACAAACAATTAATGGATCACTTTGTGATCTTACTTTATTTATTTATTTAATTATTTTTTCACAACATTTAACCTTACTTAAAATGCTATAGCTTTTCCGAATGGATAATAAAAATGGAGCAAACACAATGCACCCGACTTACTTGGCTAAGCATATTCATTAAGCGGCTATTAGCACAATTCATAACTTGGATTTAAAAATCAAGCCAGCGGAATAGAATATTCATGTGAATTTTTCTTTTTGTCTATTTTTTTAGGCCTTTTTTTTAATTAACTAAACAAACATTCACAATCAAAAACATGTATATTGCCCATTTCATCCCTTAATTTATGGTCAATCAAAAAGAAGTTTATTATACAGCTTATGTCTATGTCTCTAAGTGATACATCTCAATTCAAGTGTCTATGATCAAAATAGTTTCAACTAGTTAGAGCTTTATGCTTTATTTATTGTGAACACGGAATTTTCTGGGTAAAAAAAAAAGTAGCCTTGATTACCATGACTGTAGTTACAGTCGTGGTTTTTTCATTACAGTCGTACGACTGTCTGTTCGGGGGCAGGTTGCAGAACCCATACCCCTAGAATAAAAAATTAAGGGAAAAGTTGGGCATTAATTGCCTGAGGATTTTCCGGGATTGAGAGATAAAAAGGAAGCTAGAAATGAGGAAAAGGGGACTTTTGGCAGAGAAAATTGGGGGGGGGGGAAGAAAATTTAGAGAGGGAAAGAAGAGAGAAGGGAGAGGAAACAAAAACCAAAAACCCATCCTTTTCTTCAATCTTTTCTTTCACAAATCCAGTGCTTTAAGGTATAAAATAAATTAGAAATCGTAGTTTAATATCAACACACGAAATCTAAATCATCTCTGGACCAAAACAAATTCAAATCCGTGACTTTTTGGAGGATTTTTGGACCTCATTTGCAACCTCAACAAACCAAGGAAAAGGAGCAATTTCACGTGGATTGGTGCGTTGCCAGGAGTCAATCCTACAGTGGACACACGCCAAAAATTAGACACTCCTTTTCCTTTCTCTTTTTCCTGCTTTTTCGGGTGTTTTGGCTGATTTTGTGCATTTTTATTCAACTTTGTTCACTTCTGTTTCTGGAAAATTAAGAACAGTCGTATGACTGTTCTTGTCACAAAGAATAGGGGCACGACTATAATTACAGTCGTGCCATTTCATCTATAGTGATACCACTGTTGTTGAATTTCCTCAGTTTTATTTCTTTTCAAAGTTTTGGTGATTTCTGCTTCAGGTAATATTACAGTCGCACGATTGTAATCACAGTTGCATGACTGTAATCACAGTCATACGACAGTAATTCTCGGCCAGAAGCAGAAATCCCTAAAAATCCAAAAAAATTCATAAAACCCCAAAAATTTTATAAAAATCAGAAAATTCAGAAAAATTAGAAAAATCTTGAAAAATAAAAAATCATCAAAATTGAATTTTGGAGTGTGCATTCACGACCCTAGATTTATTTTTCGGTGTTTTTGCATTTAGAACAAAACCACGACGGAGACTCGGTTCTCCCGAAAACCGTCCCACCTCGTATGCTAAATTAAAACAAACCGGAAAAATGTTTTCAAAAACGATTTTCTCACAAAACCAAAAATACAGGGACGTTTCAAAACTGTTTTCTAGGTCTAATCGAGCCGGCCAGCCGGGCCGACCCGGTTACCCCTAAATGCATGACCCCGAACTCTAAAATTCCCAATTCTGTCCAACTTGAGTCCTATGTGTGGTGTGCCATATATTTGCGCTAACCATTTGTTTTGCAGCTTTAATTTCTTTATTTTTATTTTTAATGTATTTAATAGATTAATTCGTGTATTTTAGGCGATTGTATTGTGAGGTCGAGAGTTTTATCTTTCCCTTTGATTGGGCTATAAGCTTCTTAAATATTTATTCTTTTACTTTTATTTTATATTCCTACGTATGCGCGCCGCATGTATTAATTCAATAAAATTTATTTTGGCAATTTAAAGTGTCATAATTAAAACATTGGCCAATTTATTTTGATTAGACATGAAATAAGGGACTTGTCCGAACCTAGATCTCTAAAAAGTGTGGCAGTTCCCACTTTGGTTCAGCTACACTGTAATTTCCCGGTTGAGCTGAGCCGGGTGGCGACTTCTATACTTTTTATCGAGATTTAAGTCTCGATTCTTTTACGAAACAATCCGATTTTCTAAAAACAAATTTCCAATCCAAAAACCCCACGCGAGGGAGGGTCCAGCCCAAAATCAAGGCGCTCCTTCCAAAAGGGAGTCTCGTGTGCCGTCGAAAACGCGTCGTCCGCTCACAGTGGCGACTCTGCTGGGGATTTCTCAAAAGTTTTTCAAAAACTTAAAAGAATTTGACAAGCCCTGAAAAATGTCTAATCAAAATGAGGCGGATGATTCTTATATGGTATTTTATGCATGTTTATAGTTAGACATTCTTGCATTAGGTTGAGTATCCATTATTTAGCTCGGTGAATTGTTGAAGTGTCGCCTAAGTTCCTCTTGGTCTTAGGGGCATGAATATGAAACACCACCCATAGCCTTGTACGAACCCCTTCGTTCGGACCCTTGAGTAGGGAGAAGTGAGGAGTATATTTTGCTATGGGAGCCTTGATGTTATCCCGACTTTGTATCGAACTCATTTAAGCAACCCTAGTTGGATTCCCTTAGGATAGCAAAATAAATCGTGTGAATAAAATAAATTACGCCTTCATCATCCCCGGTTGGTGATCGAAGAGAACCCTCCTAGGACTCGGTTAGAATTTTATCGACTTGACCACGATTGGAGGAATAAGGTGGGAGGAATTCGATTCATGTGCTAATTGCTACGTGTTTCCCGTTCCTTCGAAACATACCATCGTCAACATTTTTTTCACAAACATAACATACCACATGTAAAGCATTTGTGTGACACTAACTCACATCTTTTGTACAGCCATATCCATTATTTTTCATGTGTAAATACATTAATCACCCGCGTGACATTTACAATAACCACATTTTTTGCAGCCATGCATCTTTTCATTGTGTGAAAACATTAATTCATATGCATCACTTGAATGTCATAAAGCATTAACCAATTTATTTTATAGCCATAGGAAACGCGTGTCATGCATAAAACATTCATGTGGGCCTTGAACAACCCTATAAGGGTCACACACATCACACCGCCTACCAAGTAGGAAATCATTTAGCCGCTCCACGAGCGTAAAAAAATTCATTTCATTCAATCATTTAGGTGCTCCACGAGCACCGAAAAATTACATTTCATGCATTTAGGTGCTCCACGAGTGCCGAACAATTCCATCGCATACATTAAGCCATCTAGGTGCTCCACGAGCACCGAAAAATCTCATTTCACACATTAAATCATAGGTGCTCCACGAGCACCGAAAAATTCCATTTCATGCATTAAATCATTTAAGTGCTCCACAAGCACTGATAAATTTCATTTCGTGCATTAAATCATTTAGGTGCTCCACGAGCGCCGTAAAATTTCATTTCATACATCAAATCATTTAGGTGCTCCATGAGCACCGAAAAATGACATTTCATGCATTACATCATTTAGGTGTGATAAGGTCGGTTTCGACCTTATCTTTTAGCCAATTTCGTGGTTTGAGTGGTAGTTTTTAGAATCATTTATGTGAATGTTTGATTGGTTTTTTTTCGTATTTTGTGATTTTTATGTTTTGGTTTGATTTCTTATATTTTTAGTATTCCTCGTGTTTTTTTTTTCGTGTTTTATGGTCCGTGGTTGTGGTGCGGTTATGTCCCTTTGTGTTTGTTTTGGACAGGCATTAGGACCCGGATCGGAAGTTGGAGCAGCGGCGGCAAAGAAGGGCTTGAAGTGCTGAAAATCAGAATGGCACGGCGTGCCACAATAGCAGCACGGCGTGCCGATCCCAACTCTGCATAGCACGGCATGCCGACTCCACCAGCACGGCGTGCCGAGGCCCGAAAATCTGCTGTTGCCCTAATTTCAGCTTTTCTTTTCTGTGGTTTTAACCTAGCCGTATAAATAGGTTATTTTCTTTGTTTTGAGGGGATCTTTTTCCCAACTTGTAGAGGGAGAGCAAAAACTTGTAGCTAGGGTTTAGCTTGACCTTTTTGTTTTCTTTGAATCTTGGAACCATCGATTGGTAGATTGCTTTGCATTGAACCTTCCCCTTTTGCAACGTTCTTAGTTTCGGCTCGGGTTCGTTAATAGAGGTACACCTCCAAGCATCTTCACACCGTCGGCATCCGGTTAATTGGATCAAGAAGGGCATAAGTTTTTCTTTTTGTCTTTTGTAATTCGATTTAGCTAGCTTTTGATTCCGCAATCGATTTTGTTTGGTTGAAAACATTGAATCTGTTACATCTTTCTTGATTAATACAGTTGAATGCAAGTTAATTTCAATCTTTATTCCTTTTCTTTATGCAATCCCTTTAGTGATAATCTAGTCTCATAAGATCTTAATCTATTAAGTTCATATTTGTGGCATTACCTAGATTGACACCTAGGCAACCATTAGTATTGACGACACTGTGGAACATACGTGCCCCTATTTTCTGAGCTTTAAGAATTAGACCGCCTCTAAACAAGGAAAACCGGCTAAGGACCTAAAAGATCTAGATACGCTAGGTTGATTTAATTGGAGGAATATAATTGAGGGTTAATTGTTGAGTTAACTTCGTCTTTTGTAGTTGATTAATTAAGCCATCCCCATCAGTCTTCATAGGTCGGTAAAACCGCCAATTGATATTCCAAATTCAAGAGCAAAGTAAGCTGGGATAGATCAACTAGGAGTAGACTAATATAGTTGTTAATATAATCAAACTTAAATTTAGTTCCGCTTAGACACGTAAAGACTCTTAGTAATTTAGTGATTATCGGGGTTTAAATTCCTTGTGGGATCGATACCTGGACTTTAGGCCAGATTTTATTACTTGAACGACGAGGTACACTGCCTTTGTTTGTGAGTCCGTTCGGGCTCCATCAAGTTTTTGGCGCCGTTGCCGGGGAATTTTAACTTGTTTCGATAACATTAGATAAAAGGATTATTTTCTGATCTAAGCATTGTTAATACTGTTCATATTCTGTTTTTGGTTTTATTATTTGTGTATAAAATTTATTTTCTTTTTGTGTGAGTGTTTCCTAGCTTATGCAAACTCGTTCTCAAAGTTCTGAATTATTACCTTTGGATACTGAAATTGACCGTACGTGTAGGAATATTCGAAGATCCCAAAGAGTAGTAACCGCAGCCATGGACGAGGAACAAAGGCGACAAATGAGGAATGAAATCGAAGCCGAGATGAGGGCGAGGATTGAGGCTGAAGTTCGGGAGCAGGAACGTCTCCGCCAAGAACGTCAGTTGGCAGGTGCGGGAGATGATAGAATCATGGCGGATATGATGGCACCCCATCGTCCTAGAAACCGGGCTGGTGTTATTCTACCACCAATCACTGCTAACAACTTCGAGCTCAAGACGAACATGATCCAAATGGTGCAAAGTAACGGCCAATTTAGTGGAGCTAGCAATGAAAACCCGAACGATCATCTTGATCGATTCCTAATGGTGGCTGATACTGTAAGACTCAATGGAGTTCCCCAAGACGTGATCCGATTGAAGTTATTTCCATTTTCTTTAATCGGAGGAGCTGTTGAATGGTACAAGTCCCTTCGAGCGGGATCCGTAACGTCATGGGACCAGCTTGAGGAAGAATTTTTGGCTTATTACTTTCCTCCGTCTAAAACAGTCCAATTGAAGAATGAGATCACAGCCTTCCGGCAATTTGGTTCAGAATCCATGATGGAGGCATGGAGGCGCTTTCAAAGGCTACTCAGAAACTGCCCACACCATGACCTTCCTAAGTGCACTCAAGTAAGTATTTTCTATCATGGGATTTCGCCTTCTCACCGTGCTATCATTGACTCATCTGCAGGTGGGGATATTTTCAATAAAACCGCAACGCAAGCGGAAGAACTTATTGAGGAACTAGCTAGGAAAAGCCCCTTGTGGCAACAAGAAGTGCCAACGCGAAGAGATGTCCATGCTGTAGAAATGGGACGCCGTGATACAGCAGTGGAAGAATTGAATAAGAAGGTTGATCTTATGATGGCACATCTGAGTTTGAACCCAACACACCAACCTGTGCTGTGTGTGTCTTGTGGAGGGGACCATCCCGGTCAAGAATGTGGAATGGGCAATCCATCAGCCCAAGAGGTAAGCTATGTTGGAGGTAACCAAAGGTATAATCAACCACCCCTTCAAAATGCTTTCCAAAATAATAACAACTTTCAAAGAAGATTTCAACATCCGAATCTATCCTATGGTAACAATCAAAATGTGTTGAAACCTTCTAATGACTTTTTGCAAGACTTTCGTAATCAAGAGCTTGGTAGGGCTCCTCAATCTCAATTTGGTCAAAATAGTAATGCTCATAATGTTAAACAAGATGAGTCGGTATTAAGCCTTCTTAAGGACATATCAACTCGTCTGGCTACTAACGAAGCTCGTTTGGCCAATAGTGAAGCTTTGAACAGGGACCTCACCAACCAGTTGGCTCAAATAGCTAGAAGCTTGCAAGAACGGCCTCAAAGAAGCCTTCCTAGTACAACGGAACCGAACCCAAGACAAAACCCAAGGGAGACGGCCCAAGCAATTACTCTAAGGAGTGGGAGGCAAACGGAAGAACCAAGGGTTGATCAACCCATGAGAGTAAGTAATCAATCGGAAGAAGTAAGTCATTCTAAACCCGAAAACATCTCTACTTCTTCTAATGCTCAAAAGGAAGATATTTCTGCTCCTATTAGTCCTTACATTCCTAAACTTCCTTATCCAAGGAAGGAGAGAAAGGACAAATTGGACCAGAAATACTCTAAGTTCCTTGACATCTTTAAAAAGCTTGAACTTAATATCCCTTTGGTGGAAGCTCTTCAAGAGATGCCCACCTATGCTAAATTTTTCAAGGAGCTAATTGCAGGAAAAAGGAGATTAGGGAATGACGAAGTAGTGGCCCTAACAGAAGAGTGTTCCGCGATTGTAAGCAACAGACTTCCACCTAAACTAAAGGATCGAGGCAGCTTCACGATTCCATGTCAAATTGGGAATCTTAAAATTGCAAATGCCTTATGTGATCTGGGAGCAAGCATCAACTTGATGCCACTTTCAATGTTTAGGAAGCTTGGTTTGGGGGATCCAAAACCTACAAACATGACACTCCAATTAGCGGATCGATCTATAGCAAGGCCACAAGGTGTAATAGAGGACGTGTTAGTCAAGGTGGACAAGTTCATTTTTCCAGCGGATTTTGTGGTACTAGACATGGAGGAGGACACGGTAGTCCCAATCTTGCTCGGGAGACCATTCCTTGCAACCGGTAGGACCTTGATCGATGTGCAAGAAGGTAAACTTATTCTACGATTGCAAGAGGAGGAGGTAACCTTTAATGTTTATAATTCAATGAAATATCCGCTGAATAATGAAAATTGTTATGCTATTTCCTCTATCTCTCCGGTTGATGAATGTGTGAGTGAGACTTTCTACAGTGAATTAGAGAACCCTTTAGATGAAGGTCTGAACTTGGAGGCGGAACAAGATGAGGCGTCTGCCTCAGAAGAAGAAGAACATTGTGCATGGGTACAAAGGTTTGAGAGGCTAGAAAGAGAGATCAAACCAGCACCAAAGTCATCACTAGAAAAGCCTCCTACTTTGGAACTCAAAACTCTACCCATGAATTTAAAATATGCTTTCTTACATCCTCCCAATGACTTACCGGTTGTTATTTCTTCTTCATTGACAGTTGAGCAAGAAGAAAAACTTATCGAGGTGTTACGGAAGCATAAGGGAGCTTTTGGATGGACAATCCATGACATTAAAGGAATTAACCCAGCATTTTGCACCCACCGGATATTCCTTGAAGAGGCGGTAAAACCCTGCGTACAACCTCAAAGACGCTTGAACCCAAACATGAAAGAGGTTGTTAAAGCAGAAGTGATCAAACTCCTCGATGCGGGCATAATTTTCCCAATCTCGGACAGTCAATGGGTAAGTCCAGTCCAATGTGTGCCTAAGAAAGGCGGTATGACGGTAATTGAGAATGAAAAAGGTAATTTAATTCCATCTAGAACGATCACCGGTTGGCGTATGTGCATTGATTATAGGAAACTAAACAACGCCACCCGGAAAGACCATTTTCCTTTACCGTTTTTGGACCAAATTTTGGAACGTATGGCGGGTCACGATTTCTTTTGTACGCTAGATGGCTTGTCCGGGTATATGCAAATCCCTGTGGATCCTCTTGACCAAGAGAAAACCACATTTACATGCCCATTCGGGACATTTGCATATAGACGGATGCCATTTGGCTTATGTAATGCACCAGCCACGTTCCAAAGGTGTATGCTGGCCATATTTACCGACATGGTTGAGGATTTCATGGAGGTATTTATGGATGATTTCTCTGTGTATGGATCTAATTTCTCTACTTGTCTTGGAAATTTGGATAAGGTATTGCAGCGGTGCGAGGACACGAACTTGGCCCTTAGTTGGGAAAAGTGCCAATTTATGGTAAGGGAATGTATTGTGCTTGGACACAAGATCTCGGGGGAAGGGATTAAGGTCGACCCGGCCAAAATTGAGGTTATTGCAAAGTTACCTCCCCCTAGTTCAATTAAGCTTGTGAGGAGTTTTCTCGGCCATGCCGGATTTTATAGGAGATTTATAAAAGATTTTTCTAAAATCTCCAAACCACTAACCGAGTTACTCCAAAAAGATGTTTCTTTTGAATTCTCTGATAAATGTTTGCATGCTTTTGAATTGTTAAAACAGAAATTGATTGAAGCACCTATAATGATCGGCCCTAATTGGACTCTTCCCTTCGAACTTATGTGTGATGCCTCCGATGGTGCAGTAGGTGCATGCTTAGGTCAGCGGGTGGATAAAATCCTCCGCCCAATTTATTATGCTAGTAGAACGTTGAATGATGCTCAAATGAACTATTCTGTAATGGAGAAGGAATTACTAGCTATTGTGTTTGCCTTTGATAAATTCCGGTCCTATTTGGTTTTGTCAAAAGTAATCGTGTTTACTGACCATGCTGCACTCAAGTATTTGATGTCTAAACAGGATGCAAAACCTCGTCTTATAAGATGGATCTTACTGCTGCAAGAGTTCGATATCGAAATCCGAGATAAAAAGGGAGTAGAAAATGTGGTAGCTGATCACTTGTCAAGGCTGCCGCAAGAAGGTGAAAGTAAGCAAGAACCGGAGATCCAAGATGCATTCCCGGATGAACAACTCCTTGCGGTTACTTCCATACCATGGTTTGCCGATATTGCAAACTATAAAGTTGGTAACATCATTCCACCTGATCTCACACGAAACCAAAAGGTAAAATTTTTTCATGATGCTAAAAACTACTTTTGGGATGATCCTTTCTTGTTTAAGTCGTGTGCAGATGGTATTATTCGAAGATGTGTACCTTTTGAGGAAGTTACCTCAATCATCCGAATGTGCCATGATAGAGAGGCGGGAGGACATTTTGGACCGGATAGAACCATGGGGAAAATTCTGTCTTGTGGATTCTTTTGGCCAACAATGAGAAGTGATGTGGAGGCTTATGTTCGAGCTTGTGATGCGTGCCAAAGGACCGGAAATATTTCACAAAAAAATGAGATGCTTCAACAAGGAATTCTAGTGTGTGAGCTCTTCGACGTATGGGGGATCGATTTCATGGGACCATTCCCAAACTCTAATGGGAATCGGTTCATTTTGGTGGCGGTCGAATACGTGTCAAAATGGGTAGAAGCAGTAGCATTGCCTACGAACGATGCAAAAGTGAAATATGGCGTTACCCACAAAGTAGCCACACCTTACCACCCTCAAACGAGCGGACAAGTGGAAGTGTCGAATAGGGAACTGAAAAGAATCCTTGAAAAGACGGTCAGCATGTCGAGGAAAGATTGGAGTTTAAAGCTTAACGATGCACTTTGGGCTTACCGGACGGCATTCAAAACACCAATAGGAATGTCACCATACCGTCTTGTGTTTGGAAAAGCATGCCATCTTCCCGTTGAGCTAGAGCACAAGGCGTTTTGGGCCTTAAAATTCTTGAACTTTGATATGAAAGCAGCGGGAGAGCTCCGGCTTCGTCAACTCTTCGAACTTGAAGAATTACGCCTCTCGGCCTACGAGAACGCCAAAATTTATAAAGAAAAGACCAAGAGGTGGCACGATCAAAGGATCCAGGAAAAGAGCTTCGAGGAGGGAGAAGCGGTACTCTTGTACAACTCAAGGTTGAGGTTTTTTCCCGGAAAATTGAAGAGTCGTTGGACAGGACCGTTTACCATTCACAAAGTCTACCCTTCGGGCATGATTGAGATACTTACTCCGGAGGGCATCCAAAAGGTAAATGGTCATCGCCTCAAGAAATATTTCACAGGGGCACAAGAGCAAAGGCAAGTGATGCTCTTGAGAGACCCATGAACACAAGAGAAGCGAGAAAGTCGAGCTATTCCGACTATAAACATAGCAATGAGGTACGTGTGCCTCACTTGTACATTAATTGTGTTTGTATTATTATGTTTTTGTGTGTTTTTGTGTGTAGGAATAGGGTATTAAGCAAGTTAGCCAAGAGTCATGATCAAAGTGTGGAACAAGGCAAGGATTGGCAGAATTCAGTGCAGCACGCCGTGCCGCAATTCAGCACGCCGTGCCAATGTGCAATCTGATCAGCACGTGGCGTGCTAAATCGGCACGCCATCGTGCCACGCTTCTGTTTCAAAATCGCGTGCAAGCGAATCTGCACGCCGTGCCGGACCCAGAGCCCTCCGTGCCAATTAAGATTTTTTCAAGTTAGCACGCCGTGCCAAATCGGCACGCCGGCGTGCCGTCATTCTGTTTCAAAGAGGCATTAAGGAGAGCACATCAGCACGCCGTTCCATAATTTAGCACGTCGTGCCGAACTTTGATTTTCAATACGGCACGTCGTGCCAAATCGGCACGCCGGCGTGCGGGCGTTCTGTTTCCAGGTATGTTTTCGTCGCTCTGCTCAGCACGCCGTGCTGAATTCTTAGCACGGCGTGCCGAGCGTTTAAATTTGAATTTCTAGGTCGAAAACTGCGCCACTCTATTTAAACCCCCTTTTTCCCCCTTCTCTTCTTCACGCCCCTATTCATCCTCTTTCTCTTCTTCATCTATCTCTCTCTCTCTGATTTCTCTCTCTCTCTCTCTCTCTCTCTCTCATCACTTCTCTCTCTAAACCTCCCCCTCACTTTCTCTCTCTCCCTCTTATTCCTCTTCCCTTCTCAATTTTTCTCTCCTTTCCCCTTCTCCTCCACTCCCCTTTTGACCTAGATTTCTGTTTGTGCTTCATTTTCCCTACACCAAGAATGAAGAGAAAATCTGTTCCCGCTAAGAGACATGGTTCTTCCCGACCGCCTTTGGATCCGTCACCGGAATCGGAGCCACGCGCCAACCTTCCTTCCGAGCCGCAAATGGCTCCTTTGACGAGCCTTTCAACTAAGTATAAGTGTCCTTTTCCTCTGCTCTCGGACGAGGAAGGTAAGCGTTATAAAACTTTATTTCCTCTTGAAAGCACCCCCTACCGAATCTTCGATTGGGGATTTTTGAGTGTGCAAGATCGGTCTGATGCTTTATGTGCTAAATTGCATAGTATAGGTTGGTATTCGTTTGTAAAAACTAGCGTACCTGTTTTTAGGGAGTTGAACCTCGAGTTCTACTCCACATTGAGTTTCACGACTGACCCTAATACAGGTCTTAGGAGCATCACCTTCCGACTCTTTGGGGTTGCACACTCCCTAGACATTGATGGTCTTCGGGATTGCATAGGCATAGAAGGAACTAGTTATACATGGCCCGAAGATATGGATGCCAAGCACTTTTGGCGTTTGATAGGCACTGGGGTATACAAACCCCGGTTTGCCAAGACTTCCCAAATCCAGGACCCCATTTTGCAACTGCTGCATAAGTTTGTATGCTTTAATTTTTCTGGGAAAACTGAAAGTAATCGGGTCAATGCCTTTGAGCTGTTACTCTTGTGGCATGTGCACAATAATGTTAAGGTGCACTTGGGTTTTTTTGTCATGGAGGCCCTCTACCTTCACCACAATAGGTCCAAGTCTGAACTAGGGTTAGGGCACATCGTCACTTGTATTGCCTGTTTCTTTCATTCTAATACTTGTTATAGGCACCTCGATAGCATTCTTCCCAAGAAGCTTTCGAAGGGCATTTTGTCTTGTGCCCCGAATGTGACGGCTGCAGGTACCTCGAGCGCGGGAGGTTCGCGTAAAGGAAAGGCTCCCATGGAGGTCGAGGAGGAGGAAGCTTATGAGGAAGCAGAGGCCGCCGAGGAGGATGCGGAAAATGTCTCGGTCGGCGTGGATTTTATGGCGCGGGTTGAAGGACGGTTAGATGGCATCGTTGAACAACTGGAAAACTTAACCGTCCATCAGGTTATGCTTGGGCAGCGGATGGCCAATATCGAGGCGTTTGCCACTCGTTTTTGTGCTGATCAAGGTTGGCCGTATCCGCCACCGCCTCTTCCCGGCCCCGATATGTGAGGTAACCCTTTTCCTTTCCCGCTTTATTTTGCTCTTTCTTCCTTTGCACTTTTGGAAGTAAGTGCAATTTAAGTGTGGGGTGGGTCAAGGGATTTTCCCTCTCTCTTTTATTTCTTTTTACATTGCACTATTTGTTGTTTGTTTTGTATGCTTATCTTAGTTTTTGCATGTTTTGTGTGGAGTTATTTCTGGTTGTTTTTGGCTTGATAATATTTGTTTTTTGTTTGTCACTTGTAACTTAATGATCCAACTCCTCATAAGCAATGTTTTACTTTCAAAAAAAAAAAAAAAAAAAAAAAAAAAAAACCATAACCACATAACCTCTTATTTTGCATCTTTCTAGGCTAAGTATGCTTGTTAATAGGGATGTTTACATTGAATGCAACATGAGGCCCCATTTGATTGTCACCTTTGGAATAATATAGACTTTGGGGTTGAGATGCATCGCTTTTAGACATATACTCTCTAAGAAGCTTCTTTTTGATTAAGCATGAGTAAAGAGATGAAATAGGCAAATTGTGTGTTTTATTTTGATTAACCTTGGGGTAAGGGAAACTAATTATCTGTACTTAATGAACATTGACAAAAAGTCAAGAATGAAAAATGGAAATTTATTCCGCTGGCTTCACTTACAAGGTGAAGTTATGAATAGTGCTAGTAGCCGCTTGATTGAATGTGCTTAGTTGAGTAAGTCGGGTGCATTGTGTTTGCTCCATCTTTGTTATCTGTTCGGAAAAGCTAAGTGACATCTCAAGTAAGGTCGAAAGTTATAAAGTCAATCAAATGGAATCGATCAATGCATCGTGATAATTTTGTTTTCCTCCCCAAGAAAATTGTGTGAATTCTAAAGTCCTATTGATCCTTATCTATGTGATTGATTGGGAAGTGACTTAGGAGTGTACTATTTTAGTGATGCAAATCATATTCTGATAGTTAATTGAGTTGCTTTGTGTGCATGAGATTGGGGTTAAATGTTAAATTCTTTGTGACAGCCTTATTGATTGAGTATGCTTGACTTGTGGATAAAATTGAGGTTGTGGTTTGTGATTTTGTAAAAATCGATTATTTGATCTTTAATTTTGCTTCATTGTTTTCGGGAGTTGGAGATGTTTTGTTTGCTTGAGGACAAGCAAGACTTTAAGTGTGGGGTGGTTGATAAGGTCGGTTTCGACCTTATCTTTTAGCCAATTTCGTGGTTTGAGTGGTAGTTTTTAGAATCATTTATGTGAATGTTTGATTGGTTTTTTTTCGTATTTTGTGATTTTTATGTTTTGGTTTGATTTCTTATATTTTTAGTATTCCTCGTGTTTTTTTTTCGTGTTTTATGGTCCGTGGTTGTGGTGCGGTTATGTCCCTTTGTGTTTGTTTTGGACAGGCATTAGGACCCGGATCGGAAGTTGGAGCAGCGGCGGCAAAGAAGGGCTTGAAGTGCTGAAAATCAGAATGGCACGGCGTGCCACAATAGCAGCACGGCGTGCCGATCCCAACTCTGCATAGCACGGCGTGCCGACTCCACCAGCACGGCGTGCCGAGGCCCGAAAATCTGCTGTTGCCCTAATTTCAGCTTTTCTTTTCTGTGGTTTTAACCTAGCCGTATAAATAGGTTATTTTCTTTGTTTTGAGGGGATCTTTTTCCCAACTTGTAGAGGGAGAGCAAAAACTTGTAGCTAGGGTTTAGCTTGACCTTTTTGTTTTCTTTGAATCTTGGAACCATCGATTGGTAGATTGCTTTGCATTGAACCTTCCCCTTTTGCAACGTTCTTAGTTTCGGCTCGGGTTCGTTAATAGAGGTACACCTCCAAGCATCTTCACACCGTCGGCATCCGGTTAATTGGATCAAGAAGGGCATAAGTTTTTCTTTTTGTCTTTTGTAATTCGATTTAGCTAGCTTTTGATTCCGCAATCGATTTTGTTTGGTTGAAAACATTGAATCTGTTACATCTTTCTTGATTAATACAGTTGAATGCAAGTTAATTTCAATCTTTATTCCTTTTCTTTATGCAATCCCTTTAGTGATAATCTAGTCTCATAAGATCTTAATCTATTAAGTTCATATTTGTGGCATTACCTAGATTGACACCTAGGCAACCATTAGTATTGACGACACTGTGGAACATACGTGCCCCTATTTTCTGAGCTTTAAGAATTAGACCGCCTCTAAACAAGGAAAACCGGCTAAGGACCTAAAAGATCTAGATACGCTAGGTTGATTTAATTGGAGGAATATAATTGAGGGTTAATTGTTGAGTTAACTTCGTCTTTTGTAGTTGATTAATTAAGCCATCCCCATCAGTCTTCATAGGTCGGTAAAACCGCCAATTGATATTCCAAATTCAAGAGCAAAGTAAGCTGGGATAGATCAACTAGGAGTAGACTAATATAGTTGTTAATATAATCAAACTTAAATTTAGTTCCGCTTAGACACGTAAAGACTCTTAGTAATTTAGTGATTATCGGGGTTTAAATTCCTTGTGGGATCGATACCTGGACTTTAGGCCAGATTTTATTACTTGAACGACGAGGTACACTGCCTTTGTTTGTGAGTCCGTTCGGGCTCCATCAAGGTGCTCCATGAGCACCGAAAAAAATTTTCATTTCACACATTAAGTCATTTAGAGCGCCGAAAAATTTCATCGCATCTATAAATCATCTAGGTGCTCCACGAGCACTGAAAAATTTCATATCACGGCATTAAAACACGAGGTGCTCCCCGAGCGCCAAAAATCCCGACCATGTGCCACGCGCATGTTCACCTCATTTCAAATCACAAAAACCCAAGGTGCTCCCCGAGCGCCGAAACTTTGCCTATGTGCCATTCTAACCACGTTTTCATGAAGCCATCTTCATGACATAAACATAAGCATGGCATTTATTCTAACCACATTTTCATGCAGCCACAACATTTTATTTGTGTGCCATGTATATTTATGTCCTGTATATTGTTATCTTTGCAAAGCATACACGACATCATCATGTATGTCATGCATCCTAACCACATTTTTATGCTGCCACTTGCATCTTTGTGTGACACAAGCATTCACGTCATTTCATATCATTTAAATTAAGGACATTCTGAGGATACCCTTCACGATCATTTCATTTCATAACATATCGGGAGTCCTACAATTACCCGTGTTCTGCCCGTGTACCGACCGGTATACACTCGGCCATTTCACTAGACCATTTCATTCAATAGGAGACCATAATGGTCTTAGGTCTTTTTTCGTGTAGCAGGTCACACGACAACATTGCATGGCTTCACGTCATTTATCATTGGCATCGTAGTGATGCCGAAGTTTTGTTGGTGTGTCGCGATCCATTTCGGATTGTTACATGACATTGACATCATTGTATCATTTGAGGTACTCCACGAGTACCGGATTATTACGCATATAAGGGCATTTCATAGCATTACCGAATCATGAAAGGCATTCCATGAATGCCGAATTTTCGTCCGTGTCCTTGCCTACACATGACTTGTCTGTAAACATCATCTCATATCATATGCCTCAAAAGCATCAGAACTCTGTCCATGGGCCGGCCCCTATATGACCATTTCACTTCATCTCATAGACCTACAAGGTGTTGAAACTCCATCCGTGTGTTGGCACACACGCGATCATTTCATAATATTCACTAAGCGCTCCAAAAGCGCCGAACCCCTGTTTGTGTGGCGGTCCACACGTAGTCTTTTCGTATTATCTCTTGCATGGCATCGGGTGTTCTCGGAATGTCCGTAAAAAAAAATCATCCTCATCATCATCTCCCTCGTGACATCATGTATGCTACTCATCATTCATGCACATACATATCCCCTCATGCATTCACGACTACATCATTTGTGATTTGGTATTCCCCATGAGTATACGCTCGTCAATGCTAATAAGTGTTCTTATCAGAGGAAAAAGGAAAAGATTTCGGGAATGGCCAACCCAATGAACTTCAACTCCATGACGGATATCATTGAGGATCACATCGCCTCATCACGGTTTCAAAAGGCGATCAGGATGGAAGCGGCAGCAATGTTGAGAGAGGTGCTAGGAGATGATCTTGACAAAGTAGAGAGGCTGACAGCAAGGTGCACGGAATTGGAAGCACGAGTGGCAGAACTCGAAGGGAAAATGAAAAACATGGTATTCTCAGACTCCAACACTGATGCCAGTGAGAAACAGAATGCCCAATTTGCTAACATTTGCCCTCGACACCTTGGAGGTAGGGTTGTCAACGGGGATCCGGGGTCCCGTCCCCACCGGGTGCCCGCCCGAACGGGGACGGGGATTCCCCATTTAGAATCCCCACGGGGCGGGGACGGGGACACTTTTGTCCCCGTTTACTAAAAGGGGACGGGGATGGGATTTATCTCCCCCGCCCCGCGGACCTGTTCCCATCCCCGTTTAGTTCCCGATGGGGATTTTCGTTTAATCCCCGTTTATTTATTTATTTTATTATTTATTTATACATATACATAAATAATTAAATTTTATAATAATAAAACTAAAACTAGGGATTGGTTTATATCCCTAGGTGCAAAACTTAAAATTTAGCCTTTGCACTTGATAGAATTTATCAATTTAGAAACCTCTAATTTAATTTCTGTATATTGGACTCCTGTACTCTATTTTGAAATAATAATATTAGTAATTGTAATATTTTAATTAAATATCACTTTCTTACAAGAAAAATTAAGTGATTTATTTAATGATCTCCAAACTGTAATGCTTTTTAACTTATTTTTGTACCAAATTAAATTTTATTTAAAATTTCAAAAAAAAAAATCTTAACGGGGACGGGGATCCCCGCGGGGAACCCGTTCCCCGACGGTGCCGGGGATGGGGATGAAGATCATCCCCATTTACTGAACGGGGACGGGGACGGGGATCCCCGCCTAGCCGGGGAACGGGGATGAGATTGCCAATCCCCGCCCCGTTTACATCCCTACTTGGAGGGCCCTCTCTCCAAGATTCGAGTTTGCCAAGGCTGATTGATGAGATAGAACTGAAAAGGCCCATTAAGATGAATGTTGGCACCGACTCCATTCCATGGCATACCAAAAACTCATTTACCGGGGGTAGCGGAAAAGGCATTTCTCCATGCGCTAACTCATTAGGCAAGCTATTCCTCATATGTAGAGAGGAGGGTTTCCTGTAGAGTATCAGGCCATTTGTAGAGCTGGCAAAAGCACAAAAGAACAATTTCTGCAGCTATCATGTGGTGCTGGGCCATCAGACCAATGATTGTTTTGCTTTAAGAGAGGAGATCCAGAAGCTAGTCGACGATGGAAAATTGGAAATCTCGACCTTCTCTGATAAACGACCAGGGGCAATCAAGGAGGCCGCCAAGGAAATCTCTCAAGGAGAGGAATATGATGAAGAACTTCAAAGTCTGCTCTGATAAGAATGGGTCGAGGATGCTGAAGCTGAAATGGTGACCAAGCGGAAAAAAAAAATCGGATTCTATGAGATAAATGCCTCTTGGAGATTCCCTTTCTACAAGGGACTCATTTTGTTTATGGGATGTATTGAATTCATCATGAATACAATGAAAGTTATTTTCGTCTTACTTATGTGATGATTACTTGTCCATAGCATTATGCATGCGTTTGATCATCTAAAACGACATATCCAACACACATAATATCAAAACGCATGACATCATTCTGAGTATTATGGGGAACCTAAAAGTGAACCTGGTCCTGAACGAACTCTCTCTTGAAAGGTGAGCTTGTGAGATAAATAAAATGATACGATGGTACCATTTCCGCCGAGGCATCTGATGATTTAATTCAACAATCCTTGAAAGACACTACCAATCCTGCCCCAGAGCTTCAACTTAAAAGGCACACACGATGCCCAAACTAAAATCAAACCAGAAAGCCCTCCTTGAGGCAAAATCAGACCAGAAAGCCCTCCTTAAGGCAAAATCAAACCAGAAAGCCCTCCTTAAGGCAAAATCAAACCAGAAAGCCCTCCTTGAGGCAAAATCAAACCAGAAAGCCCTCATTGAGGCAAAATAAAACCAGAAAGCCCTTCTTAAGGTAAAATCAAACCAGAAAGTGCTCCTTAAGGCAAAATCAAACCAGAAAGCCCTTCTTGAGGCAAAATCAAACCAGAAAGCCCTTCTTAAGGCAAAATCAAACCAGAAAGCCCTTCTTGAGGCACCCGAACCAAGAAAGCCCTCCTAGAGGCAAAACCAAATTAAAAGCCCTCCTTGAGACAATCACAAAAAAAAAATTGGCCTCATACCCCAGAAAGTACCCTATACCAAAATCCCGAAAACAAAAACCCAAACTTATCCAAAACACCAGCCATCAAGAAGTTCAAGTGACCTTCACCATCCATCTTATTGTAAAACTCTAAATCATTCCTTGGTTGTAGTGCATGTATAATCTTGTTTGCATGACATTCCTGTGCACATGACATTACGCATACATTGTTCATCAAAAAAGGCATATTAAGCACACATGACATGCACGAATTTGAATGCAGCAGGAAAACCAAAAGGTGGCTGTGGCTTTGATTTAGTTCCTTTAAAAAAAAGGGGGGGATCAATGCAGACGAAAGAATTTTTCTCTCATATGGCAGCTACAATTAACACGGGAATGACTCATTATCTTAATTTTCATCGCCACCAGATCTTTCGCACCCTTTCTGTGAAGGATTTGGACTTTCTCATTCTCAAACAACCTGTGAAAGATTTGGACTCCTCTATATTTTCAAACCAAAACACTTCCCATCTTGATCTTAATCCATACCTTTAACACCGTTCACCCTCCGTTCAAGTCCAAAGAACAGTCTGCTTATGATTCCCTCTTTTTGCCTATGGACTCCAGGATTGGAGGAAATATTGGTTATGCACTCATGAACTTCACCAACAGTGTTGGGGCAATCCGGTTTTGCAAACCCTTCAACAATCGTGAATGGGAGAACTTGCAAAGCCTACTGCACCAATATCCAAAGGAAAGTTACATTTACCAACCATTCCAAGAACTCAGTCTCTGGCCACAACGGAAGTGACTACTTACCGGTGGTTCTTTCATCTCCTGGGACCGTACTTTGGAGGATTAAAAGCTTTATTCACCTTTGAGAACTATGCGTGAGTTGGAATCTGGGATGAATTGGAAACATTCGTATGAGGTTAAACTCTTGGAGGATCCAGTGGGTAATCAATTGATGCAGTTCGGTGCTCAGCTGTACACTCTATCATATGTTAGCACAGAAAAAAAAAAGAAAAAAAACTCCAATATGGAAAACCGAAAGGACATATTGGTAATTTGAAGGAGCATCAATCAAAACTAGAGCTGCACTTCAGATTTTCCTAATGCATCCACATTCATTATGTCATAGATGTTTTATATTCAATTTTGATGTTCAATATGCATTCGTCATGTCATTGCATGTTAGTGTCCACATACGGGTGACAGCATGCAGCGAACCATGTTTGATTCAGTGTTTTATACCCCAAATACAAACCTCTAATACTAAGGGCAGGTAAAAGCCAACCACTGGATGTCATCAGCAGCAACATTCTCACGATTTCTGATGAACATTGTCAAGGTGTGCTTTTCAATCTCAAAAGGGATTCATACAGAGAGATCAATTCGGTTGGAACGCTCGTGCAAAACTTTTGGGCCATTCAAAAAAAATCACAAAGAGAAAATTTCTGACATGGAAAACCGAGAGGACGTGTTGGTAACAAGAAGAGGGTGATGTCTAAAGTCGGAGTCACTATTAATTTTCCTATTATACTCATTGTGATGTCATCGTAATGATATTATGCATGGTTGATATTCTGCTTAGACGTTCATATTGCATACATCGTGCCATTACACATAAACATCCATTAGTAGGTTGTTGCATCCAAGTCCCATAATGTAAAAAAAAAGTGAAGTTCATGTTGTGTACAGCAATCCAATACAAAAGAAAAAAAAACAAACAAACAAACAATGTGTGAAACAGAGCACTCTATCTAGCTCTCATCCTTTCCCTCTCCCTCCTCCTCCTCCTCCTCAGACTCACTCTGATGTGTAGCCCTATAGGAGTCAAAGTCCTCCCGCACTAGGGTCAGCTCAGCCTGCAACCTGACTACATCAGCTCTCATCCGATCTGCCTCCTGGGCCGAAGCCAAGGCCCGAGCCTCAAAAACAGCAGCCTGTCTGGCCTGGCCCTAGAACATCTGCACTCGAGTCTGCAAAATAACAATATAAATTAACATGCATACATACATACATACACATTCATGCATTGCATAAAACATCAGAAAATGCAGAAGATGCAGAATGCTTACCGCCCAGATGGCGTTCTCCTGAACGAGAAAGGTCTCCAAGCCCAAGTGCCGATATGCCATATCCTCCACCTGAGCCCGAGGAACCTAGAACATACCAAATCATACCAGAAAGTCAAAACAAAAAAAAAAAAAAGAAAAGAAAAAGAAACGTACATGGGTGGTGTCCACTGGAGGCTGCTCACGATGACCCGGCCATGACCTATAGGACTGGCTGCCGTCTAGACCTATCTTGCCGGAGCCGGTCCTAAGCTCGGTCATCAGGTGACCCTCCACCACACCAACAGTCTGAGAAGCGGATGCTGCAGCGCTGCTAGCACACACGGGATGACTCCTATCCTGTACCGGGGCATGCCCACCAATCGTGGCGGTCTCAGCACTATCACCTGTCGGGCCGCTCGGCTGAGCAGAACTGGACCCCCTGCGTCTCTTGACCTACAAACAGAAGAACATTTAAAAAAAAAAGAAGAAAAAGAAGAAGTAAGTACCTGACGGGGTAGGAGGAGCCGCCGGTGCATCACCCTCAACGGGCAGCAGACACTGGCGGATGAATACCAGATAATCGCCATCAATAGTATCAGCACGGTACCCATCCCCGAAAATATCGGGATCCATAGTAGGATCGGCGAAATAGGGCAAAAAAAGTGCAAGCGGGAGCGGCGAAGGAACGAGCCGACCAGCAGGGCCATCCATGTGGTAAGATATACGAAGGCACTCGCCCAGGTACCACTCCTGGGACATGGGACACTCCAAGATGAACCGACGGTCGTCAAACCGCACTGATGTCCTCACAAGTAAAGAAATGGCACCCTGACCACGCCATGGATGGTGCTGGGCCTATAAAAATACAATAAAAGAAATTCAACACAGGTAAATAAAAAGTTAAATTAAATTTTTTCTTACTAACGAGCTTAGTTTGCTTACCCTCTTCCAGGAAGCATCTAGTAAACCCTGCCTGACCTCTCACAAGTCACGGCCAATACCCTGCCACCCCTGCGTCCAGCAATGCAGAACGGTTGGCTGGGCGTCGTCCTGGATGTCCCTCAGCTCCGGCGGCTCTAGGATGCGGTGCTCGAAGGCCCAAATCTGTAATTAACAAAAAAGTCAAAAAATAAAAAATAAAAAAAAAGAGAGAAAAGGGGAAAGACGATACCAGAAGGCCGAACCAGAAACCAAGGATCTCCTGCTGCCTCCCCCTAGCACACAGGTCAAGTCTGTAGTATAACTATCCCAGCACAGCTCAAGCCCAATCCAGAGTACGAAAGGCAGCTAAGGGCCAGTTTGGTAGGGCTGTCAGTGAAAGTGCTATCAGGGAAAGGGCTGTCAGGGAAAGAGCTGTTAGGGAAAGTGCTGTTTGGAAAAGCTGATAAGTGTTTGGTAATATTTTTATAGAAATAACTTTATTCTTAAACGCAGTTTGTGTGGTGTTTGGTAAAACTGTTTATAAAAGTGCTGTTGATATATAAAATGACATAAAAGGACATATATGATATAAATTAATTTTTACTTCATTTAATTAATTAAATAATATTAGAAATTAATAATTTCTTTCGCACACATTGAATAACAAAAATTATTTTATTTATTTATTTAAGTATCATTAGGTATTAATAATTTTTTTATTAATCTCCATATTACATACATATTATACAAAAAAAAGCGGCATATTTATTTTAATTGAAAGATAATAAAAAGCAACAATTTTTAAACTAATCATCCATACATATATAATAAGTTAATCAAAAAATTTGATCAACACACGATAGTTGCTAGTAGGATTGCAAAATACAAAGCAAATTAAAATATTTGCATATGCATATGAATCATAAATCAAAGTCTTTAAAATGTAATCCCAGTATTTGTGATTTGTATTCGGAGCACATCAAAAACATTTATGTGCTTAGATGTAACATAGAAGAGAAAAAGAAAACCAAACGAATAATTACAAGCAAGAACCTATATTCCATTAGAAGTGGCAAATGTAAAACATTACAGATCAGGATTGTTTGGTTGCTTAGAAAATAGCTTTACAGAACCACAAAAACCAACCATGGAGCAAAGTAGCCAATACAAAGACTGAAGTCTAATTTGGTGGCATAGCAAGGTTACTATAATTTAGCAAATCAGAAGAACTCTATTGAATACATATAATAAACACAATGGATTCAAACATGTAAGGAAAATATTAGAAGACAAGGGAAGCAAAGAAAAATTTGGTGGAAGGGCAATGAGTTTCAAGAAACACAAACATTAATATAAATATAATCTGATGGACAAATGCATGTGAGTCATTGTATTGTTTCTCAAAAATGTTTCTCAGTTGTCTCCTCTCTGCCTCCAATAGTAAGTGGCGATGAAATTGATCCTATATCATGTACAAAATAGCTTCTGAAGTACCACTGTAGAGTAGAAAGTAAATATTTCAAAAGAAAAAATGATCCATAACAAGAACTTTTTCATTTTAAAAGTTAGAAAAGAGAAAGATTCATCTCAGACCTTAGTAAAACCTAGGCTTGCAATCACAGCACAACGAATAACACTGAAGTTAACATGTTTTAGGAAGGCCTATCACATATAAATAAATCTGATCAGTCATTGAGAAACAAAATACATTCTGAATATTTTCAGAAGCATGGTAGAGCTAGAAAAGTAACAAGACAAAAAAAACTTGCCTGTAAAACATGCTTAAAGAATTTATTCAGTGCTTACAATGGGTAGAAAGACAAAAGTAATGAGAAGAGAATTAAATACATGCTCCAATTAAATTGATAAAACTTATCCACTCAAAAGAAGAAATTATGACTCCATGTAACCGACACCCATACTAGCAAATTCAAATAAAAGTACTAAAATAGAAAGTTGATTTCAACTTGATATAACTCACAATTCCCATCACAAGGAAAGAAACATACCGACTCATAACCAGCAATAGCAGGCCCATGCTTGCGAGGAATTGAAGTTTCTATCCTTGAACGAGTAGTTGTCATTCTGTTGAACATTAGCCGATGCACCAATGCAAAATCATCAAAACACCATTAGGCACCAAGAGTAACTAAACTGGTAAAAGCATGACAACAAATCATATGCGGGAAACAAAAAAGCACATACATGCTCTCTCATAGGATTTATAACAGTACAGGTGCCAGTTTTGCTACATGATACATTTTTTTTACCATACTGAATCTGTTATTTTCTGTGAGCTTATTTACCAATTACTGTTTCAGTTTCATTTTCCAATTACCACACTATTGAAACCCAGTTCTTTTATTATTACCTTTTACCAATTAGGATAATGTTTGCTAATCCTTCTTGCATTAAGACAACAGCAATATCAGCACTTGATCCAGGATCTGAAATTATGGGGGGGGAAATATTGGTCACTTTGCCATTGATTTTCTATGCTTATTTTCACTTATCAGTATAATAAGCAACCAAAAGCGCAAAAGCTAGAACAAGGTATATTAATATATAACTTAAAAAAACCCCTAAAAAAGACACTGCATCTAGCAGGCGGAATTTCATCAGGCATCATCACCATCAGCCAAGGATACGATCAATTCACTAAATTTCATGCATAGAAACAAACTAACTTCTAAAGAAAATGAGTTTCAGGCGAACATGAACGAGCTTAGAATTCACTAGTTAGTACTTTAGCATGCTTTGCAGAACTCCAATTAGCAGTATTTCCCCATCAAACTTATGGAGGACATAATTTTGTCAATTCTCTTCAAAAACATTATGTTCAGAAGCATTATCAACACATGTAAGCCAGAACATCGAAAGGACTAAAACCATATATAGCTTTCCGTTCACTAACTAGAAGCCTCCAGTTAATATGCTGCATGTCAGTATCATATTTTTCAAGTTCTCAACTTCTTTATGTGGGTTTGAAAACCAAGCGCTCATGCTTTCGATAACTATATTCAATTGAATGAAGCTCCATATCTTGTCATGTTACATTATTGAAATAAAGGGTTTCTATCAGTGGTACCAATGTTCAGTTATTGACACTATGTCTTAAACAAATACAATCACAACAACTTCTACTTGCACTAGTAACAGCAATTCCTGGTGTCAGTACACCACGTAGTTAAAGCATGAGCTCCTACATATCAACAATGCCCAATTCTCATAGAAATAGTTCTTGTGGAAAAATGCAGTAAATTGATGATAACACCCTTAATGTTCAGAAAGAATTAGCAACACAGATAAGAAATTTATAGATAAAGACAACATCCAGAGGCTTGGCGAAGTGTATCTATAGCCAGCGTGTCCCAGATTTCCTACATATATTGCAGCAACATGCCGGAATGAGTTTAAAAGAACAAAACATTATTACAGATTTGGAGCAATATTAGTAAATAAAAACCTTTCTTAGAACAAAGGGACGATGCAGCTCAAGTTCTAAAGTATGAAATGCTCCAATCTGCAATGAAACCATGATCAGTTCCACGCAAGACAAAGGGGAAAAAAAAGTTTACCATTTGTCAAACAAGAGTTAAATATGATCAAACAGTTTACCTTCACATGTTCATTCTCCAAAACATTCTTCCCACCAATTCGTAATGCCGACCCAACTTTATCATAGTCAGTAGCCTAGCCAGTTAAAAAAGCAAAAGAAATAGTTAAACATGATTGACCCAATGATGTGCTACTGTTTTCTATCCGAATTTTCATACCTCCACTTTTATTTCCAGCTTCAGCTTCACTCTTTCTGCATCCCTCCCACCAGAAGTTGCCTCTCTCAAAACTTTCCTGAACAACCACGAATCCAATATGACCAACTAATGAGTTTAAAATAATTCCTTCTAACAAAGGATAAAAATTCACAGAAGAAGACTGTTACCTGACAGTAACTGCCAAAACGGTATCACCAGGAGATATCAGATTATAAGCAATCCAGAGGTCATCTGAATCGATTGGCGTCATCTACAAATGCAACAGAACAAGTTCAACAAAGCAATAACAACAATTTATTCCAAAACAAGGCGATTGAATCTGTACCTTGACACTACCAGGGCCATTAGGCATATAGTCTTTCTTCGTAATTTTCATTATCTGCAAAGCCCAACAATTGATCATAATCAAAGGTAAACATTAAAAGATAGCAATTGGCCCTCAATTACAGATCAAATATCAACGAATTAAGATAGAAAGGCCAAATTATTTAACTTGACTTCTGAAGAATGTAAAATTCGTACCTTACAACCAACCAAAGTCAAGCCAGCAGCGATGTCTGCAAAAGAGATGGTGTGCAGTAGCAGCCACCAAGGAGAAACGGAGGCGATTGTGAAGGGAAGGAAAAGCAGAGGGAGCTCCTTTCCGTGACTTTGGCTTTCAAGAAAAGCTCCAATTCTAAGCTTTTGAGGAACGCCTGAAGAAGCTCCTTTCCGTGTTTTCTCCTTTCCCGTTTCTAATTTACCAAACACCACAATTCAAGCTTTCATAGCTTTCCTCACAAGATAAGCTCCTTTCCCGTTTGGGAAAGCCCTCCCAAATAGGGCCTAAGCCCGCTAGAGTGGGCAGCAGAGTCATATTACAAGTACTCTGCCTAGTGGGAAACAACGTGCAGGATAACAGGACAAGCACATAAGCCCAAGCACACCGCTCCACGTACTCCTCGGACAGGTTTGGGCGAGCAGCCCAATAAGCCTCCACCCTGGAGCATAAGATCTTCCCCTTCTCAGGGGTGCAGCCAATCAGCCTCTCAATATAGTCCTCCACCAGCTGCTGATGGGTCAGATAGCAGTTGAACGCAATCGGGGTCCCGCTGAATCCAAACCCGGTGATACCCGCGAAGTCGGAGGGAGTGATGGTGAACTCCCCAATAGGCAGATGAAACGTGTGGGTAGTACAGACCCACCTCTCACATAAAGCCGTCAGCACGGCATGAGTAGTATACGGCGTACTCGTCGGCAAAGACAAAATGAAGGTCTCTAGGCCCAGAATCCTAACCCGAGCCCTCACAGACTCGGGAAGGCGGTCCCACCAAACCCATGGCAAGAAAAGATTTCTGCTACCAGAAATCCTATGCTCCTACATTTTGGGAAGTATAATGCATACTTGTTCAATTTTTGCATAACATCAACATAATTAACATCAATCAAAAAGGAAATGCATAAGTCATTCATCATTCATTATTAAAAAAAAAGTCTGGTTTTTAGCTATAGTCGTACGACTGTAGTACGCTTCACATGAGCATCACTACAGTCACACGACTATACACCCACAGTCGTACGACTGTTCATCATTTGCATGAACAGTCGCACAACTGTTCATACCCCCTGCAAACAGATTTCAAAATTCATGCAATTTTTGCAATTTCTAACTTGTTTTTCCTAGTTTCTTATTCTTATTAACTACAGGGGACTCCTAGCATGCATTATATTCAATCAATCAACCCAGAAAGCAATAAAACATGCCAAATCAGATTCAAATATTCAAAGGAAAATTTCAAAAACTCAAAATCAAAGTTCAAATTCGGGATACCAACCTGGGTGGTAGATAGATGGGAGCCCATCTCCAGCAAAATCGGGATCTCCATCCCGAGTCTAATCCCGAAAAGCTCCACGTATCGAGGATGACTGTATCTATTTGAAACATTGACAAATGGGATGTCCTGCGCATATTCCGGTCTCTGAACCAAGTTGTTGGAGAGTTTTCTCACTTTCTTTCCTAATTTCTTCAACATTTTCGGAAGTTGTTGGGGTTAGGAATTGGTTTTGAGAAGGAGAGGAAACTGAAACCGTTGAAGAAATAAGAAGTGGGAGAGAAAGGGGCGGAAACCGCCCGTTTTATTTTTTAGTCCTGCGAAGTACAGTCGTACGACTGTACTTCGTCTACAGTCGTATGACTGTAGTCAAATTTGAATACAGTTGCACGACTGTAGTGGGAAAAAGGGGGAATTTTTTTTTTAATTAATTTTTCTTTATTTATTTCCTAAACCCTACTTTATCACCAAATGCTTAATTATTCCCCACGGGAAGATATTTTAGTAATTTTGCAGGGTCAACCCGTCAGCGACTAATTTTTTCCATCAACGGTCCATCTCATCCAAGGGGCACGAAACCCCAGAAAACCGCGAAAAATTCACTGTAAGCACAATTCCACCAAATTTCATCTTTGACACATCCTGTATGCCAAATCATACCAGTCTGTCACACACACACACACATGCACACACGCACTTCACCAAATTTCAGTCCACCGCGACTATAAAGCGGAACCAGAATTTTTGTGCCAGTTTGTTGAGTGCGCCAAGTCGTACACGGCTATCACACCTTTCACCCAATTTCAGTCCACTGCGACTATAAAACGGAACCATAATTTCCATGCGAGTTCGTTGAGTACGCCAACTCGCACACGGCTGTCACACCCTTCAGCCAATTTCAGTCCACCGCGACTATAAAACGGAACCAGAATTTCCATGCCAGTTTGTTGAGTGCGCCAAGTCGCACACGGCTGTCGCACCCTTCACCCAATTTCAGTCCACCGCAACTATAAAATGAAACCAGAATTTTCATGCCAGTTCGTTGAGTGCGCCAAGTCGCACACGGCTATCACACCCTTCACCCAATCTCAGTCCACCGCGACTATAAAACAGAACCAGAATTTCCGTGCCAGTCCGTTGAGTGCGCCAAGTCGCACATGGCTGTCACACCCTTCACCAAATCTCAGTCCACTGCGACTTTAAAACGGAACCAAAATTTCCGTGTCAGTCCATTGAGTGTTCCAAGTCGTACACGGCTGTCACACCCTTCACCAAATTTCAGTCCACCGCGACTTTAAAACGGAACCAGAATTTCCGTGCCAGTCCATTGAGTGCGCCAAGTCCCACACGGCTGTCACACACTCCATAATCTCAGTCCTACATGACTATAAAAGGTAACCAGAAATGTATCTACCCGTATTTATTCTTGATCAAAGGGGAAAAAATTTTTGTTTCAAAATTATCGATCAAGGAATAAATACGCTCATAAATTGCACACTACAAACACCACGGCTCTGTATGGTAGGTCATACGCAGCTATCTGTTCTCAAAAGTCATGTTTTTGCTGGCATCTTCCTTATGTGAAAAAGGATCATAGGGAATCGCTTGGCTCTAAGAATCGTATTTCCTCGGCGTCTTTCTTATGTGAAAAGGGATCATAAGAAACCACCTATCTACCAAAAGTCTCATGAAATCAACCCACAAGCCACACACGTGCACACTACCTTTGATCCCGTGTTCTTTATCGTGTACCTAAATCCGTGCAAAGATTCGAACTTTAGCTACACGAGGGGCAGCCTGTGAACACGGAATTTTCCGGGTAAAAAAAAAAGCAGCCTTGATTACCACGACTGTAGTTACAGTCATGGTTTTTTCATTACAGTCGTACGACTGTAACCATATTACAGTCGTACGACTGTCTATTCGGGGGTAGGTTGCAGAACCCATACCCCTAGAATAAAAAATTGAGGGAAAAGTTGGGCATTAATTGCCTGAGGATTTTCCGGGATTGAGAGATAAAAAGGAAGCCAGAAATGAGGAAAAGGGGACTTTTTGCAGAGAAAATTGGGGGGGGGAGGGAATTTAGAGAGAGAAAGAAGAGAGAAGGGAGAGGAAACAAAAACCAAAAACCTATCCTTTTCTTCAATCTTTTCTTTCACAAATCCAGTGCTTTAAGGTATAAAATGAATTAGAAATCGTAGTTTAATATCAACACACGAAATCTAAATCATCTCTCTACAAAAACAAACTCAAATCCGTGACTTTTTGGAGGATTTTTGGACCTCATTTGCAACCTTAACAAACCAAGAAAAAGGAGCAATTTCACATGGATTGGTGCATTGCCAGGGGTCAATCCTACGGTGGACGCACACCAAAAAGGTAGACACTCCTTTTCCCTTCTCTGTTTCCTACTTTCTGGGTGTTTTGGTTGATTTTGTGCATTTTTATTCAACTTTGTTCACTTCTGTTTCTGGAAAATTAAGAACAGTCATACGACTATTCTTGTCACAAAGAACAGGGGCACGACTGTAATTATAGTCGTGCCATTTCATCTATAGTCGTACCACTGTTGTTGAATTTCCTCAGTTTTATTTCTTTTCAAAGTTTTGGCGATTTCTGCTTCAGGTAGGATTACAGTCGCACGACTGTAATTCTCGGCCAAAAGCAGAAATCCCTAAAAATCCAAAAAAATTCATAAAACCCCAAAATTTTCATAAAAATCAGAAAATTCAGAAAAATTAGAAAAATCTTGAAAAATAAAAAATCATCAAAAATGAATTTTGGAGTGTGCATTCACGACCCTAGATTTATTTTTCGGTGTTTTTGCATTTAGAACAAAACCACGACGGAGACCCGGTTCTCCCGAAAACCTACCCACCTCGTATGCTAACTTAAAATAAACCGAAAAAATGTTTTCAAAAATAATTTTCTCACAAAACAAAAACTACAGGGACGTTTCAAAACTGTTTTCCAGATCTAATCGGGCCGGCCAGCCGAGCCGACCCGGTTACCCTTAAATGCATGACCATGAACTCTAAAATTCCCAATTCTGTCCAACTTGAGTCCTATGTGTGGTGTGCCATATATTTGCGCTAACCATTTGTTTTGCAACTTTAATTTCTTTATTTTTATTTTTAATGTATTTAATAGATTAATTCATGTATTTTAGGCAATTGTATTGTGCGGTCGAGAGTTTTATCTTTCCCTTCGATTGGGTTGTAAGCTTCTTAAATATTTATTCTTGTACTTTTATTTGCGCGCCACATGTATTAATTCAATAAAATTTATTTTGACAATTTAAAGTGTCATAATTAGAACATTGGCCAATTTATTTTGATTAGACATGAAATAAGGGACTTGTCCGAACCTAGATCTTTGAAAAGTATGGCAGTTCCCGCTTTGGTTCAGCTACACTGTAATTTCCCGTTGAGCTGAGCCGGGTGGCGACTCCTATACTTTTTATCAAGATTTAAGTCTCGATTATTTTACGAAACAATCCGATTTTCTAAAAATGAATTTTCAATCCAAAAACCCCACGCGAGGGAGGGCCCCGCCCGAAATCGAGGCGTCCCTTCGGAAAGGGAGTCTCGTGTCCTATCGAAAACGCGTTGTCCGCTTACATTTATGCAAACATCTCCCTTAACAAGTACACAAGACATAAAAGAAAAAATTTCAGAACTACAATTTTCAAAGAGAAACAATGCAAAATAATAAAGGAGTTAGAGCTAATATACGTTTGCAAGATGACAATCAAGAGAAAAAATCAAGCAATATGCATATATTTATAATATTCATAACGCATAGCCCCTCCCCTCACTTAAATTCGCACATAGCCCGCAATGTGCATGAAAGCATAGCAATCACAAACCAAAATAAAATAAATCAAGATAGTAAGAATAGAACTCCCCTATTATATGAATGCCGAAGACTAAATGCTCTTAAGGGGAAGGCTGGCACGGGGGATCGGGCTCTTAAATCTGGTACAGCTTAGCCGCATTAGTCTCAACACTAGCTAATTATTTAAACTTATTGCAACAAACGATATAATTTTACACTACAATGAAGAGGCAATTGAAATTCAATAGCAATTCATACATTAATATAAACCAATTCACCTAAACTCAATAAGCAAGATAAAGACCAATGAGCCATAAAATAACTGCATATTCTTGATCAAAATCTCATATGGCATAAAATCAACAGTAAGCACCCAATCCTATCTAATCAAATTTAGCAATTTCAATTTAAAATATTCTCAAAATTTTATCAACAAATTAAAGCACAATGATGACTCTAATTCCATCTCAATTTCCAAAATCAATTTGTAAACACATATAGAATTAAGTAGAGATTTGAAAAATAAATTAAGAGTGAAAGAAATTGCAAACTAGAGTAGGATTGTTTTTCTTTGGTGAAGGTCCAGCATTGGAGACGGTGACAAGAACAGCTGGAAGAAGAGGTGGATAGGCTACAAATTCAGGGAGAGCAGCAATAATTTCAGACAGAGACAGCGGCGGGTGATGTCGTTCTTTGAAATCGAAAGAGAGGAGATCAGAGGTTGTTTCAGGCGCTACTGGTGGCTGTAATTCGATGGGGATGGAGAAGGATGATGCATTTCGCATTGGAGAAGGTGGAGCAGTTGACGTATTTTTGCATCGGAGAGAGTGATGCCGGAGTTCGTGGCCTGCTTTGCTACAATGGTGGGCTGCTTCGTCGATTGTGATTTCCAACCTGAAAGTTGACAAGTGCGAGCCATCGACAGTGGAGGTGCAGCAGTAACGATGGTGCTAGACTGTGGCGGTGGCAACAGCGTTGCAAGGGTGGTGGCTGGTTGGTTGCAAAATAGAGACATCTATATAGAGAAATTTTAGGGTTAGAAAAAAAGGGAAAAAAATATTAGGCTTTTTATATTTTATGATTTTTTCTTTATAGGAAATGAAAAGAAATTAAAAGGCACAGAATTTAGGCTCTCCACAAAAAGAAGCAGAAGACTTATGTCCTCAAGCCTAGATCATGGCTTAAGTCACTCATTGGGTAAATATTTGCTGATTCCGAAAATTGCATAATATATGATCACGGCTTAATTTAAAATTTCTGCACAGCAAAAAAAATTAATTAATGATTTAAAGCATAATCAATGGTTACAAAAAGAACCCAAAATTTATTTAAAAACCTAAAATACTAAACTAAAACATGAAATTAAACACAAAATTAAAGCAAATAAAGTAAAATAAATGAAATTTGGGTTGCCTCCCAAAAGAGCGCTTTTCTTTATTGTCTTTGGCTAGACAATTGCAATTTTTCATTATCCAACTCCCACTCGTTCATCCTTTTGATCATCCCAATTATAAGCATATGAAATTTCAAATAAATCTCCCATGTCTTTTCTCTGCACTTTAGAATCAATCATGTCAATAATAAAAACAAATTCAATTTCATTAGTACTATTACCTTCATGCATATTTATTTTTATATTATTGTTCTTTATTGGTAAATCACTTAACAAAATTGAAATTGATTTTATTATGGCTCCATTATTTATATCCATGATGTAAAAATCTTTTTCATAAATTAATTCATCATTAATTATGGAAATCTCATCATCAATTACTGTCTTTTATGTGATCTTCTTCTTCTTCTAGCACTAGCTTTATGAACTCTTCTTTCCTCTGCACTAACTCAGAATCTTGAATCAAAATTTGGGTTTTTAACTTACCCACGATCGCAGTCAAGTGGCTCATTTGTGAATTCAAATTTTTGAGACTAGTTTGTGTTTCTGATTGAAATCTTTTAAAGTTTTCAGCTAAAGCATAAACAATATCTTGTAGAGACATACCTAAACTTGATGAAGACTGATCAACATAAGAAGACTTATAATAATCATAATTTGATTGATTCTCATAATTAAAACTGAGATAAGAATGATTAAATGGATCAACGTAAGGGTCATAGTTCCATTGGAACTCATCAACATGTTGAAATGGATGATCCATCAATTCCCAAAATTGTTAAAAAAAAAAAAAGAAATAAACCGATTGAACTCCAATCCCCAGCAATGGTGCCAAAATTTGATGCGTGCCGGGCACACAAAAAATAAATACCTACTCTCAGAAACCAAATTTTATAGTAAAGCTGGAGCAGGTCGAATCCATAAGGATTGGTTGATCTAGTGCCTCTAAAGTCTAAACGAACAAAAGTAAATTGGGGGTGTATTGTGAATCGAAACTAAAATTCAGAAATAGCAAAAATAAAATAATAAGGTAAAGTCTATATGAGAAAGATTCTAGCTAGAAGGCGGATTCAAGTCTGGAGTTAAACTAACCGATCATCAATCAAAAACAAAGGATAACTTCAATGCATTCAAGTAAATTAGGTATGGCTATCACAAAGCATGAATCACCTAATCTCTTCTTACAGAATAGATAACCAAGAGAAGCTCATTAATTATCTCTATTTAATTGAACAGTTCCAATTAAGCATCGAAATTTAATTCAATCAAAAGCATTAGCATACGAAAGAGACACTAATTCTACTCAATAATCACACAAGCGGGATTATTTAAAGCATATCGATTTCATCCATAACATGAATTAAAAACTTGTCCACAATTAACCATGTTATTCGCTACCTAGGTTAAGTGAATTAAATGATTACATATTTAATCACTTAACTAGCAAAACAATCACAAGCATATAATTAAATCAAGAATTCAATTAAATCATGCAAAAGTAATAAGAACAGAATGAAATCAATTACTTGAATTAAAAAAAAAGTAAGAACAGTTGATCTCACAGTTGACTTTACAAGATCGAATTTCCCTCTAGCTAGAAATTAGGGTTTTAGTTTTTTATGGTTGGGAAGAACACGTTAAAAAAAGAAAAGGATTGCCGGAATTCACGTTCTAAAATAAAAAGTGTGAGGCAAAAACAATTTCCTCCACCTAACTCTTTTAAACCTAAACAACTTAGGAAAGAGTTCTAAAAAAGAAATTAACTCTAATTAAGATTTTGTACAAAAATCTAATTAGAGTTAAAATAAAAATAAAAATAAAAATATCCTAGAATTCTATTACAATAAGGCTGAAACAAATAAACCAAAACTAAATAGAAAGTCTTCTACTCCCATAAAAATTCCTCAAATTTGGAACTCCCCTTAAGCCAGGATCTTGGCTTATGCAAAGCAACTTTCTAGACCCATTTTTAGCAACAACAGCACTCCATAAGCCATGCTTATGGGTTATGACTTCAAGCTCCATCCTTCATGCCCTCTAAGCTCCCAAATCGGTTCTTTAAGCTCATTTTCAACTTCAAAGTTCCTAGCACAAGTAATAATGCAAAATAAAGTAAATCTGCCTAAGTTATCCAAAAATATAGAAATTTAAGCTTATAACCAAGGCAAATTACATGCATAAAATGTACTTATCACCTGCAATAAGTGAAAATGACCTTAAAAAGTAAAAGGTCAAGTGTGGCAAAGCAATGTATATTTTATTAATATCGGTGGATGATGATTTGTTGCAGCGCATCAAGGGTGCAAAAACACCCAAGGAAGCACGGGACACTCTTATTTGCGAGGACAAATGAAGCCAAGCTCCAACAACTTGAGAACGAGTTATTATCAATCTCATAACAAGATTTAACGATGAGTGAGTTCTTTACCAAATTTAAGACTTTATGTAAAGACATTTCAAAATTGGATCCCGAGAATAAAATCATTGAAACAAGAATGCGGAGAATTATAATCCATGGATTACATCCTGAGTTTATTTCGCTTCTGATTGCAATTCATGGATGGGCTAAAAAGCCAACTTTAAATGAGTTGGAAAATATCTTGGCTAATCAAGAGGCTTTAAATAAGAAAATGTCTAAAGTCTCAATTAAAGATGAAGAGAAAACTCTTTTTAGTAATAAAAAGAACAAGGTCAATAGATAAAAGATTATGAAACAGAGGAATATTCAAATAAGAAGGTTCACAGAGAAGAAAAAGAGGGAGTTAGCATCAAGGGGGAACTTACCACAATAGTGGTCAAGCAGAGGACAAGGCGTAATGGACTAGAATAGACAATTTTATGTTTGTAGCAAGAAAGGTCATATAGCTTGAGACTGTAAATATAAGAAAGCAGAGGGAAATTTTGTCACATCCTCACACTCTCAAGGTGAAAGTGAAGAAGAATGGGACTTCCAGGCATTGTGTGCAATTGAAGAGCTAGCAATACGTGATTCAGTTACGCCCTCCAAAGCTGATGCGAAGAAAGAGCAAGCACTTGCTGCTGTAAGTAATAATTTTACTAATTACAATGAAGATTGGATAATGGACTCTGGGTGCTAAAACCATATGACTGGAGAAGAAAAATTATCAAGCATGACAGAGTACAAAGGGGAGCGAGTTGTCGTTACAGCGAACAACTCAAAATTACCAATAACACATGTTGGCAAGAAGATGGTTATGCCACGACACAATTAGAGAACGTATTTCATGTGCCTAGGATAAAGATGAACTTGATATCAGTGTTGCAACTGACATCCTTAGGTAACTACGTGATGTTCGGTCTTTACAATGTGAAAGTTTATAGAAGTTTAAAGTCAATGAGAAACCACTTATGGAGAGGCGAAAGTTAGAGTTTGGCTACTTAATGTCAACACAGACTGCATACGTAAAGAAGACTAGAAAGAATGAGACACCTGATTTGTGGCATGCACGCTTAGGACATGTATGCTATCACAAGCAAAAAGTGATGATAAAAAAGTCGATGCTTAATGGACTTCCACAATTAGATGTACGAGAAGATGTAGTATGTGCAAGATGCCAGTTTGGGAAAGCACATCAACTACCATATGAAGATTCTCAGTATCGAGCTAAAGAGCCACTTGAGCTAATGCACTCCAATGTATTTGGTCGTGTGAAGCAACCATCGATTAGTGACTATCAATACATGATAACTTCCATTGATGACTTCTTAAGGTATGTGTAGGTGTACTTTATGAAAAATAAATCAGAAGCGTCTAACAAGTTAGTTCAAAGAAAAGGTCGAGACAGAACTTGGTCGAAAGATCCAATGCCTTCATACTGATAATGGAGAAAAATATACCTCATATGAGTTTTTGAGGTATCTATAAGAGAATAAGATTCAATGCCATTTAACTTGTCCTAATACTCCACAATGGAATGGAGTAGCAGAAAGGAAGAATATACATTTTGTAGAGATATGTAGGAGTATGCTACATGCAAAGAATGTTCCACCTTGATTTTGGGCAGAGTGCATAAAGATGACCATATCATCAATAGACAACCATAAGCACTATTGGGATTTGTTTCACCATTTGAGAAGCTATGGAACATCAAACCTCCTGTAAGTCATTTCCGAGTTTTTAGTTGTGCGTGTTATGTTTTTATACCTGATCATTTGCATAGCAAATTCCATAAGAAAGTTATAAGGTGCATCTTTATGAGTTATGATAATCAAAGAAAGGGGTGGAAGTGTTGTGATCCCATGACAGGAATGTAATATTCGATGAGGCTTCCACCTAGTGGTCTCCACATGAAGAATTTTTACCATATACAAAAGAAATTGAAGAAAAGCTAGAAGAAAGACTTGAAAGAGATGAAGTGACTGAAGAAGTAACTTAAGAGAAAGATCTGGTCAAAGATATTAGTAGGAGCAAGTCGTGAAAGAAGACTCAATCTCCATGGCATACAGGAGTACATCACCCAACATCCGAAGATGAGAGACCAAGTCAACTCGAGGACATTATTGATGATGATAAAACAACAGAAGACTCTAAACCATAAGTAAGGAGGTCAACAAGAAAAAGAAAATTAAATCCTAAATATGTTAATGCAGTATTGGTCGGAGGAGATACAATAAAAAGCCTACAACGTATGAAAAAGTATTCCTAAGCAAGACGTAAGAGAAGTCGGTACTAGGGGGAGTGATAAAAGTCATCACCGGCTTTATGAAGAATTCTCTAGAATAATATGGAAATTTAAGGGGAATTCTAGGCCATTTGATTCTTGAATTTACAAGATAAGTAATCAAAACGTGTGTCTATGATTACTTGCACCACCGATATAAAAGTTTACAAATAGGCCTAATGTCCCTTGTTTTGTGTGTGCAACAAATGTGTGAAATAAATTAGAAACAAAAGAGTGTCTAAAAGAAATAACAATAATAGTATGTGAGTGGGTGAGTTTGTGTGTAAGTGGCAAACGAGAGAAAATAATTAATTTTGTAAAAGTTCGATTCAATTTTAATAGAATAAGTTTTTACAATTAAATCCTCCAATACTTAACATTAGCTTTTAGGATTTGTATTTTAGAGTCTAGACTTTTTATTTTAATTAGGTTGTAGAGTTTATAAATTAGCCTCTAAAGTTTATATTTTAGGGTTTAGGGCCATGTGGTATTCTCATTAGCGGTTGATCCAATATATTATTCTCTAATATATACTCATGCCCTTGATTGATGTTCCACATTCTACAGGTAGTAAGACACCAATCATATCACAAGACACATGCTGGTCTTTAGTTATTATCATTCTCATGATTCTAACAGACCAAAAATGATTTTAAAACTTTGTTTCTTTATGCTCAAGATCTTACGCCCAGGACACACTTCTGACATGAATGAGCAAAACAAGAGTTTATGGATTCTCTATTACTCTCAATTGCATAAAAAATATAATAAAATTTAATATGCCTTTTATTAATTAAAAAATATATGATTACATCATCTATGAGTAGAGCATACACTAACAATGAGCTAGTTTGTAAAGTTATATATTTTATTTGATTTATTTTTGAAATTAGAAATATACAATATTTTTTTATTATCACCATCTCTCTTCTCTCAACCAAACATCTGCTTTCCACCATCTTTGTCCTTTTCTTTCCCAACTTTACAACCATAAATTCCATGTAACTCAACCTTTCATCTCTTTTCTTCTCTCTCATAATCTTCTTCCTCTGTTCATGAGTTTGTTCTTTTAATTTTTTTCATCTAATCTACAAATAAAATTTTTTTCATAATCATTAGTTTGATCAATTTCACTTTCACTGATTCAATCCTCTTTGTAGATTCAGCAAAAAGATTTTGGTTTTCTTCCATCAATTTTAGAGATGAAGAATGTAATGAGGTTCAAGAAGTGGTCATGACTTGACCTTATTGTGCAGGTGAGAGGAGAAATTATGGGGTTTTTTGTTCTAGGTTGATGGGTTTTGATTTTCTCAGGAAAATTTGGCATGGTCCTTGTAAAAATTTCATTTTAATGTTTTGTCTTCGTGAAAATTGAAGGGGAGAGATTGAGATGTTTCGGATTAGATTAAAGAAGAAAAAGAGATGAAGAAGGAAAGAGAAAGAATCAAGGGTGTAATAGCAAAACAAAATATTATATAGTATATACTATTTAAATTTTGTAAATTAAACAATATAAAAAAAAATCAAACTGGACAAAATTTTCCTTGCAATGTCATCAATTTTAATGGTGTAGAACAGAATTTCTTGATTTGTTAACGACTCAAAACCTCAATCATTGCTTTACAAGGACATAAATTCGTAGCACTTTTTTGTAAACATATGTAACTACAAGGTTTTTCTTGTAATTTTTCTTAAAATAAACTCTTACTTTGGTTAGGTAAAAAAAAAAAGGCATGAGAATGGGAATGAGAATTAGGTATTTTAATTCTTAATGTTTAGCTATAAAGAATTACAAGTGGAATGGCAATTTGATTCCCAGTAGGAATGAAATCAGTCATTCCCCACTAATAGGGTGTTAATCAGCTTTGATTTCTAGTGGAATAAAAAAAAATCACGTTAGTTTACGTGCTTCATCCAATTTCCTTCATTTTTTAGAAGAGCCGTCATCACCATCGTTCCATCACCTTCATCATTTTCATCTAATTTTCTTTAACATTTTTCTTTCTATTTCTATCTTTGATTTCAATCTTTGTCTTCTACATCCAATTTTTTTAAACTCTTTTCTTTCAATTTCTATCTTTGATTTCAATTTTGATCTCATTTGTATTCTTCTTCTTTTCTCGATACTTTCTGGAAAACAAAAACATTGGTCACAATGTAGCAAGCTTAAACTAATTTATACTGAAATTGACGTGTGTCGAATCCGTCAAAAATAAAATAATAATTCTCAACCTATTCCTTGCAAAAATTAATTTGTAGATAGAGTAAGTGGAGGTCGAACCCAAGGGAATTAACTACTCAATTTAATTAAAGATTATGACCTGATAGAAATAAATAAAAAGGGATTTGAGATTATGAAATTAAAATAAAACAATTGTAAGAAAATAGAACTAGCAATTAAATTAAATTGGTGATTGATTGAGAGAAAACTTCAGCTAAGGGAATTTCAAACGGCAATTCATACCATATTGATCATTGACAGAAATTATGACCTCCAATTAATTATACCGGATTAGTTTGGGATATTCTTCCTTAATAATGAATTAATCAAGTAAGACTATAACTAATTCCTAATTGACGGATAACCTCGCCTTCGCGGTAGAGATTCAATCAATCAAAAGCATGAAGATTTAGAAGAACCCAATCTTGGCCAACCGATTCAAGCGAATTCGATTCAGAAACCAAATTATTTATTCATTCAATATTATAAATCTCCTAATCCTTATATTAATGTCACGGTGGAATTAACCCGATTTTGTCAGAAACTGATTAATTTTCCAACATAAAGAAAATTCGAAATATAATTATTGATTACTACCTTCAATTGGTTCAATTAAGATTACGATTAATTTCCCCAAATAGCAAATTGTTATGTAATTCTAAGAACAAGCCATTATCATTCAAAGATTAAATAACAAAATTAAATCTCCATGAATAAATAAACAATAAATCAAAAGGAGAAATTAAAGTGAAACGATCTCACAATATGGATGAATAAACCTTGTTGATTAATCCCTTAGCCGAAATTAAAAGTTTAGCTACACATAGCTAAAAGAAAATAATACATGGAGAGAAAAATAAATGTTGAAGAATGATAAAACTAGGAAGAAAGAAGAAGAGAAGGACGTTGGAGAGGAGATCCCCAAATTGACTCCTAAAAAACTCTTAAATACTAACCTCTAGAAAACCTACTTTGAATCCAACTCTAATTAGGAGAAATAACAATACTCCTAAATAAGAAATATAACTAATTTAGAAAATAATCAATTATCCTAATTTGATGCTGTCAAGACTTCCTAAATAATTGCTGGAAATTAGCTTCCAGGATAAGCCTTTTTCCCTGAATTTCAGCTCTTTTCTCTTTTGCAAAACAGCCCCTGCCGCAGCTCCCTTAGCCTTGGGCAAGGCTAATTATGGTTCAGTTCCAAAAGACCCCAAATTCTCTACATTTTGTCTCCTTTTCTTCAAAACATTCCTGAAAACACACGATTCACTGAAAGCAAGTAAAAGGGCCCAAAATTGTGGATTTAAAAATCAAAAGGAAACATATTTCATTGCAAAATACCAATATAAAAACGAGTTATCAAAATTCCCCCACACTAACTCCATACTTGTCCTCAAGTATGAATCAAAACAAAACCACAACCCTCTCTAATGTCATTCACCCAAGATTGAGTTTCTCAACTTCAATAATTTAGAGAAAACTGAAAAAAAAAACATAACTTCTTTAGGCAACCTCCACACTCATGTCACTTTCGTAAAATTCAAGCAAAATGGCTTTCACAATATTTTCATTCAAACCAAAGCGATTGAGTCCAATTAATTATTTATAGCACACATAATTAAGTTACCACTTCGAGATTTTAATCTTGTACTTATGGAATTCTCAACCAAGACTAAACAAAACACCTTATCAAATTACACAACCACTTGATTAAAGAGGACAGAAAATAATTTGGACGATTAATCTTTGAAACCTTTTTGTCTCATTTTTTTTCTTTTCTTTTGGGGATGCGAATATTCGATCCTATTAGAGCATTCCCGGTTGCCAGCCGAGTACCCCTAATCATAGTAAATATTGCAGTCCTTAACCTTACTTTGGGACGCGAATATCCGTTCCTATTAGAGCATTCCCGGTTGCCAGCCGAGTACCCCTAATCATAGTAAATATTGCAATCCCTAGCGGCTACTAGCACGGCCCATAACCACTTTTGTGGACAGCGAGACCTATGAGACAATCAATATGAGACTTATTATAACCAAAAGAAAAAATTATCCATCTCTTTAACCAAACAATTCATGGATTTAACAAGGCAGTAAGCTAGCTCAATTAGAATTTTCATAATACAAGAAAGATTAAGAGCATGCAATAACTTTTAGTTTTATCCAAATTTGAACTCAAATCGCATAATCATTTGAATTATCTTCTTGCTTAGCCTATTTACTCAACTAAATTCAGTGATAGAGATGGGGTATCCCTTGTAAGTTATGCTGATCAATTTATTCTAAAAAAAAATTTAGAAATCTTCTTGGACAAATACAATCTCCTAGGGCTGTAAATTCAGCAATGATTCAGAGGACAAGTTTGTGAATTAGTTTCAAATGCAATCAGCCCAAATTTATTCAGAGAAAAAAATCAGCAGCTTAAAAATAAAAAAAAATTCACTTATCAAGTGTAAACCCAATTCACCACTTCACAGCAAATACCAATCAATTACCAGCTCATCAAAGAAATCAAAAATCAATTCATAGATTATTTCATCAATTTACAGCAAATATACCACTCCCCCACACTAAAAAAACTTGTCCACAAGTTTGAAATAGAAGAAAATCAACACATACAAGATAAGAAAAAGGAAAGAAATTACCCGGAGTTGACGATTATACTGTGGTTACTGCTGGTTCTAGCGATGGCCGGAAGAGGTGCTGCTCGTGGTAGATCGGTTGCTGCTACGCGTTTATACTCCGCCAGGTGATGAGATCGAGGCAGACGCAAGAGGAGCAGTAGATCGTTTCAGGGCGTCGTTCGCTGCTGCGGTTCCGGCGTGGCTGGCGTCGTTTGTCGCTGCGGTTCCGGCGTGGCTGCTGGATGCACCGGCGGCGCGATGAAGAAGGATTGGGGAGAAAGGAAATGTGGGGTGCGGCTGTGACTTGAAATTAGGTGAGGTAGGTGAATTGAAATTAGGTGAGGTAGGTGAAAATGTGGGCCCATAATAAAAGCAGAGTATTTAAAACAAGTGGTTCTCCTTTAAAGCCCATGTACCCATGCTGCAGTATAAAGAGCTGAAGCCCATCTTAATTCCATGAAAACCCAAACCTTCATTTAAAAGCTGAAATCCAGAAGCCATTAAAGCCTCCCTCCATGAATAAGCCCAAACCTGCAAATTATAACATAAACAGTAAAAATTCAAGGAAGAAGATGACAGGTAAATCAGATATTAAAAAAAATAAATAAAAAAAATGAAACAAGAACGTTGATAGCCTTGCTCAAGGCTGACCACGGGTTGCCTCCCGTCCAGCGCCTCTATTTATTGTCTATGGCCAGACATAGTATCTTTGCGAAGTTCATGCCAAGATCAGATCAATGCTCTCAGTGCTTCCCACTTCTGCATTTTCGAAATATGGTTTGAGCCGGTGGCCATTGACAAGTTGTGTTTTCCCACTTTCCAAACTCTGAATCTCAATTGCTCCATGGGAGAGTATTTTAGTGACTAAAAACGGACCAATCCACCGTGAGCGGAGTTTACCAGGAAATAATTTCAGCCTAGAATGGTAGAGCAACACCTTCTGACCAATCTGAAAATTCTTCTGGTATATTGTGTCATCATGGAACTTCTTCATCTTGAGCTTGTAAATTCTAGAGCTTTCGTATGCATTGTATCTTAATTCTTCCAGCTCTTGAATTTGCAATTTTCTCTGTTCTCCTGCCTCATCAAAATTCATGTTGCACCTTTTTATTGCCCAAAAGGCCTTGTGTTCCAATTCGACTGGCAGGTGACAAGCTTTGCCGTATACCAAGCGATATGGAGTCATGCCAATCGGGGATTTGTAAGCCGTACGGTACGCCCATAATGCATCGTCCAGTTTTACGCTCCAATCCTTTCGAGTAAAATTCACCGTTTTTTCCAGTATGGATTTTATTTCTCGGTTGGAAACTTCTGCCAGGCCGTTTGTCTGTGGATGATAAGCTGTAGACATCCGGTGTTGTACGCCGTATTTCTTCAGAAGATTCATCATCAATTTATTGCAAAAATGTGTACCTCTATCACTGATGAGAACTCTAGGCGTGCCAAACCTGCAAAAAATATTAGCCTGCACAAACTTTGTTACGGTTTTGGCATCATCAGCGCGTGTGGCTTTAGCTTCAACCCATTTCGATACATAATCAATAGCTAACAGGATGTATAAATTTCCGAAAGAATTTGGGAATGGACCCATAAAATCTATACCCCATACATCGAATATTTCGCAAGCGACGATCGATGTAAGTGGCATTTGATTTCTTTTACCAATATTTCCTGTTTTTTGACAATTCACACAACTCTTACAAAAAATATATGAGTCACGGAATAAACTAGGCCAGAACAAACCACTCTCAAGAACCTTACGAGCTGTTCTTTCTGGACCAAAGTGTCCTCCACATGCTCCTGAATGACAAAATTCCAGCACTGAATTTATTTCATGATTGGGAATACATCGGCGGATGATTTGATCGGAGCAATGTTTCCATAAATATGGTTCATCGCACACGAAATATTTTGATTCGGCTCTTAATTTATCCTTCTCATGTCTGCTATACTCTGCTGGTATGGTACCTGTCACCAAAAAATTCACCAAATCAGCGTACCAAGGTGTAAGAGTTTCTAATCTGAACAAACCTTCATCGGGAAAGTCATCTTTGACAGGTAATGCTTCTTGACTATTCGGTAGGCGACTGAGATGGTCGGCTACCAAATTTTCTGAACCCTTTTTATCCCGAATTTCTATATCAAACTCTTGCATCAGCATTATCCACCGTATCAGTCTCGGCTTAGATTCCTTCTTTGTCATTAAGTACCGGAGGGCTGCATGATCGGAGTGTACCACCACCTTAGTTCCTAGTAAGTATGATCTGAATTTTTCTAAGGCGAAGACTACGGCTAGCAATTCTTTCTCCGTGGTGGAATAATTCTTTTGAGCACAATCCAAGGTTCTTGAGGCGTAGTAGATCACGTGATGATTCTTGCCAATTTTCTGACCTAACACAGCTCCCACGGCATGATTGCTGGCGTCACACATAATTTCGAATGGAAAGTTCCAATCGGGGGGCTGAATTATAGGTGCTGTCACCAATTTTTCCTTCAATGTATCAAATGCAGTCTTACATTCTTGGTTGAAATCAAATAGCACATCATTTTGCAACAGCCGACATAAAGGTTGAGTGATGTATGAAAAATCTTTATTAAATCGTCTGTAAAAACCTGCATGACCAAGAAAAGAGCGAACTTCCCGTATATTGACGGGGTAAGAAAGAGTTTGAATTACATCAATCTTTGCCTTATCTACCTCAATCCCTTTAGATGACACAATATGTCCTAGAATCAAACCTTGTTCAACCATAAAATGGCATTTTTCATAATTTAAAACAAGGTTAGATTCTAAGCAACGATTTAGAATTTTTGTGAGATTAGATAAGCAATGGTGAAAGGAATCTCCATACACGATAAAATCATCCATAAAAACCTCAATTATGTGCTCCACATATTCAGAAAAGATACTTACCATACACCTTTGAAATGTGGCTGGGGCGTTGCATAGCCCGAATGGCATCCTTCGGTAAGCGAAAGTTCCGAATGGACAGGTAAAGGTAGTTTTTTCCTGATCATCCGGAGCGACTGGGATTTGGTAAAACCCTGTATAACCATCGAGACAACAATAGTAACTCTTACCTGCCAATCTTTCCAACATTTGGTCTATAAATGGAAGGGGAAAGTGATCTTTTCTTGTTGCAGCGTTGAGCTTCCGATAATCGATGCAAACGCGCCACCCATTTTGCACTCGTGTTGGAACCGACTCCCCATTCTCGTTCTCAATCACTGTAATGCCCGTTTTCTTGGGTACCACTTGGACCGGGCTTACCCACTCACTATCCGATATGGGGAATATAACACCAGCATCTAGCATCTTTTGAATTTCTTTTTTCACCACTTCCATCATTGGTGGATTTAATCTCCTTTGAGCTTCACGCCTTGGTTTAGCACCGTCCTCCATGTGAATTCGGTGCATACACACGGCTGGACTGATGCCTTTAATATCTGCTATGGTCCACCCGATAGCCTCCTTGTGAGCCTTCAATGCTTCAATCAGCTTCTCTTCTTCTTGCGGCTTTAATTTGTTTGAGATAATTACTGGAAGTGTTTTGTTGCTGCCTAAGAACGCATACTTCAAATGGTTGGGCAGCTCCTTCAATTCCAATTTCGGTGCCTGCACAATAGAAGGTAAAAGTCGGTGGTCAGTTTGAGATATAGATTTTATAGAATTTTCATGCTTTTGTCTCAAGGATGCCATCTCATGTATAACATCAATTATTCCTTCTTCTAGCTGAAAATCAGCCTCATTTTCCAAAGATTCCAGCGAAATATTATTATGCATCACCATTTGCAATTTATCTTCTTTTGACAGCTCAAATACTCGTTCCACTAGTGGATCAATAACATCAATGCTACATACGGAAGACACATCGTTAGGAAATTTCATCGCATCATATACATTAAATTGAATTGTTTTACCGTCGAACTCCATGGTTAGTGTTCCTTTATGAACATCAATTTTTGTTCGAGCAGTAGTTAGAAAGGGCCTTCCTAACAAAATTTCCGATGATTCTTTAGAGCTTTCACCGTGTTCCATATCAATGATGTAAAAATCTGCTGGAAAGATTAATTCACCCACCTGCACTAAAACATCTTCTAACAATCCTTCAGGGTAAACAATAGATCTGTTAGCAAGTTGAATTACTACTCCTGTTTCTTCTAAGGGACCAGCATTTAAAGATAAATAAATAGATTTAGGCATAACATTAATAGATGCACCCAAATCACACATTGCCTTATTAATGCTAGTTTTTCCGATTTGACAAGGAATAGCAAACATACCTCTATCTTTACATTTTTGTGGCATACTACCTTGAAGGACAGCAGAAACATTAGCGCCCATAGTTATCTTTTCATATCCAATTGTTTTAACTTTGTTAGCACATAACTCTTTCAAGAACTTAGCATAACGAGGTATTTGACGAATAGCATCAATTAAAGGTATATTTACCTCGATTTTTCGAAAAACCTCAAAAATATCCCTATCCTTTTTCTCTTTTTTAGATTTATCAAATCGAGAAGGAAAAGGAGGGGGAATAGTGATATTTTTGGATGAGGACTTACCTGTAACTGGAAGAGGCAGCAGCTGTTCGCCCTCTTTTTCAACGCTTTCTTCGTGTTTACCTTGCTGATTCTCCTTTACCGGTTGCTCAACCGTCTTGCCACTCCTTAATGTAATGGCACTGGCATTCTGTTTTGGATTTACCTCCGGTTGGGAGGGTAATTTCCCTTGTGATTGGATAGAGCTTAAAGCATTAGCCAACTGCCCAATATGCTTCTTGATCTCTATGATTTCAGCATCTTTCTTCTCTGAATTTGCCAACAATGTTTGAAGCATTTCTTCCATTTGTTTGTTTGGATTTACACCAGCATAATTTGGTCTAGTCTGGAAGTTCGATTGCCTTGGTGTATAACTGAAATTTGGATGTTGACGCCACCCCGGGTTATATGTATTTGAATAAGGATCATTCAATTTAGGAGCTTGTCCTTGAAATCCACCGAGAGCGTTCAACTGTTCCGAACTATCTTCTTGCAACATCGGGCAAGCCTCCGTCTGATGAACCGTAGCGGCACAAATTCCACACTTCTTAACGGGGGCCATCTGTCCCATAGCTAAAGTCTGCACAAGATCAGTTAGTTTATTCAATTTATCTTCAATATTAGATTCTCGTACCTCATAAGCTTTTCGTGGGATCTCTTGTTGCCTTCCGAATTGTTGAGAAGTTTCAGCCATAGCTCGAATCAATTCTTTTGCAGCTGTAGGTGTTTTGTCTAGAAAACTTCCGCCGCTTGCAGCATTCACCATCTTCTTTTCCATGGTCAACATTCCTTCGTAGAAATATTGAATCAAAGAATTTTCAGCAATTCCATGTTGTGGACAGCTTCCACACAACTTCTTGAAGCGTTCCCAATAATCATGAAGGTTCTCTACATCTCTCTGCTTGATTCCGCTGATCTCTCTTCGAATGTCCGCAGCTCGGGAAGCTGGAAAATATTTTTCCAAGAATAATTGCACCATGTCGGGCCATGTTGTAACTGTTCCGGATGGTAAATTGAGTAACCATTCCTTTGCCGAATCCTCCAATGAGAATGGAAAAGCTCTCAATTTGACTTGCTCTTCGGTTATTCCATGAGGACACATACCCGAACATACTACATGAAATTCTTTGAGATGCTTGTGTGGGTTTTCGTTTTCCAACCCGTGGAACTTAGGAAGTAGATGAATCAATCCTGATTTGAGCTCAAATGCAGCATTCAGGTTCGGATAAAGAATGCACAAGGGCTGGTAGTTTGTTTCCGGTGTATTCAATTGTCTCAACGTTCGTTCAGCCATTGTCGCTTGTGCTGGAACCCTTTTTTCTGGTTCGTTGCTGCTGTTCCCTTCTTCCTCGCTATCGCTTTGGGAAAGTTCTTCAATTAATTCCTCTTCGTTGGGGACTAAAGATGAGGCAGCTTGTGCCTTTCGCAATTTTTCCTCTTTCCGGAGCTTCTTTGCGGTCTTCTCAATTTCTGAATCAAAAAGAATGGGCTCCGAAATATTGCTCCTGAAATTGACGTGTGTCGAATCCGTCAAAAATAAAATAATAATTCTCAACCTATTCCTTGCAAAATTTAATTTGTAGATAGAGTAAGTGGAGGTCGAACCCAAGGGAATTAACTACTCAATTTAATTAAAGATTATGACCTGATAGAAATAAATAAAAAGGGATTTGAGATTATGAAATTAAAATAAAACAATTGTAAGAAAATAGAACTAGCAATTAAATTAAATTGGTGATTGATTGAGAGAAAACTTCAGCTAAGGGAATTTCAAACGGCAATTCATACCATATTGATCATTGACAGAAATTATGACCTCCAATTAATTATACCGGATTAGTTTGGGATATTCTTCCTTAATAATGAATTAATCAAGTAAGACTATAACTAATTCCTAATTGACGGATAACCTCGCCTTCGCGGTAGAGATTCAATCAATCAAAAGCATGAAGATTTAGAAGAACCCAATCTTGGCCAACCGATTCAAGCGAATTCGATTCAGAAACCAAATTATTTATTCATTCAATATTATAAATCTCCTAATCCTTATATTAATGTCACGGTGGAATTAACCCGATTTTGTCAGAAACTGATTAATTTTCCAACATAAAGAAAATTCGAAATATAATTATTGATTACTACCTTCAATTGGTTCAATTAAGATTACGATTAATTTCCCCAAATAGCAAATTGTTATGTAATTCTAAGAACAAGCCATTATCATTCAAAGATTAAATAACAAAATTAAATCTCCATGAATAAATAAACAATAAATCAAAAGGAGAAATTAAAGTGAAACGATCTCACAATATGGATGAATAAACCTTGTTGATTAATCCCTTAGCCGAAATTAAAAGTTTAGCTACACATAGCTAAAAGAAAATAATACATGGAGAGAAAAATAAATGTTGAAGAATGATAAAACTAGGAAGAAAGAAGAAGAGAAGGACGTTGGAGAGGAGATCCCCAAATTGACTCCTAAAAAACTCTTAAATACTAACCTCTAGAAAACCTACTTTGAATCCAACTCTAATTAGGAGAAATAACAATACTCCTAAATAAGAAATATAACTAATTTAGAAAATAATCAATTATCCTAATTTGATGCTGTCAAGACTTCCTAAATAATTGCTGGAAATTAGCTTCCAGGATAAGCCTTTTTCCCTGAATTTCAGCTCTTTTCTCTTTTGCAAAATAGCCCCTGCCGCAGCTCCCTTAGCCTTGGGCAAGGCTAATTATGGTTCAGTTCCAAAAGACCCCAAATTCTCTACATTTTGTCTCCTTTTCTTCAAAACATTCCTGAAAACACACAATTCACTGAAAGCAAGTAAAAGGGCCCAAAATTGTGGATTTAAAAATCAAAATGAAACATATTTCATAGCAAAATACCAATATAAAAACGAGTTATCAGAAATCAAAAGCAATACAATTGTAGAGGCAATTACCCCTTAAAATTACACATGGTCTATTAATTATGCATATCGGGATAAGACTGCAGTAAATAATATATTCAGATCTGATAAGAAAAATTGAAGGAGTTTTGTCGAATTGAATTTCTTATTTTCCTTGGTTCCTTTGTCATGATTGATAAACTAGATTACTTAATGGTATATGCATTACAATTTTTTCTATTGCTTATTAGAACTTCTATTATTTTTGGAATATTAATGTTTTTTTAGGATTAATTGAAATATTATTATTATTATGGAATTGATTTCAATTATGATTTATTATATAACCAAACAGTTTCAAAGGGAATTTGATTTCGGTTTCTAGATTGAACAAAATAGAATAAATAAATAGTCATTCCGATTTTGACTCCGTAGCATTGTAATTCCCATTTTTATTATTCTGATTTCGGCGTTTGAACCAAATGGCCCCTTAGAGTAACCCACATACTATAACTCTTATAATTCTTAAAACAAATCTAACTCCCTTTTTGGTATCAAGTAAAAAATTCACCAATAAAATTCAATTCAATTCATTTTACCAAATTATTTTCTATATTTGGAGAATATTTTAACTATAAAGTAACTCAATTGCTAATTAAGCTTGTGTCATATAAAACACTGTTAGTAAGTTGATAATTCAGGCTACTGTTTTAGCTGTTGAGTTTGAGCCTTCGGGAAGGTCGTGCATAAAGAAGGTTAAAGTGTGGCCAGAGTTGGGTATTCTAAGTGCAGTCGACCCAATTGGATTGGGTTGTGTGTGTTGGTATGCCCTAGTTCTTAGGGCATTGGATTCTTGTATTTTGTATTATACATTAAGAGCCATGTATGAATACATTATTTGTGTCATATTAATAAAGGTAATTAATCTATTTCATTTATATCTTGTGCCATAATATGAGTAGAGTATCCATTGATTGATAATTATAAAACCAATCCCAGGTCTGTTCTAATCGTGGGAACAAAAAGAACCATAGACTTGTATATTCGATGACTGTATAGCAGTTCTTAACTAGCCATAGTACTTGTATAGTCAGTCATGAATATAGGTACATGTCATTGACATGGGACTGGATTGATACGCAAAAGAAAGCCACATGGTTGTCGCGTCATAGGTCTTTCTTGAGTAGGTCTCTTTTGTCCTCAAACCAGATTTCATTATAATATCAATATGGAATCCGGTTCACTTTGACATACGCCTAACAGGTTTGTAAAAGGATGCTAAATACGGGTATGATTGGGTGGACCGGTGAACATGTTGATATTGATGATGAAGTGATGGAATTGCCACTCGGGTAACACTGAGATGACATCATTGGCCACTTGATGAGTGGGACTGATAAGTGTATGGCCATGCCCAAATAAGTTGGTTGCTTATTTGATTAATCAGTCAACTTAAGATCAAGAAATATAATAAACAACAGAAGAGGATGACGGACACCATGCCTCTTGTTTATTCATATCGATATCGTTAGGCAAAGGACACTATGAGATTACTACCAGGTGAGTGTCTTCTAAAGACTGCTGCATCTCTGTCTTAATTGGGGGCTGTAATGTTTTGCTAGAACCCATTTACAGTCTATGGGCCTTGGGCCTACTACCAACATAAAGACAGACCCATAGGATCGTGCACATAGATCAACTGAGCCGGAACTTATAGAAATTGTACATGTAATGTACATTAGAATGAATGCATTAATTAATTAGTTGATATTCGGTGTCAAGGTAATTAATTAACATTGGGTTGAATTTAATTTAATTAATAAGTTTACATAATGTAATTAATTAATTTATTTAATAATTGAATTACATAAAGTAAACAATTAATTAAATAATTTTCCTAAGTAGGAAAATTAAATACATGTGTTGTATTTACTTAAGTGTGATTTAATTTTATTTAGGGATAATTAAATTTAGCCAAATGGAATTAAATTACATAGTATATACTTTTTAATTAAGTTATTTATGTAATTATAATCCTAGTGGGCTTGGGTTTAATTAACCTAATTAAAACCCAATTAGTCAAGGTGTCTATATAAGGGCACACTTAAGCAATAAAACCCTAATTCAATCCTAATTAATTATTGGAAATTTCAGCCTGCAAGAGCAGCCCCAAATCAGCCGAAAATCCCAGCATTAATCCTCCATTCCTTTGCGTCTTCGGCTAGCACCGGTTCCCGCTCAATAGTTGGTCGTGCACCGGACTTTGGAGATCGCAGTTTCAAGAAAATGATTCTACAGCAGTCTCTAGAAGAGACGAATTCGGTGAGTTAATCTCTCTTGTTTCAATTTGGTTTTATTCTAATCAATGGTAATCAGACACGATAGGTGGATTCTAGGAAATTTTAAACGGTGTATTTTCCGCTGCGCCACGTTATTTTTCCAATGACGAATCCCAACAGTGGTATCAGAGTCTAGGTTTTGTCCATTAGATTGATTGGAATTGGTTCTTGAAAGCGTTCTTGAAGAAAGAATGGATTTCAAGTTTGTGATTTTAGGGTTTTTTGTTCAATTTGTTTTGGTTTTGCATAAACCCTAGAATTTTGGATTGGGGTTTTTTTTTTATTATTTTTCCCCAATTGGTTTCCATCTAAAATTGTTGTTTTATTGATTATTTATTTTTCTTGATGGCTGGATATTAATGTTATGTTTTAATTAGGTTAAAAAAAAATATTGGTTCTGGATGGAATCGTGATTTGCGATTCCATCCAGCGGCAGCAGCTACCTCCTGCCGCGGTAGGCTGCCTCACGCGGGTTTTTGGTCCGGTTTCGGATTTTGCGGGTAATTTTTTATCGTGGACCCTAATGCAAATTCAATTGAATTTTTTTTTAATTAATTTGTATTTAAATTGTCTATTTTGTTGGCATGCATATTTAATTTAATTGTTTGCATATTAAATTGAATATGGACCTTGTAAAATTGGCCCAATAAACAGTGACACCAGTTAAAATTGGGAGAGCTAAATTTTAAATTTGTGACAACCCAAATTCAAGTGGGAGCAAAATTGTGAATTTTGCATTTATGGATGTTATCCATTGGGCCTTTACGGGCCTTAGTCACATTTGTTAAAATTGGCGATTTCACCCTAAGTAACTCGGCTTAACATTTATATTTATAATTTGGAATGCCATGATCATGCATCATATTGGTATGTATGTGCATGATAGGTACTTTGTTTGAAATGTGATGTTGAGTTCTATGGGCCCTAAATTATTATCGGTTGTAATTTAATTTTGGGAAATATGGCCTGTGTGCCATTTTTTTTTTTTTGATGTAATTTTAGAATAGATTTTATTTTAAATGAAATTGTTGTAATTGCATCAAGTATGGAGGAAGGCCCAGATGGAACAAGCCCATGGTGGGAGCCCAAGAAGGATTGCAGTCCGGCCCATGAAGAATTAGATAGGATATCTAGTTTTTCATTAGGTTGTAATTAAGGGCCCATAGGATCTCATTTATTTTAAATTATGTATGCTATTGCATTTGTCATATGATATGGATGTATGGATCACCAAATTATTACCCGCGTTTATGCATGCTAATCCGTATCACTTAATTATAATCCGGAAATTAAAATATTGAGTCGCTTAAAAGTGCTTCCCACATTCACACCTCTTCCTCCCATTGATGCTGCAATGTGCGCCATGCCCTAGCTGGGTACATTGTAGTATTCGATGGGCCGTCGAGGGTTAAGATACTTGGTATGGTTAACATGTGAATGGTGGTTTAACTCAGCATGGGTAGCATTAGCTCAGAGCGGGCCCTAAGCACAGATGGGTAAAGTGTCAATAAGCCCATCAAACCAAGAGTCCTTCGTGGAAGGATTGGATAGGTTGTCCTACCAAATGACTCAATGGCTGGTTAGCGAGCCCTAGTTTGGCCAGTCATTGATAAGCTGTGGATCTTGGTCAAGTCAGCCAATTAACAACACCAATAAACAAATTAAAATCGGATTATTAATTTGAATTGGCTTAAAAGTCCTTTATTTCTAACTCAAGTAATGATTTCTTCCATGTAGATAATCCTATTTCAGTTAAGCAATTTAAATGGCTACAACAAACAACAACTCACTCTCACTTAGGTCACTCTTGGAGAAGGAGAAGCTTTCGGGGACTAACTTCCTGGACTGGGCTAGGAACTTATAAATAGTTCTTAGACAAGAGTCTAAGGAGTATGTACTAAATGCTGCTTTACCAGCTGGCCCTCCCGCAGGTCGAGGCATCACCACGGCGATGGTGGAGCAATATGACCGGCACGTGAGGGATGACCGAGATGTCTCATGCCTCATGCTGGGTACCATGGCTTCTGATCTTCAGAAGCAGTTATGGACGAGCATTAGGGGTGGCAATGGGGCGGGGATTACCAGAAAACCGTGGGGATCCGAACCGACGGGCGCAGGGAATAACCGATATTATCCCCCATGGGGACGGGGGTGGGGATTTTTTTACCCCCAGTACTTAAACGGGCGTGGGCGTGGGGAGTACCATCCCCGCCCCACTCCCGAATAAATCCCCGTATAAAACCCGCATATATATATATAAGGAAAGTGAGATCGGCGGAGATGGGCTCCACCCATCTGACTTTCCTTTCTTTATATAAAGAAAGGTTAATTAACTCCTAATTAGGTCAAGCTAATTATCGCAAAAAAATAATGAATTTTCGCCAACTTACCAAGTTTAAAGAGATGGAGAAATATGCATCTTTGAACAATTTGTTGCTGCTTCTGAACAATCTATTGAAAAGGTTGGGGTTGAACTTAATCATTATTTGGAGGAGCGTTTGTTACCAAGGAAAGAAGAATCTGATTTACTTGGTTGGTGGAAAAATTGCCTCAAGTTCCCTATGTTGTGATTAATTGCTCGGGATATTTTTGCAATTCCCATGTCAACTGTGGCTTTAGAGTCAGCTTTTAGTACAGGTGGTAGAGTTATAAGTGAGTCTCGTAGCAGTCTTAATTCTGAAATGGTAGAAGCATTGATGTGCACTCAAAGTTGGTTAGAAGTTGAAGTAAAATGTATTATACTTATAAACGGTTACTTATTAATTTACTTTACTTCAAAGTTATGTATTAAATGTTTTAATATAATGAATACTTGTGTTTTTAGATTCTAAATCAGTTATGGATTCATTGTTGTGGAATATGAACAAAGATATGGATGTTCTTCGGGTAGTTTTTAATTGATATTTAGTTTTTTTATTTATTATTCTATGCATCTAATATTTACTTTTATTCTTATAGGATGATGAAAATACGAATCACAACAAAACAACAAAACCAAGTCCTAGCTCTTAAATAATTGGATTTCAATTTCAAGTTGTTCAAAGAAAGTTCACTTGGAACTTAAATATTTGTAATATTGGATATATTTTGTACTTTGAATATTTAATGTTAAACCACATTTGTAATGTGGTAGAATTTGTGTTTTGGTTATTGATTGTTAAAATGGTTATTAAAATAATATTAATTTATTTTATTTATTGGATATGGGCGGGCGGGGATTCACCGAAACTCGTAGGCACCCGCGCGGGGCGGGGATGGGGGTGCAAAAATCCCCGAAATGTTAAATGGGGAATCACCGAAACCGCCCCCGCAATCATTGGGGGCGGAGTGGGGAATGCACCCCCGCACCCGCACCCGCACCGTTGCCACCCCTAACGAGCATGCTTATGAGATGATGGATCAGCTTAAAAAGATGTTCCAAGATCAGGCTCGTCAGGAACGTTACCTGACAACTAAGGCACTTTGCACGACTATGATGGTAGCTGGGACTTCTGTTAGCACTCATGTGCTAAAGTTGAAGGGGTATATTGATACACTTGCCCGCCTCGGCTCACCAGTTCCGCAGGACTTGGCAGCAGACATTATTCTCGGGTCACTTCCTAAGTCTTACAACCAGTTTATCATGAATTACCATAAGCAAGGGTTGGATAAATCGGTAGTTGAGCTGTATGGCATGCTCAAGCTTGCTGAGCAGTCTCTTAAGAAGACTCCTGAAGTATTGCTGGTGAACAAGGGCAATACATCCATTGCTAAGGGAAAGGTTAAATCTAAGGCCAAGGCTAAGGCCCAAAAGGCCAAGGCTAAGGGCAAAAAGGTGGTGGCCCAACCTAAAGCAAGGGTTGCTTCTCCTGACGATGTCTGCCATGAGTGTCATGAGAAGGGGCATTGGAAGAGCTCATGTCCAAAGCTAAGGGAGCAACTGAAGGGCAAAACAGCTGCTTCAGGTATTTATGTTGTTGAGATTAATCTGGCTATTTCTACATCTTGGGTCTTGGACACTGGATGTGGATCTCACATTTGTTCAAATATGTAGGGTCTAAGAAATAGGAGATTATTAGGATCTGGAGAAGTAGATCTTTGAGTTGGACATGGTGCAAAGGTTCAGGCCATGGAGATCGGAGATTATTTCTTGGAGATGCCTAGTGGACTTGTTTTGGAACTAAGAAACTGTTATTTTGTACCTGCGATGCGCAGGTACATTATTTCCGTTTCTTTGTTGGATATTTCTGGTTTTGTATTTAATATTGGACATGGTAGAATTTCTATGCAATATGGCAATATTATTTATGGAACAACATTTCTTGAAAATGGCTTATATATCCTTGATCTAAAACGTGAAAGTTCAATCTATAACATAAATACTAAAAGGATTAAACAAAATGAAATTAATCCTACTTACATCTGGCATTGTCCACTTGGCCATATAAATGAGAAGCGCATAGCTAGGCTTCACTCTAGTGGAGTGCTAAGGTCATTTGACATCCAGTCTTATGACACATGCGAATCTTGTTTGAGAGGCAAGATGACAAAGGTGCCTTTTAGCAAGATTGCTGAAAGGGCCTTAGAGCTATTGGAGCTAATACATTCCGATGTATGTGGCCCAATGAGCATTAGTGCTAGATCTGGTTTTCTGTACTTTGTCACCTTCACGGATGACTTCAGCAGATACGATTACGTGTATCTGATGACGCATAAGTCTGAGACTCTCCAAAGGGTCAAGGACTTTAAGAATGAAGTAGAAAACCAACTTGGCAAGAAAATAAAAGCACTTCAGTCTGACCGAGGGGATGAATATTTGAGCCAAGAGTTTGACTCGTTTTTGAGAGAGTGTGGGATTGTATCCCAACTCACTCCTCCTGGTACACCCCAGTGGAATGGAGTATCAGAAAGGAGGAATAGGACCTTACTTGACATTGTCCGCTCGATGATGAGTCATGCTACACTCCCTGTCTCCTTTTGGGGATATGCTTTAGAGATAGCTGCTTACATTCTTAATAATACACCAAGCAAGGCAGTTGAGGGAACACCATATGAACTATGGAAAGGCCGAAAGCCCAATGTTTCCTTCTTGAAGATTCGGGTGCACATGTTAAGAAATTGACAAGTGGCAAACTCGAGTCCAAATCTGTTAAATGCCAGTTTGTGGGTTACCCTAAGAAAACTAAGGGTTATTACTTCTACGATCCGGCCAAAAACAAAGTTTTCATAGCCAGAAATGCAGTATTCTTGGAGAAGGAATTCCTTTCCAAGAGGGACAGTGGGAGTAATGTTGAACTTTCAGAAGTTTAAGACTCACAAACTCTTGCAGCTACTGCTGAGGATGCTTCGGGAACCGATCTGACTACTCAAGAAATTGAGGAACCAGAAACGGTTGCACAGGACCTTAGAAGGTCTGGTAGGACATGTCATCAGCCAGAGAGGTACGGCTTTCTTGTGACTGATGATGGGGACCTTACAGTCGTTGACCAAGAGGAGCCCAAGACCTATCAGGAGGCTGTTGAAAGCCCACACTCAGATTAATGGCGTAAAGCCATGGAGGCTGAGATGCAATCTATGCATGATAACCAAGTATGGAACTTGGTGGATCCACCTCCGGGTGCTAAGGTGATAGGTTGCAAGTGGTGTTTCAAGTTAAAGGCCGACAACACCTTCAAGGGGCGATTGGTGGCAAAAGGATTCAGGCAAGTTCAAGGAATTGACTATGATGAAACCTTTTCACCAATTGCTATGCTCAAATCCATTAGGATACTACTAGCCATAGCTGTATGGTACGATTATGAGATATGGTAGATGGATGTTAAGACCGCTTTCCTTAATGGAAAGCTACTCGAGGATGTGTACATGGCACAACCTGAGGGTTTTATCGATCCAAAGTATCCAAACCGGGTATGCAAGCTTCAAAGATCTATTTATGGATTGAAGCAAGCATCGAGGTCATGGAATCAGAGATTCAATGAGGCCATTATAGAATATGACTTCACATAAAATTCTGATGAGCCCTGTGTGTATAAGATGGTTAGTGGGAGCGTTTCCACCTTCCTAGTGCTGTATGTTGACGACATCCTTATCATGGGAGGCGACATACCAACACTGCAAGGAGTTAAGCAGTGGTTGAGTAGGTGCTTTGCAATGAAGGACTTAGGCGAAGCTGAGACAATCTTAGGGATCAGGATCTACAGAGATAGATCCAATCCACTTCTAGGCCTAAGTCAGGCCACGTACATTGACAAGGTTCTGAAAAGATTCAGCATGGACAAGGCAAAGAAAGGATTCTTGCCTATGCGCCATGGGTTGAAGCTGAGTAAGAAAGATGGTCCTAAAACAAAGAAGGACCGGGAGAACATGGAAAAGATCCCTTATGCATCTGCTATTGGATCTATCATGTACTCCATGTTATGTACGAGGCCTGATCTCGCGTTTACACTATGTATGACCAGCCGGTACCAGTTGGACCCCGGGGAGGAACACTGGAAGGCTGTCAAGGTAATCCTAAAGTACCTTTATCGGACTAAGGATGCTTTCTTAGTGTATGAAGGTCAAGATGAGCTGGTAGTGTCAGGTTACACTGATGCAAGCTTTGAGACCGATGAGGATGAGAACCAGTCACAGTCTGGTTATGTTTTTCTCCTGAATGGCAGTGCCGTTAGTTGGAGGTCCTCAAAGTAGGCCACCATTGCTAACTCTACAACGGAAGCTGAGTACATAGCTGCATGCAAAGCTGCAAAGGAAGCCGTTTGGATCAAGAAATTCATAACCGAGTTGGGAGTAGTACCTACTATCCTAGACCCAGTTGATGTTTTTTTATGACAACAACGGGGCCATCGCACAAGCTAAGGAGCCCCGGTCACACAAGAGATCCAAACATGTGCTCAGAAAGTTTCACCTCATTTAGGAGATCGTGAACAGAGGTGACATATCATTACAGAGGGTTGACACCAAGAATAATGTCGCTGATCCATTGACCAAAGCACTGCCGCAGACACAGCACGACGGTCATACCAGATCTATAGGAATTAGGGCAATGCCCACTTGGAACTAGTGCAAGTAGGAGATTTGTTGGTGTGCCCTAGTTCTTAGGGCATTGGATTCTTGTGTTTTGTATTATACATTAAGAGCCATGTATGAATACATTATTTGTGTCGCATTAATAAAGGTAATTAATCTATATCATTTATATCTTGTGCTATAATATGAGTAGAGTATCCATTGATTGATAATCATAAAACCAATCCCAGGTCTGTTCTAATCGTGGGAACGAATAAAACCACAAACTTGTATATTTGATGACTGTATGGCAGTTCTTAACCAGCCATAGTACTTGTAGAGTCAGTCATGAATATAGGTACATGTCGTTGACATGGGATTGGATCGATCCGCACAAGAAAGCCACATGGTTGTCGCGTCATAGGTCTTTCTTGAGTAGGTCTCTTTTGTCCTCGGACCAGATTTCATTATAATATCAATATGGAATCCGGTTCACTTTGACATACGTCTAACAGGTCTGTAAAAGGATGCTAAATACGGGTATGATTGGGTGGACCGGTGAACATGTTGATATTGATGATGAAGTGATGGAATTGCCACTCGGGTAACACCAAGATGATATCATTGGCCACTTGATGAGTGGGACTGATAAGTGTATGGCCATACCCAAATAAGTTGGTTGCTTATTTGATTAATCAATCAACTCAAGATCAAGAAATATAATAAATAACCGAAGAGGATGACGGACACCATGCCTCTTGTTTATTCATATCGATATCGTTAGGTAAAGGACACTATGAGATTACTATCGGGTGATTGTCTTCTAAAGACTGCTGCATCTCTATCTTAATTGGGGGCTGTAATGGTTTGCTAGAACCCACTTACAGTCTGTGGGCCTTGGGCCTACTGCCAACATAAAGACAGACCCATAGGATCATGCACATAGATCAACTGAGCCGGAACTTATAGAAATTGTACATGTAATGTACATTAGAAGGAATGTGTTAATTAATTAGTTGACATTCGGTGTCAAGCTAATTAATTAATATTGGGTTGAATTTAATTTAATTAATAAATTTACATAATGTAATTAATTAATTTATTTAATTAATTGAATTACATAAAGTAAACAATTAATTAAATAATTTTCCTAAGTAGGAAAATTAAATACATGTATTGTATTTACTTAAGTGTGATTTAATTTTATGTAGGGGTAATTAAATTTAGCCAAATGGAATTAAATTACATAGTATATACTTTTTAATTAAAGTTATTTATGTAATTATAATCCTAGTGGGCTTGGGATTAATTAACCTAATTAAAACCCAATTAGTCAAGGTGTCTATATAAGGGCACACTTAAGCAATAAAACCCTAATTCAATCCTAATTAATTGCTGGAAATTTCAGCCACCAAGAGCAGCCCCAAATCAGCCGAAAATCCCAGCATTAATCCTCCATTCCTTTGCTTCTTTGGCTAGCATTGGTTCCCGCTCAATAGTTGGTTGTGCATCGGACTTTGGAGATCACAGTTTCAAGAAAATGATTCTGCAGCAGTCTCTAGAAGAGACGAATCCGGTGAGTTAATCTCTCTTGATTCAATTTGGTTTTATTCTAATCAATAGTAATTAGACACGATAGGTGGATTCTAGGAAATTTTAAACGGTATTTTCCGCTGCGCCACGTTATTTTTCCAATGACGAATCCCAATAGTGTGGCTATAGGGAATGACAAGGTAGGTAGGACCAGAGCCGGCTCGTGCAGCTTATCAAGCATCCTGATGCATTTTCCCTTATACCCGCATCTACAAATCGAATGGCTTTTTGATATACTATTGTATCAGTACTACTCCTGAATTATGGGCAAAGATTTCAATTTGCCTCTTGTGTTCTTAGGAGCTAGAGAGTTTATTCTAGAAACCCAATTTCAGAATCAAATTTTCTCATGATTTTGTTGAGTTAGGCTAAAAATTCCCTGTAAGTGATGTCGTCAATGAAAATGTAAGTTGATATATGGAGTTTGATTCTATTTTTCTCTTTCTCAAAATAGGAATGGGGGAAATTTTCGTGAACATGGAAATGTGAAGAAAGCAATAGTAATGTTTGTTAAAAGCTGGTTGAAAACTATGAACCAAATATTAAAAATCATAAATCAAAGAATAAATATTCTACCTGTGACAATAGGTTTTAGTTTATAACCTATAAAGAGCTATAGGAATCCACCTTAAACGGAATCTAACTTATCATCCTTTTTTTTTATTTAAAATTCTTATGTAATTGATTTGTTATATGTTTTGGTGGTAAAAACTGAAATGTGTAAAAAATATCTAAATAATAAAAATATAAGTCTATATTTATATGTATTTATTGATGATCTCGACAGATGATTTCACTGTTTAGGGGGGAGTTTTACCTAAAACGATAAACAAAGTTAGAGGGAGCTGGGTGTTTGACGAAGCGCCTCTAACGCTCAAGTTAGGCGGGTGTTGGAGAGATGATAAGAATAACCTAATGTATGATGGATTTGTACCTTAGGGTTTATACTCAACCTTACCCTAGGCAATTATGCATAATCGCCTTGTGATTGGCTCTTCCAATAGGTAATGATGAGGTCACATATATGCTATACACTGTAAGCTCAGATGACCGAAGTTGTTACTGCGCTTGCTGTCCAAGGCAAGGAAAAACCGCTTTTACATGTGTTTGGCTATGATTGGATGATCTTAAAGCTACGGCCTTTATTCAATATATATATATATATATATATATATATATATATATATATATATATATATATATATATATATATATATATATATATATATATATATATATATATATATATATATATATAGGAAATTTGCATGTAAGGGCTATTTGATAACATAGTTTAGCACTTAAAATTAATATGTTAAGTGCTTATTGGTTTTTAGCTTATTTGATAAAGTTATTTGAAAGTTTCAGATAAGACAAGAAATCATTTAATATATGTAAGTTAAAATATTTGACTTACAATTTTAAGTTGAAAACTATCAATGATTTTCTTAAATTCAGTGTTTATTTTTCGTTTTATCAAACAAACTCTATCATTTAATAGTTTTAGGATATATAATATTCAACACTTAAATTTCAGCATTTAACTTTTCAATAGTTAATTTTCAGTTTTAACAAACACTACCTAAGTTTACATAATAGGATGAAAAAAAAAAGAATTTCTTCAATTTGAATACTTAATGAAAATAATACATAAACATTGTGGATTTTATCACATTTGATTAACACGTGATGAAGAGTATAGGTTATTTGAAAAAGAACGCCATAAACATATATTAATTAAATGCAAGTACTGCAAAATAAAAAATAAAACAGTGACCTTGTAGTACGAAAAATGACTCATTTAATCCGTCAAATAAATGGGTAATGTTAATATTGATCTTATTGTACATGTCACCAGAGTTATTCAACACGACACGAACTTGACACGACAATCCACTTTGATATCCTAATTTAATTACATCATCAACTCTAGTTCTTGTTGGTTCCTATATCATGTCTCAAAGCCATCTTATCCCCTTCGCAGATATGCATAAGCTTCTTGCTACTTATGGACCAAATATTAGGAAAAATCAACCAAGTATCAGTTATTAGAACAAAAAATTAGCTAGAAGTGAATAGGTTGTAAACTAATTAACAACTAATCAAACATATTGCATAAATTTGGTAAATGTCAATGGAATTCAAATAAGGAAATTCCTAAAATATTGGATACAAAGTTTACAATTTAATGACATAATTAAATCAATATTGTATTGAGTAATTAATATGTAAGTAAATTAATTAAGGTACAAAATATTACCAATTAAGTCAATCAGATTTGAATGAGATTTTAATTTTGCTCTTTCTGCTTCTACTTAATCAACCACACTATTATTACATAGTCAAAAGAAATCAGAACATTTGGAAATTGAATCAACAATACATTCACAAAATTAAATAGGAAATTGAACTGAATAATATCAATTTTGATTGCAATATGATATCATTGCTGTAAATCATATTAATTCAAATATGAAGCAAAATTTTTTTTCACATAAATTAATCAAACAATATATATATATATATATATATATATATATATAACAAAGACGCAATCATGAAGAATAACCATATGGAGAAATATATTTCTATAATCTTCAAGTATACTATTAATAATCCAGAAACAGACTAACAATATACTACTGTATAATCAAAACATAATTAATAAAATTAACAAAAATAAATAATAAGTATAATAATTAAGATACTTATATAATCTTAAAATATACTACCAGTAATCCATAAGGAAACTAACAATATACCAATGTTATCATAACCGTACCGGACATCAAACCGGTGAAGCTACTGGTACGTGGTTTACCGGTTCAACCGGTGGTTATACCGGATTATTGATTTTTTAAAAAAATATTATTTAAATAATAAATAAGCTTATAAATTCATCAAACATAAGTTTTAAATGTTAAATATTCAAAATAACTTCACAAAATATTTTAAAACTTAATTAAATACAAGCCTTAAATAATAAAAATAAACTAGTAATAGCAAGGGCAAAAACAGAGACTAGTAATAGTAAGGGCAATACTAAAGAAATCAAAGGTACTACTGCTAGATTAAGCAAGTAGTAAACTGGATTTTGAATGAGAAATTAACTTACAAAATGGTAGGATTCAATAAAACATAATGAACTAATATAGAATATTCAGTTTTATTGTGCTATACAAAAATTCATAAATTCAAATTCAATTTATGTACGTTTTTCAAGATTAAGGACGAAAAGTGTCATTTTGATTTTATTATTTTCTGATATAAGCAAATAATTTCATGAAAATGCTTTCTTTATGATACATTTTTATTTAATTGATATATTAAAAATTTAAGTAAAACCCATCAATAAAGTCAAGATGGCCCAGTGGTATAAGATGTCAAACTTAAGTGAGGGGACATGGGTTCAAATCCTACTTTCAGCATTTTCTTAATTTCAACTTAGAATTGGTCAAGAAACCGGTTTTTAACCGGTTCGCCGGTTCACCGGTTTTTCGCGGTTCCAACCGGTCAAATCCGGTTTTTGACTAAACCGTTAAATTTAATTAAACCGACCGGACCAATGGCCGGTTCACGGTAAAACCGGTCGAACCGGCCGGTCCGGTTTTCATAACATTGCAATATACTAACAATAAGCAAGCATGCAATAATATTGAAATTCCAGAAAAATAACAAAGAGAACCATAATAGAAATTCATAGAAATTAATACATACTACATTTGCTAAAATGAGCTGTGAATTCGAATTATTAACAAAATCCTAGAAAAAATTAAGAAAAATAATCTCAAAAATTATTTTTAATGACAAAACGTTGCATAGATGTAAAATAAATCCAAATCTCACCAAATATAAATGTTAATGGTAAATATAGTTGGTGGTATATTTAGGGTACTTATTGAATTTGTGAAAAAATGTCAAGAACATTTATGAGAAGGTAAAAAATAAAGAATGGAAACTGGATGGAGAAGAAATGAAAGACTAAAACAACTTGAAGATGGACAAAAGAAAAAGATGAGATAAAAGGAAATAGATATGGTGAAAATGAAGGTAATTTTGGTATGGAATTGTGTGATTGATAATCAAATAGGGAATGATATGTTGATTAATTTATTGAATACAATTTAAGAAAAAATATATTTAAATACAACTAATTTCTATAAAAACTATATATTGATTAACAATTAAATATTTTAGAGATCAATTAACATCTAGTTAAGTTTAGTTAAAAATTAACTATTAATTAATTATGAGTTGATATTTAATAGAATATATGTAGATTTATTTATTTTGATAAAAAAATATATGTAGATTTATTACTAATTATATAATTTTTCCAAATATTATTAGGTTTGCAATGGGCAGTTAATAGCCATAGCTATATATCAAATCAATCGTCACCAATTTCTTCATTACAGTAAAATAACGTAAGGATTTATCTATATACATATATATATATATATATATATATATATATATATATATATATATATATTGGAGGAAGAAAGTAGGGACCACTTCACGTCCTTATCCGAAAAGGATGGAAACAGTAACACGATTGACATTGAGATATTTTCAGTCAACACACTTCCTGCTTTTTTTTATTTTTTGTATCATCTCCATTCCGTGTTTCTCCTCCACGACTTCACACTCCTCCTTCCACATCCTTTATTTTTCATTTATTTCACCTTTTTCTTTTCTTAATTTTCGTTTTTTTTTTTTTTTTTTCTCTATTTCCCTCTCGATAATATATCAATATCAATTAATTTCTTCTCTCATATATATTTTTTTTATAATTTTTATTGAAATCTAATCCCTCTATTCGAATTTAATTGGACAATAATCTACTATGTATAATATATATATAACTCAACCGTAATATATTTAATTTTGCAATTTGAAAATTTATTTAAGAAAATAATTATATAAATTTTTTTATGAATATAAATCTTTTTAAAAATAATGAATTTTGAACGTATAACTTCTCATCTCGTATAATGGAGATGAACCAAATAACCTATACTCCTATGGTATTACATTCATAAATATTAAACTTTATCATCAACATATCAAACTAAAAAATAAAAACAAAAACTCCATTTAATAGAATTTAATTATCTTTAAACATATTTAATTAGTATGTTATTGAAATTTATAATAATACTAAAATAAGTATACAAGTAAATATTTAAAAAAAAATCAATTATAAAATTTAATTGTAAGTGTGACTCTTATTTTTTTGTTTTTTCTCTATTTTTAGTAATTATTTTAAATTGGATTTTTTTTTTTCTTTAAATATAAGTATAAAATTTTCAATATGGTATAAATTTTACAATATTATATAGTAGAAAAGAAAAACTGAAGACTGAACCGACAGGTGACGAAAATTGATTGGACAATTTTAAAAAAAATTAAAACGTTCACATTTCAGGGTTAAAATTGGCATTTCGCACACAAGCAGCTTAAAATCGTCCCGTCAAAAAATTCCACACGCGGCTGGATAAACGTTTTCTTCTCTTTTGAAAGACTGTTTGCATCTTTCTTTCTATACTTGCTAATCAGAAACCACTCACTAATTTATAAAACCATGTCGTGTTCCGTTGCCGTCTGTAATTCTCCGGTGTTCTCTCCGTCGTCGTCTCTATTCTGCAACAAAACTTCCGTCGTACTACCTCCGTCGCCTGCTGAAAACTTAGCTCTAACACTAAATCATAATTTGAAATCATCAAACTCTCCTTCCTCCTCTTCTTCACCTTCCTCTCCCGTCTCTCCTTTGCGCCGCCGACTCCAGAAACCGCCTCCTGTTCTTCCTTCTTCTCCTTTGGCTTCGACTTCAGTTTCGTCTTCCGCCTCCTCGCCCGCCGGAACGGTTTCCAAGAGGAAAAGGCCCGCCAGGCTTCATATTCCAGATGTCACCGTTGGTTTCGGAGGCCAGTTCACGCCTGCGTCTGAAAATTTGGAGATGGAGAGAGAGGGCTCTGGATATTCCGTGTATTGCAAAAAAGGAAGGAGAGAGGTTATGGAGGATCGCTTCTCTTCTGTTGTTGATCTTCGCGGAGATTCCTTTCAGGTATAGTTTCCCTCTTATCTTTCTGTTCATTATTGAATTGAACTTCTTCGCCTGATTATATTGCGAATTTGGATTTTTGGATTTTGCGTGCGATTTGTAATTTGTTGCAAGAATCACACGATGATCTTGTTTCACCAAAATTTTTGTTCAGTCAAACCGATTTTAGGATACGCTACTTGTATTTTACTGGTTAATAATAATTCATGCTTAATCATGGAGGATAAATGAAATTAGGGGAAATCAAGTGCTTCACCGAAAGCTGTTGATTTGTAGGTTTTATTGGATTGTAAATCTGAGATGCGTTCACATATTGCAGGCTATCTTTGGTATTTTTGATGGACATGGAGGTTCTAAAGCTGCTGAATATGCAGCCAAAAACTTAGATAAGAACATTGTAGATGAATTGGTAAGAAGGGATGCAGATGAAACTGAGGATGCAGTTAGACATGGCTATTTAATCACAGATGCTGAGTTTCTGAAAGAGGATGTCAGAGGTGGTTCATGCTGTGTGACTGCTCTGATTCGAGATGGAACTCTAGTAGTATCGAATATTGGCGATTGTCGTGCTGTTATGAGCATGGGAGGTGTTGCAGAGGCTCTAACTTCTGATCACCGCCTAACCAGAGAAGATGAGAAAGAGCGAATAGAGACCTCGGTGAGAAACTAGTTTACATCAACCGTTTTTTGGGAATTCCAATTTCTATTGGAACTAATGGATCATGGTGCAATTTGTATTTGCAGGGTGGCTATGTTGATTTCGTACATGGAACTTGGAGAGTTCAAGGATCCTTGGCTGTAGCCCGGGCTATTGGAGACGGTCATCTGAAGCAATGGGTAATAGCTGAGCCTGAAACAAAAATGTTGAGGATCAAATCTGAGCACGAGTTTTTGATCCTTGCATCGGATGGTTTGTGGGATAAGGTATGCTTTGGCTTCAAATTTTTGGAGCCCATATAAATTTTGATCACCAAGAAGGGTAGAAATCTGAATGAGTTGCTTTCTTCTGCTATTTTAGGTTGGTAATCAGGAAGCCGTAGATATTGCTCGCCCATTGTGTATCGGAGTTGATAAGCAAGAACCTTTGATTGCCTGCAAGAAGCTTGTTGATCTATCCGTTTCTCGAGGCTCGATTGATGATATTAGTGTTATGCTAGTACAACTGAATCACTATGTCTAGCTATGCTATTATTGCTAGAGAAGTTGGAAATCTTGCTGAATGCTGACAATTAGGATGATAATTGGGATGTGTCACATGCTTCCTAGCTAGCTTAATTTTAGCAATTCCTCTCTTTGGGTTTCATTGCTGTCATATAATTTCAGATTTTCATGATGGAAATATGGTAGCTATCGATGATGATGGGAGGACTATTATATAGTTTCAAGTAGCTAATCCTGATCTATAATTAGTTTTTAACATTTAATTTAATTTAGTTTGATTTGATTAATTTATTCATTCATTCTTTCTAGAGAGATTAATTTTGTAGGACTGTGGGGTTGACTTTGTATATCAGATTAGATTACATAATAAAGTTTTGTTCAAGCTGCATGCGACTTATTTCTATAAGAACTCAACTCTGAATTAATAGTTATTGTTTCTCATCTTGCGTATGATCAATGTAATTCTTTGTTTATTAGAGTTGGCATTACTTACGTATATTGTAACTGGCTAATGGTGGAGGAAGGCCAACTCTTCTTTGAAAACAAAGCACATATGTTAAAGGGTTTGAAATTAGACATGTTAACCGGACATGTTGGGCTGGCCTAGTTGGGTTGCCTATGACATTGCCTAACCCTAGTTCAGCCTATACGTTTTAGATGGCGGGCTTGGGGTGGCCGAGCTTGATGCCTATTTTCAAGTCAAATTTGTTATCTTTCATCAGAAACAATCAAATTTTTGAAAACAGCAAGGTTGGACTTAAGAGGGAGTATTAGGAGGTGGAAGGATGGAAATTCCGCATTTTGAGTTATGTATTTAGATTAAATTCTAGTCATTCTTATCATTAACACCCTAGGATCGCAGACACAATAACATTGAGATTTTGCCACCTACTTGTAATTCTTATTGACATATGATCTACGAATAACGGTATAATGAATTCAAAAAGTTGAAGTCAATTTTACTTACAGTTGGGCTAAAGTCCCATTTTCAAGGCCGAACGGCATTGTGAGCTCCGCTACCATTATAATAAATTTACAATTCTGTAAATTGTACATATATTAAATAGTCAGAAACATATTAATATTAAGTTTGAGAACAAGAAATAGGGAAATGAAAGATGGTGAAACGGTGTTATGATTGTCGAGTGGGTGTGGACTGTGGTGCTGGTAATTATAGCCTTGCTAGGAACATTAGAAGTTTCACGTTCCAAAACGTGAGTACATAGAAGACATGTCTAAATACTTGCCTCTGTCAAGAATTGAATATCAATAGTTTTATAAGGAACTCAAAGTAGAGGAAGCTGCAACATATGTGAGGATTGTCAAATAAAGGCAAAAGGGATCATCATAAACAATGTTGACATGCACGGCTGGCTTCACCATAAAGACATTACAGCAATGGTTTTAGGTCTCATGTTTTTCAATGCCCTAAAAATTTATAAATTTTGTTACTTTAAATTTACAAGCTAAAGATTGTTTGTTGATGATGCTATAGAATAACTAAGAGGTGTTATTTCTTTTGAAAATGACACGTTGTCTGCCAAATAAATTGCTATTGAGATAAAAGTAAAACCTAATTTTCGTTATGATTCATAGAAATAAGATTTAATGAAATTGGCAATGAAATCATCAAAACTCCTCACGAGTCTTTTTAAAACTTGTTATTTCTAATATATAATGACTAAGCTATTTGATCTCTCCAAAGTAGATTTGATCAGGTTGATATTTTTGATTTTTGATTTATTATTAAAAGATTAAAAGCCACTTGATCACAAAAATTTAAAGAACATTGTTTAAATTTTGAAAAATTCCAAGAAATACAACAGTAGTTCAAATATTAATGTTCTAGATTTATTTTTAGAATAAAAATTTTACGAAAAGATATACATGAAAAATAACACTCTAATTGATATACAATCAAATTAAAAGCCTTAATATTTTTTCCAATTGTGTATATTTCATAATTGTTGCTCCCACCAATTGAAGTTTTTTTGAAGTAAAATTATTATTGCTTAAGACCAATCAAATTACAAGAAAGATTATATATGTGATCGCAATTTTTTCAATTAAAAAGATTTATTAGGAGGAATTGATTGAGGAATTTGTATCCATGTACGCCGAAAAAATATTGGCATAGAAAAAATTCAAGTACTTTTTATAATATTATTATTTTCACATGCACAATTGAAATACTCATTTTAGGCCTTTTTACACGTTGAGACGGGCCTTTCAGGAGCTAATCTCTCATTTATTTAAGGGTGCGTTTGGTTCAAGTTTTGGAATCGGAATCAGAAATGGAAACGGAATGATAGGGAATCAGAATTAGAATCACCAATTAATAGTTTTATTTGGTTTAGTCCGGAATCGGAATTTTATTATTTTTTTTAGAAATTAGTAATAGTTTTTATAAAATACAATTTGATAGAAAAATATATAAGATATAAAATATCATTAATGTTTAACAATTATTTCTTTTATATTTGTGTGAGCCGACGACCTTTTAAAAAAAGGGGACGCGGCGAAGCGGACCGGGGAAAAAGAAGATTATTATAGATTATTTTGGAAAATGAGTTTTGTTTATCTTGAGTCAGAAAATTGTGGATTTAACTTGGAAATTCCTTTGTAGAAAATATTTTCCCGTTTTTAACTTAAAGACCTCGAAACTTAAATCCCGAGATCAATGACAGAGTCGCCACCCGGATCAGCTCATCTGGGAATTTTCGGTACAGCTCCCTACCGAGGATAGACTGCTGTACCTAATCCATATATTTAGGGTTCGGGCAAATAACTTACTTAACCTCTAACTTGCATTCACTTTACAATTTATATTACCATATTTAATTCGCTTTATTATCTTTTCCTAATCCCAATTTGTTTATTTTAATTATCCGATGCTAAAACAAAATGCAGAAAATTAATTGCGGGAAATGAAATCATTCATTCAATAATAATAATAATAATAAAGGCCTGATTATACAACCCAATTGAATAAAAAATAAAAACTCTCGTCCTCACTTTACAATCGCCTAAAATACACGATTTATCTAAAAAATACAATCACCTAGGATACACAAATAAATCTATTAAATACATCAAAAATAAAAATAAAAAGCTGCAAAACAGAGGGTTAGCACAATATACGGCATGCCACAAATAAGACTCAAATAGACAGAATTGGGAATTTAGAAATTGGGGGCATGCATTTTGGGGCATAACCGAGCTGGCTCGGCTAGCCGGCCCGGTTAGACCTGGAAAACATTTTGAAACGTCCCTGTATTTTGGTTTTATGAGAAAATCATTTTGAAAACAATTTATTTTCCGGTTTACATTAATTTAGCATGTGAGGTGGGTCAGTTTTCGGGAGAATCGGGTCTCCGTCCTGGTATTGTTCTAAATGCAAATACACTGAAAATTAAATCTAAGGTAGTGAATGCACACAACAAAATTCATTTTTGGTGATTTTGGGTTTTCTGAATTTTTAGGGATTTTTAGAAATTTTTAGGGATTATTCTGGAAATTCTGCTCTTGGACGCGCATTACAGTCATGCGACTGTAACTACGGTTATGCGTCTGTAACTACGGTCGTACGATTGTAACTACAGTCGTACGACTGTAACTACGGTCGTATGACTGTACAGTCGTGCGACTGTAAATCATCCCAACTTCAGAATTTTGCCAAAATTTATTCAAAATAAAACTGAAAGAAAACAGTTGGAAACCAAGAACACTCGTACGACTGTTCATCAACTCAAGAACAGTCGTACAGCTGTTCTTGATTTCCAGAAACAGAAAACGAGAAAATTGAAATAAAATGCACAAAAAGTACCAATTCACCTAGAAAGCATGAAAAATAGAGGGAATGAAGAGTGTTCACCTTTTTGGTGCTTATCCACTATAGGATTGACCCCTGGTGTCGCTCCAATCCACTTGAATTTGCACTTTTTCCTCTTGAGTCAAGATTGTGAAGTTATGTCCAAATTCTCCAAAATGCTTGGGAATCTAGTTCGAAATTGATTGAATCTAGAGTGTTAAGTTATTAACCTATTATTGTTGTGAGCGGATGACCTTAAAAGCGGGACGCGGCGAAGCGAACCGGGGGTTTTTGCGAAAACTGGAAATCTATTTTGGAGCATGGTGTTTTGGAAAATGGGTTTGCTTATCTTACTTTTAGGGAAAACCATTCATTTGTTTCTTTTTAACGAAAAGAAATAAGATAAGCGCGGCGAAGCGGGCCCGGGAATAAGATTTGATTTAGCGAGATTTGTAGAAAACAAGTTTTGTTTATCTTGAGAGAGGGAAAACTATTAAGTTGATTTTGGAAATTCATTTGTAGAAAACGTTTTCCCGTTTTATAACTTAAAGACCTCGAGACCTAAATTTCGAGATCAGTGACAGAGTCGCCTCCCGGATCAGCTCATCCAGGAAATTCTAATACAGCTCCCTACCGAGCGCAGACGACTGTACCTAATACGGAGATTTAGGGTTCGGGCAACTTACCTACCTAATCTCAAGCTTGTATTCATTTATTATTTATAAAGCCATATTTATTCAATTTATTATCTTTCTAACCCCAATTTGTTTATTTTATTAGCCCGTGCTGAGGCAAAAATGCATAAAATAAATCGCGAAAAATTAAATCATCCACACAAATATACAAAAGAATACTAGAGGCCGATTATACAACCAAATTGAATAAAATATAAAAACTCTCGTCCTCACTTTTACAAACGCCTAAGTACACGAGGATCTAAAAAGATACAATCGCCTAATTAAATGAATTAATCTATTAAATACAACAAAAAAAAATGCTACCAAACATATTTGTTAGCACAATTTATATCATAAACACAAATAGAACTCAAATTAGGATAGAATAGGGATTTTAGGATAAGGGAGCATGCATTTAGGGAGTAACCGGGTCGACCCGACCGGTCGGACTGGTTAGACCTGGAAAACGGTTTAAAAACGCCCTGTGGATTTTTGGGCGATAAAATCAATTTTTATAAACCATTTGGCTCGGTTACATGCATATTTCCATTTTTGTGGGTCGGTTATCCTGGAACTCGGGGTCCCGTTCGTGTGGGTCCCTAAATACACATTTCATCTAGGGTCCAAAATGCAATAAATACACCAAAAACATTTGTGAAAATATTGTTTTCCTCGTTTTCAATGTTTTCCGGGAATTTTGTGGGATTCGGGGGTCCTTAAATGCTGGACAATGGATCCGAATCGGATGAAACTACCCCAAAACTCATAAAATAAACCCCGGGAAATACTGAAAACCCCGATATTCGAGTATGCAATAGTCAGAAAATAAAAAATACAAATACATACAGATGATTCTGGGCAAAAAATGATCCCAACAGAAAAATCAAAATGGAAAACGGGCTGTTTCGGCCAATTGGGACAGATCGGGGATCTGTCCCCGAGGAACACAGTCGGCCGACTCTGGGTTAGAGCTGGCTCGCTCTGTTCTTCATAAGCACAGCTGGCCAGCTGTGTTCATGATGAACACAGCCGTACGGCTGTGATGAGTAGCATTGGTTCCGGATTTTAGCAAAAATAGCAGAAACTCACAGAAAATCAATGCAGACAAGTTTTAGGGCCTCTCAGAGCTTACCCGAATTATTGTGTGGATGCTAGGAACGTCAAGAAATGGATTGAAAGCTCAGGAATGTGCACTAGAACTCAATCGACCGAATCCTTCAACGACCCAAAACGATCCAAAACCAAGCCGAAATGATCCCGGATCAAAGAGTAAAGGTTGTTGGTGATGTCGTTAATGCTGGAGGATTGATTTAGAGTTCGATGAGAGTGTTTATAGGATTAGTTTTGGGTATTTCTCTCGGTCTCTCTTCTTCTTCTTCTTTTCTTTTTCTCTTCTGCTTTCTGTTCTTTTTTTTTTTCTGTTTCTTGTTTGAGAACCCAAAAGTCCCCCCCTCTCTCTCTCATTTTCTCTCTTTTATCCACCTCTCCCTGTCTTCTCTCATTCCATCAATCAGCAGATTGAAAAATTATGAAAATCTGCCAAAAACTCTCGCCTGTCAAGACAAGTTGCTCTGCTTTGCAGAGCAACTATTCTTGACCACTAGAGCTGGCCTGCTCTAGTTTGTACTAGAGCCGTATGGCTCTAGTTAGAGCTGGCCGGCTCTGGTTCAAAAACCAGAGCCACCCGGTTCTACCAAGAGTTAGGGCGGAATTTCAAAAAGTTGGACATGTAGACCAAACCCTAGGAATGATTCGAGTAACCTTTTTCGGGGCTTTAGATCATAGATAGCCTAGTTTTCAGAACATTTGAGATTCTCCAAGCAGCATTCTGGTCACTTCCAAACCTTGTTCGAGTCCATCCGGTCCACAGGTAACTAAGTAATTCTCATCACTGAGGTCGGAAAAAACCCGTGCTCATAGGCTGCCCCTCGTGGGACCAAAGTTGGTTCATTGTGAGCTGTAAAGCCTAGATTCAGTTTGGTCTCGCGACTAGGAGCACGATGAGGAAGGAAGAGGAAACGTACCTGGCGTTCCTTGCTGGAGGTGCTGGTCGTGGTTCCAAGTTGACTCACTGCGGGGGGAGTACTCCCATGACATTGGCTCATTACGGTGGAGCATGCCCGTGATGTTAGCTCTCTGTGGCGAAGCTTGCCCGTAATGTTGGCTCTCTGTGGCGGAGCATGCCCTTAATGTTGGCTCTCTGTGGCGGAGCGTGCCCTTAATGTTGGCTCTCTGTGGCGGAGCGTGCCCGTAATGTTGGCTCTCTGTGGCAGAGCGTGCCCATAATATTGGCTCTCTGTGGCAGAGCATGCCTGTAATATTGGCTCTCTATGGCAGAGCGTGCCTGTAAAGAGATTCAATTCTTTTCTGTGTGGTGGAGTATTGAATGTATGTCTCTTCCTTTCCTTTTTAATAGACATTTTTCTCCTCTTCTTTGTGGTGAGAAGGCTGAATGAAACTTACTGTTCCTTTTATGTGATGAAGAGGCAGCACAAACTTGGAGTTCTTCTCCACGTGGTGGAGTATTGCATGTACGACTCTTCCTTCTCCTTTCAATGCCAGAAGGCTGAATAAAACTTATTGTCTCTCTTATGTAATGAAGAGGCAGCACAAACTTGGAGTTTTTCTCCATGTGGTGGAGTTCCCGTGAAATTGACGTCAAGTAGCATATTTATTTCTTGATGGATAATTTTTGGAAACAAAAAATTTTTGCCCCCTCGATTAAGAATAAATATGATTGAATTGTTTTGCCCCCAGTTACCTGTTAAAGGTAAGTGAGTCCTTCAATAGATATTTCTTCCCTGTCCATGTGAAGAGATGATGTACTGTCTCCCTCTGTGTGACGAAGAAGCAGTACGAAGTTGATGTTGTCTTGGCCCCAGATCCCTGTTAGAGGTAAGAGATTCTTCAATAGGCATTTCTTTCCTGCCCATGTGATGACATGATTGAAATGAAAGATGATGTACTGTCCCCCTCTATGTGGCGAAGAAGCAGCACCAGGTTGGTTGTTGTCTTGCCCCCAGATCCCTGTTAAAGGCAAGAAACTTCTTCAATAGACATTTCTTTCCTGTCCATGTGACGACAGGATTAAAATGAATCTTCTTCTCTCCTATGTGACGAAAAGGTTGAATGAACTGTTCTGTTGTTCTACCCCCAGATACCTGTTAAAGGCGAGAAGTTCTTCAATAGAGATTCTTCCCTGTCTATGTGGCGACCAGGTCGAAATAAGAGATGATGTACTGTCTCCCTCTGTGTGATGAAGAAGCTGCACGTGGTTGATGTTGTCTTGCCCCCAGATCCCTGTTAAAGGTAAGAAACTTCTTCAATAGACATTTCTTTCCTGTCCATGTGACGACAGGATTGAAATGAATGTTCTTTCTCTCCCATTTGACAAAAAGATTGAATGAGCTGTTTTGTTGTTCTGCCCCCAGATACCTGTTAAAGGCGAGAAGTTCTTCAACAGAGATTCTTCCCTGTCTATGTGGCGACAAGGTCGAAATAAGAGATGATGTACTGTCTCCCTCTGTGTGATGAAGAAGCAGTTCGAGCTTGGTTGTTATCTTGCCCCCAGATCCCTGTTAAAGGAAAGAAACTTCTTCAATAGACATTTCTTCCCTGCTCATGTGACGACAAGGTTGAAATGGGTGTGGTGTTCTTCTCCGTATGGTGGAGCACCGAGTAATAAGTTGATTCTCCATGTGGTGGAGTTCCCGTGAGATTGATGTAAGATTGTTTTGCCCCAGAATCTGTTAAAGGCAAGAAATACTCTTCTCGGGATTATATTGGCGTGAACAAATATTATGATAATTATTGAAATTTTTCATACCTGAGGTTTAGGAGTCGTTGGGCTCCGATTTATGTGTTGTGACTCTGAGGGTGCCCCTGGACTAAATCATTTCTGCTTTAGGAGGAATCCCATCTTGAGATGACCTAATGGTGATGATGAGCGTCTCAACAAATTTGTATGCAAGAGCACGTATTTATTCTTTGATCGATAATTTTGGAAACAAAAATTTTTGCCCCTTCGATCAAGAATAAATATGGCTGATTTGGTTTGACGCGTGTATGCATGAATGCGTGCATGATTCATGTGTATGCATGCGTCATGATGCTTCTGATAATATGTTTGGTATCTGCACTATGCTGGGGAGTGAACTTGTGACTCCTGACGATCTCCTGTGGGGATTATGTCCGTCGGATGACTCTGCTGGGGATAATGACTCAGTGAGGATCTTTTTAGTTGTGAATTCCACTGGGGGATATTTTGATCCATTTAACCTCACTGGCAGATCTGTTGGAGCTTCTGATTCAGTGGGAAGAATCTTAGCTGGGAACCCGTTGGGGATTTTGCTGGAGACTCCGTGGGGATGATCCTACTGGGGACCACTCTGCCAGGGATAATTATGTTAGGGATGGTACAACTAGGCCGGTAGCCACCATTTGTAGTGACAATCTCGTTGATGCCCCCGTGGTTTGAATGTAATGACCTACTGATGGGTGTTTACATGCAATGGCACGGTATATGCAATATGAACATCTAAGCAGAAAATCAAACATGGCTAGTATCATTATGATGACATCAGAATGAATGCGATAGGAAACTCAAAAGTGACATTGCCTCTGTATGTCACTCTCTTCTTGTTACCAACACGTCTTTTCGATTTTTCGTGTTGGAGATTCTCTCACTGAAGATTGTTGTCTTTTTTTTAAGCAATGGCCAAGCCTATAAGAGTGCGCCAGCCAAGTGGATCTCTTAGCACTGGCTTGTCTTAGGATTGGAGAGTGCGCCTTAATGATTCTGCCGGGGATCATGATAGAATTATCCTTGATGATGTTTCGTGATTTAACTTTTACCTGCCCCAAGTGTTGGAGGTTTGGGTTTGGATGTGAAATGCTTCATCGAATCTGGTTTGCTGCGTGCAGCAACCTAAACATGGACATTTACATGCAATGGCATGACACATGCATATTAAACATCAAAACAGAATATAAAACATCTATGACATGATGAATGTAAATGCATTAGGAAATTCCAACCATAGCTTCAGTTTGATCGGATCACGTAATTGAAGTAGAGTCGCCATTGTGAGCGGATAATCTAGGGTCAATTAAGCACTGGATTCTCCTAAGGTAGGAGGTTGTGTTCATGCCTTCAATTCACCCCAGATTCTAATTCGCATGCGGTTGCCAAAGATGGACACAGCTTTTAGTCCTTCAAGGTATGGCCTGATTTAGAATGACTTGAGTTAATTGTGGTTTTCCTTTGTCTGTGAACCACAATAACCCTAGAGCAATGCACATCATGGCTAGGAAATGAAAGAACCACTGGTAAGTAGTCACTTCTGTTGCAACTGAAGAATGAGTTCTTGAAATGGTTGGTAAATGCAACTTTCGCTTGAATATTAGCACAACAGGCTTTGCAAGTCTTTCTATTGATGGGAACATCCCATTCATGATTGTTGAAAGCTTTGTAAAACCTGGTTGCTCCAACACTGTTGGTGAAGTTCATAGGGGTGAGCGTCAGTCTTCTCCTTTCTGTAGCACATTTTGCTCAACAGAACCATCTTTTGCTGGGTTGAATGTCACTGGTGGGTGACCATCTCAAATATTGGATTTCCAAAGTGTTTCACTAGCTCCTCTTTTCCTTGAAGCCCAGCACAGGGTATAATGCAGACTTTGCTGGATGAGAACAGTGGTCACCTAGGAGTTCCATCATAGTTGCTTGAGCAGTGGCAAACTCCAGCTCAATTGAAGTAGGCTTATATTCAAATCCTCTCTCTGTCTTGAAATCAAAAGCTTTCTTGTCAGTTTGAGGTTACAAAATATTTGGTCTGGGGTTTAGGTTGAAGAGAAGTGGCATGGGATAGAAAGAGAATTCCCAATCTGGTACAGGTTGATGATAAACAAAGACTGGTTGAGTCAATACTTTGTCATAGGCCCCCGTCACCTTTTTGATAACGAGATAATATGAATATGGAACAGCATTGGGATTCAATTTCTTGTTAGAAGCCATTGATCGTGGAAAATGAGGCTTCACAGGGTCAGTTCAGGGAATAGGGTGAAAATGGGTTTTGTCAAATATGTGTTGGTGGTTTGGGTGGTAAACGGAAGACAAAAGGTGCTGAAGGTATGGAAGAGGTTGGAAAAGGGAAGGGGAAGAGCTTTGGTTTTGAAGACAGGAAAGTCCAAATCTTTCATAGATAAGAGGGAAGGATTTCACAATGCTGAGAGCTGAAGATTACTCTTTAATAGTATGAGACATTCCAGTGTTAGTTATGGTGGCCATGCATGAGAGAAAGAAAGACTCCTATCTGCACTGGTCCCCTTTTTTTTAGTCGAGCCCTAACCATGACCATCTGTTGGTTTTCCTGCTGCATTCAAACTTATGCATGTCATGTGTGTTTGATATGCTTTTTATATGAATAATGCATGTGTAATGTCATGTACATATGAATGTCACACGAACAAGATAATGTATGCACTACAACCAAAATTGTTTCAGCATTTTACACATGGTGGGTGATAGAGGTGATGAAAACCATTTGAATTCCCCAAGGGTTAGAGATTTTTGGCGAATAAGGAGTTTTAGTTTTAGGGTTTTGGCATGGAATGCCCTTTTGGATATGAGACCAAGTTTTGCCTTTGAAAGGACTTCTTGGGTTTAAGTGCCTCTAGAAGGGCTTTTTAGATTTGATTTTGCCTTAAGGAGGGCTTTCTTTAGTTTGGGTGCCTCAAGGAGGGCTTTTTAAATTTTATTTTGCCTCAAGGAGGGCTTTCTTCAGTTTGGGTGCCTCAAGGAGGGCTTTTTAGGTTTTTTGGGTAGGATTTGGAGTTTTAAAGATGGCTTTCGGTTTAGAATGGTTTGGGCATCATGTGTGCCATTACAGTTGAAACTTTAGGGTAGGGTCGGTAGTGTCTTTCAAGGATCCCAGAGTTCGATCAGCAGATGCCTTGGCGGAGGTGGTGCCATCATATCATTTTATTTACCTCATAAGCTCACCTTTCAAAAGAGAGTTCAGTCAGAGCCAGGTTCACTTTTAGGTTCCCTATAGTATTCAGATTGATGTCGTGCATTTTGATACTATACGTGTTTGACATGTCATTTTAGATGCTCAAATGCATGCGTAATGCCGTATGCATGCAATCACCACATAAGTAAGAAAATAACAAAATGCATTACATTCAAAATGATATTAATACACCGTAGTAACAAAATGAGTTCCCTATAAAAAGGATAGCTCCAAAGGTTTTTTTTTAGCCCCCGACTAGTCACTGCCTCGACTTCAGTACCATTGGCCCATTCTCGTCAGATTAGATCTTGTAGCTTTTCATCATATTACTCTCCCTAAGAAGTTTAAGGAATCTCTATGGTGGTCCCCTTGCTCACCACTGATTTCCCGTTAGAGGCAGACGACACCCTCAATTTTCCTTCGTCGACCAGCTTCTGGATCTTCCTTCGCAGACTGACACATTCATTAGTCCGGTGGCCTGCTATCACATGATAGCTGTAGTAGTTATCCTTTTGTTCTGGTGTTGGCGCCATGTATGGTCGGACACTCTGCAACAGGCCCATCTTTCTGTAGATGGCGAATAGTCTGGTCACTGAACGAGGTCCAGAGGTTGCGACTGCCCATTTGTCTTCGGGAGGCGAACTCTGGATTTGTCACGAAATAGAGTCAATGTTGGCACTGGTGTCAAGAGGTCTTTCCAGTTCTCCTTCATTGGACGACTCCGATAAGCCCAAATTTTGGTGAGAGAGCCTTCCGAGGTGTCGAGAAGGAGTATCGGCAATTTTGGCATTCTGCTCTTTATCCATACCAACATTGGAGTCCGTGCTCGCCATGCCTTTTGTTTTTCTTTCGAGCTCTGCCACCCGGGCTTTCAACTTAGCGCATCTCGGCGTCAGCGTCCCTATTCTGTCAAGGTCACCCCCCAGCATTTCCCTCAACATAGTTGCCACTTCCTCCCTAACTACCTTTCGGAATCGAGATGAAGAGACATAGTTTTCCACAACATCTGTTACGGTGTTGAAGTTCCTTAGGTTGGCCATCCTTAAGATCCTTTCTCCTGATGAGAGCGCTTATTAGTGTCAACAGGCAGATACCAAACAGGGAACTATGTATGCATGAATATGCATGACGTGTTATGCACATGCATGGATGGGGATTTGTACACGTGATGTCATGTGATGTGATGTCATGTTATACTACTCGAAACCGACCAAATGTATGCAATGTCGTGAACAGAAGCATACAATTGTCATGGATGCTGTTGGGGATAATGCATGCTTAAGTAAAGCGTGGTGTATAAATATACACCACAAGGATAGAATGACACTCGAGAGTGTCCACGGATCGAAGCAAGTAGTACTTGCAATAGGGTGCATAGTTATGCCCCTGGAAAGAATGACACACTGGGGTGTCCACGGGTCAAAGCAAGACATTGCTTGCGAGGGAAGTTGAGATAAGGTGCATAGTTATGCCCCCGAGAAGAATGACACACTAGGGTGTCCACGGGTCAAAGCAAGACATTGCTTGCGAGGGAAGTTAAGATAGGGTGCATAGTTATGCCCCTGGGAAGAATGACACACTAGGGTGTCCACGGGTCGAAGCAAGACATTGCTTGCGAGGGAAGTTAAGATAGAGTGCATAGTTATGCCCCTGGGGAGAAACGACACACTGGGGTGTCCACGGGTCGAAGCAAGACATTGCTTGCGAGGGAAGTTAAGATAGGGTGCATAGTTATGTCCCTGGGAAGAATGACACACTAGGGTGTCCACAGGTCGAAGCAAGACATTGCTTGCGAGGGAAGTTGAGATAGGGTGCATAGTTATGCCCCTGGGAAGAATGACACACTGGGGTGTCCACGGGTCGAAGCAAGATATTGCTTGCAAAGGAAGTGAAATGCTATGGTGGCGTGTATGTGCATGATGATCTAACATAATCTTTAGAACTTAAGGAGCACCTTGGATGATGAAACATGACATGAGGTGAGACAAAACAGAGTGCTTGGCATGCGAATTGTTTTTTCGGCACTCGAGGAGAATCTTGGGCCTTTATGTGACGAAATGATATAAGATAATGTGCTTGGCACACGGGCTGAGTTTCGGTGCTCGGGGAGCGCCTTATGCTTATGTATGAATGGGATGTATGGTCATGGATTGTTGCAGACAAATGATATTAGACGGATGGAAACATGAATGAGTATGATTTCTTCTTTTTCTTTTTATTATTTATTTTGGACATTCCGCTGATGCCCCTATGTTATGCAAAAAGGCAATGCAGACAGTTCGTGTGTGCACTGACACGCGGGTGCAGGCTCGGTGCCTTAGGAGCACCTGATGGATATCATGAAGTGGTCTCGATGGCCGGCACATGGACAGAGTTCTGATGCTTTTGAGGCATGTAATGGATGTTATGGAATGGTCGTGTGTATGCCGATACACAGACAGAGTTCCGATGCTTTTGATGCATCTAACATGAAATGATGTTACAGATGAGTCACGTGTAACTTGAGACACGAACAAAGATTCGGCACTCGTGGAATGCCTTGCATGATTTAGTAGTGTCATGGAATGCCCCTATATGTGTACTAACTAGGCACTCATGGAGTACCCTGGATGATTTGATAATGTTATGAGCAATCCAATGTGGATTACGACATACAAGCAAGATCTTGGTACCCCTGTTGCACCAATGATGGATGGATGAGATATCGTGCAATTTTTTTCACGTGACTACCTACACGAAAACAGATCTAGGACCGTTGTGGTCTCCTAGTGAATGTAATGATATAGAGGAATGGCCGAGTGCAAACCAGAGCACAGGCAAAACATTGGTGGCTTTGGGACACCCGTTACGAAATGAAATGATCATGATGGGACATCCCTGGAACATCCTTTTATTAGGTGTAATGGAATGAAATGGTGTGCATGCACATGTCACACATAATACAAATGGCTGCAGAAAAATGTGGTCAAGATGCATGACATATAGAATGACGTCGTGCGTGCAAGGAATGAATGCGTTTGTCATCCAAAGTGCAGGTGTCTGAAGAAAAATGTGGTTAGAATGACATACAGGACAATGTCGTGTGTGCAAGGTATGAATGCATATGTCATACAAAGTGCAGGTGGCTGAAGAAAAATGTGGTTAGAATGACACACAGGACAATGTTGTACGTGCAAGGTATGAATGCATATGTCATACAAATAAAGTGCCATGGCTATACAAAGACATGGTTAGGATATATAACACACGAAGTGACGCATGCTTCATGAACATGCCACACATGAGACGTGAACGAAACATGGATGAAATGTCATAGCTGCATGAAGATGTGGTTAGTGTTAATGTCATGAATATGTTGATGTCTTGAAAATAAGTGCACAAAGATGCAATTATGATGACACACGGATGACTGTGCGTGTTAATGTATCATGAATGAAAATGACAATGGATGTGATTTCTTTGTTCGGGACGTCCTAAGAATGCCCAATGTCATGCAAAATAGAATGCAAAGGAGGTCATGCGCGAGCCGACACACGGATGGGGGTTCAGTTCTTTAGGGGCACCTAATGGGTGTTATGAGACGGACAAAGTTTTGACACTTTGTAGGTCCAAATAAAATGGTGTGACATGGTCATATGGAAGCCATTCCATGGATAGAGTTCTGATGCTTTTAGGGCATCTAACATGAAGTGATGCTGCAAAAAAGTCATGTGTAAATAAAGACACGGATGAAGGTTTGGCATTCGTGGAACGCCTTGCATGACTTGGTAATGTCATGATATACTCCTATGTGTGTAATAACTTGGGCATTTGTGGAGCACCTCGAGTGAATTATTAATGACATGAAGCAAATCTGATGTGGATTGTGACTCACAAGCAAGGTTTCGGTATTACCATAACACCGAAAACGAATGGACATGAAATAGAGATGATGTGACGTTATGTTGTCGTACGACTTGCCACACACCATACCTAAAATCTTTATGATCTGTTAGTGAATGATTTGATGTGGTGGAATGGCCGAGTGCGAACCGACGCACAGGCGGGCTATAGGTATTTTTAGGTACCCAATATGGTATGAAATGAGATGATTGTGATAGGCATTCTTAGAACGTCGGTTATTAAGTGTAATGAAATGATATGGCAATGATGTATATGTTACACAAAATGCAAGTGGCTGCAGAAAAATGTGGTTAATATTCCTGACATATGGAATGAGGTCGTGTATGTTTCATGGAAATATTAGCACGCGAGATGTATATATATAATACACAAATAAAACATTGTGGCTGCGCGAAAACGTGGTTAGTACAAATGCCATACACATGCATGCATGTTAAAGATGGAAATACAAACATACGGTTAAAAATGACACACGGATAATTATGCATGTTGGATGCTTCGTGAAAAGGGTAAAAGGAAAATCGTCACGGAACAAACGTTAGCACATGCAAAGATATGCTCTCCCTTCCAACCTTATCTCTCCTTTCGCTTGGTCTCGCATTCTTCCTAGGTGTTGGGTCTCTTTGGTATCAACGGGGGATACCAAAGGTGCACACTCAATTGTTCAATTTTAATTTTATGTTTTGGTAATCCTAGGGGAAATTGCTAAGCCATTACATGTGGGCCAAAGTCAAACCAAGGGTCGTATAGGCTCCCAGAGCGAATAAACACTTCCCCACCGTAGAACACGATGTAAGGTCATGTAAGGCTATGAGTGGTTTACCCCGTCGGGTGTCTCCAATCCTAGCGGTAGAGGTAGGCCACCTTCTTAGGTAAACTGGGGTTAAACAATGTATTTGAGGGGTTAAGAAGAAGAAAATGTCATGCTATACAAGGTATGAATAAATATGATGTTTATAAATTGATAAACGAATACAAACGAGGTCATTTTTCAATAGTTGCCTAAGTTCCTTAAGTTTTTGAGAAAAACATTTTAAGAAACAACATAATTATCCCCAGCAGAGTCGCCACTGTGAGCGGACGACCTTAAAAGCAGGACGTGGCGAAGCGGACCGGGGGTTTTTGCGAAAATCGGAAATCTATTTTGGAGCGTGGTGTTTTGGAAAACGGGTTTGCTTATCTTATTTTTAGGGAAAACCATTCGTTTGTTTCTTTTTAATGAAAAGAAATAAGATAAGCGTGGCGAAGCGAGCCGGGGAATGAGATTTGATTTAGCGAGATTTGTGGAAAACAAGTTTTGTTTATCTCCAGATAGGGAAAACTATTAAGTTGATTTTGGAAATTCATTTGTAGAAAACGTTTTCCTTTTTTATAACTTAAAGACCTCGAGACCTAAATTTCGGTACAGCTCCCTACCGAGCACTACTGTACCTAATTCAGAGATTTAGGGTTCGGGCAACTTACCTACTTAACCTCAAGCTTGTATTCGTTTATTATTTATAAAGCCATATTTATTCAATTTATTATCTTTCTAACCCAAATTTGTTTATTTTATTAGCCCGTGCTAAGGCAAAAGTGCATAAAATAAATTACGAAAAATTAAATGATACACACAAATATACAAAAGAATAATAGAGGCCGATTATACAACCAAATTGAATAAAATATAAAAACTCTCATCCTCACTTTTACAAACGCCTAAGTACACGAGGATTTAAAAAAATACATTCGCCTAATTACACGAATTAATCTATTAAGTACAACAAAAATAAAAATAAATGCTGCAAAACAGATTAGTTAGCACAATTTATATTATAAACACAAATAGAACTCAAATTAGGATAGAATAGGGATTTTAGGATAAGGGAACATGCATTTAGGGGGTAACCGGGTCGACCCAACCTGTCTGACCGGTTAGACCTGGAAAACGGTTTAGAAACACCCTGTGGATTTTTGTGCGGTAAAATCAATTTTTATAAACCATTTGGCTCAGTTACATGCATATTTCCATTTTTATGGGTCGGTTATCCCGGAACTCGGGGTCCTGTTCGTGTGGGTCCCTAAATACACATTTCATCTAGGGTCCAAAATGCAATAAACACACCAAAAACATTTGTGAAAATATTTTTTTCCTCGTTTTCAATGTTTTTTGGGGATTTTATGGGATTCGGGGGTCCGCAAATGCTGGACAATGGATCCGAATCGGATGAAACTACCCCGAAACTCATAAAATAAACCCCGGGAAATACTGAAAACCCGATATTCGAGTATGTAATAGTCAGAAAATAAAAAATACAAATACATACAGATGATTCTGGGCAAAAAATGATCCCAACAGAAAAATCAAAATGGAAAACAGGCTGTTTCGGCCGATTGGGACAGATCGGGGATCTGTCCCCGAGGAACAGAGTCGGCGGACTCTAGGTTAGAGCCGACCAGCTCTGTTCTTCAGAAGCAAAGCCAGCCGACTGTGTTCATGATGAACACAGCCGTATAGCTGTGATGGGCAGCACCGATTCCGGATTTTAGCAAAAATAGCAGAAACTCATAGAAAATCAATACAGACAAGTTTTAGGGCCTCTCAGTGCTTACCCGGATTGTTGTGTGGATGCTAGGAACGTCAAAAAATGAATTGAAAGCTCAAGAATGTGCACTAGAACTCAATCGACCGAATCCTTCAATGACCCAGAACGATCCGAAACCAAGCCGAAATGATCCCGGATCAAAGAGTAAAGGTTGTTGGTGATGTCGTTAATGCTGGAGGATTGATTTAGGGTTAGATGAGTGTGTTTATGGGATTAGTTTTGGGTATTTCTCTCGGTCTCTCTTCTTCTTCTTCTTCTTTCTTTTTCTCTTCTACTTTTTGTTCTTCTTTTTTCTGTTTCTTGCTTGAGAACCCAAAAGTCCACCTCTCTCTCTCATTTTCTCTCTTTTTTCCGCCTTTCCCTGTCTTCTCTCGTTCCATCAATCAGCAGACTAAAAAATTCTGAAAAGCTACCAAAAACTCTCGCTTGTCAAGATAAGTTGCTTTGCTTTGCAGAGCAACTATTCTTAACCACTAGAGCAAGCCGGCTCCGGTTCAAAAACCAGAGCCGCCGGGTTCTACCAAGAGTTAGGGCGGAATTTTGAAAAGTCGAACATACAGACCAAACCCTAGGAATGATTCGAGAGACCTTTTTCGGGGCGTCAGATTGCGAATAGCCTGGTTTTTAGAACGTTTAAGATTCTCCAAGCAGCATTCTGATCGCTTCCAAACCCCGTTCGAGTCCGTCCGGTCCACAGGTAACTAAGTAATTCTCATCACTGAAGTTGGAAAAAACCTGTGCTCACAGTTGTCTAACAGATTTTAAACTTAATCACTTAAGAATTATAAAGAAAAAGAAGAGAAAAAGAAGTTTGTGCTTGTGTGGTTTTTCTTTCTTTTTCTTCCCTTTTTCCCAATTCTCTCTCTCTCTGATAACTAGAAAACTAGTCCAAAGTCCTCCCCAACCTCTCTCTTTCTTCCCCTTATGTCTGGCTTCCTTGCTGCTAGCCTCGAGCATTAATTGCTCTTTCTTTTTCTTCTTTTTTTTTCTGCTGCAGAGGCATGGGCTTTTGCACCTGGTCCAACATTACAATTGTACGACTGTAATTTAATTACAGTCGCATGACTGTAACGACAGTCTCATGACTGTATATTACAGTCATGTGACATCGCTGCATTTTTTTTTGGAACGGAAAATTCCGGTGCTTACAGCTGCCCCTCGCGTGATTAAATTCGAGACTCGACTCCAGGTCTAGAATACCTAAGGTGATGAATTTGAGAGCACGAATCAAAGCACTGCAGACATAGGAAATAAAACATGCAACTGAGTTGCTGAAGTCTCACTGTCGTGGTAATGCATTGAGTTGATTGGATGGAATAAGATGTTGGAAATGCCCTAGTCCCGAGGCATTGGTCTTTGTATTTGTATTATACATTTATTAGATTTATCTATTATACTCATTTGTGTTATTAATAAAGGCATCAATTCATTTATTATATTTATCTTGTACAATATATTAAATGAAGTATCCAATGGACATATCTATATCCATGATGACAAGTGTCATGCACTTGGCAGTAAGACCATGGATAGGGTAAACGATATGACCATAAATAGATCCGTAGTCTGTTCTAGTCATGGGAATGAATGGAACAAGAGACTATCATTAACCTGGTTGTATGGCGGTGTCTTACCGGTCATTGGACATGGAATGTCAAGCAAGTTAATGGGTACATGTATGGGGGCATGGTACTGGATAGATCCACTAAACGAGTAATCCACATGGTATAGTATCACAAGTGATTCTCGTGTAGTACTTGTATGGATCCTTTGACCTGACCATATGATGGTATTACATGTGAGGTCGCATGCTTAGGGGTACGCCTAAAGGGCCTGTAATAGGGTGCCAAGTATGGGTACTTTCGGATATGTCACTTAGCATGGTAATACTATGGATATGCAGAAGGGATTTGCCACTCAGTAGTCCACTTGGAAGATATCACCGGCCTCTTGATGAGTGTAACTGATAAGAGTGTGACCACACCCAAACAGGTGGGAACTTGTTTGTGAGCTTCAGTGCATTCGAGATCAAGTTAATGTCCGACACAAAAGAGGGTGATCAATCCATGCCTCTGTGTTAGACACCGATATCAATGACATGGGATGTACAAGTTTAAACTACAGGGTTATAATAACAGTTAGACTGCCATCTCCATCTTAATTGGGGGCTGCAGTGGCTTGCTAAAGCCCAACTGCAGTCTGCAGGCCAAAGGCCCGCTGCCAACATAAAGATGGGCCCACGGGATCGTACACATAGAACGACTGAACACAGACTTAAGGAATCACATGTATACTTGGAGTATACACTATGGAGAGAGAGGTGTATATATATTAATTATATTATAAAGATCAATTGGATCGATCCTAATAATAAAATTAATATATTCGATTGGCTCTTCATAATTAATTGGATTAATTATGAGATTATTTCCTAGGTGGAAATATTCATATGTATAGGTTTGCATATGATTTTATTTTGTGAAGATTTAATTTTAATTTGATGGATTAAATTAATTGGTCAAACTAATTTTAATTTAAATGTAAATAATATATTACTTGGTGTAATATATTAAATACATGGGTATATTAAAATTGAGCTTGAAATTAATTTAAACCAGAATAATTAAAATTAGACTGGGCCCAAATTAAAACATGAAAGCCCGCACAGAGTGAAAAGGAGCCAAGCTGGGCCTGAATTCCCCTAGGGGAATTCGGCCACCCTAGGTATAAAAACCTAGGGTGAAAATTTCGACCACCCTAAGTGAAGCACTAAGCCATAGCTGAAATTTTCCTAGCCCCTCTCACCATAGTTTTTGTTTTTCCAATGCTAGCACGGGTCGTGTTTGTTAGGCGTTCGTGTACGAAAACGAGGAGGGAATCTAATTTGATTTCTGCAGTCGTCATCCATCTCTTGAAAGATATATTTAGGGTAAGAATTTAATCTCTTTCTATTTCAATTTTAAGTTTTACAATTTCCACTTCAATTGCTCCTGGGACTGGATTTGAGGAAATCATCGCGTTCTTCCGCTTTTATCGGGTGATTTCTGGTGAAAAATCCCAACAGTGGTATCAGAGTAGGCTTTTGATCCGTGGAAATTGTTAAATTGGTTGAATCCCATGTTTTAAAATTGGAGATTTTTTATTGGGGTTCTTGGTTTGGGTTTAAGATTTTTCCCATTTGTTTTGTACAATTGAAATTAAATTTGCATATAGGTTTATGTTAGTTTAATTTAATTGTATGTTTTGGAATTCTTGGTGAATTTCTTTTTGTTGATGGATGGAATATTTGGTTGATATTTTTTTATTATTATTTCTATTTTAATTAAAAAAAAAATCTGGCTCCCGGGGTGCGGGGTGTAAAGGGGGGGAATACTTTGTAATAGTAGCATGAATAGTGAAAGTGTGATAGGTGAGACATCTTGATGGTTGTTCCTCCCAACCCTGAAAGCGGTATAAGGACTACTATAGGGGGGTGTGGCAGGTCTCAACGAGTGTCAGTTGCACGGTGTTGCTTGGGAGACCAGTGTCAGCCGCACGTGGGTGCTTGTGATTGCCCCATCCGTAGTAGGACCCCCTACTACTACGGGTGGGAACTTGTTTGATGTACTTGTTGTTGATATCTGAATGAAAGCCTTGCGCATCACTTTTCATATGTGTCTCGTGTATGCTTATGTATATGTGGATGAATGCTTATCATTGATTATTCCAATCTAATGTGCCGATATTTCTCATATAGAATGCGGATTGGCCCCGAGCCTATTATAAGCGAATGTTATAACCGGATCTAACCTCATACTTGTCCCTAATGCAGGATTAGTGCATAAAAAGTGTTGGCTGGCTTACTTCTAGAAGTAGACGTAAGCGCCCCACGGTGTCCGAGGATTGAACCCGTGACACGGGGCTGCAGGCGGCGGAATCGCCGCCGACGGCCGCCGCACGCGGCGGGAGCGGCGGCTGCAGCGGGCCAGGCCCAGTGTTTTGGATTTGGAGGGTCTTGGGCCCGGGGCCCAGTTTTGAAATTTTAATTGGTTTTAAAATTCGTGTGTTTAAATTTATGCAATTTAAATGTGTGTGGTTTCTTGAATGAAATTTTATTTTATTCATTTGATATTAATTTTGGAAATTAATATGGTTAATTGAAATTGGTTCAGGTAATTTTGGCACAATTACTTGGACGGCTGAATTGGACCCATGGTTTCCCAATTCCAGTGGGAGCAGTTGGACTGCCTGGGCTGGAGGCCCAAAGCCCGTTAAGGGTTAGAACCATGGTGGGCCAAAAATTGGCGATTTCTTAATAATGGCTTGGACATAAACGAAATGGGCTTAAATCATGCATTATAACATGCTTATGAATTATATGTATTGGATGCATATGTATGATTAAATGTTTGTATGGTTGGATGCTATTGGGCCTTGTACAAGATAGGTTGTATTTTTCTTTTTGGGTAAATATGGCCTGCGTGTCGTTTTCTTTTTTTTTTTTTAATGTAATTTTATTTTATTCAAATATTATGAAATTTGTAAAAGAAGAAGCCCATGGAGTGGTGAGCCCAAGTGGAGGTGCAAGCCCAAGTGGAGGTGCAAGCCCAGAAGGAAAAGATGGAGGCCCACCTGATATTCATTTCTAGTATAGGTTTACTAGAATAATATTAGGATGTAATATAGGCCCATAGCAATCCATTTTACTTTTATTTAATTATGCTTTATGTTTATTTGCATGTATGAATGTATGATCCAATAGCATTTCACCCGCCTTATGTATGTAAGCTATTATAAATTGAATCTAATAACCAAATGGAATTACTAAGTTGCTTAAAAGTGCTTCCCTCATTCAAAACCGACTCGAGGTGGGAATAGGCCAGTTGTAGACCATGCCCTCGCAGGATACACTGGAGTATTGTCACTTTGTATTGGGTTAGAGTATGGGATACTCTAACACTTGAATGGAGGTTTTGACTTAGCGTGGGTAGTAGGATTCTCCTGGCCCTAAGCACAGATGGGTAAGTGCCAACAAGCCCATCAAACCGAGAGTCCCTAGGTTGGGATTAGACGGCGTTCCTACCTAAATAGTTAAGGTATAGTTGTACCAAACCCTCGTTTGGCTATATCTTGATGAAATATGGATCTCGGCCCATGAGCCCAACAACTCGGTTTAAATTAATAACATGATTCATTATTAATTTCATATGGGAATAATAAATTAAAGTCCTCTATTAACACTCTCAATGTTTTTCTGTGTAGAAACTCTCAAATGGCAAACAATAATACCTTATCACTGCGATCTATTCTTGAAAAGGACAAGCTTTCCGGTCCTAACTTTTTAGACTGGTTTAGGAACTTAAGGATTGTTCTAAGACAAGATTCAAAAGAGTATGTACTGGAAAGGCCTGTGCCGGCTGCGCCTCAAGGACGTAATCCACCGGCTGCCCAGCTGGAGGAATGCGAGACGCATGTCAAGGATAATAGGGATGTGACATGCCTTATGTTGGCCTGTATGGTCCCCGAGCTGCAAAAACAGTTTATGGACCATCAAGCCTATGCTATGATAACAACTCTGAACGAGATGTTTCAGGAGCAAGCTCGTCAGGAAAGGTACCTGACCAATAAGGCATTCCACTCTTGTAAGATGGGGGCCAGGAAATCTGTGAGCACACACGTGCTCAAGATGAAGGGCTATTTGGATACTTTGTCCCGTCTCGGATCACCTATCTCTCAAGAGTTGGCGGTGGACACAATCCTTGCATCCTTGCCGGATTCTTATGATCAGTTCATCCTGAACTACAATATGCAAGGGATGAACCGTACTGTCAGTGAGCTACATGGGATGCTTAAGCTCACCGAGCAGTCGATCAAAAAGACTCCACCGATGCTGCTAGTCAACAAGGGGAACCCCTATTGCCAAGGGTAAGGCCAAGGAAAAGGCCAAGGCCAAGGCCAAGGCCAAGAAAGCCAAAGCTAAGAAGGCCAAGGCCCAACCCAAGGCCCAGCAGAAGGCAGGTCCTGAAGATGTCTGTTTCGGGTGTAGACAGGTGGGCCATTAGAAGAGATCGTGTCCCAGGCTGATGGGAGAACAAAGAAGGGGCCAAGGTGCATCCTTTTCAGGTATTTATGTTATAGATATCAACCTTAGTGTTTCAACATCCTGGGTATTGGATACTGGATGTGGTTCTCACATTTTTTGCAATGTGCAGGGACTTAAGAATAGAAGGTCACTGGGGTCGGGAGAGGTGGACTTGCGGGTCAGGAATGGAGCAAGGGTTGCTGCCATAGAGATCGGCGAATACCACCTTATGATGCCCAGTGGATTGGTTTTGATTTTGGAACATTGTTACTTTGTACCTGCTATGTGCAGGAATATTATTTCTGTATCAATGTTGGATATTTCTGGATTTAATTTCACTATTTCTAATGGTAGAATTTCAATATCTAGAGAGGGATTATTTTATGGAGATGCTCTATTAAATAATGGCCTATATATCCTGGACTTAAATGAAACCAATCATATCTATAACATAAACGCTAAAAGGGTTAAGCCTAAGGAACTTAATCCTGTCTACCTATGGCATTGTCGTCTCGGCAATGCAAACGAGAAGCGCATTGCTAGACTTCACAAAGCTGGAGTCCTAGGGTCATTTGACTTGGAGTCAATTGATACATGCGAATCATGTTTACGAGGCAAGATGACAAAGGCGCCTTTTAGCAAGAAGGCTGAAAGGGCCACTGGCTTATTGGACCTAATACATTCAGATGTATGTGGACCTATGAGCGCAGCGACCAGAGGTGGGCATCTGTACTTCGTCACGTTCACGGATGATTTCAGCAGATATGGCTATGTCTATCTGATGAAACACAAGTCCGAGACCCTTGATAGGTTCAAGGAATTTACGAATGAGGTACAGAACCAGCTAGGCAGGAATATCAAAACCCTTTGGTCGGACCGAGGCGGTGAGTATATGAGCCTAGAGTTTGACTCATACTTAAGAGAGCATGGAATAGTTCCACAGCTCACTCCTCCCGGAACACCACAATGGAATGGGGTGTCCGAAAGGAGGAATAGGACCCTGTTGGACATGGTCTGCTCAATGATGAGTCAAGCATCTCTCCCAATTAGTTTCTGGGGACACGCCCTCGAGACAGCAGCTCTCATCTTAAATAATACTCCGACTAAGGCAGTGGAAAAGACCCCATATTAGATATGGATGGGCAAGGAGCCCAATGTGTCTTTCCTAAGGATTTGGCGATGCGAAGCACATGTCAAGAAATTGACTAGTGGCAAGCTGGAGCCCAAAACCGATAAATGCCTATTTGTGGGCTACCCTAGGGAAACCAAAGGGTATTACTTCTACAACCCCGCCGAGAACAAGGTGTTCATGGCAAGGAAGGGGGTCTTTCTAGAAAAGGAGTTCCTTTCCAAGAAAGACAGTGGGAGCAATGTTGAACTCAGGGAAGTTCAAGGTCCACAAGCTCCTGAAGAGGACAACTCGGAGGCCCAGGTGGAGCTTCCACAAGGGGAAGCACCGACCCAGGCCACACAAGAAGCTAGAAGGTCTGGTAGGGATCGTCGGGAACCGGAGAGGTATGGTTTCCTCATCACCGATGATCAAACTCTTCTCATCTGGGATGAGGAAGAACCCAAAACCTACCAGAAAGCTATGGCTAGTCCACAATCTGCGAATTGGCGTAAAGCCATGAAGGCAGAAATGCAATCTATGTACGATAACCAAGTTTGGAACTTGGTTGATCCACCTCCAGGTGCTAAGGTAATAGGTTGCAAGTGGTGCTACAAGCTAAAAGCTGATAATACCTTCAAGGGGCGTCTGGTTGCAAAAGGTTTCAGACAAGTCCATGGAATAGACTATGATGAAACTTTCTCACCAGTAGCCATGCTCAAATCCATCAGGATACTGCTGGCCATAGCCGCATGGTATGACTATGAGGTATGGCAGATGGATGTCAAAACCGCTTTCCTTAATGGAAAGCTACTCGAGGATGTGTACATGACACAACCTGAGGGTTTTGTCGATCCAAAGTATTCGGGAAGGGTATGCAAACTTCAAAGGTCCATTTATGGACTGAAGCAAGCATCCCGAAGTTGGAATCTAAGATTCAATGAGGCAATAAAGGAATATGGCTTCATAAAGAATCAAGATGAGCCTTGTGTGTATAAGAGGACTAGTGGGAGCATTGTCACATTCTTGGTACTTTATGTAGACAACATCCTACTCATTGGAAGCGACATACCTACACTGCAAGGTATAAAGCAGCGGCTGAGTAAGTGCTTCGCAATGAAGGACTTAGGCGAGGCTGAGATGATCCTAGGGATCAGGATCTACAGGGATAGATCAAATCGGCTTCTGGGCCTAAGTCAGGCTTCGTACATTGACAAAGTTCTGAAAAGGTTCAGCATAGACCGGGCCAAGAAAGGTTTCTTGCCAATGGGCCATGGGCTGAAACTTAGTAAGAAACACTGTCCTAAAACAAGGGAGGACAGGGAGAACATGAAATTGGTTCCATATGCTTCGGCTATAGGATCAATTATGTACTCCATGTTATGTACGAGACCTGATGTCACCTTTGCACTCAGTATGATGAGCCGATACCAGTATGATCTCGGGGAGGATCACTGGAAAGCTGTCAAGGTGATCCTCAAGTACCTTAACCGGACTAAGGATAGCTTCTTAGTGTATGGTGGTCAGGAAGTGCTATCAGTTACAGGGTATACTGATGCGAGCTACCAGACCGACCAGGATGAGTGCCAGTCGCAGTCTGGGTATGTATTTTTGCTGAATGGTGGTGCTGTAAGCTGGAGGAGCTTAAAGCAGCCAACCATAACGGACTCTACAATAGAAGCTGAGTACATCGCTGCGTGTGATGCGGCTAAGGAAGCTGTATGGATGAAGAAGTTTATCACTGAGTTGGGAGTAGTGCCAACTATCCAGGACCCAGTTGATATCTTCTGTGACAACAATGGGGCCGTTGCACAAGCTAAGGAGCCCTGGTCACACAAGAACACAAAGCACGTGCTCAGAAAGTTTCACCTCATACGAGAAATCGGGGAGAGAGGTGACATTGCATTGCACAGAGTGGACACCGAGGATAATGTCACAGATCCGTTGACCAAGGCGCTGGCTCAGCCCAAGCACGAGGGTCATACTAGGTCTATAGGGATTAGGCCCATGCCTAGTTGGAACTAGTGCAAGTGGGAGATTGTTGGAAATGCCCTAGTCCCGAGGCATTGGTCCTTGTATTTGTATTATACATTTATTGGATTTATGTATTATACTCATTTGTGTTATTAATAAAGGCATCAATTCATTTATTATATTTATCTTGTGCAATATATTAAATGAAGTATCCAATGGACATATCTATATCCATGATGACAAGTGTCATGCACTTGGCAGTAAGAACATGGATAGGGTAAACGATATGACCATAAATAGATCCGTAGTCTGTTCTAGTCATGGGAATGAATGGAACAAGAGACTATCATTAACCTGGTTGTATGGCGGTGTCTTACCGGTCATTGGACATGGAATGTCAAGCAAGTTAATGGGTACATGTATGGGGGCATGGTACTGGATAGATCCACTAAACGAGTAATCCACATGGTATAGTATCATAAGTGATTCTCGTGTAGTACTTGTATGGATCCTTTGACTTGACCATATGATGGTGTTACATGTGAGGTCGCATGCTTAGGGGTACGCCTAAAGGGCCTGTAATAGGGTGCCAAGTATGGGTACTTTCGGGTATGTCACTTAGCATGGTAATACTATAGATATGCAGAAGGGATTTGTCACTCAGTAGTCCACTTGGAAGATATCACCGGCCTCTTGATGAGTGTAACTGATAAGAGTGTGGCCACACCCAAACAGGTGGGAACTTGTTTGTGAGCTTCAGTGCATTCGGGATCAAGTTAATGTCCGACACAAAAGAGGGTGATCAATCCATGCCTCTGTGTTAGACACCGATATCAATGACATGGGATGTACAAGTTTAAACTACAGGGTTATGATAACAGTTAGACTGCCATCTCCATCTTAATTGGGGGCTGCAGTGGCTTGCTAGAGCCCAACTATAGTCTGCGGGCCAAAGGCCGGCTGCCAACATAAAGATGGGCCCAGGGGATCGTACACATAGAACAACTGAACACAGACTTAAGGAATCACATGTATACTTGGAGTATACACTATGGAGAGAGAGGTGTATATATATTAATTATATTGTAAAGATCAATTGGATTGATCCTAATAATAAAATTAATATATTCGATTGGCTCTTCATAATTAATTCGACTGATTATGAGATTATTTCCTAGGTGGAAATATTCATATGTATAGGTTTGCATATGATTTTATTTTGTGAAGATTTAATTTTAATTTGATGGATTAAATTAATTGGTCAAACTAATTTTAATTTAAATGTAAATAATATATTACTTGGTGTAATATAGTAAATACATGGGTATATTAAAATTGGGCTTGAAATTAATTTAAACCAGAATAATTAAAATTAGACTGGGCCTAAATTAAAACATGGAAGCCCGCACAGAGTGAAAAGGAGCCAAGCTGGGCCTGAATTCCCCTAGGGGAATTCGGCCATCCTAGGTATAAAAACCTAGGGTGAAAATTTCGGCCACCCTAAGTGAAGCACTAAGCCATAGTCGAAATTTTCCTAGCCCCCTCTCACCATAGTTTTTGTTTTTCCAACGCTAGCACGGGTCGTATTTGTTAGGCGTTCGTGTACGAAAATGAGGAGGGAATCTAATTTGATTTCTTCAGTCTTCATCCATCTCTTGAAAGAGATATTTCGGGTAAGAATTTAATCTCTTTCTATTTCAATTTTAAGTTTTACGATTTCCACTTCAATTGCTCCTGGGACTGGATTTGAGGAAATCATCACGTTCTTCCGCTTTTATCGGGTGATTTCTGGTGAAAAATCCCAACATAAGCCGATACCGGGTCTATGTTACCCGAGGCAAGGATTTTGCTGGGGATTTGAATTAGCTTCAAAGATCTAGGATCTTGCTTCAATTGATTTTCAAGAATCCGAAATTTGACTTGGGCGGTTTTCAATGATTAAGAATCAGGCTTGAAGAGGTTTCAAGGATCTAAAATCATGCTTGAGGAGGTTTGTCAAGGATCATGAATTAGGCTTGAAGGAGTTTCAAGGATTCAAAATCATGCTTGGGAAGGTTTGTCAAGGATTGGGAATCATGCTTGAAGAAGTTCAGGATTCGAAATCATGCTTGGGGAATCTGCAAGGATTGGGAATCATGCTTGAAGAAGTTTCAAGGATCCAAAATCAAGCTTGAGGGGTTTGCAAGGATTGGGAATCATGCTTGAAGGAGTTCAAGGATTCGAAATCTAGCTTGGAGAGGTTTCAAGGATTAAGAATCAGGCTTGAAGAGGTTTCAAGGATTCAAAATCATGCTTGGGGAATCTGCAAGGATTGGGAATCATGCTTGAAGAAGTTCAAGGATTCGAATTCTGGCTTGGAGAGGTTTTCAAGGATTGAGAATCATGCTTGAAGGAGTTTCAAGGATTCAGAGGTGTTTATCAAGGATTAAGAATCTAGCTTGAAGGAGTTCAAGGATTCAAAATCTAGCTTGAGAGGTTTGCAAGGATTGGGAATCATGCTTGAAGAAGTTCAAGGATTTGAAATCTAGTTTGAGTGGTGGGAGTTTAGGAGTGATAATTTTGGAATCAGGTTGAGAATAAGTATTTATTCCTTGATCGATAATTTTGGAAGCAAAAATTTTTGCCCCTTCGATCAAGAATAAATACAACTAGATTACTTTGCCCCTGGGAACTCGAGGTGTTAAGGCTTGGGCCCACACGGCTTTGACTTGTCTCTTGAGACCTGGTGAATGCCCAAGTGTTGGACTATTTCTACTTTGAGAGTGGCCTTGATCTGAGACAGCCCGATGATGGTGGCGAGTACTCGTACCTAGATTGGTTGAGATGTATGTATGCATGTGAATTGTGTGTATGTTTTGAATGCTTGCATGTGCATGTGGTAATACGTGCATGTGCAAATGATGCTGGGAAATGCATTTCTCATCATTCATCCAGCCTTGAAATGCTGTGCTCTTGCTGGGGAGATCGAGTCACACCTCCGGCTAGGGAAAGTACCCCACGCTTATGGCTGATCTAGCTGGAGAGCATATCCTTTATGTGATATGATTCTCGTACTCCTTTTGGAGATATGCGGGGATATGCAATGGCTGTTAGGGAAGTCCGATGACAGTTGAAGAGAAAGTAGTGACGTTCTTTGTGATGGTTCAGCTGGAGAGTAGTGCAGAGGATCCTGCTAGAAAATAGTAAAGGAGTTCCCGCTGGGAAATGGTAGAAGGGATCTTCACTGGGGAATGAAAGTGTCTTCGCTGGAGAATGACAAGAGTGTCTTGTCTTTCTATGTCTAGGAATGATGAATCTGAATGTGCTCTAAATTTTGCCTGAATTGCCCAATGTGAGTTTTCAGTTCAGCGAGCTGCTCTAACTTTTGCCTGAGGTGCCCTTTCGGTTTTCACCTCAGTGAGCCTTTTTGAAGGTGCTCTAACTTTTGTTTAAGCTGCCCAATGTGGGTTTTCAGCTTAGCGAGCTGCTCTAATTTTTGCCTGAAGCACCTTTTCGGTTTTCACCTCAGTGAGCTTTTTTTTTAGTGTAACACATGTTAGCGAAAAATGTGCACAACCACGTATGATGCATGATGCGGATTCAATTCCAAGCAGAATAGGGACATTTAAATGAACAGAGCAAGGCATTCATTCATTCATTCATTGATAATGTTTTAGCATAATGCACATCATCGACGAAGTGAAATTAAGAACGGAATCAGCAATGGTCTCCGCCTTGATTGAATTCACGACTGCCACCAACTGGTCTTTGCAGATTTTTCACCTGGCGATGCTCACCTCACTGTCCTAACTTTTACGTGGACCGCCTTTTTGGTTTTCGGTCCACCAGACTATTCTCTTTTTTTTTGTTAGCCCGTCCGGGTTGATGGGATCGACCGCTTGGTCTCTCTTCTCCTTGGTGGAACCATTCCACCTTGAAGGTCGATGGCTATGGTGTTCCCCTAGTGATTGCTTTGATACTGATCTGGGCTTTTGCAAGGCGAATAATGACATGTCAATCTATTTTGATGGATAGAGTTCCTTTTGACAGATCTGTTGATTGCTCCCGTCACCCCACCGGCCCGTGGATGATATGGAGTTAACAATCGATGCCTCAGCCCTTTATTCTGGAACACATGTGCCGTTGCCCCTTGAAACCTTGGTCTCCTCTTGGTCATGACGGAACACGAAATTCTGTGTCATGTAGATGTGTTCTTCTTCATAAATATGGGCGCACGTTTGTTTTTTTGTTTTTTTTAGGGGCTGTGACATCATGGTCGACTCCGTTTTCATCCATGTTAGGTGGTTGATAGTTAGGTCTGTGAACTGATGTCTACTTGTAGTGAATAGTCTTGTTTTCCAGACGGCATCAGTTTCTTCTTTTGTGGTTTCCCCTCTTCGTTTGATCTTGGTCCATGGAGTTCTGCCCAGCTGATTTCGCCCTTAAATCTTTTGGAGTCTGGCATTTGGTAACTTCTCTGTCGATCCCTAGTCATATTGTGATAGGATCGGGCAAGGCTTGTTATATGCTTTTGGATGTTTTCTCTCTATTTTGTTTATTTTCAGACGTGAAGTCTTTCAAGACAGATACCATTTTTGGTCCTCATCTGTTTTTAAATTCATTTCATGCAATGATACGTCATGTATGCTAAAGACATTAAATGAATGTTTGTATGCATACACAGTATTCTGTCCAGAAAATATCGCACAAGTAACTGGAATCAAATTGTATAACATTAAATGCCTCGTGGGCTAAATTGTTCACAAAACAGAGAAGAAATCAAAAGCAGATACATTAAGATAGTTATCATCCTCCACATATGGAGGATCTTCTTTTGCTGCTACATCATCTCCTTAACAGCTTGAACGCATGGGTCAGTCGAAGCTGGGCAATGGATTGTTCTGAACACTAGGCTTCAAAGGTGGTTCTACAATCTTTCCTTCAGCGATCAGTTGTCGGATAGCCCTCAGTAGCTGCATGCAGTCATTCGTATGGTGCCCCAATGTCACGTGATAGGAACAGAACTTGCCCTTGTCCGTTTCAGCCGGCTTTTCGAACGGCTTTAGAGAAAATAAGAGGTCGCCGTTCCTCCATTTCCCGAAAATCTTGGCCAAAAAAAGAGTCCAAGGGGATAGGCCTCGATTTTGTACATTTCCCTCTTGGCTGCCTTGCTGCTGGGACACAACGACAACTTCAGTTGGCTTGTCTTTTGAGGATTGCCCACCTTTATCCATAGATCCAAAACTGGATCCGCTGCCTGATCCAGTGGCAGTTACTGGTCAATACCCAAGACCATACCCGGAGCTCCTGCCATGCTTTTGGTTCGCTGCCTTTTCTTCTTCATCCCTCTCGATTTTCATGGCCATGCTATACACTTCATTGAGCTCACTAAAGGAATGGAATTTCATGTTGTTTCGAAAGATGTCCCTACTCCCATCAATCAACTTCTGAATCAGTTCATCTTCATCGGGGTGGTTCTTTAGCAGAATCATTTTGTTCATCCATTTCTGGTAATAGGCATCAAAGGATTCATTTTGCTGTTGCTTAACCCTTTCCAGATCATACAGCTTCATCTGGATCTTGGTATTGAAGCTATAGTATTTGATGAATGACACTGACAGGGCCTCCCAGTCCGACTGCACATCTTCAAACAAGGAGTTGTACCAATTTAGGGCTCCCCCTTCCAGCGTGGTTGGGAAGAAGTTAACCAACTGTTGTTTGGTGGCACCCGTAGTCAGTATGATTCTTACATAAAGGTTCACATGGGCCTCCGGCGAGCCAATCCCTTTGTAGGAAGGGACTGTAGGCCCTTGAAATCCAATGGGAAAGGTCTCAATGCCCTTATTGATCATTGCATCTACATCCACTCCTCTTTTGGAGCCCAGGCTGATGTTGGCCCCTTTCTTTAGTTCAGCCACTGCCTCCTCCAATTTCGAGCATTTTGCCTTCATCTTTCTTTCCATGGCTGCCTCTATTTCCTGCAGCTTTTCCAGACTAAACGAGGTATCACCACCCTATTAGGATGATTCGGCCTCCTTCTCTTTTTCGGCCCTACTTCTGCCAGTTTCTCCGACTTCTCTCACTACAGCCCGTATTTCCTCCTTGAGCATGTCACGGAAATCTTGTGATTTCTTGAAATCCTTTAAAACGTCAGCGAGGTTTGGTGTAGGATTAGCCATCTCCACTTCTTCCCCATAATCAGAATCACTTCCCGTCTCAACTGTTATTCATTCCCCAGCAGCCCTCAAAGCCTGAGATCTTGTCCAAGGTCGCTCCATCTTATTCTGCTTGGGATCATACGGGAAAATTTTAGGGTCATGCATGAAATGGCATGGTGACATGAAGAGTAAGGCATTAAAAGTGCTTGTGATGAATGAATGGAGTGAGGCTATGAATGAAATGATGGTATGAATGATTTTCTTTTATTCTTTTTCTTTTTTTTGGGACATCCCAAGAACACCCCATGCTATGCAAATATGTCACTTATGGACCACCACACGGACAGAGGTTCGGCGCCTTTGGGGCACCAAATGAATTCATGGAATGTTCGCGTGTGTGCCGACACATGAACAGAGTTTCGACGCTTTGTAGGTCTATGAGATGATATGAAATGGTCGCATGGGACCGCCCTTGGACAGAGTTCTTATGCTTTTGAGCATATGATATGAAATGATGTTATGAGGGAGTCATGTGTAACAGGGACACGGACAAAGATTCGGCATTCGGGGAACACCTTTCATGATTTGGAATGTTATGAAATGCCCCTACATGCGTACTAATTCAGCACTCGGGGAGCACCTCGAATGGTGTAATAATATCATGAAGTAATCTGATGTGGATCACAATGTTATATGATGTTTGTGATAAGTGAGCATGATGTCATGAAGCGCATGGTGTGAATGGTCACACGGAAATATACCTAAGACCATTGTGGTCTCTATTGAATGAAATAATTTAATGGAATGGCCGAATGCAATCCGGTGCATTGGCAAAACACGGGTAATTTGGAATACCCGATATGTTATGAAATGAAATGATCGTGGTGGGCGTCCATTGGATTGTCCTTAACTTAACTAGAATGATATGAATGCTTATGTCAGACAAAATGCAAATGCCTACATAAAAAATGTGGTTAGGATGCATGACACACGAAATGATGTCGTGTATATTTCGTGGAAATGTCACACGCGAGATGTAGATGGCACACGAATAAAATGTCATGGCTGCATGAAAATGTGATTAGTGTCACACATATGTCGATGCTTGAAAATGGCTGTATAAAGATGTGGTTAGAATGGCACGCGAAAGCCATGCATGTTTAATGCTTCGTGAAGAAATCAAATAGAAAACACCACAGAACAAACGTTAGCACACTCAAAATATGCGCTCCCTTCCAACCTTATTTCTCCTTTTGATTGGTCTCGCATTCTTCCAAGGTGTTGGATATCTTTGGCATCAACGGGGGATACCAAAGGCACACGCTCAATGTTCATTTTGAATTTAAGTTTTGGTAATCCTAGGGGAAGTTGCCAAGCCATTACATGTGGGCCAAAGTCAAAACCAAGGGTCGTACAGGTTTCCATAGTGAGTATACACTTCCCCACCGTAGAACACGATGTAAGGTCATGTGGGGCTATGAGTGGTTTACCCCATCGGGTGTCTCCAATCCTGGCGGAAGAGGTAGCCCACCTTCTTGGGTAAACCGGGGTTGATAAGTGTGTTGGAGGGATTGAGAAGAAGAAAATGTCATGATATGCAATGTGCAAATAAATATGGTAATATGAACTAGTGAAGTGACTGCAAGCGAGGTCTTATTCGGTAGTTGCATAAGTTCCTTAAGTTTTTATGAAAGCTTTTAGAAACTATTCCCTAGCAGAGTCGCCACTGTGAGCGGATGACCTTTTAAAAAAAGGGACGCAGTGAAGCGAACCGAGGAAAAAGAAGATTATTATAGATTATTTTGGAAAACGGGTTTTGTTTATCTTGAGTTAAAAAATTGTGGATTTAACTTGGAAATTCCTTTATAGATAATATTTTCCCATTTTTAACTTAAAGACCTCGAAACTTAAATCATGAGATCAGTGACAGAGTCGCCACCCGAATCAGCTCATCCGGGAATTTTCGATACAGCTCCCTATCGAGGACAGACTGCTATACCTAATCCAGAGATTTAGGGTTCGGGCAAATAGCTTACTTAACCTCTAGCTTGCTTTCACTTTACATTTTATATTACCATATTTAAATCGCTTTATTATCTTTTCCTAATCCCAATTTGTTTATTTTAATTATCCGATGCCAAAACAAAATGTAGGAAATTAATTGCGGGAAATTAAATCATTCATTCAAAATATACAAAAAGATAAAAAATAAAAAATAAAGGCCTGATTATACAACCCAATTGAATAAAAAATAAAAACTCTCGTCCTCACATTACAATCGCCTAAAATACACGATTTATCTAAAAAATATAATCGCCTAGGATACACGAATAAATCTATTAAATACATCAAAAACAAAAATAAAAAGCTGCAAAATAGAGGGTTAGCACAATAAACGGCACGCCACAAATAGGACTCAAATAGACAGAATTGGGAATTTAGAAATTGGGGGCATGCATTTTGGGGGATAACCGGGCTGGCTCGGGTAGCCGGCCCGGTTAGACATGGAAACATTTTGAAACGTCCCTGTATTTTGGTTTTGTGAGAAAATCATTTTGAAAACAATTTATTTTTCGGTTTACATTAATTTAGCATGTGAGGAGGGTCGGTTTTCGAGAGAATCGGGTCTCCGTCGTGGTATTGTTCTAAATGCAAATGCACTGAAAATTAAATCTAAGGTAGTGAATGCACACAACAAAATTCATTTTTGGTGATTTTGGGTTTTCTGAATTTTAAGGGATTTTTAGAAATTTTTTGGGATTATTCTGGAAATTCTGCTCTTGGACGCCCATTATAGTCATGCGACTATAACTATGGTCGTACGATTGTAATTACAGTCGTGCGATTGTAAATCATTCCAACTTCAGAATTTCGCCTAAGTTTATTCAAAATAAAACTGAAAGAAAACAACTGAAACACCTTTCATGATTTGGAATGTTATGAAATGCCCCTACATGCGTACTAATTCAGCACTCGGGGAGCACCTTGAATGGTGTAATAATGTCATGAAGTAATCCGATGTGGATCACAATGTTATATGATGTTTGTGATAAGTGAGCATGATGTCATGAAGTGCATCGTGTGAATGGTCACACGGAAATATACCTAGGACCATTGTGGTCTCTATTTGAATGAAATAATTTAATGGAATGGCCGAATGCAATCTGATGCGTTGGCAAAACACGGGTAATTTGGAATACCCGATATGTTATGAAATGAAATGATCGTGGTGGGCGTCCTTTGGATTGTCCTTAACTTAACTAAAATGATATGAATGCTTATGTCACACAAAATGCAAATGCCTACATAAAAAATGTGGTTAGGATGCATGACACACGAAATGATGTCGTGTATATTTCGTGGAAATGTCACACATGAGATGTAGATGACACACGAATAAAATGTCATGGCTGCACGAAAATGTGATTAGTGTCACACATATGTGGATGCTTAAAAATGGCTTTATAAAGATGTGGTTAGAATGGCACGTGAAAACCATGCATGTTTGATGCTTCGTGAAGAAATCAAATAGAAAACACCACAGAAAAAACGTTAGCACACTTAAAATATGCGCTCCCTTCCAACCTCATTTCTCCCTTCGATTGGTCTCGCATTCTTCCAAGGTGTTGGATCTCTTTGGCATCAATGGGGGATACCAAAGGCGCACACTCAATGTTCATTTTGAATTTAAGTTTTGGTAATCCTAGGGGAAGTTGCTAAGCCATTACATGTGGGCCAAAGTCAAAACCAAGGGTCGTACAGGTTCCCATAGTGAGTGTACACTTCCCCATCGTAGAACACGATGTAAGGTCATGTGGGGCTATGAGTGGTTTACCCCGTCAGGTGTCTCCAATCCTGGCGGAAGAGGTAGTCCACCTTCTTGGGTAAACCGGGGTTGATAAGTGTGTTGGAGGGATTGAGAAGAAGAAAATGCCATGATATGCAATGTGCAAATAAATATGGCAATATGAACTAGTGAAGTGACTACAAGCGAGGTCTTATTTCGGTAGTTGCCTAAGTTCCTTAAGTTTTATGAAACTTTTAGAAACTATTCCCCAGCAGAGTCGCCACTGTGAGCGGACGACCTTTTAAAAAAAGGGACGCGGTGAAGCGGACTGGGGAAAAAGAAGATTATTATAGATTATTTTGGAAAACGGGGTTTTGTTTATCTTGAGTTAGAAAATTATGGATTTAACTTGGAAATTCCTTTGTAGAAAACATTTTCCCATTTTTAACTTAAAGACCTCAAAACTTAAATCCTGAGATCAGTGACAGAGTCGCCACCCGAATCAGCTCATCCAGGAATTTTCGGTATAGCTCCCTACCGAGGATAGACTGTTGTACCTAATCCAGAGATTTAGGGTCCGGGCAAATAACTTACTTAACCTCTAGCTTGCTTTCACTTTACAATTTATATTACCATATTTAATTCGTTTTATTATCTTTTCTTAATCCCAATTTGTTTATTTTAATTATCCGATGCTAAAACAAAATGCAGGAAATTAATTATGGGAAATTAAATAATTCATTCAAAATATACAAAATAATAATAATAATAATAATAAAGGCCTGATTATACAACCCAATTGAATAAAAAATAAAAACTCTTGTCCTCACTTTACAATCGCCTAAAATACACAATTTATCTAAAAAATACAATCGCCTAGGATACACGAATGAATCTATTAAATACATTAAAAATAAAATAAAAAGCTGCAAAACAGAAGGTTAGCACAATATATGGCACGCCACAAATAGGACTCAAATAGACAGAATTGGGAATTTAGAAATTGAGGGCATGCATTTTGGGGGATAACCGGACTGGCTCGGGTAGTCGGCCCGGTTAGACCTGGAAAACATTTTGAAACGTTCTTGTATTTTGGTTTTGTGAGAAAATCATTTTGAAAACAATTTATTTTTCAGTTTACATTAATTTAGCATGTGAGGTGGGTCGGTTTTTGGGAGAATCTGGTCTCCGTCGTGGTATTGTTCTAAATGCAAATGCACTGAAAATTAAATCTAAGGTAGTGAATGCACACAAGAAAAATCATTTTTGGTGATTTTGGGTTTTTTGAATTTTTAGGGATTTTTAGAAATTTTTAAGGATTATTCTGGAAATTCTGCTCTTGGACGCGCATTACAGTTGTGCGACTGTAAATCATTCCAACTTCAGAATTTCGCCAAAGTTTATTCAAAATAAAACTAAAAGAAAACAGCTAGAAACCAAGAACACTCGTACTACTGTATTTACAGTCGTACGACTGTTCATCAACTCAAGAACAGTGGTACGGCTGTTCTTGATTTCCAGAAACAGAAAACGAGAAAATTGAAATAAAATGCACAAAAACGCACCAATTCACCCAGAAAGCATGAAAAATAGAGGGAATGAAGAGTGTTCACCTTTTTGGTGCTTATCCACTGTAGGATTGACCCCTGGCGTCGCTCCAACCCACTTGAATTTGCACTTTTTCCTCTTGAGTCAAGATTGTGAAGTTATGTCCAAATTCTCCAAAATGCTTGGGAATCTTAGGGTTTCTAGTTCGAAATTGATTGAATTTAGAATGTTAAGTTATTAACCTATTGTTGTCTAATAGATTTTAAACTTAATCACTTAAGAATTATAAAGAAAAAGAAGAGAAAAAGTAGTTTGTGTCTGTGTGGTTTTTCTTTCTTTTTCTTCCCTTTTTCCCATTTCTCTCTCTAAATTCTCTCTCTCTGTGAAAACCAGAAAACCAGTCCAAAGTCCTCCCAAACCTCTCTCTTTCTTCCCCTTATGTCTGGCTTCCTTGCTGCTAGCCCCGAGCATTGCTCTTTCTTTTTCTTTTTCTTTTTTTTTTTTTTTCTGCTGCAGAGGTATGAGCTTCTGCACCTTCTCCAACGTTACAATCGTACGACTGTAATTTAATTACAGTCGCACGACCGTATATTATAGTCACGTGACACCGTTGCATTTTTTTTGGAACGGAAAATTCCGGCGCACAATTTGTTATTGTTATTTTATTATTTTAGCATTTATTTATGTTAGTAACTAAATAATATTAATAATAATAATATCCGTATATGAAAATATTAATTTATTAGAGAAGTTGAGAAATTGAGATAATAGTTAATTATTTGGTAAAATAAGGGTAAGAATTGGTGATTTTTTTTTTCTTTTTTGTTTTTATCAAATTTAATATAGGAATGGGAATCAATATTGATTAATGGGAAGAGAGGGGAGAATGAGTGATTCCTACAAATGGGGGAATGAGATTCCTATTACCTAGACATAGCCACTGTTCATGAACCTCTGGTTCAGGTTCATGAACCGCCGGTTCAGGTTCAAGAAATCCTTGAACCTTAACCTTAACCTTCAAAAGGGATGAACCGCTTGTCCGGTCCAGTCCGATTCATGTTCAGGGTTTGACCAGGGTTTGACAAGGTTCAGACAAGGTTCAAGTTCGGTCCGGTTCAGGTTCAACCCTTTTCAATAAACATTGAGAATTTAATTTCTGTGTGATTTCGATATAGACATTTCTCGATAAATTATTAATATATATATATAAAAAATAATTGTAAAATGTAAATGAAAGTGTGAAAAAATTGGATATAATAGAGAGAAAGAGAGAGTGTAAAGAATTGTGTGAAAAAATTAAAAGGAGGATAAGGTATTTATAGGGAGAAAATTTAAAAGAAAAAAAAAGCAAATCCAACCGTTGGCAACAACGGTTGGATTGCATTTAAATTGGGAAAGAGAGACGTTGAACGTCTCTTTTTCCCAATTTAAGAAAACATGAGACATAATACCAACGTCTCTTTCTGGATTTTAAATTCCTTCAAACCACCGGTCAACCAGCGGTTTGAAGGTTAATCAAACCAACAACCCTGAACCTCAACCTTATTTCCTTTTGAACCTCTGGTTTCGGTCCGATCCGGTCCGGTCCCGTTCAGGGTTTGACCTGTTTTAACCCGGTCCGCTCCGGTCCTGTTACCGGTTCAGGTCCTATTTGGCCATGTCTACTATTACCTAAATGATTTTGTTAAACCAAACCATAGCAAAGGGAATTAGTGATTCCCATTTCCATTCCCCACTACTTTTCTAGCTAACCAAACACCCCCTAAGTGAATATTCAAGCTCCTGTGTCAGAAGTTCTCAAGTTTACAGACAAATGTTAGATATCAACCATGTGGACAAAGAAATAAGAAAGTTCAAGGTTGATGTTTGAGCTTAATTGATTTTGAGTTTTGGGACTCATGGACTCGTAGTGTTTTTGTCTCTTAATCAAAGTTTGTATTTTCTTGGAGTCACGAAGAAGAGCTGGAGGTTTTTGCTTTGAACGTGAATATTGGAAGATAGTTTTGATTTTTGAAACAAGTCTATACATGGAAAATTTAATTAATTAATTTTTTTGTATATATTTTTACACTATGTTGGCTTCAATTTTAGTTTCATATTTGGGGTTGCGTCAGTGGTTGTATCCTTTTGTTCGAAGGGGTTGAGTGATGGTATGACAACTCCAAAATATATTAATTTTATTGTTTTTTTACTAAAAAAAAAAAAATGCTACATTGAGATAGTATTTCATGATAAAAATAATAGTACACATTTTATTATGCTTTGGCCTATAAATAAAGTATATACATTATAATTATCAACTCTAGTCGTAAAATATTAATGTCGAGATTAATTAATTATACCTTATTCTTATATACAAATATAAAGTATATAATGTGATATAATTAATAAAAACATATCAATTTCTAATGGCACAAAAATAAATAATTTTAATTAATCATAAACAAAAAAATGTAAAAGAAATGTTTGATATATCAATCCACCTTTAGTAGAGATGGATTGGAAGGGGGCTTTACCCCTAGGACCTAGGTTCGAACTCCAAATCCCTCACCTATAAAAAAAAATGAAATTTAGATTTAATAAGGCATAATATATCATAAAACTTATAATATTATATAGGAGATTTTATAAAAATATATACAAAAATAGGGTTTGTTTACAAAAATACATTTCAAGGAGAATTTTGTAAAAATATTTTCAAAATTTTTCAAAATTACAAAGATACATGAAAAGCTTTTCAATAATACCTTCTCTATTTTGTCCATTTTTCTCTATCCTCATTTATAATTTTAATGTAATCTCGTATTTATTTCACAACCCATTTTTTTTTCATCATGCGGCTTTGGAAAGTTTTTTTCATTTTTTTTTTCTCCTCAGAAACGAGATCCATATATATATATATTTTTGATTTTCTTTTTCACCTTTAGTTTTTTTATAAATAGTGTATAAACAATGTATAAATACAATATATAGCATAAAAAATTGTATAATCAATGTATGTGACAATGAAAAACATATATAATAACAATAAAAAACTGTTAGAACTTGTTTATACATTGATTATACCATTTGATACACTGATTATATCTTAATTGTACCTTTTAATTCACTGGTTATACCTTAGTTACACTTACTGATACAGTGATGAACTGATTATACCTTAGTTATACATTCTGATACACTAATTATACCTTATTATACCTTCTGGTACGCTTATTATACCTTATTTATACTTTGTTTAAGCATTATAGTGTATAAGCAATTTATAACAGTGTATAACTAAGGTATAATCAATTCAATAAGGTATCTTAATGTATAATTAAGATATAATTATTGTTGTACCTTAGTTATACCTTTGTACAATTGTTATACATTTGTTATACCTTAAAATACATTATTACAATAATTATACTTTAGTTATACCTTCTGATACACTGATTATACCTTAGTTATACTTACTGATAGACTGATTATACCTTAGTTGTACCTTCTAATACACTGATTATATCTTATTATACCTTTTGATACACTGATTATACCTTATTTATACATTGTTTATACCTTATTTATACATTAAAGCATTGTAGTGTATAGACAATGTATAAGTAGCTTATAACAGTGTATAGGCAATGTATAATAATATATAGACATTGTATAATAGCGTATTTATAACTTTTGTAAATATTATGCCTCAGTTATACCTTGCGATACTCTTATTATGCCTTAGTTATATCTTTGTACAACTGTTATATCTTTGTTAGACCTTTGATACTCTTATTATACTTTAGTTAGACCTTTGATACTTTTATTATACATTAGTTATACCTTTGTACAATTGTTATACCTTAGTTATACCTTTGTACAATTGTTATACCTTAATTGTACTTTTGATATTCTTATTATACCTTTTTACAAGTGTTATACCTTAGTTATACATTTGATACTCTTATTATACCGTACTTATACCTTTGTACAATTGTTATATTTTAGTTATACCTTTGTACAACTGTTATACCTTAGTTATTCCTTCGATACTCTTATTATACCTTTATGCAACTGTTATACTTTATTTATACATTCGATACTTTTATTATACCTTAGTTTATACCTTTATACAACTGTTGTACCTTAGTTATACCTTTTGATACCATGTGATTGATACCTTAGGAAAAAAATATGAAAAAAATATATCTATATGGAACTCATTTCAAAGAGAAAAAAAATAAAAAAAAACTTTTTAAAGTCACATGACAAAAAAATAAACGAATTGAGGGATAAATGTAAAATTAAATTAAAAGTATAAAGAGAAGAAAGAGAAATATGGATAAAGTAGGGAAGAAATTGTTGATTTGTTTAGAATCGTTTTTTGCAAGGAAAATATATATAAAAATTATAAATTAAGAAAAAAAGGCAATTGAACAATTATGAAAGCAAAAAAAGGTAAAAAGTAATTTTGAAAAGGTAGAGTCCAAAACAAAATTTAAAACAGAGGTATTTTTGACTATTTCCCTATTATATATGATAAAAACCAAGCATGTAGACTACGGCTCCTAGGTGTAGTACCGTCCCTAGCTTGTATAAGTTGGGCCTGAGCTGGTTATAAAAAAAAAGGGGGGTTTTACAAAAATACTTACACTTTGGCACCCGCTTTCTTCTATACGAAAGTTTTGCCAAAATTCCTTTTAAACTTTTCAAAATTACTCAAATACCTTATTCTATTTTGTCCATATTTCTTTCTCATCTTTTCACTATTTTAATCTAATTTCGCATTTATCTTTCAATCCATTTATTTTTTTGTCATGCGACTTTAGAATTTTTTTTTTTGTTTTTTTTTCTTCGAAACAAAATCCATATGTATATATTTTTTCTGACATTTTTTTTCACTAAGGTATAACTCATTATACCTTTGTATCTTAAGGTATAATTAAGGTATAACTAATGTATAATCATTTTAATAGTCTATCTTAAGGTATAACTAAGATATAATCAATGTAATAGTCTATCTTAAGGTATAACTACGGTATAATCATTGTAATAATGTATCTTAAGGTATAATTAAGGTATAACAAAGGGATAATCACTATAATAATGTATCTTAATGTATAACTAAGGTATAATTTATGTATAACTAAGATATAATCACCGTATAGTATATCTTAAGATATAATTAGGGTATAACTAAGGTATAATCACTGTGATAGTGTATTTTAAGGTATAATTAAGGTATAACTAAGGTATAACTAAGTTATAATCATTGTAATAGTATATCTTAAGGTGTAATTAAGGTATAACTATGATATAATTACTGCAATAGTATATCTTAAGGTATAATTAAGGTATACATTAAGATATTTTGAATTGTTTAGTAATCACTCTATTGGTTGTTGTTGCAAAAAAAAAAAAAAAAGAGGGTGGTTACAATGTTTTAGCCACAATCGATATACCAACCAGTATGCAACAGAAAATTCAGCAACCAAACAGTGGTTTCTAATGCACAGATTTATTGTGGTGCACGAAATTACGGCTTAAGTCTCAATTCAAGGCATCCTAGCTAATTGATTATCACATGCTTAAATATTATGATAATCAATTAGCATGCAAATTTTGATGACACAGTTTTAAACCAAGTCTGATTCAGTATTTCATTTTCTCTATTGCATGCAAATTTTATCAATTAACAATATCAAAAATGAAGAAAAGCATTCATAACTAGACTGATTTAATTCATGGATTGAAGAAAGTAAATGCGGAATATTTGAATATTTGGTGAGTATATTTCAAATGATTGCATAAGCCAGCAACTGTGGGAAATTTGAAATGAAACGAATGATGTCCAGCTAGACCAGAACCTGTTCATTGTACGTAATAATGATATATTATTAAGGATTAAATACAGATTTGGTCAATTATGATAATATTTTATTATATAGTTATAAAATCTCAATTTGTGTTTTTAATTAGGATAAGTTTTAATTTTGTTTGATAAAATTACAATATCACAATGATACCTAAATAATTATGATTAAAAATTTGTTTAGATTGGTTTTCCAAAATTGAATAGCTAGAAATTGAAAATTTTCTTTTTAATTATACATTAAATATACTTTAATTATACACTAGTACAATGATTATATTTTAGTTATATCTTAGTTATAGTTTAAAATACAAAGATATAATGAGTTATACCTTAGTGAAAAAAAATGTAAGAAAAAATATATACATATGCATCTTGTTTTAAAGAGAAAAAAAACTTTTTAAAGTCGGATGACTAAAAAATCAACGGATTGAGAGATTAATAGAAAATTAGATTAAAAATTATAAAAAGAGGAGAGAGAATTGTAGACAAAGTAAAATCACGTATTTGAGTAAATTTGAAAAGTTTGAAAGAGATTTTTGTAAGAGAAAATGTATAAAAGACATGAATTAAGAAAAAAAAGGCAATTCAACAATTATAAAAGTAAAAAAAGGTAAAAAGGTAATTTTGAAAAGGCAGAGTCCCAAAACAAAATCTAAAACAGAGGTGTTTTTGACAATTTCCCTAAAAGAAGGGGTTTTTACAAAAATTTATACAAAAATAGTGTTTGTTCACAAAAATACCTTTCAAAGAGAATTTTGCAAAAATCCCTTCAAAACTTTTCAAAATTATAAAGATACGTGCAAAACTTTTCAACAATTCCTTCTCCACTTTATCTATTTTTCTCTCTCTCCTTTTATAATTTTAATATAATTTTGTATTTATCTCACAATCTGCTCTCCTTTTTTTTTTTGTCAAACGACTTTAGAAAGTTTTGTTCCTTTTTTTTTCTCTTCAAAACAAGATCCACATGTATATATTTTTTCCGATGTTTTTTCACATTCAGTTTTTGTATAAATAGTATATAAACAATGTATAAAAAGTGTATAAACAATGCACAAAAACAACATATAGCAGAAAAAATGTATAAACAATATATGTAACAATGAAAATTTATATAACTACAATAAAAAACTGTTAGACCTTGTTTATATATTGATTATACCATCTGATACTTTGATTATACCTTTTGATACACTGATTATACCTTAGTTATACTTACTAATACACTAATTATACCTTAGTTATAACTTCTGATACATTAATTTTACCTTAGTTATACCTTATGGTGCATTAATTATACCTTATTTATACATTGTTTAAGCATTGCAGTACATAACAATGTATAAGTAGTGTATAATAGTGTATAAATAGTGTATAACAATGCATAAGCAATGTATAACATGGTATTTTATAAATATTATCCGTTAGTTATACCTTATGATACACTAACTATACTTTAGTTATACATTATTTATACCTTTGTAAAACTGTTAGACCTTGTTTTTACATTGTTTGTACCTTATTTTATACATTGTTTAAGAATTATAATTTATAACGATGTTTATACAGTGTATAACAATATATAACAATGTATAAATAGTATATAAATAATGTATAACAATGTATAATAGTATATAAGAAGTGTATAAGCAGTATATAACAATGTATATCTGTGTATAAGAAGTGTATAAACAGTGTATAACAATGTATAAGCAGTGTATAATCATCATGCAGACATTCAATTGCATGCTTTGTCTCACTCTTCCACTCAATAATCATCACACAGTTCTTAGCAACTCTAAGTTACCTTTTACAACCAATTTTTGTTAATTAATCTCTTGTTAAATCTAATACCAAATTGCTTAAGTAGTCTACATCTGCAAACAATAGATGAGAAAAATTGCAACTTGGCTACCCTAACTACTCATCACACTCTTTAACATCAAATAGAAATGCCGAAAAAGTTGGATAAAACCCCATGAAGCAAATTAACCATTGAAATAGAAAATTAAATTTACTAAAAAGAAAATGTCCACATTAAAGTACCAATTTGATTTTTGGGTCAATATAGTGCAAAAAAGTGGTGGGCAAAGATATGAACTGGCCAATGGGACTCGAGGTACCACCCGCAATCAACAGCTTGAAAGCCGAAGCAGAATACTAGAAACTATATGCTTTTACCTCCATTTTTGCAATTTCTTATTGAAATCCGAAGCAGGAGACTAGAAACTACCTACAATAACTCTGAAAACTCTCCCTGATGACTTCTCCATTTTGTGAATTGAGATCTATGTGGTCCTTCATCGGCTTCTTTTCCCAGTGAAACGCTCATCAGGATGACGGTCATAAGACGTGCAGGAGCGATAAGGCTGAAACTGTGATGGTTTGATAGGAATTCATAGCCAGTGGTGAGAATGAAAGGTACAGTGAGTTCAAATTAGTATGGAGTTAAGAAAAAAGTAAGGAAGAAAAATATTAAAAGTAAAACTACGTATTTAAAAATTTGTTTAAGAAAAAGAGGCATTTAGAAAAATAAAGGAAGGTGTAAACAAAAACAAATCTTACAATAACGTAAAAACGCTAATTTCCCTAAAAAAATAGGTCTAGGCACTTATAAAAATTTCCAATAATTAATTCTGTGAAAAAATAATGTAGATTTAAGATGCATTTTATTCATTCTTTTCAGAATTGAACTGTTCAATTTTATTTATTTATTTTTTTTTTTCAAAAGAGTTATCTCAAAGTGTTGTCCAGGTTTCTTATATTTTCTTGTTCTTTTGATTATCATCACATCACGGTATACTAGTTTCTTCAATATATAAAATAAGCATTTGTTAAGTTTTTGAGTCAAACCTCTTTGGTGACCATTGCAAAGCTAGAAAACTCATTTATGGTGGAGCTAAGAATTAGCTCATAGAATTTGTAATCATCTCCCTACCGGTACACACTCTATATAAAATCTATGAAAGAATATTGGCTCAATAATAACTTATGTTAACACTAGTATGTATGTGTGTGTATGTACATATAATTCACATTGGTTCTTAATGGATTCAAGTAAATCCTTCGGATGATCTGGGTCCGGGTTACTACTTTGACCGGATCTGATATTGCTCCTGCAAGATAGAAGAGATGAGACACCGGTAACCTCTGGGGTAGACTCCGATGCCTAAGTCAGTATGCTTATTGTAGATTGTGAGTTTTAGGGAAATAGAATAGAGTTGAATAGAATGGAATGCCTCTACCTCAAAAGAACACCCTCCTTTTATAGGAGGGGTGGTAGAGTTGGATTGGTATTGGAAGAGCTTACCAATCCAACTTCCAGCCAATCTGAAAGATTAATCTTAGAGGGTCCACGTGGGTAGCGCTCTTGCCCTAGTAAAACACGGGGAGTGGACTCCTAATTGGACACCACCTCTTCTCCTAGGATTTCTCCGCGGATCAAGGAAGCTTAATCCGGATCTGTTCAGGGGAGGTGAGGATCCGGATGTGGTAACCGGCTTCTTTAACCGAGTGAGGGAATCTGAGTCTGGACTACCGGATGGTACCGGACCGGATGTCATCAGAAGTCCCCCCCCCCCAAGTCAGAAAAAACCCTTTAGGGTTTAACGTCTAAAACCCTGCCTAAGAACGCGTGCTCACCCACTGTCTGCCACGTACTGTGTAGCTGTAGAGACGCGACCTTTGATTTGACTCCTAATTTTCAAATGTTGTGACCGTTTGATTTCCTACCAGAAGGATATTTAATTCGCTGATTTTGGCTCTGAGCGTCATTCTGTGTTTCTTTGCATTTTCACTACCCAAAACCATTAAGTTCTCTCTTCCTTCCTCTGCTGCTTCTTGCTGCTTTTGTCTATTTTTCTTCTGTTCCCTGTTCTTAGTTCTAGGGTGAAAACTTCTTGTTTGTCGGTTGGAATTATGGGTTCTTCAAGTTATACGTAGACTTCTAGCACTGCTCCTCGCCCTGTATCCCCTTCTGTGGAGGTGGATTCCAACGCCACCAGGCTTTCTACGTCGGAGTCTTCTGGGAGAACTCGTTCTGCCGGAGAGACCAGTGCACCGATATACCTCCCTGAGTCCTCTCAGGCGGCTGGGAATGCCATAGGGAGAACCCTTACCCCGAGGATATCAGAAATGGCCTCTTCCATCACCTTCTGTGAGATACACCAATTGGCTTCGGACTACCCCTGGTTGGAAGCCTGCGAGTGCCTTATCCCTGCTTCTAGCCAGAGGGTTCACCTCCCTTCACCTGGTTATTTCTCCATCTATCTCCAACATACAGTGGGCAGGTTCACCTACCCGCTCCCGGAGGGGATCTATACTGTATTGAACCGGTACGGGGTGTGTCCAGCCCAGCTTCACCTAAATGTCATGGAAGACGTATGCGCCATGTATTGGTTATGCTGTAACCTCAGCATCCGACTGACCGGTGCCCTCATTCGGCATATCACCACTCCTGTTCTCTAGAACACAAACAGCGACTACCTTACCATGGCTAAAGGGCCTCTCTTCCGGTTTCTTTCTGGCCCCACTTCATCTGTGAAGGGGTTCAAGAACCTGTTTTTCTTCATAAAGTTGAAGGAAAATGTTCCTTCCTTTCCCACCGCTTGGTCTTTCCAGTCGGAAAGTGAGATGCGGGGGGAGAAAGATAAGCTCTCGCCCCAGGAGCAGGCTTACCTGGATCTACTGACGGCTGTCCTGACTCAATACTAGAAGCTTCAGTATGCCACCAGGGCTTACCACCAAGGGTTGCCATTGGCAGCACTTGATGACCAGACCGGTCTTCCTGTGTTCTTTAATGATCCCTTAGAGGGTCGAGGTATTTGTTTATACTTATTTTTGTATTTTCCCTTTGTGGCAGGGATGTCACTTACTGATACTATTGTAGTCTTGCGTGACCGAAGGAGTGGATCGAAGGCGTCGACTGTCGCAGCCGCACCGGTCCCAGCCATCTCTTTTGCTGGTCCACCGGATCCGGTGGATATTCCTAGTGGGGGTGTGGAGCCCACACCTATAACTAAGAAGAGGTCCGGCGTTCCCACATCTGGTTCGGATAAAGGGAAGAAAGCCCGAGTGGTATGTTCTTCCTGTTTTCTCTCTTGTTTAGGTGATACTAAGTTGTGGTGCTCAATTTTCCTTGCTTTATAGGAAGTAGCGCCTGACTTCTCTGGTCCGGTAAATACCGATAGCCCAATAAGGGACATCTTTATCTCAAAATTCGGCAAGGATGCTAGTCTGGCCGATCCCTTGGTACAACTGGAGCTAAGCAACATGATGTACCTCTCTGCTGACTCCTCCCGGATGAAGAATCTGACTAACCAGACCATCGGGACTTGGTTCTTGAGCAAGCTGTACATAGTAAGTCCTGGACTTTTCCCCTCATCTTCTTAAAAGTTTTTTGTTGAAAAAAAAGCTATTTTCATGCTATATAAACCTTCTAACATGATACAACAGTAATAATATATATTAATTGCAAGAAAATTGGCTTTTGCCAATGCGATTATTTGTCAACTTTGAACGTTATTATCTTACAGATAGATCCGATTGGAATAACGAATTATGTCATCATATTCTACGTAATAAGATCTTTCCAATGGTATATAATATACCCAAAACGGATAAATAATGAATGAAAAGAAAGTCATGAAGGTGGACACAACCAATTAGGGATGGATGCATCCAATTATAGACTATCTGACGAAGGGAAAATTGCCGAACGACAAAGTGAAGGCAACAAGTAACTCCAAGAAGTCACAAAGATATTTTATGAATGGGACATAGTTGTGCATAAAATCTTTCACTCATCCTCTGTTGAAATGTGTGAGTAGGGAAGATGGAGACTACATTCTAAGAGAGTTGAATGAAGGAATTTGTAGAGCACACCAAGGGACATAAATCCTTGTGAGAAAAGCCATGTTGAATGGGTATTACTAGGAGAAGATGGAGGCTAATTCAGTAGCTTACATGAAAGCTTGCCACTAATTCCAAATTCACGCAAAGAAGTCTCATCTTCCTCTAGTTAAACAAAAGAGCATTCTAACCAGCTTGTCGTTCGGTACATAAGGAATCAACATTGTAGGGCCAATGCCAGAGGCAAGCAAACAAATGAAGTGGCTTATTGTATTAGTTAACCACTTCAAAAAGTGTGTAGAAGCAGAGGTAACCACCACCATTACTCTAGAGAAGATTGTCACTTTCATTTGGGAGCAAATCATCGTAAGATTTGGGATATCAAATCACATAATATTTAATAATGGCACACAATTTATGTCTAAAAAGTTCAATTTTTTATGCAAGAGTCTCAAGATCAAACACAACTCCTTTTCTATTGCGCATCCTCAAAGTAATAGACAGACAGAAGTCACCAATAAAACTTTAGGATAAGGCATTAAAAAGAGGCTAGAGAAGCATAAGATAGCCTGGGAGGATGAGTTAAACATTGTCCTTTGGGCATAAAGAACCACCCCAAGAAGAGTGACTATAAAAATGACATTTGGAATGGTCTATGGCGTGGAGGTAGTAGTGGCAGTTGAAATACGGTTCCCAAGTGATCAGGTGAGCTACTATATTGAGGAGCAAAGAAAAACATAATCATTCTCAAGTACCACCTGGACTCACTTGAGGAAAAGAGAAACCGTTCTTATCATGATTAGACAGTAAAAAGAGTTGTGTTCCATGAAGGAGATTTAGTGCTAAAGGATTCAATTGCCTCACAAGCAAGATAAGGAAGCGTAGTTCGATGCCAATTGGGAAGGATCGCATCAAATGAGGAAAATAATTGGCCCAACTACCTACCAGCTCAACCAGCTCGATGGTAAAGAAATACCATGCACTTGGAATGCAAGGAATCTCAGGCAGCATTATCAATCTACTAGTGATTAAGGGATAAAGGCATTGCACTCTTTTTCCTATGTTAGCAGTTTTCCCACTAGGTTTTCCTTAACAAGGTTTTTAATGAGGCAATATCCCCAGTCATAGCAAATCTAGGCAGATATGCATGTTAATAAAAGACACACTGATTTAATTCATGTCTCACATGGATATCATTATATTTTTGTTTTATGATCAATTATTCACCCATTGTTAAAAAAATAGATGTTGAAACATTTACCACTAAGGATTCAATGTTTTACTCGGTTAAACCGGATGAAAAGACCCTTGACGGGAGACAACACAATAAAACCCCCATAACATTCAAAAGCAAAAATGATCATGGGTCTATTATTGTAAAAATTTAGCCAAGTTAAAATGTTAAAATAATAAAAAAGGCTTAAATGCTAAATACGGGACAAAATCAGGTAAAAAAAGTAAGCCTAAAGACTCATATGTTTCAAAATTCTGGATCAGAAGAATAATGTGGCATAAGGAAAATGCATAGTATAAAAAGCCTAACCAATAAACTTAAAGAAAATAAGTTATGTTATCAAATAATTACGATGATAATGACAACCAAAAAAGGTCAAGCTCAAGGATAAAATGCCCGAAAAGGGGGCTTGTATAATAAAAGGCTACATAACTAGTGACTTCTAAACCTAAGCAAACGGGTCGATAGTCACTTATTCCTTTTGGACTTGATTGTTATGGGCGTCATCTTCCTCCTGTGGGGCCTAGCTTTTAGGCAGTAATTCCTCCAATTTAGGGAAGGAATGTCTTCCATCTAAAGAGGAATATCTGGATACATATCTTTGCATGTCGCAAGGACACGTGCGCCAAAGAATTCATCAAGTTGCGAATACTCATCTACTGCTTTAATTGACTCAATAAAGGCTTCTCATTATCTTCCTTCTTACCCACCTTCTCACCCACCAACTGATTTTTCAAGTCTTGCAGCTATTTTCCTCACTGACCAGCTCTGCTCAAGCTTCTTTAGCTCACTTGTCAGCAGCAGCCTTGGCCTCTTTTAGCTTTGTGGGCTTCTTTAGTCGATTAGCTATGTTCATCAAACAAGACAATCCCTATAAAACAAACTGCATAGAGGAATTAAAAAAACCAATGAGTAAAGAAAAGCAATAAATCAATGTGAACAAGGGAGAAGTCCCGCACTGAGTAAAGATCCTACATGGTGGAAGAGATCACATTTTGGTCCGAATGGTGAGATTATTCTGCCTCATTGTTAAGAAAAAGAAGGCAAAATATGTATAAATTTCTCTCTTCTTTGTCAAAGCATGATGATTGTCATCTTTACTCAACTTGAAGGTGGCTAAATGTTGAAATATAGACCCACACAAGTCAAAACCTAGATTTTCACAAAGCCAGAAAGTGGCACAAATATCACCCTAGGCATTGGGATGAATATGTAATGGATATAACTTATAAGTCTTAAGCACGTTATAGATGCCGATTGGGAGAAGATAGGAAAAACTGGCTTCCACTTAGTGTAGGTAAATGAAAAAACAACTGGGTGGCGGATGATGCACCTTTTGGATCTTATAAGGAAGGATGACTTCCCAATAACAAAGCAAACACATGTTTTGGGTTTTCTTAAGAAACCATTCCCTCAATACGAGGAGTGGACATTTAAGGCTTTTTAGTCGGCTTTCTAGGGTTTTGTAGGGGTGGTACTAATTTGACAGTTTAAGGAACTTGGTTGGATGAAACTCTTTAGTTAGAGGATTTGGCTCACTTTGTGAGATAATCTCATCTTGACTCGGTTCATCTTGCAAGTAGGTTTTTCTTTATAAATTTGTTTCATTTTGAGAATCTAAGTTGATTGAAGGACACTGTTCCTCTTGAGAACTATGACTTGAGGAACTCGATATATTTTGAATTCCGGGAGATGGGCCCTCCTCTTCTAAAGACCTAACCCTAGACTTAGGTGTCCTACCAACTCTTTTGAATCTAAGGGGCCTCAAAATGCCAGATTCTCTTAACCTAGTTGTATCCTCCATGGTATTATTAAAATCCTTGCTACCCGCGTCATCAGACATGGTCTTTTTAGAATTCATTCTAAATGAAAACTAAGGTAAAAGCAAAGGTCAGATAGGTTAACAGGATCTAGAAGACTCTACAACAAAAGAGAGGCAAATCCAAAAAGCACAGAAGATGAACAATAGCAAGAACAAAGAAGAGAAACAACAACAAAAAGAAAAAATTAAAACCAAAAAACTACGAATCACTAAATTTAAGTAAAAGAAAAGGAGTGTCAAAATGCTTACTGGTTTATAGGGAAGAGATAACTTCCAACAAAGAGGAAATGTCTAGTGAAGGAGTTTGAACGCACAAAGGGGGAATAAAACATTTGAGGAAAAGAGAAAATTGCAAAAGTGCCAAAAGGTTTTCAAATCTTTGTTTAAATAAGAGAAAGACAATGAATTTGAAAGGATGCATTACATCATACTAATGACAAAGACACGTGTTGCATACTGGATGGCAATGCGAATATCAGCTCGCACAAGAAATAATGGTTACAACTATTTTACACCCCATAATTAAGGCTATATGTCTTCCTACAATTGCGTGTGTATGTACGAGTCAAATATGTATTCCAAGTGTTCTTACAATTACCACTATAATAATTGTATTGACAACTTATAATATATTATACCATATATATAATGACACGATAACCAAATTGTCACGTAAATGATAAAACTTAGCTTTTGGAAGAGGCTTGTGAGGAAATCTACAATTTGAGACTCAGTTAGACGATATCAAACATGGAGTAAATGTTGAGAGGCATGTTCATTTACAAAGTAAAAATCAATCTCCAAATGTTATGTGCGAGAATGAGAGACTGGATTTGCAGTCGAGTTAAATTATCATGCCATAAGACTAGTGTATGTAGTAAGGGAAACCCAATATCAACAAGTAAGATACCAATCCAAGTAAGCTCAGAAGCAATTATAGCAAGGGCACGATACTCTGCTTCAATGGATGGACAAGACACATTCTTTTATTTTCGAGACACCTAAGAAATTAAATTGGAACAAAAAAAAGGCAAAACTAGTAGTGGAATGCCAATCATTAACACTGCCAACCCAATCAGAGTCAGAAAAGCCTTGTAATTGAGGTTGAAGAGAAGGTTTAAAATGGAGCGCAAAGGATGGAGTAGATTGTAAGTATCGTAAGATTTGCTTAACAGCATGCTAGTGAATTGAAGTTGGTGTATGCATAAACTGTGACACTTTATGAACTGTAAAAGCAATATTAGGATGGGTGATGGTGAGGTATTAAAGTCCACCAACAATATTTTGATAAGAGATCCATCAAGGAGTAAATCACCTCCTGAAGTGGAGAGCTTGGAAGAGGAACAAGCTAGAGTAGCAAGAGGCTTACAAGTGCTTATATATGCTTTGGTCAACAAGTCTGTAGCATAAAAATATTGAAACAAGAACAATTTACCTTTATGCCATAAGGTTTCCAAACCTAAGAAATAGGCAACATGCCGAAGGTCCTTAATTGCAAATTGATGTTGGAGAAAAGAAATAAGGGATTGAATGTCTGAATTATGGCTATCAACGAGAAGAATATCATCCATATAGATGAGGCAAAACAAAAAGAATGATCCCACCAGATACATATAGAGTGAAGCATCCACTTTAAAACAACAAAAATCATAAAAAATTAAAGATTAAGTGAGACATTCATGCCACATTGAAAAAGATTATTTGAGTTTATAAAGGAAGTGTTGCAAGGCATAAACATGAGTTGGATAATAAGGATCCATAAAACTATGGGGTTGAGACATGTACACTTTTTCTTTAAGATTTCCCTGAAGGTAAGTATTTGAAACATCAAGATGAGTAACTAGCTAGTTATTCATGACAACCAAAGAAAGCATCAAACCAATCATTTTTGGTTTGATAACAAATCAAATTTTATTTGCAATGTCCATGCTAGGTCTTTGATGATATCCTTTAGCAACCAAACGAGCTTTATATCACTTATAATAACCATCAAGCTTATATTTAGTCTTAAAGGCCCACTTGTAGCCAATGACATTTATTACATTCGATGGAAGAACCAACACCCATGTCCCATTAGCAATGAGAGAATTAAACTCTTCAGCCATAGCCTTATGCCAATGACTAACCTTTGCAGATTGAAAGTATCAAATTGGATCCATAAGTACAATAGTGGTATTTAAGATCTGAGGCTTCAAAGTACAAGTCAAAGTCATGGTAATCATTTGATGACATTTCAAACGCACTAATGAAGAAGATGAAACACCAATACTAGAGGGAACTGGGCCAAATTCTTATAAATCAATAATTAAATGCAATCCGATAGAGGGTTGGGGTTCTAGATTGGCAGATATAGGTGAGGTGGATTGTAACTACGGAAAATGTAACTGTAGGTTGAGTATATGCTTATGTTGGGTCTGAATCATAAAACCAAAGCTTGATTAATTCCTGACGTAGGATAAATTATTCATAAAAAATTACATGGTGTGATATAAATGTTTTGCTAGAAATGGGATCAGGAAAATGATAACCTTTATGAACACAACTATATCAAATAAACATACATTTATGAGAATAAAAATTCAATTTATGATTGGAATATGGCCGACGGCATAGATAACACAAGCAACCATATGTGTGCAACATATGGTAATTAGGACAAGAACCAAAAAAATTTTCATACGGAGTGGAATAAGCAAGCAATGGTATGGGCATATGATAATAAGATAAGCTGCAGTATCAAATGCATCACTGAAATGTGAAAGATTAAGGCTTACATGATGTAATATTAATGCTAAACCTATTTCAACAATATGACGATGTTTTCGTTTTGCACATCAATTTTGCTCAAGTGCATAAGAATAAGACACATTTTTTGATCCCATACTGTGATAAATATGAATTCATAGCTCAAAATTCCCTACCCCCATTAGACTAGAAAGTTTTAATAGGTTATCCAAAATACTTTTCAACCAAGGTCCAAAACTTGACAAATGTATGAAAAACATCAAACTTATATTGTATGAAAAAAATCCAACAAAATTTACTATGATAATCATAAATTAAAAGATAATAGGAAAATTTATCATTAGATAAAACAGGTGTGAGCATGGGTTTGTTCCCGACCTCGATGATGAAAGCCTTTATTATCTTCTTTATGAATAAGCATGAGGCGGATTCGAAATGACCCGAACGATGTTGGAGATGTCTCGGATGACCCAAAGAAGTGTAACAAATCTATGTGCGGAACCCCAAAGAAGGTCGATTGAGCGCTTAAGAGAATCAGAGAGAAAAGTGAGAAAAGGTGAGAAATGCAAAACTGACTACTATAGCCACTCGGCTATAGTGCCCTATAGGGGTGCGGCTGTAGTTTGCACAACTACAGCCACCTAACTGTAGGCCACTATAGCCGCTTTGCTGTAATTTCCAAATTTGATTTTCTCTTAAATAGGGTGTATTTTATCTCATTAATTCGGGATTTTCAACCCTAATCTGACCATATAAAAGTAAAACCCGAAATTAGGTCAGGAGAACATGATCTTGCAGCCACAATTAATAAAGAAAGCTAAGGTTTCGAAATTTGGAGAGTTAGAGAGAGAAAAAAGATTTTTCAACCCAGAATTCAGATTTTCAATCCATTCTTCAATCCAATCCTCATTGAAATGGGTTAGAATCATTAGGTTCCATCTGGGTTTAAGGCTTTCACCCATAAAACATAGGGAGATTCTAATCAGAAGGGTTTAGTTTGGGTTTTAGAGAGGAAATTAGGTTTAAGTGAGAAAAACACCTAAATCCACTCTAAAATCATCCAATCTCGAATCCAATATGTAGAAATCATTAGAGTCCTTGGAGAAATCATATATAGGAGTGATTCTAGTTGATCTGGCATTCGTTCGGGTCAATTTGGGGTTCTGTTTGAGTTTTGGAGGTTCGCGAATGATTTCGGATTGTTCGTGATTTTGAGGAGTTTTCCGGTATCCGAATCCATTTTCGGTGATCCAAAACATTGGAACACAAACAAGGTAGGCTCTGAGAGGCCCTAAAAACTCATTTGAATTGATTTGGATATTATTGTATGTGTTTGGTGTTCTTTCAAAAAGCTAGAAGTCGAAATCCAGTAGTAGCCGCCCCATCTGTTGCTTACAACCGCTCGGTTGTAGTCTGATGACTAAAGTGGTGCGGCTGTAACCTATAGTGGCACTACTATAGTTGTTTAATTATAGCCACTCGGCTATAATCTCAAGGGCAGAAGCTCCAAATGCCCTAAATCGACCGAAAACACTTCCTTTTTCAAATCAAATGTATTTTTCACGAATAATATCGGTCGGATCACATCCACATATGGTTAGATTTATGGTTTTAGAGTTTTTATGAGATTTAGTTTTGTTGATTTTGGGTTCTTAGGGTTTTCCAGATTCATTTGATCCGATCTGTATCTATTTTGTGGATTTTATAAGTTTCCAGAAACCCCAGATCACTCGAAACCATCAAAAAAATCAAAACGATTTTTAAAACGAGAAAAAAAACTTGATTTGTGCTTCTGGAGCACTATAGCCACTCGGCTGTAGATGCAACAGTCACCCTAGCCACTACAGTGGCATGGCTATAGCATACTACAGTGGCTCGGCTGTAGTTGATGAAACATAATTACAAGTTTTGTCTTTTTGGCCTTTAACTTGTAATTTTGTTTCTCCTTTCGATTCAAAAAGGATTTTTGGTGTGTTTATATTTTTGAACCCTAGATGAATGTTCAAATTAAGTCCAATCACGAATAGAACCCCTGGGTTCCGGGGTATCTTGCCCACCAAAAGATGGAAAATGCATGTAAACCGAGCCAAACCGTTTTCAAAATTGGTTTTCATTCACAAAATCTATAGGGCATTTTTATAAAATGTTTTCTAGGTCTAATCGAGTAGTCGTCCGAACTGCTCGATTATCCCTCTATGCATGATCTTGTTTCCTTAAATACCCTTATTTTGTCTTATGTGAGTCCTCGATGCGATTTGTATTCTTATGCTAACCGTATTTGGATGCAGCCTTTTATTTTTCATTTTTGATGTATTTAATAGATCATTTCGTGTATCTAGGTGATTGTACCTTTTTTTAGATTATCATGTATTATAGGTGGTTGTAAATGGTGAGGATGAGAGTTTTTCTTTTTCGGGTTATATAATTTGGCCTTTCCTTTACTTTTCCTGCACTTTTATTATTTATGCTTTATATTTATGTCATTTGCATGATCACTAAATAAAATTAAAGGAGGATAAAATGGCTAGAATTAAGTGAATGTTATACTGCATTATGAAATAATAATTGAAAACAAGTTGAGGATCAGTAGATGTGTTGCCCAAACCCTGAATATCTGGATTAGGTACTGCATCTATACTTGGTAGGGAGTTGTACCAGAATTTCCCGGATGAGCTGATCTGGGTGGCGACTCTGTATCTAATCATGAAATTAGGTTTCGAGAACTTTAAGTTTAAATTGGGATTTTCTAAAAAATATGTTTTCCAAAATTCACACTTAAAATTAAGTTTTCTACAAAATGAGTTTCCTTAATGAAATGAACGGTTTTCTTAAAAGTTTAAACCCGTTTTCAAAGCCACACATAATCACTCAAAAAGAAAATCCCCGGTTCCCGCTTTGCCGTGCGTTTCGAAAAATATCGTTAGCTCACAGTGACGACTCTGCTGGAGACTAACGGTTTCTATAAAAAAGTTTTTCATAAAAGCTTAAGGAACTTAGGCAACCATTGAAGTATATCCTCGCTTGTAGTCACTTATTAATTCATAATCCAATATCTCATTCAAAATCGCATTCTCCAACACATGATTAGCCCGGTTTATTTTTGAAGGTGACCTACCTCTTCCGCTACGATTGGAGGCACTCGAGGGGGTAAACCACTCATAGCACTGGATGAACCTTACATCTTGTTCTATGATGAGGAGTGTGAGCGGATGAACGCGTTTTCGACGGGACGTGGCACTCCCTTTCAGAATGGGGCGCCACGATCTCGGGCGAGCCCCTCCCTCGCGTGGGGCTTTTATGAATGGAAATCCGCGTTTTGGAAAATGAATGGAATTAATAAATAAAAGAACCGAGACCTGAGTCTCGATGAATATTGTAGAGTCGCCACCCGGCTCAGCTCAACCGGGAAATTCTTATGCAGCTGAACCGGACGAACGGTCGCCACACTATCCAGGATTCGGGTCCGGACAAGTCCCTTATTTCGTGTCTAATTAAAATAAATATTGCCAATGTTCTCAAATGGTATTTCAAAATCTAAAGTCAATTTTATTGAATATAAAAGGCATACAGCGCGCATACAAATATATAGTACAAAAATAAAGAGAAATAAATATTAATTGGCTTACAACCAAATCGAATAGAAAAATAAAAAACACTCCCCTCACTAATACAATCGCCTTGAATACACGAAAATCTAAAAATAATTACAACCGCCTAAATACACGATTTAATCTATTAAAATACACACAATTTATACGGCACGCCACAACTAGGACTCAAATAGACAGAATTGGGAAATCAAGAATTGGGGGCATGCATTTAGGAGATAATCGGGTTGGCTCGGCTAGCCAGCCCAGTTAGACCTGGAAAACATTTTGAAACGTCCCTGTAATTTTTGTGTTGGACAAAACTATTTTAGAAATTTATTTGGCTTGGTTATATGCAAATTTTCCCTTTTAGCGGGTCTATTATCCCGAAACTCGGGGTTCCGTTCGTGGGAGAATTCCCTATTATGCGGAGAAATAAACTGTCCTTAGATACAATAAACACATCAAAAGCTATTTTAAAAATACGACAATATATTTACTTCTATGAAATTTACTCAAAATAATGCGCCATATTAATTTTTTTTTACACAATAATAATAATAATAATAATAATAATAATAATAATATTTATGATAATAAAACTAATATTCTTAATATTAATGAAATTGGTAAAAATAACATTCATACATATATAGCTAATAATAATAGTAATGACTTATTAATACTAATAATAATAACAGTAATAATACTCAAACTAACAATTGTGGTAAAAAAAGAGAATAATATTAATACTAATAAAATTAATCATTATACTAAAAACAATATTAATACCAATAAAATTAAATTTTTGGAACGAAGATAATATTAATATGAAATAATCAAATCATAAACAAAAATCAACCCAGAAAGCGATAGAAAGATTTAAGGCCTCTCAGAAATTACCTATGCTGTGATATCCGTGTTTGTTTGGAGATTTCGAGTCGATCCTTGAGGCTTAAGTTGATTCACTCGAACTTGATTCACGCCCCGAATTATCCAAAAAAATTGTAAATAAATGATATGGGCTTGAGGGCTGATGTTTTGGGTTGAGCTTGGTGAAAGTTTTTATAGAGGTTTTTATTTATTTTTTTGTGCTTGATTTTTTTCTCAAAGAAGAGAGAAGAAGATGAAGAAGCCGAATGCCTGATGATGGCTGCCCCCTTTTTTTCGTTTTCTCTCTTTTTTTTTTCTTAAGTATCCTTCCTTTTTTCAAAATAAGCCGTCCCCCTTCTTCAAGACTATCCCCTTCTTTTGTGCCATTTCTTTTCATTGGACCTTCATTTTGCTTCTTGGATTTTAATTGGACCTTTTCTTACCTATCCTAATTATCATCATTTCTTTTTCTCTCTTCTGTCCAAGTTGGCCGCCCACTTTTTTTTCTTTTTTTTTTTTTTATAATATTATAATAACATTATTATTAATTATATATATAATATATACTACTACGTAAATTACTATTATCATCTTTTTTTTTTTTTTTTTGAAATCCGGCGCTTACAGCTGCCCCTCGCGTGATCAAATTCACTACCCCGATTTTAGTTTGAGATAGTTGATGTGAATTTGAGAGCGCGACTTAAAGCACCGTAGACACAAGAAATGAAGCACGTAACCGGGCTGCCGAAGCTTCACTGCTGTGGTGATGTGTTAAGTTGATTGGATGGAATATGCCGATATCGGGTTTATGTTACCCAAGGCAAAGTTGATGAAGAGATAAGCCGATGCCGGGTCTATGTTACCCGAGGCAAAGTTGATGAAGAAATAAGCCGATGTCGGGTCTATGTTACCCGAGGCAAAGTTGATGAAGAAATAAGCCGATGTCGGGTCTGTGTTACCCGAGGCAAACTTTGCTGGGGGTTTGAAATGGAATAGATCTGAGCCGATGCCGGGTTTACATTACCCGAGGCGGATCTTCTGAGGAACTTGAGACAAAGCCGATCTGGGCCGATACTGAGTTCATATTACTCGAGGCGGATCTGCTGGAGAACTTGAGATGATGGAGCGGATCTGGGCCGATACCGAGTTCGTATTACTCGAGGCGGATCTGCTGGAGAACTTGAGATGATGGAGCGGATCTGGGCCGGTACCGAGTTTGCATTACTCGAGGTGGATTTGCTGGAGAACTTGAGATGATGGAGCGGATTTGGGCCGGTGCCGAGTTTGTATTACTCGAGACGGATCTGCTGGAGAACTTGAGATGATGGAGCGGATCTGGGCCGATACCGAGTTCGTATTACTCGAGGCGGATCTGCTGGAGAACTTGAGATGATGAACTCCTGCACTTAAAATGGCAACTCTTCATTCCTTGATCGAGAGATTTTTGAACAAAAGTTTTTGCCCCTTCGATCAAGAATGGAGACTGGCCGAAGAAGAATGATTGATGTATGCAGTGTGTGCATGCATGATGATGTATATGTATATGCATGCACTTTCTATTATTGGATGTTCCCTCTTTCTGTTGGGGATGATATACTGTGCCCCCGGTTGATTCTGCTCTCTTTGAGGGTATTGTTCAATGATTGTCGAGGAAGTGAGGTGACTGCTGGGGACGTATGATTCTACTGGGGAATTGATTGTAGCATTCTCTATGGATGTCCTGCTGTGGAATAGTGTGGGTAAACTCTGTTGGAGGGTACGCGGAGAATTCTATGGGGCATCGTAGGGGAAATCATGATTTTCTTGCCCCTAGGAGATTGTGAATTTGTGAGTGCTCTAATTTTTGCCTGGGTTGCCCGATGTGGGTTTTCAGCCCAGCGAGTTGCTCTAATTTTTGCCTGAGGCACCTTTTCAGTTTTCACCTCAGTGAGCTGCTCTAATTTTTGCCTGAGGCACCTTTTCGGTTTTCCCTTCAGCGAGCTTCTTTTTTTTTTTTGAATGACGAAGATGACACCATGGCCCCTTATCGCTCGTATAGGAAGATGAACTGGATTTTGAAGGATGATAAAAGATTTCAAGTCACATGCATTTAGTGTATCTTCGCTAGTTAAATAACGCGATGACATTGATCAGTTAAATGCAAAGTGCTTTCTTTAAATGTATGTTCATGCAAGACAATTCTGTTTATGCATTTATCATTCCCATGCAAATATTTAAACAAACACTTCACTTTATTGATGAAAGTCAAAATAAGTACATTTAAAATGATCGACCCCTAGATGATACACATTCCACACCGAGCCAGAATCCGTCATCAGTTGTCCTTTTCAGGTTTTCCGACTGGTTATTTTTTCCTCGTGTCTTAATTTTTGCCTAGACCGCTCTTTTTGAGTTTTCAGCCTAGCAGACTTTTTTTTTTATACATGATAAAGCTTTAGTCGATCTTGATTGATCGGGGTTGGTGAACTCATTTCCATCCATGTCCATAATGCTGACAGCACCTTTTGATAGCACCTTCTTCACCACATATGGTCATTCCCAATTAGGCCTGAATTTGCCCCTAGCATCGACATTGGAGGGCCTTAACTACTTTAAGACCAAGTCATGAGCTTTCAACTGCCTCTTGGAGTATTTCACATTACGATTGTAAGCCCTGGCCATTCTGCGCTGGTACATCTGTAGGTGATCTAATGCCTTTAGCCTTCTTTCATCTAGCGCGGCCAACTGCTCGTACCTAGCTTGAACCCATTCAGTTTCTGGCAATTGAGCTTCCAGGGCAACTCTGAGTGACTTGAGTTCTATTTCCACTGGTAGCACTGCTTCCATACCATATACCAAGGCATAAGGGGTTTCCCTTGTTGGCGTTCTGATGCTGGTTCTGTAACCCCAAAGAGCATTAGGTAGTTTGTCGGCCCAATCTCTGTAGGTGGTTACCATCTTTGATAGGATTTTTTTTATTGCCTCATTAGCTGCTTCCACTGCACCGTTAGCCTGAGGCCTGTATGGAGAAGACTTATGATGTTCAATACCATGTTCCGCAAGTAGCTCAGCTGTTGCCCCTTGAAACTGCACCCCATTGTCTATTACTATGTGGTGAGGAACTCCATACAGAGTGAAGATATTCTTCTGGATGAACTTGACCATGTGTTTGGCTGTCACCTTGGCGAAGGACTCTGCCTCCACCCACTTGGAGAAGTAATCAACTGCCACGACTATGAATCTGTGCCCGTTAGATGCAGCTGGGTGAATTTCCCCAATCATATCTATCCCCTATGCTGAAAATGGCCAAGGAGATGCTAGATTCTGCAATTCAAGTGGAGGAAGATGGCTGATATCTGCATAGACCTGGCATTCATGACATCTCTTCACCTTCCTTATGCAATCTGCCTACATAGTCATCCAAAAATATCCTTGTTTCATGATCTTTCTAGCCATGGCGAGCCCGTTCATATGTGGCCCACAGGATCCTGCATGTACCTGCCGCATCACTTCTTCTGCTTCTTGCTCTGTTAGACACCTTAAAAGGACCCTGTGTGATGTTCTTTTGTACAGCTTATCCTCGAAGGTTCTGAATTGACTAGCTAGCTTCCTCAGTGTCAACTTATCAGCGGCACTAGCCCCCTCGGGATACTTACCCCCCTTAACATACTGGTAGATGTCAAAGAACCATGGTTTCTCTTCAGCTGTCAACTCCATCACCTCATGCATTGCAAAGCAAGGATGTCTGGAAGTGGCTATAACCAGTGGTTGGACTTGTGTTTCCTCCGGATTCTCCCACATGGAAGACAGAGTCGCTAATGCATCGGCCATTCTGTTCTCATCCCTGGGGACATGTCTGAATTCACACTGGCCAAACAAACCCTTCCTAAAGTGTAGTAGACCTAAGTAAGGCTGCAGGGCTTCTTCTTTCAGCTCCCACTCACCCTGAGCTTGCCTAATCACCAAAAGTGAATCACCGACAATTAAAACATCATTTGCCCCTAAGGTTAACAAAGCTTCCATTCCGAATAAGCATGCTTCATATTCTGCCCCATTATTGGTCACGGGAAAGATCAGCCTTTTGGATAAAGGAATAATCTCACCATCTGGCGTGGCTATAAGTACCCCGATCCCGGTGCCTTTTCTATTTACTGCCCCATCGAAGCACATAACCCATCTCTTCACTTCCACTATGGCCAATTGTTCATCCGGGAACTCTAAATTTTCTATGTAATCCGATTCCAGCGGTTGATTCGCTAGAAACTCTGCCACGGCTCGCCCTTTAATGGTTTTCTTCATGACATACTCAATGTCGAATTCAGATAAGAGTAACAGCCATCTAGATAGCTTCCCGACCAATACCGGTGCGTCATAGAGATACTTCATTGGATCCACCTTAGCCACGGCTTGTATCTTGTAGGATTGGAAATAATGGCGCAGTTTCTTGGTTAGCCAAATCATTACCACACATGTCTTCTCCACTAGTGTATATTTGGCTTCCTACTCCAGCAACTTCTTGCTAAGATAGTAGATAGGGTATTCCTTCCTGTTGTTTTGTTCTTGTGCAAGCATTGCCCCTATAGAGGATTCTTCAACTGCCAAATGCAAAATCAAAGGTTTCCCTGGAACTGGTGGACTCAATACTGGTGGCATTACCAGATAAGCCTTGATCTTCTCAAATGCCAGCTGACACCTGTCATCCCACACAACTAGCTAATCTTTCCTTAATAGCTTGAAAATTGGCCCACAAGTGGAGGTCAACCGTGCTATGAAGAGGCTAACATACTGTAAGGAACCTAGGAATGATCTGACTTCCTTTTCCGTCTTTGGGGCAGGCATATTTTGGATGGCTTTGATTTTGTCCGGGTCCATTTCTATCCCCCTCTGGCTGACTACATGACCCAACAGCTTCCCTGATGTAACTCCGAATATGCACTTCTTGGGGTTAAGCCGCAAGTTGTACTCTCCAATGCGTGTTAGAAATCTATCCAGGATAACAGGGTGTTCCTCCTGGGTTGCTGATTTAACAAGCATATCATCGACATACACTTCGACTTCTTTATGTATCATATCATGCAATAGAGTTGTGACAGCCCTCTGATAAGTGGCACCAGCATTCTTCAATCCAAAAGGCATCACTCTGTAGCAGAAGGTACCCCATTCTATGATGAACGATGTTTTCACCTTGTCGATCGCATCCATCAAGATTTGGTTGTACCCCGAAAAGCCATCCATAAAGGAATACATTGCTGCTTTTGCTGCACTGTCAACTAGGACATCAATATGGGGCAACGAAAAGTTATCTTTTGGGCATGCTTTATTCAGGTCCCTGTAGTCGACGCATACTCTGACCCTTCCATCCTTCTTAGGCACTGGGACAATATTGGCTAGCCATTCTGTGTACTCCACTACTTCGAGGAACTTGGCATCTATCTGTTTAGCCACTTCTTCCTTTACCAGCGTAGCCCATTCTGGCCTCAGTCTTCTCAACTTTTGCTTTACCGGTCTGAACTTGGGATCTGTTGGGATCTTGTGCACTGCTATCTCTGTGTCCACACCCGGCATGTCTTCATACGACCAGGCGAAAGCTTTAACATGTTTTTGGAGTATTCTTATTAATTCTCTCTCTTCTTCGGATTTTAGCTCGTGTGAAATGAGTACCATTTTAGGGTTTTCATCTGTACTTATGTTGATTTCATGCAATGCGGTGTCATGTATGCTAAATATGCTTGATGGTGATTTAAATGCATGCACAGAATTATCAGGATAAACATCACACAAGTAAGCAAACTAGGATTTCATTGCATTGAACTTATCATAAAGTACATCAGTTACATTGAAAATGGAAGAAACAGATACAACAAAATCATTTTCATCCTCCATAGGCAGAGGGCCTTGTTCTTCCTCAGCTTCCATCTCCCCTTCCAGAACATCATCAGAGGTTGCAGCCTTCACTATTTCTTTTCCGGTCACCTGCATCTTAGCCTGCTCCATAACTCTGGCTATCTCAGCGATCACAGAATCTAAGTTCAATTTAGCCATCAATTCTTCATCAAAGCCTTCCTTGGATTTTCCAAATGCCTTACTTAAAGCAGCAGTCAAAGCACCTGAAATCACCTCTGTAGCTTCAGCACAGGTCTTCTTTCCATCTTCCTTCTTGGGCACCTATATGGCTTTTGCTACCACCTCAGATGGTTCCCCTTGTAAAATCTCAGATTCAACAGCTGCTTCTTCCGCCCCCACAGGGGCCATTGGCCCTTCTTGACTTTTCTCAAAATCCACAACATCAGCGAAGATCTCAAAGCTAGGATACTCGACATTTCCAACCATCACAGGTTCGGTTTGGCCCTTGTAAAGGCCTTCTCCTACCTTCAGAAATGGCTTCATCGTAATCTTCCCATTCTTGCCCTTCCTCAGATTCTTTTGCTCAGATGCCCCTTCCATATAACCAAGGCCGCACTGTTTCGACTTCCCCGAGTCGATCTTAAATTCTAGAACCCCTTGCAGATTAATTCCGAGCCCCATTCCCGGGACGAAGTCATACTTATACAAATACCGGGATAGCCACTCCGGCATATAATTTTCATAAAGAACCATAGGAGCATCCGTGGTTTCTCCATCCTTGATTACAGCGACTTGAAATCCACCAAAGGGGACCGCTCCTTCATTTACTGCAGCTACCATTGATTGGGTGTCCGCCTCAACAGTCACAATTCTGCCATTCATAGGGAACTTGATCTTTTAATGCAATGTGGAAGGGACACCTCCCAAAGGATGAAACCAAGGTCTTCTAAGCAGCAAGGAAAAAGTGACTCGGATGTCAATCACTGTAAAAGCAACTGTGGACCTAACTGGCCCAACCTCTACTTCTGCCTCAAATGTCCCTATCACCGTCCTTTTGGAGTCATCATATGCTCGGATGACTGTTGAGGATCTCTTTAACACTTCTTCATTCAGCCCCAGAAATGGCAGCATCTTTAGTGGTCAGATATTCAGCGCCGATCCGTCATCAACCAGGACACAAGGCATTACCTTATCCATCACATGGGCCCTGACATACAGAGCCTTGTTGTGGGCCTTCCCTTCAGCAGGCAGGTCTTTCTCGGAGAAGACAATATCGAGACTTCCAACATGGACTTTGTCTAACATACAACACATAGCCTCTGGTGAAGCTATAGGGGAGACTTCGATCTCTGACAGTTTCTTTACTAAGGCAGCCCTATGCTCCTTGGAAGTCAGAAGTAAATGCCATAAGCTAGCTTGAGCAGGAGTCTTCTTTAGTTGAGAGATAACCAAGTCCTCTTTCTCAACTCCCTCCGACGACCGATGAACTACCCGACCCAGTCATCGGGGCTTTGCCTTTCGTCTGATCCACTGGCTGATATACCCTACCATTTCGGGTCAAATGCTGCACTTCCTGGACCTTCAACTTTTCAATGGCTGGAAGCCCAACTGTTTCCTCTCCATCAGACCCCTCATACTCATCCTCAGAATCGAGATCATTTAAGCTTATCGGTTTGATCTCCTTCCGCTCCCCTTGTTCCTCACATTCTGTTCCCACTCCAGTTTTGCCTACTGCCACGGCCTGGATGGCAGGGTTTGCTTGAAGAACTTGTGCTAAGATGAAATTGGTGGGCAGTCCAGACTGAACCATATTAACCCGTTTTTCAAATGCAGGCAGCGGGTTGGTTTTAGTGCTGGGCTTGGGTGGCTCCTGCAGCTTCCCTTCGTCAATAAGTTTTTGGATGGCATCCCTTAGCTTATAGCAATTATTAGTCTTATGACCGACGACCACATGATAAGAGCAGAAATTTCCCTTGTCTGCATCGGAAGGTTTTTCGAAGGGCCTCAAGGATTGCAGCAATCCGCCATTTCTACACTTGGCAAATATCTTCACCAAAGGAAAGGCCCAAGGTGATATGCCTAGTACCGCCAGATTCTTACTTTGATTGCCCTATTGCTGAGTCATAGTAGCAACTTCCACCTGCTTTACTTCTGAGGTCTGCCCCCCTTTTCCGCTGAAACTCGAACCAGAACCACTGCCGGATCCAGCTGTTGCAGTTGACCTATAACCAGAACCGTATCCTGAGCCCCTACCACCCTTGTGGCCAGCTGCCGTTTCCTCTTCATCCCGTTCTATTTTCATTGCCATACTGTAAACCTCATTGAGCTCCTTGAAGGAATGGAACTTCATGTTGTTCTTAAAGACGTCTTTGCTGCCATCTATCAATTTCTGTATAAGCTCATCTTCATCTGGACGATTCTTCAGGAGAATCATTTTGTTCATCCAGCGTTGGTAGTATTCATCGAAGGGCTCATTGAACTTTTGCTTCACCCTCTCCAAATCATACAGCTTCACCTGGATTTTGGTGTTGAAACTGTAGTATTTGATGAAGGCTGTTGACAATACCTCCCAGTCAGATTGCTCCTCCTCTAAGAGTGAGTTATACCATCCCAAGGCACCTCCCTCCAGTGTGGTGGGGAAAAGATTAATCAACTGTTGCTTTGTAGCACCTGCTGTTAGCATAACCCAGGCATATAAATTCACATGGGCCTCCGGCGAGCCCATTCCTCTCTAAGTGGGGACTTTTGGCACTTGGAAGCCGATAGGAAATGTCTCGATGCCCCTACTGATCATGGCATCAACGTTTACCCCTTTCTTGGATTCAGCACTGAAACCGGCCCCTTTCTTCAACTGGGCCATGACTTCGTCTAATTCAGAACACTTGGCTTTCATCCTCTGTTCCATGGCTGCCTTTATTTCTTGCAGCTTTTCCAGGCTAGCTGAAGCGTCACCACCATGTTGGGATGACTCAGGCTCTTTCTCTTTCCCGGCTCCACTACCACCGGTCTCACCAGCTTCTCTAACCACTGCCCTTATTTCTTCTTTTAACATGTCGCGGAAATCCTGCGACCTGAAGAAATCTCTCAGAATATCAGCCATGTTTGTTGTCTGTTCTGCCATATTCACTCTTTCCCCGGTCTCAGAATCACTGTCACTCTCGACTACCCTCTGTCTCCTAGCTGCCCTTGAAGCTTGGGATCTTGTCCAAGGTCGCTCCAGTGTATTCTGCTTAGGAGTAGACAGGAGGTATTAGGGTCGTGAATGAATGACGTGATGTGACATGCAAATTAGGGTATCGAGAATGCTTGAAATGAATGGAATGGGATCATGTATGGAATGATGATATGAATGTTTTCTCTTTATTATTTTACTTCTTTTTGGGGCATTCCAAAAACACCCAATGCTTATGCAAGAATGTCACGTGTGGGCCGTCACACGGACAGAGCTTCGACGCCTTTGGGCCACCTAATGGATTTGTGAAATGGTCGCGTGTATACCGGCACATGGACAGAGTTTTGATGCTTTGTAGGTCTATGAGATGATATGAAATGGTCGCATGGGCCGGGCCCACAGACAAGGTTTCGATGCTTTTGAGCATATGATATGAAGTTATGTCATGAAAAAAGTTACGTGTAACAGGGACACGAACAAAGATTCAGCATTCGAGGAATGCCTTTTATGATTTGGTGATATTATGGACCTATATGTATACTAATCGAGCACTCGGGGAGTACCTTGAATGGTGAATTAATGTCATGAAGTGGTCGGATGTGGACCACAGTGTCATATGATGTTTATGATAGATAGGTGTGATGTCATGAAATGCATTGTGTAAATTATTACACGAAAATAGGCCTAAAGCTGTTGTGGCTTTTATTAAATGAAATGATATTTGGTGGAATGGCCGAATGCAATCCGGCGCATTGGCAAAACACGGGTAATTTTGGGTACCCGATATGTTATGAATGGAATGGGATGGACATGATAGGCATCCTTGAAATGCCCCTTAATTTAATTTAAGTGAAATGCAGTGAATGAACATGTCACACAATACGCAAATGGCACACGAAAACATGGGTTAGGTGGCATGACACGCATAATGATGTTATGCATGCTATGTGAAAAATGCTAACCACACAAATATAATGTTATGGCTGAAAAAGAAAGGGTTAGTATGAATGGCAAACAAAAGAATTAATGTTTTACATACGGAATAAAATGCAAATGGCTGCATAAAAATGTGGGTTAGTATCACACAAAGATGTTCGTGTATGTTATGTCACGTGTATGGAAAATGGTGATCATGGTATGTGATGCATGCAAAGGCGATGTGTCACGAGATGGCGAGAAACACATAGCAAGCAAAACGAATTCTTCCAACCTTATTCCTCCAACGTGGCCGGTCTAAAAAAAAAAAAAATTCTAACCAAATCCTAGGTGGGGTTCTCTTCGATCACCAACCGGGGGCGATGAAGGCGCGATTTTATTATTATTCACACAATTATTTTGGTATCCTAAGGGAATCCAACTAGAGCTGCCTATATGGGTTCGGTCAAAGTCGGGATAACATCAAGGTTCTCATAGCAAGATATACTCCTCACTTCTCCCCACTCAAGGGTCCTAGCGAAGGGGTTCGTACGAGGCTATGAGTGGTGTTTCGTATTCGTGCCCCTAAGACCAAGAGGAACTTAGGCGATACTTCAACAATCCACCGGGCTATAAATGGATACCAAATCTAATGCAAGCATGTCTAGCTAAAGATGCAAAATGAAATACCAATCGAGAATCATCCACCTTATTTTAATTAGACACTTTTCAGGGCTTGTCAAATTCTTTTAAGTTTTTTAAGAAAACTTTTTAAGAAATCCCCAGCGGAGTCGCCACTGTGAGCGGACGAACGCGTTTTCGACGGGACGCGGGACTCCCTTTCGGAATGGGGCGCCACGATCTCGGGCGAGCCCCTCCCTCGCATGGGGCTTTTATGAATAGAAATCCGCGTTTTGGAAAATGAATGGAATTAATAAATAAAAGAACCGAGACCTGAGTCTCAATGAATATTGTAGAGTCGCCACCCGGCTCAGCTCAACCGGGAAATTCTTATGCAGCTGAACCGGACGAACGGTCGCCACACTATCCAGAGATTCGGGTCCGGACAAGTCCCTTATTTCGTGTCTAATTAAAATAAATATTGCCAATGTTCTCAAATGGTATTTTAAAATCTAAAGTCAATTTTATTGAATATAAAAGGCATACAGCGCGCATACAAATATATAGTACAAAAATAAAGAGAAATAAATATTAATTGGCTTACAACCAAATCGAATAGAAAAATAAAAAACACTCGCCTCACTAATACAATCGCCTTGAATACACGAAAATCTAAAAATAATTACAACCGCCTAAATACACGATTTAATCTATTAAAATAAATCAAAAATAAAAATAGAAATAAAAGAAATTAAAACCTGCAAAACAGAGGGTTAGCACAATTTATACGGCACGCCACAACTAGGACTCAAATAGACAGAATTGGAAAATCAAGAATTGGGGGCATGCATTTAGACGATAACCGGGTTGGCTCGGCTAGCTAGCCCGGTTAGACCTGGAAAACATTTTGAAACGTCCCTGTAATTTTTGTGCTGGACAAAACTATTTTAGAAATTTATTTGGCTCGGTTATATGCAAATTTTCCCTTTTAGCGGGTCTATTATCCCGAAACTCGGGGTTCCGTTCGTGGGGGAATTCCCTATTATGCGGAGAAATAAACTGTCCTTAGATACAATAAACACATCAAAAGCTATTTTAAAAATACGACAATATATTTACTTCTATGAAATTTACTCAAAATAATGCGGCATATTAATTTTTTTTTTTTACACAATAATAATAATAATAATAATAATAATAATAATAATAATAAGAATAATACTATTTATGATAATAAAACTAATATTCTTAATATTAATGAAATGGTAAAAATAACATTCATACATATATAGCTAATAATAATAGTAATGACTTATTAATACTAATAATAATAACAGTAATACTCAAACTAACAATTGTTGTAAAAAAAGAGAATAATATTAATACTAATAAAATTAATCATTATACCAAAAACAATATTAATACCAATAAAATTAAATTTTTGGAACGAAGATAATATTAATATGAAATAATCAAATCATAAACAAAAATCAACCCAGAAAGCGATAGAAAGATTTAAGGCCTTTCAGAAATTACCTATGCTGTGATATCCGTGTTTGTTTGGAGATTTCGAGTCGATCCTCGAAGCTTAAGTTGATTCACTTGAACTTGATTCACGCCCCGAATTGTCCAAAAAAACTGTAAATAAATGATATGGGCTTGAGGGCTGATGTTTTGGGTTGAGCTTGATGAAAGTTTTTATAGAGGTTTTTATTTATTTTTTTGTGTTTGATTTTTTTCTCAAAGAAGAGAGAAGAAGATGAAGAAGCCGAATGCCTGATGATGGCTGCCCCCTTTTTTTCGTTTTCTCTTTTTTTTTTTTCTTAAGTATCCTTCCTTTTTTCAAAATAAGCCGTCCCCCTTCTTCAAGACTATCCCATTCTTTTATGCCATTTCTTTTCATTGGACCTTCATTTTGCTTCTTGGATTTTAATTGGACTTTTTCTTACCTATCCTAATTATCATCATTTCTTTTTCTCTCTTCTGCCCAAGTTGGCCGCCCACTTTTTTTTTCTTTTTTTTTTTCCTTTTTTTTATAATATTATAATAACATTATTATTAATTATATATATAACATATACTACTACGTAAATTACTATTATCATCTTTTTTTTTTTTGAAATCCGGCGCTTACAAGGAGTGTATTTTCACTTTGGGGACCTGTACGACCCTTGGTTTAACTTATACCTTCATGTAATGGCCTAGTAACTTTCCCTTAGGACTACCAAAACATAAATTTGTAAATCGGATTTTAAGAGTGTGCCTTTGTTACCCCCGATTGGTATCAAAGAGACCCAACACCTAGGTAGAATACGGGCCAAATCGAATGGAGGAATAAGGTTGGGAGGGAGAGCATATTTTGTGTGTTTGTGCTGATGTTTATTCATGTTTGTTTGACCTTGTTTTACCATTTGCATGAGACATCAAACACGCATCATCCGTGTGCCATTTCCTAACTATGTTTCCATGTAGCCATTTTGAAGCATCATCATACCTGTAGTATTATACTAACCATATTTTCATGCAGCCACAGTCTTTTTCGTGTGCCATATACATTTTGTGTGTTCACATTTCCATCGAGCATGCATTCATCATCTCGTGTGATACACATCGTGTTTTGTGTAGCCATTTAGCATTTTTGTGTGACATGAACATTGATATCATTCCAAGTAACTCAAATTGTTTTGAGAATACCGAAAGGCCTATCATTTCATTTCATATCGAGCTTTCCCGAAGATGCCCGAATTTCGCTAGTGCTTCGGTTTGCACTTGGTTGTCTCACTAAACACATTCATTAGAGAACTGTAAAGGACTTAGGTCTATGTTTGTGTGACGGCTCATACCATATCATCAAATGACATTATGATTATAGCCGTACATTGTCGGTATCATGGAAATACCAAAGTCTTGATTTAAGTGTCAAGATCCACATCGGGTCGTTCCATAACATCATCGAACCATTTGACGTGCTCCACGAGCACTGAACTAGTACTCATATTAGGACATTTCATGACATTCCTAAATCATGCAAGGCCTTCCCGAATGCCGAACCTTTGTCCATGTTTCATCTTACACGTGACTTATCAAATATCATTTCATACCGATGCTCCAAAAGCATTAAAACTCTATCCGTGGGGTGGCCTCCATGAAATCATCTTACACCCCCTCATCATCTCTAAGACTCAAACCTCTATCCATGTACACATATAACTATCCCAATATTCACTAGGTGTCCCAACAACGCCGAAACTCTATCCGCACAACAGCGTGTGTATAATTTGTTTGCATTGTTGTCTGCATGCCATTTGGTATTCTTGGGACGTTTAAAAATAAAAGAAACAAAAATCCAAGTAGTGTCCATTTTTCATGTCCATTCATGTAATGACATTCAAACATAATCACTTCACCTCCATGACATTCATGCCACTTAGCGTGTCATGTCTAGGTTCACAACATCCATCCGAAATTCTAACCTCATGCTAAACATGCAGTTTGGAGTCGAACCTCGAAGCGGTTAGTTTATGTCGAGTCAGAGCCGAGTCGACCAGTTCATTTAATTGAATCAGAACTAGTCACCATGGAAAGGGTCAGTTCAGGGTCAGATTCAGATCGGGAGATTGAGATTCAGTTGCCTTCTTTACCTGTAGATAGTCAGACTTTGTTGGAAGAAGCATATAGAATAGAAATGGCTGACGAAAACAATGGGAATGCATCTTTTGACATGGTGGCTATCATGAGAAGTTTACTAAATTCTGATGAGTTTAAGGCCACCCTTAGGGAGCAAATGCAATCTGTGATGAATGCTATCCCTATTCAGACTGTTCCACGGACTCAGACTTCAGTCAAAAGTGGAGGACAATACTTTGTGATGAATGGAGCTGGAGGGAGTGTTCCTGGTAGAAGTGGTGGAGTTGTTAATCATAGGGAACTTGATTGTTAGTATGAAGATGATCAAGCATTTGAGAAGGCAAGAGAAGCCTCAATTGAGACTGTTGTGGAGAAATGTCTTAATCAAAAGCTGTCTGATATTGAAGCTATATTGCCTAAGTTGAAGGAGATGGTGTGCTATAACCCTATTAAGTGTGCTGACCTGGCTACTTTGATGGCTGACGGAGGAGAGTCATTTTAGGCTGGTTTTCATATACCTTATTTCCCTCCCTACATCGGGGAAGGCCCAACGGAAGCCCATTTGGATAGTTATGTAAGGCTGATGACAAGTATGGGAATCGGGAAAGGTCACCTCTTGAATCTGTTCCTGACTACTTTAAGGGATGCTGTGGTAAAGTGGTATATGAAGATTCCTTTGTACACTCGTTCTACTTGGGAGGACCTGTCTGAAGCTTTTGTGAAGCAATATGCTTACAATACCCAGGTAGAAACTACTCTTTAACATTTAGAGAGGATCAGCCAAAAGCCGAATGAATCCTTCTAGGCTTACTATAAAAGGTGGATGGATGTTCAAGTTCTTGTTGATGGGGCCCTAAAGTTGGAGTCGCTTATTGTGAAGTTAGTTAACGGCAGTTTGCCACTGTATAAGGAGAAGATGAAGCTAAAGAGGTTCCACTCTTTTAATGGAGTGGTTGAATTTGCTAAGCATAACGAGCGATATGAAGAGGAAGAGTACAGGAGTAAGCAGAGCACGAGTGCCTATCAAAACAGCCGGGGGGTATTTACTAGGTTACAAGGGCAGTAGTTCCATGACTACACACGCCAAGTCTAGCTAGAGAACAGCACAATTAAGAGAAGTAGATGTGGCTGCAGTGGCCCAGGACAGGCTGTCAGTAGCCCCTCAGAGGCTCACTAACTCGTGGGTAAAGCCTTTGCCTTGCATCTTTGTAAAATGTAGGAAGGCTGGTTTGCTTCAAAGATTGAAGCCTTATGTCCTTTAGCCGGGTTAGAGAGAGACAACTTCTGAGCCTACCATGTGATAGTGGGCCATCGTACAAGCAAATGTACCAGTCTGATTGTTGGATATGCCCTAGTCCCAAGGCATTGGTCCTTGTGTTTGTATAATACACTTGTACATTTTGGTGAACTTTATGTATTATACAATTTGTGTCAAGAGATAAAGGCATCAATCTATTTATTATATGTCTTATGCTATATTTTAAATAGAGTATCCAATAGACATATCCATATCCATGTTGTCAAGTGTGAGGCACTTGGCAGTAAGACTGTGGATAGGGAAAACGATATGGCCATGAAGTCATCCGTAGTCTGTTCCAATCATGGGAATGAATGGAACTAAAGACTATCATTAGCCTGGATGTATGGTGGTGTCTTATCGGTCATAGAATATGGAATGTTAACTAGATTAACGGATACATGCAAAAAGGGCATGGTACTAGATCGATCTAATTAACGGGAATCTACATGGTATAATATCACAAATGATTCTCGCGTAGTACCTATATAAGTCCTTTAACCGGACCATATGATGGTGCTGCATGTGAAGTGGTACACTTTGGTATACGCCTAACAGGCCTATAAAAGGGTGCCAAGTATGGGTACGTTCGGGTGTGTTAGTGAACATGGCAGTGCTATGGATATGCAGAAGGGAATGTCACTCAGTGATTCACTGAGACGATATCACTGGCTCTTGAAGAATGTTACTGATAAGTGTGCGGCCGCACCCAAACAAGATTGGATCTTGTTTGTGAGCATCAGTTCATTCGGTATCAAGTAAAGGTCTAGACACAAAGAGGGTGATACTTCCATGCCTCTGTGTTGGACACCGATATCAGCGACATGGGATTTACAAGTTCAAACTACTGGGTTACGTTTTCAGTTAGACTGCTTACTCCGTCTCAATTGGGGGCTGTAGAGGCTTGCTAGAGCCCGCCTGCAGTCTGTGGGCCTCGGCCCACTGCCAACATAAAGACGGGCCCATTGGATCATACACATTGAATGTCTGGACTTTAACTAGTCGGATTAAGTGTGTACTTGGAGGATACACATTTGAAGAGAGAGAGACTTATTAATTATATTATATAGGTCAATTGGATTGATCAATATATTATAATTGATATTTATTTTGGCCTTCTCATAATTAATTCAATGAATTAATTTATGGGATTATTTCCTAGGTGGAAATATTATTATACATGTATAGGTTTACATGTATCTTATTTTATGTATGTCTAATTTAATCCCTTGATTAAATGACTAGGTCAAATGAATTTTAATTTAAATGTATGTAATATATTATATGGTATAATATACAAGCATACATGTTGAAGTAAAGTTGCATTTGAAATTAATTAAATCAAAGGAATTAAATTGGGCTTAAGACTTAAAATGAATATTCCCACATGGATTGGAATTGTGTTGGCTGAAATTTGGTGGTGAAATGGGAAGAATGTGAGTCATTTTTGTTCGACAAAATGTTATGATGAAATGGTGAGTCATGGAAGACTTTTTGGTAGCAAAGTTGGACTTTACATCTTTGGATATATTTGGTCATTCTTATGGTAAGAGTAAAAGAAAAAAATATCCCACCATTTCATCCTCACTTGGCCGAATGTTCATGGCTTGGATGAGTCATAATGTTGACTTTAAGGTAGCAAAGTAAGACTTTGCTTCTTATGCATGATGAAGAGATATTTTGGTGACTCATTTGGATGAACCAACTAATAAGTAATGAGTCATTGGTTTGACTAGTTAAGTTGCAAAGTTGGACTTTGCTATCTCTTTATCATCTCCCATCTTTGGCTGCCGACTTGATGTATGAGATTGGTAAAATTGGTTTTTGGCTTTTGAGTAAAAAACAATTTGCCCACTTTTATGTGTGGTTTTCTTTTGGAAAGAAACAAGGGTGTGAGAGAGAGAGTTTGAATTTTCTTTTAGAAAGAAATTTTTGGCAGCCATTACACTTGGCTTAGCCGCCCCTCTTTTCTCTTCTTCTCCCTCTCGTCTTGTCATTCGAGTCGCTAGCACGGGTTTCGGTCCGAGAGCCTTCTGCAGTCCGCATCCGTCTCTTAGAAAGACTTTGTGGTAAGTTTTCAAACTTTCTCTTTATGCTTTAAGTTTTTGATTTCCACATCTTAAGCTCCTGGGACTGGATTCCAGGAAATCGACGCGTATTTTGGCTTTTATCGGTCGGTTTCCCGTGACGAATCCCAACACTGATAAGAGCCATTCAATGGCTAGTTAGTGAAGGGAAGATTGTAGAACCCGCCTTGAAGCCTAGTGTTCAGAAGATCCTATTGCCTAACTTTGGGGGTCAGGTCAATATGGTCCTTTCTGGAATGCTAGCTAACTATGTGTTCACTCAGATTATCGTGGCTAATCTGAGTGTGCAAGTAGTTATAGCCGAAGAGGAAGAGGAGAAGGTGGAAGAAGCATAAGGGCAGACCTTCGTAGTAAAGAAGGGGCAGGGTCTGATTGATCTGGCTGACATTGAATTGGATGGTGACGATGAGGACTTTAGGTATGAAGAGACAAAGCCATTATACCCGGTGGAGATAAGGAGAGGGACCATGATTGTGAAGGATGGTCCCGTCATACATATCACTAGAAGTGGTAGGGTCTATCAACCCACCAATGTAGCACCCCAAGCACCATTGAGAAGAAACAACCCACATGTGGGCAATGGCACTGCTGACCATATGCCAAGAAATAAAGAAGTGGATGCTGTGGTTGAACAATTAAAGAGGTCGCCTACCCGAGCTAGCATTTGGCACCTCCTCATGGAGTCTAAAAGACACCGAGAGGCAGTGGTGAAGCAGTTGATGGAGATGGATGCAGTCCTACCATGTCCCCTGATGAAGTTTATGCCATGATAAAAGGGGTTGATTTGAAAGCTAACCAGGCCCCGGAGATCAGCTTTGGAGTGTTTGACTTATGGCCAGAGGGCATAAACCATAACCAGGCTCTATACTTGAGAGTCAAAATCACAGATAAGGTGTCAAAGGTGCTTTTCACGGTCATCGACATCTGGGTTACATTCTCCTTACTTCTTGGAAGACCTCGGTTCCATGCATCAAGAGGTGTACCATCGACCCTGCACCAGAAAGTGAAGTTCCTGATTGGAGGAAGGGTTGAAGCTGATGAGCCATCTGTGGTAGCTACTTTGAATGCTGTAAAGCAGCCGATGACTGGATTCCAAGAAGTGGTGATTTCAGGTGAGAATAAGAATGAGCCAAGGCTACTAAAGTGGATCCACAAATACTTTGCCAAGAAGAAATTTGAGCCTAGGAAAGGATTGGGGGCTAGATAGCAAGGCATCCCTAAATTCGACATTGAAGCTGACAAGTATCGCCAGCATGGGCTTGGTTACCGTGAGGAAAGAAACAAACCAAGTAAGAAGTATATGAACCTGGTGGATACATTCGTCCGTGCAACTAAAGAAGTTTACTATAGGACCCCTGACCTAGTGGTAATTGAGGGAGGCCAGCTCCCAGGATTTGAGATCTTATCTGACGTCATTGACTTTAGTAGATATGGGGTAGTGCCAGTTGTGAATATGCTATGCACTGGGTCTGAAGACAAGGGGAAGAAGGTTTTGAAAGAAGATGTAGCTGATCAGGTCAGAGGTGAATTTGGAAACAAGGGTGAATTATCTAAGAAAGCCGACCCAGAAAATGGAGAAATCGAAGAAGCTGTTGAAGCCCTCGCTAAGGCATTGTCAGTTTTGATGAAGGCAAACATGGGCTCTGGGAAGAAAAAGGCACCCATAGTGAAGACTCAGGAGGGGCTGATGAGTGAAGCTATAAAGGAGCTGGCCAAGCTGATGATGGTAGGAAAAGTGAAAGCAATCGAAGAGGAGATGTCTGCTGACCAGAAAGAGGCCCTTGAGGGTGATCTGGGAAATCTATTTGAAGAGATTGATGATGCTGAGGCAGAAGAAGAAGACCCTCTGTATGTGGAAGATGACAATCATTTTAATGTATCTATCTCTTCTATATATTATGTGAACAATTCAGCCTATAAGTCACTTTATGTAATGAAATCCAATTTTCCTTACTTGTGTGATGTTTTTCCGGATGGAACTGTGCATAAATACAAACATTCATTTAGTGTTTAGCATACATGATGCATCATTGTATGAAATGAATCTAGGGACAAATGATGATCCTAAAATGGTATCCGTTTCGAAAGACCTCATGCCTAATGAGAGGAAAGAAATTGTTAAAGTATTGCAAAAGCACGTGAAAGCCTTTGCCTGGTCCTACGACGACATGCCTGGGGTTGACAAAGAGATCGCAGAGCATAGAATTCCTACAGATCCAAAAATGAAACTTGTTAAGCAGAAGCTCAGAAGACTCAGACCAGAATGGGCCAGAAAAGTTAAAGAGGAGGCAGCCAAGCAGATAAAGGCAAAGTTCCTGGAAGTAGTGGAATATCCAGAATGGTTGGCCAACATTGTATCGGTTGCGAAGAAGGATGGCCGAGGCAGGGTTTGTGTAGACTATAGGGATCTGAACAAGGTATCACCCAAGGATGACTTCCCACTACCATACATTGATGTTTTGATCGACAGTGCCGCTAGGCAATAATGTATTCATTCATGGACAGATTCTCAGGGTATAATCAGATTCTACTGGATATCATCGACAAGGTAAAGACAGCCTTCATCACAGAATGGGGAGTATACTGCTATAGGGTTATACAGTTTGGGTTAAAGAATGCTGGGGCAGCCTATCAACGAGCAGTCATCGCACTTCTACATGATATGATCCACAATAAGGCTGAAGTTTATGTAGATGACATGCTAGTTAAATCGATGACCCGGGAAGAGCATCCCGTTATCCTGGATAGATTCCGAACTAGGATTGAAAAGTATAACCTTTGCCTGAACCCTAAGAAGTGTGTATTTGGGGTAATTTCAGGAAAGCTTCTCGGTCATGTGGTTAGTTAGAAGGGGATTGAAATGGATTCGGATAAGATCAAAACCATCAGAGATGTGCTTGCACCAAAGACAGAAAAGGAGGTGAGGTCATTTCTGGCGTCACTGCAGTATGTCAGTTGATTCATTTCAAGGTTAATGACAATCTGCGAGCCCATCTTCAAACTCCTAAAGAAGAATTAGCCGGTGAGATGGAATGATCAGTGCCAACTGGCCTTCGATAGGATCAAGGCCTATTTGATGAATCCACCAGTCCTAAAGCCTCTAATGCTGAGTAAGCCCTTGGTCCTGTATCTGGCTATCGAAGAAGCTTCAGTAGGGGCAATGTTAGTACAAGAACAAGAGGATAGGCATGAACATGCCCTCTATTACCTGAGTAAGAAGTTGCTTGATTACGAGACTAGGTATACTGTAGTAGAGAAGACTTGTACTGCTATGGTGTGGCTGACTAAGAAGTTAAGGCACTATTTCCAATCATATAAGGTTCAGGCTGTAGCAAAGGTTGACCAAATGAAGTACTTATGCCAAACTCCTGCATTGGCTTGGAAACTATCAAGATGGTTACTCTTGTTATTGGAATTCGATATCGAGTACGTAACCAGAAAGACAATCAAAGGAAGAGTTGTAGTAGAATTCCTAGCCAATCAGCCCTTAGAATCAGACTATGTCAAGAATTTGAAATTTCTAGATGAATAAATGGCTGTGGTTGGGTGATGTATTTCGATGGTGCTGTTAACAAGCAAGGTGTAGGCTTAGGAGTAATCATTGGTACACCAGATGGAGGAATCATCCCTCTGGCAAAATGCCTTAAGTTCCCAGTGACTAATAACAGGGCTGAATATGAAGCTTGTCTCTTCAGAATTGATGCCTTAATCACACTTAGGGCATATGGGGTTTTACTCATCGGAGACTCAGCTTTGGTAATTCTACAAATTACTAGGGATTGGGAGATAAAAGAAGAATCATTTAGGTCGTATCTTAAGTTATTTTGGGATAAGGTCAAAATATTTGGGTGGTGTGAATTCAAACATGTCCCAAGGGAAGAGAATCAGATGGCAGATTCCTTAGCCACACTCTCGTCAATGTGGGAAGAACCTCGAAAGCACTTGATACAACTAGTGATTTTAGAAACTACGCAGAACCCCTGCTACCTGTCAGTCAATGTTGTAACAATAGTGGAAGAACGTTCTTGGTATTATGACATTTTGTAATTCATCCAGAATGGGCAGTACCCTAAAGATGCCAGTGGAGTAGATAAGATCTCTCTCCAGAAGTTAGTAGCACAATTCAGAATCTTTGAAAATAAGCTCTTCAAGAGAACCGCTAATGGCTTACTCCTGAAATGCTTGACAGAGGAAGAAGCAAAGAAGGTCATGAGACAGATCCATGTGTAAACCTGTGGACCACACATGAATGGGTTAGCCTTGGCCAAGAAGGTGTTAAGGCAAGGTTACTTTTTGCTTACACTGGAAGCCGATTGTATTGAAGAAGTGAAAAGGTGTCACGAGTGCTAAGTATATGGAGATCTCAATCATCTCCCTCCACTCAAACTTCAAATATCATCAACTCCTTGGCCATTTGCTGCTTGGGGGATAGACATTAGTGGAGAAATAAGGCCGTTTGAATCAAATAGGCATTGCTTTATAGTCGTGGCTATTGATTACTTCTCCAAATGGGTAGAGGTCGAGTCATTTACCAATGTTACAGCTAAGGAAATGACCAAGTTCATCGAGAAGAACATCTTTGCGTGGTATGGGTTCCTGTATCATGTTGTGACCAATAACGGGGTACAATTTTAGGGGGCAACAACATAGTTGTTCCAAGAAAAAGGAGTTGAACACCATAGATCATCTCCATATCGCTCGTAAGTGAATGGTGCAGTAGAAGTAGCCAATAAGTCCATCAACAGGATTTTGTCAAAAATGGTAGTCACCTACAGGGAGTGGGCCGATATGTTACCGTACGCCTTATGGGGATATAGAACAAGCATTAGAACTCCTACCAGAGAAACGCCGTACTCACTGATCTATGGGATGGAAGCAGTCTTACCAGTGGAAATCTAGTTTAGGTCACTGAGAGTGGTCATGGAAGCACAGTTGCCGAAATCTGAATGGGTTTAGTCGAGATATGAGCAATTGGCTTTGATTAATGAGAAGCGTCTTCAGGCTTTAGATCATTTGCAGATGAATCAGCAACAAATGGTTAGGCCTTACAATAGTAAAGTCTGTCATAAAAAACATCCACTCAAGGCCGGAGATTTGGTACTCAAGCAGATGAAACAGACTAATAAGGATGTGCGGGGGAAGTTCAAGCCTAACTGGGAAGGTCCCTATGTGGTCAAGAAGGTACTTTCAAAAGGTGCTGCGAAGATCATGGATATGGATGGAAATGAATTCATCAACCCTATCAATCAGGACAAGCTCAAGTGCTATTTCGTATAAAAAATAAAAAATAATAAAAAAAAGAAGTCAATGGATCAAAAATTGAAAAGGCGATCCATGCAAAAGTTAGGACAGAGAGGTGAGCACCATCAGCGGAAAAATCTGGAAAGACCGGTTGGTGGTAGTCATGGATTCGGTCGAGACGAATACCATTACTGATTCTGTCTTTAGTTTCATTTTATCTATGATGTGCAATGTGCTAAAACATTATCAATGAATGAATGCCATTTTCTGTTCGGTTAAATGTCCCAAGTCTGCTTGAAATTGAATTTGTATTATACATATATGGCTGTGCACATTTTTTGTTTACATGCATGTCACTAAAAAAAAAAGTCTGATAGGTTGAAAACCGAAAGGCGGCCTATGCAAAAATTAGGACATAAATAAAAGTTTGCTGAGTCGAAAACCCAAAAGGGCGATTCAAGCAAAAGTTAAGACAGTCCGATAGGCTGAAAACCCTAAAGGGTGGTCTATGCAAAAATTAGGACATGAAATAAAACACAAATTACATGTCATCAGGTTCAGGCAATCCTTACTCCCTATAATCCAAGACATTTCAAGGATAGCGCCTTACGCTCATAGCTGACATACCCAAAACAAAATGTGTAGAAATGAGCTCGTATGCGGATTAGATAGTCAAAGACAGGAAAGAAAAGGTCTAGGACTGTACCCTGTTACCCTGACCACCCATCTGGTCCTTACCCCTAGTGTTCTGATAATAAGCAAACCGCTCCTCCAGTGGACCCACTGAGTGCTGAATGCGGGCTACATCAAAATGAATAGAAGAAACATCATGTCACATACATGCATACACTCAAAACATACACACTTTCATGCATACATGCATCAAAACCAACCTAAATACAGGAACTCATCATTGACCTAAGTCCCGAACTGTGGGCATTCTAGAAGCAGAAATAGTTCAACACTAGGGCACTCCTTTGGCTACCTATTGCAGATTGGGGCCATGCGGCTCTAAATCTATGGTAAGTGAATTTTCTCAATTCTTATAATTCCCATTTATGCCAATGTAATCCTGAGAAGGGTACTCTTTGCCTTTTTGCAGGTATCCAGAGGCAAATCGGCCAAGCCATATTTATTCTTGATTTAAGGGGCAAAAATTTTTGTTTCCAAAATTATCGATCAAGGACTAAATAAGCGCTCTTGGATCAAATTCAAAAACCAACATCCCTTTGGATCGAAACCAACGTCCCAGCATCCCTTTGGATCAAAACCAGCATCCCTTTGGATCAAAACCAGCATCCCTTTGGATCGAAACCAATATCCTTTTGGATCAAAATCAACATTCCTTTTGGATCGAAATCAGCATCCTTTTTGGATCGAATTTAAAACCCAACATCCCTTTGGATCGACTTCACAAACCAGTCCCCCGAGGGCCGATTTCAATGGTATAGCTCCACCGATAGAGAGCCAATTTCAAAGGTATAGCTCCACCAATAGTGAGCCAGCTTCATAGGTATAACTCTACCAAGAGGGAGCCAACTTTAGAACCAAAGCCAACATCCCCAACAAGATGTTGCACTTGACTTCCTTAACCAACCAAGGCGGTAGGTATGTTTTCTTCCCTTTTCTCACCGTGCTCTTTATCGCTAGACCAAACTCGATCCTGGCATGATAGCCTGATTATGTTGATTTTGATCTTGCGAGAGGCAGCTTGTGAGCACGGGTTTTTTCCTGACCTCAATTATGAAAGCCTTTATTACATTCTTCATGGATAAGTGTGAGGCAGATTCGAAATGACCGGAATGATGTCAAAGATGTCTCAGATGACCCGAAGAAGTGTAACAAATCTTTGTGCGGAACCCCGAAGAAGGTCGATTGAGTGCTTAAGAGAATCAAAGAGAAAAGTGAGAAAAGGTGAGAAATGCAAAACTGACTACTATACCCGCTAAGCTATAGTGCCCTATAGGGGTGCGGTTGTAGTTTGCACAACTACAACCGCCCAACTATAAGCCATTATAGCCGCTCGGCTGTAATTGCCATATTTGATTTTCTCTTAAATAGGGTGTATTTTATCTCATTAATTTGGGATTTTCAACCCTAATCTGACCATATAAAAAGTAAAACCCAAAATTAGGTCAGGAGAATATGATCTTGCAGCCACAATCAACAGAGAAAGCTAAGGTTTTGAAATTTGGAGAGTTAGAGAGAGAAAAAGGATTTTTCAACCCAAAATTCAGATTTTCAATCCATTCTTCAATCTAATCCTCACCAAAATGGGTTAGAATCATTGGGTTTCATCTGGTTTAAGGTTTTCACCCATAAAACTTGGGGAGATTCTAATCAGAAGGGTTTTAGAGAGAGAAAATTAGGTTTAAGTGAGAAAACCCCCTAAATCCACTCTAAAATCATCCAATCTCGAATCCAATCTATAGAAATCATTAGATTCCTTGGAGAAATCATATCTGGGAGTGATTCTGGTTGATTTGGCATTCGTTCAAGTCAATTTAGGGTTCCATTCGAGTTTTAGAGGTTTGCGAATGATTTCGGGTTGTTCGTGATTCCGAGGAGTTTTCCGGCATCCAAATCCATTTTTGGTGATCTAAAACACTGGAACACAAACAAGGTAGGCTTTGAGAGGCCCTAAAACATCATTTGAAATTGATTTGGGTGTTATTATATGTGTTTGGTGTTTTTTCAAAAAGCTTGAAGTGGAAATCTGGCTATAGCCGCCCCAACTGTTGCTTACAGCCGCTCGGCTGTAGTCTGATGACTATAGTGGCGCGGTTGTAACCTATAGTGATGTGGCTATAGTTGTCTGATTACAGCCGCTAGGCTGTAATCTCAAGGGCAGAAGCTCCAAATGCCCTAAATCCATCGAAAACACTTCCTTTCTCAAATCAAATGTATTTTTCCCGAATAATATCGGTCGGATCACATCGACATATGGTTAGATTTATGGTTTTTAGGTTTTTGATTGATGGATGTGAGATTTAGTTTTGTTGATTTTGGGTTCTTAGGGTTTTCCGGATTCATTTGATCCGATCTGGATCTATTTCGTGAATTTTATAAGTTTCCAGAAACCCCAAATCACCGAAACCATAAAAAAATCAAAATGATTTTTAAAACGAGAAAGAAAACTAGATTTATGCTTTTGGAGCACTACCGCTACTCGGCTGTAGATGCTACAGCTGCCCTAGCCACTATAGTGGCATAGCTGTACCATACTACAGTGGCTCGCCTGTAGTTGATGAAACAGAATTACAAGTTTTGTCTATTTAGCCTCTAACTTGTAATTTTGTTTCTCCTTTCGATTCAAAAAGGATTTTTAGTGTTTATATTTCTGAACCCTAGATAAATGTTCAAATTAGGCCCAATCATGAATGGAACCCTTGGGGTCTGGGATATCCGGCCCACCAGAAGATGGAAAATGCATGTAAACCGAACCAAACCGTTTTCAAAATTGGTTTTCATTCACAAAATCTATAGGGTATTTTTATAAAATGTTTTTCAGGTCTAATCGAGTAGTCATTCGGACTTCTTGATTATCCCTCTATGCATGATCCCGTTTCCCAAAACACCCCTATTATGTCTTATGTGAGTCCTCGATGCAATTTGTATACTTGTGCTAACCGTATTTGGATGCAGCCTTTTATTTTTCATTTTTATGTATTTAATAGATCATTTCTTGTATCTAGGGGATTGTATCTTTTTTTAGATTATCGTGTATTATAGGCGCTTGTAAATGGTGAGGATGAGAGTTTTTCTTTTTCGGGTTGTATAATTTGGCCTTTCCTTAACTTTTCCTACACTTTTATTTTTCTGCACTTTATTTATGTCATTTGCATGATCACTAACTAAAATTAAAGGAGGATAAAATGGGTAGAATTGAGTGAATGTTATATTGCATTATGAAATAATAATTGAAAACAAGTTGAGGATTAGTAGATGTGTTGCCCAAACCTTGAATCTTTGGATCAGGTACTACGTCTACACTTAGTAGGGAGCTGTACCGGAATTTTCCGAATAAGCTAATCCGGGTGGCGACTCTGTATCTGATCATGAAATTTAGGTTTCGAGATCTTTAAGTTTAAATTGGGATTTTTATAAAAAATCTGTTTTCCAAAATTCACACTTAAAATTAAGTTTTCTATAATATGTTTTTTCTTAATGAAATGAATGATTTTCTTAAGAAAGATTAAACTCATTTTCAAAGCCACACATAATCACTCGAAAAGAAAATCCCCGGTTCCCGCTTCACAGTGCGTTCCAAAAAATGTCGTCCGCTCACAACAGGAGCATGGCCCTATAAATCTGAACATATAAAATCTAAATGTCTAGAAGCTTGATAATTAGAATGAGGAAAAGGCAAACAATGACTTTTCTTGAGAGCACAACGAGTACGGACAGATGAACTAGATTTATGGGAATATGGAATATCATTATTCTGTGAATTAGGTTGACAATAGGAATAGCCTTGTGTCCAAATCGTGCATATCCAGTGGAAAGGGAAGTGACATGTATCTGGATGGGAGATGGAGTGGATAACAACATAATGTAGAGACCGTCACTATTCCAGCCTTGGCAGATAACTTGCTAAGATTTCAGGTCCTTCACAACATTAAAAAATTGAAAAGAAACATCATTCTAATTAGTAGGAGCACTCATAAAAATCAGATTTGAATTAAAATGAGATACATGTAAAACATTTGACAAATGCAAAGAGCAATTATCAAGAGAAATAACAGAATGACCAATATTAGCAATGGGTAACCAAGAGCCATAACCTAAAACAACCTCATCTGGACTAGAGTATTTGGAGTGCACGGTTAGGTTTCCCATATCAGATGTGAAATGATGAGTTGCTCTTATATCTATAATCCATGGTTGAGTGGATGTGGAGGTGGTGGTGGCGATTATGAGCTGACGATCCCAAAAAGCATGGGCCTTGTGACCGGGCCAAGAAAATTTAATATGGTTTTATATGGGAAAATGGGTTTTATAGCGAGAAAATGGACAAACTTGAATGTTCTCACTAAAAGTGACACGAGTCACTACCCGGCTCAGCTCAATCGGGAAATTATGGTATAACCGAGATGAGAAACGAATCGCTAAACCTTTTAGTTAAAGATTGGGTTCAGGTAACTCACTTATTTCTTCTCGATTAAAAATGGGTTTACCAGTTTATACCAATGCCTTTTATATTTCTAGAGTTAATTTTATCTTGGTTTATTTTACCAAATGCTCACACACGAGATATATAAATGCTGAAAGTGATAAATAAATTCAAAAAGCAGTAAATAAATTCAGGACGTTTAAAATATATACTAACTGATAAAATGACTAACCTAGGGGGTACATTCAATAAAACGGGATTCGGGAATACAATCTCCTATGTATACGAAACATCTAAAAACCGAAAAGCTAAGCATACATCTAACCTAATATACATCTACCTGTAAAACCAAGTTAGCACAATAAATATATTTACAAATAGGACTCAAACAAACAACACGGGGATTCAAGATAGCTAGGGGTGTGAACGGGGAAAACCGAGAGAATTTGACATGTTGAAACTTGTTTTGATGAAAATAATTTTATATTTGAAGAAGATAAAAAATTAAATAAATACTTTGGAAATTAATTTAAAATAAATAAGATGTTATTTTTAATTAAGTGAACAAAGTATAAAGGTGAAAACTTACAAAGACATTAGAAGGATATTATAAAAAGAAGATAAAATGTTTGGAGTAATAAGATAAATATTGCTTCAGGAGGCTGAAGTCTTAAGAAATTCTATTACAAATATTTAGAGGCTTAAACACTGTATAACGGCCACATTCAGAGACCTGAAGAAGTTAAATTCAAATATTCAAAGTCCTGAATACTGTGTAACGGCCACATTTAGAGACTTGAAGAAATTCAACTCAAATCTTCGAAAACCTGAACACTGTATAACAGATACATTTAGAGACCTGAAGATGTTACAAATCTTTAGAGGGCTAAACACTGTGCAATGGCTAGTTTCAGTGACTTGAAGAAAATCAAAATTAAAGCTTTAGAGCGCTGAATACTATGCAACGACTAGTTTCAGGGACCTGAACAGAATTTGAATCTCTTCTCCAAACCACTTCTCCAATGCCTATAAATAGAAGACAATTGCAAACATTTCAACTTGGGAAGACAAATTGCAAAGCATACAATACAATTGAAGTAATCAAAGCATTCTTGAGTAGTTTTTCCAACACACTTCAAAGAGAGTAATTGAAAGAAATTCAAGTCTTCATCAAAGCATTCATAGATATTCAAATCAAATATTTTAAGTGAATTGTAAAATCACACTAAAGGATATTAGTGTGAGGGGGAGCTTTGTTGTTAAGGTTTCATCAACAAAGTTTTGTAAAAGTTTGGTTGTAGATCTTTGAAAAACAACAAGTTGTAAAAGTTTAGTGTTTGAGCTTGCAAAAAGCACCGGTTGTCTCGATCCTAGACTGAAGAAGGATCATTGTCTTAATCCTAGACCAAAGTAGGATTGATTGTCTTGATCTTGGACAAAAGAAAGATCACTTGGTTTGATTCCTACTAGTAAAGAAATTATAGTGGAAAATCTCAAGTGGTTCACGGTGGTGTGCTGGGAGGATGGATTAGAGGTAAAGCGGTTCTACTATTTAGGAGAAGGACATTATCGAGCAATATGCCTAGTGCCTTTTTAATTGTGACAAACCATAGTAGAAATGTCATAACTAGTTGAAATAGATTGATTTGAAAAGAATTCCCTCGAGTATTGATATTATGATTATTATTATTATTAGTAATATATTGTCATCAGTTACTATAAGCATTACGGCCACTTCCTCTTCCACGATGGTTTGTCTATTGTCAAGCAGTGATATTTACCAAAGGGAACTACAAATCGGGAACTTGCTCATGAGTAAGTTGTCTTTCTTCATTGAGTAAAAGACCATGTAAATCATCAAAACTCATAGTGTTGAAGTCATGCTTCTAAAGCCAGTACAAATAGGTAAAATGCTATATCGAGGCCATCTAAGATGGCATCAACTAAATCTTCTTCCATAATTGGGTGGTGTAATGCCAATAATTGATCATAAATCCATCTTAAATGGACTTACCACATTGCATAAAGATAGGAATGGACTTATCATCCTGCTTTAAACTATGCAACTAGAGCTTTAAATCACAGATGTGCGCTGTAGATTTGGAAGCATGAGTTAATTGTAGCTTAACCAAGCTTCACGAGTAGTTTGAACTTTAACTAGTTACGGAAAAATGGCCTTTGACAAGGTAAGCAGCTGAGGACCTGCTGGTCTGGCCTTTCCATAACCAATATTCCGGGTTTATGGTGTTTTCTAGAAGAAATCGAGTAGGAGGGGGACTACTTTCATCAATATGTCCTTCTAGGCCGCAACTGGTTAACATTGGAATGAGCTGAGTTTTCCATAAAATAAAATTAGAAGGTGTAAGTTTGAGAGATAATTGATTAGAGACATTTGGTGTAAGAGAAACTAATTGAGAAGGCATGCAGTAGTGACGGTGAGAAGTTCCAATTGAGCTAAAGGTGGCAACAACTTGACTTTCAGCCATTAAAAACAATTTGTGAGCGGACGACGTGTTTTCGACGGGATGCGAGACTCCCTTTCGGATTGGGCACCACGATCTCGGGCGGGCCCCTCCCTCGCGTGGGGGTTTTTATAATGGAAATTCGTTTTGGAAAATAAATGGAATTAATACATAAAAGAACCGAGACCTAAGTTTCGATAGATATTGTAGAGTCGCCACCCGGCTCAGCTCAACCGGGAAATTTATAATCTAGCTGAACCGGACGAACGGCCGCTACACTATCCAGAGATTCGGGTCCGGACAAGTCCCTTATTTCGTGTCTAATTAAAATAAATATTGCCAATGTTCTCAAATGGTATTTCAAAATCTAAAGTCAATTTTATTGAATATAAAAGACATACAATGCGCATACAAATATTTAATACAAAAATAAAGAAAAATAAATATTAATTGGCTTACAACCAAATCGAATAGAAAAATAAAAACTCTCGCCTCACTTATACAATCGCCTAGAATACATGAGAATCTAAAAATATTTACAACTGCCTAAATACACGATTAATTCTATTAAAATACAAGTAAAATCAAAATAAATATAAACAAAAGCTGCAAAACAAAGGTTAACACAATTTGTACGACACGCCACAAATAGGACTCAAGGATGACAGAACGGGAAATCATGAATTGGGGGCATGCATATAAGGGATAACCGGGTTGACTCAGCTAGCCGGCCCGGTTAGACCTAGAAAACATTTTAAAAAGTCCCTAAATTTTTGTTTTTGTGGAAAAATCATTTTTGAAAACAATTTTTCCGGTTTACATGTATTTTTATATATTAATTGGGTCAAATTTGGGGAGAACCGAGTCTCCGTTGTTGAATTGTTCTAAATGCAATTTTACTGAAAATTGAATCTATGGTCGTGAATGCACACAACAAAATTCATTTTTGGGATTTTCTAATTTTTTTATGATTTTTATGGATTTTTATGAAATTTTTGGGGCTTAAAGGTGAAATTCTGGTTCTGGAATTAGGGTTACAGTCGTGCGGATAAACGACAGTCGTACGACAGTAAATTACAGTTGTGCGACTGTAAGCAGTCCAGAATCAGGATTTCGTCAAAATTTATTTGAATCAAAATGAAAGGAAGACAACCCTGGAAATCAAGAACACTCGTACGACTGTATATACATTCGTACGACTGTTCACCAATTTCAAGAACAGTCGTGCAACTGTTCTTGATTTCCAGAAGCAGAAACGCAGAAAATGAGATAAAAATGCACAAAAATCGCAATCAACACCCAGAAAGCAAGCAAAAGTAAAGAGAAATGGAGTGCCTACCTTTTAGAAGTCCCTCCAAGTCAAAATTGACCCCTGGCGTTGCTCCAATCCATAAGAATTTGCACTTTTCCTCTTGAATTGGAGTTGAGAGCCTTGAGTCCGAAAATCCCAAAATGCTTGGGATTCTGATTGTTTTAGTCCAAAATTTCAATTTGTTTGTGAAGTTAAATGATTAACCTATGGATTTCTATCAAGTTTTAATCCCAATTTCGAGAATTAAAGAAAATGGAAGAGGAAAAGATGGTTTTTTTCTTTTTTGGGTTGAGTTTTCCCTTTTCTTTTCCTTGTCTCTTTTCTCCTTTCTCTCTCTAGATATCACCAGAATTCAAGCTAACTCTCTTTCTCCCTTTTCTTCTCCTTTTCTACTCTGATTTCTGAGGTTTCTTCAACAAATCTCGGGTTAATTAATGCCGAAAATCTTCTCCTCCTCTTTCTTATGTCATGGGTATGGTGTTCTGCACCTGCTCTAATCATAGAGTCGTACCACTGTAATTTTTTTTATTACAGTCGTACCACTGTAATTTTTAAATTACAGTCGTACCACTATAATTTTTAAATTACAGTCGTACCACTGTAATTTTTTTTTTCAATTTTTTTTCGATTTTTTTTTCATTTTTTTAATTAATTATTTTTTTTTTAGAAAATCCCGGCGCTTACAGCTGCCCCTCGCGTGATCAAAATTCACCACCTGATCTTAGCTTAGGCAGTTGATGTGAATTTGAGAAACGCGACTCAAAGCGCTGCAGACACAGGAAATAAAACATGCAACTGAGTTGCTGAAGCTTCACTGCTGTTGTGATGTGTTAAGTTGATTGGACAGAATATGCCGATATCGGGTCTATGTTACCCGAGGCAATACTGGAGATTTGAATTGGCTTCCATGATCTAGGATCTTGCTTGAATTGGTCTTCAAGAATCCGGGATCTGACTTGGGCAATTTTCAAGGATTAAGAATCAAACTTGAAAAGGTTTCAAGGATTCAAAATCGCGCTTGAGGAGGTTTACAAGGATTGGGAATCTTGCTTGAAGAAGTTCAAGGATTCGAAATCTGGCTTGGAGAGGTGTTCAAGGATTGGGTATCATGCTTCGAGAAGTTCAAGGATTCAGAATCTGGCTTAGAGAGGTGTTCAAGGATTGGGAATCATGCTTGAAGAAGTTCAAGGATTCGGAATTTGGCTTAGAGAGGTGTTCAAGGATTGGGAATCATGCTAGAAGAAGTTCAAGGATTTGACATCTAACTTGACTGAAGAAAAGGCTCAAGGATTTACAACCATGCTTGAACATAATGGAGTTCAAGGGTTTGACATCTAGCTTGACTGAAGAAAAGGGGTTCAAGGATTTGCAACCATGCTCGAACGTAATGGAGTTCAAGGGTTTGAAATCTGGCTTGAATGAAAAAAAGGCTTCAAGGATTTGCAACCATGCTTGAACGTACTGGAGTTCAAGGGTTCGAAATCTGGCTTGAATGAAGAAGATGATTCAATGATTTACAACCATGCTTGAATGTACTGGAGTTCAAGGTTTCGAAATCTGGCTTGAATGAAGAAGATGGTTCAAGGATTTACAACCATGCTTGAACAGAATAGAGTTCAAGGGTTTAAAATCTAGCTTGAATGAAAAAAAGAAATAGATTTAGGAATGATAATTTTGGTGTTGGCTGGGGAATGAGTATTTATCCCTTGATCGATAATTTTGGAAGCAAAAATTTTTGCCCCTTCGATCAAGGATAAATACGGCTTGATTGTTCTGCTTCTTGGAGACTTGATGTGTTGAGATTTGGATTTGCACTGACGCTTAAGGTCCAATGGATGCCCCAGCGTTGTGCCATTTCTGCTTTAAGAGCGAACCTGGGTCGGAGAGACTTGGTGATAATGGTGAATACCTGTGCTTGGGTTGGCTGTGATATGTTTGTGCTTGTATGTATGTATGATTTGAATGCATCTATATGTTTCAATGTGTGCATGTGCAAATGAACTTTCAGAAAATGCATTTCGTGCCATTTGCTCGATCTTGAAACCCCAGGTTCTTGCTGGGGAAGCTATGTTGTGCGATTGATCGTCCATAGTTGGAGAAGCAACATTTTGGGTGCATGTAATTCTTACGATCCTGATAGGGATATATGATGGCTAATGCGGAAATATGATGACTGTTGGAGAGAAAGTGATGATGTTCTTGGAAATGATGTCGTTGAGAAATAATGCAGAGGATCTTGTTGGGGATTGATGAAATGTTCCTGCTGGGAGGATGACAAAGAGGTTTTGCCATCTTTGTCCCTAGGCTTCATGGATTTGGAAGTGTTCTAAATTTTGCCTGAGTCGTCCCAAAGTGGGCTTTCAACTCAGCGAGCTGCTCTAACTTTTGCCTAAGGCGCCTTTTCGGTTTTCACCTTAGCGAGCTTTTCATATGCCCTAACTTTTGCCTAAACTGCCCAATACCGGTTTTCAGCTTAGCGGGCTGCTCTAATTTTTTCCTGAGGCGCCTTTTCGGTTTTCACCTCAGCGAGCCCCTCTTTTTTTTTCTTTTTTGTTTTTTTTTTTTTTAAGATGTCATGGAATTAAAAGAAGACTTCCAATTCAATACACCCCCTGATGATGAGATGATTGTGGGAAGTCTTGTAGGATTTGGTTGCTTCACCGTTGTTGCTGAAGCTTACAAGCGTATAGCCATATATGATGCACGATGTGAATTCAATTTCAAGCAAACTTGGGATATTTAAATGAACAGGGCAAGGCATTCATTCATTTGTTGATAATGTTTTAGCGTAATGCATATTACATATGAAAAGAAATTAAGGACAAGATGAGTATGGTATCCGTCTCGACCGAACCCACGACTGCCACTAACTGGTCCTTACGGATTTTCCTGCCGGTGGTGCTCACCTTACTGTCTTAACTTTTGCATGGATTGCTTTCGTGATTTTCAATCCATCGGACTTCCTTTTTTTTGTGGAAACCTGAGCCTGTCCCGATTGAAGGGGTTGACGGCTTGGTTTCTATCTTTCTCTATGGGACTGCTTTGATCCTGCAGATTGATGGCTGCATCTTTTGATGTGCTTGTTAGCTGCTTGAACTATCCTACTGGCTTATGGGTGGTATGGAGGTGATGCATGATGCCTCTCTCCTTTATTCTGGAATGATTGTACTGTTGCCCCAGAACTTGCGTTTTATTATCAGGGATGCAATAGTGTGAAACATCATATGATGCAGATGTGCATTCTTATTTTGGAGCTTGAAACCGTGCTTATTTTGCTTGTGTTGTTGTTGTTGTTTTTTTTTTTTTTTTTACGTCTACGGAACTTTTGCTTAGCTGTACTTGTCCTTCGGCTTCCTTGTGATTCTGCATCTTGCGACCCTTTGTCGATGCGCGCCGTCATAGGACTAGGCGAAGGCCTTCCATGCTTCCAGGCATTCTGCAATTTTTCTTTCCCTTATCAGTCGTGAGGTCTTTCAGGACGGATATCATTTTGGATGCTCATCTGTCTTTAGGTTCATTTCACATGATAATATGTCATGTATGCTAAAGACATTAAATGAATGTTTGTATGCATGCATGATGTTCCATCCATGAAAATATCACACAGATAATTGAAATCAAATTACATAACATTAAATGCCTCGTAGGCTACATCGTTCACAAAACAAGATAAAGGACAAAATAGATACATCAAAACAATTAACATCCTCCACATGCAGAGGGTCTTCTTTTGCTGCCGCATCGCCCCCTTCGATTGGACTAGTCAAAGCTGGGTAGAGGATGGTCTGCAGACTGGGCTTCAAAGGTGGCTCCGCGATTTTCCCATCTGTGATTAGTTGACGAATAGCCCTCAGTAGCTGCTTGCAGTCATTCGTGTGGTGCCCCACTGTCATATGATAGGAGCAGAATTTGCCTTTGTCTGTCTCGGCTGGCTTCTCGAATGGCTTCAGAGAACTCAAGAGGTCACCATTCCTGCATTTCGCAAAAATCTTAGCCAAAGAAAGGGTCCATGGCGATAGGCCTCGATTTTGTGAATCTCCAGCTTGATCTCCTTGTTGGCGAGACACCACAGTAACTTCAGTTGGCTTATCCTCTGGGGATTGGTCACCTTTATTTGTAAGCCGAAACCAGATCCACTGCTTGATCCAGCGGTACTTGTTGATCGATACCCCAGACCGTGCTTGAAGCTCCTGCCACCCTTTTGACTGGCCGCTTTCTCTTCTTCATCCCTCTCAACCTTTATGGCCATGCTATAGACCTCGTTGAGTTCATTGAAAGCATGGAATTTCATGTTGTCTTTGTAGACATCCCTGCTGCCTTCAATCAGTTTCTGAATCAGCTCGTCTTCATCGGGGTGATTCTTCAACAGGATCATCTTGTTCATCCACCTTTGATAATACTCATCAAAGGGTTCATTGAGCTTCTGCTTACCCTTTCCAAGTCATATAGCTTCACTTGGATCTTTGTGTTGAAGCTATAGTATTTGATGAAGGCCACTGACAGCATTTCCCAATCTGACTGTACTTCCTCTGTCAGAGAGTTGTACCAGTTCAAAGCTCCTTCTTCTAGTGTTGTTGGGAAGAAGTTGACCAACTGCTGTTTGGTAGCACCCGCTGTCAGCATTATACGGGTATAAAGGTTGATGTGAGCTTCTGGTGATCCAAGCCCTCTGTAAGAAGGAATTTTGGGGACTTGGAACCCCACAGGGAATGTCTCGATGCCTTTGTTTATCATAGCATCCATATTGACGCCCTGCTTGGAACCCAAACTGATGTTGGCTCCCCTTTTCAGCTCAGCTAGCATCTCATCCTGCTCAGAGCACTTGGCCTTCATTTTTTGTTCCATAGCTGCCTCGATTTCGTGCAGCTTTTCTATGCTGGCCGAAGCATCAGCCCCTTGTTGAGAGGTTTCCCCTTCTTTTTCTTTCCTAGTTCCACCATTACCAGCTTCACCACTTTCCCTAACAACAACCCTTAGTTCTTCCTTTAGGATATCCCGGAAGTCTTGGGATCGAAAGAAATCCCTCAGAACACTAGCAACGCTTGGCGTTTGATCGGCCATTGCTACCTCTTCCCCGAACTTTGTTGTGCTGCTTAATTCGACTGATCTTTCACTCTCACGTGCACTTGCAGCCTGGGCTCTGGTTCTAGGGCGCCCCAGCTTATTCTGCTTTAATGCACATAGAGATTGTTAGGGCTAAAAAGTGCATGGTTGGATGGTATGGATGATAATGCTTAGATGATGCTTCGTGAATGTGGATGATAATGAATGTGACCTTTTTTTTATTCATTCTTCTTTTCTTCTTTTTTTTTTTTTTATTTTGGACATTCCAAGTGCACCCAATGCTATGCAAAGATGCCACGTGTGGACCGCCACACAGATAAAAGTTCGGTGCTTTTGGGGTGATATTTATGAAGAGTGGGTATGATGTCATGAGATGTATCGTGTGGATTGTCACACGGAAATATACCTAGGACCATTGTGGTCTCTATTGAATGAAATGATCTGGTGGAATGGCCGAATGCAATCCGGTGCATTGGCAAAACACGGGTATTTTAGGATAGCCGATATATGATGGAATGATATGATCGTGGTGGGCGTCCTTGGAATGCCCCTAATTTAATTTAGGTGATATGTCGTGAATGCTTATGACATACACAATGCAAATGGCTGCATAAAAACGTGGTTAGATGCATGACATACATAATAACGTTATGTATGCTATGTGGAAAAAAATGCTAATCACACAAATTTAATGTTATGGCTGAAAAAGAAAGGGTTAGTATGAATGACAAACGGATGATTTAATGTTCTCATACAAAAATAAAAATGCACGTGGCTGCATGAAAATATGGGTTAGTATCACAAAAAAATGTTTGTGTATGGTAAATGTCATATGTATGATAAATATGAATTATGGTATGGAGTGAAATGTCGAAAGGCGTGTAACACGTAGCACACAAAGCGAATTCTTCCAACCTTATTTCTCCAAGCGTGGTTGGTATCAAAAAATTCTAACCGAGTCCTACGCGGGGTTCACTTCGATCACCAATAGGGGGTGATGAAGGCGCGATTTTATTATTATTCACTCAATTATTTTGGTATCCTAAGGAAATCCAACTAGGGCTGCCTATATGAGTTCGGTCCAAGTCGGGTTAAAAATGAAGGTTCCCATAGCAAACTATACTCCTCACTTCTCACCACTCAAGGGTCCGAACGAAGGGGTTCGTACGAGGCTATGGGTGGTGTTTCGTATCCGTGCCCCTAAGACCAAGAGGAGCTTAGGCGACACTTCAACAATCCACCGGGCTGAAAATGGATACTAAATCTAATGCAAGCATGTCTAGCTAAAGATGCAAAATGAAATACCAATCGAGAATCATCCACCTTATTTTAATTAGACACTTTTCAGGGTTTGTCAAATTCTTTTAAGTTTTTAAGAAAAATTTTTGAAGAAATCCCCAGCGGAGTCGCCACTGTGAACGGACGACGTGTTTTCGACGGGACGCGAGACTCCCTTTCGGATTGGGAGCCACGATCTCGGGTAGGCCCCTCCCTCGCGTGGGGGTTTTTATAATGGAAATTCGTTTTGGAAAATAAATGGAATTAATACATAAAAGAACCGAGACCTAAGTTTCGATGGATATTGTGGAGTCGCCACCCGACTCAGCTCAACCAGGAAATTTATAATCTAGCTGAACTGGACGAACGGCCGCTACACTATCCAGAGATTCGGGTCCGGACAAGTCCCTTATTTCGTGTCTAATTAAAATAAATATTGCCAATGTTCTCAAATGGTATTTCAAAATCTAAAGTCAATTTTATTGAATATAAAAGACATACAGTGCGCATAAAAATATTTAATACAAAAATAAAGAAAAATAAATATTAATTGGCTTACAACCAAATCGAATAGAAAAATAAAAACTCTCGCCTCACTTATACAATCGCCTAGAATACACGAGAATTTAAAAATATTTACAACCGCCTAAATACACGATTAATTCTATTAAAATACAAGTAAAATCAAAATAAATATAAACAAAAGCTACAAAACAAAGGTTAACACAATTTGTACGGCATGCCACAAATAGGACTCAAGCATGACATAACGGGAAATCAAGAATTAAGGGCATGCATATAGGGGATAACCTGGTTGGCTCGGCTGGAAAACATTTTAAAACGTCCCTGAATTTTTGTTTTTGTGGGAAAATCATTTTTGAAAACAATTTTTCCAGTTTACATGCATTTTTATATATTAATTGGGTCGGTTTTCGGGAGAACCGAGTCTCCGTCGTTGAATTGTTCTAAATGCAATTTTACTGAAAATTGAATCTATGGTTGTGAATGCACACAACAAAATTCATTTTTGGGATTTTCTAATTTTTTTATGATTTTTATGGATTTTTATGAAATATTTGGGGCTTAAAGGTGAAATTCTGGTTCTGGAATTAGGGTTACAGTCGTGCGGATAAACGACAGTCGTACGACTGTAAATTACAGTCGTGCGGATTAACTACAGTCGTACCACTGTAAATTAAAACGACAATCGTACGATTGTAAATTACAGTCGTGCGACTGTAAGCAGTCCAGAATCAGGATTTCGCCAAAATATATTTGAATCAAAACGAAAGGAAGACAACACTGGAAATCAAGAACACTCGTACGACTGTATATACAGTCGTACGACTGTTCACCAATTTCAAGAACAGTCGTGCGACTGTTCTTGATTTCCAGAAGCAGAAACGCAGAAAATGAGATAAAAATGCACAAAAATCGCAATCAACACCCAGAAAGCAAGCAAAAGTAAAGAGAAATGAAGCGCCTACCTTTTAGAAGTCCCTCTAAGTCGAAATTGACCCCTGGCGTCGCTCCAATCCACAAGAATTTGCACTTTTCCTTTTGAATTGGAGTTGAGAGCCTTGAATCCGAAAATCCCAAAATGCTTGGGATTCTGATTGTTTTAGTCTGAAATTTCTATTTGTTTGTGAAGTTAAATTATTAACCTATGGATTTCTTTCAAGTTTTAATCCTAATTTTGAGAATTAAAGAAAATAGAAGAGGAAAAGATGGTTTTTTTCTTTTTTGGGTTGAGTTTTCCCTTTTCTTTTCCTTGTCTCTTTTCTCCTTTCTCTCTCTAGATATCACCAGAATTCAAGCTAACTCTCTTTCTCCCTTTTCTTCTCCTTTTCTACTCTGATTTTTGAGGTTTCTTCAACAAATCCCGGGTTAATTAATGCCGAAAATCTTCTCCTCCTCTTTCTTATGTCATGGGTATGGTGTTCTGCACCTGCTCCGATCATACAGTCGTACGACTGTAATTTTTTTTTATTACAGTCGTACCACTGTAATTACAGTTGTACCACTGTAAATTTTTTTTTTCAATTTTTTTTCGATTTTTTTAATTAATTATTTTTTTTTAAGAAAATCCAGGCGCTTACACAAGTAATACAGTATTTATGGGATTTTCCTTTATCTAATGTTTACCCTACTCTTAGTCCTACTGCTAGGAGATGCTCGTAACAAATAAGAATATAACTTAACTAATAGATTCTCTATAACTATTAATTGCACAAGAAATTAATAAAATAGATTAATACTTTTTATTAAATGTCAAAAATCTGATTACATTAACAAAGGGATTAGGGCATACACTAACAAATAAAACACAAGCGACACAAAGACTCCAATAGCTAACGTGTAAAAAGTAAAAAAATAATAAAAAAAAGTATAGTCAAAAGTTATACTGAATTTTATGTAATTAATTGAATTTACATAAAGCTAGTAACCCACTTACTTTTTTCTCTTGACCCAGCTGCTCTAGTACTCACTTTCCTTAAACTTAACCCTTCCCATTTTCTCTCTAAATATCCATCGATCTTATATTCTCCAAATTCCATCCTCCATGGTCAGCGATTAATTCCGATAAGCCAATCTCTTTTATCCTTCCCTCTTCATTTTTCCCATTTTTTGTTTTCCTTTTTCTTTAATGTGTGGTTGCTAGAGATGTGAACCTAAACCTAGCTAGAATCGGCTATTAAGGGACTACCGAAGTAAGGTTTAATTTCAGCATGGTGAGGGCACCGACTTGACCAAGAAAGATTGCTTCTAGCATAGAAGGGCAGTTCAGGGTAGTCACAAAGAAGATTCACAAATTGATATTTGAATCGAAAATCTGGTATATATTAATTCTTTTATATATATACCTGAGTTGCTTCGTTTAACCTGAAATTGAGGCTTGATGTATTTGAGATTCAATGACATTTAGGATTTAGGTTAGATGGATTCCATTCGTAGTTGCAATGTAGGGACTTTGTATAGTGTCTTTTGGGGTCACTGTATTTTTTTTTGTATTTTTGCTTTTTTTTTTTGAAGTTCTATTGCATTTTATTAAGGCAGATGGTTTTGGTACTTTACTTCCAAATGATGATCAAAATTCTCACTGAAGCAATTTGTTAAATATTCTAATTGTGTTTTAAATTCATTGACATGAGAGCTAGAGGCTTGAGCTCACATGAGCTTAAGCTTCTATTAACTTTCTCTTTACTGATACTTTTTGTTTATTATAATGATTATGATTAGTCAGAAAGGCTTTATTTCACTTATGGTATACCAACTATCTCCCTATTCACAATTTGGTATACCAACTACCATTTTGCACATTATAATACCCCAACTTGTAGGTGACCTCCCATTGTGGTGTTTTTTACCTGAGACTCCCGGTAAGCATGCCATGTTAGCTTGTTGACCATTGTAAAAGTAAAATATGAGCCCCACCATATACGACTTTCCTATTCTAACCTCAATAAAATATTTTTCTTATTCTTTTGCTTATTCTCTTTCTAGTTCGTTGTCTCTAGGGCAGATTCTCCTTCAATTTCTCCACCAGTGGTGCCCGTTTCTCTTTCTACATCGACGACGTCCTTTTCTCTTTCTGATTTCTCCAGCGGCATCCTCTTCCATTCCTTTTCATTGACCAAAATGCTGGCAGTGAAGCTAACTAGAGAACTGGTGACTTGATTTCTCTTCCCATCATGTACGACTTGATTTCTCATAAGTCTTTTATTTTGATCCAGATCTTCTTTAATCGGATCTCAAACAACTTGAGTTTCAATCCAAAAGCGAATGATTGTTCTACCAGTATTGATGACTTTGCAGCATCCACAGATCTTAAGGCTCTCAATTTTCCAGCAATTGGATCAAGATCTGTTCGAGTAATGAAATTTGGTATTTGATGAAATTATTTTTACTGAAATTACAAAGTAAAATTAAGCTTGAATTACTGATTTTGGTTTTGGGTAAAATTGACTAGACAATGAAATTGAGAAGTGAAATTACTGCTTTGTTTTCTTGTTCCTGGGCTTGGTAATCTCCTTTCCTTTATCTGATAAAAAGACTTAGCTTATAAAAAAAGCTTAAACTGAGTAATAGGTATAATGGATTTCCTTTCCTATTTTAGGAGGGAGAGAGTATGAATTTTGAAGAGGCGGTTGTGACTAGGATTTCATGGAAAAAATTGTTAAGGGCAGTGAAAGGAATTGATGATGACAACAGCAATAAGGTTAGGTGGCAGAGATGAGGTCCGACGGTGGAGAAGAGGTGGAGGGAGATACGGGAGGAGAATAGTGATGTTGCCTATAAAGGATAAGAGAAAAGAAAAGAAAAAAGAAATTATGTAATTTATGTTGAAAAATGGTTAAATGATGACGTGTCAAGATTAACTTACTATAATAGGTCATGTATACCACAATAGGAGGTCATCTACAAGTTGGGGTACTATAGTGTGCAAAATGTTAGTTGGTATACCAAACTGTGAATAGAGAGATAGTTGGTATATCATAGGTGAAATTAAGCCTAGTCAGAAACTATGTACCTGATCTTTGATCTGCTTGAGTTGTCCCTAAACAGGCTTTGATATAAGCATTAGAGATTTCTAGTTTGCTTCCATTGAGTATTGTATTTATTAACTTTAATAATATTTTTGTTGGTTTTGGGGATAATGATACATGCTTTTTATTTGTTTAATTAGAATATTTGCTAATTAATTTATTAATCAATTACAATATGCATCTTAGTTTCTCTTATGCATCTTATCCTTATTGTTAGCCAATGATTGACATAAACTCAGCCTTTAATTATTAGTAAAGCTAATAAATGCTCTACTCTAATACTTCATGAACCCAAAGGATTTCATTGGTTGGTTAAATTGATTAACATTCATGTGTAATGCTTCCGATCCATGCTTATCATTTGTTTAACTTGAAGATTAGCTAGTTAACTTGTTAATCAATTATAGTACACATCTTATTCTTATTGTTAGCCGATGATTGACATAAACGAAGCCATTAGTTATTCATATGCTTATTAATCCTTAGCAAGCTCTTTTTTTATGATTAATGTCTTAATTTTAGTCTTTTGCCTCTTCTTACACGTCTTAATTGCAGTCAAAATTACACTGCACTAATAATTTTAATTGTGAAAAATGTCACATATAGGTAGAAAGTGGATGTACAATAGACTTATGAGTAATGGACCTTGAATAGTAATTTTGTTAATGGGGTTCAAGAATTCATGGATTTTGTAAGGAGTAAGCCAGCCTTCATAAGGGGGGAGACGAATGATGTCCTACATTTGTAGAAGCACATATTTGTTACTAACTACTTTGAATGGATCAATCACAGTGAACCATTTGTCAGAAGTACCTCTAGGTAATTTAAGGCCAATGTCGATAATCGTCATTCTGATCCAACAATCCCATCTATTAGTGTGTATATGATGTTGTTAGCCTTGAATTTGAGACACATATTGCTGAAGAAAAGCCTAGAGTATAATCCTAGAAGTTCTTCAATTTGCTTCATTCATTGAATGAGGAACTATATCCTGGATCTGATCATTCTGTTCTATCAATGATGGCTATTGTTGAATATCAAATCTGAAAATCATATGACAGAAGCTCCATTTTAGAGTAATTTCATGAGGGATTACCTCATGGCAAAAAAATCCCAAAGAATTTCTATGAGACGAAGAAATTGGTTAATGGTCTTAGTTTGCCATTCCAAAGTTGTGTGAATGGGTGTATGTTGTATTGGAGGGATGATATTGGTTTAGTGAAATGTAAGGTATGCGACAAGATAAGACATGGTTCAGTAAAACACAAGTTGATTCCTTTAAGAAAAGTGTTTTATGTTTCTTTGATTGTGAGGTTGAAAAGGTTGTATGCTTCAAAAGTGAATGTTAAGCATATGCGATGGCATTATGAACATGTGTGCAATAATGGAACGATGTGTCAACCATGTGATTTAGAAGCTTGGAAGCACTTCAATAGTGTGAATCAATCTTTTACAGAGGAGACTCGTAATGTGAGGTTAGGATTATGTACCGATGGATTTTAACAATATGGTCAATCCAGGAAACAATATTCAAGTTGGCCTGCCATTATTACTCCTTATAATTTACCTCCATGGGTGTGTATGAAAGATAACAATATGTTTCTAACAGCCTTAGTTCTAGGGCCAAACAACCCTAAGTAGAAAATATATGTTGTGAGCGGACAACCTTAAAATCGAAACGCAGCAAAGCAAACCGGGGATAGAAAACTGGTTTGAAGTTTGAATTGAAAACGTGTTTGATGATCTAGCTTAGGAAAATCATTGATTTGTTTGGAAATCCTTTTGTAGAAAACCTTTTCTTTGAATGTGAATTTTTGGGAAAAACTGTTTTTACATTTTAGAAAATCCAGTTTTGTTAATTTAAAGATCTCAAAACCTAAATTTCAGGATCAGTGACAGAGTCGCCACCTGGATCAGCTCATTCGGGAAATTTCGGTACAGCTCCTTACTGACCGTAGATTGCCGTACCTAATATAGAGATTTAGGGTTCGGGCAACTTACCTATTCAACCTCAAGCTTTCATTTATAAGTTCATATTACAATATTATACTCACTTTTATTCTCTACCCATTTTATCTTTTGTTATTGATTAATCCATGCTCATTCAGATGACAGAAATAAATAAAGCATGGAAAAAGTAAACCATACATCCAAACAACAAAAAGAAATAGAGGCCACTTATTACAACCCGAAAAGATAAAAAAAATCTCATCCTCACCTTACAACCGCCTAGATACACAAAAATCCATAAAAAGTACAATCATCTAGAGTACACGATTTGATCTATTAAATACATCCAAAATAAAATAAAAAAAATAAAAAAAGCTGCAAAATAGACTGGTTAGCACAATTATATCATAGACACATGTAGGACTTACAACATGACAAAATGGAGAATCTCAGGAAACAAGGGCATGCATTTAGGGGGTAACTGAGAAGTCTGAGTGACTTACTCGATTAGACCTGGAAAATTGTTTTAGAAACACCCTGTAAGTTTTATGCTTGAAAGAAATTTGGAAAACCATTTGCTTTATTACATGCAAATCACTCTCTTTTTGGTGGGTCGGCTACCCCGGAACTCAGGGTTCCTTTCATGGGGTTCCTATCTCAAGCATCCATCTAAGGCCCAAAGCAGTAAATACATCAAAAACAATTTGATTCCGAAGACAGCATCACGCGACGATGTTCGTGGGAGTCATCCCTAGATTCTGCCTCTATTCTATAAATACAACTGTACTACTCTAGCTAGAGCCGCGTGCGTATAGCCACTACAGCCGTGTGGTTGTAGTATCTAGAACTCGAAATTGGTTTTCTTTACTTTTGTAAATCACTGTTTTAACCCGTTTCGATGATTTCTAAGGATTTTGTGGAATCTAGGGGTCCATTAAAGCTAGACCAAGGATCCGATTTGGATCGAACAACCTCTGATTCCAAAAATCAAAATCAACGAAACCCAAACCTCACATCAATGTTCTTGGAAATCCGAAAACCATAATTTTGAATATAACTGATGTGATTTGATCGAAATAGTTCATAATAGAACTATTAAAACATGAAACTGACTGTATTCGGTAGATTTAGGGCATTTTGGGTTTCTCCCCAGAAGAACATAGCCGTGCGACTGCAGGTTCACAGCTGCACGGCTTTGTTCTAAGGGATTACAGTCGCTCAGTACTAATTAGAGCCGTATGGCTGTAATCAGTTAGAGAGTTTCTGGATTTTATGAAACTCAGAAAATACACAGCACAAAGCAAGAAATTATGAGTTTAAGGGCTCTCAGAGTTTACCCTTTTTGTGTTCCAGGGTATCTAACAACCAGAAGTGGATTTAAACGTAAGAATGTGCTTAGAATCCCGTGAACGTCCCGAAACTTTAAACACAAACCTCAAACCAATCTGAACGAAACCCAAAATCAGTCTGAATGAATGAGAGATGATCAAGAACTCTCACCCTATATGTTTCCCGAGTGTTTTATCTTTGTTTTTCTCTTTTTCTTTTTGGTTTTCTTGTTTTTTTTGTCTCTTTTTCTCTTTTTTTCTCTTTAGAATTCTCTAAAAAAAACCATTTTTTCGTGTTCTGTGTTATTATTTTCTTTTGTTTCTTTGGTTTCTGGAATTAAAACCTAACCTATTATGGCTTAAACTCCTCTATCAGAAATTACACCCTATCAACGATTAATGTTGGTTATTTAGGATGTAACCTCGCTCGTCAGAGCCGCGTGGCTATAAGGTTACAACCGTGCAACTCTTATGTTATAACCGCATGGCTGTAGTTATGACAACTACAGCTGTGCACCTCTAACTAAAGCTATCAAGGATTTTCCTAAATCCCACACTCACATCTAAGCTTTCTAATCACTCGAAGGATCTTTCCCGGGGTTTCGGATCAAGGACTATTCGGTTTTCGGAGCGTTTGAGAACATTCCAGGTATCATTCCACTCATTTTCAAATCTGGCTCACTTTCATCTATCTTAACAGGTAACATAGGATTTTCATCACAGAGGTCAGGAAAACCCGTGCTCACAAGTTGCCCCTCGCAGGATCAAAGTTGACTCATGGTCAAGCTATTATGCCTGGTTCAAGTTTGATCTCGCGATAGGGAGCATGGTGAGAAAAGGAAAAGGAAACATACCTGGCATCTTTCTCGTGTTGGTTCTCCGTGGTTCTTGTGTCACAAATAGAATTATGTTGATCGTAGGGACTTGTTTCGATGTCTGTGCAAAACAGTGGTCTTGCTCGACTTAAGTTGGTTCTCCGTGGTGCTTGCGTCACAGATGGAACTGTGTTGACTTTAGGGACTTGTTTTGATGTCTATGCAAAACAGTGGTTTAGCCTAATTTGAGTTGATTTAGGGACTTATTTCGATGTCTATGCGAAACAACGGTCTTACTCAAGTTGAGTTGATTCAGGGACTTGTTTCGATGTCTGTACCAAACAACGGTCTAGCCCGATTTGAGTTGATTCAGGAACTTGCCTCGATGTTTATCTGAAGTAGCAGTCTAGCCCGAGTTAAGTAAATTCAGGGACTTATTTTGATGTCTATGCGAAACAGTAGTCTAGCCCTAGTTGAGTTGATTCAGGGACTTGTTTCGATGTCTATGCAAAATAGTGGTCTTGCCCGAGTTGAGTTGATTCAAGGACTTATTTCAATGTCTGTGCGAAACAGTGGTCTTGCCTGAGTTGAGTTGATTCAGGGACTTGTTTCGATGTTTGTGCAAAACAGCAGTCTTACTCGAGTTGAGTTGATTCAGGGAATTGCTTCGGTTCCTGTGCGAAGCATCGGTCTAGCTCGATTTGAGTTGATCCAGGGACTTATTTTGATGTCTGTGTGAAATAGCGGTCTAGCCTAAGTTGAGTTGATTCAGGGACTTATTTTGATGTCTATGTGAAACCACGGTCTTGCCCGAGATAAGTTAATTCAGGGAATTTTTTTCGACGTCTGTGCGAAACAGCGGTCTTGCCTTAGTTGAGTTGACTTAAGGACTTGCTTCGATTCCTGTGCGAAGCAGCAGTCTAGCTCGAGTTGAGTTGATTCAGGGACTTGCTTCGGTTCCTGTGTGAAGCAGCGGTCTAGCTCGATTTGAGTTGATCTAGGGACTTGTTTCAATGTCTGTGTGAAACAGTGGTCTTGCCCGAGTTGAGTTGATTCAGGGCCTTGTTTCGATGTCTGTGCGAAACAGCCATCTTGCTCGAGTTGAGTTGATTCAGGGACTTGCTTCAGTTACTGTGTGAAGTAGCGGTGTAGCCCAATTTGAGTTCATTCAAGGCCTTGTTTCGATGTTTATGTGAAACAACAGTCTTGCCCGAGTTGAGTTGGTTCAGGGACTTGCTTTGATTTCTATGCAAAGCAGCAGTCTAGCCCGATTTAAGTTGATCTAGGGACTTGTTTCGATTTCTGTGTGAAATGGTGGTCTTGCTCGATTTGAGGTGGTTTAGGGACTTACTTCGGTTCCTTCATGAAGAAGCGATCTACCTCGATTTGAGGTGGTATAGGGACCTGCTTCGGTTCCTGTGCAAAGCAGCGGTCTAGCCTGATTTGATTCTTCTTGTGAGATTGGTTTCACGAAGAAAGGGTATTTTGGTAATTTGGTGAAAGAGTGTTTCCGAAGTGGAGTGACCTTGATTCTGTCTTTTGTGAAGTCGTGCTTCTGAAGTTGAGTCGGGCGTGTATTATTTCTTGATCGATAATTTTGGAAAAAAAATTTTTGCCCCTTTAATCAAGAATAAATACGAACCGATTGTTGTGCCCTTGGATACCTACAAAAGACAAGAAACACCCTTCTTGGGATCATATCGGTATAAATGGAAATTCTGAAAATTGGAAAAATCTTCATACCTGAGATTTAAAGGATGCCCCAGTGTCAGGCTATTTTCGCTTTCAGAGCACTCACGATTCAGGACAACCTGATGTTGATAGTAAGTACCTGTACTTGAGCTAGCATTGATGCATGTATGCATATGTGTGTGTATGTTTCGAGTGTATGCACGTATGTGACATGATGTTTCTACCACATTTGGTGTTCAGGGTTGCGAGTCCACTCAGTTGAGGTCGGAGGTAGACTCATGAACCAGACTTTTCGGATGTGCGCGGACCCACCAAAGGAGCGGCTTGCTCAATATGAGAACACTATGGATGAGAACCAGGTAAAGAATCAGGGTGATGGGCACAGTCCTAGATCCTTTCTTTTTTGTTCTTTGACAATTTAGCCTGTGTGTAGGCTCATTCTGCTACTATGCTTGTATTGCCAGTGTGTGGGCCCACTTCTACACATTCATTTTGTTTTGATACATTGGCCATGAGCGCGAGGCATTGACCCTTCTACTATGTGACTTTTGTTTTATTTTGTGTCCCAACTTTTGCATAGACCGTCTTTTCTTTAGGTTTTCGGCCCATCGGACTATCTTAACTGTTGGATATGCCCTAGTCCCGAGGCATTGAGTTGTATTATACATTTATTGGATTTATGTATTATATTCATTTTGTGTTATTAATAAAGGCATTAATTCATTTATTATATATATCTTGTGCAATATCTTAAATGAAGTATCCAATGGACATATCCATATCCATGATGACAAGTGTCATGCACTTGGCAGTAAGATCATGGATAGGGTAAACGATATGACCATAAAAAGATCCGTAGTCTGTTCCAGTCATGGGAATGAATGGAACTAGAGACTATCATTAACCTGGTTGTATTGCGGTGTATTACTGGTCATTGGACATGGAATGTCAACCAAGTTAATGGGTACATGTAAAAAGGGCATGGTACTAGATAGATCCATTAAACGAGAAATCCACATGGTATAGTATCACAAGTGATTCTCGTATAGTACTTGTATGGATCCTTTGACCTAACCATATGATGGAATTACATGCGAGGTTGCATACTTAGGGGTATGCCTAAAGGGCCTGTAATAGGGTGCCAAGTATGGGTACTTTCGAGTATGTCACTTAGCATGGCAATGCTACGGATATGCAAAAGGGATTTGTCACTCAGTAGTCCACTGAGAAGATATCACCGACCTCTTGATGAATGTGACTGATAAGAATGTGGCCACACCTGAACAAGTTGGAACCTGTTGTGAGCATTAGTACATTCGTGATCAAGTAAATGTCCGAACACAAAAGAGGGTGATCAATCCATGCCTCTGTATTGGACACCGATATCAATGACATGGGATATACAAGTTCAAATTACAGGGTTATGATTATAGTTGGACTGCCATCTCCATCTTAATTAGAGGCTGCAGTGGCTTGCTAGAGCCCAACTGTAGTCTGTGGGCCACAGGCCTACTGCCAACATAAAGATAGGCCCACGGGATCGTACGCACTGAGCGACTCAACACAAACTTAAGGAATCACCTATATACTTAGAGTATACACTCTGGAGAGAGAGAGGATTGTATTAATTATATTATAAAGATCAATTGGATTGATCATAATAATAAAATTAATATTTGATTGGCTTTCTCATAATTAATTGGATTAATTTATGAGATTATTTCCTAGGTGGAAATATTCATATGCATAGGTTTGCATATGAATTTATTTTATGAAGATCTAATTTTAATTTCATGGATTAAATTAATTAGTCAAACCAATTTTAATTAAATGTAAATAATATGTTACATGGTGTATTATATTATATACATGTGCAAATTAAAGTTGGGCTTGAAATTAATTTAAACCAGACAAATTAAAATAGATTTGGGCTTAAAAAATGAAAGATGGAAAGCCCACACATGGTGAGCCAATTGGACCAAAATTCTCAGGGAGAATTTCGGCCACCTAGGGTTAAAAAAACCCTAGGTATTTTGGCTATGGAGGGACAAGCAAGGCTAGCCGAAATTCTCATCCCCTCCCTCTCCAAAGTTCGTGATTTTCCGACGCTAGCACGGGTTGTGTTCGAAAGGCGTTCATGTACGTGAATGAGGAGGGATTCTACCTTGATTCTTGTAGTCTGCATCCATCTCTTGTAGAAATAATCCAGGTAAGAGATCAATCTCATCTCTTGTAGAGATAATCCGGGTAAGAGATCAATCTCTTGTTGGTTAATTTTTAAGTTTTACAATTTCCATTTCAATTGCTCCTGGGCACGGATTTGAGGAAATCACCGCATTCTTCTGCTTTAATCGGGTGATTTCCGGTGACAAATCCCAAACAGAAAATGTATACAACCGTATATGTATAATATGAACTCAATTTCAAGCAAACTCAGGACATTTAAGTGAATAGAGCAAAGCATTCATTCATTCATTAATAATGTTTTAGCATAATGTACATCAAAGATGAAATGAAGCTACGGACAGAATCAGTAATGGTATCCATCTCGATCGAATCCACGATTGCCAATCTTTGCAGATTTTCCCGCAGATGGTGCTTACCTCATTGTCCTAACTTTTGCATGGACCACCTTTTCGATTTTTGATCCATTAGACTATCTTAACTTTTGCATGGATAGCCTTTTCGGTTTTTGATCCATCAGACTTCTTTTTTTTTCACACGTAGTATCACCTGAGCTTGTCCTTATTGATGGGATTAATGAACTCGTTTCTATCCATATCCATGATCTTCACAACACCCTTTGAAAGTACCTTCTTAACCACATATGAACCTTCCCATTTAGGCTTGAACTTCACCTGCACACCGGTATTGGTCTGTTTCATCTTTTTAAGTACCAAATCTCCAGCTTTGAGTGGGTGTTTCTGATGATGGACTTTACTGTTACAAGCCCTGGCCATTCACTGCAGATACATCTGCAAATGATCTAAAGCCCGAAGATGTTTCTCATCGATCAACGCCAACCACTCATATCTTGACTGAACCCATTCAGACTCTGGCAACTACACTTCCATGACTATCCTTAATGACCTAATCTTGGTTTTCATTGGTAAGACAGCTTCCATCCCATAGACCAATGAGTACGGTGTCTCTTTGGTTGGAGTTCTGACACTTGTTCTATATCCTCATAAGGCAAATGATCACATGTCGACCCAATCTCTATATGTGACTACCATTTTCGACAAAATCCTCTTGATAGACTTATTGGCCAATTCTACCACCCCATTGGCTTGCGGGTGATACAGAGATGATCTATGATGTTCGACCCCTTTTTCGTGGAACAATTATGATGTTACCCCCTGAAACTGTACTCCATTATCAGTCACAACATGATGCAGGATTCCATACTGCGCAAAGATGTTCTTCTCGATGAACTTGGTAATTTTCTTAGCTGTAACATTCACAAATGATTCCGCTTCTACCCATTTCGAGAAGTAGTCAACATCCATGACTATGAATCGGTGCCCATTTGATATAGGCGGCCTTACTTCTCTGATGATGTCCATCCCCCAAGCAGCAAATGGCCATGGAGTCGATGATATCTGAAGTTTGAGTGGAGGGAGATGATTGACATCTCTGTACACTTGGCATTCATGGCATCTTTTTACTTCTTTGATATAGTCGGCTTGCCTGGTAAGCTAAAAGTAACCTTACCTCCATACTTTCTTGGCCAGGGCTAACCTATTCATATGCAGCCCGCAAGTTCCTGTATGGATCTATCTCATGACCTTCTTCGCTTCTTCTTCTGTCAAACATTTCAGGAGTAGGCCATTGGCAGTTCTCTTAAAGAGCTGATTCTTGAATATCCTGAACTGTGCTGCTAATTTTCAAAGAGAGATCTTATATGCTTCGTTGGCATCTTTTGGGTATTGCCCATTCTGAATGAACTGCAAGATATCATGATACCAAGGACGTTCTTCCACTGCTGCTACAACATTGACTAATAGGTAATAAGGGTTCTGTGTAGTTTCTAGGATCACTGGTTGTATCGGATCCTTTCGGGGTCCTTCCCACATTGATGAGAGTGTAGCTAAGGAATCGGCCATCTGATTCTCTTCCCTCGGGACATGTCTGAATTCGTACTTACCAAATACTTTCACCTTTTCCCAAATGAGCTCGAGATACGGCCGGAGTGATTCTTCCCTTATCTCCCAACCCCCAGCAATCTGTCAAATTACTAAAGTTGAGTCCCCGATAACTAACACTTTGTGTGCCCCTAGTGTGATTAGGGAATTGATTACAAAGAGGCAAGGTTCATATTCTACTCCATTATTAGTTACTGAAAACTCAAGGTGTTTTACCAGTGGAATGATTTCTCCATCAGGTATACCGATGATTACTCCCAGACCTGCACCATGTTTATTCACAGCACCATCAAAATACATCACCCATCTGCTTGGTTCTATCTCCACCACTGCCAGTTTTTCATCTGGAAATTCCAAATTCTCGACATAATCTGATTCTAGAGGCTGATTGGCTAGGAATTCTGCTATAGCTCTTCATTTGATGGTCTTCCTGGTTACATACTCAATATCAAATTCTGACAACAAGAATAACCATCTTGATAGTTTTCTGGCCAATATAGGGTTTTGGCATAAATACTTCATCGGGTCCACCTTAGCCTCCGCCTAGACTTTATACGATTGAAAGTAATGCCTTAACTTCTTAGTCAGCCACACTATAGCAGTGCAGGTCTTTTCTACCATGGTATATCTGGTCTCGTAATCAAGCAGTTTCTTACTCAAGTAGTAGATTGCATGTTCATGTCTGTCCTCTTGTTCTTGTACTAATATCACCCCTACTGAAGCGTCTTTGATGGCCAAGTCTAGGATCAAAGGCTTATTCGGTGTCGGAGGTTTTAGAACTGGTGGATTCATCAAATAAGACATGATCCTGTCAAAGGCTAGTTGGCATTGATCGTTCCATTCCACTGTCTGGTTCTTCTTCAGGAGTTTAAAGATGGGCTCACAAACTGTTGCTAATCTCATGATGAACCGACTGACATATTGTAATGATCCCAAAAATGACCGCACTTCCTTTTCTATCTTCGGTGTGGGCATATCTCTGATGGCCTTAATTTTGTCTAGATCCATTTTGATTCCTGTCTGACTTACCAAGTGATCGAGAAACTTCCCTGAAGTTACCCCAAATACACACTTCTTGGGATTCAGGCTGAGGTTATACTTTTCGATTCTGGTTAGGAATCTATCCAGGATAGCGGGATGCTTTTCCCGGGTCATTGATTTAACTAGCATGTCGTCCACATAAACTTCAACCTCCTTATGGATCATATCATGTAGAAGTGCAATGACTGCTTGTTGATAAGTTGCCCCGGCATTCTTCAATCCAAACGGCATAACCCTGTAGCAATGAACTCCCCACTCCATGATGAAGGCTGTCTTCACTTTGTTGATGATGTTCATCAGAATTTGATTATACCCTGAAAACCCATCCATGAATGAATACATCGCTGCCCTGGTGGCAGTGTCAATCAGAATGTTAATATGCTGTAGTAGGAAATAATCTTTGGGCGACGCCTTATTCAGATCCCTGTAATCCATGCAAAACCTGACTCGACCATCTTTCTTCTATACCGGTATGATGTTGGCTAACCATTTCGGGTACTCTATTTCTTCCAGGAACTTAGCCTTTATCTGTTTGGCTACCTCTTCCTTAACCTTTTCTGCCCATTCTGGTCTAAGTCTCCTGGGCTTCTATTTGATGGGTTTCATTTTTGGATCAGTCGGAATTCTGTGTTCTACAATCTCCCTGTTAACCCTAGGCATGTCATCGTAGGACCAAGCAAAGGCTTTCACATGTTTTTGTAGTACTTTTACAATTTCTTTCTTATCATCAGGCATGGGATCTTTTGAGATGGATACCATTTTTGGATTATTATTTGTCCCTAGATTCATTTCATGCAATGATGCATCATATATGCTAAAAGCATTAAATGAATGTTTGTATGTAGGCACAGTTCCATTTGGAAAAACATCACACAAGGAAGCAAAATCAGATTTCATTGAATTAAATACCCTATAGGCTGAATTGTTCACTTCATAAATGGAAGAGACAGATACATCAAAATAATTGTCATCTTCCACATACAGAGGGTCTTCTACTACTGTAGCATCATCAACCTTTTTAAAGTCTCCCAGATCACCCTCATGGGCTTCTTTCTGGTCAGCAAACAGCTTTTCTTCAATTGCCTTTGCCTTTCCTGCCATCATCAGCTTGGTCAATTCTTTCACAACTCCATTTATTAATTCCTCCCGAGTCTTCACCAAAGGTGCCTACTTCTTTCCCAAACCCATATTCGACTTTATTAGAACCGACAGTGCCTTGGTGATTGCTTCAATGGCTGCTTTAACTTCTCCTTTTTCTAGGTCGATTTTATCAAATGGTTCTCCTTTATTTCTGAACTCAACCCTGACCTCGCCAATCGTATCTTCCTAATCTTTCAGAACCATCTACCCTTTGTCTTCAGCCCCGATACACAGCATATTTACAATAGAACCCCATATTTGCCGAAATTAACAACATCTGTAAAGATTTCCAATCCCGGGAGCTGACCTCCTTCATATGCCATTGGTTCAGGGGTTCCATTGTACACTTCTTCAGTTGTATAGACAAAAGTGTCCACCAGATTCACATACTTCTTGTTCGGCTTATTTCTTTCCTCATGGTAACCGAGCCCATGCTGACAGTATTTGCCATCCTCAATATTGAACTTGGGGATGCCTTGCTGCTTTGCCCCTAATCCCTTACGAGGTTCAAATTTTTGCTTAGCAAAATACTTGTGGATCCATTCTAGGAAGTTAGACTCATTCTTGCTCTCATTTGATACCACTGCTACCTGTAATCTGGTCATTGGCTACTCTATAGCATTCAAAGCGGCTACAATGGGCGGCTCATCAGCTTCAACTGTTACGACCCTTCCTTCTATCAGGAATTTCACATTCTGGTGCAGAATTGATGGCACCCCTCCTGAGGCATGGAACCACGGCCTCCCGAGAAGTAGAGAGAATATGACAGGAATGTTAATAACTATGAATAGCACTTTGGACTTGATCTCCCCTACACTCACTTCAGCTTCAAATATTCCAATCACAGTCCTCTTACTGTCATCATATGCTCTGATCACTATGCTAGACCGACAAAGTGCTTTTGTGCTAATCCCTAGATATGGCAGAATTTTAGAAGGGCTGATATTTAGGGTCGAGCCATCATCGACCATCACACAGGGCATCACTCGATCCATGATTTCTACCTTCAGATACAAAGCCCTATTATGGTTCATACCTTTTGGTGGAAGGTCAGAAACTCCAAAACTTAGTTCCGAGGGCCAGTTAGCTTTCAAGTCAACTCCCTTGATCATAGCACATACTTCATCAGGAGACATTGTAAGAGTGGCTTCCATCCCCATCAGCTATGTCACTACCACCTCATGGTGCTTCTTGGACTCCATAAGGAGGTGCCAAATACTAGCTTGGGCCGGTGTTCTTTTCAACTGCTCAACCATAACATCATCTTCTCTGTTTCTTGGCATATGGCTAGCAATGCCAGTGCCCATAGGTGGGTTACTTCTTCTTGGGGGTGCTTGAGGTGCCACGTTAGCGGGTTGATAAACCCTACCACTTCTGGTAATGTGCATAACGGGACCGTACTTTGTGATCACCGTTCCTCTTTTTATCTCAACTGGGTATACGAGCTTACGTTCTTCAAAGTCAAAATCCTCACAATTATCATCTAATTTGATATCGACCAGATCAATTAGACCTTGCCCATTCTTCACTAGAGATGTCTATCCTTTGGCTTCTTCCAATTTCTCATCTTCCTCGACTATAACCATTTGCACACTCATATTAGCCTTGATAATCTGAGCGAACACATAATTGGCTATCATTCCTGGCTGTACCATATTAACTTGACTCCAAAAATTAGGTAAGGGGTTCATCTGAACACTTGGTTTCAAAGGTGGCTTGACAGGTTTCTTGCCAGCAATCAATTGTCGGATAGCCCTTATTAATTGAGTGCAATCATTTGTATAATGACCTGCTGTCACATGATAGGCATAGAAGTTACCCTTGTTTGACTCAGCTGGAGGAGAATATGGTCTCAGACTCTGAAGCAATCTAGCCTTCCTACATTTTGCAAAAATACGAGCCAAAGATTTTGCCCACGGGTTGGTGATCCTTTAAGGAGCCCCTGCCTGTCTACCTTGGGCTATAGCAGCCACATTTGCTTCCTACACTTGTCCAAGGGTTGTAGCTTCAGTGGCTTTCGAGCTAGACCCAGTGAGAGTAGTTATGGAGCTACCAACCTTATAACCCTGTGTGTATCCCCGACTGCCCCTATAAGTGCCTAAGCTCTGTTTGTTCCTCTGATCTTCCTCCTTGTACCTTTTAATACGCTTGGCGTATTCAATGACATTTGTGAAGGCATGGAACCTTTTCAACTTCATCTTCACGTTATATAAAGGCAAACTACCATCAACTAGCTTCATGATAAGGGATTCCAACTTTCGAGCCTCGTCTACCAGCACTTGGACATCCATCCATCTTTTATAGTAAGACGAAAAGGGTTTATTCGACTTCTGGTGAATCCTTCCCAAATCCTTTAGAGTGGTTTTCTGCCTGAGTGTTATAAGCATACTACTTCACAAATGCCTCAGATAACTCTTCCTATGTGGAGTGGGTATGAATCAGCATTTTCAAGTACCACTTAGTAGCAGCATCCCTCAGAGTAGTTAGGAATAGGTTCAACAGGTAATTCTTTCCAATCCCCAAACTAGACATTAACCTGATATAGCTATCCAAATGAGCTTCTGGTGGGCCTTCCCTGGTGTACAGTGGTAAATTAGGCATCTAGAAACCCACAGGTAACAGATCCCCTCCTTCAGCCAACAGAGTGGTCAGGTCAGCACACTTGATGGGATTATAATGAACCATCTCCTTCAATTTTGGTAGCAAAGCCTCCTGGTCAGAGAATTTCTCTTTGAGACACTTTTCAGCAGCTATCTCAATCGAGGCCTCCCTCACCCTTACAAAAGCTTCGTCTTCTTCAGACTGGAGATCAATTTCCCGATGAGGAATGACCACTCTACTACTACCGGGAATGCCTCCTTTGGCTCTGTTTGCCGCTTGGACAATATTTCCTCCATTTTCGACCGAAGCCAAGATTGGCTGCACGGTTTGACCCCCTTCAGTACTTATCATAGCTCTCATTTGCTCTCTCAAAGTAGCCTTGAATCGGTCCAAGTTCAATAAGGCATCCATAAAGGCATTCATGTCAAAAGTAGGCACTTCCACAGGTATGTCTTGAGCCATTTCTGTTTTATTCACTTTTTCTAACACAAACTGACTGTCAACTAACAAAGAAGGTAATTGATCCCTAAGTTCCTGCTCTGGTTCCGAATCTGAACTGACCCTAACCCCTTCCACGGTTACTGGTTTTGATTAGACTGGTTGAACTGACTTATCGGACTCTGATTCAACCTACACTAACCATTTTGAAGTTTGACTCCAAACTACACATTCAGCATAGAGTTAGCACCATAGATGGATGTCATGCTTCTAGACACGACGCACTAAGTGACGTGTATGGTATGGCCGTGAGATGATCATGGTCGAATGATGTGAGATGGATGAAAATGGCAGTGAGGATGACTTTCTTTGTTTTCATTCTTTTTATTTTGGATGTTCTAAGAATACCCAGTGCCGTGCGAAAGACAATGCAAGAAGGTCGCGTGTGAGCCATCACACAGATAGAGTTTCGGTGCTTTTGGGGCACCTAGTGGATGTCATGAAATGGTCACTCATGTATCGACACATGGGGAGAGTTTAGGTCAATGAAGTGATGTGAAATGGTCACATGGGGGCCATCCCAAGGAGAAAGTTTCGACGCTTTTAGGGCATCTGAGATGAAATGATATTACCAACAAGTCACATGTGTATTGAGACACGGATAGAGGTTCGGCGTTCGTAGGACACCTTGTATGATTTAGTGATGTTATGAAATTTCCCTACATGTGTAGTAATCTGGTACTTGTGAAGTACCTTAAATGATTTAATAGTGCCATGGGATGATCCAATGTGGATTGCGACACACAAACAAGATCCTGGTAACATCATGACACCAATAATGAATGGGCATGACGTCATGTAACGTTATCATGTGACCTACCACATGAACATAGACCTAAGACCCTCGTGGTCCTCTAATGAATGACATGGTGTAATGGAATGGCCGAGTGCAATCAGATGCACGGGTAGTTTTGGGACACCCGATATGAAATGAAATGACTGTGATGGGCATTCTCAGAACGTCTTACATTAAATGGGATGAGATGAGATGATATGAATGTTCATGTCACACGAGATGCAAATGGCTACACGAAGATGTGGTTAGTATGCATGACATACGAGATGATGTCGTGTATGCTTCATGGAAATGTCAACCCATGAGATGTATATGGCACAAAATTAAAATGTTGTGGCTGCACGAAGATGTGGTTAGCATCAATGTCACACATATGTTCATGTCTTGCAAATGGCTGCACGTGGTTAGAATGGCATACAAATGATTATGCATATTTGATGTTTCATGAAATGGTCAAATAAAACCATCACAGAACAAACGTTAGCACACGCAACAATATGCTCACCCTTCCAACCTTATCCCTCCTTTCGATTGGCATGCATTTTTCCTAGGTATTGGGTCTCTTTGATACCAACCACGGATACCAAAGGCATGCTCTCAATGTCCAATTTCATGTTTATGTTTTGGTAATCCTAAGGGGAAATTACTATGTCATTACATCTAGGCTAAAGTCAAACCAAGGGTCGTATAGGTCCCCATAGCGAATATACACTCCTCCACATAGAACATGAGAGGTTCATGCGATGCTATGAGTGGTTTACCCTTCGGGTGCCTCCAATCGTGGTAGAAGAGGTAGTCACCTTCCGGAATAAACTGAGCTGATCAGTGAGTTTGAGGGGTTAAGAAGAAGAAAATGTCATGCTATGCAATTGTGAGTAACATATGGTACTATGAACTAGTGAATGACTACAAGCGAAGTTATATTTCATTAGTTGCCTAAGTTCCTTAAGTTTTTTTTTTTTAAAAAAAAAAACATTTTAAGAAACATTTCCTCCCTAGAAGAGTCGCCACTGTGAGCGGACAACCTTAAAATCGAAACGCAGCGAAGCGAACTAGGGACAGAGAACTGGTTTGAAGTTTGAATTGAAAACGAGTTTGATGATCTTGCTTAGGAAAATCATTGATTTGTTTGTAAATCCTTTTGTAGAAAACCTTTTCTTTGAATGCGAATTTTTTGGAAAATATGTTTTTACATTTTAGAAAATCCCGTTTTATTAACTTAAAGATCTTGAAATCTAAATTTTGGGATCAGTGACAGAGTCGTCACCCAGATCAGCTCATCCGGGAAATTCCGGTATAGCTCCCTACCAAGCGTAGACTGCCGTACCTAATCCAGAGATTTAGGGTTCGAGTAACTTACCTATTCAACCTCAAGCTTGCTTTCATTTATAAGTTCATAGTACAATATTATACTCACTTTTATTCTCTACCCATTTTATCTTTTGTTTTTGATCAATCCATGATCATTCAGATGACAGAAATAAATAAAGTGTGGAAAAAGTAAACCATACATCCAAATGTCAAAAAGAAATAGAGGCCACTTATTACTATTGGATGTGCCCTAGTCCCGAGGCATTGGTCCTTGTATTTGTATTGTACATTTATTGGATTTATATATTATACATTTTGTCATTAAATAAAGGCATTAATCTATTTATTATATATCTTGTGCTATGTTTTAAATAGAGTATCCAATGGACATATCCATATCCATGTTGACAAGTGTCATGCACTTGGTAGCAAGACCATGGATAGGGAAAACGATATGACTATAAAGAGATCCATAGTCTGTTCCAATCATGGGAATGAATGGAATTAGAGACTATCATTAGCTTGGTTGTATGGTGGTGTCTTACCGGCCATTAGACATGGGATGTCAACCAAGTTAATAGGCACATGAAAAAGGGGCATGGTACTGGATAGATCCACTAAACGAGAAATCCACATGGTAAAGTATCACAAGTGTTCTCGTGTAGTACTTGTATGGATCCATTAACCTGACCATATGATGGTATTGTATGTAAAGTGGCATACTTTGGTGTACACCTAAAGGGCCTGTAATAGGGTGCCAAGTATGGGTATGTTCGGGTGTGTCAGTGAACATGGCAGTGCTACGGATATGCAGAAGGGAATGTCACTCAGTAGTCCACTGAAAAGATATCACCAGCCTCCTGATGAATGCAACTGATAAGAGTGTGGCCACACCCAAACAAGTTGGAACTTGTTTATGAGCATCAGTTCATTCGGGATCAAGTAAATGTCCAGACACAAAAGAGGGTGATCAATCCATGCCTTTGTGTTGGACACCGATATCAATGACATGGGATGTATAGGTTTAAACTACAGGGTAATGATTTCAGTTGGACTGCTATCTCTATCTTATTGGACCTTTTAAAATTCGAGGAGATCATGTTATAGACTAATTAACAATCTAAAATTGCATCAAATGGTACAATATAAGATTTAAAAATTCCAATAATACATTTAGTCAAAGTTTTAATGACTCTCAATTTTCTGGTTATTCTTAAAAATTCATTTTCATCAAAATTTCTATTTCTAATTTTTAATTTGGTTTCATAAAACTGAATTAACAAAGTTAGTTTTCCCAAAAGTAAACTTAGTTCTTGCATGTTGGCCAAATCTAGTTGATTAATAGCATTAATCAAATTATCAGATACTTGATTATTTTGTAGTTCAACAGGAAACATGCTTAATTTAAATAAAAATTAATAAATTGTAACAAAACCATGATAAAATGACGTTTTCTTTGAAAATCTAAACAATTGCACCAACCTTCAATATGAAAATCAGTATGTTCTGTATATATTTTTTCTTCAAAATCGAGTAATTCATTTTTGAAATATAATAATTCTGCAGGACTAGATAAATCTAAAAGTTCAAAATTTAAAATAATCTTATCGATATGGCGACGCATAATTGATCAAAAATTTGAATTACCTTTATTAAACAAAGTTTTACAAGGATTTGAAGTTTGAATACATAAGTCTGATTCCTGAGATTTGGCACAAGAAGTTTGAACAAGAGGTAAAGTAGACTCTGGTTGGTTTGAGATACATATACAAGGGTTGAATAATAACTGTAAGTCTAAGGTTCTTTTACAAAGGGCTGTAGAGATGATCAAAGGTTTTTTATTTTCTGAAATGATGATAATTGTTGTGTGTAGCTTTTTCGCCTGCCTTTTCTGGCTCTCCCCAACTTTCTTAAATACTAAAAGAAGAGTAAAATATCTCCTGCTGTGACTACTGTTTCAAGGTGTTGCATTGGCCAAGCTACTTCTGAGTTGATCCAAATAGGCTGATGAGTTGTCCAATACTGTTTGTTGAGTTGATCCAATTATGCTGACGAGTTGTCTGCTGCTGCTGAGTTGATCCAATAATGTTGATGAGTTGTCCAAGGGAAGAAAGTTATTTTGTCTGGCAAAATAAAAGGATGAAGCCAAAAGTTTTTTCTGCCAAGATGCTTTGCCAAGATGCTTTGAATATTGATGCCAAAACGTTTTTATGTGAAACAAGTGAGTTTATCCAAAATTATTTTTCTGAAAAGATGCTTATCTATGACGTCAATGCTTACGAATTTTGAATTTCGCCAAAACATTTTTTCTGAACAATGCATTTGAATGACTTGCCTTCAATTTTGCTTGAGATAAAAGATCTCAACAGGCTTTTTTACTCTTTTTTTTTTTAATATTTACACCTTTATTGTTGCCTGGACTATTGCAGAATTAGTCCAGCAGGTAGACTATAGCCCTAAGTTTTGCCTAAGCTGCCACAAAGGGTTTTCAGCTTAGCGGGCTTATTTTATTTATATTTTGATTTACATTTTAATTATTACATTCAGACCATTTTTACATTTTACAAATCAATATTATCAAATGGGTCTTGACTATCCTGAAATAATTTGGAAATTACTTTTTTCTTTGTAGTTGACAAACTTGATTCTGATTCAGAGTCACTTGATGTTGAACTAGCTTTTGCCAAGATATCTGCAACCTCTTCTTCAGTCTTTGCTTCTGAAATAAGTTTGATCAAATTTTCCTTGTCACGCTGCAATTTGCTTTTTTCAACAGGAGGTTTTTCTGAGTTGAGTTTCTTCACACAAAAGTTTTCGACAATTTCTGGGGTCATCACACTAGGGTCATAATTATCCCAAAATTTTATTCTGAATTCTCGATATAAGAGTGGTAATGGGGTTTCCTTTTCATAATGATATGTCCAGGAAAGGATCCATGGAACGGAAAAGATACTGGTGAATCTTATCAATTTGTCTGGCTCAGCATTATTATAAAATTCCAAAAATTTATTATAGCTTTTAGTGACCAAGGTAGGGAAGATCTCAGGGATCGGACCATAATACTTAGCCCATCTTACAAACCAATTGGGAAAAACACCATTGAAATCTTTATGAAAATAGAAAAACCAAGAATGATTAAAAAATCTTAATAAAAAGGCTTTATACCAAGCTTCTTGATATTCATAATAATTATAAGTTTTATAAGGGTTGGTAGTTAAAATTTGGGAAGTAAAAGCTTTTTTATTCCAATCATTTAAAGAAATAACTTTGACAATTTTGACTTTACTATAATTAACTTTAATATTGTCTTGAATATGTTCGATTTCAACAGAACCAGATAATACAAGGATTGACTCATAATATTCTCTATTCTTAGACGGGGTTTGACTCAATGTAATGAAAATTTTGAGGAAATATTTCAGGAATAAGTTTAGAAAAATCAAAGTTTTCAAGCAAAAATACTTCTTCAGGTTCTAAAACTTTAATAAATTGTCTAAGAGGATTTGGAATATACTGACTAACGGTTTTCTTTATGCTTGAGGAAGTAGAAGCAGCCGAAGGTTTTGCCAAAACAAAAGAAAAAGAAGGTAAAGGACTTTGTGGTCGAAAATTTGAATAAGGAGCTCTGGGTCGAGTTGGAACAAGAGGAGAAAATTTATTTGGAGAAAGAATTATTTTGATTATTTTGATTATTTTCCAAAGAGGCTTTTGTCAAAACTTTCTTCATGATCCCTGTAAAAATTCACGGGATAAAAAATCAGGTAAACTATTAGCCTCACCTTTTATGTACTCAATCTCAAAGTCAAAATTACTTAATAGAGCTTGCCATCGTGCAAATATTTGTTTTGAAACCAAATTTTTAACATCCTTTTCTAACACGTATTTAGCAGATAAACAATCAATTCTTAATAGAAATTTTTTCATATATAGGTCGTCTTCAAACTTCATGATACATAAAACAATACTTAAAACTTCTTTTTTAATGGTTGAATAATTTTTTTGAGCAGGATTCCAATTTCCAGAATAAAATCTAACTAAATCTTCTCTGTCTTTATTGGGTTCTTTTTGCTTTAAAATTCCCCCAAATCCAATTTCACTTGCATCTGTTTCTACAATTAAAAATGCATCAGGATGTGGAATGTTTAAACAAGGTAAACTCTTAATTTTTTCTTTAATTAATCTAACTATTTTTGTATGTTCTTCTGTCCAAGGTTTAGGATTCTTTTTTAACCTATCATATAATGGTGTACAAAGTTTTCCTAAATCTTTGAAAAAATCATGTACATAATTTAAACATCCTAAAAATCTCTGTAATTGTTTTTTCTCTTTTATTTCATCCGGAAATTTTGAAGTAAATTCTAGACTTCTATTTATAGGCTTAATTGTACCTTTGTCTATGTCATAGCCCAAAAATCTCACCTTTGTTTGAAATAATTTCATTTTTGTTGCTGAAACTACTAAACCATTAGTATGAATAACATTATAAAACTTTTTTAAATGACTAATGTGTTGTTCAATAGAATCTGAATATACCAAGACATCATCAATATAGACAATTGAATAATTACTTATTGGCTTAAGAATATCATTCATAACATTTTGAAATTCAGAAGGAGCATTTTTCAAACCAAAGGGCATAACATTCCATTCATAATGACCGAAAGGTACATTAAAACCAGTCTTATAACTATCTTGCTCATTAATACCTATTTGCCAAAATCCAGATTTCATATCAAATTTTGAATAAATTTTCGCATTATATAATTTTTTTAACAAGTCTCGTTTATTGGGTATTGGATATCTAATCCATTGTAACACTTTATTTAAAGGTTTATAATTTATTACTAACCTGGGAGTTCCTCTTTCAATTTCTGCAGAATTCATAACATAAAAAGCCGAACAGGACCATGGTGATTTTGAGTCTCTAATTAATCCCTTTTCTTTTAAGTCTTGAATTTCTTTTCTACAAGTTTTTTCTAATTCTTCAGACATATGAATAGATTTTGCCCTTGTAGGAATATCCTTTTCATTAAAATCTTTAATATAAGGTAAATTAACTATATGTTGTTTTCTATTCCACAAAGCATTAGGAATGGTAGCACAAACATTTTTTGTAAACATTTCTTCAATCTCTTTTATTTTTAGTTTAACATCATTATTCTGTAGCTGTTCTTCTATTCTTTTCTCAGTTATTTCATCAATTAAAAATCTTATTTGTTTATGCTTATTTTCTACTAAATTAATATTATTTTCTATACTCCCTATTCCTTTTGGAATAACAGGGAATGCAAATTCAAATAAAATTGTTTTTCCCAAAATTTGAGTTTGAATACCATTATCACAGACAGTAAATGGGTATAACATTGTAATAAAAGGTGTTCCCAATATTACTCCTGAATTCAAATTTTTTACCAATATCAAATAAGTTTTATAACAATATCCTTTATTACAAACTTTTACCTTGGGTAATTTGTAATGTATAATTAATTTTGATCCATTCGCAGAACTTAATTTTTCAGAAGTTTTTTGATAATATTTTGTGGGTATTAATCCTTCTTGAATACAATTTTGATCAGCACCAGTATCAATTAAAGCCAAAGTAGTAAAATGAAATTCATCTTCTATTACAATATCTAATTTTACTAACCATTTTTTATAATTAACTTTATTAATTATATTAACATATTCTTTATCATCTTGTTCCTTTATAATAATTCCTTTATTCTTATTATTATTAGTAGTATGTGAATTATTTTGGTGTACGGTATTATTTAATTGAATCTTAAAAGTTTCTTCTTCAAGAATAGTTATTCTATTTTCCAAGTTTTTTAATTGTGTAATTTCTTTATGTAAAGTTTTTATTTCTTCTTGTAATTCTTTAATAGATACTTCTCTTGGTGTATTAAATCTATCATATATTTCCTTAACATTATATAGAGTATAATTCTTAGGTTCTCTGTTTCCTATCATATCTTTTAATTTTTGTAAATAAATTCTTTTATCTTCAGGATTATCAATTTTTTCAATTAAGTCAAATAAAAATTCTTGTTCATTTGTTAGCATATTTATTTTTTCACAATTACACGTTCCTACGCATTCACAACTATCTGACTCAGTTTCACTGTCACTATTACTAATAATATTTAAATCATTTTCTGAATAGTCTGAGATTTCTGATTCTGACTCTGTTGACTCATTTATTAAAATTTTCATAATTTTATCTTTTAGGTCATCTGAAATATCTAAATTGTTTATTTTTCATATCATCTAAAATATTTAATTGTGCTAATCTAGCTTCAATTTTGTCCAATACAGAATCTTCCTTTTTGATATTAATTTTAATACCAGGTTCGCAAGGTTTAAATATTGGTGTTTCTAGTTTAGATGTTGAGGCTTGATTAGTTTTTGGTATTATTTTTTGTGGAGATTGTACTACACATTCAACTCTGTTAAGTTATTCAGAAAGAGTATTTAATACTTGATTGGAATAATTGTTTTGGCAAATGATTTGCATTATTTCTTTAGTTGGATTATTTTCATTCATATCTATTTTTCTAAATGGTGTTCCAATAAATGTTTCATCATTATTATTTATTATTATGCTTTCTAAAGGTGGATGAATAGAGACAACAGATTCATTGTTTGTAGTTTTCCAAAGTTTTGCAATTTTATTAGTAACATTAATTTCTCTGAAGGGATATTCGATATTATTTTGTCTACAATAAAATTCAAACCAAGTAAATAACGGAATATCTACCTGTAAATTTTCCATCTTCTTATACCAAAGAGTTCTAAATTCATTCAATTGTTTTTTTGTAAAATTATTAAAATACCAATTACGTTTATCATCATTATAATCTGCATATAAATCTTGTTTTAAAAATTCTTTATTAATTTCAAAATTTTCCATAATTAATTTTATTTAATTATTATTATTTAATACAGAAAATGTTTCCATTTGGGTTCTTGTTGGACTTAATGTATTATCATCCCTTATTTCTTCATAAATTGGTCTTGGAATATTTTCACTAAAATCAACACTCGATAAATTAAAATTGCGTTCAAAACTAGACAGAGGTAAAGTACTATTGCTTGACGATGGCCTATTATTCGAATAAACAGATATTCGAGCAGGTTGACTTAAACTAGATGTAAAATCTATTCTAACAGTACCATTGCTGTGTTCAATAATTCTAGATGTTTGATTATTTATTTCTCAGGGTCTAGGTTCACAAATTTCTGTTAAATCCCAAGTTCCTGATCTACTTATTTCATTCCAATTTAATCTTTTAGGTATTTGAATATTAGAGTGTGCTCTATTTGCTTCGAATAATAAAGTCTCGTTTCTTTTAAAATTTCTTTTCGATCTAGGATTAAGAGTAGTGGTCATAACCTTATAATAAATCCTATATATAATAGCAACAGATCTCACGTTTTTTTAAATTCCAAATTTTTTGTCTTAACAGTCAGGGTTAATGTATCTAAAATATTTGGATCAAATAAACTAATAGAAAATCCAGGATAACAATTAAAATATACAGGTCCATTTGCCAAATTTGTTTCAGCCATGGCAAGCAAAGAATTAGTAAAATTAATATGCCTTCCATCACGCAAACACATCAAAACAGGAATATCAAGTCCTAATCGAAACAAAGGCTTTATAGTAATTTGTACAGAACCAATATGTAAAAATTTATATTTTTTCAATTTATGTTCGTTTATTGTTTTTTCTGAAAATAATTGGATATTCTCATGTTCTTGGTTTATAGCAACAGTTTGCTCAGCTGTTTTAATAGCATAATCAGTTAAAAATTCAAATGTTCCAACAAAATAAATAGTACTAATATCTTGCTTTGGTATTGTCCAATCCATCAAGTCATTCTCGATTTTACTAATATTAATTTCCATTGAATTAATTTCTTCATCAATATTATTACTATTCCTAGAAGTAGAACCTAGTTCACGATTAGAAAATATTCTTGTTAATCTATTCATTTTAAATCTTATACTTGTTAAATTTATTCTCAGAAATAAGATAATGCAATTAGAACCTGTTGATGAATAACGGGACCACCCAGTGTATCGGGACCACCTGGCTCTACTGGCTCTTACGGCTGACCAACGCTACGCTTCCAGGGCTGACCAACGTTTCATCATCAACCGGACCAACCTTCATTATCCAATTTCTTTGTATAAACTTAACAAACATAAAATCTAAAAGGATTAGTTCAACAAAAATATCTCCTAAAGGGCCTATAATAGGGTTCCAAGTATGGGTATGTTCGGGTGTGTCAGTGAACATGGCAGTGCTACGGATATGCAGAAGGGAATGTCACTCAGTAGTCCACTAAAAAGAAATCACCAGCCTCCTGATGAATGCAACTGATAAGAGTGTGGCCACACCCAAACAAGTTGGAACTTGTTTATGAGCATCAGTTCATTTGGGATCAAGTAAATGTCCAGACACAAAAGAGGGTGATCAATCCATGCCTTTGTGTTGGACACCGATATCAATGACATGGGATGTACAGGTTTAAACTACAGGGTAATGATTTCAGTTGGACTGCTATCTCTATCTTAATTGGGGGCTACAGTGGCTTGCTAGAGCCCACCTGCAGTCCGTGGGCCAAAGGCCCACTGCCAACATAAAGATGGGCCCACAAGATCATACACATTGAACATCTGAACATGGACTAAAGGGATCAACTGTATACTTGGAGTATACGCAGTGGAGAGAGAGGATTGTATTAATTATATTATGGAGATCAATTGGATTGATCAAAATAATATGATCAGTATTTGTATTGGCCTTCTCATAATTAATTCAATTAATTAATTTATGAGATTATTTCCTAGGTGGAAATATTTTACATGTATAGGTTTATATGTATTTAATTTTATGAAAGTCTAATTTAATTCCTTTGTTAAATTAATATGTCAAATTAATTTTAATTTAAATGTATGTGATATATTATATGGTATAATAGGTTCATATACATGTTGAATTAAAATAAAATTTGAAATTAAACTGGACCGGAAGAATTAAATCAGCTTTGGGCTTAAAGGAAAAAAAAGGCCCACATAAAATTAAGGAAACATAGGCCGAAAATTTTGAGAAAATTTTTCAGCCTTCTAGGGTTAAAATACCCTAGGGAATTCAGCCAACACAAGGGATTTTAGATGGAAAATTACAGCAACAAAATACTCTCTTCCGGCTGATCCTCTCGCTAGCACGGCTCATGTTCTATAGCCGTTCGTGTACGGGAACGTGGAGGAAGTCAGATTCGATTTCTGCAGCCATCTCTTGTAGACATTTTCTGGTGGGAATCTTCATTTATTTTGTTTTGTTTTGATGTTTTCAATTCCCATATCAATTGCTCCTAGGCACGGATTTGAGGAAATCAACGCGTGTTTCCGCTTTATCGGTTGATTTTGGTGAAAAATCCCAACAATTACAACTTGAAATGATAAAAAAAACCTCTCATCCTCACCTTACAACTGCCTAGATACATGAAAATCTATAAAAAGTACAATCACCTAGAATACACAATTTGATATATTAAATACATCCAAAATAAAATAAAAAAAGAAATAAAAGCTGCAAAACAGACTGGTTAGCACAATTATATCATAGACACATATAGGACTTACAACAGGACAGAATGGGAAATCTCAAAAAATGGGGGCATGCATTTAGGGGGTAACCAAGAAGTTCGGGCGACTTACTCGATTAGACCTGGAAAACTGTTTTAGAAACACCCTATAAGTTTTGTGCTTAAACAATTTGGAAAACCATTTGGCTCTATTACATGCAAATCACTCTCTTTTTGGTGGGTCGGCTATCCCGGAACTCGAGGTTCCATTCGTGGGTTTCCTATCTCAATCATCCATCTAAGGTCCAAAGCAGTAAAAACATAAAAAAACAATTTGATTCCGAATATAGCATCACACGACGACGTCTATGGGAGTCATCCAGAGATTCTGCCTCCATTCTGTAACTACAACCGTGCGACTCTAGTTAGAGCCACAAGGCTAAAGCCACTACAGCTGTATGGCTGTAGTGTCCAAAACCCGAAATTAGTTTTCTTTACTTTTGTAAATCACTGTTTTAACCCGTTTCGATGATTTCTAAGGATTTTTTGGAATCTGGGGTCCGCTAAAGCTAGACCACGGATCCGATTTGGATCGAACAAGCTCGGATTCCAAAAATTGAAATCAACATAACCCAAACCTCACATCAATGTTCTTGGAAATCCGAAAACCATAATTTTGAATATAACGGATGTGATTTGACCAAAATAGTTCATAACATAATGATTAAAATAGGAAACTGACTGTATTCAGTCGATTTAGGGCATTTCGGGTTTCTGCCTAGAAGAATACAGCCGTGCAGCTATAGGTTCACAACCGTGCTACTTTGTTCTAAGGGATTACAGTCGCTCGGCTCTAATTAGAGTTGCACGACTGTAATCAAACAGACAATTTCTGGATTTTACAAAACTCAGAAAATACACGGCACAAAGCAAGAAATTATGAGTTTAAGGCCTTTCAGGGTTAACCCTTTTTGTGTTCCAGCATATTTGATGACCAGAAGTGGATTTGATCATCGGAATGCGCTTAGAATCCCGCAAATGTCCTGAAACTTCAAACACGAACCTCAAATCAATCCGAACAAAACCCAAATTTAGTTCGAATGAATGAGAGATGATCAAGAACTCTCACCCTATGTGTTTCCCGTGTGTTTTCTCTCTACTTTTCTCTTTTTCTTTTTGGTTTTCTTAGTTTTTCTTTCTTCTCTCTTTTTCTTTTTTTCTCTTTAGAATTCTCTCAAAAAACCATTTTTCTATGTTCTGTGTTATTGTTTTCTTTTGTTTCTTTGGTTTCTAGAATTAAAACCTAGCCTATTATGGCTCAAACTCCTCTAATTTCAGAAATTACACCCTGTCGATGATTAATGTTGGTTATTTAGGAAGTAACCTGGTCGCTTATTAGAGCCGCCTATAAGGTTACAGCCGTGCGGCTCTAACCAGAGCTGTCAAGGCTTTTCCTAAATCCCACACTCACATCTAAGCTTTCTAATCACTCAAACGATCTTTCCTGGGGTTTCGGATTGAGGACTGTTCGGTTTTCAGGCATTTGAGAACATTCCAGGCATCATTCCGCTCATTTTCAAATCTGCCTCATGTTTATCTATCTTAACATGTAAATTAGGATTTTCATCACAGAGGTCTAGAAAACCCATGCTCACAAATATGTTTTTGCAGGCTCTAATTTATGAGCTGATGAATCTTTAGGAGAAGGGGGTACATGCTTATGATGTTTCACTAAAGCAAAAATTTATACTACTTTCTGCTTTGATATGGACAATCAGTGACTTTCCAACTTACTCAATGTTATCGAGTTGGAGTATAGGTGGAAAACATACACAGAGAAATATGATATTATGATACTCAAGGTATGGAGAAATCTGATGCTTTCTTATTAATAAATGGTAGGAAGCCTTCATGGTTTGACAATCACCATATTTTCTGCTTATGAATCATAGATTCAGAAAAAAAAACAAGACAAAGTTAAAAGATAATTCTGTTGAGACACAGCTACCTCTACCCATCCAGAGTGGGCAACAGATTCTCATAGAGATACAAGAGTTGGGATTGTTGAAAGTCACCAAACCTGAAGCTGAACGCAGGAACAAGCAAATTTATAGGCTAAAATTATGGGTGGAAGAAATAAAGCATATTTTGGGATCTTCCTTATTGGAAAAAAAATTTGATTCGACATAATCTGGATGTGATTGTACATAGAGAAAAATGTGTTTGAAAATATGTTCCATACTGTAATGAACATCGAGGGTAAGACAAAATATAATGTTAAAGCTCGAGAAGATGTTGCCTTGTTCTAATAGGCCTGAGACTTACAAAAATAATGCCATTAATAAATACCTAAAGGCTTGCTATAGCTTGAATCAAATAGAGAAGAAAGAAGAAAGTAGTATGTGAATGGGTGAAGAAGTTGAAATTTCCTAATGGTTAAGTATCAAACTTGGGCATATGTGTTGATGAAAATAAGTGCAAGCTTTTCGGCATGAAGAGTCATGATTCCCAGGTGTTCATGCAATGTTTGCTCCTCGTTGCCCTACGCAAACTACTTCTGGAGCATATAAAGGAAGCAATCACAGAGTTAAGTCTTTTCTTCAAAAATTTAATGGTGAATGTAAACAATGTTAATGACATGAACATTTGGAGGAGGAGATCCCAATAATTTTGTGCAAATTGAAAATGATATTTCCTCCAGGATTCTTCGACTTAATGGAGCATTTACCGATACATTTGTCGTATAAAGCTAAAGTCGCAGGTCTAATTCAATATCGATGGATGTATCCATTCAAAAGGTAAGAATTCAGATGTAATATCTCCTAATAGTATGATATGTATTTACTGCCAATCTTTTTTTTAATGCGTAAATCTCTTACTTTAATTAACTTGCTATGAATATATGATATGTATTTAATGTCTATCTTGTTTTTGGTGATGTATAGATATCTAGGGCACTTAAAAAAGAATGTTAAGAACAAAGTATGTATAGAAGGTTCAAAATGCAATGCATACTTAGTAGAAGAAGAATCAAACTTTTGTTCATTCTTCATATTTACACTCGCCATTGCAAGGTTCCCCGTAACGATGATGGTGGAGATCAAAATTCTATTATTGATGCATCAAATTTAATGATTTGCTCTCACAACGGTTGATATAATGGACGTTCACAAACAAGATGGTTGGATGAAAAAGAGCACGGAACAATTCACTCTTACATATTATTGAATTATGCAGAAATTGGACAATATATGGAGCAAGTTATTTACAATTTTTGATTAATTAACATATTACCCATGCTAATATGTACTAATTTGCGTTCAAATCTGTTAGCTTATTTAAGGATGATTTGTTTCATCTACACCCATCTACCACTAATGCCTTCATTAATAAGAAGGTGGGAAAAAACTTCCACAATTGGTTCTTAGATTATATAAGTATGAATTTATTCACATGTTAATGAGTTCAGACATGTATAAATCAATAAGTTATTGATGTATTGATGTTCAATTTCCTTTATTTTTTTATTACTAGAGTAAGAACAATGTCATCAAGAATATATGCATATCAAATTTGGCTTATCAACTATCCAAAGTTATGAAGTCATTCAGTGTGTACTTTGTTAATGGTTATATATTCCACACAACAAGTCATATTGGCCATCGATCAACTTCAAACAATTCAGTAGTTGTATATGGTGAGAGATATAAATATTATGGAGTCATTGGCGAGATAATTGAGGTCTCATACCCTGGTTTGCTAATTCAGAAAAGTCCGTTGTTTAAATGTAAACGGTTTGATTCTACTCCTAATTTTGTCATTTGCGTTCATGAATGGTACAACATAGTTAAAGTGAACACAAAGTGAATTTTCAAAAAATACGAGCCTTTCATTTTATCATTGTAAGTGACACAAGTATCTTACCTTTCTTATCCAATCTTAAAGTGTGATAAGGTTGACTGCGCTATTGCATGTTTTGTAAAGCCTAAGGGTGCCACTAATGATGACACATTTTGAGAAGAGGAACCTCAATTAATTGAAGTTGAAGTCACAAATGAAGGTGATATTCCTTTAAATGATATAAATAATGATCATTGTTTCAAGTTTCCAAAAGAATCATTGGATGAACTTATTGACAGTGATTAGTTAGTCCATTTGTTATTTGATGTGATATTCTATGATTATTGTTTAAGTTTAAGCATTTAAATATGTTCAATCACAATTGTGTGATTAGATGGTCCATTTGTAATCAAGTTAATTATGATATTCTTTGTGTTAATGTGCTTATTTTTTATGGCTACAATTGTTGTAATTTCAGATTTGATAGATATGTATTTATGTTTTTGGCATAAACTTATGGCTGTATATTTTTCAAGATGGCATCACTTGGAGATCAAGATGTTCCTTGTGATCATTTTACACCAACCTATAATAAGAGGAAAACAATAAAAGCCCATAGGCCACATGGGACCTTAGCAATATCGGTATACCTAAAGTTGATTCCTGAAGATTTATCTTCAACAGATCTATATACTCGACCTTCCTCACTCTGCAGGCCAATTACATTAGATACGGATCCTATTAGTCCTATTAATAATACACAAGGATTATTTAAGTTTAATTTATTTATATTAATTCTCTTTTAATTAGTTTATGCATGGGGACTGCTCTGATTAAAAATTGTCAAATTGTGGACTAAATTAATATTCAAAGTTAAGTAGGGGTTTAAGTGCATGTCTTAATTCTTTCCTAATGAACTTGTGCATTGCAATAATTGATAATAGATTGTGCTTTTATTAGAATGTAAACTTCATTTTATATTTTACTAAGGCATCCATTCATAGGTACCTCTGGTGGAGTTTCTGCTTCTGCATCCACTGCTGCTTAAGCACCTTCCATTACTACTCTTGTAGTTTCCATTGTTGCTTATGCACACATCACTACTCCATCACCTCCTAATACTACTCTTGCACCTCCCATTGCTCCTCATGCACATACTAATGCTCCATCACCTTCCGATACTACTTCTACACCTTCAAATTACAAGTAACATAAACAAACTACCAATATAATATGTATGTAGTAAATGTATAAACACTCTAAGTTATGTCATGCAAGATAATCCAACTCATGTTACATCAATCATTTGATCAATCTTCGAAGAATATCTTCATAAGGAAGCACACAATTATGAAACAATACCTAATGATGTTTTCAATAGGTATTGCAAAGAGTTTCAGGTAAATTAACTCAATGGAGTGTGCTCTCTATCTATGAATCTACAATTTTACTAAATTGTTCGAGGTTTAATACTTCATATGTCCTTTTAATCTATTTCAGTTTTGAAATTGTGTTTGTTAGTGTTTGCGATTGACAGACCTTATCAATGAACTTACCCTTCAAAGAGAGGTTCATTTTTACATGTTTTATGCCTTTTATGTGTACCGAAGTAATTGATAATGTGTTTATGTAGAAGAAGTGTTATTAGGACATATATTACACTGATCAAGTAATGAAACTTGCCTTCATAGATAAGATTTAAACTCAATACATTTACATTTTAAATAAGCTTAGAACTAATAAGATACAAATCCAATGGTGCCTTGATGATGTGTGGGAAGCATGGTGGTGATATTGGGAGAGTCCTGAATTCATATAAAAGAGTGAGCATGCCAAAATAATTAGGGCTGACAAAGAAGGAAAATCAAAAGGAACACATTGGAGGATCATGTGCACATGCAATGCTTGCAAAGAAAATAGTAATGATATATGTTAATCTTTGCAATCGTTATTTGATATATGTGAATCTTTCTAATTGTTGTTTGATATATGTGAATCTTTGCATAAAATGATTTTCTTTTTAATTTTGAGGAAAAGAAAGTAATTAATCAAAACATATATATGCCAAGTGTGATGTTTTCATAGGTTTGTTTTACTATATTGTCTCAAATATCAAAACATGCATGCACCTATACATATACTCCATTTATTAAGTTATACATTTTGTTAGTTTGTTATTTTCTTTAGCAATATGATGAACTTCTTGTTGGTATTCAATTGTGATATGATATGTTCATTGCTGATATATGTTGAAAATCATGTTACAGGAAAAATAGACTAGAAAGGCCCCTAATCTGTATAAATTATCCTTGTAGACTCACAAAATGAATCATAATGGTGTAACTTTCGTTAATAATTGTTCTAGAACTATTTAGGTCATTATAGTCAAGTTCATGCTATGAATGTGCTGGGATTTTTCACCGAAATCAACCGATAAAGCAGAAGAACGCGTTGATTTTCTGAAATCCGTGCCCAGGAGCAATTGAGGTGGAAATAAAAAATAACAAAAAAAAAGAGAAGAGATTAAAATTCTCACCCGAGATATCTCTTCTAGAGATGGCTGCAGAAATCAATCTAGACTTCCTCCACGTTCTCGTACATGAAAAGCTAATAAACTCAACCCGTGCTAGCAATGGGATTGATCAGAAGGGAGAGAATTGCTGCTGCAATTTTTATGCAATTGCTCACTCTCTTGGCCAAAATATTTACTAGGAATTTTAACCTAGTTGGCCGAAATTCCTTAGGGAATTTTAGGCCCAATTTTCCTTTCAATTTTATGTGGGCTTTCTCCCTTTTAAGCCCATATCTGTATTAATTCCTTTGATCCAATTTAATTTCAAATGTAACTTTAATTCAACCTGTTTGTATATATATTATACCATATAATATATTGCATACATTTGATTTAAAATTAATTTGACCAATTAATTTAACCAAGGAATTAAAATTAAACACATGTAAACCTATACATGTAAAATATTTCCACCTAGGAAATAATCTCATAAATTAATTCATTGAATTAATTATAAGAAGGCCAATACAAATATTAATTATATTATTTTGATTAATCCAATTGATCTATATAATATAATTAATACAATCCTCTCTCTTCAATGAGTATACTTCAAGTATACAGTTGATCTTTTTAGTTCAAGTTCAGAAGTTCAATGTGTATGATCCTATGGGCGCGTCTTCATGTTGCCAGTGGGTCTATGGCCCATGACAGCAGGCGGGCTCTAGCAAGCCACTGCAACCCCTAATTAAGATGGAGATAGCAGCCCAACTGTAATCATAAACCTGTAGTTTAAACTTGTATATCCATGTCATTGATATCGGTGTCCAACACATAGATATGGATTGCTCACCCTTTTTGTGTCCGAACATTTACTTGATGCTGAATGAACCGATGCTCACAAACAAGTTCCAACTTGTTTGGGTGTCGCCACACTATTATCAGTTGCATTCATCAAGAGGCCAGTGATATCTTCTCAGTGGACTACTGAGTGACATTCCCATCTGTATATCCATAGCATTGCCATGTTCACTGACATACCCGAACGTACCCACACTTGGCACCCTATTACAGGCCCTTTAGGCATACACCAAATATGCCACTTTACATGCAAAACCATCATATGGTCAGGTTAAAGGATCCATACAAGTACTACACGAGAATCACTTGTGATGCTATACCATGTGGATTCTCGTTTAGTGGATCTATCCAGTACCATGCCCCTTTTGCATGTACCCATTAACTTGGTTGACATCCCATGTCCAATGGCCGGTAAGACACCGCCATCCAACCAAGCTAATGATAGTCTCTAGTTCCATTCATTCCCATGACTAGAACAGACTACGGATCACTTTATGGTCATATCGTTTTCCCTATCCATGGCCTTACTGCCAAGTGCATGACACTTGTCAACATGGATATGGATATGTCCATTGGATACTCCATTTAAAACATAATACAAGATGTATAATAAATAGATTAATGCCTTTATTTAACGACATAAATTGTATAATACATAAATCCAATAAATGTACAATACAAATACAAGGACCAATGCTTCGGGACTAGGGCACATCCAACAATCTCCGAGACGGGCTAAAGTAACTAGATAGCCCTTCATCTTGAGCACTTGTGCACTCACAGATGTCCTAGCCCTCATCTTACAATAGTGGAATGCCTTGTTGGTCAGGTACCTTTCCTGACGAGCTTGCTCTTGAAACATCTCATTGTGAGTTGTTATCATAGCAAAGGCCTGATGCTCCATGAACTGCTTATGTAGCTCGGGGACCACACACACCAACATTAGGCATGTCATATCCCGGTTATCCTTAATGTGCACCTTGAATTCCTCCAGCTAGGTTGCCGGTGGATTACGCCCTGTTGGTGCAGCCAGGACAGGTCTTTCTAGCACATATTCTTTAGACTCCTGTCTTAGAACTATCCTCAATTTCCTAGACCAGTCCAAGAAGTTTGGGCCAGAAAGCTTGTCCCTTTCCAAGATAGATCATAGTGAAAGTGAATTGTTTGTTGCCATTTGGTTACTACACAAAAATTATAAGACTTTTAATAAAGGACTTAATTTGTTTTTTCCATATTTAATTAATAATGAATCAGGTTATTAATTAACTCAAGTTGTGGAACTAATGGGCTGAGATCCATATTTCATTAAAATATAGCCAGACGAGGGCCTGGAAAAACTATACCCCAATTATTTGGGTAGGAACGCTGTCCAATCCTAACCTAGGGACTCTAGGTTTGATGGGCTTGCTGGCACTTACCCATCTATGCTTAGGGCCAGGAGAATCCTACCACCCATGCTAAGTCAAGACCTCCATCTAAGTGTTAGAGTAACCAATACTCCAACCCAATACAAAATGATGATACTCTAGTGCATCCAGCAAGGGCATGGTCTACAACTGGCCTATCCCCACTTCGAGTCGGTTTTGAATGAGGGAAGTACTTTTAAACGACTTAGTAATTTCCTTTTGGTTACTAGATTCATTTTAATAATGGCTTAGATGCATAGGCGGGTGAAAATGGGTTTGGATCATACATTCATACATGAAAATAAATAAAGCATAATTAAATAAAATGGACTGCTATGGGCCTATATTAGAACCTAATATAATTCTAGTAAACATATATTAGAAAATACACCAGGTGGGCCTCCTCTTCTTCCTTCTAGGCTCGCCTCTCCAATGGGCTCCTTCTTTACATTATTTTATAATAAGTAAATAAAATAAAATTACATAAAAAAGAAAACGGCACGCAGACTGTATTTACCCAAAAGGAAAAATACAACCCAATTGGAATAAGACCCAATAGCATCCAAACACACATTTAATCATACAAGCATGTAAATCAATACATAAATTTATAAACATATTATAATGCATGAATTTAAGCCTATTTTAATATGCCCTTAGCCATTACTTTGAAATTGCCAATTTTGGCCCATCATGGCTCTAGCTCTTAATGGGCTTTGGGCCTCCAGCCCAAGCAAAACACTGCACCCACTGGAATTGGGAAACCATGAGTCCATATCAGTCGCTCGGGTAATTGTGCCAAGAAAACCCAAACCAATTTCAATTATACCATATTAATTTCCAAAATTAATATCTCATGAATAAAATTAAAATTTCATTCAAGAGACCATGTGCATTTAAATTACAGAAAATTTAAACACACAAAAATTTTAAAACCCATTAAAATTTCAAAACTGGGCCTCGAGCCTGAAACTCGCCAAATCCAAAATAGGGCTCGGCCCACTACAGCTAGGGGCAGCAGCGGTTGCTCGACTCAGCGGCAGTGGCTACCGCAGTTGTTTCCGCTGATGAAAGTGGCCGGCGGTGAAACCGCAGTCGGCAGTCCCGTATCGGTTGAAACAGTCCGTGATTTTCACAGAAAAAAAATAAATTACGGCCATGAAATTAAACCACCAAGGAATAAACAAACAACAGAAAATTAAATCCAACATAAACCAATATGCATATTAATTTTCAATTGCAAAATCCAAGGGGAAAATCACAAAACCCCAATCCAAAGAATGCCAAATAAAATCATTAATTTCAAAACTAGGGATTCAATCCTGTTTAACAATTTCCACAGATCAAAAGCCCGCTCTGATACCACTGCTAGGATTTTTCACCGAAAATCAACTGACAAAACAGAAGAACGTGTTGATTTCCTCAAATTCGTGCCCAGGAGCAATTGAGGTGGAAATCAAAAACAAAAAAAAAAGAAGAGATTAAGATTCTCACCCGAGATATCTCTTCTAGAGATGGCTACAGAAATCAATCTAGACTTCCTCTACGTTCCCATACACGGACGGCTAACAAACTCAACCCCGTGCTAGCAATGGGTTCGGTCGGAAGGGAGAGAATTGCTGCTGTAATTTTTATGCAATTGCTCACTCTCTTGGCCAAAATATTTACTAGGAATTTTAACCTAGTTGGCCGAAATTCCTTAGGGAATTTTAGGCCCAATTTTCCTTTCAATTTTATTTGGGCTTTCTCCCTTTTAAGCCCATGTCTGTATTAATTCCTTTGATCCAATTTAATTTCAAATGTAACTTTAATTCAACCCGTATGTATATATATTATACCATATAATATGTTACATACATTTAAATTAAAATTAATTTGACTAATTAATTTAACCAAGGAATTAAAATTAAACACATGTAAACCTATACATGTAAAATATTTCCACCTAGGAAATAATCTCATAAATTAATTCATTGAATTAATTATAAGAAGGCCAATACAATTATTAATTATATTATTTTGATCTATATAATATAATTAATACAATCCTCTCTCTCCGGTGCGTATACTCCAAGTATATAGTTGATCCCTTTAGTTCAAGTTTAGATGTTCAATATGTACGATCCTATGGGCCTGTCTTTATGTTGGCAGTGGGCCTATGACCTACAGGCTGTAGATGGGCTCTAGCATGCCACTGCAGCTCCCAATTAAGATGGAGATAGCAGTCCAACTGTAATCATAACCCTGTAGTTTAAACTTGTATATCCCATGTCATTGATATCGGTGTCCAACACAGAGGCATGGATTAATCACCCTCATTTGTGTTAGGACATTTACTAGATCCCGAATGAACTGATGCTCACAAACAAGTTCCAACTTATTTGGGTGTGGCCACACCCTTATCAGTTGCATTCATCAAGAGGCCAGTGATATCTTCTCAGTGGACTACTGAGTGACATTCTCATCTGCATATCCATAGCATTGCCATGTTCACTGACATACCCGAATATACCCATACTTGGCACTCTGTTACAAGCCCTTTAGGCGTACACCAAAGTATGTCACTTTACATACAGCACCATCATATGGTCAGGTCAAAGGATCCATACAAGTACTACATGAGAATCACTTGTGATACTATACCATGTGGATTCTCGTTTAGTGGATCTGTCCAGTACCATGCCCTTTTTGCATGTACCCATTAACTTGGTTGACATCCCATATCCAATGGCTAGTAAGACACCGCCATCCAACCAAGCTAATAATAGTCTCCAGTTCCATCATTCCCATGACTGGAACAGACTACGGATCACTTTATGGTCATATCGTTTTCTCTATCCATGGTCTTACTGCCAAGTGCATGACACTTGTCAACATGGATATGGATATGTCCATTGGATACTCTATTTAAAACATAGCACAAGATATATAATAAATAGATTAATGCCTTCATTTAATGACACAAATTGTATGATACATAAATCCAATAAATGTACAATACAAATACAAAGACCAATGCCTCGGGACTAGGGCACATCCAACAGAATGTAGTAAAATTTGTGATAGATATGTCAAAACTTAAGCTGATGTTTCTTTTTTTTTGGTACTTTTGTGTGTAAAAATATATGCAGCAACAATATGCATTATATATGGAATGATTTAATACACTAGAGAGTTTCTAGAGTGATTTTAGAGGGATGACTAGGGAAAGGATGGTTTATGGCCTAAGCAGAACATCTTCTCAGTATTATTCTGATCTTTTATCCCAAACTCGAAGTGTAGACAGAGCCACATCATCATCATCTACTACAAGCCCATCAACTCCTGGTGATGGCGGCCTACTTTTGAGGATTTAGCTAGACGATATGATAGCTTTGATGTCGAGAGAGCTCAGATGTTGGAGAAGCTAGATCAGACACTTGAACATATGCAACAACCTCCCCGATCACAATCAATTGATGGGCTACATTTACATGCAGGTGAGGCACAAATTAGAGAGCTTCGAGATCAGGTTGGAGATGCAAAGAATATTATGGTCACACACATACAAGATTTTTGACAATCTTTGCAGGAATTTCAAGCTAATGTGAATCAAATAGATGATCATGTCAATGGTTCATCTAGGCCTTTGTAAGACTTTTATATATGATTTAGGCTCTTTTTGCTATTTTGGAAATAGGTTAAGCTCAAGAGGAGCTTAGTGTCTAACTAGAGTTCCCCACCTACCTTAATTTGAAGGCATGTGACCATTTAGATTATGCCAAATGTTCAATTGGTCATTTAGGCTCTTTTTGTTCTTTTGAAGAAATGTTTGAAGAACCCAATTCAAACCAAATTTCCTCCACCTACCTTTGGAAAATGGGTGTGCCACTGTTTAGATTAATGACGATTACATGTCAAGGCCAATTGGTGAATATTTCTACTGTTTCGTTACTTTAGGAGAAACTAGCGGTTGAATTGTTATCCTAGTTTAAATTGTTATGACTATGATGAAGTTAACTTAGATTTACTCATTAATGATTATATATATAAGGCTAAACAATTTATTAGGCCCTATGTTTTTTTATATTAAACTAGTCAGTTCATATATAAATTTTAAGGTCCTTAAGTTTTGTTTCAATGAACTCTTTAGTCATTTCTTTTATTTTTCTTATGAAAAGACAAAATTACCCTTGGTTAGAGTTAAAAGTTTATCTTTTAGTTTATATGTATAAATAAAAAATTTCTAATAAATATTTTTGTAGTATAAACACATGCACCAATATTTCTATGCTTTTAAAATTATTTCTATTATTTGTTCTCTTTAATACTCCTTTCGTCCAACTTTAATAGGCAAAATTTCTATTTTGGATGTCCAACAATATAAAAATTTTTCAATATTTAATTGTTAATTAATTGATAAATTGTCAAAACTACCATTGTTACATGTACTTAGGCAATTCAAGTGACAACATTTATTTCACTTAATCATTTGGTATATTAAGTGTCTTTTAGTAAAAATATAGTTTGTAAACTAATATTCTCAACTACTGTGTAATCAAAATATTGCGTGTCAAAGTTGGACGAAGGGAGTATATATTATCATTTTTTATTAGTTTAATATAATATCAATAAACTAGCAATAAGGGCATGTTTGGTTCTGCTGTCGATGTGTGTTGTTTACTGTTACTGGTAGCTTTTGCTGTTTACTGTTGGTAAACAACTGTTTTTTTTTTACCTCTAGAACAGCTAATAATAGTTGTTTGGTAGTTCTAACGAAACACTTAATATCCATTATTTGAAGTAGAAAAATCAAACAACAGGTGTTTGGAAGAAACCAAACACCCACTAAATATTATTATGAATATTGTTAATTATTTTAAAATGATATCTTTTTGTTTATTAATGTAATTTATAAGATATATTAGAGATGAAAAGTTTGAATTTATAATTTTATATAGTTTTACTTTTAATTTTATATTTTCTCGTAGTTATAATTTTATATAGTTCTACGTCTAATTTTATATTTTTTAAAATATGTTTTTATTTAGTTATTTTAATAAAACAAGTCTATTCCAAGCGTTTAATTATATAATTATATAAAATTTAATAAATTAATTAATAAATAATATTATTAATATTAAGATTATGTGAGGCAAAATATAAAATAGAAAAGATGATATGTTTCATTATTATAAAATAGAATTAAGAGGTAATTTTGGTATTATTAGTCTAATTTAATTTAAAAGGACTAAACAGTTGACAATAATAAAACTTAGGGACTATATAATTATCATGTAGACTGATTAGTATAATATGTAAAAACTTAAGGACTAATAAATTGCTTACCCTATATATAATTCTCTGTATTTTAGTTTATTTTATTTTAAATGTTATAAAATGTTGTAACATTCGTATTAGTGATTAATTATATAATATAATTAATACTATTTATTATTAATAATATTAACAGGAGGGATGTATTTGTAATTCTGTTGGAAAATAAATCATTTGAAAACTGATAGAATGTATATTTTATATACCTTGTATATAATTGTTAAGTCATAAGTTGTATAGGATTGCAATTGTAATTATGTCTCTGTACATGAGTCATATAAATACAATGAGATGTCTCTCCACATTAGGAGAGATTTCCACAAACCCTAAAATCAATCCTGGTATTAGAGCTGCCAAAGGCTTAATAGCCGAAATTTAACCTAGAGCAATTCTTGTCAGAATTCATGGCTACCAGCAGCTCCGATTCCTCGACCAGCTCAGCTATGATTTCGTCTACGGCAGAGTCCGTCTTGTCAGGCATAGGAGGAGCTGCTACACCAACCTTTTCACATCAACTACCATTAAAACTAAATTCAAATAACTATGTTCTTTGGAAAACCTTGATCATGCCAATGTTAGCGGGTTATGGATTGGTTGATCACGTTAATGGTACGGCACCGATTCTAGCAAAAAGACTAGCGAATAATAATCCAAACCTGCATATCAGTTGTGATTTCAGAAGGATCAGTAGATACTTAGTTGGATTCCCAACTCCATCTCTCCCTTAATACTTCCACAGATTATTGGAGTTAAAATGGCTCGTAAAGCCTGGGTTACATGTGAGAATGCTTATGCGTCGGGCTCAAGGGCATAAGTGAGAGACCTGAAATAGCTGCTGCATTTGTTAGTGAAGTCCAATTCTGAATCAATTTTGGAATACATGCACCGTGTGAAATTAATTTCAGACCGATTAACGTCTTTGCAATATGTTGTGTCTAAGGAAGATCTGGTAGATGCAATTTTGGATGGACTTCGAGGTCCGTTTAGAGATGTTTATCATATGTTTGGAGCTCATACAATCTCGTATGATGATTTATTTGGTTTGGTATTGACGGAGGAACGTTATTTGAAGACGGAAAAATCACAGTTGGAAGAACTGAATGCATCGACAGCCCACTTTAAGGTAAAGCAGCCCAGTTCAAGTGGCCAAGGGAGAGGCTGTGGATGTCCAACAGGGACAACAAGGCCAGTCAGGAAAATTTCATCGGCGGCAATAGCAGCAGCTATTTTATGGGCAGTTTTAGTAGCTAACTTTCAACCAAAACCAGTATTCTAGTTTGAGTTTTACTCGCCAGTAGTAGGGTTAGCATACCTAGTCCACACCAATGGATGTGTCGACTGTAACCTGTTACAATTTTAGAGGGTTGGGCCACTATGCTGTTGGATATGCCCTAGTCTCGAGGCATTGGACCTTGTATTTGTATTATACATTTATTGGATTTGTGTATTATACATATTTTGTGTCATTTAAATAAAGGCATTATTCTATTTATTATATATCTTGTAGTATATTTTAAATGGAGTATCCAATGGACATATCCATATCCATGTTGACAAGTGTCATGCACTTGGCAGTAAGACCATGGATAGGGAAAACGATATGACCATAAAGAGATCCATAGTCTGTTCCAGTCATAGGAATGAATGGAACTAGAAACTATCATTAACCTGGTTGTATGGCGGTGTCTCACAGGCCATTGGACATGGGATGTCAACCAAGTTAATGGGTACATGCAAAAGGAGCATGGTACTAGATAGATCCACTAAACAAGAAATCCACATGGTAAAGCATCACTAGTTATTCTCATGTAGTACTTGTATGAATCCTTTGACCTGACCATATGATGGTGTTGCATGCAAAGTCGCATACTTTGGTGTACGCCTAAAGGGCCTGTAAAAGGGTGCCAAGTATGGGTACATGCGGGTATGCCACTGAGCATGGAAGTGCTATGACTATGTAGAAGGGATATGTCACTTAGTAGCCCACTGAGAAGATATCACTAGCCTCTTGATGAAAGTGACTGATAAGAGTGTGGCCACACCCAAACAAGTTGGAACTTGTTTGTGAGCATCAGTACATTCGGGATCAAGTAAATGTCCAGACATAAAAGAGGGTGATTAATCCATGCCTCTGTGTTAGACACCGATATCAATGACATGGGATGTACAAGTTTAAACTACAGGGTTATGATTACAGTTGGACTACCATCTCCATCTTAATTAGGGGCTGCAGTGGCTTGCTAGAGCCCACCTGCAGTCTGTGGGCCATAGGCCCACTGCCAACATAAAGATGGGCCCACAGGATCGTACACATTGAACATCTGAACTCGGATTAAGGGATCACCTGTACACTTGGAGTATACACATCGGAAAGAAAGGATTGTATTAATTATATTATAAGGATCAATTGGATTGATCAAAATAATAAAATTAATATTTGCTTTGGCCTTCTCAAAATTAATTCAATGAATTAATTTGTGAGCTTATCTCCTAGGTGGAAACATTTTACATGTATAGGTTTACATGTATTTGATTTCATAAATGTCTAATTTAATTCCTCGGTTAAATTAATTGGTCAAATTAATTTCAATTTAAATGTATGTAATATATCATATGGTATAATATGTTAGCATACATGTTAAATAGAATTTGATTTGAACTTAAATTGGACTAGGAGAATTAAACTGGACGTGGGCTTAAAAAGGAGAAAAGCCCGCATGAAATTAAATGGAATTGGGTCTAAAATTCCCAAGGGGAATTTTGGCCCCCTAGGTTAAAAACCTAGGGTAGAATTCGGCCAAAGGTAAGGAAAATAGAGTAGAAATTTTCAGCCACCAAACTCTCTCTCTTAGTTGATCCGCTCGCTAGCACGGGTCATGTTCGATAGCTGTTCGTGTACGTGAACGCGGAGGGAATCAATTTTGATTTCTGCAGCCATCTCTTGAAGAGATATTCTTGGTAAGAATCTATTCTCTTCAATTTAATTTTAAGTTTTACAATTTTCACATCAATTGCTCCTAGGCACGAATTTGAGGAAATCATTGCGTTCTTCCTCTTTTATCCGGTGATTTTAGGTGAAAATCCCAACATATGCAAGGCAATGTCCGTCCCCAAAATTCAATCAATAGCGAGCCCAAAATTCTCTGGCTTCAAACCATACCACCATCAACCCAACCAGCGGAGCTACACATCATCTTACTTCAGATTTGGGACAACTCAACCTGCATTCTAAGTATTTCAGGCCTGAAGAGGTCCATTTAGGTAATGGTTCTTGTACCCTTATTGCGTATATTGGGTCTTCACTTATTTCTACGAATGTTAGTCTGTTAAAATTATCACAAGTCTAGCATTTTCCAGCTTTAAATTCCAATTTAATTTCTATTAATGCTCTAATCGGTGCTAATGATGTTTTTGTTGAGTTTTTTGATTCATTTTTTGTTGTGAAGGACTTGAATTCCAAATAGGTGGTTCTTTGAGGCCAGAATAAAAATGGTCTTTATGCTCTTTCATCCGGCGTTCAAGCCTCTATTCGGTAACATCTTACCTCCTTGGCCACTTGGAATGCAAGGCTTAGTCATCCAACACTTCCAGTAGTTAGTCAAATTTTAAATCATAATAACATTCAATTTTTGCCTAGTATTTGTTCCAGTTGTGTGGTCAGTAAGAGTCATAAGTTACCATTCTCTGTTTCTGATTTGGTTGTTGATGGACCTTTATATTTAATTTGTTCTGACTTGTAAGGCCCTGCTCCTATTGAATCTTATGCTGGTTTTTTATATTACATGTTGTTTTATGATCAATTTAGCAAATATTGTTGGATATAGTTCTTGAAATTTAAATCTGAAGTTTTAAGTACATTCATCAAATTTCATTATGTAGTTAAGAAATATTTTGGTCGCCCCATTAAGATATTCCATTCTGATGGTGGGGGGGGGGGGATTTGTAGCTATGCAGTCATACTTGGCTGAAAATGGTATCCAACATAGGATGTCCTGCCCATACACCCCTTAACACAATAGGGCAGCGGAAAGAAAACACCTTCATGTTGTAGAAATGGGTCTTTCTTTCTTGAATTATGCTAAATTACCCATGGGTTATTAGACATATACTTTTAATACTCCTGTTTATTTGATTAATCGAATGCCATCACTTGTGCTTCATTTTTCTACATCGTATTACAAATTGTTCCAACTTCAGCCTGATTATTCCTTGTTACGTGTTTTTGGTTGCTTATGTTACTCGTGGTTGTGTCCGTATTCTTCTAATAAGCTTAATTTTTGCTCCCGCAAATGTATCTTTTTGGGTTATAGCAAAATTCATAAGGGTTATAGGTGTCTTGATCCAGTGTCAAAGAAATTCTTCATCTGATGTCGTGTTGTTTTCTATGAGCAGGTGTTCCCATTTTTGAAGCTGTGTAGTTCTGCTACTCATGATCCGTCCTCAACCACTATAAGCGTGCTCTCCTATCAAACTATCCCTGTCTCACTTCAAACACCTCACAACCAGCCCCCTACTACAGATCCGCCACCTTCAAATTTTCTACCTAACCAGCCACATTCACCAACAAGCACACTATCCCCATCCAGTCCATTTCACCTACCCAAACCTCCCCAAACCATAACCCTTCTCCTGGATTATCCTTGATTGTTGATTTACAAGGGATTGAGCATAATGGTCCTTCGGCCTCTATTGTGCCTCCCTCTCCACCTGTGGTTCCTAAATCACCACTTGCCCATCGAATGGTTACTCAATAACAAACTAGCAAACTGCTACCTCCACCCAAGATGTTCAATACTTCAGTACTTCCACCTGACCCTACATGCTTTATAGAAGCATCCAAGAGCACCCATTGGCATACAACTATGGTAGAGGAGTATTTTGCTTTGGTTTCCAATGGCGCTTGGGAACTGGTCCCAGCTTCTTTTGCTCAAAATGTAATTGGGTCCAAGTAGGTTTTCAAAACTAAACTCAAATCTGATTGGTCGATTGAGTGATATAAGGCACGTTTGGTTGCTAAGGGCTTTCACCAGCGCCCTGGTATGGACTTCCATGACACTTTTAGTCCTGTTGTCAAACCAACCATAACTCAATTGTTGCTGTCTCTTGTTGTGTCTTTTTCTTGGTCTATTTCACATTTGGACATCTCCAATGCTTTTTTACATAGGGATCTGGATGAGTTTGCTTATATGGTACATCCACCAGGTTTTATGGATACATCTATACCTACTCATGTTTATCGTCTTTGGAAGTCGTTATATGGTCTCAAGTAGTCTCCTAGGATGTGGCATAAGTATCTTACTTAATCTCTTGTGGCTTATGGTTTTAAATGTTCCCGGACAGATGTTTCTCTTTATTATCTATGTAGAAGCACCCATGTATTATTCTGTTTGATTTATGTTGATGATCTATTGATCTTGGGTAATGACTCGGGTTAGGCAGCTATTTTGATTACTTATCTACAGTTCCAGTTTACCATTAAAAATTTGGCAGGATGGGTCATTATTTCTAGTCCAGAAGAAGTATATTATGGACTTGTTGTCCAAGTCTCGTATATTGGGTTCAAAACTGGTTAACACTCTGGCTAGCTCCTCTGATAAGTTACGCGCATCAGGCTCTCCTTCTGCTAAAGCCACGGCTTACAGAAGCTTGGTGGGTGGCTTGTAGTAACTGACCATAACACACCCTGATATTGCCTTTGCAGTTCATAAGGTAGCCAAGTACATGCATGCTCCTACAACATTGCACTGGCAAGCCTTGAAATGGATTTTGGGATACATAAAGGCTACCGCCTCTTTTAGTTTACGGTTTCAACCTCAACCTCTAACACGACTTCATGCTTTTTCTAACTCCGATTGGGCAGGAGATGTTAATGATCGGTGGTCTACCTTCGGGTTTGGTATTTTTCATGGTACTAATCTTATTTCTTAGGCATCCCATAAACAATGTACAATCTCCCGTTCCTCTACTGTGGCTGAGTACCGTGCCCTTGCTACTACCACTTTTGAGTTATCTTGGCTCGGTATGCTGCTTGTTGAGATTGGGTTCTTATGGTACATGCGCCTACTCTGTGGTGTGATAATCTAAGTGCAACCTATCTTACTGCGATTCCGATTTTTCACAACTGCACCAAGCACTTAGAGCTTGATTTTCACTTTGTTTAGGAATGTGTTGCTTCTAAATAGTTGCGTGTTCGATTCATCTCTATGGATGATCAAGTAGCTGATATTTTGACTAAACCTCTCCCACGGAATCGGTTTCAAGTCTTGACAGACAAGTTGGTTGTAGTTTCCACCCCAGCTCTACTTGCGGGGTAGTGATAGTGTATATTTTATATACCTTGTATATAATTGCTAAGTCATAAGTTGTATAGGATTGCAATTGTAATTATGCCTTTGTACATGAGTCATATAAATACAATGAGATGCCTCTCTACATTAGGAGAGAAATCCATAAACCCTAAAATCTATCTGAAACTATGCATTCAATTTACCAACGATCGTATCGTAAGTCATTCGTCTGTAAAAAGTCAACATGATTGACTTACAAAAGTGCCTTAGCGACCTCGACCGTGGACCCAAACATAAGAACGTTGGTCGTCGAATTTATTCATCAGTCAGTCGCTAAAATTTAGCGACAGGCTAGTTAGTGACCACAACATTCGTGGTTGCTAAACACGAAAGTTGATTGATAAGTTGACTTAGCGACCATTTAGCTACCAATTCAGGTAGTTGCTAACCGCCTGTTTTCTTGTGGTGGCACTTCAATTTAATATTTAATTTTTTAACATTTAATTTTCAGTTTTACCATTCACAACGTTAATTACTAATTAATGACATAATATTTGGACACATCTGTTCAACGTATAGAAGTTCACGTCGTCATTCGTCATAAATAAAACAAAATCACACTTTATTGTCAATTATGTTAGATGGATAGTAATATATAAATAAAAATATGCCAAAGAATATATAATTAACGGTTATATTAAATTGAATTACAACAATTGGGTTTTATTTAGGTTGTGCTAGATTTTTTCTCTATATTTGTTAGAATGTCTCTAGGTTTTGCTAGAATTTCTTATGTTTTGTTGGGTACGCTGTTAGTTTCTTTTTTTTTTTTTTTGGTGATATTATCCTTGGAATTCGCTAGGGTTTGTTGGTTTTGCTTCGACAATTTTCATGTATTATTCATTAGTGATTTTGTTAGGATTATTGGTTTTCTTTAATAGGTTCTCATGTTGTTTCTTTATCGAATTTTCTTATATGTTTCTGTTGTTGGTAGCGATGAAAACTGTGCACCAATCAATTTTGACGAATGATATCATTTTTCAGCGGCAAGTTGGATGCAAAATCAAGACAGATTGAGTACACCATGATGGATTTTTAGCTGCAGGAAGGATGCAAAATCAAGACAGATTGAGTACACCATGATGGATTTTTAGCTGCAGGAAGAAGATGATTCTGATAATCTCATCCACATTGTAGACATACACATAGAGGACATTATTGACTCGTGAGTATGACGTACTAACCATCAAGCTATTAGTTTTTGTGAATCATTCAATTGGATTAAGTCTTTAAGGTTTAAATTCAATTTTTTTTAGAGTTTGTTACTTACATGTTTCATGGATGATCTTACTAGTCATTCAGTTAATTGTTTATCTATAAGAATATGTTACAACTATTTAATGTTAGTTTTAATTTTGTAAATTGTCTTGTGAATAATGGGTTTACATAGAGCTGCTTATTCTTCGACACCACATTTTTTCTACGAATCTCTAATTTCTTGATTTAAGCAACTGAATTTTATGTTTCATTAAAAAAAAAAAGGAATTACAACGAATAATGGAAGTAGGGCTTGATTAGAATCATTCTCTAGAAATCAAATGGTTATTAATTAAGTAGGTCCGAGATATCCTATTTCGGTCTGGCATTCGTGTTTGTTCGTTTTGTGCATGTGCACACATTGGTTTATCACAGTTGTATTTGCACCTTGCTACGTGTGCAAGAGAGGGCCTTTGAGCTAATACAACTTAGCACCCTTAATAAAAAATGGAAAATTTTTTGAATACTCTTGGAGTATGGTAATCTTTAAAAATACATTAACAAAAACGACTAATGCTTAGACTTTTAGGATATAATAACAAAATATAAATATTTATTTATAACTAAAGGAGTATATTCTTCAGGAATACTATAAAATGACTTTCACCATCTCATAAATTTCCCTTGTGGAAAAACATTTTTGGAAAGAAAAAAAAATAAACTAATTAAATTGAAAACAAAAGTCTTTTCACGAGACTTACTTTGAGCATCACTTTTTCACGCATTATGTATCTGTTTTGAACGCATCATATTTTGTTAGAAATATCTCGTTGTAGAATGCAATGACATAATTCAGGTTATTCAAATTGCAAGCTACCCATAAAATAATCAAACCAGAAATTAAAAAATAATCATACATTAATATGCCTAATTGCAACATGTTAAAATCAAAGGAACTAACAAATATTGATATTACAGATCGATAACTAAAATAAAAAAGAACAAAAGGTATGTAAGAAATAAACAAAGGAGTAAATGATAATGAAATGGCTTGAGAGAAACGTTTGTCTAAAGAATCTGTAAAAGCGAAAGTGATGAAACCAAAGGCAATAGTAGAGAGATGATATCATGTGTGTGTGTGTGTGTATATATATATATATATATATATATATATATATATATATAAGAGTAGTGTGGGTACAGAGATGGATGAGATATAAACTAAAAGTGATAATAATATCAATTTGGGAAAAAGGAATTGAGGGAGAAAATTAATTAAAATAAAAAGAAAATGGCGCCGGTGGGATTACCTCCAGGCTTCCGATTTCATCCCACAGATGAAGAACTTGTCAATTATTATCTCAAACGCAAAATCAATGGCCAACATATTGAGCTTGACATTATTCCTGAGGTTGATCTTTACAAATGTGAACCTTGGGAGTTGGCAGGTATTTACATTTTTTTTTATTTCTTTACAATTTTTTTTTTAATGAATTTAACACTTATTATTGGAGATAATTAATAAAACTATGGTCTCTGCGTTACCTATCAATTTAAATATACGGATTAGTACTGTGATATGATATTGAAGTCTAGAGTTTGAGTCCTAGTAACTAACGCGTATACTTTTGAAGTCTTTAAAGCATTATTTATATATGAGATTAAATTTTTGAATTAAATGATTCTTTTGATGTTAGCATTTTCTATACCTAATTCGGCTTTGAAACAGAAAAATCATTCTTGCCGAGTAGAGATCCAGAATGGTACTTCTTCGGACCAAGAGATAGGAAATATCCAAATGGGTTTAGAACAAATAGAGCAACAAAAGCAGGATATTGGAAATCAACAGGAAAGGATAGAAGGGTAAATTTCCATAACAGAGGCATTGGAATGAAGAAAACCTTAGTTTATTACAGAGGGAGAGCTCCTCAAGGTATTCGAACTGATTGGGTTATGCATGAATATCGCCTCGACGATAAAGACTCTGACGACACTTGTGCTATTCAGGTAGTTTGTGCATTTTACTATTTATTTAATTAATGTATATAAATAAATTAATACAATTACATTAGTAATAGGGTATAGTTCAATCAATACATCTCCAAACATTCGAGTATTGAAATTTTACAGTGTTTCACTTCCCACATCACTAAAACCTACGCATTAGCAATTATTAATTTTTATTCACAAAAATTAGAGAAGGTAATTAAAGATAAGGTAACATATCTAGGACTGTCTTCATTCTAAAATCTCCTCCTAATTTATCTATTGATTAGATTGTTACAAATATTACCTCGTTTTATAGAGCATTTTGTCATCTCCCTGTAAATTGTAGAAATTGAATCTACAACTTCACACTCTTTTTATAATACAGGGTTACTTTTGTTGCTTAAATTTTTTATACCTTTTAATTAGGCCAAACTTAGCTTCTAATTTAGGAGATGAAAACAAGATGTGAAATTACATTTAAAAAATTTATATTTATTTTAAATTAATTCGATATGCAGTTTGAGACTCGTTAGACACTCTTTAAATAGATATTTTTCTCACATCAAAATTTTTTACATACATTAACACTTGAATTCAAAATTTTTAACTTAAATGACTTGATCAGACTCTTAACCATTCTTGTATTAAACTTAATTTTGTAGAACTTCTTTGTATAATCTCCTCCTAATTCATCTATTGACAATTGATGAATTGGTTCAATTTTAGGTGTTTTAATTGTGCGAAAAAATACAGCTTTCTATATTTAGTAAGAGATGAAAGCAAGATGGGTAATAACTAAAATTGAACGTAGAAGTGCATGACTTGCATGGAAAGTTAATTAAGAGTAAAGCTTTTACTTTAATTTTTTAAGTAATATATAATTTTGAAGATACTCTGACAAATATATTCGTTGCTTGAGCTGGTGTGAGATGTCCACGTATGAAAGGTTGGTTTCACTTTTTTTTTTTTTTTAATCTAATGAGACAAAAGTATTATCCTCCAATCTGATTCAGTCCTATTTTACAAAGTCTAGATTCCAACATTAATCAAATTATCTTGACAATCTAAAAGCAAAATTCCATCACTTTCAGGGTGTAAGAAGAAGGATGTCGGTTCTTACTTTTTGCTTTATTCTAAACATCAATAATCTCTCTTCTACATATGCAAACAAACTACCATTGCATTCATCTTATTTGTCATCATTGTTTTGAATAATTAACACTAATTGCGGCTTTTTTTTTTTTTTTTTTTACGGATTTTAATTTGGACAAGGGATCAATTTGGTGACCCAAGTTTACTAGCAAGGTCAATTCGTTACAAAATAAATTTAAATACTAAATCAGCTTTTCAACTTGACCATTTCGAGTTAAACTGGTCTGAAATAAGTACACTAAGTCTCAGAGTCCAAACCGGAGGAGGGAATGAATCCTACAACATTTCTGTCCATCACGGGATCCATGAAGATCTCCATTTTCTTACCCTTCTCGAGATCTTCCAGGCCAATTTCTCCACAGGATCCTTCACTACCGCTTGTGGATTCAAAGGCATAACAAGAGGAACTCATTTTGCATGAAAAATTAATACATATCATAGAAAACTATCAATTATGTCACCCTCTGTCATTTTAGTTCAATTTGATAAAAAATTTCAAATTGAACTACCAATTTCAAAGGCCAAATCCATTTTAATATAGAAAAGGCATGTGTATTGATTAGCGTTACAAAGTCGATTTCTTTAGTCATTTTATTATCTATTGTTATTTTCAAAATTATTTATGATATTGGAACTTAGAAATCAAAAAGATTTATTCGTTTTCTAGCTATTTAGAAAATGTCGATATATACTCTAATTTGCTCCAAATTATTACTGCGTAGAGAAATTTTATAGTACTCAAAGTTGAGTGAACCAATTCATGGAGATAACAATCTTTTAGTCTGAGTCCAACAACGAAAGTTCTAGCATATAATATATAGTAGAATGTCTCAGTTAAGGGACTAGGAGCTTAAAAAATGGATTTGTTGTCGGAGTCCTTATGAACTTAGAAAATATTCTTGGAATAAGTATTTGCAATTGCGTCTAACAGTTTCTAGAGGGATCGGTATTGAATTGCTTAAACAAGAGATTTTATGTTTGAGAACTTTAGAATTCACTCTTGGAATAGGTATTCGCAATTGCATCTGATAGTACCTTGAAACTTAATTGACTGATTAAGGTAGGTTAGTTTGAGTGATACGAGTTAAGATACTTAAACTAGAGATATCAAGTTCAAATTTTAGTGTAAATAATTGACTTCAATCTAAAGACCAACATTTATAGGGTGTCCGGGTAACCTTGAAAATAGAGTTAGTGCAGCTCATTATAAGAGGAGGGAAAAAAAAAAAAGAAAAGAAAAGCAAAACTGAATTGGTTATGTTTTTTTGGGCAGGACTCATATGCATTATGTCGAGTATTCAAGAAGAATGGAATATGCACAGAAACAGAAGAGCAAGGACAAAGTAGTAGTGTAACACTAATGGAGGGTGGAATTGTAAATAACAATGATCAGTATGAAAGCATATTGTCACCAGATCATATTCCAATTGGTTTTCCAGATGAAGAAGACAAAGATGATTCATGGATGCAATTCATCACTGATGATCCTAATAATTGGTCTTCTTCTTCTAACGCTACTACTACTACTACTTCCACTTCCAATATCCTTGGAGATGAAGTTTCCCATCTCTCTTTTAATTATACTTAATTAACCCTTCCTTTTACATTTCCTTCTATTGGTGGTCTGGTGCTTGGTGAATAACACATCATTATATTGCTAATTAGTAATCAAATATATGTTAATTATTATTAGACTACAAGGGTGTCATGCATCTATACCTAATTGGGTCAAGCTATTTAATTTTTCATTGCCATGGAGCCAATTTATCAATTGACTTTATGGATTTTTGTTCCTTTTCTTTTTTCTACTTGATGAATTTGTATTCGATCTAGGTGTTACTTAAAGGAAATAAATGGCCATTAATATTTTTCATTAATTATCCTTGTTCTTTATTTTTTGTTCTTGTGTAATGAAAAATGTAAAATTTGTTCAAATAATACCATAACATCCAAAACAGTTATTCGTTTACTATACAACTAGGGTTTAGTTCCGGCTTTGCACCAGTATATTTAATATTTTTCAAACATATACTACACGTTAATCTTAAGCACATTAATTCCAAAAAGGAAATGCAAATGCACAATATATATTAATGTTTTTAAAGAAATCAAACTTCATCACTCAAACAAGATGGACCCACAAGATTCAGGGAATGTAAACCTTATTTTGTTTGGCGAACATATACCCTAATTAGACAATAAACTGTTGGAGAACATATGATTGCCTCATATTGAAAATACGTAAGACCAAAGAATGACATATAGATCACATCTTAATATAAACTAATTCAAGGCAGCAATAGAGAGAAATAAAATAATAACCCATATTTATAAAATTCTAAATAACCAATTATATAAATAATATTTTATTTGGTATGAATTATAATCATAATTAGAAACAATGGAAACCCATTTTTTAGAAAATATATGTTATGAGGTTGAAAATTACAAATATAGAAATCAAAACAATAAAAATACATATGACAATGGGTAAAGAAAAAATACATTACAATATGAAAATTTGATAGTATCAATACATTGCATTTAATCTAAAAAAGAAAAAAGAAAGAAAAAAAAAATTCCATTGATGAACAATATACACTAATATTCTTTTGATATACTTTAAATCAATTTAAAAATAATATACACAATTTTTATCAAAAAAGAAAAAATAATATACACAAATTGAATAATTTTCCCTAAGCCCCTAACGAAAGGAGATTGGGCTGTTTTGTTTTTTCTTTAAATCTCAAGGCAAAACGGAAAAAAAATAAAATAAAATAGCCTAGCCCATTAGGGCTGAGCTGTATTCTTCCCCAGAAGTTGGGGGGATAATTGTAGCACCCCCAACTTCTGGGGCAAGGGCGGCTACCCCTCCATACGACATCCCCCCAGCGCCACTCCTGAGCTAATTAGTTTTATGTTACATGGGTTCAACCCCACACATGGCATCAATATTCAATAAGCTAAGAAGGAAGTGTGCATTCAACTATGCTTCTAAGTCAGGTTGTACTTGTTCATGGAAACCATTTGACTACAAAGCTTAAACTGGTAGGTAAGGCTTAATTCTTTAACGCATGTATTGATCTCTAGTCATAAGAGCACAGCTTTGAATATGGATTAAATTGAATTCTAAATTAAACAAGCTTATTGTGAGAAGATCCAAATTTTTTGAAAAAGAAAAAAGAGAGGATTATATCATAATTGAGAAAGAAGCTAGAGATCCAAGTTGAAAACACAAGAGATCAATGAATCATTTGTGACTATGAACGGAAGAAGTTGCATTTAAAAGAAGATTCAGCTTAAAATCGCAAGTTGGATAGGGGAGGACAAAATTGTTAAGAATAGCAATCAGATATATTTTATTCACCACTGGTACCGAAATATATACAGGTTCAATGAGAGAGTTTAGGATCTATATTTGGCTATACAAGATTTAAGGCAAAGAATAAGTGAGACCTCTAGATTAAGGAATCATTGTAGCTCTGGTTCCTATATACAAAGTATCTACTGACTCACGCCAACACTACCCCTCAAGTTGGTGCAAAGATGTCTCCAATACCCAACTTGTTAAGTGAGTCCAGGAATTGTTTAATAGGTACTGCCTTGGTGAGTATATCTGCTATCTGTTCTTCTGATTTAACAAATGGGAGCCAAATTATCTTTTCTTCAAGGTTTTGTTTTATGAAGTGTCTATCCACTTCAACATGCTTTGTGCAATCATGTTGTACTGGATTATGAGAGATATCAATTACAGCCTTGTTGTCACAAAATAACTTCATCTCAACTTCTGGACAGAAACCCACCTCTGTTAATAATTTCCTGAGCCAAAGAAGCTCACAAAGTCCTTTAGCCATACCTCTAAACTCAGATTCTTCAGCACTTGACAAAGCCACCACCCCTTATTTCTTGCTTCTCCATGTAACCAAGTTTCCACTGACAAAAGTAAAATATCTTGAAGTTGACTTTTGATCTATGACATTCCCTGCCTCTTCTGCATCAATATAGCCTTCGACATTCAAATGGCCATTTTTAGTAAACATCAACCTTTTTCCGGGAGAACCCTTTAAGTAGTGAAGAATTCGAAATACTGCCTCTATATGGCTTTCCATCGGACAGTGCATGAACTGACTCACTACACTTATTGCATACGCAATGTTAGGCCAAGTGTGTGATAAGTAAATCAATTTCCCCACTAGCCTTTGATATCTTCCTTTGTCAGTTGGTACCTGATTTGAACACAACCCCAATCTATGATTTTGAACAATTGGAGTATCTACAGGTTTGCAATCCAACAATCCCACTTCTGCTAACAAATCTAACACATATTTTCTTTGGGAAAGAAATATGCCTTTCTTTGATCTTTCCATTTTGATCCTAATATTTGAGTCCACCCAGATTCTTCATTTTAAATTCAGTTGACAAGTGTTTTTGAAGCATGGAGATTTCTTCAACATCGTTTCCAGTAATAATCGTGTCATCAACGTAAACAATTAAAGTAGACACCTTCCCTTCCCAATGCTTTAGAAAGAGGGTGTGGTCAGAATTCCTTTAATGATAGCCATATTTCTTCATAGCAGAGCTAAATTGACCAAACCATGCTCGAGGTGACTGTTTCAACCTATATAGGGCTTTTTCCAGTTTACACACATATTTTGTTTCTGTGGAGATGGTGTAAGCTGGCGAAATTTCCATGTAGACCTCTTCTTCAAGATTGCCATGGAGAAAGGCGTTCTTCACATCGAGTTGGTGTAGCGGCCAGTTTAGGTTTGCTGCTAAGGACAATAACACCCTTATAGTATTCAGTTTTGCAACTTGGAAAAAAGTATTTGAGTAATCTATACCATATGTTTGAGTAAACCCCTTAGCCATAAATCTTGCCTTGTACCTGTCAATTGATCCATCAGCTTTGTACTTTATAAAGAACACCCACTTACAACCCACAAGTTTCTTTCCTTCAGGTAGTGGAATTAACCTCCAGGTTTTGTTTATTTCCAAGGCCTCTAGTTCCTCTTGAATTGCTTGCACCCATATCAGATCAGCCACAGCTTCTTCAATACAGCCTGGAATGTGATAAGAGGATAACGTTTGTGTAAATATTTTAATGGTCCTCGATAGTCCTTGAATGGACACATAGTTTGCAATTGGATATCTACTCTTTCTTTCTTCCTTATCAGGAGTGTATCTCTGCAGTGGCTTGCCATGATTCTGCCTAAAAGGTAAAACATAGCCAGAACGGTAGAAGCTTCTAGGTTGTTATCATGGGAATGAGTAATAGGAGAGCTTACCTTAGAAATATGCTTAGCAGAGGGAGATTCATCAGGTGTTGAGATGAGAGGGGGGTTCACTTGCGCTTCTGCATCAAGTTGGTGAGCACTTGGTGTAACACATTCTTCACTAGCAGGTGTAGAACATTCTTTACTAGCAGGTAGCTCTTCTTCATTGGCAGTTGGTTTTTCTTCTCTATCAATTCCAATCCCATTTATTCCAAAAAACCAATTCGGCTTTTCAATTATAGTCTCCCCCTGAAGTGCTGAGTTAGATACTGTCTTTGGGAAAAAAAGATTCAGATTCAAGAAATGTCACATCCATGGAGGTATAGGTACATTTAGTAAGAGGATAAAAACACCTATACCCCTTTTGATGTACTCCATAACCCAGAAAAATACACAAAATAACACAAGGATCTAGTTTGGTTCGTTGGTTTTTATGTAGGTGGATGAATACAACACATCCTAAGACCCAGGGAGGAAGCATGAGAATTAAGGGCAATGGCATATGATTTGACAAGATCTGTAATGGAGTTTTGAAACCCAACACTTTTAAAGGAATCTGGTTGAATAAATAGATAGCGGTAGCAATGGCATCAGCCCAATGATGGTTAGGTACATTTGTGCCAAGAAGAAGTACTCGTGCAGTTTCTAAAATATAGCTATTTTTCCTCTCTGCCACACTGTTCTGTTGTGGAGTTTGTGGGGATGATGTTTCATGATTAATCCATGGTGTCGAAAATATGTCTGAAATTTGTTATTAATAAATTCTCCTCCATTATCTGATCGAAGTACCTTCATGTCTATTGCAAATTGAGTCTTTACCATAGTGTGAAAAGCTTGAAAAATGGAGAATACCTCATCTTTATTTTTCATCAAATAAAGCCATGTCATGCACGTATAATCATCAACAAAGATCACAAACCATCTATGACCAGAGGAAGTAGTAATTGGGGAATGTTGGGAATTAATCACACAAAAACAATACGCAGCGGAAATAAAAGGATTAATCCCCACCAAGGACCCATGTACATTGCATTGAATTGGAAGGAGGGTTAAAGAATTACCTTAATTCTTTGTAGGTTTTGAATCAATTAGGAACCAAAGTAGCTTCCCTCTACGGTTGATCCACACCGAGCAATTGACTCACCGCGTGCTAGCGCCGGGATCGGAGAACAGTTCTTCGAATGAGAAGGTGAAAAATCGATATTTTTCACTCTTGGCCAAAAGCAATTTTCGGCCATTTTGGAGAAAATGGGGCTGCTGATTTTCGTCCCTCTCTACCACTTGTGTCTAGGGTTTTTTTTTTTTTTTATTTATTATTAACTTATAATTGTAATTAAATACTATATTTAATTATAATTATAAATTAGCCCCCATAAGTTTTATTAATTCTCAATTAATATTAAACTTAGTCAATTCTCCATCATATACACATATGTATGTAAAATTAATTATATCTCCATATAATATAATTAGCATACTTTATGCTATATTAATCTTATTAATATTTACATACATACATACATATATATATATATATACACATATACGTAAATGTATATTATAATTATTTATATCACCATATAATATAATTATAATATACATATATATATATAGCATACTTTATGCCATAAATATATTAATCTTATTAATATGTTCATGTGTATATACATATACATGTAAATATATATCTTTATATATATTTAATTTCTCATCAATAATAAATCATTATCTCATAATGATTTATTCCCGAATTAAGTGAATCTCATTTTGCTCTTTGTGTGTGACCCCGTAGGATCATATAAATTGGCAATGAGGAAATTACCATAATGCCCTCATAAGTCATAAGCGGACTCTAGCAAGCCATTATGACTACCCAATTCATATGATTGGTATAATCCAATAAACCTACTTATATAATGTGTCATATTCCCTTTTGTCTCTTGATATCATGATTAATTATAAGACATGGTACACTTGTCAATCTTATATAAATTAATCATATGCTTTCTCGATCTCAAAGTAAACTGTTTAGACAAATCAATTGATACTCTATCAATTATTTGAGCACGGCCATGCATTTAACAGTCTTACTTATCGAGGGGCCCAGTGATATCGCTCTCTTGATAGAGAGGGACAAAATCCCATATCTATCACTCACATCCCAAAGCATGAGTCATATTGTACCCAATCACAGCCTTTATAACTACTCTGTTACAAGCAGCGTTTGACTGCGTCAAAGCACAACATGAGTTCATCCCGGAATCAATGGTGACCTCAGGTCAAAGGAATCAGCTAATGACACTACTATAATCAAGATCAGTTGTGACACATGACCATGAACTTGATCTCATAGTGGGTCTCCAGTAACATGTTCTCTAACATATTACCCGTGAGTATAATCTGTATCTGTATACACTATATTCATCTTATGAATATCCATTATCACTCACACTAGTCTTAGTTTGTTATTATTCCCATAATAACAATCGACTAGGGATATTTAGAATAACACGATTTATTCATGGATACTTATCATAAATGCTAACATACAAACATAAATGATAATATTAATCTACACTAGATTAATCTTAGAAGTCAAATTACATAATCCAATATTGGCCTTAGGGCACAATCTCCAACAATCTCCCACTTGCACTATGGCCAATCATACATGTATCTTATACCCATTGACCTACATGACTTTCATGTATTCACTCGTGCAGGAGTCTTTGTCAGTGAATTATTAATTTTCGCTTCCGTTGTTACTTTACACATTTTCACTCTCTCTTTAGAGACAGCCTCTCTAAATTATGAAAAACGCCTAAGTATATGCTTGTGTCATACAAGGTTCTTACGCATTGAACTATTGTCCCTACAATAGTCTCACAGGATAAGCAATGCTTAGAACAAAACACAACATTTTGTGATGAACTTCTTCATCCAAAATTTCCTTTTCATCATATGTAACAATATACTTTGACTACTATTATAGATATTTAGCTATATCGTTTTATTTTGAACCTTTCAAAATCATAACATCTCTTTTTAAGAGAATACTAGATCTCGACTGATATATTGCAACTAATTGCAATTAGTTGTATATGTGCAACTATTTACACAGTTAACATAAGCAAGCTTCTATTAAGTCTTTTACATTGAACGCTTTCAATGCTTTGACTTAAGCCAAAACATTCTTTTAGATCTATCTCTATAGATTCCAATTTCAAGAACACAGGCAGTCATGCTTATAACATTAACCGAAATTACTTTCTTAGCCAAGATTTTACTTCTTGCAAGGTAAGAATGTTATTTCCAACAAGCCATATGTCATCCACATATAGCATTAGGAATACCGATATGCTCCCACTGATCCTTTTGAAACACAAGATTCATCATCCTTTTGATAAAATCAAACCATTTGATTTCTTTATCAAAACTATGATTCCAACTATTTGATGCATGTTTCGATCCTTATGAGAATCTTTGAAAACTTGCATACGCTATTTGAATTCTTTGGATGCCCAAAAACTTTGGGTTGTGTCACGTACACATCCTCAATCATGTTTTCACGTAGAAAACAGATTTTAATATCCATTTGCCATATTTTATAATCATATTATGCGGATGTGGCAACAAGAACTCAATTTGACTTGATTATGATTAATGACGAAAAAGGATTTTATCATAGTCCTACTATGAATTTGTTCGTATCCTCATAGTCACTACTATAAACTTGTTTATAACCCTTTTTTGTCACTAGTCGTGCTTTATAAGTTTGAAGATCACCATTCATGTCGGTTTTCAATTTGAAAACTCACTTGCAACCATTGCATATGCATCTTCTAAAAGATTTATCAAAGTCTATACTTTGATTGTCAGACATGGACTTATCTTCAACCTTTGTAGCATCAAGTCACATATTAGATTCAAAATCTAACATTGCTTCTTCATAAAAGAAGACTTATTCCAATCTAGTAAAACTACGTCATGATTTTGAGAAATCCATATCTCTCCTATTCATGTCGTATTCTACTAGACTTTCATTGGACTTGTGTAATTTCAACAATGATCATGAAACCATTTCCATGTTCCTCTTCAACGTTAAAATAACTTTGTGAATTACGAGTTTTGTAGGTGTACTTTACTCCCACTAACTCTTCTAGAAATTAACTCCCTCTTAAAGGGGAAAACATTTCTAGCTACAACTACTTTGTATCCCAAAGAAAACACAGGAGTAACAACTCCTACTTTCCTTTTGAGTAATCCACAATACGACATTTAAATTTAGGTGCCAACTTATTCGAAATAAGCTTTACAGCTCTAAACTTATTCAATGAAACAACTTGGGTCTCTTACCCAACCATATCTCATATGTTGATTCATGAATTGTTTTAGACGGAACAATATACACAGCTGCTTTAATGGCATATTTTCGAGAAAACGATGATCAACTTGACTTCATCATAGATTGAACTATATCTGTATAGAGTTCGACTACTCCCTTTTCGACACAACATACTTTGTGGCGTACTTGGAGGAGTCAATTGTGAGACAGTCCCACAACCCCTAAAATGATTGTCAAAATCTTGACTCAAATGTTCAGCACTTGGATCATATCTAAGTGACTTTACTATCTTGTCAAGATACTTCATACTTCATTTTACAAGCTTTTGAACATTTCAAAAGTTCCAAACTCGTGTTTCATTAGATACTCTTATCTAGTGAAAAGTTCCATGAAAGTAATGAAGTATTAGGACCTCCTTTAGCAGTTGATTTATAATTCATATACATCCACATGTATAATGCTTAATAAATCGATTGTTCTTTGACTACTTTTAGCAAAGAAAATCTTTTGTCATCTTTTACAATAAACAACATTCGCATGATTCAAGATGATTCATAATCTCATGAATCCAAAAGTCCATTCTCATGGAGTTTCGTAATGCGACTTTGCTTATGCCTCCAAGACGATACTGCCAAAATAGGTTGAATCAAACTATTTGATTCGATCCTTACAGTATTTATGTTACAGATGGGCTTCACATATAAAGACAATTATGTAAATCTGTATTTCATAATCATGTCTTTATAAAGCTTATAATTCACAATTATAAAATAAACAACATTTGTTTACTTAAGCCAATAAGCTCAATAGGCAACAAGAGTTCATAACTTACATGTAAAAGTTCATAACCTTTAACCAAAGTTCATAACTTTTATGTAAAAGTTCACAACTTTTACCTAGAAGTTCATAACTTTCATGTAAAAGTTCATAACTTTTAACCAGAAGTTCATAACTTCCAAGTAACAACCTTTTGCTACTCTTGCCTATTCGTATTCTACCTTTCACCTTCATAAGGTTTCTACTTAAGTTGAGATTCTTCATATTCTACTAATATGAAATCCACCACGGTATCTAATACCTTTGATATAGAAACAAAAGTAGAATAATTAATAAATACTTAAGGTAGCAGTCTTACTGCCTTTCATCTTCTCATAGTTCTCCAAACAAAGTTTGCTATTTTCATTCTAATGAACGATTCATTCTAGAAATGGCAACATCCTTCTTTTGGAGATCTCTCTATGCCAACAGCTTTGGTCTTTAAAACATGTTTCACCCGAACCTTTCGGTCTTTATGCTTTTCGACCTTCCTTTTGTCCTTTTCCTTTTGAACCTTAAGCACACAATTCGAGGCGGGCTTATCCTTTATGGATAACTTAACATTCTTTTGCATCCTATGCAACTAATTCACAATTTTCTCCATGTCATTCAAATGATAGTTCATCACCAATGAAAGATCACATCTTAATGCCTTTTGGAGGCCAATGAGAAAATGTTGCCTCAAACACTTATCTTTTCTTGCTCACTAACTGATGGAACATTTCCACTTGTGATGTATCATATATCTCAAGTAAAACTTCCACGTACGGAAGAATTGGTGGCAAGTGTAAGATAACAAAATTTAACAGAGTGTTACAATTGCTAGTGGTTCATTGGGCAAAAGGATTATTGAGAACATATGATTCCTTTTGATTTGAGAACAATTCTCAATGTTCAATAACAATCGAGATCAAGGTAATAGCAATTATAACTATAATAAAGCGTGTAAAGATTTTAGTTAAATGCTCCCACTTAAATTATAAAACCCTTTAAAATATTTAAGTGGGTGAAGATCCAAAATCCATACTTAACCATAGCACTGCTTTGGCATGTCCCTATGATTAAATATAATTTCGGTAGGCAAAGACTCAAAATCATGCTTTAAACCATTTAAACATATTTTGGATGTGCACTTCTTTGCCAATTGCATCATTATGCAACTCTTATAATTTATGAGATGTATGATATCATATATCATATTTAATTGTATGTTACTCATCTCATCTTTGCCTCGGGCTCAAACACCATTTTGATTAACCCTTTGTTAAACCAATTACAACACAATGAGAATCACCATTTCTCATATTATCGCTTCGCTAAGGTCACAACATGCGTACCCGCTTTGGCGTGGCTACCATGATGCGAACATAGTACTTGACTAGTGTTATACGTAATTGGGTGGCAAATATAAACTTCATAAGTTTATTTAGGGTTTGTTAAATCCTGTGATTTAATTGTATCATATACAATTCATGGCATTAATATTAAACATACTCTTGTTAATACTAATTAGCATGGCATCCTATGTCATACATATGTTAAGCATGCAGTCTAGCATGGCATCACATGGCATCTAAAAGAAACAAAGCATGCATTTACATATATATATTAACATTTTGCATCACATGCAAAATAATTTCTAACATGCATCAATATTTATTAACATGGCATCTTATGGCATAAAATAAATACAACATGCATATGACTCAAAACCGTGTTATGGTATGGTCTAAATCTACATTGATTTTCATAGGCCAATATGAAAATCAACAAGGTCATATCCTAGGTGGTAGCATACATCACATGGTCATTGCACCGCCTCTTGGATCCGCCTCTACGTCTATGCTTCTTAGCACCATCTCATGGATTTACATTTTACAAAAAAATTGCAACCTATACAATTTTTCTAGTAAAATAAGTTTTACATATCATAAATTGCATCCTATACAATTTATCTAGTAAAATTAAAATTTACATAAATACAAACGACTCGCAGGTCGTATTTATATAAAACCAAAATAAATAAAAATAAAGCATCCACGGGGCCCAAAACCATACCATAACACCATGCATAAAATTATCAACAATAATTTTATATCTAAAAAATTTAGGGTTCAAAACGGTAAAATACAATCACATTGTATTTAGAATTAATTAATTTGGAAAAATTCGCAAATTTGCAGAAACAATTTTCCACACTAAAACGAAAAAGGGGTTAAACTGTCGGACAGCATGCTCATCGGCCGCACACTGCAGTATCCAATACTGCGCGCAGCCCGACGGGCTGCGCGACACGCGACTGCGCAGCCCATGTGCAGAATAACACTGGAAATGGACTTGCTAATGATACAACCGCAAATAGGGCTAACATGAGGTTGAAAAAAAAAAATTAGAATAATTAGTTATATGAAAGCATCCAATCAAATTGGATGCAACAGTTGTGCGCAACTGTGCGCAAAACCAAAGAAAATATCCTGGGCATCATGCCCAAAAAAAAACGAAAACTGTTTCTTTTTTTATTTTATTTCATTTTATTTTATTTTATTAATTGAAACAATTTCAATTAAAATTCCATGAATCAAATTCATGGTATCAACCCCTTAAACATTCCAAAACATTAAAACCAAATCATTCACAATGATTAATTTATAAATCAAATTTTAATTGTTATTCATAATAACATAGAACCCTAAATAAAACATACAATCCCCTAACAACAATTTTGATCCAATCAAAATCATACAAACCCTAACATGCATTTTTGATCCAATCAAAACAATAATCCAATTCAATCAAAATACAAGTGGCTCTGATACCACTGTTGGGAATTAATCACACAAAAACAATACGCAGCGGAAATAAAAGGATTAATCCCCACCAAGGACCCATGTACATTGCATTGAATTGGAAGGAGGGTTAAAGAATTACCTTAATTCTTTGTAGGTTTTGAATCAATTAGGAACCAAAGTAGCTTCCCTCTACGGTTGATCCACACCGAGCAATTGACTCACCGCGTGCTAGCGCCGGGATCGGAGAACAGTTCTTCGAATGAGAAGGTGAAAAATCGATATTTTTCACTCTTGGCCAAAAGCAATTTTCGGCCATTTTGGAGAAAATGGGGCTGCTGATTTTCGTCCCTCTCTACCACTTGTGTCTAGGTTTTTTTTTTTTATTTATTTATTATTAACTTATAATTGTAATTAAATACTATATTTAATTATAATTATAAATTAGCCCCCATAAGTTTTATTAATTCTCAATTAATATTAAACTTAGTCAATTCTCCATCATATACACATATGTATGTAAAATTAATTATATCTCCATATAATATAATTAGCATACTTTATGCTATATTAATCTTATTAATATTTACATACATACATACATATATATATATACACATATACGTAAATGTATATTATAATTATTTATATCACCATATAATATAATTATAATATACATATATATATATAGCATACTTTATGCCATAAATATATTAATCTTATTAATATGTTCATGTGTATATACATATACATGTAAATATATATCTTTATATATATTTAATTTCTCATCAATAATAAATCATTATCTCATAATGATTTATTCCCGAATTAAGTGAATCTCATTTTGCTCTTTGTGTGTGACCCCGTAGGATCATATAAATTGGCAATGAGAAAATTACCATAATGCCCTCATAAGTCATAAGCGGACTCTAGCAAGCCATTATGACTACCCAATTCATATGATTGGTATAATCCAATAAACCTACTTATATAATGTGTCATATTCCCTTTTGTCTCTTGATATCATGATTAATTATAAGACATGGTACACTTGTCAATCTTATATAAATTAATCATATGCTTTCTCGATCTCAAAGTAAACTGTTTAGACAAATCAATTGATACTCTATCAATTATTTGAGCACGGCCATGCATTTAACAGTCTTACTTATCGAGGGGCCCAGTGATATCGCTCTCTTGATAGAGAGGGACAAAATCCCATATCTGTCACTCACATCCCAAAGCATGAGTCATATTGTACCCAATCACAGCCTTTATAACTACTCTGTTACAAGCAGCGTTTGACTGCGTCAAAGCACAACATGAGTTCATCCCGGAATCAATGGTGACCTCAGGTCAAAGGAATCAGCTAATGACACTACTATAATCAAGATCAGTTGTGACACATGACCATGAACTTGATCTCATAGTGGGTCTCCAGTAACATGTTCTCTAACATATTACCCGTGAGTATAATCTGTATCTGTATACACTATATTCATCTTATGAATATCCATTATCACTCACACTAGTCTTAGTTTGTTATTATTCCCATAATAACAATCGACTAGGGATATTTAGAATAACACGATTTATTCATGGATACTTATCATAAATGCTAACATACAAACATAAATGATAATATTAATCTACACTAGATTAATCTTAGAAGTCAAATTACATAATCCAATATTGGCCTTAGGGCACAATCTCCAACAGGGAAGGTCCCCAAACATTGGAGTGTATCAAGGAAAAAGGAATACTATTTTTATTCAATTTTGATGGATAACAAGCTCTATGATTCTTTGCCAAAATACAAGTTTCACATCTCAAATTATCACTTTTAAACTAAGAAAACAAATTTGGAAATACATGCTCAAATAGCCAGATAAGGGATGCCCTAAATGATTATGCCAAAGCCGTATTTGTCCTTCTCTGCCACTAACTTTAGTAGCTCGACCAGAACTAAAGTCCTCCATGTAATACAACTGTGAGCATGGGTTTTTTCGCTACCTCGATGATGAAAGCCTTTATTACCTTTTTCACGGATAAGCATAAGGCAGATTCGAAACCACCGGAATGACGTCGGAGATGTCTCAGATGACACGAAGAAGTGTAACGAATCTTGGTGAGGAACCTCGAAGAAGGTCGATTGAGCGCTTAAGAGAACCAGAGAGAAAAGTGAGAAAATGTGAGAAATGCAAAACTGGCTACTACAGCCGCTTGGCTAGAGTGCCTTATAGCTGTGCAGCTGTAGTTTGCACAACTACAGCCGCCCCACTATAGGCCACTGCAGTCGCTCGGCTGTAGTTACCAGATTTAATTTTCTCCTAAACAGGGTGTATTTTATCATTAATTCGGGATTTTTTAACCTTAATTGGACCATATAAAAGGAAGACATGAAAATTAGGTCAAAGGAGGGGAGACCATTCTACAAAATAACCAGAGGAAGTTAGGGTTTTTTTTTTTTTTTGAGAGATTAGAGAGAGATTAAAGAGAGGAAAAGGAAAAAACCTAAATTCAATAAAAAATCATCCAAAGCTCTAATCTAATCCGTAGAAACCATTAGGGTCCTATGAGAATCCACATTCTGGGAATGATTCTGATTCATTCAGATCGATTCGGGGTTCCGTTCGAGTTTTGGAGAATTGTGAATGATTTCGAGTTGTTCGTGATTCCGAAGAGTTTTCTAGCGTCCGAATCTATTTCTGGTGATCCAAAACACTGGAACACAGAAAAGGTATACTTTGAGAGGCCTTAAAAACTCATCTCAGATTGATTTGGATGTTGATTATATGTGTTTTTGTATTTTTCTCAAAGCTGGAAGTGGAAACCCAGCTATAGCCACCCCATTCGTTGCTTACAGCAGCTCGGCTGTAGTCTGATGGCTACAGTGGCATGGCTATAGTTCTCTAATTATAGCCGCTCGGCTGTAATCTCCAGGGCAAAAGCTCCAAGTTCCCCAAATCGACCAAGAACACTTCCTTTTTCAAAGCAAATATTTTTTTCATGAATAATATCGGTCGGATCACATCCACATATAATTAGATTTGTGGCTTTCGGGTTTTTGATTGATGGATGTGAGATTTAGTTTTGATGTTTTCAAGTTTTTAGGGTTTTCTGAATTTGTTTGATCCGATCTGGATCTATTTCATGGATTTTATAAGTTTCTAGAAACCCTAGATTACCCGAAACCATCAAAACACCAAAACAATTTTCAAAACGAGAAAGAAAACTGGATTAGTGCTTCTGGAGCACTACAGCCGCTCGGTTATAGGTACTACAGCCGCCCTAGCCACTACAGTGGTGCGGCTGAAGCATACTACAGTGGCTCGGCTGTAGTTGATGAAACAGAATTACAGTTTTGCCTTTTTGGTCTCTAACTCATAATTTTGTTTCTCCTTTCGATTCGAAAAGGATTTTTGGTGTGTTTATGTTTCCAGACCCTAGATGGATATTCAATTTAGGCCCACTCATGAACGGAAGCCCTCGGTTCCGGGATATCCGGCCCACTAAAAGATGGAAAATGCATGTAAAACGAGCCAAACCTTTTTCAAAATTGATTTTCATTCACAAAATCTACAAGGTGTTTTATCAAATATTTTTCAGGTCAATTGAGTGGTCATCCAGACTTCTCGGTTATCCCCGTATGCGTGATCCCGTTTCCCAAAATACCCCTATTCTATCTTATGTGAGTCCTTGGTGTGATTTGTTTATTTGTGCTAACCGTATTTGGATACAGCTTTTTATTTTTATTTTTATTTTTATGTATTTAGTAAATCATTCCGTGTATCTAGTGGTTGTACCTTTTTAGATCATCGTGTATTATAGGCGGTTGTAAATGGTGAGGATGAGAGTTTTTTCTTTTTCGGGTTGTATAATTTGGCCATTACTTTACTTTTCCCGCCCTTTTATTTTTTTGCACTTTATTTATGATTTATATTTATGTCATTTGCATGAGCATTGACTAAAATTAAAAGAAGGTAAAAATGGGTAGAATTAAGTGAATGTTATATTGTATTATGAAATAATAATTGAAAACAAGTTGAGAATTAGTAGATGTGCTGCCCGAACCCTGAATCTCTAGATTAGGTACTGTGTCTACAATTGGTAAGGAGCTGTATCAGAATTTCCCAGATGAGCTAATCCGGGTGACGACTCTATATCTGATCACGAAATTTAGATTTTGGGATCTTTAAGTTTGAATTGGGATTTTCTAGAAACTCTGTTTTCCAAAATTCACACTTAAAATTAAGTTTTCTACAAAATAAGTTTTCTCAATAAAATGAAAGGTTTTCTTAAGAAAGATAAAAACCCATTTTCAAACCATAATCACCTAAAAAGAAAATCCCCGGTTCTCGCTTTGCAGCGCGTTCCGAAAATGTCATCCGCTCACAGTGGCGACTCTGCTGGGGATTAACGATTTCTTTAAAAAGGTTTTCATAAAAACTTAAGGAACTTAGGCAACAATTGAAGTGTATCCTTACTTGTAGTCAATTATTAATTCACAATCCGATATCTCATTCACAACTGCATAGTATGACATTTTCTCTTCTCAATCCCTCCAACACATGATTAGCCAGGTTTATTTCCAAAGGTGACCTACCTCTTCCACTAGGATTGGAGGCACCCGAAGGGGTAAACCACTCATAGCACCACATGAACCTTACATCTTGTTCTACGATAAGGAGTGTATTATCGCTGTGGGAACCTGTACGACCCTTGGTTTGACTCATACCTTCATGTAATGGCCTAGTAACTTCCCTTAGGACTACCAAAACATAAATTTGTAAATTTGATTTTGAGAGTGTGCCTTTGTTATCCCCGATTGGTATCAAAGAGACCCAACACCTAGATAGAATGTGTGACCAATCGAAAGGAGGAATAAGGTTGGAAGGGTGAGCATGTTGTTGCATGTGCTAACGTTTGTTCCATGGTTGCTTTATCCTTGACTTTACATGCAACATCAAACACGCATCATCCGTGTGTCATTTTCTAACCACGTTTTTATACAGCCATTTTGAAGCATTATCATATATGTGGTATTATACTAACCATATTTTCGTGCAGCCATGGTCTTTTTCATGTGCATTATACATTCTGTGTGTTCACATTTCATAAAGCATACACGACATCATTATGTGTGTCATGCATCCTAACCACATCTTTGTGCAGCCACTTGCATTCCGTGTGACATGGGCATTCATCTCATCTCATCCCATCAAAAAGGAAAGGAAGTTCTAAGTATACGATTCTCGACCATTTCATTTCATAACATATCGGGTGTCCCAAAAATACCCGTATTCCGCCTGTGCACCAGATTGCACTTGGCCATTTCATTACATCATTTCACTCACTAGAGGACCACTACGGTCTTAGGTTTATATTCGTGTGGCAGGTCACACAACATCATTGCATGGCATCATGTCCATTCATCATTGGTATCATGGAGATGCCAAAACGTTGCTTGTGTGTCACGATCCACGTCGGATTGTTCCATAACATTGATGATTCATTCGAGGTACGCCACGAGTGCCGAACTATTACATACATGTAGGGGCATTTCATAACATTACCAAGTCATGTTAGGTGTTCCATGAACGCCGAAATTCTGTCCGTGTTTCGAGTTACACGCGACTTATTTGTGACATCACTTCGTCCAAGATGCCATAAAGCATCGAAGCTCTGTCTATGGAACGGCTCCTATATGACCACTTCATATCATCTCATTGACCTATGAAGCCTTAAACATCTATCTGTGTGTCGGTACACATGTGACCATTGACATCCAATAGGTGCCCTGAAGGTGCCGAACCTTTGTCTGTATGACGGCTCACACGTAACATTTTTGCATTGTCTTTCGTATGGCATGGGGCATTCTTGGAAGCCTCTAAAATAAAAAGAAGGAAAATATAAAGGTCATTTTCATCATCATCCCCATCCATGAAACATCATTCAATCATGAACACGAACATACCAATCACGCCAGTTAGTGTGTCGAGTTTAGGTTCACAACATCCATCCGAAATTCTAACCTCATGTTGAACATGCAGTTTGGAGTCGATCCTCGAAGCGATTAGTTCGTATCGAATCAGAGCTGAGTCAACTGGTTCAGTCAGTTGAATTAGAACCAGTCACTATGGAAGGCTTAATTTAGGGTTAGATTCGGATCGGGAGGTTGAGATTCAGTTGCCTTCTTTACCGGTTGATAGTCAGACTTTGTTGGAAGAAGCAAATAGAACAGAAATGGCTAACGGAAACAGTGGGAATACACCTTTTGACATGGCAGCTTTCATGAGGAGTTTTCTGAATTCTGATGAGTTTAAGGCTACCCTTAGGGAGCAAATGCAGGCTGTGATGAATGCTACCCCTATTCAAACTGTTCTACCGACTCAGACCTCGATTGGAAGTGAAAGACAACAATTTATCCAACTGACAAATGGAGCTAGAGGGAGTGTTCCCGACGGAAGCGGTATCAACCATAGGGAGTTTGATCATCAATCGGAAGACGATGAAGCATTTGGGAAGGTGAGAGAAGCCTCAATTGAGACTGTTGTGGAGAAGCATCTCAATCAGAAGTTGTCTAACATTAAAGCCATGCTGCTGTGAGCACGGGATTTTTCCCGACCTCTGTGATGAAAGTCATTGTTGCCTTTTTCACGGGTTAGCATGAGGCGGATTCGGACCGACCGAAATAATGTCGAAAATGTCCCGGATGACCCAAGTGTGTGTGATAAGTTTTGGTACGGAGCCCCAAAGGAATTCCAATAAGTATTTAAGAAAATCGAAGAAAAAAATGAAAAAAATAAGCGGATAGGCTAATCTAGTCACTACAGTCGCCCGACTGTAGTTCTTACAGCCGCGTGACTGTACTACAGTCACGCGAAAGTAATCTTCAGATTTCCTTTTTCGGCCCAAATCAGCATTTAATTCTGTTTTCCTAAATAAGATAGGCTAATCTGGTCACTACAGTCGCTCGACTGTAGTGGCTACAGTCGCGTGACTGTACCAATCAGCAATTAATTCGGTTTTTCTAAACAAGATAGGCTATTCTGGTCACTACAGTTGCTCGACTTTAGTGCCTACAGCCGCGCGACTGTACTACAGTCGTGCGACTGTAGTATTACAGTCGAGCGACTGTAATAACCAGACTTCCTTTTTTACCGAAAATCAGCATTTAATTCCGATTTTTAACCAAAACAGGAGATATAAAAACCTGGTATTCGGGATTAGGGTAAGCAGAATGAAAAAGAGGCAGAAGAAAAAAGATTTTTGGAGAGAAAAACACAAGAAACACACAATAACATAGATTTTGGGGACTTTTTCTAGGGTTCTTAGGAAAAAATAAAAGGGTTTTGATCTGAAAATAACAAAAACAATTTTAACAAAAAACACAAAAATAGTTGTAGGGTGTTTTCAAATCATCACTACTCACTCAATCTCTCTCGGGATTCCGTTCGGGCTTCGTTGATCGCGTATTGTTTTTGGGTTGTTCGTGACTACAAGACACTTTTCGGCACCCGAATCCATCTCTGGTGATCCAAACACTGGAATACAAACTAGGTAACATTCTGAGAGGCCTTAAAAATCCACTTTTGTCCATTCTGGGCACTGTTTATTGATGTTTTTTCAGTTTTTTTACGATTTCAGAAGCGATTTTTTATTACAGTCACCTTGCTTAAGATCACAATCGCCCGGCTGTAACCTACAGCCGTGTGACTGTGGCCTATAGTCGCGATTTTTTATTGATGGATGTAATTTAAAGTTTGGTGATTTTAAGAGATTAGGGATTTCTGGATTTGATTCAATTCGTTTCGGATCCGTTTTGTTGATTTTAGTATATTCTAGAAATCTCGGATCCCCCGAAATCATTAAATTTGCAAAACGGTTTTCAAAAAACGAGAAAAGAACATTGGAATAGATTCTGGAGCACTATAGTCACTCGATTGTAGGTGTTACAGCCGCTGGCCAGTTACAGCTGCGTGACTGTAATGCCCTATAGTCGCTTGACTATAGTTTAGGGGGTAGAATTACAGTTTCGCCCTTTTGGGCCCCAAACTTGTAATTTTGCACCTTTTTCCTATTCAAAAGTGAATTTTGACGTGTTTACATTCTTTTTGGACCCTAGATGAATGTTAGTTTAGGCCCACACACGAACGGGACCCCCGAGTCCCGAGATATCCGGCCCACTAAAGTAGGAAAATTGTATGTAAATGAACCAAACCATTTTCAAAATTGGTTTTTCACCCACAAAACCTACAGGGCGTTTCAAAAAACCGTTTTCTAGGTCTAACCGGTCCGATCGGTCGGGTCGATTTGGCTACCCCCTTAAATGCATATCCCCGCTCCTATAAATCCCTATTCTGTCCTGTATGAGTCCTTGGTGTGATTTATTTACTTGTGCTAACCGTATTTAGATGCAGCTTTTATTTTTACTTTATTTTTTATTTTTAAATGTATTTTATAGATTAAATCGTGTATCTAGGCGATTGTAATTTCTTAGATTATCGTGTATAGTAGACGGTTGTAAATGGTGAGGATGAGAGTTTTCCTTTTCTTGGGTTGTATAATTTGGTCTCTGATTTACTTTGCCGCACTTTTATTTTTCCACACTTTACTTTAATATTTATATTTATGTCATTTGCATGAGCATCGATTAATAATTAAAAAAAGATAAAATGAGTAGAATTAAGTGGATGCAACATTACATTATGAAATAATAATTGAAAATAAGTGAGGATTAGGAGGTTTGTTGCCCGAACCCTGAATCTCTGAATTAGGTACCACGTCTATGCTTGGTAGGGAGCTGTAACGGAATTTCCCGGATGAGCTGATCCGGGTGGCGACTCTGTATCTAATTTCGAAATTTAGGTTTCGAGATCTTTAAGTTCAAATTGGGATTTTCTAAAAACCTATTTTTCCAAAATTCACACTTGCAATTAAGTTTTCTACAAAAAGGGTTTTTCCAATAAAATGAAAGGTTTTCCTAAGAAGGATTAAAGACCCGTTTTCAAATCAAACAATCACCACATCTCAAAAAGAAAATCCCTGGTTCCCGCTTCGCCGTGCGTCAAGTAAAAAGGTCATCCGCTCACAGCTGCCTAAGCTGAAGGATATGGGCACTATAACCCTATTAGGTGTGCCGACCTTGCTACTTTGATGGCTGATGGAGGAGAGCCACATCCGGCTCGTTTTCACATGCCCTATCTTCCTCCTTACACCGGGGAAGGCCCACCAGAAGCCCATCTGGATAGTTATGTGAGACTGATGACAGGCATGGGAATCGGGAAAGTTCATCTCTTGAATTTGTTTCGGACTACTTTGAGGGGTGCTATGGCGAAGTGGTATATGAAGATTCCTTTATACACCTGTTCTACTTGGGAGGACCTATCTGAAGCTTTTATGAAGCAATATGATTACAATACCCAACTAGAGACTACTCTTGAAGACTTAGAAAGGATCTGCCAAAAGCCAAATGAGTCCTTCACGGCTTACTATAAAAGGTGGATGGATGTGCAAGTTCTTGTGGATAGGACCCTGAAGTTGGATTCGCTCATTGTAAAGCTAGTTGATGGTAGTCTTCCCTAGTACAAAGACAAAATGAAGCTGAAGAGGTTCCACTCTTTCAATGAGGTGGTTGAATTTGCTAAGCGTATCGAGCAATCCGAAGAAGAGGAACAAAGGGGTAGACAGAGTTCGGGCTCCTATAGAAGTAATCAGGAGTACTCTCAAGGGTACAAAGGTAATAGTTCTAAGGCTACCTTAGCCGGGTAGTACTAAGACGATTGACACATAAGAGGCAGACGTGGCCGCTGTGAATCAGGGAAGACAGACTCTTCAAAGGGTCACTAGTCCATGGGCTGAGTCAGTGAGCCGGGTTTTTGCTAAGTGTAGAAAGGCTAGGTTCTTGTAGAGTTTAAGGCCATTTCTGCCTCCAGCTGAGGCAAATAAAGATAACTTCTGTGCTTATCATGTGATGATGGGTCACCGTACAAATGAGTGTACCCAGTTGATTAGAGCCATCAAGCAGTTGGTAACTGATGGTAAGATTGTTGAGCCGGCTTTGAAACCGAGTGTTTAGAACAACCCCTTCCCAACTTTGTGCTGGTGTGCCCTAGTCCAAATGGCATTGGTTCTTGTATTTTATTATACTTTATATTTGGATATTTTGTATTATACATTTTTTGTAGAAATAAGGGCATGAATCTATTTATTATATCTTGTGCTATTTATAAATAGAGTATCCAATGATTATAACCATACTAAAGTAAAACAATGTAGGTCATTAGATTATGAGACCTTTTAGTAGAGTTAAAGTTATAATCATAAAGATATCCCTATTCTGTTCTAATCATGGAAATAAATAGAACCAAAGACTAGCATATCCTTGACTGGATAGCGGTGTCTCACCGGCCATTGGACATGGAATGTCACTTAATGATATGGGTACATATTGGGTTGCATGGTACTAGATCGATCCGCAACGAGAACAGCACATTGATTCGATCATCATATGTGTTTCTTGGGTAGGTCTTGTTATTATCCTTAGACCTGATGTTCATTGTAACATAACATGGGATCTCATACATTTTGATATACACCTGACAAGCCCATAATAAGTGCCAAGTATGGGTATATTGGGTGGGCCAGTCAACATATTGATATTGATAGTGAAGTTGACGGAATTGCCACTCAGCATCCCCTGAGATGACATCACTGGCCACTTAATGAGTGGGACTGACAAGTGTATGGCCATACCTGGATAAGTTGGGACACTTATTCGTTAGGTGCAGTCCACTCAGTATCAAGAGATAAATAATCATATAAGAGGATGACAGGGCCATGCCTCTTACTTATGTATCGATGTCAGTTGGCAAGGGATATACAAGATCACTACCGGGTTATGTTTCACATTAGACTGTAGGTCTCCATCTTAATTGCACTGTAACAGTTTGCTAGAACCTACTTACAGTCTATAGGCCTTGGGCCCACTGCCAATATAAAGACGGACCCACAGGATCGTACACATAGAATTACTGAATGTTGATAAATCGGAATTGGAACGGAAACCAAATTAATTGAGTTATTAACATTAGGTTATGTCATAATTAATTCAATTATAAAAGGAGAAATTTATTTTATTGCTACTGTGCTTTTGATTTGAAAGCAACGTGTATATGGGAGAAAAGCAGAACTTAATTAACTTTTGGAGACCTTACAATTTAAACTTGAATAAAAATAACTAACCATTAATAACATGATCCTACAAATAAGCCATGATCAAATATATTAAAAAACAGCCTAACTGCTTCCTAAAGACTAGGTCATTAATAACAGAATAAAAAACATGATGGCACGTGGACATGTTTCAATCCTGAAGCATTTTCTTAACACTCCTCCTTACTTTAGGAGCTGCAAACACCAACTTTCTTTCTTAAAAACTCAAACTTGCTGACTGGAAGCGGCTTTGTAAACAAATCTGCATTCTGATCTTCAGACTTGCAGTAAACTAGAGTTACAACTCCATCTTTCTATACTTCTCTTAGAAAAAACAACTTGATGTTGAAATGCTTAGTTTTCCCATGGAAAACAGGATTATGGGAAATAGCAATAGCAGCTTGGTTGTCAACAAAAATCTTCGTGCTTTCTTTCTGCTCCATATTAAGATCTTTTAGAATCTTCCTCAGCCACAGAGCTTGATTAACAGCAGCTGTTGCAGCAACAAACTCTGCTTCAGCAGTGGATTGAGCCACGGTTTCTTGCTTCTTCGAACTCCATGAGAAAACACCAGATCCAAGTGTGAAACAGTGGCCTGAAGTACTTCTCATATCATCAATGGAACCTCCCCAGTCACTGTCTGAGAAACCAACTAGCTTAAACTCTTTGCACCTTATGAACTTAACACCAAAATCACTTGTGCCTTTGACATATCGAAGCACTCTCTTGGCATCCTTGAGATGCAATTCACTTGCACAATGCATAAACCAAGACAAAATACTTACAGCATTCAAAATATTAGGTCGTGTTGCTATAAGATACATCAAGCAACCAATCAAGCTTCTGTAGTATCCCTCATCAACTTTATCAGCACCATCTTCCTTACACAGCTTCTCTTTTTTATTCATAGGAGTGCTTACTTCCTTGCATTCTTCAAGCTTAAACTTCTTCAAAATCTCCTTGGCATACTTCTTCTGGCAGATGAAAACTTCATCGTCATCTTACTTAATTTCCATTCCAAGAAAGAAGGTCATCAGACCGAGATCTATCATCTCAAAAGAATTCATCATTTCTTGTTTGAACTCCTCAACCAACCGTTTATCATTTCCTGTCAGCAAAAGATCATCAACATAAAGAGAGACTATCAAAACATCATTGCCCTATCGTTTAACATAGGGAGTAGCCTCAGACAGACTTTTTTCATAGCCTAAGCTCAGCAAGTAATCATCTATCCTGCTGTACCAAGCTCTTGGAGCTTGTTTCAAACCATAAAGGGCTTTCTTGAGAAGAAACACCTTGTCCTCTTCTCTTTTCTTCTCAAAACCTTCAGGCTGCTCGACATAAATTTCTTCCTGCAGAATTCCATTTAAAAATGTTGATTTTACATCAAGCTGATACACTCTCCAATTCATTTGAGTAGCTACAGCAAGTAAAAGCCTTATGGTATCCAAACGAGCAACTGGTGCAAAGGTATCTGAGTAGTCTACGCCAAAAACTTAAGCATAGCCTTTCACCACAAGTCTTGCCTTGTGTTTGTTAATAGAACCATCAGTATTTAGCTTAGTTCTGTATACCCACTTAACTCCAATCACCTTTCTGTCTTCAGGCCTCTCTACTAGAATCCACGTCTTGTTCTTTTCTATCATGGACAGCTCCTGCTCCATTGCAGCTATCCACCTTTGATCTTTTTTTGCTTCTTCATAATCTGCAGGTTCACTCACAGCTATGTTGCATCTTTCATAAACGTTAGAGAGTAATCTGGTACCTCTAACTGGAACAACATCCACTATCTCATTCTACCAATTTTCATCTCCATGTTCTTCCATGTTTGAAACAAGAAGCTTGAGCTTCAGATCTTTTAAGGCTTGATCCTTTATCTTTGCATCATCCCAGTTCCATTCTTCATCTTCCACGAAGTGAACATCCCTGCTAACAACAATATTTCCAGTTTGTGGCTGGAAAATTTTATAGGCCTTGCTAATAGTGCTATAGCCTATAAAAATGCCAGGTAGTGCTTGTTTGTCCAGCTTGTCTCGCTTGGTCTGTGGAACATGAGTGAAACACAAACAACCAAACACTTTAAGAAATTTCAAGGATGGTTTATGTCCATACCAAGCCTCAAATGGTGTTTGACTTTTCACTGCTTTTGTAAGAAGCCGATTTTGCAAAAAGACAGTCGTGTTTGCTGCTTCTGCCCAGAGCTGCTTAGGTAGATTCTTCTCATGTAACATGCATCTTGTCATCTCCAAGATGTACCTGTTTCGTCTCTCACTTACTCCATTTTGTTGTGGAGTGCAACCGGCTGTCAGTTGATGTTCAATGCCTGCATCTTCACAAAATTGGTTGAATTTTACTGAAGTATACTCCTTCCCATTATCAGATCTCACAATTTGAATTTTGCAGCCACTTTCATTCTCAACTGTTGCCTTAAACTTCCAAAAGACTTGAGCTACTTCTGATTTAAACTTCAAGAAAAAAAATCCAGCACATTCTGGTGAAGTCATCAATGAAAGCAATATAATACAGACTACCTTTTAAGGAAGGTGTTCTTTGAGGACCAGATACATCTGTGTGAATCAGCTGAAGCTTGTGTGTGGCTCTCTAGGTTGATTTTGAAAATGGCTTTCTAATTTGCTTTCCAAACTGACATGCTTTGCAATTTGGAATCTGCTCCTCAAGTTCTGGAAGATCTTTCACCATCATCTTTGATCTCATTTGCAGTAGCCCTTGATAATGATAATGCCCGAGCCTCTTGTGCCAAACTTTAGTGAAATTTTCTTTAATTGGGAAAGCAGTTTGCTCTTCTTCCATTGGATTTAGAGCAAAACTTTTTCCTTTCATTTTCACTTTGAAAATGTCTTGATCAGTTGCATCTTTAATCAAGCAGTACTTGTCTTCAAAATTAACTTTAAAACCTCTTTTAAGTAGTTGACCAACACTTAACAGGTTTTGATTAATTTCAAGAACAAAAAGAACATCAGAAATAAACTTTGTACCTGAGCAGCTTGCTATTGCAACTGTCCCCTTTCCTTTGACTGAAATATAATCACCATTCCCTATTCTGACTTTGGTGATGTTGGTTGGCATTAAATCTTTGAAAAGCTCCCTGTCATTGGTCATATGATTGGTGCAGCCACTGTCAATCAGCCAGCTCTCACTTGCTTCAATGCCTGCAAAACACGTAGCCACAAAGAGTTGATCCTCCTCATCTTGATTAGCAATCTTAGCTTCTTCTCCTTGCTACTGATTTTTGTTCTTGCATATGACTGCTTCATGTCCCATTTGATTGCACTTGCTGCATTTAGCATCAGGTCTCCTCCAACATTTGAAAGGGGAATGACCTTTTTTTCCACAATGTTAACATGGAGGATAATCCTTTTTTGCGCTAGTTTTTCTATTTCCAGCCCTGCTCTTGCTGCCAGTGGCTAAACTTGCTCCCGCTGCCTGAGTCTTCTTGTTCTTCTGCCTCCTATTTTTGTCATCATCTTGATGCTTTACTGCTAAGGCCCCTTCAACAGCTCCTTCTTGTCTCATTACTCGCCTCTGCTCTTGTGCTTGCAAGGCACTCAAGAGTTCTGCCAGAGTAATCTTGGACAAGTCCTTAGTATTCTCTAAGGTAGTGATGGTAGCCTCAAATCTTTCAAGCACAGTTACAAGAATTTTTTCAGTAATCCTCGAGTCTAACAAGGTAGAACCGAGTAATTTGACTCGGTTTGCAATGTTAAGCAACCTGTCAGAATTCTCTTTGATGGATTCAGTCTCCTTCATCTTCTGCAACTTAAAGTCCCGAATTAAATTCAACACTTGCATTCCTCGAATTCTTTCATCTCCAACATACTCAGACTTGAGATAATCCCATATCTCCTTTGCTGACTTTAGAGACATGATACGAGTGAAAATGGTAGATGAGACTGCAGCAAACAAGTAGGCTTTTGCCGTTGATTTCTTCGTCTTCTTCTCCTTATGTGCTTTGATTTGTGCCATTGTTGGATTGTTTAGAAGTGCAGGAATTTCGTAGTCTTCTTCCATTGCTTCCCAAAGATCCAAAGCTTCCAAATATGTCTCCATAAGTACTGCCCAAATTTGGTAGTTCTCTCCATCAAACACTGGTGGAGGAATTAAGGAGAAACTTGCTTCGGTTTCCATGACACGTCAAACACACAGATCCCTTAAGAAGAGAGCTCTAATACCAATTGTTAGTAATTTTGAGAAGAAAAGAAAAAATACAGAGTTTAAAATTGCTACTGTGCTTTTGATTTGAAAGCAACGTATATATGGGAGAAAAGCAGAACTTAATTAACTTTTGGAGACCTTACAATTTAAACTTGAATAAAAATAACTAACCACTAATAACATGATCCTACAAATAAGCCATGATCAAATATATTAAAAAAACAGCCTAACTGCTTCCTAAAGACTAGGTCATCAATAACAGAATAAAAAACATGATGGCACGTGGACATGTTTCAGTCCTGAAGCATTTTCTTAACAAAATAAAATAATATTTCCTTTGTGGAAATAAAAAAATACAAAGGTTGTATTTATTAAGGATGACTTTAATTTAACATTAGGTTATTTTAATTTGATGAAATTACATTTAATTGTATCAATTAGGATTTTATAATATGGTTTTATCTAATCCTAATGATATAAATCAATTAAATCAAATTAAATAATCTATAGTTTTAATTAAAATCCTAGTAGACTAAGGAGTATATATACTAAAGGAGTATATATAGGAAGACTTAACGTAATTCTCCCTAACCCTAGAAGCAATTTTTGGCTTTAATACAGAAAATTACAGCAGCCCCTTTTTGCTTTTTATCTTGGTTATCGTTCAATCCATTCGCTAGCATGAGTCCCGTTCGAGAGTCGTTCGTGTACCGGATTGTGGAGGAAACGCGTTTGGGTTTCTGCAGCCATCTTTAGAGGAGACAGTTAAGGTGAGAAAATTTATTTTTCTTCGTTCTTGATTTCATTTTATTAATCGACATATATCTTGGGCTTTGGAATCGAGGAATAGTTTAATCTATATTCTACCTTGCATTCAATTTTTCCCGTGACGATTCCCTACACTCTGGCCGGCCCTGGTGCACAAGCTATTGAGGACCATGATGCTGTAATAAAAGAAGACCCTTCGCATGTAGAGGATGATAGTCATTTTGATGTTTTAGTTTTTTTTTTATCATTTATTATGTGAACAATTCAGCCCCTAAGGCGTTTAAATTAATAAAATTTGATTTCAATTACTTGTGTGATATTTTTCAGGTGGAACTTTGCATGCATACAAACATTCATTTGATACCTTTAACACACATGATGCATCATTACATGAAATGAATCTAGGGATAGATGATGACCCAAAAATGGTATTCGTCTTGAAAGTTTTCACGCCTGGAGAAAGAAAAGAAATTGCAAAAATACCACGCAAGCATATGGTAACCTTTGCCTAGCTGTACGATGTCATGCGGGGGTTGATGGAGCAATTGCCAAGCACTGGTTCCAAAAGGTCCAAAGATGAAATCAGCCAAGCAGAAGCTTCGTAGACTCAAACCAGAAAAAGGAGGATCATCGCAAGTATGAAGAATCGATAGTGTCGGGAAGAAAGGCCACTCATGCCAAACGGACATCGGCTCATAGTCATAACCGTCAAATACCTCTCAAAGTGGGTTTGAAGCAGAGCCATTTATGAATACCGTAGCCTTAAAAAAATAAAAAAATTAATTGGGTCGACTGGTTACCATTTGCCTTGTGAGGATACAGAACTAGTATCAGAGTACATACTGGAGCAACGCCATAATCGTTGGTCTGCGGGGTCGAAGATGATCTACCAAGGAGAACAGAGACCAAGTCATCAACCCCATCAACCAAGACAAGCCCAGGCACTGTTACATGTAAAAAAAAAAAAAAAAAGAGAAGTCCGATGGACCGAAAACCGAAAAGGTGGTCCATGCAAAAATCAGGACAGTCCGATGGATCGAAAACCAAAAAGGCGGTCCATGCAAAAGTTAGGACAGAGATGTGAGCACCATCAGCTGGAAAATCTGCAAAGACTGGTTAGGGCAGTCGTGGATTCAGTCGAGACATGTACCATCACAGATTATGTCTTTAGTTTCATTTCATCATTGATGTGCATTGTACTACAGAATTATTTATGAATGAATGAATGAATGACTGTTCGGTTCTATTCATATCTTTTGCATATCTCACATCCATAGATTGAATAAAAAAAAAGAGAAAAAAAAAAGAGAAGTCTGATAGATTGAAAACCTGAAAAGGGCGGTCTATGCAAAAGATAGGACACAAAATAAAATCTTCTGAATTGAAAACCCAAAAGGGCAGTTCAAGCAAAAGTGAAGATAGTCCGATAGGCCGAAAACTCGAAAGGGTGACCTATGCAAAAGTTAGGACATAACATAAAAACAGAATAAAAGTCATATAGTAGCATCAAGCTCAGATAATCCTAATCCTCTAAAGACCGAGGTACCTCAAAGTCAGCACCTCACATCCACGTCTCATGGGGCAAGCAATCAGGTCAATCAGCCAAGCTCTGTAGCAAACATCCATCTCCATAATGGCATCATATCTCAGAATTTTGGTGCGAATAGGATACATCCACTGATGCTGCACTTTCGAGGCCACTATGGTGTAAACACTTCGCGCTCCGTGAAAGAAAGAGAAGAAGAGCTGAAATTCAGTGTAGGATGGTTCTAAGCTATCTGGCGGCCGTAATGTCCTACAGAGGCGCTGCTGTAATGTGCCAGGTAGCTATAATGTTATAGTGGAGCGGCTGAAGTGCAATTAGCACTTTGTCTATATCTTTATATGATTTTTGATGATCACAGAAACGCGGATATAAGTTTCAAGGGTAGTTTTTCAAGGAAAATGAAGTCTAAAGGCACCTATACACATCCCGAACCTGATCAGATTAGACCGAGGGGCAATAAAAGCGTGAAAAGGTAGAAAATATACACTCAAGGGCTCAAATTCAATGAATAGAAGATGTAAATGTTATAAATCATGTGCAAATCATTCAAACCATCAAGTACATCATAAAGTAAGACCCATTCAAGGGCCAGAATGTGCAAATGTCAAAGAAAGTAACCCACAAACGGGTCAATACATCATAAGTAGAAAGATGGAGAAATAGGCCTAAGGAGGTGCAGAGCCGGCATCATCATCATCATCTTCGTCATCTCCTAGCTCCTCGGTCGGATTCTCACTCACATGCTCACCCGCAATCCCTATCTGGGCCTCCAAATCATCCACCCGATCTCTGAAGGTCTGACTCATGATCTCTAGCTCGGTGACCCATCAATGCAACTGGTCAACCTCCGCCCTCCAGCGAGTGGACTCTCAGCGCTCAATCCCAATCATTGTTTGCACCAAACAAAGCATAAAAAACACCATAATCAGATGCATATGCATCCAAGACATACACACACACATATACTTTCAAAACATACATACACATATGCATACATGCATCAAAGATCAATCCAAGTACAGGTACCCACTATCATCATCAGGCTGTCTCGAACCGTGAGTGCTCCAAAGGCAGAAATAACCTGACACTGAGGCATCCTCTAAACCCTAGGTAAGAGACTTTTCTTAATTTTTAGAATTCACAATTACGCCGATATAATTTCGAGAAGGGTATCTCTTGCCTTTTGTAGGTATCCAAGGGAAAAACAATCAAGCCGTATTTATTCTCAATCGAAGGGGTAAAAATTTTTGTTTCCAAAATTATCGATCAAGGAATAAATATGCACTCCTGATCCAACTTCAATGGTATAGCTCCACCACAGAGAGCCGATTTCAATGATATTGCTCCACCACAGAGGGCTGCTTTCAGTGGTATTGCTCCACCACAGAGAGCCGATTTCAATCAAGGAATAAATACGCATTCCTGATCCAACTTCAATGGTATAGCTCCACCACAGAAAGCCGATTTCAATGATATTGCTCCACCACAAAGAGCTGATTCCAATGGTATTGCTCCACCACAGAGGGCTGATTTTAGTGGTATTGCTCCACCACAGAGAGCCGATTTTAATGGTATTGCCCACCATAGAGAGCTGATTTCAGTGGTATTGCCCACCACAAAGAGTTAATTTCAGTGGTATTGCTCCACCACAGAGAGCTGATTTCAGTGGTATTGCTCCACCACAAAGAGCCGATTTCAATAGTATTGCTCCACAACAAAGAGCTGATTGCAATGGTATTGCTCCACCATAGAGGGTTGATTTCAATGGCTATTAAAAGCCACCTCTTATCCACCACTACAGCCGAGCGGCTGTAGCACTACAGTGGCGCCACTGTAGTTTGTCATTTTACAAAGTCTTTGTTCTTTCGTTTTTCAAAGCTTGTTTTACGCCAATTTGATCCCGAGAGAGGTATTTTTCATGTCTTACAGGTATCAAGGGGTAAGATATTCGGTCCATATTCATTCTTGATTGAATGGGCAAAAATTTTTGTTTCCAAAGTTATCAATCAAAGAACGAATACGTACCCGAAACAACTTCGAAACATCAAAAGAGATAAATTAAACTTCTCAAATCACCAAAGCATCTTTCCCTAGCAACACAAGCTTCATGGGAAACATTATTATCCTTTCCTTCGGTGACACAGGCCCACTAGAAGTGAAATGACCAAAATGCCCTTCTATTAGTAACCAAACTACCAAATGGCCAAGACACCTCCCCTTTAGTGACACAAGCTTCACGGGAAACCAAATCATTGAAATATTTCTTCCCCTAGTGACATAGCCTCCACTAGAGGTGAAATGACCAAAATGTCCTTCGGTTAGCCGCCAAGCTACCAAATGACCAAAATACCCTTTTCCTCACCATAGGGGATACTGTGAGCGGACGACATTTTTCAGAACGAGAGGCAAAGCAGGAACCGGGGATTTTCTTTTTGAAGTGATGATGTGGTTTGGAAAATGGGTTTTAATCTTCTTTAAGAAAGCCTTTTATTTTATTGGAAAAACCCTTTTTGTAGAAAACTTAATTGTAAGTGTGAATTTTGGAAAATAAGTTTTTAGAAAATCCCAATTCAAACTTAAAGATCTCGAAACCTAAATTTCGAGATTAGATATAGAGTCGCCACCCAGATCAGCTCATCCAAGAAATTCTGGTACAGCTCCCTACCAACTGTAGACGCGTTACCTAATCTAGTAGATTCAAGGTTCGGGCAACACATCTACTAATCCTCAAACTTGTTTTCAATTATTATTTCATAATGTGATATGACATCCACTTAAATCTACCCATTTTATCTTCTTTTATTTTTAGTTAATGCTCATACACATGACATAAATATAAATCCAAAATAAAGTACAGAAAAGTAAAAATGCGGGAAAAGTAAAGTAATGGCCAAATTATACAACCCGAAAAAGGAAAACTCTCATCCTCACCATTTATAACCGCCTATAATACACGATAATCTAAAAAAGTACAATCACCTAAATACACGAGATGATCTATAAAATGCATCCAAAAATAAAAAATAAAGAAAAATAAAAGCTGCATCGAAATACGGTTAACACAAATAAGCAAAACACACCAATGACTCATACAAGACAGAATAAGAGTATTTTGGGAAACGAGATCATAAATGGGGGGGATAACTGAGAAGTCCGGACGACTACTCGATTAGACCTGGAAAACATTTTATAGAAATGCCCTGTAGATTTTGTGAATGAAAAACCAATTTTGAAAACAATTTGGCTCATTTTACATGCATTTTCCAACTTTTAGTGGGTCGGATATCCTGGAACCCGGGGGTTCCATTCGTGGGTGAGCCTAAATTGAACATCCATCTAAGGTCTGAAAATGTAAACACACCAAAAATATGTTTTGAATAGAATGGAGAGGCAAAATTAAAAGTTAAAGGCCCAAAAGGGCAAAACTATAATTCTGCATCTCAGATTACAACCGAGTGACTATAGGTTATAGCCACACCCCTGTAGGTTACAAACGCACGGCTATAGTACAGCCGAGCGGCTGTAATACCTACAGCCGAGAGGTTGTAATGCTCCAGAATCAACAAATCGATTTTCTTTCTCGTTTTGAAAATTGTTTTAGAACTTTGATAATTTCGGGCAATCTGGGACTTCCGAAAACTCATGAAATTCCATAAAAACATATCCGGATCGGATCAAATGAGTCTGAAAATCCCTAAAAATAAGAAATCGCCAAACTTCATTCTCACATCCATCCATAAAAACCTGAAAACCGTGAATCTAAACATATATAGATGTAATTTGACCGATAATATTCATGAAAAACACATTTGGTTTGAAAACAGAAGCGTTATCGGTTGATTTAGGGCATTTGGAGCTTCTGCCCTGGAGATTACAACCGAGCGGCTATAATCAGAAGACTATAGCCGCACCACTGTAGGTTACAGCCGTGCCACTGTAGGTTACGGCCGCACGGCTGTAATCAAAGACTATAGCCGCGCCACTATAAGTTACAACCGTGCGGCTATAATCATCAGACGGGGCGGCTCTAGTTGTGTTCACTTCCAGATTTGATAAAAACACAAAATCACAAACAAATAACACCGAAAACGAATTAAAAGGGGTTTTTAAGGCCTCTCAGAGTATACCTTGTCTGTATTCCAACTTTTTGGATCACCACAAACGGATTTGATCACCGGAAAACGCCTCAAAATCACGAACAATCCGAAATCGTCAAAACTCGAACGAACCCCAAATTGACCCAAATAAATGCCAAGTCCATCAGAATTATACCCAAATTTGATTCTTTAATCTAATGCTTTCTACGGGTTAAGATTAAGATTGAATGTTTTTTTTAGAATGAATTTAAGGAATTCTCTATCTAAAAACCCTATTTTCTCTCTTTAACTCCCCCCAAAACCCTGATTTTTATGTATTTGATTACAAAGCAATAAGTTTAAGCTGCCCCCACATTTTCTTCCATTTTTGTTGCTTTTATATCACCCAAAATAAGGTTAAAATCCGAATTAATGACTAATTTCCGCTTATTTAGGAGATCTGGTGATTACAGCCGCGTAGCTATAGGCACTATAGCTGAGTGTCTATAGTGGCTAGACTTGCCTATTTTCACATTTTTTTCGTTTTTCTCTTCGGTTCTTTCAAACGCTAACTCGACCTTCTTCGGGGTACCAAGACTTATCACACACATTTGGGTCATCCGGGATATCTCCGACATCATTCCTGTAGTTCTGAATCTGCCTCACATTTATCTGTGAAAAAGGTAATGAAAGCTCTCATCATCGAGGTCGGGAAAAAACCCGTGCTCACAGGCTGCCCCTCGCGTGACCAAATTCGACTTGATCAAGCTGTTGTGCCAAAATCGAGTTTGGTCTCGCGATAGAGAGCACGGCGAGAAAAAGAAAAGGGAACGTACCTAGGGTCTAGCTGTGGAACGCGTCTCGGGTTGATGGTGCTTGAGTTGGGTTGATTCAAGGACTCGTTCCGCTGTTTGTGCTAAATAAGGACTAGCTTGAGTTGATTTGATAAAGGGATTTGCTCCGATGTCTGTGCGGAAGAAAATCTTTCTTGAGTTGAGTGAATTCAAGGATTTGCTCCAATGTCTGTGTGGAGGAAAATCTTACTTGAGTTGAATTGAGTTCAAGGATTTGTTTCAATGTCTGCACAAAACAACATCTAGCTTGGTGCTTGTGTCATGGATGGAACTGTGTTGACTTCAGGGACTTATTTCGAATTCTGTATAAAACAGTGGTCTAGCCCGATTTGAGTTGATTCAGGGACTTATTTCGATGTCTATGCGAAACAGCGGTCTTGTCTAAGTTGACTTGATTTTTCAAGGACTCCGAGTCTGTTGTGAAGTAAGGACTTTGCCCGAATTGATTCAACATTCTAGGGACGTACTTCGACTCCATTGCGAAGCAAAGGACTTTGCCCGAATTGATTCGATGTTCTAGGATGTACTTCGACTCTATTGCGAAGCAGAGGACTTTGCCCATATTGGTTTGATGCTCCAGGGACGTGCTTCGTCTCCATTACGAAGCAGAGGACTTTGCTCGGATTGGATTGGTTCTCTTTGTGAATTGATGTTCATGAAAGTGAAGGGCATTTTGGTAATTTTATAGTTTGGAGAGTTGATATCCTTTGGAGGAAGGGTATTTTGGTCATTTCACCTCTAGTGGGGCTTGTGTCACTGAAGGAAAGGATAATAGTGTTTCCCATGAAGCTTGTGTGGCTGGGGAAAGATGCTATGGTGGTTTGAGAAGTTTGATTATCTCTTTTGAAGTTTTAAAGTTGTTTCGGGTACGTATTCGTTCCTTGATTGATAATTTTGGAAAAAAAAAATTTTATACCTTCGATTAAGAATGAATACGAACTAAATACCTTGGCCCTTGGTACCTTTGAAATTAGCTTTCTGTTGGTGGAGCAATATCGTTGAAATAGGCTCTCTGTGGCGGAGCACACCGTTGAAATCGACTCTCTGTGGTGGAGTGTACCATTGAAATTGGCTCCCTATGGTAGAGTGTACCATTAAAATCAACTCTCTGTGGTGGAGTGTACTATTGAAATTGACTCTCTGTGGTGGAGTGTACCATTGAAGTTGGATCAGGAGTGCGTATTTATTCCTTGATCGATAATTTTGGAAACAAAAATTTTTGCCTCTTCGATCAAGAATAAATACGGCTTTTTTTTTGCCCCTGGATGCCCACAAAAGGCAAGGAATACCCTTCTCAAGATTATATCGGTATAAACAGAAATTATGAGAAGTCAAGGAAACTTTCTTACCTTGGAGTTAGAGCTGTGCGGCTCTAAATGGCTTGATATAGCCGAGGGAATGCCCCAGTGTTAGACTATTTCTGCTTTCAGTGTCAGACTATTTCTGAGAAGTCGAGGAAACTTCCTTACCTTGGACTTCTTTTTTTTTTTTTTACATACGGTGTCATCCGAGCTTGTCTTGATTGATGAGATCAACGGATTGGTTTTCACTTCCACCCCATAGACCAATGAGTACAGTGTTTGTCTAGTGGGCACTCCGGTGCTAGTTTTGTGTCCTTGCAAGACAAATGGTAGCATATCGGCCTAATCTCTGTAAGTAACTGTCATTTGGATGGAATCTCCTTTGATAGATTTATGAGCCACTTCTATCGCCCTATTGGCTTGTGGGAGATGCAAAGATGATCTATGATGCTCCATCTCTTTTATTCTGTAACATTGTGTTTTTGCCCCTTGGAATGGCAGGCCATCATTGGTCATGACATGATAACACTTCTTTTTTTCTTTTTTTTCTTTTTTTTTTGGCCGGTGACATTCATATATGACTCCTCTTCTACCCACTTTAAGAAGTGGTTGATGATTGTGACCATGGAGTGATGTCCATTTGAGTCTACGGAGCTCCTGCTTGGTTGATCTCATCTTCAAATCCTTTGGAACTTGATATTCAGTAATTCCTTTGTCACCCCAGCATGACACCGTACAGTCAGGCAAAGATTTCCATGTGGTTTTGTGGTACTTTTGCAATTTTCTTTCCTCTCATCAGGCGTGAGATCTTTCGAGACAAATATCATTTTCAAGTCATCATCTATCCTTAGATTCATTTCATGCATTGATGCATCATGTATGCTAAAGACATTAAATGAATGTTTGTATGCATGCAAAATTCCATTCGAAAGAATATCACACAAGTAATTGAAACCAAATTCTGTTGAATTAAACACCTTAGAGGTTAAATTGTTCACATGGTAAATGATAAAAATAAAAAACTAAAAACATCAAAAAGAATATCATCCTCCACATGCGAAGGGTCTTCCTTTATTGCTGCACCATGATCCTCGGTAGCTTGTGCACCCGAATCATCCAAGGTTGGGCAAGGGAATACTCTGAATGCTGGGTTTCAAAGCCGACTCGATAATCTTACCCTCGGCAACCAACTGCTTGATGGCCCTAATCAACTAGGCACAATCATTCGTATGGTGGCCTACCGTCACATGATAAAAACAGAAATTACCCTTATCTGCCTCAGCTAGGGGAGAAAACGGTTTTAGATTTTGTAGCAACCCAACCTTCCTACATTTGGCATAGATACGAGACAGGGATTCTGTCCACGAGCTGGTGATTCTTTGAAGAGTTCCCATTTGTCTACCTTGAGCTACAGCAGCCACATTCGCCCCTTGCACTCTGAATCAGGTTACCTCTGGAATCGTCCTAGCACCAAACCTGGCTGAGGAAGCCTTAAAACTACTACTCTTTTACCCTTGAGAGTACCCCTGATTACTTCTGTAGGAGCCCCGAACTCTGTCTACCCCTTTGTTCCTCTTCTTCGTATTGCTCAATACGCTTGGCAAATTCAACCACCTCATTGAAAGAGTGGAACCTTTTCAGCTTCATGTTGTCTTTGTACTGGGGCAGACTACCGTCAACCAGCTTTACAATGAGTGACTCCAACTTCGGGGCCCCATCCACCAGAACTTGCACATCCATCCATCTCTTGTAGTATGATGGAAAGGATTCATTCGGCTTTTGGTGAATCCTTTCTAGGTCTTCTAGAGTGGTCTCCATCTGAGTATTGTAAGCATATTGCTTTACAAAACCTTCAGACATGTCCTCCCAAGTAGAACGGGTGTACAAAGGCATCTTCATATACCATTTCATAGCAGCACCCCTCAGAGTAGTCGGGAATAGATTTAAGAGGTGACCTTTCCCAATTCCCATGCTAGTCATCAGTCCTACATAACTGTCCAGGTGAGCTTCTAGTGGGCCCTCTCTAGTGTACGGAGGCAGGTAGGGCATTTGAAAACCAACTGGGAGTGGCTCTCCTACGTCAGCCATCAAAGCAGCCAGGTCAAAACATTTAACAGGGTTATATTGCACCATTTCCTTCAGCTTGGGTAGCATGGCTTCAATGTCAGATAATTTTTGATTGAGACGCTTCTCCACCATAGTCTCAATCGAGGCTTCTCTTGCCTTCTCAAAGGCCTCATCCTTTTAAGAATGACAGTTGGGTTCCCTATGGTTGACAACTCCACCGCGTCCTTCGGGAAGACTCCCTCCAGCTCCATCCGTTGCATGGAGAAACTATTGTCCTCCACTTCCAACCGAAGTCTGAGTCAGTGGAACAGTCTGAACAGGGGTAGTGTTCATCACCGCCTGCATTTTCTCCCTAAGGGTAGCCTTAAACTCATCCGAGCTCAGAAAACTTCTCATAAAAGCTGCCACGTCAAAAGGTGCATTCCATTGTTTCCATCAGCCATCTCTGATCTATCAGCTTCTTCCAACAGAACTCAACTATCAACTGGTAAAGTAAGCAATTGAATTTCGATCTCCCGATCTAAGTCTGACCCTAAACTGATCCCCTCCACGGTGACCAACTCTAATTGAACTGATTGGTTTGGCACTGACTCGACACGAATGAACTGCTTTGAGGTTCATCTCCAAACTGCACACTCAACATAAGGTTAGAATCTTGGATGGATGTCATGGACCTAGACTCGACACACTAGATGGTGTGCATGGTATGTTCATGTTCATGTTTGAATGATACTTCATGGATGTGAATGACGATGAATTTGACCTTTATATTTTCTTTTCTTTTTATTTTGGATGTTCTAAGCATACCCCATGCTATACAAAAAATAATGCAAAAGTGTCGAGTGTGAGCCGTCACATGGACAAAGGTTCGGCGCTTTTGGGGCACCTAGTAAGTGTCATGAAATGGTCACATGTGTTCCGACACACAGACAGAGGTTTGACGCTTCATAGGTCAATGAAATGATATGTGATGGTCATATAGGAGTCGTTCCATAAACAAGGGTTCGATGCTTTCATAGCATCTTGGATGAAGTGATATCACAAACAAGTTACGTGTAACTCGAGACACGGATAGAATTTCGGCGTTCATGGAACACCTTGTATGTTATAGGGATGTTATGAAATGTCCTAATATAAGTTCTATTTCGGCACTCATGGAGTACCTCGAATGAATTATCAATGTTATGAAACAACCCGATGTGGATCGAGGCACACAAGCAAGACTTTGGTGTCGCCATGACTCCAATGGTGAATGGACATGATGCCATGTGATGATATTGTGTGATCCGCCACATGAATGTAAACCTAAGACCGTCATGGTCACCTATCGAGTGAAATGACATAATGAAATAGCCAAGTGCAGTCCGATGCACAGGCGGGATACGGGTAGTTTTTAGGGGCACCCGATATGTCATGAAATGAAATGATCATGAAGGGCATACTAAGAACATCCTTTCATTTTAAATGGGATGAGATGAGATGAATGTCCATGTCATACAAAATGCAAGTGGCTGCACAAAAATGTGGTTTGGATGCATGACACATAAGATGATGTCGTGTGTATTTTATTGGCATATCAAATATACAAGATGTGATGGCACATAAATAAAATGTTATGGCTGCATGAAAATATGGTTAGTATTATACCACATGTATGATGATGCTTCAAATGGCTGCACAAAAATGTGGTTAGAATGGCATACAGATGATGCGTGTTCGATGTCGAATGAAAAAGTCAAAAGCAAAACAACCATGGAGCAAACATTAGCACACGCAACAACATGGTCACCCTTCCAACCTTATTCCTCCTTTCGGTTGGTTACGCATTCCTCCTAGGTATTGGGTCTCTTTAGCATCAACCAGAGATACCAAAGGCGTACTCTCAATGTCCATTTTCAAATATATGTTTTGGTAACCCTAAGGGAAAGTTGTTAGGCCATTACATGAAGGTATGAGTCAAACCAAGGGTCGTACAGCTTTCCATAGCGAAAATACACTCCTCATTGTAGAACACGATGTCAGGTTCATGCGGTGCTATGAGTGGTTTACCTCCTCAGGTGCCTCCAATCCTAGCGGAAGAGGTAGGTCACCTATGGAAATAAACCGAGCTAAAACATGTGTTGGAGGGATTAAAGAAGAGAAAATGTCATGCTATGCGGTTGTGGATGAGATATCGGATTATGAATTAAAAATTAACTACAAGTGAGGATATACTTCAATTGTTGCCTAAGTTCCTTAAGTTTTTATGAAAACTTTTTTAAAAAACCGTTAATCACCAGTAGAGTCGCTACTGTGAGCAGATAATATTTTTTGAAATATGAGGCGAAGTGGGAACCGGGGATTTTCTTTTTAAAGTTGTAAGCACCGGAATTTTCCAGACTTAAAAAAAAGAAGAAATTGTGTCACACGACTGTACTATAGTCGTGCGACTGTAAACGCGGAGCAGGTACAGCAGCCTCTACCTGAGAAATAAAAAAAATGGGCTGATTTGAGAGCAATTAATGCTCATTTTCTCCAGCAAGAAAGAACAGAATAAAAAGAGAGAAGTAAGACAAAGTGAAGGACTTTTGGACTCTTGGATTTTGGCTGAATTTAGAGAGAAAAATTGGTAGAGAAAAAAGAGAGAAAAAGTGAATTCAACACCAAGCCATCTTTTTATCCTCTTTTTCTTTTGATTCTAGTGTGATAAGTTTATAACCGAATAGAAATCATAGATTAACAAGTGGACACTTCAAACTCAATCAATTCCAGACTTTAAATTTGCTAAAATCCGTGACATTTTGGAGAATTTTGGACAACTCTTGGAACCTTAGCACTCAAGGGAAAAGAATCAATTTGGAGGCGATTGAGAAGTTTCCAGCGTTCAAATTTACGGTGGATCAGCGCCACAAAGGTAATTATACCTCAAACCTCCATTTTGTTGCTTTTTCTAGGTGATTTGATGTGATTTTGTGCATAAAATCTCTTTTTTCGGGCTTGCTATTTCTGGAAATCAAGAACAGTCGTACGACTGTTCTTGTGGTGAAGAACAGTTGCACGACTGTATATAGGGTCGTACGAGTGTTCTTGATTTCCCGCGGCCTTTAGTTTTATTTGAACGAATTTTGGCGATTTTTCTGCATTTGGGCGATCTACAGTCGTACGATTGTAATTACAGTCGCAAGGCTGTAATCCTTGTCTAGGGGCAGAATTTCCAGAATAATCCCCAAAAATTTCCAAAAATCGTAGAAATTCAGAAAAATCAGAAAATCATGAAAAATGAATTTTGTTGTGTGCATTCACGACCTTAGATTTAATTTTCGATGTTATTGCATTTAGAACAACACAACAATGGAGACTCTCCCGAAAACTGACCCACCTCACATGTTAAATTAAAGTAAACCGGAAAAAGAAAATATTTTCAAAATGATTTTCTTACAAAACAAAAATACAGGGATGTTTCAAAATTGTTTTCCAGGTCTAATCGGCCGGCTAGTTGAGCCATCCCTGTTATCCCCAATTGCATGCCCCCGAACTACTTAAAATCCCTAATTCTGTCCTACTTGAGTCCTATTTTATGGTGTGCTATAAATTATGCTAACCATCTGTTTTTTAGCTTTTAATTTCTTTTATTTTCATTTTTGATGTAATTAATAGATTAATCCGTGTATTTTAGGCGATTGTAATTTTTTAGATCATTCGTGTATTTTAAGCGCTTGTAAGGTAAGGTTGAGAGTTTTATTTTTATTTCAATTGGGTTTTAATAATTTATTTATTCACTGCTTTTTTTTTTTTACTTTATTTTGATTTGTGTGTACGCTGTATGCTTTAATTTAATAGAAATCAACTTTAGAATTATAAAATAGCATCTATGAACATTGGCCAAATTTTATTTTGATTAGACATGAAATAGGATACTTATCCAGACCTAGATCTCTGGAAGGTGTAGCGGCCTTGGTCCGGTTCAGCTACACTACAATTTCCCGGTTGAGCTGAGCCGGGTGGCGACTCCTACACTATTTATCGAGACTTAGGTCTCGGTGCAATTTAATTTTCCAAACACCGAATTTCCATTCTAAAAACCCCACGCTAGGGAGGGTTACCCGATATTGAGGATCCCTTCCGAGAGAGTTGTGCACCTTAAAAACTTCGTCCGCTCATAGAAGTGATGATGTGGTTTGGAAGCCTTTCATTTTATTGGAAAAACCCTTTTTGTAGAAAACTTAATTGTAATTGTGAATTTTGGAAACAAGGTTTTTAGAAAATCCCAATTCAAACTTAAAGATCTCGAAACCTAAATTTTTGATTAGACGCAGAGTTGCCACCCAGATCAGCTCATCCGGGAAATTCCGATACAGCTCTCTACCAAGTGTAGACGCGGTACGTAATCCAGAGATTCAAGGTTCGGGCAACACATCTACTAATCCTCAAACTTGTTTTCAATTATTATTTCATAATGTGATATGACATCCACTGAAATCTACCCATTTTATCTTCTTTTATTTTTAGTTAATGCTCATACACATGACATATATATAAATCCAAAATAAAGTGCAGAAAAGTAAAAATGTGGAAAAAGTAAAGTAATGGCCAAATTATACAACCCGAAAAAGGAAAACTGTCATCCTCACCATTTACAACCGCCTATAATACACGATAATATAAAAAAGTACAATCGCCTAAATACACAAGATGATCTATAAAATATATCCAAAAATAAAAAATAAAGAAAAATAAAAGCTGCATTGAAATACGGTTAGCACAAATAAGCAAATCACACCAAGGACTCATACAAGACCGAATAAGGGTATTTTAGGAAATGGGATCATAAACAGGAAAATAACCGAGAATTCCGGATGACTACTTGATTAGACCTGGAAAACATTTTATGGAAATGCCCTTTAGATTTTGTGAATGAAAAACCAATTTTGAAAACAATTTCGCTCATTTTACATGCATTTTCCAACTTTTAGTGGGCCGGATATCCCGGAACCCGGGGGTTCTGTTCGTGGGTGGGCCTAAATTAAACATCCATCTAAATTCTGAAAATGTAAACACACCAAAAATCTGTTTTGAATAGAATGGAGAGGCAAAATTACAAGTTAGAGGTCCAAAAGGATAAAACTGTAATTCTGCCTCTTAGACTACAGCCGAGCGGCTGTAATGCTCCAGAATCAACAAATCGATTTTCTTTCTCGTTTTGAAAATCATTTTAGAACTTTGATGATTTTAGGTAATCTGGGACTTCTGGAAACTCATGAAATTCCACAAAAACATATCCGGATCGGATCAAACGAGTCCGAAAATCCCTAAAAACCCGAAATCGCCAAACTTCAATCTCACATCCACCAATAAAAACCCAAAAACTGTGAATCTAAACATATATAGATGTAATTTGATTGATAATATTCATGAAAAACACATTTGGTTTGAAAACATAAGCGTTATCGGTCGATTTAGGGCATTTAGAGCTTCTGCCCTAGAGATTACAGCCGAGCGGCTATAATCAGAAGACTATAGCCGTGCCACTGTAGGTTACAGCCCCGCCACTGTAGGTTAGACTACACGGCTATAATCAAAGATTATAGCCACGCCACTATAGGTTACAGCCACGCTGCTATAATCAGCAGACCGGGCGGCTATAGCTGGGTTCACTTCCAGATTTGATAAAAACGCAAAATTTCAAACAAATAGCACCCAAAATAAATAAAAAGGGGTTTTTAAGGCCTTTTAGAATATACCTTGTCTGTATTCCAGTGTTTTGGATCACCATAAATGGATTTGATCGTCGGAAAACGCCTCGAAATCACGAACAACCCGAAATAGCCAAAACTCGAACGAACCCCGAATTAACTCGAACAAACGCCAAGTATATAAGAATTATACCCAAATTTGATTTCTTTAAGAATCCTAAAGCTTTCTACGAATTAAGATTAAGATTGAATGTTTTTTTTTTAAATGAATTTAGGGAATTCTCTCTCTAAAAACCCTATTTTCTCTCTCTAACTCCCCCAAAAACCCTGATTTTTGTGTATTTGATTACAGAGTAATAAGTCTGAGTTGCCCCCATATTTTCTTCTGTTTTTGTTGCTTTTATATCGCCCAAAATAGGGTTAAAATCTGAATTAATGACTGATTTCTGCTTATTTAGGAAATCTGGTGATTACAGCCACAGGGCTATAGGCACTATAGCCAAGCGGCTATAGTGGCTAAACTTGCCTATTTTCACATTTTTTTGTTTTTCTCTTTGGTTCTTTCAAAGCTCATTTGACCTTGTTCGGGGTTCCATACCAAGACTTGTCACACACATTCTGGTCATCCGGGATATCTCCGACATCATTGTGGTCGTTCCGAGTCCGCCTGAAAAAGGTAATGAAGGCTTTCATTATCGAGGTCGGGAAAAAACTCGTGCTTACAGATATCAAATCACTAAAACTCACTTCTTTTAGTGACATGGGCCCCACGAGAAGGAAATGACCAAAATACCGTTCCTCCAAAGGACACCAACTTTCCAAGATATAAAATTACCAAAATACCCTTCACTTTCATGAACATCAATTCACAAGGAGAATTCAATAAGCGCAAAGTCCTCTGCTTCGCAATGGAGTCGAAGCACGTCCCTGGAACATCAAATCAATCCGGGCAAAGTCCTCTGCTTCGCAATGAAGTCGAAGCACGTCCCTGGAGAACCAATCCAATTTGGGCAAAGTCCTTTGCTTCGTAATGGAGTCGAAGCACTTCCCTAGAGAACGTCGAATCAATTTGGGTAAGGTCCTATGCTTCACAATGGAGTCGAAGTAAGTCCCTGAAAAAATCAAGTCAACTTAGGCAAGACCGTTGTTTCACGAATCAACTGAGACAAGTCCCTACGAACATTATAGTAAGTCAACATGAGGAGAACCCCCAGGTACATCATCTTTTCCTTCTCACCGTGCTCCTTATCGTGAGACCAAACTTGAATCAGGCACAAGCACCCATCTAAGTTGACTTTGGTCACACGAGGAGCAGCCTGTGAGCATGGATTTTTTCCTGACCTTGATGATGAAAGCCTTTATTACCTTTTTCAGGGATAAGCATGAGGCGGATTCGGAACGACCAGAATGAAGTCAAAAATGTCTCAGGTGACCCAAAGAAGTGTAACGAATCATGGTGCGGCACCCAGAAGAAGGTCGATTGAGCGCTTAAGAGAACCGGAGAGAAAAGTGAGAAAAAGTGAGAAATGCAAAATTGGCTACTATAGCTGCTCGGCTATAGTGCCCTATAGCCACATGGCTGTAGTTTACACAACTACAGCCGCCCGGCTATAAGCGACTATAGCCGCTCGGTTGTAGTTACCAGATTTAATTTTCTCCTAAACAGGGTGTATTTTATCATTAATTCGAGATTTTTTAACCTTAATTAGACCATATAAAAGGAAGACACGAAAATTAGGTTAAATAAGGGGAGACCATTCTGCAAAATAACCAGAGGAAGCTAGGGTTTTGCTTTTAGAGAGATTAAAGAAAGATTAAAGAGAGGAAAAGGAAAAAACCTAAATTCAATCAAAAATCATCCAAAGCTCTAATCTAATCCATAGAAACCATTAGGGTCCTGTGAGAATCCATATTATGGGAGTGATTCTGATCAACTTGGTGTTCATTCGGATCAATTCGGGTTTCCGTTCCAGTCTTGGAGGATTGTGAATGATTTCGGGTTGTTCGTGATTCCGAGGAGTTTTCTGGCATCCGAATCTATTTCTGGTGATCCAAAACACTAGAACACAGAAAAGGTATACCCTGAGAGACCCTAAAAACTCATTTCAGATTGATTTGGATGTTGATTGTATGTGTTTTTGTATTTTTCTCAAAGCTAGAAGTGGAAACCCAGATATAGCCGCCCCATTCGTTGCTTACAGCCGCTCAGCTGTAGTATGATGACTACAGTGGCACGGTTGTAACCTATAGCGGTGAGGCTATAGTTCTCTGATTATAGCCACTTAGCTATAATCTCTAGGGCAGAAGCTCCAAATGCCCCAAATCGACCGAGAACACTTCCTTTTTCAAACCAAATGTGTTTTTCATGAATAATATCAGTCGGATCAAATCCACATATAATTAGATTTGTGGTTTTCAGGTTTTTGATTGATGAATGTGAGATTTAGTTTTGATGATTTTTGGGTGTTTATTTTTAGGGTTTTCGGGATTCGTTTGATCCGATCTGGATCTATTTCGTGGATTTCATAAGTTTCTAGAAACCCCAAATTACCCGAAACCATCAAAACACCAAAACGATTTTCAAAACGAGAAAGAAAACCAGATTAGTTCTTTTGAAGTACTACAGCCGCTCGGCTTTAGGTGCTACAGTCGCCCTAGCCACTATAGTGGCACTGCTGTAGCATACTACAGTGGCTCGACTGTAGTTGATGAAACAGAATTACAGTTTTGCCTTTTTGGTTGTTAACTCGTAATTTTGTTTCTCCTTTCGATTCAAAAAGGATTTTTGGTGTGTTTATGTTTCTAGACCCCAAATGGATGTTCAATGTAGGCCCACTTACGAACAGAACCCCCGAGTTCCGGGATATGCGGCCCACTAAAAGATGGAAAATGCATGAAAAACAAGCCAAACCGTTTTCAAAATTGATTTTCATTCACAAAATATATAGGGCATTTTATAAAATGTTTTCCAGGTCTAATCGAGTGGTTCTCAGGACTTCTCAGTTATCCCCCCATGCATGATCCTGTTTCCCAAAATACCCCTATTCTGTCTTATGTGAGTCCTTGGTGTGATTTGTTTATTTGTGCTAATCGTATTTGGATGCAGCTTTTTATTTTTATTTTTATTTTTCTTTTGATGTATTTAATAGATCATTCCATATATATAGGTGGCTGTACCTTTTTAGATCATTGTGTATTATAGGTGGTTGTAAATGGTAAGGATTTTTGCACTTTATTTATGTCATTTGCATGAGCATTCACTAAAATTAAAAGAAGATAACAATGGGTAGAATTAAGTGAATGTTGTATTGTATTATGAAATAATAATTGAAAACAAGTTGAGGATTAGTAGATGTGTTGCCCGAACCCTGAATCTCTGGATCAGGTACTGCATCTATACTTGGTAGGGAGATGTATCGAAAATTCCCGGATGAGCTGATCCGGGTGGCGACTCTATATCTGATCACGAAATTTAGATTTTGGGATCTTTAAGTTTGAATTGGGATTTTCTAAAAAAATCTGTTTTCCAAAATTCACACTTAAAATTAAGTTTTCTACAAAATGAGTTTTCTCAATAAAATGAAAGGTTTTCTTAAGAAAGATAAAAACCCGTTTTCAAACCATAATCACCCAAAAAGAAAATCCCAGGTTCCTGCTTCACCGCGTGTTCTGAAAAATGTCGTCCGCTCAGAACAACCCCCCTCTTTTAGTACGACAACCAATTATCTCCTTACTGAGAATATCCTGAATAAGACAAAATTTTGGATACATTAATTTCACACAATTTAATTCATTAGTAATTTGGCTCACTGACATCAATTTATTTGATAAAGATGGAACCAAAAGAGTATAAGATAAGGATAAAGATGGTGATATAGATACAGTTCCAGCTTTAGCAACTGGATGCATCTCATTGGCATTAGTAATACAAACTCTTTGTGGTGGTGTTACTTTGGTGAAATCACGTGAGTCAGATGTCATATGATCTATAGCACCGGAGTCTATAATCCAGTTACTATCATTCAAAATAGTAAAGACATGAAGGAATTAACCATATTTACCTCCATCAATATTGATAGTAAAGGAATATGTAGCTAGGATAAGGGACAATTGAGGCTCAGCGGTAGCAATAGCAGCATAACCAATGTTTTCAGGTGTATTTGCAGTGTCTTGCTTCTTCTTGGCCTATAACTCATACCACCAATCAAGATAGCCATGTAATTGAAAACAAGAATTCGAGTGTGCTTGCTATTACTACAATGGTTACACTTTCCTCCTTCAGATTTGCCCTTGAGTTTGGCTAAAGGGCCATTCCTGATTAGTTGTGGTTGACTTGATCTAAATCCTTTAGTGGCCATAACAGTGCCACTGGAAGGAGTCTCCACTCCAGACACAATAACAGTTTGCCGAGTATCCTCTCTTCTTACATATGCATAAGCCTGCTCAAGAGTAGGGAATGGCTTTAATTGGAGGATGTCACTTCTAGTGTCATCAAGTTTGGCATCTAGTCTATCAAGGAAGATATAAACCCTTTCCTCTTGGAGAAGAGAATTATATTTTTGGATATTAGTTGCACATTCCATTAGGCTTGGGTGACGAAAGTTAATTTCTTGCCAGAGCCCTTGTAAGTCGGTGTAGTATTTCTCAAGGGATCCACCACCTTGCCGCATTCGAGATACACATCGTCAAAGATCTTAAACATGTGATGAGTCAGATCTATCAAAAAAAATAGTAGCGATAGAGTCCCAAACTTGTTTGGCCATAGGAAATTGTATGAAGTTCACAATCAAAGACGGATCCATTAAGTTAATTAACCATCCTTTCACAATGGCATTCTCTGTTTGCCATTTGTGAAAAAATAGGTCTGTTTCAGGGGGTTGTGGAAGGTCTCCATTGATATATCCCAGTTTGTCTTTGCCTGAGATATACATCTCGATAACCTGGGACCACAACACATAGTTAGAGCCACTTAATTTGATGTTTATGGGTACTGTAGTGGTGGAATAAGTAAGAGATGTGGTATGGGTTCATGACATGACTTTAGAAATTTTGGTAGTCAAGTTATCAAGGATGGATTCAGTTAAGGTGTTTGGTGGTAGGGTCAACTTTGTATGGTCATCCATGGTTTTTCTACAGTTGAATTCCCTTTTTCAAGGCAATTTCACAGGAACCCAAATCTGCTCTGATACCATGTTAAGAATAGCAATCAGATATATTTTATTCACCACTGGTACCAAAATATATACAAGTACAATGAGAGAGTTTAGGATCTATATTTGGCTATACAAGATTTAAGGCAAAGAATAAGTAAGACCCATAAATTAAAGAATCAAGACCCCTAAATTACAGAATCATTGCAGCTTTGGTTCCTACATACAGAGTATCTGCTGACTCACGCCAACAAAAATGTCAAAACTAGAAGAGAAATAAGATCATTTACTTAGCTTAAGGAACTTAAATATTGTGCAATTGAGGTCCTATTTACAGTGAAAACTAGCATTAAGAAGAGAAACAGAAAATGCAACTCTTACATACAATTATCATTTTGATAGTTTGTTGATTAATGCTTGACTGTAAAAATATATTCTCTAAGGGCATCTCCAATCCGATGCCATTTGGGTTGGAGATGCTAATTTTTAGCGGTGGTGGAAAATTAGTGAATTATATGGCGGGGAACAGTGCCTCGCCCAACTTGGTGGGGACTGGTCCCGTCCAAATCAATTTTTTTTAATTTCTTTTTTTATTTTTTTTAATTTTTTTATTTTTAAAAATGTGTATTTATTTTATGCTATTTGGGTTATGTGTTTTGTATTAATTTGCGTGTTTGATTTAATTTATTTGTGTTTTTGTGGTCTTGAGTTTTTTCAATAATTTTGCTCAAATTCTTAAAATTTAATTAATTGATAATGATAAAATATCAAAAATAACTTTAAAAGGTGAAAATTAAAAAAAAATATTAATACATATACAACTTGGAAATATCATAAAATTAATACCAAATAAATAATAAATGAGCAAATAGAAATTGACTTTGTATTATAAAACATGACGATACAATACAATACAATACACTTAAACTCATCCACACACATAAATTTTATTTTTAACTGAAACCCATAGTTAGGCTAACATAACTTAATAAACTTAGATATTATGAATAATATATAAAACACTACATATATCACAAAGTTTCAATAATCTGAGAAATCCACGTTGTTAGCATTGTGAACGAAATTATTAATATATGTATACTCCTCATCAGTTGGTGATATCATTCTTCTTTGTATAATTTCAGTCTGTCTTTGCATTATGCAATTACGGAGAAGTGGATCGAGAATTTTTTATGTATCTATTATTAATATGGCATCTTCTTGTAGCTTCAATACTCGGTTAATGGCCTAAGATTCTTGGTTCTTAGCCTTTGCTTCTCGGTTCCTAAACTCCAATTCTCGTTCTTTCCACTGAAAATTTTTGCTTCGGATCTCATTTGACTTTTTTTTATCAACGCACATATTCTTTCATTCTGCTCTTCCCTTTTATGCACATTTAACATGGTTTCAGCATCCATTGCCTTTTTGTTTTTTGCTTTCTTAATTCCAATTGGTCTTTCAGATGAACCTACACCAACAGAGCTTTGATTCAAGTTGATAGAGAAATCAGACAAACCTAGCGATTGTTGACTCGGAACTTCGTCAATCGGGTTATAAGGAGTATGATTCTCCGAAGATGAAGATACATACGAAGCCATATAAGCCCTAGCCTTCCTTCTTACAGTTTGGCCGTTATCTTCAAATTTAACAAAATCTTTCATGACTTCCCATACATGGTCATACTTGAAGCCACCTTTATAATGACTCGAAATTTAGAAATCTCAAATAATATTGTTTGAACTCATGAACAATATAAGAGATAAATTTTGGGTTAAGACAATATTTTAGAAGTAATAATTAAGGGTTAAGGTCATGGTGTGAGATAAAAATGAGACAAGTTTTACCGACGGTCAAATTTTGACCCGTAACTGGTAAAATTGAGACCTAAAATTTCTAAATTAAATACATGAGGAAGTATGATGGCATAATTTATCGTGAAAATTATTATTATAGTATGTATTGTTCATTTACGGAGTTAAAATACGAGAAAGGGTAACGAATTAAGTTATGACAAGTGTTACGATGATTTAATTTTCTTCAGGGACTGAAGTATAATTTTATCCCATTAAACATAAATAAAATCTGAAATCACGTCATATGAATACTATTTCTACTTCTTGTTCTTCTTGTTCTTGTTCTTCTTCTTCTTCTTCTTCAAACCCATTTTCACCATTTTCTTTAAGAATCCAAAATTCTTCTCCTTCCTTCAATCCAACACAAAATTCTTGTTAGGAATTGAGGATTAAGCTCTCTATGCTCATCAATTTCATCTATTAAGTCAAGAAAGGAGAGATTCAAAGAAGTTAGGGTTCTTGGTGAATAGTAGTTTGAATTTGAGGTAAGTAGAAATTGATGAAATTGAAGCATTTATGTTAGGATTTAAGGTTAGTTAAGCATGTTTTATAGCATTTGATGGCTTATTTATATGTTATATACATTGAATCAATTATGATTATTTGTAGAGGAACCTAATTCAAGTAAAGGAAAAGAAAAGGAGGTAGAAGAAAGCAATTGAAAGGTTTGTGTACACTAACTTTTTTCCTATATCTTTTTGCTGAAAATTTCAGATTTGAGCACTCTTGAATGTTTGTGACTTTTCTTATGTTTTACAACTCCGATTTGGGTCATTCAAGTTTCTGTGGAATTTTGAGACATAGAACAAGATATTTTTTGAAAAAAGTTTTGATAAATTCATATGTTTTCTGATTTGAATTCATGGTTGAAGTTGGGTCACGAAATCTGTTTCTGGGCAAAAATTATTTGAGTATGATGTGTTTGTGTCGCTATAACTTGGTGTGTATAGCTTGGAATTTATGATTCGAAATTTGTAGTAAACTTAAGATGTGGGGAAACATGTTTGTGGAGTTTATTTGAGACGTTTGGATTGGTTAGAGGTTTAAATTTTGGTTTCAAAATTAATGTTGAAAGCTGTACAGTTTTTTAGAAGAAATAATTTTTTTTTATGTTATGGAGTAAATTGTAGAATTGTGTTGTTAAATTAGTTTGTGTTATGATTTTTGGGCTATTAATATTATGAAAATTGAGTTTTAGCTTTTATTAAACTTATATGAGATAAATTTTATTGCCCCTAGTATTCAAGTAAAGAATGGGTTCGGGTAGATTGGCGCCAATAAAGGGGGATGTAGTATTGCACAAATAATGGAAGCTTTGGCTTTGGGCTTGGCCATATTATGATATTATTGAGATTGTGAATATTTGATTTTAGAGCTTCAGCTTCGGGCTTGACCGATATTATTTGTTATTGGAGCTTCGACTTCAAGCTTGTCCGCCCTCGTATCCAATTCCTGTTTATATCATACTTGAGTTACTTTGGGCAATAATTGGTATTATTTTGATAACTGTGTATGATTATGACATTTTTTTCTATGAGTTATATATAGTTTTTGAGTCGGTTTTATTGATTTATATTTTTTTAATTTGGGTGATGTTTATAAAAGAATTAAGAGTGTGAATTTTATGAAATAAACTTAGTGTACACCACTAAGCAAAAATTGCTTAGCTTATAGTTTGTTTTTCTACATGCAGTTCTAGAGCAGTAGATAGTTTGACCAGTGTTGGAAGTGGAACAAACGTGCAGTGTAGGAAGTGGAAGCTTGTTAAGGTGGATATATATATATATATATATGGCATGTACTAAACGGATAAATGTGTAATTTGAAGTTTAATTTGGAGTATTTTAATTAAAGATTTGGAGTTGTGAATATTTATTCTAAGTATTATAAATTTTTGCAATATACAAGAAGTGTGGAAAATGATGGATGAGATAAATTAATAGATATTGATTGAGATTAGCAGGTTATTACAAATATTTGGTAATAATTTTATGACACCCTCCAGTAAAATGGGATGTGTCATGCATGTTTTATTTTATTTAAAAGGGGTGTTACAACCTTTGTACCTATTGTATGTCTGCATTAACATTTTCGCACGAACCATCTACAAATCATGAATTAATATTAACAATCATCCACCCAATTGTAATATGAAAACTTAATTATTTATTTTAAATAAATGTTACTTACAATATCTACATCTGATGCACCACTAGGTTTATTTTTTTCAATATGTCTAATGCAAGCCATTAGCTCCTTCATATGCTTCTCTATTTTCTGGATTCGACACTCACACGATCTGTTGTTACTCTCTTCCTACATTGGTTCTTTCCTCTCATTGTATAACTCTAATATTCATTTCCATAGATGTTCCTTGGTTTGGTTTTTCCCTATTATTAGATCTTGAATGATTTCCAAATAAGCTGAGCATAACAACACATCTTCAACAACTTTGAAACCATGCCCATGAGACATTTTGATGAAATGAAGAATTCACTAGTGTTTTAAATCTTAGAATAGAAGTATGAAGTGTGTGATTGGTTTTTACTCCACACATTTATATTTATAGTGAAGTTAAGGTCTAATAATGTATCAAAATTTGAAAAAGAGAAAGACAAGTCTCTGCATGCTACAATGACAATGCAATAATGTATCAGAATTTGAAAAAGAAAAAGACAAGTCTCTACATGCTACAGTGACAACACAATACCGCAACTTTCAAGGTATGTAATAATTACCAACACAAGCTAAAACACGTCTCTGCACACTATAGTGACAACACAATACCGCCACTTTCAAGGTATGTAACAATTACCAACATAAGCTAAGACACATGTCTCTGCACGCTACAGTTGTTCCCACTACCACCACAATGCGATAATGTATTAGAATTTGAAAAAGAAAAAGACAATCTCTGCACGCTGCAGTGACAACACAATACCACAACTTTCAAGGTATGTAACAATTACCAACACAGCTAAAAAACATGTCTTTACAAGCTACAGTTATTCCCACTATCACCATAATGCAATAATGTATTAGAATTTGAAAAAGAAAAAGACTAGTTTCTGTACGCTACACTGACAACACAATACCACAACTTTTAAGGTATGTAACAATTATCAACACAAGCTAAAACACATGTCTTTGCATGCTACAGTTGTTCCCACTACCACCACAATGCATTAATGTATCAGAATTTGAAAAAGAAAAAGATAAGTCTTCGCACGCTACAGTGACAAAACAATACCATAACTTTCAAGGTAAGCAACAATTACCAACACAAGCTAAGACACATGTCTCTGCACGCTACAGCTGTTTCCACTGCCACCACAATGTGATAATGTATCAGAATTTGAAAAAGAAAAAGACAAGTCTCTACATGCTACAGTGACAACACAATACCACAACTTTCAAGGTATGTAATAATTACCAACACAAGCTAAGACACATGTCTCTGCACACTACAGTTGTTCCCACTACCACTATAATGTAATAATGTATCAAAATTTGAAAAAGAAAAAGACAAGTCTCTGCACGCTATAGTGACAACACAATACCACAACAGTGACATCCATTAGTTCAAATAAAATATCTCTGCAAATGGTCCAACAATTGAGCAGATTTCAAGTGGTCCAATACTTTTATAGAATTTAAATAAAAAAAATTGCAACCAATAATGACATACACTGTACGCTAGTGACAACCACTTCAACAACAGTGACATCCAATATTTCAAATAAAATATCTCTGCAAATGGCCCAATAGTTAAGAAGATTTCAAATGGTCCAATAATTCATACCACTTCTCTTTAAATATCAAGCATACATCTTTCTTTAATTCACACCATATATTCTCTTCATTATCTAATACAATATTTTTCTTACTTATTTCCTTTGAAAATGAATAACAATTTGGAGCTGGGTGATGAAGATCATACTCAATACCTTTCATCAGATGAGGAAGCTTACATGCAAACTGAAATGTTCTTTTCTGCTTTCCAAGAAAATCAAAAGTTTATCGTGGAATGTGAAATGGGCAGTCAAAGTAATAAGTTATCTCATGTTGGCTCCGTGAAAGGTCATCAAGTCATCTATCGTAATAGAGAAGAAGTAGACTTCGTTATGTATGAAGACTATTTCAGTGATAATCCACGATTCAAAGATGATAAGTTTCGAAGAAGGTACCGAATGCAACACGGCCTATTCCATAAAATTCTTGGTGCCGTTAGGCATCATGATCGCTACTTCGTACAACAACAAGATGCTGTTGGTAGACTTGGTCTATCGAATCATCAAAAAGTTACTGCTGCAATGCGAATATTGGCATATGGTGTTCCTGCAGATGCCCTTGATTAGGCCCTATTGGGGTTATGAGACATTCCATTATAAGAATATTGGTGAGCTTGGTATATTGGGGTTATGAGATTTTGAGTGTTATTTTCTTCATTCCTTTTGTACCACTTTTAGTTCATTAATGGATTAATATATGTTCTCCTTCGCCCATGAAGTAGGCAATTTGTCGAACCACGTAAATTCTTGTATCATTTATTTTATTCTTATTTATTTTGGTGTCTTTATATTCGCCCAAAATAAACATTTTGTTCCCCTGCGGCTGCGGGCTATTTCATTATAGACGGACTTCACAAACCCCATAGCTTCAAGTTTGCTTTTAAAGTCCTTGTATCACTGCCTTCTAGCTTGCTTGACCCTATCTAATGACTTGTGAAGTTTGCAACGTGATTCCACTAGCTTTTATATAGCTAGCTAGCAGGGGCGGCGGCGGCGGGGGTGGCAGCTGACCCCCCAGCCGCCGGGAAAGCCCCTGAGTAGGGGGCTTTCCGGCAGCCCCCCGCCCCCCCAAGAGCAGGGGCAACGCCCCTGCTCTGCCCCCTCTGATACAGGGGGCGAAACCCCCTGTATCAGGGGGGTTTATTTTTTTTTGTTTTAATGGGCAAAACGACCTCGTTTTGCCCATAAAAAAAAAAAAAAAAAAAACCTGCCAGGGCAAAACGACATCGTTTTGCCCTGGCAGTAAAAAAAAAAAAAAAATTAAAAGGTTTAACCTCCTTCATCCCCCACCCTCCCTCACATTTCACCCCTCAAATCAATCCTCCTCTCCCTCCCCTCTTTACTGCCGCCACTGTCATCCCGCCTGCCGCCGTCACCGGTCGCCGTCCGTCCATCCTCACCTCTCCTCCTTTCCTCCTTGCTTCTAATTCCGGTTAGTTTTAATTTTAAATTTTAGGTTTTTGTAATTTATTTAGGTTTTATTGAAATTAGGTTTTAAATAAAAATATTTGTGTAAATTAGGTTTGAATTAATAAATTGAGGTATTAATTGATAAATTAATAAATTGATTATGTTAATTGTGTTCTTATTTGATAAATTAGGTTTGAATTGAGTTGTTAATTTTAGTTTTGAGTTGATAAATTAGGTTTGAATGTGTGTTTGAATTGATAAATTGAGTAATTAATTGATAAATTGATAAATTGATTGTGTAAATTGTGTTGTTAATTTTAGTTTGGAATTGATAAATTAGGTTTAAATATGTGTTTGAATTGATAAATTGATAAATTATGTTTGAATGTGAGTTTGAATTAAATTGATTGTGCATTGTTATTTTTGGGTTTGAATTGATAAAATATGTTTAAATTTAGTCATGAATTGATTAATTGATTGTAGTATTTGTGTTTTTATTTATAGGAATTAGAAATATAGATAAGTTTATTACTAAAACAAAGCGGAATACTTTATCAAATCCCGAACCATCATCAACTAGTAATGAAACCCCTATTGATGAAGGTAGTGAAAAAAGAGCCCGCATGAACCTATGTTTTAAATGAAATTGTTGTTTCGATTAATTTAATTGTCTTTTTTATTGAATTGAATTAAATTCATTCAGGTTTGTCGGTCGATCGGAAATTTTGGTTCGCCGGCCGGAAATTTTTCTTAACCGGCCGGAAATTTTTCGAACCAAATTTCGCCCCCCCAGCATACTCACCCTGGCACCGCCACTGCTAGCTAGTAGTTCCATATATATCTCTCTTCATCAACATAGCCATGCAAGTAAGCATTGTTAATATCCAGTGGATGGATAAGCAACTCTCAGTTGCAGCTACAAAAATGAAATTTCTTGCAGTAACTATCTTAGTTTATGGTTACAGGTGAAATCCACTCTAAATTTTTTTTTATCATACCCCTTGTAACAAGTTGCTTTAAATATCTCCGTACTTCTCATATGCTTTTTATATATAATTAAAAACCCACCAGAAGGAAGTATTTTGTTTTCCTAAAAAATTGGTTGAAATTTAAGTCTTGGCTATTTGTCTTTTTTAGTTACTTGGGCCAAATTTGAAAACCATGCTTTGATGTGACATTGACAGGCACATTATTTTACACCCTCAAACGGTCAACTAACCTTGACTATTGAAAATTGGTAAATTGAAAAATATGAGGATAAAATTGAACATTATAGAAGGTCATGGGTTAAACTGATACATCGTGATAAGTTTGATTTGACCCACTTTGATACCGCGCCTCTTATTGGGCAGTTGGATAAGATACAACTGCAGATAACAGAGAGGATGATGAAGGTTTCCTGCTCCCTTCTCTCCACTCCTCTTCCCACTTCAATTCCCACGTGCAGAGCTCCTCCCTCTATTTACTGTGCATTTCATTTCAATTTCTCTTCCTTCAATTGTCTCCCGAAGCTGAAACCATTGTGTTCGTACACCAATGACGAAACGGACCAGAGGAAGGCAAACAAAAACACGATTACGATTAGGAATGGAGACTCTGCAGTTTCTTCGACTTTCAGTGTCACAGAGCCTTCTGATGATTTCATTGTTGTCAATTTCTATCGCTTTGTCTTTATCAAAGATCCACGCGATGAAGTTTCCAAGCACCTCTCCTTCTTGAAGGTTTTGTTTCAATCAATTTTATGTCAATGTCGCTATTGATTTTGCTATCAGTCGGCTTTTTATGCTTAGTTACATTCTCTGAATCTGTATACAATTCCTTGAATTTATAATTTTTATGTTAAGCTGTTTGTTTTCATAAATAATCCAATGATTTGCTTAATATTGGTGGAGAAGTATGAAATGACATATTACTTCACAACTTAGTCACTTTCTTATTCTTTTCTACGTATTATTTCATCAGGATCTTGACATACATGGTCGGATTTATGTCAATGAACAAGGGATTAACGCTCAGGTATTGTTCTTTAAGCTATTAGTTTCTCTGATCAGTGTATTATATTTAATCGAATAACTTATTTTGTTCTATTGGTTGTTCTGTTGTTTGCTTCATAAACCGTGTTTTCTTAATCCCTGATAAGTGAAAGATCCATAATGACAACTTGTATCTTAGTATTTATGTATATGATGTTTAATCGTTGTGATAGAATAATTAAAGATTTGCTGGGATGTGTTCTTTCCACCAACCCGTAATCCTTTTTAGATATATCCTCTTTAAAAAAGATGAAATATTTTGACTAGGTAAAATATAGAGAAATACATGTCCAATCATCTATGACTAATCAAATGTATTTTACATAAATTGGAAAAATATAAGAAGCTAAGCACCTGTGAGTGTCAACAGGGTGAGCTGTGATTATGTTAATGACCATCAATAGAAATATAATTTGTTTAAGTGCTGCCGCATATGAAACATTTTCAAGAAATTGTGGATGTTGCATGAATTCAGCATTGGAGTCAGTTAATCAAACCTATTAGGAGTGGTGGTCAGTTAGCCTTGGTTTGTGCAAGTGAAGAAACAAATATATTAATTCTGTCTTATAAGAAAAATGAGCATAAGGATTTGTAATTTTATATATAGCGGAAAATCAAAGTATATTTTCTTTTTGATCATGAACTAGTAAGTGATGGACGGTAAGTCTTGAATTTTGTTCCAGTATATGAGAATCTATATTACTCTGTTTAGTATGCTATCCTTTTCTTTCTGCATTTTTTATTTCTTTTGATGGGCTAGCTTATTTGTCTTGTATCGTGATGGTGGAATAATTTGGTGTTATTACCTATTGTATCAATTCTATCCAGTGAATCTGGTTTAGCTTTCTCCACTTGCCCTATTATGCATCTAACCTTCCTTCCTTGACTGGTCAAAGATGCGGGAATTTGAATATTGGCACATTCCTGTTTTATGGTTAATTTTGAATTGCCCCTAATTCCTTGACCATGTTCTTAGTACCATTTTGAAGATATGTTCCCACTTCCTGAAAAAATGGTTGATTAATACTCCTTACTCATACTTCTTGAAAGCTTTTATATATTTAAATAAAGCCTCAATAAAGTGACTAGTGCCCGATCCATCAATATAACGGGGGCTAGCTGTTGCTTAGTGTTGAGGATTTGTTACCGTGAAATTAGTTCAGTGTTAAACCTTTTTATATGATAACATAACAATATGGCTAACTAAGAGGCCAAGTGTCAACATGGGTTTAAGAAATCAAAAATAGAACTTTGTCAGCGAATCTTGTTAAATCAAAAACCTTTTTCACTATAGAATTCCCACTAGTACCCATGGATCTATTGATGGACATGACTCTCGCTTATGACTAAAACTTTGCTTTTCTAAGGAGACGTACTGTTATTTGAACATGTTTTACTTGGAAGTTCGTATGAGTCAGAAGAAAGTAATTTATGTGTCCTGAAAAGCTTAGAGTTATTAATGTCTTAATGTCACTTTCTATTGTTCTCCTTCATTGTGCAGTACAGTGGACCATCAAAACATGCTCTTGCATATGTTGAGTGGTTAAAAGAAGATTCTAGATTTTCAGATATACTGGTTCAGATAGCTCCAGCATTTAATGGACATGCCTTCCCAAGATTAAAGCTGCGTTATAAGCGGTCTCTAGTACAGGCAAGAATTGATCTATGCTTTTTGTATGCCATTTTGTCACAATGTGAGTTGTTTCCTTTATTGACATTAATTAATTAATACTGCAATCGACATTTTCTGCTCTCATATGATGTTATTTTTTCCATTATTTTTCTTAGAATGAACAATCAAAGGCCCTTGGACTATTAAGTGTACTATTTGATTCCTTTTTTATTTGGCCTAATACATTCTTACCCCTTGAACTTGGCCCAAAGGGCCTACTACCCCCCGGAACTTACAAAGTATCCAATTGCCCTCCTAAACTTTGAAAAACCAACCCAATTTGCCCTCTAAGTCCCAGTAATCCAGTATTTGTCACACACGCGCTTTGAAAAGTTAAATGTGAGACATCCAATAAATGACTGACACGCGGCAAAAGAAAAGGGGAGGGGGGCACTCTAACTGGACGAACACAAAGTTCAAGGGACACTTGTGATACTAGGGACAAGTTCAGGAGGCTTCAGATGTATTAGGCCTTTTATTTTGATCTATTAATTGAACACAAAGTTCAGGGGACACTTGTGATACTAGGGACAAGTTCAGGAGGCTTTAGATGTATTAGGCTTTTTATTTTGATCTATTAATTGCTTTTACACAAAGTTCAGGGGACACTTGTGATACTAGGGACAAGTTCAGGAGGCTTCAGACGTATTAGGCCTTTTATTTTGATCTATTAATTGCTTTTACATCTTTATTTAGTTTCATTTTGAGTCAAACTTTTTATTGGTAGCTTCAGTAAGAGTTTACCCTATTCAACTTCAATTCGGCTTCCTATCTGCTTGCTGCTTGATTTAATAGGCCAAGGGCACTGATTAATTTTAAGCTCATTTGTATCATTAAAATTACAGTATGTGTTAACAACAAGGATGCTTACAGTTTGAGGCCTATTTTATAAATATTTAGTCAGTTTCATCTGAATAGATAGGGCATTCTATTTTTCCATTTAGTCCCGAATTTAAAGTTCTTAAGAAGGAAGAAATAAGTTGCTGCGATCAAGCAAACTTTATTCAAGTATTCTGTTTCCCATTTTGAGTTTTTATTGGAAAAATTTTTCTATTTTCCAACTAATAATTTTCAAAATTTTTCCCTATTTGTATTATGTATTTTTTGAATTTGATATATATATATTTTCTTTTACATGTATAATTATCTGAATATTATCTCTTTTGTCAGTTGGAAGGAGGAATTTCACAACTCCCTCTATTGGACCCTTCAATGAGAGCAACACCTCTTGCACCATTTGAATGGAGAAAAAGGCTGGAAGCAGCACGAGAAATTGATGGGAGGCCAAATTCAAATATTGGTTCGAATTATGTTATATTGGATGTAAGAAACGGTACATATTTTTTGCTGTTGAAGTCCTTTCTTGCTTGGATCCTCATGGATGATATACTTTTTGTTTCCCCCCATTTCTTCTGACTGTTTTAGATTTCAAATCATATGTCTTTATTGAATGGATTAGAATTTTGCAGAATGGGCCATTGGGTTCGAACTTGGAAGATTTAAGGCTTTATGTTACTAATATTTCACCTTGAATTACTAAACTAAATACATGGCGTTTACATCATGCTAGGGTCTCTGAGATGTGAAGTGACTTCATGTCCTCAATCACTTTAGCCTAGAGTTGCACTTGAGCTGAGAATTAGTGACTTGTTTTGAGCTCAACCCACATTTCAAATAAAACATTATATGTATGTTATTTCAGAATGCTAACAGCTTTTCTCAACTAGCTTCTTTTTATTTTATGTAGATTTAGTTCTATGTTGTTGTCATAATTTGGAGGTCTTCCCCTTTCAGTCTCAGTTTGAATTTTTTAGTACTTCCCATTCTCTCATTTAAACTAAGTGCTTTACATAGCATGTATTAATTCCTTTTCTGTAAATTAAAAAACAGCATTTAATGCCCATAATGTAATGATTGAATGGAAATGCTGTTGTTCCTTTAACCAGGCTATGAATGGGATATTGGTCATTTCATTGGGGCCCAACGACCTGATACAGACTGCTTCAGAAGCACCTCAAGTGGGCTATCCCAAAAAGAGGTATTCCAAGTTTATTAGAATGCAAATTATGACAGCAGAAATGGAATAATTGATGAACAGTTGATCCTGAATCTTAATTTCCAATTTGGTTCCTATATGCAGCTCTTGTTTAGAGTGTTAATTCTTTAGAATAAAATGAATTGATCTTAATTTGGAATTATTTCTGCTTACTTTGTGGTGACCAATGATACAGAAATACAATGCTTTGAGTTATTTCGTCGTAGGCTGCCTATTTTTGTATTTTTCTTTTATTCGTTTTCCTTGAGGGCATTATTTCCCAAATTAGTAGAGGGCAGAGCCTGAGCCTCAGCTATGGGAAAGAGCACATCTCACTTCGTTCACCACTGGTCTTCCTTAATCCTGAAAGTTCTTTTTCCTGAAATTTACTCCAAGAATTGTCAAAGAAATGCTTTTCTAATGCCAATCACTTAAAGTGATTGATCCATATGCTGGTCTCCTTATGGCTAACTCTTAATGCTGATTTTCCAATTTCAAATTTTGTTATAAGTTACCAGATCGGAACAGCTTGTAGGGTTTTTTTTTTTTTTTTTTTGGACAAATTAAATGATAGGTAAGGGATAGAAGTTAATGTGCACTGCTGAGGCAGTGAGGCTAACTATTGGCATCTGAAATCAGTAATGATTTGCTGATATCCTTCACTCTATATGAAGAACTTTAACTGCTAGAATTTGTATTGATTGCAATATCAGAATCAGTAAATAATGAACACTGAAAGGATTGTTGTGATCCATATACTTCTTGTAACTTTGATACCTGGGCTCCCAAAGAAAGGAAAAAAAAATGACTCAATAATATCATAATCCAACAAGGACCCATAAAAGTTCAAATATAAATAGGCTCCTAAAAGTATGAAACTAGCATATTCAGCAAAGCTATAAGGTACAAAAATACTTGTTGGAGGTAAAGTTATGTGATTGGACTGGCAAAAGTTATTTCTATGGACTATGGATACTGAATTGCTATGCCAAAGAAATCCTATTCCAGTCTTTGGTCCATTCTCCTCTATTGCACCATCTATGTGAAACTGAAATTGATCATGGGATGATGTTGAGAATCTGCCTAATGTTACCTTAGCACTGGACAAAGAATCAGAAGAAAACTAGGAACAAACAGAATGAGAAAATAATGTGCTGATTAAATCCAATCTAAGAGTCTAATATTCTTTACTATACATATAAGAGCTTTTTTTTATTCAGTTTTTTCACTGAAAAAATCCAGAGGTTATGCTTTCTGGTATGGTCTCAAGTCAGTGATTGCTTGATGGGTTGATTTGTAGTGACATTTTAATCCAAAATAGGCCTGTGTTTCAAATTCCTACCTTAGAACCTATGTTTTCTGTTGAATTGGGCTCATTAAGAAATAAGCTCAGATCTCACGAATTATTTTGAGAAAATATGAACTTAACTGTTGTTCTCCTTCAGACTGCATTACATAAATAATCAATATATAACTGCCTGTAACTGTCAAAGGGCAGTGGGACTTGATTCCAACCGCAAGCCCCACAGAAAGCACACAAGAAAATGGAAAATTTCAACTATAACATGCTCAAATCACAAACAATTAATTACCGGCCCTAGGCTGTTTCTTGCAGCCTTGAGTGTAACATTCGTGTACTTGTTGAGGCTTTAGGATAACACTTCCATGGCTTTTGTAATGCAAGTTAAGCTTTTTTCTATATATGTTCAGGTCATTGCTTCAGATCCTTTAGCAAATGCTGATAAAGACAGCACGCATATATTTATGTATTGCACTGGAGGCATTCGCTGTGATGTATATTCTGCGATTCTGAGGTATCAATTTTTTTGCCATAGTTACCCTGTTCACTTTTCTTTTCTTTAAATACTGTTCTTAAATTTTGCTTGTGGTAATTTGGAACCAGCACCTGGTTTCCAATGTGGCCTAGTCTGCTCATTTATTTGGATTGTGGCAAACATCTGATGCAGTCAGCAAAAACTAGACTTGGAGTTAGTTTGGTATAATCCTTAATTTTTAAAATTCAGATTTTTTCTTCCTGTACCTTTTTTTTTATATATTTTTTATGGTATCTCCTACTTTGTTGCACAGAGTTTGACTGCGATTACGATCTTTTATTACTTAGAAAGCCATTCGCTTGCTGTTCAATATCCACTTAGAATCTTCTAGTGTGGTGAGTGGGATTAGTTTTTCAGGGTTGTATTATCTACATTACAAGAATTTTTTTAGGTTTACTTTTAAGTGTTATGGCCTGAAGGCTGTGATTGAGTTGCAGGAGAATTGGTAATTAAACTACAATATATATCAGGTCTGTCTTTAGATTGTTTGCCTTTGGTGCCTATGCTTGCTAGTTACCAGGTTCACTAGAGAGAACTTCATTTCTCTGAAACTTCTTGATGAAAGGAATTTAACTGTTGTTCCTGAACATTACATTACTTAATTACGCATTACAAAAATAAATGCCGACTCTTAGAGATAATAATAAAAGCTATCAGCGTAAGCTTTTGGGTTAAATGATTCCATGCTTTGTTGCATGAAACATATACTGAAACAGAAACAGAAACAGAAACAAATACCAGAAACCGATATTTGTAAAAAATTTAGGACATGGAAACATGTAAAAAATAAAAAAATATATATATAAATAACGATACATTGTTTTTCTTTCTAAAAATATACAATAAATAAACATTGCATACAAGTCACTTAAGGGAGGAAAAAAAAATTTCAATTTACTAAACTCTGAAAAGTGAGTTTCCAATTTTCAGAATTATGGACATGACCTAAAACATTTTGTGCCGATTTTTGAGAGTTTATGATTTCCAAAATGTTTCGGAAACTCGAAAATGTGGAAATGTGTCAAAGTCAAAGTTTTCGTACATGTGTTCCGTGACATGGTATCAAAGCTTCTTAAACCAAGTGGTTGAGGGTCCAAATTCTGGTAGCACCATTTGTTGTTTAAATCTAACACATGATAGAGTGGGTTTGTGTTGTACATGCTTCAAGCCCAATGGGCTTTTGTGTGCCGGTGTGTGCTAGAGATAATAATAAAAAGTCATTCTTGGGCCTTACCGATTAGCTTAAGCTTTTGGGTTAAATGGTTCCATGCTGACAAAACAAGTAACTGCTGCTGCCTGACACAACAAGGCAGTGAAAAGCAAGCCACATGCACAAAACAGTAACGCCACGCCCCAAAAATAAATTAATTACTGAACATCCCTTGAACCAGGCTGTTTGTAAACTTCCAGGGGCTTGGGGTGTATAACATTTACTGCTAATGGAATAAATAAACTTTGAGTTTGAAGGCTTGGTGCCTTCTTTTTCTTCACCTTCTTCTCCTTTGCAGCCACAGTACACTGGTACTTTTCATAACGTCTAAAGTCAAATTTTCTCATCGGAATTTGTGCATACTGTTATTCTTATTTTTCTAATATGACTTTCCTTATATAATTTCCTTCTCTTTTTCTTATCATACAAATTTGTCCTATAATGGAGCATTATTTTTAAGGTTGCTGGAATTGGTGTGACTTAAAATTTTCTTGGATGGATATTTGATGATTTTCATTTAGTTTTTTCATTTTCAGAAAAACTTTAACATATTAACAATAAAAAGGCGAGGGTCCTGGGACTGAATCCCAGGACCTCATCCCCGTTCCCCCAACCATTGCAATAAAAAATAGATAAAATTAATTAATAAATTTAACAAAAATATAGCAAGAGAAAAGTAGCAATTATGAAGAAGAATTTCAATAGTTTATGTGGTCGATGAAACTTCAGGAGGTGTAATTTATATATTTGAGAGAGTTTGTTTAAGTACTTCATCCAAACTTGTGTCACTTGGCATTCTGTTTGAACACTTAAGGGTTACATTTTATTTTCTCTATGCTTATCTTCTCTTCTTGTTCATGTTTTTAATTTCAAGCTGCTAATTCTGCTTGGCAGAGAAGAGGGTTTTCAGAATTTGTACACCTTGGCAGGAGGTGTTTCTCATTATCTCAATACAGAAGGCCCGAAAGAATGGGTTGGAAATTTGTTTGTCTTTGACGATCGTCTCTCTGTTCCGCCTTCAGATTTCAACCCTGATGCTACGAAAATAATGAGTAAAACTCAACCAATGTCCAAGAAATATTCTTTTGCTAATTGTTACATATGTGGGTCACATGTCCATGAGTTGAGGCATCGAAACTGTGCAAATATAGATTGCAACTTGCTTTTCCTGTAAGTTTCTCTTCTTTTATCTTTAATTTTATGCTATTCTTTTCCTTCTTGAATTTATCCCTAAGGTGTTTAGCATTATTTCTTTTTTTCCTCAATAAATATTTTAATTTGAAACAACAAATTGTTGCTATATTCAAAATATGGGATTTAGCTTTGGAACTCGAGATATAATATAGGCAATTAATGAAGCTTTTCTTATATATTATATTCGTGACAATTCCTTGAGACTTTAGTATTTTTTTTGTTTTTCTTTTTAGCTAATTTACATATAGAATACTAGTACTAGCATCTAAGGTCCTAAACGTGTGCTTTAACAGTAGTCAGTATGTTTGAGTCAAGCTACTGAGCTAGTCAAATATACTTTTCAATTACTCAAAATGCATAATGTTGACTAGAATAACTTTTTAGTCTAATTGAGAAAATATTTGTTATCATGATATAGTTGAAAACAATAATATTTGAAGAATCTCTTATCAAATTTAATTGAGCTTATTGGAGTTTGAGCTCTGCAACATTTTTGACAAAGGCCTAGTCAATCTCAAATATTTTAGTTTGCCTATATGCGAGCTTGGCTCCAAATATGAAAGATTATCTAAGTTTCTAAGTTCAAGTTAAGTTTTGAGTTATTCGATCAATTTGAGTTTTAATTATTGTGGTGATTGGACTTGGTTAAACCGTAATGTCCATAGATAAGTTTTTTTTTAATCATTAGTCCTTAACATGTCCTAATGACTAATACTTTGACTAATTCCACAAAAAACCAGGGATGATTACAAAAAGTCCCCTATGTCTGATTGTCTCTACTGTTTCAAATTTAGCAGATTGGTTCCTTTCAGTTAAGTTCTATATACTATAGTCCTTGATTGTAAAGACATAAAATGTCACGATGTTTCAATCCTTTCCCAGAAAGTTTAATTCTTGTGAGTAACATCAGAAGGTACTCTAGTGTGTTGCGCTTCCAGTATTCATGACAACTAACTAGTCTGTGGTAGTAACTATAAACTCAATTTTCTTTCAAATAAAATATTAAAAAGCCTTTATCTGTATATAGTTATCCGATGTATGAATTCATCTCCATTTCACTTAAATAGAAACTAGGCAAACAGCATAGGATAAAATGAACTTGTATGGATTCAGCACCCTCTCAAAGCCGGAAAGTCATTGTAAATAAGAAACAATACAATAGTATAGTAGCCAGAAAACAATAGTAAAGATAGAATTGAGGAAAACCTACAGACCCACCGGAATCTTGAGATTCCATTCTCTGATCAAACGATAGAGCCAAAGCATAAAGACAGAATAGTTATTCACACACAAGAAATGTAATAACCAACTGTTTTTACTAACATAAGGATACCCCTAATACGAGCCAGCTCACCACCCCTAGCTGTAAAAGAGCATAACTAACTTATGACAGCTGTAACAAACCCTTAGAACTCTAGGCCCATTATCTTTATTGCCCAAGGCCTGATCCTTGTTCTGGAATTCCCTACCACGCTCGGACTGGCACTAGAAGTTTCGATAGATCTAAATCCTTAAAAATAAATTTTCACTGGACGTGTCTATCAAGGTACAATCTCTTTTATTACCTTATTTAAAGCCCAAATGTTGGTATGCTGTGATTACATGCAAACATTTTGAAAATGTTGGGTTGTTTTTCTCGCATTGAACAAAAATCAAACTGCTGTGACAGTTCTCAAGGCGTTAGCTTTACTCTTCACACTTGATAAAAGCTGTCATATTGATTGAAAACTGTGAATCTACCTTTTCAGATGCTGTATGGACTGTCTGAAGGATTTTAGAGGATGTTGTTGTCTGGAATGCACAAGTGCTCCTCGACTTAGGCCTCTTCTGCCTGCTAATCAAAGATACAGCAAATGGCACATCTATAGAGAAATTGAAGTGCAAACAAATAGTTGACAGCTTGGTTATCAAGACTGGAAATAGGTAACTACTGATTCACTTACCAGATGTATGATGCTATTATCTCTTCTCATGAGTATTTCTTTTAGACAAACTATGCCAACTTTAACAAATTGTTTCAAGTTTCTCAAACTGGCCAGCAAATAGTCTCCTATTCATTTTGTATACTTTGAGATGAGTTACTTGAGTTCCCCCCATAAATCTGCTTTGTGAAACTGTAAAATCTACGTCACTAACTCTTATCTATCATTATCGCAGTAAAATTTTCTCTACCTAAATGGTGTAAAATTCTTATTATTCAGATAGAAAGTTGTTGGACATACGAGGTGTTAAACTGGTATACTGTCTTTGTTTCTAATATACCTAGAAAATTCTCAAACCTGTTCTAGTTTTATGCTTGTTGAATGGATGTTGATGATGTTGTAGAAGAAGTTAAATTTTATGGATATGAATTGAAACTTATTGGTAGTTTGAGCGGCCTTTGTGCCAAATTAACCTCTATTTTCATTCCGAAAACTTTGATTGAACCTTAAGTGTCCTGAAATGTAAAATAAAGGAATTGCTTAGTGGCCCTTCAAAATATTTATTTCACTTGTTTAAACAGACAAGAGAAAAATAACGTGAAGAGTTACTATTTTCAACAATCATGGTCCATGGATCTAAGATTAATGCTAGTCTGTTATTTTAAAGCAGTGGTTACTTTTTAGATGAAACAACGATAAATGTCTAAATTTCAGGGTTTTTTTTTTTCGAAATCAAACCTATGGAAATTTCATTGTTGTTTCTTTCACAATTAATGTTTTCTTTCGGGAAACAAAGAACTTCAAGTCCTTTTTCCATACCCTGTAGAATTACTATTTCTGTTCATGTGTCCCATTCTTGGAATTGTATTTTCTCTGTACTTGGTTGCTTATAATTTTTCAATTATTAGCTTCTGGAATTTTTCTTGTTGACTTTTGTGCCTACCTTTTATGTCAAGACAAAGAAATTGCTTTGTGGTTTATACAATTATGCTGTGTGTAATGAGTAAAAATCAGTGATAGTTTTATCCAATCTTCCTTTTTATTTTACACTTCCTCTACAAACAAATTCATTTTTTGTAACTTAAAAGGCTACTGCAACTCACTGTAACATCTTAATTGTACAATCTAAAATGGTCAGACATTAATTTGCTATAAAACTCTGTATTGTGTAACAAGTTTTATTTAAGAGTCAGGTTACTATATCTGCAACGATTTGACAAAAACGCTTATTTTTTTTGCAGTCTTTTCAGTTGCTGTGATCCAATACTCTAACATCAACCTTAAATATATCAGAAGTATGAAGAAGGTAGTGAAATTTCGAACTGAAGCCAAATAGGCTCTTTTCATATAATCATTCTACTTTGTGATATCTGTTTCTTGTATTAAATCTAATGCAAGCATAGCCACCCTTTAGAAAGATGCTTCCTTTAATATTACTAGATCTCCTCTTTTTATAACTTGTAATCTATAAATTGGTTTCTGTTTTGCAACATTGGAGTACACATTTGCTATATGATATTTTTTTGTTTTTACAAAAAGTATCAGCATGTCTACCCATTCCTAAGCCAAGGGCAAACCACAGACCTCGAAGATGGTTTACTGTGGAATTTGTTGTATGATATTTGATTGTTGTTCTGAGTTCCCGTTATTGATAGTGTTTTATTTTGAAATATTCTCGAGTAATAAACAAATGGTGTAGTTAATTTTATTCTCTACATTTGATTAGCATATTCCTATTGTTAGTATTGTCAATATATCCCAATGATATGTTTTCTTAACATTGACCATTTCCTGTCATATTTTTGTTCTTCCAGCCCATTGAGAGTTTTTGAGAAGTTGTGTTCTGCAAAGGTGGAGAAGTTTGGCTCAGAGGTAGGCCATTTTTTTTTTTCGGATTAGAAGATAAATAATATAAATACATGTTTCAGTGGAAACTTTTCCATTTTGGTAATATACCTTCTGAACCACCTACTCTAAACTAGAAGGCATGTTCTTTAGGTTGCATAGAGATTATTTGTAGGAAGTCTTAGTGAAGCAATCTAATTTGGATGCTTAGGACTTTCATTGCTAGGAGATTGCCATAGATTCTGCTTAACAGTAAAATTTTGTGTACTTCATCGGAAGGGATGATGTTGACTGTTTGTATAAATCCGATTATTGTGTTTCAAAATTGTAGGTCTAACACCATTTCAAAAAGGCACCTCAAATAGGTAGGATTAGGTCACTTTAACCAATGGCATGTAAAGATATCTTATTACACTCCTCGCTCTGAAGGTTGGACATTTGAAGCGTGTCATTGAGCTTAACGTAAATAGCCGCACAAGAGATATTAAGTTAGTAAGTTCTCTGCAAAAATTTGGAAGACAGTAGTTCGTAGGTTCCATCTCAAAGTCCCTCAATAGACAAGCCTTCAATGGAACAACACAGCTCAAACTGAAGATCTTGTTCTCTTTGAGGTTAGCTCATTAGATATATTATTCGAAGGGAAAAAAAATAGCATACCATTTGCAATTGGAATATAATTTTTCAGCAATGGCAAAATATATATCTTTGAGTTACTTAGAGATTGTTAATGTTATTAGTAATTTATATATAATAAACCTCCAAATGTACGAGCTCAAAAAAAAAAAAAAACCCTCCAAATGTACATAAATAATAGTAGTTGAATTGTCAAGCTATAATTAAAACTAATCTTCATGTCTCCTCTCCAATCTAATTTGAAAACCATTAACTAAACGAGCAGAAGGAAAGAATGATAATTTGTCCTCTTTAAGTTGAGTCCACCTGATGTTAAATAATGATTAAAAAAGAAAAAGATTTATATTTGTTAATAAACAAATGAATCAACATTATGTAATTTCAATAATGGAGGTAAAATTATATAAATTTCCATGCTCAAAAGCTGTATAGAAGAAAAATCATCACCTGTATGTTGTTACAAAGTAGTGGAGAAATAGAGAAATTTGAAGTCTTGCTAATTCTGCTCCTGGACAAAATCGAGCACCTCCACCAAATGGAGTATATACCATACTATTTCTCCAATTTCTCTTCTCCTACAATAATTCATGATTAATATATTTTAAATATAAATTACGGCTATTTTTATATATATACTAAAATTCACTTGTACAAGAAACAAAATTTGAAAAATAAAAATACAAATAAAAAGGAAAAGGAAAAAATACCTGGTATTCTGAATCCAACCATCTCCATGGGTGAAAAGTTTGAGCTTCTTTATATAAATTTTCATCCAGATGAACAGCCGAAAGAAATGGAACCACAAGGCATCCTTTGGGAATTATATAATCTGCCAAGAATTATACTTGCTATTTTGTTAGTTGTTATGCATTAAATTTCTATATATATATATGATCTACTTTGTTCTTTTTAGTCTTCAAATTTTACGTAATTGTGTGATATTTTAAGCCCTCAACTTTATTTATATTCTATTGAAGTTCTGAAATTCATAATTGAATCTATTGAGCCCAATTTTCTCTCTCTCTCTTTTCATGAACTCTACCACGCACCTTTTATGGTATGTGTTGTTTGTATTACGAAACCATTTTCAACTGGATCAAACAGTTAACTCATCTAGAGGGCAAAAGGCTCAATTGTAGTCCAGTTAGATATAGTCTCGTATAAAATAGGGGTCAAAAGGGCAATTCTGAAATAACAGAGATTAAAGGGGTGATTGAGTTCTAAGACAGGGACTGAAAAGGTCATTTCTCTATGGCTTTTTGTCAGCTCAGTGACAGTTTTTGTTAATAGTGTACACATTGTTTGTGTAAAAAAGGGATATGCATAAGTTTCAATTATAAACTTCAGAAACTTAATAGAATGAAGGTTGCAATAGAGACTCTCGTAAGTACAAACACCTTGATTATTAGGGGTTTAATTTTGCCAATAATCAAAGGATTTTATTGAAATATTACTTCGAATATAACAAAATTCATCTTAAAACATAAGAAGAAATTATTATGTATAAAAGGTACCTTGGTATATTACATCTTCTGTTGCCTCCCTCATTAACCAAATTGCAATTCCCCCAATTCGAAGTGTTTCATCTATAACCTTCATTGGTAATAAATATTCAATCTCAGAGTTAATTGATGTAATAAATAATGAGTGTGTGTGTGTGCATATATTAGTACAAGATTGAAACCTTATATTTGAATTTAAAAAATTTAATAGTTGCCTGATTAGTACATAACTTTTTATCAACTTTTGGGTCTAATAAGAAAAATTTGCATGATTTCTTTTTTCATGTTAAGTTTTTAATGTGAATTATGATAATGATGCGAGGGTTTTAATAAAGAAAATAACTGTAACATGAGAGTTTAATAAAATTACGAAACATGAAATATAATACTCATTTAAGGATAGAGGATTTGAAATTGATGATAATTTCAAAGATAAAGGTTTAATTGCGATTTAATTTTCCCGAAGGTTCGTTTTCACCCTATTTATCCTAACTCGGTTTTACATTTTTTCAAGTCTATATGGACAAATTTCCATTTGATCAGTAATATGCAATGAATTTACTGATATTTTTTTAATTGCAAAAATAAACTAAGAAACATATTTTTCTTTTAAACAATTCGTAAGAGGTGGCTGGGATTTCTTACTCATAGTTTCCTCGCAGTTAAACTTGTGAATTGGACCAAGTCTAATTGATAAACTAGGAAACACATGATAAAATAAAATTGCAACTTTAAAAAACAGTACAAACTGGTCTAAAAGCATTAGCATAAGCTTTGACCTTTTAACCCAAAGAAACATACAAAAAATTTTACAACTTACACATTGAGTGAAGGGCATTGCTTTATAGTCTTGCCAAGTAAGCAATCCTTTAACAGAGCGCTTTCTCATATTTTCATGTTCGTCCTGTTGAATTGCTACAATAGTTACATAATTACATATAATAATATTATTTATTATTGAAATATAGAAAAGTAAAATAATTAAGAAGGAATACCAGTAATTGTTGCAAGGCAGAGGGAGAGTGAGTGAGGAAATAAAGAGAAAGAAGCATAGTTTTAGAAGTGGTTTCATTTCCAGCAAAGAGAAGATTAATAATGAAATCTGAAATTGCTTCTTCATCTAAGCTTTCTTCCTTCAATATTCTTCCCACAAATCCTTTTCCTTCACTTTCACTTTCTTTACTTCTCTCTATTGTCTTCTTTATCTTCCTTATAATTTTCTCCCTTGCCTATCAAAATTCAATAATAATAATAATGAAAAAGTGATTCCCCTTTTATAAACATATTTAGAAAACTACTTTTTTTTAAAAAAAAAAAAATATTGAAAAAAACTAAATTTAAAATAACAGTTTTAATCATGTTGTATTTTTTAGGTAAAGTTAAAACTTCTATCAAGCATAATGTCCAAGAATTGATAACTTTTTAACCCAAATAAGAAAAGATCATATGATCCAAAGGAAGAAAAGGTTATCATTAAAGCCCAAATCCACAAATTTTATAAATTTAAAACTGGACCGATTAATATATATATAGAAAAAGAAATGTGCATGTGTTGTACAAAATGTAGATACCTTGAAGGCAGTGTAATAAGTGAAACCAGGAAAATTGATAGGAAAGGATAAACATCCATCAACAAAGTTTGAAAATAATTCTGCCATCTCATTCACTTCTGTCTCTGTTGTTACTCCCAATAGCTCATCTACCATTAGATTTATTGCCACCTGCACTATATGCATGTTTTAAATTCACCAACTTGTATGCTACTCATTCTTCAATTTGTATCGCAAAACACATTTTAAATTTTTATGAATTTTCCAATTCATCCATTTAACAATTTTTTTCAATATATTAAATATATGATTTTTCAGTTTTGATAGTTTTAACTCCAAACTTGACACACTTGTCTCATATAAGATGCAGTATCTGTTAACTGGACGTGTAACACAATTTTAACGGATACATGAGATACTTAATTGGAGATATGGTTTACATGTGTAGCTATGACACATTTGCAGAGGAAATATGATTTAGATTGCTCCAGTAAATTGTAGAGTCTTCTACTTTTCACAAGAATTGTATCCGTATGCTAGTTAACAGTTACTGCAACCCATGCAAAATAAATTTGTCAAATTGAGGGTAATACTCATATATCAAAACAGAAAGACGGAATATTTAATATGTTGAAAAAAATTAATTAGAGAACCAATTATGATATCCGTAAAAGTTGATTTCCAAAAGTTTTCCCAAAAAGAAAAAGAAAACTTGCCTTCCTACAAACATCTTGGAGGAGAATGACTTGATTGGTGTGAAAGTTGCTCAAAGTATGAAGAATAACAGATTGAATGTGTTGAAGGAAATGAAGGTTTTGGAGTTTATCTAAACGCATAAGATTAGAAGCAATTCCATGGAGTTTCCTCTGTAGATCTCCTTCAACTGTAATTACTCCATTTTTACCAACTAATTCCCTAAATGCTTTTGGATAACTTGATTTAAATATTTTCCCTTCATTCTTCATTATATATCTATTTAAAACTGGGTCTACTGATACTACTGCCCATTTCCCTAACAATCTGCATCTGAATATCTTCCCATACCTGCCCCTCCACAAAACAAACTTTAATTAATTACATATAATTTACATTATATAGAGATATTTTAAATTTTATCATAAGCTATAATTTCAATACGAACCAAAAAAATTCCTCATAATCTCTACCACAATAAATCCAAAATTTGTTAGCTTTGTTATAATAACTATAAGCAGCAATAAAGTTATGGCAATAAATTTGTGACTATATGTATTTGTAATAAAAATATATATAATTTTTCTGCTAAATGGATTTTTTCTAACGATTTTTGAATTGCTACTAAACAAACTTTTTAACAACTAAAAACTGGCAAATCTAACGTTTGTTGTAATATGTTTAATAATTTTTTTTTTATTCATAAAGACTGTAACTTGTAAATTTTGCAAATTTAATTAAAAGATTTGTTTATTTTATCACTCACCTAATCGCTTGGTGATGAACAAACTGAGGAGGATTAGAACTTGCAACAGCTTTGTACCAGTTGATGCTATCACCAATTAATGGCCAACCTCTTCTTCCTGGTGGTAATCTGTATCTTGTTCTTCTTATAAGATTGGTGAATTTCAAAAGAAAAACAATTAATAATAACGGTGGGATCATAATTGTCCATATAATTATTGAAGAAATAGCCATTTTTTTTTTCTAATTAGAATGAAAGAAAGAACAAGTGGAGAGAGAGATCAAATTTGCCAGAATTGTGTATCATCTTCATCTATCTATAGTAACCCATAATAAGTCAAATCAAATCAAACAAAAATAAAGAATCACATGTTCCTTCACACTGCCCGAAACACTTTAATGATAATAATAATAATAATAATGGGAGTTGTATTGTATATATGCTTACATATTATCTTTGACCCAACTTTTTTTTAATAGGATTAAGATACTAAATTTTATGCTCCACACGTATTTGAGTATACATTTATTGTTTTGTTGTTCTTTCAACTTGATTTGGCGTTTTTACCTTTGAATTCTTACATTTTAGTCTTGTTTGATCAGTTGCTCTACTTATTTTTCTATTTACATTATAATTTATAATTTCGATAACGTTATATTTTAAATTGCATCAAACATTTATATTGGACCAAATTTTATGTATATTAAAAAAATAGGCCAAATGTTCTCAAGTGAAATGGGTCATGAGCTAAATGTACTCAAATGCAGTAAGTGAATGCCAAATATACTAAATTGGTATACAAGATAAGATAAAAAAAAGATGTTTTTGTCATAGTATGGCTCATCAACTTACTATTTCTAATTTGGTCGAATGGTTATAGAGCTCGTTTAGATACCTAAATTTTAAGTGTTGTTTATTGTTTAATACCAAATAAGAGAAATATAGGTGTTTGGTTATTTGTTGCTTAATAGTTGCTCATGGATTTTTTTTTTTTTTTTTTTTTTTAAAAAAACTGTTGTTTCCATCAACAAATAAAACTTATTTTTCAGGAAAAGCATTTTTTTTATTTTATATCTTAACAACAAAATTTTATCATATTTTTATCAAACACTAATTAGCAAACAACAACCATCAACAGTAAACAATAACAACAAACAACAACAGAACTAAACATATCCTTATTCTTATGTAAAAAATATTCGTATTCATTTTACGATGTTCTATTCAACAGAAAACGTTGCAAACAAATGTTTATTGTTATTTTTTTACATGTTTATTATTTATTAAATTTATTGTTAAATAGAGTACAATCAATCTAGACAAAGAAAACATATAAACTTCAATATCAGAGACAAAAATAAATTCTCCTAAATTCGGTGACGATGGATAAGGCTTTAACAATTTTCCAATATTTTCTAAAACTGTATGTATTATTTAATCGAACCCAAATTTTTTTTATGTTCTTATTATTATGCATTAAATTTATATAAAAATCACACTTATTAATAAAAAGGAAAAAAAATATGTTTTGGGGATTAATCGGGAAAAATATGTGTGGATTGTTTCGAGGCCTTATCGGGGTCAGAGTCGAATCCTCATGGATCGAAGGGTATATCCTCTTTCCCCCATCCCCATTAAGCCTTCGGGGGGAAAAAAACATCCTCATTCCCGCCCCGTAGGGATTGTTATCGGGGATTCCCTGCCCCATCAGGGTCAAGGAAACCCCGTCTTATTTACAACCTCAAGCATAAGAGATAAACCACTCAAACTAACTAAACTACTAAACTAAGAAGTAAATACAGTGATAAGGTTTGTGAACAACTTTTAATACCACTATTTAAGAGAATATTTATAACACTCCAAGTAAATTAGGGCAAAAAACCCTCAAAATAGTTTCAACCTTTCATGTGTCCATGATGAATACTGAAATCTAACAGTTACAAATAAAAAAAATTACTAAAGATGCTCTAGAAATATCTCCTAGCTCCAACCAATCAACAAAAAGCTCTAAATCATCTTGGCTAAGTCTTTCCAGAATTAGTAAGTTGATACTGGAATCTTTTTCTAATTATGTTTCCACTTGCAAATTGTGCTAGTGAATTTAACTTGTGCCTGGGTACAGTCAGGGATATCTCCAAGAATTTCCAAAAACAGCAAAAAGAAAAAAGTCTAACAAGTAATTAGTAATAATTACTATCATTTTAAGGTAATTATGAAAATTATTCAAATTAGCACAAATTACTAGATAAAATATCAAGATATTTTTTCTCATCACATCTCATAACTCATTCATGAGAATATTATTATCATTTATACTGACCCAGTTTTATTACCACTATCCTTTAACAGTGTTAGTAATAAATCATGCACAAATAATGAATTGCTTAATAATAAAACGAAGACCAATATCCTCAAATATTTATTCATTCAACATAAATAAATAATAATCATCCAATAATTACTGTTAGAATACAAAACAAATTCATTTTCTAAGACCCAAAAACCTTGAACTAGCTCAAAAGTTCAAATAGAGAAACTAATTCTCTAAACATAATCCCTATTGACCGAGAATGTCCTTGTGACATTCCTCCATAGATCTCTTGCGGCAAACAAATGACGTCATTTGTACCCCGGTACAATTAATTTTTTTCGGATCTCAGGGTCATGCAAGACAGGCTTTGGCGAGCAATGACCCTTTCAAAGCTCAATCGATTAAGGAACTTGACCACAGACTTTTTATAACTCATTTTTCCTTTAGTCCAACTAGTGATCAGTAAGCGTATTAACACTTGTGATAGGAAGGACTGCTTCAACACTTTAAAGAGAAGTTCATCATTGTTGTTGTATTGCGACTTCCTGCCCAAATGCACTCTAGCATTTTCTTTTGCATGATGTTAATATGAGAAACAATTTTCTCCGCATCATCCAATCAAGCAACACAACTCATTTTACAATTAATAATTTTACGTACTAGTTTTTGCCCCCTTGCCAACTGATGGGAAAAGGAGCAACCAGTGAAACTCGAATAGATTTCAAAACCTTAACACATTTACAATAATAGTGAAAAAAAAAATTAAAAGTTAGTGTACTCATACACATCCTTTAATAATTAAAAAAAAATTCGACTTATTCAAGTTGCATCAAATTACTCAACTGATTTTTTGGAACTTTCTATTGATTTTCTGGGATTTTTAAAAAGAGAGAAAATAATTTTAAATTAAATTGGAAGCAAAAATACCAAATTAAATTTTCTATTCTCCCAAAAATTACATAAAATTCACCAAAAAATCATAAAAATTAAAAAAATATGTTCTAAAAAAATCGGTAGCAAAAAGCTATAGGGAAGAGGCCGTATGCGCCAGCATATGCTGCTAAAGGCATTTGGCGCGTATATTCCAAGCACGGCACACGTCGCTTTCACGGTCAATTTGGGCTCCTAGATTCTGTTTGTCCTAGTGTTTTTGGGGTCTCTAGTCATGGTGGTAGGGTCTATTTGTCCATGTTACAATCGAAAAATTGAGTTTGTAGTTCAAACTCCCACTGATGAGACTGAAACTCGTTGCAATCCAAATCAGAAAATTTTTTATTCAAAAATCAGTGTTTTTCAATGCAAATCATTCCTGTTTTCACAAAAATTGTCTGAAAAACACAAGAATCAAGCCACCAAAGATAATTTTTCACAGAAATAATTATCTAGCATGTAAAAATACATCACATATGTACCAATCGGATATAAAAAATGATATATCGGCTTTGATACCAATGTTGGAAATACAACAAATGTAGATCCAAGATAAAAGAATCAGGTTGTCTCTTGTAATACATATTCCACTGGATGATTATAGCGGAAATGACAACTAACCATGATCATGCATCACTAGTCGTGTGTGTATGCTACACTGACATATTCCGGAGGAAGCACGACCAAGCCATGAACTAAAGCGACTAAAGAGGATTTGGGAAGCAAGAGCTTTCTTTTGTTTTATGTATTAAATCTCTACATAAAATAGAACATAATGCTCTATTTATACCAGCTCGCGGGACCTCAAATCAATTGACTAGCTGAGATAGATGAGTTTCATAAAGATGTTTCTTTCTTATAAAAGGTAGGCCTGTACTGATGTGGGCAGCCCATATCCAATAAAACCAACATTGCCATTTGTTAATTTAAATAGGCTTAGAGGTACACTAGAGGAGAGGTGAATAGTGTATCTACACAAATAAAACTTATTTTTCAGGAAAAGCATTTTTTTTATTTTATATCTTAACAACAAAATCTTATCATATTTTTACTAAACACTAATTAGCAAATAACAACAGAACTAAACATATCCTTATTCTTATGTAAAAAATATTCGTATTCATTTTACGATGTTCTATTCAACAGAAAACGTTGCAAACAAATGTTTATTGTTATTTTTTTACATGTTTATTATTTATTAAATTTATGGTTAAATAGAGTAAAATCAATCTTGAGAAAGAAAACATATCAACTTCAATATCAGAGACAAAAATAAATTGTCCTAAATACGGTGAGGACGAATAAGGCTTTAACAATTTTCCAATATTTTCTAAAACTGTACATATAATTTAATCGAACCCAAATTTTTTTACGTTCTTATTATTATGCATTAAATTTATATAACAATCATATTTATTAATAAAAGGGGAAAAAATATGTTTTGGGGATTAATCGGGGAAAAATATGTGTGGATTGTTTCGAGGCCTTATCGGGGTCGGAGTCGAATCCTTGTGGATCGAAGGGTATATCCTTTTCCCCCCATCCCATTAAGCCTTCGGGGGGAAAAAAATCCTCATTCCCGCCCCGTGGGGATTGTTATTGGGGATTCCCTGTCCCATCAGGGTTAAGGAATCCCCGTCCTATTTACAACCTTAGGCATAAGAGATAAACCACTCAAACTAACTAAACTACTAAACTAAGAAGTAAATACAGTGATAAGGTAGGTGAAGAACTTTTAATACCACTATTTAAGAGAATATTTATAACACTCCAAGCAAATTAGGGCAACAAACCCTCAAAATAGTTTCAACCTTTCATGTGTCCATGATGAATACTAAAATCTAACAGTTACAAATAAAAAAAAAATTACTAATGATGCTCTAGAAATATCTCCTAGGTCCAACCAATCAACAAAAAGCTCTAAATCATCTTGGATAAGTCTTTCCAGAATTTGTAAGTTGATACTGGAATCTTTTTCTAATTAAGGTTCCACTTGCAAATTGTGCCAGTGAATTTAACTTGTGTGTGGGTACAGTCAGGGATTTCTCCAAGAATTTCCAAAAACTGCAACAAGAAAAAAGTCTAACAAGTAATTTGTAATAATTACTATCATTTTAAGGTGTTCTAATTATGAAAATTATTCAAATTAGCACAAATGACTAGATAAAATATCAAGATATTTTTTCTCATCACATCTCATAACTCATTCACGAGAATATTATTATCATTTATAATGACCCAGTTTTATTACCACTATCCTTTAACAGTGTTAGTAATAAATCATGCACAAATAATGAATTGCTTAATAATAAAACGAAAACCAATATCCTCAAATATTTATTCATTCACCATAAATAAATAATAATCATCCAATAATCACTGTTAGAATACAAAACAAATTCATTTTCTAAGACCCAAAAACCTTGAACTAACTCAAAAGTTCAAATAGAGAAACTAATTCTCTAAACATAATCCCTATTGACCGAGAATGTCCTTATGACATTCCTCCATAGATCTCTTGAGGTAAAGAAGTGACCTCATTTGTACCACGGTACAATTATTTATAACACTCCAAGCAAATTAGGGCAACAAAGCCTCAAAATAGTTTCAACCTTTCATGTGTCCATGATGAATACTGAAATCTAACAGTTACAAATAAAAAAAAATTACTAATGATGCTCTAGAAATATCTCCTAGCTCCAACCAATCAACAAAAAGCTCTAAATCATCTTGGATAAGTCTTTCCAGAATTAGTAAGTTGATACTGGAATCTTTTTCTAGTTAAGGTTCCACTTGCAAATTGTGCCAGTGAATTTAACTTGTGTGTGGGTACAGTCAGGGATTTCTCCAAGAATTTCCAAAAACTGCAATAAGAAAAAAGTCTAACAAGTAATTAGTAATAATTACTATCATTTTAAGGTGTTCTAATTATGAAAATTATTCAAATTAGCACAAATTACTAGATAAAATATCAAGATATTTTTTCTCATCACATCTCATAACTCATTCACGAGAATATTATTATCATTTATACTGACCCAGTTTTATTACCACTATCCTTTAACAGTGTTGGTAATAAATCATGCACAAATAATGAATTGCTTAATAATAAAACAAAAACCAATATCCTCAAATATTTATTCATTCATCATAAATAAATAATAATCATCCAATAATCACTGTTAGAATACAAAACAAATTCATTTTCTAAGACCCAAAAACCTTGAACTAACTCAAAAGTTCAAATAGAGAAACTAATTCTCTGAACATAATCCCTATTGACCGAGAATGTCCTTATGACATTCCTCCATAGATCTCTTGCGGTAAAGAAGTGACCTCATTTGTACCACGGTACAATTAATTTCTTTCCAGATCTCAGGGTCATGCAAGACAAGCTTTGGCGAGCAATGACTTTTCAAAGCTCAATCGATTAAGGAACTTGACCACAGACTTTCTATAACTCATTTTTCCTTTAGTCCAACTAGTGATCAGTAAGCGTATTAACACTTGTGATAGGAAGGACTGCTTCAACACTTTAAAGAGAAGTTCATCATCGTTGCTCTATTGAGACTTCCTGCGCAAATGCACTCTAGCATTTTCTTTTGCATGATGTTAATATGAGAAACAATTTTCTCCGCATCATCCAATCGAGCAACACAACTCATTTTACAATTAATAATTTTACGTACTAGTTTTTGCCGCCTTGCCAACTGATGGGAAAAGGAGCAACTAGTGAACTCGAATAGATTTCAAAACCTTAACACATTTACAATAATAGTGAAAAAAAATTAAAAGTTAGTGTACTCATACACATCCTTTAATAATTAAAAAACATTTCGACTTATTCAAGTTGCATCAAATTACTCAACTGATTTTCTGGAACCTTCTATTGATTTTCTGGGATTTTTAAAAAGAGAGAAAATAATTTTAAATTAATTTGGAAGCAAAAATACCAAATTAAATTTTCTGTTCTCCCAAAAATTAAATAAAATTCACCAAAAAATCATAAAAATTAAAAAAATATGCTCTAAAAAAATCGGTAGCAAAAAGCTGTAGGGAAGAGGTCGTATGCGCCAGCATGTGCTGCTAGAGGCATTTGGTGCGTATATCCCAAGCACGGCACACGTCGCTTTCACGGTTGATTTGGGCTCCTGGATTCTGTTTGTCCTAGTGTTTTTGGGGTCTCTAGTCATGGTGGTAGGGTCTATTTGTCCATGTTACAATCGAAAAATTGAGTTTGTAGTTCAAACTCCCACTGATGAGACTGAAACTCATTGCAATCCAAATCAGAAAATTTTTTATTCAAAAATTAGTGTTTTTCAATGCAAATCATTTCTGTGTTCACAAAACATTGTCTGAAAAACACAAGAATCAAGCCACAAAAGATAATTTTTCGCAGAAATAATTATCTAGCTTGTAAAAATACATCACATATGTACCAATAGGATATAAAAAATGATATATCGGCTTTGATACCAACGTTGGAAATACAACAAATGTAGATCCAAGATAAGGGAATCGGGTTGTCTCTTGTAATGCATATTCCACTGTGATGATTACAGCGGAAATGACAACTAACCATGATCATGTATCACTGGTCGTGTATGTATTCTACACTGATATATTCAGGAGGAAGCACGACCAAGCCATGAACTAAAACGACTAAAGAGGATTTGGGAAGCAAGAGCTTTCTTTTGTTTTATGTATTAAATCTCTATATAAAATAGAACATAATGTTCTATTTATACCAGCTCATGGGACCTCAAATCAATTGACTAGCCGAGATAGATGAGTTTCATAAAAGATGTTTCTTTCTTATAAAAGGTAGGCCTGTACTGATGTGGGCGGCCCATATTCAATAAAACCAACATTGCCATTTGTTAGTCCAAATAGGCTTAGAGGTACACTAGAGGGGAGGTAAATAGTGTATCTACCTAATTTAAAATTCTTTCATGAAAACTTTTAATCAAAAACAATTTTGCCCAATAAACAAGTTTTACTTAAAAATGTGGAACAAAGGTATTTGTAAAACTTGTAAATATAACTGCTTTTAAATAACTTAAATAAAATCTCAGAAAGCATGTGACTGCTAAAAATAAATGAGTAAATAGAAATGGCAGTAATTATAGAGAGCAGGGATAGAAATATTGGTGACATTTATACAGGTTTGGACCAAATGTCTTACTCTTGTCCCCAAGTGAACCACTTGAGATTTTCCACCACAATTCTTTTAACGATAAGAATCAAACCAAGTGATTTTTCTTTTGTCCAAGATCGAGACAATCATCCTACTTCTGTCTAGGATTAAGACAAAGATTCTTCTTCAGTCTAGGATCGAGACAACTGGTTTTTTTTTTTTTTTTTTTTTTTTGCAAAAAATAAAAAAATAAAAAAAACTTTTTTACAACAGTTTTTTTTCAGAGATCAATAACCAAACTTTTACAAAACTTTGTTGATGAAACTCTAACTACAAAGCTCCCCCTTACACTAATATCTCTTAGTGTGATTTTACAATTCACTCAAAATATTGGATTTGAATGTTTATGAATTGCTCTCTTTGAAGTTTGTTGGAAAGACTACTTAAGAATGCTTGGATTGCTTTGATTGTATTGTATGCTTTGTAAACTGTCTTCCTCAAGTTGAAATGTTTATAATTGTCTTCTATTTATAGGCATTGGAGAAATGGTTTGGAGAAGATATTCAAATTTTGTTCAGGTATCTGAAACTAGTTGTTGCACAGTATTCAGCCCTTTAAAGTTTTAATTCTGATTTCCTTCAGGTCTCTGAAACTAGTCGTTGCATAGTATTTAGCCCTCTGAAGATTTGTAATGAACATTCTTTAGGTCTCTGAATGTATCCATTATACAGTGTTAAAGTCTCTGAAGATTTGAATTTGACTTCTTCAGGTCTTTGAATGTGACTGTTATACAATGTTCAAGACTCTGCATAGTTGAATTTGACTTCTTTAGATCTCTAAAGATGGCTGTTATACAGTGTTCAGGTCTCTGAAAATTTATAATAGAATAGCTTAATTCTTCAGTCTCCTGAAGCAATGTTTATCTTTTTATTTTAAACATTTTTTCTTCTTTTTATAAAGTTCATCTAATGTCCTTATTGAAAGTCTTCACCTTTATACTTCGTTTACTTAATTAAAAATAAAATCACTTTTATCTTTAATTAATTCTCAAAGAATTATAAAGTTGTTTTCATCAAAACAAGATTTAACTATCTCCCCCTTTTTGATGATGACAATCCTATCATATCTTGAATTTATTGAAGAGATAAAAATTAATTTTCGGAATAAATTGTTCTGCAGCGTGAAATAAGCTCCCTATGAAGTTGTGATCTCCTAATGAATTTTTGAAAAATTTTATTGTAAGAAAGTTTGTCTGCAAAAATAAGATTTAAGGAGATTAGAATATATATATATATAATTTGAAAATTAGTTATCTAAATTTTTCAAAACCTTTCCGATTTTGAAAAATTCTTTTAATAACTAATTTTTACAAAGAATGAGCTTTTGCATGTATGGGCCTCTTTTTAAATAGAAATTAGGGAAATTGTCAGTTTTACGCTCAATAATAACTTTACTTCAAGCCGTACGTTTAACAATTTACTCAATTACTTTTTTTCTTTAAATTCTCTTATTTAATACTTAATACTTATGTTTTTCTTTTTCACGTTTTTTTTCTATGTCTTCACGTTGCCCATCGTGGTCTCCGTGCTCTCTCTGAGTTTAAGGGTTCCTTTTTGCCCATCGTGGTCGTCCCCTCCCCTGTGTCTTCGACGTCCTTGCTGCCGGTACCCGCTGCCCTTCGGTGGTCGTCTTCTCCTTTGTATCTTTCTTCTCTCTTCTGGTTTCGGCGCCTTTGTTGCCGATTTCCTCTCTGCCCACCGTCAATTTTTGGTGTTGGCTGTTACTCTGATTCCGGCGATTATTACTGTTTTTCTATTGTAACGGTCGATCTTGTGAGGCTGATGGATTCAGTAAAGATTGATGAGAAGGAGGAGGTCATTACCGATTTTGATGATGAGGGAAGGCCAGATTCTACCCTGTCCGAGACGCACTGATTGTTGGGGCAATGGATGTCAAACAAGCCACTCAATCTGAGGGGGGTGGCTAAGTCGTTCACAGCGGCTTGGAATACCAGGAAAAGTTTTCAATTGAAGGAGCTGGAAGAAGGTAAATTTTCTTGTGAATTTGAATCAAAGAAAGACAAAGATAGAGTGATAAGAGATAGTCCTTGGCACTTTGAAAGAAACCCGGTTGTGTTAATTAAATTGAATGGGAATGAGCAGATTTCTAAAGTTCTGTTGCAGAAATGTTTGTTTTGGATTAGATTGTGTGAGCTGCCTTTGAATCATAGAGGTGAAAGGGATGTAATGAAAATTGTAGGGAGATTAGGCGAGGTGGTTGAAATAGGTAAGAAGAGTGTCAACATTTTATGCAAATTTGTGCGGGTTCGGGTTGCCCTAAATGTTGAGAAACCGATTACCAGGGGCACAAAAATTCTAAATGCTTAAAACTCAGTGGTTGTTATACCTTTTCGTCATGAACGATTACCCAGTTTTTGTTATTATTGTGGCTTAATTGGGCATATTGCTGATTTGTGTGAAGATGTGCTGGGTAATTTTGAAGAATCTAATTGGCCTTACAGCCCGTTGTTGAAGGCTTCCCCAAACAGGCTAACTAGTGTTACAGTGAATCATCAAGCAAGACATGTATCCCATGTAGAAGAGCACAGTTTACGAGGGCTTAGTGTGAGAAGAAAAATCTTAGTATCTTGTTAATGCTCTACTCTGATACTTGGATTAATTTCAGTTGATTATTAGCTATGCAGTTATCTAGCTCAAATTTTCTGCGGCATAGTGGATCTTCTAGGAGACCTGCATTTCTAGCAGTCATGAAGCAGTACTTGTTGGGAGTGACGCAGAGCCTGCTCGCTCTTGTATGGCAGATGTGAGCCCAGGAGTAAAAATATTTGCCAGACAAAGAAGTTCACCCATTCTATCTTCAGAGCAGAAGCATATATCTGCTAATCGAAGAATCTCAAATATCAGGGATGATTTAGAATCTCTTGGTTATCTTTTTGAACTGTACTTTAGGACTATATTTTGTTGAATTTGATCAGGAATTGGCACCTTTGAAACATGAATAGCTTGCAGAGCCATTTTTTTTATTATTTTTTTAAATTTAATTGGACATTGTTTATACACTTCTTATATAATGTTATATGTTTATACACTTATTATATATTGTTATACACTCTGTATACACCGCTTATACATTGTTATACATTTCTTATGCACTGTTATACACTCTTTATATACTACTTATACATTGTTATACACTTCTTATACACTTCTTATACACTGTTATACATTTCTTATACACTGCTTATACATTGTTATACACTGTTTATACATTGCTTATACATTGGTGTATACTGTTTATACATTGTTTTACACTTCTTATACACTGTATATATATTGTTATACACTGTTTATACACTTCTTATACATTATTATACACTGTTTATACACTTCTTATACACTGTTATACATTGTTTATACACTACTTATACACTTTTATACATTGTTATACACTCTTTATACAGTGCTTATACATTATTATACACTGTTTATACATTGTTATACACTTCTTATACATTGTTATACATTTATATATTGTTATGCATTGTTTATACACTGTTTATATATTGTTTATACACTGTTTTTACACTTCTTATACACTGTTTATACATAGTTTATACATTGTTTATATACTTCTTATACACTATTATACATTGTTATACACTCTTTATACACTGCTTATACATTATTATACACTGTTTACACATTGTTTATACACTTCTTATATAATGTCATACATTGTTATACACTATTTATACACTTCTTCTACATTGCTTATACACCATTTATACACTTCTTATTCATTGTTATACACTGTTATACACTTCTTATACATTGTTATACACTGTTTATACACTTCTTATACACCATTTATACACTTCTTATACATTGTTATACACTGTTTATACACTTTTTATACATTGCTTATACACCATTTATACACTTCTTATACACTGTTTATACATTTATATATTGTTATGCATCGTTTAGACACTGTTTATACATTGTTTATACATAGTTTTTACACTTCTTATACACTATGTATACATTGTTTATACACTTCTTATACAATGTTATACATTGTTATACACTCTTTATACACTGCGTATACATTATGATACATTGTTTATACAGTGTTATACACTTCTTATACATTGTTATACACTGCTTATACATTATTATACGTTGTTTATACATTGTTATATACTTCTTATACATTGTTATACATTTATATATTGTTATGCATTGTTTATACACTGTTTACATATTGTTTATACACTGTTTATACACTATTTTTACACTTCTTATACACTGTTTATACATTATTTATACACTTCTTATACACTGTTATACATTGTTATACACTGTTTATATACTTCTTATACACTGTTAGACATTGTTATACATTGTTATACACTTCTTATATATTATTATACATTGTTTATACATTGTTTATACCCTATTTATACAATGTTTATACACTTCTTATACACTGTTATACACTGTTTATACATTCTTTATACATTGTTTATACACTTCTTATACATTGTTATACACTGTTTATACACTTCTTATATATTATTATATATTGTTTATACATTGTTATACACTGTTTATACACTTCTTATACCTTAAGATACACTATTACATTGATTATACTTTAATTATACCTTAAGATACACTATTGTAGTGATCATACCTTAGTTATTCCTTATTTATACCCTAAGATACATTATTATATTGATTATACCTTACTTATACCTTAATTATACCTTAAGATACACTATTACAGTTATTATATCTTTGTTATACCTTAGTTATACCTTTAGATACAGTATTACAGTGATTATACATTAGTTATACCTTAAGATACATTATTACATTGATTATACATTGTTATACAGTGTTTATACCTTTGTTATACCTTAATTATACCTTAGTTATACCTTAAAATACACTATTACATTGATTATACATTACTTATACCTTAATTATACCTTAAGATACAAAGGTATAATTAGTTATACCTTAGTGGAAAAAATATATCGGAAAAAGTATATACATATGAAGTTTGTTTCGAAGATTGAAAAAAAAACAAAAAAAAACTTTCTAAAGTCGGATGATAAAAAAATAAACGGATTGAGAGATAAATACAAAATTAGATTAAAAATTATAAAAAAAGGAGAGAGAAACGTGGACAAATTGGAGGAGGTATTTTGGAGATTATGATTTTTTGTTTTTGTTGTTTTTTTGGGCAAGAATCACGTAAATGATGAATAAGTTTTTTAGGTATTTTTGAAATTTTGGAAAGTTTTTTATGTATTTATGCAAATTTTTGCTTTATATGTAAAAAAGTTATATGGTGCCAAAAGGTAAGTATTTATGTAAAAAGCCCTAGAAATTATGCCTTAATGAACATTTTGGCCCATCTAAAAAACTTTTAGTAGCATGAAAGAGCCCTTATTGTTAAAAAAATTTCGATAGATTCATATAGCCAGTACTTTGTTCTTGTAAAAGGAATTTTATATATATATATATATATATATATATATATATATATATATATATATATATATATATATATATATCCTTTATAAGAATGAGACCGTAGGCTGTAACCTGGCTAGAAATAGAATTTTGCTCTTCTGAAATGAATGCCATTAAGGGATTTTAAGGCTTATCTTTGCATTTTCACAAAGATTTCTAACACAACCAAATTGTCATACAACATATAAGTGGCTAATAATATTTTATAATGCATCTTATTTCACAAACAGCTATAACTAAACTATGGTTACTTTGTAATAACATAAACCTTTAAATTTGTCAATATACCACATGCCATTTTAGCATACCATATCAGTGAATACATATATTGTTTGTAATTTGCAATTTGTCTAATACACAAACACATTATGTCTGCCATTTCGTGCCATATCATACACAAGTTTTACCATAAATTAATTAAGTATTCAGTAGTTCAACTAGAATACAATGCCAAGACTTTGTGCCTGTCCTACTAAGAAAGAACACATTACATATGAGAGACATTTCAATCGTAAAGTATATTAGCAGCCATTAATGCATACCAGTAGCTATGTATTAAACCATATTAGTGCATCGATAAACCCTTTAACACATATTTAGACCAGCAGACATAGATGCATATATCCATATCAGTAAGATGAATCTATGGTCTATTAGTGAACTCAAACCCTCCCTCCCTGCTAAATTATCATATCATAATACAATATACCTATATATATATATATATATATCGACTCATATATGGCATCACAATTTAATATTTGTCACAGAACCATCATATCAGTATGCACATTATATGCAGCACTCATACTAGTAATAGCATATACAATATCAACAAGCATGCATTCGTGTGCTATCAGTATCAACTATATGTATATACACAGCCACAACAATCATGATAACATATTAGTGGTATAATGTATTTTATTACTCATGCCAACTCTTCATCATATCAGCAAAAATTATTTCAGTCAGTATCAGTAATATCAAATATTTAACCATACTTAGTTGCAAATTTCCATATCAGAGCATAATGTCAGGACAAAATATTCTTATCAGTAATGCAGTTAGCATATGCATATTTATTCCAAGAGCCAATAATTGAAACCATAAAGTAGTACATATCAGTAGCAGTGTAACTCATATATCAATAACTAAATTAAACTAGCATATGTGTCAAAACACTAAAATTCATATCAGTCGTACTTAGCAAAAACACACCTGACTACATTAGCATGACATATTCATACCACCATTTAAAAAAAATCATGCTTGTCTGTTATATCACTTCATTAGCATATTTCAGTACACTAGCAAAGATCAGTGTAAAGAAATATCAGCAAAAAACTACTGCTCATACATATCAGCAAAAACTAAGCAAAAAACTACTGCTCATACATATCAGCACATATTATCACATCAGTGTCCCTGTTAGAATAACAAAGATTCAGAATAAGAAAGATATCATCTCTCCCCTTTGTCATTAGCAAAAGAACCAAGAAAAACGTGAAATATCTTAGGGATGCAATAACTTAATAATTAATATTGTAGTCATAATATGCAAAAGGTACAGCCATAAAAAATAAATAACCTACAAGCATTCACTACCATATTTTGGTCTAAAGAACCAAAATACAATAAAATACTTGTAACCATAGTAGTATAAGTGGAACTGGCAGATAATTAAAATATAAGTACTATTAACAATAATAAAAGAGCATAAAGAGTAGGGGATCTGAGCAGGCTTCCTTCTTCACCATGATAAGAAGTATACTCCAGCAAACCTGGTAGTCAAGGTTGTCCAAAAGTGGAGGGAGCATTAGGCTTTGAATGGTCAGAGCAAAGTTATGAAATCATGAAGTGCATAGAGTCCATTTTCCCTGAAAGTTCTATGACTTCCCCTGTAACCTGAGCAAGTGTTTCTTCCTGATATTGCACCATGTTTATGATTTGGGTCTACATCTGAATGATCTGCATTAGCACATGCTTCAAAGCTTCTAGAACTTGCTTAAAGCTGTTAGTATTCATCATAGTCTGGGCAATCTTGAGTACCTCAACAGTCACTTTGAGGGATGACTGTGAGCGGACGACCTAAAACGTGTTTCGGTGATGTTTTGGGAAAAAGGTAGTGGGTTTATCTTCTTTTAGGAAAAATCGTTTATTTGTTTTGAAATTAATTTTGTAGAAAACGTTTTCCCATTTTATTACTTAAAGACCTCGAAACCTAAATTTCAAGATCAGTGACAAAGTCGCCACTCGGATTAGATCATCTGGGAAATTCCGGTACAACTCCCTATCTAGTGCAGACTACTGTACCTAATCCACAGATTCAGGGTTCGGGCAACTTACCTATTCAACCTTGAGCTTGTATTCAATTTATAATTTATATTACCATATTTATTCAAGTTGTTATCTTTTTCCTACCCAATTTCGTTTATTTTATTAGCCCGTGCTCAAACAAATGACAGAATTAAATTGCGGGAAAATAAATCATACACACATATTATACAAAAGAATAACAGAGGCCATTTATACAACCAAATCGAACAAAAAGAAAAACTCTCGTCCTCGCATTTACAAGCGCCTAAAATAGGCGAGGATCTAATAATTACAAACGCCTAAATAGACGAATTAATCTATTAATTACAGTAAAAATAATAAAAAGGAAAATAAATGCTGCAAAATAGACGGTAAGCACAGTTTATGGCACAACACAGATAGGACTCAAATCAGGACAGAAATGGGATTTTTAGGATAGAGGGGCATACATTTAGGGGGGTAACCGGGTCAACCCAACAGGTCGGACTGGTTAGACTTGGAAAAAGGTTTTGAAATGCCCTATAGATTTTTGTGCTGAAAAACGATTTTAGAAAATTATTTGGCCCAATTTCGTACAAATTTCTATATTTCAGCTGGTCTGTTATTCCGAAACTCGGGGTTTCGTTCGTGCGGGTTTCCTAATTTTTACAAACATCTAGGGTCCGAAAAGCAATGAACATGCCAAAAACAGTCTGAATCCGAAAACAGTATCGCGCAACGACATCCGTATGGGTCGTTCCACGATTCTATCTTTTCCAAGAACTACAGTCGTGCGGCTGTGACTAGAGCCGGGCAGTTGTAATACCAGGCCTCGAAACCGGTTTTCTCATTTTTTGAAAAATCATTATTCTGCTCGTTTTCAATGTTTCCTGATGATTTTATAGGGTTCTGGGGTCCGCTGATGCTGGACAACGGATCTGAATCGGATCAAACGGCCCCGAAATCAGAAAATAAAATCTGGGAAAAACCAAAAATCTAATATCCGTACATACAGAAATCTGAAAACCGAAGCTTAATAATCGTACGAATATTTTAGGCTGAAAAATATCACAACAGAATGCTTAGAAATGGAAAACAAGCTATTTTCGGCCGATCGGGCATTTTCGGGTTTTCGCCCGGGAGGAACAGAGCCGTACAGCTATATCCAGGGTAGCCGGTTTTCCGAAAATTGAGAAAACAGAGAAAAATCACACGGAAAATGCAATGAACACAAGTTTAAGGCCTCTCAGAGTTTACTTTGATGTTGTTCCAGTGTATTGGATATATAGAAACGGATTGAAAATCAAGAATGTGACTTGAATCCTCGAATATTCCGAAATCCCAAAAATGAATCTGAACGAATCTGAAACAAAACCAAAAACGTATACAAACCAATGAGTAATGATTGGGGAGAGTTATAGAACGAATAAGCAACGAGCTTCGGGTTTGAAAATCAAGTTTCCCTTTCCCTCTTTCTCTCTTCTTCTTCTTCCTCACCCTCAGTTTCAGTCTCTGTAACTTTTCTTTTTTATTCTTTTCGCTTACTTTCAGCCGAATCCCTTTTCTCTCCCTTTTAATTGATTTTTAATTTCCTATTTATATCTCATAATCGAAGAAATCATTTCACGAATTAAATGCGCCGTCTTCGATTTTTTCAATTTCAGATTGCTCGTTTCAGGGCAAATTGCTCTGCTTTGCATTCATGATTTTCAATAATTTCTTACAAAGTATTGTGTAATTCACAATATGCTTGAATGACTTTTTTATGAGATAAGGAAGTTAGGATTACCTCATTTTCTACTTCTTTTTATTTTGATGAAGTTTATTCTTGATTATTTGCCATAAAGCAAATTTGAGCATTGTTTTTAGCATCTTCATCATCAGAATCATCACTGTCGCTCCATGTAGCTAACATAGATTTCTTATCTTTTTTGTTGAATTCTGGTTTGGACTTTGGACAAACAATTTTGTAGTGCCCTGGCTTCTTACAGTTGAAGCAAGTGACTTTTGATGATTCTTGCTTTGTCTTAGTGATGTTGTGATTGTTAAAATTTTTCTTTGGCATCTTCTTATCTTTTCTCTATTTCTTTAAGAATTTTTGAAATTTCCTAACCAGAAGTGCTTCCTCTTCATCTAGCTCTTCATCATTGTCATCACTTTCTGATTCACTTTCAGGTGCATCAACTATTTAGGGGCGGCTCCAACATTTTAGAGGCCCTAATTTTTATATTTCTCTTTTTATAAATATAAATTTATTAAGTATAAAATTTAATATTATTTTATAAATATTAATGTCATAATCATATATTAGTTCTCGTGCAATAAACAAAATCAAATAAAAATAGCTAAAGCTAAGAAATTATTTATTTAATTTTGGACTGGAACAAGACGAATCAAATAAATATCAACCCTTTATGGTAATTTATAGAGAACAGACCGAACAACTACATTGTAAAAACTCAATTTTTTCTTTGATTGTTTGATTTGTAAAGCTAAAAGTTAATAAAGAATTGAGATGTAGAGAAGACAAGAGGTTGCCATAATTATTTTGTGCAGGATTTGACAATGATTAATGGGTGAGGACAACACTTTTTATATAAAAAATTTTGATTTACCTTAACCAAATAGGATTATATTTACCCAATGAGAAATTGACTAGAAAAAGTGACACTTGATCTTCCGGATATAATTTTTATTAAGAGTTTACAATTTTCTATTCTAATATTTTTCTACTTCCAATGCATATTGGTTTTTATGGCATTTCTGTGATCATAATTGACCTCGCATTGATAATGAGAATTCAAAATAAAATAAAATAAAATAAAAAGACAAGTTTCAAGATTTTAAAAAAAAATCATACTAACTATATTTTTTTAACTGGACTTGGAGGCCTCCTAGATGGGAGGCCCTAAGCTGGTAGGGATAAGCAAAATGCGGTTCGGTTCAAAAACTGAATTGAACCAAACCGAACTGAAACCAAATATTAAAAATTATAAAAATCAAAACCAAATCAATATACATTTGGTTTGGGTGAACCGGACCGAACCAGTTCAGTTTGTTTCTAGTTCGATCCGGTTCCAAACCAAAATTTTCAAAATTTAAAATTTACATAAATTATCATTATTATTATCATTAAATTATTATTAATTATATATAAATTATTGTAAAAAATGGTCCATATTACATATATATTATTAAAATCTCATAAATATAACTTTTACAATAATATAAATATATATTATATCAAATAAAATGTATTTTATACATATATATAAATAATTTTTAAATATTTATAATTAGTTCAGTTCGGTTCGTTTTTTGTTCGGTTTTTCCATCAAAAACCAAAACTAAACCGAAAACTAAACTATCACATTTTTAAAAACCAAAACCAAATCAAACTAACTTTGATTCAGTTCGGTTTTTAGGTTATGGTTTGGTTTGGTTTTGCTCAACCCTATACGATGGTGCCTAGGGGAACTCCCCATAGGGCCGGCCCTGCAACTATTGAGCTTGCAGATTTAAGAGCAGTGGATTTCTTATTTTCTGATTGCTCACACTCTGTGGTGGATTTGGTCTTCAGTTTATAGGTAAGTAATGAATCTATAAATCCATCATAAGAGTATGAAGACAAATCTTTTGATTCTTTTATTGCTGTGAGCTTAGAATCCCATGAAGTTGGCATTATTCTGATGAGTTTTATGATTAGCTCTTCGTCAGTATAATGCTTACCAAGATTCTTTAATTTATTCACAATCAATGTGAATCTTGTGTTGATCTCTGAAATTGCTTTCTTAGGATACACTTTGAATAACTCATATTCGTTAACATAGAGATTGATTTTTCCATTCTTTACTTGTTTGGTTCCTTCATGGGTTACTTCAAACTTATTCCAGATTTCCTTAGCCATTATGCATCCTGAAATATGATTTATATTCATTAATATCTAAAGAGCGTTGTAGCAAATTGATAGCTTTAGCATTTAAAGTAATTTTATTCAAATCATTGGTATCATATTCACTATCTTCCTTTGGAATATTTCTACCGTCAACTAATTTAGAAGGAATAATAAGTCCATTCTTGATGATTTTCCAAATTTGAATATCAGTTGAATGTAAAAATATTTTCATTCTATTTTTGCGGAAATTATAATTATCTCCATAAAATGGAGGTGGTTGATGAATAGAATGTCCTTCAGTCATAAAAACACTTTGGTTTCTTGATGTACTAGCCATACTTGGATCACTGTAAGGATGTTAATCATTTTGGGCAAGAGTCAGACTCTGAAACCAATTGTTAGTCCTAAATAGGCTTAGTGGTACATTAAAGGGGGGGTGAATAGTGTATGCACCTAAATAAAAATTCTTTTATGAAAACTTTATAATCAAAAATAGTTTTTGCCAATAAACAAGTTTTACTTAGAAATGCAGAATAAAGTAATTTATAAAACTCGTAAATATAATTGCTTTTAAATAATTTAAATAAAATCTCTAAAAGGATGTGACTGCTAAAAATAAATGTGTAAATATAAATGGTAGTAATTATAGAGAGTAGGGATAGAGATATTGGTGACTCCGAAATTTATACAGGTTTAGATCAACCGTCCTACTCCTATCCCTAAGTGAACCAATTGAGATTTTCCACTACAATTCCTTTAACGATAGGAACCAAACCAAGTGATCTTTCTTTTTCAAGATCGGGATAATCAATCCTACTTCTGTCTAGGATTAAGACGATGATCCTTCTTTGCTCGGTGAGTTTTGCAAACTCAAACACCAAACTTTGTACAACAGTTGTTTTTCAAAGATAACAACCAAACTTTTACAAAACTTTATTGATGAAACTCTAACAATGAAGCTCCCTCTCACACTAATATCACTTAGTGTGATTTTACAATTCACTCAAAATATTGGTTTTAAATGTTTATGAATTGCTTTGATGAAGACTTGATTTCTTTGAATTGCTCTCTTTGAAGTTTGTTGAAAAGACTACTCAATAATGCTTGGATTGCTTTTATTGTATTGTATGCTTTGTAAATTGTCTTCCCTAAGTTGAAATGTTTGCAATTGTCTTCTATATATAGGCATTAGAGAAGTGGTTTGGAGAACAGATTCAAATTCTGTTCAAGACTCTGAAAGTAGCCATTGCACAGTATTCAGCCATCTGAAGTTTTAATTCTGATTTCCTTCAGGTCTTTGAAACTAGTCGTTGCACAATATTTAGCTCTATGAAGATTTGTAATGAACTTTCTTCAGATCTCTGAATGTATCTGTTATACAGTGTTCAGGTCTCTGAAGATTTAAATTTGACTTCTTCAGGTCTTTGAATGTGACCGTTATACAGTGTTCAGGACTCTGAATATTTGAATTTGACTTCTTCAGGTCTCTGAATGTGGCCGTTATAAAGTCTATCCAATGTCCTTATTTGAAAGTCTTTACCTTTATACTTTGTTTACTTAATTAAAAATAAAATCACTTTTATTTTTAATTTATTCTCAAAGTATTATTTAATTTTATCTTTTTCAAATATAGAGTTGTTTTCATCAAAACAAGATTCAACACCATTTATGGCATAGCTAGTACATGAGACATTGCATGATACCAGTTCCTGCACCAAGACATATGCCCATTTACACCTAATTAGATATATTTTTAAATTTCACAATTATTTTGGGATAGATACGAATTTCAATATAAGTCAAAATGAAAAGTTGCAATGTCACTTTCACAGTAAAATTATCTAATGAAGGATTTTGCAATGTTAATTTTGTTAATACGTGATGGACCCTAAACCTTAATACTTAATCTGTCAAAGATCTATATATTTTAAAATCTCTCTTTTAATATAAATAAAATAAATATGACAAAAAAATGACAAAAATACATAGATACAAAATATTATATAAAAATGGCTAAAGTAATAATCTTAAGGAGTAATATAAAAATGACCCGGAGTAATAATAAATAAATAAATATGAGGGATAACAAGTAACAATACAATTACACTTTTATGTATTTTTATAACGTTAATTAGGTTTTCTTAATATGCACAGAAAATGAAAAAAAGAAAATAATTCCATCATTCGACACAAATGAGAGAACATTTTTATAAAAAAAAAAAAAAAAGAGTTAATAAGTGTGCGAAAAGTAAATAAATATGTATTTTTTAGAGAAAAAAAGAGTGCTTTAGAAGGTCTCAAGTATTAGGAGTCATAATTGTGGTTGAGGGTATGAAGTGGATGTGGTTTAAAATGAGGAGTCAAACAAAATTTGTAAGAAATTAAGAATGATTGATATTAATATTATAAAATTGAAGTTTTTGTTTGTTTCACTCTAAAGACAAATTAAGGGCGAGGTTGGGTTGGGTGCTCGAGGAAAGTGAGTAATCTTTGACTTCTTCTTTTGAACATTTCATCCCTTTCCTCATTATAATATTATTACCAAGGAATATTCTAAGGCTTTTAAATCAGTTGACACCTGAGCGGGTGAGAGAAAACATGATTTCCATTCCCACTAAATACATTAGTATACTATATAATTGTTCTGAAAAAAAAAAAGGAAAACATGCCCTAAATTCTTGTTACGCCACGCTGCATGTAATCCAAATTCCTCACCCGTGTCAATTTTGAATTTGCTAGACATTGCGATGGAATTCTATTACTTCCATCGCAGTGTACCAAACGCCACTTAATAGTAATTCCAATCCTATCTTTTCATATCTTTTCTTTTTCTATAAAAAAAAAAATATTAACCTATAGTAATAAACTTCTAAAAATTATGGTTACAAGTTTATTTGTCTATTATCATTACCATTGTCACAGATGTCTCTTCTTTCTATAAATCAAGATGTCAATTGACTGTTGATTTCAAAAAAATATTGAAAACAAAAAGTTCCTTACCCGAAGTTAAAAATTCAAAAAAGACATCGAATTACACAAAAAATTAACACCTAATACAGCATTCACACTGGATATTATTAGTTTCTACAAGTACATTGTAAAAATGCAGAATTCATATAAACTGTTAATCAGGCAATCCATATAACAGAATCATTTATCAGACAGTCGCTAGAGGGTTACTCACTCTTCATCATCATCCGAACTTGCATATGCTAAACCCAGCAAGCTTTTAACAGTATTTATATTCCCAGTCTGATTATTACCTGCATTCTCTTCCTTGCTCTCCCCAACTTTCCCAACTTCCGATACAGACCACTCTTTCTTCCCTTGCTCAGCTTCAGCTTTGGCATTCGATAATGAATGATCACTTGATGTCGGAGTGGAATGGCTTGCATCAGAATGGTTCGAGACTCGTGGTCGCTTAGGCTTCACTTCTACCACCTTCTTGAGTAGATCCTGCTGTCTGCAATAATTCATACAACTTCATAAGATAAGAACAAAGAGTAGACAAACCACCACATGCAGGACTCGAGTCTGGAGAAAATTACCTAATCCCGCTTTTTGGTTTTGGCTCAACACGCAACGGCAGGGGAACAGATGCAGGAGAAGAATCTGCTAAACTTGCAGCTTTGTGCTCATTCGTCAAGGTTATTTGCCCAAGGGTATATACAGCAAGCATAAAACTTCTAATTAAGATTATTTGGTTCCTTTAAGTGCCACAAAAAAACAGTTATTTATTAATGACTTGGGAGAGAATTTTAAAGGAAGACCCCTCCTATAATGCATTACGCAATTAAATAAAAAAGTGTAATGGCTTTAAAAACTCTCATACCATATTTTGGTGATATATGGTACTTAATTGATCCATAACGAACTTTTGAGTACCAATCTAGTCCACAACTTAGACATTCTTTTTTATCGAATTCCAACAGAAACACAATGCCAAATTTATGTCACTTTGGGACTTTAAAAACTGATATTACCAAATGTTATTTTGGACTAATCTGACAAAAAATGCCAAGTTGAAGGACCAAATTAATCGTCACAATTCATTTTGGGGCTACCTGATCCTGTGATCTAAGTTGAAGGGCCAAATCAATCCTTTATCGCTTATTTTGGACAGTATGAAAGCATGTTACATTCATTCAGTTATCACAAAGTGGAAAGCAATAATATGCATCATGAAAAGAAAGATGAAAAAATATGAACTAAAATAAGAAACTAGACACTGCGGATGAACAGTATCAGACAATCAATATGATATCACCAGAGAAAATTCTTCACAAAGCACAAAAAGGATATTTTAAATGCAGCAAATGCTCTCTTTTCTGTGCGGCGAAGGAGGCGTTCTGCATCCTCCTCTGCTTCCATTTGCTCTTTCAGATAAAGCAAGTCGTCACTGTCCAATGCTGCATAAATAAAACTCAAGAAACTATAAATAGTAACAAGCTACGGAAAAAAATAATGTCATTTACACTCGCCGTTATACATAAAAAGAGATATGACAACAATACCCCCTCGTCCATGAAGATAGCCTCCCCTTTCTCCAGCAACCTCTTGCATCTGCTTGCATCAACCGCCCAATAGGAAAAGCCAAGATCCCTGTCAGGGCATGTTATCAGAAATCTTTCAAGATTTGATTTGCCAAACTAAAGGCAACAACCATTAACAAATAGTAGAATAGATGACCAAAGTTTAACTTCAAACACCATGTGTATTGCCAATGTTACAGTTGAAATCTAGCAAATACAATGCATAAACAAGCAACTGACATTCAAAGAACCAATGATACAATTTGCCACCCCAACAGTAAAATAATCTAGGATGGGCACAGTAACAAATCTTTAGAATACAATCTCCATAACCCATCCCCCTCGAACATATTGTATCACTTTTGGAAGATGCCCTAGAAAAGGTGTATATTCGAGCCCATGAGCATTCTCTCTTTAATGAAAAAATGTGGAAACCGTTTTAGTTTCCAAGTTTTCTTGTCCGATTTTCTCTCTTTAGCAAGCATGAAACGTGTTTCAAGAAACCATAGTTGTCGGTTTGTGGAACTCATTTTCAAATTGCTAACAAACAATCAACTGTGTTCAGCCGTTTTTGTCCCCATTTTACAATCCTAATTTGATGCTCCCCTCTCCTCTATGTTACCAACAGTAACTAATTATTCCAGTAAAAGGAAACTTAATAATACTCAGCTGGCTAATGGCATGACACATCTGCAATAAAATATTATTATTGTTATTCTTTTCACATTTCTCTGTTGAACTTTGTAACAATTCTTTTCTTTAACTGGAATTTTGATAATAGCCTGTGAATAAAAGAGATCAAATTTATCTATTGTGCTAAGCATAAAATTACTAGTATAGGCCTTTGCTTAAATTAGATTGGCGTACAATACACTCTTTATTTCATGTTTAAAAAATAAAAAATAAAAAAATCATCCAGTATATTTTCTTTGAACTCTATTGTAACAGGAAAAGTTACAGAACAAACATAGAAGTTTTCCACATTGGGATTATCTTCTGTCAACAGAAAATAAATATGTTTTCCACTAAACATATAAAATGAATTTTCCAAGGAAAACTATAATAGAAAATACTTCGCCAAAAGTGAAAAGGATGCCAATACCTTCAAGATTCCTTAATGAGAATACATAGCACTATAGAAGAGGCAAGGTAAGAATCTTAACATGAAGAGAAAGAAGTAGAATGAAGAATAAAAGATACAAAGTGAGACATCAAAGAATGATAAAAAAATAGAAGCTCATATGAGGGATCCACGTAGAGACGGAATAAAAGAAAACTGAATTGAGAAAAATAACACACATTGAAGAGAAAAAAATTTAGTATGCAACTAGCGTACTGACTTTGTATCAGCATAGAAAGAAACAAAACAGCTTCATGCTATTTTTCTAAACAAGTCAAATGAGTTCTACCCCTCCTAACTTAAGAGTTCAAGGTGCACTTAAATTCAAACTATGGCATCGTAGAACTCCAAGCTCTCCGTGCACAAGAGAAAGCAAGTTATGTATTAATTATTATTTTGATCGTTTATTAATCCTGAAAGTGCAAATCTCGTGAATTTACAAGTAATGCAAATGAAATTAATAATCTCCTTCAAAGACTGTAGCTCTGCAGAACCGAAACACTCACACCAAATGACACTTAAAAATCACATGAGGGTGAGTGACAAAGAGATCCTAGTACGCTAAATTACTTATCCATTTTCAGCTGACAATCGTACCATGATAGAGAACCAGCTGAAGTTGGTGCCATTTTGGATCATGAGTCAGTTGAGCCTAAGGAAATAAGGGTGTAAGCGCGGAAGAAGAAACAAGGGCAGCAGGGTACAGGGGGAATTCATCATCAGTTAGTTATGGGTAGAGATATTAGTTATAGACTAGTAGCCTATTGATGAGCTGGCTATTAGGGAGAGAGAGTTGATTCTGTTATTTAGCTGCGTAAGCAGGGTACAGAGGGGAATTCATCATCAGTTAGTTATGGGCAGAGATAATAGTTATAGACTAGTAGCCTATTGATGAGCTGGCTATTAGGAAGAGAGAGTTGTTTCTGTTATTGAGCGGCGTATGTTGTGTGAGTGGGGGAATGTGTGATAATTGTTAATTTTCATCATTTTCAAGGCTCTGGTTTCAGAGAGGGAAGGTTTCACTTCCAGTGGAGATTGATCATTTGATCAGTCTAGTTTTCTCATTATCAGTTAATCAAAGCTATTCTCCCATTTTCTAATTCCATTATTGTTTTCTGTTGACAGTCATACCGTATTCCCAGCTTTCATAACTCCTATTACAATGTTTCAGTGACTTGACATTCCATTGCAAAGTAATGAGGAAGACCCTTCAAAATGGTCTTTGGGTACATTGACATCTTCAAGTTTCAAACCAAGACTTTATCAACTTGATACCTATGGTTATCCAAATTTATTAAAACAATACTAGTTGTCAATTCAACTCCACAATTGTAAACCATTTACCAAAGGATAAGACTTCAAAGAAATCTGACAACTGGAACAAGAATGAACCTTCATCCAAAAGATCGTATTAAATTACCAATAATTTAGTTTCTGACAAGCATATGTGCTTTCACTTGAGGCACGTTTAATGACATTAGTCATTCATCTAAGATCTCATGCAATATTCTAGCAACCAGAGTACTAGACTAACTGAACTATCCAGATAATTCCTATTAACAACTGTTTACATACCCTGTACCTGAATCCACCACAAACCATAAATCCTTCTCAATCCACTTTTGGCATACTGGTAAAAACTTGTAGCAACAAACCAGTTCCAGATTCTTTTCTGGGGAGTAATATAACTAACAGAAAGCTATGCAAAGAATCAAACAGCTCCCTAATAATTATGAAGCGCATGTTTTCTTTGCCATTCTCAGAACAAATATTGAAAGTAATCTAAAGTCAATTTGAAGCAGTTAGGTTTCAGTAACAATGGTACTTGGTACAGATTAAGATGCAAAATTTAATTCTCCTATGCAATGACAGATAGGCAGAAAGGAAACCAGGTCGTAGCCGCAGGGAGAGCAAGCAGGAAGTAAAAACAAATAAAAGAGAGAGAGAGAGATAAGGAGAGGCGACCCGCTAACCTTGGCAACCATGCGCTGGAAAGTAATATCTTCATCGTCAATTTTATCTTTCCCTTTTCCCCATTTCTTATCTGCAAATCCATGAACACTTTTTATGTCTTTTCGTCATCTAATTGAACACAAGAAAATCAGAAGGCAAAGAAGCATGAAAGGAAGGATCACCTTTCGGATCCGTAAGATTAGTATACTCCCGGACTTCTCTTCCCGCCATTGCAATATATAATATGTATTTCCACTGAAGGTTTTGCTTAAGAATCTAGAAAGAAACCCTAGCTCATCAATCTACCAACAAACTGGAATCTATGTTAGTTACAGAGGTTGAGAATTTAGGGATTCAGCAATCAGGATCAGGAGAGGCGGACCATCAAAAACCACCCGTCTTTCAATTTGATGAATTGGGCTTATGGGTCGTACTTTCGAGAACCAGCAAATGTAGGATATTGGGCTCTGTTTTGGGGTAAAGGCTAAGGGCATGTCACATTTTGCCACATAAATATTTGGGGATTTTACATAAATACATACTTTTTGACACCATATAATATTTTTAACTCAAAAGAAAAAGTTTATATAAATACATTAAAAAATTTTCAAAATTTCAAAAATATCTTAAAAAATTATTCATATATTACGTGACTCATCCACAAAATAAACAACAAAACAAAAATCAAAATCTCCAAAATACTTTCTCTATTTTGTTCATGTTTCTCTCTCCTTTTTTTATAATTTTTAATCTAATTTCGCATTTATCTCTTAATCAGTTTATTTTTTGTCATGCGACTTTAGAATTTTTTTTTTTTTTTTTAATCTTTGAAACAAAATCCATATGTATATATTTTTTCCGACATATTTTTTTCACTAAGATATAACTAATTATACCTTTGTATCTTAAGGTATAACTAAAGTATAACTAAGGTATAATCAATGTAATAGTGTATCTTAAGGTATAATTAAGGTATAACTAAGGTATAAACACTGTAATAGTGTATCTTAAGGTATAATTAAGGTATAACTAATGTATAATCAATGTAGTGTATCTTAAGGTATAACTAATATATTATTAATGTATAACTAAGGTATAATTAATGTAATAATGTATCTTAAGATATAATTAAGATATAATCACTATAATAGTGTATCTTCAGGTATAATTAAGGTATAAGTAAGATATAATCAATATAATAATGTATCTTAGAGTATAAATAAGGAGCAACTAAGGAATAATTAAGGTATAATCATTATAATTTATCTTAAGGTAAAATTAAGGTATAATCAATGTAATAGTGTATCTTAAGGTATAACTAAGGTATAATCAGTGTAATTATACTTTAATTACATTAATTATACATTGTGATACATTAATTATGCCTTATTTATACATTCTTTAAGCATTATAGTGTATAAGCAGTGTATAACAGCGTATTTATAACTTTTATTAATATTATACGTTAGTTATACCTTGTGATACAATAATCATACTTTAGTTATACATTGTTTATATACTGTTTGTACCTTATTTTATATATTATTTAAGCATTATAGTGTATAACCAATGTATAACAATATAAAAGAAGTGTATAACAATGTATAAAAAGTGTATAAACAATGTATAACAATGCGAAACAGTGTATAAGAAGTGTATAAATAATGTATAAACAATGTATAAAAGTGTATAAACAATGTATAAACAGTGTATAAACAATGTATAAATAGTATATAAATAATGTATAAATAGTGTATAACAATATATAATAAGTGTATAACAGTGTATAAGAAGTGTATAACAATAGAGAAGAAGTGTATAACAATGTATAAGAAGTGTATAAACAATGTATAAACAGTGTACAACAATACATAAGATTTGTATAACAATGTATAAGAAGTGTATAAACAGTGTATAGTAATGTATAACAGTTTATAAGAAGTGTATAACCAATGTATAAACAATTTATAAACAGTGTATAACAGTGTATAAACAATGTATAAATAGTGTATAAACAATGTATAAATAGTGTATAAACAATGTATAAGAAGTATATAACAGTATATATGAAGTATATAACAATGTATAACAATGTACAAGAAGTGTATAATAGTGTATAAACAGTGTCCAAACAATGTATAATAATATATAAGAAGTATATAACAGTGTATAACAATGTATAAGAAGAGTATAAACAGTGTACAATAATATATAACAATGTATAAACAGTATATAAACAATATATAACAATATATAGGAAGTGTAGAAAAGTATATAACAATGTATAAGAAGTGTATAAACAGTGTATAACAATGTATAAGAAGTGTATAAACAGTGTATAACAATGTATAAGCAGTGTATAAGAAGTGTATAAACAATGTATAAACTGACGGATGAAGGCCTAAACAGCATTTTTTTTTTGCCCAAATGCGACCTATCACGGTAAACCTTTGACAGCCCTTCTAGAGCTTAAAAATCACTTTCCGAAAACATATTATAATAGTCAATCGGACTCCTATAGCAAAAGGTACGTCCGTTTAAAGGTCTACCGAAAAATAAAACTACTTATTTCCTTTCTTGGACCTACGATCCATTTTCTTCCTTGACTCTCAGTCCAGAAACTCATCTACTACCAGCTCTGCATCAAAACAGGGTATAACGGTGTATAAATAGTGTATAAATAGTGTATAACAATGTATAAGAAGTGTATAAACAGTGTATAACAATGTATAAAAATAAATAAAAACAGTATATAATAATGTATAAGCAGTGTATAACAGTATATAAACAGTGAATAAGAAGTGTATAAACAATATATAAACAGTGTATAAGAACTGTAAAACAATGTATAAACAATATACAAACAATGCAAGATATCTTCTTTGCAAGATAGATAATACAATCCCAACGATTCTAGAGAACGACAGGAAAATAGAAAAAAATTAGAAAATGGAAAATGAAGAAAAATACTGACTTTCTAGTAAGTCTTCCATGACTCTTGCTTTTGTGATGAGCAAACCTTTAATACTCCATCAGACAATTTAGTGCCAATAGATGACTCAGGAACAGGAATTGGTGTGCTCACAGATGACTTAGGAACAGGAACTGGTGTGCTAACATATGACTTAGGAAAAGGAGCTGGTGATGGTTTTGATTTTGGTGTTCTGAAACAAGACAATAAATAGGAAAAATCATAATAGTTCCAATCTACAATTCTCTCGCAGCAAAGAAGTCTATCTTGCAACTCTAACACACAGAAAAGTTGAGTACTAAGATTCACACCATTTCAATATCTAATTTGCCTTAGATTAGCATTCCTGTAAATAAGTTCAAATATTCAGCATGTCAATCTTAAATAAACTTCAGCAATTATCACATCTATATCCCTTGTAGTTGACACGACAAAATGGTATAAAATAAAAAATCAGTCTGCAAGTGTGGAAGAAATTTCAGCAACCAAAGAGATTTTAACCAACATGAATCTACAACATTATCATGTATAAAAATAAAAAAATGATTAGCAAAAGCATGGACTTTATTTTTATCCCCAATTGACATTCAACATTTCAAAAAGTACTACTTCCACGTGATTCGTTTATACAGTGGGTAAAACTCCAACCATTAACAATTTGAACTTCGAAGAACACATACCATTACTTAATGTGAATCCTTCAAACAAGTCATATGCTAGCAACCACCCAAGTGATTCATTACCCGTAAAGTGTAACCATTCAAAACCCTATGCTAGAGTAGGAATAATGCAGTCAATAACAATAATAGAACTTTGAAAAAAAAAAGGCAAATTGCAAATCCATGAGTTTCTATCAATTGCCCCCAATATCAAAGGGAGGACATAACAAGCAAATGGAAGTCATCCATTAGATGATAGCATTTATATATCCAGCAATCCCAATAACCAGAGACATATATAGCACTGCATACCCTTTGTCAGTAGCTGTAGTTACATGCATACCAGCTTGAGAATCTTCCATCCCCATACACTAACTATATAATACCACCGACTTCCCAAAATTGACCACTGCATTTGAGCCTATAAACAAAGAGCATTTAATTTCTGGGAATATACCAGCAAAAACAAAACTTTACCAATGTCAACAAATAAGAAAAAGATACCTTTGCAGTTCAGACAAAAGGCAGATTTCTCCGAAGATGAACAGCCGTTGGTGGGACGATGCTCGATGGGTAACAACACAGAAGAAATCCATTTCCATTGCAGTCAAGTGAGAGAACAAAAGGGATCGTAAATTTTTTTTTCTTTTAGAAAAATGCGTATTAAAAGAAAGAGAATTTGGAAAAAGCGTATTTAAGAAAATAGGGAAATGTACGAGTAAAAAGTGAACTTAAAACTGGGTATTTCTAACAATTTCCCTAAGGTTGGCTGAAATTTGCAAGTGTGTTAGGGTTAAGAGAAATTAATTTTTAAGGTGCTATTTATAATCCTTGTATAATTAGGTTTTCAAATTAACTTTAGATTAAATTTTAATTCAATCAATTGATTTAATTTATGTAATTTGGAATTAAATTAAACCATATAATAAATTCCAATTGACTTAATTAAATCCAATTAATCAAATTTATTCAACCCAAATTTAATTCAACCCTCCCTTAGATAAATACAATCCATGTATTTAATTTTTCCACCAAGGAAAATATATTTAGTTAATTATTTACATAATGTAATTAATTAATCAATTATAATCAATTTCTCTTTTATAGTAATTGAATTAATTTTGACAAAACCTATTGTCATTAATTCAATTAATCGAATTTCCATTCTAATTACACCCAATGTGTACATATCCGATTTGTCACAAGTTCGGTTGTTCTATGTGTACAATCCTGTGGGTCTATCTTTATATTGGCAATGGGCCCAGGGCCCATAAGACTATAAGTGGGTTCTAGCAAACTATTACAGTTCCCAATTAAGACGGAGACTAGCAGTCTCATGTGAAACATAACCTGGTAGAATTCTTGTATATCCCTTGCCAACTGACATCGATGTATAAGCAAGAGGCATGGTTCCAGTCAACCTCTTCAATGCTTATTCATTCCTTGATTCCGAGTAAACTGATGGTTGCGAATAAGTGTCCCAACTTATTCGAGTATGGCCATACACTTATCAGTCTCACTCATTAAGTGGCCAGTGATGTCATCTCAGGGGACGCCGAGTGGCAATTCCGTGAACTCATTATCAATATCAACATGTTCACCTGCCCACCCAACATACCTATATATGGTATCCTGTTACGAGCTCGTTAGGCGTATATCAAAGTGTATGAGATCTCATGTCATGCTATAGTCAAATTGGGTCTAAAGATAATATAAAGAACTACCTGAGAAACACTTATGACGATCGGACTATAAGGTGTTCTCAAGGTGGATCGATCCAGTACCATGTAACCTAACATGCACCCATATACCTGACTGACATCCCATGTCCAATGGTCAGTGAGACACTGCCATCCAGTCAAGTGCATACTGGTCTTTAGCTCTATATATTTCTATGATTATAACAGACCCGTGACAACTTTATGATTATAGTTTTAACACTACTCACGGTCTCAATAGCTAATGACCTACATTGATTAACATAAGTATGGCTATAACCAATGGATACTCTATTTATTATATTGCATAAGAAAAAAATAAATAGATTAAATGCCTTTATTTAACACAATGTATAATATACAATATTCGCATACAATGTATAATACAATCAAGAACCAATGCCTTTGGAGTAAGGCACACCAACAATACACTATAATGCTTAAACATTGTATAAATGAGGTACAAACAATGTATAAATAAGGTACCAGTGTATCAGAAGGTATAAGTAAGGTATAATCACTGTTTCAGAAGGGATAACTAAGGTTAATAGTTGTAATAGTGTATTTTAAGGTATAACAGTTGTACAAAGGTATAACTAAGGTATAATAAGAGTATCAAAATATAACTAAGGTGTAATATTTGTACAAAGGTATAACTAAGGTACAATAATGATTACATGTTAGTTATACCTTAAGATAAACTGTTACAATGATTATACCTTAGTTATACACCGTTATAAACTGCTTATAAACTGTTATACATTCACTATAATGCTTAAATAATATATAAATACGGTACAAATAATATATAAACAAGGTATAATAAGTGTACCAGAAGGTATAACAAGGTATAATCAGTGTATCATAAGTTATAACTAAGGTATAATCAGTTAATCAGTGTATCAGTAAGCTTAACTAAGGTATAATTTGTGTATGAATTAAATCATACCATATGATATAATTCATATCATGAAAATTAAATATAATTTGTCTCATTAAATTAACCCCAATAATTATTTAGACTTTACTTAAGAAATAATATATACAAACATATATATATATATATATATATATATATATATATATATATATATATATATTAATTGTATTTCCACCCAGGAAATGAATTCATAAAATTAATTCTATGAAACCCAATACTTATTGATTTAAATTATTTGATCAATCCAATTGAACTATAATTTAATCAATAAAGTATCCCTCTCTTGTCAATATACTCTAAGTATATAACAGATCCATTAAATGCTGGTCCACACGTTCAATGTGTACAATCCTATGGACCTGTCTTTATGTTGGCAATGGCCCCATGGCCCACAGACTGTAGTTGAGCTCTAGTAAGCCATTACAGCCCCCCATTAAGACGGAGACTATAGTTTAACAGAAGTCGCAACCCTATAGTAGAACTTATATGTCACATGTCATTGATATCAGAGTCCAACATGGAGGCATGGTTTCATCACCCTCTTTTGTGTCCGAACGTTTACTTGATACTGAGTGAATTGATGCTCACAAATAAGTTCTAGCTTATTTGGGTGTGGCCACACTCTTATCAATCCCACTCATCAAGAGGCTGGTGATATCTTCTGAATGAATCACTGAGTGACATATCCCTTTTGCACATTCACAATCTAGCCATGATCGTTGGCACACCCATCTGTACCCATACTTGGTGTCCTGTTACAGGCTCGTTAGGTACACGTCAAAGTGTGTGAGTTCACATGCTATTCCATAATATAGTTAGGTCGAAGGATCCACTATACATACTACACGAGAATCACTTGTGATACTATGCTATGTGGATTTCTCGTTAGTGGATCTATCTAGTACCATGTCCCATTACATATACCCATGTACCAGATTGGCAATCCATGTACCATGGCCTGTAAAACACCACCATATAATCAAGGTAATGCTAGTCTTATGTTCCATTCATTCCCATGACTGGAACAGACTAGGAATGATTTTATGGTTATATCGTTTCCCTATTCATGGTCTCACTGCTAAGTGCATGACACTTAAAAACATAAATATAGATATGACCATTGGATACTCTATTTACATTCATTACATAAGTGATGAAATCAAATAGATTATGCCTTTATTTTGATAACACAAATTTATGATACATTAATCCATAAAGATCTAATAATGTATGATACAAATCAAGGACCAATGCCTTGAGACTAGGGCATTTCCCAATATACTATACCTTAATACTTTATACAATCAAAGGCTATACTTATAAAATGAACATGTCTTATTTAAAAACAGAAGAAAATAAATAGAAGTAAAACTAAAAAAAAACTTAAAAAGAAACACTAATCGAGAAAAAAAGAAGCAACAAATACTCGAAACTAAGCAGGGTATGGTTTTATAGAAAACTAAAGGAGAAAGAGAAAGGATGGAGTGTTCAAAAGGAATTAATGAAAGGAGCTAAGCCATTAATAGGAAAGATTAAAGCAACATTTAAAACAAATTAAATTGATATCTAGCTTTCGATATTGTTTTCTCTCACAACTTTTAAATGCAATGGCATGAGTCATAAGTAGGGCTTCTAATAGCAATAGTAAAAAAAATTTCAACTGTAAGCCACTGATTTTGATATCAAAGAAATAGGCAGCAATAATCTCTTTTTAGTTTTCAAATGAGAAATAAACACAAATTGGAAGTAATTTTGTAATTTACATTTTAATAATCACTTAATTTCAAGTAATATCATTTGAATCCAATATAACATAGTTATTAAGCTAATAAGAAGCAATTTTATATCTAGGAGCTTAACTATTTTCAATTGTACTAACAAAAATAGCCTAAAAACTGTCAACTATAAACTATTTATATGTCAAATTAAATAGTCATTGCAAGTTTCCTAATTTGCAACTCTGAACACAAATTAGAAGTAACTGAAATTACCATTTAAATAGCCACTGAATTTCAAGTTATATCAAATAAATCGAACATAAAATAATAGCTAAATTAATAAAAAGAAATTTTATAATTTAACCCTCAGCTCAACAACACTAATAAGAACTTAGATATTTTTTTTGTACAAGAGATAATCTGACCTATACTATTATCTAGACATCTCAAATGAAAATGAATGCGACACGCAAAACTATTACTAAGCTTTTAGAAAGTACTTAGGTTTTAATGACAAAGCAAGAGGAAAAAACAAAAAAGTTAGAAATGAAATCCTTGCCTCAACCACTCATTATTGATTACAAGCAAAACTTGAAGTTGAACAAAAGCAAAAATTTTCCTGGAAATTTCATAAGTCGAATGAAGCAATCATAAACAAAGCATCAAAACTTTGACCTCTATTATCTTGGTGTATTATTTGTCTAAGTTAATTACTTTAGTCTCGTTCTTGTTATTTGGTGTTATTTTTTGCAGTTCATTTCAAAATCAAATAAGTTTGATTTACAACTATATTTCTAATGAAGGACTTATTTAATAAGAACACAAATAATTACAACAAATAAGAATTTTATTTATAAATATAAAAGATATACTTACAATGCATATAAGATGGGACCAAAATATGTAATTTAAACATTTGTATTACAAAACATTATAGATAAGAACATTTACGATTACAAAATGTTCACAAAAACATAAAAAAGCCAAATACATAACTTTAGTCCTTTAAATGCCTTTAGAATCACTAAACTCCTTTGCTTCCTTGGTGACCAAAACATAATTGCTCAGCACCTGAAATTCTACAATGAAATGCAGCCCAGTTCCCCAATTAGTAATAGCTTCAAAACACTTGAGGTCTTAACCTCTACCAGTTACTGCAAAAAAACATTAAGTGAACATTAACAACAAATGCAACAATAAAAGACATAAAACCACAAACTACACATACGTTGGAGCTTGGGTTAGAAATTACCATTGCAAGAAGTGGAAGCTCTATTCAAATGGAAGGAAATGAGTAAACCATGAAACTAAATTATTCATAGAATAACACAAAATGTAAAGTAAAAAATAGCAAATTAGAAAATAAAAACTAACCTACAGTAATAAAAGAACTTAGAGGGTACAAAGCTCCTCAGTGACCTGGCAAAAACAGCAACATGATGAGACATGTTGGATTCATTTTCTCTAGAGACAAAAAGCTCAAGCTAAGTTTGGACCAACATAGGTCGAATCTATTCCTTCTCTATCTCAGATTCTTGCAACTTCCCATATATATATATATATAGGTTGATTTTAGGGCTTTAATATGGAGATAGAGATCCAAACATATTAGTGTTTTCAAGAAACACATATTCAAGCTGTATTTCTTCAATTTCAAGAGTTGGTGAGCCATGAAAATCATTAGAGAAAGCTTGATTAAAGCAAGTGTTTCGGTGTACCATCTCAACATCACCATGAACTAAACCCATGTCTCTTTCCAGCATTGAAGAAATATCTAAGTGGTCAGTTTCATAAAAAGGACTTGTGATAATTTCCTCGAGAGAAAACTTAATCATTCTCTCATTTTGTTTTTGTTTCCTATAATCTGAGCATGTATCTTAGACATGAACCCTAGTGATAGATGAATAATTCCACCTTTGTTTCGTTTGCCACCAGGACCTGTTCCAACAAAAATGTCCTAAGCCTAAAGCTTGTTTAGTTTTCAAATTCACACTATTCATATTATTAAAAACAAAAGTAGAAACATCAACACTGTGCTTATTCAAAATACACCAAAACATAAGCAACTCAGTCAAATTCACCTTATCACTCTCAGCCTTACCCGAAATGCCAAAGCAGATAAATTTATGAACAATAGCATAAAAAGAGCACATAATTTTACTCCCCGAAAGAGAACTTATATTGTAAGACTCCTTGTGAGCGGACGACGTTTTCGACGGAACGCGAGACTCCCTTTCGGAAGGGGGGCCACTATCTCGGTTGGCCCTTCCCTCGCGTGGGGTTTTTATAAATGGAAAATCGGTTTGGAAAAATAAATGGAATTAATTCTTAAAAGAACCGAGACCTAAGTCTCGATGAATATTGTAGAGTCGCCACCCGGCTCAGCTCAACCGGGAATTTATAATGCAGCTGAACTGGACGAACGACCGCTACACTATCCAGAGATTCGGGTCCGGACAAGTCCCTTATTTCATGTCTAATTAAAATAAATATTGGTCAATGTTCAAATATGATATTTCAAATTCTAAAGTCAATTTTATTAAATTAAATAGACATACAGCGCGCATACAGGTTAAATAAAAATAATACATAGGTAAATTATTACAACCCCGATCGAATAAAAGATAAAAACTCTCACCTCACTTTTACAAGTGCCTAGAATACACGATTTATCTAGAAAAATACAATCGCCTAGGATACGCGATTAATTCTATTAAATACATATAAAATAAAAATAAAAATAAAAGCTGCAAAACAAAGGTTAGCACAATATATAGCACGCCACAAGTTGGACTCAAATAGACAGAATTGGGATAATCAAGAATTGGGGGCATGCATTTAGGGGATAACCAGGTTGGCTCGGCTAGCCGACTCGGTTAGACCTGGAAAACATTTTGAAATGTCCCTGTATTTTGGTTTTGTGGGGAAAATCATTTTGAAAACAATTTTTCCTGTTTAATTTAATTTTAGCATGAGAGGTGGGTCGGTTTTCGGGAGAACTGGGTCTCCGTCGTGGCATTGTTCTAAATGTAATTTTACTGAACATTGAATCTATGGTCGTGAATGCACACAACAAAATTCATTTTTGATGATTCTTGGGGTTTTCTAAATTTTTATGGATTTTTGGGAATTTTTGGAAATAAAAACAGAAATTCTGAATCTTGAAATCACGTTACAGTCGTACGACTGTAAATTACAGTCGTGCAACTGTAAGTGACCCAAAGTCAGGATTTCGCCAAAATTTTATTTGAAATAAACTGGAAGAAAATGCCTGGAAATTAAGAACACTCATACGACTGTAACTACAGTCGTACGACTGTTCATCAAACTCAAGAATAGTCGCACGACTATTCTTGATTTCCAGGACAGAAACACAGAAGAAAATGATAAAAATGGCACAAAACCACACCAATCACCCAGAAAGCTTGTAAAAGAGAGGGGAAAAGGAATGTTTACCTCTTTGGCGTGCGTCCACCATAGGAATGACCCCTGGCGTCGCTCCAATCCACTAAAATCCGCACTTTTCTCTTTAAGTTAAGGTTAGGGATTTGGGTCCAGAGATTTCCAAATGTTAGGGATTCTTAAAAGATCGGCTCTTTCTTTCCCTTTTTGATTTTCTCTTCTCCTCTCTCTTTTTCTCTTCTTTTCGTTCTCTGCCTCTTTTCTCCCTGTCTCGCCCTCCGATTTCTGTCTCTCCCTTTTCTTCCTCTTTTTCTCTGCTTTTAGGGTATGGGTTGGCTCATCTGCCATGATCTATAGTCGTACGACTGTAGTTTAATTACAGTCGTACTACTGTAGTTAAAGTAGTACGACTGTAGTTAAAGTCGTACGATTACACTCTCTTCTTTTTTTTTTTTGAGAGGAGTAAAATTCCGACGCTTACTGCTACCCCTCGCGTGATCAAATTCACCACATGATCTTAGTCTAGGATAGTTGATGTGAATTTGAGAAATGCGACTCAAAGCACCGCAGACACAGGAAAAAACCCACCGTTGAAATAAGCCGATATCGGGTTTAGGTTACCCGAGGCAAAGGAAGATGGATTGATGGATTGGCCGGTACCAGGTCTATGTTTCCCGAGGCAAAGGAAGATGGATTTTTGACGATTTGAGATCTTACTGGAATTGGATGGACTTGAAATAATAAGAGGTTCAAGGATTTGAAATCATGCTTGAATGAAGAAAGGGGTTCAAGGATTTGCAACCATGCTTGAATGTACTGGAGTTCAAGGGTTCGAAATCTGGCTTGAATGAAGAGAAGGGTTCAAGGATTTGCAACCATGCTTGAACGTACTAGAGTTTAAGGGTTCGAAATCTGGCTTGAATGAAAAAAGGGGTTCAAGGATTTATAACCATGCTTGAACATAATAAAGTTCAAGGGTTTGAAATCTAGCTTGAATGAAATAAGGGGTTCAAGGATTTATAACCATGCTTGAACGTAATGGAGTTCAAGGGTTTGAAATCTGGCTTAAATGAAGAAAGGGATTCAAGGATTTATAACCATGCTTGAACGTAATGGAGTTCAAGGGTTTGAAATCTGGCTTGAATGAAGAAAGAGGTTTAAGGATTTATAACCATGCTTGAACGTAATGGAGTTCAAAGGTTTGAAATTTGGCTTGAATGAAATAAGGGGGTCAAGGATTTATAACCATGCTTGAACGTAATGGAGTTCAAAATGCTTGAACGTAATGGAGTTCAAGGGTTTGAAATCTGGCTTGAATGAAAGAAGATAGCTTTAAGAATGATAATTTTGATGTTGGCTCGTGGATGAGTATTTATCCCTTGATCGATGATTTTGGAAATAAAAATTTTTGCCCCTTCGATCAAGGATAAATACGGCTTGATTGTTTTGCCCCTTGGAGACTTGATATGTTGAGATTTGGGTTTGTTGATCCTTCTCATATTTTAAGGCCCAATAGATGCCTCGGCATTGTGCCATCTTTACTTTGAGAGCGATCCTAGTTCGGGGAGACCTGGTGATAACAGTGGGTACCTGCACTTGGAACAGTTGTGATGCATATGCATATGAATTGTGCGTGTTTACTTTGAATGTATGCACGTATGTACAGATGCATGTATAGTGCTAAATGTATGTATGCAGGCAACATGTGGCCTATGCTTTGTTCTTAGCATCTGTGCGAGCCAGGAGACGGAATTCACGGCTTGTGACTGGCCCCGATGGTAGCCCAGGTGACCTAGCCCGATTGTCCCGATGTGTCTTCTGACCGACTGACTATTACGCTGTTCTAGGTATTGGAGAAGTTGGCCACCTTGAGTGACCTTCCACTCTACCCTCTACATATTCTGAAGCATTTTCAGGCTTAGTGGATCAGGGTAGTAGGCCGCGCCAACGGATGGTCCGTTTGGTTGAGCAAGGAGACGAGAGTGAGACTTTGCATTTCCGTACCGCATAACGGGAGTTCTTGTGGCATTATCACAGGTTCAGATGCAATGTCGTACTGATGGACATTTATATGTAGTGACATGGTGTATGCAAGATGAACATCTGATTAGATTTCCAAACACACACAATATTGCAATGGTGAAACCAGAATGAGTATAGTAGGGAACATGACAGTGACCCTGACTTTGTACATCACTCCTCTCCTGTTACCAACATGTCCTTTGGGTTTTGCATGTCATAAGATTTTTTTTTAGAGAGATTCTGTGATGGGCATTTTGCCTGCGTTGATCCCTTTCGCGACGGTTTGTCTTAGGATGGGAAAGATATATCTTGATATGTTCATTATGACTCACGAAGAGACTGCTGTCGATGATACCCAGTGGTCCGGTTTTTTACTTGCCCCTGTTATTATAGGTTTGTGTTTGGGGAGTATTATAGGTTTGTGTTTGGGGAATAAAGCACTTCTACAGACAAGGTTCATTGCGCGATGTAGCCCGTAAGTGAACATTGACATGCAATAACACAACCTATGCATATTGAACACCAAAGTTGAATACAAAACATTCATGGCATAATGCATATGGATGCATTAGGAAAATCTAAAATGTGGCTTTGGTCTTAATTGATGCCCCTTCAAATTACCAATGCGTCCTTTCGGTTTTCTGCATTGGAGTTTTTTTTTTTTTTAAGCCCGATCACTGGATAGAGTTGCTATTGTGGACAGACAACCTGAGATGAATTTCAATTAACCACTAGATTCTCCTGTGGTCTGATGCCGTATTTATGTTTCTAATTCACCCAGATTCCAATTCAGGCATGGTTCCCGAAGACTGAATACTTGAAATGGTTGGTAAATGCAACTTTCCCCTTGAATATGAGCAAAACAGACTTTGTAAGCTTTCCTATTGATGGTATCATCCCTTTCATGATTGTTGCAAGCTTTGTAAAACTAAGTTGCTCCAACACTATTGGTGAAGTTCACAAATGCATAACCGACATTTCCTCCAGTCTTGAAATCCATAAGGAAGTAGGGGGAACCATAAGCAAACTTCCCTTTGGACCTACTCTTGATCAGAATTTATGGAAGATTATGTCTTTAGAACTGGCCTGGCAGATTTCTAATCATCAGACTTGTTTTCTCACTGAGATTGGCGTTGATTTGATCTCTTCAATGGTTAGGTTCTTCGGTTTCCATTGTTAAGCTCATTTGAAGTGGACTCATATTCAAATCCTCTCTCTGCTCTGTCACCCTTCTGGTGATGAGATGATGTAGAAAAATGCGATATGGAGCAGCATTGGGGTTCAATTTCTTGTTGGAAGCCATTGATGGCAGAAAATAAGGCTTCACAGAATCGGTTCAAGGGAGGAGATGAAAGTATTGCGCCTTGCCGTTTAATGCCATGAGACACTCCGGATTTAATTATGGTCGTCGTGTATGAGATAGATAAAGACACTGGTCTTCTCTGCCACCGCGCGAAGTTAACTTTTCGGAACAGGTAAAAGCGTACTTATCTCCATTGTCTCGACTCACTGACCTTGGCATTTCATGCAAGAGATGGGCCACCCCCAGATTCATCAAGCATTCAACAGAGTTTGAACTTATGATTGAAGAGAGCATAACTTTAGACCAGGAGCAGAAATTTGACTGTAAGGGAGAGCTGAGGTCTTCCATCGGAGTTGGGTTTTTTTTTTTGAAGAAGTTAAATCCAAGCCGCAGCCACCTATTGATTTTCCTGCTGCATTTAGATCCATGTATGCCATGCGTGTTTTATATGTCTTTTTGGATGAACAATGCATGTGTAATGTCATATGCACATGAATGCCATACAAACAAGACTATATATGCACTAAAACCAATGTCCTCTTCAGAGTTTTACAGCATGGTGGATGGCGAAGGTCATTTGGATTTTTAGGGCTTGGTGCTTTTCAATAAGTTTGGGTTTTTAACTACAAGGTTATGGTGTGGGATGCTTTCTCGAGCATGAATTAGGCTCAAAGCTTCGTTTTGGGGATCGACTCTGAAATTTGGCAATGGTCCCTGGTTTGGAGTGATTTGGGCGTATTGTGAGATGTTCAAGTTGAAACTTTTAGGGCAAGACCAACAGTGTTTTGGATCGTGGTTTGTAGGGATCACTGATCTAGGTTGGCAATTGACTCGACAGAAATGGTGCCATCCTATTATTTACTTGGCAGACTTTTCTCTTTCTCCTTTTTTTTTTTGAAGAAAGAGATTTAACCGAAGTCAGGTTCACTTTTTAAATTCCCTATAAGACTCAGATTGACGTCATGCATCTTAATATCATGCGTGATGGACATGTCATTTCAGATGATCAAATGCATGCTTAATGCCATGTACATGTAATCACCACATAAGTAAGAAAATAACTAGATGCATTGCATTCAAAATGAGTTCAATACATTTTACAAACAAAATGAGTTCCTTACAGGAAGGAACCTCTAAAGGTATTGATCTCACAGTGTCCGACTATTCCTTATCCAGTCACTGCCCCGGTTCCGACATCACTGCCCTGTTCTTATCAGATCAGGCTTTGGAGCTTTTCATCATATTCCTCTCCCCGGGAGGTTTGAGGAATTTCCTTACCAGTCTCCCTGCTTGCCCCCAGTCGCTTATTAGCAGCTGATGGCACCTTTAACCTTCCCTCATGAACTAACTTCTGGATCTCCTTTCTTAAAATATAGCATACATTGGTTCGGTGACCTGTCACTACATGATAGGTACAGAAGTTTTTCTTTTAATCCGGTGTCGGCTCCAAATATGGCTTAACGCTCTGCAGTAGCTCCTCTTTTCTACATTTGGCAAATAATTGGCTCAGTGAAATAGGCCACGGAGATATGCCCTTTCCGTCACCCTTAGGGAGTGGACTCCTGTTTGGTCGCGGAACAAGGTCAGTGTTGGCTTTGAGGGGGGCCTTCGATTCTGCTTCACCAGTCGGCCCTCTTATTACTCCCTCAAGCTCAATCACACGTGCCTCTAGTTCATAGCACCTAGTAGTCAGCTTTTCCACCTTGTCCAGGTCACCTCCTAGCATTTCCTTCAACATTGCCGCTGCCTCTTCCCTAACCATCTTTCGAAATCGTGATGAAGCAACATAATCATCCATAACATCTGTCACAGTGTTGAAGTTCATTGGGCCAGCCATTCTCAAGACTCCTTCCCTTTTTGTCCTGATAAAAACACCTGTTAGCATCGACTGGGGCATGCGCACAGAGGATACCAAGTCAAGAGATGATGTGGGCATAAGTGCGAGATGTGATTGCTTGCATGTATGAACAATGATGTCATGTCATGTTATGCAATCCTAGGCTAGTCAAGTGTACACAAAGCCAAGAATGGAAACGTGCAAAATGCAATGAATGTTGTTGATGGAACTATATGCTGAAGGAGAGTGTGGCATATAAATATACACCACATGGATAAAATGACACACAGTATGTCCACGGATCGAAGCAAGGTGATACTTACGAAATGCTTACGTGTAGAGTGTATCTTACATGGGAGGAGAGTTGATATTTGAAGCGGTACGTGTAGAGTAGATCTTACACGGGGAGGAGGTTTAGTGTTTGATGCGGTACTTGTAGAGCTTATCTTACATGGGAGAGGTTTGGTATTTGGAGCGGTACGTGTAGAGCGAATCTTACACGGGGAGGATGGGTAGAGTTTGATGCGGTACGTGCAGAGCTTATCTTGCACGAGAAGATTTAGAGCAGTATGTGTAGAGGTTGTCTTACACAAGGAGGAAGTGTGCAGAGCTTGTCTTGCACGGAAAGATATTTAGAATGACACGTGTAGAGCTTGTCTTACACGGGGAGGAAAGGTAGAGTTTGATGCGGTATGTGCAGAGCTTGTTTTGCACAGGAAGATTTGGAGTGGTATGTGTATAGCTTGTCTTACACGGGGAGGAAGTGTGCAAAGCTTGTCTTGCATGGAAAGATATTTGGAACGATACGTGTAGAGCTTGTCTTACATAGGGAGGAAGGGTAGAGTTTGATGCGGTACGTGCAGAGCTTCTCCTGTACAGAAAGAGATTTGGAACGGTCTGTGTTGAGCGTATCTTACATAGGGAGGAAGTGTAGAGTTTGATGCGGTATGTGCAGAGCTTGTCTTACACGGGAAGAGATTTTGAACAGTACGTGTAGAGCTTATCTTACACAGGGAGGAAGTGTAGAGTTTGATGCGGTACGTGCAGAGCGTGTCTTACACGGGAAGAGATTTGGAACGGTATGTGTAGAGCTTGTCTTACACGGGGAGGAAGTGTAGAGTTTAAAGCGGTACGTGCAAAGCGTGTCTTGCACGGGAAGAGATTTGGAGCTTATGTGCACGGGACACAAGGATAAGCTTTCTAATGATTATGGAAGACCTAAGGGGCTTGATGAAATTTCTAGCATTTTTAGAATGCCTAAATGACTCAGTGCATGCGGTAAAGTTCTTGGTGCTTGTGGAGTGCTTGATGTTTGACAGATGAATGAGATGTACGTCGTGAGATAATGAGGATGATTCCCTTGTTCTTTTATTCTTTTGACTTTGGACATTCCAAGAACACCCAATTCTATGCAAAAAATGTAAATGTCAAGTGTGGACCGCCACTGGGATAAAAGTTTGGCGCCTTTAGGGCACCTAATGCATTTTGTGAAATGGTAGTGTGTGTACCGACACATGGACGGAGTTTCGACACTTTAAAGGTCAATGAGATGATATGAAATGGTCATACGGGACTGGCCTATGGACAAAGTTCTGATCTTTTTGAGCATATGATATGAAATGATGTTATGAGAGAGTCATGTGCCATAGGAGACACAAACAGAAGTTCGGCGTTCGGGGAACGCCTTTTATGATTTGGGATGTTATGAAATGTCCCTACATGTGTACGAATTCGGCACTCGGAGAGCACCTTGAATGATGTATTAATGTCATGAAGTAACCCGATGTGGATCACATTGTTGTATAATGTTTATGACGAATGGGTATGATGTCATAAGATGCATCGTGTGGATTGTCACACAGAAATACACCTAGGACCATTGTGGTCTCTATTGAATGAAATGATTTGGTGGAATGGCCGAATGCAATCCGGTGCATTGGCAGAACACGGGTATTTTGGGATACCCGATGTATGATGGAATGATATGATCATGGTGGGCGTCCTTGGAATGCCCCTAATTTAATTTATGTGATATGTCGTGAATGCTTATGACACACAAAATGCAAAAGGCTGCACAAAAATGTGGTTAGGATGCATGACATACATAATGATGTTATGTATGCTATGTGAAAAAAATGCTAATCACACAAGTATAATGTTATGGCTGAAAAAGAAATAGTTAGTATGAATGGCAAACGGATGAATTAATGATTTCACACGAAAATAAAATGCACGTGGCTGCATAAAAATGTTGGTTAGTATCACACAAAAATTCTTTATGTATGGAAAATGTTAATTATGTATAGAAAATGATGATTATGGTATGTCGTGAAATGTCGAGAAGCGTGTTACACGTAGCACACGAAGCGAATTCTTCCAACCTTATTTCTCCAAGCGTGGTCAGTCTCAAAAATTTCTAACCGAGTCCTAGGTGGGGTTCTCTTCAATCACCAACCGGGGGTGATGAAGGCGTGATTTATATTATTCACACAAATATTTTGGTATCCTAAGGGAATCCAACTAGGGCTGCTTATATGAGTTCAGTCCAAGTAGGGTTAAAAATCAAGGTTCCCATAGCAAAATATACTCCTCACTTCTCCCCACTCAAGGGTCCGAACGAAGGGGTTCGTACGAGGCTATGGGTGGTGTTTCGTATCCGTGCCCCTAAGACCATGAGGAACAAAGGCGACACTTCAACAATCCACCGGGCTAAAATGAGATATTTAACCTAATGCAAGCGTGTCTAACTAAAAATGCAAAATGAAATACCAATCAAGAATCATCCACCTTATTTTAATTAGACACTTTTCAGGGTTTGTCAAATTCTTTTAAGTTTTTAAGAAAACTTTTTGAGAAATCCCCAGTAGAGTCGCCACTGTGAACTGACGACGTTTTCGACGGAACGCGAGACTCCCTTTCGGAAGGGGCGCCACGATCTTGGGCGGGCCCCTCCCTCATGTGGGGTTTTTATAAATGGAAAATCAGTTTGGAAAAATAAATGGAATTAATTCTTAAAAGAACCGAGACCTAAGTCTCGATGAATATTGTAGAGTCGCCACCCGGCTTAGCTCAACCAGGAAATTTATAATGCAGCTGAACCAGACGAACGGTCGCTACACTATCCAGAGATTCGGGTCTGGACAAGTCCCTTATTTCGTGTCTAATTAAAATAAATATTGGTCAATGTTCAAAGATGATATTTCAAATTCTAAAGTCAATTTTATTACATTAAATAGACATACAGCGCGCATACAGGTTAAATAAAATAATACGTAGGTAAATTATTACAACCCGATCGAATAAAAGATAAAAACTCTCGCCTCACTTTTACAAGCGCCTAGAATACACGATTTATCTAGAAAAATACAATCGCCTAGGATACACAATTAATTCTATTAAATACATATAAAATAAAAATAAAAATAAAAGCTGCAAAACAAAGGTTAGCACAATATATAGCACGCCACAAGTTGGACTCAAATAGACAGAATTGGGATAATCAAGAATTGGGGGCATGCATTTAGGGGATAACCGGGTTGGTTCGGCTAGCAGGCCCAGTTAGACCTGGAAAATATTTTGAAACGTCCCTGTATTTTGGTTTTGTGGGGAAAATCATTTTGAAAACAATTTTGCCTGTTTAATTTAATTTTAGCATGTGAGGTGAGTCGGTTTTTGAGAGAACTGGGTCTCCATCATGGCATTGTTCTAAATGTAATTTTACTGAAAATTGAATCTATGGTCGTGAATGCACACAACAAAATTCATTTTTGATGATTTTTGGGGTTTTCTAAATTTTTATGGATTTTTGGGAATTTTTGGAAATAAAAAAGGAAATTCTGATTCTGGAAAATAAGTTAGAGTTGTGCGACTGTAAGCTGTCCAGAATCAAAATTTCGCTAGAATTTTATTTGAAGTAAACTAGAAAGAAAACGCTGGAAATCAAGAACACTCGTACGACTGTAACTACGGTCGTACGACTGTTCATCAAACTCAAGAACAATCGTGCGACTATGCTTGATTTCCAGAAGCAGAAACGCAGAAATAAGGTAAAAATGCACAAAAATCACATCCAGCACCCAGAAAGCAGGAAAAAGTGAAAGGAAAAGGGAGTGCCTACCTTTTAGAAGCCTATCCAAGTCGTTTTGACCCATGGCGTCACTCCAATCCATACGAATTTGCACTTTTCCTTTGAGATTGAGGTTGAGAGCTTTGTGTCCAAAAATCCAAAATGCTTGGGATTCTAATGATTTAAGTCTGAGATTTTGATTTGTTTGTGAAGTTAAGTGATTAACCTAAGGGTTTCTATCAAATTTTAATCCTAATTCTGAGAATTAAAGAAAATAGAAGAGGAAAAGAAGGATTGGTGAGTTTGGGTTTTTTTTTTCTTTCTTTTCCTTCTCTCTTTTCTCCTTTCTCTCTCTAAATCCCTTTCACCAGAAATCAAAGACCCCTTTTTCCCTTCCTTTTCCTTCTTTTTATCCTCTGCTTTCTGGCTTGCTTGTCTTTAGACCGGAGCAATTAATGCTCCTCCACTTTTCTCCATGTTTCTGCTGCAAAGGTATGGGCTTCTGCAACTACTTCGACATTACAGTCACACGACTGTAACTACAATCGTACAACTCTCTTTTTTTTCTTAAAGAGGAGTAAAATTCCGGCGCTTACACTACTCTTGATCAAATGAGCAAAACCGCATTGCTTTCTTAGATGTATGACTTGGCCACACTCCCAAACCACCCTTATCAATTCCAAAAATCATACAAAATTCAGTTTTACCCAACTATACTCATCACCCAACATACGAAACTTAATTCTCTCACCCTCATCCTCACTAGACACCTTCCCCACAGTATTATAGAACTTATAAAGCAATTCTTCATAACATTCTAGTCTAGTAATGCGAGTTTAGTAAAAGAGAGAGTTTCCGAATAGTCTTTCAATTTATCATCATACTTCCAATATTTCAAAATATCCATAATATCCTTGGAAAAATATTAAATGAAAGCGATACTTTTTCTCCTCAAAGCAATATATTTATCTCCTTCTTTCCTATCTCTTAAAGGAAAAAGGTAAAAAAAATCCTTGGAAAGAGCACTTACCATTAATGGAGCTTTACCCTTTTGTTTCACTTGTGCACGAGAGGAAGAAGCCGATTGCTTTGAAGTCCCCCTCTTTGGAGCCATAGTTTTGAATTTTGTAAAACTAAGGTTTGTAAATTTGGGGGTTAGGAATTGTAATTGGTGATGTGTGAGTAAAATAGTGAAATGAAGGGTAAAATTGAATTGGGAATGGACCTTGAGTAAGAAAATTGAAAAAATTTAGTGCAAGTGGGAGAAGAATAGAGGAATTAGAAAAGGAGAAGTAGGGAGGAGAAGGGTTTTAGAGAGAAGAAGGAAAGAAGAAAAAGAAAAGAAGAAGAAGGAGTGAAATAGGATATATTTAAAAAAAATGGCTGCTGAATTTCAAAGGCACTCAATGAGTGTAGTCCAGCACTCGCCGAGTGCTTTACAAAGCATGGAGCAACAAAGCTCTGTGCTAGCTTGCGCTCAGTGAGTGTCACAAGGGCACTCGTCGAGCAAAAGTTTATGTTTCCTGAGGGAGACAGAAACTCGATCCACTTAATGAGGGATTAAAAATCAGCCTTCTCTCCTCTTTTATTTTATTTATTTTACCTTTACCTTAAAAAAATCTTCTTCTCGAACCATTCAAAGCGCTTCTCCTCACCCTTTATTTCTTATCATTCAATTAGAAACATCAAATTAGCAATTGCATAAATTAAAGGACGGATTAAAATTAGTCGAGACTGCTTATTGGCGATATTCGGGTCAGCTTTCTCGGATTTACAATAAATACGATGGTTCATTGCATAAGCAAGGAGCTCACCGACCAAACAATCCGAATACCGAGTGACAGTAAGGAAATATACCCACTTAGCCACAATGCAAAAAGCAACTCAATTGTACGGCAATTTTTTTGTAAAGTGGCTCTTATTCGGGAAAAGCCCATAATTGTCTCTTACTAAGAGTCTACCACTATATGCCATGAGGTTAACTCCTACCATTTCTCTCTCCACAAGGCTCCTCTAAGAGCTACGTTCTATTGATGCCCTTTGACCCATATATTTCATAAATTTACTACCATGGAAACAACGACATTAGATTTATTTGTACTACTTACTTCATCCTAAAATAAGAAATTGGAAATATTTATCAATCAAAATTAAATGCATGATAAATCAATTTATGGGATTAATCCACTTTTCCCTATACTCTCACTTTAATGACACTAAAATAAATCAACAAAAAGAAAAAAACTTAGTTTATCAAAATTATGTACTTAAAAAGTGATTTCTTCTTTTCATAACTCATAAGTACTAGCTTACCTGTAGACTCTAATAGTTAAAATTTCCAAGTTTTTTTGGATAGTGCTCTAAGTGAGGCCAAGACTTGAATGATTCAAGGTTATTTGAACAAAAATTTAGCTCTCAATCACACACATAAAAAAAAAACCTCTTCTTGGACTCCATAATCCAATAATAGTTCTGTTATGCATTTAACCCTTCTCCCCGCCCAGCTCAAACTAATTACTAACCCTAAGAATGATATACACCAAATGGTATTACCATATGTGATCCTAATCCCCAAAATAAATATCAACCCCTAAGTAACGTTAACTCCCCAACTTTGTGTGAAACGCCCTTAGTAATGCCAAATCTAAAATAATATGGTCAAGAAAAGCACACTGAATATCTATTAACTTCTTAATGATTTATAGAATATGCAAAATCAAGAAATTTGAAGTTTGTAATATTCTAAAAATAAGAACACTTAAGTTATAGTAACAAAACATAGGTAAAAAACCATAGTATGAAATCCATAAAAAATTACATGTTTGAAACAAAGAAAATAGTATAATGAAACTGTAAAGATGTTGATTTAAAAAAAAAAATTGAAGGACATTCTAGACTGAATAAAGAAACAAACAGTTAAAATAAAGAATTGTAATTCAATAAAGTGAAAAAGATAAGAGCATTGAACTCAAAGTAACAGAACACAGATAAAATAGGACATCAATACGAAAATAATTTGGTCAATATATTGAATAATGTCTTCACCCCGAATATTTCCACATAAAAATATTATAATAAACCTGAGTACTTGTATTTTTTTTAAATGTTCAAGAAAAATTGGACTCAAACAACATGGTATGAACTTAGTAACAAAGCATTTAGAGGAATCTATAAATCTAAAAAAAAAAAAAGAAATACAGCAAAATACTAAAACATGTCTTCTAAGAACATGACACATAATAGCAAATAAACATAGACAAATTTTATAAACTGAAAGAAAATGAACTAAGTTACACATGAACATAACATTATTCTTTCATCCATATCGTTTATTCAAGCAGTAAATATAATGGGACTAAAAGAACTATATACATACCTTGAGTATAACAAATCATGTTGAACTTCTGATTGAAAAATCATTCCAGAAGTATATCTGAAAAAAAGGAAAAGCAAACAAAAGCTATAGCAAACAATACCAATCAAGAGCAAAAGCTACATAGCAGGAGATTAGAATTAAAGGCTAAAAAAATCATACGGAGCCAACCAAATTTGATGGTAAAAGGAACAATAAATTGGCTGAGAACGGAAGTTAATAACTATAAAATTAATTAATTAATCTATAACTCTAATACTGAAAATCTAGAAAATAAATAATAAAAACTAATAGGAAAGCTGAATCAGTAATGCAAAAAATTACAATATATAACCTACACAAGAGCACCAAGTATCAACCAAACTATATGTTGATAAAAACATAAAACAAACCAAAGAATGGAAAACAATCAAATTCCATGGGCCACATGTTATAAAATTCTATAATATGTGTTGTTGAAAGACTCTATAAGCCATGTACTTATGATATAGACATTTAGATAACAAATTTTACACTGAAGGTGAAGAAAATAAAAAAACAAAAACAAATAACTCGGAGGGCATGGTCCCTTTGTTAACATCCTCCACATTAGCAACAACAAATATAAGAAAAAATGAGGGGCGATATAAAAATTAAACCACCAAAGTTAAACGAAGTCAATCAAACTACCTTAAAAAGAGAGGTCGCCTAAAGAGTAAATCAAGCAAATCCGCCTAACTGGGTGTTAAGAGTGAAATCTGGTCAGCGATGATGGAAAAATAGGAAATCAAACGAAAAAGTAAATAAATGATTTAAAACAAAAATAAAATACATAAAGAAAAACCACATGAAAAGTAATAAAACAAAGAGCAGATAAGAATCAATTCATCAAGTATAATATAATACAAATATGATTATATGATTTAAGAGAGATTGAAAGAAGCAAAAGATGTAGGATGCATAAAGACATTTCAATGCAGATGCACATTTAAAAAAGAAATGCATATCAAGGCTACCACGGGGCAGCACTGCTGTCCCCGGATAACAATGCAAACACATAGCTTTTGGGGTCGGATTTTTGGTTTTTTATTTCTTGGGTCCAACACGTGTTTTAATTGGTTTTAAAGTTCGTCTAATTATTTTATGCCATTGGATTCTGGTCCGCTCAGTGATGAGTCATGCCTCTCTTCTAATAACATTCTCGGGATACACTCTTAAGACACCAGCTCTCATTTTGAACAATACATCGACTAAGACTGTCTATACAAAATATGGATGGGCAAGGCACCTAATGTGTCTTTCCTATAGATTTGGAGCTATGATGCACATGTCAAGAGATTAACTGGGGGCAAACTAGAACCTAAGACCAATGAATGCCCGTTTGTGAGCTACCTTAAGGAAACTAAAGGGTATTACTTCTACAACCATGCCAAAAATAAGGTGTTCGTGGCACGAAAAGGGGTCTTTCTTGAAAATGAGGAAGAGCCCAAAAACTACCAGGAGGCCATTAATAGCGCACAATCTGCAAATTGGTGTAAAGCCATGGAAGCGGAGATGTAATCTATGTACGATAATCAGGTTTTGAACCTGGTTGATCCACCTCCGGGTGCTAAGGTCATAGGTTGTAAGTGGTGCTACAAGTTGAAGGCCGACAATACCTTCAAGGGGTGGCTGGTTGTGAAAGCTTTTAGACAAGTCTATGGAATAGACTACGATGAAAATTTCTCACCAATTGCTATGCTCAAATCCATAAGATTCTTCTAGCAATAGCTGTTTGGTATGACTATGAGGTCTGGTAGATGGATGTCAAAACCGCTTTCCTTAATGGGAAGCTACTCGAGGATGTGTACATGGCACAACCTGAGGGTTTCGTCGATCCAAAGCATCCTGGAAGGGTTTGCAAGCTTCAAAGATCCATTTATGAATTGAAGCAAGCATCTCAAAGTTGGAATCTTAGATTCAATGAAACCATAAAGGAATAGGACTTTATACAGAATCAAGATGAGCCTTGCTTGTATAAGAAGATTAATGGGAGCATTGTAACTTTTCTGGTGTTATATGTGGACGACATCCTTCTGATTGGAAGCGACATACCAACACTACAAGGGGTTAAGTAGTGGTTGTGTAAATGCTTTGCAATGAAGGACTTAGGCAAAGCTGAGACGATCCTAGGGATCAGGATCTACAGGGATAGACCCAATCGGCTTCTGGGCATAAGTCAGGCTAAGTACATAGACAAAGTTCTGAAAAGATTCAGCATGGATCAAGCTAAGAAAGGTTTCTTGCCAATGAGCCATGGGCTAAAACTTAGTAAGAAAAACTGTCCTAAGATAAGGAAGGACAGGGAGAACATGGAGTTCGTCCCATATACATCGGCTATAGGATCAATCATGTACTCTATGCTATGTACGAGACTTAATGTCGCCTTTGCACTAAGTATGACGAGCCGATACCAGTAGGATCCTGGTGAGGACCACTGGCAGGCTATCAAAGTAATCCTAAAGTACCTTAACCAGACTAAGGATAGATTCTTAGTATATGGTGGTTAGGAAGGGCTATCACTGACTGGGTACACTGATGCAAGGTTCCAGACCGACCAGGATGAGTACCAGTCACAGTCTGGGTATGTATTTTTGCTTAATGGTAGTGCTATAAGCTGTAAAGCTCCAAGCAGCAGACCATCGCTGACTTTACTATAAAAGCTAAGTACATTACAGCTGTTATGCACCTAAGAAAGCTATATGGATAAGGAAGTTTATCACTGAATTGGGAGTAGTACCAACTATCCAGGATCCTGTTGATATCTTTTGTGACAACAATGGGGCTGTTGCACAATCTAAGAAGCCCCGGTCACACAAGAACATAAAACACGTACTCAAGAAGTTTCACCTCATACGGGAAATTGCCGAGAGGAGTGACATTTCATTATATAGAGTAGACACCAGGGATAATGTTGTAGATCCTTTGACCAAGGCACTGGGTTAGCCCAAGCACGAGGGTCATACTAGATCTATAGGGATTAGATCCACGCTTAGTTGGAACTAGTGTAAGTGGGAGATTATTGGGAATGCCCTAGTCCTAAGGCATTAGTTCTTGTATTGTATCATACATTTTTTTATCTTATAATGAGATTTATATATTATACATTCATGTTAATGAATAAAGGCATTAATTTATTTATTATATATGGCTTGTGCAATATTATAAATAGAATATCCAATGGACATATCCATATCCATGTTGACAAGTGTCATGCACTTGGCAATAAGACCATGGATAGGAAAAACGATATGACCATAATGTCATCCATAGTCTGTTCCAGTCATGGGAATGAATAAAACCAAAGACTATCATAAGCTTGGTTGTATGGTAGTGTCTTATCGGCTATTGGACATGGAATGTCAACCAAGTTCATGGGTACATGCAATGGGGTATGGTACTGGATAGATCCACTAAACAAGAAACCCACATGGTATAGTATCTCAAGTGATTCTCGTGTAGTACTTTTATGGATCCTTTGACCTGACCATGTTATGGTCTTGCATGCGAAGTGACACACTTTGGTGTACGCCTAAAGGGCCTATAACAAGGTGCTAAGTATGGGTACGTTTGGGTGTCCCAGTGAGCATGGCAAGACTATGAACATGTAGAAGGGAATGTCCCATAATAAACCACTAAGAAGATATCACCAGCCTCTTAATGAATGCAACTGATTAGAGTGTGGCCACACCCAAACAAGTTGGAACTTGTTTGTGAGCATTAGTTCATTCGGGATCAAGTAAATGTCTGGACACAAAAGAGGGTGATGATGCCATGCCTCTATGTTGGACACTGATATCAATAACATGGGACATATAGGTTTAACTACAGGGTTAAGACTTCTATTAGACTGTTGTCTCCCTCTTAATTGGGGGCTGTAGTGGCTTGCTAGAGCCCACCTACAGTCTGTGGGCCTTATGTCCACTGCCAACATAAAGACGGGCCCACAGGATGGTACACATAGAATGTCTGAGTTTGAACTTGTCGGATTGTCCGTATACTTGGAGTATATAGAGAGATAAATGTTAATGAATTAAATTATAGGTCAATTGGATTAATCAATATAATTTAATTGATATATATTAATTGGGAATTTATTTCCGAGTGGAAATAAAACACATGTATAGGTTTATATGTATTTTGATTTAAGTTGAATCTCAATTAATTTATGGGTCAATTTCAATTGGCAAATCAATTTTAATTTAATGATATGTACATTATATTATATGGTTTTATATAAATACATGCATGAAAATTGAAATAGAATTGCATTTAATTTTACCCATAATAATTAATTTGGATTTAAGGATTTATGGTATTAACTCCAAACTTAAAAGCTAATTAAACAAAATGCTTAAATTAAGGCTATAATTGGTGCCAAGTGAGTTAATTCTCTTAATGAGAATTTCAACCATAAGTGTGTAATGAGGCTGAAATTTTTGGCTAAGCCATCTTCTCCTCCTTTGATCCGCCACTAGCACGAGTTCTACTCGATAGACATTCGTGTATGTGAGAGTGGGGGGAATCGATTTCGGTTTCTGCAGCCATCTCTAGAAGAGACATTGAAAGATGAGAATCCCATTCTTGATCTTTTGATTTTGTGTTTTTTTATTTCCATTTCAATTGCTCCAGGGTCACAAATTTGAGAAAATAGATGCGAGCTTTCACTTTAATTGATTGATTTTCTATGAAAACTCCCTACAGATATATGCATTTTTAGGATGGTTAATTGAAGTCCAGACAGTCGAATTGGTTAAAAGGGACCTTGTGATCATTTTTTTTGCATCATAAGACGCTTTCTCAACTAGTAAAAGATCTACTCAGTGAGTAATTATCAAAGAGAGAAAGGATTTCAAATTTTATACATATACTCTGAGAGTGAAAGATGTTACTCAGTGAGTAAGATTTGTCTTCAGTGCTATTCATTCACGTCCACAGGTGAGTGAAACTTGATACTCAAAGAGTGAATTTTAGGTTCAGCAGAAAGTCTTCTTTTTCCACTTGGATTTTACTTATAATTGCTTAGAAACTCTCTTACATCTATTAGGAACATGTTTGGGTGCTAGAAGATGGATTAAACATCTATTTTGATTGAAAATCTTTGCCCAAGTTGATCCTAATCCATCTAGGATTGAAGTCTAAGAGTTTACTTTTGTTTGGAGTCCAATTGTAGGTGTTATTGTTAGCCTGTATAAGCAGCACGAATTTACTAGCATAAGGACACATCTTTCAACTCTTTTTAATACTTATTGAGCTCAGAATTCCATAAGAAGACAAGGGAGAAATTGTAAGAAGAAGCGATCAAATTCATACTTCATTCCTTTCGCCATGAACTCGGTTCCTTCTTCTAGTTTTACTTTCTTTTATTCTTGTAATTTTATGAACATGTTTACTTTTATTTATTTCATTTGATTTAGTTTAGCTACGTGCTAATTCGTCATAGCTAGAGCTACAGTGAATCCTAGGTTAATGTTTATTTAATTAATCTTTTTATTTGAAATTTAAGTTTAAGTTTGTTTTTAAGAGAGTTTACTCTGTGTTACTTAATGCATGTTGTGTGTGTTGGTGTGCCCTAGTTCTTAGGGCATTGGATTCTTGTATTTTGTATTATACATTAAGACTCATTGTATGAATACATTATTTGTGTCACATTAATAAAGGCGATTAATCTATTTCATTTATATCTTATGCTATAATATGAGTAGAGTATCCATGGATTGATAATCATAAAACCTATTCCAAGTCTGTTCTAATCGTGGGAACGAATACAACCACAGACTTGTATATTTGATGATTGTGTGGCAGTTCTGAACAAGCCATAGTACTTGTATAGTCAGTCATTAATATAGGTACATGTCGTTGACATGGGACTGGATCAATCCGCACAAGAAAGTCACATGGTTGTTGCATTATAGGTCTTTCTTGAGTAGGTCTCTTTTGTCCTCAGACCAGATTTCATTATAGTATCAATATGGAATCTGGTTCATTTTGACATACGCCTCATAGGTCTATAAAAGGATGCTAAATATGAATATGATTGAGTGGACAGGTGAACGTATTGATATTGATGATGAAGTGATGGAATTGCTACTCGGGTAACACCGAGATGATATCACTGGCCACTTGATGAGTTAGACTGATAAGTGTATGGCCATATCCAAATAAGTTGGTTGCTTATTTGATTAATCAGTCAACTCAAGATCAAGAAACATAACAAACAGCACAAGAGGATGACGGAGACCATGCCTCTTGTTTATTCATATCGATATCATTTGGCAAAAGACACTGTGAGATTACTACTGGGTTGTTGTGTTCAACAGACTGCTGCATGTCTGTCTTAAATGGGGGCTGTAACGGTTTGCTAGAACTCACTTACAGTCTGTGGGCCTTGGGCCTACTGCCAACATAAAGACAGACCCATAGGATCGTGCACATAGATCAACTGAGTCGAAATTTATAGAAATTGTACATGTAATATACATTGGAAGGAATGCGTTAATTAATTAGTTGGCAATGGGTGTCAAAGTAATTAATTAACATTGGGTTAATTTAATTTAATTAATAAGTTTACATAATGTAATTATTTAATTTATCAAGTAATTGAATTACATAAAGTAAACAATTAATTAAATAATTTTCCTATACATGTATTATATTTACTTAAGTGTGATTTAATTTTATTTAGGGGTAATTAAATTTAGCCAAATGGAATTAAATTACATAGTATATACTTTTTAATTAAAGTTTATTTATGTAATTATAATCCTAGTGGGCTTGGGTTTCATTAGGTTTAATTAACCTAATGAAACCCTACTTAGACAAGGTGTCTATATAAGGGCACACTTAAGGAAGAAAACCTAACCCTAAACCTAAATTAATTGATGGAAATTTCAGCCCCATTGCAGCCCCAAAAATAGCCGAAAATTTCAGCAATAATTCTCCATTCCTTCCACTTCTTCGGCTAGCACCAGTTCCCGCTCGATAGTTGGTCGTGCACTGGACTTTGGAGATCGCAGTTTTAAGAAACGATTCTGCAGCAGTCTCTAGAAGAGACGAATCCGGTGAGTTAATCTCTCTTGATTTGTAATATCCCAAAATTCAATAAGTATTAATATTTATAAGTGATATTATAATTTGAGGATTTTTAAGGAATAAAGTTCAGAGGTGATTTATATATATATTTGAGAATATATATTTATAGGGTGAAACATTGAAGAAATAGAAAAATAGAAAGTTCTGGGGATGAAAATTATATGCACAGTAAGGTTGATAATGAAAGAATTAAAAGTTTGAGGTTAAAAATAATATGGATGGTAAAATCGTAATTTTGTTAAGAAATTTTAATATAAAAAGAGAGGAAGAGACGGGAAAAAAAAAAAGGAAAGCAGAGAAGGCGTGGACTTCTCCGGGAGAAAAAAATAATAATAAGGAAAAATAAAGAGAAAAATGAAAATTCCAACTTCCGACCGTTAGATTTCGATGACATTATAGGTACGAGTTCAGTATTAAGTGAATTTCATTATGTACGGTTAAGATTTTGCTTAGAGGTCTATATGATGGTGTATTTGGAAATGTAATTTTGGAGTAATTTTGTAAATTAATTCTAAATATGAAGTGATATGAGAATAAAATTGATATATTTGGACTTCTAGCAGTGCTGTGAATCTAGTGGTGTTCTCCGTCCGAATTATAGGTACTATTCCGGGGATCGGAATATTTTCCGGCGAGTTTTTGTTGGTTTGATATTTTTATATTGATCTATGAATTATTTGGAGTAATATTAATTCTTGGAGTTTTTGACGATTTTGAATCGATTATTTTGTATGAATTATTGAAAGATTTGGAATTAAAATTAATTATATTATTTGTTGGAAAATTAGTTTAAGTGGAATTTATATGTGAAGAAAATATGAAAATTATAAGAAATGCATTTGGAGGAATATATGATGTATAGAGTAATTTTTGATAATTTAGTGTATAGTGATATACCGTATTTGTGAATAGTAACCGTGTATGTGAATAGTGACAGGTAATGTATTATATGGAATAAGTTATACGAGAATGATCTTAAGTTATTTTAAGATTAGGAGAACTACGTGACTTTGATTCCCAAACTGAAATTTACTGGGATACATAGGAAGCTTGATATTAATATCAAGTCCATGCCAAATAGATACATAAAATTAGATAAAATATGTCAATAATATGAGATTACAGGATAATAGAATTGAAGATGAGATATTAGATAAGATGATGTTTAGAGATGTACTAGAAGAGAGTACAAGATGCCAATAAGAAGAATTAGAGGATTAATTATAAGTATATGATAGATATGAATTATATGTGGTTAATCGTTGAAGTGGATTATATGACATATGCATTTGAACATGATTACATGAAACATAAAGGGACGTTGTGACATACCTATCCGAACACTGCAATCACATAGAATATATGTTATCTGGACCTATATGGTCACCCAAATGGATTATATAATACATGGACCGTAAGGTCAACCACTTGTTATCTAGACCGAAAGGTCAACCACATGTTATATGAGCTGGCCAGCTAAATCATCTGTTACATGTTATATGATCCCGGACCGGTCGTTTGGTTGGTTATGTCACAACAAATAAAAGAAATGGCTCATTCATTTGCATCTGCATGACTGTATGCTAACTTGTGTACACTTGACTACTTGTGATTGTTGAATTTGTTGATGTTTGTATAGATGAAATAAACTGAAAAGAATTAAAATTCTGATGTTCTTATATGGAAAGTGTTAGTTCAATACTAGTATATAGCAAAAGTATAAGGATGTTACATGTTGGTATCAGAGCAGGGATATGACCTCATGGGACATATACGTCGATAGAGTATGTGGATCTAAATGCCAAGTGTTAGAAACCATTACTTGGATACTATAGGGATAAACATAAAGTGATCGATTGAGGGTTGTTCATAAGACATAAAGTGGTATATGAATATTTGAAAATGCATATGTGGTTTAAAAAAAAGGTTAATTTTGTATTTGTATTTATTTATAATGATATATAAATGGAAATAAGTATGATATTATAATTTGAGGATTTTTAAGGAATAAAGTTCAGAGGTGATTTATATATATATTTGAGAATATATATTTATGGGGTGAAATATTGAAGAAATAGAAAAATAGAAAGTTTTGGGGATGAAAATTATATGCACAGTAAGGTTGATAATGAAAGAATTAAAAGTTTGAAGTTAAAAACAATATGGATGGCAAAATCGTAATTTTGTTAAGAAATTTTAATATAAAAAGAGAGGAAGAGACGAAAAAAAAAGAAAGCAGAGAAGGCGTGGACTTCTGCAGCAGAAAAAAAATAATAAGGAAAAATAAAGAGAAAAATGAAAAATCTAACGGTCATCATTTCTCCATTACATCCCTCATATTCAAATGAAATATTATATTCTTACTAACCATATGTATGCCACAAATAACTCACAAAAGTATCGTTAAGAAGACTTCACTTCATAACTTAGGGTACGTATTCAACTTATCCTTAAATTATTTCATATATGATCAACATTAATACTTTTAAATCCTATAATGTCTCCAACTTCAAAGTCGTGTCATTCATTTATCATCATTGACGTTAATCATATCAACTCATAATAATACTTACATTCATATGTTTTATTGTAGTTATCACCCATCAATATCATCAAAATTTATCAATTCAAAAACTCCAAGAATTAATATTACTCAAAAACTCACCGGAAAATATTCCGATCACCGGAATAGTACCTATAATTCGGATGGAGAACAAAATAATTCTAGTCCTTATCAGCTTGTGTCATTTGTCTGAAAAGCAACTGTAGACCTAACGAGTTGCTACACATAAAATATAAAACGGTCAAAAAAATTGAAAAATCACAACATAGTGAATATAAACCATTAACTACTTTAACAATTACAAGCAGTCACATGTACACATATCAGCATACAGGCAAGCACATGTAAATGAATGAGCCGTTTATATTATTTGTTGGAAAATTAGTTTAAATGGAATTTATATGTGAAGAAAATATGAAAATTATAAGAAATGCATTTGGAGGAATATATGATGTATAGAGTAATTTTTGATAATTTGGTGCATAGTGATATACCGTATTTGTGAATAGTAACAGTGTATGTGAATAGTGACAGGGTAATGTATTATATGGAATAAGTTATACGAGAATGATCTTAAGTTATTTTAAGATTAGGAGAACTATGTGGCTTTGATTCCCAAACTGAAATTTACTAGGATACGTAGGAAGCTTGATATTAATATCAAGTCCAAGCCAAATAGATACATAAAATTAGATAGAATATGTCAATAATATGAGATTACAGGATAATAGAATTCAAGATGAGATGTTAGATAAGATGATGTTTAGAGATGTACTAGAAGAGAGTACAAGATGCCAATAAGAAGAATTAGAGGATTAATTATAAGTATATGATAGATATGAATTATATGTGGTTAATCTTTGAAGTGGATTATATGACATATGCATTTGAACATGATTACATGAAACATAAAGGGACGTTGTGACATACCTGTCCGAACACTGCAATCACATGGAATATCTGTTATCTGGACCTATATGGTCACCCAAATGGATTATATGATACATGGACCGTAAGGTCAACCACTTGTTATCTGGACCGAAAGGTCAACCACATGTTATATGAGCTGGCCAGCTAAATCATCTGTTATATGTTACATGATCCCGGACCGGTCGTTTGGCTGGTTATGTCACAACAAATAAAAGAAATGGCTCATTCATTTGCATCTGCATGACTGTATGCTAACTTGTGTACACTTGACTACTTGTGATTGTTGAATTTGTTGATGTTTGTATAGATGAAATAAACTGAAAAGAATTAAAATTCTGATGTTCTTATATGGAAAGTGTTAGTTCAATACTTGTGTATAGCAAAAGTATAAGGATGTTACATGATTCAAATTAGTTTTTATTCCAATCAATGGTAATCAGACACGATAGGTGGATTCTAGGAAAATTTTAACGGTGTAATTTCCTCTGCGCCACGTTATTTTTCCGATGACAAATCCCAACAGTGGTATCAGAGCTATGTTTTGTCCATTAGATTGATTGGAATTGGTTCTTGAAAGCGTTCTTGAAGAAAGAATGAGTTTCAAGTTTGTGATTTTAGGGTTCTTATTCAATTAGTTTTGGTTTTTTATGAACTCTAGAATTTTTGGATTGGAGTTTTTGATTATTTTTCCTCAATTAGTTTCCATCTAAAATTGTTTTGGATTTTTTATTATATATTTTTTTGGCTAGAAATTTTTTTTTATTTATTTAAAAAAAAATAATGTGGACAAAGATGGAATCGCAAGCTGCTGCTACCTGCTGCCGCGCGCGGGTTTCGGGTCCGGTTTTGGATTTTCCGGGTATTTTTTTTATTTCGGGCCTTAATGCAAATTAAATTAAAATATTTTTTTAATTAATTTGTATTTAAATTGTTTATTTTGTTGGCATGCATATTTAATTTAATTGTTTGCATATTAAATTGAATATGGGATTTGTGAAATTGGCCCAATAAACTATGACACCGGTTAAAATTGGGAGAGCTAAATTTTAAATTTGTGACAACCCAAATTCCAGTGGGAGCAAAATTGTTAATTTTGCATTTATAGATGTTATCCATTGGGCCTTTATGGGTTTTAGTCACATTTGTTAAAATTAGCGATTTCACCGTAAGTAACCCGGCTTAATATTTATATTTATAATTTGGAATGCCATGATCATGTATCATATTGATATGTATGTGCACGATAGGTACTTTGTTTGAAATGTGATGTTGAGTTCTATGGGCCCTAAACTATTATCGGTTGTAATTTGATTTTGGGAAATATGGTCTACGTGCCATTTCTTTTATTTTGATATAATTTTAGAATAGATTTTATTTAAAATAAAATTGTTGTAATTGCATCAAGTATAGAGGAAGGCCTAGATGGAGCAAGCCCATGGTGGGAGACCAAGAAGGATTGCAGTCCGCCCCATGAAGAATTAGATAGGATGTCTAGTTTTTCATTAGGTTGTAATTAAAGGCCCCGCCCATATGATCTCATTTATTTTAAATTAAGTATGCTATTGCATTTGACATATGATATGGATGTATGGATCACTAGATTATAACCTGCGTATTTGCATTCTAAGCCGTATCACTTAACTTTAATCCAGAATTAAAATATTGAGTCGTTTAAAAGTGCTTCCCACATTCACACCTCTTCCTCCTATTGATGTTGCAATGTGCGCCATGCCCTAGCTGGGTACATTGCAGTATTCGGTGGGCCGTCGAGGGTTAAGATACTTGGTATGGTTAACATGTGAATGGTGGTTTGACTCAACATGTGTAGCATTAGCTCAGGGCGGGCCCTAAGCACAGATGGGTAAAGTGTCAATAAGCCCATCAAACTAAGAGTCCTTCGTGGAAGGATTGGATATGTTGTCCTACCAAACGAATCAATTGTTGGTTAGCGAGCCCTAGTTCGGCCAATCATTGATAAGTTGTAGATCTTGGTCAAGTCAGCCAATTAACATCACCAACGAACAAATTAAAATCGATTTATTAATTTGAATTAGCAAAAGTCCTTTATTTCTAACTCAAGCAATGATTTCTTCCATGTAGATAGTCCCATTTCACATTAGCGATTTAAAATGGCTGCAGCAAACAATAACTCACTCTCACTTAGCTCACTCCTGGAGAAGGAGAAGCTTTTAGGGACTAACTTCATAGACTGGGCAAGGAACTTACAAATAGTGCGTAGACAAGAGTCCAAGGAGTATGTACTGAATGCTCCTTTACCAGCTGGCCCTCTCGCAGGTCGAGATGTCACTATGGCGATGATGGAGCAGTACGACCAGTACGTGAGGGATGACCGAGATGTCTTGTGCCTCATGCTAGGTACCATTGCTTCTGATCTTCAAAAGCAGTTCATGGATGAGCATGCTTATGAGATGATGGATCAACTTAAAAAGATGTTCCATGATCACGCTCGTCAGGAACATTACCTGACAACTAAGGCATTTTGCACGACTGCAATGGCAGCTAGGACTTCTGTTAGCACTCATGTGCTAAGCTTGAAGGGGTATATTGATACACTTGCCTGCCTCGGCTCGCCAATTCCGCAGGACTTAGCAATAGACATTATTCTTAGGTTACTTCCTGAGTCTTACAACAAGTTTATCATGAACTACTATATGCAAGGGTTGGATAAATCGGTTGTTGAGCTGCATGGCATGCTCAAGCTTGCTGAGCAGTCTCTTAAGAAGACTCCTAAAAGTTTTACTGGTGAACAAGGGCAATACGCCTATTGCTAAAGGAATGGCAAAATCTAAGGCCAAGGCTAAGGGCAAAGAGGTGGTGGCCTAACCTAAAGCAAGGGTTGCTTCTCCTGATGATGTCTGCCATGAGTGTTATGAGAAGAGGCATTGGAAGAGCTCGTGTCCAAAGCTAAGGGAGCAACTGAATGGCAAAACTGCTACTTCAGGTATTTATGTTATTGAGTTTAATCTGGCTATTTCTACATCTTGGGTCTTGGACACTGGATGTGGATCTCACATTTGTTCAAATGTGTAAGGTCTAAGAAATAGGAGATTACTAGGATTTGGAGAAGTAGATCTTCGAGTCATAAATGGTGCTCGGGTTTAGACTATGGAGATTAGAGATTATTTCTTAGAGATGCCTAATGGACTTGTTTTGGAACTAAGAAACTGTTATTTTGTACCTACGATGCGCAGGAATATTATTTCTGTTCCTTTGTTGGATAGTTCTGGTTTTGTATTTAATATTAGACATGGTAGAATTTCTATGCAATATTATTTATGGAACAACATTTCTTGAACATGGCTCATATATCCTTGATCTAAACTGTGAAAGTTCAATCTATAACATAAATACTAAAAGGATTAAACAGAATGAAATTAATCCTACATCATCTGGCACTATGTGAGCGGACGACGCGTTTTCGACAGGACGCGGGACTCCCTTTCGGAAGGGGCGCCTCGATTTCGGGCGGGGCCCTCCCTCGCGTGGGGTCTTTGATTGGAAATTCGTTTTTTGGGAAAGTGGATTGTTTCGAAAAAAAGAATCGAGACCTAAATCTCGATAAAAAGTATAGAAGTCGCCACCCGGCTCAGCTCAACCGGGAAATTACAGTGTAGCTGAACCAAAGCGGGAACTGCCACACTTTTCAGAGATCTAGGTTCGGACAAGTTCCTTATTTTGTGTCTAATTTAAATATTATTGCCAATGTTCTATTTACGACACTTTAAATTACTAAAGATGAATTTTCATTAAATAATACATGCAGCACGCATACGGAATAATAATACAACATAAAAAGTAAAAAGAATAAATATTTAAGAGCTTACAACCCAATCGAAAGAAAAATAAAAACTCTCGCCTCACTGATACAACCTTCTAGAATACACAATAATCTAAAAAATTACAATCGCCTAAATACACAATTTAATTCTATTAAATACAAATAAAAAGAAAATTAAAATAAAATAAAAGCTGCAAAACAGAGGTTAGCACAATTTATACAGCACACCATAAATAGGACTCAAGTAGACTGAATTAGGAAATTAGAATTCGGGGTCATGCAATTGGGGGTAACCGGGTCAACCCGATCGGCCGGCCCGGTTAGACCTGGAAAACCATTTTAAAACGTCCCTATCTTTTTGATTTTGTGAGAAAATCGTTTTCGAAAACATTTTTTCGGTTTATTTTAACTTAGCATGTAAAAGCGGGTCGGTTTTCGGGAGAACCGGGTCTCCGTCGTGGAACTGTTTTAAATGCAATTTTACCGAAAAATAAATCTAAGGTCGTGATGCGCACAACAAAATTCATTTTGATGATTTTCGGGGTTTTCTAATTTTTCTGATTTTCTGATTTTTATGAAATTTCTTGAATTTTTATGATTTTCTTTGGATTTTAGGGATTTTTTAGGGATTTCTGCTTCTGGCCGAGGACTACAGTCGTGCGACTGTAGTTACAGTCGTGTGACTGTACTCCTGGCTAGGCAGAAATCGCTAAAAAACCCTAAAAACAAAGGCCTGAAACTGAGAAAATAAGCACAGTCGTACGACTGTAGAGGATTTGGCACGACTGTAATTACAGTCGTGCCCCTGTTCTTGTTTCAAGAACAGTCATACGACTGTTCTTATTTCTCCAGAAATAAAAACTCAAAAACTTGAATAAAAAAGCACCAAACACAAGCAAATCACCCAGAAAGTTGGAAAATGAGTTGAGTTAAAGGTTATTTACCTCCTTGGTGACGATCCACAGCTGGAATGACCCCTGGCTACGCACCAATCCACGTGAAATCGCTCTTTTTCCTCAAAAAATCAAGGTTGCAAAAGTGTCCAAATAATCCCAGAAAAGTCACGGATTTGTGTTTGTTTTTGTTCCAAAATGATTTAGATTTTTAGTGTGAGTGTTAACCTAGGATTTCTACTTCGTTTTAGTGATTAACAACTAGAAATTAAAGAGAAAAGGGAAGAAGAAAGCAATGAGTTTATTATCTCTCTTCTCTCTTTTTCTCTCACTAAAAATCAGATTTTTTGCCAAAAAGTCCTTCATTCTGGTTTTCTTCACCTTATATATCTCCCCACTAACCCGGAAATCTTGAGCATTTAATGCTCAAGATTTCCCTTCTTTTCCAAGTTAAGGGGGTATGGGCTCTGCAACCTGCCCCCGAAAGTACAGTCGTACGACTGTACTTACGTTACAGTTGTACGACTGTAACAAAATCCCACGACTGTATTTTACAGTCGTGGGATTTTGTTACAGTCGTACGACTGTAATGTAAGTACAGTCGTACGACTATACTTTCGGGGGCAGGTTGCAGAGCCCATACCCCCTTGACTTGGAAATGGGTCAACGGTCAACGAAACTTTTTTTTTTTTTAGGAAAAACTTCGTGTTCACAGGCTGCCCCTCGTGTAACCGAAGTCCGATTTCCGAAACGGACTTAGGTACACTACAAAGAACACGAAATCACGTTGATATGCAAGCGCGGTTTTCGCAGGTGAACTGCAGGTGACTTTGGTAGTCAGGTGGTCCATATGCCTTTTGCATGAGGATGACACCGAGAGTATAAATGACTTTTGGAGTCAGGCGGTTCCTTACGATGGTTTTCACGCAGGGATGGCACTGAGATAGAATGACTTTTGGAGTCAAAAGGCTCTGTATGATTTGTCATACCGAGCCAAGAGTGCATGTGATGCGTGTTTGATGAATGTATTTATTCCTTGATCGATAATTTTGAAACAAAAATTTTTGCCCCTTCAATCAAGAATAAATACGGGAATGCGTGTCTTGGTTGCCTTTTATAGTCGTGCGGGACTGGATTTACGAGTACAAGATGTGATAGTCGTGTGCGACTGGCGCACTTAACAGACTGACATGGGATTTGGGTTCCCTTTTAAAGTCGTGGGGGACCATGATTTTCGTATGAATGCATGACGATCGTGTGCGGCTGGGCGCACCCGACAGACTGAAATTGGATTTGGGTTCCCTTTTAAAGTCGTGGGGGACTATGATTTTTGTGCAAACGTGATGGTCCGGTGTGGCTTGGCACACAGGATGTGTTGAAAATGCAGTTTGGTGAGATTGCACTTACAGTGAATTTTTCATGTCTTTCTCGGGTTTCGTGCCCCTTGGGCGAGGCGGACCGTCGTTGAAAGAAATTAGTCGCCGTTGGATTAGCCCTGCAAAATTACTGAAATATCTCCCTGTGGGGGATAATTAAACATCAGATAATGAAAATAGGGTTTAAAGAATAAATAGGAAAAAAATTGAAAATTCCCCCCCTTTTTTCCACTACAGTCGTGCGACTGTATTTGAATTTTAAATATAGTCGTACGACTGTAGATGAAGTACAGTTGTACGACTGTACTTCGCGGGCAGAACAAAATAAAGGGGCGGTTTCTGCCCCTTTCTCTCCCATTCTCCCATATTTCCGAAAACTCTTCTTCTCCCTCTCTCTGAAACCGACCCTAATCTTAAAAATCTCGCCCAAAATGTTGAAGAAAATGGGAAAGAAGTTGAAAAAGATCCAAAGCAACACAATTCCAGAACCCAATAACCCCGATGAGATCTCTTTTGTAGGGATTGCGCAAGGATATGGGCACCCGCTCTACATGGACCATTTCGGGATTCGCTTCGGGATGGAGATCCCAATTCTATTGGCAATGGACTCCCACTTATCCGTTACTCAGGTTGGTACCCAATTCTTAGGCCTTGATTTCGAGTTTTCCAATATTTTTCCTTTTGAATTTTTGGAATTGATTTGCATGATTTACTGCTTTCTGGGTTGAATTAATTGAGTAGAATGCATGCTAGGAGTCCCCTGTAGTCAAAAGAAACAAGAAACTAGGAAAAATGAGTTAGAAATTGTGAAAATTGGACTAATTTCGAATTTTTTTTGCAGGAATATGAACAGTCGTGTGACTGTTCATGCCAATGATGAACAGTCGTACGACTGTAGGCACTACAGTCGTGCGACTGTAGTTACGCTCGTGCAAAGCGTACTACAGTCGTACGACTATAGCAAGAAAATTAGGCTTTAAAAATTTTGTTTCGATTAATTTTTCTATGTTACTATTATGCAAAAACTGAATGCATGCGTATTGTACTTCCCCATAATGCAAGTACACAGGATTGCCGGCAGCGGGAATCTCTCTCTACCACGGGTCTGGTGGGATCGCCTTCCCGAGCCTGTGCGGGCTCGGGTTAGGCTCCTAGGGCTCGAGTCTTTTATTCTGTCTTTGCCCACGAGCACACCGCATACCACGCACGCCGTGCTGACGGCTCTTTGTGAGAGATGGGTCTGCACCACCGATACCTTCCACCTGCCCATCGGGGAGTTTACTGTCACTCCCTCGGACTTTGTAGCGATTACCGGCTTTGGGTTCGGTGGGACCCCCATTATCTTTAATTGTAGCTTGACTCGGCATCAGCAGGTGGATACATACATCAGGAGATTGATTGGCTGCACCCCTGAGAAGGGGAAGATCCTATGCTCCCGGGTGGAGGCTTATTGGGCCACCCGTGCAGTCTCGTCTGAGGAGGATGTGGAGCAGTACACCAGAGCCTACGTGCTCGTACTCCTATCATGTACGATGTTCCCCACTGGGCAGAGTACCTGACTCTGCTTCCCACACTGGTGGACTTGGCTACTTTCCCATCCTTGGACTGGGCACGAGCTGCACTTGGGCAGCTATATTACGGGCTGGATTTGTGTGCCCGGGGGGTGCAGCAGGAGATCCTGGGCTTCTGGTTTGGCCTTCTGGTATTGTCTCTTCTCTTCCTTTTTATTTATTATTATTATTATTATTTTTTTAATATATGTATTTTTCGTAACTACAGATCTGGGCGTTCGAGCATTGCGTGTTGGAGCCGTCCGAGTTGAGAGATGTCCAGGGTGATGTCCGGCCGACTATCCTGCGTTGCTGGATGCAAGGGTGGCAGGGTACTGTCCGTGATATAGAGGAGGTGCGGCAGAGCTTGCTTGACACGACCTGGGGGAGGGTAAGTAGACAAAACTCGTTAGTAAGAAAATTTAAACAACTTTTATTTACCTGTACTGAATTTCTTTTATTGCACTTCTATAGGTTCGACACCATCCTTGGGAGAATCTGGGTGCCATCACCCTTCTTGTTCAGTCCTCCACGCATTTCGACCGTTGCCGGTTCGTCATAGAGAGCCCTATGTCCCAAGAGTGGTACTTGGGCAAGCGCCTCTTCCTCTCCGACCACGTCGATGGTCCAGTCGGCCGACTTGTGCCCCCGCCGCTTCCACAGGCGCTCTTTTGGCCGCATCTGGCGGACCCCACGACATACCCTGGTATATTCGGAGAGGGGTATAGTGTAGACCCCGTGGATGGAGATTATCCGACTTATATCCAGCAGTGCTTACTGCCTGCTGCGGGTGTCGCGCCAGCGGCTCCTCCTCCTCGTCCTCGCCAGGTATTCACTTTTTTTTTGACTTTTTATTCTTTCCTCAGGTTAAGAGACGTAGGGGAACCGGGTCTTCTCAGCCCAGTGGCCCGGCCGACGAGAGTGTTGATGCGGCTACAGCCGGGGAGGATACTCCTATTCAGGATAGGACCCACCCTGTCCATGTAGGTAGCGCTGCAGCTTCGGCTTCTCAAGCCGTCGGTGCTAGTGGTGTGGTGGAGGGCCGTTTAGTGTCTGAGCTTAGGGCCGGCTTCACTCTGATGGGGTTGAATGGCTCCCACGCCTATAGGACGTGGAATATTCCTCGTGAGGAGCCAGCTGTGTTCTTCCCGGAGGATACCACCCATGTAAGTCAATGATTTGATTGATTTTTTTTTTAATTTTCTACCGTTCTCCAGGTTCGGCGAGCTGATGTGGAAGAGATAGCCTACCGGTACCAGGGCCTAGGGGACTTCCTGGTCCATGAGAATGGTGTTTGGGCGGTAAGCATCCCGTGTTTCCTGTATCATGTCATGATTTGTGTAATGTATGAACCTGCATGTATGTATGTATGAATGTTAATTTATGCTATTCACTGCAGTCCCGAGTCGAGTGATAAGGTCGGTTTTTGACCTTATCTTTTAGGCAATTTCGTGGTTTGAACGGCAATTTTTAGAGTCTTTTGTGTGAATGTTTGTGTGGTTTTTGAATATTTTGTGATTTTTATGTTTTGGATAGATTTTTATAACTTTTAGTATTTTTCGTGTTTTCTAGGGTTGTTTTTGTAATTTTTGTTAATTTGTTGTTTTTATGGTCCGTGGCGTTGGTGCCGTTATGTTTCTTTGTGCTTGTTTTGGACAGGTATTATGACCCGGACTGAAGTTGGTGCATCGGCGGCGAGGAAGAGTTCGAAATGCTGAAAATCAGGGTGGCACGGCGTGCCAACCCGGCGTGCCTAGAGGAGTAGTCCAGTGGAGTGGCACGAAAACATGCCACTCAGATCAACCCGGCATGCCAACCCTAAAATTCACACGGCACGGCGTGCCAATTCCAGCAGCACGGCGTGCCGCCTTCAGTTCTGCACAGCACGGCGTGCCAACTCCACCAGCACGGCGTGCCGAGCCCCGAATCCTGCTGTTGCCCTACTTTCATCTCTTCTTTTTCCTGGTTTTAACCTAGCCGTATAAATAGGTTATTTTCTATGTTTGAGAGGATCTTTTTCCAGTCTTTTTGAGTGAGAGCAGAAACTTGTAGTGAGGTTTTGAGCTTGAACTATTTGCTTTCTTGGAGTTTGAACCATTGATTGGTTGTAGTTTTACATAGAATCTCCCCCTTTTGCGACGTTCCTAGTTCCGGCTTGAGTTCGTCTATAGAGGTACACCCCAAGCATCTTCACACCGTCGGAATCCGGTTAATCGGACCAAAAGGGCATAAGTTTTTCTTCTTCTCTTTTGTAATTTGATTAAGTTAGTTTTGATTCCGCAAATCGATTATGTTTGGTTGTAAACACTGAATTCATTCATCTTTCTTAATTAATACAATTGTTGCAAGTTAATTTCAATTTTTATTCCTTTTCTTTATGTAATTTCTTTAATGAATGTCTAGTCTCATAAGATCTTAATTTATTAAAGTTCATATTTGTGGCATTACCTAGATTGACACCTAGGAAACCATTAGTATTGACGACACTGTGGAATTTACGTGCCCCTATTTTCTGAGCTTTAGAATTAGACCGCCTCTAAACAAGGGAAACCGGCTAAGGACCTAAAAGATCTAGATACGCTAGGTTGTATTATCGAAAGAGCATAATTAAGGGTTAATTGTTGAGTTAAATTCATCTTTTATAGTTAATTGATAAAGCCATCCCCGTTAGCATTCATAGGTCGGTAAACCGCCAATTGATAACACAAAACTCAAGTGCAAAGTAAGCTGGAATAGATCAACTAGGAGTAGGATAGTTTAGTTGTTAACATAATCAACCCAAACTACGTTCCGCCTAGGACACGCAAGGAACCCGAGTAGTTTAGTGTTTGCAAAATATTCTTTTCTCTGTGGGATCGATACCTGGACCAACCAGAATTATTACTTGTCAACGATAGGTACACTGCCTTAGTTATGCGTTTCTAGGTTTAGTTTTACTACTACGCCTAGGACCCATCAAGTTTTTGGCACCGTTGCCGGGGAAACTTATATTTCTGCATCATTTAGCAAAAGGTCTATTTGCTGATCTAGGCAACATTTCTGTGCATATAGTTAAATAATTTTTCTTTTCTGTGAATATTTAATACAATTTAGTTTTCTTTAATTTCTGTGTGTGTGTGTTTTCTAGCTTATGCGAACTCGCTCTTAGCATCCTGAGCTTTTACCTTATAACCCTGAAATTGAACGTTTGTGTAGCAGGAACCGTAGAGTACGCCAAGAGCAGATTGTTCAAATGGAGCATCAGCAGCATGATGACGAGGAGAGACAGCTCCGGGAAAGAGTTGAGCAAGAGCAACTCCGATGAGAGCAGGAGGAGTTTGACAGAAGAAGGGGTGGTGATAGAGATAACATGGTCATGACTGACCTAATGGCTCCACATCGGCCCCGGAACAGATCCGGAGTGGTTATCCCAGCCATCACTGCCAATCAATTCGAGCTGAAGTCCAGTATGATCCATTTGATCCAAGGGAACGGTCTATTCAGTGGCGGAATAAGTGACAACCCTAATGATCACTTAGACCGGTTCCTCATGGTGGCCGATACAGTCCGAATCGGTGGGGTACCCCAAGATGCTGTGCGGTTGAAGCTGTTCCCCTTTTCACTATGCGGGGGAGCAATGGAATGGTACAAATCCTTGAGGCCCGGATCAGTGACATCATGGGACCAATTGGAAGAGCAATTCTTAGCATACTACTTCCCACCATCAAAGACGGTTCAGCTAAGGAACGAGATCATGGGATTCCGGCAATTTGGGACGGAGACTCTTAATGAAGCATGGCAGAGATTCCAACGGTTATTGCGGAACTACCCCCACCATGACATGCCGCGTTTCACTCAGGTAAGCACGTTTTATTATGGTTTGACACCAGCTAACCGTGCCATTATTGATTCTTCTGCAGGTGGGGACATTTTTAAGAAGACTGCTACATAAGCCGAGGAGTTGATTGCGGAGCTGGCTAGAAAGAGTACCTTGTGGCAGTCGGACACGCCAACAAGGAATGAGGTTCGAGCTGCAGATTTGGGACGCCAAGATGCAGCTATGGACCATGTAAACAAGAAGTTGGACCTGTTGATGTCCCGCCTGAACTTAAATGGGCCACAATACCAACCGGTGTTGTGTGTATCATGCGGAGCGGAGCATCCCAGGCAAGATTGTGAATTGGGCGACCCATTCGCCCAATCGTCCGAAAACGTAAGTTTTGTGGGAGGAAACCAAAGGTACAATAACTCTAACTCTTATTCACAAAACTTCAATAATAATAATAATTACGGAAGAAGGTATCAACACCCGAACATGTCCTATAGTAACAACCAAAATGTGTTGAAACCTCCTTCCGGATTCCATTATGAGCACCGTGAGCAGGGGTTAGGTAAGGCCCCATTTATTCCTAATGATCAATCTCCACAGCAGCCTCAACAGTTTAAGCAAGATGAGATGGTTTTGTCGTTACTAAAAGACATCTCGTCTCGGCTTGCTGATAATGAAGCGTACTGTAGGGATTTGGGTAAGCAGGTGGCTCAATTGAGTAGGGAGAGGCAGGAAAGACCTCAAGGAGCACTTCTGAGTAGAACTGAACAAAACCCTAAGGGTAATCATCGGGAGACAGCTCAAGCTATAACCCTACGAAGTGGTAGGCAAGTGGAGGATCGGGTGCAAAACGCTGATATTCCATCCCAACCTACCGAGGTAAGTGAAGAGTCGGGAGAGGTAAGCAACCCCGACTCGATTTCTGAACCCAAACCTAGCATAAACGAAAAAAGGAAAATTCCTGACCCAGTGGGTGCCTATGTGCCTAAACTTCCTTATCCTCAAAGGGAGAAGAAAGATAAACTGGGGCAGAAATATTCCAAATTCCTGGAAATTTTTAAGAAGTTAGAATTTAATTTGCCATTGATTGAGGCTCTCCAGGAGATGCCTTCTTATGCTAAATTCTTTAAAGAACTTCTTGTAGGGAAACGAAAGCTAGGTGAGGACGAAGTGGTGGTCTTAACAGAGGAATGTTCGGCAATTATCACTAACAAACTTCCACCCAAGCTCAAAGATAAGGGCAGTTTTACTATCCCATGCAGGATAGGGAACTTGGAGATCGCCAATGCCCTATGCTACTTGGGTGCAAGTATAAATCTGATGCCTCTGTCGTTTTTCAGGAGACTCGGACTGGGAGACCCAAAGCCAACCAATATGACCCTCCAATTGGCGGATAGATCTCTCACGAGACCAAAGGGGGTGGTCGAGGACGTGCTAGTAAAAGTGGATAAATTTATCTTCCCCGCGGACTTCGTGGTGATGGATATGGAGGAAGATAGCGCGGTGCCCCTTTTGCTTGGAAGGCCATTTCTTGCAACCGGTAGGACTCTGATAGATGTCCAGGAAGGTAAGATTATTCTTAGGTTGCACAATGAGGAGATGAGTTTCAACGTCTATAACTCAATGAATTATCCATTAGATGTTGAAAGTTGTAATTTTGTAGACTCTTTTTGCCCTATTGATGCTTATGTGATAGAAAAGAGTTTCAACCAAGGGGAGTTGGAGCTCTTGTCCGATTTCCGATTGAAACTATTTCCGGGCAAACTGCGAAGTCGATGGACGGGACCGTTTACCGTGCATAAGGTTTACCCTTCCGGGATGGTGGAAATTGAAACCCCGGAGGGAATTCAACAAGTAAACGGACACCGGTTGAAGCCCTATGTCAGCGGAGGAATAAAGGAGAAGAAGCAAGTCTTGCTCCTTCGTGATGTGTAATGCTAAATCGCGGACGTAGGAGTCGAGCTATTCCGACTATAAACATAGCACTGAGGTACGTATACCTCCCGTGTACATTAGTTTTCACGTTAATATGCTTTTGTGTGTTTTTGTGTGTAGGATTAGGTACTTAAGCAAGTTAATCGGAAATCGTAATCAAAATGTGGAAAAAAGCAATAGTTGGCAGAATTCAGGGTGGCACGCCGTGTCACTAAGCAGCACGCTGTGCCAAGGTGAAGTTGGGTGTAGCACGTGGCGTGCCAAGGTGGCACGAAATCGTGCCAGGCTGCTATTCCGGAAGAAAATTGTGCATAAGTAAACAGCACGTCGTGCCACATTCAGCACGCCGTGCCAAGGTAATGGTATGCAGGGCGGCACGGCGTGTCATTTCAGCACGCCCACGTGCCACTGTTCTGTTCCGCGAGAGGTTTGTGCATAAAAGGGCAGCACGCCGTGTCAGAAATCCGCACGCCGTGCCAATCACAGTTCTGAAGGGCGGCACGACGTGCCAATTTGGCACGCCAACGTGCCGTCCCTCTGTTCCTAAAGTGAATTGTGAGAAAAAGATCAGCACGCCGTGTCAAAACTTCAGCACGCCATGCCACATATTCAAATTTCAACGCAGCACGCCGTGCCAAGACAACACGCCGGCGTCCCATCATTCTATTTTCAGGTAAGTCTTTTTGACCCGCTCAGCACACCGTGCTGAGTGTTTGGCACGGCGTGCCGAGCGTTTAAATTTTGAATTCCAAGGGTTATTCCACCGCCTATTTAATGCCCTTTCCACCTTCCCCCCTTCTCATAACCGATTTTTCCCTTCTTCTTCTCCTTCCTCTCTCTCACTTTCTCTCACCCTCTCACTTTCTCTCTCCCCTTTTCACTCTCTCTCTCTAGAACCCATTCTCTCCTTCTCCTTCTCCATTCTTCTTCTTCTTCCTTCCTTTCTCTCCTTCTCCCTATCCCCTCTTACTCTCCTTTCCTTCTTCTTCTTCTCCTCCATCTCACCCCATTTCCTCCATTATTTTTGCCCTAGGGTTTTATTTTGCTTTAATTTCCTTGAATCAGGTATGAATTCTTGCTTTATTCTTTCTTTTATTCATTATTCTTATTATTGTTGTTCTTTTCCTCATTTTGGTTTGGATGGATTGACTGCTTAATAGGGTTTTATTTTACTTTCTTTTTCTTTTTTGTGGTTTGTATCTTTGACAGTAGATGTTCTTTGGCTTTGTGTTCTTGTGTTTTTGATTTTTTTTTATGGTTATGCAATTGTAGAATGAAGAAGAAAACCGTCGCCGATCGGAGACACGGTTCGTCTCGCCGGCCCATGGAACCGTCACCGGAGCCGGTGCCACGTGACGAATTGCCCACTGACCAATTGATGGCCCCGCTGACAAATCTCTCAAGGAAATACAGATGTCACTTTCCCTTACTTTCGGACGATGAAGGTAAGAAGTACAAAACTTTATTTCCTTTAGAAAGCACTCCATTTCGCACTTTTGATTGGCAATTTCTCTTTGTACAAGATAGGTCGGAGGGAGTGAAAGCTAAGTTGACTAGTCTAGGGTGGTACGAATTTGTGAAATCTAATTCTCCAGTCTTTAGGGAGTTAAACCTAGAATTTTACTCCACCTTGAGTTTTAAAACCAACCCGGATACGGGCCTAGAAGTATGAACTTCCACCTCTTTGGCACTGAGCGGACTTTGGATATTGATGGCCTTCGGGCTTGCATAGGGATTGACGGGAATGGTTATAAATGGCCCGAAAATTTGGATGCCAAGAAATTTTGGCGCTTGATAGGGCAAGGGGTATACCAATCCCGGTTTGCCAAAACCTCCCAAATCCAAGACCCTGTTTTGCAATTAGTTCATAAATTTGTATGCTTTAATTTTTCGGGAAAGACTGAGAGCAACCGGGTTAATGCATTTGAACTGTTGATCCTGTGGCATGTGCATAGTGAAATTAAGGTGCATTTGGGATTCTTTGTCATGGAAGCTTTATACAATCACCACAACCGAGCTAAGTCCGAACTAGGGTTAGGACATATTGTGACTTGTATTGCATGTTTTTTTCATAGTAATACTTGTTATAGGAACCTTGAGAGCATTCTTCCCAAGAAGCTTTCGAAGGGAATCTTGTCTTGTTCCCATGTTGGGGCAGCTGCAGGTCCTTCAAGTGCAGGAGGTTCAAGTCGGGGAAAGGCCCCTATGGAAGTTGACGAGGAGGAAGAGAGTGAGGAAGGAGAGGACAGCGAGGAGGACGTGGAGAATGTATCGGTGGGGGTAGATTTTATGGGGCGGATTGAAGGACGGTTGGATGGCATTATCGAGCAATTGGAAGGCTTAACCGTCCATCAGGTTCTGCTTGAGCAGCGGTTGAACGCGTGCCTTGATCTGCAAGCAGCTCAGCTCGCCAACGTCGAGGCGTTCGCCTCCCGCTTCTGTGCCGCCCAAGGGTGGCCGTACCCGCCGCCACCACCAGCTCCTGATATGTGAGGTAACCCTTTTCCTTTCCCATTTAGTTTGCTTCTTCTTCCATTGCACTTTTGGAAGTAAGTGCAATCTAAGTGTGGGGTGGGTAAAGGGACTTCTCCCTTTCTTTTTCTTCTTCTTATATTGCACTTTTTGATTGTTTGTTTAGCATGTTTGTTGGTGTTTGTTGGTGTTTTTGCATGATTGGATGTTTTGTGTTGGTTTTTGGTTAGATTTAGGCTTTACTTTTCAATGCATGTGAAGTTGGTTTTGGTTGTTTTTGGTTTGTTAGTATTTTTAGGTTGCTTATGTGTCAATTGCCGTTTGAATAACATTGCTTAATCCACCCTCGAACCTAAGTCTCTGTGCTTGGATTGATAGCAATTGGCTAGGGATATTAGGAGTTGTTTGCAAGTCATTAGCTTGTTTGTGCGTGGTTTGTGATTCTTGATGGTAACCATTGGTTAGATTCGTCATTTAGGTTGCATTAGGGAATTAGTCCTCTACCCCTACTTACATGATTGAGCTAGGATTACGCCTTGGAACATTGGTTGAGTCACATGACCTGGCATACAAACCCTAATACACTTGTGAGAATTTGAGCCTTTAAAACCATTTCACATCGGTTCTATTTCTTTGTGAGGGTAAAAACAATCGTGGCACACTAGATTGTAGAACCCGGCGTTGTTTTGCACTTGGCATCGAGAGCTTAATATGTGGAGACCCTTAGGATTAACCCCTTGACTTAAATAACCCTAACCCTAACTACTAATTCATCCCTTAGATCACCCATAGCCACTAAATTAACCTTTTTGACTTAAAAAACCTTCACCAAGCCAACTCTATAATCCTAACTTTTTACCATTTCACTTTGATTTTCCTTTCTCACCCTCCTCTCCTAAATCAAGTAATTGGCTAAGTTGTTCATTTATTTTGGGGTCAATCACCATTTGCATTTCAACTCTTTCATATCTAGTCCTATGGAAAAATTGTGTTTAAAATATATATATATATATATATATATAAAATCAAAAAAAAAATCCAAATAGAGTCAATGTGTTTGTTCGGTTTCTTTTTGTAAAACTCGGAGTTTGTAAACGCCTGTCTTGGTTGTCCGGTTTGCATCTTTAAGCCGGTATTTGTGTTCCATGTCTTGTAATTTTTCATTGGTTGAATAAAGGATTAGGGCGATCATCTAATTGCCTTGACCCATGTCTTGTAATTTTTGTTTTCGTTTTCTCATTAAGTTGTGTTTCGGCCATTGGGTGTGGATAAGGCCTTCTTTTTGTCAATTAAAAAAAAAAAAAAAAAAAAAGCAAACACTCTTAGGACTAGCTTAGAGTTGAAAGTTGCATGACCCGTCTTTAGTACTTAGTCAATTTGTACATTTTACTTGATTTGTAGGAGTTGTACACCTAAAATTTCCCTTATCAAACCTACCCTAAGCCGTAACATTACAAGCCCCAGGTTCTCTGATTTTGCTCCTTAACCAATGACTTCACCGGGATTGCCATTAGTTCGCTATGTGATGTGTGCCATTGTTTGTTTTTGTGTGCTCATCCGCCTTGCCTTGAACTTGAGCGTTGGAGTGACATCTTGTGAGGTGCTTTGTGGTCGTATAAACTCTGTTTGTTCCTCGCCCTTTGACTAGCTAAATTGTGTTGGGTTTGGGTATTGAGTGGTTTTGAACCTGGTGCACCTAATGTCATTTCGAAGGTGATGCTTTACTTTCTTGAGTTTATGAATCTCGTGCTGTTAAACCCTTAGTTGGATTTGCAAGTGAAATTGAGCAAGTTTACTCCTTTGTCTTTAGTTGATTTGCTTGAGGACAAGCAAGACTTTAAGTGTGGGGTGGTTGATAAGGTCAGTTTTTGACCTTATCTTTTAGGCAATTTCGTGGTTTGAACGGCAATTTTTAGAGTCTTTTGTGTGAATGTTTGTGTGGTTTTTGAATATTTTGTGATTTTTATGTTTTGGATAGATTTTTATAACTTTTAGTATTTTTCGTGTTTTCTAGGGTTGTTTTTGTAATTTTTGTTAATTTGTTGTTTTTATGGTCCATGGCGTTGGTGCCGTTATGTTTCTTTGTGCTTGTTTTGGACAGGTATTATGACCCGGACCGGAAGTTGGTGCATCGGCGGCGAGGAAGAGTTCGAAATGCTGAAAATCAGGGTGGCACGGCGTGCCACAATTAGGGCACGGCGTGCCAACCCGGAGTGCCTAGAGGAGTAGTCCAGTGGAGTGGCACGAAAACGTGCCACTCAGATCAACCCGGCGTGCCAACCCCAAAATTCACACGGCACGGCGTGCCAATTCCAGCAGCACGGCGTGCCGCCTTCAGTTCTGCACAGCACGGCGTGCCAACTCCACCAGCACAGCGTGCCGAGCCCCGAATCCTGCTGTTGCCCTACTTTCATCTCTTCTTTTTCCTAGTTTTAACCTAGCTGTATAAATAGGTTATTTTCTATGTTTGAGAGGATCTTTCTCCAGTCTTTTTGAGTGAGAGCAGAAACTTGTAGTGAGGTTTTGAGCTTGAACTATTTGCTTTCTTGGAGTTTGAACCATTGATTGGTTGTAGTTTTACATAGAATCTCCCCCTTTTGTGACGTTCCTAGTTCCGGCTTGAGTTCGTCTATAGAGGTACACCCCAAGCATCTTCACACCGTCGGAATCCGGTTAATCGGACCAAAAGGGCATAAGTTTTTCTTCTTCTCTTTTGTAATTTGATTAAGTTAGTTTTGATTCCGCAAATCGATTATGTTTGGTTGTAAACACTGAATTCATTCATCTTTCTTAATTAATACAATTGTTGCAAGTTAATTTCAATTTTTATTCCTTTTCTTTATGTAATTTCTTTAATGAATGTCTAGTCTCATAAGATCTTAATTTATTAAAGTTCATATTTGTGGCATTACCTAGATTGACACCTAGGAAACCATTAGTATTAACTACACTGTGGAATTTACGTGCCCCTATTTTCTGAGCTTTAGAATTAGACCGCCTCTAAACAAGGGAAACCGGCTAAGGACCTAAAAGATCTAGATACGCTAGGTTGTATTATCGAAAGAGCATAATTAAGGGTTAATTGTTGAGTTAAATTCATCTTTTGTAGTTAATTGATAAAGCCATCCCCGTTAGCATTCATAGGTAGGTAAACCGCCAATTGATAACACAAAACTCAAGTGCAAAGTAAGCTGGAATAGATCAACTAGGAGTAGGATAGTTTAGTTGTTAACATAATCAACCCAAACTACGTTCCGCCTGAGACACGCAAGGAACCCGAGTAGTTTAGTGTTTGCAGAATATTCTCTTCTCTGTGGGATCGATACCTGGACCAACCAGAATTATTACTCGTCAACGATAGGTACACTGCCTTAGTTGTGCGTTTCTAGGTTTAGTTTTACTACTACGCCTAGGACCCATCATCGAGATGCTCCGGGATCAGGCCAGGGAGGCTGCTTCTTCCGTGGCTCAGGCCCAGGCTGCGAAGCAAGAGGTGGATAGGGCGAGAGCTGGGATAGCCAGGCTGCAGGCTGGGATGGCTCGTCTGCAGGCAGACTTTGACTCCTATAGGGCTACGCATCAGAGTGAGTCCGAGGAGGAGGAGGATGATGAGGGGCAGGATGAGAGCTAGATGGAGCGTCCTGCTTTTCTTATTTACTGTCTTCATAGTTTTTGTTCTTTTGTATTGGATTTTTAGGCACATTATGAACTGCATTCTTTACATTATGGGATTTGCTTTTATTTGATTGAATCTTTGGAAATTCACTCTCCTTCTTTTTCTTTTTCAAAATTTTTTTTATCCAGGCTTTCACAATTTTCTAGAATCATTACAAGACTCTGATTGGCTTAAATTGAAGCCTTTCGGGGTTGTGGAATCTCAAGGCCTATTACAAACACTCATGGAACATCGAGCTGTTGAATGCCTGTTATTGCTTCTGGGATCCAGTGGACAACGTTTTCCGCTTCTCATGCCAAGAGCTCTGCCCCTTATATGAAGAGTTCAGTGCTATCTTGAACATCCCCTGCCACAAAGGAGTGGACATCGCCGTCCCCGAGTTCACTTTTGGTAGCATTTCCTCCTTGGTGAGCTTGTTCGGGCTTCCCAATCCCGAGGTGGAAGCTTTATTTGCTACTGGTTCCCCTTTTCCCGGGTTGAGCTCGGACTCTGTACTGGAGTGATGTGTCAATGCCCCTAGGGACCACATGAGCTGGGCCTCCATGGTTAGCCTGTTACTGGTGAGCCGGTATTTCTGTGGTCCTAGTGATGGGGTTGTCTCTTTCAGGGCTATCTCCCTTATCTCTCAGAGGGCTGTGGGAGCATCTCCAGCTCCTTTCGCACTCGCTGAGACACTAATCAGTTTGTATGCATCTAAGACAAATGGTGTTCTCCACATTGGCCCTCACCTAACACTGCTCCAGGTGAAATCCCTTATTGTCTGGTGTGTTTCTGGGTCAAATGAACTTCTAACCCTTGCTTACCATCAACTGCAGATCTGGTTGTTGGAGAAGCTATCAATTCTTAAGATTCCGAGGGGGAACTTCAAGAAATACCACCCGGCCAATCTCAGGGAACGAGGCTTCTCCATTGACTCCTATACTGATATGTCTGCTGATGAGTGGGGCGTTTGGCTATCTCGCCTGACTGATGACCAGATTAGATGGGTGTGCCCCTGGTGGAAGATCACCCACGTGATTATGGAGATGTGGGCACATGGTGTGCAGTTGTTAGGACAGACCAGGGTGACATTCTATTCTCCGAGTCACCTCTGCCGGCAGTACTGTCATCTATAGGGTATCCCTCAGCGCTCTTGTGTCACCAGTTGTGAGGAGTACACTGCTTCTTGGCCAGATCACATCAGACTTCGCTGGGCTGGAGATACCCATCGTGTGGCGTTGAATTATGCCTTGCTTGCTCCCACAGAGACAGATGATCGTTACAAGCAGTGGCTCGCTGATATCCAGGATTTACCAACCCGTGAGGCGCGTGAGAGTGCGACTTTCCGCTGGCTGGCTCCTTCTGAGGCCGCGAGACCACTTCCTGTCAAGAAAAGGAGAGCATAAAAGAAAAATGTGATTTTCATTATCATGCATGTATTGACTACCATTGTTATTATTTATATACATCTTTTCTATTATTGATGCGATCTTTCTTCTTCCCCCTTTTTTTTTTGTTTTGCCTTAACTTTTGCTTAAACCGCCCTTGCGGGTTTTCGACTTAACAGGCTTCCTCCTTTTTTTTTTTCACAAATGAATGATATTCGCAATTGCACACGTAGGCGTATAAATGTCTTTGTTTATCTGGATGTTTCGACAAATGTATCATGTAACATACTCCAAACATTCATGCAATATGTTGAGCATAACGCACTTCATTAATGAAATTTAATTATCGCATCAATTGAAAATTTTAATATTGGTACATATCTCGAACGAACTCATTCCTGTTATCAACCATCCAATACAGGTTTTCTGGCCAATAAGCTAACCCTCATTGCCTTAATTTTTGCTTAAATCGCCCTTACGGGTTTTCGACTTAACAGGCTTTTTTTTTTTTTTTTTTTTTACATATGGTAGCGCTTGAGGTGATCTTGGTTAATCGGGTTGGTAAACTCGTTGCCATCCATATCCATAATCTCCACTGCACCTTTGGAGAGTATTTTCTTTATCACATACGGCCCTTCCCAATTAGGTTTGAATTTGCCCCTTGCATCTGTGTTAGTTGGTCTCATCTGCTTCAACACTAGATCTCCCGCTTTCAGAGGCTGTTTCTGATGACGAACCCGTCGATTATAGGCCCTAGCCATCCTTTGGTGATACATCTGTAGATGATCCAGAGCCTTGAGACGCCTTTCATCGACCATAGCCAACTGTTCAAATCTCGCCTTTACCCATTCTGTTTCAGGCAACGGGGCTTCTAAGACAGTCCTTAGTGACTTCAACTCCACTTCAACAGGAAGGACTGCTTCCATCCCATAAACCAACGAATAAGGTGTTTCTCCAGTCGGTGTTCTAACACTGGTTCTGTGCCCCCACAGAGCATAAGGTAATCTATCTGCCCAATCCCGGTAGGTTGAGGTGGTCTTGGACAAGATCTTCTTAATAGACTTGTTTGCCGCCTCTACTGCCCCATTGGCTTGTGGCCTATAAGGGGAAGACTTGCGATGTTCTACATTGTACTCTTCAAACAGTTCAGCTGTGGCTCCCTGAAATTGTACTCCGTTATCAGTCACCACGTGATGTGGTATTCCATATCTTGCAAAGATGTTCTTCTTCACGAACTTAGCCATGTTCTTAGCTGTGACCGTGACATAAGACTCGGCTTCAACCCACTTGGAGAAATAATCGACTGCCACTACAGTGAATTTGTGACCGTTCGATGCTGGAGGCCGAATTTCACCAATTATGTCAATACCCCATACTGCAAACGGCCAAGGAGTTATAAGGTTTTGCAACTCCATAGGTGGAAGATGGCTGATGTCCCCGTAAATCTGGCATTCGTGACACTTTTTCACTTCTTCTTGCACAGTCAGTCTGCATAGTAAGCCAGAAGTACCCTTGTCTCATGATCTTCTTTGCCAGAGCTAAACCGTTCATGTGCGGACCACAGATCCCTGAATGCATTTCTTGCATGACTTTCTTGGCTTCTGTTTCTGTCAGACACTTTAATAACAATCCATCAGCGGTCCTTCTGAAAAGCTGTCCATCAAACCACCTGAACTGAGCTGCCAATTTTCTCAAAGTGGTCTTATCCGATGTATCTGCTTCTTCAGGGTATTGGCCATTTTGTAGAAAATCAGCTATATCTTGGTACCAGGGCTTATCATCTGCAACTAAAGCCAGGACCACGCTAGAACGATGAAACAGTGTTCTAGCTGTCTCTAGGATCAAAGGCTGCATCGGTGCTTTCTGAGGTCCTTCCCACATGGATGACAAGGTAGCTAATGAATCCGCCATCTGATTATCATCTCTAGTGACATGTTTGAATTCAATATGCCCGAATACTTTCACTATTTCCCACAAAGTCTCCAAGTATGGGCGAAGTGATTCTTCCTTGATTTCCCATTCCCCGGTGGCTTGGCGGATTACCAACAGTGAATCTCTAACAATGGTCACATCATTTGCCCCTAATGTGGTGAGAGCATCAATGCCAAACAAACAAGCTTCATATTCTGCACCGTTGTTAGTTACCGGGAATTCTAGCCGCTTTGACAAAGGAATTATCTCTCTCTCAGGAGTTACAATGATTACTCCGAGGCCTGCCCCCCTCTTGTTTACAGCTCCATCAAAATGCATAATCCATTTCCTGATCTCCACTTCTACTAAGGCCAACTGTTCATCCAGAAATTCCAGGTTTTCTACATAATCAGATTCAAGCGGCTGATTGGCCAGGAACTCAGCCACTGCTCTTCCTTTGATCACCTTCTTCGTCACATACTCGATGTCAAACTCTGATAACAAAAGCAACCACCGGGACAATTTCCCCGTCAAGGATGGGGCACAGCAGAGATATTTCATTGGATCAACTTTTGCCACAGCTTGTATCTTGTAGGATTGGAAATAGTGTCTCAATTTCTTCGTAAGCCAGACCATAGCAGTGCAAGTCTTCTCCACCACAGTGTACCGAGTTTCGTAATCTAGCAGCTTCTTACTGAGGTAGTAGATAGCATGCTCCCTTTTGTCATCTTGTTCTTGAACCAACATCGCCCCTATGGAGGTTTCTTCAATGGCTAAGTACAGAGTCAAAGGTCTTCCCAGAGTTGGAGGCTTCAACACTGGTGGATTGATCAAGTATTCTTTGATCCTATTAAATGCAACCTGACACTAGTCATTCCACACAACGGGTTGTTCTTTGCGAAGGAGCTTGAAAATGGGCTCACAGACTGTGGTCAATCTGGCAATGAATCTGCTGACATACTGAAGTGACCCTAGAAAGGATCTGACTTCTTTCTCTTTTTTCGGTGCTGGCATATCTCGAATGGCTTTAATCTTGTCTGGGTCCATCTCAATGCCTTTCTGACTGACAATGTGCCCCAATAGCTTACCCGATGCAACTCCGAAAACAAATTTCTTTGGATTGAGTCGCAGGTTGTACTTTTCAATCCTGGTCATAAATCTATCCAGGATAGCAGGGTGTTCCTCCCGGGTCATAGACTTCACCAGCATATCATCAACATACACCTCTACCTCTTTGTGGATCATGTCATGTAGCAACGTCGTAACCGCCCGCTGATAGGTCGCCCTAGCATTCTTCAACCCAAAAGGCATTACCCTGTAGCAGTATACCCCCCACTCAGTGATGAAGGCCGTCTTGATTTTATCAATGACATTCATTAAAATCTGATTATATCCCGAGAAACCATCCATGAACGAGTACATAACTGCCCTTGCTGCATTGTCAACCAGGACATCAATGTGAGGAAGTGGGAAGTCATCCTTTGGAGAGGCCTTGTTCAAATCCCGATAATCCACACAAACTCTGACTCTTCCGTCCTTTTTGGCAACTGGAACTATATTGGCTAACCATTCAGGGTAATCCACCACTTCCAGGAAATTGGCCTTAATTTGCTTTGCTACCTCTTCCTTGACTTTCTCAGCCCATTCTGGACGTAGACGCCTGAGCTTCTGCTTTACTGCGCAGAACTTGGGATCACTCGGAATTCTGTGTTCTGCTATTTCTCTGTCAACCCCCGGCATATCGTCGTAAGACCAGGCAAACGCTCCCATATGTTTTTTAAGTACTTTTGTCAATTCTCTCTCTTCTTCAGGATTGAGTTCATTAGAGATAGATACCATTTTAGGATTTTCAATTGTACCCAAATTAATTTCATGTAATGCAGTGTCGTGAATGCTGAACACATTGAATGAATGATTGCATGTATGCACAGAGCCATTAGGAAAAACATCACACAAATAAGCAAAGTTAGACTTCATTTCATTCATCGCCTTAAAAGCGGAATTGTTTACATCAAGTACATACGATAGGTTTACAAAGAAATCACTTTCTTCCTCCATATGCGGAGGGTCTTCTGCAGCAAGGTCTTCCGGATCAGCAGGCTCTTCTTCAAACAAGTCACTCAAATCAGCTTCAAGAGTTTCTTTCTGTGCTTCGGATAAGGCATCTTCTTCCACTTTTGCTTTCCCTTTAGCCATCATCTTGGTGAGCTCAGCGACAGCTTTTTCCACTAACTCTGCCTGTCCCGAAATGGCCTCTTTCTTCACAGGGCTCTTTTTTAACCCTTTCTTCAGCAGGTCAGCAAATGCCTTAGTAATGGCGTCCACCAGGGGGTCCATATCTTCTTTCGGTTGCTTCTCTGGAATGATGGGGGCCACCACTTCAACTTGGCTTATTGGAGGAGGATTGATCACTTGCCCCACTTCAAACTTAAGCATTTCTTTCGCCGAAGCAACCCCATATTTTGAGAAGTCGACAACATCGGCAAAGATCTCAAATCCGGGGACTGTTTCCCCATCAATAACCATTGGCTCTGGATTACCACCATATGGCCCACCACTTGCTCGAACAAAAACGTCCAAAAGATGGACTTTTTTTGTCTCTGGGATCTCCTTCTCTTCGACGCCTTTGTAACCAAGACCCTTTCGGTGTGATTGGCCTATGGTGATATCAAACTTTGTGACCCCTTGTTGATTGACCCCTAGCCCCTTTCCTGGGATGAAATTCTGCCTCCGAAAGTACTCATGGATCCATGGAGAAAATGTCAAGTCTTTCTCCTTATGATTCGAGACAACTGCCACTTGAAAGCCAGTCAAAGGTTGTTTAGATGAGTTCAGAGTAGCCACCATAGAAGATTCATCCGCCTCAAGAGTTACAATCTTTCCCCCTATTGGAATCTTCACCTTTTGGTGCAAGGTTGATGGCACGCCTCCCAATGCATGAAACCAAGGTCTCCCCAGAAGCAAGGAGAAAGTCACAGGAATATCAATGACAGTGAACAGCACGGTTGACTTAACTTCTCCCACTGACACCTCTGCCTCAAAAGTACCGATTACAGTACGCTTTGAATCGTCGTAGGCCCGTATCACTGTATTTGATCGTGATAATGCTTCTTCGGACAGATGAAGACTAGGTAAAACTTTCAGAGGGTAGATATTCAATGCTGAGCCGTCATCAACCATCACACAAGGCAGGGTTCTATCCATCATTTCCACTTTCAGATACAAGTTACGATTGTGGTTAGTGCCTTCCGGTGGTAAGTCATCCTCGGTGAAAATGATCCCCTTGGGGTTATCAGATTGCTGACTCTTTGTACTCCCAATCACCATGCATACTTCCTCAGGAGACATCAATGGATTGGCATCCATCTCCATAAGCTTTTTCACCACTGCAGCCCGGTGCCTTTGGGACTCCATGAGCAGATGCCACACAGATGCACGTGCAGGCATCTTTTTGAGCTGCTCCACTACCAGGTCTTCTTTCTCATTCACTTTGATGGGCAAATAATCCTGAACCGGTGCTTCTACCCTCTTACTCGGCTCCTCTAACCGTTGTGGCTCGGGTTGATATACCCTTCCACTCCTTATGACATTATTCACGGGAGCGTCTTCTTTCCTTATATACATCCCGTCCTTGGTGCAGACAGGATAGACAGGTGTTGTCCAGTTCACAAGCTTAGGCCTACTCATCAACTCAAATTCGTCCGCATCATCATCCAATTCTACATCATCCAAATTCACAGGTTTGCTCTCCTCCACAGATGACTCAACATCTTCGCCCACTACCACTTGAATCGTGGGATTCGCCTTTGCAATCTGGGCTAAAACAAAGTTAGGAGATAATCCCGATTGCACCATGTTCACTCTCCTTTCAAATTGGGGCAGTGGATTACTTTGCACATTGGGCTTAGAGCGTGGTGCTTCTATCTTCCTTTCGTCAACCAACTGCTTGATCGCCTTTTTCAAAGCATGGCACTCATTGGTTCGATGCCCCTTAGTCACATGATAGGAGCAAAAGTTGTTCTTGTCCGCCTCGGCCGGAGGCGTGTACAGTTTCAGGCTTTGAAGGAAGCCCAGATTTCTACATTTCAAAAAAATCCACCCCAGAGAATCCTCCCAAGGAGAGATCCCCTTTCCAGCTGCCTGTTGATTGGACCCTTGTGTAACTGATGCTACCTCTACTTGCTTAACAGGTGCAGGCGGTTGACTCGGCTTAATGCTTGTTGATGAAGAAGCTCCAGGATTGCTATTATTTTTATACCTCGAAGAATATGTCCGGCTTCGGTACCCTCCTCCAGAACTGTTGTGAGCTGGGTCAATCTCGTACTTCTCCACCTTGTGAGTCAACTCATGTATTTCTATCAAGGACTGGAACTTATGGTATTTCATCACATTCCGATAAACTTCCAAGCTACCATCAATCAGCTTGACAATCAGCTCGTCTTCTAAGGGCTTCTGATGAAGGAGGATCATCTTATCCATCCACCTTTTATAATATTCAGAAAAGGTCTCATTCGGCTTCTGCCTTACTGCCTCTAAATCTTGTAACTTGACTTCCAGCTGCGTGTTGAAACTGAAGTACTTAATGAAGGCATCGGATAATGCATCCCAGTCACCTTTTACACCCTCAGGCTGTTTATTATACCATGTGATGGCTCCTCCCTCCAAAGTGGTGGGGAACAATCCCACTAATTGATTCATGGTGAGCCCTGCCACAGTCATAATCCGCACATACTGATTCAAATGGGCCGTGGGAGGACTTTTCCCAACATATGGTGCAATCCTAGGCATTTGGAAGCCTACTGGCAACATTTCAACCCCTCCGGCTATCAGTGTGGATGGGTCGATACGCTTGGCAGATTGAATCTTAGAACTGGCACGCAGCTCCGGTATAGTCTCCTCCATTTCCTTCATCTTTCTCTCTAAAGCAGACTCCACAGGTCGCTCAGTATTATCCCTTCGACCCCCTTCAGCATCCGACTGCCCATCATTCAGTCTCCCGCCGCTACTTTCTTCCCGAGCACCCCTCTCCGGTCTTTGATTAGACGACTGGGTCAAAGCACTCTGCACTTGATTTTTGATAAGATTCTTGAACTCATCAGAACTCATGAATTCTCGAATAGCAGTGGTGGCCATCATGGCAGCAGCAGCTTCAGGTGTGATTGCCATATCTTGAAATCTCTGTTGCAACTGTTCAAATTCTGGTGAAAACCCAGCACTTAATTCAGATGACGCTTCAACCTCCCCGAACTGAGCAGACTCCTCAGACTCACTAGATGATGAATCGCTGTGCTCTAGCCTCACGAGTCGTCGTCCCGACCGGAGCCAAACTACAAAATATTTCAAACGAAAGTTAGTGAAATATGATCACCCAAAGAGTTATGAACTCTAGGGGATATGCATGTATGCATGGCGTGTTGTATGAATGATATGTGGATGTTGTATGAAATGGATTTGCCACATGAACCTTGAATAACTAATCCTTCAGGTGGTGAAGTATGCATGAACTCCTATTTATGCATGCATATATTGCAATTTAAATTGGCATGGATAAGACCTTTGGCGCTCGGGGAGCACCTCGGGTTTTGTGAAATGATATGAAGGTCCTTAGAGAATGGATGAAGTTTCGGCACTCGTGGAGTGCCTCGAATTTTGTGATGTGAGATCGACACGCGCATGGCGCTTGGTCGGGGTTTCGGTGTCCGAGGGACACTTCGGATTTTTGATTATGTGAAGTGAACTCGTGCTTGGTTTGCGGGTGGAATTTCAATACTCGGGGAGTATCTCGATTTCCGCGCCGCGATGTGAGGTGAATGCGTTCTTAGTGAACGGGTACAATTCCGGCGCTCGGGAAGCACCTAAACGGCTTGATGTGTAAAATGAAATTTTCGGCATTTGTGGAGTGCCTAAAATGATTTGATGAAGTGCAATGAATTTTTGTCGGCACTCGTGGAGCGCCTAAAATGCTTTGGTGAAATGCGATGAATTTTTGTCGGCACTCGTGGAGCGCCTAACATGCTTTGGTGAAATGCGATGAATTTTTGTCGGCACTAGTGAAGCGCCTAAAATGCTTTCCTACTTGATAGGTAATGTAATGTGTGTGACCCTTATGGAATTATTCAAGATTCGTATGAATACTTTATGCATGACACGCGTTTCCCATGGCTGCAAGATAAAATGGTTAATGCTCATGACATTCAAGTGATGTATGTGAATTAATTAATTAATTTTTTTTTCACACAATGAAAGGATGCATGGCTATAAAAAATGTGGTTAGTTTAATGTCACACGGGTGATTAATGTATTTACACGCGAAAAATGGAAATGGCTGTACAGAAAATGTGAGTTAGTATCACACAAATGCTTTAGATGCGGTATGTTATGTTCGTGAAAAATGTGGATGATGATATGTTGTGGAGGGACAAAAAGACACGTAGCAATTAGCACACGGATCGTATTCCTCCAACCTTATTCCTCCAAACGTGGTCAGGTCGATAAAATTCTAACCGAGTCCTAGGAGAGGTTCTCTTCGATCACCAACCGGGGATGATGAAGGCGCATTTTTATTTTATTCACACATTTTATTTTGGTATCCTAAGGGAATCCAACTAAGGCTGCCTAAATGAGTTCGGTCCAAAGTCGGGATAACATCAAGGCTCCCATAGCAAAATATACTCCTCACTTCTCCCTACTCAAGGGTCCGAATGAAGGGGTTCGTAGGAGGCTATGGGTGGTGTTTCGTATTCGTGCCCCCAAGACTAAGAGGAACTTAGGCGACACTTCAACGATTCTCCAGGCTAAACAATGGATACCTAACCTAATGCAACAAATGTAACTACAAAAATGCATAAAGTGCCATATAAGAATCATCCGCTTAATTTGAATTAGACACTTTTCAGGGCTTGTCAAATTCTTTTAAGTTTTTGAAAAACTTTTGAGAAATCCCCAGCGGAGTCGCCACTGTGAGCGGACGACGCGTTTTCGACGGGACGCGGGACTCTCTTTCGGAAGGGGCGCCTCGATTTCGGGCGGGGCCCTCCCTCGCGTGGGGTCTTTGATTGGAAATTCGTTTTTTGGAAAAGTGGATTGTTTCGAAAAAAAAAATCGAGACCTAAATCTCGATAAAAAGTATAGGAGTCGCCACCCGGCTGAGCTCAACCGGGAAATTACAGTGTAGCTGAACCAAAGCGGGAACTGCCACACTTTTCAGAGATCTAGGTTCGGGCAAGTCCCTTAGTTTGTGTCTAATTTAAATATTATTGCCAATGTTCTATTTACGACACTTTAAATTACTAAAGATGAATTTTCATTAAATAATACATGCAGCGCGCATACGGAATAATAATACAACATAAAAAGTAAAAAGAATAAATATTTAAGAGCTTACAACCCAATCGAAAGAAAAATAAAAACTCTGGCCTCACTGATACAACCGCCTAGAATACACAATAATCTAAAAAATTATAATCGCCTAAATACACGATTTAATTCTATTAAATACAAATAAAATTAAAATTAAAATAAAATAAAAGCTGCAAAACAGAGGTTAGCACAATTTATACAGCACACCATAAATAGGACTCAAGTAGACTGAATTGGGAAATTAGAATTCGGGGTCATGCAATTGGGGGTAACCGGGTCAACCCGATGGGCCGGCCCGGTTAGACCTGGAAAACCATTTTGAAACGTCCCTGTCTTTTTGATTTTGTGAGAAAATCGTTTTCGAAAACATTTTTTCGGTTTATTTTAACTTAGCATGTAAAAGCAGGTCGGTTTTCGGGAGAACCGGGTCTCCGTCGTGGAACTGTTCTAAATGCAATTTTACTGAAAAATAAATCTAAGGTCGTGATGCGCACAACAAAATTCATTTTGATGATTTTCGGGGTTTTCTAATTTTTCTGATTTTCTCATTTTTATGAAATTTCTTGAATTTTTATGATTTTCTTTGGATTTTAAGGATTTTTTAGGGATTTCTGCTTCTGGCCGAGGACTACAGTCATGCGACTGTACTCCTGGCTAGGCAGAAATCGCTAAAAAACCCTAAAAACAAAAGCCTGAAACTGAAAAAATAAGCACAGTCGTACGACTGTAGAGGATTTGGCACGACTGTAATTACAGTCGTGCCCCTGTTCTTGTTTCAAGAACAGTCGTACGACTGTTCTTATTTCTCCAGAAATAAAAACTCAAAAACTTGAATAAAAAAGCACCAAACACAAGCAAATCACCCAGAAAGCTGGAAAATGAGTTGAGTTAAAGGTTATTTACCTCCTTTGTGACGATCCACAGCTGGAATGACCCTTGGCTACGCACCAATCCACGTGAAATCGCTCTTTTTCCTCAAAAAATCAAGGTTGCAAAAGTGTCCAAATAATCCCAGAAAAGTCACGGATTTGTGTTTGTTTTTGTCCCAAAATGATTTAGATTTTTAGTGTGAGTGTTAACCTAGGATTTCTACTTCGTTTTAGTGATTAACAACTAGAAATTAAAGAGAAAAGGGAAGAAGAAAGCAATGAGTTTATTATCTCTCTTCTCTCTTTTTCTCTCTTTTTCTCTCACTAAAAATCAGATTTTTTGCCAAAAAGTCCTTAATTCTGGTTTTATTCACCTTATATATCTCTCTACTAACCCGGAAATCTTAAGCATTTAATGCTCAAGATTTCCCTTCTTTTCCAAGTCAAGGGGGTATGGGCTCTGCAACCTGCCCCCGAAAGTACAGTCGTACGACTGTACTTACATTACAGTCGTACGACTGTAACAAAATCCCACGACTGTATTTTACAGTCGTGGGTCAACGGTCAACGAAACTTTTTTTTTTTAGGAAAAATTTCGTGTTCACACACTATCACTTGGCCACATAAACGAGAAGCACATAGCTAGGCTTCACTCTAGTGGAGTGATAGGGTCATTTGACATCCAGTCTTATGACACATGTGAATCTTGTTTGAGAGGTAATATGACAAAGGCGCCTTTTAGCAAGACTGCTGAAAGGGCCTCAGAGCTATTAGAGCTGATACATTCTGATGTATGTGGCCCAATGAGCACTAGTGCTAAATCCAGTTTTCTATACTTCATCACCTTCACGGATGACTTCAGCAGATACGTTTACGTGTATCTGATGAAGCATAAAACTGAGACTCTTCAAAGGTTCCTTTAAGAATGAAGTAGAAAACCAACTTGGCAAGAAAATAAAAGCACTTTGGTCTGATCGAGGGGGTGAATATTTAAGCCAAGAGTTTAACTCATTTTTGAGAGAGTATGGGATTGTATCCCAACTCACTCCTCCTAGTACACCCTAGGGGAATGGAGTGTCAGAAAGGAGGAATAGGACCTTGCTAGACATGGTCCACTCGATGATGAGTTATGCTACACTCCTGTCTCCTTTTGGAGATATGCTTTAGAGACAGCTACTTACATTCTTAATAATACACCAAGAAAGGCAGTTGAGGGAACACCATATGAACTATGGAAGGGCAAAAGCCCAATGTTTCCTTCTTGAAGATTTGGGGCTGTGATGCATATGTTAAGAAATTGGTAAACTCGAGGCCAAATCTGTTAAGTGCCAGTTTGTGGGTTACCCTACGGAAACTAAGGGTTATTACTTCTACGATCCGGCAGAAAAAAAAGTTTTCATAGCTAGAAATGCAGTCTTCTTGGAGAAGGAATTACTTTCCAAGAGAGACAGTGGGAGAAATGTTGAACTTTTAGAAGTTCAACACTCACAAACTCCTACAGCTACTGTTGAGGATGCTTTAGGAACCGATCTGATTGGTCAAGAAATTGAGGAACCAGAACGAGTTACACAGGACCTTATAAGGTCTGGTAGGACACGTCATCAGCCAGAGAGGTACGGATTTCTCATGACTGATGAAGGGAACCTTATGGTCGTTGACCAAGAGGAGCCCAAGACCTATCAGGAGGCTATTGAAAGCCCACACATAGATCAATGGCCCAAAGCCATGGAGGCTGAGGTGCAATCTATGTATGATAACCAAGTATGAAACTTGGTGGATCCACCTCCGGGTGCTAAGGTGATAGGTTGCAAGTGGTGTTTCAAATTAAAAGTCAACAACACCTTTAAGGGGTGATTGGTGGCAAAAGGATTCAGGCAAGTTTAAGGAATTGAGTATGATGAAACCTTTTCACCAGTTGCTATGTTCAAATCCATTAAGATACTACTAGCCATAGCTACATGGTATGATTATAAGATATGGCAGATGGATGTTAAGACCACTTTCCTTAATGGAAAGCTACTTGAAGATGTGTACATGACACAACCTAAGGGTTTTATCGATCTAAAGCATCCAAACCGGGTATGCAAGCTTTAAAGATCCATTTATGGATTCAAGCAGGCATCGAGGTCATGGAATCAGAGATTCAATGAGGCCATTAAGGAATATGGTTTCACATAGAATTCTGATGAGCCCTGTGTGTATAAGATGGTTAGTGAGAGCGTTTCCACCTTCCTAGTGCTGTATGTTGATAACATCTTTATCATTGGAGGCGACATACCAACACTGCAAGGGGTTAAGCAGTGGTTGAGTAAGTGCTTCGCAATAAAGGACTTAGGCAAAGCTAAAATGATCTTAGGGGTCAGAATCCGCAGAGATAGATCCAGTTGGCTTATAGGCCTAAGTCAGGCCACATACATTGAAAAGGTTCTAAAAAGATTCTGCATGGACAAGGCAAAGAAAGGATTCTAGTCTATGCGCCATGGGTTGAAGCTGAGTAAGAAAGATGGTCCTGAAACAAAGAAGGACCGGGAGAACATGGAAAAGATCCCTTGTGCATCTGCTATTGGATCTATCATGTACTCCATGTTATGTACAAGGCCCGATGTCGCGTTCACACTAAGTATGACTAGCCGGTACCAGTCAGACCCTGGTAAGGAACACTGAAAGGCATTCAAGGCAATCTTGAAGTACCTTAACTAGACTAAGGATGCTTTCTTAGTGCATGGAGGTCAAGATGAGCTGGTAGTGTCAAGTTACACTGATGCAAGCTTTGAGACAGATGAGGACGAGAACCAGTCACAGTCTGGTTATGTTTTTCTCCTGAATGGTGGAGCCATTAGATGGAGGTCCTCAAAGCAAGCCACCATTGCTGACTTTACAATGGAAGCTGAGTATATAGTTGTATGTGAAGCTGCAAAGGAAGCCGTTTGGATCAAGAAGTTCATAACCAAGTTGGGAGTAGTACCCACTATCCTAAACCCAGTTGATATTTTTTGTGACAACAACGGGGGCATCGCACAAGCTAAGGAGCCCCAGTCACACAAGAGATCCAAACACATACTCAGAAAGTTTCACCTCATTCGAGAGATCGTGAACAGAGGTGACATATCATTGCAAAGGGTTGATACCAAGAATAATGTCGTTGATCCATTGACCAAGGTGTTGCCGTAGACACAGCACGATGGTCATACCAGATCTATAGGAATTAGGGCAATGCACACTTAGAATTAGTGCAAGTGGGGGATTGTTGGTGTGCCCTAGTTCTTAGGGCATTGGATTCTTGTATTTTGTATCATACAATAAGACCATTGTATGAATACATTATTTGTGTCACATTAATAAAGGTAATTAATCTATTTCATTTATATCTTGTGCTATAATATGAGTAGAGTATCCATTGATTGGTAATCATAAAACCTATCCAAGTCTGTTCTAATCGTGGGAACGAATACAACCACAAACTTGTATATTCGATGATTGTATGGCAGTTCTGAACTAGCCATAGTACTTGTATAGTCAGTCATGAATATAGGTATATGTTGTTGACATGGGACTAGATCGATCCGCGCAAGAAAGCCACATGGTTGTCACGTCATAGGTCTTTCTTGAGTAGGTCTCTTTTGTCCTCAGACCAGATTTCATTATAGTATCAATATGGAATCCGGTTCACTTTAACATACGTCTAATAGGTCTGTAAAAGGATGCTAAATAGGGGTATGATTGGGTGGACATGTGAACGTATTGATATTGATGATGAAGTGATGGAATTGCCACTCGGGCAACACTAAGATGATATCACTGGCCACATGATGAGTGGGACTGATAAGTGTATGGTCATACCCAAATAAGTTGGTTGCTTATTTGATTAATCAATCAACTCAAGATAAGAAATATAATAAACAGCAGAAGAGGATGATGGAGCCCATGCCTCTTGTTTATTCATATCGATATCGTTTGGCAAAGGACACTGTGAAATTACTACTGGGTCAGTGTTTTCAACAGACTGATGCATGTCTGTCTTAATTGGGGGCTGTAATGGTTTACTAGAACCCACTTATAGTCTGTGGGCCTTGAGCCTACTACCAACATAAAAACAGACCCATAGGATCGTGCACATAGATCAACTGAGCCGGAACTTATAGAAATTGTACATGTAATGTACATTGGAAGGAATGTGTTAATTAATTAGTTGATATTCGGTGTCAAGGTAATTAATTAACATTGGGTTGATTTAATTTAATTAATAAGTTTACATAATGTAATTAATTAATTTATTAAGTAATTGAATTACATAAAGTAAACAATTAATTAAATAATTTTTCTAAGTAAGAAAATTAAATACATGTACTGTTTTTACTTAAATGTGATTAAATTTTATTTAGGGGTAATTAAATTTAGCCAAATGGAATTAAATTACATAGTATATACTTTTTAATTAAAGTTTATTTATGTAATTATAATCTTAGTGGGATTAGGTTTAATTAACCTAATTAAAACCCAATTAGACAAGGTGTCTATATAAGGGCACACATAAGGAAGAAAACCTAACCCTAACCCTAAATTAATTGCTGGAAATTTCAGCCCCAAAAACAGCTGAAAATTTCAGCAATAATTCTCCATTCCTTCCGCTTTTTCGGCTAGCACCGGTTCCTGCTTGATAGTTGGTAGTGCACCGGAGTTTGGAGATTGCAGTTTCAAGAAATGATTCCGCAGCAGTCTCTAGAAGAGACGAATCCAGTGAGTTAATCTCTCTTGATTCAAATTGGTTTTATTCCAATCAATGGTAATCAGACACAATAGGTGGATTCTAGGAAAATTTTAACTGTGTAATTCCACCGCGTTACATTATTTTTTTGATGAAGAATCCCAACAGTGTGGGACCAACTTCAATATTGAATTCAATTAGATATCTATAGACCAAGTTAATAACTAGTGGACCCATATAGCTAAATCGAATTGGACCAAGATTAGTGTGGTTTATCGGTTAACCGAGTTTTTCTATAGAACTTTATGCCTCCTTAATTTAATTGCTTGAATGGACTAAGTTTAGGTAATTAGAATAAGGAATAGAACTAATAATTTGGACCAAAGATATTAGTTTGATCAGGGAGAATCACCATCTCTTTAGAAAATAAATGGCTTAAATTGCATGATAAGAATAATTACATAAATATTGGCTAGGTGAAATCGGATGCTCTAGTTTTCATTTAATTGAGTGTTATTCATATTTATAAGTTTCATTTTATCATTTAAATTCTTTAATTGTTAGTTTAGTTTAATCAATCAATCTAAATATTTACTTATCTAACTAACACAGAATGTTAATAGGTTTGGTGTCTGTGTTATTAGTCTTTGTGGGAATGATACTCTATTTTTCACTTTATTACTTGAACATGATAGGATGTACTTGCTCTTTGCATAGTGTAATTTACATGCTATCAAGCGGCTAATTTTGGATTCGTGGTTGCCCCATTCTAGTGGGAGCAATTGGTTTGCAATGGGTCGGAGGCCCAAGCCCGTAATAAGGGTATAAACCATGATTGTCAAAATTTGGCGATTTCCATAACGGCTATGACATAGTTAAATTGGATTATTTTCAAGCATTTTAACATGTATAATTTTGTGCAATGATGTGTATACTTGGTGTGTTGGTATTGAGCACTGTTGGGCCTATATTCAAGATTAGGTTGTATTTAATTTTTGGATTTGGTAAATAGGCATGTGTGCAATTTTTATTTTGTTGTAATTTTTTATTGAATAGATAGGTTTTTATTTGAAAAATTGTAATTACTTAAGCCCGACATAGAGAGGATGCCCAGTTGGTGGCAAGCCCAGAAGAGAATGCAAACCCAACCTGATGGAAGCCCACAAGCTAGTATAGGTTTACTAGTTTTTCTATTAGGATGTAATATTAAGCCCATAACACCACATTTATTTATTGCTTTATTATATTTGTTATGCATGATTTAATTTCTCCAAATAAAATCCGCTATTATGCATGTAAGCCCGTTTAAAATTGGAATCCTTTAAAATATTGAGTCGATTAAAAGTGCTTCTCACATTCGAACCTTATCGAGATATGGATAGACCAATGTGGGTCGTGCCAAAGCTGGGTGCATTGGGGTATTTTCATTTTGTAAGGGTTAAGGGTACTAGGTACGCCTAAACACTCGAATGGTGGTTTGACTTAACATGGGTAGTAGGAAAGCCCTGGCCTTAAGTACAGATGGGAAAGTGCCAATAAGCCTATCAAAACAAGAGTTCTTAGGTTGGGATTGGATCAAATTCCTACCTAAATAAGTTAAGGCTTAGATGTACAAGCTTAGCTTGACTAAGTTTTAATGAAATATGGATCTTGGCCCACTTACCTTGCAAAACAAACTAAAAAAATTAAATGGGATCATTTATTTACTAAGTGGGAAATTAAAAGTCTTTTTATTAAACATATCTTTTGAATCTTTCTATGTAGATTAAATGGTAAACCAAAAGAACTCTTTTTCACTGTGATCCATCCTTGAAAAGGAAAAACTATCTGGGCCTAACTTTTTAGACTAGTCACGGAACTTGAGGATAGTTCTGAGATAAGAGTCAAATGAGTATGTGCTGGATAGGGCTTACCAAGGGCATCAGCTCAAAACGCTCTACCGAAGGTGGTAGAGGACTATGATATATTTAGGAAGGACAACCGGGATGTCACTTGCCTTATGTTGGCGACTATGGTCCCTGAGCTACAAAAGTAGTTTAAAGAGATGGACACCTTTGCTATTCTGGCTCATCTTAAGGAGATGTTTCAGGAGCACACATGTCAAAAAAGGCTCTTGATGACTAAAGAATTTAACTTTTATAGGATGGTGGTTGTGAGCGGACAACGTTTTCGATGGAACGCGAGACTCCCTTTCGGAAGGGGCGCCACGATCTCGGGCGGACCCCTCCCTCGCATGGGGTTTTTATAAATAGAAAATCGGTTTGGAAAATAAATGGAATTAATTCTTAAAAGAACCGAGACCTAAGTCTCGATGAATATTGTAGAGTCGCCTCCCGGCTCAGCTCAACCGTGAAATTTATAATGCAGCTAAACCAGACAAACAGCCGCTACACTATCCAGAGATTCGGGTCCGGACAAGTCCCTTATTTTGTGTCTAATTAAAATAAATATTGGTCAATGTTCTCAAATGGTATTTCAAACTGTAATGTCAATTTTATTGCAATAAATAGACATACAGCGCGCATACAGGTTAAGTAAAATGGTAAAAGATTAAATTATTACAACCCGATCGAATAAAAGATAAAAACTCTCAGCCTCACTTTACAAGCGCCTAGAATACACGATTTATCTAGAAAAATATACAATCGCCTAGGATACACATATTAATCTATTAAATACATATAAAATAAAAATAAAATAAAAGCTGCAAAACAAAGGTTAGCACAAAATACGGCACGCCACAAGTAGGACTCAAACATGATAGAATGAGAAATCAAGAATTGGAGGCATGCATTTAGGGGATAACCGGGTTGGCTCGGCTAGCCTGCCCAGTTAGACCTGGAAAACATTTTGAAACGTCCCTGTATTTTGTTTTGTGGGAAAATCATTTTGAAAACAAATTTTCCGGTTTACATGCATTTTTTACATGTGAGGTAGGTCTCCGTCGTGGCATTGTTCTAAATACAATTTTACTGAAAATTGAATCTATGGTCGTGAATGCACACAACAAAATTCATTTTGGTGATTTTTGGGGTTTTCTGAATTTTTATGGGTTTTTGGAAATTTTTGGGGATTAAAACGAAAATTCTGATTCTGGATAAACGTTATAGTCGTACGACTGTAACTACAGTCGTGTGACTATAAGCGACCCAAAGTCAGGATTTCGCCAAACTTTTATTTGAAATAAAGTGGAAGAAAACGCCTGGAAATCAAGAACACTCATACGACTGTAACTACAGTCGTACGACTGTTCATCAAACTCAAGAACAGTCGCACGACTGTTCTTGATTTCTAGAAACAGAAACACAGAAAAATGAACAAAAATGGCACAAAATGACACCAACACCCAAAAAGCGTGTAAAAGAGAGGGGAAAATGAGTTTTTACCTTTTAGGTGTGCGTCCACCGTAGGATTGACCCCTAGCATCGCTCCAATCCACTAAAATCCGCACTTTTCTCCTTGAGTTAGGATTAGGAACTTGAGTTTAGAGATTTCCAAATGTTAGGGATTCTTGAAAATCAGTTCTTTCCTTCTCTCTCTGATTTTCTCTTCTCCTCTCTCTTTTTCTCTTCTTTTCCGTCCGCCCTCTTTTCTCTCTGTCCGGCCTCTTGTCCTTTTTTCTTTTCTTTCTTTCTCTTCTTCAGTTAGGGTATGGGTTGGCTCACCTGCCACGATCTATAGTCGTACGACTATAGTTTAATTACAGTCGTACGACTATAGTTAAAGTCGTACGACTATACTCTTTTTTTTTTTAGAGTAGTAAAATTTCGGTGCTTACAGCTGCCCCTCGCGTGATCAAATTCACCACCCGATCTTAGTCTAGGATAGTTGATGTGAATTTGAGAAAAGCAATGCAAAGCGCCGCAGACACAGGAAAGAACCCACCATTGAAATAAGCTGATATCGGGTTTAGGTTACCTGAGGCAAAGCTGGGGAAGAAATAAGCTAATGTCGGGTCTAGGTTACCCGAGGCAAAGCTGAGGAAGAAATAAGCTGATATCGGATCTAGGTTACCCGAGGCAAATGAAGATGGATTGATGGATTGGCCAATACTGGGTCTATGTTACCGGAGGCAAAGGAAGGTTGAATTACGGATTGGCCGATACCGGGTCTATGTTACCCGAGGCAAAGGAAGGTTGAATTGCGGATTGGCCGATACCGGGTCTATGGTACCCGAGGTAAAGGAAGATGGATTGTGGATTGGAAATCTTACTGGAATCAGATGGACTCGAAATAGTGAAATAAGAAGTTCAAAGATTTGAAACCATGCTTGAATGTAATAGAGTTCAAGGGCTCAAAATCTAGCTTGAATAAAGAAAAGAGGTTTAAGGATTTAAAACCATGCTTGAACGTAATGAAGTTCAAGGGTGCGAAATCTGCCTTCAATGAAGAAAGGAGTTCAAGGATTTGCAACCATGCTTGAATGTAATACAGGTTTAAGGGTTCGAAATCTGGCTTTAATGAAGAAAGGAGTTCAAGGATTTGCAACCATGCTTGAACATAATGGGGTGCAAGGGTTCGAAATCTAGCCTGAATGAAGAAAGGAGTTCAAGGATTTGCAACCATGCTTGAACATAGTGGAGTTCAAGGGTTCGAAATTTAGCTTGAATGAAGAAAGGGGGTCAAGGATTTGTAACCATGCTTAGGGCTCAAAATCTGGCTTGAGTGAAATAAGGAGATAGCTTTAGGAATGATAATTTTGATGGCGGCTGGAGGAAGAGTATTTATCCCTTGATCGATAATTTTGGAAACAAAAATTTATGCCCCTTCGATTAAGGATAAATACGGCTTGATTGTTCTGCCCCTTGGTATGTTGAGATTTGGGTTTCTGCTGATGCTTAAGGCCCAACAGATGCCCTGGCGTTGTGCCATCTCTATTTTGAGAGCGAACCTGGTTTGAAGAGACCTGGTGATGGCAGTGGATACCTGCACTTGGAGCAGTTGTGATGCATATGCATATGGATTGTGCGTGTTTACTTTAAACGTATGCACGTATGTATGGATGCATGTATAGTTCTAAATGTATGTATGCATGCGACATGTGGCTTATGCTTTGTTCTTGGTATCCGTGCGAGCCCGGAGACGGAGTTCACGGCTTGTGATTAGCCACAATGGTAGCCCAAGTGATCTAGTCTGATTGCTCCGACGTGTTTTCTAACCGACTGACTATTACGCTGATCTAGGTATTAGATGAGTTGGTCGTCTTGAGTGACTTTCCACTTTACCTCTGCATACTCTGGAGCGTTGTCCGTGCTCAGCAGATTAGAATTATAGGCCGTGCCGACGGATAGTCCGTTTGGTTGAGTAAGAAGATGAGAGTGAGACCTTGCATTTCCATACCGCATAACAGGAGTTTCTGTGATATTATCGGGGGCTTGGATGCAATGCCCTACTGATGGATGTTTATATGTAATGGCATGGTGTATGCAAGATGAACATCTGATTAGAAATCCAAACATACACAATATTGCAATGATGACATCAGAATGAGTATAGTAGGGAACATGACAGTGACCCTGACTTTGTATATCACCCTTCTCCTATCACCAACATGTCCTTTCGGTTTTCCGTGTCAGAAGATTTTTTTTTAAGGCCGATCACTGGATAGAGTTGCTATTGTGGACGGACAACCTGAGATGAATTCAATTAACCACTGGATTCTCCTGCGGTCTGATGCTGTATTCATGTTTCCAATTCACCTTAGATTCTAGTTCAGGCATGATTCGCGAAGACTGAATCCTTGAAATGGTTGGTAAATGCAACTTTTCCTTTAAATATGAGCACAATAGACTTTGTAAGCTTTCCTGTTGATGGTATCTTCCCCTTCATGATTGTTGAAAGCTTTGTAAAACCAAGTTGCTCCAACACTGTTGGTGAAGTTCACAAATGCATAACTGACATTTCCTCCAGTCTTGAAATCCATAGGGGAGTAGGGGAAACCATAAGCAGACTTCCCTTTGGACTTACTCTTGACCAGAATTTGTGGCACATTATGTCTTTGGAACTGGCCTGGCAGATTTCTGATCATCAGGCTTGTTTTCTCATCGAGACTGGCGTTGATCTCCCTCTTATTCGGCTTGATCTCTTCAATAGTTAGGTTCTTGGGTAACCATTGTTGAGCTCATTTGAAGTAGACTCATATTCAAATCCTCTCTCCGCTCTGTCGCCCTTCTAGTGATGAGATGATGCAGAAAAATGAGATATGGAGCAGCATTGGGGTTCAATTTCTTGTTGGAAGCCATTGATGGCAGAAAATAAGGCTTCACAGAATCAGTCCAAGGGAGAAGATGAAAAGGTTGCGCCTTGTCATTTAATGCCATGAGACACTCCAGACTTAATTATGGCCGCTGTGCATGAGATAGATAAAGAAACCAATCTTCTCTGCCACCACACAAAGTTAACTTTTCAGAACAGGCAAAAACGTACTTATCTCCATTGTCTCGACTCACTGACCCCGGCATTTCATGCAATAGATGGGCCACCCCCAGATTCATCAAGCACTCAACAGAGTTTGACTCTATGATTGAAGAGAGCATAACTTTAGGCCAAGAGCAGAAATCCCATTGTAAGGGAGAGCTGAGGTCTTCCATCGGTGCTTGCTCTCTCTTTTTTTTTTTTTTTTTTGAAGAAGCTAAATCCAAGCCACAACCACCTGTTGATTTTCTTGCTACATTCAAATCCATGTATGTCATGTGTGTTTGATATGTCTTTTTGGATGAACAATACATGTGTAATGTCATATGCACATGAATGCCACACAAACAAGACTATACATGCACTAAAACCAATGTCTACTTCAAAGTTTTACAGCATGTTGGGTGGCGAAAGTCATTTGGATTTTTAGGGCTTGGTGCTTTTTTATGGGTTTGATTTTTTTTTATGTGAGATGCTTTTTCGAGCATGAATTAGGCTCAAAGCTTCATTTTGGGGATCGACTCTGAAATTTGGCAATGGTCCCTGGTTTGGAATGATTTGGGTGCCTTGTGGCTATTCAAGTTGAAACTTTTAGGGCAAGACCAACAGTATTTTGGATCATGGTTTGTAGGGATCACTGATCTAGGTTGGCAATTGATTCGACGAAAATGATGCCATCCCATTACTTGCTTGGCAGACTTTTCTCTTTTTCTCTTTTTCTTCTTTTTTTTTTTTTTTTTTTGAACAAAGGGATTTAACCGAAGTCAGGTTCACTCTTAAATTCCCTACAAGACTCAGATTGATGAAATGCATCTTAATATTATGCGTGATGGACATTCGTTTTAGATGATCAAATGCATGCTTAATGCCATATACATGTAATCACCATATAAGTAAGAAAATAACAAGATGCATTGCATTCAAAATGAGTTCAATACACTTTACAAACAAAATGAGTTCCCTACGGGAAGGAGCCTCTAAAGGTATTGATCTCACAGCGTCCGACTATTGCTTATTCGATCACTACCCCGGCTCCAATTTCACTGCCCCACTTTCATCAGACCAGGCTTTGGAGCTCTTCCAAGAGGTTTGAGGAATTTCCTTACCAGTCTCCCTACTTGCCCCCAGTCGCTCATTAGTAGCGGATGGCACCTTTAATCTTCCCTCATTAACTAACTTCTGGATCTCCTTCCTTAAAATATAGCAGACATTGGTTCGGTGACCTGCCACTACATGATAGGTGCAGAAGTTGTTCTTTTGATCCGGTGCCGGCTCCACATACGGCTTGACACTCTGCAGTAGCCCCTCTTTTCTACATTTGGCAAACAATTGGCTCAGTGAAATAGGCCACGGGGATATGCCCTTTCCGTCACCCTTGGGGAGTGGACTCCTATTTGGTCACAGAACAAGGTCAGTGTTGGCTTTGAGGGGAGCCCTCGATTCTGCTTCACCGGTCAGCCCTCTTATTACTCCCTCAAGCTCAATCACACGTGCCTCCAATTTAGAGCACCTTGTCGTCAGCTTTTCCACCTTGTCTAGATCACCTCCTAGCATTTCCTTCAACATTGCCGCTGCCTCTTCCCTAACCATCTTTCGAAATCGTGATGAAGCAATATAATCATCTATGACATCTGTTACGGTGTTGAAGTTTATTGGGCCAGCCATTCTCAGGACTCCTTCCCTTTCTCCCCTGATAAGAACATTTGTTAGCACTGACAGGGGCATACACACAGAGGATACCAAGTCAAGGGATGATGTAGGCATGAATGCTTGATGTGATGCATGCACTTATGAATGATGATGTCATGTGATGCCATGTCATGTTATGCAACTCTAAACTAGTCAAGTGCACACAAAGCCAAGAATGAAAACGTGCAAAATGCAATGAATGTTATTGATGAAGCTATATACTGAAGGAGAGCGTGGCATATAAATATACACCACATGGATAAAATGACACGCAGGGTGTCCACGGATCGAAGTAAGGTGATACTTACGAAGCGCTTACGTCTAGAGCGTATCTTACACGGGAGGAGAGTTAATATTTGAAGCGGTACGTGTAGAGCGGATCTTACACATGGAGGAGGTTTAGTGTTTAAAGCGGTATGTGTAAAGCTTGTCTTGCACGGGAAGAGATTTGGAGCGGTACGTGTAGAGCTTGTCTTACACAGAGAGGAAGTGTAGAGTTTGATGCGGTACATGCAGAGCTTGTCTTGTATGGGAAAAGATTTGGAGCGATACGTGTAAAGCTTGTCTTACACGGGAAGGAAGTGTGCAGAGCTTGTCTTGCATGGGAAGATATTTGGAACGATACGTGTAGAACTTGTCTTACACTGGGAGGATGGGTAGAGTTTGATGCGGTACGTGCAGAGCTTGTCGTGCACGAGAAAAAAAATTTGGAGCGATACGTGTAGAGCTTATCTTACACGGGGAGGATGTGTGCAGAGCTTGTCTTGCACGGGAAGCTATTTGGAACGATACGTGTAGAGCTTATCTTACACGGGGAGGAAGGGTAGAGTTTGATACGATACGTGCAGAGCTTGTCTTGCATGGGAAAAGATTTGGAGCGATATGTGTAGAGCTTGTCTTACACCTTGTCTTGCACGGGAAGATATTTGGAACGATACGTGTAGAGCTTATCTTACACGGGGAGGAAGGGTAGAGTTTGACGCGGTACGTGCAGAGCTTGTCTTGCACGGGAAGAGATTTGGAGCGGTACGTGTAAAGCTTGTCTTACATAGGGAGGAAGTGTGCAGAGCTTGTCTTACACGGGAAGATATTTGGAACGATACGTGTAAAGCTTATCTTACACGGGGAGAAAGGGTAGAGTTTGATGCGGTACGTGCAGAGCTTGTCTTGCAAAGGAAAAGATTTGGAGTGATACTTGTAAAGCTTGTCTTACACAAGGAGGAAGTGTGCAGAGCTTGTCTTGCATGGGAAGATATTTTGGAGCGGTACGTGTAGAGCTTGTCTTACAGGAGGAGGATGGGTAGAGTTTGATGTGGTACGTGCACAGCTTGTCTTGCATGGGAAGAGGTTTAGTGTTTATGTGCTTGAGACACAAGGATAAGGTTTCTAATGATTATGGAAGACCTAAGGGGTTTGATGGAATTTCTAGCGTCTTTGGAACACTTAAATGACTTAGTGCATGCTGTAAAGTACTTGGTGCTTGTGGAGTGCTTGAATGTTTGACGGATGAATGAAATGTACATCATGAGATAATGAGGATGATTCCCTTTTTTTATTTATTTTTTTTTTTACTTTGGACATTCTAAGAACACCCAATGCTATGCAGAAATGTTACGTGTGGACCGCCATTCGGATAAAAGTTTGGCACCTTTAGGGCACCTAATGCATTTTGTGAAATGGTCGTATGTGTACCGACACACGGGCGGAGTTTCGACACTTAAAAGGTCTATGAGATGATATAAAATGGTCACACGGGACCGGCCCATGGACAGAGTTCTGATGCTTTTGAGCATATGAAATGAAATGATGTTATAAGATAGTCATGTGCCATAGGAGACACAGACAGAAGTTCGGTGTTCGGGGAATGCCTTTCATGATTTGGGATGTTATGAAATGCCCCTACATGCATACTAATCCGGCACTAGGGGAGCACCTTGAATAATGTAGTAGTGTCATGAAATGGTCCGATGTGGGCCATGGTGTTATATGATGTTTGTGAATGGATATGATGTCATGAAATGCATCGTGTGGATCATCACATGGGAATACACCTAGGACCATTGTGGTCTCTATTGAATGAAATGATTTGGTGGAATGGCCGAATGTAATCCGGTGCATTGGCAAAACACGGGTATTTTGGGATACCCAATATATGATGAAATGATATGATCGTGGTGGGCATCCTTGGAATGCCCCTAATTTTAATTTAGGTGATATGTCGTGAATGCTTACGACACACAAAATGCAAATGGCTGCATAAAAATATGGGTTAGTATCACACAAAATGTTTTATGAATGGATAGTGTTAATCGTGTATGGAAAATGGTGATTATGGTATGTCGTGAAATGTCAAGAAGTGTGTAACACGTAGCACACGAAGCGAATTCTTCCAACCTTATTTCTCCAATCGAGGTCGGTCTCAAAAATTCTAACCGAGTCCTAGGTGGGGTTCACTTCAATCAACAACCGGGGGTGATGAAGGCGTGATTTTATTTTATTCACACAATTATTTTGGTCTCCTAAGGGAATCCAACTAGGGCTGCCTATATGAGTTCGGTCTGAGTCGGGTTAAAAAATCAAGGTTCCCATAGTAAAATATACTCCTCATTTCTCACCACTCAAGGGTCTGAATGAAAGGATTCGTACAAGGCTATGGGTGGTGTTTCGTGTCCGTACCCCTAAGACCATGAGGAACAAAGGCGACATTTTAACAATCCACCGGGCTAAAATGGCATACCTAACCTAATGCAAGCATGTCTAGCTAAAGATGCAAAATGAAATACCAATCGAGAATCATCCACCTTATTTTAATTAGACACTTTTCAGGGCTTGTCAAATTCTTTTAAGTTTTTAAGAAAACTTTTGGAAGAACTCCCCAGCGGAGTCGCCACTGTGAGCGGACGACATTTTCGACGGAATGCGAGACTCCCTTTCGGAAGGGGCGCCACGATCTCGGGTGGGCCCCTCCCTCACATGGGGTTTTTATAAATGGAAAATCGGTTTGGAAAATAAATGGAATTAATTCTTAAAAGAACCGATACCTAAGTCTCGATGAATATTGTAGAGTCGCCACCTGGCTCAGCTCAATCGGGAAATTTATAATGCAGCTAAACCAGACGAACGGCCGCTACACTATCCAGAGATTTGGGTCCGGACAAGTCCCTTATTTCGTGTCTAATTAAAATAAATATTGGTCAATGTTCTCAAATGGTATTTCAAACTCTAAAGTCAATTTTATTGCAATAAATAGACATACAGCGCGCATACAGGTTAAGTAAAATAGTAAAAGATTAAATTATTACAAACCGATCGAATAAAAGATAAAAACTCTCAGCCTCACTTTAAAAGCGCCTAGAATACACGATGTATCTAGAAACATATATAATCGCCTAGGATACACATATTAATCTATTAAATACATATAAAATAAAAATAAAAATAAAAATAAAAGCTGCAAAACAAAGGTTAGCACAAAATACGACACGCCACAAGTAGGACTCAAACATGACAGAATGGGAAATCAAGAATTAGAGGCATGCATTTAGGGGATAACCGGGTTGGCTCGGCTAGTCGGCCCGGTTAGACCTGGAAAACATTTTGAAACGTCCATGTATTTTTGGTTTTATGGGAAAATCATTTTGAAAACAATTTTTCCGGCTTACATGCATTTTTTACATGTGAGGTGGGTCGGTTTTCGGGAGAACTGGGTCTCCGTCATGGCATTGTTCTAAATGCAATTTTACTAAAAATTGAATCTGTGGTCGTGAATGCACACAACAAAATTCATTTTGGTGATTTTTGGGGTTTTCTGAACTTTTATGGTTTTTTGAAATTTTTGGGGATTAAAATGGAAATTCTGATTCTTGATAAACATTACAGTCGTGTGACTGTAAGCGACCCAAAGTCAGGATTTCGCCAAAATTTTATTTGAAATAAAGTGGAAGAAAACGCCTGGAAATCAAGAACACTCATACGACTGTAACTACAGTCGTACGACTGTTCATCAAACTCAAGAACAGTCGCACGACTGTTCTTGATTTCTAGAAACAGAAACGCAGAAAAATGAACAAAAATGGCACAAAACCACACCAGTCACCCAGAAAGCGTGTAAAAGAGAGGGGAAAAGGAGTGTTTACCTCTTAGGCGTGCGTCCACCGAGGATTGACACCTGGCATCCCTCCAATCCACTAAAATCCGCACTTTTCTCCTTGAGTTAGGGTTAGGAACTTGAGTTCAGAGATTTCCAAATGTTAGGGATTCTTGAAAATCAGTTCTTTCCTTCTCTCTCTGATTTTCTCTTCTCCTCTCTCTTTTTCTCTTCTTTTCTATCCGCCCTCTTTTCTCTCTGTCCGGCCTCTTGTCCTTTTTTCTTTTCTTTCTTTCTCTTTTTCAGCTTTTAGGGTATGGGTTGGCTCACATGCCACGATCTACAATCGTACGACTGTAGTTAAAGTCGTACGACTATACAAAAAAAAAATTTTTTTAGAGTAGTAATATTCCGACCCTTACAGTGGCTGAGACATCTATGAGTACTCATGTACTTAAAATGGATGGCTATATTGATACATTAGCCCATCTTGGCCACCAGTCTCATAGGAGCTAGCAATTGACACAATTCTGGGTTTGCTTCTTGAGTCTTTTGACCGATTCATCCTAAACTATAACATGCAAGGGATAAACAAGACTGTAGCTGATTTGCATGGGATGCTTAAAACAGTAGTATAATCTGTCAAGAAGACCACCCCGGTGCTTATGGTAAACAAGGGGAATGCTCCTCTTGCAAAGGCTAAGGCCAACGCTAAAGGCAAAGGTTAAGAAGGCTAAGCCTATGCATCAGCCTAAGGCTAGATCAGAGGATGTCTACTTCGAGTGTAAGAAGGCTGGGCACTATAAGAGATTGTGTCCTCAGTTGCTAGGAGAGCAAGGGTGCTTCTTCATCAGGTATCTATGTTATAGATATAAACCTTACTGTTTCAACATCTTGCTTATTAGATACCAAATGCGGTTCTCACATTTGTTGTAATGTGCATGGACTGGAGATATAAAGTTGTTGGGATTTTGAGTGGTGGATCTTCGAGTCAGGAATGGAGCTAGGGTTACTGCCATCGAGATTGGAGAGTACCACCTATAGATGCCTAGTGGATTAGTCATTATTTTAAGAAACTGTTATTTTGTACCTGCTATGTGCAGGAATATTACTTTTGTTTCTTGTTTGCATATTGACGGTTATACCTTTACTATTTCTAATGGTAAATTAAGTATAATACGTGATGGATTATTTTATGGGCAAGACCTATTTAATAATGGCTTATATATCCATGTTTAATTAAAACTAATCAAATCTATAACATTAATACTAAAAAGATTGAACCTAATGAACTTAAACTTGTATACCTTTGGCACTATTGTTTAAGCCATATAAAAGAAAAATGCATCACCAGACTCCACAAGGTTGAAGCACTAGGCTCATTTGACTTGGAGTCATATGAGACATGCGAGTCTTGTTTATATGGCAAGATGAAGAAAAGCCCGTTCAATAAACAAGGGGAAAGGGCTTTGGGCTTATTGGACTTGATACACTTCAATGTATGTAGGCATAAGAGCACTAGTCCGAGAGGGGGATTTTTATACTTTGTTACTTTTACAAACAACTTCAACAAGCATGTCTATGTCTACCTGATGAAGCAAAAGTTTGAGACTCTTGATAGGTTCAAGGAATTTAAGAACAAAGTACAAAACCAATTAGGCAAAAATACCAAAGCCCTTCATTCGGAACGAGGTGGCAAGTATATAATCCTAGAGTTTGACTCATATTTGAGAGAGTGTGGGATAGTCTCACAAGTCACTCCTCTTGGAACACAATAATTAAATAGGGTGTCTGAAAGGAGGAATAGGACTTTGTTAGACATGGTCCACTCAATTATGAGTCATGTTTCTCTCTCAACATCATTCTGGGGTTATGCGTTAGAGACAACAACTTTTTTTCCTAATCGTACACTGACTAAGGCAGTGGAAAAGACGCCATACAGAATATGGATAGGCAAGAAGCCCAACGTGTCTTTTCTATGGATTTAAGGATGCGAAGTCCACGTTAAGAAATTGTTGGCTGATAAGCTTGCTTTTAAAATCGATAAATGTCCATTTGTGGGGTACCCTAAGGAAATGAAAGGTTACTACTTCTATAACTCTATTGAGAACAAGGCGTTCATAGCAAAGGAGGGTGTCTTTTTAGAAAGAGAGTTTATCTCCAAGAAAGATAATGGGAATAACATTGAACTTGAGGAAGTTCAAGATAGCTTAGGGATTGAGCCACTAACTTAAGCAATTAAGGAACCTGAGCCAATCACATAAGACCCAAGAATGTCTAGTAGGATCCATCATCAACCTAATAGATATTGGTTTTGATGTTCGATTAAGAAGATCCTAGGACCTACCAGGAGGCTATTGAAAGTCCACACTCGGTCAAATGATGTCAAGCTATGAAATCTGAGATGCAGTTTATGTACAATAACAAGGTTTGGAACTTGGTTGATCCACCTCCGAGTGCTAAGGTAAGAGGCTACAAGTGGTGTTTTAAGTTAAAGGCCGACAACATCTTTAAGGGACAACTAGTGGTGAAAGGTTTTAAACAAGTCCATGGAATAGATTATAATGAAACCTTCTCACCAATTGCAATGCCCAAATTCAATAGGATATTACTTGTCATAGTTGCATGGTACAACTATGAGATATGGCAAATAGATGTAAAGACTGCTTTCCTTAATCGAAAGCTATTCGTGGATGTGTAAATGGCATAACCTGAGAGTTTTATCGATCCTAAATATTCTACTTGGGTATGTAAGCTTCAAAGATCCATTTATGGATTGAAGCAGACATCTCGAAGTTCGAATCTTTGATTTGATAAAGCAATCAAGGAATTTGGCTTCATTCAAAACGAATATGAGCCTTGTATGTACAAGAAGGCTAGTGGGAGCACTGTTACATTCTTGGTCCTATACGTAGATGATATCCTACTCATAGGAAACGATGTACCAACACTGCAAGGGGTTAAGCAATGGTTGAGTAAATGTTTCGCAACAAAGGACTTAAGCGAAGCTGAGACAATCTTAGGGATTAGGATCTATAGGGATAGATCTCGTCAGCTTTTGGGCCTAAGTCAGGAAAAGTATATAGACAAAGTCCTAAAAAGGTTTAGCATGGATAAGGCAAAAAAAGGTTTCTGCCTATGCGATATGGGCTAAAAACTAGTAAGAAGGACTATCCTACCAATATGGAAGAAAGGGAGAAGATGAAGTTGATCCCATATGCTTCGGTAGTAGGATCAATCATGCACTCCATATTATGTACTAGGCCTGATGTCGCCTTTGTTCATGTATGACCTAGTCCCAAGGCATTGTGTCTCATTTGTATTGCACATTATGGTTTATGTATCATACATTAGTGTGTTATTTATAAAGGTATAATTTTTTTATTAACTTCTTATGCAATTAGTAGAAACAAATTATCCATTAATTGTGTTTGTGCTAATGATTGTTGGTCACATTCTCCAGGCAGTAAGGCCATGAGTATGGAATCAAACATAGTTATAAATTTATTCCTAGTTTGTTAGAACTGTAGGAATGATAATAACTAAAGACTAGCATGCGGCTTGGTTGTATGGTGGTTTCTTACCGACCATTGGATATAGATTGTCAATGAAAGACATGGGTACGTGTCAGGTTACATGGTATTGGATCAATCCACTCTGAGAACACCACATGGTCCCTATGTCATAGGTGGTTCTGAAGTAGTACTTGTATAGGATCCTTAGACCTGATATTCCTATAGGCCTAGATGTGAACTCACATGCTTTGACATACACCTAACTGGCTTGTAACAAGGTGCCAAGTATGGGTACGGTTAGGTATGCCAGTGATCATTGTAGGACTAGTAGGAATGTGAAAAAGATGTGCTACTCTGTTAACTCAAAGCAGATATCTTCGGCCACTTGATGATTAGGATTGATAAGAGTGTGGGCACACCCAAGTGAGTAAGGATACTTATCTGTGAACTTCAGTCTACTCAGTATCAAGGAATGTCATGCAGCTTCAGAGGGTGATATTGTCATGCCACTTGTAGGACACTGATATCAGTGGCAAAGGATATATAAGTTACCATAGGATTTATGCCTCGCATAAGATTGATGTCTTCGTTTTTTTGGATAGCTGCAATGGTTTGCTAGAACCCACTTGCAGCTTGTGAGCCTTAAGGATTTAGGCCCACTGCCAACTTAAGACGAACTCATAGGATCACACATAAAGATGTCTGAATAGAATTGTCACGGATTTAATATATATTGGTTATATATTATATGAAACTTTATGTTAATTATATTTATAAACTTTATGATAAAGTCAAATTAATAGAATTAGCTTATGAAAACATAGATTTTCAATTTATTAAATAATTACTTGGAGTAATTTAATTGATAGATGAAAATTGTCTTAAAATTAAATATAGAATATTTAATTTTGTTGTAACCTTGATCCAACAATGTATTTATTGAAGGGGAGATCGATCGCCAAAAGTTCGGTTGGGTATGAAGACGATTAAAATGGTAGAATTCTTCAGGGTGGTACCTATTACAGTGAGGGAAGGGTTTCTTCCCTCAAACACTCCGATGCCAAAATTAGTAATTATAATTAATCCTCAGAACCCCTACTCTTTCCTTCGGAAAGGTTATTTATAGCTATTGTAAGGGAGGTTATTTTTAAGAAGATCATGACCCACGCTCTTGGTAACTTCCAAGGAGTGGAGGATTAGGTTAACTAAAAATAACCGTTGCTCTGACAATTTTACTTAACGTTTAAAGCTAACTAAAGGCCTATATTAGGATTTTTCCTTACCTTTAGATTAGGGTTATATCAATTGCTCCCCACTTCTATTTTTTGGGTCTACCCGAAAATTAGAAGTAAGCAAAACTGTTACTAGTTTGTAACAATTTAAAGTATGAAAATTTCCAGTGGAAATGCTATATATTTAAAAGGCCTAATATTAATCTAAGATTAATATGAATTTTGAGCCTTTATATATATATATATTGTTTCGTTTCTCTTTTGTAAAGAATAATAATACTAATAATAATAATAGTAGTAGTTATAGAAATCTTGTTGGTTTAGATTTCTTTGTATTTTAGGCTGCTTTTTCGCCAACTGTTTAGTGGAAATTGTTTGGGTTTGTACTTCTTTTAATTTTTGGGTTTTAATAGTAGACTTAAGATAAAAATTGTCTTTCCCCACCTCTTTTTCTTTCATCTTCACATCTTTCTTTGTGGATCTACTCACTGTCGGTCAACCAGTGCCTCAATACCGTCCACTGCTGCTTCGTGTTCCCCGCCGTCGACCGGAGTCATCTTCGTTTGCTCTGACCGTGCAGCATCGTCCTTTGCTACTGTGCGGTGCCGTCTAGCGCAACGTTGTCTAACGCCTCTAGTGCCGTCCGATCTCTACCGTGCGAACGTCTTCCTGCTGGGGCCACGCCCGTCCTATCAGAAGCTTGCTCTTCCGATTTCTATAGCCAGGCGTCGTTGTCAATCACTTTGTGGCTCCGTCCGGCACAGTTTCTTCCGTCTGATTTCCATAGCCAGGCTTTGTTGTCTGTCACTGTGTGGCTCCGTCCAACGCAGCCTCTTCTGATTTCCACAGCCAATCCGATCTAAACCTGTCCCTTGCCATTCCGATCAAATTCCGTCCAGCCATTCCGATCCAAAATCAGAACCGTCTGCCTTCAATTAGCTACTGAGGTCAGTTTTCCGGCGAATTCCCTATGAATTTCTTTTGTCTGAAATATTATGTTGGATCCTGCTTTGTGGCTATATATTTTTATTGGGTTTGCATCTATGCTTGGATTTGATTTGTGGGACTGTTGTTATGCAACATTGCATATTGCTTTTGCTTTGAACTTGTCATCTTTGAATGTGCAGAAGACTGTTTAATTCACAGCTATTTTATTTGATTGGTGAAATTGAGAACCTATATATATATATATATATATATATATATATATATATATATATATATATATATATATATTGTGGTTTAATAATTTGATGATAATTGCTAGGGGGCATAATCATGTGAATGAGTAATTCTTTGTTCAGCAATATCAATTTCTACGTTTCATGTGTCATGGAAAATTGAAGGACCATATTAAGGCCTTAATTCATCAAAAGCAGGAGTTGTACTACTGCTTAAGTATTTTGCATATAGAAACTCAAAAGAATTTTACAGCAATGGATATTATTTATGAATTGCTGCAGATGACTAGGTTTGATAATTTAAACTGTCATTTGATCATAAATGAAGTTAACTACTTTGGATGCTGTGCGGCATAAACACTAATTGGAGTGTCCTAAAAAATAATCAATATTCTCTACTTATGATCCTGTCTTTGGTAATAAAATTCTGAAAACAAGTAGCTGGAAATTCTTTCCACATGGCATACCGAACTTGTTTCGCTCTTTCCCTCTTAGCATGTCTTGGAGTTATCTACGTCCTTGTGTGCTATAACATAATTAATTATACACCAAGTATAAATTATATTTGATAATGCCATTATGTCTGATTTTTATTTATGGATTTTCTTGTTGCAGGTACAAACGATCTGTTCACGTTGTTGTGTTGGTGTCTACATGGATCATTGTTATTCCCTTCCGTCATCCTTTGTTTTCTTTTTTTTTTTTTTTTTTTTTGTGGATGATACTTGCTATGAACAAAAGATGAATATTATTATTGTGACCTTTGTCTCTGTTAATCAGTCAAGTTGTTGTTTTCTTTTTGCTTGCTTGGTATTACTCATGGTTTGATTGTTTCTCTTTTGTTCTTCCTTTATTGTTAATTTCTTGCATCCGAAGATGGTTCGAACTAAACGGACAATGAGACTCAGGTCTGAAGTTCTTGGTCCTCGTTCTAATGAAGTGATCGCTAAATGCGTTCCCACTCGACTTGGTGAAAATGAAGTCAAATCTTTTAGAACTAAGTTATCCCTTCCACCCAGCTGGAGATTTGCACTTCCTCCAAATTCAGATGTTTCTTTTGCCTTTGCTCCTTATGAATCTTTTACTTTATATGAGGTTCTTCTAGACATGGGTGTCACTTTTCCTTTCCCTCCTTTCATTATGGCCTTTTTAAAGGCTAACAAATTATTGCCACTACAACTGCACCCCATGGGATGGAGATTTCTCATCGGTTTTTATCTTCTATGTCATAAAGCGGAGGTCGTTCTGATTGTCAACCTCTTCCATCTTTTTTACATCACAAAGGCGTGCAAAGATAAATCGGGTCGTTTTCTCCTCCAAAAGACTGACTTTGGTGAGGAAACACTCACCTTTATCGATGATCTTCCTCCCATTGGTAATTATAAAGATAAATGGTTGCTTATTTACCCTCCTACTGGCATGTGGAAAGTTGCTCATCCTTGGAGCTGGGTGTGGGTTAGAAAGGGTATTACTTGGCCGGTTCGTGCTTCTCTCTTAGTAAAGTATTCAGTCGAGATTGACATTTTACGTCAAACAAAATGTTATTTAAATAAAATTCTGACACCATCTAATCTATCTGCCACGGGTTGGGGAGTTTCCTCATGTCTTCCTTTCATCAATGAAGCTAACTTTTCTTCCTCTGTTCATTCAGATCGTGAAACTTCTAATAACCGAAGTTCCTCCAACTCTTCATCGGATTCTTCATCTGATTCATCCAGGGGTTCCTTATCTAATGGCAACATCAAAGATTCTTCGTCTGAACATGAGATCTTTCCCTTAGAAAACACCTTACCATATAATGCTGATATCCCTTCTAGTCATACAACTTCCTTGTCTAACAATGGTGACTAATTAAAACAATTTATATATATGATATCATATATGATTCTCGCCCTTTCAAAATATGGATGTTTACTGATAATTTTCTTTTGTAGGCATGACTCCATCAGAAAACTCTACTTTTGCTGCTTTTACAGCCGGACAGAAGCGTACTAGAGCAGAAATTTCTCCTACCCGTCAAATCATTTCAGAAGATGATGCTTCGTCTCTGAAGAAGGCTCATCCTTCAGCTCCATCAAATGCTTCATCAGAAGCCGCTATTCCAAAGGTCATCGTTGGTGTGAATTCTTCAATCCTTCCTGTGCAGCCAAAGTTTAAGTCTTCTGAGGTCGATCCTTCTAATAAGGCTAAGAAGGGTGTGTTAAACTCATCCCCGAACCATTCTTCCTCTGCCCGGGATGAGAGAGGTGGCTCCCAATCGATGCGAAACATAAGAGATGAGAGGATTCATTCTAATATTCCACTTCGTCATGAAAGGAAGAAACTTGCTCAGAATCTTTACCTGGAATGGAACTTATTTTTCCAAGGATCGGCATGCCTGTTGCATCTTACAACATCTACAAAAATACTCCTTTGAAAACTACTCTTCAAGGGGAGGATTTCAGATTTTACCCTGGTTTGCTAAATACTGATTTGTTGACCTGCCGGGGGTAGCTTCTAGGCTGATGATTTCCTCTATTCTCCCTCGTGATGAGGAGAGTTACTGCAAGGATTTGTGTGACAACCTTGATATGGCTGAGCGCAGGATTGTTGAAGTGTGTATCTATATAAATGTGTACTTTATCATATGTGTTTTATTTGAGTATAACTCATTTTCTTTGTTTTGATGGTAGGGTGCTCAACGTGCTTCAGTGGCTTTTGGGTTTGCTGGAAAGCTAAAGCAGACGGTTGAAAACCTTGAAGGGAAACTTCAAGAGGTTGAAGGGAAGCTTCAAGAAAGTTGGAGTTTGAATGTGAAGCTTCAAGACCGTATTGAATCATTGGAAACTGATCAAGTGAATTTAAAAGCCATGGAATCCAAGTATGCTATTCTGAACAATGATTATGAGAAGTTAGATAAGCAGAACTCCTTCCTTAAAAATGATATCAAGAAGCTTGAACTGAAGCTGGCTGATGAGACTAGTATGGTGCAGAAGCTCAAAAGTGACCATGCTTCCATTCGTTCTACCGCAGTTCGTGAGTGTAGGGAATCCAAAGACTGTTACAAGAGAAAATGTGTAGCCGGGGTCAGCTTCTCTAAGATAGGTTTTTATCTTGCTCGGCAAATTCTTGAGCAGGAGGATGGTCGTTCTCATCCTAAGTTAGTCTTTTCGAAAACTGAATCTCTTTCCCACCATACTAATTGGAAGACTTTTGATCCGAATGAAGAGGATAGTGCTACCTGTGTAAATAAAGGCTTGTTTGATGATCTGAAGAATCTTGGTGGACCTTGGGAATTCTATGGGAAGAATGGAGTCATGGAATCTTCAGATATAGTTCCGGATGATGAGATATCGACCTTGCAAGATTTAGATGAGGATCATGGTGCTGATGATGAACCCTCTGTCAATGTCGATCCTGCATCTTAGATTTTTATTTGTTATTTTTATTCTTTATATATTTTGAGAATTCATTGACTTGGAATTTTTTATTTATTTTATGATTTTTTTATTTACCTTTCCTTCATGTTTAATATTTATTTACCTTTCCTTCATGTTTAATGTTAATCGCTCCCCAATCACAAACAATTTTATTGAATTAGGTGTGATTTTTCATAAACTTATACTTGGAAATTTCTTCACGATGTATGTTTGATTTTTTATAAACTGCTTGCATCATGGCAGTAAGCTTTCTTTCCTCATAGAAGATAAGCTTTTTAGCCTACCATATGTCTTAACAGCCTTGAAGAATTTTTACTGTGTGCATCATGGCAGCAAGCTTTCTTCCCTCATAGAAGATAAGCTTTTTAGCCTACCAGCCTTGAAGAATTTTTACTGTGTGCATCATGGCAGTAAGCTTTCTTCCCTCATAGAAGATAAGCTTTTTGGCTTACCATATGTCTTAACAGCATTGAAGAATTTTTACTATGTGCATCATGGCAGCAAGCTTTCTTCCCTTATAGAAGATAAGCTTTTTGGCTTACCATAGACTCAGTTGGCAATTCCCCTGTCTTTAAAAACTTTATAAATGGGGTCCTCCAATCTTGCCCTTCATCGACACATGCCACTGTCTTTTCCTCTATGCTTGGCCTTTTCAATTCCTCAAGATGCACGATCCTCCCTTTTGTATCCAATGATGAGGCTAGCTTGGATAATGCATCTGCATGAGCATTGCAACTTCTGTTGATCTGTACTAACTGAAATTCTTCAAATACCTTTGCTAATGATGTGACTTTACGAAGGTATTGAATAATGACAGGCTCCTTTGCTTCATATTCTCCATTAGTTATTGCTGTCTTCCTCAGAACAAGATCTCCTTCGGCCAGGGATTTTTCTTTTACCCTTGAATTGTAATACCGAGAAACTCTCTATTGATATGCAGCTAATCATATGCATGCTTAATCCCTATGCTCATCTAACAAATCCAGGTTGGTGTTGATTGCTTCAGAATTAGCTTCTTCATCAAACTCAATCATTCTGGGAGAGGTTGCTCCTATCTCAACAGGGATCAATGCTTCTGTTCCGTAGACTAAGCTGAAAGGTGTCTCTCTTGTTGAAATTCTACTTGTAGTTCTGTATGCCTGAAGGATTGATGGAAGCTCATCAACCCATGCTCCCTTTGCTTTGTCTAAACGCATTTGCAAACCTTCCTTAATGGTTCGATTGGCTCTCTTTACTTGGCCATTAGCCTGAGGGTAAGCTACTAAGGCAAAACTAAGTCGAATATGAAGGTTGTCACAAAACTTCTTGAGTGAGTCACAATCAAATTGTTTTCCTCTATCCACCATCAGGACCCTTGGTAACCCAAATCGACAGATTATGTCTTTCCATATAATGCCTTCTATTTTCTTCGCAGTTATTGTAGCTAAGGGTTCAGCTTCTACCCACTTGGTGAAATAGTCAGCGGCTACCATAAGGAATTTCCTTCCTCCAGTTGCTTGTGGGAAGGGTCCTAACAAGTCTAATCCCCATTTAGCAAATGGAGTTGGCTCAATGGAACTTCGGAAGGCTGAAACTAGAGCATGCTGTATGGGGGCAAATCTCTGACATTTATCACATTCTTTAACCTTTTTAAGAGCATCATCTCTCAATGAGGGCTAGAAGAATCCCGCCCTTAATACTTTGGTTGCTAACGCCCTTACTCCAAGATGTTGTCCACATATTCCCTCATGTATCTCAGCTAATGCATATTTTGTTTTTTCTGGGCCAAGACATTTTAGAAGCGGCATGGAGTACCCTTTCTTGTATAGGGTGTCTTCAATCAAAGTGAAACGAGGTGCTCTCATTTTAAGTTTTTTGGCTTCCATAGACTCAGTTGGCAATTCCCGTGTCTTTAAAAACTTTATAAATGGGGTCCTCCAATCTTGCCCTTCATCGACACATGCCACAGTCTTTTCCTCTATGCTTGGCCTTTTCAATTCCTCAAGATGCACGATCCTCCCTTTTGTATCCAATGATGAGGCAAGCTTGGATAATGCATCTGCATGAGCATTGCAACTTCTGTTGATCTGTACTAACTGAAATTCTTCAAATACCTTTGCTAATGATGTGACTTTACGAAGGTATTGAATAATGACAGGCTCCTTTGCTTCATATTCTCCATAAAATTGTTGAACCACCAACTGTGAATCACTATGTGCTACTATCTTTTTAATCTGTAATTGGTTGGCGAGTTTCATTCCAGCAATGAGGGCCTCATACTTAGCAATGTTATTAGAGCTTAGAAAAGCGAAACACAAAGAGTATTCGATGGGGTCCCCTTCAGGAGACATAGCACTATCCCCGCTCCACTGCCTCATGAACTGGATGCTCCATCCACAAATAATTTCGACGTGTTTATATCTTCCTCAGATAATTTCTTCTGCCCGATACATTCAACAATGAAGTCGGCTAATGCCTACCCCTTAATGGCCTGTCGTGGTTCAAAGTTGATGTCGTATTCGCTCAACTTAATTTCCCATTTAGTAAGGCGTCCTAAGCATTCTGGTTTTTGCAAGACTTGGCGTAGAGGTTGATCGGTTAAGACTGTTATAGGGTGAACTTGGAAGTATGGTCTTAACTTTCGAGAGGCCATTACCAGTGCAAATGCAACCTTTTCTGCGAATGGATACCAAGGTTCTGCACCCTAAAATACCTTGCTAACATAGTAAATGGGTTTGTCAACCTTTCCATCTTTCCTTAGCAAAACTGCACTCAATGCTACACTACTAACCCCCAAATATACGAACAATGGTTCTCCTGGTTCTGGTCTAGTTAGAAGAGGTATCTCTTTTAAGTACTCCTTCAGCTCTTCAAAAGCTTTTTCGCATTCGGGTGTCCATTCAAAGTTTTTTGCGGCCCTTAAAGTCTTGAAAAAAGGAAGGCTTTTTTTGGCTGATTTGGATAGGAATCTATTCAAAGATGCTATCTTCCCGGTTAATCGTTGTACTTCTTTAACCAAGGTCGGAGATTTCATGTCTAGTATGGCTTGCACTTTTTCTGGGTTTGCTTCTATTCCTCTTTTGGTTATCATGTAACCCAAAAATTTTCCTGATTGTACTCCGAAGGTGTACTTGTTTGGGTTAAGTTTGATGTTATAGCTTCTCAAAACATTGAACACTTTATTGAGTTTTTCAGCATGGGATTCTCCCTTCTTGCTTTTGACGATCATATCATCCACATATGCCTCCATGGTATTTCCCAATAAAGGTTTGAATACTTTGTTGACCATCCTCTGATATGTTGCACCGGCGTTTTTGAGCCCAAAAGGCATTACTCTATAGCAGTATGTTCCTTTTTCCGTGATGAATGCTGTCTTCTCCTCATCTGAAGGATTCATCATTATCTGGTGGTATCCCATGAGAGCATCCATGAAGATTAACAATTCATATCCAGAGGTTTGATCTACCATTTTGTCAATCTGCAGTAGAGGGTAGGAATCTTTTGGACAAGCCTTGTTTAAATCAGTAAAGTCTATGCAAATCCTCCATTTCCCATTTGGCTTCTTGACCATCACGACATTTGCAAGCCAATCCGGATAATGAACTTCTCGAATGAAGTTGGCTTGGAGTAACTTGTCTATTTCTTCTTCTAAGACTTGTTGTCTTTCTGGTGCTATGTTCCGCGTCTTCTGCTTAACCAGTTTTAGCCTTGGGTCAACATTCAAATGGTGAGAGACTACCTCCAGGCTAATGCCAGGCATATCTGTAGGTGCCCATGCAAAAACATCTGCATTTTGTTTTAAGCATTTTATCACTTCTGATCTGGCTTCCCTTTGCATTCGAGTCCCAACATATGTTATTTTGTCCGTCTCACCTTCTTTCAATCCCACAGCTTCAGCTTCTTCAACTGGTTTAGGCTTGTTCTCTGACTCCTCTGAGATAGTTAATGTTTCTCCTTTTGCAATCTCTTTCCCTTTTGTGGAGGATACATAACAGTTTCTAGCTTTCTTCTGATCACCTCGTACCTGGCCTATTCCCTTTGGGGTAGGGAACTTCATCAACAAGTAGTTTGATGAGATCACTGCTCCCATATTGTTCAATAATGGCCTCCCAAATATTGCATTATATGATGGAGATGTTGATCTAATTACCATGAAGTTTGCCATCCTCGTGACACTGCAGGGATCTTTGCCCCGGGTAACGGGTAACTGGATTGACCCCGCTATCGGAATGGCTTCACCTGAAAAGCTAAACAAAGGGGCTCGTGCTTTTTTGAGTCTATCAAGGGATATATTCATCTTTTCAAAACAGTTCCAGTAGAGAAGGTTGACGGAACTTCCATTATCTATTAGAATCCTCTCTACTAGGAACTTCATAATGACGGCTGAGATGACCATTGCATCATCGTGGCGCATTATTACGTCTCCTTGATCTGCTGATGTGAAAACTATGTATTCTTCTTCTCGGGCTTTCATGACATTGTTTACTTCATAGGCCTATCTTATGTAAGCTTTCCTTGATGAGGATGACATTCCTGCCAGGGTTTCTCCACCTGAGATGACATTTATAGTTGGATGGCTTGGTTTATTATCTAAAGCAGGGATCTCATCCTTCCTCCTTTCTCTAGGTTTCGCGTATCCTCGATCTCCTTGTTGCCTATCATCTGGGTATCTGTCTCTCTTTGGGTATGAAGGTCTTTCCTTTCTCCAATTTTCTGCAAACACAAATCTACCAAGTTTGCCCTGACGTACTAAGGCTTCTATCTCATTCATCAATTCTCTGCATCTATCCGTAGAATGACCATGGGTTTTATGAAATTGGCAATAAGCATCAGTGAACTTTCCCATTGTCCGATTGGCTTTTTGAGGAAAAGTAAGAAGTCCAGATCCTTCTATAGCTGCCAAGATGTTGGAGCGAGGTTGGAGTAGAGGTGTGAAACTTTCAAATCTCAACTTGGGAGCATGGCTTGCTTCTTTCCCTCTTCCATTTTTCTTGCCCCTATCATTCACTTCATCCCTTTCTTTCCTTTTTCTATCCCAACTTCCCCCTCCCACTACATTTCTCATGACATCTTCGGAAAGGATGAATTTATTAGCGCGACTGAATAGATCACCGAGGGTAGCAGGTTAATCGTAAGACAGAGATTTCTGAAAATCTCGTGATCTTGTTCCTTGAAGGATTCCTGCAACTGCCATTCCTACTTGAAGGTCCTGAATTTCTAATGTTGCTGCCTGAAATCTTTCAACGTATTCCCTCAGACTTTCTTTTTCTTCCTGTTTTATGGTCAGAAGGTATGTTGCGTCCTTTTTTCTCCAGTTATTAATGATAAAAGCATTTATGAATTCCTTACGGAGCTGTTCAAAGCTTGAGATGGATCTTTCCTTTAAGCTATTGAACCATGTGCGCGCATGTTCTGTCAATGTAAGCGAGAACGCCTGGCACATTATTCCATCCTCCCATCCATGCAGTAACATTACAGCTTCATAATTCTGCATATGGTAATGAGGATCACCTTTTCCAGAGTAGGTGGACAACTGGGGCATTTTGAATTTCTTTGGTAGCGGTTTATTCATGATCTCTTCAGTGAAAGGAACTTTTCTTCCCTGATGTTCTTCACTGGTAGGAACTAGCTTCTTCTGTTCTAGGACCTCTTCGATCATTTTTTTCAAGTTTTCAGGCTCTACTACACTGAATACTGATTCTCCTTTGTAGGTGCTTTCTACAACCTCATTAGGTGCTCCACCTCTTTTCCTAGTCTCTCGTCGTTCTTGGTGAGGAGAGGGATGAGAGAATTCATCATCCCTCTAATGATCCGGTTCATATTCTTTTTCCTTAGCCTGTAGCTCTGATGGAAGTTTATCATGAGGGTGTGTTTGTTGGACAGAAGACAAAAAGTTCTGAAGCATGCAATTATTTTCTTCAAACTTCTTCTTTGGAGTTTCATAGTCCGCCAAGGGTACGGTTAGTGGAACAATTCCTGATCCTCCTGGTTGAGTTCTGAGTTGTTTCTGTAGGTTATCATGTTCATCCTGCTGCATACGAGTATCTTCTAGATTGAGGGAGACGTGAGAATGCATAACTTGAGATCTCTTCGGAGGCATTGTTGATGATGAAAAGAATGAAAAAATGGCTTTTTGATCAGTTTCCCACAGACGGCGCCAATTGTTGTAACCTTGATCCAACAATGTATTTATTGAAGGGGAGATCGATCACCAAAAGTTCGGTTGGGTATGAAGACGATTGAAACGGTAGAATTCTTCAGGGTGGTACCTGTTACAGCGAGGGAAGGGTTTCTTCCCTCAAACACTCCGATGCCAAAATTAGTAATTATAATTAATCCTCAGAACCCCTGCTCTTTCCTTCGGAAAGGTTATTTATAGCTATTGTAAGGGAGGTTATCTCTAAGAAGATCATGACCCACGCTCTTGGTAACTTCCAAGGAGTGGAGGATTAGGTTAACTAAAAATAACCGTTGCTCTGACAATTTTACTTAACGTTTAAAGCTAACTAAAGGTCTATATTAGGATTTTTCCCTACCTTTAGATTAGAGTTATATCAAATTTAAGATATCACTTAATTAAACTGTGGTTAATTTAATTTAATTAATTTAGCTTTGATTAATTGAGTTTAATTTTATTATATGGTTATAATTAAATTAAATTGATTAGATTATGGCTAATTAAATGAATTAATTAAAACCCAGTCGAATTAGAAAAAGACCTAAAATATACCAGAAGTATATAAGGGCATATTTTTCCAAACCCTAACCTCAACTCTACACAAGAGTAATTTTGGCCACCACTATTCCAATGTAAAAATTCGGCCATCATTGGGTTTTGGGTTGTTTCGCTTTTCATCCGACACTAGCACATAGATTCATTCGGTAGACATCCGTATGCGTGAGGGTAGAAATCTTCACATAAAAACAAGTTCTTAATTCAATTTTCTTGTGCGGGGATGACATAGGTAAGACTTGAATCTCCTTATTGTTATTTCTATGTTTCTTATTCCATAATCTACATAATATGTTCCTATAACTGATTCGAGTGCAAAGCATAATCACTTAAGTTGCGGTTTGAATTTTTGTTTTGCACCGGGAGAATCTCAACAGAGAATCCATATACTAGTGTTTACTCATGTTTAATAGTAGCGTGTATTGAACGAGTAAGACCATGAGTTAAAAGAACACAGTTCTAAAGCTATCCCTAATCTATTAAAATCATAGGAATGAATATAATCAAAGACTTATATGTTCTTTATGAGATGAGTGGTGTCTTATTGACCATCAGACTTGGGAAGTCAATCAAAGGCTTAGGTACATGTTAGTGAACAGTGTATTGGATCGATCCGCTTGCGAGAACACTATACGATCTAGTGTCATAAGTGTTTTTCATATATTTCTTATACTAGATCCTTAGACCCGATATTACTACACTCCTAAATGTGATCTTATATACTTTGATGTGCGCCTAATGGGCCCATAACTAGATGCCAAGGATGGGTACTGTGAGCATGGGTTTTCGTGACCTTAATGATGAGAGTTCATGTGTTACCTGTGGAGCAGACGGACTTGAATTGGGCTCGAAAGCGACCGGAATATGGCCCGGAGTGTCTCAAACGTCCTAAAAACTGAGTTATCCGCGATTTGAAACCCCCGAAAGAGTCTCTCGAATGATTTCTAAGGTTTAGAGCGTGTGTCCAATCTTCGAAATTTTGCCCCGGCTTTCGCTAGAACCGGGCGGCTCTGTTTTTTTGAACCAGAGCCGAGTGGCTCTAGTGGGTAAACCAAGTTGCTCTGCAAAGCAGAACAACTTGGCTTGACAGAAAGCATTTCGGACGTGAAATCAGAAAGTCAGACGGCCATTTAATGAAATGAAGTGATAGGAGAGAGAGAGGTATAAAAGATAAGAAATCATATCTGCAAGGGGGATTTTGGCAATCGGGAGAGAGAAAATCATTTTCCAGAGAAAGAGAGGGAAAAGAAAGCAGAAGAAAAAGGAAGAAGTGAGACCGAGAGAGAAAGAAAGAAAAGGGAACCAAAACACGAAAGTTAAAACCCTACATCATTCTAAAGACATTAATATCAAGTTCTACAACCTTTGCTAATCAATTCGGGATCATTTCGAGGTTGATTTCGGATTGCTTCTGATTGTTGCGGTTTACGGCCAGTTGAGCTTCCAATACCAATTCCAAGCTTTCAATCCGTTCTTGCGTATCCAGTACACAAAAACAACATCAAGGTAAACTCTGAGAGGCCTTAAACATGTTTTCATTGTCTTTTCTGTGCGTTTTCCTCTGTTTTACATTTTTCGGAAAATAGACTCAACCCATCATAGCCATAAGGCTGTGTTCTTCATGAACACAGCCGCACGGCTATGTTTTGCATGAACAGAGCCGCACGTCTCTGTCCTTTAGGGACAGAATGCCGATTGGTCCTGATCAGCCAAAAAGAGTCCATTTTCCATTTTGTGCATTCTGTTTTGGTATTTTTCGGCCCAAGAATATTCGCATGTCATTTTAGCTTAGGTTTTCGGATTTCTAGACATACGAATATTGGTTTTTCAGTTTTTCCGGGGTTTTATTTTTCGATTTCGGGGTTGTTCGATCCGTTTCGGATCCGTAGTTCAGCATCAGCGGACCCCCGAACTCTATAAAATCTCTGGGAAACACTGAAAACAAACAACGTAATGATTTTTCGAAAAAAAAAAACGAGAAAACCAGTTTCGGGTCCGGCTATTATAGTCGCCCAGCATGGGTTAAAGCCGCCCAGCTCTATTTTCAGCCGCACGGCTATAGTTCCCAGAAAAGATAGAATCGCGGAACGACCCATACGGACGTCATTGCATGATGCTGTTTTCTGATTCAGACTGTTTTTGGTATGTTTATCGCTTTTTAGACCTTAGATGTTTGTGAAAATTAGGAAAACCCACACGAACGGAACCCCGAGTCATAGGATAACAGGCCCACAAAAGTGGAAATTTGCATGAAACCCAGCCAAATGGTTTTCAAAAATTGTTTTCAAGCACAAAAATTTACAGCATGTTTCAAAACCGTTTTCCACGTCTAACCGGTCTGACTAGTCGGGTCGACCCGGTTACCCCATGAATGCATGCCTCCGCTCCTAAAAATCCCAATTTTGTCCTGCTGTGAGTCCTATCTGTGTTCATAATATAAATTATGCTAACCATCTGTTTTGCAGCATTTATTTTCATTTTTACTATTTTTCATGTAATTAATAGTTTAATTCGTATATTTTAGGTGTTTGTAAATTTTTATATTTTCGTGTACTCTAGGCGTTTGTAAATGTGAGGAGAGAGTTTTCTCCTTTTTATTCAATTTGGTTGTATAAGCGGCCTCTATTATTCTTTTGTATAGTTGCGCGAATGATTTAATTTCTGTAATTTAATTCTGTCATTTGCTTGAGCACGGGCTAGTAAAACACACAAATTGGGTTAGAAAAAGATAATAAATTGAATAAATATGGTTTTATAAATGATAAACGAATACAAGCTCGAGGTTAAGTAGGTAAGTTGCCCAAACCCTAAATCTCTGGATTAGGTACAGTAGTCTACGCTCGGTAGGGAGCTATACCGGAATTTCCCGGATGAGCTGATCCGGACGGCGACTCTGTCACTGATATCGAAATTTAGGTTTTGAGGTCTTTAAGCCAAAAATCGGGAAAACGTTTTCTACCAAACGAATTTCAAAACAAATAAACGATTTTTTTAAGCAAGATAAATGAAAACTCATTTTCCAAAACATCACAAGAACCCAGTTTTCGAAAACCGTCCCCGGTTCGCTTCGCCGCGTCCCATCTATTGAAAGGTCATCTGCTCACAATGGCAACTCTACTGGGGATCTTAAAAAGTTTCTTGAAAAGTTTTAATAAAAAACTTAAGGAACTTAGGCAACTATTGAAATATAACCTCGCTTGTATTCATTTGTCGATTTATAAATGCCATATTTATTCATACCTTGCATATCATGACATTTTCTTCTTCTCAACCCCTCAAATACACTGATTAGCTCTGATTTACCCAAGAAGGTGGCCTACCTCTACCGCCAGGATTGGAGATATCCGACGGGGTAAACCACTCTTAGCCTTGCATGACCTTACATCGTGTTCTAGGGTGGGGAAGTGTTTATTTGCTATGAGAGCCTGTACGACCCTTGGTTTGACTTTGGCCCACATGTAATGACTTAGTAATTTCCCCTAGGATTACCAAAACATAAATCTAAAATTGAACAATTGAGTGTGCGCCTTTGGTATCCCCCGTTGATGCCAAAGAGACCCAACACCTAGGAAGAATGTGAGAACAATCGAAAGGAGAAATAAGGTTGGAAGGTAGTGCATATTTTTTTGTGTACTAACATTTGTTCTGTGGTGATTTTCTTTTTAACTTTTCATAAAGCATCCAAAATGCATAATCACTCCCGTGCCATTTCTAATCACGTTTTTCGTGCAGCCATCTCTTACATATACACATGTATGACATTTGTACTAACCACATCTTCGTGCAGCCACGACATTTTACTCGTATGACATATATATACATCTTGTGTGCCAACAATTCCACAATACATACATGACATCATCCCGTGTGTCATACATCCTAACCACACTTTTCTGCAGCCACCTGCATTCTGTGTGACATTCACATCCATGTCATTTCATCTAGCATAGGACATTCTGAGAATGCCTATCACAATCATTTCATTTTATGCCATATCTGGGTACTCGAAGCTACCCGTAGTCTGCCTGTGCGACGGTTTGCACTCAGCCTTTCCACTATATCATATCATTCACTAGAAAATCTCAAAGATTTTACGTTTGGTTGTGTGTGGCAAGTTGCACAACAATATAATACCATATCATCTCCATTTCATATCCATTAGTTATTGGTGTCGCGGTGATACCGAAACCTCGCTTGTGTATCGCAATCCACATCCGACTTGTTTCATAACATTGATAACTCATTCGAGGTACTTCACGAGTGCTGAACTTTTACGCATATAGGAGCATGCCATAGCATTATCAATTCATGCAAGGTGTTCCAAGAACACCGAACCTTTATCCGTATACCTGTATACACGCAACTTGTTTGCAACGTTACTTCGTATTATATGCCCCAAAAACATCAGAACTCTGTCCAAGGAACGGATTCCACATGACCATTTCACACCATTTCATTTTGACCTATAAAGTGTCGAAGCTCTGTCTGTATGATGGTTTATACATGACCATTTCATAACATCTGTTAGGTACCCCAAAGGCGCCGAACCTTTGTCCATGTGATGGTTCGTACGTGACGTTTGTTTGTATTATCTTTTGCATAAGTTTTGGGCATTCTTGGGCCGTTCGAAATAAAAACAAAGGAACCAAATCCATTATCATTTTCATTCATAAAAGGTCATTCGATCATGATCATCCCACGATCACACCATACATACCACTTAGCACTTTGTGTCTAGGGTCATGACATCCATCTATAATGCTAACCCTATGCTGAATGTGCAGTTTGGAGTCGAACTTCAAAACGATTGGAATGGGTCAGTTCAGAATTTGGTCAATCAGTTCCATCAGTTCAGTCAGCTCAGACCGAATCAGCCACAGTGAAAGGGGTTAGGGTCAGTTCAGATTCAGACTCGAAGTAAGAGTTTGGGAGACAATTACCTTTTTTACTAGTTGACAGTCCGTTTATGTTGGAAGAAGCATGTAGAACTGAGATGGCTCAAGGTGGAAATGGTGGAAGTCCTCCCTTTGACATGAATGCTTTCATGACGGCCTTTCTGAATTCTGATCAGTTTAAAGCAACTGTCAGGGAGTAGGTACAGACTGCGGTGACTGCCGCTGTAGGCCCGACTAGCCAACAAGCCCAAGCCCTAGTTGAGAACGAGGGGAATGTTATCCAAGAGGCCTCTAATTTAGGGAGAAATGTGCCTGGCAGCAGCAGAGTGGTTATCCCACCTCGGGAAATCGACCGTCATTCTGAGGAAGATGAGGCCTTTGAAAGGGCTAGGGAGGCTTTGATTGAGACGGCCGCTGAAAAGCATCTTAAGGAGAAATTTTTTGATTTTGAAGCACTGTTGTTGAAGCTGAAGGAGATGGTGCATTATCAGCCTATTAAGTGCGCAGATCCATCTACTCTGTTTACAGAAGGGGGAGAGCCGCTCTTGGTTGGGTTTCAGATGCCTTGCCTACCCCCGTACACTGGGGAAGGTCCATCGGAAGCCCACTTGGACAGCTATGTCAGAATCAGAAAGGTCCATCTACTGAATTTGTTCCCTACTACTTTACGAGGCCTAGCTGCTAAGTGGTATCTTAAGACGCCGATCCACACCCATTCCACCTAGGAGGATCTGTCTGAGGCGTTTGTGAAACAGTACGCCTATAACACTCAAGTTGAAACCACGCTGGAAGATCTAGAAAGGATCCGCCAAAGGCCTAATGAATCCTTTTCGGCCTATTACAAAAGGTGGATGGATGTGCAAGTGTTAGTGGACAGAGCTCCTAAATTGGAATCCCTTATTGTGAAGCTTGTTGATGGTAGCCTGCCTTCCTACAAGGAGAAGATGAAACTGAAGAGATTCCATTCCTTCAATGATGTGGTAGATTTTGCAAAGCAGGTTGAAAGATATGCTGAAGAAGAACAGTTGAATAAGCAGAGCTCGTGTACCTACCGGGGTAGCTGGGGATATACCCAGGGGTACAAAGCTAGTGGTTCTACATCCTCTTCAATGGGGTCTAGCTCAAAACCAGTCCAGGCAGTAACAGTAGACCGGGTGAACTAGGCCAATGTGGTGACTGTGGCCCAAGGAGGCTAGACGAGAACACCTTAAAGACCTATCAATCTATGGATCGAATCCTTGGGATGTATCTTCGCCAAGTGCAGGAAGGCTGGTCTGTTGTAAAGCCTGAAGCCTTATGTTCCCCCTGCTGAAGTTGACAAGGAAAATTACTGTGTTTACCGTGTGACAATAGGTCACTGCACTAATGAGCATACCAGCCTGATAAGGGCCATTCAAAGGCTGGTCACTGAAGGGAAGATTGTGGAACCCGCACTGAAGCCGAACTTGCAAAAGAATCCTTTGCCCAATTTTGGGGGTCAGGTTAATATGGTTCACTCTGGCATACTAACCAACAGTGTATTTTCATAGATAATTCAGGCTAACTCGAGTGTTCAAGCAGTTACAGCTGAAGCGGAGGAGATAAAGCCAGAGATAACTGAAGTGCAGACCTCAGTGGTCAAGAGGGGGCAGGGTCCCATTGATATGAATGATATCGACCTGGAGGATGATGACGAAGATTTTGGGTTTGAGGAGCCCAGGTTGGTATACCTGATGGAAATAAGACAGGGGATAGTGATCACAAAAAATGGCCCTGTCATGCATATCATCTGGAGCGGTGGGGTTTACCAACCCGTCAATGCAGCTCTCCAGATACTACTCAGGAGGAACCATTCTGTTGTATAATCAGGCACTGAAGCCCAGGGGTCGAAGGGTAAGGACGATGATGTGATAGTCGAGCAACTGAAGAGAACACCCACCCGGGTTAGCATCTGGCACCTTCTCATGGAGTCTAAGAGACACCATGAGGTGGTAGTAAAACAGCTGATGGAAATGGAGGCAACTCCCATGATGTCGCCAGATGAAGTTTGTGCAGTGACAAGGGGAATTGATCTGAAGGCCAACAAGGCCCAAGAAATCAGCTTCGGAGTATCTGACTTGCCACCAGAGGGGGTGAATCATAATAGGGCATTGTGTCTGAGGGTGCAGATTATGGATAAGACTATGCCATGTGTCTGCCCTTTTAAAATCTTACCCTATCTGGGCATTGGAACGAAAGCCCTCTGTAATTCTGGTACAGTAGTCAGAGCATATGATGATAGCAGAAGGTTAGTGATTGGCACCTTCGAGGCCGAGGTCAATGTGGGAGATGTCAAGTCCAATGTCTTGTTCACAGTCATTGACATCCCGTCACATTTTCTTTGCTCCTAGGGAGACTATGGTTACATGCTCTAGGAGGTGTACCGTCCACTTTGCATCAAAAAGTAAAGTTCCTAATAAGTGGAAAGGTGGTGACTATAGAGGCGGATGAACCATCAGTGGTAGCTGCTTTAAGTGCTGAGGAGCAGCCAATGACAGGTTTTCAAGTGGCTGTTGTGACGGAAGAAAGTGGCGACGGACCAAAGTTCCCAGAATGGATTTATAAGTACTTCACCAAATAAAAGTTTGAGCCCAGCAAAGGCCTGGGGGCGAGACAACAGGGTGTCCCCAAGTTTGATATAGAACCAGGGAAGTACCGCCAACATGGACTCGGCTATCATGAGAAAGGAGAAGCGCCAAGTAAGAGGTCCATGAATCTGGTGGACATTTTTGTCCGTTGCATATGATGGGGCTTTGGAGCTAGTGGAAATTGAAGGAAATCAGTTCCCTGGATTTGAAATTTTTTCGAATATTGTTGATTTCGGAAAATATGGAGTTGAACCGGTCGTTAGCATGCTACATACTGAGGTTAAAGATGACAAGGGGAAACCGCTGAAAAGGGAGGACACCACAGTCGGTTGAGCCGATGTTGAGTTCAAGGACAAGGGAGAGTCCTCTGAAAAAGTCGGTCCCAAGAGTGGGGAAGCTGATGAGGCTATCACAGCCATCACCAAAGCATTGGCCGCGCTCATGAAAGCCAATACGGGATCTGAACAAGAACAAGCAGCTATGCCAAAAACTCAAGAAGAGTTAGTGAACCAGGCTTTGAAAGAATTGGCCAAACTGATGATGGTCGGGAAAGCAAAGATGATCGAGGAAGACCCGACTACTGACCAGGAATGGTTCCTGGAGAGTGACCTGGGAGACCTGTTCGAGGAGGCCGAAGGAGCTACGATAGGAGAAGACCTTCCACCTATGGAGGGTGAAAATCATTTTGATGTATCTTCTTTTTCTGTCTTTGATGTAAATAACTCATCCTATGAGGCCTTCAATGCAATGAAATCTGATTTTGCTTACTTGTATGATGTTTTTCCGGACGGAACTGTGCATACATACAAGCAATCATTTAATCTTTTTAGCATACATGATGCATTATTACATGAAATGAATCTAGGAACAGATAACGACCCAAAAATGATATCCATCTCGAAAGACCTCGCGCCTCGAAAGAAGAGAAATTATGGATGCACTCCTAAGACACGTAAAGGCCTTCGCCTCTTCTTATGATGATGTGCCTGGGGTTGACAGGCAGATTACAGAGCACAGGATCTTAACAGATCCAAAAATGAAGCCCATCAAATAGAAACTCAGAAGGCTCAGGCCAGAATGGTCGGAAAATGTCAAGGAGGAGGTGGTGAAGCAGATAAAAGCCACGTTTCTAGAAGTTGTAGAATACCTGGAGTGGTTGGCCAATATAGTGCCCGTCGCTAAAAAGGATGGGAGGGTCAAGGTCTGTGTGGATTATAGAGATTTGAATAAGGCATCCCCTAAGGATGACTTCCCACTGCCCCATATTGATGTTCTGATAGACAGTGACGCTAGAGCTACAATGTATTCATTCATGGACAGCTTCTCAGGGTATAATCAGATCCTCATGGACATAGTCGACAAGGTGAAGACAGCTTTCATCATGGAGTGGGGGGTCTACTACTATAGGGTTATGCCGTTCAGACTGAAGAATGCCCGAGCTACTTATCAGATGGCTGTAACAACGCTGTTGCACGACATGATTCACAAAGAGGTTGAAGTCTATGTCGATGATATGCTAGTCAATTCAATGACCTGAGAAGAGCACCCTGCTATCTTGGATAGATTCTTGACTAGGTTTGAAAAGTACAACCTCAGCCTCAACCCAAAGAAGTGTGTGTTCGGGGTGACTTCAAGAAAGCTTCTCGGCCATGTAGTGAGGCAGAGGGGAATCGAAATGGACCCGGATAAAATTAAAGCTATCAGTGATATGCCTGCACCAAAGACAGAGAAAGAAGTTAGATCATTTCTAGGGTCACTACAATATGTCAGCCGTTTCATTGCAAGGTTGACTATGATCTGTGAGCCCATCTTCAAGCTTCGAAGGAAGAATCAACCGACGGAGTGGAATGATCAGTGCCAGTTAGCCTTCGACAGGATCAAGGCTTATTTGATAAATCCACCAGTCCCAAAGCCTCCAATGCCCAATAAGCCTTTGGTCCTATACTTGGCTATCGAAGACGCTTCAGTAAGGGCAATGTTGGTTCAAGAACAAGAAGATGGGAGAGAACACGCAATCTACTACCTGAGTAAGAAGCTGCTCGACTACGAAATTAGATACACTGTGGTAGAAAAGACCTGTGCTATTATGGTACGGCTAACTAAGAAGTTGAGGCATTACTTCCAGTCGTACAAAGTTCAGGCAGTGGCAAAATTTGACCTAATGAAGTATTTATGTCAGACCCCCGCATTGGTCAGGAAGTTATCAAGATGGCTACTCTTGTTATCCGAATTTGACATTGAATATGTGATTAAGAAGATAGTCAAAGGAAGGGCGGTGGCAGAATTTCTAGCCAACCAACCTCTGGAGTCAGATTATGTCGAGAATTTGGAGTTCCCTAATGACCAGTTGGCTGTAATATATGCAGAACCAAGCAGATGGATAATGTACTTCGACGAGGTTGTGAATAAGTATGGGGTAGGATTAGGAGTGATCATTGGCACACCTGATAGAGAAATCATCCCCCTAGCTAAACACCTAGAATTCCCAGTGACTAACAATGGTGCGGAGTACGAAGCTTGCCTATTCGGGATTGATGCTCTGATCGCACTGAGGGCACATGAAGTACTGATAATTGGAGATTCAGCACTAGTAATTCATCAAATCATTGGGGAATGGGAGGTGAAAGAAGGGTCACTCCAGCCATATCTCCAGTTGGTTTGGGACAAGGTGGAAGCATTCGGGGTATGCGAGTTCAGACATGTGCTGAGGGAGGAAAACCAGATGGCAGACTCTTTAGCCACACTCTCGTCAATGTGGGAGGAACCCCAGAAGCACCCTATACAGCCAGTAGTAGTGGAGACTACGCAGAATCCTTGTTACTTGTCAGTCAATGTTATAGCGAAAACAGATGAGCGTCCTGGGTATCATGATATTTTATAGTTTATTCCTGAAGATGCCAGTGAATCAGATAAGATCTCTCTCAAGAGGTTAGCAGCACATTTTAGATTGTTTGAGGGTCAGATCTTCAAAAGAACTACCAACGGCTTGCTCTTAAAATGCCTAACGAAGAAAGAAGCTAAAGAAGTCATTAGGCAAATCCATGCAGGGACCTACAGGCCACATATGAATGGGTTAGCCTTAGCTATGAAGGTATTAAGACAAGGCTACTTCTGGCTTACACTGTAAGCAGATTACGTTGAAAAGGTGAGAAGATGTCACGAATGTCAAGTGTACGGAGACCTCAATCATCTCCCACCGCTTGAGCTTCAGATATCAGCAACTCCATGGCCGTTTGCTATATGGGGGATAGATCTCATTGGAGAAATAAGGCCGTCTGCATCAAACAGACATCGGTTTATAGTTGTAGCCATTGATTATTTCTCGAAGTGGGTGGAAGCAGAATCATTTGCTCATGTTACAGCTAAGAAAATGGCCAGGTTCATTGAGAAAAGTATATTCACAAGGTACAGGATACAACATCATGTCATCACTGATAATGGGGTGCAATTTCAAGGGGTTACGATGTAGTTGTTTCAAGACAAGGGGATTAAGCACCACAAATCATCTCCCTTCCGCCCACAAGCTAATGGAGCGGTAAAAGCGGCCAATAAATCCATCAAGAAAATTCTATCAAAAATGGTGGTCATTTACAAAGATTAGGCTGATATGTTGCCTTTTGCCTTATGGGGTTATAGAACCAGTGTTAGAACCCCCACTGAAGAAACACCATACTCCCTAGTCTACGGAATGGAAGCTGTACTGCCAGTGGAAACCGAGATCAAGTCGCTACGGGTGGTTATGGAAGCACAGTTGCCAGAATCAGAATGGGTTCGATTAAGATATAAACAGTTGGCACTGATTGATGAAAAGCATCTCTGAGCATTGGATCACTTACAGATGTATCAGCAGAGAATGGCTAGGGCTTACAACAGTAGAGTCCGTCATCAGAAGCACCTACTTAAGGCCGGAGACTTGGTTCCAAAATAGATGAAACAAGTCAACACGGATGTAAGGGGGAAATTCAGGCCTAATTGGGAAGGTCCATATGTGGTAAAGAAGGTACTCTCTAAAGGTGCCATAAAGATCATGGATATGGATGGGAACGATTTCGTCAACCCTCTCAACCAGGACAAGCTCAGGTGGTGCTACGTGTAAAAAAAAAGTGTTCGATGGATCGAAAACCGAAAAGGCAATCCATGCAAAAGTTAGGACAGAGAGGCGAGTACCATTGGTAGGAAAATCTGTAAAGACCAGGTAGTGGCAGTCGCGAGTTCGGTTGAGACAGATACCATTTTTAACTATGTTTTTAACTTCGTTTCATTATTGATTCACGTTGTACTAAGACATTATTAATGAATGAATGAATGAATGCTTTTTCTGTCCGCTTAAATGTCTTAAGTTTGCCTGAAATTGGATTTTGTTACACATACATATACATATTTATGATTATGCACATTCCATGTTTCGCATGCATCACACATTTCACAAAAAAAAAAAAAACCGATGGACTAAAAACCGAAAGGCGGTTCATGCAAAATTTAAAATACAAATATAGTCCGATAGATTAAAAAGCCGCAAGGGCAGTCTATGCAAAAGTAAGGACATAAAATAAGACAGTAAAATAAAAATCATATAGCAGTAACTCCATACAGCGTGAAAAAAACTTATAAGCCTAGATATCGCAGGGTCAGGACTTCACGCTCGCGTCTTGTAGGATAGGTCATTAAGTCTGCTAGCCAGGCCCTATAACGACCATCTATCTCCGTCGAGGCTACTTCACCATACCTCAAAACCTCAAAACGGATGGGGTTCATCCACTGCTGTTGCACATGTTGAGGCCATCATTGTGTGAATTCCCCGCACTCGGTCGTGCACAAGGAACGAGGCACCCCTTGTACTTGCCCGTATTGTCTACATAATCGTGTAGGAGAGTAAAATGTTACTTTAGATAGTCCGAGGAGCTGCACACCTCCTGCCCAAGTCTTTGTAGTCACATACGAAATTTCCCACCAGGGGCAAACCCAATGGATGGATGTGTCTGTCCTTTCTCTCAGCCAATTAAGCCATTCCTGTGTAGTCCATGTGGCGAAGTCTGTAAGTTCAATATGCTGGGCCCAAAAACACTTTGGGACATATCTCGGCTGAGGTGGAGGAACACTCAGGAGATTCAGTTTCTCCAGTAGCCAGATTTGCAGAAGAGACGGCCTATCAGTAACATGCAGGTTTAATAAGAATATCATACTCAAAATCAGGGAACAAACCTGAAACAGAAAGAGACACTCGTAGGTCTCAACCAAGTTACCAAAGTGGACAGAATCCAGATAAATCAGGGTTTCAGCTAAAATGACCACTATAGGTGAAGCACCGTCAGCCATCTGGGCCACCATAGGGATTAACCAGAAATCACAAGTCCCGTCTCTTGACTCGTACAGATAAAGGGACATCAACAGCAGACTCATCAGAAAATCCCAACCAGGGGTAGAGAGATCCAGGATAGAACACACATCCATGACAGCGGAGAGGTTGATTCTCCTAGGAACAGCCTCACCGGGAAGCAAATGATCTAAATGTACCGTATCCAGCAACCTCCGAAGTGTCTGAAGGTTATCCGAATCAGGTTCAGGAATAGCTAACCTGACTCCACGTGGATAGGGAGCGAAGATGATGGCCTCGAATTCCTCCACCATGGGGCACAGCTCTTGCCCGGAAAATCGAAAAACATGATCCATCAGATCCCAGAACCTGGCTGCTGCAGCCAGAAAAGTTTGGTTTAGGGGCAGATTCATATAAAACTGCATGGAATGCAAGCTATAGGGCACCAATAAGGCCCAGTTGGAAGAGCAGGATGTCCTCCAATAATCCCAGAGGCAATCACGAAGTTTATCCATTTGAAAAAGTGCACGGAAAGAAGAACCGGATGACTATTCCCTACGGCACAAAAAACAGATGAAATGCCACCAGAAAAGCAAGTCCAATAGGGAAAAAGTAACAGATAAAAAAAGGAAGAAGGGGGGAGGAGGAAATTCCATAAAACGTCAGCAAAAACAGTACACCAGTCAACGGTCACAAGAAAAAATATACACAATAGCATCTAATCCAAGCCCATAGATGGGTTGCGTCAACATAAAACTACAAAAGCTATAGAAGAAGGTCTACGACAATCCTCTGTCAGTCGAATCATCATCCTCCTCGCCTTCAACTCCGACGCCATCACCAAAGACGCGCTAACCGGCCTCTCAGTCGTCCAACTGAGTACGGAGGGTCCCGTTCATGAATGTGAGGTCCACAATGGTCCTCTGCATCTCCTCCATCTCTGCCCTCATACGGGCCTCCTCACGCTGACAAGCGGCAACTACAGCCTGCATCAGAATCAAACAGCATAGACATCACATCATACATACACATACATCATAAGCATACATGCATACATACATACATATTGATGCAGGTACTTATCGTCATCGCTCCGTTATCCCGAAGCGAGAGGTACCTAAGAGCAGAAGTCGCCTGACATAGAGCCATCCCCTGTGTCACCGAAATCTGCATAAAGAGCGGTGCACGGGTCAGACTAGTGGCAAGAGGAATGGTCGAAAGTAAGCAGGGGCAGAGATACTCACATGTGTCACATTAGGAGGAATGGCAGTAGGAGAAGGGTGCGCCTCAATGTGCAAATCTGCTCGATAAGATTCCCCCGCCTCATTATGCAACATCACCCAAGGCTTCACTAGGTACTCCAGATGGCCTGGAATAAAGCCAGCAGGGGGAACCATCGGGGGGACCATCGGAGGAATAGGCTCAATATACCCTGCCTCAGTGTCAACACCAAGCACGCCTGTGTGAGCTGAGGAACCTCTATCTCCTCGGCCATCGACAGTTCCAGACCAACAGCTGCTGGAACGTCTACCCAATGATATGCGAAGGTGCTTACCCCTCTCAGATGGCTGTAAAACAGATCAGCAGAAATCAGAATAATCGAAGCAAGCAAAGGATAAAAGCAGAACAAGTGCATACCCCAACTGGCGCATCCTTTAGCGGTGCAGTCCTAGTGGGAGGAAGAAGCTATGTGCTGATGAACTAGGGGTAGTCACCATCATCCCCCATAACTATGTACCCAGACCCAAACAGATCCGGGTGGTCCTCCTCCGGCAGCAGATATGGCCAAAACAGTCCAACTTGAGGTTTAGGCGGGATCCTGCGCTCCTCAGGGTCGACACGCCAATCGGTGACCTTCTCCCCAAGGTACCACTCGAAGCTGACGGGACTCTCCATCATAAACCGTCTGGGCATCAGCCTTCGGGCAGCCATCAGCTCAGGGGACCACACAACGTTCCTCAATGGCTCTTGAATCACCTGAAAGCAGATGATAATTAAAAAAAAAGTAAAAGTAATACCTACTCAAAAGTCACACCCGCCAAAAGCTGGCAGCAGATCCAGGGGTCGGTATCCATCTCGCTCTAACTGAAGCCCAGCCATTGCTGTAGCTGGGGGAAATCAAGAAGTATGGCATTGGCCTGTATGGCCAGTTTAGGTTGAGGGACAAAGGTGTACTCATACACCCAGATCTGCACAATGGAAAATATTAAAAAAAAAACTCACGTGAAGAACTATCCACTCGCCCTTCACCTCCCGGTGCCTCTCGCAGGTACAAATGTTGAGGCCATAATACAGCTGAGCCAACGCGGCTCGTCCCCAGTTCAGATTCCCCATGTCCTCCAACTGTACCAACAAGGAGAGCACTACAAAGTTTAGGTCACTCTAACCTGTGGGGAATAAAAGAGTACTCAAGGCGTATAGTACAAACGCCCGAGCATAATGTCTCACATCCCTAGGTGAGAATGTGGAACCCTCCGGTAGGTTGCTCTGCCTACTCAGCCAATAATCTCACAGTATGCTCCCCCTGGACCCCGCTTACCCAAAGGAGTCAGTTCGATCAACATGGCGATGAGGTCCGAGCTGAAGCCTCCTCGCTCCAAAGTCTGATTAAACTCTATGGAGCACCCGTCGAAGGAGAGCCCAGTGATAGCCATGAAGTCTTCTGGTGTGATGGTGAACTCCCCGATTGGGAAGTCAAAAGTGTGATTGGAATCCATCCACCTCTCTAAGAGCGCCATCAGTAGGCCCCTACTATTCCGGGGTGCATTCTCACATATAGAACAAATGAACCAATCTAGCCCGGTCAAGTAAACCAACTCCCGCACCTCGTCAGGAAGCTTCCGGTCCCAAGCCAGCGCGTCAGTTATGGAACCGGCCCCCCAGTTATGGGGTCACATCTGTAAAACAATAAACATGGAGTTTTATGAGTTTTTTTATACTATGCATTGCATGAATAAATTGATTGGAAGCATTTAAAATAAAATTAGAAACTCAGAAATTCGGTTTTGGTCGAACCAAAGCCGCCCGGCCTTAACCACAGCCGGCAGGCTCTGTTCTGGCCAGAGCCGCCGGGTGAATAACACAGCCGCCCGACTCTATTCAGAAAATCAGCGGTTTAGTTCTTAAAATCTAGGTTTTGCAATTTTTCACCCTAAAATCAATTCCAATCGACTCTAAATCATCAAGTGAGATTTCTAGGGGCAAAATCTACTCTAAACATGCATCAATTTCATGTAAATTCATCTAATTTCATCTCTTTTACAGAAATTCAAAAAATGGAGAAAAAGAAGAATTTGGGAAAAACTAACCAGATTCTGAATAATATGTATAGACGGCTTTAGAGTCACAGGTACAGGATCATTCCCCCAAACCCCACAGTACAGAACCGTCTCTCGTAACCCGTACACCGTCACTGTAGATTCAGTTGGTAGAAAGAATTCCCCTTCAGGTAAAACGTATCTCACGTGAGGAGAATGTTGTGTGGGAGTATTTGGAAGAATAGCTTTTGCATTTTCCTCATCTTGTCTAGAAGTTTTTTTTAAAGAAGAACAAGAGAAGAAAAGAGAAATGGAGTTGCAGAGAAAGGAAAGGGACACGCCATTTTATTCTTTTCAACCACCACCCACTAGAGCCGTACGGCTCTAGCCCTGAGCCCAGCGGCTCTATATTTGAGCCGTCAGCTCTGTTTCACTAAGACAGAGCCGCCTGACTCTGATTCTCCAAGTATTATGTTTCTCTTGATTTTTTACGATTTCTGCCTATTCCAATTTAATCCTGGGAAGGGAATTTCTCGCTTTTGCAAGTATCCGGGGGTAAAAATTCCCAAGCCGTATTTATTCTTGATCGAAGGGGCAAAAATTTTTTTTTCCAAAATTGTCGATCAAGGAATAAATACGCGCTTTTGACTCAACTCTAAGTAGACACTCCACCACACAGAGGAAAAAGGAGAAATTCTATTTGATTGCTCCACCACATGGAGAAGAATTAAAAATTTTTACGAGCACACTCCACCACAGCGAGTCGATATCACGGGCACACTCCACCCCAATGAGTCGATATCACGGGCACACTCCAACACAGCGAGTCGATATTATGGGCACACTCCACCACAGAGTGTTGATAACATAGGCACACTCCACCACAACGAGTCGATATCACGGGCACACTCTACCACAGCGAGTCGATATCACGGCACACTCCACCACAGCGAGTCGATTTGAGGCAGAACCAGTACCCCCGACAAGGGGCATCAGATACGTTTTCCTTTCCCTTCTCACCGTGCTCCCAATCGCGAGACCAAACTAGATTTAGGCTTTATAGCCAACCATGAGCTGACTTTGGTCCTACGAGGGGCAGCTTATGAGCACGGGTTTTTCCGACCTCTATGATGAGAGTTCATGTGTTACCTGTGGAGTAGACAGACTTGAATTGGGCTCGAAAGCGACTAAAATATGGCCCGGAGTGTCTTAAACATCCTAAAAACTGAGCTATGTGTGATCCAAAACCCCCAAAAGAGTTCTCGAATGATTTCTAAGGTTTAAAGCGTGTGTTCGATTTTTGAAATTTTGCTCCGGCTTTCGTTAGAACCGGGCGGCTCTGGTTTTTTTGAACCAGAACCAGCCGGCTCTAGACTAGAGCCATACAGCTCTAGTACACACTAGATCTAGGCGGCTCTAGTGGGTAAACCAAGTTGCTCTGTAAAGCAGAGCAACTTGACTTAACAGAAAGCATTTCAGGCACAAAATCAGAAAGTCAGACGGCCATTTAATGAAATAAAGTGATAGGAGAGAGAGAGATGTATAAAAGAAAAGAAATCATATATGCAAGGGGGATTTTGGCAATGGGGAGAGAGAAAGTCATTTTCCAGAGAAAGAGAGGGAAAAGAAAGCAGAAAAAAAGGGAGGAAGTGAGAACGAGAGAGAAAGAAAGAAAAGGGAACCAAAACACAAAAGTTAAAACCCTACATCATTCTAAAGACATTAATATCAAGTTCTACAACCTTTGCTAATCGATTCGGGATCATTTCGGGGTTGATTTCAGATTGCTCCTGATTGTTGCGGTTTATGGCCAGTTGAGCTTTTAATACCAATTCCAAGCTTTCAATCCGTTCCTGCGTATCCAGTACACTGGAACAACATCAAGGTAAACTCTAAGAGGCCTTAAACCTGTTTGCATTGTCTTTTCTGTGTGTTTTTCTCTGTTTTATATTTTCTGGAAAATAGACTTAACCCATCGTAGTCGTACGGCTGTGTTCTTCATAAACACAGCTGTATGGCTATGTTCTGCATGAATAGAGCCGGGCGGCTTTGTCCTTTAGGGACAGAATCCCGATTTGTCCTGATCGGCTGAAAAGAGTCCGTTTTCCATTTTGTGCATTCTGTTTTGGTATTTTTCGGCCTAAGAATATTCGCATGTCATTTTAGCTTCAGTTTTCAGATTTCTGGACATACGAATATTGGTTTTTTGGTTTTTTCGGGATTTTATTTTTCAATTTCGGGGTTGTTCGATCCGTTTCGGATTCGTAGTTCAGCATCAACGGACCCCCAAACTCTATAAAATCTCTGGGAAACACTGAAAACGAACAAAGTAATGATTTTTCGAAGAAAAAAAAAGGAGAAAACCAATTTTAGGTGCGGGTATTACAGCTGCCCAGCATGGGTTAGAGCCGCCCGGCTCTATTTTTAGTCGCGTGACTGTAGTTCCCGAAAAAGACAAAATCACATAACAACCGGTACGGACGTCATTGCGTGATGCTGTTTTTGGATTTAGACTGTTTTTAGTATGTTTACCACTTTTTAGACCTTAGATATTTGTGAAAATTAGGAAAACCCACATGAACGGAACCCTGAGTTCTGGGATAACAGACTTACAAAAGTGGAAATTTGCATGAAACTGAGCCAAATGGTTTTCAAAAACTGTTTTCCAACACAAAAATTTACAGGGCGTTTCAAAACCGTTTTCCAGGTCTAACCGGTCCGACCGGTTGGGTCGACCCGGTTACCCCCTAAATGCATGCCTCCGCTCCTAAAAATCCCAATTCTGTCCTGCTGTGAGTCCTATCTGTGTTCATAATATAAACCGTGCTAACCATCTGTTTTGCAGCATTTATTTTCAGTTTTACTATTTTTCATGTAATTAATAGTTTAATTCGTGTATTTTAGGCTTTTGTAAATTTTTAGATTTTCGTTTACTCTAGGCGTTTGTAAATGTGAGGAAGAGAGTTTTCTCCTTTTTATTCAATTTGGTTGTATAAGTGGCCTCTATTATTCTTTTGTATAATTGCATGAATGATTTAATTTCTGCAATTTAATTCTGTCATTTGCTTGAGCACGAGCTAGTAAAACACACAAATTGGGTTAGAAAAAGATAATAAATTGAATAAATATGGTTTTATAAATGATAAACGAATACAAGCTCGAGGTTAAGTAGGTAAGTTGCCCGAACCCTAAATCTCTGGATTAGGTACAATAGTCTGCGCTTGGTAGGGAGCTGTATCGGAATTTTCCAGATGAGCTGATCTAGGTGGCGACTCTGTCACTGATCTCGAAATTTAGGTTTCGAGGTCTTTAAACTAAAAATCGGGAAAATGTTTTCTACCAAATGAATTTCAAAACAAATAAATGATTTTTTTTAAAGCAAGATAAACGAAAACTCGTTTTCCAAAACATCACGTTCGAAAACCGTCCCCGGTTCGCTTCGCCGCGTCCTGTCTATTGAAAGGTCGTCCGCTCACAGGTACATTGGGTAGATCAGGAATCATACTAGGACTGGAAGTGGTGTGTAGGAATTGCCTATCTTTTCACCGAAGAGATAATATCACTAGCCTCTTTACGAGTGAGACTGAGTGGTGTACGACTGTACCTAAATAAAATGATTAATGGTTAATCATTTATTTGAGTTCTTCAGTCTATTTGTATGTCAAGTAAATGTCATAGCACATAAAAGGATAATCGAGTCATACCTGGTGTAGGACACCAATATCAAATGTGTAAGGGATCGTATAAGAATACTAAAGGTTTTTGTTGGTTTGATTTTGACATCTTCATCCTAATTGGGGGGTTGTAATGGCTTGCTAAAGTCCACTTACAATATGTGGGCCAAATGGTAATTTGGATCCATTGCCAACATATGGGTGGACCAACAGGATCGCATGCAAAAAGTCTGGGTGGTTTTTATAGCTAACCTCTTGTCAAATCAAGTTTCATAACGAGGACAGCTAAGGTGAAAATCTTTTTCCCTCTTTTATTTCTTCTTATTCCATAGTTATAGCCATGAGATTTTGGGCACGAACCTTAGTTGTAAATGATTTGTTCCGCAAATTTGTTTCGTTTACAACCTTGATAAGTTCCAACAAACATATGTGCTAGTATAGTGGTGAGAAATAACAGCAATAGAATCAAAGTTTCATAAGCTAAAATCCTCCTATGGCCAGCCTCAGTTGAGTTAGCGGAAGCTTAAGCACTCCTCTTTGGCATTTGTGTTATTGTCAATTGCCATTTTCAAAATCTAAGTATAGAGATTAGAGAAAGATACACTTACAGTTTATTCAAATATCTTGAAATGCGAAACCACTTTTTCTCAACTTGATTTGGTCTACGAAGATATCAAGGTAATGTGTGAAAGATTGTCTAAAGTGGAGTTCTCTTTTGTTCGCTAGATAGGAGACTCAATTGCTCACTGTCCATTAAAGACATAGAAGTTATTTTTGATGACTTACCTCAATCTCTTAGCTAAATTATAATGAACTATGTATTTGTTTCGATGAAGAGCTATTTTCTATACAAAATCACAATTCCAAAACAAAAATGAGATTCTTAGTCCTATTTCAACAACATTTTTCTTTTCTAATTTAGGATCACCAATGTTTTCTCATTCTATTTCAACCACTGAACAAAGATCCTTTAATTCATTGATGCTAAACCAATAAAAGACAAAGAGGACGAAACCATATGGGAAAGAATGAAAGTAACTAAGTAAGGAACATACAAGATACTGTTAATTTTTTTAATGCTAAAAATTAATATAATATTCAAAAAAAATAGTTTAATTACAAGGTAATTCGTTAATAAAATAGCCTTGAAACTTTAAATTAAAAAGGTCAGCCCTAAAAGAATCTTGGACGAAGTTTATTATCAAATAATTAAATTATTAATACAAGGAAAGTTAGCAAGGTGTTTTTAAGCAAAGCAGTCTCTAATATAAAAAAATTAACAGGATAAAAAAGAAATTATCCAAAGTGGAAATCGCGTTGGCATAGACAATTAGCGATTAATAATAGAAAAATAGAAGGGACAAAGCCACGTCAGCATTCCACGTATTTAATAGTGGAGAAGGTAAAGAAGTGTGGGGGATGGCAATGTGGGGAGAGTAGGGACGGAGTTGTCATTTTCAAACACCTACCAATCTCTTATAAGCAGAGTGTGGTTGTCATTATTGAGATTTTCATCTTTCAATTGTTATAGGGCTCCCCGGGTAGGGCTTTTCGCTTTCTCTATTCTCTCTCTTATTTCATAGAGTGGCGGGGTACACTTTCAGTACCGTCTTTTTACCTTTCCTCTGTACTGTCACCGGTTCTTCGTTTAGCTGTTTTCAGGTAAATCGCCGTGGTTTTGGCTGCTTTTTACTTGTTTTGTGCTTCGTCAATTGTGTTTCTGATTCTCGTCCGTCATCTCTTTGTTTTTTGGGTTTTGTTTCTACTTTTTTGGTTTGGAATTTGGATCTTTTTTTTTTTTTTTTTTTTTTTTTTTCAGAGTTTAGGTCTTTCTTCCGACAGATCTATTTGATTTTTGTAATTATTTGCTCTCATTGGCTTCTATCTCTTGATTTCTGGCTGTGAAACTTCTTTTCTCGTTCTAGATCGTTGGATCTTCTGTGGGATTATGCAACATTGAGTTTTGAGTGGTTTTTTTTTTAGGGTTTTTGGTGACCTAATGCTTTCTTCTGTTGTACCATTTTCTAGTGGATTTTTTTATTAGGGTTTTTAGTGAGGTAATGCTCGTTGTTCTTATTATTTTTATGAACCATGGGGATTTTTTTGTTGTAATGGAAGTGGTTTTGGACATCGATTTACTTGCTCTGTGCTTGTATATTTTTATGGCTTTGTTTTTCCATAACTACAACTGGAAGCACAATTTCTGATATTTAGTTGCTGCTGTACTAGTTATTGGTTTAGAAAATTTTTCTACAAATTATGAAAATTTTTGTATAAGTAGCTTTGCTAGAATCCGGCATTCTGGTTTTGAATATAGTTTAGTTGGCATACAGGGTTGATTATATCAAACATACATACTTTCCTGTATGGACGAGCTTTTCATTGTTCTTTTATGTGACCTTTATTTTTGCTATCCATGTTGCTATTTAGGAGTAATGTCTACCGTTTTACTATTATTTGATGGGATTAGAATAGTACATCATCTAAATATCATTTTCGCTTATGTAATTTGTTTTGTTTGCTGCTTTAGTTATGGTGAGAAAGAGGAGAACTGATCCTGCTGCAAGTGGTGGTGAGAGCTCTGCTCCCCAAGAACCTGCTGGAGGTAGTGGCAGAGGATCTCAACGTCCACCTGAGAGGAATCCTCCTCCTCATCAGGGAGGAGCACACCAAGGTGGCCCTCCACCTCATCAGGGAGGAGCGTACCAAGGTGGCCCTCCACCTCATCAGGGAGGAGCGTACCAAGGAGGCAGGGCCTGGGGCCCCCAGTCTCAGCAAGAAGGTCGCGGCAGTGGTTATGGGGGACGTGGCCGAGGGGGGATGCCTCAGCAGCAGCAGCAGCAACAACAACAATATGGTGGGCCCCATGATTATCAAGGCAGGGGAAGAGGAGGCCAGCCTCAACAAGGAAGCCGTGGTGGTCGAGCCATGAATACCCGTGGAGGAGTTCCTCCGTCTGGTGGTCCATCCACACCACCAGTTCCCGAGCTGCACCAAGCAACCCCGGCTCCTTATCAAGCTGGGGTGACCCCTCAGATGATGCCATCTGAAGCGAGATTGTCTTCTCGTCCACCTGAGACAACACAAGTAGCATCACAGCATGTGCAAGAATCATCTGTCACACAAGAAGCCTCCTCAAGCCAGGCAATTCAGGCCATGCCACCACCATCAAGTAAATCGATGAGGTTTCCCCTTCGCCCTGGCAAGGGTAGCACTGGCACAAAATGTATAGTGAAAGCTAACCACTTCTTTGCTGAACTACCAGACAAGGATTTGCACCAGTATGATGTAAGTTTGCTCATCTTTTATTCACCTGTATAGTTTTCCTATGCAACGCAGTCACTTCTTTGATATTGTTGATGCCAATAGGTCACTATCACACCTGAGGTCACATCACGGGGTGTCAACCGGGCTGTGATGGAGCAATTGGTTAAGTTGTACAGAGAATCACACCTTGGTAAGCGTCTTCCTGCCTATGATGGCAGGAAATCTCTGTACACTGCTGGGCCACTTCCATTTTTGTCGAAGGAATTTAAAATCACCCTGATTGATGAAGATGATGGATCCGGTGGACAAAGGTTTATGGCTTTTGCATTCTGCACTTCTTGTAGAACTTCTTAACACATCACTACCTATTAATTACCTGTTTTTTCATGTTGTAGGAGGGAAAGAGAATTCAGGGTTGTGATCAAATTAGCTGCACGCGCTGACCTACATCATTTAGGGCTCTTTCTACAGGGGAGGCAAGCAGATGCGCCACAAGAAGCACTTCAAGTTCTAGACATTGTTCTGCGTGAATTGCCTACTTCTCGGTGTGTATCATTTTTTTGTTTGATTTCTTTGTAATCATCCTTATCATTGTGCATGGATTCTAAAATGCGTGAACTGTAGGTACTGCCCTGTGGGTCGATCTTTCTACTCCCCTGATCTAGGAAAAAGGCAGCCCCTTGGTGAGGGTTTGGAGAGTTGGCGTGGTTTTTACCAAAGTATTCGACCGACACAGATGGGGTTGTCGCTTAATATTGGTATGTAGCATTCCTTCAGCTATTTTATTGGTACAGTTATGTATTGAATTCCATTGCTACTATCCACGCATGATGGATTGTACTATGCATTATTCTGCATTTATCAAACCTTTTTCCTTTTTTTTTGGGGGGGAATATGAATTTATATAAATTTTGTGTTGGGAGTGCAGATATGTCTTCTACTGCTTTCATTGAGCCACTACCAGTCATTGATTTTGTAAACCAACTTTTGGGCCGTGATGTTTCATCTCGACCACTGTCTGATTCTGACCGTGTGAAGGTAAGAAAACCATACATTGTTATCGGTCTTGGTTATGAATTTTTTTGCTACTTTTATAGCTTGTGCTTAATCTCATTGTTTGAAAACTCAGATGCGTGAAAATGTGATATGCTGTAGAAATGTAATTGGTATGGTGAAGCTACTTGAGTTAGGTATGTGATTACAAGCTAATGATTGCTGTTGTGTGTTACAATAGATAAAAAAGGCTCTAAGAGGAGTCAAGGTCGAAGTTACGCACCGTGGTAATATGCGCAGGAAATATCGTATATCGGGTTTAACATCTCAAGCAACACGAGAGTTGACGTGAGTATTTACTAATATTTTAAGTGTATATTGGTCTTCGGTTTTGTCTGGATACGTCTGGGTTACATTATTTCATTTCATTTGTTCTCTATTAGTTTTCCGGTTGATGAAAGAGGAACCATGAAGTCTGTTGTAGAGTACTTCTATGAAACCTATGGCTTTGCAATTCAACATACTCAATGGCCATGTCTTCAAGTGGGAAACCAGCAGAGACCCAATTATTTGCCAATGGAGGTAGATGTCTTGCGATGTCTTTCCACTACTGTTTAAAACATGTTTGCTTATAAGCTATTACTACAAAACAGGTTTGCAAGATTGTTGAGGGTCAGAGGTACTCTAAGAGACTTAATGAGAGGCAAATAACTGCATTGCTGAAGGTAACCTGTCAGCGTCCTCAAGAAAGGGAGCATGATATCATGCAGGTATGTTCTGTTATGAGACCATAAGTAATTTGATACTGATTTGGGCTTGATTAGTTTTTCAACTGCGTGTCTTGTTACAGTTTATGAAGCTTTTATTCCTTTTTCAAATCTCCAGTGGGATCCTTTTCCTCTTATAATGAAGTTTTATTGCCTTTTTGCTCTCTTAATTGCCTCTGGTTGTTCCATGAATTTCATGCCAAAGGTATTATCCTATGCAAAGTCATGTGATAGATGTGCATTGCATATCTGATGAAAGCTGCAGAGGCTTCATAATCACTCAGTTGCTTATGCCTTTTGTGGGGTAATTGTGACAAACTATTGTAAAAAAGTCTCCTAATAATTAAATTCAGAAAACTGCTGGACTTTAAAGTGGCTTAAAAGTTAAGTAATGTTAAAAATTGCTAGAACTTTCTTCATTGTAAATTGGTACTTTTATAATAATTAAATTCAGAAAACTGTTGGACTTTAAAGTAGCTTAAGAGTCTAGTGATGTTAAAAATTGGTAGAACTTTTCTTCCTTGAGATCATGGAATTAAATACTAGATGTGAGGAAATTTAGAGAGATGTTTCAGAAGGTTGATGTTTGTTATTCTTGCATAAATCTGCTGCCTTTTTAAAGTATCATTTCTGCCAACTATAGTATATATGAGAAGATGATAGATTGAGTTGCTTTTACTTACTTACTGACTGCTGCAATTTGGCGGTGAATTGGCTGTTAATGTTTTGTTGGTTGGTGTCTAAAGTCATATGTGCATGAAAACCTTGATTATGGAAGGTTCTTAGTTTTACATTTTTATGAATTCCTAATATGCTTTATGTTGCTTATGTAGACTGTTCATCATAATGCTTACCACAATGATCCCTATGCAAAGGAATTTGGTATAAAAATTAGTGAGAAGCTTGCATCAGTTGAAGCTCGCATTTTGCCTGCTCCATGGGTTGGTGTATTTTACTTTATCATGTGTTTTCTGCTGGGTGTGTTTTGATAATGTTATTCAATATTTGGTTGTTTTTCGTGCAGCTCAAATACCACGACACAGGCAGGGAGAAGGATTGCCTACCTCAAGTTGGACAATGGAATATGATGAACAAGGTATTACCTTTTCTTCTGGCATTATCATGTTATCCTGCATGATATCATAGGGGTAATGCTAAGCATTGATTGCTCGGGAAGGGGCTACTTAGATATGTGTTTATATTTCAACTGTTTAATCTAATATCCAGCTCAGGATACTGTAAGTTTGATTTTTTTGTTTTTGCCATTTTGTTGTAGAAAATGGTTAATGGGGGAACAGTGAACAATTGGATCTGCATAAACTTCTCTCGAAATGTTCAAGACAGTGTGGCGCGTGGATTTTGCTATGAACTTGCTCAAATGTGTTATATTTCTGGCATGGTATTGCATTATTGCTCTGTTCCTAATGAATTTGTTTGTTTGATCTTGTTTTATATGTTTTGCTTTCTAAAGTCTTGTTGCTGTTGTTTCAAGGCATTTAATCCTGAACCAGTCCTGCCTCCGGTTAGTTCTCGTCCTGAGCAGGTGGAGAAGGTCTTGAAAACACGATACCATGATGCTATGACGAAACTTCAACCCCATGGAAAAGAACTTGACCTGCTTATTGTAATTCTCCCTGATAATAATGGGTCTCTTTATGGTATGACACTTAATACCCTTCCCCCTCTTCCCCCAAAAAAAATTTGCAAAAATCTCCTTGAAGCACAACGTGGTTATGTTTCTCACAATTTCTAAATATATGTCCTATGCAGGGGATCTGAAGCGAATTTGTGAGACAGATCTTGGACTGGTTTCCCAATGCTGTTTGACAAAGCATGTATTTCGAATGAGCAAGCAGTATCTGGCAAATGTGGCTCTGAAGATCAATGTGAAGGTTGGGGGAAGAAATACTGTACTTGTTGATGCATTGACAAGGCGTATTCCTTTAGTGAGTGACCGGCCTACTATTATTTTTGGTGCTGATGTTACTCATCCTCATCCTGGGGAAGACTCAAGTCCTTCTATTGCGGCTGTAAGCTTTACAGTTCCTCCGCTACTCTGCTGATGCATCCTTTTTATCTAATGCAGTGGATTAGGCTTTTCCTATTCTAGATTTTCAATCACAAGTCTTGGATTTCTAATACAGGTTGTGGCTTCCCAAGATTGGCCTGAGGTTACAAAATATGCTGGTTTGGTATGTGCTCAAGCCCATCGGCAAGAGCTTATCCAAGATCTGTTTAAAGAGTGGCAAGATCCTGTAAGAGGAAAAGTAACTGGGGGCATGATCAAGTAAGTGTGGTCATCTTTGTGCGATTCATTTGGAAGTTAAGAGCTTAAAATTAGATGTGTGGCTTCTGGTTCAGTTGAGCCTGAGGACAACTGTCTTTAATATGATACAGGCCTCTTATCTGTTAGCCGTTTTGGTGGATGCCTTACACTTTTTATCTCACCTTTGTTTCTATAGGGGGTCAGGGCGGTTCTGTATTATTTGTAGTCCGTTTACTTTTTCTTACTAAGTGCATCTTGGTGCTTTGTTTTTCATAAGTTTGCATAAATTATGTTGGTTAACTAAGCACAAGTGCTTGTGTTCTGGGGTCGCAACCACAATTGCAATAGGCTGGGATTACTTTAATTGTAACAGTACATACGGAAGTGATCTGTGTTTTAGTGTTTTGTTTTAAACAATATTATACACTATTCTGTTTTAAAGTATACAGTAGGATAAAATCTGAAGGAGATCTATTAAGAGTCAAAATCATTTTGCCTGTTATGAACTTTGCTGACTTATGTTTGCTAGTGTTAATGTTACTATTTCCACTCATGCATATGAAGTAAAAGCAATCTATCTTGTGTTTAGCTTATATCATGTATCTGATTTCTGGCACTCTAGCGTGCTTATAACTCGGTGGAGTCAGATTTGGTGATTCTCTCTTACTGAGCTGTTGATGTAGGAGGAGTTGTTTTTTGTTCTCAACTAATGGTCAATTGCTCTTTTAACCAAGATGTGGTGTCAGATTTCTAATTTGAAGGGTGTATAATTGTTGCAGGGAACTTCTTATATCGTTCCGCCGAGCAACTGGACAGAAGCCCCAGAGGATAATCTTCTATAGGTATTTTTCATTCTTATTATTTACCATGACCCTTATTTTGTGTGTTCTGTTTTCCTGATGATGTGATCGCTTATCTACAGGGATGGGGTTAGCGAAGGCCAATTTTATCAAGTTTTGCTGTATGAGCTGGATGCTATCCGTAAGGTAATGATACATTTTGGTGTTCAGTACTTAATTTGTTGAATCCTCTTCATTTTTTTTTTATAATTTTTTTGGGAGTGTATTCTGTTCCAATTTGATGAGCTATTGTGCCTTGTCATTTCAGGCTTGTGCCTCCTTAGAACCAAATTATCAACCTCCGGTGACATTTGTTGTCGTTCAGAAGCGTCATCATACCAGGTTGTTTGCCAATAACCATCACGACCGTAATGCAGTTGACAGGAGTGGGAATATCTTGCCCGGTAACTTATGTTGTACAAGATTTCGATAGGGTTTCATGTTCAGATTGTCATTTATCTGACATGAAGTCTTCCTCTGTTACAGGCACGGTTGTGGATTCCAAAATCTGTCATCCAACTGAATTTGACTTTTATTTGTGTAGCCATGCTGGAATTCAGGTTTGTTAAGGGACTGTTTTCATCAAATTTTAGATGTATCAATACTTGAATGTTTGATTACACATGAATAATTCTGGCCTCAGGGTACAAGCCGTCCAGCTCATTACCATGTATTATGGGATGAGAACAAGTTCACTGCTGACGGGTTGCAATCTCTTACCAATAATCTTTGCTATACGTAAGTTCTGATTTCTTTCCCCAGCTGCCAATGGAGCCTTTTTTTTTCCCTTTTGTTTCTGCCATAGTTTTGGGGGTTAAGCTACTTAAATTTTAGCAGACTTAATGTGTTATTGTTCTAATCAAGTCCTGCCCTTGTTTCTCTATTGCAGATATGCTAGATGCACGAGATCAGTTTCCATTGGTTGGTCTCTCTTGTTTTTGTGATCTTATATTTTTGTGACCTGTGAATCATTTGGGTTGGATGTACTGACGGTTCTTGTTCTTGTGTTTATCAGTGCCTCCTGCGTATTATGCTCATCTTGCTGCATTCAGAGCTCGGTTCTACATGGAACCAGAGACCTCAGACAGTGGTTCGATGACGAGTGGACCAGTTTCGGGACGTGGAGGCATGGGTGGAGTTGGTGCACGAAGCACACGAGGACCTGCTGCAAGTGCTGCTGTAAGGCCTTTACCTGCCTTGAAGGAAAATGTCAAGCGGGTTATGTTTTACTGCTAATTAAATTCTGACCTATATATGATAAAACTCCATGGATTGTTCTAGAGAATATGCTAGTAGAAGTTGTAACCGTCTTGGTGTGAAGTTTATTCCCTTATTTTTCATGAATTATGGGTGAATCTTGAGACTTTAGAATTGAACTGTGGTATTTTCTACTGGGTGATGTGTGTTAGTTGGTGCTAAGGTTGTCTTATATCTCGACTTGATGTTTAAAAAGTAATCAGGGATCGAAAGTAAAGTTTCAAGGACGTCTTTGGTCTTATGACTTGTCAAATATCAATCGTGTCTAAAATAATTAGTGTATCAAGTTGGTTATGAAATAAGGCAGTAGGATGAAATTAAGTGTTTTACCTGAATGCATTGCTTGTTTTGTTGTTTTTACGTAATTGATTTCGGATAAAGTTGGGTTAAATTATACTTCAATTCTTTGAACTTTGTTTACTACTGCATCTTGGGATTATAAAGGTGAAATTGATAATTTGTTCAATAAAAGACGATGTAGGAGGGTAGCTCTCATTTCCCATTATTCAAGAATTCGTCTTGATCTGATTTTAATAATTTCTCTATAAGCTCAAGTTGTGTTCGACTGCTAATTCTGCCTCATGTACAAAACGATAAATGGATTCACCTCATCATCTCTGTTGAAATGTGTTCGAAAGGCATCTGGGAGTCTGCTCTATGTGGTTAATGTGTGTGGAGGTATAGTATTTTTGTAGCATTGTTATGTGAAGTAGTGCAAAAGATTCTAGTAGGTTTTCTAATTCAAGGAGACGTGATTTAATTGAAGTTTGATAATTTCGGTGTCAGAAGTCGAAGGGTTTAGTTGAGACATATTGAAGATTTGAAATGGGTTCCTTTCATTTTCAGTTAGGGGGGTAGGCTTCTGCCCCACCTCAGTGTTGGTGCCTGAAGGATCCACCATAGGGTTCTCCAACCAGCTTCAGTCTACTGTTGCGTATTTCATTTTGGTCAAAATCGGAGTCGTCCAGATGTCGTTTTACACCTTTTTTTTTTTTTTTTCAGTTTGAAAAAAATTAGGCAAACTGTTCAAACATGTAGGATTTTCACTTTAGAGGTCTTTCTGTCTTTGGTTTGCTTTGGTTTTTTCCATTTTTCCAAGGCTTCTTGTAATTTGCAATGTTTAATTTTTTTTTTAAAAATTTTATTGATATTTGAATACCAACTAGGCAATTACCATCATACTTTTATTAATTAGTATGTGTTTGAATTTTTATATTTTAAGTTATTATGTTTGAATTTATATAAATGTAGGATTTATTATCAATTGAAGTATTTAAAAATTGGTAGTATGTGTAAAATTTCAAACGATTTATGTGTATGTTAGAAATGATTTCTTAAATTAGCACATTATGATGTAGAAAGGATAGGTAAATTAAAAAATTTTAATTAATTAAATTGATTGAATTAAATTTATATACAAAATTGTTTTCTACAATGTAGATGTTGGGGAGTAAATCAAAATTTCTATTTTAATTATTTTCAAATTTAAAATAATTATTTTAGGGGTTTTATTTCCCCAATATAATTGAAGAAATAGCAGAATTAAGAAAGCGAGGTTTAAGGAGATTAATTAGAGAAAAAAGTCGGGCAACCCCTATCCTTTAGTAACACATAGGCTCAAAAGTCTGCATTTTTAGAGTATTAAACGACAATGTCTTCTCAATCCAGCGATGATTCCTGCTTCTTCGGGATGTCCAGAGTTCAAAGACACTTCGTGGACAAACAAAGATGTATTAAGTGTGAAACAGGCAAAAAACCACAAATTGAACGCAAAAAAATTGAAACAGCAGTCCCTCTGACTTAAGACGGTCTCAAAAAATCATTTTTTGGATGACCAAATGATAGTATCCCTCCTTATCTGATCATGTATCCTAGTTTCTTGGGATCTCACGAGTTCAGAAACATCTCATGTGTTCAAGAGAGAGCAATTGAGAAATTAATTTTTTAGAGCATCTAACAACCTCAATGTACGTTTTATTAGTTGTGGCTTACTCTAAAGCAGTGGGAAAGTGTTGGATTTAATAGAAGATTTTTTAGGATACTGGAGATGCAAGAATCAAGCCAATTTTCTCACCTTAAGTACCTGAAATTCAGACATTCCAAGGGCAGCCAATCAAACCAACAAATCAACTACTTTAACCTCGGTTCTCCTTTTCCTTCTATCTCCAAATCTCCAAATCTCTTGATCTCTCCCTTTCTTCTTCCCTCCTCAAATTTCTATCGAATTCCTTATGTTATTACTGTAAATCAAAATAATGTCCTAAGTATTTATTTATTGGATTTGATTATTTAAAATTTATTATTGATGATTGTGTCCTTTTGGTGAAAGGTTACGTTAGGGGTGTACAAAATCAACCCAACCCAATGAATTCAACCAACTCAACCCATATATTCTTTATCTTAATGGTTATTCATTGGGTTAGATTGGGTTGAGCTGGATTGCATTCAAATTAACCGTCACATGTAAAATTCAATTTTATCCCTTTGCAAATTTTCGCTTTTCAATTTTATGTTCATAAATTGAATCCATATTCTGTGACTAAATTACAACTCGCATACTCTAAGACTTAACTTGTGACATCCCTAACTTTCTTAGCATGCAATGGCGGAAAACATTACATAAAGTCTAGGACATCATTATAAAAGAAACTTCCAATTATGCCTCTGATTAATACTACACGTGTTCATAAAATACGTACTCCCAAATTTAATTCTAAGTGATAAATAATAATTCAATACGAGTAATACTTCAATGACAAAAACCTAAAAGTTTAGAAAATCTGAAAATCTCAATTCTAAAATGTTCATAACAACTATTTAATGTCTACTCAAAGCAATCCCTCCACACAATCCCAAGGACGGGCGTCAGGCATCATTCAATCATCACCGGCATAATCTGAAAATATCAACAGCGCCACTTAGTGACGAGTAACTAACAAATCCCAAACATCAATTTAAAGTTTGCATAAAATGACGATAGTTCACAAATATATGTTATATTAATTAATCAAGCACCGTAAGGGTAATAAACAACAATCATCATTCATACAAGTGTACATACTTACGATCACAATCCTTGTAATAGGGAACGTACCTCGTTTAACAAGCCGCTCCAACACATATCACATAGATCATATCATTTAAGTAGCAAATCATTAATCAAAGAATAAAATTCCAAGTCAAGTCATACAAACTAGATGCATACAACCGTTTAGAACAAGGAATTGTATCATGAACATGACATTATTTCATTTACACAATAACCATTATTAGTTTCCTAGTACACAAATTCCAAAGTCACAAGATAGCTTACAAACCTCACTATCACAGCCAAGCATCAAAATCACATTGTAATCAACATTAACATGCAATTACATTCTTAACCGTTGATTAACATCAACTTATGTATATGCGTACAACTCATTGCATTAACCTATACACTTGTGCTTATAGGGAGTTTGGCAGCAGACGCTGCAGAGTGCCATGAACCTAGGGCTTACCTCTGCGGAGAGCCATGAACCTAGGGCTTACCTCCTTAACACATTGAGTACCATGAACCTAGGATTTACCTCAGAATGCCATGAACATAGGTCTTACATCATAATGCCATTAACATAGGTCTTACATCACCGAGTGCCATGAACCTAGGGCTTACCTCGGAATTTGGGTTGCTGTCCTAGTGCCTACCAATCAAACATGGTAAACACTTTGCCAAACTAACCAAAGCACAGCTGTATAAATCACCACAACTCAAATTAATTACTATAATCATACCAATATCAAAAGGGTGCCATTAAAATAGGTCTTATTCCCAAAACATAGCACAATACATCAATAAACACAAGGTGCCATTAAAATAGGACTTCCACAAACTCAATTTCATAATCCCAACATGTATTAATTTACCAAATCATATTTGTATTATTATATTTCATGTCATGAGTTCTAGCATAAAATTTCTAGAATCAAATTATGCTTTACACACATTAAAAAATAAATTCAGGCCTAAGGTGACAATTTCAGAATTCATAGTTCATGCCTCAACTTGCACATAATATTCCAGTAGGTTAGACTCAGAATTCAGCATGGCAATACAAAGGAAAATTTAGCCTTACATCTCAGGAACACAGGCCAACTTAAATCATGCAATTCGGATTCCTATAGCAAAAGATATTAAGGAAACACTAAAAACATGCAATCTGTAAATTCACTTCAGACCACTGCACATAGTCTGACTTCAACAGACAAAACAGATGTGTTACTCACTGATTTAGCAAAAATAATATAAAGCAACATTGAACACCAGAATTTCAGGAATACATAGAATTTTATTTCATGGCAAACGGAGCTACAGAGAGAAAATAAAGCCATAATCAACACAAACTGTACAAACTGAAATTCAGCAGTTCCAGGAAATCGGCACAGTGCACATAAGGCAGTTTCAACAGGGAATACGAGCACTTTACTCACAGAATTTGCCAAAATAGTATAAAACAACCTTGTACATTTATGTCTCAGGAAAACACAGAAAGTTGAATCATGTCATTCGGAGTTATATAACGAAAATAAAGCTAAAATTATCACAACCTGTACAATCTGAAATTCAGCAGTTCAAGAAAAATCGGCACAATGCACATAAGGCAGTTTCAATAGGGAATATGAGCACTTTACTCACGGAATTTGCCAAAATAGTATAAAACAACCTTGTACATTTATGTCTCAGGAAAACACAGAAAATTGAATCATGCCAATCGGAGTTATATAACGAAAATAAAGCTATAATTACCACAACCTGTACAATCTGAAATTGAGCAGTTCCAGCATAAAACCATTCGAAACATGCATATACATATTTCTTTCAACCCTTAACCTAATTATCATCATTTTATACCAGTAACATACATGCTTAAATTTCAATATACAAGATTATTATCTCACCATGCAATCAATAGGAACCTATCACGCAATCTATGAAAGCTTTAAATCGATATTAGAGTTTGTTTGTTACCTCGATTACAGTGAGGTCGGTCACTAGAGTAAAAACAGAAATTAGGAGAGGGTGCTCCTCGATTTAGGTCACGAACTTAATCCGATGATTCCCAAAGAGAAGAAACTTCAGAAAATTACAGAAAAGAACAATGGAATTTCGGAATTCACAAGAATGATGCAAGGCTGGTTTGAGTGAAAGAGAGAGGAAGAGAAAGAATAAATTTCAGCTAGGGTTAGAGGAAATTTCGAAATTTGTAGTGTTAAATAGGAAATAGAAGTTGATTTGATGAAGGAAAGGTAAGTGGGAGAGATTTGCTCCACTAAGTTGGTAGTTTCTGATTTGAATTGGTCAAACTAAATAAAAGGGATATATAAAATAGTAAATTTCGGATTTTATGGGATTTTATGTCTCCCAAACCAAAAATATAAATCCTAAAGAAAATAACTAAATTAAGCTAAGTTGGGTTCGAACTCTAGACCTCTAGTTATTAAACACATCTCTCTACCATTAGGCCAAAGCCTACGAATTGTTATAAGCATACAAAACATCGGTTAAATGCAAAAATGCTCACTCATATGCACACATCACAACATAACTAAGTCAACTTATATCTGGGGCGTTACATAACTCATTTTAATTATTAGTTAAATTCTTTTTTACATTATTTCTTTTATGTGCGCCCTAGTTCTTAGGACATTGGATTCTTGTATTTTGTATTATACATTAAGACTCATTGTATGAATATATTATTTGTGTCACATTAATAAAGATAATTAATCTATTTTATTTATATCTTGTGCTATAATACGAGTAGAGTATCCATTGATTGATAATCATAAAACCTATCCCGGGTCTGTTCTAATCGTGGGAACAAATAGAACCACAGACTTGTATATTCGATGAATATATGACAGTTCTTTACTAGCCATAGTACTTGTATAGTCAGTCATGAATATAGGTACATGTCGTTGACATGAGACTGGATCGATCCGCACAAGAAAGCCACATGGTTGTCGCGTCATAGGTCTTTCTTCAGTAGGTCTCTTTTGTCCCCAGACCAGATTTCATTATAGTATCAATATGGAATCCGATTCACTTTGACATACGGGTATGATTGGGTGGACCGGTGAACATATTGATATTGATGATGAAGTGATGGAATTGCCACTCGGGTAACACCGAGATGATATCATTGGCCACTTGATGAGTGAGACTGATAAGTGTATAGCCATACCCAAATATGTCGGTTGCTTATTTGATTAATCAGTCAACTCAAGATCAAGAAATATAATAAACAGCAGAAGAGGATGACAGACACCATGCCTCTTGTTTATTCATATCGATATAGTTTGGCAAAGGACACTCTGAGATTACTACTGGGTGAGTGTCATCTATAGGCTGCTGCATTTCTGTATTAATTGGGGGCTGTAACGGTTTGCTAGAACCTACTTACAGTCTATGGGCCTTGGGCCTACTGTCAACATAAAGACAGACCCATAGGATCGTGCACACAGATCAACTAAGCCGGAGCTTATAGAAATTGTACATGTAATGTACATTGGAAGGAATGCGTTAATTAATTAGTTGACATTCGGTGTCAAGGTAATTAATTAACATTGGGTTGATTTAATTTAATTAATAAGTTTACATAATTAATTAATTAATTGAATTACATAAAGTAAACAATTAATTAAATAATTTTTCTAAGTTGGAAAATTAAATACATGTATTGTATTTAGTTAAGTGTGATTTAATTTTATTTAGGGGTGATTAAATTTAGCTAAATGAAATGAAATTACATATTATATACTTTTTAATTAAAGTTTATTTATGTAATTATAATTTTAGTGGGCTTGAGTTTAATTAACCTCATTAAAACCCAATTAGATAAGGTGTATATATAAGGGCACACTTAAGAAAGAAAACCTAACCCTAACCTAAATTAATTGCTGGGAATTTCAGCCCCAAAACAGCCATAATTTACAGCAATTAATTCTCCATTCCTTCCGCTTCTTCGACTAGCACCGGTTCCCGCTCGATAGCTGATCGTGCACCTGATTGTGGAGATCGTTTCTGCTTAAAGATTCGATTCTGCAGCAGTCTCTATAAGAGACGGATTTGTTGAGGGATCTCTCTTGATTCAAATTGGTTTTTATTCCAATTAATGGTAATCGGACACGATAGGTGGATTCTAGGAAAATTTTAACGGTGTAATTTCCGCTGCGTCACGTTATTTTTCCGATGACGTATCCCAACAGTGGTATCAGAGCCTAGGTTTTGTCCATTAGATTGATTAGAATTGGTTCTTGAAAGCGTTCTTGAAGAAAGAATGAGTTCAAGAATGTGATTTTAGGGTTCTTATTAAATTGATTTTGTTTTTAATGAACCTTAGAATTATTGGATTAGCGTTTTTATTATTTTTCCCCAATTGGTTTTCAATCTAAATTTTTTTATTGATTATTTATTCTTATTTGTTGGCTGGAATTTTAATGACTAAAAAAAATAATAATTATTTTGGGCCAAGATGGAATCGCAATTGCAATTCCATCTCTTGTAGCAGCTGCTGCTGGCCGTAGCTGGTTGCTGCTGCCCTGCCTAGACAGCAGCGCCGCGCGCGGGGCTCAGGTCCGGTTTTGAATTTTGCGGGTATTTTTTTATCGTGGGCTCTAATGTAAATTAAATTAAAATATTTTTATTTTGAATTAATTTGTATTTAAATTGTTTATTATGTTGGCATGCATATTTAATTTAATTGTTTTGCATATTAAATTGAATATGGACTTTGTGAAATTAGCTCAATAAACCGTGACACCGGTTAAAATTGGGAGAGCTAAATTTTAAATTTGTAACAACCCAAATTCCAGTAGGAGAAAAATTGTTAATTTTGCATTTATGGATGTTATCCATTGGGCCTTTATGGGCCTTAGTCAAATATGTTAAAATTGGTTATTTCACCCTAAGTAACTCGACTTAACATTTATATTTATGATTTGGAATGCCATGATCATGCATCATATGGGTATGTATGTGTACGACAGGTACTTTGTTTGAAAGAGTTCTATGGGCCCTAAATTATTATCGGTTGTAATTTGATTTTGAGAAATATGGCCTGCGTGCTATTTCTTTTATTTTGATGTAATTTTAGAATAGATTTTATTTAAAATAAAATTGTTGTGATTGCATCAAGTATGGAGGAAGGCCCAGATGGAGCAAGCCCATGGTGGGAGCCCAAGAAGAATTAGATAGGATATCTAGTTTTTCATTGGAAAATTGTCAAAATTACCCTCATTTTAGGGTTTATTATGGTGGCTTACCTTTTATTATTTACTCTTTTACTTTTTTTTTAGATCTAATTCTTCTCTAAGCTCCTGTTTGAGTTCTTCCTTTCTTATATTTTTTGATTTCTTTTCTGCCTTTTCATATTCTTTTTTTTCATGTTATTCATCGTTGATCATCGTTTATCCATGGTTGCCGTTTCATCGTTGGTGCTCTTTCTCCTTTCGTCCACTGCTAACTACACCTATTTTTTCCATCGTTGCCGGCAGCTCCTTCATCCTTTCGTGTTTCTCTCTATTGTAGCTGGGTTGAAATCTTCATGCTAATGTCATTTCCACCTTTGATTGCTTCTCCTATGGCCCTGATTGGCTTCCTCTTGGTAAGTTTTATGTTTGGTGAGTTTGAATTTTGGATGAGTTATGAGTTTGTGAAATTTAAATTCTTAATCTGGGTTTTTTTTTTCTTTTGCTAAGTTTGAGTTGTGAGTTTTTATTTTTGAAATTTAAATTGTTTTTGTAATATGCACTTTAGGATTGCATGTCAATTTTGTGACTGCATCTATACTTTAGGACACTGCATCTGTACTTTAGGACTGCATTTGCACTTTATGACTACATTTTAGGACTGCAATTTCGGGACTGCATATGCACTTTAGGACTGCAATTTTGGGACTGTTACATTTTTGATACACTATTATTACATTGATTATACCTTAGTTATACCTTGATTATACCTTAGTTATACCTTAATTATACCTTAAGATACACTATTACAGTGATTATATCTTAGTTATACCTTAATTATACCTTAAGATACACTAAGATACACTATTACAGTGATTATACTTTAGTTATACCTTAATTATACCTAAGTTATACCTTAAGATACACTATTACATTGATTATACCTTAGTTATACCTTAATATACATTATTACATTGATTATACCTTAGTTATACCTTAAGATACACAATTACAATCATTATACCTTAGTTATACCTTAATTATACATTAGTTATACCTTAAGATACACTATTATATTGATTATACCTTAGTTATACCTTAATTATACCTTAGTTATATCTTAAGATACACTATTACATTGATTATACCTTAATTATACTTTAAGATACACTATTACAGTGATTATACCTTAGTTATATCTTAATTATACCTTAGTTATACCTTAAGATACACTATTACAGTGATTATACCTTAGTTATACCTTAATTATACCTTACTTATAGCTTACTTATACCTTAAGATATATTATTACATTGATTATACCTTAGTTATACCTTAATTATACCTTATTTATGCCTTAAGATACACTATTACATTGAATATACCTTAATTAGGACTGCATTTTAATTTTAGGGCTGCATCTACAATTTAGGACTGCAATTTTGGGATTGCATTTGCACTTTATGACTGCATTTCAATTTTGGGACTACATCTGCACTTTAAGACAGCATTTTAGGACTGCATTTCAATTTTGGGACTGCATTTGTACTTTATGACTACATTTCAATTTTGGGACTGCATCTGCAATTTAAGACTGCATTTTGGGACTACATCTGCACTTTAGGACTGCATTTCAATTTTGGGACTGCATCTGCACTGTAAAACTGCATTTTAGGACTGTGATTTTGGGACTGTATCTACACTTTAGGACTGCATTTCAATTTTGAAACTACAATTTTGGGACTGCATCTGTACTTGAGGACTGCATTTTAGGACTACAATTTTGGGACTGCATTTGCACTTTATGACTGCATTTTAGGACTGCAATTTTGGGATTGCATCTGCATTTATGACTGCATTTTAGTACTGTAATTTTGGGACTACATTTGCACTTTATAACTGCATTTTAGGACTGCATCTGCACTTTAGGACTGTAATTTTGGAACTGCATTTGCACTTTAGGACTTCATTTTAGGTCTGCAATTTTAGGACTGCATTTGCACTTTATGACTGCATTTTAGGACTGCAATTTTGGGACTGCATCTGTACTATAATACTGCAATTTTGGGACTGCATATGCACTTTAGGAGTGCATTTTATGACTGCACTGTTTATGCATTGTTTATACACTTCTTATACACTATTTATACATTGTTTATACACTTCTTATACACTGTTATATATTGTTTATACACTTCTTATACATTGTTTATACACTTCTAATACATTGTTTATACACTTCTTATACATTGTTTATACACTTCTTATACACTGTTATACACTATTTATACATTTCTTATACATTGTTATACACTTCTTAAATATTATTATACATTATTTATACATTGTTTATACACTATTTATACCTTCTTATACACTGTTATACATTGTTTATACTCTTCTTATACATTGTTATACATTGTCATACACTTATATATTATTATACACTGTTTATATACTATTTATATATTGTTTATATACTGTTTATACACTTCTTATACACTTCTTATACACTGTTATACATTATTTATAAACTACTTATACACTGTTATACATTATTATACACTTCTTATACAATGTTATATGTTTATACACTTATTATACATTGTTATACAATCTTCAAATCTTAATTAATATTTGTTATAAAATTGCTAATGTTAATTTTAAAAGGAGATTTCCATGTTTATAGATTTGAAGATTTGTTACTGAGAAAGTTGAAATCTACCTTTGAAATGTGAAAATACCTTCTTATATGCTGTTATATATGCGTTTTTTGGTTGCAGGAACTGAATAGAATCTCATCTTTGGTGGTACAATTGAAAACCAACAAGAATTTTTCTTTTTATTGAAGAAGAAGATTGAAGGAACTGAATAGAATCTCAACATTGAGTAGTCTGAGTTTGTCATCTTTTTATATTTGTACCCAACACCTTTGCTACAAGACATATTAGTATTATCTTGTAATTTAGATTAAGTCCTTTTGTTCCTAATGTCTTTATACACTTCTTATACATTGTTATACACTTCTTATACAATGTTATATGTTTACACACTTATTATACATTGTTATACACTGCTTATACATTATTATACACTATTTATACACTTCTTATACACTGTTTATACACCATTTATACACTTCTGATACATTGTTATACACTATTATACACTTCTTATACACTGCTTACACATTGTTATACACCATTATGTACTTCTTATACCTTGATTATACCTTAATTATACCTTAAGATACACTATTATAGTGATTATACCTTAGTAATTCCTTATTTATACCCTAAGATACATTATTATATTGATTATACCTTACTTATACCTTAATTATACCTTAAGATACATTATTACAGTGATTATACCTTTGTTATTCCTTATTTATACCCTAAGATACATTATTATATTAATTATACCTTACTTATACCTTAATTATACCTTAAGATACACTATTACATTGATTATACCTTAGTTATATATTAATTATATATTAGTTATACCTTAATTATACTTTAAGATACACTATTACAGTATTTATACCTTAGTTATACCTTAACCTTAAGATACACTATTACATTGATTATACCTTAGTTATATTTTAGTTATACCTTAGTTATACCTTAAGATACAAATGTATAATTAGTTATACCTTAGTGAAAAAAATGTCCGAAAAAATATCTACATATGGATTTTGTTTCGAAGATAAAAAAAAACTTTCTAAAGTTGCATGATAAAAAAAAAAAAACGGATTGAGAGATAAATGTGAAATTAGATTAAAAATTATAAAAAGAGGAGTGAGAAACGTGGACAAAGTAGAAAATGTATTTTGGAGATTTTAATTTTTGTTTTGTTGTTTATTCTGTGAATGAGTCACGTAATATAGGAATAAGTTTTTTAGTTATTTTTGAAATTTTGAAAAGTTTTTAATGTATTTATGCAAATTTTTCTTTTTGAGGTAAAAATGTTATATGGTGATAAAAAATATGTATTTATGTAAAATGCCCTTTTTCATTAGGTTGTAATTAAAGGCACATAGGATCTCATTTATTTTAAATTAAATTAAGTATGCTATTGCATTTGTCATATAATATGGATGTATGGATCACCAAATTATTACCTTCGTTTATACATGCTACGTCGTATCACTTAATTTTAATCCGGAAATTAAAATATTAAGTCATTTAAAAGTGCTTCCCACATTCACACCTCTTTCTCCCATTGATGCTGTAATGTGTGCCATGCCCTAGCTGGGTACATTGTAGTATTCGGTGGACCGTGGAGGGTTAGGATACTTGGTATGGTTAACATGTGAATGGTGGTTTGACTCAACATGGGTAGCATTAGCTCAGAGCGAGCCCTGAGCACAGATGGGTAAAGTGTCAATAAGCCTATCAAACGAAGAGTCCTTTATAGAGGGATTGGATAGGTTGTCCTACCAAACGAATTAATGATCGGTTAGCGAGCCCTAGTTCGGCCAATCATTGAGGAGTTGTGGATCTTGGTCAAGTCACCCAATTAACATCACCAATGAACAAATTAAAATCGGATTATTAATTTGAATTGGCATAAAGTCCTTTATTTCTAACTCAAGTAATGATTTCTTCCATGTTGATTATTCCCATTTTCAAATAAGCAATTTAAAATGGCTGCAACAAATAGCAATTCACTCTCACTTAGGTCACTCCTGGAGAAGGAGAAGCTTTCGGGGACTAACTTCTTGGATTGGGTTAGGAACTTACAAATATTTCTTAGACAAGAATCCAAGGAGTATGTATTGAATGCTCCTTTACAAGCTGGCCCTCCCGTAGGTCGACGCGTCACCACGGCGATGGTGGAGCAGTACGACCGGCACATGAGGGATGACCGAGATGTCTCGTGCCTCATGCTGGATACCATGGCTTCTGATCTTCAGAAGCAGTTCATGGATGAGCATGCTTATGAGATGATGGATCAACCTAAAAAGATGTTCCAAGATCAGGCTCGTCAGGATTGTTACCTGACAAGTAAGGCATTTGCATGACTGCAATGGCAGTTGGGACTTCTGTTAGCACTTATGTGCTAAAGTTGAAGGGGTATATTGATACACTTGCCCGCCTCGACTCGCCCCACAGGACTTGGCAGCAGACATTATTCTCAGGTCACTTCCTGAGTCTTACAACAAGTTTATCATGAACTACCATATGCAAGGGTTGGATAAATTGGTTGTTGAGCTACATAGCATGCTCAAGCTTGCTGAGCAGTCTCTTAAGAAGACTTCTGAAGTATTGCTAGTGAATAAGGGACATACGCCCATTGCTAGAGGAAAGGCCAAATCTAAGGCCAAGCCTAAGGGCAAAAAGGTGGTGGCCCAACCTAAAGCAAGGGTTGCTTCTCTTGACGATGTCTGCCATGAGTGTTATGAGAAAGGGCACTGGAAGAGCTCATGTCCAAAGCTAAGGGACCAACTGAACTACAAAACTGCTGCTTCATGTATTTTTTTTGTTGAGATTAATCTGGCTATTTCTACATCTTGGGTCTTAGACATTGGATGTGGATCTCACATTTGTTCAAATGTGTAGGGTCTAAGAAATAGGAGATACTATGATCTGGAGAAGTAGATCTTCGAGTCGGAAATGGTGCTCAAGTTCAGGCCTTGGAGATCGGAGATTATTTCTTAGAGATGCCTAGTGGACTTGTTTTGGAACTAAGAAACTATTATTTTGTACCTGCGATGGGTAGGAATATTATTTTTATTTCTTTGTTGGATATTTATGGTTTTGTATTTAATATTGGACATGGTAGAATTTTTATGCAATGTAATGGCTTATATATCCTTGATCTAAAACGTGAAAGTTCAATCTATAACATAAATACTAAAAGGATTAAACAGATTGAAATAAATCCTACATACATCTAGCATTGTCGACTTGGCCACATAAACGAGAAGCACATAGCTAGGCTTCACTCTAGTGGAGTGCTAGGGTCATTTGACATCCAGTCTTATGACATATGTGAATCTTGTTTGAGAGGCAAGATGACAAAGGTGCCCTTTAGCAAGATTGCTGAAAGGGCCTCAGAGCTATTGGAGCTGATACATTCCGATGTATGTGGCCCAATGAGCACTAGTGCTAGATCTAGTTTTCTGTACTTCGTCACCTTCACAGATGACTTCAGCAAATTCCTTTGTGTGTATCCGATGAAGCATAAGTCTGAGACTCTTCAAAGGTTCAAGGACTTTAAGAACGAAGTAGAAAACCAACTTTGCAAGAAAATAAAAGCACTTCGGTTTGACCGAGGGGATGAATATTTGAGCCAAGAGTTTGACTCGTTTTTGAGAGAGTGTGGGATTGTATCCCAACTCACTCAACCTGGTACACCCCAGTGGAATGGAGTGTCAGAAGGGAGGAATATGACCTTGCTAGACATGGTCCACTCGATGATGAGTCATGTTACACTCCTTGTCTCCTTTTGGGGATATCTTTAGAGACAGCTGCTTACATTCTTAATAATACACCAAGCAAGGCAGTTGAGGGTGTTGGGATTTTTCACCAGAAATCACCCGATAAAAGCGGAAGAACGCGATGATTTCCTCAAATCCAGTCCCAGGAGCAATTGAAATGGAAATTGTAAAACTTAAAATTATAATAGAAAGAGATTAAATTCTTACCAGGAATATCTCTTTCAAGAGATGGATGAAGACTGTAGAAATCAAATTAGATTCCCTCCTCATTTTCGTACATGAATGCCTAACGAACACAACCCGTGCTAGCGTAGGAAAAACAAAAACTATGGTGAGAGGGGGCTAGGAATTTCGGCTATCTCTTGGTTTGTGTTAGGGGTGGCCGAAATTTTCACCCTAGGTTTTTATACCTAGGGTGGCCGAATTCCCTTAGGGGAATTCAGGCCCAGCTTGGCTCCTTTTACTCTGTGCGGGCTTCCATCTTTTAATTTAGGCCCAGTCTAATTATAACTATTCTGGTTTAAATTAATTTCAAGCCCAATTTTAATATACCCATGTATTTAATATATTACACCAAGTAATATATTATTTACATTTGAATTAAAATTAGTTTGAAAAATTAATTTAATCCTTCAAATTAAAATTAAATCTCCACAAAATAAAATCATATGTAAACCTATACATATGAATATTTCCAACTAGGAAATAATCTCATAATTAATCCAATTAATTATGAAGAGCTAATTGAATATGTTAATTCTATTATTAGGATCAATCCAATTGATCTTTATAATATAATTAACATATATACACCTCTCTCTCCATAGTGTATACTCCAAGTATACATATGATTCCTTAAGTCTGTGTTCAGTCGTTCTATGTGTACGATCCCGTGGGCCCATCTTTATGTTGGCAGCAGGCCTTTGGCCCGCAGACAGCAGTTGGGCTCTAGCAAGCCACTGCAGCCCCCAATTAAGATGGAGATGGCAGTCTAACTGTTATCATAACCCTATAGTTTAAACTTGTACATCCCATGTCATTGATATCGGTGTCTAACACAGAGGCATGGATTGATCACCCTCTTTTGTGTCGGACATTAACTTGATCCCGAATGCACTGAAGCTCACAAACAAGTTCCTACCTGTTTGGGTGTGGCCACACTCTTATCAGTTACATTCATCAAGAGGCCGGTGATATCTTCCCAGTGGACTACTGAGTGACAAATCCCTTCTGCATATCCATAGCATTACCATGCTAAGTGACATACCCGAAAGTACCCATACTTGGCACCCTATTACAGGCCCTTTAGGCGTATCCCTAAGTATGCGACCTCACATGTAACACCATCATATGGTCAGGTCAAAGGATCCATACAAGTACTACATGAGAATCACTTGTGATACTATACCATGTGGATTACTCGTTTAGTGGATCTATCCAGTACCATGCCCCCATGCATGTACCCATTAACTTGGTTAACATTCCATGTCTAATGACCGGTAAGACACCGCCATACAACCAGGTTAATGATAGTCTTGTTGGGATTCGTCATTGGAAAAATAACGTGGCGCAGCGGAAAATACACCGTTTAAAATTTCCTGGAATCCACCTATCGTGTCCAATTACCATTGATTAGAATAAAACCAAATAGAATCAAGAGAGATTAACTCACCGGATTTGTCTCTTCTAGAGACTGCTGCAGAATCGTTTCTTGAAGCTGCGATCTCCAAAGTCTGGTGCACGACCAACTATTGAGCAGGAACCGGTGCTAGCCGAAGACGCGAAGGAATGGAGGTTTAATGCTGGGATTTTCGGCTGTTTTGGGGCTACTATTGGTGGCTGAAATTTCCAGCAATTAATTAGAGTTGAATTAGGTTTTTCTTCCTTAAGTGTGCCCTTATATAGACACCTTGTCTAGTTGGGTTTTAATTAGGTTAATTAAACCCAAGCCCACTAGGATTATAATTACATAAATAAACTTTAATTAAAAAGCATATACTATGTAATTTAATTCCATTTGGCTAAATTTAATTACCCCTAAATAAAATTAAATCACACTTAAGTTAATACAACACATGTATTTAATTTTCCTACTTAGGAATATTATTTAATTAATTGTTTACTTTATGTAATTCAATTAATTGATAAATTAATTAATTACATTACGTAAACTTATTAATTAAATTAAATTCAACTCAATGTCAATTAATTACCTTGACACTGAATGTCAACTAATTAATTAACGCATTCCTTCCAATGTACATTACATGTACAATTTCTATAAGTTCCAGCTCAGTTGATCTATGTGCACGATCCTATGGGTCTGTCTTTATGTTGGCAGTAGGCCCAAGGACCACAGACTGTAAGTGGGTTCTAGCAAACCATTACAGCCCCCAATTAAGACAGAGATGCAGCAGTCTTTAGAAGACACTCACCCGGTAGTAATCTCATAATGTCCTTTGCCTAACAATATCGATATGAATAAACAAGAGGCATGGTGTCTGTCATTCTCTTCTATTGTTTATTATATTTCTTGATCTTGAGTTGACTGATTAATCAAATAAGCAACCAACTTATTTGGGTATGGCCATACACTTATCAGTCCCACTCATCAAGTGGCCAATGATATCATCTCAGTGTTACCCGAGTGGCAATTCCATCACTTCATCATCAATATCAACATGTTCACCGGTCCACCCAATCATACCCGTATTTAGCATCCTTTTACAGACCTGTTAGGTGTATGTCAAAGTGAACCGGATTCCATATCGATATTATAATGAAATCTGGTCTGAGGACAAAAGAGACCTACTCAAGAAAGACCTATGACATGACAACCATGTGGCTTTCATGTGCGGATCGATCCAGTCCCATGTCAATGACATGTACCTATATTCATGACTGACTATACAAGTACTATGGCTAGTTAAGAACTACCATACAGTCATCGAATATACAAGTCTGTGGTTCTATTCGTTCCCACGATTAGAACAGACTTGGGATAGGTTTTATGATTATCAATCAATGGATACTCTACTCATATTATAGCACAAGATATAAATGAAATAGATTAATTGCCTTTATTAATGTGACACAAATAATGTATTCATACATGACTCTTAATGTATAATACAAAATACAAGAATCGAATGCCCTAAGAACTAGGGCACACCAACAAGTCTCTCGTTCCATTCATTCCCATGACTGGAACAGACTACGGATCTATTTATGGTCATATCGTTTACCCTATCTATGGTCTTACTGCCAAGTGCATGACACTTGTCATCATGGATATAGATATGTCCATTGGATACTTCATTTAATATATTGCACAAGATAAATATAATAAATGAATTGATGCCTTTATTAATAACACAAATGAGTATAATACATAAATCCAATAAATGTATAATACAAATATAAGGACCAATGCCTCGGGACTAGGGCATTTCCAACAATCTTCCACTTGCACTAGTTCCAACTAGGCATGGGCCTAATCCCTATAGACCTAGTATGACCCCCGTGCTTGAGCTGAGCCAGCGCCTTGGTCAATGGATCTGCGACATTATCCTCGGTGTCCACTCTGTGCAATGCAATATCACCTCTCTCCGCAATTTCTCGTTTTAGGTGAAACTTTTTGAGCATGTGCTTTGTGTTCTTGTGTGACCGGGGCTCCTTAGCTTGTGCAACGGCCCCATTGTTGTCACAGAAGATATCGACTGGGTCCTGGATAGTTGGCACTACTCCCAACTCAGTGATAAACTTCTTCATCCACACAACTTCTTTAGCCGCATCACATGCAGCGATGTACTCAGCTTCTGTTGTAGAGTCTGCTATGGTTAGCTGCTTTGAGCTCCTCCAGCTTACAGCACCACCATTCAGCAAAAATACATACCCAGACTGCGACTCGTACTCATCCTGGTCGGTCTGGAAGCTCACATCAGTATACCCAGTAACTGATAGCACTTCCTGACCACCATACACTAAGAAGCTATCCTTAGTCCGGTTAAGGTACTTGAGGATCGCCTTAACAGCTTTCCAGTGATCCTCCCCGGGATTCTGCTAGTATCGGCTCATCATACTCAGTGCAAAGGCGACATCAGGTCTCGTACATAGCATGGAGTACATAATTGATCCTATAGCCAAAGCATATGGAACCAATTTCATGTTCCCCCTGTCCTCCCTTGTTTTAGGACAGTGTTTCTTACTAAGTTTCAGCCTATGGCCCATTGGCAAGAAACCTTTCTTGGCCCGGTCCATGCTGAACCTTTTCAGAACTTTATCAATGTACGAAGCCTGACTTAGGCCAAGAAGCCGATTTGATCTATCCCTGTAGATCCTGATCCCTAGGATCATCTCAGCCTCGCTTAGGTCCTTCATTGCAAAGCACTTACTCAACCACTGCTTTACCCCTTGCAGTGTAGGTATGTCGCTTCCAATGAGCAGGTTGTCATCTACATAAAGTACCAAGAATGTCACAATGCTCCCACTAGTCCTCTTATACACACAAGGCTCATCTTGATTCTGTATGAAGCCATATTCCTTTATGGCCTCATTGAATCCTAGATTCCAACTTCGGGATGCTTGCTTCAGTCCATAAATGGACCTTTGAAGTTTGCATACCCTTCCCGGATACTTTGGATCGACAAAACCCTCAGGTTGTGTCATGTACACATCCTCGAGTAGCTTTCCATTAAGGAAAGCGGTTTTGACATCCATCTGCCATACCTCATAGTCATACCATGCGGCTATGGCCAGTAGTATCCTGATGGATTTGAGCATGGCTACTGGTGAGAAAGTTTCATCATAGTCTATTCCATGGACTTGTCTGAAACCTTTTGCAACCAGATGCCCCTTGAAGGTATTATCAGCTTTTAGCTTGTAGCACCACTTGCAAACTATTACCTTAGCACCCGGAGGTGGATCAACCAAGTTCCAAACTTGGTTATCGTACATAGATTGCATTTCTCCCTTCATGGCTTTATGTCAATTCGCAGACTGTGGGCTAGCCATAGCCTCCTGGTAGGTTTTGGGTTCTTCCTCATCCCAGATGAGAAGAGTTTGATCATCGGTGATGAGGAAACCATACCTCTCCGGTTCCCGACGATCCCTACTAGACCTTCTAGGTTCTTGTGTGGCCTGGGTCGGTGCTTCCACTTGGGCCTCCGAGTTATCCTCTTCAGGAGCTTGTGGACCTTGAACTTCCCTGAGTTCAACATTGCTCCCACTATCTTTCTTGGAAAGGAACTCCTTTTCTAGAAAGACCCCCTTCCTTGCCACGAACACCTTGTTCTCGGCGGGGTTGTAGAAGTAATACCCTTTCGTTTCCCTAGGGTAGCCCACAAACAGGCATTTATCGGTTTTGGGCTCCAGCTTGCCACTAGTCAATCTCTTGACATGTGCTTCGCATCCCCAAATCCTTAGGAAAGACACATTGGGCTCCTTGCTCGTCCATATCTAATATGGGGTCTTTTCCACTGCCTTAGTCGGAGTATTATTTAAGATAAAAGCTGCTGTCTCGAGGGCATGTCCCTAGAAACTAATTGGGAGAGAGGCTTGACTCATCATTGAGCGGACCATGTCCAACAGGGTCCTATTCCTCCGTTCGGACACCCCATTCCATTGTGGTGTTCCGGGAGGAGTGAGCTGTGGAACTATTCCATGCTCTCTCAAGTATGAGTCAAACTCTAGGCTCATATACTCACTGAAGGGATTTTTCACTGGAAATCACCCGATAAAAGCGGAAGAACGCGGTGATTTCCTCAAATCCAGTCCTAAGAGCAATTGAAATGGAAATTGAAAAACTTTAAAATAAATAGAAGGAGATTAATTTTCTTACCAGAAAATCTCTTTCAAGCGATGGATGAAGACTGCAAAAATCAAAGCAGATTTCCTCCTCGCTTTCGTACACGAACGCCTAACGAATGCAACCCGTGCTAGCGTTGGAAAAATGAAACAATGGAGAGAAAAGGGGGCTAGGAATTTCGGCTATCTATGTTTCTGTTAGAGGTGGCCGAAATTTCTAACCCTAGGTATTTATACCTAGGGTGGCCGAATTCCCTTAGGGGAATTCAGGCCCACCATGGCTCCTTTCTATTGGCTTCCATGTTTTAATTTAGGCCCAATCGAATTTTAATTATTCTGGTTTAAATTAATTTCAAGCCCAATTTTAATATACTCATGTATTTAATATATTACTCCAAGTAATATATTATTTATATTTAAATTAAAATTAGTTTGACAATTAATTTAATCCATCAAATTAAAATTAAATCTTCACAAAATAAAATCATATGTAAACCTATACATATGAATATTTCCACCTAGGAAATAATCTCATAATTAATCCAATTAATTATGAAGAGCCAATCGAACATATATATTAATTTTATTACTAGGATCAATCCAATTTATCTTTACAATATAATTAATATATATACACCTCTCTCTCCATAGTGTATACTCCAAGTATACATGTGATTCCTTAAGTTTGGATTTAGTCGTTCTATGTGTACGATCCCGTGGGCCCATCTTTATGTTGGCAGCGGGCCTTTGGCCCGCAGACTGCAGTTGGGCCCTAGCAAGCCACTCCAGCCCCTAATTAAGATGGAGATGGCAGTCTAACTGTTATCATAACCCTGTAGTTTAAACTTGTACATCTCATGTCATTGATATCGGTGTCCAACACAGAGGCATGGATTGATCACCCTATTTTATGTCCAGACATTAACTTTATCCCGAATGTACTGATGCTCACAAACAAGTTCCAATTTGTTTGGGTGTGGCCACACTCTTATCAGTCACATTCATCAAGAGGCCAGTGATATCCTCTCAGTGGGCTGCTGAGTGACAAATCCCTTCTGCATATCCATAGTATTACCATGCTCAGTGACATACCCAAAAGTACCCATACTTGGCACCCTATTACAGGCCCTTTAGGCGTACCCCTAAGCATGTGACTTCACATGTAACACCATCATATGGTCAGGTCAAAGGATCCATATAAGCACTACACGAGAATCACTTGTGATACTATACCATGTGGATTACTCGTTTAGTGGATCTATCTAGTACCATGCTACCAAGCATGTACCCATTAACTTGGTTGACATTCCATGTCCAATGATCGGTAAGACACCGCCATACAACCAGGTTAATGATAGTCTCTAGTTCCATTCATTCCCATGACTGGAACAGACTACGGATCTATTTATGGCCATAACGTTTACCCTATCCATGGTCTTACTGCCAAGTGCATGACACTTGTCATCATGGACATGTTGGGATTCGTCACGGGAAACCGACCGATAAAACGCGTCGATTTCCTCGAATCCGGCCCAGGAGCTTAAGATATGGAAATCAAAAACTTAAAGCATAAAAGGAGGGTTTCAAAAACTTACCATAAAGTCTCTCTAAGAGACGGATGCGGACTGCAAAAATCAAGTGTAGATTTCCTCCACCGATGCGTACACGAATGGCTCTCGGACCGAAACCCGTGCTAGCGACTCGGATGACAAGAAGAGAGGGAGAGAGGGGCTGCTCATATTGAGAATTATGGCTGTCCCTTTTTTTTTCTTTCCAAAAGAAAATTCTATCTATAGAAAGATAGAACCAACTTTCTCAAGTATTAGCACCCAATTTCTTTCCAAAAGAAATAATGCATAAAAGTGGGCCTCAATTCTTTCCAAGAAGGAATGTATATACGGCCAAGCATTCCTATATGTGGATGAGTTAAGTCAAAATCATTCTTCTTAAATTCTTAACAGAAGAATTAAGATGATGGTGAAAAGAGAAGGCAAAGTCCAACTTTGCTACCCCATTTTCAACCTAATGACTCACACCATGAGTCATCACCAACCCATCATCATCTTTTGTCCAAAGTTGACTCACCCCTTCACTCCCATATCCAAATTCGGCCAAGGATGGTAAAGAAAGGAGAAGATATTTACTTAAGGAAGCAAAGTCCAACTTTGCAACCACAATGTCATACCATGACTCACCCTTTTTAATCATCATCTTTTGTTTCAAGAATGACTCATCACTCTTAACACAAAAAGCATGACTCATTACCTTAGCCAAAAATTTCGGCCATCCCACTTTATGTGGGCAGTGGCATTTTATGTCTTAAGCCCAATTTGACTTCCTTTGATTTAATTAATTTCAAATGCAATTCCAATTTAACATGTATGTATATATATTATGCTATATAATACATTACATACATTTAAATTAAAATTTATTTGACCTAGTAATTTAATCAAGGGATTAAATTAGACATACATAAAATGAGATACATGTAAACCTATACATGTATAATAATATTTCCACCTAGGAAATAAACCTATAAATTAATTCATTGAATTAATTATGAGAAGGCCAAAATAAATATTAATTATATAACTTTGATCAATCCAATTGATTCATATAATATAATTAATATATCTCTCTCTCTTCAAATGTGTATACTCCAAGTACACACTTAATCCGACTAGTTAAAGTCCAGACGTTCAATGTGTACGATCCAATGGGCCCGTCTTTATATTAGCAGTGGGCCAAGGCCCACAGACTGCAGGCGGGCTCTAGCAAGCCACTGCAGCCCCCAATTAAGATGGAGTAAGCAGTCAAACTGAAAACGTAACCCTATAGTTTGAACTTGTAAATCCCATGTCGCTGATATCGGTGTCCAACACAGAGGCATGGAAGTATCACCCTCTTTGTGTCTGGACATTTACTTGATCCCAAATGAACTGATGCTCACAAACAAGATCTAATCTTGTTTGGGTGCAGCCGCACACTTATCAGTAACATTCTTCAAGAGGCCAATGATATCGTCTCAGTGAATCACTGAGTGACATTCCCTTCTGCATATCCATAGTACTGCCATGTTCACTAACACACCCGAACGTACCCATACTTGGCACACTTTTACAGGCCTGTTAGGCATACATCAAAGTGTGCCACTTCACATGCAGCACCATCATATGGTCCGGTCAAAGGACTTATATAAGTACTACGCGAGAATCATTTGTGATACTATACCATGTAGATTCCCGTTAAGTGGATCAATCCAGTACCATGCCCTTTTTGCATGTACCCATTAACCTGGTTGACATTCCATGTTCTATGACCGGTAAGACACCGCCATACAACTAGGCTAATGATAGTCTTTAGTTCCATTCATTCCCATGATTGGAGCAGACTACGGATAACTTTATGGCCATATCGTTTCCCTATCCATAGTCTTACTGCCAAGTGCATGACACTTGACAACATGGATATGGATATGTCCATTGGATACGCTGTTTAAAATATAGCACAAGACATATAATAAATAGATTAATGCCTTTATCTCCTTGACACAAATTGTATAATACATAAAGTGTACATTAATGTACAAATGTATTATACAAACACAAGGACCAATGCCTCGGGACTAGGGCATTTCCAACAATCTCCCACTTGCACTAGTACCTACTAGGCATGGGTCTAATCCTTATAGATCTGGTATAACCTTCGTGCTTAGGCATAGCCAAGCATGTTGGTCAAAAGATCTGCGACATTGTCTTTGGTGTCCACTCTTTGTAATGAGATGTCACCCCCTCAGCAATTTCTCGCAATAGGTGAAACTCCCTGAGTTCGTGCTTCGTGTATATGTGTGACCGGGGCACATAGCTTGTGCAACAGCCCCGCGTTGTCACAGAAGATATCAACTGGTTACTGGATAGTTGACACTACCCCCAGTTGCATGATGAACTTTATTATCCACACAGCTTCCCTAGCTGCTTCACACGTTGCAATGTACTCAGTTCCTGTTGTTGTAATGTGCAGGGACTTAAGAACAGGAGATCACTGGGATCGGGACAAGTGGACTTGCGGGTCAGAAATGGAGCAAGGGTTGCTGCCATAGAGATCAGCAGGACCAGCTTATGATGCCTAGTAGATTAGTTTTGTTACTGAAACTATGTTATTTTGTACCTGTTTTGTACAGGAATATTATTTCTATTTCAGTTTTTGGATATTTCTGGATGTACATTTACTATTGGTAATAGTAAAAAGGGTTTATCTAGAAAAGAATTATTTTATGGAGTAGCTCTGTTAAATAATGTCTTTTATATCCTGGATCTAAATGAAACTAATCATGTCTATAATATACATACTTAAAGGGTTAAGCCTAACGAATTAATCCGGTTTACCTTTGGCATTGTCATTTAGGCAACATAAACAAGAAGCGCATAGCTAGGCTTCACATAGCTTGAATCCTAGGATCATTTGACATGGAGTCACTTGATATATGCGAGTCTTATGCTATATAATACATTACATACATTTAAATTAAAATTCATTTGACCTAGTAATTTAATCAAGGGATTAAATTAGACATACATAAAATGAGATACATGTAAACCTATACATGTATAATAATATTTCCACCTAGGAAATAAACCTATAAATTAATTCATTGAATTAATTATGAGAAGGCCAAAATAAATATTAATTATATAACTTTGATCAATCCAATTGATTCATATAATATAATTAATATATCTCTCTCTCTTCAAACGTGTATACTCCAAGTACACACTTAATCCGACTAGTTAAAGTCCAGACGTTCAATGTGTACGATCCAATAGGCCCGTCTTTATATTAGTAGTGGGCCAAGGCCCACAGACTGCAGGCGGGCTCTAGCAAGCCACTGCAGCCCCCAATTAAGACGGAGTAAGCAGTCAAACTGAAAACGTAACCCTGTAGTTTGAACTTGTAAATCCCATGTCGCTGATATCGGTGTCCAACACAGAGGCATGGAAGTATCACCCTCTTTGTGTCTGGACATTTACTTGATCCCAAATGAACTGATGCTCACAAATAAGATCCAATCTTGTTTGGGTGCGGCCGCACACTTATCAGTAACATTCTTCAAGAGGCCAATGATATCGTCTCAGTGAATCACTGAGTGACATTCCCTTCTGCATATCCATAGTACTGCCATGTTCACTAACACACACGAACGTACCCATACTTGGCACCCTTTTACAGGCCGGTTAGGCATACACCAAAGTGTGCCACTTCATATGCAGCACCATCATATGGACCGGTCAAAAGACTTATACAAGTACTACGCGAGAATCATTTGTGATACTATACCATGTAGATTCCCGTTAAGTGGATCAATCCAGTACCATGCCCTTTTTGCATGTACCCATTAACCTGGTTGACATTCCATGTTCTATGACCGGTAAGACACCGCCATACAACCAGGCTAATGATAGTCTTTAGTTCCATTCATTCCTATGATTGGAGCAGACTACGGATAACTTTATGGCCATATCGTTTTCCCTATCCATAGTCTTACTGCCAAGTGCATTACACTTGACAACATGGATATGGATATGTCCATTGGATACTCTGTTTAAAATATAGCACAAGACATATAATAAATAGATTAATGCCTATATCTCTTTGACACAAATTGTATAATACATAAAGTGTACATCAATGTACAAATGTATTATACAAACACAAGGACCAATGCCTCGGGACTAGGGCATTTCCAAAAAGATATAGATATGTCCATTGGATACTTCATTTAATATATTGCACAAGATAAGTATAATAAATGAATTGATGCCTTTATTAATAACACAAATGAGTATGATACATAAATCCAATAAATGTATAATACAAATACAAGGACCAATGCCTCGGGACTAGGGCATTTCCAACACTCGCTGCCTCGGTCCGACTGAAGGGTTTTGATATTCCTGCCTAGCTGGTTCTGTACCTCATTCCTAAATTCCTTGAACCTATCAAGGGTCTCGGACTTGTGTTTCGTCAGATGGACATAGCCATATCTGCTGAAATCATCCGTGAACGTGACGAAGTACAGATGCCCACTTGTGGTCGCTGCGCTCATAGGTCCACATACATCTAAATGTATTAGGTCTAATAAGCTAGTGGCCCTTTCAGCCTTCTTGCTAAAAGGCGCATTTGTCATCTTGCCTCATAAATATGATTCGCATGTATCAATTGACTCCTAGTCAAATGACCCTAGGACTCCAGCTTTGTGAAGTGTAGCAATGCGCTTCTCATTTATATGGCCGAGATGACAATGGCATAGGTAGACAGGATTAAGTTCGTTAGGCTTAACCCTTTTAGTGTTTATGTTATAGATATGATTGGTTTCATTTAAGTCCAGGATATATAGGCCATTATTTAATAGAGCATCTCCATAAAATAATCCCTCTCTAGATATAGAAATTCGACCATTAGAAATAGTGAAAATAAATCCAGAAATATCCAACATTGATACAGAAATAATATTTCTGCACATAGCAGGTACAAAGTAACAATGTTCTAAAATCAAAACCAATCCACTGGGCATCACAAGATGGTATTCGCCGATCTCTATGGCAGCAACCCTTGCTCCATTCCCGACCCGCAAGTCCACCTCTCCCGACCCTAGCAACCTTCTGTTCCTAAGTCCCTGCACATTGCAACAAATGTGAGAACCACATCCAGTATCCAATACCCAGGATGTTGAAACAGTAAGGTTAATATCTATAACATAAATACCTAAAGAGGACGCACCTTGGCCCCTTCTTTGCTCTCCCATCAGCCTGGGACACGATCTCTTCCAACGGCCCGCCTGTCTACACCCGAAACAGACATCTTCAGGACCTGCCTTCTGCTGGGCCTTGGGTTGGGCCTTGGCCTTCTTAGCCTTGGCCTTTTTGGCCTTGGCCTTTTCCTTGGCCTTACCCTTGGCAAGAGAAGGGTTCCCCTTGTTGACCAGCAGCACCGGTGGAGTCTTCTTGATCGACTGCTCGGTGAGCTTAAGCATCCCATGCAGCTCACTGACAGTACGTTTCATCCCTTGCATATTGTAGTTCAGGATGAACTGATCATAAGAATCCTGCAAGGACACGAGGATTGTGTCCACCACCAACTCTTGAGAGATAGGCGATCCGAGACGGGCCAAAGTGTCCAAATAGCCCTTCATCTTGAGCACGTGTGCGCTCATAGATGTCCCGGCCCCCATCTTACAAGAGTGGAATGCCTTATTGGTAAGGTACCTTCGTGACGAGCTTACTCCTAAAACATCTCATTTAGAGTTGTTATCATAGCATAGGCTTGATGGTCCATAAACTGTTTTTGTAGTTCGGGAACCATGCAGGCCAACATAAGGCATGTCACATCCCTATTGTCCTTGACATGCGCCTCGTATTCCTCCAGCTGGGCAGCCGGTGGATTACGTCCTTGAGGCGCAGCCGACACAGGCCTTTCCAGTACATACTCTTTTGACTCTTGTCTTAGAACAATCCTTAAGTTCCTAGACCAGTCTAAAAAGTTAGGATCGGAAAGCTTGTCCTTTTCAAGAATAGATCGCAGTGATAAGGTATTGTTGTTTGCCATTTAAGAGTTTCTACACAGAAAAACATTAAGAGTGTTAATAAAGGACTTTAATTTATTATTCCCATATGAAATTAATAATGAATCATGTTATTAATTTAAACCGAGTTGTTGGGCTCATGGGCCGAGATCCATATTTCATCAAGATATAGCCAAACGAGGGTTTGGTACAACTATACCTTAATTATTTAGGTAGGAACACCGTCCAATCCCAACCTAGGAACTCTCGGTTTGATGGGCTTGTTGGCACTTACCCATCTGTGCTTAGGGCCAGGAGAATCCTACTACCCACGCTAAGTCAAAACCTTATTCAAGTGTTAGAGTATCCCATACTCTAACCCAATACAAAGTGACAATACTCCAGTGTATCCTGCGAGGGCATGGTCTACAACTGGCCTATTCCCACCTCGAGTCGGTTTGAATGAGGGAAGCACTTTTAAGCGACTTAGTAATTCCATTTGGTTATTAGATTCAATTTATAACGGCTTACATACATAAGGCGGGTGAAATTGCTATTGGATCATACATTCATACATGCAAATAAACATAAAGCATAATTAAATAAAAGTAAAATGGATTGCTATGGGCCTATATTACATCCTAATATTATTTTAGTAAACCTATACTAGAAATAAATATCAGGTGGGCCTCCATCTTTTCCTTCTGGGCTTGCACCTCCATGGGCTTCTTCTTTTACAAATTTTATAATAATTGAATAAAATAAAATTACATTAAAAAAAAGAAAATGACACACAGGCCGTATTTACCCAAAAAGAAAAATACAACCCATCTTATACAAGGCCCAATAGCATCCAACCATACAAACATTTAATCATACATATGCATCCAATACATATAATTCATAAGCATGTTATAATGCATGATTTAAGCCCATTTCAATTATGTCCAAGCCATTATTTAGAAATCGCCAATTTTGGCCCACCATGGTTCTAACCCTTAATGGGCTTTGGGCCTCCAGCCCAGGCAGTCCAACTGCTCCCACTGGAATTGGGAAACCATGAGTCCAATTCAGCCGTCCAAGTAATTGTGCCAAAATTATCCGAATCAATTTCAATTAACCATATTAATTTCCAAAATTAATATCACATGAATAAAATTAAATTTCATTCAAGAAACCACACGCATTTAAATTGCATAAATTTAAACACACGAATTTTAAAACCAATTAAAATTTCAAAACTGGGCCCCGGGCCCAAGACCCGCCAAATTCAAAACACTGGGCCCGGCCCGCTGCAGCTGCTGTGCAGTGGCCGCCCAGAGCCACGGGCAGCGGCTGCCGCCGCCGCCCCTCCCGCCGGCAGCCCCACACCTCGGGAGCCAGATTTTTTTTTTTTTAAAACAGGAACAATAAAAAAAATACAAACAAATATTGCATCCATCAACAATAAGAAATTCACCAAGAATTCCAAAAACATACAATTAAATTAAACTAACATAAACCTATATGTAAATTTAATTTCAATTGTACAAAACAAATGGGAAAAATTTTAAACCCAAACCAAGAACCCCAATAAAAAATCTCCAATTTCAAAACATGGGATTCAACCAATTTTAACAATTTCCACGGATCAAAAGCCCGCTCTGATACCACTGTTGGGATTTTTCACCAGAAATCACCCGATAAAAGCGGAAGAACGCGATGATTTCCTCAAATCCAGTCCCAGGAGCAATTGAAATGGAAATTGTAAAACTTAAAATTATAATAGAAAGAGATTAAATTCTCACCAGGAATATCTCTTTCAAGAGATGGATGAAGACTGCAGAAATCAAATTAGATTCCCTCCTCGTTTTCGTACACGAACGCCTAACGAACACAACCCGTGCTAGCGTAGAAAAAACAAAAACTATGGTGAGAGGGGGCTAGGAATTTCGGCTATCTCTTAGTTTGTGTTAGGGGTGGCCGAAATTTTCACCCTAGGTTTTTATACCTAGGGTGGCCGAATTCTCCTAGGGGAATTCAGGCCCAGCTTGGCTCCTTTTACTCTGTGCGGGCTTCCATCTTTTAATTTAGGCCCAGTCTAATTTTAACTATTCTGGTTTAAATTAATTTCAAGCCCAATTTTAATATACCCATGTATTTAATATATTACACCAAGTAATATATTATTTACATTTGAAGTAAAATTAGTTTGACCAATTAATTTAATCCTTCAAATTAAAATTAAATCTCCACAAAATAAAATCATATGTAAACCTATACATATGAATATTTCCACCTAGGAAATAATTTCATAATTAATCCAATTAATTATGATGAGCCAATTGAATATGTTAATTCTATTATTAGGATCAATCCAATTGATCTTTATAATATAATTAACATATATACACCTCTCTCTCCTGTTGGGATTTTTCACCGGAAATCACCCGATAAAAGCGGAAGAACGCGGTGATTTCCTCAAATCCAGTCCCAGGAGCAATTGAAGTGGAAATTGAAAAACTTAAAATTAAATAGAAAGAGATTAAAATTTCATACCAGAAAAATCTCTTTCAGAGATGGATGATGACTGCAGAACTCAATTTAGAATTCCTCCACACTCACGTACACGAACGCTTGGCAAATGCAACCCGTGCTAGCGTCGGAAAAACAAAACCAATGGAGAGGGGAGCTAGGAAATTTCGGCTAGGAGTGTTTGAGCTAGGTTGGCCGAAATTTCTAACCCTAGGTATTTATACCTAGGGTTGGCCGAATTCCCTTAGGGGAATTCAGGACCATCTTGGCTCCTTTCTATTTTGTGCGGGCTTCCATGTTTTAATTTAGGCCCAGTCTAATTTTAATTATTCTGGTTTAAATTAATTTCAAGCCCAATTTTAATATACCCATGTATTTAATACATTACTCCAAGTAATATATTATTTACATCTAAATTAAAATTAGTTTGACATTTAATTTAATCCATCAAATTAAAATTAACTCAACACAAAATAAAATCATATGTAAACCTATACATATGAATATTTCCACCTAGGAAATAATTTCATAATTAATCCAATTAATTATGAAGAGCCAATTGAATATATTAATTTTATTATTATGACCAATCCAATTGATCTTTATAATATAATTAATATATACACACTTCTCCCTCCATGGTGTATACTCCAAGTATACATGTTATTCCTTAAGTCTGCATTCTATCGTTCTATGTGTACGATCCTGTGGGCCCATCTTTATGTTGGCAGCGGGCCTTTGGCCCGCAGACTGCAGTTGGGCTCTAGCAAGCCACTGCAGCCCCCAATTAAGATGGAGATGGCAGTCTAACTGATATCATAACCCTGTAGTTTAAACTTGTACATCCCATGTCATTGATATCGGTGTCCAACACAGAGGCATGGATTGATCACCCTCTTTCGTGTCCGGACATTAACTTCATCCCGAATGTACTGATGCTCACAAACAAGTACCAACTTGTTTGGGTGTGGCCACACTCTTATCAGTCACATTCATCAAGAGGCCGGTGATATCTTCTCAGTTGGTTACTGAGTGACAAATCCCTTCTGCATATCCATAGTATTACCATGTTCAGTGACATACCCGAAAGCACCCATACTTGGCACCCTATTACAGGCCCTTTAGGCGTACCCCTAAGTATGCCACATCACATGTAACACCATCATATGGTCAGGTCAAAGGATCCATACAAGTACTACACGAGAATCCATTGTGATACCATACCATGTGGATTGCTCGTTTAGTGGATCTGTCCAGTACCATGCTCCCAGGCATGTACCCATTAACTTGGTTGACATTCCATGTCCAATGACCGGTAAGACACCGCCATACAACCAGGTTAATGATAGTCTGTTGTTCCATTCATTCCCATGACTGGAACAGACTACGGATCTATTTATGGTCATATCGTTAACCCTATCCATGGTCTTACTGCTAAGTGCATGACACTAGTCGTCATGGATATAGATATGTCCATTGGATATTTCATTTACTATACTGCACAAGATAAATATAATAAATGAATTGATGCCTTTATTAATGACACAAATAAGTACAACACATAAATCCAATAAATGTATAGTACAAATACAAGGACCAATGCCTCGGGACTAGGGCATTTCCAACAATCTCCCACTTGCACTAGTTCCAACTAGGCATGGGCCTAATCCCTATAGATCTAGTATGACCCTCGTGCTTGGGCTGGGCCAGCGCCTTGGTCAATGGATCTGCGACATTATCCTCGGTGTCCACTCTGTGCAATGCAATGTCACCTCTCTCCGCGATTTCTCGTATGAGGTGAAACTTTCTGAGCACGTGCTTTGTGTTCTTGTGTGACCGGGGCTCCTTAGCTTGTGCGACGGCCCCATTGTTGTCACAGAAGATATCGACTGGGTCCTGGATAGTTGGCACTACTCCCAACTCAGTGATAAACTTCTTCATCCACACAGCTTCCTTAGCTGCATCACACGCAACGATGTACTCAGCTTCTGTTGTAGAGTCCGCTATGGTTGGTTGCTTTGAGCTCCTCCAGGTTACAGCACCACCATTCAGCAAGAATACATACCCTGACTGCGATTGGTACTCATCTTGGTCTGTCTGGAAGCTTGCATCAGTATACCCAGTAACTGATAACACTTCCTGACCACCATACACCAAGAAGCTATCCTTAGTCCGGTTAAGGTACTTGAGGATTGCCTTGACAGCTTTCCAGTGATCCTCCCCGGGATCCTGCTGGTATCGGCTCGTCATACTCAGTGCAAAGGCGACATCAGGTCTCGTACACAACATAGAGTACATGATTGATCCAATAGCCGAGGCATATGGAACCAGTTTCATGTTCTCCCTGTCCTCCCTTGTTTTAGGACAGTTCTTCTTACTAAGTTTCAGCCCATGGCCCATTGGCAAGAAACCTTTCTTGGCCCGGTCCATGCTGAATCTTTTCAGAACTTTGTCAATGTACGAAGCCTGACTTAGGCCCAGAAGCCGATTTGATCTATCCCTATAGATCCTGATCCCTAGGATCATCTCAGCTTCGCCTAAGTCCTTCATTGCGAAGCACTTACTCAGCCACTGCTTTACCCCTTGCAGTGTAGGTATGTCGCTTCCAATGAGTAGGATGTCGTCTACATACAGTACCAAAAATGTGACAATGCTCCCACTAGTCCTCTTATACACACAAGGCTCATCCAGATTCTGTATGAAGCCATATTCCTTTATAGCCTCATTGAATCTTAGATTCCAACTACGGGATGCTTGCTTCAGTCCATAAATGGACCTTTGAAGTTTGCATACCCTTTCCGGATACTTAGGATCGACAAAACCCTCAGGTTGTGTCATGTACACATCCTCGAGTAGCTTTCCATTAAGGAAAGCGGTTTTGACATCCATTTGCCATACCTCATAGTCATACCATGCGGCTATGGCCAGTAGTATCCTGATGGATTTGAGCATGGCTACTGGTGAGAAAGTTTCATCATAGTCTATCCCATGGACTTGTCTGAAACCTTTCGCAACCAGACGCCCCTTGAAGGTATTATCAGCTTTTAGCTTATAGCACCACTTGCAACCTATTACCTTAGCACCCGGAGGTGGATCAACCAAGTTCCAAACTTGGTTATCGTACATAGATTGCATTTCTGCCTCCATGGCTTTACGCCAATTCGCAGACTGTGGGCTAGCCATAGCCTCTTGGTAGGTTTTGGGTTCTTCTTCATCCCAGATGAGAAGAGTTTGATCATCGGTGACGAGGAAACCATACCTCTCCGGTTCCCGACGATCCCTACCAGACCTTCTAGGTTCTTGTGTGGCCTGGGTCGGTGCCTCCACTTGTGGAAGCTCCACCTGGGCCTCCGAGCTATCCTCTTCAGGAGCTTGTGGACCTTGAACTTCCCTGAGTTCAACGTTGCTCCCACTATCTTTCTTGGAAAGGAACTCCTTTTCCAGAAAGACCCCCTTCCTTGCCACGAACACCTTGTTCTCGGCGGGGTTGTAGAAGTAATACCCTTTGGTTTCCCTAGGGTAGCCCACAAACAAGCATTTATCGGTTTTGGGCTCTAGCTTGCCACTAGTCAATTTCTTGACATGTGCTTCGCATCCCCAAATCCTTAGGAAAGACACATTGGGCTCCTTGCCCGTCCATATCTGATATGGGGTCTTTTCCACTGCCTTAGTCGGAGTATTGTTTAAAATGAGAGCTGCTGTCTCGAGGGCGTGTCCCCAGAAACTAATTGGGAGAGTTGCTTGACTCATCATTGAGCGGACCATGTCCAACAAGGTCCTATTCCTCCGTTCGGACACCCCATTCCATTGTGGTGTTCCGGGAGGAGTGAGCTGTGGAACTATTCCATGCTCTCTCAAGTACGAGTAAAACTCTAGGCTCATATACTCACCGCCTCGGTCCGACCGAAGGGCTTTGATATTCCTGCCTAGCTGGTTCTGTACCTCGTTCCTAAATTCCATGAACCTATCAAGGGTCTCGGACTTGTGTTTCATCAGATAGACGTAGCCATATCTGCTGAAATCATCCGTGAACGTGACGAAGTACAGGTGCCCACCTCTGGTCGCTGCGCTCATAGGTCCACATACATCTGAATGTATTAGGTCCAACAAGCCAGTGGCCCTTTCAGCCTTTTTGCTAAAAGGCGCCTTTGTCATCTTGCCTCTTAAACACGATTTGCATGTATCAAATGACTCCAAGTTAAATGACCCTAGGACCCCAGCTTTGTGAAGCCTAGCTATGCGCTTCTCGTTTATGTGGCCAAGACGACAATGCCATAGGTAGACTGGATTAAGTTCGTTAGGCTTAACCCTTTTCGTGTTTATGTTATAGATGTGATTGGTTTCATTTAAGTCCAGGACATACAGGCCATTATTTAATAGAGCATCTCCATAAAATAACCCCTCTCTAGATATTGAAATTCGACCATTTATAATAGAAAATTCAAATCCAGAAATGTCCAACATTGATACAGAAATAATATTCCTGCACATAGCAGGTACAAAGTAACAATGTTCCAAAATTAAAACCAATCCGCTGGGCATCACTAGGTGGTATTCGCCGATCTCTATGGCAGCAACCCTTGCTCCATTCCCGACCCGCAAGTCCACCTCACCCGACCCCAGCAACCTTCTGTTCTTAAGTCCCTGCACATTGCAACAAATGTGAGAACCACATCCAGTATCCAATACCCAGGATGTTGAAACAGTAAGGTTAATATCTATAACATAAATACCTGAAGAGGACGCACCTTGGCCCCTTCTCTGCTCTCCCATCAGCTTGGGACATGATCTCTTCCAATGGCCCGCATGTCTGCACCCGAAACAGACGTCCTCAGGACCTGCCTTCTGCTGGCCTTTGGGTTGGGCCTTGGCCTTCTTGGCTTTGGCCTTCTTGGCCTTGGCCTTACCCTTAGCAAGAGGAGCGTTCCCCTTGTTAACCAACAGCACCGGCGGAGTCTTCTTGATCGACTGCTCAGTAAGCTTAAGCATCCCATGCAGCTCACTGACAGTACGGTTCATCCCTTGCATATTATAGTTCAGGATGAACTGATCATAAGAATCCGGTAAGGATGCCAGGATCGTGTCCACCGCCAACTCTTGAGAGATAGGCGATCCGAGACGGGCCAAAGTATCCAAATAGCCCTTCATCTTGAGCACGTGAGCACTCACAGATGTCCCGGCCCCCATCTTACAAGAGTGGAATGCCTTATTGGTCAGGTACCTTTCCTGACGAGCTTGCTCCTGAAACATCTCATTGAGAGTTGTTATCATAGCATGGGCTTGATGGTCCATAAACTGCTTTTGCAGTTCGGGGACCATGCATGCCAACATAAGGCACGTCACATCCCGGTTGTCCTTGACGTGCGCCTCGTATTCCGCTAGCTGTGCAGCCGTCGGATTACGTCCCTGAGGCGCAGCCGGCACAGGCCTTTCCAGTACATACTCTTTCGACTCTTGTCTTAGAACTATCCTCAAGTTCCTAGACCAGTCTAAAAAGTTAGGACCGGAAAGCTTGTCCTTCTCAAGAATCGATCGCAGTGATAAGGTATTAGTGTTTGCCATTTGGGTGTTTCTACACAGAAAAACATTTAGAGTGTTAATAAAGGGCTTTACTTTGTTGTTACCATATAAAATTAATAATGAATCAAGTTATTAATTTAACCGAGTTGTTGGGCTCATGGGCCGAGATCCATATTTCATTAAGATATAGCCAAACGAGGGTTTGGTACAACTACACCTTAACTATTTAGGTAGGAACGCCGTCCAATCCCAACCTAGTGACTCTCGGTTTGATGGGCTTGTTGGCACTTACCCATCTGTGCTTAGGGCCAGGAGAATCCTACTACCCATGCTAAGTCAAAACCTCCATCCAAGTGTTAGAGTATCCCATACTCTAACCCAATACAAAGTGACAATACTCCAGTGCATCCTGCGAGGGCATGGTCTACAACTGGCCTATTCCCACCTCGATTCGGTTTTGGATGAGGGAAGCACTTTTAAGCGACTTAGTAATTTCCATTTGGTTATTAGATTCAATTATAACGGCTTACATACATAAAGCGGGTGAATGAGCTATATGTAACATACATTCATACATGCAAAAGAATATATAAATGATTAAATAAAATAAAATGGACTGCTATGGGCCTATGTTACATCCTAATATAATTCTAGTAAACCTATACTAGAAATACATATTAGGTGGGCCTCTTCCTTCTCCTTCTGGGCTTGCACCTCAATTTGGGCTTGCACCTCCATTTGGGCTTGCACCTCCAATTGGGCTCATCACTCCATGGGCTTCTTCTTTTACAAATTTTATAATATTTAACTTAAATAAAATAAAATTACATTAAAAGAAAACGACACGCAGGCCGTATTTACCCAAAAGAAAAATACAACACAACTCGTAAAAGGCCCAATAGCATCCAATCATACATTCATTCAACCATACATATGCATCCAATACATACAATTCAAAAGCATGTCAAAATGCATGATTTAAGCCCATTTAAATTATGTCAAAGCCATTATTTGGAAATCGCCAATTTTGGCCCACCATGATTCTAACCCTTAACGGGCTTTAGGCCTCCAGCCTAGGCAGTCCAACTGCTCCCACTGGAATTGGGAAACCATGGGTCCAATTTAGCCGTTCGTGTAATTGTGCCAAAATTACCCGAACCAATTTCCATTAACCATATTAATTTCCAAAACTAATATCACATGAACGAAATAAAATTCATCCAAGAAACTATGCGCATTTAAATTACATAAATTTAAACACACGAATTTTAAAACCAATTAAAATTTCAAAACTGGGCCCCGGACCCAAACACCCGCAAAATCCAAAACCTGGGCCCGGCCCGCTGCAGCCGCCTAGCGGCTGCCCGCTGCTGCCGCGCGGCAACCACTGCCCAGCAGTGGCTGCCGCTGCGCAGTGGCCGCCCAGCGGCCACTGCCCAGCAGCGGCTGCCGCCGCGCCTCCCGCCGCCGGCGGCGATCCCGCCGCCGGCAGCCCCGCCCCCGGGAGCCCGGTTTTTTTTTTTTTTATTAAAACAGAATAAATAATAATAATAAAAAAAAAAAATATAACAACCAATCACCATCCAAAGCAATTCACCAAGAATTACAAAATACACAATAAAATTAAACTAACATAAACCTATATGCAAATTTAATTTTCATTGCATAAAACATATGGGAAAAAATCATAAAACCCATACCAAGAATCCCAATCAAAAACATCCAATTTCAAAACAGGGATTCAACCAAATTAATCAATTTCCACGGATCAAAACCCGCTCTGATACCACTGTTGGGATTTTTCACCGGAAATCACCCGATAAAAGCGGAAGAACGCGGTGATTTCCTCAAATCCAGTCCCAGGAGCAATTGAAGTGGAAATTGAAAAACTTAAAATTAAATAGAAAGAGATTAAAATTTCATACCAGAAAAATCTCTTTCAGAGATGGATGATGACTGCAGAACTCAATTTAGAATTCCTCCACTCTCACGTACACGAACGCTTGGCAAATGCAACCCGTGGAAGCGTCGGAAAAACAAAACCAATGGAGAGGGGAGCTAGGAAATTTCGGCTAGGAGTGTTTGAGCTAGGTTGGCCGAAATTTCTAACCCTAGGTATTTATACCTAGGGTTGGCCGAATTCCCTTAGGGGAATTCAGGCCCATCTAGGCTCCTTTCTATTTTGTGCGGGCTTCCATGTTTTAATTTAGGTCCAGTCTAATTTTAATTATTCTGGTTTAAATTAATTTCAAGCCCAATTTTAATATACCCATGTATTTAATACATTACTCCAAGTAATATATTATTTACATCTAAATTAAAATTAGTTTGACATTTAATTTAATCCATCAAATTAAAATTAACTCAACACAAAATAAAATCATATGTAAACCTATACATATGAATATTTCCACCTAGGAAATAATTTCATAATTAATCCAATTAATTATGAAGAGCCAATTGAATATATTAATTTTATTATTATGACCAATCCAATTGATCTTTATAATATAATTAATATATACACACTTCTCCCTCCATGGTGTATACTCCAAGTATACATGTTATTCCTTAAGTCTGCATTCTATCGTTTTATGTGTACGATCCTGTGGGCCCATCTTTATGTTGGCAGCGGGCCTTTGGCCCGCAGACTGCAGTTGGGCTCTAGCAAGCCACTGCAGCCCCCAATTAAGATGGAGATGGCAGTCTAACTGATATCATAACCCTGTAGTTTAAACTTGTACATCCCATGTCATTGATATCGGTGTCCAACACAGAGGCATGGATTGATCACCCTCTTTCGTGTCCGGACATTAACTTGATCCCGAATGTACTGATGCTCACAAACAAGTACCAACTTGTTTGGGTGTGGCCACACTCTTATCAGTCACATTCATCAAGAGGCCGGTGATATCTTCTCAGTTGGTTACTGAGTGACAAATCCCTTCTGCATATCCATAGTATTACCATGTTCAGTGACATACCCGAAAGCACCCATACTTGGCACCCTATTACAGGCCCTTTAGGCGTACCCCTAAGTATGCCACATCACATGTAACACCATCATATGGTCAGGTCAAAGGATCCATACAAGTACTACACGAGAATCCATTGTGATACCATACCATGTGGATTGCTCGTTTAGTGGATCTGTCCAGTACCATGCTCCCAGGCATGTACCCATTAACTTGGTTGACATTCCATGTCCAATGACCGGTAAGACACCGCCATACAACCAGGTTAATGATAGTCTGTTGTTCCATTCATTCCCATGACTGGAACAGACTACGGATCTATTTATGGTCATATCGTTAACCCTATCCATGGTCTTACTTCTAAGTGAATGACACTAGTCGTCATGGATATAGATATGTCCATTGGATACTTCATTTACTATACTGCACAAGATAAATATAATAAATGAATTGATGCCTTTATTAATGACACAAATAAGTACAACACATAAATCCAATAAATGTATAGTACAAATACAAGGACCAATGCCTCGGGACTAGGGCATTTCCAACAATCTCCCACTTGCACTAGTTCCAACTAGGCATGGGCCTAATCCCTATAGATCTAGTATGACCTTCGTGCTTGGGCTGGGCCAGCGCCTTGGTCAATGGATCTGCGACATTATCCTCGGTGTCCACTCTGTGCAATGCAATGTCACCTCTCTCCGCGATTTCTCGTATGAGGTGAAACTTTCTGAGCACGTGCTTTGTGTTCTTGTGTGACCGGGGCTCCTTAGCTTGTGCGACGGCCCCATTGTTGTCACAGAAGATATCGACTGGGTCCTGGATAGTTGGCACTACTCCCAACTCAGTGATAAACTTCTTCATCCACACAGCTTCCTTAGCTGCATCACACGCAACGATGTACTCAGCTTCTGTTGTAGAGTTCGCTATGGTTGGTTGCTTTGAGCTCCTCCAGGTTACAGCACCACCATTCAGCAAGAATACATACCCTGACTGCGATTGGTACTCATCTTGGTCTGTCTGGAAGCTTGCATCAGTATACCCAGTAACTGATAACACTTCCTGACCACCATACACCAAGAAGCTATCCTTAGTCCGGTTAAGGTACTTGAGGATTGCCTTGACAGCTTTCCAGTGATCCTCCCCGGGATCCTGCTGGTATCGGCTCGTCATACTCAGTGCAAAGGCGACATCAGGTCTCGTACACAACATAGAGTACATGATTGATCCAATAGCCGAGGCATATGGAACCAGTTTCATGTTCTCCCTGTCCTCCCTTGTTTTAGGACAGTTCTTCTTACTAAGTTTCAGCCCATGGCCCATTGGCAAGAAACCTTTCTTGGCCCGGTCCATGCTGAATCTTTTCAGAACTTTGTCAATGTACGAAGCCTGACTTAGGCCCAGAAGCCGATTTGATCTATCCCTATAGATCCTGATCCCTAGGATCATCTCAGCTTCGCCTAAGTCCTTCATTGCGAAGCACTTACTCAGCCACTGCTTTACCCCTTGCAGTGTAGGTATGTCGCTTCCAATGAGTAGGATGTCGTCTACATACAGTACCAAAAATGTGACAATGCTCCCACTAGTCCTCTTATACACACAAGGCTCATCCAGATTCTGTATGAAGCCATATTCCTTTATAGCCTCATTGAATCTTAGATTCCAACTACGGGATGCTTGCTTCAGTCCATAAATGGACCTTTGAAGTTTGCATACCCTTTCCGGATACTTAGGATCGACAAAACCCTCAGGTTGTGTCATGTACACATCCTCGAGTAGCTTTCCATTAAGGAAAGCGGTTTTGACATCCATTTGCCATACCTCATAGTCATACCATGCGGCTATGGCCAGTAGTATCCTGATGGATTTGAGCATGGCTACTGGTGAGAAAGTTTCATCATAGTCTATCCCATGGACTTGTCTGAAACCTTTCGCAACCAGACGCCCCTTGAAGGTATTATCAGCTTTTAGCTTATAGCACCACTTGCAACCTATTACCTTAGCACCCGGAGGTGGATCAACCAAGTTCCAAACTTGGTTATCGTACATAGATTGCATTTCTGCCTCCATGGCTTTACGCCAATTCGCAGACTGTGGGCTAGCCATAGCCTCTTGGTAGGTTTTGGGTTCTTCTTCATCCCAGATGAGAAGAGTTTGATCATCGGTGACGAGGAAACCATACCTCTCCGGTTCCCGACGATCCCTACCAGACCTTCTAGGTTCTTGTGTGGCCTGGGTCGGTGCCTCCACTTGTGGAAGCTCCACCTGGGCCTCCGAGCTATCCTCTTCAGGAGCTTGTGGACCTTGAACTTCCCTGAGTTCAACGTTGCTCCCACTATCTTTCTTGGAAAGGAACTCCTTTTCCAGAAAGACCCCCTTCCTTGCCACGAACACCTTGTTCTTGGCGGGGTAGTAGAAGTAATACCCTTTGGTTTCCCTAGGGTAGCCCACAAACAAGCATTTATCGGTTTTGGGCTCTAGCTTGCCACTAGTCAATTTCTTGACATGTGCTTCGCATCCCCAAATCCTTAGGAAAGACACATTGGGCTCCTTGCCCGTCCATATCTGATATGGGGTCTTTTCCACTGCCTTAGTCGGAGTATTGTTTAAAATGAGAGCTGCTGTCTCGAGGGCGTGTCCCCAGAAACTAATTGGGAGAGTTGCTTGACTCATCATTGAGCAGACCATGTCCAACAAGGTCCTATTCCTCCGTTCGGACACCCCATTCCATTGTGGTGTTCCGGGAGGAGTGAGCTGTGGAACTATTCCATGCTCTCTCAAGTACGAGTAAAACTCTAGGCTCATATACTCACCGCCTCGGTCCGACCGAAGGGCTTTGATATTCCTGCCTAGCTGGTTCTGTACCTCGTTCCTAAATTCCATGAACCTATCAAGGGTCTCGGACTTGTGTTTCATCAGATAGACGTAGCCATATCTGCTGAAATCATCCGTGAACGTGACGAAGTACAGGTGCCCACCTCTGGTCGCTGCGCTCATAGGTCCACATACATCTGAATGTATTAGGTCCAACAAGCCAGTGGCCCTTTCAGCCTTTTTGCTAAAAGGCGCCTTTGTCATCTTGCCTCTTAAACACGATTTGCATGTATCAAATGACTCCAAGTTAAATGACCCTAGGACCCCAGCTTTGTGAAGCCTAGCTATGCGCTTCTCGTTTATGTGGCCAAGAAGACAATGCCATAGGTAGACTGGATTAAGTTCGTTAGGCTTAACCCTTTTCGTGTTTATGTTATAGATGTGATTGGTTTCATTTAAGTCCAGGACATACAGGCCATTATTTAATAGAGCATCTCCATAAAATAACCCCTCTCTAGATATTGAAATTCGACCATTTATAATAGAAAATTCAAATCCAGAAATGTCCAACATTGATACAGAAATAATATTCCTGCACATAGCAGGTACAAAGTAACAATGTTCCAAAATTAAAACCAATCCGCTGGGCATCACTAGGTGGTATTCGCCGATCTCTATGGCAGCAACCCTTGCTCCATTCCCGACCCGCAAGTCCACCTCACCCGACCCCAGCAACCTTCTGTTCTTAAGTCCCTGCACATTGCAACAAATGTGAGAACCACATCCAGTATCCAATACCCAGGATGTTGAAACAGTAAGGTTAATATCTATAACATAAATACCTGAAGAGGACGCACCTTGGCCCCTTCTCTGCTCTCCCATCAGCTTGGGACATGATCTCTTCCAATGGCCCGCATGTCTGCACCCGAAACAGACGTCCTCAGGACCTGCCTTCTGCTGGCCTTTGGGTTGGGCCTTGGCCTTCTTGGCTTTGGCCTTCTTGGCCTTGGCCTTGGCCTTTTCCTTGGCCTTACCCTTAGCAAGAGGAGCGTTCCCCTTGTTAACCAACAGCACCGGCGGAGTCTTCTTGATCGACTGCTCAGTAAGCTTAAGCATCCCATGCAGCTCACTGACAGTACGGTTCATCCCTTGCATATTATAGTTCAGGATGAACTGATCATAAGAATCCGGTAAGGATGCCAGGATCGTGTCCACCGCCAACTCTTGAGAGATAGGCGATCCGAGACGGGCCAAAGTATCCAAATAGCCCTTCATCTTGAGCACGTGAGCACTCACAGATGTCCCGGCCCCCATCTTACAAGAGTGGAATGCCTTATTGGTCAGGTACCTTTCCTGACGAGCTTGCTCCTGAAACATCTCATTGAGAGTTGTTATCATAGCATGGGCTTGATGGTCCATAAACTGCTTTTGCAGTTCGGGGACCATGCATGCCAACATAAGGCACGTCACATCCCGGTTGTCCTTGACGTGCGCCTCGTATTCCGCTAGCTGTGCAGCCGTCGGATTACGTCCCTGAGGCGCAGCCGGCACAGGCCTTTCCAGTACATACTCTTTCGACTCTTGTCTTAGAACTATCCTCAAGTTCCTAGACCAGTCTAAAAAGTTAGGACCAGAAAGCTTGTCCTTCTCAAGAATCGATCGCAGTGATAAGGTATTAGTGTTTGCCATTTGGGTGTTTCTACACAGAAAAACATTTAGAGTGTTAATAAAGGGCTTTACTTTGTTGTTACCATATAAAATTAATAATGAATCAAGTTATTAATTTAACCGAGTTGTTGGGCTCATGGGCCGAGATCCATATTTCATTAAGATATAGCCAAACGAGGGTTTGGTACAACTACACCTTAACTATTTAGGTAGGAACGCCGTCCAATCCCAACCTAGGGACTCTCGGTTTGATGGGCTTGTTGGCACTTACCCATCTGTGCTTAGGGCCAGGAGAATCCTACTACCCATGCTAAGTCAAAACCTCCATCCAAGTGTTAGAGTATCCCATACTCTAACCCAATACAAAGTGACAATACTCCAGTGCATCCTGCGAGGGCATGGTCTACAACTGGCCTATTCCCACCTCGATTCGGTTTTGGATGAGGGAAGCACTTTTAAGCGACTTAGTAATTTCCATTTGGTTATTAGATTCAATTATAACGGCTTACATACATAAAGCGGGTGAATGAGCTATATGTAACATACATTCATACATGCAAAAGAATATATAAATGATTAAATAAAATAAAATGGACTGCTATGGGCCTATGTTACATCCTAATATAATTCTAGTAAACCTATACTAGAAATACATATTAGGTGGGCCTCTTCCTTCTCCTTCTGGGCTTGCACCTCAATTTGGGCTTGCACCTCCAATTGGGCTCATCACTCCATGGGCTTCTTCTTTTACAAATTTTATAATATTTAACTTAAATAAAATAAAATTACATTAAAAGAAAACGACACGCAGGCCGTATTTACCCAAAAGAAAAATACAACACAACTCGTAAAAGGCCCAATAGCATCCAATCATACATTCATTCAACCATACATATGCATCCAATACATACAATTCAAAAGCATGTCAAAATGCATGATTTAAGCCCATTTAAATTATGTCAAAGCCATTATTTGGAAATCGCCAATTTTGGCCCACCATGATTCTAACCCTTAACGGGCTTTGGGCCTCCAGCCTAGGCAGTCCAACTGCTCCCACTGGAACTGGGAAACCATGGGTCCAATTTAGCCGTTCGGGTAATTGTGCCAAAATTACCCGAACCAATTTCCATTAACCATATTAATTTCCAAAACTAATATCACATGAACGAAATAAAATTCATCCAAGAAACTATGCGCATTTAAATTACATAAATTTAAACACACGAATTTTAAAACCAATTAAAATTTCAAAACTGGGCCCCGGACCCAAACACCCGCAAAATCCAAAACCTGGGCCCGGCCCGCTGCAGCCGCCTAGCGGCTGCCCGCTGCTGCCGCGCGGCAACCACTGCCCAGCAGTGGCTGCCGCTGCGCAGTGGCCGCCCAGCGGCCACTGCCCAGCAGCGGCTGCTGCTGGTGCAGCAGCAGGCAGCGGCTGCCGCCGCGCCTCCCGCCGCCGGCAGCCCCGCCCCCGGGAGCCCGGTTTTTTTTTTTTTATTAAAACAGAATAAATAATAATAATAAAAAAAAAATATAACAACCAATCACCATCCAAAGCAATTCACCAAGAATTACAAAATACACAATAAAATTAAACTAACATAAACCTATATGCAAATTTAATTTTCATTGCATAAAACATATGGGAAAAAATCATAAAACCCATACCAAGAATCCCAATCAAAAACATCCAATTTCAAAACAGGGATTCAACCAAATTAATCAATTTCCACGGATCAAAACCCGCTCTGATACCACTGTTGGGATTTTTCACCGGAAATCACCCGATAAAAGCGGAAGAACGCGGTGATTTCCTCAAATCCAGTCCCAGGAGCAATTGAAGTGGAAATTGAAAAACTTAAAATTAAATAGAAAGAGATTAAAATTTCATACCAGAAAAATCTCTTTCAGAGATGGATGATGACTGCAGAACTCAATTTAGAATTCCTCCACTCTCACGTACACGAACGCTTGGCAAATGCAACCCGTGCTAGCGTCGGAAAAACAAAACCAATGGAGAGGGGAGCTAGGAAATTTCGGCTAGGAGTGTTTGAGCTAGGTTGGCCGAAATTTCTAACCCTAGGTATTTATACCTAGGGTTGGCCGAATTCCCTTAGGGGAATTCAGGCCCATCTAGGCTCCTTTCTATTTTGTGCGGGCTTCCATGTTTTAATTTAGGTCCAGTCTAATTTTAATTATTCTGGTTTAAATTAATTTCAAGCCCAATTTTAATATACCCATGTATTTAATACATTACTCCAAGTAATATATTATTTACATCTAAATTAAAATTAGTTTGACATTTAATTTAATCCATCAAATTAAAATTAACTCAACACAAAATAAAATCATATGTAAACCTATACATATGAATATTTCCACCTAGGAAATAATTTCATAATTAATCCAATTAATTATGAAGAGCCAATTGAATATATTAATTTTATTATTATGACCAATCCAATTGATCTTTATAATATAATTAATATATACACACTTCTCCCTCCATGGTGTATACTCCAAGTATACATGTTATTCCTTAAGTCTGCATTCTATCGTTCTATGTGTACGATCCTGTGGGCCCATCTTTATGTTGGCAGCGGGCCTTTGGCCCGCAGACTGCAGTTGGGCTCTAGCAAGCCACTGCAGCCCCCAATTAAGATGGAGATGGCAGTCTAACTGATATCATAACCCTGTAGTTTAAACTTGTACATCCCATGTCATTGATATCGGTGTCCAACACAGAGGCATGGATTGATCACCCTCTTTCGTGTCCGGACATTAACTTGATCCCGAATGTACTGATGCTCACAAACAAGTACCAACTTGTTTGGGTGTGGCCACACTCTTATCAGTCACATTCATCAAGAGGCCGGTGATATCTTCTCAGTTGGTTACTGAGTGACAAATCCCTTCTGCATATCCATAGTATTACCATGTTCAGTGACATACCCGAAAGCACCCATACTTGGCACCCTATTACAGGCCCTTTAGGCGTACCCCTAAGTATGCGACATCACATGTAACACCATCATATGGTCAGGTCAAAGGATCCATACAAGTACTACACGAGAATCCATTGTGATACCATACCATGTGGATTGCTCGTTTAGTGGATCTGTCCAGTACCATGCTCCCAGGCATGTACCCATTAACTTGGTTGACATTCCATGTCCAATGACCGGTAAGACACCGCCATACAACCAGGTTAATGATAGTCTGTTGTTCCATTCATTCCCATGACTGGAACAGACTACGGATCTATTTATGGTCATATCGTTAACCCTATCCATGGTCTTACTGCTAAGTGCATGACACTAGTCGTCATGGATATAGATATGTCCATTGGATACTTCATTTACTATACTGCACAAGATAAATATAATAAATGAATTGATGCCTTTATTAATGACACAAATAAGTACAACACATAAATCCAATAAATGTATAGTACAAATACAAGGACCAATGCCTCGGGACTAGTGCATTTCCAACATCTCCATAGTGTATACTCCAAGTATACATATGATTCCTTAAGTCTATGTTCAGTCGTTCTATGTGTACGATCCCATGGGCCCATCTTTATGTTGGCAGCGGGCCTTTGGCCCGCAGACTGCAGTTGGGCTCTAGCAAGCCACTGCAGCCCCCAATTAAGATGGAGATGGCAGTCTAACTGTTATCATAACCCTGTAGTTTAAAATTGTACATCCCATGTCATTGATATCAGTGTCTAACACAGAGGCATGGATTGATCACCCTCTTTTGTATCGGACATTAACTTGATCCCGAATGCACTGAAGCTCACAAACAAGTTCCTACCTGTTTGGGTGTGGCCACACTCTTATCAGTTACATTCATTAAGAGGCCGGTGATATCTTCCTAGTGGACTACTGAGTGACAAATCCCTTCTGCATATCCATAGCATTACCATGCTAAGTGACATACCCAAAAGTGCCCATACTTGGCACCCTATTACAGGCCCTTTAGGCGTACCCCTAAGTATGCGACCTCACATGTAACACCATCATATGGTCAGGTCAAAGGATCCATACAAGTACTACACGAGAATCACTTGTGATACTATACCATCTGGATTACTCGTTTAGTGGATCTATCCAGTACCATGCCCCCATGCATGTACCCATTAACTTGGTTGACATTCCATGTCCAACGACCGGTAAGACACTGCCATACAACTAGGTTAATGATAGTCTCTCGTTCCATTCATTCCCATGACTGGAACTGACTACGGATCTATTTATGGTCATATCATTTACCCTATCCATGGTCTTACTGCCAAGTGCATGACACTTGTCATCATGGATATAGATATGTCCATTGGATACTTCATTTAATATATTGCACAAGATAAATATAATAAATGAATTGATGCCTTTATTAATAACACAAATGAATATAATACATAAATCCAATAAATGCATAATACAAATATAAGGACCAATGCCTCGGGACTAGGGCATTTCCAACAGAGGGAACACCATATGAACTATGGAAGGACCGAAAGCCCAATGTTTTCTTCTTAAAGATTTGGCGCTGTGATGCACATGTTAAGAAATTGACAAGTGGCAAACTCAAGTCCAAATCTATCAAGTGCCAGTTTGTGGGTTACCCTAAGGAAACTAAGGGTTATTACTTCTAAGATTCGGCGGAAAACAAAGTTTTCATAGCTAGAAATGCAGTCTTCTTGGAGAAGGAATTCCTTTCCAAGAGAGACAGTAGGCGTAATGTTGAACTTTTAGAAGTTCAAGACTCACAAACTCCTGTAGCTACTGCTAAGGATGCTTTGGGAACCGATCTGACTACCCAAGAAATTAAGGAACCAGAACCAGTTGCACAGGACCTTAGATAGTCTGGTAGGACACGTCATCAGCCAGAGAGATACGGCTTTCTCTTGACCGATGATGGGGACCTTATGGTCATTGACCAAGAGGAGCCCAAGACCTATCAGGATGCTATTGAAAGCCCACACTCAGATTAATGGCGCAAAGCCATGGAGGCTGAGATGTAATCTATGCACAATAACCAAGTATGAAACTTGGTGGATCCACCTTCGGGTGCAAAGGTGATAGGTTACAAGTGGTGTTTCAAGTTAAAAGTCGACAATACCTTCAAGGGGTGATTGGTGGCAAAAGGATTCAGGCAAGTTCAAGGAATTGACTTTAATGAAACCTTTTCATCTGTTGCTATGCTCAAATCCATTAGGATACTACTAGCCATAACTGCATGGTAAGATTATGAGATATGGCAGATAGATGTTAAGACCACTTTCCTCAATGGAAAGCTACTTGAGGATGTGTACATAACACAACCTGAGGGTTTTATCGATCCAAAGTATCCAAACTGGATATGCGAGCTTCAAAGATCGATTTATGGATTGAAGCAAGCATCAAGGTCATGGAATCAGAGATTTAATGAGGCCATTACAGAATATGGCTTCACACAAAATCCTGATAAGCCCTATGTGTATAAGATGGTTAGTGGGAGCATTTCCACCTTCCTAGTGTTGTAGGTTGACGACATCCTTATCATTGGAGGTGACATACCAACACTGCAAGGGGTTACGCAGTGGTTGAGTAGGTGCATCACAATGAAGGACTTAGGTGAAGCTGAGATGATCTTAGGGATCAAGATCTACAGAGATAGATCCAATCGGCTTCTAGGCCTAAGTCAGGCCACGTACATTGACGAAGTTCTGAAAAGATTCAGCATGGACGAGGTAAAGAAAGGATTCTTGCCTATGCGCCATGGGTTGAAGCTGAGTAAGAAAGATGGTCCTAAAACAAAGAAGGACCGGGAGAGCATGGAAAAGATCCCTTATGCATCTGCTATAGGATCTATCATATACTCCATGTTATGTATGAGGCCTGATGTCGTGTTTGCACTAAGTATGACTAGCCGGTACCAGGTGGACACTGATGAGGAACACTGGAAGACAATCAAGGCAATCTTGAAGTACCTTAACCGGACTAAGGATGCTTTCTTAGTGTATGGAGGTCAAGATGAGATGGTAGTGTCAAGTTATACTGATGAAAGCTTTGAGACCGATGAGGACGAGAACTAGTCACAGTTTGGTTATGTGTTTCCCCTGAATGGTAGAGCCATTAGTTGGAAGTCCTCAAAACAAGCCACTATTGTTGACTCTACAACAGAAGCTGAGTACATAGCTGCATGCAAAGCTGCAAAGGAAGTCGTTTGGATCAAGAAATTCATAACTGAGTTGGGAGTAGTACCCACTATCCTAGACCCAGTTGATGTTTTTTATGACAACAATGGGGCCATCGCATAAGCTAAGGAGCCCCGGTCACACAAGAGATCCAAACATGTGCTCAGAAAGTTTCACCTCATTCGGGAGATCATGAGTAGAGGTGACATATCATTGCAGAGGGTTGACACCAAGAATAATGTCGCCGATCCACTGACCAAAGCGCTGCCACAGACACAACACGACGGTCATATCAGATCTATAGGAATTAGGGCAATGCCCACTTGGAACTAGTGTAAGTGGGAGATTGTTGGTGTGCCTTAGTTCTTAGGGCGTTGGATTCTTGTATTTTGTATTATACATTAAGACTCATTGTATGAATACATTATTATTGTCACATTAATAAAGGCAATTAATTTATTTCATTTATATCTTGTGCTATAATATGAGTATAGTATCCATTGATTGATAATCATAAAACACCTATCCCGGGTCTATTCTAATCATGGAAACGAATAGAACCACAGACTTGTATATTCGATGACTCTATGGCAGTTCTTAACTAGCCATAGTACTTATATAGTCAGTCATGAATATAGGTGCATGTCGTTGACATAGGACTAGATCGATCTGTACAAGAAAGCCACATGGTTGTCACGTCATAGGTCTTTCTTGAGTAGGTCTCTTTTGTCCTCAGACTAGATTTCATTATAGTATCAATATGGAATCCGGTTCACTTTGACATAAGCCTAATAGGTCTATAAAAGAATGCTAAATATGAGTATGATTGGGTGGACCGGTGAACATGTTGATATTGATGATGAAGTGATGGAATTGCCACTCGGGTAATACCAAGATGATATCACTGGCCACTTGATGAGTGGGACTGATAAGTGTATGGCCATACCCAAGTAAGTCGGTTGCTTATTTGATTAATAAGTCAACTCAAGATCAAGAAATATAATAAACAGGAGAAGAGGATGACAGGCACTATGCCTCTTATTTATTCATATCGATATAGTTTGGCAAAGGAGACTGTGAGATTACTACCGGGTAAGTGTCTTCTATAGATTGCTGCATCTCTGTCTTAATTAGGGGCTGCAACGGTTTGCTAGAACCCACTTATAGTTTGTGGGCCTTGAGCCTACTACCAACGTAAAGACAGACCCATAGGATCATGTACATAGATCAACTGAGCCGGAGCTTATAGAAATTATACATGTAATGTACATTGGAAGGAATGCGTTAATTAATTAGTTGACATTCGGTGTCAAGGTAATTAATTAACATTGGGTGGATTTAATTTAATTAATAAGTTTACATAATGTAATTACTTAAGTTATCTATTAATTGAATTATATAAAGTAAACAATTAATTAAATAATTTTCCTAAGTAGGAAAATTAAATATATGTATTGTATTTACTTAAGTGTGATTTAATTTTATTTAGTGGTAATTAAATTTAGCCAAATGAAATGAAATTATATAGTATATACTTTTTAATTAAAGTTTATTTATGTAATTATAATCCTAGTGGGCTTATGTTTAATTAACCTAATTAAAACCCAATTAGACAAGGTGCCTATATAAGGGCACATTTAAGGAAGAAAACTTAACCCTAACCTAAATTAATTGCTGGAAATTTTATTCCCATTGCAACCCCAAAAGCAGCCACAATTTACAGCAATTAGTTCTCCATTCCTTCCGCTTCTTCGGCTAGCACTGGTTCCCCCTCGATAGTTGGTCGTGCACTGGATTGTGGAGATCATTTCTGCTTAAAGATTCGATTCTATAACAGTTTCTAGAAGAGACGGATTTGGTGAGTGAATCTCTCTTTATTCAAATTGGTTTTTATTCAAATCAATGGTAATTGGACACGATAGGTGGATTCTAGGAAAATTTTAACGGTGTAATTTTCGCTGCGCTACGTTATTTTTCTGATGACGAATCCCAACATTTTACACTTATTATCTATTATTTTTCTTAATTAAAAAACTGAAAAATCTTCACTTCTTCACTTCTTTATATATATATATATATATATATATATATATATATATATATATATATATATATATATTTTAAAGCAATGTAGAAAAAACTGACTAATTTTATTTTTAGAACTTTAAATTTCATGCTTAGTTTTTCTACTAAACTATCATATTATTGTGATTGAAATAAAATGCTTTTTTTTGTTAAATTATTCATGTTTTATTCTATACTTCTAAATTAAAGAATTTATTTTGAAATAGTATTAAAATTAAAAACGATAACAACAACAACAACAACAACAACAACAACAACAACAACAACAACAACAAGAACAACAATAATAAAAATAACAACAACAACAACAACAGCAATAATAATAATAATAACAACAACAACAACAACAACAATAATAAAAATAATAATCTATTTTGCAATTAAAGTATGAGCATGAAGGTAAAGAATTGTAATAGCTTAAAACCGAGAATTTCTAGAAGCATATTAAAATTGGAAAACATATGTGCTCGGCTCTTGCCAAATAATTCAAAGTAGAGAAGCATATATCTTCTTCCATTCATTAAACTATGTAATTGTATGAATAATATTCAACCCAACTCAACCCAACCCAACCCAATCTTGTGTGAGTATTCATGGGTTGGATAGATTTTTAACAACCAACCCATGGATTGCTTTTATGATTGGGTTGGGTTGGATTATCACCCAAATGTTATTGTTCATTGAACAACCCTAGGTTATGTCATTGAACCATTGTGTTTCGGTGAAAAGTTATGTTGAACCATTATGTTCTTTCAGTAAAAAGGTTCCCTTAAACTATTGTGGTCTTCCATGGAAGGTTAAAATTGAACCATTGTTTTTGTTCATAAACAATTGTGTCTCTTAATAGTACCTGATGGAGGACTATATAAAGAGAGTTGAGTCCCTAAACTGACAAAGAAAAATATATGTATTCTTGACCATCAAAGATCTCATAAGAAATTTTGGTATCGGTTTTGTAAAGAGATTTCATTAATCCAGTGGAAGTAGTTACTTCATTAACAATTCTAGAACTATGGCTCAAGGTATGTCTTTGGACATGTATTTAATTTTCTAACAACTACCAATTTACAAGCCCTTCTCACTAAATTCTTCCATCCTTCATCAAGATTCCGTCACTTTGTTACAAGACATCTTTGTTTTTACTCAACTTTTTGCAAGTTTCTTCAAGTTTTTTTTTTTCATGTGTTTACACATGTTTTAGAACAATTCTTATAAAGAGTTGATATTGTTTGCTATATTTCGGTATTACCATTTCAATTGTTGTATTCAATCTTTTTTTCAGTCAATAAAAACATATTTTTTAATTATTTAAGTTGATTTTGTCTTGGTCTCATTGCCAAGCTAGTAAAGTTAGGAATCTAAAAAGATTTTTCAATCCTTGAATCTTCTGCACAATTATTTGATTAAGAAGTATGATTAAAATATGCATAACTTGTCTTTAGGATCAAAATCGTGTGTGGATGATACCACATGTTTTTATCGGTCAAAGCTAGCAGTTTGTTTATTCTTTATTGTACATTCTTGAGTATGTAAGAAATTTTCGTAAAGTGTTTTCGTTTTGTTAGAAATTGAATACGAGGTTCATGGAACATATTATGGACTGAGTGTGGCGTGGCTATGACATGGTAATTACTATCCTTACATGTCAATTTTTGAACTGTAATAAAGTCAATGGCCACATTGATCATTAAGGCAGACATTAGGAACCAAATTCATAATAGAGACAAATATTAGATGCAAAATGATAAAAAAAAGGTTAACTATAAGGACTCAGATACTAATATACATTGGGGCTAATGTGCAACTTAAGCATAGCTATTTGTGACGAACTCACTCTTGGTCCGCCCGGCACTTAGATGTTTATGCGCTAAGTAAGCCTTTTTGGTTGCGTGTGGAAAGGGACGTGGAAAGCATTTAGCATATAGAGAGGTTTAGGAAATAGCTAGTGCGCACTTGAGAGTTTTGGAATGCAAGCTTTTATTACTCAACTTGAGTTGATTACAAATGAGAGGTTGATGCCCTATTTATAGGCAATGCCACCTCCTTAATATGTGGCTAGAATTAATCCATAAAACATGTGGCTAGGATTTAGTATCTAGAACATTTCCTAGATATTTATACATGATATTTATCCAAAATAGGCTAGAACTATCCCTTGAGGCGGTGGAGAAGGTTCTAGAGGTGTTTCAGCAGTTTCCAACCGACTTAGGGACGGATTCTAGAAGTTTCTGGTTAGTGATGGAAAAATCTGTAGGCATCCAGAGAATTCCATAGCTGAGCAGTGTGCACTGGGCTGGGCTACCTTGTGCACGTCTTAGGCCTTATCCAGCCCAAACCGGGGCTTATTTATATGCATAGCTCCCTCATTTTTCCCTTTTGGCCTTTAGGGACTTGATCTTGGCATTCATTTGCGGCAAAAAATTTTATTTGTGCGTGCGAACGTGGCGGGACGTAACACCGTCCCCCACCTAATCGAGTGACATCCTCGGCACGCCTTCATCCTTGTACTTTGCAATTGAATCCGTGAACTGCCAAAGTTCATCTTCCTTCTCCCAACTTGCTTCTTCCTTAGGCAATCCCTTCCATTTCGCTAAGTACTCGGTGCATGGAGGGACTCCTTGTATCCGTACGGCTCAGTCGGCCAAAATAACCTCGGCCTGCTTGTCAAATTCTGTTACGACCGTCATAGGCGCCCGTGTGCTAACTTTCCTCGAGGGAACTTCTTCATCACCATGATACTTCTTTAACAAGCTCACATGCACGACAGGATGTATTTTAAGTTTGGGAGGAAGTTGGACTTGATAGGCAGCCTTGCCAACTCTCCTTACGATTGGGAAGGGACCTTCGTAGCGCCGCACCAAGCCTTTGTATGTCTTGCAAAGTGATTTGAACTGGTTGGGCAGTAGCTTGAGCATCACCAAGTCACCTTCCACAAACTCTATGGGCCTACGCTTCTTGTCAGCCCACATTTTCATTTTTCGGGAGGTCTTTTCAAGATATGCTCTTGTAATGTCTGCCTCCTCCTTCCATTCTTTGGCGAACTTGTAGGCAGCGGGGTTGTTGCCTATGTAGGGAGTCACCAATGCATGTGGAGTCAAGGGTTGTTGCCCCATTACGATTTCGAATGGGCTTTTACCCGTTGACTCGCTCCTTTGCAAGTTATAAGAGAATTAGGCCACATCAAGTAACTTTGCCCAATCTCGTTGGTGAGCGCTTACATAATGTCAAAGCTATAGCTCTAGGAGTGCATTGATGCACTCTGTTTGTCCATCACTTTGGGGGTGAAAGTTGGTGGAAAAGTAGGAGTGCATTGATGCACTCTATTTGTCCATCACTTTGGGGGTGAAAGTTGGTGGAAAAGTTCAAGTCAGTTCCTAGCAGCTTGAACAATTCTCTCCAGAACTTTCCAGTGAATTGAGGATCTCGACCGCTTATAATGCTTCGTGGCAGCCCCCAAAGTTTCACCACATTTTTAAAGAATAAACAAGATACTTCGTCTACCTTGCATTCCGCCGTGGTAGGGATGAATGTGGCGCACTTGCTAAAACAATTGACTATCACCATTATGCTTTCGTACCCTTCTGACTTTGGTAGCGCCACTATGAAGTCCATAGAAACACTCTCCCAAGGTCTTTCGGCAATGGACAGCGGTTCTAGCAATCCTCCCAGAGGTTGTTGCTCCACTTTGTCTTGTTGGCATACAAGACATGTTCGCACGTACGCCTCCACATCATCTTGCATCCGGAGCCAGTAGTAAGTATTTTGAATAAGCACCAAGGTGCACGCCATGCCCGGATGTCTAGTCCATAAGGAATCATGGCACTCCTTGAGAATCTCTCGCCTTAAGCTTCCCCATTTTGGCACGTATACACGATTGCCAATCGTGCAAAGTGCTCCTTCAATGACCCAGAACCTTCGGGTTTTGCCTTCGTTTGCCAACTTCACTAGGTTATTGGCTATAGGATCTTCCTTCATTCCTTGCTTGATCCTATCAAGGAAGTCTATCTAGGGTTCACTTGTGGTGATGGCAGTTAGCTCTGCTTTTCGGCTTAGTGCACCGGCAACGACGTTTACCTTGCCTGCTTTATACTCTAGCCGATAGTCGAATTCTGCAAGGAAGTCTTGCCATCTAGCTTGCTTGGGGCTGAGTTTCTTCTGTGTTTGGAAGTAGCCAGTTGCTACGTTATCTGTCTTTATAACAAAGCTACTCCCAAGTAGATAATGACGCCAAGTCTGCAAATAGTAGATGATGGCTGTCATTTCCTTTTCTTGCACCATGTATCGTCTCTTGGTGTCATTTAGCTTGCGGCTTTCATAAGCAATGGGCTGTCCTTCTTGCATTAAAACGCTGCCAATAGCAAAGTCTAAGGCATCAGTTTGCACCTTAAACTGCTTCGTATAATCGGGCAGCACCATCACGGGCTCCTTTGACACAACATCCTTCATCTTTTCAAAGGTAGCTTGGCATTCATCAATCCACTGCCATGCCTTATTTTTCTTCAACAGTTCTATGAGAGGGGCCGCTATGGCCGAATAGCCCTTGATAAATCTACGATAGTAGTTTACAAGGCCTAGAAACGATCTCAGTTTGGGGATTTTTGTCAGCGGCTGCCATTCTTGGATGGCATGCACTTTCGCCGAATCCATCAATGGCTTTCCATTTTTAATTCTATGTCCAAGAAATTTCACCTCTTGTTGAGCAAACGAGCATTTTTCTAGCTTGATATATAGCTTGTTTTCTTGTAGTACTTGGAAGAATTGTTTAAGATGTTGCACATGCTCTTCGAGCATTGTGCTATAGACTACTATGTTATCCAAGTACACTACCACAAATTTATCGAGAAATTAGTGGAAGATCTTGTTCATCAGTGTGCAAAATGTTGCTGGTGCATTGGTGAGGCCGAATGGCATTACAAGAAATTCGAATGCACCATAACGTGTCACACATGCAGTTTTAGGCTCATCGCCTTCCTTTATTCGTACTTGGTAATAACCCGAACGGAGATCAAGTTTAGAAAAGTACCTTGCCTTGCCGAGTTGATCGAACAAATCCGCGATCAATGGTATCGGGTATTTGTTCTTTACAGTGATCTTGTTTAAGGCTTGGTAATCTATGCACATCCTTAAGGAATCGTCTTTCTTTTTCTGGAACAGGACAGGAGCACCGTAAGGGGCCTTTGAAGGCTGAATGTACCTCGAATCAAGGAGATCCTTCAGCTGCTTCCTCAATTCTTCTAGCTCCGGGGGCGCCATGCGATAGGGAGCCATGGCAAGAGGTTTGGCACCTACTTCTAGTTCTATTTCATGATCTACTTCACGCCTTGGCAGAAGTTTCTTTTGTAGCTCGGCCGGCATCACATCTTTATATTCATTGAGGACCATTTTCACGCATTGCGGAAGCATCTCTTATTGTTAAATTTGGCCCTCCTCTTCTTGCAGTTCCCACACACTTGCTATATAGCATTTTGAGTCCTTGAGGCCCCGTTTAAATTATAGGGCTGAAAGCATTGGGTTAGCCTTCGTCCTACGACTTAACGGAACTACTTGGACTCCTTTGTCGATGAAAACAAGCAAGCTAGAATCTGGGACTGGAAATGCGTGCATGGTGCAAAAGAAATCCAATCCAAGAACTACTTTAAAATCATCCATGGGCACAACTGTAAAGTTAAGCTCACCTTGCCAGCCACCAACCTTCGCCTTCACAGCTTCGGCTATGCCAACTATCTGCTTGGCTTCCGAATTTACTGCCTTAATGGTGCCATTTTCTGCCTTGTATGTTATGCCCAAACGTTGAGCTTCTTGGACATTGATAAAGTTGTGTGTTGCTCCTGTGTCGAGCATTGCAATGGCCGCCTTCCCGTTTAGCGCTAGGTCGACATAGAACAGCCCTTTGTCTTCGCCTTTCTTTTGGGCGAAGACTTTAGTTATTGCACTAAGGCGTTGAATAGAACCAAGTTCTGCTTGTGGTTCTTCAATGGCCTTTTCTTTACGCTCGGCAACTATGGTACTAATTGCCTTTCGTTCAGGGCAATCGCGCGTCCAGTGAGGTCCACCACAAATAAAGCATGTCTTAGGGGTTTTGAAATCTTTCTTACCTTGTGGCGGTTTGTCCCCCTTCGAGCTTCCACCTTTGCCCTTTTGGTTGTCCTTTTTATCGTTCCACTTCTTGGACTTGTCTCCCCCACCTTTAACCCAGTTGGGTTTCTTGTCGTAGGTGTGGGTCTCCCTTAATTCCTCAACCAACCGGATGGCATCATCGACGTTAGTTCCATCGGATTGGATAACAGCGGTCTTGAAGAAGTCCTTCATGCCACTTTTGAACCATGCTAATGCGTCTTCCCGTGATATCCTTCCTACTTCAAACATAAGAGAATTAAACTCTTTAATGTAGTCGGTAACACTACCCGTCTGCCTTAAATTCCACGGCTTCTTCTTCGCACTTTCGCATAGATTCCACAGCTTCTTCTTCGCACTTTCGCATGCGTTAGAAGGGTAAAATCTCTCCCGCAATTCCCTCTTAAATTGATCCCACGTCTCGATGCCGGTATCGCCCTCTTCTGCGTCGAGGCAGCACCTTCGATACCACATCTGAGCTGAATCATGGAGGAAAGATTGGGCAGTGTTAATTTTTGCTCCCTCGTTAACCAATGCCAACCCTTTTAATACTGATCCATGCTGAAGAGGAAGTTTTCTACAGCCGCAGCGCTTCTGTTTCCAGCATAGTTTGCTGGCTTTTGAAGAGTTTGTATGGGGTTCGGGACAGCGGCCAATGAACTTTCACCAGCGGGACTGGTCGAACAGCGATGTGTCCGCCAATTTTGCTGGAGAACATTAACATCGGCACAGATTTCCCTCACCTCAACTTCTATTGTGGACATTTTGTCCATGAGCAGCATCTTGAGACTATCAAACATCTCCCTCGCCACCGTTGACACCGCCTTATTTTCGATAATGAGGTTGTCACATTGGTTAGAAATCTCACCCATAGTGGCTTTGAGATCTTCAACAGTCACTTCCAACGCAGCGACACGCGGCTCCCATGGGTCACTAGCATTTGGGCCCTTGGATTTGTCGCGAGTACGCCTAGCTTGTCGGTGGCTAGGATCATCTCCTCGCCCACGGACTTGCTCGGTTTGCACGTCCGAGGCAGCAACATTTTCCGTCTCATTGGCCATAGTGCGTTGTTCCTTTGCCAACACTGGTACCTAGGTTTAAGAACCCTTGCTCTGATACCACCTGTGACGAACACGCTCTTGGTCCGCCCGACACTTAGACGTTTATGCGCTAAGTAAGCCTTTTTGGTTGCGTGTGGAAAGGGACGTGGAAAGCACTTAGCACGTAGAGAGGTTTAGGAGATAGCTAGTGACCACTTGAGAGTTTTGAAATGCAAGCTTTTATTACTCAACTTGAGTTGATTACAAATGAGAGGTTGGTGCCCTATTTATCAAGGTTATGAAAACCGGACCGGACCGGCCGGTTCGACCGGTTTTACCGCGAACCGGCCATTGGTCCGGTCGGTTTAATTAAATTTAACGGTTTAGTCAAAAACCGGATTTGACCGGTTCGAACCGCGAAAAACCGGTAAACCGGCGAACCGGTCAAAAACCGGTTTCTTGACCAATTATAAGTTGAAATTAAGAAAATGCTGAAAGTAGGATTTGAACCCATGTCCCCTCACTTAAGTTTGACATCTTATACCACTGGGCCATCCTGACTTTACTGATAGGTTTTACTTAAATTTTTAATATATCAATTAAATAAAAATGTATCATAAAGAAAGCATTTTCATGAAATTATTTGCTTACATCAGAAAATAATAAAATCAAAATGACACTTTTCGTCCTTAATCTTGAAAAACGTACATAAATTGAATTTGAATTTATGAATTTTTGTATAGTACAATAAAACTGAATATTTTATATTAGTTCATTATGTTTTATTGAATCCTACCATTTTGTAAGTTAATTTCTTATTCAAAATCCAGTTTACTACTTGCTTAATCTAGCAGTAGTACCTTTGATTTCTTTAGTATTGCCCTTACTATTACTAGTCTCTGTTTTTGCCCTTGCTATTACTAGTTTATTTTTATTATTTAAGGCTTGTATTTAATTAAGTTTTAAAATATTTTGTGAAGTTATTTTGAATATTTAACATTTAAAATTTATGTTTGATGAATTTATAAGCTTATTTATTATTTAAATAATATTTTTTTCAAAAAATCAATAATCCGGTATAACCACCGGTATAACCACTGGTTGAACCGGTAAACCACGTATCAGTAGCTTCACCGGTTTGATGTCCGGTACGGTTATGATAACATTGCTATTTATAGACAATGCCACCTCCTTAATGTGTGGTTAGAATTAATCCATACAACATGTGGCTAGGATTTAGTATCTAGAACATTTCCTAGATATTTATACATGATATTTATCCAAAATAGCCTAGAATTATCCCTTGAGGCGGTGGAGAAGGTTTTAGAGGCGTTTCAGCAGTTTTCAACCGACTTAGGGATGGATTCTAGAAGTTTTTGGTTAGTGTGAAAAATCTGTAGGCATCCAGAGAATTCCGTAGCTGAGCAATGTGCACTGGACTGGGCTGTCTTGTGCACGTCTTGGGCTTTATCCAGTCCAAACTGGGGTTTATTTATATGTATAGCTCCCTCATTTTTCCGTCTTGGCCTTTAGGGACTTGATCTTGGCATTCATGTGCGGCAAAAAATTTTATTTGTGCGTGCGAACGTGGCGGGACGTGACGTATTGCCATAGATGGAACAACCCAAAGAAACAGAGCATATTTTTTTTTTTATCAGGAATAGCATCGGATTGTCAATTGAGTAGCTGAAAATGGCTGCCAGCATTGTGTTAGGATTAAGTTGTTCAGCTTCATTTCCGTGTTTGGAGATTACACGAATTTCATTTTCATCTTCCTTTCCATCCAATGACTGCTTCAACTGCATCAGAAAGCCATATCCTTCCTTGCTTCACACAAGAATCTCGGCTTCTCTCCAGTCTCCTTCTTCACCTCCTTCTTCGTCTTCCTCTGCTTTGACTCCCAAACCCCCCAAAACCAGGCTCTTCGTCAGCGGTTAGTTTTCTCTATCAAATTGCTCCATTTTTTTTTAATTTCCTTCTTCTAATTGTATTCCTTTCTATCTATCTTTCTATCTGCTTTTGCTTTTCATGTTTTATTTTTCGCCTATTTACTTATCCGCAGTTCTCTCAATACTGTGCGAGAGAGATTGACTTAAGAAGCTTTTGTTTGGGAGGAGCAGAATTAGGTCTTAAATTGTTTGTTAAAGGTTTATGTTTTAGTAGTATCTCCTTGTAGATAATGTTAGTAAATTGCAGGAATCAACAACCATTTCCCAATATTAGTGAATTAACTCTTTTGTTATTTGGTCTGGTTTTACATGCTTCTGTACACTAGCTTCAAATCGTTATACAAAGAATTCTTTCTTTGAGTACAGTAGTTTCTGGTTCTTGCTAGATCCTTTAATGGTGCTAGATCAACAAGATATAATATGCAAGACCCTTTTACTGGTAGTAATCTTGTGCTTGAGTTTTCTTTTTTGTTTAATGCCAGGTTTACACTTTTCAGGACCGCTTTTCTTCTTATATGAAAGACTATTTTATATATCCAATTGGCTTCTTTTTTGTTATGTACTTCCCTTGATGATGTGTTACTGGTTCACATGGTGTTACTTGCTACAGTTTTCTATCTTTGTAGGCTGCGATTAGAACAGCAAAGGCAGTTAGATATTTGTTAGCTATACATAATGAAAAGTTACATAAGATGCTTTTCAATGCCATTAAATATTCTACACCTTTTTGAATTGATGGTTGATGCACTGAAAACCGAGAGAAAGTTCTTTGAACCTCCCTAGCAGTTGTCTTTTTCCTTCTCTTTATTTTGTTGAAGCCATGGTGAATAGAGATGAATACCAGCTGTAATTTAGGGACTGTAAGATTTCTATATATTTCTGAATGGCAACTAGACTTTGCTGCTTTGTTTATATAAACAAAGATTCCGGTTGGATTCATTACTAGTCTCATTGTTGGATTCAATGTGTACCGAATCTCATATTCATCTCATGGGAGCCCTAAGGTCCACTAGGTTGATGTTATTTCACAGCAATGCCTTAAGAAAAGTTAGTTAGATCTGTTCAGCATTTAGCTCTTCATCTCTCCCTTCCATTCATGTGAAGAACATGTGGAATCCATTGGTGGACATGAGTCCATTCTGTAAAATATCATATTCAGTTCCTGTCATGTGGCTGGTTTCTTGATTGTAGAGATTGTAGAGGGGTTAATTTCAAGTATTCTTGATCCTTGATGCTTCATGATAGATAACACAACAGCCAACAAGAGAAACCAAGAAGAAAATGACAGAGTATAGCAATAACCAAGGAGGAAATAAGAACTGAATGTTTATTTGATGCTAGATAGTCCAAAAACTGAAAGGGAAATACAAACGACAACAACCGGTAGGAGACTCTCCTACTGTCCAAGCTCTCAGCCGATTACAAAATAACACAATTATCCAAAAAAGTGTCCCATGACTCCTTCCCAGGCTGCATATAACAGCCTCTGCACACCATTCTTCTTGAGAATTAGCTCCTTCAATCAATAGCCTCCACGTGTCCTCCTCTTATCTTCCTAGCATAAACTCTTCAAACCTTAGGCTCATTAGCGAATTCAACAGTTGGAGGCCAATTATCATGATCTCTATCGCTTCAGTTGGAGGCCCATTATAATGAAAGGGAATACCTTAATCTTGCTCAACTGCTGCAAAGTTTTATTTCTTACTGATATTGGATTGATGGTAGATTAAAACACAGAGGGCAGAACAGAAAGTTAAATAATTTGACTATGTAAGAAACTAAGAATGATAACAATACTGGAGATCTTACCATGGAAACTAAGCCTCTAATTTGGAAGGCATCCTGAAGTGCTATTTTTATGTCTCTTTTTATCTGGTTGTTCTTTAAACTATAGCAAATTAGGATCATTAGCTTTGTGAGAAAAACGTTTTTTTAGTAGCCTGTTTTCGTTCTCATGTAAAGTAAAGTTATATCATTTACCTTTCTATAGTTTCTTAATATTATGTTTGCTTCATAGCATAATCAGAAGTAGCTATAATTGCTGTTTTGAATGAAAGCAAAAGGAACCAAATTTTACTTATAGAGTATTTACTTGTTGCTTTTTAGTTCAATCAGTTATATAGCCAATAGAGACCAACCCAATCTTTGTAGATCAGTGGTTTCCGTTTCCCTTTTTATCACACATAAACTGATAGTAATGTGTCTTTTGCTACCTAGAAAAGAGTTAACCTTTGATAAACAGATTTTAGTATTGTTGGCAATTTATTTTAAAAGAAATGGCTCTCTGAAATATTAAGATTTTTTTATATTTTTTTTTATGTTGCCTATTGTCAATTGAGCAACCTGGAGCTCTTCTTGGGGAATCAGTCTTTAGCTCAATTTCACGTTATTAGCCTTTATAAAAATACTACATTTCTGAAGAGCTATTGCAGTTCCACACCTCATATTTTATGTGCTATAAATGCAGGGTTATCTTTTCGTACCACTGAAGAGAGTTTGCAAAATGCTTTCCAAAACTTTGGCCAACTTGTGGAAGGTGAGATTAAAAGGTGTTACGACCTAAAGTTCACTAAGCTTAACTGTTGTATGATGTTTCTGCATCTCCTCCCAGTTTATTATTAAGAATTGCCTGGTTCCTAAAATTGCTTTATACCTTACAGTCAATCTGGTGATGGATAAATTAGCGAACAGACCAAGAGGATTTGCCTTCTTGCGTTATGCGACTGAAGAGGAATCAAAAAAAGCCATTGACGAAATGCACGGAAAGGTATGTCTTCTTTATAATAGGAAATTGCATCCAACCAATCAGAACTTGTGACTATGATAATGGGTTGATGAGAGAATCAAAAAATTCAGAGGAGATTGTGGATGTTCTATTTAAACAAAGCTTGGCTTGTTTAGTAAATCTCCTTTTTTTGAAATAAGGATTTTGGGAGAGCAATTTAACCCCATATTGACTAATATGGCGCAATATTCACCCTGGTAAAAACCTAGCCCAGTTTTCACCTTTTAATAAATACCGATGCAAATTACTAAAGAGCCGGAACTTTAATCCAATACTTTTTCTGATGAAATCCCTTAAAGAAGAAGAAAATTGGGGTGATGTCTTTTACCATGGGGTGAAGATGGCGTCATTTTGAACCATAGGGTTAAATTGCTCTTTCTCAAAAAACTATATGAGCGAAAAGGGACCTTATCCCTTTTCTTATAAATGTCCATAAGAGTCTCGTTCAGCATAGTCTAGTCTAAGAGAGGTAATTTTTCTTCACTGGACATACCGTTCCATTGTTAGTTTTAACTTACCAAGGAGCCCTGTAGGGAAAGGTCATGAATATGGATGGGAATATGAAGAACAAGCACAATAATTCTTTCTTGGACGACTAATTTCATCTTAAACCATGGCGCAAATGATAAAATTTCGCCATGAACTTATCGTACTTGGACAAATATTAGACAATTTTTTAGTCAGTCCAAGTACTTGTCAAATATCTATTTGTTATAGTAGTTGTTCAACTTAAAATGCATATTTGCATTATGTTTGGATTATGAACGATTGTAATAGATGCGTGACTCAAGGGCCAGTTGTCCAAGTTTACCAAGTTTTCGGGCAAAATTGAAAAAGGAAGAATTATGGCCTAATGTCCAACCGTGTCAAGTTTTCTATTGTTTGTTGGAACTCCCACCTTTGTCTGTGCTCTTAATAATGTATACACATCTCTTCTTCTATTTATGATATTTTTATCAGGCCTAGCACGAAAGACTCTTCACACATAATACATCAATCCTATATGGAAAAGACAATAGTAAAGAGGTAAAAACTCTAAAAATTTGCAGAACAGTTGTGTGCTCATTATTAAGACCATGAGATGGAAAATTGTTGGGTTTATATATGATTTTCCCTTCCAGACTTAATGGTAGATAAAGGAAGTTGAGATTACCTGAAAGTATTTCTCAACTAGAATAAGGAGTCACAATTCGGGTTGTTGTTTCGTAATCTTGTTATGTATTATGTACGGAATGTAAATCGTATCATCAAGTCAGAAATTGTCAATTGATATGTTTGTCTATAATTCACAAGTGAAAGGCAATTGGATTTTTGAATAAGCGAGTAAAGTATTTTCGTATGCAGTTTTTGGATGGCAGAGTAATATTCGTGGAATTTGCAATATCTAGAAGAGAGCTTCGGCAACGCCAAGGCCCAGTGCAGAAGCAACTTCAAAGAGCCGATGGTGCAGAGAGGGAAAGTTGAATTTCAGTATGGGATTTACTACCTTTTTAACACAATTAATGAAGCTATATGAATGTTATTGAAACCGGACCGATGGCGAACCGGTAAGACTATTGGTTCAATCGGAGGTTCAACTAGATTCTTATTTTTTTAGAAAAATATTATTTAATTAATTTTATTAAAAATATTAGCCAACCAACTGTTCGACTAGTCCGGTTCACCAGTTTTTTCCTAATCGAATAAGTCATTAGTAATTTTCTTCAAAATCGACACTTTCTATCAAATCGATCGGACCAATGAATGGTTTGTGGTTGAACCAGTTGAATTGGGGAGTCTAGTTTTAATAATGTCGAGCTGTATAGAAAGTCTTATTTTGTTCAGGCGATATTATCATAAATATTTTCTTATTGATTTTATTAAATGTTTAGTAGGGCAAACTGGACCGTTCATTGGGTTGGACACCCGTTTGGTCTGCCCAGACCCGATCTCTAAAATCAAGGCTTGGAGATGCATTTTACATGTTAGCCCGCCCAAACCCGAGCCCGGTGAAGTCCAAAGTTTATTGTGTTGAGCTTGAGATTTATGTAATATCTAAGTCTGAGCCCAAGTCCGTTCGGACTAATATATACTTGAATTTTATTTTATTTTTAATTCCAATTAATACTCCATATAACTAATACTAAATTTATTACTAAATAATGATATTAGTTTTGTAGTGTTATATTATGTAATTTTTTTTATCATATTTTTTTTTGTTTTCGTATATAATTATTAAGAAAAATAATAAAAAAAAATTTTGTGGATGGGTTTGGGATTGATGTACTAAATCTGGCCAGAGTGCAAATAAACTTTTATATAGGTTGGGCTGAGCTTGGAGAAGTTCTTTTGTTATTAAGGCCAATAAGCCAGGTTCAAGTCCGCCCGATGAACAGGTGTAGGGTAAACTTGAAGTTTAGGAATCTTGATTGAAGGCTAAGAAATTTCAAGGACCATAGATACTACGTATTCTCCCCGTCCATCTTTGATAGATGTACCAATCAGACTATGTCCATATTTCAATATAGTTAATTGTTGTTTATGAAAGATGTATTCTTTTCCACTATATTTAAGAAAACATTGAAGAAAAAAGAAATATGTGGTGGTGATTTTAAAGATGGAAGGCTTAATTTATATTAAATATAGAAGAGGTGTCTTTGCAGTAATGTTTCTGATCTATGGAGACTGATTATTAGTTGGTTGACAATGAAGACTACGGGTAAAGCTATTTTAGTGACCCTTCGTGGAGTTGCATTGGCAGCCCGTGTTTATGAAGTTTGGCGGGATCGAAATCTGTTTATTTTTCAGCAAACTCTTATAGTGTCCGAGACAAGTGTTCTTAGTGTCAAAATGAGGCTTTTGTATAGAGAGAGTTTTGTTGGTAGAGCTGTTTGCGATTAGACTGTTTGGTCGTAATTGGACCTTTGTTTTTGTATTGTTTTGATGCTATTTTTGTGCAATAAAATTTTGTATATTAAACCTGAAAAAGTAAAATTCGCAATCATCATTTATAATGTTGGCAAATTGAAATTTCTTTTGATAACATCATTTAGTGACGTTGAGGTCGTAATACTATTTCGCAAATTTGTTAATGTGGCGTATTAGTTTTATGGGAACATATTAAGTTGATGCCATTCGCACAAATTCGGTGACGTTTTTCAACAATTATATTTAGAAGTGTAATTATATGATTGCTTTTTTTGGATATAGTAATTTACACAAAATTACTGAATGGAATTAAGGTGGTAACATGATAAGTTTCTGCAAGATAAATATGAATCATAATTGAAATAGTTTTCGTACCAAAAGGGAATTTTTATCCCCATTGACTTTGCTGTGAAAGGACTTTTCATTTCTTATTCTCATTTTTTTTGCAATGAATTTCCTTCCTCTCTTTTCACTTGCATTGGTTGTGATGTAATTGATTTTGGTGAATAATATACGCTCAGTATATACTAGAATTTCCGTTAAATTAATCTATTAGGCTTGGTTAATTGTTTGACCTGCCCGTAAGAGTACAAACCCGACCTAAAATAAAGTTATAAGTAGTATTATGCGGTGGGAAGAAAGATAAGAAGTTATCTCTTCCATGCAACAAGAACACCACACAAGAATTCCCTCTAGCTCTAGCTATCCTAGTCTTGCTCTTGCTTTAGTGGGAAAATTTTATAGATGTCAAGAATACTATACTTAAATAGCTAAAAATCAATATTAAATAATTAAATATTTTAAATATCAAAACTCATAACTTAATATATTGAAAATCAAGTATTAATATAAATGGAAATAATTAATGTATGTAATTATATATCACTAAAAATTGGGTCTAATAGATTGAAAAAGAAAAGTTATCAATCACAACAAAATTTGATTAATTATGGTTATGGTGGTTAATTTTACCATTAATGAGATTATTAATGATGATAAATAAATAATTATACAATTTTAAAAGGAAAGAAATCAATATTAATGGAAAAAAATTAAATCAAAGGCTTCAGTTTATTAAATACACATGAAGTTTCTCTTTTGGTTATATATATATATATATATATATATATTATTTAGTACAAATAATGATGTATTAGCTTAGCTTTTCTTTAGCAATTTCTCGGTATTTTTCTCAAATTAGAGCTGAGAACATATTGCAAAATTTAGAACATAATTATTCGAATTTCATGTACCACTGTTTACATGTGATGTATAAAGATTATTTTTAGTTGTTTTAACGTATATGTGATGTATGCAATGAATTTATAGTTTATGTGTTGTATATACTCGATTTACAGTATATGCATATATGCATATGTGTTGTATAAACGTAGTTTATAAATATCAATTGTATTTACAATACAGGTGTACGTATATGTGGTGCATACATGTAGTCTAAACAGAGGAAACAAATAGGTAAATTATAGAAAATTTATGAAATTAAATACTTATTTGGAGAATATGTCGATATATAACTATGATTGCATTATTTATTGAATTAATGGCCAAAATCCATGGGATTCAAACATATGATACAACATGCAATGAATGTATGCGATCAACATATATAATAAACGAGTAAAAAAAAAAACTTCCAAGTTGAAAACTAATATCTTGAAATCGGGATAGATATATTGATAAAAGTAATCAGTAACAAAAAAAACTGATGAATAATAATAATAATAAAAAAAAAGATAGATGAACTCGCGTGAGAGATAATTGCCTAGATGGAGATTAGAGAACACTGTATGCAATTGCATTTGAGCTAATTGGTAAGAACAATATCTAATTTCAATAAAAGTGTATGAACAATGTAGAAATCAGCAAGAACTTATCATAAAAAAAAAAAATCGCAGGATAAAGTTAGCAATTACTCTCTAAAAATTGCTTGAAAGTGATTTCAAAGCAATAAGGTGAGATGAGGATTGAGAAAGTGTAAGGTAAGAAAGAGAAGAGTGTGGAAGAGAGAAGTAATACATGGTGGGATATTTTAATGTGGTATTTATTTTGTGCAAGAGAGAGACCGTTATTAATGACAATTTTGTCCATAATAAATATATATACGACTATGTTTTTGTTAAAGAGGAACCAAAATAAGAGCTATAAAAATCAACATTAAAAAATTACCATATTAAACATTCTTGATATATTATATATTAAGTTGATTATATTTGATTGATAACTAATTAAATATGAAATTTGACAAATTGACTAATTAAATATTGATAAACACAATAAATGAGTAAGTTTTCTTGACTATTTAACTAATTTCTACTTTTGAAAAGTGAAAGAAGTATGTATGAAATAGAATTCCTTTGCTAAAAATGATTTAGGAGTCGCCACCAACTTCAGCTCTACCAGAAATTGCGGCATAGACAAACCGAGCAGGAATTGCTATACCTTTTAGCTAAAGATTCTAGTCCAGACGAATCACTTAACTCTGTCTTGTTTCAAATAAATATTAACAAACTAGATCTTCACATCTTTTATATTTCTTTCCTATTCCATTTTCAATATTGATTACTTTCATGTGCTCATTTGGAAAGCATTAAATAGATACTAAAAAATAAATAAATTCGGAAAAATAAATTAATACAACCAAATCGAATAATCTAACCTAGGGGATATATCGATAAAAATGGGATATGGGATACAATCGCCTATAATACACGAATAGTCTAAAAAGAGAAAACTAGATTTAACCTAACATACACCTACTTGCAAAACAAAGGTTATTAACATAATAAATATATGCGCACATATAGGACTCAAACAGAACAACAAGGGATAATGGATAGTTTGGGATGTGAAACGGAGGGAATCGGAAGAATCGAGCAGATTCAACCTACTTGCCATGGAAAAACAATTTTAAAACAAGTCTTTGAGAAAATAATTTCTAAAACAATTTACCGGTTAATGATTTAACATGTATGCTTTGGTGAGTCGGTTATCCTGGGATCTTCATGAAATCTTGTTCATTGGGGTTTACTACATCACAAGAATTAAATCTAGGTCTAAAGCGTTACCCACGTCACGAATGATTTTATACATACATATATATATATATATATATATATATATATATATATATATATATATATATATATATATATATATATATATATATATATATATATATATATATATATATACTTAAAATAATTTTAATATCATATATTACATAATATTGATCAAAATATGAAATACTAAAATATTTCCTCATCTTGCGAGTTTAACGATTTCAGGTTTTACAAAACCAAACCTCACTGATTCATAGAAAAACTGGACTGGAATGAACAACAGAGCTGTACGGCTCAATTAGAACCATATGGCTCAACTTGTCATGAAATAAGCAGTACGACTTAATGTTTAAGAAATCAATTTTAACCCAGAAAAGTATTTTGCATGACACTGTGTAGAGCATACGTCTCAAATGGAGACCGTATGACTTAAAATAGAACCATACGGCTCTATTCTAAAGAAAAACTGAGCGGCACGACTCTAATTGCCAGAAATCACCATTTTCTTTATTTTTAAGAAAAATCACAAATACACTAAAAAAGGCAACCCAAAAAGCAGTAAAAGGGATTTATAGCCTCTCAGAAATTACCTCTAGTGCGTTTTTCCAGTATTCTGAGTTCTTAAAATCGATTCTTAAGACGTAAGCCGGTTGTGAATGAGTTTGCCTTTGCCCCGAATTGTCCGCAAGATGATGAACCAAGGATTGCAAATGGATGTTTGAGTGTTTAAGGTTGAGTTTAGATACGTTTAGGCTTGGAAATAAAACCCTCTAGAAACGAACCAATGAATGGTAAGTTACAGGTTTAAAGTTTAAGCTTTTGGTCGGAAATCACACTCTTCTCCCAAACCTCTCTTTTTTTCTTCCTTTCTTCTCTGGTTCCAAAACTAAGTTCTTATGCCTCTTTTTTGTGGTCACTCCTTTCTTATCCCCCTTCTCCCATTTGACATCCAAATCTTTTGTCCCTTCTCCCTCGCCCATCCTGGGTGAATTAATTTTTTTTATCTATCTATGAGATGAGCCGTACGGCTCAAAACGATTAGGAGTAGAGCCGTACGGCTTAAGATATGGGCCATATGCCTGTTCTTTTTTAGGTCAGGATTTTGGAATTTCTAGTCGGTTTCACAGCATAACCCTTTTAAATAGAGCTGTACGGCTCAAAATTTAAGCCGCGAGACATAAACAAGAGCAGTACAACTCTTTGTGAAATTAGGTCTAATCTCTGATTTCTTGGACGATTCTCGGATTCGTTCCCAAAATCATTCAGTGCCCGTTTTCATCCTTCAAATTAGTTCATGTAGAAAACACGATACAAAGGATAACTAATTCAGTTCTCATCATTGAGGTCGGAAAAATCCGTGCTCACAGTTGTCTTTATGCTACAATCACCTTAGTGAATTATGTGTTACTAAAGGTAACCCGTTTTCACTATCTTGGATATACATGTGTTGTTATATCCATCATTGTTATTAGAGCTAGATATTACATATTCTGTCATTTTTTAAGCTTGATTTGTGAAGGGGTTCATGCCGGTGAAAACAAAAATTTACCGCAGAAAAAAAGGAGACCATTGATTTCACTAAAACCCGATAACAGGATCAGAATACATAGATTGATGAAAAGAAAAACGTAAAGAGAAAGATTCAAATCTAACCTATGCTGTCCTCATATTAGAAATTGATTTTAATCCTTGCTTTTTACGAAGAATCTCCACCTCACGCATACGGATGCCTACCAAACGGAAACACATGCTAACATCGAATGAAACGGAGCCTAACCCAATTTTACCTCGGCTAAGTTCTCTCTTATCTTAGAGAAAGGTGGCTTGAATTGCTTGGCTTTTTAGGGTTAGGGAATTAATTTTCCTATTATACCATAAAAGAGAAAACCTAGTTTAATTTGGATTGGGCTTTTAATTAAATCTATTTTGATTGGGCTTAATTACTTAATTTATGATTTTAATATAACCGAATATTAAAATCTAATTAACATTGTAGCCAATGAAGTAGAGAAGTTGAGAGTACAAGTGGAGAGAATGCTTTTGGAAATTGTCAATTGATTAGCGGTAAAGTTCAAAGTGAATTAACAAATGCTTGTGTATCAGTAGTTAAAGAAGTAATCATTAAGGATATTGAGGATGAATTTTTCTCCCTTATGTTTGATGAGCGTAGAGATGTTTTTTCTGTGAATGAGCAAATGGGAGTGCGTGAGCACATATTTTCCCGACCTCTATGATGAGAGTCCTACGTTACCTTTTTAAGCTGGCAGACGTGAATTGGACTCGAGGATGAGCGGGATGCCGCCTAGAATGTCCCGAATGCTCCAAAAATTGAACCATCCTTAATCTGAAACCCCAAGAGAGGTCCTTCGAGTGATTAGAAGGCTTAGAGGTGAGTGTAAGATTTTAGGGAATCTGCCCCGGCTCTAACGGGTGGCCAAGTTACCTATGGAAAACAGAGCAAGTTGGCAGAGAAAGGGGTGGCTTAAGGGAAATCAAAGCCAAAAAAGTTTGGAGGTCTCATTAATGAGAATTGACAGAAGAAGAGGAGGTATAAAGAGAAGAAAAAAATTGAATCATTGGGGATTCTAGAGAAAAATCAGAATTGAAAGGTAGAAAGGGAGAAAGTTAAAAAGGGAGGTATAAAGAGAAGAAAAAAATGAATCACCGGGGATTCTAGAGAAAAATTAGAATTAAAAGTTAAAAAGGGAGAAAGTTAGAGGGAGAAGAGAGAAACAGAGCAAGAAAAACAGAATAAGAACCAGAAACAAAAACACCAAACACACACTGGAAACTAGGAGGCTAAGGTCTTGATCACTTCTCATTCGTTCGGGCCTACCTCGGGATTGTTTCGGATCGATTCGAGACTCACTTTCGGCGTTTTGGGCCGTTTTTGGAATTCTAAGTGCGTTTCGATTTCTCAATCCATTTTTGGACGTCTAATACGTTGGAGCAACAACAAGGTAAACTCTGAGAGGCCTTAAACTTGTGCTCATTGCTCTTTCATGCATTTTCTTCTCTGTTTTATCAATTTCCGAAAAGCTGACTGCCTAGCAAGAGCCACACGGCTGTGTTTGCTTTGAACATAGCCGCACGGCTATAGTTCCTTAGAACAGAGGTGCACGGTTGTAACACTGCAACCGTATGACTGTGTTCTTCTGGGCAGAAACCCGATAATCCCCAAACGACCGAAAGCAGTCTGTTTTCCATTTCATTCTTTCTATTATAATCTATTTCGGTCCAAACACATCCGTGCATTACAAAATTTTGGTTTTTGGATTTCTAATTACGTGGATGTGAGATTTCGGTTTCTTGAATTTTGATTTTTTGGAATTCAGGGTCGTTCGATCCAAATCGGATCTGTTCCAGGTTCTACAAAAACCCTTAGGAAACCTAAAAAACGAGCAAAATAGTGATTTTCAATGCGAGAAAACCAATTTCAGGTTCTGGGTATTACAGCCACACTGCTGTGGTTGTTAGAGTCGCATGGCTCTAACTAAGACCGCACGACTATAGTTTCCAAAAGGAGGCAGAATCACGAGATGACCCGCACGCATGTCGTCGCGCGATGCTGTCTTCAGAATCAAATTATTTTTACCGTGTTTATTGTTTTTAGACCCTAGATGTATGTCGGTATTGGGAAATCCATACGAACAGAACCCCGAGTTCTAGAATAATCGACCCGCTAAAAAGGAGAAATTTGTATGAAATCGAGCCAAATCATTTTTCAAAACAATTTTCCAATACAAAACCTAAAGGGCGTTTCAAAACCGTTTTCCAGGTCCAGTCGGGCCAACTGGCCGAGTTGACCTGGTTATCCCCTAAATGCATGCCCCTGCTCCCAAAATTCCAATTCTGTCCTGTTGTGAGTCCTATTCGTGTTTTGATATAATTGTGCTAAACATCTGTTTTGCAAATTTTAGTTTCTTTCTTTTTATTATTTTGAATGTATTTAATAGATTAACTCGTGTATTGTAGGCGTTTGTAATTTTTAGATCTCCGTGTATCTAGGTGCTTGTAATGTGAGGACGTGAGTTTTCCTTTTTATTCGATTTGGTTGTATAAGCTGGCCTCTATTTCTTTGGGTCGTTTGGATGCATGTTTACTTTTTCACACTTTATTATTCCGTAATTTATTTCTGTCATCTGTATGAGCATCGGCTGATAATTAAATATAAAATGGGTAGGGAAAGATAATAAGTGAATGAAATATGGTAATATAAATTAGAAAATGAATGCAAGCTTGAGGTTGAATAGGTAAGTTACCCGAACCCTAAATCTCTGGATTAGGTATAGTAGGGAGCTGTACCGGAATTTCCCGAAAGAGCTGATCCGGGTGGCGACTCTGTCACTGATTTTGAAATTTAGGTTTTGAGGTCTTTAAGTAATAAAATGGGATTTTCCAAAATATAAAACTATTTTTCCAAAATTCATATTTAAATAAAAGTTTTTCTACGAAAAGGAATTACTAAATAAATCAATGGTTTTCCTAGAACAAGATAATTAAACCCTATTTTCCAAAAACAAAATCCCAGTCTCTTTCCCTGGTTCACTTCGCCGCATTCTTTTCCTTTTTAGGTCGTCCGCTCACAATGGCGACTCTGCTAGGGATAAAAGTTTCTTAAAAAGTTCTTATTAAAACTTAAGGAATTTAGGTAACTACTGAAATATAACCTCGCTTGCAGTTATTTTACTAGTTTATAGAACCATATTCTGTTTGCACTTGCATATCAAGACATTTTCTTCTTCTCAATCTCTCAAACTCATTGATCAGCTTGGTTTACTTCAGAAGGTGACCTACCTCTTTCTCTAGGATTGGAGGCACTCGAAGGGGTAAACCACTCATAGCACCGCATGAATCTTACATCATGTTCTATGATGAGGAGTGTATTCTCGCTATGGGAACCTGTATGACCCTTGGTTTTGACTTTGGCCCACATGTAATGACTTAGCAACTTCCCTTTTAGGACTGCTAAAACATAAAATTGAAATTGGACATTGAGAGTACCCCTTTGGTACCCCCGGTTGGTGCCAAAGAGACCCAACACCTAAGAAGAATGTGGACAAATCGAAAGGAGGAATAAGGTTGGAAGGGTGAGCATATTATTGCGTGTGGTAACGTTTGCTCTGTGATGGTTTTGTTTGACCTTTTCACGAAGCATCACACATGCATAATCATCCGTGTACCATTTGTGAGCGGATGAACTAAAAGGACGAGACCCGGTGAAGCGAACCAGGGGTTTTGGTGCGAGCTTGGGATTTGATGGAAAACTGGTTTTTGATTATCTTGATTTAGGAAAACCATTGATTTATTTGGAAATTCCTTTTGTAGAAAACACTTTTCCATTTTTATTACTTAAAAACGTCAAAACCTAAATTTCAAGATCAGTGACAGAGTCGCCACCCGGATCAGCTCATCTGGCAAATTCCCGTACAGCTCCCTACCGAGTGTAGACTGTCACACGGCTGTAGTCTCCAGAAAGAGACAAAATCGGGCAACTTACCTATTCAACCTCGACCTTGTATTCGTTTACAATTTATATTACCATATTTATTTAATTTATTATCTTTCTTTACCTAATTTTGTTTATTTATCAGTCGATGCTCATGCAGATGACAGAAATAAATTACAGAAAAATAAACCATGCATCCAAATTATATGAAACGTCCCTCTATTTTTGGTTTTGTGAGGAAATCGTTTTGAAAACAATTTTGCCAGTTTACATGCATTTTTTTTACATGTGAGTTGAGTCGGTTTTCGGGAGAATCGGGTCTCCATCGTAGCATTGTTCTAAATGCAATTTTACTGGAAATTGAATCTAGGGTCATGGATGCACACAACAAAATTCATTTTGATGATTTTTGGATTTTCTGAATTTTTATGGATTTTTAGAAATTTTTTTGGGGATTATTCTGGAAATTCTGATTCTGAAAAAATGTTACGGTCGTGCAACTGTAACTACAGTCGTATGACTGTAAATTACGGTCGTGCAACTATAAACAATCCAAACTCAGGATTTCGCCAAAATTTATTTGAAATAAAACTGAAAGGAAACCATCTGGAAATCAAGAACACTCATACGACTGTTCATCAAACTTAAGAACAGTTGCAGACTGTTCTTGATTTCCAGAAACAGAAACACGGAAAGTTGAACAAAAAAGGCATAAAATCACACCAATCACCCAGAAAGCTTGAAAAACAGAAGGGATAAAGAGTGGTAATCTTTTGGAGCACGTCCACCGTAGGATTGACCTCTGGCATCGCTCCAATCCACACAAATTTGCACTTTTCCTCTTTGAGTTGAGGTTGGGAACTTTGGGTCCAAGAATCTCCAAATGTCACGGTTTCTGATGGTTTTAGTTCGAGATTTTGATTTGTTTGTGAAGTCAAATTATTAACCTATTGATTTCTAACAAATTCTTACACTTAAACTTGGAGAATTAAAGAAAATAGAAGAGGAAAAGAAAACTTTTAAGTTGGGTTTTTCCCTTTCTTTTCCCTGTCTCTTTTCTTCTTTCTCTCTCTAATTTTTCACCAGAAATCCTAAAGCTAATCCTCTTTTCTCACGTTTTTCCCTTTTATGTCTGATTTTTCTTCTGATTTCTGCTTCCCTTCAGAGCATTAATTTCTCCCCTCTTTTCCTCCTTTTTTTCTGCTTTCAGGGTATGGGCTGGCTCAGCTGCTACGATCCTACAGTCGTATGACTGTAGTTTGATTACGGTTGCACGACTGTAGGTAAAGTCGTACGACCGTTCTTTTTTTTTTTACAGGAGTAAAATTCCGACGCTTACAGCTGCCCCTCGCGTGATGAAATTCACCACCCGATCTTAATTTGGGATAGTTACTGTGAATTTGAGAATGCGACTCAAAACACCGCAGACACAGGAAAGAACCCACCGTTGAAATAAGCCGATACCGGGTCTAGGTTACTAGAGGCAAAGCTGAGGAAGAAATAAGCCGATACTGGGTCTATGTTACCCGGGGCAAGGAAGGTGGAAGTTAGGTTGGGGATATGGAGTGAAGCAGATCTGCTGAGGATTTGAAGTTGTATAGGCAACACGTATTTATTCTTTGATCGACAATTTTGGAAACAAAAATTTTTGCCCCTTCGATCAAGAATAAATACGGCTTGATTACATCATTCTGAGATGTTGATGCTTGGGCGTGTGCGGTCTTGATTTGTCTCTTGAGACCTATTTTCTGCGTTGGGAGTGTTCCTTGCTTGAAGAGACCTAGTGATGGCAGTGGGTACCTGCACTTGGATTGGTTGTGATGTATATGCATATGAATTAAGCGTGTTTACTTTAAACGTATGCATGTATGTACGGATGCATGTATGGTTCTAAATATATGTATGCATGCAACATGTAGCTTGTGCTTTGTTCTTGGTATCCGTACGAGCACGGAGACAGAATTCACGGCTTGTGATTAGCCACAATGGTAACCTAGGTGACCTAGTCTGATTGTTCCGACGTTTTTCTGACCGACTGACTATTACGCTGATCTAAGTTTTAGAGGAGTTGGCCCTCTTGAGTGACCATCCACCTTATCCTCTGCATATTCTGGAGCATTGCCAAGCTCAGTGGATCAGGGTAATAGGTCGAGCCGACAGATGGTCCGTTTGGTTGAGTAAGAAGATGAGAGTGAGACCTTGCATTTCCATGCCGAATAATAGGAGTTCCTGCGGTATTATCATGGGCTTGGATGAAATGTCCTACTAATGGATGTTTATACATAATGGCATGGTGTATGCAAGATGAACATCTGATCGGAAATCCAAACATACACAATATTGCAATGGTGATATCAGAATGAGTATAATAGGGAATATGACAGTGACTTTGACTTTGTATATCACTCCTCTCCTGTCACCAACACGTCCTTTCGGTTTTCCGTGTCGAAAGATTTTTTTTTTACGATTCTGTGATGGGCATTTTATCTGCGTTGATCCCTTTCGCAACGGTTTATCTTAGGACAGGAAAAATATACCTTGATATGTTCATTGCGACTCGCGACGATACTGCTGTCGATGATACCCAGTGGTTCGGTTTTTTACTTGCCCTAGTATTAGAGGTTTGTTTTTCGGGTGTAAAGCGCTTTTACAGACAAGGTTTGCTGCGTGATGTAGCCCCGTAAGTGAACATTGACATGTAATGACACAACAAATGCATATTGAAAACCAAAATTGAATACAAAACATTCATGGCATAATGAATATGGATGCATTAGGAAAATCTAAAATGTGGCTCTGGTTTTAATTGATGCCCCTTCAAATTACCAATGCGCCCTTTCGGTTTTCCGCATTGGAGTTTTTTTTTTTTGAAGGAATGAATGACCGACCACTGAATAGAGTTGCCATTATGGATGGACAACCTGAGATGAATTCAATTAACCACTGGATTCTCCTACGGTCTGATGCCGTATTCATGTTCCCAATTCACCCCAGATTCCAGCATTGTTGAGCTCATTTGAAGTAGACTCATTCAAATCCTCTCTTTGCCAGGAACTCAAAACCTCTCCCATAGTTTTGAGGATTCAAAATGATTCAGATTGAACAGAAATGGCATGGGATTAAAAGGGTATCCCTAATTTAGTACAGGTTGATGATAAATGAAGACTGATTGGAACGGTGTCATAACCACCTGCTTCATCGCCCTTCTGGTGATGAGATGGTGCAGAAAAATGCGATATGAAGCAGCACTGGGGTTCAATTTCTTATTGGAAGCCATTGATGGCAGAAAATAAGGCTTCATAGAATTGGTTCAAGGGAGAAGATGAAAATGTTGCCTTGCCATTTAATGCCATGAGACACTCCAGACTTAATTATGGCCACCGTGTATGAGATAGATAAGGACACCAATCTACTCTGCCACCGCACAAAGTTAACTTTTCAGAACAGGCAAAAACATACTTATCTCCATTGTCTCAACTCACTGACCCCGGCATTTCATGCAATAGATGGGCTACCCTCGGATTCATCAAGCACTCAACAGAGGTTGAATTTATGATTGAAGAGAGCACAACTTTAGGCCAGGAGCAGAAATCTCACTGTAAGGGAGAGATGAAGCCTTCCATCGGTACTGGGGTTTTTTTTTTTGAAGAAGCTAAACCCAAGCCACAGCCACCTGTTGATTTTCCTGCTACATTCGAATCCATGTATGTCATGCGTGTTTGATATGTCTTTTTGGATGAACAATGCATGTGTAATGTCATATGCATATGAATGCCACACAAACAAGACTATATATGCACTAAAACCAATGTCTGCTTCAGAGTTTTACAGCGTGGTGGATAGCGAAGATCATTTGGATTTTTTGGGGCTTAGTGTTTTTCGATGAGTTTGGGTTTTTTACTACAAGGTTATAGTGTGAGATGCTTTCTCGAGTGTGAATTAGGTTCAAAGCTTCATTTTGGGGATCGGCTCTAAAATTTAGCAATGGTCTCTAGTTTGGCATGATTTGGGTGTATTATGGGCTATTCAAGTTGAAACTTTTAGGGCAAGACCAACAGTGTTTTGAATCGTGGTTTGTAGGGATCACTGATCTAAGTTGGCAATTGATTCGGCAGAAATGATGCCATCCCATTATTTGCTTGGCAGACTTTTCTCTCTTTTTTTTTTTTTTTTTTTTTTTAAGAAAGGGATTTAACCGAAGTTAGGTTCACTTTTAAATTCCCTATAAGACTTAGATTGATGTCATGCATCTTAATATTATGCGTGATGGACATGTCGTTTCAGATGATCAAATGCATGCTTAATGCCATGTACATGTAATCACCACATAAGTAAGAAAATAACAAGGTGCATTGCATTTAAAATGAGTTCAATACACTTTACAAACAAAATGAGTTCCCTACGGGAAGGAGCCTCTAAAGGTATTGATCTCACAGCGTCCGACTATTCCTTATCCGGTCACTACCCCGGCTCCAATATCACTGCCCCACTTTCATCAAATCAGGCTTAGGAGTTCTTCATCATATTCCTCTCCCCAGAAGGTTTGAGGAATTTCCTTGCCGGTCTCCCTGCTTGCCCCCAGTCGCTCATTAATAGCGGATGGCACCTTTAACCTTCCCTCATCAACTGACTTCTGGATCTCCTTCCTTAAAACATAGCAGACATTGGTTCGATGACCTGTCACTACATGATAGTTGCAGAAGTTGTTCTTTTGATCCGGTGCCGGCTCCACATACGGCTTGACGCTCTACAGTAGCCCCTCTTTTCTACATTTGGCAAATAATTGGCTTAACAAAATAGGCCACGGGGATATGCCCTTTCCGTCACCCTTGGGGAGTGGACTCCTGGTTGGTCGCGGAACAAGGTCAGTATTGGCTTTGAGGGGGACCTTCGATTCTGCTTCACCAATCAGCCCTCTTATTACTCCCTCAAGCTCAATCACACGTGCCTCCAATTCAGAGCACCTTGTCGTCAGCTTTTCTATCTTGTCAAGATCACCTCCTAGAATTTCCTTCAACATTGCCGCTGCCTCTTCCCTAACCATCTTTCAAAATCATGATGAAGCAACATAATCATCTGTGACATCTGTTATGGTGTTGAAGTTCATTGGGCCAGCCATTCTTGAGACTCCTTCACTTTCTCCCCTGAGAAAAACACTTGTTAGCATTGACTAGGGCATGTGCACGGAGAATGCCAAGTCAAGGGATGATGTAGGCATGAGTATGTGATGTGATGCATGCATGTATAAACAGTGATGTCATGTGATGCCATGTCATGTTATGTAATTCTAAGCTAGTCAAGTGCACACAAAGCCAAGAATGGAAACTTGCAAAATGCAATGAATGTTGTTGATAAAGCTATATGCTGAAGTAGAGCGTGGCGTATAAATATACACCACATGGATAAAATGACATGCAGGGTTTCCACGGATCGAAGCAAGGTGATACTTGCGAAGCGCTTATACATATAGGGCGGATCCTATACAAGGGTTAGATCTACATATAGAGCGGCATGTGTAGAGCGGATCTTACACAGGAAGAAGTTTAATATTTAGAGCGGCTCTAACATGGGAAGAAGGTGTAATATTTAGAGCGGTATGTGTAGAGCGTATCTTACACGGGAAGAGGTTTAGTGTTTAGAGCGGTACGTGTAGAGCGTGTCTTACACGGGAAGAGGTTTAGTGTTTAGAGCGGTACGTGTAGAGCGTGTCTTACACGGGAAGAGGTTTAGTGTTTAGAGCGGTACGTGTAGAGCGTGTCTTACACGAGAAGAGGTTTAGTGTTTAGAGCGGTACGTGTAGAGCATGTTTTACAAGAGAAGAGGTTTAGTGTTTAGAGCGGTATGTGTAGAGCGTGTCTTACACGGGAAGAGGTTTAGTGTTTAGAGCGGTACGTGTAGAGCGTGTCTTACGCGGGAAAAGGTTTAGTGTTTAGAGCAGTACATGTAGAGCGTGTCTTACGCGGGAAGAGGTTTAGTGTTTAGAGCGGTACGTGTAGAGCGTGTCTTACACGGGAAGAGGTTTAGTGTTTAGAGCGGTACGTGTAGAGCGTGTTTTTCACGAGAAGAGGTTTAGTGTTTAGAGCGGTACGTGTAGAGCGTGTTTTACACGAGAAGAGGTTTAGTGTTTAGAGCGGTACATGTAGAGCGTGTCTTACACGGGAAGAGGTTTAATGTTTATGTGCATGGGACACAAGGATAAGGTTTCTAATGATTACGGAAGACCTAAGGGGTTTGATGAAGTTTCTAGCATTTTTGGAACACCTAAATGACCCAGTGCATGTGGTAAAGTCCTTGGTGCTTATGGAATGCTTGAACGTTTGACGGGTGAGTGAGATGTACATCATGAGATAATGAGGATGATTCCCTTGTTTTTATTCTTTTAACTTTGGACATTCCAAGAACACCCAATGCTATGCGAAAAATGTCACGTACGGACCACCACATGGGTAAAAGTTCGGTGCCTTTGGGGCACCTAACGAGTTTCATGAAATGGTCACATGTGTACCGACATACAGACGGAGTTCGACGCTTTTAAGGTCTATGAGATGATATGAAATGGTCACATGAGACTGCCCTTTGGACAGAGTTCTGATGCTTTTGAGCATATGATATGAAATGATGTTATGAGAGAGTCACGCGTGGCAAGGACGTGGACAAAGGTTCGGTGTTTAGGGAACACCTTTCATGATTTGGGATGTTATGAAATGCCCCTTACATGCGTACTAATCCGGCACTCGGGGAGCGCCTTGAATAATGTAGTAATGTCATGAAGTAACCCGATGTGGATCACAGTGTTATATGATATTTATGATGAATGGGTATGATGTCATGAAATGCATCGTGTGGATCGTTACATGAAAATAGACCTAGGACCATTGTGGTCTCTATTGAATGAAATGATTTGGTGGCATGGCTGAATGCAATCCGGTGCATTGGCAGAACACGAGTATTTTGGGATACCCGATATGTCATGAAATGAGATGAATGTGGTGGGCGTCCTTGGAATGCCCCTAATTTAATTTAAGTGATATATCATGAATGCTTATGACACACAAAATGCAAATGGTTGCACAAAAACGTGGTTAAGGGTGTATGACGTACATAATGATGTTATGTATGCTATGTGAAAAAATGCTAATCACACAAATATAATGTTATGGCTGAAAAAGAACCGGTTAGTACGAATGGCAAACGGATGATCTAATGTTTTTACACACAAAAATAAAATGCAAATGGCTACATAAAAATATGGGTTAATATCACAGAAAAATGTTTTATGTATGGAAAATGTTGATTGTGTATGGAAGATGGTGATTATTGTGTCGGACGACTGTTCTTGATTTCTAGAAACAGAAACGTGAAAAGTTGAACAAAAAAGGCGCAAAATCACACCAATCACCTAGAAAGCTTGAAAAACAGAAGGGATAAAGAGTGGTAACCTTTTTGGAGCACGTCCACCGTAGGACTGACCCCTGGCGTCGCTCCAATCCACACAAATTTGCAATTTTCCTCTTTGAGTTAAGGTTAGGAACTTTGGGTCCAATAATCTTCAAATGTCACGGTTTCTGATGGTTTTAGTCTGAGATTTTGATTTGTTTGTGAAGTCAAATTATTAACCTATTGATTTCTAACAAATTCTTACACTTAAACTTGGAGAATTAAAGAAAATAGAAGAGGAAAAGAAAACTTTTAAGTTGGGTTTTTCCCTTTCTTTTCTTTGTCTCTTTTCTTCTTTCTCTCTCTAATTTTTCACCAGAAATCCCAAAGCTAATCCTTTTTTCTCACTTTTTTCCCTTTTATGTCTGATTTTCTTCTGATTTCTGCTTCCCTTCAGAGCATTAATTGCTCCCCTCTTTTCCTCCCTTTTTTTATGCTTTCAAGGTATGGGCTGGCTCACCTGCCACGATCCTACAGTCGTACGACTGTAGTTTGATTACGGCTGCACGACTATAGGTAAAGTCGTACGACCGTTCTTTTTTTTTTTTTTTTGAGGGAGTAAAATTCCGGCGCTTACAGCAAGTCCATAGAATAGACTATGATGAAACTTTTTCTCCAGTCGCTATGGTCAAATCCATCAGGATCTTGTTGGCCATAGGTGCATGGTACGACTATGAGGTCTGGCAAATGGATGTCAAAACTGCTTTCCTTAACGGAAAGCTGCTCGAGGATGTGTGACATAACCTGAGGGTTTTGTCGATCCAGAGTATCTTGGGAGGGTATGCAAACTTCAAAGGTCCATTGATGGATTGAAGCAAGCATCTCGAAGTTGGAATCTTAGATTCAATGAAGCTATAAAGGAATATGGCTTCATACAGAATCAAGATGAGCCTTGTGTCTATAAGAGGATTAGTGGGAGCATTGTCACATTCCTGGTATTATATGTGGATGACATCCTGCTTATTGGAAGCGACATACCAACACTGCAAGGGGTAAAGCAGTGGTTGTGTAAGTGCTTCGTAATGAAGGACTTAGGTGAAGCTGAGATGATCATAGGGATCAGGATCTACAAGGATAGGTTCAATTGGCTTCTGGGCCTAAGTCAGGCCATGTACACAGACAAAGTTCTAAAGAGATTCAACATGGATCTGGCCAAGAAAGGTTTCTTACCGATGGGTCATGGGCTGAAACTCAGCAATAAAAATTGTCCTAAGACAAGGGAGGACAGGGAGAACATGAAATTGGTCCCATATGCCTCAGCTATAGGATCAATTATGTACTCCATGCTATGTACGAGACCTGATGTTGCCTTTGCACTGAGTATGACAAGCCGGTACCAGTAGGATCCTAGGGAGGATCATTAGAAGGCCGTCAAAGCAATCCTCGAGTACCTTAACAGGACTAAGGATAGCTTCTTAGTGTATGGAGGTCAAGAAGCGCTGTCAGTTACTGGGTATACTGATGCAAGCTTCCAGACTGACCAGGATGAGTACTAGTCACAGTCTGGTTATGTGTTTTTGCTAAATGGTGGTGCTGTAAACTGGAGGAGCTTAAAGTAATCAACCATCGCGAACTCTACAACAGAAGCTGAGTACATCGCAGGTGTGATGCAGCTAAAGAAGCTATATGGATAATGAAGTTTATCACTGAGTTGGGAGTAGTACCCACTATCCAAGACCTAGTTGATATCTTCTGTGACAACAATGGGACTGTTGCACAAGCCAAGGAGCCTCGGTCACACAAGAACATAAAGCACGTGCTCAAGAAGTTTCACCTCATACGAGAAATTACCGAAAGGGGTGACATTTCACTAGATAGAGTGGACACCGAGGATAATGTCACAGATCCATTAACCAAGGCACTGGCTCAGCCCAAACATGAGGGTCATACTAGATCTATAGGGATTAGGCCCATGCCTAGTTGGAACTAGTGCAAGTGGGAGATTGTTGGATATGCCCTAGTCCCGAGGCATTGGACCTCATATTTGTATTGTACATTTATTGGATTCTTGTATTATACATATATTGTGTCATTAATAAAGGCATTAATTCATTTATTATATATCTTGTGCTGTATTTTAGATGAAGTATCCAATGGACATATCCATGTCCATGTTAACAAGTGTCATGCACTTGGAAGTATGACCATGGATAGGGGAAACGATATGACCATAAAGAGATCCGTAGTCTGTCCAGTCATGGGAATGAATGGAACTAGAAACTATCATTAACCTGGTTGTATGGTGGCGTCTTACTGGCCATTGGACATGGGATGTCAACCAAGTTAATGGGTACATGCAAAAAGGGCATGGTACTGGATAGATCCACTTAACGAGAAATTCACATGGTAAAGTATTACAAGTGATTCTCGTGTAGTACTTGTATGGATCCTTTGACCTGACCATATGATGGTGCTGGATGCAAAGTTGCATACTTTGGTGTACACCTAAACGGCCTGTAAAAGGGTGCCAAGTATGGGTACGTTCAGGTATGTCTTTGAGCATCGCAGTACTATGGATATGCAGAAGGGATATGTCACTCAGTAGTCCACTGAGAAGATATCACCGGCCTCTTGATGAATGTGACTGATAAGAGTGTGGCCACACACAAACAAGTTGGAACTTATTTGTGAGCATCAGTGCATTTGGGATCAAGTAAATGTCCAGACACAAAAGAGGGTGATCAATCCATGCCTCTGTGTTGGACACCGATATCGATGACATGGGATATACAAGTTTAAACTACAGGGTTATGATTTCAGTTGGACGGCCATCTCCATCTTAATTGGAGGCTACAGTGGCTTGCTAGAGCCCGCCTATAGTTTGTGGGCCATAGGCCCACTGCCAACATAAAGATGGGCCCACAAGATCGTACACATTGAACGTCGGAACACAGACTAAAGGGATCACCCGTATTCTTGGAGTATACACACCAGAGAGAGAGGATTATATTAATTATATTGTAAGGATCAATTGGATTGATCAAAATAATAAAATTAATATTTGCATTGGCCTTCTGTGAGCGGACGATGTTTTCGACGGAACGCTAGACTCCCTTTCGGAAGGGGCGCCACGATTTCGGGCGGGCCCCTCCCTCGCGTGGGGTTTTTATAATGGAAAAACTGGTTTTGAAAAATAAATGGAATTAATGCATAAAAGAACCGAGACCTAAGTCTCGATGAATATTATAGAGTCGCCACCTGGCTTAGCTCAACCGGGAAATTTATAATGCAGCTAAACCGACGAACAGCCGCTACACTATCCAGAGATTCGGGTCCGGACAAGTCCCTTATTTCGTGTCTAATCAAAAGAAAATTGGTCAATGTTCATCGACGGTATTCCAAATTCTAAAGTCAGTTTTATTGAAATAAATAGACATACAGTGCACATACAGGTTAAGTAAAATAGCAAATGATTAATTTATTACAACCCGATCGAATAAAAGATAAAAACTCTCAGCTTCACTTTACAAGCGCCTAGAATACACGATTTATCTAGAAAAATACAATCGCCTAGGATACACGTATTAATCTATCAAATACATCAAAAATAACAATAAAAAGCTGCAAAACAAAGGTTAGCACAATATATAACACGCCATAAATAGGACTCAAACAGGACAAAATTGGGAAATTAGAATTGGGGGGCATGCATTTAGAGGATAACCGGGTTGGCTCGGCTAGCCGGCCTGGTTAGACCTGGAAAACATTTTGAAACGTTCCTGTATTTTTTGTTTTGTGAGAAATACGTTTTGAAAACGATTTTTCCGGTTTACATGCATTTTTTAAATGTGAGGTGGGTCGGTTTTCGGGAGAACTGGGTCTCCGTCGTGGCATTGTTCTAAAAGCAATTTTACTGGAAATTGAATCTAGGGTCATGAATGCACACAACAAAATTCATTTTGATGATTTTGGGATTTTCTGAATTTTTAAGGATTTTTGGGGATTAAAACAGAAATTCTGATTCTGGAAATACGTGACAGTCGTGCGGCTGTAACTACAGTCGTACGACTATAAATTACAGTCGTGCGACTGTAAGCAACCCAAAGTCAGGGTTTCGTTAAAACTTTATTTGAAGAAAACTGGAAAGCAAACGCTTGGAAATTAAGAACACTCGTACGACTGTTCATCAAACTCAAGAAGAGTCGCACGACTGTTATTGATTTCCAGAAACAAAAACGCAGAAAAAATAACAAAAATGGCACAAAACCACACCAATCACCCAGAAAGCGTGTAAAAGAGAAGGGAAAAGGATTGTTTACCTCTTAGGTTCATCTCCACCGTAGGATTGACCCCTGGTGTCGCTCCAATCCACTAAAATCCGCACTTTTCTCCTTGAGTCAGGGTTAGGAACTTTGGGTCCAGAGATCTCCAAATGCAAGGGTTTCTAATGATGAGATCTTCCCTTTCACCACTTTGTTTCTCTTCTTCTTTCTCTTCTTTCTCCTTTTCTCTCTTTTTTTCTGTTTTCTTCTCTCCCATTTTTTTTTCTGTCCGCCTCCTCCTTTTCTTTCCCTTTTTTAGCTTTTAAGGTATGGGTTGGCTCACCTGCCACGATGTATAGTCGTACGACTGTAGTTAGATTATAGTTGCATGACTGTAGTTAAAGTCGTACGACTGTACTCTTTTTTTTTAGTAAAATTTCGATGCTTACAGCTGCCCCTCGCGTGATCAAATTCAACACCTGATCTTGGTCTGAAATAGTTAAGGTGATGAATTTGGGAGTGCAAATCAAAGCGCGGCAGACACAGGAAATAAAACATGCAACTAAGTTGCTAAAGCTTCACTGCTGTGGCGACGTGTTGAGTTGATTGGATGGAATAAGCCGATATCGGGTCTATGTTACCCGAGGTAGAGTTGATGATGAAATAAACCGATACCGGGTCTAGGTTACCTGAGGCAATGCTGGAGATTTTAATTGGCTTCCATGATCTAGGATCTTACTTGAATAGATCTTCAAGAATCCGAAATCTGACTTGGGCAATTTTCAAGGATTAAGAATCAGGCTTGAAGAGGTTTCAAGGATTTAAAATCATGCTTGAGGAGGTTTGCAAGGATCGGGAATCATGCTTGAAGAAGTTCAAGGATTCGAAATCTAGCTTGGGGAGGAGTTTATCAAGGATTGGGAGTCATGCTTGAAGAAGTTCAAGGATTCGAAATCAAGCTTGGATGAAATAATGGGTTTGATGTAGAACTAAGCCGATATCGGGTCTAGGTTACCCGAGGCAAATCTGCAGAAATTTTGAGGATTTGAAATCTTGCTGGAATTGGATGGACTCGAAATAATGAAATAAGAGGTTCAAGGATTTGAAACCATGCTTGAAAGTAATGGAGTTCAAGGGTTCAAAATCTGGCTTGAATTAAGAAAGGGGTTCAAGGATTTGCAACCATGCTTCAACGTAATGGAGTTCAAGGGTTTGAAATCTGGCTTGAACAAAGAAAAGGGTTCAAGGATTTGCAACCATGCTTGAACGTAATGGAGTTCAAGGGTTTGAAATCTGGCTTGAATAAAGAAAAGAGGTTCAAGGATTTGTAACCATGCTTGAACGTAATGGAGTTCAAGGGTTTGAAATCTGGCTTGAATAAAGAAAATGGGTTCAAGGATTTACAACCATGCTTGAACGTAATGGAGTTCAAGGGCTCAAAATCTGGCTTGAATAAAGAAAAGGGGTTCAAGGATTTGCAACCATGCTTGAATGTAATGGAGTTCAAGGGTTCGAAATCTGGCTTGAATGAAGAAAAGGGGTTCAAGGATTTGCAACCATGCTTGAACATAATGGAGTTCAAGGGCTCAAAATCTGGCTTGAATGAAGAAAGGGTTCAAGGATTTGTAACCATGCTTGAACATAATGGAGTTCAAGGGTTTGAAATCTGGCTTGAACAAAGAAAAGGGTTCAAGGATTTGTAACCATGGTTGAATGTAGTGGAGTTCAAGGGTTTGAAATCTGGCTTGAATGAAGAAAAGGAGGTAGCTTTAGGAATGATAGTTTTTATGTTGGCTCGAGGATGAGTATTTATCTCTTGATCGATAACTTTGGAAACAAAAATTTTTGCCCCTTCGATCAAGGATAAATACGGCTTGATTGTTCTACCCCTTGGAGATTTGATATGTTGAGATTTGAGTTTGCACGGATCCTTCTCATATTTTAAGGCCCAATAGATGCCCCGGCTTTGTGTCATCTCTGCTTTGAGAGCATTCCTGGTTCGGAATAGTCCGATGATAATGGTGGATACCTGTGCTTGGGTTAGTTGTGATATGTACATGCATGTATGCATGTATATTTTGAATGCATGTATATGTTTCAATGTGTGCATGTGCAAATGAACTTTAGAAAATGCATTTCGCACCATTTGCTCAATCTTGACATTCCAGGTTCTCACTGGGGAAGATATGTTGTGCGATTGATCGTCCATGGTTGGAGAAGAAAAATTTTGGGTGCAATGTAATTCTTACGATCCTGCCAGGGATATATGATGGCTAATGAGGAAGTACGATGACTGTTGGAGAGAAAGTAATGCTGTTCTTGGTCACGATGTCATTGAGAAACAATGCAGAGGATCTTGTTGGGGATTAATGAAATGTTCCTGCTAGGGGGATGACAGAGAGGTTTTGCCTTCTCTGCCCCTAGGCTTCATGAATTTGAAAATGCTCTAAATTTTGCCTGAGCCGTCCAAAATGGGTTTTCTACTCAGTGAGCTGCTTTAACTTTTGCCTAAGGTGCCTTTTCGGTTTTCACCTTAGCGAGCTTTTCATATGCCCTAACTTTTGCCTAAACTGCCTAGTATGGGTTTTCAGCTTAGCGGGCTACTCTAATTTTTGCCTGAGGTGCCTTTTCGGTTTTCAGCTCAGCGAGCTCTTCCCTTTTTTTTTAAATGCGTGGAATTAGAAGAAGACTTCCAATTCGATACACCCTCTGACGATGAGATGTTTGTGGGAAGTCTTGTAAGACTTGGTTGATCCATTGTTGTTGCTGAAGCTCACAGGCACATAGCCATGTATGATGCATGATGTGAATTCAATTTCAAGCAAACTTGGGATATTTAAATAAATAGAGCAAGGCACTCATTCATTCATTCATTGATAATGTTTTAGCATAATGCAGATTATATATGAAATGAAATTAAGGACAAGATGAGTATGGTATCCGTCTTGACCGAACCCACAACTGCCACCAACTGGTCCCTGCGGATTTTCCTGCTGGTGGTGCTTACCTCACTGTCCTAACTTTTGCATGGATTGCTTTCGTGATTTTCAATCCATCGGACTTTTTTATTTATTTATGGAGACCTGAGCCTGTCCTGATTGAAGGGGTTGACGACTTGGTCTCTGTCTTTCTCTGTAGGATTGCTTCGATCCTGCAGGTTGATGGCTGTGCTTTTTGATGTGCTTGTTAGCTGCTTGAACCATCCTGCTGGCTTATGAGTGGTATGGAGGCGATGCATAGTGCCTCTCTCCTTTATTCTGGAATGATTGTACTATTGCCCCAGAGCTTGCGTTCTATTATCGGGGATGCTATGGTGCGAAACATCATATGATACAGATGTGCATTCTTATTTTGGAACTTGAAACCATGCTTTTTTTTTACGTCTATGGAACTTCCACTTAGCTGGACTTGTCCTTCGGATTCTTTGTAATTCTGCATCTTACGATCCTTTATCGATCTCTAGATGTGCCGTCATAGGACTAGGCGAAGGTCTTCCATGCTTTTAGGTATTTGCAATTCTTTCTTTTCTTTCTCTTATCAGTCGTGGAGTCTTTCAAGATGGATATCATTTTGGAATGTTTGTCTGTCCTTAGGTTCATTTCACGTGATAATGTGTCATGTATGCTAAAGATATTAAATGAATGTTTGCATGCATGCACAGTGTTCTGTCCATGAAAATATCACACAAATAATTGAAATCAAATTACATTATATTAAACGCCTTGTGGGCTGCATTGTTCACAAAACAAGATAAAGAACAAAACAGATACATCAAAACAATTAACATCCTCCATATGCAGAGGGTCTTCTTTTGCTGCTGCATCATCCCACTTCGATTGGACTAGTCAAAGGTGGGCAAGGGATTGCTTTGGACATTGGGCTTCAAGGGTGGCTCCACAATTTTCCCGTTAGCGATCAGTTGTCGAATAGCCCTAAGTAGTTGCTTGCAGTCATTCGTGTGGTGCCCCACTGTCACATGATAGGAACATAATTTACCTTTGTTTGTCACAACCAGCTTCTCAAACGGCTTCAGAGAACTCAAGAGGCCACCATTCCTGTATTTCGTGAAATGGTCGCATGTGTACTGACACACGGATGGAGTTCGATGCTTTAAAGGTCTATAAGATGATATGAAATGGTCGCATGGGACCGGGCCATGGATAGAGTTCTGATGCTTTTGAGCATATGAAATGAAATGATGTTGTGAGAGAGCCACGTGTAACGGGGACATGGACAAAAGCTTGGCATTCGGGGAACACCTTGCATGATTTGGGATGTTATGAAATGCCCCTACATGTGTACTAACCCGGCACCCGGGGAGCGCCTTGAATAATGTAGTAATGTCATGAAGTAACCCGATGTGGATCACGATGTCATATGATGTTTATGATAAATGAGCATGGTGTCATGAAATGCATCGTGTGGATTGTCACACGGTAATATACCTAAGACCATTATGGTCTCTATTAAATGAAATGTTTTGGTGGAATGGCCGAATGCAATCTGGTGCATTGGCAAAACACGGGTATTTTAGGATACCCGATATATGATGGAATGATATGATCGTGGTGGGCATCCTTGGAATGCCCTTAATTTAATTTAGGTGATATGTCGTGAATGCTTATGACACACAAAATGCAAATAGCTGCACAAAAACTTGGTTAGGATGCATAACATACATAATGATGTTATGTATGCTATGTGAAAAAAATGCTAATCACACAAATTTAATGTCATGGTTGAAAAAGAAACGGTTAGTATGAATGGAAAACGGATGATTTAATGATTTCACACGAAAATAAAATGCGAGTGGCTACATAAAAATGTGGGTTAGTATCACACAAAATGTTTTATGAATGGAAAATGTTGATTGTGTATGGAAGATAATGATTATGGTATGTCGTGAAATGTCGAGAAGCGTGTAACACGTAGCACAAGAAGCGAATTCTTCCAACCTTATTTCTCCAAGCGTGGTCGGTCTAAAAAATTCTAACTGAGTCCTAGGCGGGGTTCTCTTCAATCATCAACCGGGGATGATGAAGGTGCAATATTAATTTATTCACACAATTATTTTGGTATCTTAAGGGAATCCAACTAGGGCTGCCTATATGAGTTCAGTCCAAGTCGGGTTAAAAATCAAGGTTCCCATAGCAAAATATACTCCTTACTTCTCCCCACTCAAGGGTCTGAACGAAGGGGTTCGTACGAGGCTATGGATGGTGTTTCGTATCCGTGGCTCTAAGACCATGAGGACCAAAGGCGACACTTCAACAATCCATCGGGCTAAAATAGGATATTTAACCTAATGCAAGCATGTCTAACTAAAATGCAAAATGAAATACCAATCTGGAATCATCCACCTTATTTTAATTAGACACTTTTCAGGGCTTGTCAAATTCTTTTAAGTTTTTAATAAAACTTTTTAAGAATTCCCCAGCGGAGTCGCCACTGTGAACGAACGACGTTTTCGACGGAACGCGAGACTCCCTTTCGGAAGGGGTGCCACGATTTCCTATGGGCCCCTCCTTCGCGTGGCGTTTTTATAATGGGAAAATTGGTTTTGAAAAATAAATGGAATTAATGCATAAAAGAACCAAGACCTAAGTCTCGATGAATATTGTAGAGTCGCCATCCGGCTCAGATCAACCGGGAAATTTATAATGCAGCTGAACTGGACAAACGGCCGCTACACTATCCAGAGATTCGGGTCCGGACAAGTCCCTTATTTTGTGTCTAATCAAAATAAAATTGGTCAATGTTCATAGACGGTATTCCAAATTCTAAAGTCAGTTTTATTGAAATAAATAGACATACAGGGCGCATACAGGTTAAGTAAAATAGCAAATGATTAATTTATTACAACCCGATCGAATAAAAGATAAAAACTCTCAGCCTCACTTTACAAGCGCCTAGAATACACGATTTATCTAGAAAAATACAATCACCTAGGATACACGTATTAATCTATCAAATACATCAAAAATAAAAATAAAAAACTGCAAAACAAAGGTTAGCACAATATATAACACGCCATAAGTAGGACTCAAACAGGACAGAATTGGGAAATTAGAATTGGGGGCATGCATTTAGGGGATAACTGGGTTGGCTCGGCTAGCCGGTCTGGTTAGACCTGGAAAACATTTTGAAACGTCCCTGTATTTTTGGTTTTGTGAGAAATTCGTTTTGAAAACGATTTTTCCGGTTTACATGCATTTTTTACATGTGAGGTGGGTCGGTTTTCGGGAGAACTGGGTCTCCGTCATGGCATTGTTCTAAAAGCAATTTTACTGGAAATTGAATCTAGGGTTGTGAATGCACACAACAAAATTCATTTTGATGATTTTGGGATTTTCTGAATTTTTAGGGATTTTTGGAAATTTTTGGGGATTAAAACAGAAATTCTGATTCTGGAAATACGTTACAGTCGTACGGCTGTAACTACAGTCGTACGACTGTAAATTACAGTCGTGCGACTATAAGCAACCCAAAGTCAGGATTTCGCTAAAACTTTATTTGAAGAAAACTGGAAAGCAAACGCCTGGAAATCAAGAACACTCGTACGACTGTAACTATAGTCGTATGACTGTTCATCAAACTCAAGAACAGTCACACGACTGTTCTTGATTTCCAGAAATAGAAACGCAGAAAAAATAACAAAAATGGCACAAAACCACACCAATCACCCAGAAAGAGAAGGGAAAAGAAGTGTTTACCTCTTAGCCGCGCGTCCACGGTAGGATTGACCCTTGGCGTCGCTCCAATCCACTAAAATCTGCACTTTTCTCCTTGAGTTAGGGTTAGGAACTTTGGGTCCAGAGATCTCCAAATGCAAGGGTTTCTGATGATGAGTTCTTCCCTTTCTCCTCTTTGTTTCTCTTCTTCTTTCTCTTCTTTCTCCTTTTCTCTCTTTCTCTCTTTTTTTCTGTTTTCTTCTCTCCTTTTTTTTCTGTCCACCTCCTCCTTTTCTTTCCCTTTTTTTTCAGCTTTTAAGGTATGGGTTGGCTCACCTGCCACAATCTACATTCATACGACTGTAGTTAAAGTCGTACGACTGTACTCTCTTTTTTTGTGTAAAATTCCGGTGCTTACACACCAAAACATTTTTCCATTTTTATTACTTAAAGACCTCGAAACCTAAATTTCAAGATCAGTGACAGAGTCATCACCCGGATCAGCTCATCCGAGAAATTTTGGTACAGCTCCCTACCGAGTGTAGACTGCCGTACCTAATCCAAAGATTTAGGGTTCGGGCAACTTACCTATTTAACCACGAGCTTGTATTCTTTTATAATTTATATTATCGTATTTATTCAATTTATTATCTTTCTCTACCTAATTTCGTTTATTTATCAGCCGATGGTCAAGCAGATGACAGAAATAAATTGCAGAAAAATAAACCATGCATCCAAATTATACAAAAGAATAATAGAAGCCGCTTATACAACTAAATTGAATAAAAATAAAAACTCTCGTCCTCACATTACAAGTGCCTAGAATACACAGATATCTAAAAATTTACAAACGCCTAAAATACATGAATTAATCTATTAATTACATCAAAAACAATAAAAAGTAAAATAAATACTGTAAAACAGACGGTTAGCAAAATTTTTATTACACGCACAAGTAGGACTCACAGCAGGATAGAATTGGGAGTTTTAGGAACGGGGGCATGCATTTAGGGGATAGCCAGGTCGATTCAGCCAGTTGGCCCGGCTAGACCTGGAAAACGGTTTTGAAAAGCCCTGTAGATTTTTTTGCTGGAAAATAATTTTTAAAAAACCATTTGGCTCAATTTCATGCGAATTTCTGTATTTCAGCAGGTCTGTTATCCTGGAACTCAGGGTTCCATTCGTGCGGGTTTTCCTAATTTCAACAACCATCTAGGGTCTAAAGAGCGCTAAACACACAAAAAACGATTTGATTCTAAAAAGAGCATCACGCGATGATGTCCGTACGGGTCGTTCCGTGATTCTGTCTCCTTCTAGAGACTACATCCGTATGACTCTAGTTAGAGCCGTGCGGCTCTAATTACAGTCATGCGATTGTAGCATCTAGAACCCGAAAAATGGTTTTCTTGTTTTTTGAAAATCACTATTTTGCTCGTTTCCGACGTTTCCCGGGGATTTTTATAGGGTTCGGAGGTCCGCTAATGCTGGACTACGGATCCGGTTCGGATCAAACTACCCCAAAATCCAGAAAATAAAATTTAGGGAAAAACCGAAAACCTAACACCCGCACATATAGAAATCCGAAAACCACAATTTAATAATGTACGAATGTATTTGGACCGAAAAATATCTCAATAGAATGAATAAAATGGAAAACGGACTATTTTCGACCGATCAAGCATTTTCGGGTTTTTGCTCGGGAGGAACATAGCCGTGCGGCTCTGAGGTTACAGCCGTGCGGCTCTGTTCCAAGGGAACATAGCCGTGCGGATGTGTTCTTAGAAAACATAGCCGTACGGCTCTGTTCGGGGAGCCGGTTTTCCGAAAATTGATAAAATAGAGAAAAAAATGCACAGAAAATGCAATGAACACAAGTTTAAGGCCTCTCAGAGTTTACCTTGTTGTTGTTCCAGTGTGTTGGATATTCAAAAACAGATTAAAAGCGAGAATGTGCTTCGAATCCTTGAAGGTTTAGAAATCCCAAAAACGAATCCCGAACCAATCTGAAACGAATCCAAGAATGTATCCGGATGAATGAGAAATGGTCTAGACTTGTTAGTGGATAGTTTTGAATGTGTGTTTGGGCTTGGTTTAGTGGTTTCACTCTTTCCCTCTTCTTCTTCCACACTCTTTCAAAGTTTTTCTCTGTAACTAAGTTTCTTGGCCGAAAAAATATTTTTCCATCATTTGATTTTTTTTTATTTTGAGCTTTTATATTTTCTTTTTCCTTTTCATCATTACAGAAATTCATTGTGCCTCATGATCAATTGGGATTTTGGCTGAAATCCGCCCCTATTTCAGCAAGTTACTCTGCTTTGTAGAGCAACTTGCCAAACCCACCAGAGCCGCACGGCTCTAAGTGCTATAGCTATGCGGCTCTAGCAATTAGGGTCGGGCGGCTCTAACCTAGAGTTGTGCGGCTGTAGTTTTGAAATTACAGTCGTGTGGTTCTAGACAGAGCCGGGGAAGACAATCCTAACTCCTACACTCGCCTCTAAACCCTAAACTCACTCGAGGGACCTTTCTTGGGGTTTTCGGATCGCAGGATGTTCAGTTTTCGGAGCATTTGAGGTATTCTAGGCGACCTTCTGCTCTTTTCCAAGTCTGACTGCTTAACATGTTAGTGTGCCCTAGTTCTTAGGGCATTGGATTCTTGTCTTTTGTATTATACATTAAGAGTCATGTATGAATACATTATTTGTATCACATTAATAAAGGCAATTAATCTATTTCATTTATATCTTGTGCTATAATATGAGTAGAGTATTCATTGATTGATAATCATAAAACATATCCCAGGTCTGTTCTAATTGTGGGAACGAATAGAACCATAGACTTGTATATTCGATGACTGTATGGCAGTTCTTAACTAGCCATAGTACTTGTATAGTCAGTCATGAATATAGGTACATGTCATTGACATGGGACTGGATCGATCCGCACAAGAAAGCCACATGGTTGTCGCGTCAGAGGTCTTTCTTGAGTAGGTCTCTTTTGTCCTTAGATTAGATTTCATTATAATATCAATATGGAATCCGGTTCACTTTGACATACGCCTAACATGTCTATAAAAGGATGCTAAATATGGGTACGAATTGGGTGGACCGGTGAACATGTTGATATTGATGATGAAGTGATGGAATTGCCACTTGGGTAACATCAAGATGATATCACTGGCCACTTGATGAGTGGGATTGATAAGTGTATGGCCATACCCAAATAAGTTGATTGCTTATTTGATTAATCAGTCAACTCAAGATTAAGAAATATAATAAACAACAGAAGAGGATGACGGGTACCATGCCTCTTGTTTATTCATATCGATATCGTTAGGCAAAGGATACTATGAGATTACTACAGGATGAGTGTATTCTAAAGACTACTGCATCTCTGTCTTAACTGGGGGCTGTAACGGTTTACTAGAACCCACTTACAGTCTGTGGGCCTTGGGCCTACTTCCAACATAAAGACAGAACCATAGGATCATGCACATAGATCAACTGAGTTGGAACTTATAGAAATTGTATATGTAATGTACATTGGAAGGAATGTGTTAATTAATTAGTTGACATTTGGTGTCAAGGTAATTAATTAACATTGGGTCGAATTTAATTTAATTAATAAGTTTATATAATGTAATTAATTAATTTATCAATTAATTGAATTACATAAAGTAAACAATTTATTAAATAATTTTCCTAAGTAGGAAAATTAAATACATGTATTGTATTTACTTAAGTGTGATTTAATTTTATTTATGGGTAATTAAATTTAGCCAAATGGAATTAAATTACATAGTATATACTTTTTAATTAAAGTTTATTTATGTAATTATAATCCTAGTGGGCTTGGGTTTAATTAACCTAAATAAAACCCAATTAGACAAGGTGTCTATATAAGGGCACACTTAAGGAATATAACCCTAATTCAACCCTAATTAATTGCTGAAAATTTCAGCCACCAAGAGCAGCCCTAAAATAGCCGAAAATCCCAGCATTAAACCTCCATTCCTTTGCGTCTTTGGCTACCATCGGTTCCCGCTCAATAGTTGGTCATGCACCAGACTTTGGAGAACGCAGTTTCAAGAAACGATTCTGCAACAGTCTCTAGAGGAGATGAATCCGGTGAGTTAATCTCTCTTGATTCTAATTGTTTTTATTCTAATCAATGGTAATTGGATACGATAGGTGGATTCTAGGATATTTTAAACGGTGTATTTTCCGCTACGCCACGTTATTTTTCCAATGACGAATCCCAGAAATCAGCTTTGGAGTGTTTGATTTGCCGCCAGAGGGCGTGAATCACAATCAGGCTTTGTACTTAAAGGTGGAGATCATGGACAGTGATCAGAGCATATGACGACAGTAAGAGGTCGGTGATCGGCACATTTGAAGCTGAGGTCAGTGTTGGGGAGATTAAGTCCAAAGTGTTGTTCATGGTTATTGACATCCCTGTCACATTTTCTCTGCTTCTCGGAAGGCCTTGGTTCCATGCCTTAGGTGGTGTGCCTTCGAATCTGCACCAGAAAGTAAAGTTTCTTATAGGTGGGAAAGTGGTGACTGTAGAAGCTGACGAGCCATCTGTGGTAGCTGCTTTGAATGCTGTAGAGCAGCCAATGACTGGGTTTCTGGTAGCAGTGGTTTCAGGCAAGAGCAAGGATGAACTGAGGTTCCCAGAATGGATCCACAAGTACTTTGCTAAGCAGAAGTTCGAACCTGGTAAGGGATTAGGGGCAAGGCAACATGGCATTCCTAGTTAAATATTGAAGCTAGCAAATACTGTTAGCAGGGCTTGGTTACCGTGAACAAGGGAATAAGCCAAGCAAGAAGTATGTGAATCTGGTTGACACTTTTGTCCGTGCAACTGAAGAAGTGTACAATGGAACTCCTGAGCTAGTGACAGTTGAGATAAGATTGTTGGAAATGCCCTAGTCCCGAGGCATTGGTCCTTGTATTTGTATTATACATTTATTGGATTTATGTATTATACTGATTTGTGTTATTAATAAAGGCATCAATTCATTTATTATATTTATCTTGTGCAATGTATTAAATGAAGTATCCAATGGACATATCTATATCCATGATGACAAGTGTCATGCACTTGGCAGTAAGACCATGGATAGGGTAAACGATATGACCATAAATAGATCCGTAGTCTGTTCTAGTCATGGGAATGAATGGAACCAGAGACTATCATTAACCTGGTTGTATGGTGGTGTCTTACCGGTCATTGGACATGGAATGTCAACCAAGTTAATGGGTACATGCATAGGGGGCATGGTACTGGATAGATCCACTAAACGAGAAATCCACATGGTATAGTATCACAAGTGATTCTCGTGTAGTACTTGTATGGATCCTTTGACCTGACCATATGATGGTGTTGCATGTCAGGTCGCATACTTAGGGGTACGCCTAAAGGGCCTGTAATAGGGTGCCAAGTATGGGTGCTTTCGGGTATGTCACTTCGCATGACAATGCTATGGATATGCAGAAGGGATTTGTCACTCAGTAGTCCGCTGAGAAGATATCACCGGCCTCTTGATGAATGTGACTGATAAGAGTGTGGCCACACCCAAACAAGTTGGAACTTGTTTGTGAGCTTCAGTACATTTGGGATCAAGTTAATGTCCGAACACAAAAGAGGGTGATCAATCCATGCCTCTGTGTTGGACACCGATATCGATGACATGGGATATACAAGTTTAAACTACTGGGTTATGATAACAGTTAGACAGCCATCTCCATCTTAATTGGGGGCTGCAGTGGCTTACTAGAGCCCAACTGTAGTCTGTGGGCCAAAGGCCCGCTGCCAACATAAAGATGGACCCACGGGATCATACACATAGAACGACTGAACACAGACTTAAGGAATCACATGTATACTTGGAGTATACACTATGGAGAGAGAGGTGTATATATGTTAATTATATTATAAAGATCAATTGGATTGATCCTAATAATAAAATTAATATATTCAATTGGCTCTTCATAATTAATTGGATTGATTATGAGATTATTTCCTAGGTGGAAATATTCATATGTATAGGTTTACATATGACTTTATTTTGTGAAGATTTAATTTTAATTTGATGGATTAAATTAATTGGTCAAACTAATTTTAATTTAAATGTAAATAATATATTACTTGGTGTAATATATTAAATACATGGGTATATTAAAATTGGGCTTGAAATTAATTTAAACTAGAATAATTAAAATTAGACTGGGCCTAAATTAAAACATGGAAGCCCGCACAGAATGAAAAGGAGCCAAGCTGGGCCTGAATTCCCCTAGGGGAATTCGGCCACCCTAGGTATAAAAACCTAGGGTGAAAATTTCGGCCACCCCAACCAAAAAGAAGAGATAGCCGAAATTCCTAGCCCCCTTCTCACCATAGTTTTTGTTGTCCAATGCTAGCACGGGTTGTGTTCGTCAGGCGTTCGTGTACGAAAACGAGGAGGGAATCTAATTTGATTTCTGCAGTCTTCATCCATCTCTTGAAAGAGATATTCCTGGTAAGAATTTAATCTCTTTCTATTATATTTTAAGTTTTACAATTTCCACTTCAATTGCTCCTGGGACTGGATTTGAGGAAATGATCGCGTTCTTCCGCTTTTATCGGGTGATTTCCGGTGAAAAATCCCAACAGTGGTATCAGAGCAGGCTTTTGATCCGTGGAAATTGGTAAAATTGGTTGAATCCCATGTTTTGAAATTGGAGATTTTTTAATTGGGGTTCTTGGTATGGGTTTAAGATTTTTCCCATTTGTTTTGTACAATTGAAATTAAATTTACATATGTGTTTATGTTAGTTTGATTTAATTGTATGTTTTGGAATTCTTGGTGAATTTCCTTTTTGTTGATGGATGGAATATTTGGTTGATATTTTTTATTTCTGTTTTAATAAAAAAAAATCTAGCTCCCGGGGTGCGGGGCTGCCGGCTGCAGAATCGCCGCCGCCGGCCGCCGCACGCGGCGGGAGCAGCAGCAGCTGCCGCTGCTGGGCAGTGGTTGCCGCGCGGCAGCAGCGGGCCGGGCTCAGTGTTTTGGATTTGGCGGGTCTTGGGCCCGGGGCCCAGTTTTGAAATTTTAATTGGTTTTAAAATTCATGTATTTAAATTTATGCAATTTAAATGCGTGTGGTTTCTTGAATGAAGTTTTATTTTATTCATGTGATATTAATTTTGGAAATTAATATGGTTAATTGAAATTGGTTCGGGTAATTTTGGCACAATTACTTGGACGGCTGAATTGGACCCATGGTTTCCCAATTCCAATGGGAGCAGTTGGACTCTCTGGGCTGGAGGCCCAAAGCCCGTTAAGGGTTAGAACCATGGTGGGCCAAAATTGGCGATTTTTATATAATGGCTTGGACATAATTGAAATGGGCTTAAATCATGTATTATAACATGCTTATAAATTATATGTATTGGATGCATATGTATGATTAAATGTTTGTATGGTTGGATGCTATTGGGCCTTGTACAAGATGGGTTGTATTTTTCTTTTTGGATAAATAAGGCCTGCGTGTCGTTTTTCTTTTTTAATGTAATTTTATTTTATTCAAATATTATAAAATTTGTAAAAGAACAAGCCTAAGTGGAGGTGCAAGCCCAAGTGGAGGTGCAAGCCCAGAAGGAAAAGATGGAGGCCCACCTGATATTTATTTCTAGTATAGGTTTACTAGAATAATATTAGGATGTAATATAGGCCCATAGTAATCCATTTTACTTTTATTTAATTATGCTTTATGTTCATTTGCATGTATGAATGTATGATCCAATAGCAATTTCACCCGCCTTATGTATGTAAGCCATTATAAATTGAATCTAATAACCAAATGGAATTACTAAGTCGCTTAAAAGTGCTTCCCTCATTCAAAACCAACTCAAAGTGGGAATAGGCCAGTTGTAGACCATGCCCTCGTAGGATACACTGGAGTATTGTCACTTTGTATTGGGTTAGAGTATGGGATACTCTAATACTTGAATGGAGGTTTTGACTTAGCGTGGGCAGTAGGATTCTCCTGGCCCTAAGCACAGATGGGTAAGTGCCAACAAGCCCATCAAACCGAGAGTCCCTAGGTTGGGATTGGACGGTGTTCCTACCTAAATAGTTAAGGTGTAGTTGTACCAAACCCTCGTTTGGCTATATCTTGATGAAATATGGATCTCGGCCCATGAGCCCAACAACTCGGTTTAAATTAATAACATGATTCATTATTAATTTCATATGGGAATAATAAATTAAAGTCCTTTATTAACACTCTCAATGTTTTTCTATGTAGAAACACTTAAATGGCAAACAACAATACCTTATCACTACGATCTATTCTTGAAAAGGACAAGCTTTCCGGTCCTAACTTTTTAGACTGGTCTAGGAACCTAAGGATTGTTCTAAGACAAGAGTCAAAAGAGTATGTACTGGAAAGGCCTGTGCCAGCTGCGCCTCAAGGATGTAATCCACCGGCTGCCCAGCTGGAGGAATACGAGGCGTATGTCAAGGACAATAGGGATGTGACATGCCTTATGTTGGCCTGCATGGTCCCCGAACTGCAAAAACAGTTTATGGACCATCAAGCCTATGCTATGATAACAACTCTAAACGAGATGTTTCAGGAGCAAGCTCGTCAGGAAAGGTACCTGACCAATAAGGCATTCCACTCTTGTAAGATGGGGGCCGGGACATCTGTGAGCGCACACGTGCTCAAGATAAAGGGCTATTTGGACACTTTGGCCCATCTCGGATCGCCTATCTCTCAGGAGTTGGCGGTGGACACAATCCTCGCGTCCTTGCCGGATTCTTATGATCAGTTCATCCTGAACTACAACATGTAAGGGATGAACCGTACTATCAGTGAGCTGCATGGGATGTTAAGCTCACCGAGCAGTCGATCAAGAAGACTCCACCGGTGCTGCTGGTCAACAAGGGGAACCCTCCTCTTGCCAAGGGTCAGGCCAAGGAAAAGGCCAAGGCCAAGGCCAAAAAGGCCAAGGCCCAGCCCAAGGCCCAGCAGAAGGCAGGTCCTAAAGATGTCTGTTTCGGGTGTAGACAGGCGGGCCATTGGAAGAGATCGTGTCCCAGGCTGATGGGAGAGCAAAAAAGGGGCCAAGGTGCATCCTCTTCAGGTATTTATGTTATAGATGTTAACCTTACTGTTTCAACATCCTGGGTATTGGATACTGGATGTGGTTCTCACATTTCTTGCAATGTGCAGGGACTTAAGAACAGAAGGTCACCGGGGTTGGGAGAGGTGGACTTGCGGGTCGGGAATGGAGCAAGGGTTGCTGCCATAGAGATCGGCGAATACCACCTTATGATGCCCAATGGATTGGTTTTGATTTTGGAACATTGTTACTTTGTACCTGCTATGTGCAGGAATATTATTTCTGTATCAATGTTGGATATTTCTGGATTTAATTTCACTATTTCTAATGGTAGAATTTCAATATCTAGAGAGGGATTATTTTATGGAGATGCTCTATTAAATAATGGCCTATATATCCTGGACTTAAATGAAACCAATCATATCTATAACATAAATGCTAAAAGGGTTAAGCCTAACGAACTTAATCCTGTCTACCTATGGCATTGTCGTCTCAGCCACGTAAACGAGAAGCGCATTGCTAGACTTCACAAAGCTGGAGTCCTAGGGTCATTTGACTTGGAGTCAATTGATACATGTGAATCATGTTTACGAGGTAAGATGACAAAGGCGCCTTTTAGCAAGAAGGCTAAAAGGGCCACTGGCTTATTGGACCTAATACATTCAGATGTATGTGGACCTATGAGCGCAGTGACCAGAGGTGGGCATCTGTACTTCGTCACGTTCACGGATGATTTCAGCAGATATGGCTGTGTCTATCTGATGAAACATAAGTCCGAGACCCTTGATAGGTTCAAGGAATTTAGGAATGAGGTACAGAACCAGCTAGGCAGGAATATCAAAACCCTTCGGTCGGACCGAGGCGGTGAGTATATGAGCCTAGAGTTTGACTCATACTTGAGAGAGCATGGAATAGTTCCACAGCTCACTCCTCCCGAAACACCACAATGGAATGGGGTGTCCGAACGGAGGAATAGGACCCTGTTGGACATGGTCCGCTCAATGATGAGTTAAGCATCTCTCCCAATTAGTTTATGGGGACACGCCCTCGAGACAGCAGCTCTCATCTTAAATAATACTCCGACTAAGGCAGTGGAAAAGACCCCATATCAGATATGGACGGGCAAGGAGCCCAATGTGTCTTTCTTAAGGATTTGGGGATGCGAGGCACATGTCAAGAAATTGACTAGTGGCAAGCTGGAGCCCAAAACCGACAAATGCCTATTTGTGGGCTACCCTAGGGAAACCAAAGGGTATTACTTCTACAACCCCGCCGAGAACAAGGTGTTCGTGGCAAGGAAAGGGGTCTTTCTAGAAAAGGAGTTCCTTTCCAAGAAAGATAGTGGGAGCAATGTTGAACTCAGGGAAGTTCAAGGTCCACAAGCTCCTGAAGAGGATAACTCGGAGGCCCAGGTGGAGCTTCCACAAGGGGAAGCACCGACCCAGGCCGCACAAGAACCTAGAAGGTCTGGTAGGGATCGTCGGGAACCGGAGAGGTATGGTTTCCTCCTCACCGATGATCAAACTCTTCTCATCTGGGATGAGGAAGAACCCAAAACCTACCAGGAAGCTATAGCTAGTCCATAATCTGCGAATTGGCGTAAAGCCATGGAGGCAGAAATGCAATCTATGTACGATAACCAAGTTTGGAACTTGGTTGATCCACCTCCGGGTGCTAAGGTAATAGGTTGCAAGTGGTGCTACAAGCTAAAAGCTGATAATACCTTCAAGGGGCGTCTGGTTGCAAAAGGTTTCAGACAAGTCCATAGAATAGACTATGATGAAACTTTTTCACCAGTAGCCATGCTCAAATCCATCAGGATACTACTGGCCATAGCCGCATGGTATGACTATGAGGTATGGCAGATGGATGTCAAAACCGCTTTCCTTAATGGAAAGATACTCGAGGATGTGTACATGACACAACCTAAGGGTTTTGTCGATCCAAAGTATCCGGGAAGGGTATGCAAACTTCAAAGGTCTATTTATGGACTGAAGCAAGCATCCCAAAGTTGGAATCTAAGATTCAATGAGGTTATAAAGGAATATGGCTTCATACAGCATCAAGATGAGCCTTGTGTGTATATGAGGACTAGTGGGAGCATTGTCACATTCGTGGTACTTTATGTAGATGACATCCTGCTCATTGGAAGCGACATACCTACACTACAAGGGGTAAAGCAGTGGCTGAGTAAGTGCTTCGCAATGAAGGACTTAAGCGAGGCTGAGATGATCCTAGGGATCAGGATCTACAGGGATAGATCAAATCAGCTTTTGGGCCTAAGTTAGGCTTCGTACATTGACAAAGTTCTGAAAAGGTTCAGCATGGACCGGGCAAAGAAAGGTTTCTTGCCAATGGGCCATGGGCTGAAACTTAGTAAGAAACACTGTCCTAAAACAAGGGAGGATAGGGAGAACATGAAATTGGTTCCATATGCTTCTGCTATTGGATCAATTATGTACTCAATGTTATGTATGAGACCTAATGTTGCCTTTGCACTGAGTATGATGAGTCGATACCAGTAGGATCTCGGGGAGGATCACTGGAAAGCTGTCAAGGCGATCCTCAAGTACCTTAACTGGACTAAGGATAGCTTCTTAGTGTATGGTGGTTAAGAAGTGCTGTCAGTTACTGGGTATACTGATGCGAGCTTCCAGACCGACCAGGATGAGTACCAGTCGTAGTCTGGGTATGTATTTTTGCTGAATGGTGGTGCTGTAAGCTGGAGGAGCTCAAAGCAACCAACCATAGCGGACTCTACAACAGAAGCTGAGTACATCGCTGCGTGTGATGCGGCTAAGGAAGCTGTGTGGATGAAGAAGTTTATCACTGAGTTGGGAGTAGTGCCAACTATCCAGGACCCAGTTGATATCTTCTGTGACAACAATGAGGCCGTTGCACAAGCTAAGGAGCCCCGGTCACATAAGAACACAAAGCACGTGCTCAGAAAGTTTCACCTCATACGAGAGATCACGGAGAGAGGTGACATTGCATTACATAGAGTGGACACCGAGGATAATGTCGCGGATCCGTTGACCAAGGCGCTGGCTCAGCCCAAGCACGAGGGTCATACTAGGTCTATAGGGATTAGGCCCATGCCTAGTTGGAACTAGTGCAAGTGGGAGATTGTTGGAAATGCCGTAGTCCAGAGGCATTGGTCCTTGTATTTGTATTATACATTTATTAGATTTATGTATTATACTGATTTGTGTTATTAATAAAGGCATCAATTCATTTATTATATTTATCTTGTGCAATGTATTAAATGAAGTATCCAATGGACATATCTATATCCATGATGACAAGTGTCATGCACTTGGCAGTAAGACCATGGATAGGGTAAACGATATGACCATAAATAGATCCGTAGTCTGTTCCAGTCATGGGAATGAATGGAACCAGAGACTATCATTAACCTAGTTGTATGGTGATGTCTTACCGGTCATTAGACATAGAATGTCAACCAAGTTAATGGGTACATGCATAGGAGGCATGGTACTGGATAGATCTACTAAACGAGAAATCCACATGGTATAGTATCACAAGTGATTGTCGTGTAGTACTTTTATGGATCCTTTGACCTGACCATATGATGATGTTGCATGTGAGGTCATATACTTATGGGTACGCCTAAAGGGCCTGTAATAGGGTGCCAAGTATGGGTGCTTTCGGGTATGTCACTTCGCATGACATTGCTATGGATATGCAGAAGGGATTTGTCACTCAGTAGTCCGCTGAGAAGATATCACCGGCCTCTTGATGAATGTGACTGATAAGAGTGTGGCCACACCCAAACAAGTTGGAACTTGTTTGTGAGCTTCAGTACATTTGGGATTAAGTTAATGTCCGGACACAAAAGAGGGTGATCAATCCATGCCTCTGTGTTGGATACCGATATCGATGACATGGGATATACAAGTTTAAACTACTGGGTTATGATAACAGTTAGACTACCATCTCCATCTTAATTGGGGGCTACAGTGGCTTGCTAGAGCCCAACTGCAGTCTGTGGGCCAAAGGCCCGCTGCCAACATAAAGATGGACCCACGGGATCGTACACATAGAACAACTGAACACAGACTTAAGGAATCATGTGTATACTTGGAGTATACACTGTGGAGAGAGGGGTGTATATATGTTAATTATATTATAAAGATCAATTGGATTGATCCTAATAATAAAATTAATATATTCAATTGGCTCTTCATAATTAATTGGATTGATTATGAGATTATTTCCTAGGTGGAAATATTCATATGTATAGGTTTACATATGATTTTATTTTGTGAAGATTTAATTTTAATTTGATGGATTAAATTAATTGGTCAAACTAATTTTAATTTAAATGTAAATAATATATTACTTGGTGTAATATATTAAATACATGGGTATATTAAAATTGGGCTTTAAATTAATTTAAACCAGAATAATTAAAATTAGACTGGGCCTAAATTAAAACATGGAAGCCCGCACAGAATGAAAAGGAGCCAAGCTGGGCCTAAATTCCCCTAGGGGAATTCGGCCACCCTAAGTATAAAAACCTAGGGTGAAAATTTCGTCCACCCCAACCAAAAAGAAGAGATAGCTGAAATTCCTAGCCCCCTTCTCACCATAGTTTTTGTTTTTCCAACGCTAGCACGGGTTGTGTTCGTCAGGCGTTCGTGTACGAAAACGAGGAGGGAATCTAATTTGATTTCTGCTTTCTTCATCCATCTCTTGAAAGAGATATTCCTGGTAAGAATTTAATCTCTTTCTATTATATTTTAAGTTTTATAATTTCCACTTCAATTGCTCCTAGGACTGGATTTGAGAAAATCATCGCGTTCTTCCGCTTTTATCGGGTGATTTCTGGTGAAAAATCCCAACAAAGATCTTCTCTTATTTTTTTTTACTTTAGTAAGTATGGGGTTGAGCCGATTGTGAATATGCTGCGTATTGGGATTGAGGATAAAGGAAAGAAGATTCTAAGAGACCATAAAGGTGCAGTTGACCAAGTCTGGGTTGAATTCGGAAACAAAGGTGAATCGGCTGAGAAATCCAACCCAGAAGATGGAGAAGTTAAAGTGGCCATTGAAACCCTCGCCAAAGCACTGGCTGCTCTGATGAAGGTAAATATGGGTTTTGGGAAAAAGCAGGCACCTGTGGTGAAGACTCAGGAGGAACTAATGAGTGAAACTGTGAAGGAGTTGGCCAAGCTGATGATGATGGGGAAGGTGAAGATGACTGAAGAAGAGCTATCCACTGACCAGAAAGAAGCCCTTGTGGGTGATCTGGGGGACTTCTTTGAGGAAGTTGATGATGCTACAGCAGGAGAAGACCCTTCGCATGTGGAGGATGACGATTACTTCAATGTATCTATTTCTTCTATTTTTGATGTAAACAATTCAGCCTATAAGGCACTTAATGCAATGAAATCCAATTTCGCCTACTTGTGTGATGTTTTTCCTGATGGAACTGTGCATACATACAAATATTCATTTAATGTTTTTAGCACAAATGATGCATCATTGCATGAAATGAATCTAGGAACAGATGATGATCCAAAAATGGTATTAGTCTCAAAAAACCTCACACCTGATGAGAGGAAAGAAATTGTAAAGGTGCTCCAAAAACACGTAAAAGCCTTTGCCTGGTCCTATGATGACATGCCTAGGGTTGATAGAGTGATCACAGGATGCTCCTTGGCCATATGGTAAGCCATCCTACTGAATCCCAAGAAGTGTGTGTTAAGGGTAACTTCAGGGAAGCTCCTCGGCCATGTGGTAAGCCATAGAGGAATCGAAATGGATCCAGACAAGATCAAGGCCATCAGATATAGCCTACACCAAATACATAAAAGGAAGTGAGGTCATCTCTGGGTTCGCTGCAGTATGTCAGTCGGTTCATCATGAGGTTAACAACAGTTTGCGAGCCCATTTTCAAATTCCTGAGGAAGAATCAGTCGGTGAAGTGGAACGATCAGTGCCAGCTAGCCTTTGACAGGATCAAGGCTTATTTGATGAACCACCAATCCTAAAGCCTCTAATGCAGAATAAGCCTTTCGTCTTGTACTTGGCTATCAGAGATGCTTCAGTAGGGGCAATGCTAGTACAAGGACAGGAAGACGGGCGTGAACACGCGATCTACTACTTGAGTAAGAAGTTGCTTGATTACGAGACCAGATACACTGTAACAGAGAAGACCTACACTACTATGGTGTGGCTGACTAAGAAGTTAAGGCATTACTTCTAGTCGTATAAGGTTCAGGCAGTGGCTAAGGTTGACCCTATGAAGTACCTATGCCAAACCCCACTTTGGTCGGGAAATTGTCAAGATGGTTTCTATTGTTATCGGAATTTGACATTGAGTATTTGACCAGGAGGACAATCAAGGGAAGAGCCATAACAGAGTTTCTGGCCAACCAGCCCCTAGAATCAGACTATGTAGAGAACTTGGAATTTCCAGATGAACAGTTGGCCGTGGTAGAGATAGGACCAAGTAGGTGGGTGATGTATTTCGATGGCGCTATGAACAAACATGGCGCAGGTCTAGGAGTGATCATTAGTATGCCTAACGGAGAAATCATCCCTCTGGCGAAACGCCTTGAGTTCTCGGTAACTGATAACGGAGCAGAATATGAGGTTTGCCTCTTCAGGATTGATGCCCTAATCAGACTGGGGGCACAAGAAGTGTTAGTAATCGGAGACTCAGCTTTAGTAATTCAGCAGATTACTGGAGAATGGGAAAGAGTGAAAATATTTGGGCAGTGTGAATTTAGACATGTCCCGAGGGAAGAAAATCAGATGGCCGACTCCTTAGCCACACTCTCATCAATGTGGGAAGAACCCCAAAAGCATCCGATGTAGCCTGTGATCCTAGAAACTGTGCAGAACCCTTGCTATCTATCAGTCAATGTTGTAGCAACGATGGAAGAACATCCTTGATATCATTATATCTTGCAGTTTATTTAGAATGGGCAATACCCTGAAGATGCTATTGAAACAAATAAGATCTCTTTTTGAAGATTATCTGCGCAGTTCAGGGTCTTCGAGAATCAGCTCTTTAAAAGAACCGCCAATGGCCTACTCTTGAAATGTTTAACAGAAGAAGAAGCAAAGAAGGTCATGAGATAGATCCACGCAGGAACCTGCGGACCGCACATGAACGGGTTAGCCCTGGCCAAGAAAGTGTTGAGGCAAGGATACTTCTGGCTTACCCTGCAAGCTGATTGCATCGAGGAAGTAAAAAGATGCCATGAATGTCAGGTGTACGGAGATCTCAATCATCTCCCTCCACTCAAGCTTCAGATATCATCGACTCCATGGCCATTTACTGCTTAGGGGATAGAAATCATTGGAGAAATAAGGTCACCTACATCAAATGGGCACCGCTTCATAGTTGTGGCTATTGACTACTTCTTGAAATGGGCAGAAGCAGAATCATTCACACATGTTACAGCTAAGAAAATGGCCAAGTTCATTGAAAGGAACATCTTTGCGTGGTATGGGATTCCGCATAATGTCGTGACAGATAATGGGGTACAATTTCAGGGAGCAACAGCTCAATTGTTTTAAGATAAAAGGGTTGAACATCACAGGTCGTCTCCGTATCGCCCGTAAGGCAATGGTGTGGTAGAAGTAGCCAACAAGTCTATCAAAAGGATTCTATCAAAAATGGTAGCCACCTACAGGGATTGGGCCGATATGCTTCCGTTTGCCTTGTAGAGGTACAGAACCAGTGTCAGAACTCCTATCGAAGAAACACCATACTCATTGGTCTATGGGATGGAGGCTGCCTAACCAGTGGAAACTGAGGTTAGGTCATTGAGGGTGGTAATGGAAGCACAGTTGCCAGAATCGGAATGGGTTCAGTCAAGATACGAGTAGTTGGCATTGATCGACAAGAAGCATCTTCAGGTATTAGATCATTTGCAGATGTACCAGCATCGAATGGCTAGGGCTTGTAATAGTAAAGCCCGTAATGAGAAACACCACTCAAAGCCGAGGATTTGGTACTCAAACAGATGAAATAGGTCAACACGGATGTGCAGGGAAGGTTCAAGCCTAATTGGGACGGTCCATATGTGATCAAGAAGGTACTTTCAAAGGGCGCTGTAAAGATCATAGACATGGACGGAAACAAATTTGTCAACCCCATAAATTAGGACAAGCTCAGGCGGTGCTACGTGTAAAAAAAGAAAAAGGAGTCCGATGGATCGAAAACAGAAAAGGTGATCCATGCAAAAATTAGGACAGTCTGATGGACCGAAAACCAAAAAGGCGGTCCATGCAAAAGTTAGGACAGTGAGATGAGCACCATCAGTGGGAAAATCTACAAAGACCGTTTGATGGCAGTCGTGGATTTAGTCAAGACGAATACCATTACTGATTTTGTTCTTAGTCTCATTTCATCTTTGATCCGCATTGTATTAAAACGTTATTAATAAATGAATGAAGGAATGCTTTTACTCTATTCGCTTAAATGTCTCAAGTCTACCTGGAATTAGATTCGTATTATATATATATATGGCTGCACACATTCCATATTTGCATGCATCTCAAAAAAAAAAAAAACAAAAAAACAAAAGGAAAAAAGAAAGAAATCAATCCGATAGATAAAAAACCGAAAGGCGGTCTATGCAAAATTTAGGATACAAAAAAAAGTCTCCTGAGTCGAAAACCCAAAAGGGCAATTCAGGAAAAAGTTAAAACAGTTCGATAGATTGAAAATCGCAAGGGTAGTCTATGCAAAAATAAGGATATGAAATAAAACAAATAAAAATCGATCAATAATAGCTCCATGCAATCTGAAAACCCTACAGATCGAGACATCTCAAAGTCAGTGTCTCACGCTCGCGTCTCATGGGACAAGTCACTAAGTCGGCCAACCATGCTCTATAACGGCCATCTGTCTCCACTGGAGCTATGCTGTCATATCTCAATATCTCAGAGTGATGGGGCTCATCCACTGCTGCTGCACATATATCTGGGCCATTGCTGTGTGAATTCTCCACACTCGGTCATACATAAAGAATGAGGCACTATCTGTACCTACCCGTACTGTCTGCATAACCGTGCAAGAGAGTAGAACGTCACCTTCATCAACCTGAGCAGCTGCACACCTCCTGCCCAAGTCTCGGTAGTTACATGTGAAATATCCCACCAGAGGCAAACCTAACAGATGGATGCATCTGTCCTTCCTCTCAGCTAAGCAAGCCATTCCTCTGCAGATCGAGTGGCAAAGTCTGTAATCTCAATACATCAAGCCCAATAGCACTTTGGAGCATATCTCGAATAAGGTGGAGGAATGCTCACGAGGTTAAATTTCTCCAATAGCCAGATCTTCACAATAAACAGCCAAATAGGAAGGTGTAGAATCAACCAGAATGAGAAAACATGAGGCAGGAACATACCTGGAGAAGAAGGAACATCCGTTGGTCTCAATGGAATAGCCCAGAGTGAATAGAATCTAGATAAATCAGAGTCTCAGCTAAGATAACCCCCACAGGTGAGGCACCGTTGGCCATCTGGGCCACTACCGAGGCTATTTGGAGACCGCAAGTCCCATCTCTAGACTCGTACAGGTAACTAGACATCAACAACAGACTCATCAGAGGAGTCTAGCCAAGGGCAGAAGTGGCTAAGATGGAACACAGGTCCATGATTACAGACAGATTGAAACTCCTAGGGGTAGCCCCACCAGAAAGCAAACGGCCTAAACCCGTCGTGTCCAGTGCAAACAACCTCTGAACTGTGTGTAAGCCATCCGGGTCAGACTCAGGGACAGCTAATCTGACTCCACGGGGGCAAGGGACGTAGAGAATGGCACTAAACTCTTCAACCATGGGGCACAGCTCTTGCCCTGAGAAGTGGAAAACTTGGTCCATCGGTTCCCAAAAACTGGCTGCAGTAGCTAGAAAAGTCCAATTCAGAGCCAGAGTCATGTAGAACTACATGGACTACAGATTGAAAAGGACCAGTAGGGCCTAATTAGAAGAGCGGAAGGTCTTCCAGTAATATCTAAGGCGATCGCAGAGTTGATCAATCGAAAAGGAGTGTAGAAGGAAGAAAAGTTGCTGAAAATCACTTAGAACCGCGCGGCTGTGTTAGTAGTCATGCAGCTGTATACAGAGCCGTGTGGCTATAGTTATGGTGATGTGGTTGTATACAGAGCCGTGCGGTTGTAACTCAGAAGCAACACTCTTTCTATACTTACATTTAGAATTCCAAACCTATAGTCGTGCGGCTCTACTGCTCAGAAGCGGTTTTTGGTCAAAATCAAGTCCAAAATCATAAAACAAAGTCCCGAGAGAGCTTAAACTTATTCAAATGATGGTGAAGACAAGTGCAGATAAAGAAAATTCATTTAGAAAGGTAAACTAAGCAGAAAACAATGAATCTCATATGAAATTTCAAAGTAGCCTATATACCAAGTCAAATAAATAAATGCAGCAGAGTAAAGCCCACAGATGGGCAAAATGTACTACAGTACAAAAAAACTCAACCCACTGGCATGCTGTCACAAAAAAAAAGAGAAAAAAACAACAGATACAAAAGAAGACCAGTACTATCCCCTGTCGTCCTGGCCGTCTGCCTCGCCCTCGCCCTCGCCCTCGTTTGCAGAGATGGCATGCTCGGCCTCCTATGCGTCCACCTGCATACGGAGGGTCTTATTCATGAGCTCCAGGTCCGAGCAACGCCTCTATAATTGGTCCACCTCCGACCTCAGGCGAGTCTCCTTGCATCGACAAGCACTAACCGCAGACTGCACTAGAATCAACAACATGAACATCATGCCATATATATGCATATATTTGCAACATGCACACACATATGCATATACATGTCAATACTAACTCAAATGTAGGTGCTTACCGTCATCGATGTGTTGTCCTGAATAGTAAGCATCCTGAGGGCAGAAACCGCCTGGCACAAAGCCATCCTATGAGACACCGCAATCTGTAAAGGGGATAAGCGCACAAATCAGATCAATGGCAATAGTAAGGATCAAAGGCAGATAGAAGTAAGCATACTCACATGGGTGATATCAGAAGGGATAACAGCAAGAAAGAGGTGGTCCTGGAGGTATAAGTCAGCTCGATAAGGATCCCTGAACTAGTCGAGCAACTGAATCGACGGCTTTATCGGAAAGTTGAGATGACCCAGGATAAAACCAGCAGGGTGGACCAGCAGAGGGATCACCGGGGGAACTAGCGGGCGCTCTCTATCCTAGCATTAGCACCGTACTCATCCCCTTACACCGAAGAGCTCTTATCGCCCCGACCGCCGATGGTCTGGGATCCACGACTGCTAAAGTGCCTGCCGGAGGAAGTGCCAGGGCATTTGCCCCTCCTGGATGGCTTAAAAAAAAGAAGAAGAAAAGAAATGATGTCAGCAAACAGCAGAACAATACAGATAAACAGAAAGCAAAAGAAGAAACATACCCCTGTCTGCTCTACTCCAGTAGGAGGAAGGAGGTGCGTGGTGGCAAACTTGAAGTAGTCTCCCTCCACCCCGTCCGTCATATACCCAGATCCAAAAAGATCGGGATGGTCTTCTTCCGACAAGAGATGTAGCTAGAACAGTCCTACAGGAAGGGCGGTCGGGATCCTACGCCCTGCGGGACCAGCACACCAGTCGGAGACCTGCTCTCCCAGATACCACTCTAGGCCAAACGGGCACTCTATGAAGAATCTCTTGGGTGTCAGCCTCAGGGCATCCACCACCTCCAGAGGCAACACAGCTCCCCTCCATGGCTCTTTGGTCAATTGAAATTAGAAAGCCAGAAGTTAGAAAACAAGAGAAATAGTTGTGAAACAATGGAATTCAGAAAGCATGGAAGGGAGAGATGTATACCACCTCAAATGTCATATGGGCCAGGAACAGCCGACAGTCATCCACCGTCTGGTCCACCTCGCTCCAGCCAAAACCCAACCATCGCCTTAGTCGGGGGAAATCAGGAAGCTCCGTGGTATCAGGCATCTGTACCACCAGTCGAGAGATAAAGCCATACTCGTACGCCCAAATCTGTAAAATGGTGCATAATAAGAAACCTAAAAAAAGAAAAAGAAAAAGGGGGGATTGGAGAAACTCAGATCCAGGGGCCCTCACCTTCCTGTACTTCCCCCGAGCGCATATGTCAAGAGAATAATACAGCTGTACGAACCCAACTCGTCCCCAACTTAGACCCCTCATGTCATCTAGCTGAATCAGTGAGGGGAGGATAGCCAGGTTCAGGTTGCTCTGACATGTAGAGAAGACCAGGGTGCTGAGGGCATAGAAAAGGAACGCCCTAGCATAGCACCTCGCGTCCTCAGGTGTGAAGGTAGAACCCTCGGGAAGCTCGGCCTGCCTGTCCAGCCAATAGTCTCGGAGGGTACCACCCTGGATCCTCTTTTCTCGAGGACACAAGTCGATCAGCATGCCTATAATCTCCGGGCTGAAGCTTCCTCGCTCTAGCATCTGGTTGAACTCGATGAGGCACCCGCCAAAAGAGAGGCCAGTGATAGCAGCAAAGTCCTCCGGCATAATGGTATACTCCCCAATCAAAAAGTGGAAGGTGTGGGTGGAGTCCATCCACCACTCGATCAGCGCCATCAGCAAGCCCCTGCTCGTCCGGGGAGGATGCTCGTACATCAAGCACACCATCCTGTCTAGCCCTGTGGCATCGATGATCCCCCTTACCCTGTCGGGGAGTATCCTGTACCATTTCAGAGCGTCCGATAAAAATCCGGCCCCATGGTTATGGGGCTGATCCTGCAAAACAATGAACAGGGAGTTTTTATGAGTTATTGGGGTTACGCATAAATCACACAAACCAAATAAAAAACGCATTGAAATTAAAAGAAAGAATGAAAAATTTTTCTATTTTGCCTGTTATAGCTGCACGGCTGTAGTTAGAGCCGCACGGCTGTACTACAGCCATACAACTATGTTCTTCATAGATAGAGTCGTGCACCTCTGTTCATACAATTTTCAGCCAGGCTCGAGAACAGAGCCGTACGGCTGTAGCATAGAGCCATGCGACTCTATCTGGAAAAGCAGCAGTTTCAAAGGAAACCCTAGGTTTCGTAATTTTTACCCTAAAATTGATTCTAATCAACTCCAAATCATCAATTAAAGTTCCCAAGGGCAAAACCTACCCTAAACATGCATCAATTTCATCTAATCTCACCTAATTTCATCTACAATTGCAGGAATTGAAAAAAATTGAAAAAAAGGAAAAAAAATTAGGAAAACTAACCAGTTTTTGAGATGCATACACGGACGGTTGAAGCGTGATGGGTACGGGATCATTCTTCTTGACCTCGCAATACACGACGGAGTCATGAATCCTATAAACATCCACTGTGGTCTCAGTGGGCAAAAAGAAATCGCCCTCTGGCAGAACATATCTCGTGTGTGGGGTGGGCTGTATGGGAGCAGCGGTGGGAAGCACCTTCCTGAGCTTTTTCATCATCTTGAAGGTCGGGGTTTGGGTTCAAAGAGCTTTGAGAGGAAAAAAAGAGGCAGAAGGAGAGGAAAATAGGGTACGTTAGCACCGTATTTTGCAAGACGTTAAGTACGTTTTCTTTTCCTTTCTCACCGCATTCCCAATTGTGAGATCAAACTCGATCCAGGATTAACAGCCCAACCGTAAATCGACTTTGATCCCGCGAGGGGTAGCCTGTGAGCATGGGTTTTCCCGACCTCTGTGATGAGAGTCCTATGTTACCTTTTTAAGCTGACGAATGTGAATTGCACTCGAGGATGAGCGGGATGCCGCCTGGAATGTCCCTAACTCTTCAAAAACCGAACTGTCCTTGATCAAAAACCCCGAGAGGTCCTTCGAGTGATTAGAAGGCTTAGAGGTGAGTGTAGGATTTTAGGAAATCTGCCCCGACTCTGGTTAGAGCCGTACAGCTATAGTCTCAAGACTACAGCCACGTGGATCTGACGGGCGGCCAACTTACCTGCGGAAAACAGACCAAGTTGGTAGAGAATGGGGTGGCTCAAGGGAAATCAGAGCCGAAAAAGTTTGGAGGTCTCATTAATGAGAATTGACAAAAAAAAGAGGTATAAAGAGAAGAAAAAAATCGAATCACTGGGGATTCTAGAGAAAAATCAGAATTAAAAGTTAGAAAGGGAGAAAGTTAAAAAGGGAGGTATAAAGAGAAGAAAAAAATTGAATCACTGGGGATTCTAGAGAAAAATCAGAATTGAAATTTAGAAAGGGAAAAACTTATAGGGAGAAGAGAGAAATAGAGTAAGAAAAACAGAGTAAGAACCGGAAACAAAAACACCAAACATACATTGGAAACAAGGAGGCTAAGGTCCTCATCACTTCTCATTCGTCCGGGCCTGCCTCGGGATTGTTTTGGATCGATTCGGGACTCAATTTCGGCGTTTCGGGCCGTTTTTAGAATTCTAAGTGCGTTTCAATTTCTCAATCCATTTTTGGACGTCCAATACGCTGGAACAACAATAAGGTAAACTCTACTGAAACTTGTGCCCATTGCTCTTTCGTGCATTTTCTTCTCTGTTTTATCAATTTTTGGAAAGCTGACTGCCCAGCTAGAGCCACACGGTTGTAACACTATAGCCGTACGGCTGTGTTCTTCTGGGAAGAAACCCAAAAAGCCACAAACAATGGAAAGCAGTCCGTTTTCCATTTCATTCTTTCTATTATAATCTATTTCGGTCCAAACACATCTGTGCATTACAAAACTTTGGTTTTCGGATTTCTAATTGCTTGGATGTGAGATTTTCGGTTTCCTAGATTTTATTTTTTTGAATTCGGGGTTGTTCGATCCAAATCGGATCCATTGTCCAGTATTAGTGGACCCCCGGGCTCTACAAAAACCCGTAGGAAACCTCGAAAATGAGCAAAATAGTGATTTTCAAAGCGAGAAAACTGATTTCGGGTTCTGGGTATTACAGCCGCACGGCTGTGGTTGTTAGAGCCGCACAGCTCTAACTAAGATCGCACGGCTGTAGTTTCCAAAAGGGGGCAGAATATCGGGATGGCCCGCACGGACGGCATCGTACGATGCTATCTTCAGAATCAAACTGTTTTTGGCGTGTTTATCATTTTAAGACCCTAGATGTATGTCCAAATTGGGAAACCTATACGAACGGAACCCCGAGTTCCAGAATAATCGACCCGTTAAGAAGGAGAAATTTGCATGAAATTGAGCCAAATCATTTTTCAAAACTATTTTCCAGTAAAAAACCTACAGGGTATTTCAAAACCATTTTCCAGGTCCAGTCGGGCCAACTGGCCGAGTTGACTCGGCAATCCCCTAAATGTATGCCCTCGCTCCGAAAATTCCAATTCTGTCCTGTTGTGAGTCCTATTCGTGTTTTGATATAATTATGCTAACCATTTGTTTTGTAGCTTTTGGTTTCTTTCTTTTTATTATTTTGAATGTATTTAATAGATTAACTTGTGTATTTCAGGCGTTTGTAATTTTTAGATCTCCGTGTATCTAGGCGCTTGAAATGTGAGGACGAGAGTTTTCCTTTTTATTCGATTTAGTTGTATAAGCTGGCCTCTATTTCTTTGGGTCATTTGGATGCATGTTTACTTTTCCACACTTTATTATTCTGCAATTTATTTCTGTCATCTGTATGAGGATCGGCTGATAATTAAACATAAAATGGGTAGGGAAAGATAATAAGCGAATGAAATATGGTAATATAAATTAGAAAATGAATGCAAGCTTGAGGTTGAATAGGTTAGTTACCCGAACCCTAAATCGCTGGATTAGGTGCAATAGTCTATGCGCGATAGGGAGCTGTACTGGAATTTCCCGGAAGAGCTGATCCAGGTGGCGACTCTGTCAATGATCCTGAAATTTATGTTTCAAGGTGTTTAAGTAATAAAATGGGATTTTCTGAAATATAAAACCAGTTTTCCAAAATCATATTTAAATTAAAGGTTTTCTATGAAAAGGAATTCCTAAATAAATCAATGGTTTTCGTAGAACAAGATAATTAAACCCCGTTTTCCAAAAACAAAATCACAGTCTCTTTCCCCCGTTCGCTTTGCCGCGTTCTTTTCCTTTTTAGGTCATCCACTCAAAGAGTGGTTCTTAGATATCAACTAAGGAGAAGTGGTTGAGTGGTTTCTTGATCTCGTCCACGTACCCGAAATGTCCTTAATTGTTTTAAAGATAGTTGTTGATAGTTTATTTGCAAAACATGGATTATCAATATCTAGATTGAGAGGTCAAGGATATGATGGAGCTTCAAATATGCGAGGTAGGCTCAATGGGTTGAAAACTCTCATATTAAATGAAAATCTAAGCGGATGGTGTTGTGCTTAATCTATAGCATGCAAAATACTAACAAGTATACTAGGTTAGTAAGTAATACAGATGGTAAGTCAACATATCATATTCCACAAAAATTGAGGTTTGCCACATATTAAATAAATGTGTTTCTAAGTGTAAGCATTTTATGGCAGAATTATCAATATTGTTAAAGAATGACTTCTATAACTAAAAACCATTAAAACTAATAAATCTAAAGAAATAACATATAAATAGAGACACTTTAAATGGTTCTAGTAAAAATAAGTTATAAAAGTGAAGTAAGCATAAACAAAGACATGCAAACAACTTGTATTTCTTCTTAATCATTTGAATTTTCAGTATTATACGCAATAAGATATCTTTCACTAACTTCACCATGGCCAACATTTGTTGTACTATGGATCATATATTCTTAAACAGTTAATCAGAGCATTCTATGTAATTAATAGCCAAAAACATGCATAAAGAGCAAGAAAGCATCAAGTAAAGAACACATTCTAAACTGAACCCCTAATATATAGTTCAAACCCATTACTAAGTTAACTATAAGTGTAATTCATGCATTTTCCATCCATTAAACCAATAGTCATTCCATTCAATGAACTAACAATGAGGTGATAAAGCCTATTTAACAAAACACACATATGAAAGACATAAATATACTAAAAATACTTTAGATTAATTTTAAACACTTCAAGTAACTAGCCATTGTTGGCTTACATCCAAGGATCTACTCCATGCAGAGAACAACTTCTCTCATTAGGGGTATTTAAGAGAAAACTCATTAAAACTAAACTAAACTAGAAGAAACTAATAAAGGTGGTGATATGAGTCACATGACATTACAGTTGCTTAACAAGAGTATTTATAGTGCTCCTAGAAAATTTGGGCAACACACTCTCAAAACATCTTCAACCTTATATGCGTCCTTGAAGAGCACAAAGATGTAACAGTTCTAAAACAAAAGGAATATTCTAAAAATGCTAATAAAATATCTATCAGCCTTAGCTAATAAAAAAAATAAGCTCTAAAACACATGGCCAAGTCTTTCTAGAATTAGTAAGCTATTTTTGGAACTGCGTCATCAATTTGATTTGTCGCAGCTCTAGAATAGGGATTTCTCTTAGAATTTCCAAAAATATCTATAAAGAAATTCAAACAAGAAATTAGTAACAATTACTACTATTTAAGTTGTTTTAATCATGAAATTAATTCAAATAAGCACAAAACACTAGATAAAATATCAAGATATTTTCTCTCATCACATGGTATGTCCATTGTTTTGCTCACCAACTCTAGTTAGCTATTATTAAAGTTGATAAATGTAATCAAGCTGTGAATGATTTTTTTTCTTATATTAGTGGGATTGTGAATGCGGTTGAAGCATCATGTAAAAGAAGAGATAATCTAAGGCAACTTAAACATGATTGAATATTGGATTGTTTGGAGCATGGAGAGATAACCAGTGGAAAAGGAAAGAACCAAGAAACTAGTTTAAGATGACTATTAGATACTCATCGGGGTTCACATTACATAACAATAGCTTGACTACTCACAATGTGTGATTTGTGTTTAAAGTGCTTTATAAGGTTTATGATGATTATACTTCAAATGATGGTATTGCAACTATTATAGGATTCAATTTAGCAAATGAATGTTATGAATTTGTGTTCATGTTTCACTTAATGAATACAATTTTAGGAATCACAAATGAACTATCTTTCACATTGCAACGAAAATATCAAGACATTATACAAGCTGTGGTTTTGATTCAAGGTGTGAAAATGGGATTACTAGACCTTAGGAAAAAGGGATGAGAGACTTTATTGAAAGAAGTAAATGCACTTTGTGTTAAACATGATATTCCAGTGGTGAACATGGAAGATATTATGACAACATGTGGCCATGGACCACATAATGGTCAATTTCTCACCAATTGATAAGTGCATTTTATGCACTTAATTTGCCTTTCTTTATAAATTTTCATCACTATATTTTGGTTAACTTAGATGGATCTACTTCATTTTGTGTTATTATTTGTATTAGGGGCCTTACAATTAAAATTAAGCTTAAAGTGTCAATTTTGGAGCTTGGAATGCGTAGGAGATGGAGCTGTGGAGTCATAACCTATGAGCACGGCTTGTGGTATATTGCTAATGCTGAAAAGTTGATTAAAAAGCTGTTTTTACATAAGATAAAAGCATGGCTTAGGGGAGCTACAAATCTTGTAGTTATTTTATAGGTTTAATAGACTTCCTAATTAGTTTTATTTTATTTTTATCAGCCTTTATTCAAATTGGACTTTAGAGTATTTTTATTTTCATTCCTAGATTAACTCTAATTAGATTTTCCTACAAATCTTAATTAGAGTTATTTCATTTTTAGGACTCTTTCCTTAGTTGTCATGGATTAAAACGAGTTTAGGAAGATCAAACGGCTCTTCTTCTTCTTCCTCGTATTTTTTTAAATGTGATTAGCTCTCAAGCTTTCTTTTCCTTTTTGGCATTTTTGTTCTTGCCATGAAGAACTAAACCCTATGTTCTAGCTAGAAGGAATTCGGTCTTGTAATTTTAACTGTGAGATCATTTGTTCTCATTATCTTCCTTAATTCGAGTAATCAATTTTATTCTGTTCATCTTTCTATTGCTCGATTTAGTTAAATCCTTGATTTGATAATTTACTTGTAATTGACTTGCTATTTAGGTGTTTAAATATGTAATTATTTAATTTACTTAACCTAAGTAGCGATAATATCATTAATTATGGACAAGTTCTTAATTCATATTATGAATGAAATTGATATACTCTAAATAATCCTGCTTTAGTGATTGTTGGGTAGAATTAGCTCTCTTTTATGTGTTAATGCTATTAATTGAATTAAATTCTAGAGCTTGTTTAGAATTATTCAATTGATTAAGGATAGTTAAAAAGCTTTTCTTAATTATCCAATCGGTAAGAAGAGATAGGTTATTCATGCTTCTTGATAGCCAAAGCTAATTTGCTTGAATGTGTCGATGCACATCAAATTTTGGTGCCATTGTCGGGGATTGGTGTCTTAATAGATTTATTTCTCTTAACTGTGTGCTTTCTAGTGTAAGCCTCGTTCTTCTCGTACAAGTGAACACAAATTTGATCCTGAAAGAGAGAAAACTACTCATCGACTGAGGAAGTAGAAAAAGGAAATTGAAGAGCACAAATTACCTAAATTAGAGTTGGTGTGAGCGGCGGACCTTTTCGACGAAAAGCGGAACGCGGCGAAGTGAACCGGGAAAAAAGAAAAGTGCTTGATTGTTTTCTTGTTTTGAAAACGGGTTTGTATCTTACTTTAGGAAAACCATTGATTTGTTTGGAAATCCTTTTGTAGAAAACCTTTTCTTTGGATGTGAGTTTTGAGAAAACTAGTTTTGCATTTTAGAAAATCCTATTTTATTACTTAAAGATCTCGAAACCTAAACTTCAATATCAGTGATAGAGTCACCACCCGGATCAACTCATCTAGGAAATTCCAGTACAGCTCCCTACCGAGCGTAGACTTCTGTACCTAATCCAGAGATTTAGGGTTCGGGCAACTTACCTATTCAATCTCAAGCTTGTATTCATTCATAAGTTCATATGACAATATTTTACTCACTTAATTCTCTACCCATTTTATCGTTTGTTATTAGCTCATGCTTATTTAGATGATAGAAATAAATTGCATAAAATTAACGTGCAGAAAAATAAACCATGCATCAAAACCAAACCAAAAAGAGATAGAAGCCGCTTATTACAACCCAAAAAGAGAAAAAGCTCTCATCCTCACTAATACAATGGCCTAGATACACGAAGATCTAAAAAATTACAATCACCTAGAATACATAAGAATCTATAAAATAGAATACATGAGAATCTATAAAATACATCTAAAAATAATAAAAATAAAAATAAAAGCAACAAAACAGATTGGTTAGCACAGTTATAGCACAAACACAAGCAGGACTCATATAGGATAGAATGGGGAATATCAGGAAATGGGAACATGCATCAAGGGGATAAATGAGAAGTCTGGGTGACTTTCTCGGTTAGACCTGGAAAACAGTTTTAGAAATGCCCTGTAGGTTTTGTGCTTGAAAACATTTTGGAAAACAGTTTGGCTCAATTTCATGCAAATTTCTCCACTTAGTGGGTCGGTTATCCCGGAACTCGGGGTTCTGTTCATGGGGGCTCCTAATTCCAAACATCCATCTAAGGTTCAAAAGCAGTAAACACGCTAAAAATATTTTGATTCTGAAGACAGCATCACACAACGACATCCGTGGGAGTCGTCCCATGATTCTGTCTCTTTTCTGCAACTACAACCGTGCGGCTACATTTTAGGGAACTACAGTCGTGCGAATATAATATACAGTCGCGTGACTGTATTCTGAGAATTACGGTCATGTGACTATAGTTGTAGTCACACGACTATAGTACTGTGCTTGCACGTCTGTAGTGAACAGTGCCCGACAGTGGTATTCATTGTTTTCTAAAATCATTTGTTTCAATCGATTTTGATGATTTCTAGAGATTCTGGAAATTCGAGGGTCCGTTAACACTGAACCAAGGATCCGATTATGGATCTAACAACCATGAATTCAGAGAATAGAAACCAATAAAACCCTAAATCTCACATCTGCATTATTGGAAATTCGAAGACCATGATTTTAGAGTGTACGGATGTGATTTGACCAAATTGAATCATGAAAAATCATTTAAAGTGGGAAAACTGGTTGTATTCAATCGTTTTGGGCCTTTTCGGGCTTTTGCCTAGAAAAATACAGTCGTGCGACTGTAATAAATAGTCGCACAGCTGTATTCTAGACAACTACAGTCGTGCGACTATAGTTGCACAGATAGTTTTTTGGATGATCGACTAAACACAAAAACGCAACCACAAATCAACATGAATAGAGTTTTAAGTCCTATCAGAGTTTACCTTTTTTATGTTCTAGTGTATTTGACGACCGGAATTGGATTCTGATGCCGGAATCCTCCTAAAACCTCTAAACACCTTGAAATCCTTGAACACGCATCCCGAATTGATCTGAACAACCCAAAAATGATTGGAACTAGCGATTAAGTGACCAAAAACTTACCCTTAATGTGTTTTTTCCTGTGTTTTGATCCCTTTTCCCTCCTTTGTATTAGTTTTTTTGTTGATTTTCCTTAGTTTTCTCTCACTTTCTCTCTCTAAAGTGTGTTTTCTCTTACTAGAGTGATCTCCTCTTCCCTTAATTGATTCCTCCCTATTATGTTATGTTTCTCTCCCTTTCTCCTTTCTTTTTCTCCCCCTAATTACTTAATTCCAGGCTAAAAATCCGAGTCAAAGATGGAGTTATTATCTATTTAGGAATCTGCTGGGTCAAAAACTAGAGCCGCATGATTCTAATTATAGTCGTGCGACTGTAGACTGCAGTCGTGCGACTGTAGACTGTAGTCGTGCGACTGTAGTTATGAAACTACAGCTACGTGGCTTTAAATAGAGCCTATATGATTTAAGTATAGCCTACACTCACACCGAAGCTTCCTAATCACTCGACGGACCTTTCTTAGGGTTTCGGATCGAGGACTATTCTGAATTTCAGGCCGTTTGAGAACATTCCGGGCATTATTCTGCTCATTCTTAAATCCGATTCACGTTTATCTATCTAACAGGTAACAAAGGGTTTTCATCATAGAGGTCGAGAAAAACCTGCGCTCACAGGCTTCCCCTCGCGGGATCAAAGTTTACACGAACGGGCTATTGTGCCCGGATCGAGTTTGGTCTTGCGATAAAGAGCGCGGTGAGAAAAGAAAAGAAAACATACCTGACGGCTTGGTTTGCCGAAGAAATCAGGTGTAACAGTTTGCTGGGGATGTTGGCTCTAGGAGCTTTGGTTCTGAAGTTGGCTCTAGGGGCGCTAATCTTAAGGTTGACCCAAAAAGGGGTGCTGATTCTGAAGTCAACCCAAAAGGGGAGTTGATTTTTGAAGTCAATTGAAAGGGATGCTGATTTTAAAGTCGATCCAAAGGGATGCTGATTTTTGAATTCGATCCAAAGGGATGCTAATTTTTGAATTCGATCCAAAGGGATGCTGATTTTTGAATTCAACCCAAAGCGATGTTGATTTCTGAATTTGATCCAAAGGGATGCTGATTTATGAATTCGATCTAAAGGGATGCTGATTTCTGAATTCGATCCAAAGGGATGCTGATTTTTGAATTTGATCCAAAGGGATGCTGATTTCTGAATTCGATCCAAAAGGATGCTGATTTCTGAATTCGATCCAAAGGGATGCTGATTTCTAAATTCGATCCAAAGGGATGCTGATTTTAGAATTCGATCTAAAGGGATGCTAATTTTAAAGTTGATCCAAAGGGATGCTAATTTTAAAGTCGATCCAAAGGGATGCTAATTTTTGAATTCAATCCAAAGGGATGCGGATTTCTGAATTCGATCCAAAGGGATGCTGATTTCTAAATTCGATCCAAAGGAATGCTATTTTTTAAATTGTATCGAGAGTGCGTATTTATTCCTTGATTGATAATTTTGGAAATAAAAATTTTTGCCCCTTTGATCAATAATAAATACAGCTTGATTGTTTTTCCCCTGGATACCTACAAAAAGCAAAGAGTACCCTTCTCGGGATTATATTGGCATAAATGGAAATTATGAGAATTGAGGAAATTCTCTTACCTGAGATTTAGAACCGTGCGGCTCTGATTTGCATGCTATAGCCCAGGGGATGCCCCAGTGTTGAGCTGTTTCTGCTTTCAAGGTGCCCAATGATGATAGTGAGTACCTGTACTTAGGTTGGTCTTGAAGCATGTATGCATGTATGTGTGTATGTTTTGAATGTATGCATGTATGTGACATGATGTTTCTGCTACTGGTCTTGGTGCCTATGTGAGTCTAGTGATGGGATTTGTGACTTCTAATTAGCCTCAGTGGTGGCCCAGATGGTTTATGGTGCTTTACCCATGGGGGTTATCTTACTTGAGACCCTGATTTATTTGGATTCCATGCATTCTGATTGCCCCATTGAGGTCGATGGATGCTTATCTCACTTCAGGAATATTTCTGTACTATGCTTACTTCGTCTGATTGTCTCAACACTCCTTTGATCAACGGGTCATCATACAGATCTAGTTACTAGAGAAGCTGAGCCTCTTGAGTATTCCTCCACCTTATTCATGGTATGCTCCGAAGTGCTATCAGGCTTGGCATATTGAGATCACAGACTTTGCCACCCATTCTGCAAAGGAATAGTCTACTTGGCTAAAGGAGAGAATGAGAGTTAAACTTTGTATTCTGTAATGCACTTTTGTACATAACATCATGACTGGACTTTATTATTTATGACATGAATTCCATTTTCCTCATCATGGGCTTGGATGTAATGACCTACCGATGGATGTTTACATGCAATGGCACGATGTATGCAAGATGAACGTCTAAGCAGAAAATCAAACATGTATAATATCATTATGATGACATTAGAATGAGCACAATAGGGAAATTAAAAGTGACTCTGACTCTGAACATTACCCTCTTCTTGTTACCAACACGTCCTTTCGATTTTCCATGTTGGAAATTTTCTCTTTCTGATAGCTTTTTTTTTATGGGATGGCCTAAAAATTCTGCAGGAGTATGCTAGCCGAGTTGATCTCTTCGTATTGGTCCGTCTTAGGATCGGGAAGTGTGCCTTAACATGTCCATTGAAGGTCGCGAGAGCATTGCTCCTGATGATATCCGATGGTTCGGCCTTTACTTGCCCTTTGTATTAGGAACTTGTATTTGGACATAAAGCGCTTTGTCGGATATGGTTCGCTCCGTGCTGTAACCTATATGTGGACATTTATATTCAATGACATGACGTATGCATATTGAACATCAAAATATAATATAAAACATCAATGACACAATGAATGTGGATGCATTAGGAAAGTCCAAACTATGGCTCTGGTTTGGATCAATGCCCCTTCGTATTACCAACATGTCCTTTCGGTTTTTCATATTGGAAATTTTTTTTTTTTGGGTATCCGCATGGACTGATGCATGTCATTTTGATATCTCTCATCCTAGGCTTTTCTTTTGGATTCGAAGTTTCCAACCCTCCCTTTGATGTAATGCCGAGTTTACTTTGGAAGGTATTTCATGTGTTACCCTACCAACTTGGCTTACATAGATCTCTATTTCTTGAGCAATCTTTGGAATTTGAGCGATAATTACTCTTTCATTTTCCACCCCTTATGTAGGGAGTTGTACGATGATCCTTTGATTTATGGTGTCTGGATACCGAATTGCCCTTGCGCCATTTGCATTATCTGATTCCTACCTTGGACCCCAACAGCGTCATATTGGACAGTTGCAATTGTCTTGGGTCATGCCTTTTATGGCGAAATGAGAAAAGTGGGTGAGACAACATGGATGATGTTGTTCTAGGTTTGAACTTATAAAGGGAATGGAGTAATGGGATGACATGGGTGATGTGGCATGGTAATTTGGGTGTGAGAAGAAATTGGTTCCTTTTTTATTTTTTATTTTTTTATTTGGGGGGGAAAAAATAGAAGGTGTCAGGATTCTCATGTATCAGAGAAGTGTGACTGATTTAAAGAACGGGTTGGTTATGACTTGGCTAGGGAACTTAAGTTGTAAATTTGGATGCCATTAGGGTCAAGATCTGTTAAGCCCTAATAGTAAGAACTTCGAACAGCAGGTCAATCAATCATGTGAGTCTGTCTCTCGCTGGTTGAATGTCCTATCGAGATAAGTTTTTTTTTTTAGAAAGAAACTAAACCCAAGCCACATCCATCTTTTGGTTTTCCTGCTGCACTTAAATTCATGCGTGTCACATATGTTTAATATGCCTTTTTGGATGAACAATGCATGCATAACGTCATGTACACATGAATGTAACACGAACAAGATAATACATGCACTACGACCATGAACTGTCTTTGGGTTTTACCACATGATGGGTGATGAAGGTCATTTGAATTTCTCACGGGTTGGAGATTTTGGTGAGTTTGGAATTTTAGCTTTAGAGTTTCAGCATGGGGTACCTTCTTGGATAGGGAATTAGGCTTGGAGCTCCATTTTGGAGTTTGATTTTAAGGTTCAGCAGTAGCTTTCTAGCTCGGGAATGGTTTAGGTATCATGTGTGCTGCTCAAATTGAAACTCTAGAACAAGGACAATAGCATCTTAAATTGTTATTTGCATGGATTTTTGATCTGGGTTGGCAAATGACTCGATGGAGGTAATGCCATTCTGTTATTTATTTATCTCATAACCTCACTTTTCAAGAGAGTTCGATCAGAGCTAGATTCACTTTTAGGTTTCCTACATTACTCAAATTGATGTCATGCATTTTAATATTATGTGTGTTGGACATGTCTTTTTAGATGGTCAAATGCATGCATAATGCCATGTACATGCAATCATCACATGAGTAAAAAAAAATAACAAACTGCATTGCATTCAAACTGAGTTCAATACACCTTACAAACAAAATGAGTCCGCTACAAGAAGGGAGACTCTAAGAGGTGTTGATCTCATTATTCTCCGATTAGTAACCATTTGGGGGCTTCAGTAGTGCTGCCCCACTCTTATCAGACTAGACCTTATAGTTCTTCATCATATTCCTTTCCTCAAGAAGCTTGAGGAGTTTCCTTAGTAGCTTCTTTGATTGCCCCAGGTCGTTTATCAAAGCCAAATGGGATTTTCAATTTTCCGTTGTCGATTAGCTTTTGAATCTCATCTCTTAAAGCTAAACAATCTTTGGTCCGATGGCCTCCCATCACATAATAGCTATAGAAATTACTCTTTTCTGCTGGTTCTGGTTCCACGTATGGCCTGACATTCTGCAGTAGACCCTTCCTTCTACACTCTGTAAATAGTATGTTTAACGAATAGGGCTATGGGGATATGCCTTTTCCGTTGCCCTTAGTAGGTGGGTTTTGGGCATGTCGCGGAATGGAGTTGGTGTCGACATCGGACTTGAGGGGCCCCTTCAGTTCTACTTCATTAGTCAACCCTTGAACACCTCCTTCAAAGATCTGATCTAGAGAAGCCGTCTCAGGGAATGTCATGTGATTCTTTTGGCTTTCAATCCGAGTAGGGTGACCCTGAAAGGCTACCACAACATCTTCTTTTGGATAGCCTACAGATTCCTTTGATTCAAGGAGGTGTAGCAGCCATGCTATGGTCTTCATAGTGGTTGGAGGTGACTACGTATCCATGTTTAGCCCTGGTAGACCCAAGTCTCGATAAGAAGACCTTCCAAGGTGTTAGGGATGAGCATCAGCAGTCTGGGCATTCTGCTTCCTACTAGCATCGGCATTGGAGCCTATGCATACCATATCTCTTATTTTTTCTTCAAGCTCCACCACTCTTGCTTCCAATTCGGTGCACCTTGCCATCAGTATCTCTACTCTGCCAAAATCACCTCCTAGCATTTCTCTTAGCATTGCTGCCGCTTCCTCCCTGACTGCCTTTTGGAATCATGATAAAGTGACATAATCTTCCACAACATCTGTTATGGTGCTAAAGTTCATTGGGTTGGCCATTCTCGAAATTTTTCCCCTTCCCCCTGATAAGAACACTTGTTAGTGTCGACGGGCGCATGCGTGAAGAATATCAAATATAGGATGATGTATGCATGAGTGTGTAATGTGATGTGTGCATGTATGAATGGTGAGTTGTACATGTGATGTCATGTAATGCCATGTCATGTTATACTATTCCAAACCAACCAAGTGTATGCAAAATCAAGAACAGAAATGTACAAATGTATTGAATGCTGCTGAGGTGGTCGCAGATTAAGACAAGGTATGGCGTATAAGTATACACCACATAGATAAAATGACACGTAGGGTTTCCACGGATCGAAGCAAGATGATACTTGCAAGCAATTTGAAATAGGGCACATAACTATACACCCGGGGGATAAAATGACACGCAGGGTGTCCACGGATTGAAGCAAGATGATACTTGCAAGGGAACTTGAAATAGGGCATAGGCACCTAGGGATGTCCACATATCGAAGCAAGATGATACTTACAAAGGAACTTGGAATAGGGCACATAACTATACACCCGGGGGATAAAATGACACATGGAGTATCCATAGATCGAAGCAAGATGATACTTGCGAAGGAATTTGAAATATGGTACATGACTATGGTATGGATGTGTGTATGTACATGGTGTACAAACGGAGTTTCGGCGCTCAGAGAGCACCTTGGGTTCTTGTGCTGTGATATGAGATGAGACTCTTTGACGTTCATAGAAAGTTGATGCATGGAGTGGGTTTTCAATGCTTGTTGAGTGCCTAAATGGATTGATGTGTGACACGAAGTTTCCGGTGTTCATGGAACACTTAAATGACTTGGTGTATGAGATGAAGTTTTCGGTGCTCATGGAGCACCTAAACGGCTTGGTGTTATGGAGTGAAGTTTTCGAGAGCACCTAAATGGCTTGGTGTTATGGAGTGAAGTTTTTGATGCTCGTGGAGTGCCTAAACATTTCATGTATGAAGTGAAATGTACGGTTGTGAGTTGATCACGGTTGAATGATGTCTCATGAGTGAGAATGATAATAAGGATGATCTTTATGTTTTCATTCTCTTTTTTACTTTGAATGTTCTAAGAATACCCAATGTCTTGCAAAAGGTAATGCAAGAAGGTTACATGTAAGCCATCACAAGGACAGAGGTTCGGTGCTTTTGGGGCGCCTAATGGATGTCATGAAATGGTCGCGTGTGTACCAACACACGAACAGAGTTTCAATGCTTTGTAGGTCAATAAAGTGATATGAAATGATCACATGGGGGCCATCCCATGGACAATGCTTTGACGCTTTCAGGGCATCTAACATGAAATGATGTCACAAACAAGTCACGTGTAACTCAAGACACGGACAGGGGTTCGGCGTTCATGGAATGCCTTGTATGATTTGGTAATGTCCTGAAATGCCCCTACATGTGTAGTAATCCGGTACTCAAGTACCTCAAATGAGTCATCAATGTCATGAAACAATTCGATGTGGGTCGCGACACACAAACAAAACTACGACATAACCGTGACGCCAATGATGAATGAGCGTGATGTCATGTAATGTTATCATGTGACCCGCCACACGAATATAGACCTAAAACTGTTATGGTCCTCTAGTGAATGACATGGTGTAGTGGAATGGCCAAGTGCAACCCAGTGCACGGGCAGAACATGGGTAGTTTTGGGACACCCGATATGGAATGAAATGATCATGAAGGGCATACTTAGAACGTCCTTTATTAAATGGAACAAGATGAGATGATAAGAATGTTCATTTCACATGAGATGCAAATGGCTGCACGAAGATGTGGTTAGGATGCATGACATACAGGGATGATGTCGTGTATGCTTCATGGAAATGTCAACACACGAGATGTATATGGCACACAATTAAAATGTCGTGGCTGCATAAAGACGTGGTTAGCATCAATGTCACACATATGCTCATGTCTTAAGAACGGCTACATAAAAACGTGGTTAAAATGGCACATGAATGATCATGCATGCTTGATGTTTCATGAGAAGGTCAAATAAAACCACAACAGAACAAACATTAGCACACGCAATAATATGCTCACCCTTCCAACCTTATTCTTCCTTTCTATTGGTAACGTATTCTTCCTAGGTGTTGGGTCTCTTTGATACAACCGGGGATACCAAAGGCGTACTCTCAATGTCCAATTTCATGTTTATGTTTTGGTAATCCTAAGGGGAAGTTACTAGGTCCTTACATGTGGGCCAAAGTCAATCTAAGGGTTATACAGGTCCCCATAGCGAATATACACTCCTCCACATAGAACATGAGAGATTCATGTGGTGGTATGAGTGGTTTACCCCTTCAGGTTCCTCCAATCCTAGCAGAAGAAGTAGGTCGCCTTCTGAAGTAAACTGGGCTGATAAGGGAGTTTGAGGGGTTGAGAAGAAGAAAATGCCATGCTATGCAAGTGTGAATAAAATATGGTATTATGAACTAGTGAATGACTGCAAGTGAGGTTATATTTCAGTAGTTGCCTAAGTTCCTTGAGTTTTTATAAAAACGTTTTAAGAAACTTTCATCCCTAGCAGAGTCACCACTGTGAGTGGATGACCTTTTCGACAAAAAGCGGAACGCGGTGAAGCGAACCAAGGAAAAAGAAAAGTGCTTGATTGTTTGTTTATTTTGAAAACGGGTTTGTATCTTGCTTTAGGAAAACCATTAATTTGTTTGGAAATCCTTTTGTAGAAAACCTTTTCTTTGGATGTGAGTTTTGAGAAAAATAGTTTTGCATTTTAGAAAATCCCATTTTATTACTTAAAGATCTCGAAACCTAAACTTCAAAATCAGTGACAGAGTCGCCACCAGGATCAGCTCATCCGAGAAATTCCAGTACAACTCCCTACCGAGCATACACTACTGTACCTAATCCAGAGATTTAGGGTTCGAGCAACTTTAACCTCAAGCTTGTATTCATTCATAAGTTCATATGACAATATTTTACTCACTTAATTCTCTACCCATTTTATCTTTTGTTATTAGCCCATACTCATTCAGATAATAGAAATAAATTGCAGAAAATTAAAGTGCAGAAAAATAAATCATACATCAAAACCAAACCAAAAAGATATAAAGGCCACTTATTACAACCCAAAAAGAGAAAAAGCTCTCATCCTCACTAATACAACCACCTAGATACATGAAGATCTAAAAAATTACAATCGCCTAGAATACATGAGAATCTATAAAATACATCCAAAAATAATAAAAATAAAAATAAAAGCTGCAAAATAGATTAGTTAGCACAGTTATAGCACAAACACAAGCAAGACTAATACAGGACAGAATGGGGAATATCAGGAAATGGGAACATGCATCTAGGGGATAACTGAGAAGTCTGGGCGACTTTCTCGGTTAGACCTAGAAAACAGTTTTAGAAATGTCCTGCAGGTTTTATGCTTGAAAACATTTTGGAAAACGGTTTGGCTAAAGTACATGCATATTTCTCCATTTAGTGGGTCGATTATCCCAGAACTCAGGGTTCCATTCATGGTGGTTCCTAATTCCAAACATCCATCTAAGGTTCAAAAGTAGTAAATACGCAAAAAACATTTTGATTCTCAAGAAAGCATCACACAATGATATCCGTGGGAGTCGTCCCGTGATTCTGCCTCTTTTCTGTAACTACAGTTGTACGGCTATATTCTGGGGAACTACAGTCGTGCGATTGTAATATACAATCGCGCAACTGTATTCCGAGAATTACAGTTGTGGGACTATAGTTATAGTCGCACTACTATAGTATTATGCTCGCACGTCTGTAGTGAATAGTGCCCAACATTGGTTTTCTTTGTTTTCTAAAATCACTTGTTTCAATCGATTTTGATGATTTCTAGAGATTCTGGAAATTCGAGGGTCCGTTAACACTGAACCGAGGATCCGACTATGGATCTAACAACCACGAATTCAGAGAAACCAAGAAAACCCTAAATCTCACATCCACATTATTGGAAATCCGAAAACTATGATTTTACAGTGTACGGATATGATTTGACCGAATTGAATCATGAAAAATCAATTAAAGTGGGAAAACTAGCCATATTCGATGGTTTTAGGCCTTTTTGGGCTTCTGCCCAATACAGTCGTATGGCTGTATTCCAGACAACTACAATTGTGCGACTGTAACTAAAGTCGTGCGACTATAGTTATAGTCGTTCGACTGTAGTTGCACAGACAGTTTTCCGGATGATCGACTAAACATAAAAACACAACCATAAATCAACACGAATAGAGTTTTAAGGCCTCTGAGAGTTTACCTCTTTTATGTTCCAGTGTATTTGATGACCGGAATTGGATTCGAATGCCAGAATCCATCTGGAACCTCCAAACGCCTCGAATTCCTCGAACACGCATTCTGAATTGATCCGAACAACCCAAAAATGATCTGAACTAGTGATTAAGTGACCAGAAACTTACCCTCAATGTGTTTTTTCCTGTGTTTTGATCCCTTTTCCCTCTTTTGTATTGGTCTTTTGTTCATTTTCCTTAGTTTTCTCTCACTTTCTTTCTCTAAAGCTTGTTTTCTCTCACTAGAGTGATCTCTTCTCCCCTCAATTGATTCCTCTGTATTATGTTATGTTTCTCTCCCTTTCTCCTTTCTTTTCCTCCCTCTAATTACTTAATTCCAGGCTAAAATTTTGAGTTAAAGATAGAGTCATAATCTTATTTAGGAATATGCTAGTTTAAAGACTAGAGCCGCATAGAGTTATAATCTATTTAGGAATCGTGCGACTATAGTTACTGTAGTTGTGCAACTGTAGACTACAGTCGTGCGACTGTATTTGTGAAACTACAGCCGTACGGCTTTAAATAGAGCCTGCATGCTTTAACTATAGCCTACACTCACACCTAAGCTTCTTAATCACTCGATGGACCTTACTCGGGGTTTCGGATTGAGGACTCTTTTGAATTTCAAGCCGTTTGAGAACATTCCAGGCATTACTCCGCTCATTCTCAAATCTGATTCACGTTCATCTGTCTAACAGGTAACAAAAGGTTTTCATCATAGAGGTCGAGAAAAACCTATGCTCACACTTGGTAATGGATTTGTTAGAATCAAGTGAGAGCGGAATCAAGGAAGAGAAAGAAGTGGAGATGGCTATTGTAGAACAAACATTGAGAGCCATGGATGAACTGGATATGGATCAACAACCTCTTTGCATATTGTATCCGGAAAATGAGGTAAATTTACTGTAATACCCCGAATATTTAATAAATATTTTTTTTTTCATTTAAAATAATCTAATTTTTTTTATTTAATTTAAGTTAATTGCTTTTTATTATGTGTGTGTTATTCATGGGGTTAAAAAAAAAATTTAGGAATATACACATATATATTTCGGCCATTAATATATAATAGGATTAAATTTAGTTTCTTGCCAATTTAAAACCTAGTATTATAAGAAGTTTAGAGTCATTAGAATTTTGGGTAGAAATCCTTCCCACATTATAACACAAAACCCTAAATCCCATTCAACTTTGATTCCAATTCAACAACTCAAAGAAAACTCTCCTCCCCTTTCCTTCATTGATTTTTTTTTTCGGCCAACCATCCACTTTTCTCCTCCATTGTGAATTCTTCATCTAGCATTAAGGACTTGAAGCTTGAAGAGGAATTGGAATTTTTGGGTTGCTCCATCTTCTACCCCTCTCAATTTGAAGTTGTGGCTTAGGTCTTAGCTATTCAAGGTAACTACTCTTTCCATGTTTGAATCAACATGAAATTGAATGGTAGATTAGGGCTAAGATGAAATTGGTTTGAGTGTTGATGTTTAACTTGTGAAATTGGAACGATTGCTTATTAAATATGTTTTCGCATGGTTGGAATTTACTTTGGCATCATTATTTGGCATGTAATTGGGCTGTTGGAATGGTTATTTTGGTGTTTAAAGTCGAATTGGTGATTAGGGTATGCATTAGGAATTGTTGTGTTTGCTGTTCAGAATTGGCAGCCTGGACGTTTATTTTGTGACCTGGTTTCCAGCCACTTCTAGTGCTCAGAAAATTCTGAAATTTTTACTGCTTGTAGTTAACATCTTGAAGTTTAATGTTGTAGAAGGAAGTTTTGCTTAATTCCCTGTTTTCATGCTCTAAACATTCGTTCAAGTTGACCTTGAAAATCTGTCACTGCTAGTTTACAGATTTAACAACTTATGTTCAAAAAAAAAAAAAATTCTTTTCTCTCAATCTATAATGTCTTTTCTGGTTCTACCCCTTGAAAAAGTTTCTTAAGACATTAAGCTTTAAGGTTGTTTTGAAGTGTTTTGGCAGAAAACGTTTTTATCATGGTGATATTGGTGTTGGAAAATCGGGCAGTAGGCTGTCCAGTTGTTTTTGGAATTTTTCACAGTCAGAGTTTACTCGACTAGAACTTTTTCTACCAAACTCGGATTTGCGAAATTTCGGTTTCTACTTGACCTTTATACATTGAAGTTTAATTCTGGATATTGTTATAATTTTTGAATGAGTGTTGCTATTTGATTTCGAATTATCTTTCCATGATCCGAAATCTGCCCTGTTTACAAACAGCTGCACGGTTTTGCGGATAACTTTTTGTACGCTTTATCAAATTACATGATTCGAATTGATTTTGTTTCTAATGAATGGGAATTGATTTCTGGGAAATTTTAGAATTTTTGAGTATGTATAACTATTGGTTTCACTCGTTTGAAAATTGGACCGAGAGGCTGTCCTATTTTGAGAATGATATTAAGATTGATTTTGGTGAATGGCATATGATAAAATTGTTGGTTTTGATAAGTTAAGTATGAATTGATGGACAATTGGTCCATTGGATTCTGAAATTGATATTCGGGATAAGTCCATAGTGGCGCCCTTTTGATGATGATTTTATTCGATTATGATCGTGAGTTGATTTTTGCTCTTTATTACTGGTTTGCATATGGGAATTGCCGGACTGCGGTTTTTCTGGCATATGGACAGCGTCTTCCCTTGTTATTATTTTTGACCTCTTCATTGTGCTTCGGCCAATGCTGGACTCACTTGGCTGCGGTTTTCCTCGTGAGTGGTCAGACCTCTTCATCGCGTAGGGGACTGCGGTTTTTCCTCTGCCGATGATGGGCCTACTTGGCTGCGGTTTTCCTCGTAGGTGGTCTTGTCGTTCTCATTTGAAGAGGACTGCGGTTTTTCCTCTGATAGTGAGAGAGTTTGGCCAAGCTTAGACATGTTTGATTGATTGATTGAGTGGACTGCGGTTTTTCCACTATGGGATTCGGGGACTGCGGTTTTTCCCCAAGCGTCCGTCCTATTTGCGATTTGATGATATTGAGCTATTGGTTTTGGATCTATCTTTTTAGATTAAAGTATTGGGTTGGCATTGTCTTTAAATTCTTCAATTGATTTATTTTAATTCGTTTTATAAAGTATGCATGATTCACAATTGATTCTCTTTAAATGATTATTTTATTAAAGTTAAGTTTTCCATCCTCCTAATTTGTAATGTTTCGAAAATTTTATTAACTTTCTCGCTCAAAATTTATTTCCGCTTTTGCCTTGTATCGACTGTTCGGTTTTAAGTGTTCAGATATGGACACCGTAGTTACTCGTCACTCAGTGGCACAATTTTTCAGATTTTGCAGGTTCTGATGGTGCGTGACTTGCTGCATGCGGGACTTGGGCAAGAGAGACTTATTAGGCTTTAGTTTATTTTGATTAGATGAATGTCAGGCTTAGTAGACTTACCATTTTATTATTGATTTATTTTAAACATTGGGTTGCAAAGATTTATTAATCATTTATTTATTATTTAATTAGAACTAGTTAAAGGCTTTACTTATAATTAATAAGTAGTTGTTGCTCGATGATTACCGACCTTGTGCATCGAATTCCGCCTTTGCACGCTATAAAAGGTTGGGGTCGTCACAGTTGGTATCAGAGCTAGAATTTGGTTCCGAAGCTTACCTTCTGTAAGTCACTTGGAACCGAACTAGGAAAATAGGATAGAGACTTAAAACTTTAGAGAGAGTGCTGGGTAGGTAGAAACGGGGCATTGCTTGATTTGTATGCGACTTGTTCATGTGTTTCTTATATTTGTGCTTAAACCGAACCGTTAATTTCAGTATGCCTCCGAGAAGAGCACCGAACCCTGAGCGTGCTACTCAGCGCCGACTTCAGACGCTAGAGGACGTTGTCGTTGCTCTTGCAAATCGACAAGAGAATCCGCCTCCGCCACCTCCGCCACCACCCCTAGTGGCTCCGGTGAACAACCAGACTGTCTTTGATCGCTTCGATCGGCATCGACCCCCGACGTACGATGGAAAGCCTGACCCAGTGGTCCTTGAAGAGTGGGTCCGTGTTATGAAGAAGCTGTTCACTGCGACTGGCTGCCCCGTTGAGGAGAAGGTAGCCATTGGAGCTTACTACCTGAGAAAAGAGGCAGATAATTGGTGGAGCCTTGTCCAAGATGAGTGTTTGGCCGATGCTAATTTCGGCTGGGAGCAGTTCGTTGAGAAGCTTAAGGACCGCTTCTACCCGAAGGAGCTAAGGTGGCAGAAGAGAGCTGAATTTCTTCGTCTGACCCAGGGTACTATGACGGTGCAGCAGTACACCGATAAATTTACTGAATTGGCTCGGTTTGTCCCCACCTTGATACCGGACGAGAGTGAGAAGGTGCAGATGTATGTCAAGGGAATGGACCACCGTATCAGCAATCTGGTCCTTGTTTCTGGGGCTACCACTTTTCAGAAGGCATATGAGGTTGCACTCAGCGTCTATGCTAAGGTCCAGGAGGAAGAGGCTGCCAAACGAGCCTTTGCTGCTAAGAGGCCTCAGCAGTCAGGTTTTGCTCGTCAGGCTGCTAAGAAGCCGAAATTTGCACCTACGAAGAAAGTTGTGAATGCTTCCGGTTCTGTTACAGGGAAGTGCTATAAGTGCCAAAAAGACTTCCACCCTGGCAAAAACTGCGATGGGTCAGTTATTCGATGCTACTTCTGTAATGGTGAGGGACACCGCTCATTTGCATGTCCCAAGAACCCAGCTGCTACTCAGGTTCGACCCAATGCTAAAGGAGGAGTTCCAGTGTGGAATCGGGTGTACAACATGCTAGAAACGGAGGAAGAGGAACCCGATACTGGTGTTGCGCCCGAGGCTGATGTTGTGGCAGGTACTATTCTAGTTAATTCTTTACCTGCTTATGTTTTATTTGATACGGGTGCTACTTTATCTTGTGCGTCATCTGCTTTTGTTCGTAAAGCGAAATTGTCTGCTGGTATTCCTATTAAGTCGGTAGTCTCCCTTCCTAATGGAGATAATATGGCTTGTAACAGAGTTTTCCCTAGCGTCCCTGTCATTATTGAAGGGATGGAATTATCCGCTGATCTGAAGGAGTTCCCTATGGAAGAGTTTGATGTGATTCTCGGTATGGATTGGCTGAAAAAGCACCAAGCCATGTTCTATTGTAGAGATGAGAAGGTGGTTTTGCGAAATCACCAAGGAAGAAGGGTCTCCTATTCGAATGTTAAGTTGAGACCTAGAGTGAAGATTGTTTCAGCCATGAAGATGAGAAAGATGCGGCATAGGGGTGATGAGGTATTCCTTTGTAGAGTAAGGGATACTACGAAAGAGCTAAAATTGGAAGACATTCCCATTGTCCGTGAGTATTCGGATGTCTTTCCTGAAGAGTTGCCTGGTGTTCCACCCGAGAGGGATGTAGAATTTTCTATTAACTTGATACCGGGTACAGCTCCAATTTCGAAAGCCCCTTATCGGATGGCACCATCCGAATTGCAAGAACTGAAGACTCAGCTACAGGAGTTGATTGATAAGGGTTTCATTAGACCCAGTGTTTCTCCGTGGGGAACCCCTGTGTTGTTCGTGAAGAAGAAGGATGGCAGCATGCGGTTATGCATTGACTACCGCGAGTTGAATAAAGTGACCGTTAAGAACAAGTATCCGTTGCCACGGATCGATGATCTCTTTGACCAACTGAAGGGTGCTGGTGTCTTCTCTAAGATCGACCTTCGATCCGGTTACCATCAAATTCCGGTGAAGAAGGAAGATATCCCTAAGACTGCTTTCCGCACGAGGTATGGTCACTACGAATTTGAAGTTATGCCCTTCGGACTTACGAATGCGCCTACAGTTTTCATGGACCAAATGAATCGAACTTTTATTGAACTGTTGGACGTGTGCGTAGTGGTCTTCATCGATGATATCCTCGTTTATTCTAAAGATGAGGAGGAGCATGCTAGACATCTTCGTCTGGTCTTGGATATTCTGAGGAAGCAGAAGTGGTACGCCAAGTTCTCGAAATGTGAATTTTGGCTTAAGGAAGTGGCTTTCCTTGGCCATGTGATCAATAAAGAAGGCATGAAGGTAGACCCTGCGAAGAATAAGTCTATTCTCGAGTGGGCGAGTCCCACCAATGTTGCGGAGGTACGAAGTTTCCTTGGTCTAGCGGGTTACTATCGGAGGTTCGTCCATAACTTCTCTATTATTGCTCAGCCTTTGACGAGACTATTGAAGAAGGATTGCCGATTCAGATGGACCGATGACTGTGAGAGAGCTTTCCAGTTGCTGAAGGAAAAGCTAGCTTCTGCTCCAGTCTTAGCTTTGCCTACGGAGGGAGTTGAGTTCGAAGTGTATAGTGACGCATCGAAGAATGGTTTGGGTTGTGTGTTGATGCAAGAAGGTAAGGTCATTGCCTATGCTTCCCGACAGTTGAGGATGCATGAGAAGAACTACCCGATACATGACCTCGAGTTAGCTGCTGTTGTTTTTGCATTGAAGATCTGGCGTCAGAATCTATATGGGGTTCCTTGTAAGATCTACACGGATCACAAGAGCCTCAAGTACATTTTCACATAAAAAGAGCTGAACATGCGCCAGCGAAGATGGCTCGAGCTGATTAAGGATTATGACCTAACCTTGGAGTACAAAGAAGGAAAGGCCAATAGAGTAGCCGACGCCCTAAGTAGGAAGAGTGCTCACACGTTGAACTACTTAAGGGTTCTGGCTGATGACTTGAGTGAGGAGCTTAGCCGTTTGGAGATTGAGTTGGTGCCTGAGGGTAGTGTTCGAGCTCAGTTGAATGCCATGAGCATTGAGCCCGTTTTGTTTGCCGAGATAAGAGAGAAGCAGAAGAATGATCCGGTACTTATGAAGATTCGAGCTGCGAAAGCTGAAGGTCGTGCCGTGGACTTTGAGATTTTGGAGGACGGAAGTATGAAGTTTAGAAGGAGATGGTGTGTGCCTAATGATCCGGCCCTGAAGGATCAGATTCTCAATGAAGCTCACAACACACCATACTCTGTTCATCCCGGTGGGTCTAAGTTGTACAAGGACCTTAAGACTCACTTCTGGTGGCCCAAGATGAAGAGAGAGGTTGCAGAGTTCGTTGCGAGATGTTTTACGTGTCAGAAGGTTAAGATAGAGCATCAGAGACCTGGAGGTTTGCTACAGCCTTTGCCCATTCCTGCATGGAAGTTCGACTCCATTTCCATGGATTTCGTTATGGGACTTCCGAGGACCGTTGGAGGATTAGACTCGGTATGGGTGATTGTGGATCGTTTGACCAAGGTGGCGAGATTCATTCCTATGAGGAAGACCTGGTCGATGGAGCAGTTAGCCGAAGCCTACACCAGTGAGATTATTCGGCTTCACGGCATACCTAAGGAGATTTTATCGGATCGTGATCCGCGGTTCCTATCCCACTTTTGGACTGCTCTACAAGAAGCTTTTGGTATGAAGCTGAAGTTGAGCACTGCTTTTCATGCCACGACTGATGGACAGACGGAGAGAACCATTCAGACACTTGAGGATATGCTTCGCGCTTGTGCGTTGGAGTTTCAGAAATCATGGGCTAAATCATTGAGCTTGATCGAGTTCTCCTACAATAATAGCTACCATGCTAGCATCCAGATGGCAACGTACGAGGCATTTTATGGACGGAAGTGTCGTAGTCCGACTTGTTGGAGCGACATCGGTGACACGCTGATTTTGGGTCCCCAGCTGATACAAGATACTGTTGAGAAGGTTCGTGTAAGGCGGCTCAGGATCGTCAGAAATCTTACGCTGATTTGAAAAGAAGGCCCGTTGAGTTCGAGGTGGGTGATAAAGTTCTCCTGAAGGTTTCGCCCATGAAAGGAGTGTTCCGGTTTGGGAAGAAGGGCAAGTTGAGCCCGAAGTACGTAGGACCTTACGAGGTATTGGAGAGGATCGGTGAAGTTGCCTACCGTTTGGCTTTACCGCCTGAAATGGAGAAGGTGCACAACGTTTTCCATGTTTCACAACTTCGCCGATATGTCAGTGATCCTTCGCATGTCATCGCCATCGAGATCGTAGAAGTGGAACCTAATCTGACTTTCGAGGAGAAACCCGTTTGCATTTTGGATCGACAAGTACGAGTTCTCCGAAGAAAGGAAGTGCCCTTGGTGAAAGTCCTTTGGCGCAGTCAGAAGTACGAGGAAGCGACTTGGGAGACAGAAGAAGCTATGCGTGCTAGATACCCCGAGTTGTTTAGGGATGAGTGATCGATGCTGTGTTGCCTTGTTTTGATTTGTGTGCTGTTTGATTTGATTTGGGTTTCTGTGCTCTGTTGTCCTTGAAGTTTCGAGGACGAAACTTTTTCTAAGGGGGAAGGATTGTAATACCCCGAATATTTAATAAATAATTTTTTTTTTTTCATTTAAAATAATCTAATTTTTTTTATTTAATTTAAGTTAATTGCTTTTTATTATGTGTGTGTTATTCATGGGGTTAAAAAAAAAAAATTTAGGAACATACACATATATATTTCGGCCATTAATATATAATAGGATTAAATTTAGTTTCTTGCCAATTTAAAACCTCGTATTATAAGAAGTTTAGAGTCATTAGAATTTTGGGTAGAAATCCTTCCCACATTATAACACAAAACCCTAAATCCCATTCAACTTTGATTCCAATTCAACAACTCAAAGAAAACTCTCCTCCCCTTTCCTTCATTGATTTTTTTTTTCGGCCAACCATCCACTTTTCTCCTCCATTGTGAATTCTTCATCTAGCATTAAGGACTTGAAGCTTGAAGAGGAATTGGAATTTTTGGGTTGCTCCATCTTCTACCCCTCTCAATTTGAAGTTGTGGCTTAGGTCTTAGCTATTCAAGGTAACTACTCTTTCCATGTTTGAATCAACATGAAATTGAATGGTAGATTAGGGCTAAGATGAAATTGGTTTGAGTGTTGATGTTTAACTTGTGAAATTGGAACGATTGCTTATTAAATATGTTTTCGCATGGTTGGAATTTACTTTGGCATCATTATTTGGCATGTAATTGGGCTGTTGGAATGGTTATTTTGGTGTTTAAAGTCGAATTGGTGATTAGAGTATGCATTAGGAATTGTTGTGTTTGCTGTTCAGAATTGGCAGCCTGGACGTTTATTTTGTGACCTGGTTTCCAGCCACTTCTAGTGCTCAGAAAATTCTGAAATTTTTACTGGTTGTAGTTAACATCTTGAAGTTTAATATTGTAGAAGGAAGTTTTGCTTAATTCCCTGTTTTCATGCTCTAAACATTCGTTCAAGTTGACCTTGAAAATCTGTCACTGCTAGTTTACAGATTTAACAACTTATGTTCAAAAAAAAAAAAAAATTCTTTTCTCTCAATCTATAATGTCTTTTCTGGTTCTACCCCTTGAAAAAGTTTCTTAAGACATTAGGCTTTAAGGTTGTTTTGAAGTGTTTTGGCAGAAAACGTTTTTATCATGGTGATATTGGTGTTGGAAAATCGGGCAGTAGGCTGTCCAGTTGTTTTTGGAATTTTTCACAGTCAGAGTTTACTCGACTAGAACTTTTTCTACCAAACTCGGATTTGCGAAATTTCGGTTTCTACTTGACCTTTATACATTGAAGTTTAATTCTGGATATTGTTATAATTTTTGAATGAGTGTTGCTATTTGATTTCGAATTATCTTTCCATGATCCGAAATCTGCCCTGTTTACAAACAGCTGCACGGTTTTGCGGATAACTTTTTGTACGCTTTATCAAATTACATGATTCGAATTGATTTTGTTTCTAATGAATGGGAATTGATTTCTGGGAAATTTTAGAATTTTTGAGTATGTATAACTATTGGTTTCACTCGTTTGAAAATTGGACCGAGAGGCTGTCCTATTTTGAGAATGATATTAAGATTGATTTTGGTGAATGGCATATGATAAAATTGTTGGTTTTGATAAGTTAAGTATGAATTGATGGACAATTGGTCCATTGGATTCTGAAATTGATATTCGGGATAAGTCCATAGTGGCGCCCTTTTGATGATGATTTTATTCGATTATGATCGTGAGTTGATTTTTGCTCTTTATTACTGGTTTGCATATGGGAATTGCCGGACTGCGGTTTTTCTGGCATATGGACAGCGTCTTCCCTTGTTATTATTTTTGACCTCTTCATTGTGCTTCGGCCAATGCTGGACTCACTTGGCTGCGGTTTTCCTCGTGAGTGGTCAGACCTCTTCATCGCGTAGGGGACTGCGGTTTTTCCTCTGCCGATGATGGGCCTACTTGGCTGCGGTTTTCCTCGTAGGTGGTCTTGTCGTTCTCATTTGAAGAGGACTGCAGTTTTTCCTCTGATAGTGAGAGAGTTTGGCCATGCTTAGACATGTTTGATTGATTGATTGAGTGGACTGCGGTTTTTCCACTATGGGATTCGGGGACTGCGGTTTTTCCCCAAGCGTCCGTCCTATTTGCGATTTGATGATATTGAGCTATTGGTTTTGGATCTATCTTTTTAGATTAAAGTATTGGGTTGGCATTGTCTTTAAATTCTTCAATTGATTTATTTTAATTCGTTTTATAAAGTATGCATGATTCACAATTGATTCTCTTTAAATGATTATTTTATTAAAGTTAAGTTTTCCATCCTCCTAATTTGTAATGTTTCGAAAATTTTATTAACTTTCTCGCTCAAAATTTATTTCCGCTTTTGCCTTGTATCGACTGTTCGGTTTTAAGTGTTCAGATATGGACACCGTAGTTACTCGTCACTCAGTGGCACAATTTTTCAGATTTTGCAGGTTCTGATGGTGCGTGACTTGCTGCATGCGGGACTTGGGCAAGAGAGACTTATTAGGCTTTAGTTTATTTTGATTAGATGAATGTCAGGCTTAGTAGACTTACCATTTTATTATTGATTTATTTTAAACATTGGGTTGCAAAGATTTATTAATCATTTATTTATTATTTAATTAGAACTAGTTAAAGGCTTTACTTATAATTAATAAGTAGTTGTTGCTCGATGATTACCGACCTTGTGCATCGAATTCCGCCTTTGCACGCTATAAAAGGTTGGGGTCGTCACATTTACAATTAAAATCTGGTTTAATTCACCTATTGCCTACTTTTTATAGTCTTTCAGGTAAAGATCCATACAAACATCTTAAGGAACTCCATGTGGCATGTTTGAGTATGAAACCACTGGGGAATGCAGTTTCCGTTGAGCAAGTGAAAATGTGAGCCTTTCCATTTTCACTAATTGATAAAGCTAAGGACTGGCCGTACTCTTTCTTGTATGGGTCAATCATAACTTAGGGTGAAATGAAGAAACAATTTCTTGAGATATTTTTTCCAGCTTCACGAGTCTCTTCAATCCGCAAAGATATATCGAGCATTCACTAATATACTAGGGAGAATATTTATAAGTAAAGGGAAAGATTTAATCAACTTTGCACCAGTTGTCTGAATCATCAGCAAAAAGACCAACTTTTACTTCAATATTTTTATGAAGGTATAGCTTTACCTGACAAGAATCTGATTGATGCATCCAATGATGGATCCTTAGCAGATAAGATGATCACTAATGTAAGGGAGCTTATTACAAGAGTGGCCGACAATACTCAAGAATTTGGCACCTGACAAAATCCTCTTGTGCGGAAAGTGAATGAAGCAAATACTTCTGCTCTTGAAAAAAAATTGACAACTTTACTTCACTTATGCAGAAAGCAAACTAGGGGAACCATCAATAAGTGAACACTCATGGAATTTGTTTGAGCATTGATCATCTTACTGGTTCTTATCATACTCTTCAAGAGGAAGAACAAGTCAATGTTGTTGGTAATTTCTAGAACCAACAAAACCAGAGGAGATATGATCCATACTCACATACTTACAATCATGGATGGAAGGACCACCCAAACTTCAGTTATGCTCACAAGCCTAACGATTTCCAACAACAAGGGCAACAATCCAATAATTTCCACTCGAGGCCACCAATTCATGCACTACAACCTACTCTTAAGCTAGCTATGTCTTTAGAGCAAATCATGACTGCTATGGCTACTAACATGCAACAATTCCAACAAAGCAGAACATTCCAACAAGATGCTAAGAAAAGCATACAAAACCTGGAGAACCGAGTAAGCAAATTGGCCACTTTAATGAGTAAGCTAGAATCTCAAGTTTCTGGACAGTTACCGTCACAACATGAGATAAACCCAAAAGCAGAATGTTAACACCATTACTTTAAGGAGTGGTAAAGAGATACCATCTGCTGGAAATTCAAAGCATGAGGAGGAGAAAGAGCTTGAAAAAAAGGAGGTAACTCTTATGCTAACCAAGCCATTACCAGCCATCATCATCTCACCTTCATTCCCAAGCTGATTCTCAAAATCTCAAAAGGAGGATTAAGAGAAAGAGGCACTAGACTTGTTTAGAAAATTTTAGGTAAATTTCCCTCTTCTCGATGCTATTAAATAAATTCTTCATTATGCCAAATTTCTTAAAGAATTATTGACTAACAAGAGGAAATTGAGGGGTAATGAAAAGATTAGTGTGGGGGATTCCTACAGTTTTTCAAAAGAAACTCCCTCCAAAATGTAAGCACCCAGGGAATATAAAGATTGAACGAGTTATGCTAGATCTAGGTGCTTCAATTAATGTCATGCCACATGCTATCTATAACTCTTTAAATGCTGAACCATTGAAAGAAACTAGTGTGATTATCCAATTAGCTAATAAATCTAATGTTTGTCCTGATGGTTTGTTAGAGGATGTTCTTGTTAGAGTTAATGAATTCATTTTTCCTGCTGATTTTTGTGTTAGATATGGAAGAGGAGAACTCTTCTTGTTCTGTACCTATTTTGTTAGGAAGACCTTTTTTAAAAACGTCTAGGACTAAAATTAATGTGCATGAAGGTACTTTAACTATGGAATTCAATTATAATACCATAAAATTCAATATCTATGATGACATGAAATATACTAGTGAAGTGCATTTTGTTTTTGCTTTAGATGTTACTAACTCTATGGTACAGAAAGTTCTAATATGGAAGAGGAAGATGAACTAAACTTTGTAATTTATCACAATTTCTACAAAAGAGAGATGGAGGATATTGCCAAAGAATTTGTGAACAATCAAGCAATCGAGGACACTATTTTTGAACTTTAATCTCTAAAATCATTGAATCAAAATGTGTCTTATATTGAACTACCAAGGTCGACTACTAAACTTCTTCCTTCTATTATGTAGGCACCAAAGTTGGAATTGAAGCTACTACCTGATCACCTTAAGTATGCCTACTTAGGTGAAGGAAGACTCTCCCAGTGATAATATCCAATAAGCTCACTGAGTTAGAAGAGGAAAAGCTGCTTCGGGTGTTGAGAGATAACAAGAAAGCAATTAGGTGGACCATACCCGATATAAAAGGAATTAGCCCCTCCACGTGCATGCATAGGATTCTACTAGAAAAGGGAGCCAAACCCTTGAGAGAAGCTCAGTGCCATTTAAACCCACCAATGATGGAGGTGGTGAAGAAAGAAGTACTGAAATTGCTAGATATTGGTATGATTTTTCTAATTTCTAATAGCAAATGGGTAAGTTCAGAGCAAATTGTTCCGAACAAAACTAGGATAACAGTAGTGAAGAATGAGAATAATGAATTGCTTCCCATACGATGATAGGTTGTTAACCCGTCAAAGTTTTATTTAATATCTTTGGTTCCTTATACTGGGTAGTATAGCAAGAATGGGATCGAACCATAGGGATTAATGCATGTGCATTTATTTGCAAAAAGGGGAAATAGATTGGATTGAAAATGTTTTATAATAAAAATAAATAAAGTGATTTGTGAATTCGTAGATTGTAAATTAAAATAGAATAAACCAATAGAATGAAAAACTAGCCGAGATACTAGGTCTCCTAAATAATAGAAACTAGGTCTCCTCCCCCAATCTGGACTCTTTTCTCCAAAACCCCCAAATTTCTCTAAAACTGAAGTTCCTTTCCTAAAAGAGTCCTCCTAGAAAAAGACTTTCCAAAGAAAATACAGCATATTCCCATTCTTAATTAGGAAGCCCAAATTAGGAGAAAAAGTCAACAGAAAAATGTTGACCCGTAGGACCCGAGCATGCTGCAGAAAATCTCAGGTAACTTCTCCGATACAGCTCCGATTGGTATGATTCAAGATGCTATGGAAAGCTAACGGACAGGCGCACAACCTTATAGAATAAATCTAGAGCAAAAATAGCCTCCAACTTTTCGGAAAATATAGTTGAAGTTCTACCTCTAACGAATCCTCTTCTAGCAACATTCCTAAATAGCCAAAATTTGCTACTAAACACCTAAAAGAGATGAATAAAATTAATAAGAATAAATAAAATAAAACTAACTAACTAGTCAAGTAAATAATAAAACTAAAACTAAAAATGCAAAAATAATTAAGAATACAAGTTAAAATGGACCTAAATATGCCTATGTGAATATGAGTTATCAAATTCCCCCACACTTAGATCTTTGCTTGTCCTCAAGCAAACTACGACTAAAGGAAAATTTCTCCCGAAATTGACTATGGTCGAACCTTAGTAAATCCTTAACCGTTCATTCAAGGAAGCTAAATCACCAAGATTCCATAGGAAGTTGCAAAACTCCACAAGCCAATGAGCTTAATCATAAAAACCAGAAAATCAAACAAGTCGACATAAACAAAACATATAACCCAACTTCACAAGACTTAGTCAATTCAAAAACCACCACAAATTATTTAATTAAGTAACTTTAGGCAAGTGAATCATCCAACTTAGAAGGACATCGAGAGATTTCAAGCTTTTATTCACATTTAAAGAACTTCAAACCAAAATAGTTATCAACTTAAGCATAGGGTCAACATCCCAATTTTGCGAGTATTGAAAAGCCCTCTAATGAGGGGTAACTCTCCCCATAAGTTACGCTCCATACAAAAATCATTTTTTTCTTTAACTTTGCTTAAGGTGAGGTTAGCCTATCCCCCAACTCAAAACCCATGGGTGTTGGAATGCGAAAGGTCTCGCTTTTTTTAGAAATGAAAAGGGTCTCCTATGAGAAGTTTGCTCTCCTTTTAAGCCACTCTCTATACACAAGGAATGATTTTTGTCATACCTTGCTTAAGGTGAATTGGTCACATCTCTCAATTCAAGACTCAAGGGTAATCGAGACAATTGAATTCTAAAATTTGCATTCTCAGCACAATTCAACCAACATTATTAATTATAAGCTAGACTATAGTTATCTCATCCTTCATAAATTGGTAATAACTCACTCACTTCACATTAACCAACAAACTTTTTTGAAAGCAATTGATCAATTAAACTTCATCAAATTCTATCAAAATCAAATGTAGAGCATATGCAAACTAAGCTCAACCCCCAATCCTTATGACAAACCCACTAACATGCTTTGTTTCTAATTCTTTATACTTCCAATTGGTTCATTATATTCAATGATGACAAAAATTAGGATTTTCCAAGGGCTAAACCAAGATAATTTCACAAATCAGATTTAAGTCTAATTCACTTTAGACAAACAACTGAGAATCCGATTTATGGGAGAATTTATGCAAAACTACTTGCAATTCCTATGTAGCACAAGAATGTAATAAAAACAAAAATTAAACTATCCCAGAAATGAAAAGTTATCTCCTGATTTTCCTAATCCCTTCCCCCACACTAAACATGCAAATAGTCCCAATTTACAACAAGCAATGAATAAAAAAGAGGAAGGAAGAAGGAAATCCCTCAATCGCAAGATGAACTTGCATCATGCAGCGAGACCCGAGAGAAAAAATGCTCCATCATTTGCTTCATCTCACGTACTTCCTCATGATAAGCATCAAGCTTGTTTGATACTATTTGCCAACCTTCCCGTTCCTCTTACACAGGCTCCTTACACTTGCTTTTGGTGCGTTTAGCATAATTAAAAACTTCACCAGACTTAGAGCAAAAGTTAGCTTTGTTCAAATAAGCATAAGTGAATGTAGATGCACCAACCTTAGGTAGATCAAAATGGAGGTTCAAAAAATTTAATTTCTTAACAGCAACCCGGGTTATTAAATGGCCAAGCCCCAATGCCTTCCTAGGAAAATTAGGCATCTCTACTAAGAATTTTAACATGAATTTTGCAGTATTAAGGGGCCGTTCGTGCCTAAGGTACCAAAAGAAGAATAATTCATTAGTAGCTACCCTATTGCTCTCTTTTTTTCCTTACCACTGACGGACACATGAATTTGTGCAACAAAAACAAGGAAGGATCTCTAATTAAAACTGTTCGTGCATTGTGAGTGCTAAACTCATCCTCTCTAGTGAAATAATGCCACATTTCATTTGCATCAAACTCAGGTCCAAAGTCAGACAAACCATCAACTGCCAAGCCAAAAAAATGATGCAAGTTTTCTACAGGTAAAATAAATTCAGTGCTCTTGAGTCTAAACTTGATAAGATCACCATCAACAGCATTTTCATAGTAAGCAACAGTGGTGTAAAATTCATACATCAATTAGGAAAGGAGGGTAATTCAGTAGTAATTAGACCTCTCCAGCCAACTTTTTCTATAGCAGAATTATATTCATCTTTCAACCCAAATTTATCCAACATGGTAGTATTAAAATAAACAAAAGGCTGAACCTCCTTATTGACTAAACTCAGATATTTCTCTCCCTCTTCCCTACTTTTCAAGAGAAAGGGGCAATTAAAGTCAAAGGAGATGGTACTTACTTGGCTGGAGATGCGGATTCGCTCCCTCTTTGCGTCCTCAAAAGCGTTTGTTGGCTTCCTCTTAGCACCAATTTTAACCCTTGGAGGCATGTTGAAGACAAATACGCCAAAATCCCAATTTGAAATTTCTAGGTCAAGGGGATGAAATTTAAGGAAAATAGTGGGGTAAGATAGGTGTTATGGTTGAAATTAATAGAGAGGAGATTAGGGGAAGAGAGTGGAGGAGGAGGAGGGGTGTGATGGAGATGAACGATATGAAAAGGGTAGAGGAAGAAGAAGAAGAAGAAGAATAGGGGCAGTTAAAGGAGAAAAGAAGAAAAGAAGAAAGGTCTAAAGACAGTTTCTTTGCTCCTTTTTTATGTGTTAATTTTTTTTTTTTTTTTTTTGTATACCTACAGATGTGACTCAGTGAGTCAAGGACGAGTTGACTCGTTGTTGGTGGAGGGGGATGCTGGTTCGACGAGTGGACGACGAGGCAGAGGAAGGTGCCTTGGTGCTTCTAGAGCGTGCTGGACAGCTCGACGAGTGGACGACGAGGCAGAGGAAGGTGCCTTCCTTCTTCTGGAGCGTGCTGGACAGCTCGACGAGCTATCGTCGAGGCAGAGGAGGGCAACTCTCTGCTTCTCTTTATCTCCTCCTTTTTTTTTTGTTCAACACAACTTTTTTTCTTCACCATTTTTGTTTCAAATTAAAAAAAAAAATACATACACAAGCATAAATAAAACACTACGGAATGAAAATTTGGGTTGCCTCCCAAGAAGCGCTTTTGTTTAACGTCGTTAGCTCGACGGTGGCCACACCTAGTTGTAAATGGGTGTACTGAGGTATTTTACTTCAACTAAGTGTGGCTCAAACCCTTCATAAAATGGTTTGAGGCAGTGGTCGTTTACTTTGAAAATTTTACCGGTCTCCTTACTCTGGATATCAACAGCACCACTGGTATAGACATGAGTGACTACAAAAGGACCGATCCATTTAGAATGTAACTTTCCTCCAAAAACTTTCAGAGTGGAATCAAAGAGGAGGACTTTCTGACTAACTTTAAACCTTTTCTTAGCAAGCCGCTTATCATGGAAAGCTTTGGTTTGGGCTTTGTAAATTGCAGCTCTGATAAGAGTTGTTGCGGATTTCTTCAAGCTCCTGAAGTTGAAGATGTCGCTGCTGCCCAGCATCATCAAAGTTGGTGTTACACGTTTTTACAGCCCAGAATGCCCGGTGTTCAATCTCGAACGGCAAGTGACAGGACTTGCCATAGACAAGTCTATATGGGGACATGTCTAATGGTGTTTTGTAGGCTGTTTGATATGCCCAAAGTGCGTCGTCCAGGCTTAAACTCCAATCTTTACGAGTTGGGATGACTGTTTTCTCCAAAATGCTCTTGATCTCTCTGTTGGATAGCTCGGCTTGCCCATTCGTCTGCGGGTGGTAGGCTGTGGATGTATGATGTGTAACCCCATACTTTTTGAACAGGGCTTCTACAACCTGATTGCAGAATGAGTCCCGCGATCACTAATAATAGCTTTAGGTGTGCCGAACCTGACAAATATGTTAGTCTTCACAAAATCGACAACAACCTTAGCATCGTTAGTATGTGTGGCTTTCGCCTTAATCCATTTTGATACATAATCAACAGCAAGAAGAATATATTCAAAACCAAAAGAGGGAAAAGGTCCCATAAAATCAATGCCCCAAATATCGAAAATCTCACAGACCATTATGGGCATTTGGGGCATTTCATTACGACGACCAATGTTAATTGTCATCTGGCATCTGTCACAAGCTTTGCAAAAGGCGTATGCATTTTTGAATAGGTTTGGCCAATAAAATCCAGACTCAAGCACCTTTCTTGCTGTCCTTTTCGGCCCAAAGTGACCACCACAAGCCGATGAGTGACTGAATTGTAAAATGGATTTGATTTCATCTTCAGGCACACATAGTCATACAATCTGATCCGAACACATCTTCCACAGGTATGGATCATCCCAAATGTAATATTTGGCATCACTTTTGAGCTTATGGTGCTGTGCTGGAGTATAACTTTCAGGGAACCCATGTTTTGCTAAGAAATTCACTAAGTCTGCATACCATGGGTTACGACATGGCCATGTTGTGTCTACCTCTGAAACAATTGTTTATCCAGAAATTCTGCACTAATAGCTTCTTCAGTCATTGATGGGTTTACAATACGACTGAGATGATCAGCAACAAGGTTCTCAGCTCCTTTCTTGTCTCTAACCTCGAGCTAGAATTCTTGAAGCAACAACACCCACCGAATCAGTCTTGGTTTTGCATCTTGCTTGTGCATCAAGTGTTTCAAAGCGACATGGTCGGTATAAACGATCACCCTTATGCCAAGCAAATAGGATCTGAATTTTTCCAATGTAAGGACCACAACAAAGAGCTCCTTTTCGGTAGTTGTATAATTTTTCTGTGCATCATCTAAGGTCTTAGATGCATAGTAGATGACATCCCTTCCTATTCTTTGCCCCAAAACAGCACCAACAACAAAGTTACTAGCATTGCACATGATCTTGAATGGAAGATTCCAATCCGGAGCTTTAATTATCGGAGCGAACACAAGTTTCTCTTTCAGCAAGTTGAAAGCATGCTAACATGCTTCTCCAAACTCAAAAACAACTTTCGTATGCAGTAGACAACTCAATGGGTGGGCAATCATGGCAAAATCCTTGATGAACCTGCGATAGAACCCTGCATGGCCAAGAAAAGATCGAACTTCCCGCACACTCACCGGGTAAGGCAATGAACTAATAACATCAATTTTCAATTTATCCATCTCAATTCCTCTAGCTAAAACTATATGTCCTAAAATTAATTCCTGATTAACCATAAAATGGCATTTCTTATAATTTAGAACAAGATTAGTTTCAATGCATCTTTTTAAGACCTTCCTCAAGTTATCAAGACATGTAGCAAAAGAGTCGCCATATACAATGAAATCATCCATGAAAACCTCAATTATATTTTCTACATAGTTGGAGAAAATACTTACCATACATCTCTGAAATGTAGCATGCACGTTACATAATCCGAATGGCATGCATTTATACACAAAGGTGCCAAACGGACATGTAAATGTGGTCTTTTCTTGATCTTAAATGTGGTCTTTTCTTGATCTTCAGGGGCGACTGGAATCTGCTGGAAGCCTAAGTACCCATCCAAATAGCAATAATGGGTTCGGCCTGCAAGACGCGCTAACATTTGGTCGATGAAGGGCAGCAGAAAGTGATCCTTGCGTATGGCTGCGTTCAACTTCCTGTAATCGATGCATATGCACCACCCATTCTGAACTCTCATTGGAACGAGCTCCCCTTTCTCATTTTCCACTACTGTGATCTTGGTCTTCTTTGGAATGACTTGAGTGGTGCTCACCCATCTACTATCTGAGATCGCATAAATTACATCAGTATCTAGCAATTACAAGATCTCTTTCTTGACAACTTCCATCATTGGGGGATTAATCTTCGCTGTGGCCACCTACTAGGCTTGTAATCATCTCCCAAGAGAATTTGGTGCATGCATTTCGTCAGACTAATCCCTTTTATGTCTGCAATCGTCCATCCCATGGCTTCTTTATTTTCCTGAAGTACTCTGATCAAGCAATCCTCCTCTATTTTTGTTAGCTCGTTGGAGATGATTACTGGAAGCATGTCATTAGGCCCCAAAAAGGCGTATTTGAGATGAGAAGGCAGTGTTTGAGCTCGAATTTTGGTGGTTTTTCAATGGAAGGAAGAATTTTATTTCTTCCAACTACAGCATGGGTAAGACGTGATTCAGCTGCTATTTTATACCGCATTTGACTCTGGTTAACAGATTTGAGCGCTTCAAGGTCTTGAACGGCATATATCAGCTCCTTAGGTATTACCCTTTCTTCCTCCCATTCAGCCAATTTCAGATTTGTGAGGTTTTCAGCCAAAGAAACCTGCAAAGGATCACCACTACACATCTCCAAAAATTTATTAGTGTAAGTGTCAGAGTAATTAATTGCAAAAACAGAGGCATAATCAACAGGGTGCTTAATTGCTTTATTTATGTCAAATTTAATCATAGCACCATCAAATTCCATTGTTAATGTGCCCACATACACATCAATCTTAGTACGGGCTGCTTTCAAGAATGGGCATCCTGGCAGTATCATTCCCAGGTTAGAAGAAGTTCCCCCTTCCATATTCAAGACATAAAAATCCGCTAGGAATACTAAGTCATTTACTTGTACAAGAACATCTTCTAATACACCTTCAGGAAAAACACTAGACCTATCAGCTAATGTCAAAAATACACCATTTTGTTTCAGGGGGCCCAAATTCAATGTGGAGTAAATAGACAAAGGCATTAAATTAATAGAAGCACCGAGATCACACATAGCTTGTTCTATGCCTACATTGCCTATTTTGCAAGGAATTATGAACATACCTAGATCTTGTTCTTTTATGGGTAATTTACCTTGAAGTACTACTGAAACTGTCTCACCTATGGGTACCCTCTCATTGGCCCAAACTATGTTCATCCCAGTGCAGAGTTCTTTTAAAAATTTGCAATACCGAGGTACATGTTTTATGGTTGTCAGAAGTGGGATGTTGATTTCCACCTTCTTCAAAGTTTCGAACACCTCTGTGTCATCTATAGCTTTCTTCTTTCTCGCCAATCGATGTGGAAATGGTGGTTTTTTAGGATTAGATTGAATTAGCTCTTTGATGGGGGTTGTTTTCTCTATCTCAGCTGGTATTACATGGCCACATGGGGCTGATGTTTTTGGTGCTGATGCCTCGAGTTCTTTTCTGCTTCTCAAGGTAAGCGCGCTGATGTTGTGTCTCAGATTCACATCAGGTTGGGAGGGCAACTTTCCTTTGTTTTCAAGTTTGTTGAAAGAGGAAATTAATTGGTTAATTTGATTTTCCATTTCACTCATCTTATTAACACTCTTCTGCTGAAATTCCACCAATTGCGCCATCATGCCCTTCAAGGAATTAATTTCTTCTCCATAATTCATCCGGGGGGCCTGTGGCTGCTGTTGGTTATTGCCATATCTCAAATTCGGATGATCCCTCCATCTCGGGTTGTATGAATTGGAGAAGGAATCATATTTCCTTTGGTATTAGGCATTGAAGCCTCACATGGCGTTAACCATCTCACTGTTGGATTCCTCTTGCAGTGTTGGGCATGCATCAGTGGGATGTCCCTGAAAACAACAAATACCACAAACTTGGGCTTGTTTCCCTTGGTTAGAAGCACCTGCACTTCCAATAATACTCTTTTCCAGTAATTGATTAAACTTATCCAGTTTAGATTCCAGATTAGAAGACCTTACCTCATGAATGCCTCGTGCAGGAGTGTCGGAACAACTGCTGAACTAGTGCGAATTCAGCTTGGGGCATCTTGCTGACCAACACACCACCCCTAGTAGCATCAATGACTCTTCGTTCAAGTGGTAGCAGCCCCTCATAAAAATATTGACTCAGCAGTTGATCCGTTATACCATGTTGAGGGCAACTGGCGCATAGCCTCTTGAATCTTTCCCAATATTCATACAAAGATTTGGAGTCTTTTTGTTTGACGATGCAAATTTCCCTTCTCAACTTTATGGCTCTAGATGCAAGAAAGAATCGCTCCAAAAACAGCCTTGCCATTTCGATCCAAGTGTTAACGGTTCAGGAAGGAAGGCAGTACAGCTATTCCGTCGCTGTGGCTCCCAATGAGAATGGAAATGTATGCAATTTAACTTGCTCTTTAGTAACTCCATGTGGTCTGAATCCAAAACAAGCCACATGAAACTCCTTTAAGTGACGATTTGGGTCTTCTGCCTGTAACCCATGGAATTTCGGTAGAAGCTGAATTAGTGCAGGTTTCAACTCGAATCGATCCTTAACATTTTGATATTGAATACACAGCGGCTGCTGGTTGACAGGAGGGGTGAGCATGTCTAGCAGAGTTGCTAGAGGTTGATCCACCATATCAATTTCAGAATCTGAATCTGTTTCAACAGTAGGAAAAGTTTCAGTACTATCAGGATTGTCTTGCACAGCTTTAAGAACTTGTCTCCTACATAATTTTGCTTCTTTTCTGAGTCTTTTTACAGTTTTTTCGATTTCTGGGTCAAACAGAAGTTCGCTTATAGGAAAGGAACGCTACATGCACACTTACAAAAGAAATCAGGACTCAAATCAATAAACCTTAAACACTAATCCCCAGCAACGGCGCCAAAATTTGATAGGTTGTCAACCCGTCAAAGTTTTATTTAATATTTCTGATTCCTTATACTGGGTAGTATAGCAGGAACAGGGTCAAACCACAGGGATTAATGCAGGAGTATTTATTTGCAAAAAGGGGAAACAAATTGGATTGAAAATATTTTATAATAAAAATAAATAAAGTGATTTGTGAATTCGCAGATTGTAAATTAAAATAGAATAAATCAATAGAATGAAAAACTAGCCCAGATACTTTTTAGTTTAATTTCGTAATTCAATCACAGACACCAAAGATCTAACTCAATCATCCAAATAGACAGAGTTATAGTTAGAGGTGAAATGCACTCAATAACCAATCTTTTCTTAATTTACCGATAGTTCCAGAAAATGCCCGAATAAACTACTTCCCTAGCCAATAGGTAATCTCCAAGAAACCTCTAACAAGAATTAACCTATGGCAGCATTAATCACAAAAAGACCTCTATCTTAGTTAATAAAATCGGAAACGCCGTAAATCATAAAGACTAAATTATTCAATTCCGTTAACTTTACACAAAGCTAACTTACCACTACAATAGAAACAACAATCACAGATTTATTATTCTATTCAGCAATATGCAGTACAATCAATCAATTAACTGACCAAATTAATTTGATCAAATCAATAGCAATAAAACAATCTACAATATAGGAATTGAATAAATATTTGGATAACAGAACACAAATCAAAACATAAGTCTCATGAATCAGATGGAATTAAACATCCAAGTACCTCAACTAAAAGAAAGTTTAGCTACTCATAACTGAACATAAGCCACAGAATATCTTCAAGAAATCATGTAGCCTTCTATCTTTGATAACCAAAACGTCCAAAAACCCTCCTTTTTTCCTCCAGCTATGTCGTCCCCTCTATAAATCTGCCCCCTTCAAAAGAATAAAGACTCCTAAATAATAAAAACTAGGTCCCCTCCCCCAATCAGGACTCTTTTCCCCAAAACCCCCAAATTTCTCTAAAACTGAAATTCCTTTCCTAAAAGAGTCCTCCTAGAAAAAGACTTTCCAAAGAAAATACAGCATATTCCCATTCTTAATTAGGAAGCCCAAATTAGGAGAAAAAGTCAACAGAAAAAGGTTGACCCGCTGGACCCGAGCATGTTACAGAAAAATCTCAGCTAACTTCTCTGATACAGCTTCAATTGGCGTGATTCAAGATGCTATGGAAAGCTAACGGACAGGCACACAACCTTGTAAAATAAATCTGGAGCTAAAACAGCCTCCAACTTTTCCGAAAATCCAGTTGAAGTTCTGCCTCCAGCGACTCCTCTTCTAGCAACATTCCTAAATAGCCAAAATCTGCTACTAAACACCAAAAGAGATGAATAACATTAATAAGAATAAATAAAATAAAACTAACTAACTATTCAAGTAAATAATAAAAATAAAACTCAAAATACAAAAATAATTAAGAATACAAGTTAAAATGGACCTAAATATGCCTATGTGAATATGAGTTATCACCCGAATTCAGAATGGGTGAAGGGTTTGTATAGACTATCTTAAGCTAAATGCTATGACTAGAAAATGCCACTTTCCTTTACCTTTTATTGATAAGATGTTAGAAAGGTTAGTTGGTAAATCTTATTTTTGTTACCTTGATGGCTATTCAGGTTTTAATCGAATTCCTTTTGCAATCGAGGATCAGGAGAAAATGACATTTATGTGCCTATTTAGAACTTTTTCTTATTGATGAATGTCGTTTGGACTTTGTAATGCACTAACCACATTCCAAAGGTGTATGGTTAGTATATTCTCGAATTATGTAAAGAATATCGTAAAGGTCTTCATGGATGATTTTACAGTGTATGGTGATTCTTTTGATTTGTGTCTGTCTAACCTCACCAAAGTGCTTAAATGATGTATTGAGAAAAACCTTATTCTTAATTTTGAAAAATGTTATTTCATGGTTGATCAAGGTATTGTGTTAGGGCATATTATTTTTGCTAAAGGAATAGAAGTTGATAAAGCTAAGGTTAATCTTATAAATTCCTTACCTTACCCCACATATGTGCAGAAAGTTCGTTCTTTTCGTGGTCATACAGGATTTTATCGAAGATTCATTCGAGATTTTTGGAAGATAGCTCAACCTTTGTGTAGACTTAAGATGTGGTGTTTGAGTTTGTCGATGTGTACAAAGCCACCTTTAACCAACTAAAAGAGGCACTCACTTCCGCACCTATTGTTCAACCTCTAAACTGTTTGAGATCATGTACGATTCCAACAATCATGCTATTGAAGCTGTTTTAGGACAAAAAGTTGGCAAAGCCTCTCATGTGATCTATTCTACTTCAAGGACAGTGAATAGTGCCTAATGAAATTATTGAATAATGGAAAAAGAACTTTTAGGTATTGTATTTGCTTTAAAAAAAGTTCCATTCTTATTTAATTGGCACTAAAGTGTATGTTTACTCCAATCATGTATCTTTGAAATATTTGCTCACTAAGAAGGAATCCAAGCCTAGGTTGATTCAATGGATTTTCTTACTCCAAGAAATCGATCTAGAGATACGGGATAAGAAAGGAGCTTAGAATCTTGTAGTAGATCATTTGAGTCGAATAGTTAAATATGAAGAGTTGTTTGCATTACAAGATTCATTCCTTGATGAACAACTCTTTGCAATCCAAAAGAATGCTCCATGGTATACCAATATTGTGAATTTCCTTGTCACTCAAACATTGCCAAAAGATTTGACTCGTGCTCAAAGAGATAAGGTAAAAAGCGATTCTAAATTTTATGTTTGGGATGAACCGTACTTGTGTTTCCAGATTTGACTCATGCTCAAAGAGATAAGGTAAAAAGCGATTCTAAATTCTATGTTTGGGATGAACCGTACTTGTGGAAACATTGCTTTGATCGGATAATAAGGAGGTGCGTGAATGACTCTGAAATTTATTTTATCTTTTTGTCATTCCCATAGATGTGGTGGACATTTTGGTCCTAAGCACACCACTCATAAGATACTTAAATACGGCTTTTATTGGCCTACACTTTTTCCTGATTCATATGCATTTTGTAAAACTTGTGCTAATTGTCAGAAAATAGGAAACATAAGCAAATGAGATCAAATGCCCTTACAACCTGTGCTGGAATGTGAAAAATTATATGTGTGGGGTATAGATTTCATGGGTCTATTCCTGTCATCTTTTCATAATGTGTACATTTTGTTAGCTGTGGATTTGGCTAAGGCCACTCGAAATAATGATGCCAAAACTGTTGTTGACTTAAATCTCATATCTTTTCTAGGTTTGGCATCCGTAAGTCACTCATAAGTGATCAAGGAGCAAATTTCTGTAATAAAGTGGTAGAGGCTCTGTTGAAAAAGTATAATGTTACTTATCGTACATCTATCACTTATCATCCTCAAACGAGTCATCAAGCTGACGTTTCGAACCTAGAAATCAAATCCATTCTTAAGAAAACTGTGAATCCTAATCGCAAGGATCAGAATGTGTGTATTCACGATGCCTTATGGGCATATCGCACAACATACAAAACACCTCTAGGTATGTCTCGTTACCATTTAATTTTTGTGAAGCCTTGTCACTTGCTAGTCGAACTTGAGCATCGAGCATACTGGGTGGTGAAACAATGCAATATGGAAACGGATGTGGTTGGAGAAGCTAGGAAATTAAAATTATAAGAATTGGAAGAGATACAAAATGAGGAGTATGAGAACTCTAGGATTTATAAGGAGAAAACAAAAATTTTGCATGATAAAATGATTTCTAGGAAACCATTTGTCATAGGTCAAAAGGTTCTCCTTTATCATTCTTGTTTTAAATTATTTCTAAGTAAACTTCGGTCTAGGTGGATAGGCCCTTTTGTTGTTACTAATGTCTTTCCTTATGGTACAGTTGAAATATAAAGTTTATCCACTGATAAAAATTTTAAGGTCAATGGACATCGTCCTAAACCTTTTTATAAAGGTTTTCAAGTTAAAAATATGGAGGAATTAATCTTGGAGGATCCAGATTATGGAGGATAGAAGGTTCCATTGTCTAGCCAAAGACAATAAAGAAGGCGTTCTTTTGGGAGGCAACCCAAATTGAATTTATTTTAGCTTAATTGTTTTAATTTTGTACTTAATTTCATATTTTTAGTTTAGTATTTTAGGTTTTTAAATAACTTTTGGGCTATTTTGTTACCTATGATCATGCTTTAAGTCACTAATTCATTGTTTTTGTTTTACAGGAATTTAAATTAAGCCAAGATCAAGGCTTATGTAATTTTCAGAATCATCAATTTTTACCTAAGGGAGTGAATGTAGCTATGATCTAGGCTTGAGAGATGAAGTCTTCTGCTTCTTTTTATTAAAAGAGTGCCAATTTTATTTTTCATAAAAAAAAGGAAAAATATTTAAGCCAAAATGTTTTTTTTATTTTGGCCATTCTTCTGACCCTAAATTTTGTTGCAGTTGGCCACCACATTTCTAGCATTGCTGCACCTTATCTCCGCCACTGATGGCTAAGACTCGTCAACCGTCAGGCCGAAAAATGCGAACAACAAAGGAATCAACCACAGCAACAACAAAGATCATGAAACTAGCCACCACATTTGCTCGATGTTGGGATACATCCCGCTCATCACCGTTGCTGCCCTCTCCAATTCCTCCAGCGTCTAGTACATCTGTCTCTGCTGAGGAACAGCTGCCTGCAACACCTGAACCAGCAGCTGTTCTGCCCTATTCTAATGCTGCAGAACAGCCCTATCCGGCTTTGCTTCCAGCCGTTCCTGCCACCATTACAATCACCGGACCGTCGCCTATCAGCCTTCGGCTCCCCTATTTTAGAATCGATTCCGATGGCTGAACAACCCATTTCGGTGATTGAAAAACAACCTCCAGCCAACAACTATAAACCCAAAAATATTGCAAAATCCATAGCTAAATCAAACCCTAAAAAATCCAAAGCACCAATCAAGTCAAAAGCCACCTCAAAACGGAAATGAGGATCCAATTCCAAGGCTGCTGATAACTCATATTTACATAGGCATATTTAGGTGCATTTTAACTTATTTTCTTAGTTATTTTCGTATTTTAGTATTAGTTTTATTATCTTCTTAATTAGTTAGTTTGTTTTATTTTATGTATCCTTATTTAGTGTTGTTTACCTCTTTTAGATGCTTGGAAGTAGATTTCGGCTTTTTAGGAAGACTGCTAGAAGAGGATTTGTTGGAGCTTGAACTTCAACTGGATTTTCAACAGTGTTTGAGGCTGTTTTAGCTTAAGGTTTGTTCTGCAAGATTGTGCGTCTATCTATTAGCTTTCCATAGCACCTTGAATCGCGCCAATCGGAGCTGTATCGAGGAAGTTAGCTAAGGTTTTATGTAGCCTGTTTGGGTCCTGCGGGTCAACCCTTGTTGACATTCTCTTCTCAATTGGGCCAAACTTCTCTTTAAGGAGCCCATGGCTTGCACTTTAATTTCCAGCAAGCCTCTTTAATTAAGTAGGTTAATGAGGCTCCTAATTAGGATAGGAGTAGGAGAGCTATAAAAGAGAAAAAGAGGAGAAGGTTTAGGGTTCAGGTTTTTTTACTTCTTCTAAAAACGTTTTGGTGGAGGCTTGGAGAGGGGACAAGGCTGCAAGTTTTTCTTGAAGATTTTCTGTAGATTTTTGTTTAGTTATGAGTAGCTAAACTCTTTTCTAGTTGAGGTACTTAGAAGTTTAATTCCATCATATTCATGAGACTTATGTTTTAATTGTATTCTTTTATCCGAATATTTATTTAATTACAGCGATTATAATTTGTTATATTGCTATTGATTTAATCAAATTGATTTGGCCAGTTAATTGATTGATTGTATTGCATATCGCCGAATAGAATAATATATCCGTGATTGTTGTTCTATCATAGTGGCAAGTTAGCTTCGTGTAAAGTTAACGGAATTGAATAGTTTAGTTTTTATGATTTACGGCGTTTCCGATTTCATTAACTAAGATAGAGGTCTTTTTTGTGTTTAATGCTGCCATAGGTTAATTCTTATTAAGAGGTTTCTTGGAGATTATCTATTGGCTAGAGAAGTAGTTTATTCGGGCGTTTCCCGGAACTATCAATAAATTAAGAAAAGATTGGTTATTGAGTGCGTTTCACCTTTAACTATAACTCTATCTATTTGGATAATTGAATTGGATCTTTGGTGTCTGTGATTGAATTACGGAATTAAACTGAAAAGTATCTCGGCTAGTTTTCCTTTCTATTGATTTATTCTGTCTTAATTTACATTCTGCAAATACACAAATCACATCATTTATTGTTATTTCAATCCAATCAATTTTCTTTCTTTTTGCAAATAAATATACCTGCATTAATCCCTGTGGTTCGACCCCGTTCTTGCTATACTACCCAGTATAAGGAACCGGAGATATTAAATTTAACTTTGACGGGTTGACAACCTATCAAATTTTGGCGCCGTTGCCGGGGATTTGTGTATAAGGTTTATTTATTTGCTGTTTCTAATTCCTTTTCTGAGTGTGTATGCAGCGTTCTTCTTTTGTAGGTGGACTTCTGTTCGACCCAGAAATCGAAAAAACTACAAAGCGGCTTAGAAAGGAAGCAAAGTTGCGTAGGAGACAAGTCCTTGAGGCTGCAGAAGACGACTCTGATAGTACTGAAACTCTTCCTACCATTGAAACAGATTCGGACTCAGAAACTGAACTGGACAATCCACCTCTAGCAACTCTGCGAGATATGCTCGCCTCTCCTGTCAACCAACAGCCGCTGTGTATACAATATCAAAATGTGGAGGATGGATTTGAGCTAAAACCTGCATTGATTCAGCTTCTACCAAAATTCCATGGCTTACAAGCGGAAGACCCAAATCGGCATTTAAAGGAGTTTCATATGGCTTGTTCTGGATTCAGACCACGTGGAGTTACTGAAGAGCAAATCAAGTTGCGTGCATTTCCATTCTCATTGGAAGCCACTGCAAAAGAATGGCTGTACTACCTTCCTTCCGGAACTGTTAACACTTGGACCGAAATGGCAAGGCTGTTTTTGGAGCGATTCTTTCCTGCATCTAGAGCTGCAAACTTGAGAAGGGAAATTTGTAGCATTAGACAAAAAGACTCCGAGTCCTTGTATGAATATTGGGAAAGATTTAAGAGACTATGCGCTAGTTGCCCTCAACACGGTATAACGGATCAGCTATTGATACAATATTTTTATGAGGGGCTGCTACCACTTGAACAGAGAGTCATTGATGCTGCAAGTGGAGGTGCTTTGGTCAGCAAGACACCTCAAGCTGCCCGAGACTTGATTTCTGCCATGGCTGCAAATTCACAGCAGTTCAACAGCCATTCTGACACTCCTACACGAGGTGTTCATGAGGTAAGGTCTTCTGATCTTGAATCTAAACTGGATAGGCTTAATCAACTGCTGGAGAAGAGTATTATTGGAAGTTCAGGTGCTTCTAACTACGGGCCACAAGCCCAAGTTTGTGGTATTTGTTGTTTTCAGGGACATCCCACTGATGCATGTCCAACACTTCAAGAGGAATCCAGCAGTGAGATCGTTAACACCATGGGAGACTTTAACACCCAATACCGAAGGAAATATGATCCGTTCTCCAATTCATACAACCCAGGGTGGAGGGATCATCCGAATTTCAGATATGGCAATAACCAACAACAGCAGCCACAGCCCCCACGGATGAATTATGGAGAAGAAATTAACTCTTTGAAAGGAATGATGGTGCAATTGGTGGAATCTCAGCAGAAGAGTGTTGACAAGATCAATAAAATGGAAGACCAAATTAACCAATTAATCTCCTCTTTCAACAAACTTGAAAACAAAGGAAAATTGCCCTCCCAACCTGATCTGAATCCAAGGCACAACGTCAGTGCAATTACCTTGAGAAGTGGCAAAGAACTCGAAGCACCTGCACCAAAAGCATCAGCCCCATGTGGCCGTGCAACACCAGCCGAAACAGAGAAAATAGCCCCCATCGAAGAGCTAATCCAATCCAATCCTGAAAAACCACCATTTCCACATACATTGGCAAGAAAGAAGAAAGCTATAGATGATACAGAGGTGTTTGAAACTTTAAAGAAGGTGGAAATCAACATTCCACTCCTGACAGCCATCAAACATGTACCTCGGTATTGCAAATTTTTGAAAGAGCTCTGCACTGGGATGAACAGAGTTCGGGCCAATGAGAGGGTGCCCATGGGTGAGACCGTTTCAGCAGTACTTCAAGGTAAATTACCCATAAAAGAACAAGACCCAGGTATGTTCACAATTCCTTGCAAGATAGGCAATGTAGGCATAGAACAAGCTATGTGTGATCTAGGTGCTTCTATTAATTTGATGCCTTTATCTATTTACTCCGCATTGAATTTGGGTCCTTTGAAACAAAATGGTGTAATTTTGACATTAGCTGATAGGTCTAGTGTTTTTCCTGAAGGAGTATTAGAAGATGTTCTTGTACAAGTAAATGACTTAGTTTTCCCCGCGGATTTTTATGTTTTGAATATGGAAGGGGGAACTTCTTCTAATCCGGGAATGATACTGTTAGGACGCCCATTCTTGAAAACAGCTCGTACAAAAATTGATGTGCATGAGGGGACATTGACTATGGAATTTGATGGTGCTATAATTAAATTTGACATAAATAGAGCAATTAAGCACCCGGTTGATTATGCCTCTGTTTTCGCAATCAATTTCTCTGACATTTACACTAATAAATTTTTGGAGATGTGTAGTGGTGATCCTTTGCAGGTTTCTTTGGCTAACAACCTCACAAATCCGAAATTGGCTGAATGGGAGGAAGAATGGGTAATGCCTAAAGAGCTGATATATGCCGTCCAAGACCTCGAAGAGCTCAAACCTGTAAACCAGAGTCAAATGCAGTACAAAATAGCAGTTGAATCACGTCTTGGCCATGCTATAGTTGGAAGAAACAAAATTCTTCCCTCCATTGAAAAACCACCAGACTAAACGTGGCCATCGTCGAGCCAACGACGTTAAACAAAAGCGCTTTTTGGGAGGCAACCCAAAAATTCATTCTATAAGTGTTTTATTTATGCTTGTAATATGTAGAGTTAAAAAAAAAAGGGTGCAAAGTTAAAGTTAAAAAAAAAAAAAAGGTGCAAAATTAAATTTCAAAAAAAAAAAAAAAACAACAAAAAAAAAGAAAAAGGAAAAGAAAAAAAAAAGGGAGAAGTTCAAAAAAAAAAAAATAATAAAAAAAAAGAAAAAGACAAAAGAAACAAAACAAAAAAAAAAGAAACAAAAAAGAAAAAGAAAAAAGAAACAAAAAAAAAAAAGGGGGCAGAAGCAGCAGCGCGCGCCTGGCTGCCTCGCCAGCAGCACGTCGAGCTGCCCAACACGCAGCAGCAGCAGAGCGCCACGCCCTCCTGCCTCGCCAGCGCCTCGTTGAGCCGCACGCACCGCAGCGCCCACCCGCAGATCTGACCATGTTTTATAATTGAGCCATAACTTTTGTGTCCGACCTCCGATTGTGGTGATTCAAAATGCGGTAGAAAGCTAAGAGAAAGATCTACAACTTTGTAGTTTTTCATTTCTTCGAATTCAGAATTTATCCTTGTCAAAATTGGCTTTGAACTTGCTGCCTCTGCAAACATTGTTCTTCCGATTCTCCACCGTTATTTCCTACAATCTAAGGAGTACTTCTTTCCTTTTCTTTACACTTTGTGCTTAGTTTGGATGCATTTTCAGGAGTAAATTCATGTTAAGTGTGGGGGAAGGGATTAGTTAGGAAAATTAGGAGATAATTTTCAATTTTTAGGATAGTTTAATGTTTGTTTTTTTGTTTTATTCTTGTGCTATTTAGAATTGCATGTAGTTTTTGCATAATTCCCTCAATAAATCGGATTCTCGGTTGTTTGTCCATGAGTAAATTAGGCTCAAAAATTTGAAATTGTCTTGGTTTAGCCCTTGGAAAATCCTAATTTTTGTCATCATTGAATATAATAAACCAATTGGAAGTAGGAAGAATTAGAAACAAAGCATGTTAGTGGGTTTGTCGTAAGGATTGGGGGTTGAGCTTGGTTTGCATATGACTCTACGTTTAATTTTGACAGAATGTGATGAGGTTTAATTTATCAATTGCTTTCAAAAAGTTTGTTGGCTAATGTGAAGCAAGTGAGTTATTACCAACTTATGGAGGATGAGATAACTAGAGTTTAGCTTACAATTGATGATGTTGGTTGAATTGTGCTGCGAATGTAAATTTTTGAATTCAACTGTCTCGATTACCCTTGAGTCTTGAATTGGGAGATGGGACCAATTCACCTTAAGCAAGGTATGACAAAAATCATTCCTTGTGTATGGAGAGTGGCTTAAGAGGGAGAGCAAACTTCTCATAAGAGACCCTTTTCATTGCTCGAAAAAGCGAGACCTTTCGCATTCCAACACCTATGGGTTTTGAGTTGGGGGATAGGCCCACCTCACCGTAAGCAAAGTTAAAAACAATGACTTTGTGTATGGAGCATGACCTATGGGGAGAGTTACCCCTCAGTAGAGGCCTTTTCAATACTCGCAAAATTGGAATGTTGACCCTATGCTTAATTTGGTAACTATCTTGGTTTGAAGTGCTTTAAATGTGAATAAAAGCTTAAAATCTCTAGATGTCCTTCTAGGTTGGATGATTCACTTGCCTAAAGTTAGATAATTCAATAATTTGTGGTGGTTTTTCAATTGACTAAGTCTTGTGAAGTTGGGTTAAATGTTTTGTTTTTGTCGACTTGTTTGATTTTCTAGTTCTTATGATTAAGCTTATTGGCTTGTAGAGTTTTGAAACTTCCTATGAAATCTTGGTGGTTTAACTTCCTTGAATGAACGGTTAAGGATTTACTAGGGTTAAACCATAGTCAATTTCGGGAGAAATTTTCCTTTAGTCCTAGTTTGCTTGAGGACAAGCAAAGATCCAAATGTGGGGGAATTTGATAACTCATATTTACATAGGCATATTTAGGTGCATTTTAACTTATTTTCTTAATTATTTTCATATTTTAGTATTAGTTTTATTATCTTCTTAATTAGTTAGTTTGTTTTATTTTATGTATCCTTATTTAGTGTTGTTTACCTCTTTTAGATGCTTGGAAGTAGATTTCGGCTTTTTAGGAAGACTGCTAGAAGAGGATTTGTTGGAGCTTGAACTTCAACTGGATTTTCAACAGTGTTTGAAGCTGTTTTAGCTCAAGGTTTGTTCTGCAAGATTGTGCATCTATCCGTTAGCTTTCCATAGCACCTTGAATCGCGCCAATCGGAGCTGTATCGAGGAAGTTAGCTGAGGTTTTATGTAGCCTGTTCGGGTCCTGCGGGTCAACCCTTGTTGACATTCTCTTCTCAATTGGGCCAAACTTCTCTTTAAGGAGCCCATGGCTTGCACTTTAATTTCCAGCAAGCCTCTTTAATTAAGTAGGTTAATGAGGCTCCTAATTAGGATAGGAGTAGGAGAGCTATAAAAGAGAAAAAGAGGAGAAGGTTTAGGGTTCAGGTTTTTTTACTTCTTCTAAAAACGTTTTGGTGGAGGCTTGGAGAGGGGACAAGGCTGCAAGTTTTTCTTGAAGATTTTTTGTAGATTTTTGTTTAGTTATGAGTAGCTAAACTCTTTTCTAGTTGAGGTACTTAGAAGTTTAATTCCATCATATTCATGAGACTTATGTTTTAATTTTATTCTTTTATCCGAATATTTATTCAATTCCAGCGATTATAATTTGTTATATTGCTATTGATTTAATCAAATTGATTTGGCCAGTTAATTGATTGATTGTATTGCATATCGCCGAATAGAATAATATATCCGTGATTGTTGTTCTATCATAGTGGCAAGTTAGCTTCGTGTAAAGTTAACGGAATTGAATAGTTTAGTTTTTATGATTTACGGCGTTTCCGATTTCATTAACTAAGATAGAGGTCTTTTTTGTGTTTAATGCTGCCATAGGTTAATTCTTATTAAGAGGTTTCTTGGAGATTATCTATTGGCTAGGGAAGTAGTTTATTCGGGCGTTTCCCGGAACTATCAATAAATTAAGAAAAGATTGGTTATTGAGTGCGTTTCACCTTTAACTATAACTCTATCTATTTGGATAATTGAATTGGATCTTTGGTGTCTGTGATTGAATTACGGAATTAAACTGAAAAGTATCTCGGCTAGTTTTCCTTTCTATTGATTTATTCTGTCTTAATTTACATTCTGCAAATACACAAATCACATCATTTATTGTTATTTCAATCCAATCAATTTTCTTTCTTTTTGCAAATAAATATACATGCATTAATCCCTGTGGTTCGACCCCGTTCTTGCTATACTACCCAGTATAAGGAACCGGAGATATTAAATTTAACTTTGACGGGTTGACAACCTATCAGCTGCCCCGCCTTTGGACTCATCTACAGCTTTATCGAATTCTGAAGCACTCGCTCGCGAACCTCCAATAAAGAAGAAGGTAACTAGGGTGACTCAAACTCGTTCTCGATTACCCCGAGGTATCTCTGTACTTATTCCTGAAACTCATTTACATGGTTGTTTGAATTTTCCTACTAAATTGAAAAGGATATTTACTGATGTTTGTAGTAGGCAAGTTATCCCGAGTAAATGTATTAATATTTCTTTGTTGACTAAACTTGGTTTGCTTAATGTGTTTCATTTGATGGTTGATAATATTAGTTGGAGATCCTTCTTTGCACTTAAATGTCCGGGGCACACTAAACTGATTAAGGAGTTTTATACAACTTTTCTATTCACAACACCTAAGGAATTCACTATAGAAACATCGGGTACTATTAAATTTAGGTTGATGGGAAAAGAATTTGATTATTCTACGATTGAATTTAATTTATCCTATGGTTTGATTGATTATGAGTTTGCTGCAACTGATGAATATAGATTGTCTGTAATTGATTTTCCTAAAGATTTCTATGGTTCTAATGTTTAAAGCTTACTATGATTCTATGATTCTAGTCAGTCTAAAGCTTACTACCTGAAACAACCTGGGTTGCAATATATTCATCAGTTTTTGGCTTATGCTTCTTCTGGAAGGATTCTAGTATTAGTACTTGCAATAAAACTGAGTTATACTTCTATAGTGCATGCTTAATAATGTGAAAGTTAATTTGGTTTATTAGATAGCTAGTCAGATTCGAACTTCTTGGTCAGCTGATAGAGTTTTGATTTTTGGTTCCTTAATTACTCAATTGGCTGTGAATATGGTTCCTTAATTACTCAATTGGCTGTGAATTTGAACTTAATTGATCCTGTTTTTACCGATTTACATGTTGCTTTTGAGATGGAACCTTTGGATTTCAGTTGTTTAAACAATATGGGACTAGTTTTCAGAGTCAATGGCATTCCTTGTTGGTTACCTCTTGGTAAGAATTCGAAGCTAGGGCATAGGGTGAAGGGAGGTACCAATGCTAATTTTGCTAGTGTTGATTTGACTCTTACACTTGCCTTGTTGCAATAAACCATGGAGAAATTGGAAACCATCAACGCTAATATGACCGTGCTGAATCAGAAGGTAACCCGAATTGAAACTAATATGGTTGAGTTGTACCGAATTCAAGAGCACCATCCCCCGTACCTGCCTTCTCTATAGAAGCGATTGGTCTTCAGCATTCATAAACCAAGAAAGTTCCTTTCTTACTTTCTTGTTTACTTTTATTCTAGTTTATGATTGCTTTGTTTTCTTGCACATTGAGGGCTATGTGCAAATTTAAGTGGCGGGAAGGGATTTCATAGTTGTGAAGATTTTATGTGCATATTATTTCTTTGACCTGCTTTCTTTATTGTTCTCTTGCAAACTTATACTAGCTCCAACTCCTTTAAAATTTTTTGTTGTTTTTCTTTTTACAATTATAGTTTCAAAATCCATTCTTTTATGTCTTTTGTAATTATTAAAGGAGATGTTGGCATGAATACAACATGAGGCTCCAATTAGCTGAAATCGTTGTGATTATAGACACTTGAGTTAAGATCTATCACTTAGAGACATATACTGTATAAGAAACTTCTTTTTGATTGACCATAAATGAAGGGATGAAATAGGCAATTTGCATGTTTTTTATTGTGACTGTCTTGGGGTAGTTAATAAATAAAAAAAACTTGGAAAAAAAAATTCACAAGAAAATTCTATTCTGTTAGCTTGATTTTCAAATCCAAGTTATGAATAGTGCTAGTAATTGCTTAATGAATGTGCTTAGTCTAGTAAGTTAGGTGCTTTGTGTTTGCTTTATCTTTGTTATCCGTTCGAAAAGGCTAAGTAATATCTTAGGTAAGGTTAAATGTTGTGAAGAATAAGGTGACATAAAAAAGTGAACAATTAATTGTTTGTGCCCTAAGAAAATTGTGTGCTGAACTAAGTCCTATTGATCTTTGTTTATGTGATTGATTGAGAAGCAATTAGAGGTTTACTATCTTAGTGATGCAAATCATATTCTAGATGTTAATTGGGTAACTTTGAGTGCATAAGATTGGGGTTGAGTGTCAACTTTGTTATGTCTTCTTCATTGATAAGAGTGCTTGATTTACCAGATGAATTTTGGAGTTATTATTGTTGAGGCATAATGTGCTTCAATGTGTCTTTAATCGTTTTTGAAGTTGTATATATTTTGTTTGCTTGAGAACAAACAAAGTCTAAGTAGGGGGAAATTTGATAAGTGCATTTTATGCACTTAATTTACTTAATTTTGTGTTATGATTCGTGTTAGGGGCCATAAAGTTAAAATTGAGCTTAAAATGTCGATTTTGGAGCTTGGAATGCATAGAAGATGGAGCTTTAGAGTCATAACCCATGAGTAAGACTTGTGGTGTGCTGCTGATGCTGAAAAGTTGACTAAAAAGTTGTTTTTGCATAAGCCAAGAGCATGGCTTATGGGAGCTACAAATCTTATAGTTATTTATGGGTTTAGGAGACTTCCTAATTAGTTTTATTTTAATTGTATTAGCCCTTATTCTAATTGGACTTTAGAGTATTTTTATTTTTATTCCTGCATTAACTCTAATTAGATTTTCCTACGAATCTTAATTGGAGTTATTTCCTTTTTAGGACTCTTTCCTTAGTTGTCTTGGATTAAAAATTTATATTCTCTAAATAATCCTACTTTAGTGATTGTAAGGTAGAATTAGCAGTCTTGTATGTGTTAGTGCTAGTAATTGAATTAAATTTTAGAGCTTGTTTGAAATTATTCAATTGATTAAGGATTGTTATAAAGCTTTTCTTAATTATCCAATCAATAAAAAGAGATAGGTTATTCACACTTCTTGGTAGCCATAGCTAATGTGTTGAAGTTATCTTTGGTTTTTGATTAATGATCAAATGGTTTGATTCAAGACTTGAATCTGCCTTCTAATTGGAATTCATGTCATATATTTTTCATCAATTTAAGTCGCTTTTGTTATTTTTAAACTTTGTTTGCAATTTATAAACAACATTCCCCCTTTTTACATATCTTGTTCAATCCTAGAAGAAATAATCAGACTAATCTTTGTGGATACGACCCTACTCCATATTACTACAAATTTCTGGTTACAAAAGAGTAGGTATATATTTTGGTGTTCTTGACACGCATCACCAACTATCACCATTACCATGTTCAAATATTTTTTTAGGTATTAACTCTATAATTTTCATTTTTCTTATTCCTTCCTTGAAATTTTTTATATTGTTTCAATATTATTGGCATGATGGGTTGTTGATCATAAAAGGCAAGAAATCGATAATCATTTTATAGAAGCAAACACAAAATTACTTTGTTGTATAGCATGCTTTGACCCTAAAAATTCATTTGCTAACTTTGATGATACAGAAGCTACTTAGACTTGTTGAACTTTATCCAAAAGACTTTTTAAATTTGGATCACCTTGTGCTTAAAAATTAACTTGGGACTTACATCTATAATGTTAGATATCACGAGCTTTTTTCTACAATTAGAGATTTGGGAAGTCTAGCTGAGAAAATGGTTAAAACTAGGAATCATATTATCTTTTCATTGGTAGATCGCTTGATCAAGTTGGCACTGGTTTTACCAATTGCTATAGCTACCACTGAAATAGTATTCTCTGCTATGAAATATGTAAGACAAATTTACGCAATACAATGAGAGACAATTGGTTAAATGACTATATGATTGTTTATTTATGTTGAGAAGGAAATTTTTGTAGCAATTGAAATTAAACAAATTTACAATATTATCAAAATTTGACTAACATAAAACACAATTATCTCAATTGGCATGATAAGTTTAAAGGCAAATATTTATATATATATTTTATTGATATGTAATTAAGTATTTTCTATCTTAATTTATTATATACAGATAAATTTATCTCAGATACCATATAGATCGACATAGTTCTCCATATATCACATCCTGATTCCGCCACTACTTCTAATGCACGGCGTACAACTAGTGAAAGATATATTTGGTTGAAATCATTACACATACTTGGCATATATAAAAATAAGATTTGATAGGCAGAAAAATCTTCACTCCTTGATATAAACGATAAAAAAGAAAATCTCCACTCATTGATTTGTAATTATACCTTTGATATTTCGCAAGCTCGTGAAAAATAATATATCTGCAATTTATGTGTGGGAGAAAATTTTGGATTCATTTAGTGGTACTTTGTGAAGAAAACTATACAAAAAAAATCATATACATTGACACCGAGTAAAAGTGCTTTCAAAAATAGAAAAAGGAAATAAAAATCAGTAGCCACAAAAAAATAAAAAATAAAAAAATAAAAGGAAAGATTTTTTGCGAATGGAGAAATGAGAAAGAGAGTGAGTGCATATCAAGATGCCGCGTGTCGGGGGTCCCTTTCTGTTTATAGCCACAAGATTCCCCACATATCCTCCCCTTCTGGAATTTTCCATTCTCATCTTTAATTTTTATTACAGTATTAACCATATTCCAGTCTGACGTGGCACTGTCTCCCTCTTTTCCGCAACCAAAATCTGTTCTACAGGACTCTCCCCTTTCTTCATTTCTCACCTTTTCTTTTTTTTAGTTTCATTATTATCTGTCTTTCTTTGATAAATAGATATTATTGTTATCATTATTCAGTTTTACTTTCATTTGGGAATCAGATATTTTCCCCCTTTCTGGATCACCACTCAGATTTCAACTTTAATGGCTGCTTCTCAGGTTTGCTCTTAATTGCTTTCATTTCTCAGCTCTTGTTATCTCTTAACAGTTGGTTGAAAATGCTGCAAAATTCAATATTTGGATTTGGATTTGGATTTACAGGAGACTCATGATTTCCCCTCAATCGCCTCTGATCATATCCCTAAGGTTCTATTCATAATTCTTCCCATTTAGTGTTTGATTTTGCTTCTGTTTTAGCCATAATAATTCTATGATTTCGTTGTTTTTGGTCAGGTGAGGAAGCCTTACACTATTACTAAACAAAGGGAGAAATGGACAGAAGAAGAGCACCGTAAGTTTCTTGAAGCTCTGCAGCTGTATGGTCGTGGATGGCGTAAAATTCAAGGTGTTTTTTTTATTATCTCTTTTCGGAAGCTCAGTTTGAATGGTGGAAGTAATTATTGGTTTTAATTCTGTAGTTAAAGGTCCTTAATTTATATTAATGCAGAACATATAGGTACTAAAACTGCTGTTCAAATTCGAAGCCATGCTCAAAAGTTTTTCTCTAAGGTTTAATTTCTTGAATCCGTATTCTAAATCTAACTATGGGCTGCTTAGGAATTTTGTTGATTTGGTGTTCATATCAATGGAACTTGTTGAGTTCAGGTTGCTAGGGAGTCATGTGATGGAACTGAGTATTCTCTCAAGCCAATTGAGATTCCTCCTCCTCGTCCCAAGAGAAAACCGATTCATCCTTACCCTCGAAAATCCATTGATGTTGTTGAAGGAATGTCAGTTTCAAATCAAGGAGAAAGATCTTTGTCTCCTTGTTTATCAGTTGTGGAGATAGAGAATCAATCCCCTAATTCAGTCTTATCTGGTGTTCTTTCGGACTCTTTTGGATCTGCCATTTCAGAGCAGCAGAATGCGTACTCTTCATCTCCAACTTCGTGTGCCACTGATAATTATTCTGGTACTGTGTTACCATCAGAAAAAGAAGATCACATCACATCCAATTCTTCTGTTGAAGATGATGAAGGATCTCTGTTTAGGGTTCGCTTAAATTCTGTTCCAGTTATGGACAAACGTTTGCCTGTGGTAAGATCACAACTTTCTAATTCATTGCAATGTATTAAAGTGTAGCATCCTGATGTCTCTGAACATGGTTGTTTTTACCCAAAACTGTGATATTTTATTTTGACATATTGATTATGTCAAAAAGGCTCCATATGTAGCTTTATAACTGAAAGCTCGAATGTGTATGTTTATAGATGATCAATGGTTCAATGAATGAAAGATTAGGGGCTAATTTCAGAGAATTCAGGATGCGTTAATCAAATGTTGATTACATGATTACCGATTGTTGGTTTTAATTTCTTTGTTGTTCTTGTACATGACCAGAAATTAGAGCTTGATTTCAAGGACAATGTCCGTACAGAAGCACATGCAGCTGCTGTACCACGACCAACAACTATTAAACTGTTTGGAAGAGCAGTTTCGGTGCCAGTGTCGAAGAAGCAATCTTTTCCCGGTATGGAGAATTTATCATCTGCAACATCGAAGATTAGTAGAGATGATCTTGATATTGATAATGAAAAGGGTGCTCAAGCACCACTCAAGAATGAATCAGACACTATCTTATCACTTGGAATCAGTGATGTTAATGATAATTCGGCGGCATTTTCTTTTAGTACTCCAATGTGCATGAAAGTAGAGGGAGACAATGCCAATTGTTTAGAAACCAAGACTTCCATTGCGTTGCCTATCAGTCAGCGTCCGCTTTTATATCAGATGCCATGTCATCAAACCTCACCTTGCGAGTATGATATGTGGAATTCGAGTAAGAAAGAAGTCCTTGATGAAAGATCTTGTATTGGTTCGAGTTATGGATCAATGGCTGTAAGAGAGGAAGATAGGGATAGTGATAGTAACTTGGATATTGATTCACAATGTCAAAAACTTTCAGCAGAGGGTGGAAGTAGACTTCAAAAGCAGGCAAAAGGGTTTGTACCACATAGAAGATGTTTAGATGAAAGAGATGTTGAATTGGGTATGAACTTATCAGAAAAGCAAGAGCGGCAAAGAGGTCGTGTATGCTCGTAGCCCCTGATTGTAGACAAATTAGAAGAAGCTGACATAGGTAGGATGGATGTTGAGAAGTATTTTAGATGATTACTAAGGTTAGTTGATAGGTTTTTGATATTTGCCATTGAACTTGCTTATATGGGCAAGTTGAGGTTGGTGGAGATGTGCGAGGACTTTCTGCAATTTCTTGCGGATTTCTATGAGAAGTGATTAACTATCCAATTTACAAATAGAAGGATTGTAGTTCAAAATGTGATAAATTCATAAATGTGGTGTATTTTTGTTCTGCTTTGGTGGTTGTTTGTAATGGAACATAAGTATCACAAATCATCTGTAGCAAACTAATGTTTGAATCAGTTTTCACGGATTTGCAGTAAGAAATTATTCTGTTTTGAAATGAAATTCCACTTATATAATGTTCTCAATTTGCCGTGATTTTGTGTCAAAAGTAGTTTTAATGAGATTTTGAATCGGAAGTACATGCAGGAATGTTGTTAATGACAAGCCGGAATGGCCAACCTGAGCGATTGAGAAGCAGGCATAACAGTAAAAATTTAAAGGCCCAACTAAAAACTATATTCTTGCTGCCTAATAGAAATCAATATGGAGGAAATCAATTTTTATCCGAAATGAGGTTTATTTCAGTTTGCTAATAAAAGTAGCGTCACAAGATTCTTTCATAAATCTTCTTAATTATTCTAGAGGGACATGGGATCAAATTTTTAATGATAATGCATTTATATAAAATTTCCAGGTTGGAATTAACTTATATAGTAAAAATGAACAAAACCCCACCAGATGGGACAAAGACCCCTTGTTTAGAAAGCCCACCAGATAGCCCATGTCAGTTATCTAGATGATGCAAACAACTAAAATATTGACAAGTTAATCAAATATCCAGCTAAATCTTCTCTCTCTCAAAACATGAAATTGACTCGGTCTTTGGAGGGAACACTTGAGGACACGCAACTCATGTATCCGTCTATCGGAAGGTGATTCAGATAGGAGATGAGTTACAAATTGACTTCATCACTTTCATTATATGTAAACATCTAAAAATATTTTAACAAAGTACGTAATCGATATCCAGCTAAATTCTCTCTCACTCAACACGATAGTGACTCGGGCTTTGGAGGGAACACTTGGGGACAAGCAGCTCACGTATTCCTTCATGTGATTCAAATAGGAGATGTTAAACAAATCAACCTCGTCAGTTTCATTAACTTCTAAATCATGTTGGACAGACATTAGCAAATTATTGGAATGTGATGTAAAAATATATTAAAATTTTGATTCCACATAAATATTTTAACCAAAATCGTAAAAGTTCAAAATTTATAATTCTAATTCATCCATGGCAAAAGTTTTACAAATTCTTAGTTAGTGATTAAATTAATAATATATGAGAGTACAAGGCCAAACAAACAAGTAAATGGAAGCACACGTATTTATTGAAAAATTTAATAATTACGTTTAAACCAAAGTATAAGTACCGTCCTAAGCTTCAACTTAAGGTAAAAATTGCTAAAATTTCTGTTAAACACAAAGAATTGAGTCCATATTGAAAATGAGTTAGGTTGGTTACATGCATCCACTCTTTTTTTCATCTTTTTAAGTAATTTTACACTTCAATATATATATATAATATTGTTTTGAAGATTTATTACGGACATTTATGATTATTGATGAGGAAGCACATTGATAAATATGTAACTAGGTGAAGAGTTACTTATTTCGGGTGGATAAAAGGAAAGGCATTGAATTTTGTTTTTTATTGTTTTTAATTTTTGAATCTACTCATCTTCATATTTATGTTATTATCACTTCGCAAACTACTTCTCTTTATGGCTTCCTAATTAAGGCAAGCATTTTTATTATTCAAGTAAATATATATGAGGCTTCTTCCTCTCAACACTTCATTTACTTCAATAGTATTATTTTAACTAATTGTTACCTTACATAAATTGGAAATTCCAAAATTTTTAAGCCTCCAAATTTAACACACTCGTCGTCTATGCTATTGAGCTCCTAAAATATTAAAATCTATTAAGTTCTTGAATTCTATTAGTCAAACTTATTGATCATCTTTTAAATGATAAATTATTGTATGAAAAGCGCGTGACTAAAGAAACGTAGAAAATAATAAGTTTTAATTGTAAACATTTTGGACTTAATAGAATAAACTTAAGAGTTAATTATCAACTTCAGGAGCTTAATAAATAAATTTAAAGTTGAAGTGCTTAATAATACAAACGTGTAAATTTGAGAGGCTTAAAATTACTTTTTTTTTTGTGTATATTGAAGAAAGGATACTTCATCGATCAAACCGAACTCCACATTAATCGAAGAATATATTTTACTTGCGTGTTTTTTTTTTTTTTTAATAATATACTTCTGATGCTGACATGTCTAATTGAGAATTAATTTAACAAAAAACATTAAAATTGAATGCCCAAATTAATATCAAAATTTCATCTTAAAGTAAATTAATTCTTGATCTTTAGCCCTTGTTTGTAATCATGTGTTATGATGGATGTTGGAGGAATTGAAGTCTATTTTCTATGGAAATTCGTTATTTAAAAGGAATTAAATAAGAGAATTTAGTGATTTTGTTTTCAAGATAAGTCATTGAATAATTTTAATGATCATAAACAAAATGTCCTAATTGAATTTATTTCTAGCAAGATTTAACGTTCTATTGGATGATTAAGAAAAATTTTAAAATACTTCTGGAATATGATACTTTTTAAAAATATATTAGTAAAAAGGGTTGATGTTTATCCTTTTAGGATATAATAAAAAATATATATATAAGTATGGGAGTATATACTCAATAAGTATTGTAAAATTTATGGAAGTCCAACTCTTGTCAAGATCTTTTTTTTTTTTTTTTTTTTTCCTTAAATTCCATTCTTATCTTATTCAATTTCTTAATTCTTATGATTATTTGTTAGGTGAAACGTCTTTAAAGAAAGCGTTATGTTGGCTTAAGGATAATATTTTTACTTCTATTATCTTTGTGACTCATTTATACTTATTTGTTTTTTTGCTCTTAATAACTTGTATCTGAATGATTTATATTTTGGTTTAGTTATTGAGGGTTGATATATTGTACTTTAGTTCAGCGAATCATGTTGCACAAATTACTTTAGTATGGTTCTAATTTTATGTTTGACATAAAAGTTAGAGTTTTGTTCCTCCTTTTTAATTAACATTTATATTTCTTGATGAATGACACTGATTTTTCACAAAAAGAAAAAAGTTGTATCTTGTAATTTGAATCCCTACAGTTAAAAATCCCTTCAATGCTCCAAAATTTTAAAATATTGGTAATAATTATTGCATTAAAAGCTCTAATGAAGTTACATAACTGTAAATCAATTCAAAAATATTCAACTGAAACTAGCAAATTCAAGCAATGCCCGGATATGTTTAATTGCATGTCCAACTTGCATTAATTGTCCAGCTCCAAATATTTAATTCCAAATTACCAACTGTTGAGCTTTAATTAAAATTAGATTTTGAGTGTTAGAAGTATAGGTAAAAACTGAATAGATGTAGAATGTCAAAATGAATCATAACATGTTAACACAATTCGTGTAATGCGTAATTTAACAAATTAGGTTTGATGTTATGTAAATTAATATCGGAAATGGTTAAAATAGATTATAACATGATAATACGATTTGTATACACAAATTTAGCAAAAAAGAATTGAAATTATATGAATTAATGTTTGAAGTGGATTAACATATTTAACTAGTCCAGTAAATTAATAGTGTTATTATTAACCTTATACGTATTGACGTTAACTCTTATACAGTACGAAAACGACAGGATAAACTATTTTAACACCCCCGGTATGTATGTGACAAATTATTTCAAATAAGAGAACATGTTAATCCCCATATAGAAATACAAAAACATTAAACAGAGTACTTTTTCCCTATTTTTATTTTTATTTTTATTTTTTTGCCCAGTATTAATGAGAGGAAAAAATATTGGGAAAAGTGAAGATTAATGTTAAATGTGGGAAAGCATAGGAATGGATGTGGAGCCCAACATACTACATAGTGGCCCACATTAATCATAATTTTTCAACTTCTGACCGCCTTCAATCTTCATTCACATATAGACATCATTTATGAAAAGAAAATTAAAAATATAATTAAAAATATAAAAAAAAAAGAAAAGAAAAGAAAAAGTGTTTTTATTACAAGCAGTGAAAATTTTAAGAAAAAGAAAAAGATCATTAATTGCAAAAATAAATGTAAAAGCACAGAAGTCAATGCCCGAACCACACATATTTTGTTGCAGTGTAGTAGTAGAAGCAACAACTCCATGGATGGTGCGTTCTTGACTCCCTCTTTAAATGGAACTCTAAACATAAAATCCAAAATTAGGACAGAAAGAGCCAATTTAACACCCGAAATAGATTTGTTTCAGAATAAACTTTGTGCGCATCATTTAGTTCACAACTTCGTCATTTTATATCAAATTAGTTCGAAATGACACGATTAACTTTTTATAATGGCCTATCATTTCGAACTAATTTGACTATAAATGATAAGTTGAACGAACAAATTGATACTTCAAATTTATGTTGAAACAAATTGTTCCGCAAAATTGACCCTTGATTCCCAAAAATGTAATAAAAAACTCTAGCCTGTAATGAAGTTTTGGGAGCTAAAAAAGAAGGATTAACAAAAAAAAGCACAATCAGCAAGCAGTAATTAACCATCTTCTTCTCTTGATGAGAGAGAGAGGGAGAGAGCATTCAAACCTCTCAACTAACTCCTTGACATTGAATACTTTGTTGGTATCATTTAGAAGCTCTGAATTTTTCTCTCTATCTCCCATATTTATATCAGCAGAGAGAAAACAGTTGTATTGCAATTGCAAATTGCAGTTGCAGAGTGGCAGAGAGAAGACCAGACCATAATCAGGAACTTGGACAGTTCATTGCAGCCTTAATTTGCTGGACAGTGGTACTGATAAGGTTATTAACGGTAGATACAGACTCCATGTTGAGTTTAGCAGATGGCAAATTGCTCACTAGTATTTGAAATGATACTGTTATTAGTGAACCACTTGACCTGCTGCTGCTTGAGCTCGTTGAAGCTCCGTCCCTGTGGTGATGGTCCGTTCGACCATCCGGTGAAATGGTGAATCCTGAAGGGAGTAAGGGTATATAAGAAGGGTCTTCTCCACTCATTGCTACATTGATGGCTTGTAGATCAACTGGACAGTAGACTACAAGTGACCCTGATGTGTCTACGCAGCTCTCTTGAAGTATTAACATATTGTTCTGCCCCGTGTTGTATGCCTATATGTTCAAACCATTAACAAAATTCAAATTGGTGAGCAAACTATTTTCATGATTGGACTAAGCGAAACCATATTTTTTTACCTCTATACTCGGTAAATTTTGACATTATGTTTCTGAACTTTAATTTGGTAACATACTAACATTCAATTATTGTTGCAATTAATCTTACGATGTCAAGTGTGCATGTCACAAGCTTTTAAGTGTCGCATCTAACATGTTACATGTCATGCAGCTTATGCTTGCGGTGCACACTTGATGGTGCTGTCAATAAGAGATTGCATTTCAACAAATTGAAGTAGATACTAAATATCAAAATTTTGAAAATTCAGCTCCTCATTGATGAGGGGCTCATTCAACTTTATGTCACGCGCCACTTAACAGCAGCGACATTAATGAAGAGCTAAATTTAAACAATAATTAGAGTAGATGGACTAAATGTCACCAAATCAAAGTTCAGGAGCTAGTACCGGGAACAAAATATGATTATGGCACTGGGGGTTAAAAAGAAATGAAGACAAGTTAAAAATTAGTAGCCTTACTCGAAGCACAGATATGCAGTTCCCAGGATGCGAGCCATTGGCAATATGGGCAACTTCTTGCACTCCATTGCCACTGGAGAGAACATCCCACTGGAGAAGAAAGTTTCATTTAGTAATCCAATAGAAAGTACATTTTTCATTAATGTAAAAGGCAACAAAAAAAAAAAAAAGGGCTAAAGAATTCAAATAGGATGTACCTGAGCTCTAGTTCTTTCATCCTTGAAGAAGTTGAAGACATTTTGTGGAGAAACCGGGACCCAAAATGTAGTAGCTGCATTAAGAACTACACCATTAGGTTGACCAGGATCTGAGTTTTTTTGAACACGAACTCCAATTTCGTTCAATCCAGATACAGTAGTCCACCGATGGCTATTAGACGTGCTTATGCTAGCACAGAAATTGCTCACCATTCTTTGAGCAAGTTTCATCATGCTTCTCTTACCTTCAGGTGATGGAATTACTGGACAAAATTTAAAATGGAAAAAAAAAGCCAGTAAATTTCATAATTACCCAAGTAAATCAGCACAAGCATCAATATGAAAGAAACAGGTCAATCTGCTTAATTTCTGCGTTGTATCGTGTTAACTCATTTATGAAATAGATTGTTTGTCACCAGAATGAATCAATACAACACCCCTATAATTCTAAAATTACCTCCACTAAGATCCCGAGTTGAAGTGCTTGAAACCATTAGACACGCAAACCTCTCACACATCCTTTGCATTGTAGCAAGCCACCGTTCAGCTCCGAAAGCCATCCCACTGTGAATGAGATCTCTGTAAAGCCTATGTATTGGAGTTTTATCTTCTGTCTCCACATGTTCCAGCCAAGTCACCTGTTTTCGCATTTGAGGTGAATATTTTGAGTCTGAAAATGTCTCAGCAGTTATGCTGGATCTGAAAATACAAATACTAAACTAAACTAACCACTCAGAATAAACCTCAATGGAGACAACCTTGGAGTATCCATTAGGCATATCCTGAATCAAGCAACCGGAAGGAAGCCTATGGGATCGACATTGTGAAGCAAATTGCGGAACATCATACGAAACATTAACAATTGCCCACAAGCCTTGCTCGATTTGTTGACAGTACCGGAGGATATAAAACTCTCGAGTCTGTACCAGTGGCGAAAGCACCTGCATTTCTTCATACATCTACAAAGGCCACCTTTCATATAAGAAACCGTTCTCAAACACACGTTGAAATAAAAGCAATCAATAACATTTGTCCTTTTTGACATTATAAGACTATCCATACCAGTAGCAAAGAACCACTGTGACTTCCCAACATTCCAGATGAAATTACTTCAAGGGTTTTAGCCATGGAAACAATGGTGGGAAATAGCTCAACCCATTTGGTCTGCAAATTCCAACCAGACATTACTTACAACCCATTAATTAATAATTCTGAAAATGGGGAAAAAAAATGTGCAAAAGTGACTTACTGCATCCATAAACATGTCAACTAAGGCTAAACTATTCATGATAATGACACCTGAATCTCTCGATGCCTCAATTCGAACATTTGGATTCTTCAAGCGAGAAGTTGCTCTAGGAAAAAGAGTTTGGTAAGCGTCAAGATGAAGAACATCCCTTCCGTCCACGGATGACTTCATCCACAAAGGGTCATTGGTTTGCAAAAGCCTTAGCAATTCATTCATAGCATTTGCAGCAACATCAGTCATAAGAGACTTGTCCATGTCAGAAATTCCAAGAGGGTGAAATGGCAAACTTGAAGTAGGAGGAATAAGGTCAAGATCAAGATCAAGAGAAGGTCCACCAATCCCTTGACTACCAAAACTTCCCATTGACAAATCCAAAGAAGAAATATGAATAGGCTGAACAGGAGGAAGATGGGAAATTGGCCTTCCTATATATTTGGCAGCAATGCTGGAAACTCTATCAAGCTGACAAGTAAAACAAGCATTTGACAACTAAATTTAGCAACAAATACGTACCAAAATAACAATTTTTTTTCTTTTTTGTAAATATAAGTTTAGGGGTACCAGCCATATCATTCTCATAGGCAAACAAATAGGAAGAACTACCAAAAAAGAAGAATAAAAATGAAGTGAAGAAGTTAATTAACCTCCTCTTTCAATTGGGCATTCTCTATTCTTAATTTGTGTTCATCGAAATATGAATCTTCAGTAACCGGAGGACCACCACAAGAAGGGCAGATGACATTTTTAAGTGCCTCTCTAATGGCTATATTTTCACACCGGATCTTATCATTCTCTGCTCTAAGTGCACTGTTATCAGCTCTTTCGTGTTGGGCCTGATAAGTATAATGTAAATACACTGTTAAAAAAAAAAATTCAAAGAAGAAAACAATGACCCAATTAAAAAAATGTGGAAAGAAAACAGGGTTCACCTTCATCTGGGTGCGCCTGTTTTGAAACCAAAACTTGATCTGCCTTGGAGCCAAACCCAACTCTCTACTCAACTGCAATCTCTGCTTCTCGTCTGGGTGCGGACACTCTTTAAACATCCTTCATTTTCAACAACATTTAGAACCAGCCCATTTGTCATAGTCTTGAAACAATTACACTTTAAACTCTATATATACATACACAAATACAAGCGATGGCAAGAGAGTTCTTACGCTTCAAGCTTTTGAATTTGATTTGCAGTGTGCCTGTGATACTTCTTCTTTCTCCGCTGGAGGTCCGAGGGGTCATGATCGCCACCAGAACCGCCGCCGCCACCGTCACCTCCTCCAAGGCTACTGTACTCCATAGGGTATCAAAAAGTGCAGTGCTTTTGAAGAAGAAGAAGTGAAGTTGGGTTTCAGCAGTGAAGAAGAAGAAGAAGTAGAAGAGGGGAGATGATATTAATATGATACAAAAGTAGAAATTTGAAAATGGGTAAGAGGTAAAAGGAAGAAGATATTATCATAAGGAGAGAAGAGAAATGAAACGGCTGAATGAATGAATGAAGGAAATTGGGGGAATGATTTGGGAGAGACTTAAGGAGATTAATTACTAAAAAGATAAAATCTTGGGCTCTAATTAAGCCAGCCAGGGATGGTAGTATTATGAATGGGAATGAGTAGTAAGTAATGATATTGGTAAGTATGTGTATATATATGTATATATGTAAATAATGTAACTGATGGGATATTTGAAGCATTTATCTTTCTCACTCCTCCATCAAAGAGAGAGAGAAGAGAAAGTTTAAGTTTTTAATTTTAAGGATACAGAGAGAGAAAGAGAGAGTAATTCATCACCACATCCGAGAGAGAAAGACGAAGAGTAATTTGATTCTCTCTCTAAAATTAAAGACAGACAGAAGAGAGAGAGAGAGAGAGAGAGAGCTCTTGGCTTGCAATTGTTTCTTCTTCTTTCTCTGGTAGAGTGGTACACACGCTCATACTGAGGGGAGGGTCAGGCCAGGTTTTCACAACAGAGCTTTTAATTCTCAAAAATCCTTCTTCCTTCCCTCCTTCCCTTCCCTCTCTTCAATTTATTTATTTCTATATCTTTTTATTTACTAATTTAACCCTTTCCTTTTCTTCCTCCATTACTCTTCTTACTCTTTCTTTTATATATTTTTTAATTCTTCCAATCATCAAGTCAACCTCAAATGTTATTCAATGCTATTAAAAAAAAAGACCAGACTGGTCCGGTTCAACTACGAACCAACTATTAACCCAATTGATTTGATATAGAATATTAATTTTAAAGAAAATAAGCGAATTGAACAGGTTCGACCAGAAAAAAAAATCGATCATACTAATGAATCAAATTGATTCTATTAAAAAAATCAATTAAACCATATTGGTTGAACCGTTGATCGAACAATATTTTTAATAATACTAATTAAATAATATTTTTCTAAAAAAATAAAAATCTAATTATCATATTAATTAAATCCAGTGAAACTGCGAACCAATAATTTTACCATTTTCAGACATAATTTTAATAACATTGTTTGTCATGCATTGAAACAAATTCATCCAATTAATTTCTTGTTACACATATCTACATGCATTTATAGACATGTTATCATTATACTAATTACTCCATCCAACAACAATATAAATTTTTTTCTCATTTTAAGAATGCCTGACTTGCTTTCTATGAAATAAAAGTTTTTTAATTACATAAAAAAAAAAAAAAAACACTAATCATCCTTGATATTAAAAACAATTTATGATGAATATAATATTATAAGATACTAATATTTCATTAATTAGTTCTTGTTTAATTGTTATCCAATTCATTCTAATTCTTAATAAGTTTCTGCGTATCAAGCTGATCTAACTGATACTTAATCCATTCCAATTACTAACAATTATGAATGTTAGAAATCAAAGATTTGATGTTTGGTAATTGGAGAGAATATTTATTATAAGTATAGTAATATGAAAATTGATCCGATTTTTTAAAGATAAAATAATATATTAGTGTAATATGTGAAATGCATGAACTAATATTTTACAAGGGCACAATCACCTTCTAATAAATTTTGGCCTTAAAAAAAATTTATGAGTAACACATATAGTTTTGGATGAAATTTGGAAGCTTGTATTCAGAACAACCAAAAGCTTTTTGTAGCAACTAAGAATAATATTTTCTCTCTTCCACTTCAAACATGGCACTTGCAAAAGTTTGTCAGTTATAAAGGCTTCGTCTTGGTTAAAGAACCTTCATTTACATGACATTAATCTGCAGATGGACTCATCAATGATTGTAAGTTACTAGCTTCAGAATTAATAAATATTAATTTCTTTTATGCTCGAAGACATGCCAATGAGGCTGTCCATTACCTTGTTAAGACTTCTTTTTCGGATGACGGCATAATGCCTTGGAAGTTTGGTATTGCTCATCATTTTGAGTTCTTAATTAAGTTCCATTTCTTTTAAAAAAAAAAAAAAATTCACAGGCTAATTTTATTACTAGATATTGTGGACCGTTACAACATATATATTATTTACAATTTATTTGAAATATATAATTTAGAATTAATTTAAAAAATTAATGTCGTTAATGAATAATTGCTGGGTGACTGATGGTGGACAATCCTTTATATAATCTGTCATTCAAATTTATAGATATAAGAGAATTTTAGATCAAAAAAAAAAAAAAAAAAAAAAAAGAAAGATATGGATATGTACTAGAATTGATGTTTACCTTTTTAGCATATATTAAGCAGAAAGTGATGCACGTGCTTGATTATTGCTGTAAGAAGAGACAAACCAAACCAAAGTCTCTTTTTCTTTATAATTGGTATCTGCCTTTGGAATAGATTTTAACGGGAAAAGACCGAGTTTGTAGCCTAAACTTCTTTTTTTTTAATCATATTACCTATTGAAATTTACAAAGGTTATTACAAAATTAATTTTACATGGCTACACCTTTACTATTTTTTTATAGTACAAATATACCTTTTTTATGTTGGAAAAAGTCACTTTAGATGTTCGGGGCGGCGGCGGCGGCGGCGGTTGCAGCAAAGGGACATAGGTGTGTTGTTGTCCACCAGTTGCCAATGTTTCTAGTTTTGTAGTTGCATATTTTTTTCGGGAGTCTAGCTTTTTGTCCCCTAGAATTGGTTCATGACTCCTGATATTTTTAATTTTTGTTGATTAAACGCCGATTTTGTAATATTGTATTGAGCACTCGATCAATTATAATCGCACACACTAAATCTATTGTTACCATAAAATTTAGTTGTAAACATTAAACTTAGTTAAAGAACATACCTTACTCATATTATATGCATACGAAATTCGATTTATATTCTAAATAAAATGTTTATAGTTTTTCTATAGCCACATCAACAATATAAAAAAGAGAAAAAAAAAAAAAAACTTTCAAACTATTAGAAATACATGCACGTAAAAAATAGTACCTTAGGGTGTAATTAAATTTTAACTCAATGTACTTTTTTTAATTATCTCATAAAAATTACCTACAAAATAAAATTTTGTCCACTAACGTATTTTGAATTGCAGACTGTATTGGAGTCCCGACTAAGTAACATTGTATATATTTTACAGTAAGCGCAATATTGCTTACCTTTAAATATGTTTATCAGATGGATTTGAGCTGAGTATGTTGGACTTGATAATAAAAAACTTTGTCCAAATCCAATTCAGTCCACATAAAATATTAAATTGTATATATGAATTTTTTTCTGGCACATTAATTCCTTATATGTGGTTAAATTATTCAAGAATTTAAGCTGTTTGATAAGAGTTCAAAGTGTCACAAAACAAAAGTACATGGCTAGAATGTTATGAAATAAAAGTATAAGAGTGCATTTAGTAAAAAAAAAAAGGAGGCAAAGTAAAAGAGATAAAATTGGGAGATTTTGGTGAAAAGTGGTAGAGGAGAGTAAAAGATGTCTGTATGGTAAGAGACATAAGTGTTGATATGTTTGAGAAGAAGAAGAAACTAAAATTGGGTAATGAATGAATAAGCAATGACTAACTCCTAACTTTGGTATCTTTATAAATTTTTCTACAATTTCCCAACCAAAAGTTAGATTCATACACTCTTTTACACCATCAATTAATTCTTCTGTCTACTTCAACAAATCAACTCTCCCTCGTTGCCATATGTTATTTTCTGTTTTCTTTTTGGTGGGTAGAAACTTTTTGTTTTTTTTTTTTTTTTTTTTGGTTATGTTTTTAAATATTATTTAGTTGGCATTAAAATAAAGCCATTCAATGTTATTTAAACCTTCATCATCATTTTAATTGTTAAGAATTTATCTTTTTCATTTCTAATATTAATACATATATTAACTATTTTAGAATTGCTACTTGAGTTAACATTATTGAAAATTTATTCATTTAAAGATATCCTAATTAATTCAAAGGGTATCTACCAAAAAATAATAATAATAATAATAATAATTCAAAGGCTAGAATTATTAATAATTGTGTTAATTAGTGTCATTTTGTACAAACAAAAGCTACTCCATTTAATTAGTTGCACTTAGGTTAGCTTCATTTCTTTTTTACGTAAGGTTTAGAGTTGAAATCATATATATATATATTTTCTAATAAAAAAAAACAATGCATTTCAATTTAATAAAATCACCGTTAATTACAGACTAAGCAAGTGCAGGTAAGTGATAAAACCACACTCCACGAGTTGTGGAAGAATAACTGAAGTATGAGTCATATTATTCGTAGACCTTCTAACAAAATTAAAACTAACGTTTTCAATATCCTGAGCTAATGCTAGACAATCATCTATAATGTAACCCGTCAGAGAATGATTAGTTTTCGGACTATTAAGCTTATTGATATTGCTTGTGCATCCATTTCAATAACTCTGTCAGGATGAAGTTGCTTCAACCAACTGAGTGCTTCCTTACAGCTAATCAGTTCCCCATAAGAAGCATCGATAACCATGGGAAGCAGCGATGATTTTGCTACCACTACTATTCCCGTAGTATCCCTTATTACACAATAATGGCCAACTCCAACCTGATCTTGTGCAAATGCAACATCTATGTTACACTTGACATATCTTGGCAAAGGAGCAGATCATCTATCCCCCATAGTTGAAGAGCTAGCAACTTGATTCCTATTAATCGAACTCTGTGCCTGACGCCAATCCTAAAGGAAATAAGCCCCGCATATTGAACCTCTTGACTATTTAAATGTTGCCCTTTCCACAAGAAATTATTACGGGCTTGCCAAATACTCCAAGAGTAGTGAAAATACAGACCATTATTTCCTCTTGTAGTCCCTTACAATTATGAACCACCCAATCCAAAAATTGCATCCCACTTATCAACAATTAAACCATATCCGCTCCATCCTAAAGACACTGAACATTTCGACATGTAAACAAAATATGCTTTAAAGTCTCTTCAAAATTGCCAAAAGTAAGCACATAGCATCAACACCAATTCCTTTATTAGGATGAAGTTGCTTCAACAAACTGAGTGCTTCCCAACAGCTAATCGACTCCGCATAAAAAACATCTGTAACCATGGGAAGTAGAGATGTTGTTTTGTTATCCTGATACTTTTTTGTGACTTTGATACATTTCTGATTTTGTTATTCTGATACTTTTTTGTGACTTTTGATACATTTCTGATGTTGTTTTGTTATTTTGATACTTTTTTTGCGACTTTGATGCATTTCTCATAAATTATTGATAGATTTATGATACTTTTGTGATATTTTTATGGTACTTTTATCATACTTTTATGATACGTTTTTTATAGGGATAAGTATAAAAATAAACCCTGTAGTTTCAACCATTTGCAAAATGGTACCTGACCTGTGGTTTCACAATGTTAACAAAAATAGTCCATCGTCCAATACACTCCCTAAAAACTCACTTATCCTTCGAATTTTCACCTGAAATTTCACATGTTGGTTGACTAAAATATAATGAACCTTAGTGAGAAAGCTCATAAATTTTTGGATAGTGCATGTATTTTTTTTAATTAATAATGAGAAAAAGAGAAAAAATTACAAAAAATATAAAAAAGTCCAAAAAAATTTGTAACATATTGTTAAATAATATGTATAAAATATTAAGATAATAAACAGTAAAAAAAATTAAGTTTCGTATAGAAATCAGGTTAACGGTGTAAACTTTAAGTTCTTAACCTAATCTCCTTGCAAAACTCAATATGTTCTACTATTTATCATCCCAATAATTTATACACATTATTAAATAAATTTCCATCAATATTTGAATATTTGAACATTTTTTAGCCACTTTTTAATTTTTTATGAATTTTTTAATTTTTTTGCATTGTTAATTATTAAAAATATAAGCACTTTATGAAAAATTCCAAGTTTCAACACAAGGGTCCATTGTATTTTAATTAACCAACATACAAAATTTCAAATAAAAATTCGAAGGATAAGTGAGTTTTTAGGGAGTGTATTTGATGATAGACTACTTTTGTTAACATTATGAAACCATATGTCCTATTTTATAAAAGTTTAAACCACAAGTACCATTTTGTAAATGGTTAAAACCATATGGTTTATTCTTGTACTTATCCCTTTTTTATACTTCTAATTTATTTTTTTGTACGTGCTGTTTGTTGTTTGTATATTTCCTAAATTGTGTTATCTGTAATGTTTCTTATGTAAAGCTGGTGATCATCTTCTTCTTCTTGATTGTACATTATCGTGTATTGATATTTTTGCATATCTTCTTCTAGTTATTCATCTTCTATTGTATTTGGCATTAGAGTTACACAAAAGGTTATTTTTTTTATAAGTTTATAATACATTTTATTGTATTAAAAATGCAGAAATAGTTATGTTTGATACATTTATAATATATTTCCGATACTTTTCTGATACATTTCGATACTTTTTTGATACATTTATGATACATTTCTGATGATTCAAAAAAAATCAAAATAAAGTATATTGTATTAATGTCTGTTTGTTGATACTTTTTGATACATTTATGATATTTTGCGCACCGTGTTTTATGTATTAATTCCACAGGTTTCATCTGTAGTGAGGAATCACCTAAACTGATTATTTTTTTTATTATTATGAAGGATAAATAAAAGCTAATACATGTGAAAGTAAAAAATCAGAAAAAATGTATACATATGGATCTCGTTCGAAGATAAAAAAAGAAACGAAAAGAACTTACTAAAGTGAATATAGAAAAAGTGAACGGTTTGAGAGATAAATGAAAAAATAACATTAGTTTTGTAGGTATTTTGGAGAGAATTTTTTTTTATGTTTTTTGGGAAGGAAAAGCAAAATATAGAAAAAGTGAACGGTTTGAGAGATAAATGAAAAAATAACGTTTAAATTACAAAAGATGAGAGAGAATAAGAGGGCCACGTATGGGTATAGGAAATGGAGTATTTTTGGGATTTTTGAATTTTGTTGTTGTTTTTTTTAACTAAATGGGCATATTTTTAACAATTACAAATGGAAATATTTTAAGAATTGGTCAAAGTTTTGTAGGTATTTTGGATAAAATTTCTTTTTTTTATGTATTTTTGGAAGAATTGTTGAAAATAGGGGTATTTATCTAAATTACCCAATTATTTTATTTGAGCTTAATAACACATATACATTTAAACACTACATAAATTATTTTTTATGCAAGAATATGATTAAATGTTTGATTAAAAAATTAAAAGAATTATATTTTTTATTTATCATATTAAGTGATTCTTAATTAAATTAAGTAGTGCTAATATAAAAATTATTAAACATCATGTAAATTAGAATATTAGCAATATCTATGTCCGTCTTGAACAACGCGCTTCTTACCTAAACATGAGGATAAAACGCATGTTTTCTAGGAATTTGTGCCTGATTAGGAGATTAATTCCTAAATATGTTCCTGTGTAAAGGAGTTCAATTCTTAGTGGAAATCTAACTCCTAAATAAATAAATATGTTGACTTTGTCCTAGTGGGATTGTAAGTCCTACATTAAGGGGTCACTCCCAAATTTGATTCATACAATTTCAGTTCTTTTACTTGTTGTTTCCTTTACAAATTATACCGACTTAGGCATCTAAGTATCCCCAATCAAGATAACCGATGACTCTTTGATTGTTTTGGTATTCATTAGAAGATCTGATCAAACCATCAACAAAGCAACTGATGACTCATTGGATTTTTACCCAAGAACATCAATGGTGTAGTAAGAGTGAATATGTTAGCTTGCGATTAAAAAAAAAACAGTGTTGGTTGATCAGAGTGATGGTGAGGGGCCTTCCAAGAAGCCACATTTCTTGGAAGAATAGTGCAAAGGGACTTCTAGCATGAGAAAAAGCAAAGCCCTTCCCTACTATCCTATGATTGTAATCGAAATATTGATAAATGGAATCATGGTAAAAAAATTTGCGTTGATAGAGGCACCATTGTCAGCATAATAACAAGAGTAGTATTGGACAAAACTCAACGTTTAGAGACATAAATATCATCAATATTTTCCCCTCTGGCTGGATTGGGGAACAATCTAGTCCTAGTCAAAACAATGGCTCGATTGAAGATAAAGGTAGGAGATGGAAGTCATCAGTAGGGAGCCAAATGAGACTTCGTGGTGGTAGATTGGTTCTTACCTTACAATGTTATTAGATCTTGTAAGTTAACTTAGCATTTGGGTCTTGTTATCTAATAAGATATTTGAAACTCTTCAACTAAGTGGTTAAGGTGTAAATCTTGACAACATTTATTGCTGGACTTGTAACACTTGAAGCATTTCCATGCAAAATGTGTTAGATATAGTCATATGTAAATTAATAAGAGTAATGTGAGCACGGGGTTTTTTCCCGACCTCAGTGATGAAAGCCATTATTACCTTTTTCATGGATAAACGTGAAGCGGATTCGAAATGACCGGGATGACGTCAGAAATGTCTCGGATGACCCGAATGTGTGTGATAAGTCTTGGTATGGAACCTCAAAGGAATTCGAGTGAGTATTTAAGAAAACCGAAGAAAAGAATAAAAAAAAAGCAAAATGGGCTAGTTTGGTCACTACAGCAGCGCTACTGTACTACAGTCGCGCTACTGTACTACATTACAGCCGCGCGACTATAATCATCAGATTTCCTTTTTTGTCCAAATCAGTATTTAATTTGGATTTTTAACCAAAATAGGAGATATAAAACCCTAATGTTTGGGTTTAGGGTTAGAGGGAGCAAACAAAAAAAATTGGAAAAGAAAGAGAATTGAGAGAATTAAGAGAAAAACACATTCACACTTCGGGTTTTTGAGAAGAAAAGATTAAAATTGAGCGTTTTAATCCTAAACAATCAAAGAAACCTTAACTGACATTTGTTTAAGTCATCAAAACTAGTTTTCTAGGGACATTTCATAAACCATAATCACTCATTCAATCTCGTTCGGGGTTCCGTTCGGGCTTCGGAGATCGCACATTTTTCGGGTTGTTCATGACTGCAAGACGCTTTCCTGCATCCGAATCCATCCTTGGTGGTCCAAACACTGGAACACAGACTAGATAACATTCTGAGAGGCCTTAAAAATCCTTTTTAATTCATTATGGCTGCTATTTGTTTGTGTTTTTGAGTTTTTTGCGACTTTGGAAGCGATTTCGGCTACAGCCGACCCACATGATGATTACAGCTGTGCGGTTGTAACCTCCAGATTACAGCCGCACGACTGTAACCTACAGAGGCAGAAGCTCCAAATGCCCCGAATCAACCGATAACGCTTCCGTTTTCAAGTTAAATGTGTTTTTCATATTTATTATCGCTCCAATTACATCCATGTATGCTTAGATTCCCGGTCTTCTTATTTTTAATTGATGGATGTGATTTCAAGTGTGGCGATTTCGAGTTTTTAGGGATTTCCGGACTTATTTTGATAAGTTTCGGATCCATTTGGTTGAAATCAGTGTGTTTCTAAAAATTCCAGATTACCTGAAATCGCTAAATTTGCAAAACGATTTTCAAAAACGAGAGAAGAAGGTTGGAACACAATTCTGGAGCTTTACAGCCACGTGGCTATAAGGTACAGTCGCGCGGCTGTAACCTACAGTCGCACGGCTGTAGTTGAGATAGAATTACATTTTTGCCCTTTTAGGCCCCAAACTTGTAATTTTGCATCTTTTTCCTATTCAAAACTGAATTTTGACGTGTTTACATTCTTTTTGGACCCTAGATGAATGTTTAACTTAGGCCCACACACGAACGGGACCCCCGGGTCCTGGGATATCCGGCCCACTAAAGTTGAAAAAATGTATGTAAATGAGCCAAAGCATTTTCAAAATTGGTTTTTCACCCACAAAACCTACAGGGCGTTTCAAAAAACCGTTTTCCAGGTCTAACCGGTCCGACCGATCGGGTCGACTCGGTTACCCCCCTAAATGCATGTCCCCGCTCCTACAAATCCCTATTCTGTCCTATTTGAGTCTTTTGTATGCCTTGATTATTTGTGCTAACCGTATTTGTATGCAGCTTTTATTTTTGTTATTTTTCATTTTTAATGTACTTAATAGATTATCTCGTGTAATTAGGCGATTGTAATTTCTTAGATTATCGTATATAGTAGGCGGTTGTTAATGGTGAGAATGAGAGTTTTCTTTTTCTTGGGTTGTATAATCTGGCCTCTGATTTACTTTTCCACACTTTAATTTTTCCGCACTTTAATTTAATATTTATATTTATGTCATTTGCATGAGCATCGATTAATAATTAAAAGAAGATAAAATGAGTAGAATTAAGTGAATGCAACATTATGTTATGAAATAATAATTGAAAATAAGTGAGGGTTAGTAGATATGTTGCCCGAACCTTGAATCTTTGGATTAGGTGCTGCGTTTACACTTGGTAGGGAGCTGTACCGGAATTTCCTGGATGAGCTGATCCGGGTGGCAACTTTGTATCTAATCTTGAAATTCATGTTTCGAGATCTTTAAGTTAAATTGGATTTTCTAAGAAAATTTATTTTCCAAAATTCGCACTTTCAATTAAGTTTTCTACAAAATGAGTTTCCCAATAGAATGAAAGGTTTTCTTGAAGAAGATTAAAAACTCGTTTTCAAACCACATCATCACACTTCAAAAAGAAAATCCCCGGTTCCCGCTTCACCGCGCGTGCTGTAAAAAGGTCGTCCGCTTATAGTGGTGACTTCGCTGGGGATAAACGGTTTCTTTAAAAAAGTTTTCACAAAAACTTAAAGAATTTAGGCAACAATTGAAGTGTATCCTCACTTATAGTCGATTATTAAATCATAATTCGATATTTCATTCACATTTGCATAAGCATGACATTTTCTCTTCTTAAATCCCTCTAACACTCATTTAAGCTCGGTTTATCTTCAAAGGTGACCTACTTCTTCTGCTAGGATTGGAGGCACCCGAGGGGGTAAACCACTAATAGCATCGTACGAACCCCTTCGTTTGGACCCTTGAGTGGAGAGAAGTGAGGAGTATATTTTCGCTATGGGAACCTGTACGACCCTTGGCTTGACTCATACCTTCATGTAATGGCCTAGCAACTTCCCCTAGGATTACCAAAACATATACTTGAAAATGGACATTGAGAATGTGCCTTTGGTATCCCCGGTTGATGCCAAAGATACCCAACACCTAGGAAGAATGTGAGACCAATCTAGGAGAAATAAGGTTGGAAGGGAGAGCATATCTTTATGCATGTGTTAACGTTTGCTTCGTGGTTGTTTTCATGCATCATCTGTATGTCATTTCCTAACCACATTTTTATGTAGCCATTTTGGAGCATCATCATATGTGTGTTATATTAACCACATTTTCGTGCAGCATTGATCTATTTGCATGTGCCATATTCACTCCGTGTGTCCATATTCCCATAAAACATACACGACATCACTTTGTGTGTCATGCATTCTAACCACATTTTTGTGCAGCCATTTGCATTCTGTATGACATGGGCATTCATCTCATCTCATCTTATATAAAATGTAAGGATGTTTTAAGTATGCCCCTCACAACATTTCATCTCATGACATATCGGGAGTCCCTAAGATTACCCGTGTTCGCCTGTGCACCGGATTGCACTTGGCCATTTCATTACATCATTGCACCATTAGGGGACCACAATGGTCTTAGGCTCGTGTTCGTGTGGTGGACCACACAATACCATTACATGACATCATGTCCATTCATCATGGTGTCATGGCAACACTAAAGTCTTATTTGTGTTTCACGATCCACATCGGATTATTTCATAACATTGAAAATTCATTCAAGGTACTCCACGAGTGCCGAATTAGAACTTGTACTAGGACATTTCATAATAGGCCTAAATCATGCAAGGTGTTTCATGAAAGCCGAAATGATGTCTGTCTCTCAAGTTACACGCGACTTGTTTATGACATCACCTCATCTAAGATGCCATAAAAGCATCAAATCTCTATCTATGGAACGGCTCCCATATGACCATCACATGTCACTTCATTGACGTACAAAGCATCGAACCACTGTTTGTGTGTCAGTACACATGTGACCATTTCACGACATTCGCTAGGTGCCCCGAAGGCGTCGAATTTCTATCAGTGTGCGAGCCCACACGTGACATTTCCTTTTGCATGGCATGGGATATGCTTGGAACATCCAAAACAAAAAGAAAGAAAATACAGAAGTCATTTTCATCATCTACATCCATAAAGCATCATCCGATCATGAACATGAACACACCATACACGTCATTTAGGGTGTCGAGTCTAGGTCCAGGACATCCATCCGCGACTCTAACCTTGTGTTGAATGTGCAGTTTGGAGACGAACCTCAAAGCGATTAGTTCCTATCGAGTCAGTGCCAAACCCATCAGTTCAATCAGTTCAATCAGAGCTGGTCACCGTGGAGGGGATCAATTCAGGGTCAGACTCAGATCAGGAGATCGAAACTCAATTGCCTACTCTACCAGTTGACAGTCAAATTTGGTTAGAAGAAGCTGACAGAGCAGAGATGGCCGATAGAGACAATGGAAACTTGCCTTTTGATATGGCTGCTTTTATGAGGAGCTTTCTAACCTCAGAAGAGTTCAAGGCTACTCTTAGGGAATAAGTGCAAGCTGTGATAAGCACCCTCCCTATTCAATCTACTCCACCGGCTCAGACTTCGGTTGGAAGTGAGGGACAACAGTTTGTCCAAGTTACTAATGGTGCTGCTGGAAGTCTTCCTGGAGGAAGTGGTGGAGTTGTTAACCACAGAGAACCTAACCGTCAGTCCAAAGAGGATGAAGCCTTTGAGAAGGCAAGGGAAGCCTCAATTGAGACAATGCTAGAGAAGCACCTTAATCAAAAATTTTCTGATATTGAAGCCATGCTACCTAAGCTGAAGGAGATGGTCCACTATAACCCTGTTAAGTATGTCGACCCGAGTACTTTGATGGCTGATGGAGGAGAGCCGCTCCCAGCTGGTTTTCAGATGCCTTACCTGTTGGGATTTTTCTCTGGAAATCACCCGATAAAAGTGGAAGAATGTGAGGATTTCCTCAAATCCAGTCCCAGGAGCAATTGAAGTGAAAATTGTAAAACTTAAAATTATAATAGAAAGAGATTAAATTCTTACCAGGAAAATCTCTTTCTAGAGATGGATGAAGACTGCAGAAATCAAATTAGATTCCCTCCTCGTTTTCGTACACGAACGCCTAACGAACACGACCCGTGCTAGCGTTGGAAAAACAAAAACTATGGTGAGAAGGGCTAGGAATTTCGACGATCTCTTTCTCTTGGTTAGGGTGGCCGAAATTTCACCCTAGGTTTTTATACCTAGGGTGGCCGAATTCCCCTAAGGGAATTCAGGCCCAGCTTGGCTCCTTTTCATTCTGTGCGGGCTTCCATGTTTTAATTTAGGCCCAGTCTAATTTTGATTATTCTGGTTTAAATTAATATCAAACCCAATTTCAATATACCCATGTATTTAATATATTACACCAAGTAATATATTATTTACATTTAAATTAAAATTAGTTTGACCAATTAATTTAATCCATCAAATTAAAATTAAATCTTCACAAAATAAAATCATATGTAAACCTATACATATGAATATTTCCACCCAGGAAATAATCTCATAATTAATCTAATTAATTATGAAGAGCCAATTGAATATATTAATTTTATTATTGGGATCAATCCAATTGATTTTTATAATATAATTAACATATTTACATCTCTCTCTCCATAGTGTATACTCCAAGTATACATGTGATTCCTTAAGTCTGTGTTCAGTCGTTCTATGTGTACGATCCTGTGGGCCCATCTTTATGTTGGCAGCGGGCCTTTGGCCCGTAGACTGCAGTTGGGCTCTAGCAAGCCACTGCAGCCCCCAATTAAGATGGAGATGGCATTCTAACTGTTATCATAACCCTATAGTTCAAACTTGTACATCCCATGTCATTGATATCAATGTATAACACAGAGGCATGGATCGATCACCCTCTTTTGTGTCGGACATTAACTTGATCCCGAATGCACTGAAGCTCACAAACAAGTTCCCACTTGTTTGGGTGTGGCCACACTCTTATCAGTTACATTCATCAAGAGGCCGGTGATATCTTCTCAGTAGACTACTGAGTGACAAATCCCTTCTGCATATCCATAGCATTACCATGCTAAGTGACATACCCGAAAGTACCCATACTTGGTACCCTATTACAGGCCCTTTAGGCGTACCCCTAAGCATGCAACCTCACATGTAACACCATCATATGGTCAGGTTAAAGGATCCATATAAGTACTACACGAGAATCACTTGTGATACTATACCATGTGGATTACTCGTTTAGTGGATCTATCGAGTACCATGCCCCCATGCATGTATCCATTAACTTGGTTGACATTCCATGTCCAATGACCGGTAAGACACCGCCATACAACCCCGGTAAATGATAGTCTCTTGTTCCATTCATTCCTATGACTGGAACAGACTACGGATCTATTTATGGTTGTATCGTTTTCCCTATCCATGGTCCTACTGCCAAGTGCATGACACTTGTCATCATGGATATAGATATGTCCATTGGACACTTCATTTAATATACTGCACAAGATAAATATAATAAATGAATTGATGCCTTTATTATTGACACAAATAGTACAATACATAAATCCAATAAATGTATAATACAAATATAAGGACCAATGCCTCGGGACTAGGGCATTTCCAACAATCTCCCACTTGCACTAGTTCCAACTAGGCATGGGCCTAATCCCTATAGACCTAGTATGACCCTCGTGCTTGGGCTGAGCCAGCGCCTTGGTCAATGGATCTGCGACATTATCCTCGGTGTCCACTCTGTGCAATGCAATGTCACCTCTCTCCGCGATTTCTCATATGAGGTGAAATTTTCTGAGCACGTGCTTTGTGTTCTTGTGTGACCGGGGCTCCTTAGCTTGTGCAACAGCCCCATTGTTGTCACAGAAGATATCAACTGGGTCCTGGATAGTTGGCACTACTCCCAACTCTGTGATAAACTTCTTCATCCACACAGCTTCCTTAGCCACATCACACGCAGCGATGTACTCAGCTTTTGTTGTATAGTCCGCTATGGTTGGCTGCTTTGAGCTCCTCCAGCTTACAGCGCCACCATTCAGTAAAAATACATACCCAGACTGTGACTGGTACTTATCCTGGTCGGTCTGGAAGCTCGCATCAGTATACCCAGTAACTGATAGCACTTCCTAACCACCATACACTAAGAAGCTATCCTTAGTCCGGTTAAGGTACTTAAGGATTGCCTTGACAGCTTTCCAGTGATCCTGCCCGGGATCCTGCTGGTATCGGCTTGTCATACTTAGTGCAAAGTCGACATCAGGTCTCGTACATAATATTGAGTACATAATTGATCCAATAACCGAAGCATATGGAACCAATTTCATGTTCTCCCTGTCCTCCCTTGTTTTAGGACAGTGTTTCTTACTAAGTTTCAGCCTATGGCCCATTGGCAAGAAACCTTTCTTAGTCTGGTCCATGCTGAACCTTTTTAGAACTTTGTCAATGTACGAAGCCTGACTTAGGCCCAGAAGCCGGTTTGATCTATCCCTATAGATCCTGATCCCTAGGAGCATCTCAGCCTCGCCTAAGTCCTTCATTGCGAAGCACTTACTCAGCCACTGCTTTACTCCTTGCAGTGTAGGTATGTCGCTTCCAATGAGCAGGATGTCGTCTACATAAAGTACCAAGAATGTGACAATGCTCCCACTAGTCCTCTTATACACACAAGGCTCATCTTGATTCTGTATGAAGCCATATTCCTTTATGGCCTCATTGAATCTTAGATTCCAACTTCGGGATGCTTGCTTCAGTCCATAAATGGACCTTTGAAGTTTGCATACCCTTCCCGGATACTTTGGATCGACAAAACCTTCAGGTTGTGTCATGTACACATCCTCGAGTAGCTTTCCATTAAGGAAAGCGGCTTTGACATCCATCTGCCATACCTCACAGTCATACCATGCGGCTATGGCCAGTAGTATCCTGATGGATTTGAGCATGGCTACTGGTGAAAAAGTTTCATCATAGTCTATTCCATGGACTTGTCTGAAACCTTTTGCAACCAGACGCCCCTTGAAGGTATTATCAGCTTTTAGCTTGTAGCACCACTTGCAACCTATTACCTTAGCACCCGGAGGTGGATCAACCAAGGTCCAAACTTGGTTATGGTACATAGATTGCATTTCTGCCTCCATGGCTTTACGCCAATTCGCAGACTGTGGGCTAGCCATAGCCTCCTGGTAGGTTTTGGGTTCTTCCTCATCCCAGATGAGAAGAGTTTGATCATTGGTGATGAGGAAACCATACCTCTCCGGTTCACGACGATCCCTACCAGACCTTCTAGGTTTTTGTGTGGCCTGGGTCGGTGCTTCCACTTGTGGAAGCTCCACCTGGGCCTCCGAGTTATCCTCTTCAGGAGCTTGTGGACCTTAAACTTCCCTGAGTTCAACATTGCTCCCACTATCTTTCTTGGAAAGGAACTCCTTTTCTAGAAAGACCCCTTCCTTGCCACGAACACCTTGTTCTTGGCGGGGTTGTAGAAGTAATACCCTTTGGTTTCCCTAGGGTAGCCCAGAAACAGGCATTTATCGGTTTTGGGCTCCAGCTTGCCACTAGTCAATTTCTTGACATGTGCTTCGCATCCCCAAATCCTTAGGAAAGACACATTGGGCTCCTTGCCCGTCCATATCTGATATGGGGTCTTTTCCACTGCCTTAGTCAGAGTATTATTTAAGATGAGAGCTGCTGTCTCGAGGGCGTGTCCCCAGAAACTAATTGGGAGAGATGCTTGACTCATCATTGAGCGGACCATGTCCAACAAGGTCCTATTCCTCTGTTCGGACACCCCATTCCATTTTGGTGTACCGGGAGGAGTGAGCTGTGGAACTATTCCATGCTCTCTCAAGTATGAGTCAAACTCTAGGCTCATATACTCACCGCCTCGGTCCAACCGAAGGGTTTTGATATTCCTGCCTAGCTGGTTCTGTACCTCGTTCCTAAATTCCTTGAACCTATCAAGGGTCTCGGACTTATGTTTCATCAGATAGATATACCCATATCTGCTAAAATCATCCGTGAACGTGACGAAGTACAGATGCCCACCTGTGGTCGCTGCGCTCATAGGTCCACATACATCTGAATGTATTAGGTCCAATAAGCCAGTGGCCCTTTCAGCCTTCTTGCTAAAAGGCACCTTTGTCATCTTGCCTCGTAAACATGATTCGCATGTATCAATTGACTCCAAGTCAAATGACCCTAGGACTCTAGCTTTGTGAAGTCTAGCAATGTGCTTCTCGTTTATATGGCCAAGACGACAATGCCATAGGTAGACAGGATTAAGTTCGTTAGGCTTAACCCTTTTAGTGTTTATGTTATAAATATGATTGGTTTCATTTAAGTCCAGGATATATAGGCCATTATTTAACAGAGTATCTCCATAAAATAATCCCTCTCTAGATATAGAAATTCGACCATTAGAAATAGTGAAAATAAATCCAGAAATATCCAACATTGATACAGAAATAATATTCCTGCACATAGCGGGTACAAAGTAACAATGTTCCAAAATCAAAACCAATCCACTAGGCATCACAAAGTGGTATTCACCGATCTCTATGGCAACAACCCTTGCTCCATTCCCAACCCACAAGTCCACCTCTCCCGACCCCAGTGACCTTCTGTTCTTAAGTCCCTGCACATTGCAACAAATGTGAGAACCACATCCAGTATCCAATACCTAGGATGTTGAAACAGTAAGGTTAATATCTATAACATAAATACCTGAAGAGGACGCACCTTGGCCCCTTCTTTGCTCTCCCATCAGCCTGGGACACGATCTCTTCCAATGGCCCGCCTGTCTACACCCGAAACAGACATCTTCAGGACCTGCCTTCTGCTGGGCCTTGGCCTTGGCCTTACACTTGGCAACAGGGGGGTTCCCCTTGTTGACCAGCAGCACCGGTGGAGTCTTTTTGATCGATTGCTCGATGAGCTTAAGCATCCCATGCAGCTCACTGACAGTACGGTTCATCCCTTGCATATTGTAGTTCAGGATGAAATGATCATAAGAATCCGGCAAGGATGCGAAGATTGTGTCCACCGCCAACTCTTGAGAGATAGGCGATCCGAGAAGGGCCAAAGTGTCCAAATAGCCCTTCCTTTTGAGCACGTGCACACTCACAGATGTCCCAGCCCCCATCTTACAAGCGTTGAATGCCTTATTGGTCAGGTACCTTTCCTGACGAGCTTGCTCCTGAAACATCTCGTTTAGAGTTGCTATCATAGCACAGGCTTGATGGTCCATAAACTGTTTTTGCAGTTCGGGGACCATGCAGGCCAACATAAGGCATGTCACATCCCTATTGTCCTTGACATGCACCTCGTATTCCTCCAGCTGGGCAGCCGATGGATTACATCCTTGAGGCGCAGCAGGCACAGGCCTTTCCAGTACATACTCTTTTGACTCTTGTCTTAGAACAATCCTTAAGTTCCTAGACCAGTCTAAAAAGTTAGGACCGGAAAGCTTGTCCTTTTCAAGAATAGATCGCAGTGATAAGGTATTATTGTTTGCCATTTGAGATTTTCTACACAGAAAAACATTTAGAGTGTTAATAAAGGACTTTAAATTATTATTCCCATATAAAATTAATAATGAATCATGTTATTAATTTAAACCGAGTTGTTGGGCTTATGGGCCGAGATCCATATTTCATCAAGATATAGCCAAACGAGGGTTTGGTACAACTATACCTTAATTATTTAGGTAGGAACGCAGTCCAATCCCACCCTAGGACTCTCGGTTTGATGGGCTTGTTGGCACTTACCCATCTGTGCTTAGGGCCAGGAGAATCCTACTACCCACGCTAAGTCAAAACCTCCATTCAAGTGTTAGAGTATCCTATACTCTAACCCAATACAAAGTGACAATACTCCAGTGTATCCTGCGAGGGCATGGTCTACAACTGGCCTATTCCCACCTCGAGTCGGTTTTGAATGAGGGAAGCAATTTTAAGAGACTTAGTAATTCCATTTGGTTATTAGATTCAATTTATAACGGCTTACATACATAAGGCGGGTGAAGTTGCTATGGAATCATATATTCATACATGCAAATAAACATAAAGCATAATTAAATAAAAGTAAAATGGATTGCTATGGGCCTATATTACATCCTAATATTATTCTAGTAAACCTATACTAGAAATGAATATCAGGTGGGCCTCCATCTTTTCCTTCTGGGCTTGCACCTCCATTTGGGCATGCACCTCCACTTGGGCTCACCACTCCATGGGCTTCGTCATTTACAAATTTTATAATATTCGAATAAAATAAAATTACATTAAAAAAAAGAAAAACGACATGCAGGCCGTATTTACCCCAAAAAGAAAAACACAACCCATCTTCTACAAGGCCCAATAGCATCCAACCATACAAACATTTAATCATACATATGCATCCAATACATATAATTCATAAGCATGTTATAATGCATGATTTAAGCCCATTTCAATTATGTCCAAGCCATTATTAAGAAATCGCCAATTTTGGCCCACCATGGTTCTAACCCTTAACGGGTTTTGGGCTTCCAGCCCAGGCAGTCCAACTGCTCCCACTGGAATTAGGAAACCACGGATCCAATTCAGCCGTTCAAGTAATTGTGCCAAAATTATCCGAACCAATTTCAGTTAACCATATTAATTTCCAAAATTAATATCACATGAATAAAATAAAATTTCATTCAATAAACCACACGCATTTAAATTGCATAAATCTAAACACACGAATTTTAAAATCAATTAAAATCTCAAAACAGGGCCCCGGGCCCAAGACCCGCCAAATCCAAAAACACTGGGCCCGGCTCGCTGTAGCCGCCTAGCGGCTGCCCGCTGCTGCCGCCAGCAGTGACTGCTGCTGGAACCAGCGGCAATTCCGCCGCCGGCAGCCCTGCACTCCGGGAGCCAGATTTTTTTTTTTTTGTTTAAAACAGAAAAAAAAAAATACCAATCATCAACAAATATAAACCAAATATTCCATCCATCAACAAAAAAAAATTCACCAAGAATTCCAAAACATACAATAAAATTAAACTAACATAAACCTATATGCAAATTTAATTTCAATTATACAAAAATAAATGGGAAAAATCTTAAACCCAAACCAAGAACCCCAATAAAAAATCTCCAATTTTAAAACATGGGATTCAACCAATTAAACAATTTCCACGCATCAAAAGCCCGCTCTGATACCATTGTTGGGATTTTTCACCGGAAATCACCCGATAAAAGCGGAAGAACACGATGATTTCCTCAAATCCAGTCCCAAGAGCAAGTGAAGTGAAAATTGTAAAACTTAAAATTATAATAGAAAGAGATTAAATTCTTACCAGGAAAATCTCTTTCTAGAGATGGATGAAGACTGCAGAAATCAAATTAGATTCCCTCCTCGTTTTCGTACACGAACGCCTAACGAACACGACCCGTGCTAGCGTTGGAAAAACAAAAACTATGGTGAGAAGGGCTAGGAATTTCGGCTATCTCTTTCTCTCGGTTAGGGTGGCCGAAATTTCACCCTAGGTTTTTATACCTAGGGTGGCCGAATTCCCCTAAGGGAATTCAGGCCCAGCTTGGCTCCTTTTCATTCTGTGCGGGCTTCCATGTTTTAATTTAGGCCTAGTCTAATTTTAATTATTCTGGTTTAAATTAATATCAAGCCCAATTTCAATATACCCATGTATTTAATATATTACACCAAGTAATATATTATTTACATTTAAATTAAAATTAGTTTGACCAATTAATTTAATCCATCAAATTAAAATTAAATCTTCACAAAATAAAATCATATGTAAACTTATACATATGAATATTTCCACCTAGGAAATAATCTCATAATTAATCTAATTAATTATGAAGAGCCAATTGAATATATTAATTTTATTATTGGGATTAATCCAATTGATCTTTATAATATAATTAACATATTTACATCTCTCTCTCCATAGTGTATACTCCAAGTATACATGTGATTCCTTAAGTCTGTGTTCAGTCGTTCTATGTGTACGATCCTGTGGGCCCATCTTTATGTTGGCAGCGGGCCTTTGGGCCGCAGACTGCAGTTGGGCTCTAGTAAGCCACTGCAGCCCCCAATTAAGATGGAGATGGCAGTCTAACTGTTATCATAACCCTGTAGTTTAAACTTGTACATCCCATGTCATTGATATCAGTGTCTAACACAGAGGCATGGATCGATCACCCTCTTTTGTGTCGGACATTAACTTGATCCCGAATGCACTGAAGCTCACAAACAAGTTTCCACATGTTTGGGTGTGGCCACACTCTTATCAGTTACATTCATCAAGAGGCCGGTGATATCTTCTCAGTAGACTACTGAGTGACAAATCCTTTCTGCATATCCATAGCATTACCATGCTAAGTGACATACCCGAAAGTACCCATACTTGGCACCCTATTACAGGCCTTTTAGGCGTACCCCTAAGCATGCAACCTCACATGTAACACCATCATATGGTCAGGTCAAAGGATCCATAGAAGTACTACACAAGAATCACTTGTGATACTATACCATTTGGATTACTCGTTTAGTGGATCTATCCAGTACCATGCCCCCATGCATGTACCCATTAACTTGGTTGACATTCCATGTCAAATGACTGGTAAGACACCGCCATACAACCCGGTTAATGATAGTCTCTTGTTCCATTCATTCCCATGACGGGAACAGACTACGGATCTATTTATGGTCATATCGTTTTCCCTATCCATGGTCCTACTGCCAAGTGCATGACACTTGTCATCATGGATATAGATATGTCCATTGGATACTTCATTTAATATACTGCACAAGATAAATATAATAAATGAATTGATGCCTTTATTTTTAACACAAATAGTACAATACATAAATCCAATAAATGTATAATACAAATACAAGGACCAATTCCTCGGGACTAGGGTATTTCCAACATTACCTACCTCCGTACACCGGGGAAGGCCTGCCGGAAGCCTATTTGGACAGTTATGTGAGGTTGATGACTAGTATGGGGATTGGGAAAGGTCACCTCTTAAACCTGTTTCTGACTACTCTGAGAGGTGCTGCGGCGAAGTGGTATATGAAGATGCCTCTATACACCCGTTATACTTGGGAGGACCTATCTGAAGCTTTTGTAAAGCAGTACACTTACAATACCCAAGTAGAGACTACCCTTGAAGACCTAGAGAGAATCCGCCAGAAGCCAAATGAGTCCTTCCCGGCTTACTACAAACGGTGGATGGATGTGCACGTTTTGGTGGATGGGGCACCAAAGTTGGAGTCACTTATTGTGAAGTTGGTGGATGGTAGTTTACCCCAATACAAGGATAAAATGAAACTAAAGAGATTCCACTCCTTCAATGAAGTGGTTGAATTTGCCAAGCGTATCGAGCAATACGAGGAAGAGGAGCAGAGAGGCAGACAAGGTTCAGGCTCCTACAGAAATAACCAAGGGTACTCTCAAGGGTACAAGGGCAGCAGCTCTAAGGCTACTTCAGCGGGGTCCAATGCTAAGACGACTTTAGATGTAGCTCAGTTTGAAGTGTAAGAGGCGGGCATGACGGTCGTGATCCAAGGAAGGCAGACTCCTCAAAGGGTCACTAGTCCGTGGGCTAAGCCAGTAAACTTGATCTATGCTAAGTGTAGAAAAGATGGTTTGTTACAGAGTTTGAGGCCATTTTCACCTCCGGCTGAGGCAGATAAAGACAATTTCTACTCTTACCATGTGATGATGGGTCACCGTACAAACAACTGCACCTAGTTGATTAAGGCTATCAAGCAATTGGTCGCTGATGGACGGATCATTGAGCCGGCTCTGAAACCTAGCATTCAAAAAAATCCCTTGCCTAACCTCGGGTGATTCAGATGCACAAGACATTAAGGACCATGAAGCTGTAATAAAGAGAAGACCCTCCGCATGTGGAGGTGATAGTCATTTTGATGTTCTAATTTGTTTTATTTTATTATTATTATTATCATTTATCATGTGAACAATTTGGCCTCTGAGGTGTTTAATTTAATAGAGTTTGATTTCAATTACTTGTACGATAATTTTCGGATGGAACTGTGCATGTATCCAAACATTCATTTAATGCCTTTAACACACATGATACATCAATGCATGAAATGAATCTAGGGATAGATGACGACCCAAAAATGATATCCGTTTTGGGAGATCTCACACCTGATGAGAGGAAAGAAAATTGCAACATACCACAAAAGAACATGGAAATCTTTCCCTGACTGAACGATATCGCCTGGAGATTGACGGAGAAATTACTGAATGCAAAGTTCCAAAGGATTCAAAGATGAAATCAATCAAGCAGGAGCTCCGTAGACTCGAATTGGCATCGCTCCATAGTCGCAACCAACTACTTCTCAGAGTGGGTAGAAGCGGAGTCATATATGAATGTCACCGATAAAAAAGACAAAAAAGAAGAAGAAGAAGAAAAAAAAGCATTATCATGTCGTGACCAATAATGGCCTACAATTACAAGGGGCAAAGATGGAGCATCATAGATTATCTTTGTATCTCCTACAAGCCAATGGGGCGATAGAAGCGGCTCACAAGATTCCGTCCAAACGATAATCACCTACAAAGGATAGGCCGATATGCTGTCATTTGTCTTGCAAGGAGATAGAACTAGCATCAGAGCACGCACTGAAGAAACGTCATACTCCTTAGCCTATAGGGATGGAAGCGATTCCACCAGGGGAGACAGAGACCAAGTCGTCAACCCCCATCAACCCAGACAAGCCCAGGCGCTATTACGTGTAAAAAAATAAAAAAAAAAGGTTCGATGGGTCACAAACCGAAAAGGCGATCCAGGCAAAAATTAGGACAGTCCGATAGATCAAAAACCGAAAAGGCAGTCCATGCAAAAGTTAGGACAAAGAGGCGAGCACCATCAGCGGGAAAATCTGCAAAGACCAGTTGGTGGCAGGCATGGGTCCGGTCGAGACGGATACCATTACTGATTCTGTCCTTAGCTTGATTTCATATTTGATGTGCATTGTGATAAAACATTATAATCAGTGAATGAATGAATGTCATTTTTATTCAGGTTAAATATCCCAAGTCTACTTGAAATTGAATTCGTATGGATGTGCACATTTTCTGTTTACATGCATCTCACTTCAAAAAAAAAAAAAAGAGTCTGATGGATTGAAAACCGAAGAGGTGGTCCATGCAAAAATTAGGATAGTCCGATAGATTGAAAACCCAAAAAGGGCGGTCTATGTAAAAGCTAGGGCATAAAATAAAGTCTACTGAATTGAAAACCCGAAAGGGCAGTTCAGGCAAAAATAAAGACATTCCGATAGGCCGAAAACCCAAAAAAGGATGACCTATGCAAAAATTAGGACAAGCAATGGAAATAACACAAAAGTCATACAGTAGTATCAAGCTCAGACAACTCTAATCCTGTAAAAACTGGGGAACATCAAAGCCAGTGCCTCACGTCCATGCCTCATGGAGCAAGCAACCAGGTCAATCAACCAAACTTCAATGCGATATCCCACCTAAGACAGACTCATCTGGGCATCCCAATCATCCGTCCTATCCCTGAAAATCTGATTCATGACCTCCAACTTGGTGACCCGCTGAAGTAACTAGTCAACCTCTGTTCTCAAACGAGCGGACTCACGGTGCTTGATCCCAATCGTTGTCTGCAATAAACAAAACATGAAGAAGCACCATAATCATATGCATATGCATCCAGGTCGTGCGCACACACATACATTCAAAACATACACGCTTACATGCATCAATGTTAACTCAAGTACAGGTACATACTGTGACCATCAGGCTGTCTCGAGCCATGAGTATTCCGAAAGCAGAAATAACTTGACACTAGGGCATCCTCTAAATCTCAGGTAAGAGACTCTTCTCAATTTTCAGAATTCACATTTACGATGATATAATCCCGAGAAGGGTATTCCTTACCTTTTGTAGGTATCCAAGGGCAAAACAATGAAGCCGTATTTATTCTTGATCAAAGGGGTAAAAATTTTTGTTTCCAAAATTATCGATCAAGGAATAAATACGTACCCTGATCCAATTTCAATGCTATTGCTCCACCACAGAGGGCCGATTTCAATGGTATCGCTCCACCACAGAGACCCGACTTTAATGGTATTGCTCTGCCATAGAAAGCCAACTTTAATGGTATTGCTCCACTATAGAGGGCCGATTTCAATGCTATCGCTCCACCACAGAGACCCGACTTCAATGGTATTGCTCCGCAACAGAAAGCCAACTTCAACGGTATTTCTCTACCACAAGGAGCCGATTTTAATGGTATTGCTCCACCACAGAGAACCAATTTCAACTGTATTACTCCATCACAGAGAGCCGGTTTTAACGGTATTGCTCCACCACAGAGAGCCAGTTTCAATGGTATTGTTCTGCCACAGGGAGCTGATTTCAATAGTATCAAGGGGTAAGATATTCAGTCCATATTCATTCTTGATCGAAGGGGCAAAAATTTCTGTTTCCAAAATTATCGATCAAGGAAAGAATACGTACCCGAAACAACTTCAAAACATCAAAGGAGATCATCAAGCTTCTTAAATCACCAAAGCATCTTTCCCCAGCCACAAAAGCTTCACGGGAAACACTATTATCCTTTCCTTTAGTGACATAGGCCCCACTAGAAGTGAAATGACCAAAATGCCCTTATGTTAGTAACCAAACTACCAAATGGCTAAAACAACTTCCCTTTAGTGATGCAAGCTTCACGAGAAACCAAATCATCGAAATATGTCTTCCCCCAGTGACATAGGCTCCACTAGAGGTGATATTACCAAAATAACCTTCCTCCAAAGGGCGCCAAATTTTCAAGCTACAAAATTACCAAAACACCCTTCACCTTCATGAATATCAATTCACAAGGAGAATCTGATCCGGGCAAAGTCCTCTGCTTCACAATGGAGTCGAAACACATCCCTGGAGCATCAACCCAATTCGGGCAAAGTCCTCTACTTCACAATGGAGTCGAAGCACGTCCCTGGAGCATCAACCCAATCTGGGCAAAGTCCTCTACTTCGCAATGGAGTTGAAGCACGTCCCTAGAACATCAACCCAATCTGGGCAAAGTCCTCTGCTTCGCAATGGAGTGGAAGCACGACCCTGGAAAACCAACACAATCTGGGCAAAGTCCTCTGCTTCACGATGGAGTCGAAGCACATCCCTGGAGAACATCAAACCAATTCGGGTAAAGTCCTATGCTTCGTAACAGAGTCAAAGTAAGTCCCCAAAAAATCAAATCAACCTGGGTAAGACCATTGTTTCACAAAACAACCGAGACAAGTCCCTATAAACATCAAAGCTAGTCGACGTAGGAGGAGCCACCAGGTACGTCATCTTCTCCTTCTCACCGCGCTCCCTGTTGCGGGACCAAACTCGAACCGGGCACAAGCACCCGTTTAAGTCGACTTTGGTTACGCGAGGGGTAGCCTGTGAGCACGAGTTTTTTCCCGACCTCAGTGATGAAATCCATTATTAACCTTTTCACGAATAAACATGAAGCAGATTCGGAATGACCGGGATGACGTCAGAAATGTCTCGGGTGACCCGAATGTGTGTGATAAGTCTTGGTATGGAACCCTAAAGGAATTCGAGTGAATATTTAAGAAAATCGAAGAAAAGAATAAAAATAAGCAAAATGGGCTAGTCTGGTGACTACAGCCGCGTGACTGTATCAGATTTCCTTTTTTGTCCAAATCAGCATTTAATTCGGATTTTTAACCAAAATAGGAGATATAAAACCCTAATATTCAGGTTTAGGGTTAGAGGGAGCAGACAAAAAAAATTAGAAAAGAAAGAGAATTGAGAGAATTAAGAGAAAAACACATCCACACTTAGGGTTTTTGAGAAGAAAAGATTAAATTTGAGCGTTTTAATCCTAAACAATAAAAGAAACCTTAACTGAAATTTGTTTAAATCATCATAACTAGTTTTCTAGGGACATTTCATAAACCATAATCACTCATTCAATCTCGTTCGGGGTTCCATTTGGGCTTTGGAGATCGTACGTTTTTCGGGTTATTCTTAACTGCAAGACGCTTTCCTGCATCCGAATCCATCCTTGGTGGTCCAAACACTAGAACACAGACTAGGTAACATTCTGAGAGGCCTTAAAAATCCTTTTTAATTAATTCTAGGTGCTATTTATTTGTGTTTTTTAGTTTTTTGCTTGGAAGCAATTCCGGTTACAGCCGACCCACTTGATGATTACAGCCGCATGGCTGTAACCTCCAGATTACAGTCGCACAACTGTAACTTACAGGGGCAGAAGCTCCAAATGCCCCGAATCGATCGATAATGCTTCCTTTTTCAAGTTAAATGTGTTTTTCATATTTATTATCGGTCCAATTACATCCATGTATGCTTAGATTCCCGATCTTCTTATTTTTAATTGATGGATGTGATTTCAAGTTTGGCGATTTCAAGTTTTTATGGATTTTCGGACTTATTTCGATCCGTTTCGGATCCGTTTGGTTGAAATCAGTGTGTTTCCAGAAATCCCAGATTACCCAAAATCGCTAAATTTGCAAAACGATTTTAAAAAAAGAGAAAAGAAGGCCGGAACACAATTCTGGAGCTTTACAACAATGTGGTTGTAAGCTACAGTCGTGCGGCTGTAATCTACAATCGCGCAGCTGTAACCTACAGTCGCGCGGCTGTAGTTAAGGTAGAATTATAGTTTTGCCCTTTTGGGTCCCAAACTTGTAATTTTGCATCTTTTTCCTATTCAAAACTGAATTTTGACTGGACCCTAGATGAATGTTTAACTTAGGTCCACACACGAACGGGACCCTCGGGTCCCGGAATATCCGGCCCACTAAAGTTGGAAAAATGCATGTAAATGAGCCAAACCATTTTCAAAATTGGTTTTTCACCCACAAAACCTATAGGGCATTTCAAAAAACCGTTTTCCAGGTCTAACCGGTCCGACCGATCAGGTCGACCCGGTTACCCCCCTAAATGCATGTCCCCACTCCTACAAATCCCTATTCTGTCCTATTTGAGTCTTTTGTATGCCTTGATTATTTGTGATAACTGTATTTGGATGTAGCTTTTATTTTTGTTATTTTTCATTTTTAATGTACTTAATAGATTATCTCGTGTAATTAGGTGATTGTAATTTCTTAGATTATCGTGTATAGTAGGCGGTTGTTAATGGTGAGGATGAGAGTTTTCTTTTTCTTGGGTAGTATAATCTGGCCTCTGATTTACTTTTCCGCCCTTTTATTTTTCCGCACTTTATTTTAATATTTATATTTATGTCATTTGTATGAGCATCGATTAATAATTAAAAGAAAATAAAAGGAGTAGAATTAAGTGAATGCAACATTACATTATGAAATAATAATTGAAAATAAGTGAGGGTTAGTAGATATGTTGCCCGAACCTCGAATCTTTGGATTAGGTGTTGCATCTACACTTGGTAGGGAGCTGTACCGGAATTTCCCGGATGAGCTGATCCGGATGGCGACTCTGTATCTAATCTTGAAATTCATGTTTCGAGATCTTTAAGTTAAATTGGGATTTTCTAAGAAAATTTATTTTCCAAAATTCACACTTTCAATTAAGTTTTCTACAAAATGAGTTTCCCAATAAAATGAAAGGTTTTCTTGAAGAAGATTAAAAACCTGTTTTCAAACCACATCATCACACTTCAAAAAGAAAATCCCCGGTTCTTGCTTCACCGCACGTGTCGTAAAAAGGTCGTCCGCTCACAAGTAATATTTCTACCTTGCAAGTTAAAGTTTTGAACTAACAATTAGTTTGTTTATATCAGAGGCAATTTGCCACAAATCAACATGTTGAACCTTATTTTGATGAAAACAGCTTTTATATTTGAAAAAGATAAAATTAAATAAATACTTTAATAATTAATTAAAGATAAATGGTATTTTTAATTAATTAAATAAAGTATGAAGATGAAGACTTTCAATAAGGACATTGGAAGAATTATACAAAAAAAAAAAAAAAGAATAACAAGTTTGGAGAAATAAGATACATCTTGCTTCAGGAGGCTGAAGACCTAAGAAGTCTATTTACATATATTCAAAGACCTGAAGAAATCAAGTTCAAATATTCAGAGTTTTGAACAATGTATAACGGTCATATTCAGAGACCTGAAGAAATCAAGTTCAAATGTTCAGAGTCCTGAACACTTATAACGGCTACATTCAGAGACAAGAAGAAATTCAAATCAAATATTCAGAGACCTGAACACTGTATAACGGCTATATTCAGAGATCTGAAGAAATTCAAATAAAATATTCAGAGACCTGAACACTGTATAACGACTACATGTAGAAAACTGAAGAAAGTTAAATCAAATCTTCAGAAACCTTAACACTGTATAATGGATACATTCAGAGACCTAAAGAAAGTTCATTACAAACCTTCAGAGAACTAAGCACTGTGCAATGGCTAGTTTTAGATACCTGAAGGAATTCAGAACTAAAGCTTTAGAGGGCTGAATACACTATAACGGCTAGTTTCAGAGACCTAAAGGAATTCAGAACTAAAGCTTCAGAGGGCTGAATACACTATAATGGCTAGTTTCAGAGACCTGAATGAAAATTTGAATTTCCTCTCCAATGCCTATAAATAGAAGACATATACAAACTTTTCAAGTGTGGAAGACAAATTACAAAGTTTACAATACATACAAAGCATTCTTGAGTAGGCTTTCCAATAATCCTCAAGAGAGCAATCTAGTCTTCATCAAAGCAATTCACATTCTTTCAAATACAACATTTTGAGTGAATTGTAAATTCAGACTAAGAAATATTAGTGCAAGGGGGAGCTTTGTTGTTAAAGTTTTTGGCAACAAAGTTTGTATAAAAGTTTTGTTGTTGATCTTTGAAAAACAACAAGTTGTAAAAGTTTAGTGTTTTAGCTTGCAAAAAGCACCATGTGTCTTGATCCAGACAGAAAAAGGATCATCATCTGAATCCTAGACAGAAGTAGGATTGGTTGTCCCGATGTAAGCGCCGGAATTTTACTTCTTCAAAAAAAAAAAAAAAGAAAAAAAGAAAAAAAAATAAATAGTCGTACGACTGTAGATCGTGGCAGGTGAGCCAACCCATACTATAAAAGCTGGAAAAACATAAGGAAAAGGGGGAGGCCGAACAAAAATGAGGAAGAAAGAAAGAAAAAAAAAAGAGAGAACAAAGGGGAAGAAGAAAAGAAACAAAGAGGAGGAAGGGAAGAACTGTTCATCAGAAACCCTTGCATTTGGAGATTTTAGACCCAAAAGCTCTCAAACCCTAACTCAAGGAGAAAAGTCCGGATTTTAGTGGATTGGAGCAACGCCAGGGTTCAATCCTACGGTAAACGCATGCCAAACAGGTATACACTCCTTTTCCCCTCTCTTTTACAAGCTTTCTGGGTGATTGGTGTGGTTTGTGCCATTTTCATTCATTTTTCTGCATTTCTACTTCTGGAAATCAAGAACAGTCACACGACTGTTCTTGGATTTGATGAACAGTCGTACGACTGTAGTTACAGACGTACTAGTGTTCTTGATTTCCAGGTGATTTTCTTTCCAGTTTGCTTCAAATAAGATTTCTGGCGAGATTCTGACTTTGGACTCGTTACAGTCGCACGACTGTAACGTGATTTCCAGAATCCGATATTCTGTTTTTATTCTCAAAAATTTCGAAAAATCCATAAAAATTCAGAAAATCCAGAAAATCATCAAAATTAATTTTGTAATGCCACGACGGAGACCCAGTTCTCCCGAAAACCAACCCACCTCACATGTTAAAGTTAATTAAACCTGTGAAATTGTTTTCAAAATGAGTTTCCCACAAAACCAAAAATACAGGGACGTTTCAAAACGTTTTCCAGGTCTAACCGGGCTGGCTAGCCGAGCCAACCCGGTTATCCCCTAAGTGCATGCCCCCAATTCTTGATTTCCTATTCTGTCCTACTTGAGTCCTACTTGTGGCGTGCCGTAAATTATGCTAACCCTCTATTTTGCAGGTTTTGATTTCTTTTATTTTTATTTTGGATGTAATTTAATAGATTAAATCGTGTATCCTAGGCGATTGTATTTTTCTAGATAAATTGTGTATTCTAGGCGCTTGTAAAAGTGAGGCTGAGAGTCTTTTTTATCTTTTATTCAATCGGGTTGTAATAATTTATTCTTTTACTATTTTACTTAACCTGTATGCGCGCTGTATGTCTATTTATTTCAATAAAATTGACTTTAGAATTTGAAATACCATTTTTGAACATTGACCAATATTTATTTTAATTAGACACAAAATAAGGGACTTGTCCGGACCCTTATCTCTGGATAGTGTAGCTGCCGTTCGTCCGGTTCAGCTGCATTATAAATTTCCCGGTTGAGCTGAGCCGGGTGGCGACTCTACAATATTCATCGAGACTTAGGCCTCGGTTCTTTTATACATTAATTCCATTTATTTTTTCCAAAATCGATTTCCCATTTATAAAACCCCCACGCAAGGGAGGGGCTCGCCCAAGATCGTGCTGCCCCTTCCGAAAGGGAGTTTCGCGTTCCGTCGAAAACGTCATCCACTCATAGTGGCGACTCTACTGGGGATTTCTTGAAGAGTTTTCTTAAAAAATTAAAAGAATTTGACAAGCCCTAAAAAGTGTCCAATTAAAATAATGTGGATGATTCTCGATTGGTATTTCATTTTGCATTTTTAGTTAGACATGCTTGCATTAGATTTAGTATCCATTTATAGCCCGGTGGATTGTTGAAGTGTCGCCTTTGTTCCTCATGGTCTTAGGGGCACAGATACGAAACACCACCCATAGCCTCGTACGAACCCCTTCATTTGGACCCTTGAGTGGGGAGAAGTGAGGAGTATATTTTGCTATGGGAACCTTAATTTTAACCCGACTTGGACCGAACCCATATAGGCAACCTTAGTTGGATTCCCTTAGGATACCAAAATAATTGTGTGAATAAATAAAATCGCGCCTTCATCACCCCCGGTTGGTGATCGAAGTGAACCCCACCTAGGACTCGATTAGAATTTTTGAGACTGACCACGTTCGGAGTAATAAGGTTGGAAGAATTTGCTTCGTGTGCTACGTGTTACATGCTTCTCGACATTTCACGACATATCATAATCACCATTTTTCATACACGATTAACATTTTACATTCACAAAACATTTTGTGTGAATACTAACCCACATTTTTATGCAGCCATTTGCATTTTATTTTCGTGTGTGATCATTAAATCATCCGTTTGCCATTCATACTAACCATTTCTTGTTCAGCCATAACATTATATTTGTGTGATTAGCATTTTTCACATAACATACATAACATCATTATGTGTGTCATGCACCCTAACCACGTTTATGTGCAACCATTTGCATTTTGTGTGCCATAAGCATTCACGACATATCATCTAAGTTAAATTAGGGGCATTCCAAGGATGCCCACCACGATCATATCATTCCATCATATATTGGGTATCCCAAAATACCCATGTTCTGCCAATGCACCGGATTGCATTCGGCCCGTGTTCTGCCAATGCACCGGATTGCATTCGGCCGTTCCACCAAATCATTTCATTCAATAGAGACCACAATGGTCCTAGGTATATTTCCGTGTGACAATCAACACGATGCATTTCATGACATCATACCCATTCATCATAAACATCATATAACACCATGGCCCACATCAGACCATTTCATGACATTACTACATTATTCAAGGTGCTCCCCGAATGCCGGGTTAGTACGCATATAGGGGCATCTCATAACATCCCAAATCATGCAAGGTGTTCCTCGAACGCCAAGCTTTTGTCCGTGTCCCCGTCACATGTGACTCTCTCATAACATCATTTCATTTCATATGCTTAAAAGCATCAGAACTCTGTCCATGGGCCGGTCCCATGTGACCATTTCATATCATCTCATAGACCTACAAAGCGTCGAACTTCGTCCGTGTGTCGGTACACACGTGACCATTTCACGAAATTCACTAGGTGCCCCAAAAGCACCAAATTTTTATCCGTGTGGCGGTCCACACGTAACTTTTTTTTGCATAGCATTGGGAGCACTTGGAATGTCCAAAGTCAAAAGAATAAAAACAAAGGGATCATCCTCATTATCTCACGATGTACATCTTGTTCATCCATCAAACATTCAAGCACTCCATAAGCACCAAGGACTTTACCACATGCACTAAGTCATTTAAGTGTTCCAAAAACGCTAAAGACTTCATTAAGGCCCTTAGGTCTTCCATAATCATTAGAAACCTTATCCTTGTGTCCCGTACACCCAAATACCAAATCTTCCCGTGTAAGACAAGCTCTGCACGTACCACATTAAACTCTACCCTTCCTCCCGTGTAAGACAAGCTCTACACGTACCGCTCCAAATCTTCCCATGTACGACAAGCTCTGCACGTACCGCATTAAACTCTATCCTTCCTCTTGTGTAAGACAAGCTCTACACGTACCGCTCCAAATCTTCCCGTGCAAGACAAGCTCTGCACGTATTGCTTTAAATTCTACCTGTAATACCCCGAATATTTTAATAATATTTTTCATCATTATTTTTATTAAATAAATTATTCTCATTATTTTAATTTTATGGCATTTAATATTTTTAGGCTTAATTAATTAATTTAATTTAATACCTTAAGCTTATTATATTTAAATGCATCTTTAAACATGATTAAATTTTGTGAATATTTTGGGGTTAGGAAAATTATATATTTTAGGACTAATATATTTAGACATTTCGGCCAACTTGTATTTATCATAATCCCTCTCTATTTAATCCCTCCTTAACCTAATTCACACTCATTCTACAACATAAAGTCCTAACTACACTAAAGCTCATCTCCCCCTCTCCCTTGTGTGTGCAATTCGGCCAAGCATCCCACCTTCCCCTCTCTTAAATTTTCGACCTCCTACCTCTACCACACCCCTTCATTGATTGTTCTCATTGCATACTTGAGGTTTAGAAGCTCAATTCAAGGTATTCCCCTCCCTTTTCCTTGTTAAAAGTTTCGACCATGACAAAGAATTTAGGGTTTAAACTTTTTGTTCAACAATTGTTAGGAAGTTGGTTTTGGGTTTGATTTGCTCCTTGGATTTGGCCATCAACACCTTTAATTCTTCCCTTGGATCATCAATTTGAGCAATAGGACTTAGCAATCAAAGGTAACTACTCTATCCATACTCCTACACTTAGGGTTGAATGGTAGAAATTAGGGCTTTTATGTTTTTTTTTTTTTATGTTGGAATTGATTAAATTAATTGTAATAACTTGATTGGTATTGCTAGAATTTGAATTGGCATGATTTGTTTACTGATTTTGGTCAATTGGGTTGATAGAATTCGAATTATAGGACTGGTATGATGATTTAAAAACTTGCACATAAGGTGTTTGATAGAATACCCTTGCTGGACAGCCTGCACAACATTTTTCTAAATTCGTTTTAAATAGGTTCTGGTTCTCAGAAACTTCTGAAATTTTTATATGTTTTAGATAACATGTTAAACTGAAAATTCGTAGAAGAAACCATGTCAAAATTCATTGGTTTTCATGTCCTAAAAATTCACCCAAAGCTGTTGCTTGAAACTGCCCCTGATTGTTTTCAGCACTGACCTATAATGTTTGAAAATTCATATCTTTTTGTGTACTTCGAATTTTTACATGAAACCACTTGCAAAATTTTTCTAAGATTATGAATTACAAAAGTGCTTTATATTTTCTCTTCTAATTATGATGGTAAGCTGGGGTTATACTGATTTTAAGATAGTGTAAAATTTGGTGCTCTGTTTCCAGGAATCTGTGATCAGTAATCTTTGGACGCTTTTAACTTTTGCTCTGGTTAATGAATTCATGAAATTCCAGTTTATTTGAAGATTATAATGCTATGTTGCTCCCTGAATTATTTCATGATTTTTGGACAAGTGCAACTATTTTATTCTGAATTTTGTTTTCCTGACCTGCTGCCTGCCCTGTTTTCGGGACAGCCTCACTGTTTGGCCTATATTTTTTTGTACACTTATCCGAATGACACGAAACGAATTGCATTTTGTGTGTATTAAATTGAACTTGGTTCCTTAAAATTTTGAGAATTTTTGGAAGAGTTTTCGTATGGTTTATACTGTTTTGAAATTCAGGCAGTGGATCTGCCATATTTGGTGTTTTGGATTAAGGATGTTTTTATACCACACTTGGTGGATTTTTGATGAACTGAATTGGTTTATGTGGACACTTGGTCTTTTGGTTTTATATTGAGGAAGAATAGCCTATAATGGCATGTTTTGGACATTTGGTCCTTGGATTTGATGTTGATTTTGGGTTAAGCCTAAAGTGGCACCCTAATGTTGATTTGATGAGATTGGTTTGAAAATTGGTTTTTGATACACGATTGCATATGGGAGTTGCCGGACTGCGGTTTTTCTGGCATATGGACAGTGTTTCCCTTGTGATATTTTTGACCTCTTCATGGTGCACTTGGCCCATGATGGACTCACTTGACTGTGGTTTTTCTTGTGAGTGGTCCGACCTCTTCATTGGTATTTGTCCAATGATGGACTCTTTCGACTGCGGTTTTTCGATTGAGTGGTCATAGACCTCTTCATTGGTATTTGTCCAATGATGGACCTGCTTGACTGCGGTTTTTCGAGTAGGCGGTCTAGTCGTTCTCATTAGGCGAGTGGACTGCGGTTTTTCCCTCGTAAATGGGAGAGTTGGCCAGCTTAGACTTTTTGATTGATTGTGGGATTAGGGGACTGCGTTTTTTTTTTTTTTTCCCGAGCGTCCGACCTATTTGCTATTCGTTGGCGATTTTGGATTGAGAAATTGACTGATGAGTTTTATATCCGAGACTGATTTTTTTTATCATGAGATTTTTATACCAATGTTGGTTTGATTTCGTATCATGTTTCTTAATTTAATTAGTTTAAACTCTTTTTCTTCGCTTTACTTTATTCTTGTTTTATTATTTAAACTGTTTTACTCGCTCAGCTTTATTTCAATTTGTTTTTGCCTTATTTTCAAGCTATTCGGTTTTAGGTGTTCGAATATGGACACTGTAGTTACTCGTCACTAAGTGGCGACCATTTTTTTTCAGATTTTGTAGGTACCGATGCCGATGCTTGACGTGTGATTGTTGTGTCGTGATGGGACTTGGGCGAGTGGACGGATTCTTTTTAGGCATTAGCTACTATAGTTGGGCATATTACTAGACTTTATTTCATTTATTCATTTATTGCTTAACAATGGTTTGTAAGGATATTTATTTATTTATTTATTCATTACTTAGCATTTTTAAGGCTCAATTTATATAGTTAGATAGTTGGTTTGCTCGATGATTACCGATCTCGTGCATTGAATTCCGCCTTTGCACGCTTACCGGGGTCGGGGTTGTCACACTACCCATCCTCCCCGTGTAAGACCAAGCTCTACACGTATCGTTCCAAATATCTTTCCATGCAAGGCAAGCTTTGCACACTTCCTCCCCGTGTAAGACAAGCTCTACACGTGCCACTCCAAATCTTCCCGTGCAAGACAAGCTCTGCACGTACTGCATCAAACTCTACCCATCCTCCCTGTGTAAGACAAGCTCTACATATATCGTTCCAAATATCTTTCTGTGCAAGACAAGCTCTGCACACTTCCTTCCCGTGTAAGACAAGCTCTACACGTACCGCTCCAAATCTTCCCGTGCAAGACAAGCTCTGCACGTACCGCATCAAACTCTACCCTTCCTTCCCGTGTAAGACAAGCTCTACACGTACCGCTCCAAATCTTCCAGTGCAAGACAAGCTCTGCATGTACCGCTTCAAATTCTACCCATCCTCCCCGTGTAAGACCAAGCTCTACACGTATCGTTCCAAATATCTTTCCGTGCAAGACAAGCTCTGCACACTTCCTCCCCATGTAAGATAAGCTCTATACATGCCGATCCAAATTTTCCCGTGCAAGACAAGCTCTGCACGTACCGCATCAAACTCTACCCATCCTCCCTGTGTAAGACAAGCTCTACACGTACTGCTCCAAAATATCTTTCTGTGCAAGACAAGCTCTGCACACTTCCTCCCTGTGTAAGACAAGCTCTACATGTGCCGTTCCAAATCTTCCCGTGCAAGACAAGCTCTGCACGTACCGCATCAAACTCTACACCTCCTCCCCGTGTAAGATCCACTCTACACGTACCATTTCAAATATTAACTCTCCTCCCGTGTAAGATACGCTCTACACGTAGGCTCTTCGCAAGTATCACCTTGCTTTGATTCGTGGACACCTTGTGTGTCGTTTTATCCATGTGGTGTATATTTATATGGCATGCTATACTTCAGCACACAGCTTCATCAACAACATTAATTGCATCTTGCACATCTCCATTCTTGGCTTTGTGTGCACTTGACTAGCTTAGAATTGCATAAGGTGACATGACATCACATGACATCACCATTCATGCATGCATGTATCACATCACGCACTCATGCCCACATCATATCTTGACTTGGTATCCTCCGTGCGCATGTCCCAGCAAATGCTAACGAATGTTTTTATCAGGATAGAAGGGGAAGGAATCTCGAGAATGGCTAGCCCAATGAATTTCAACACTGTAACAGATGTCGTAGATGATTATGTTGCTTCACCACGATTTCGAAAGATGGTTAGGGAAGAAGTAGCGGCAATGTTGAAGGAAGTGCTAGGAGGTGATCTTGATAAGGTGGAAAAGCTGACGGCTAGGTGCTCTGAACTGGAGGCACGTGTGATTGAGCTTGAGGGAGCAATAAGAGGGCTGACTGGTGAAGCAGAATCGAAGGCCCCCCTCAAAGCCAATACTGACCTTGTTCCACAACCAACCAGGAGTCCACTCCCCAAGGGTTACGGAAAGGGCATATCCCCGTGGCCTATTTCACTGAGCCAATTATTTGCCAAATGTAGAAAAGAGGGGCTACTGCAGAGCGTCAAGCCGTATGTGGAGCCGGCACCAGATCAAAAGAACAATTTTTGCACCTATCATGTAGTGACAGGTCATCAAACCAATGTCTGCTATATTTTGAGGAAGGAGATCCAGAAGTTAGTTGATGAGGGAAGATTAAAGGTGTCGTCCGCTACTAGTGAGCAATAGGGGGCAAGCAGGGAGACTGGTAAAGAAATTCCTCGAACCTCCTGGGGAGAGGAATATGATGAAGAACTCCTAAGCTTGATCTGATGAAAGTGGGGCAGTGACCGGATAAGCAATAGTCGGACGCTATGAGATCAATACCTTTAGAAGCTCCTTCCCGTAGGGAACTCATTTTGTTTGTAAAGTGTATTGAACTCATTTTGAATGCAATACATCTTGTTATTTTCTTACTTATGTGGTGATTACATGTATATGGCATTAAGCATGCATTTGATCATCTGAAATGACATGTCCATCACGCATAATATTAAAATGCATGACATCAACCTGAGTCCTACAGGGAATTTACAAGTGAACCTGACTTCGGTTAAGCCCTTTTCTTCAAAAAAAAAAATAATAATAATAATAAAAAGAATAAGAGAGAGAAAGAGTCTGCCAAGCAAATAATGGGATGGCACCATTTCCTTCGAATCAATTTCCAACCTAGATCAGTGATCCCTACAAACCACGATTCAAAATACTGTTGGTCTTGCCCTAAAAGTTTCAACTTAGACAGCCCACGATACATCCAAATCATGCCAAACCAGAGACCATTGCTAAATTCCAGTGCCGATCTCTAAAATGAAGCTTTGAGCCCAATTCATGCCCGAAAAAGCTTCTTACATCAAAAACCCAAATCCATCAAAAAGCACCAAGCCCTAAAAAATCCAAATGACGTTCGCCACTCACCATGCTGTAAAACTCTGAAGCAGACTTTGGTTTTAGTGCATGTATAGTCTTGTTTGTGTGGCATTCATATGCATATGACATTACACACGCATTGTTCATTCAAAAAGACATATCAAACACGCATGACATACATGAATCTGAATGCAGTAGGAAAATCAATAGGTGGCTGTGGTTTGGATTTAACCTCTTAAAAAAAAAAAAAACCAGCACCGATGGAAGCCCTCAGCTCTCCCTTACAGTCAAATTTCTGCTCCTGGTCTAAAGTTGCACTCTCCTCAATCATAGAGTCAAACTCTATCGATTACTTGATGAATCCAGGGGTGGCCCACCTATTGCATGAAATTCCGGGGTCAATGAGTTGAGACAATGGAGATAAGCACGTTTTTGCCTGTTCTGAAAAGTTAACTTCGCGCGGTGACAGAGAAGATCTGTGTCTTTACCCAAAGTAGTTCCCTTTTCATTCTCCTCTCTGCCTTCTTCCTTTGCCCTCAACACCTTTGTTCTCCCTTTATTGTCTTTCCTTCACTTTCATCTTTTATCTTCCATCTTCTCTCTTGAACTTGAACCGATTCTGTGATTCCTTATTTCCTTCCTTCAATGGCTTCTAACAAGAAGTTGAACCTTAATGCTGCTCCATATTGTATTTTTCCACATCATCTCATCAGTAGAAGGGCTTCGAAGTAGGTGGTTATGGCGCCGTTTCAATCCGTCTTCGTTTATCATCAACCTGTACCGAATTGGGGATACCCTTTGAATCCCACGTCATTTCTCTTCAATCTAAACTCCCAGACTAATTATTTTGTACCCTCAGACAGTGGGAAGGGTTTTGATTTGATGACAGATAGAGGATTTGGATATGAGTCTGCTTCAAATGAGTTCAACAATGCTGAAAAAAAGGGGAAAATGAAATATATAGCTCCGAGATTCCAGAGTAAGAAGAAAATAGTTTCTGTTGGTGAAAAGGAACAACAGTGGTTGCCCAAGAAATTGACTATGGAAGAGACCAAGCTGAATAAAAAGAGATTGAAGTTAATCTTGGTGGAAAAACAAGCCTGATGATCAGAAATCTACCAAATCAGTTTCCAAGACATAATCTGCTGCAAATTCTGGACAAGCATTGTCTGGAGGAAAACAAGAATAAGTCCAAAGGGAAGTCTACTTATGATTTCCTCTATTTGCCTATGGATTTCAAGACTGGAGGAAATTTTGGTTATGCATTTGTGAACTTCACTAACTGTGTTGGAGCAACTTGATTTTACAGAGCTTTCAACAATCATGAAGGGGACGATACCATCAATAGGAAAGCTTACAAAGTCTGTTGTGCTTATATTCAAAGGGAAAGTTGCATTTACCAACCATTTCAAGGATTCAGCCTTCGGAAACCATGCCTGAACTGGAATCTGGGGTGAATTGGAAACATGAATACGGCATCAGACCACAAGAGAATCTAGTGGTTAATTGAATTCATCTCAGGTTGTCCGTCCAAAATGGCAAATCTACCCAGTGATCGGGCATTCATTCCTTAAAAAAAAAAACAAAAACAAAACAAAACTCCAATACGTAAAACCGAAAAGGCAAATTGGTAATTTGAAGGGGCATCAATTAAAACTAGAGCCACATTTTAGATTTTCCTAATGCATCCTCATTCATTATGTTGTTAATGTTTTGTATTCAATTTTGGTGTTCAATATACATTTGTTGTGTCATTGCATGTCAATGTTCACTTATGGGTTACATCGCGTAGCAACCCCTATCTGTAGAAGTGCTTTACTCCCCAGACACAGACCCATAATACTCCCCAAACACAAACCAATAATACCAGGGGCAAGTAAAAACCAAACCACTGGGTATCATCGACAACAGTATCTTCACGAGTTGCAATGAACATATTAGGATATATCTTTCCCATCCTAAGACAAACCATCGCGAAAGGGATCAGCGCAGACAAAATGCCCATCATAGAATCCTTCTCAAAAAAAAAAAAGAACTTGTTGACATGGAAAACCGAAAGGACGTGTCGGCAACAGGAGAGGGGTGATATACAAAGTCAGAGTCAATGTCACATTCCCTATTATACTCATTCTGATGTCACCATTGCAATATTGTGTATGTTTAGATTTCCGATCAGATGCTCATCTTGCATACACCATGCCATCACATATAAACATCCATCAGTAGGGCATTGCATCCAAGCCCGTGACAATATCACAGAAGCTCCTGTTATGCGGTACGGAAAAGCAAGGTCTCACTCTCATCTTCTTGTTCAACCAAACGGACCATCCGCCAGCACGGCCTATTACCCTGATCCACTGAGCTTGACAACGCTTCAAAATATGCAGAGGTTAAAGTGGAAAGTCACTAAAGACTGTCAACTCCTCTAATACCTAGATCAACGTAATAGTCAGTCGGTCAGAAAAGCATCAGAACAATCAGACTAGGTCACCTAGGCTACCATCGGGGCCAGCCACAAGCCGTGAATTCTGTCTCCGGGCTCACACGGATACCAAGAACAAAGCATAAGCCACATGTTGCATGCATACATACATTTAGAACCATACATGCATCCGTACATACATGTATACTTTTAAAGTAAACTCGCACAATTCATATGCATATGCATCATAACTCATCCAAATGCAGGTACCCACTGCCATCACCAGGTCTCCCCGAACCAGGATCGCTCTCAAAGCAAACATGGCACAACGCTGGGGCATCTATTGGGCCTTAAGCATAAATGCAAACCCAAATCACAACATGTCAAGTCTCCAAGAGGCAGAACAATCAAGCCGTATTTATCTTTGATCGAAGGGGCAAAAATTTTTGTTTCCAAAATCATCGATCAAGGGATAAATACTCATCCTCGAGCCAACATCAAAATCATCCTTCCTAAAGCTACCTCCTTATTTCATTCAAGCTAGATTTTGAGCCCTTGAACTCCATTACGTTCAAGCATGGTTTCAGATCCTTGAACCTCTTATTATTTCAAATTCATCCAATTCCAGTAAGCTTTCAAATTGTCAAAATTCCATCTTTCCTTTGCCTCGAGTAACATAGGCTCGATATCGGCTTAACTGTATTCCACTTTCCTTGGCTCGGGTAACCTAGACCCAGTATCGGCTTAGTTCTACATCAAACCCTTTATTTCATCCAAGCTAGATTTCGAATCCTTGAACTTCTTCAAGCATGATTCCCAATCCTTGATAAACACCCATCCAAGCTAGATTTCGAATCCTTGAACTTCTTCAAGCATGATTCCCAATCCTTGAAAATCGCCCAAGCCAGATTTTAGATTCTTGAAGATCGATTCAAGCAAGATCCTAGATCTTTGAAACCAATTCAAATCCCACACTTCAAATTATCTTTGCCTCGGGTAACCTAGATCCGATATCGGCTTATTTCTTCCTCAGTTCTACCTCGGGTAACCTAGACCCGATATCGGCTTATTTCTTCCTCAGCTCTGCCTTGGGTAACCTAGACCCGATATCGGCTCATTTCTTCCTCAGTCTTGCCTCGGGTAACCTAGATCGGATATCGGCTTATTTCTTCCTCAGTTTTGCCTCAGGTAACCTAGACCCGATATCGGCTTATTTCCTCCCCAGCATCGCCTCGGGTAACCTAGACCCGATATCGACTTATTCCAACGGTGGGTTCTTTCTTGTGTCTGCGGCGCTTTGAGTCGCGTTCCTCAAATTCACATCAACTATCCCAGACCAAGATCGAGTGGTGAATTTGATCACGCGAGGGGCAGCTGTAAGCGCTGGAATTTTACTTCCTAAAAAAATAAAAATAGTCGTACCACTTTAACTACAGTCATACAACTGTAATTAAACTACAGTCGTACGACAGTAGATTATGGCAGGTGAGCCAACCCACACCCTAAAAGCTAAAAAAACAGAAGGAAAAGGGGGAGGCCGAACAAAAACGAGGAAGAAAGAAAGAAAAAAAAAAAGAGAGAACAAAGGGGAAGAAGAAAAGAAACAAAGAGGAGGAAGGGAAGAACTGTTCATCAGAAACCCTTGCATTTGGAGATTTTAGACCCAAAAGCTCTCAAACCCTAACTCAAGGAGAAAAGTCTGGATTTTAGTGGATTGGAGCGATGCCAAGGGTCAATCCTATGGTGGACGTATGCCAAACAGGTAGACACTCCTTTTCCCCTCTCTTTTATAAGCTTTCTGGGTGATTGGTGTGGTTTGTGCCATTTTCGTTCATTTTTCTGCGTTTCTGCTTCTGGAAATCAAGAACAGTCGCACGACTATTCTTGGATTTGATGAATAGTCGTACGACTGTAGTTACAGTCATACGAGTGTTCTTGATTTCCAGGTGATTTTCTCTCCAGTTTGCTTCAAATAAGATTTCTGGCGAGATTCTGACTTTGGACTCGTTACAGTCGCACGACTGTAATTTATAGTCGCACGACTGTAACATGATTTCCAGAATCCGAATTTCCATTTTTATTCTTAAAAATTTCCAAAATCCATAAAAATTTAGAAAATCCAGAAAATCATTAAAATGAATTTTGTTGTGTGCATTCACGACCCTAGACTCAATTTTCAGTAAAATTGCATTTGGAACAATGCCATGACGGAGACGCAGTTCTCCCGAAAACCGACCCACCTCACATTTTAAAGTTAATTAAACCTGCGAAATTGTTTTCAAAACGAGTTTTCCACAAAACAAAAAATACAGGGACGTTTCACAACGTTTTCTAGGTCTAACCGGGCCAGTTAGCGGAGCCAACCCGGTTATCCCCTAAGTGCATGCCCCCAATTCTTGATTTCCTATTCTATCCTACTTGAGTCCTACTTGTGGCGTGCCGTAAATTGTGCTAACCCTCTATTTTGCAGGTTTTAATTTCTTTTATTTTTATTTTGGATGTAAATTAATAGATTCAATCGTGTATCCTAGGCGATTGTATTTTTCTAGATAAATCGTGTATTCTAGGAGCTTGTAAAAGTGAGGCTGAGAGTCTTTTTTATCTTTTATTCAATCGGGTTGTAATAATTTATTCTTTTACTATTTTACTTAACCTGTATGCGCGTTGTATGTCTATTTATTTTAATAAAATTGACTTTAGAATTTGAAATACCATCTTTGAACATTGACCAATATTTATTTTAATTAGACACGAAATAAGGGACTTGTCCGGACCCAAATCTCTGGATAGTGTAACGGCCGTTCGTCCGATTCAGCTGCATTATAAATTTCCCGGTTAAGCTGAGCCGGGTGGCGACTCTACAATATTCATCGAGACTTAGGTCTCGATTCTTTTATGCATTAATTCCATTTATTTTTCAAAACCCTATTTTTCCATTCATAAAAACCCCACGCGAGGGAGGAGCCCGGCCGAGATCGTGGCGCCCCTTCCGAAAGGGAGTCTCGCGTTCCGTCGAAAACGTCGTCTGCTCACACCCGATCTTGGACTAAAGAAAGATAAAAGTGTTTTGATTTCTACCGTTAAAGGAATTATAGTGGAAAATCTCAAGTGGCTCACTAGGAGATAAGAGTAGTACAGTTGGTCTGAACCTATATAAATCTTTGTGTCAATAATCCTTTTATCCCTACTCTATTTAATTACTACTATTTATATTTCTGCATTTATTTCTAGCAGTTATAGCTCTTTAAATACTTTACTTTATTCATTCAAAAGCAATTAAATTTACAAGTTTTACAAACCTTATTATTTCGCATTTTTAAGTAAAAATTGTTACTTGGGCAAAATTATTTTTGAATAAAAGGTTTCTATAAAAGAATTTTTATTTGGGAATCTATACTATTCACCCCCCTCTAGTGTATACCTTATAGCCTACTTGGGACTAACAATTGGTATCAGAGCTTGACTCTTGCCCAAAAGGATTAACATCCTTAGAGTGATCCAAGTATGGCTAGTATATCTAGGAATCAAAATGTTTTTATGGCTGAAGGGCATTCTATTCATAAGCCACCTTTATTTTACCGAGACAATTATAATTTCTGGAAGAATAGAATGAAAATATTTTTATAGTCAACTGATATTCAAATTTGGAAAATCATTAAGGATGAACCTATTGTTTCCTCTAAAATAGTTGATGGTATAAATATTCCAAAGGAAGAAAATGAATATGATGTTGTCGATTGGAATAAATTAACTTTAAATTCCAAAGCTATTAATTTGTTACAGTGCTCCTTAGATATTAATGAATATAATCGTGTTTTAGGATGCACATCAGCTAAGGAAATATGGGATAAGCTTCAAGTAACTCATGAAGGAACCAAGCAAGTAAAGGATGGAAAGATCAATCTTTATGTTACTGAATATGAGTTATTTAAGATGGATCACAAGGAATCAATTTCAGAAATCAACACAAGATTCACATTAATCGTGAATAAATTAAAAAATCTTGGGAAGCATTATACTGATGAAGAGCTAATCATAAAGCTCATCAGAACAATGCCAACCTCATGGGATTCTAAGCTCATTGCAATAGAGGAATCAAAAGATTTATCTTTATATTCCTATGATAAATTTTTAGGTTCACTACTGACTTATGAGATGAAGATCAAATCCACCATAGATTGTGAGCAACCGGAAAAGAAGAAATCCATTGAACTTAAAGCTACAAGTCCACCAGTTGATGTATTTGAAAATGAATCAGAAGATGATGACAATGATGAAGAGCTAGATGAAGAAGATGCAATTCTTGTTAGAAAATTTTTGAAAATTCTTGAAGAAAAAGAACAAGGACAAGAAGTTGATTAAGAAAAATTTTAACAGCAACAATTACACAAAAACAATGCAAAAATCAGCAAAAGTTACTTGCTTTAATTGCAAGAAACTGGGTCACTACAAAATTGAATGCCTAAAGTCCAGACTAGAACTCAATAAAAGGGATAAGAAAGCCATGTTAGCTACATGGAGCGACAGTGATGATTCAGATGATGAAGACAAGGAAAATAGTGTTCAAATTTGCTTTATGGCATATAATCAAGAAGAGTCTTCATTAAAAGACAAAGAAGTAGAAGATGAGGTAATACTGATATCCTTATCTAATAAAGATATCATTCAAGCATATTTTGAATTACATAATACTTTGCAAGAAACTATTAAGAGTTATGATTGCAAAAATTCTGAAGTTGAAAAGGAAAAAATTGAACTTCAGAACAAAGTAAAGTTTCTTGAAAATACTAATCTTACATTGGTAAGAAAAGTATCATGTCTTAAAGACAAGTGTGGAAAATTAAATGACACCTTCAACAAATTCACACTTGGTGAAAATATGCTCAATATGATGTTGGATGCCCAAAAAAATCCAAATGAAAAAACATGAATTGGTTTCAGTCAAAATAATAGTGAGATACCTACCCAAACACCTCAAAAGACAATTTCTTTTTGCAAATCCTCCACCAAATTACGAAATCCCCCATCTACAAGATTCGTTCAGCCATTTGAACTAAAAAGAAAATAGAAGGTTAGTCATATACAGCCTTTTGAGCAAATAAAAATTGTTCAGGGACATGTTCCAAAAACAAGTCAGAAGTTTCAGCTCTCTGAACAAAGAAAGAAAATTATACATCCTTCTAAACAAACAAAAAGTGTTCAGAGACATGTTCCAAAGGCAAGTCAAAAGCTTCAGCTCTCTGAACACAAGAAGAAGAAAAATGTTCAGTCTTCTGTACCACACCATTTGTAAAAAAGGCTTGCAAACCCATATATTATCAGTATCCCCATTCAAACCAAAGATATGGTTTCAAGCCAAAATTTATTCATAAAAAACTAACCATCATCTGAAAAACCCCTTCAAACCACAATATCTATCTTATGAAAAGAAAAAGAATATTACATGCTTTTATTGTAATCACAAGGGACACACAATTCAAGAGTGTAATTTTCGAAGATGATTATACAAAGAAAGAGTAATGTGGGTTCCAAAGAAACTCAATACTAACAAAGAAGGACCCAATAAAATTTGGGTGCCTAAAATCGCTTAATGTGTCTTATAGGTATGCTTGAAGAACACCCTTGGAAAACAAAGCTGGTATATTGATAGCGGATGTTCAAGGCATATAACCAGTGATAGTACCTACTTCACTACTCTAAGACAAGTTAAAGGAGGTATTGTGAAATTTGGTGACAAAAAGGAAGGACAGATCATTAGAAAAGAAAAGATTAGAAATAATCTTGGCATCGACGAAGTATCTCTAGTCGACGGATTAAAATTCAATCTTTTAAGTGTCAGTCAACTATGTGACAAGGATCGAAAAGTAATCTTTGAATTAAAAAAGTGTGAAATTATTGAAGAAAAGAGTGGTAAGACATTACTTACTGTTCCAAGAATTTGGAAACATTTATCTGTTAAATTCAAATAGTCTTATGCATGATCAATGCTTAATTTCACAAGAAGAAGAGAGTTGGTTATGGCATCGTAGATTAGGACATGCTAGTATGCATTTAATTTCAAAGCTTTCAAAAAGAGATTTCGTAAAAGGTTTACCAAAAGTAGACTTTATCAAAACCCATATCTGTGATGCATGTCAAGAAGGTAAACAAATCAGAAGTCCTTTTAAGACCAGAAATGATGTTTCTACCTCTAGACCATTAGAATTATTGCATTTAGACTTACTTGGTCCAATACAGCCAACCAGTCTAGGAGGCATGCAATATGCTTTTGTCATAGTAGATGATTTTACTAAACATACTTGCACATTGTTTTTAAGTCAAAAAGATGAAGCCTTTAAAATTTTTTCAAACCTTTGTAAAAAGCTTCAGAATTTAAAAAACACTTATATTATTTCCATTAGAAGTGATCACAGAAAAGAATTAGAAAATCATCTTTTTGAAAACTTTTACAATAAGCATGGCATTTCCTACAATTTCTCAGCACCAAGGACGCCTAAACAAAATGGTGTTGTAGAAAGGAAAAATAGAACTCTCAAAGAAATGACTAGAACCATGCTAAATGAAAACAATTTACCCAAATATTTTTAGGCAGAAGCTATGAATACAGCTTGCTATTTTCTAAACAGAGCTTTAATAAGACCCGTTTTGAAGAAAACACCATATGAGTTATGGAACAACAAGGAACCTAATATTAGTTTTTTCCATTCATTTGGTTGTAAATGTTTTATTCTTAACAACAAGGAATATCTTGGTAAATTTGATTCAAAATCCGATGAAGGAATTTTCCTAGGATATGCATTACATAGCAAAGTATATAGAGTCTTCAATAAAAGAACTCTTACCATAGATGAGTCGATGCATGTTATATTTGAGGAAACTAACTCTCTTCCAGGTAATAATAAGTCTAAGAAAAATCTTGAGTCACTTGATCCACAGGATGAAAACAACACTGACAATAATCTGCAGAAGAATGATAATATTAATAGTCAAGAAGAGCATGATTTGCAGTAGTTACAAACACAAAAAAATCAACATCAAGATCTTCCTAAAGAATTTTGATATAATAAGTATCATCCAAAAGATGATATTATTGATAATCCTTCTGAAAGAGTAATGACAAGAAATCAGTTAAAAGAATATATCGATCATAATGCATTCATTTTAGAAATAAAATCGAAGAATTTCAAAGAGGCTGAGAATGAAGAAAGCTGGATGAATGCAATGCAAGAGTAATTGGATCAGTTTATAAGAAACAATGTATGGGAGTTAGTTCCTAAACCCAAGGATCAAAATGTGATAGGAACAAAATCAGTATTTAGGAATAAGCTTGATGAATCTAGTAAAGTTGTCAGAAATAAACCCAGATTAGTTGCACAAGGGTATAATCAGCAAGAAGGCATTGATTATGATGAGACATTCGCCCCAGTAGCAAGACTAGAAGCTATAAGGATGCTATGTGAATTTGCATACTATAAGAATTTCAAGCTTTATCAAATGGATGTAAAAAGTGCATTCTTGAATGGCTATATTAATGAAGAGGTATATGTAAAGTAACCTCTAGGGTTCGAAGACTGTCATCATCTTGAATATGTCTACAAGCTAACCAAAGCTCTTTATGGTCTAAAACAAGCTCCAAGAGCCTGGTACGAAAGATTAAGTTCCTTTTTGCTCACAAAAGATTTTACCCGAGGTAAAGTTGACACGAAACTGTTTATAAAGCATATAAAGGATCATATATTAATTGTGCAAATTTTTGTTTGGTTCTACTAACGAATTGTTGTGCAAGGAATTTTCTCAAGAAATGAGTAAGGAATTCGAAATGTCTATGATAGGTGATCTAACCTTCTTCCTAGGATTACAAATTAAGTAAGAAAAGAAAGAAACTTTTATTTGTCAATCCAAGTATACGAAGGAACTCATCAAGAAATATGAAATGGGAAAATTCCAAACCAATGAAAACACCAATGAGCACAACAATCTCACTAGACAAGGATGAAAAAGGTAAAAGTGTAGACACCAAGAAATACAGAGGTATGATTGGTTCTTTACTTTACTTAACTGCTAGTAGACCTGATATACAATTCAGTGTATATTTAAATCCAAGATTTCAAGCTAACCCCAAAGAGTCACATTTAAGTGTTGTGAAAAGAATATTCAAATTCTTAAATGGAACTCTAGATGTTGGTATCTGGTATCCAAAATATAGGGATTTTGATTTAATAGGATATAGTGATGCAGACTATGCTGGATTCATATTAGAAAGAAAAAGTACATCCAGTACTTACCAATTTTTAGGTCAAGCACTAGTCTCTTGGTCAAGCAAAAAGCAAACTTCAGAAGCCACTTCAACAACTGAAGCTGAATATGTATCTGTAAGTCAATGTGTGGCACAGATACTTTGGATGAAACAATAATTAGAAGACTACAGGTTAAACTACGATCACATTCTTATACGATGTGACAATACTAATGCAATTAACCTAACTAAAAATCCTATTCAACATTCAAAGACCAAGCACATTGATATCAAGCATCACTTTGTAAGGGACCATGTACAAAAAAGGGACATAATATTAGAATTTGTTCCCACTGAAGAACAAATCACTGATATTTTCACAAAACCTCTCAATGATCAAAGACTCAACCAACTTCAGAAGGAGATTGCCATGTTTATCTTCTGTAAAAACTAATTCTGCTCTTTTTCAGAATATTTTCATCGAGGATTAATAAAATTATTTTAATTAGTCCTTTACTAATTAAAATTCCCTAAGGACAATTAGTCATATACTAATTATTCTTCAAATTTAATTTTTGTCCAAATTAATTGGTCTTCTACTAATTAATTAAGGATAAAAATAATTATGCAAAAATTATTAAATTTTGCTAAGCCCATTTTTGTCCAAAAAGCCATTAAGTGAAATTACACTTACATGTTCAAAACTGCCATTTATCAAAAGGCCCAATATAATCATAAAACCATTTTGGGCCATGTTTTCTCCTCTTTGAAAAAGCCCAATTTCATGAGCTAATGTAGGAATTGGTCAAATCCATTTTTGGACCAAAGAGATTTAAGGAAACAACGTATTAATCATTAGCAAAAACATGAAAAAAGGGCACCGGTTTATTATTCAAAATAAAAATGTCAGATTTGAATAGTTAAAGAAGGAGAATGAAAAGACAAGTAATTGTACTTCAAAAATTTTCTTCTCACCATATCAAATTCTCTCTGCCAAGTTTCTGCTTCTCAAGATCATCCTCCTAAAGCCGTTTGTAGTTAGCTGAATACAATGAAGAAGCAAGGAGTTAAAAAGGTACGAGCTTCTTAAATTAAAAACCAAGCAAAAACATCAAATAGAAGAAATAAAGACTCTACGGAGGAAGAACAGAATACTAACCAGGAATCTTAAAAAAGAAGAGGCTCAGAGAATGAAGAGCAGAGACCAGCCCCTAAGCGAACAAAGAAGAGTAGGAGAAATGCCGTACAATCAAATGCTTCTCGACCCTCCATGGTATTCATACCTGAAAGAGGTTGTGAGTGGACTACGCGTTTTCGACGGGACGCAAGACCCTCTTTTAGAAGGGACGCCACGATCTCGGGCGGGCCCCTCCCTTGCGTGGGGTTTTTAGAATGGAAATTCGCGTTTTGAAAAATAAATGGAATTAATTCTTAAAAAAATCGAGACCTAAGTCTTGATGAATATTGTAGAGTCACCACTCGGCTCAACCGGGAAATTCTTAAGGTAGCTGAACCGGACGAACGGTCTCTACACTATCCAGAGATTTGGGTCCGGACAAGTCCCTTACTTCGTGTCTAATTAAAGTAAATATTGCCAGTGTTCTCAAATGGTATTTCAAAATCTAAAGTCAATTTTATTGAATATATAAAAGGCATACAGCGCGCATATAAATATATAATACAAAAATAAAGAAAAGAAATAAATATTAATTGGCTTACAACCAAATCGAATAGAAAAATAAAAAAACTCTCGCCTCACTTATACAATCACCTAGGATACACGAGAATCTAAAAATAATTACAATCGCCTAAATACACGATTAATTCTATTAAAATACAAATAAAATGAAAATTAAGATAAAATAAAAGCTGCAAAACAAAGGTTAGCATAATTTATACGGCACGCTACAAATTGGACTCAAGCATGACAGAACGGGAAATCAAGAATTAGGGGCATGCATTTAGGGGATAACCAGGTTAGCTCGGCTAGCTGGCCCGGTTAGACCTGGAAAACATTTTGAAACGTCCCTGTATTTTTGGTTTTGTGGGAAAATCATTTTGAAAACAATTTTACCTATTTACATGCATTTTTATATATTAAGTGGGTCGGTTTTCGGGAGAATCGGGTCTCCGTCGTTGAATTGTTCTAAATGCAATTTTACTGGAAATTGAATCTACGGTCGTGAATGCACACAACAAAATTCATTTTGATGATTTTCGGATTTTTCTTATTTTTAGGGATTTTTGGAAATTTTTATGGGTAAAAGCTGAAATTCTGATTCTGTAACGAGAGTTACAGTCGTGCGACTATAAACGGTTCAGGATCAAGATTTCGCCAAAATTTATTTTGAATCAAAAATGGAAGAAAAACAATCTGGAAATTAAGAACATGTGTACGACTGTATATACAGTCGTACGACTGTTCATTAAAACCAAGAACAATCGTGCGACTGTTCTTAATTTCCAGAAGCAGAAGCACGAAAACATAGCAGAAAATGCACAAAACTCACTTCAAACACCCAGAAAGAGAGAAAAAGTGTAAGGAAAGGAATTGTCTACCTTTCTAGAAGCTAATCCAAGTCGATTTGACTCCTAGCATCACTCCAATCCTAACAAATTCGCACTTTTCCTTTGGAATTTAGTTGAGGGCTTTATGTCCAAAAATCCAAAATGTTAGGGATTTTGATGATTTAAGTCCAGAATTTTGATTTGATTGTGAAGTTAATTGATTAGCCTAAGGATTTCTATCAAGTTTTAGCTTTAATCCTAACGAATTTGAAAGAAATAGAAGAGAAAAAGAGGATTCTTGAGTAAACTTTCTTTCCCCTTATTCTTATCTCTTTCCTTCTCTTCTCTCTCTAATTTTTCACCAGAAATCAAGTTGTCCCTTCTCTCCCTTCCTTTCCTTCTTTTTATCTCTGCTTTTTTCGGCTTACTTGCTGCAAGAATGGAGCAATTAATGCTCCTTCCTCTCTCCTCCATTTTCTGTTGCAGAGGTATGGGCTCCTGCAACTTTTTCGATATTACAGTCGTACGACTGTAATTTTAAATTATAGTCGCACGACTATAAGGACAGTCGTACGACCATAAACTGTTTTTTTTTTTGAAAATAAGATTCCGGCGCTTACAGAGGTATTTTAGTTCATTCTGATGGCTTCTCTAGGTTTAGAGATGCTTGTAGGAGAATAGATTGGAATTATCTAGAAAGTGAAGAACTACCATTTCTGGAATGGTTTGGTTTTCAAAAATGGGAGGAATACATGCAGACAAATGAACCCATTTTTCCATCCTTGATCACAGAGTTTTATGGAACTCTGACTGACTTAGGAAACAGTCAGTATGAGGTTACTCTCAGGGGGCAAACTTACAAAGTCAACAAAAAAGTCTTTGCCAAGGTGTTCAATTTGCCATGGACAGGGGCAAAAATAACTAAACATCCCTCTTTTGATTATTACAATTATGAAGAATTTGTAAGAGACCTATTCAATATTCTTGTCAACCATCAAATTCCTGCCTCTAAACTTGATTCAGGGTATCTAAGAGGAACTTTCAGAACCCCACAATTGCTAAACTCAACCTTCTTTGCTCCCCAATCCTCAAGTCTAGCCATTATGGACACCTTTGATGTATGCTTTACCTGGCATATTATCAATAGGAAGAAAATAACCTGTCCTGGATTATGGTCCATCACCTGACAAGTTTGAGAGGATCAAACCCTGTCCCTTATGGAATGATGTTAACCAAGTTCTTCAAATACCACAACATTCCCTCTAATGATCTCACCTCTATCTCCATTAGACCCAAATATGTTCTTAAAAAATTCTCCATAGAAAGCACCATCAGAATGAATGAACGTAAAAGATAGATTCCCACCATTCCTATGCACTGCAGTAGTTCTAGTCCCTATTCAGAATATGTGAGCGAAAATGAAAATAAAGAATATCAGTTTGTAGCCACAGATCAGAATGATGAAAGTGCTCAGGAAAGTTATGCAAAAAGGCAACCAAGGAAGATGGAGAAAAACAGAGACATGGAACAAAACTTCCATCAAGGACCTGTCTCTGAAAGTGTTAATGAAAAGGAGCCCAGCTTTATAGAGATAGATAGCTCAGGAAGAGAAAACTCTGAGGCCAGCAGTCTACCTAAAATTTTTGGCAGAAATATGCATCCTCTAGAAGGAGAAAATGTTTTCTTTGCAGCTATACTAGAAAAATTTCATCCTTCTAATGATTTTAGTGGGATCAACTTGGAAGTTCATGAAGTTGGAACAAACACTGAGGATAGCCATTTCACTGATGCCAGCTCTCCTACAATAGATCCTGCTCTTTTTGACTCACTAGAAGAACTTTATATGTCTTTTCAACCAAGCTTTATAAATCTCGAGAATGAGGCACCCCTTCCTATTATTCCTTTCTCTCCTCCAGCTATGGCCGCCTCAAGTTCAAATCCTTCCACCCAACCACTATTGAGCCCTCTAAAGACCCCTGCTGGTAACTTTTATATAGACAAGCTCATAGAAGGAATCCTAAACTCAATATTCTTTAAGACATTTTACTGCTACTCCTTCCAGCATATCCATCTAGACTTCATTCGAATGGCTCAACAATACACCTCTCCTAATTTTACTTCAAAGTTGTTAACCATTGAACCTCCAACTCTGATGCGGGCCACAAATAGTAAAAGGGATCAACAATTCAACTTGGGAACAATTACCTATCATAGAAATAAATTAAAGATATATTTTAAATTGTATCTTTATTTTAATTGTAATTATTTTATAATTAGGATTAGGAATAGATTTTATTCAAAGGATCCTAAATTGATAAGGATTTCTATTTTGTTTATATTTTAAGATATTTAGTAGTTTTTCTTATTTAGTCTAATTAGGAATTTAAACTATTTAGGAGTTTTAATTATTTAGGAGTTTTATTATATTTAGGATACTTTGCCTATAAATAAGCTATAATATAGTTTGTAATGGCAGTTTTGATTGAAATAAAATTTCGGAATTAAATTCCTTTTTACCTTGCTTCTGTGAATTTTGCGAAATTCAATTAGTAGAAGGCTATTATCCGGCATCGTGCACGATCAATGGATGTTAGTATTATCGTTCGAAGTTCCCGCTGCATCAGTTGGTATCAGAGCCTAACCTTGCGTCATCATGCCTCGAGGAAGAGAGAGACGAGTTGGTGACATCGCAAGCGAAGAGGACCTGGAACGACGGATTGAGCAACGCCTCAATCAAGCGATCGGACATCAAATCCAAGCGGCTGTCGATCTATTGACTAAGAGGATGGGAGAGATGATTGCTGCCCAAGTTAGGGTTAATCAGCCCCATAGGAGACAAGCGAATCTGGTCAACTCGTTCGGTAGGGACGACCTTTTTGTTGGATTCGAAGAATTCTATGACAGAAAGAATGAACTAATTTTCTCTCAAAAATCAAAACTTGAAGAAGGTAAATTCTTTAATTTCACTTTACCTCCAACATATGATGAAGATTATGCTTGTGTTGAAGTAGTAGATTATGATTCTTGTGACAAGATTATTGGTATTGAAGAAACTTTACCGCCAATCTATGATGTATATGAAGACAAATATGAGAATTCTTATTGGAAGGGTGATGCTGATTGTATTAGAGTCAACTATATTTTGAATATGGATCCATTTAACAAACTCAAAGCTTGGTTTCTTAACGGGAAAACTCGAGGTCGAGTTTTTTCTAAGAGAAGGAGTATGATGCGGGCCACAAATAGTAAAAGGGATCAACAATTCAACTTGGGAACAATTACCTATCATAGAAATAAATTAAAGATATATTTTAAATTGTATCTTTATTTTAATTGTAATTATTTTATAATTAGGATTAGGAATAGATTTTATTCAAAGGATCCTAAATTGATAAGGATTCCTATTTTGTTTGTATTTTAAGATATTTAGTAGTTTTTCTTATTTAGTCTAATTAGGAATTTAAACTATTTAGGAGTTTTAATTATTTAGGAGTTTTATTACATTTAGGATACTTTGCCTATAAATAGGCTATAATATAGTTTGTAATGGCAGTTTTGATTGAAATAAAATTTCGGAATTAAATTCCTTTTTACCTTGCTTCTGTGAATTTTGCAAAATTCAATTAGTAGAAGGCTATTATCCGGCATCGTGCGCGATCAACGGATGTTAGTATTATCGTTCGAAGTTCCCATTGCATCAAACTCCCTCACCACCTGTTATCAATATTCCCTCAGAACCCCTTCATTACTCTATTCTAGCAGATTTTCCCCATATCCATTTTACCACTCCTCAAGATCATATCATATCCACAGCCTCTACCTTGGAATGCTCCCTCAAAGTCACAGTTGAGGTGCTTAAAATAGCCCAGAACATAATGAATTGTGAAACTTTTCAATAGGTACTTAGCAGCATTCAAAATGTTCAGATTCGGATAATGAAGCTTCAGTCTAGGCTAGTTCAAATTGTTCAATATCAAGAGGAAACACTGGCTAGAGTCACTGGAGAAGTCAGAGAACTTTATAGCAAAGTGGACTCTATACATCACATGATTTCTCACCTCTACAGTGATTACACTAAAAGCTTCAGCTCCATCCACCTTTGGTCAGCCCTAAAAAGCTCAGGTTTGGTTCAAGTGCAGAGAGAATTCTTCTGAAGAAGCCAAGTTATGCAACTTCTCTTAAGTTATCTGGCTCTCTTTACTTTATGTTTTGTTTGATATATTTCTCTATTATAGTACTTTTCTACTTTCTCTATCCTAGTATTTCTCTATCTTTATATGGTGTTAGACTCTACTTTCTTTTTGTTGATGACAAAGGGGGAGAATTTAAGAATTATATCTTGCTATGAGGTTATATGATTTTGTTTGAGGTTATATAATTTTGTTTGTTTTGCTTTGATCTAATAGACTTGCTGAAATGACTTGATGATTTATGCTATGCCATTTTATTACTAAAAGATAATTGCTGATATGTTCTAATAATCTGTGTTTTGTTAATATGGTAGAAATGTTGATTTGATTTGGTATGAAAGTTGATATTCTTATATCTACTAATTTATGCTCTGTAGCACTATTAACTGTCCATATTGTGTTTACTGGTACTACTGATCTGTGTTTTGCTGATCTGCTATATGTATTGTTAAAATAAAGCTATACTAAGTTATAGTAACTACTGGTACGCTGATAAATAAAAAAATGACATCATGCTTAGTTTAACTCCTAATAGCTTAGGACAAGTGTTTATTGGCCTAATACCTACTGGCAAACTGTTGGTCTGATCTGCTAGTAAAATACTTTTGCTTGAACTATGTGTTAATATATTGATAAAAGCAATAGTTTCATCTGATCCACTAATAAGGTAATATCTATTATCTTGATCAAGTTGCTTTGATAATATTGACTTTTATTGGCTTTTGCTGACAATACAATTTGAAGAAATCTTTTTCTCTGAGTATGGACATACAACTACAATGGTATATGCTTAATGAATATGCCTAACTAATCTGTGAGTATAAGCTAGTATATATCTGATATGCTTTATGTACTGATTCTTTACTGGTATTAAGCAAAAGGGTCATATAAGCATAAGTCATAAGTTAATACTGATTGGATGAATGAACTAGTATAAGTTTTTGATATATCTGATATGACTGATTTGACCTATATGCATTTAAGTATTATGATGTGCTAATGTGTCATGATTTTTGGTTGAAATAGCTAGTTAAGACATTTATGCTGCTTTGTGACCAGGAAGCACTTATATACTGATAATATGTGTGTTAAATAGCATTACTTGAAAGTCATTAAATCTGTGACATTTTATGATGAAGTCACTAAATGACTATGCAGCTAAGATATTGGTGGATAAATCTATGATCATATTGGCATTACTAAAATGCATCGAGTATTGGCAACAAAACAACTTATAGCCATAAAAATCTTTATGCAGGAGAAACTGTCTGCTCATCAAAGGATGAGTAATATGGCATATCATATGATTTACTTCTAAAATACACACATGAGTCATGAGAAAGAGATTTTAAGTTATTCTTGACCAAATAAATTCAAGGCTTTGATAAATACACATAGTCCAAGCCAAGAAAAACACAAAAATACTCATTTAAAAGCTTTAGGCTTTTATTTGATTAATTGGGCCAGGGCTAATATTTCTATCAAAGCCTTATTTATAATTAGCTATTCAAAGAATATTTCAAACTTGGGAAGGTTTTGAAAATATTCAACATAACTTATTTCAAATTAAATACACTTGTCTAATGCTCTCAAAATATTATTTGTGCAAATAAAATTTTCTTAAAAAGGAACATCTCAAATTTGTAAGAAAATATGTCAAAAGATCACGACTTCAGGGGGAGCTTATTTCACACTGAATAAAACCATTCGAAAGTTTAATTTTTTTTATCTCTTCAAATATACAAAAGATATAATAAGGTTGTCATCATCAAAAAGGGGGAGATTGTTGAACCTTGTTTTGATGAAAACAACTTTTATAGTTGCAAAAGATAAAATTAAATAAAGACTTTAATAATTAATTAAAGATAAATGGTATTTTTAATTAATTAAATAAAACATGAAGATGAAGACTTTCAATAAGGACATTGGAAGAATTATACAAAAAAAAAAAAAAAAGAATAACAAGTTTGGAGAAATAAGATACATCTTGCTTCAGGAGGCAGAAGACCTAAGAAGTCTATTTACATATATTTAGAGACCTGAAGAAATCAAGTTCAAATGTTCAGAGTCCTAAACAATGTATAACGATCATATTCAGAGACCTAAAGAAATCAAGTTCAAAATTCAGAGACCTGAAGAAATTCAAATTAAATATTCAGAGATCTGAACACTGTATAACGACTAGATTCAGAGACTTGAAGAAAGTCAAATTAAATCTTCAGAAACCTGAACACTGTATAACGGATACATTTAAAGACCTAAAGAAAATTCATTACAAACCTTCAGAGAACTAAACACTGTGCAACTGCTAGTTTCAAAGACCTGAAGGAATTTAGAACTAAAGCTTCAGAGGGCTGAATACACTATAACGGCTAGTTTCAGAGACCTGAACGAAAATTTAAATTTCCTCTACAAAACATTTCTCCAATGCCTATAAATAGCAGACATATGCAAACATTTCAAGTGTGGAAGATAAATTACAAAGTTTACAATACATACAAAGCAGTATTGAGTAGTCTTTCCAACAATCCTTAAAGAGAGCAATCTAGTCTTCATCAAAGCAATTCACATTCTTTCAAATACAACATTTTGAGTGAATTGTAAATTCACACTAAGAAATATTAGTGTGAGGGAGAGCTTTGTTGTTAAAGTTTTTGGCAACAAAGGTTATATAAAAGTTTTGTTGTTGATCTTTGAAAAACAACAAGTTGTAAAAGTTTGCTGTTTTAGCTTGCAAAAAGCACCATATGTCTTGATCTAGATGGAAGAAGGATCATCCTCTTAATCCTAGATAGAAGATTGGTTGTCCCGATCTTGGACTGAAGAAAGATCAAAGTGGTTTGATTCCTACCGTTAAAGGAATTATAGTGGAAAATCTCAAGTGGCTCACTTGGGGACAGGAAGAGAACAGTTGGTCTGAACCTGTATAAATCTTTGTGTCAACAATCTTTTTATCCCTACTCTATTTAATTACTGCTATTTATATTTCTGTATTTATTTCTAGCAGTTATAGCTCTTTAAATACTTTACTTTATTTATTCAAAAGCAATTAAATTTACAAATTTTACAAACCTTATTATTCTGCATTTTTACGTAAAATTTGTTTCTTGAACAAAATTGTTTTTGAATAAAAGGTTTCCACAAAAGAATTTTTATTTGGGAATCTACACTATTCACCCCCCTCTAGTGATTATAGCCTATTAGGGATTAACACAACCAAATTAGAAGGAGCAAAATTATGCTATTTGTAATTAAATTGATTGCGGACGAGATTTAATTAGAAGGTATAATGCCATGACCCTTGTTCCTTGCTTGAATTACATTTTTATCCTTTAGTTGTTTCTACCAAACCGGCTAGCCACATAACTCTATAGCTATGTTTGGTTCATAGAATAGAGGGAGAATATAATAGTTATTCTATGTGGAATAGTTATTCCAATGTTTTGTTGAACATTTAGTCATAGAATAACTATTCCATGGAATATCAATTCCTCAAAGTAAGGAATAAACATTTTTTATGGAACCAAAGAATAGCTATTCTATACATCATTACATATTAATATTTTTTTATAGTAATTTTTATCTTATTCTTTTTTTTTTTCAATTTCTCCATTTTTCTTTGATGTTTTGTGCTCATTTGTTTGTTTCCGTATGTTTCATATTTTTTTTTCTTCTTTTTTTGTTCCTTTGTTTTTTTGTCTTTTTTTTTTTTTTTTTTTTTTTTTTTTTTTTTTATCGTTTTACTATATTTTTTCTTTCTTTTTTGTTTTCTTCATTTTCATTTTTTAATTTCCTTTTTTTGTTTGTTTAACCCAAATCACCCAATTTTCTTTGTTTTTTCAATTTAATATAACATATTCCAAAATTGAACAAAACATTGGAATAAGATGAGAAAAAGAATAGTTATTCCAACCTCCTCTATTCCATTTCATGCAATATCTATTTTATTACCACTCTATTTCATTCCATGAACCAAACATCACTATAGAAACTTAGCCATAAGTATCTTAATAAAGTTTCTCTGGTATAACTTATTGTGTTTATTATTTTGTCAATGCGTAGTTTGTTTTGTTATTCATCAGCTGCAAGTTAATTCTCAGTTTATCCTTTGATTACTTGATTGGAATGAGTACTCTTCTCTGAATGTTATTTCATTTAATTGCAACAAGTCTTCTCTGATTATAATTTTTCATCAGCTCAGAAACTTATTACTTCCAGATAATTTGATTTTCCCTCCTGCATGCTAATAAATTGCCAATTTTCATTAATAAAATGGACTAATTATTACTTAATAATTTTGAAATGGAATGGACTAATCATAATAAAATCGATCGAACTTATTTTGCAGGTGAAGAAGTAATGGAAGGAAAGATGAAGTTATGGTTTATGATAGCAACAGCAAGCTTATGGTGGAATTCCAAGTCTTTGGCTAGCTTTCATCAGTTTTCATCACATTTAAAAACTGTGGTTGATGAGAATGTGGGCGTTACCACGTCTCGCATTAGTGGTCCAAATGGTACTGTCTTGATGTAAAAAGTGATTACAATGAAAATCGTATAATCTTAAATTCCTGCCAATCAGTGAGTCAGTTGTGGACTTTTGGTAGTTATTCGACAATTCAATCCAGAGGTAAGTGTTTGACCGCTTCTTCAGAAAACTCAAGGCTCCTTGGAAATTAGAAATGATGGCACAATCATAAACCCAAGTACCGGACTGGTTTTAACTGCAATTCCAGGAACACTTGGTGCTGTAGTCACCCTCGAAGCTGATGTATCATCCTCCTTCCAGACTTGGCGTGCTGACAATAATACACAACCGGATTTGTTATATATAATTGGGTATCTGGATTTGTGCTTGCAAGCCACTGATAGTGCAGTATGGGTTGCATACTGTGATCCTGATAATGTAGGAAAACGATGGCTTGTTTACCCAGATTAGACCATAAGACCTGTGCAGAGACCAGAGTGGTGCCTTAGCAATAAAACTCTTATAGATCCAACAGTGGTTCTTCTCTCTTGTGGGCTTGGACCATCTAGCCAGCGATGGTTGTTCACCAACCAAAGTCAACATTTTGAATGAAAGAACTAATTTAGTTCTGGATGTCAGTTCGTCTAATCCAGAACTCAAGCAAATCATAGTTTGTAGTCCTACCGGAAATTCTAATCAAATTTGGAAAACGCCGCAACAATCAATCAACAGTAAGAGAAAAAAAAATCTATATGCTAAGTAAGAAGTATGATGGACACCATGCATGCAAGTGTGTTATGTAAGTGTTGTCATGTGTTGTCTAATGTTCAGGTCTTACGTAAAAGAAATATGTTGTACCTTGTTGGTCCTTATAGACCTCAAGTACTGCATCTCTACTAAATAAATTATAAGGAATATGTATTCGGGCAGTTATATGGTCTTGAAATATTTCCTCAAATCTCAATTGGCAGTGGCACTGATGGAAGAGGTTGCATTCAAGAGTTTGGATACTTAAATGAACTAAAAAGGCAATCCACATACAAGTCAAGAACATGAACGCTTTAAAAGGTGTTAAAGCGCAGACGAAAATAAAGAAAATATTTACGTGTATATATTACATATTGAATCGAGATCAACTATAGAAAACTTATGAAGTTTTAATTTGATTTCGTTGAAGTTAAATTACAGCAGTATGATGTGCTGATATGCTATTCTCCAAATTTTTAACATGTTATCCTAATTAATTTTGACACTTGACATGTAAGAGAATTTGAATGGTAACAATGTAGTTAAAATTTAGTATTGATGATAAAGAAATAAGGGTAACTACCATATATATGCTTTTTTATTTTTGTTTCCGAGTATACGTTTATTTATACGCCCTTTGTTTAATACATATTAGTCTCTATGTTTATACATATTATACTCGTTAGTCCATACATATAATTTAAGGTCTTTAAGTTTTATCACTGTCAACTTTTTAATCTTTTTAGTAGAATGAATGATCAAATTAGACTAAAGATACCAAAATTGCCCTTTATCAAAATTTGTAACTACAAAATATAAAGTTGTTCCTATTTTGATTTTTCACACATAGTTCTAATATTACTAATATTAATTAATTTGTTAAATTTTATATAATTATATAAACTAATGTATTGGCATGGAATTTGTTTCATATAAATAAATAAATATTTTTAAAAATATAAAATAGGAGTAGAACTATATAAGATTGGAAACACGGACATTTTTCATATCGACCTTATGAACAACATTAACAAAAAAAAAAAAAAAAAATATCATTTTGAAAAATTATCAAAATTATAGGAACATTTATTGCTACATTAAAGATATTAGAGAATAAGTAATAGCGAAAGTTTCATTTTTATAACTAATATATGTATATCAGTATATAAATATTGGTACACATATATATTGATGCAGCAGAAACTTAGAACGATAATACTAAGATCCGTTGATCGCGCACGATGCTGGAAATTAGTCTTATACTAGTTGAATTTTCGCAAAATTCATAAAAGCAGGAAATTGGAAAGAATTCTGAAATTATTATTAATCAAAAACTGATTACAATTAAGAAATAAAAGCCTATTTATAGGCTACAAGTAAACCGACCCTAAATAGGAAATCAAACCCTAAACAGAGTTCTAGGCAAAAAAAGAAACCAAAACAAAAAGGGAAAAAAATAAACAAAAACCAAAAACTTCCCGAAAAAGTCCCTAAAATCAGTAAATCGCGTTTTTAAGGCCCTAAACGACGTTTTTTTGCCAAAAAGCGACGGATCCCATAGCATAAGCTGATTTTTTTATCGTTGGCCCGTTTCCAATAAAACTAGGGTCCGAAAAAGCGAAAATCCGACAACTGCGACTTCAATTTAATTACGGTTATGCCATTTCTCCAAGAACAACAAAGCTTGTTCTTCAATTGCATCATTCTCCCTAGGCTGAAAAGAATTCACCCTCGAATTGTCATCATTAGAAGAATCTCCTCCAAAAGGAATCAGATGTTTGACATTGAAGACATCGGCAGTCCGGATGTGACTTGGCAGCTTCAGACGATAAGCATTGGGATTAATTTTCTTAATAATCTCAACAGGACCAATCTTTTTGGCCGACAACTTGTTATAATCCCCAACAGAAAATCGATCCTTGGTCAGAATGGCCCACACAAAGTCTCCAGCTTCAAATTCCACAAAACGATGCTTCTTATCGGCAACCTTTTTATACTTCGCAATAGCTTTCTCCAGATTATCATGGACAGTGGGATGAAGTGACTGCAACTCAGTCGCAAAAGTTTCAGCCTTTCCGTGCACTCGAGTATTATCTGGAAAGGGCAAAAGATCAAGGGGGCCCCTCGGGACAACTGAATATACCACGGCAAAAGGGTTGAACCCAGTGCTTCTGTTGACTGCTCGGTTATGTGCAAATTCAGCTTGGCATAATTTCTGATCCCAGCTCTTCACATGCTTACTGGCCAGACAACGTAACATATTACCGAGAGAATGGTTGACTACCTCAGTTTAGCCATCAGTTTGAGGATGGTATGCATTGCTGAAATTCAATTGTGTGTTGACAAGCTTCCATAAACTACGCCAAAAGTGACTGAGAAATCTGGTATCTCTATCTGAAATAATGGACTTAGGTAGTCCATGAAGCTTGTAAATCTCTTTAAAGAATAACTGAGCCACATTCACTGCATCCGTTGTCTTCTTGTATGGAATAAAATGCACCATTCTTAAAAACTAGTCAACTACAACGAAAATAGAATCATTGCCCTGTTGAGTATGTGGCAGTTCCAACACAAAATCCATACTGATCTCTTCCCATGGTTGAGAAGGAATAGGTAGAGGCATGTACAACCCTGTGTTAGTGGCTTCTCCTTTAGAAACCTGACAGATTCGACAACGCTGCACATATTTGTCCACTTCTTTACGCATTGATGGCCAAAAGTAGCTGGCTTGGATCAACTGCAAAGTCCTATCTCTTCTGACATGCCCCTCGCCATGAACTTCTTAAATAATTTTCAATCGCAAACTGCATTCGGGAATGTACAACTAGTTCCCCTTAAAGAGAAACTCCTCACACTGATGAAACTCTGATGGTTCCCTTTCTCGAACCTTCTGAACAATAGCTGCAAAGTAAGGGTCTTTGTCATACAATTAAGCAAAAGACACAAAACCAGGAATCTCAACTGAAAGGCGAACAAGCAGCCCCTTTCTCCTACTCAATGCATCAGCCACCTTATTAGACACACCGGATTTGTGCTTAACGACAAAAGTAAACTGTTGCAGATAAGCAACCCATCAAGCATGCCTAGTAGAAACCTTATCCTGGCTATGTAAATGCTATAAAGCCTCATGATCCGTAAACAGTATAAACTTCCTTTGAAACAGATAATGATGCCAATGTTTAACTGCCTGAACCACCACATAAAACTCCACATCATACGTGCTGTAACGGAGCTTTGCACCAGATAGTTTTTCACTGAAATAAGCAACTGGTTTGTGGTTCTGACTCAACACAGCCCCAATGCCTAACTTTGAAGCATCATAATGCAACTGAAAAGGTTGCTGGAAATCCGGTAAGATAAGAATGGGGGCTGTAATCAATCATTCCTTAATCATTTGGAATGCTTCTTCAGCTTGTTCAGTCCACTCAAACTTCCCATTTTGCTTTATACACTCTGTGATTGGGGCCATTATACTACTGAAATGTGTAATGAATCGTCTATGAAATGAGGCTAGACCATGAAAGCTTCTCACATCAGTAACAAAACTAGGTCTAGGCCATGTTTTAATTGCCTCCGCCTTGGCTTCATCAACTTTCAAACCCTCAGCAAAAACAACATATCCCAAAAACAGAACACTAGAGGATATAAAAACACATTTCTTTAAGGCAGCATACATTCTCTCCCTTCTTAACAGTAACAACACTTCTCTTAAATGATGGATATGCTCTTCTTGACTAGCACTATATACCAGAATGTCATCAAAGTATACCACAACAAATTTACCAATGAAGGGTCTCAACAACTGGTTCATGACACGCATAAAAGTGCTAGGTGCATTAGATAACCCAAACGGCATGACCATCCACTCATACAGCCCTTCCCTAGTTTTAAACACAGTTTTCCACTCATCCCCAGGTCTTATACAAATATGATAATACCCACTCTTCAAATCTAATTTAGTGAAAACAGAAGTTCCACTGAGTTGGTCTAATAAATCATCCAAGCGAGCGGTAGGAAATCGGTTCCTGATAGTTATTTTGTTGATGGCTCTGCTATCCACACACATCCTCCAAGATCCATCTTTCTTTAGGATAAGAAGGGCCAAAACTGCACACAGGCTTAAACTTTCTCGAATATACCCCTTCTCCAACAGCTCCTCTACCTGCCTCCTCAACTCCTCATGCTTCGCCGGACTCATCCTGTAATGTGGGCGGTTCGGGAGTACTGCCCCTGGTTCAAGATCAAATTGATGTTGAATGTCGAGGAGCGGGGGTAACCCTGCGGGCAAATCTTCAAGAAACAGATCCTTGAACTTACTAAGGAGGGGTTTCATCTACTCGGGAACTTCCATTTTCTTCTCTGCTACCTTCCCAACCAGGGCATACACCACTTCATTCTTCTACACTTCCTCTTCAAATTGGGATAAGGTAAGCAACACAACACTACCGGCAGTCGTCCCCCCTTTGTCTCTTCCTTCCTTGGGACCAAAACGATCTTCACTCCTTTAAACACAAAAGTATGAGTGTTTGCTCTGACTTGGTGAATCAAATCCCTATCAAACTGCCAAGGATGCCCCAACAATAGATGACAAGCATCCATATCCACTAAATCACATAAAACTTTATCTCTGTACCATGCCCCAACAGAAAAGGGCGCCACGGCTCATTTTGACACCGTCACCTCACTGCCTTGTTTCAGCCACCCTAATTTGTATGGCTTCGGATGCTTTCTGTTGATGAGCCCAACTTGCGAACTGCTTCTGAGGATATGATATTTTCACAACAACCACCATCAATCACAAACTTACATACCTTCCCCTTAATCGTGTAAGTTGACTGGAATATATTGCTCCTCAACCATTCATCATCTAAAACAGCCCTTAGTGTCAGACAAGATCGCCGTACCACCAAAGCAGTACCAACATCACCCGCTACCAGCTCTTCCTTAATCTCCTCTTCATCGCCATCGTCATGGGCTGGACTTTCAGTATCCACCTCTACGCCCTCTTCCGCCTCTACAAGCATGGCCCTTTTTCCTGCCCTCTTGCAATTCGCCTACCTATGTCCAACCTTAACACATGCGAAACACTTCAGTGTACTACTCTAGCCGGTTCTCCTTGGGGCTGCTTCTGGATGTTTAACAGGGACTGTCTCTACTCCTCTCATGTCGCCCTCTCTAGCATCCTGAAATCCAAAATTATGACTCTGCAATTGTTTCTCAAGCCTCAAGGCCTGTTGGTGCGCATCAAAAATATGTAACGGATCAAAGTCATTAACAACCTCTCTAATCTGCTCCCTCAATCCTCCAATATATCTCGACACTAACTACTCATCAGTCTCCATTATATCACTCCGAGCAAGCAACTGGTAAAACTCAGTAGTGTATTCATCAACCGACCGACTTCTTTGCTTCAAATTTTGCAACCTTTGATACATCAGTCGCTAAAAATTTAAAGGCAAAAAGGTGGCCCTCATCTGCTTCTTCATCTTTTCCCAAGTTATAATCTGTGGCTTGCCCATCCACAGCCTAGTCTGTTTCACTTATATCCACTATGCCATTGCCCGATCTCGCAGCCTTGTGGCTACCAGGGGTACTCTCTTATCCTCCGGGACTCCCTTAAATTCAAGTACCTTTTCTACCATCGCCAACCAATCAAGGAATTCTTCTGGTTGGAGAGTACCTTGAAACTCAGGGATTTCTGTCCTCAAACCGGACTCCTAACGCTGATCCTCCATCTGGGTAGGACATCTCCGCCGGTAAGGCTCATTGACATAAGAATCATCTTCATTCTCCTCGGCCAACTCAGCAAACAAATTCTGATGCTGCAAGTTTCTCAAATTAGGGTTCCTCCTTTGTCGGGGATTCACCCTCATACGCGCTGTTAACAGCTCATCCATCCGATCTGTTAATCGATCCATAATAGTCTCCATCTTTTGGTCTATTAGGGCATCGATATGTTGTTCTAATCTTTGCTCTAATCGGTTCATATCTTCCTGCCCCGTAACTTCATCAACTCTTCGCTCTCTCCTTGGTGACATGATGATGATAGTGACTAGGGTTTAGGCTCTGATACCAACTAATGTAGTGGAAACTTAGAACGATAACACTAAGATCCATTGATCGCGCACGATACCGGAAATTAGTCTTCTACTAATTTTACTTTCATATTTAAAAATAGATGGAAGAACAAAAAAGTTGATTGAGACAAAACTTTAGGATCTTAGAGTATATGTATGGATTAACCAGTGTAATATGTAAAAACATGGGAACTAAATAAATTGTTTACGCTTTAACTTTAGTATTGATGATAAAGAAATAAAGGTAGTTACCATATATACACTTTTTTATTTTTGGTTTCCTTGCGTTTATTTATTTTTTTAAATGCGTGCTTTTTTAATACATATTTGTTATATGGCCACCGCTTTTACTGTTTCTTTTATATGCTTATACATTTTGTTTTTGCTTTTTCGTATTCTATTCTTCTCTTTCAGGCTTTACGATCTCTCATCTTCTCATGTTCTTCTATTATGGTGATCATCATTTATTGTTGGCATTTTTGTTATTCTTCTACCATTGCTGTAATGTTTTTCTGTTATCGTTGTTTGTTTTCACCACTGTGATTCTTGTACATTTGATTATTGTGTTCATTTTTTGTTTTTGCATTTCATTGGTGTGGTTATGGTATTTTTGATTTTGTTGTTCGTTGTTTGTTGATAATGGTAAAGATGGTTAGGTTGTCTAAGAGGAGGAGGGTTGATGGTAACTCTGATGATGATATTATGATTGGTGATACTTATCGCAAAATCAAGGGTGAAAAAAAGGGTGTGACTCGAAGGATCACTAGGAGTACTGATGAGGTTCAGAAGGCATGTGTCTATTTTTATTTGGTATTCTATCATTTTTCTTTTTTTTTTGTTTGGTTGTTTTATTTATGTCGATATGATACATTATTGTTACATTTATGATACTGTATTGATATTTGTTCTGGTGTTTGCTTGTTGTTTTATATTTTTGCCATGTAAATATGCTTTTGTTTGGTTGTTGTTGTCTATAATGTGTTGTTATGTTGTTGATACATTTGTGATATTGTGTTGATACATTATTTTGGTGTCTGGTTGTTATTTATTCATTTTTATTGTCATATATTATTTTCATACATATCTAATACATTTTGTGATATTGTTTAATACATATGGTGGTGTTTGGTTGGTGTTATGTATACATTGTTAATGCATTTGCGATACATTTCTTATACATTTAGGGCAATTGCAAGGAACATAAATTTATGTACAGTGGAGTGGTTGTGTGTTTTATGTAGATAGGTTATGAATTGTTTGAATGCATAAGTTTAAGTGTCTATAACTTAGTTACTTGGAATTATTTATGTTACTAATATACTAAAGACTATTAGATTTATTTGGGATAAAAGGGATCATGTATCAATGAAAAAGAAGTAGAAAGGAAAAATGGTGAGGAATGCAAATTTAAGTGTTGGTTGGCTTCATATGGATAGGAGTTCTATTGAATCTTTGCACAATACATGCTTGGAAATTGTAAAACTATTAGCATGTTTGACAGTAGAAGTTTTGGCATATGGCTTCTCTTTTGATTATTTTCATCTGGTTGCCTTGTTTAATGTTCTTGGACCAAGGGCACTAACTACGCTATCTAGGATAATGAAAAATACAATTAAGATATCTTATGAAATCTGTTTTAGCACTCAATAACTTGACAAAAATATTACACATTTGAGGTGAAAGCTTGTGTTTAGAAAATGGACGATGAGTTTTATAGTGACAATTGTTTGAAGGAATGAGAAGTTTGTTTATTTGACCTCATTTAAATGTGTAATGTTGTTCTCAAAGTTATGGGGTTACAAGAATATTTTCATTTCACTTTCCAAATGTTGAAGGGCTTAATTGGTAACATGGATAGTCATCTATTAGTGGTTATCATGGAAAGATCTTTGAATTGTGCTTGTGTGCTCTTGATCTTCATTCAACACCCCCATCTTAATTTTGAACATTATTATTTTAGACAACAATGTTATTTGATTCTGCAATGTTTGATAACTCCATTTTTCATACCTAACATCTTCAAGGTATCTTGAAAATCTTGTTTATATTCTCCAGTTGGGATATGTATTTCTTATGTATGCTTTCTGTGTTTGGTGTTGCTACATTGTTGATACATTTTTGATGTTGTGTTGATACATTGTTTGCTGATTTTTTTTTTTTTTTTGGTTTTATTGATGATGATACATGGTTGATACATTTTTAATCATTTGTGATACTGTGTTGATACATGTTCTGGTGTTTTTTTGTTGTTAAATGTGTTAAATTTGTTGTTTGTTTTTTTTGTTTTATGTGTTTTTTTGTCATATATTGTTTCATACATATCTATAATACATTTTTGCTACATTTTGTGATACTATGTTGATACATGTGTTGGTGTTTGGTTGCGGTTGTGTATTTTTTGTTGCTAGATTGTTGATACATAGTCTTTGCATTTGTGTTATTGTGTTGATACATTGTTTGATGTTTGTTTGTTTGTTGTTTTATTGATGATGATACATTTTGTGATCATGTGTTGACACATGTTTTAGCATTTTGTTGTTTTTATATATACATTTTTTGATACGTTTGTTATACATTTGTGATATTGTCTTGATAAATTTTTTAAAGTCTTTTTTCTAATCATTCTTGTTTTCTAACTTGTCATGCAATGATGTGTATGATTGGAGAGATTTCTGCAATTTATGAGGTTTTTGCAATTGAAGAGTTTTCTGCGATTAGAGAGAATTCTGCAATTTGTAAGGTTTATGTGATTGGATAGTTTTCTGCCATATGTATTTTGCTGCGATCGATTCTTGATTTGTGATTTGTGATGTGTGTGATTGTTATGATTAGAGAGAATTTCGTGATCGTAGAGATTTCTGCAAGGTTTGAGGTATTGGCTCGTGTGATGTTTGAGATAATTTGAATCTCTTTATGTTGTTTTTTTTTTGTTATATTATACATAATATAGGAATATGAAATCACATATTTTGGAAATTTTGAAAAAGTGTTGTAGTATTTTTGGAGAGAATCTTTGTCTTAAGTGTAAAGGAGTTTTGGGGCCAAAAATTATGTATGCTAGAGATAAGCTCTATGGTGATGTAATTAAGGTGCTTGTTGAACTAATGATTGGTACAATGTTTAAGCCTGATAATTTTACATTTCCTTGTGTGATTAAGGCATGTGGTTGGCTCTTTGATGCTGGGTTTGGGGAGGTGATTCATGGAATGGTGATAAAGATGGGTGTGAGCGGACGATATTTTTATGGTTTTACATGGCAAAGCAAACCGAGGAATTTTTGTCAATTTTGCTTTACATGATAATTGTAGTTATGAAATTTCTTTTAGAAAATGATTTTTCATAAAAGATTCAAGACTGAAATCTCGAAGAAAATATAAGAGTCGCCACCCAGCTCAGCTCACCCGGGAAATTTAGGTATAGCCGAAACTAGGTGAAGGCCACTACCCCTTCCAGAGATCTAGGTCTATACGAGTCAATTACTTGTTATCTAATTAAAATACACGCTTCAACGACCAAATTATAGCATTTTATGAACTAAGTTGATTTGATTTGGAGCATATGACATTCATGCAAAGTGCTAAAAGCAGTAAATAAATTAGTTATTATAACCATATCGAATCACATAACCTATCCTAGGGGATACAGATAAATCAAATAGGGAATAGGGATACAATCACCTAAAATACACGAATTTATCTAACATAATAACAAAACCCTAATATACATCTAATCCTGCAAAACAAAAGCTAGTACGTGACTAATTGCATGTAGGACTCAATCAAGACAGAATGGGATAATAAATGAGTCCGGGTCATGCATTTAAGGGGGATAGCTAAAGGGACTCAACAAATCTCATCGACTAGATCGGAAAGTGTTTTGAAACATTCCTATGTTGATTTTTGACAAAATGGTTTTGAAAACGATTTTTCCGGTTAATTATTTAACATGGCAAGTGAGTCGGATTTCAGGAAACTAGGTCTCCATCATTGTTCTGTTCTAATACATGCTTCTAGAATGTGAATCTAAGGTTCAAATGACAAAATGCCCAGAGATTGATTTTCAATGATTTCATTCCAAACTAACAACCGCGCGGGTGTTAAGACAATAGCCGTGCGGCTGTATCTTTAAACACGTGCGGCTGTATCTTTAAACCCGTGCGGCTGTTACTTCAAGGCCCATGGGAAGCAACAGCCATTCGGCTATTGCGACTGCTGCACGGCTATGGTTCTCAACCCAGAAGTGAAAAATAAAGTATTTTAGAAACAATGCAAATGATGCCCAAATGATAAGGTTTTGGTGTTTAGATTAGTCTCTAAATCTATTAGAAGTCTTAGTTGTTGGATATGCCCTAGTCCCGAGGTATTAGACCTTGTATTTGTATTGTACATTTATTAGATTTATGTATTATACACATTTTGTGTCAATAATAAAGGCATTAATTCATTTATTATATATATCTTGTGCAATATTTTAAATGAAGTATCCAATGGACATATCCACATCCATGATGACATGTGTCATGCACTTGGCAATAAGACCATGGATAGGGAAAACGATATGACCACCAAGAAATCCATAGTCTATTCCAGTCATGGGAATGAATGGAACTAGAGACTATCATTGTTGTATGGCGATGTCTTACCGGTCATTGGACATGGGATGTCAACCAAGTTAATGGGTACATGCAAAAAGGGCATGGTACTGGATACATCCACTAAACTAGAAATCCACATGGTATAGTATCAAAAGTGATTCTCGTGTAGTACTTATATGGATCTGTTGACCTAACCATATGATGGTGTTGCATGCAAGGTCACATACTTAGGGGTACGCCTAAAGGGCCTGTAATCGGGTGCCAAGTATGGGTCCTTTTGGGTATGTCACTTAGCATGGCAATGCTATGGATATGCAGAAGGGATTTGTCACTCAGTAGTCGACTGAGAAGATATCACTGGCCTCTTGATGAATATGACTGATAAGAGTGTGGCCACACCCAAACAAGTTGCCACTTGTTTGTGAGCATCAGTACATTCGAGATCAATTTAATGTCTAAACACAAAAGTGGGTGATCAATCCATGCCTCTATGTTAGACACCGATATCAATGACATGGGATATACAAGTTCAAACTACAGGGTTATGATTACAGTTGGATTGCCATCTCCATCTTAATTAGGAGCTGCAGTGGCTTACTAGAGCCAGCCGGTAGTCTGTGGGCCATAGGCCCACTGCCAACATAAAGATGGGCCCACCGGATCGTACACATTGAACGTCTGAACACGGACTTATGGAATCACCTGTATACTTGGAGTATACACACTAGTGAGACAGGATTATATTAATTATATTATAAAGATCAATTGGATTGATCATAATAATAAAATTAATATATGATTGGCATTCTCATAATTAATTAAATTAATTATGAGATTATTTCCTAGGTGGAAATATTGCATATGTATAGAATGTATCCTAATTTTACGTTTGTCAAATTTAATTCCATGGTAAAATTAATTGATCAAATTAATTTTAATTTAAATGTATAGAACATATTATATGGTATAATATGTTAGGATACATATTAAATAAAATTAAGTTTGATAATCAATTGGACCAAGGGAATTAAAGTTGAACTGGGCTTAAAAGGAGAAAAGAGCCCGCGTAGAAGAGGGAAGCTTGGGCCAAAAATTTTTTACTCAAAAATTTCAGCCCACTAGGTCATAAAAGACCTAGGGATTTCGGCCAAGCTAGGTGTAACAAGCCATAGCCGAATTTTCCAAGCTATCTCTCTCCCAAAAGTTCTTCGATTCCAATGCTAGCACGAGTCGTGTTCCTCAGGCGTTCGTGTACGTGAATGAGGAGGGAATCTACGTTGATTTTTGTAGCCATCTCTAGAAGAGATACTCCTGGTAAGAGTTTAATCTCTTCTTGATAAAATTTTGATTTTGCGATTTTCATCTTAATTGCTCCTGGGCACGGATTTGAGGAAATCGTCGCGATCTTTTGCATTTATTCGGATGATTTCTGGTGAAAATCCCAACATTAGTGACGTTTTTTCCTAAGATTTCTAACCGATTTTAAGCCTAATAACAGAGATTAAGATAAAAATTGAAGAAAAGAAGACTTGGATTTCTTTTCCCCTTTTCTTCCTCTTTCTCTCTATAAAATTTTCCAACCCCTAATTCATTATTAGACATGGTATTTATAGGCAAAGTAACAGATTTCTCTTGTTCAATCCACCCCCTAGAATCCAAAAAATCATTTCCAAGAAGAAGAGTCACGGTTTTGTCAAGAATCAACACCTGTGCGGGTGTTGATGCAACAACCATGCGGCTATTGGCACATCTGCCTCACAGCTAATGTTACAGCCATACAACTATTATTCCTAGACAACCTCTTCTTTGTCCAGGAAATGTTCCGAGGCTTGAAGTTTGGTCGACTAGAGCTTTGATCTTAAATTGAATTTGACTCCTGCGGCTATAGAAAGATATAGAAGTAAACAATCTATTCATCACTGAAGTCAGGGATGAAAATCCCAAGCTCACAAGCTGCCCCTCATGTATCTAAATGCATGGCTTCTGGGTTTGCCTTATCCCGGGGTGAATTTGGATGCACGATAGAGAGCACGATGAGAAAGAAAAGAAATGTACTTGCCCCTATCTTTGGTTGAAGGACTTGATTGATTGCTACCTTTTAAGGTCGTGTGGGACTAATTACATTTAAGAGTCGTGTAGGATTGATTACCTTTTAGATTCATGTAGGACTGATTACCTTTTAGAGTCATGTGGGACTGATTACCTTTTAGAGTCATGTGGGACTGATTACCTTTTAGAGTCATGTGGGACTAATTACCTTTTAGAGTCATGCATGACTGATTACCTTTTAAAGTCTTGCAAGACTGATTACTTTTAGAGTCGTGTGGAACTGATTACCTTTTAAAGTCATGTGGGACTGATTACCTTTTAGAGTTGTGTGGGATTGTTAAAGGAATTTGGATAAGTTGATAAGTTATGAGTTATGTATTTATTCGTTGATTGATTATTTTGGAAACAAAAATTTTTGCGCCTTCGATTAAGAATAAATAAAGGAGAGAAGCTGGCTATTGGTTGTCGAGTTTTGGGGAAAGGAAATCTAGTATACTGGGACACTAGGAGTGATGATTAAAGTTCTTGGTTATGCGATGCCTAGAATGACAAGGATGAATGTCAATTGGTGGTAATTCTTCTCTTGGTTGATAGTTTTTCGGGAAACTAGGATTTGGTGAGGCCATCTATACCCATATAAACATGAAAATGAAAACATTCTTTAGAGAAAGTGAGTTAATTTACCATCAATAATTTGATAAATTAATGATTATAAAGATTAAGTCGATGATTATAATAATAATAGGGAGATAAATGCAGGGTTAAGGCTAGTAAATAAAACAAAATAGCAAAAATAAATTGAAAAGAGGGAGAAAAAGGTGTGTGGCACGGTTGACAGACAATAGCTATGTGGTTAATGTAGGACAGCCGTGCGGCTATTGCGACATCCACACGGATGTCACGCCCAGGATAAGAGAGGGAGATGCAGACACAGGTCATTTACACATGAACCCTAAATTTTCTCTTATACTTTTTCTCCCTAAACTTCTATTTTTCTCACAAATCTCAACCAAAATGATGAAGAAATAGGGTAAACATCTTCCTAAAGTTCCTACAAGGTTGATTAGAGCGAGCGAGGACCCACAGGTGCTCCCATTTCTTTCGATTGCTAACAGATATGGGTTGACACAAGCCATGCCCCATTTGGGTGTTTCTTTCCAGCAAAATGTCCCTCTGCTCTTGGAATTGCCCAACCATGCCTTACAACATCAAGTAACTTCCTAAACTTCCCTGATTTAGAGTTAGAATGCAAAGATTAGGAACCTAGGTTTTGAATTGGGTTTTTATGATTTTACGCTTGTTTAATCAAATAGATGAGTAGAATGCATGCTAGGAACCCTTTAGAAACTCTAGGGATTGAAAAATTAGAGAAAAACTAACTAAAATGTGATTTTTTTTTGGATTTTTGGGATTCCAAATGCGATAGCCGTATAGGCCTGGTTTGGGCATGCAACTCTCAACGTAACACCTGCGCAGGTGTTACATCACCTGTGCAGGTGATGAACCAAGTTATGGAAAAGGTTTTTTTTATGTATATATATGATATGCCTAGGATTAAGAACCTATATGCAAAAGTACGATGGCTAAATTTAGTGTTTGGTGAGAACTCTCTATTTTAGTGCTTATTTGTCATTTGATTTTGTAGGAGCATCTTTATTAGGGTGCTGGATCCTTAAGTGAGGCCTGCCTCTAGTGGGATGATATGCCCTCATATGTGAAGAGGTAGGTCAGTGCCCTTAGCTTTGCTAACCTAGTGAATTTTGTTTCTCTGTCTGCTCTGCACACCAGTTATGGGGCATTAACGGCCTTGATCGACCGATGGGTGGGCACAACCCACACATTTCATTTTCTGATTGGGGAGTGTACCATCATCCCTTCTGATTTCATAGCCATCATGTGCCTACCTTTTGGTAGGACTCTGCTGGAGTTCAATTGTTACTTATCCCGGTCCTTTTACTGAAACTCTTATGTGGTGGAGATGATTGGCTTGGGGAGTACCTAGGGGAAGGTCCAGTGCTCCAACCTTTGGCATTTCTAGATTAGTAAGAACTGAGGATGCTAGCTTCCTCTGGTGCACATGGTTGATCAGCATGGCCGCACCTTCATTACCACACTACTCTCCACACTTCTCTTCCCGATTGGGGGGAGTTATGTGAATCTTACTATTTTTCCATACTTGGTTGATCTCGAGAGGCTTGGAAGTATGATTGGGCCCAAGTGAGACTTGGGCAGCTATATTATGGCCTTTATCTTTGCACTCGGGCTAGGTAGAAGAAGTTCAAGGGCTGTTGGATCGTCATCTTGGTAAGATTGCTGACTTTTCCCACTTTATTATTGCTTTCGCTTTTGTTTGTGTTTGTTTTCTCTAATAGTGCATTTTATCACAGATTTAGGCCTATGAGCATAGGTTCTTGACCCAACTTACCCTAGGCATGCTAGAGGGGAATGGTAGGCCAGCCACACTATTAAGGTGGACACAGAGCTAGGGTAACATTGTGAGGAATGTTAGGCAGACTCGGAAGGAGCTCAGGACTATAACTTGGGATGAGGTATGGCAAATACAAACCAAAACCTGTCAGTTTAAACTTTATTGACTATAGTTGTGATTCGTACCTAGTAATTATTTTTAATCTCATCTTCTCTTGTGTAACAGGTGAACCCTGATCCGTGGGACCGTGTCCCACATCCTGACGTTGTGCGGGCTATCGCGGTATGGGAACACTAACAGTTTGTGATGGGGTGCCCTTCTTCTCAAGAGTGGTATTTAGGTGAGAGAGTGAGGGACTAGGACACAACCACCACTCCTGCTGCCAAGTCGATGCCCCCTGAGCTGCCATCGACCCTATGCTGGCCCCACTGTGAGCATGAGTTTTCCCAACCTCTATGATGAAAATCTTATGTTACCTGTTAAGATAGACGAACATGAGTCAGACTTAAGAATAAGCGGGTTGTTGCCTGGAATGTCTCAAACGCTCTGAAAATCAAACAGTCTTCGATCCGAAACCCCGAAAAAGGTCCTTTGAGTGATTAGAGAGCTTAGATATGGGTGGGGGATTTATAAAAGTCTGGTTAGCTCTGGTTATAGCTGTACTATTGTAGTTCCACAACTACAGCCGCGCGGCTGTAACACTAGAGCACATGGCTGTAACCTTACAGCCTCGTGCCTCTAACAAGTGAACACATTACTTCCTAAATGACCAAAATCAGTATTTGATAGCAGGGAGAATTCCTAAATAGGGGGGATTTAAGCCGTGATTCACTAGGTTTTGAGGGGGAGGGACACAGAACATAATGGAAACACGAAAATGCAATACAGAGAACATAACAAAAGGAGAAAGATCATTAAAAAGAGGAAAAAAAAAGAGAAAGAGTGGGAAAAAAGAGAAAACTAAGAGGGAAAACAAAGCAGAATTCAAGGGAAAACACATTGAGCGTGAGTGTACAGACATTTCTCACTCATTCGGGTTGTTCTCGGGTTTTGTTCAAATTGATTCGAGGCTTATATTCAAAGTCTCGGGGTGTTCGTGAGGTTCTAAGGGTATTCTGAGAAAGGTCCTTCGAGTGATTAGAGGGCTTAGATGTGAGGGTGGAATTTAGGGAAAAACCTTGTTAACTCTGGTTAGAGCCGTACAGCTATACTTCCACAACTACAACCACACGGCTGTAACACCAGAGTCGTACGGCTGTAACCTTACAGCCGCACGGCTCAAACGGGCAGCCATATTGTTTCCTAAATAACCAGCATCAATCTTTGACAGGGAGTAGGATTCCTAAATTAAAGGAATCAGCTAGATTTCTCCAGGTTAATATAAAGAAACGTGAAAAACAGAAAAGGGGAGGAGGAAACACAGAAAACATAACACAGAATAGAAGAGAGAATTCTAAGGAGAAAAAACCAAAAAAGAGAGAAAGAGTGGGAAAAAAACAGAAAACTAAGAGGGAAAACAAAATAGAATTCAAGGGAAAACACTGCGTGAGTGTCTGGACATTTCTCACTCGTTCAGGTTGTTCTTGGGTTTTGTTCAGATTGATTTGAGGCTTGTATTCAAAGTTTCAGGGTGTTCATGAGGTTCTAAGCATATTCCGACACTGGAACATCAAAAAGGTAAACTCTGAGAGGCCTTAAACTAGTAATTATTTGCTTCTTACGGTGTCTTTTTTGTGTTTTGTAAAAATTCTAAAAACTGTTTGTTTGATTACATCCGTGCAGCACTAACTAGAGCCGAGTGGCTATAATCCCTTAGAACAGAGCAGAGCGATTGTAATACTATAGCCGTGCGGCTGTGTTCATATGGGTAGAAAGCCCAAGTGCCCTAAATCTATCTAAGATAGTTAGTTTCCCATTTTAATCATTCTGCTATGAACTATTTCGGTCCAATCACATCTGTTACATTCAAAATTGTGGTTTTCGGATTTCCAATAACATTGATGTGAGGTTTCGATTTCATCGATTTTGGTTTTGAAATATGGGATTGTTTGATCCAAATCGGATCCACCGTCCAGCTTTAGCGGACCCCCAGATTCCATTAAATTCTTAGAAATCATTGAAACAAGTTGAAACAGTATTTACAAAAGTAAAGAAAACCAATTTCGAGTTTTGGATACTCCAGCCGCACGGATGTAGTGGCTATAGCCGTGTGGCTCTAACTAGAGTCATATGGCTATAGTTCCCAGATGAAGGAAGAATCTCGGGACAACTCCCACGGACGTCGTTGCGTGATGCTGTCTTCAGAATCAAATTGTTTTTTTATGTGTTTACTGCTTTAGACCTTAGATGGATGTTAGAATTAGAAACCCACACGCACGGAACCCTGAGTTCCAGGATAACTGACCCACTAAAAAGAAGTAATTTGCATGTAATCGAGCCAAATGGTTTTCCAAAACTGTTTTCAAGCACAAAAACCTACAGGGCATTTATAAAACGGTTTTTCCAGGTATAATAGAGTAAGTCGCCTGGACTTCTCAGTTATCCCCTAAATGCATACTCCCATTTCCTGAAATTCCCCATTCTGTCATGTTATGAGTCCTACTGGTGTTTGTGATATAGTTGTGCTAACCCATCTATTTTGCAGCTTTTTATTTCTTCTTATTTTATTTTGGCTATATTTATTAGATCAACTTATGTATCCTAGGCGATTGTACCTTTTTTTAGATATTCGTGTATAGTAGGCAGTTGTATTGGTGAGAATGAGAGTTTTTTTATCTTTTTGGGTTGTCTTTTTGGTTTGGTTTAGATGTATGGTTTATTTTTCTGCACTTTATTTATTTATGTCGTCTGAATGACCATGGGTTAATCAATAACAAAAGATAAAATGGGTAGAGAATAAAGTAAGTATAATATTGTAATATGAACTTATAAATGAAAGCAAGCTTAAGTTGCTCGAACCCTAAATCTCTGGATTAGGTACGGTAGTCTACGCTCGGTAGGAAGCTGTATAGGAATTTCCCGGATGAGCTGATCCGGGTGGCGACTTTGTCACTGATCCCGAAATTTAGGTTTCAAGATCTTTAAGTAAATGAAATGGGATTTTTCTAAAATGTAAAAACCAGTTTTCCGAAAACTCACATTCAAATAAAAGGTTTTCTACAAAAGGGATTTCAAATCAAATCAATGATTTTCCTAAGCAAGATTCAAACCCGTTTTCAATTCAATCATCAAACAATCAGTTCTTCTTTTTTCCCGGTTCGGTTTGCCACGTTTCGCTCTCAAAAAGGTCGTTCGCTCACACCCACGTCTATGTTGGGATTCGTCATTGGAAAAATAACGTGGCGCAACGGAAAATACACCGTTTAAAATTTCCTAGAATCCACCTATCATGTCCAATTACCATTGATTAGAATAAAACCAAATTGAATCAAGAGAGATTAACTCACCGGATTCGTCTCTTCTAGAGACTGCTGCAGAATCGTTACTTGCAACTGCGATCTCCAAAGTCCGGTGCACGACCAACTATTGAGCGGGAACCGGTGCTAGCCGAAGATGCGAAGGAATGGAGGTTTAATGCTGGGATTTTCGGCTGTTTTGGGGCTGCTATTGGTGGCTGAAATTTCCAGCAATTAATTAGAGTTGAATTAGGGTTTTATTGCTTAAGTGTGCCCTTATATAGACACCTTGTCTAATTGGGTTTAATTAGGTTAATTAAACCCAAGCCCACTAGGATTATAATTACATAAATAAACTTTAATTAAAAAGTATATACTATGTAATTTAATTCCATTTGGCTAAATTTAATTACCCCTAAATAAAATTAAATCACACTTAAGTTAATACAATACATGTATTTAATTTTCCTACTTAGGAAAATTATTTAATTAATTGTTTACTTTATGTAATTCAATTAATTGATAAATTAATTAATTACATTACGTAAACTTATTAATTAAATTAAATTCAACCCAATGTCAATTAATTACCTTGACACCGAATGTCAACTAATTAATTAACGCATTCCTTCCAATGTACATTACATGTACAATTTCTATACGTTCCAGCTCAGTTGATCTATGTGCACGATCCTATGGGTCTGTCTTTATGTTGGCAGTAGGCCCAAGGCCCACAGACTGTAAGTGGGTTCTAGCAAACCATTACAGCCCCCAATTAAGACAGAGATGCAGCAGTCTTTAGAAGACACTCACCCGGTAGTAATCTCATAGTGTCCTTTGCCTAACGATATCGATATGAATAAACAAGAGGCATGGTGTCTGTCATCCTCTTCGTTGTTTATTATATTTCTTGATCTTGAGTTGACTGATTAATCAAATAAGCAACCAACTTATTTGGGTATGGCCATACACTTATCAGTCCCACTCATCAAGTGGCCAATGATATCATCTCGGTGTCACCCGAGTGGCAATTCCATCACTTCATCATCAATATCAACATGTTCACCGGTCCACCCAATCATACCCGTATTTAGCATCCTTTTACAGACCTGTTAGGCGTATGTCAAAGTGAACTGGATTCCACATTGATATTATAATGAAATCTGGTCTGAGGACAAAAGAGACCTACTCAAGAAAGACTTATGACATGACAACCATGTGGCTTTCCTATGCGGATCGATCCAGTCCCATGTCAATGACATGTACCTATATTCATGACTGACTATACAAGTACTATGGCTAGTTGAGAACTACCATACAATCATCGAATATACAAGTCTGGGGTTCTATTCGTTCCCACGATTAGAACAGACCTGGGATAGGTTTTATGATTATCAATCAATGGATACTCTACTCATATTATAGCACAAGATATAAATGAAATAGATTAATTGCCTTTATTAATGTGACACAAATAATGTATTCATACATGACTCTTAATGTATAATACAAAATACAAGAATCCAATGCCCTAAGAACTAAGGCACACCAACAGTCTACTCTTCGACTGACTAGGCCATGATTTTCATAGCCGAGCTGGATGTGCCCTTCGTATTGGGCATCTACCTAACCTTCATGAGGCAACTGTTGCCTGAGACTCCTCGTATCCTGATCCTCACGAGGTAAATAATCTCAACTTGTGCATTTTAGGTTTGAATATCTCATTACCAATCAATTGATTTTTGACCTGTGTTGTTCTTCTTTCTCTTCTCATGTAGAAGAAGGGAAAGAAGAAGGTATCTGCTAGGACGGATAATGATGATAAGGAGGAGACAAAGGTTGCGACTAACGCGGAGCCCACCGGGTCGAGGCGTCGAGTCAAGCCTAGATCCTGGGGAGTTGGCTCCTCCTCGGGTGCTACTAGTGGAGTTGCCCCTTCTTTTGCGCCCACTGGGGCGGGTTACGTTGTAGGGATTTTTCATAGAAAACCGACCGATTAAAGCGGAAGCTCGCATCAATTTTCTCAAATCCATGCCCAGGAGCAATTGAAATGAAAATCATAAACGACAAAATCCAAAAACAATAATTATTTTCTCACTAGAGATATCTCCTCTAAAGTTGGCTATAGAAATCGATATCGATCTCTTCCACATTCCCATACATGAAAGGCTATCAAACTAGAACCCGTGCTAGCGATTCGATCGATGAAAGAGAGGAAAATTGAGGCTGAAATTTTCGGCCTTTGGAATGCTTGTGTTGGCTGAATTCTACTAGGGATTTTAATCCTAGTTAGCCGAAATTCACCTAGTGAATTTTAGGTCCAATTCGTTTTAATTTACGTGGGCTTTTCTCTCCTTTAAGCCCAAGTCTGCATTGATTCTTTTGGTCCAATTTAATTGCAAATATAACTTCAATTTAACATGTATGTTTATATATTATACCATATAATATATTATATCTCATATAAATTAAAATTAATTTGACCAATTAATTTAACTGAGGAATTAAACTAGAATTTCCATAAAATTAAACACATGTAAACCTATACATGTGAAATATTTCCACCTAGGAAATAATCTCATAAATTAATTCATTGAATTAATTATAAGAAAACTAATACAAATATTAATTATATTATTTTGATCAATACAATCGATTTATATAATATAACTAATGGAATCCTCTCTTTCCAGTGTATACTCCAAGTATACAAATGATCCTTTAAGTTCAAGCTCAGACATTCAATGTGTACGATCCTGTGGGCCCGTCTTTATATTGGCAGTGGGCCTATGGTCCACAGACTACAGGCAGACTCTAGCAAGCCACTGCAGCCCCCAATTAAGATGGAGATAGTAGTCCAACTGAAATCGAAACCCTGTAGTTTAAACTTGTAATCCCATGTCAATGATATCAGTGTCCAACATAGAGGCATGGATTGATCAGCCTCTTTTGTGTCCGGACATTAACTTGATCCTGAATGAGCTAATGCTCACAAACAAGTTCCAATTAGTTTGGGTGTAGCCACACTCTTATCAGTTGCACTCGTTAAGCGGCTGGTGATATCTTCTCTGTGGAATACCAAGTGACATTTCCTTCTGCATATCCATAGCCCTGCCTTGTTTACTGGCACACCCGAACATACCCATACTTGGCACCCTGTTATAGGCCCTTTAGGCGTGCACCAAAGTATGTCACTTCACATGCAGCACCATGATATGGTTAGGTTAAAGGATCCATATACTACATGAGAATCACTTGTGATACTATACCATGTGGATTTCTCATTTAGTGGATCTATCCAGTACCATGCCCCTTTGCATGTACCCATTAACTTGGTTGGCATGTCCAATGTCTAGTAAGACACCGTCATAGAACCAGGCTAATGATAGTCTTTGGTTCCATTCATTCCCATGACTGGAACAGACAAAGGATGACTTTATGGCCATATCATTTCCCCTATCCATGGTCTCACTGCCAGGTGCATGACACTTGTCAACATGGATATAGATATGTCCATTGGATACTCTATTTATAACATAACATAAGATATATAATAAATAGATTAATGCCTTTATTTAATGACACAAATTGTATAATACATAAAACACATAACAAAGTACAAATGTATGATACAAATATAAGACCAATGCCTCGGGACTAGGGCATATCCAACATACGGGACTTCTCGACTCCTCTCTTGAGCTGGTTCAGCTTGATGAACCTGGATGGTCGATACGATGAGAGGGAGTTACCCCCATACAACATATTCCTGGTGGATTTCGTCCCACCCAACACCATATGATTACTTTCTGGTTCCATTTTCTTTTCTTTTTCTTTTCTCCTTTTTTTTTCTTTTTTTTTTTGACTTGAGATTTGATCTTTGCAGGTCCCGCGTGAGGTTGTAAAGCGACCTGTGTAGATGTACCAGTCTTTGCACCACCTCCTCCTTTGGAAGAAAGTGGTGATGTTGGTGAGTTTCCTATAATTTTCATTATAATTTATTATGCAATGTATGCATGAGATGTATGAATGCATAAGTGTGCTAACATGGACTGTTTTGCCTTTGGTTTTGTAGACCCACATCCAGTCATTACAGGCTGATTAGGGGGCTACGGAGCAATTGGTGCACCTTAAGTAAGAGCACCAAACATTGTGGATGCAGTACAAGTAGAAGACTCGTAGGCTGCGGACTGACATGGACTGGCACAGAGCTAGGTATTCGATTGTAGAGATGGATGTGGTGAATTCATTTGCCAGTGAGGATGTGGATGAGATGCCAGATCCCAAGCAGTAGATGATAGGGATTTATTCGGATAGTTCCGTTATTTGTATACATTTTTTATACATGCAAAACATTGGAATTTAGACAGTTTCCACCTTTGAAACCTTTTTTTTACATTCATTGCTATGATTTAGAAATTTCCATTAGTTTTACTAAATTCATTCATTTCCATCCATGAACACATATAATCATGCATCGAAGTGCCCAAACACTCTGAAAAACACCCTCAAATCATCAACACCCGTATGGATACAGAAAAATCATTCTGCCTATAGATACAGCCGCATGGCTGTAGAGACAACAGCTGCACGAGTGTTGTCCAATAGCCGTATGAGTTATACAACAGCCGTACAGCTGTTGCATCAACCTCATTGGTCTTGCATTACCTGCACCGCTATTTAGTTTTGATTTTCATATCTTTGTCCATTCGACGCTGATTTCTACTATGGATTCCTTTGATTATCACCTTCGCTCATTTCTTGGAACTTTAAAGGTTTCAGACTGGCTGAAACTGAAGCCTTTCAGGCTTTGGAATATGAAGGCTTATTACAATGGGTCGCGCAAATCCAGCTTTACTGCAAGCTGCCATACACTTTTGGGATCCAGTTGACCATGTCTTCCATTTCTCGCATCAGGAGTTGTGTCCTTTTTTTGAGGAGTTCAGTGCAATTTTGAATGTGCCTTGCCCCAAAGGTACCAAGATCGCTATCCCTAATTTTGTCTTCGATGGTGCTTCTTCTTTAGTCGATTGGTTTGACATTCCCCCGTCTCAGATGAAGGCACTATTTTCTACCACTTCTTTAACCTCGAGCTTCCATTTGAGTTTTATGTTGAGCTAGTGTTTGGATACTTCTCGGGATCATCGCGGATGGGTTAATATGGTTAGCTTGTTGTTGATGAGTCAGTATCTTTGTTGTATAAGCTCTAGGGTGTGCTTGTAGGGATTTTTTATCGTAAAACATCAGATTAAAGTGGAAGCTCAGATCGCTTTCTCAAATCCGTATCCCATGAGCAATCGATGTGGAAATCAAAACAATAAAATTGAAAGAGAAGTTTAGATTCTCATCAAGAATATCTCTTTCGGAGATGGCTGCAAAAACCAAAATTGATCTCCTCCACAATCCCGTACACAAACGGCTTCGAAGCGTGAACTCATGCTAGCATTGGATCGACGGAAGAGAGGAAATTAGGGGCTGAAATTTTCTACCATGGAACACCTATGTTGGCTGAAAATTTCAGCATTTATTTTTAATGCCCTAGGCTAAAATTCCCACGTGGAATTTCAGGCCTTTAGGGTTTTCATTCTATGTTGGCTTTTGCTCACTTAAGCCCAAGTCCAAAATCAATTCTTTAGGTTAAGTTTTAATTGAAAATCTAATTTTAATCTTTCATGTATGTGAATATATTATACCATATAAAATATTACATGCCATTTAAATTAAAATTAAGTTGACCAATTAATTCAACCTAGGAATTAAAATTAAACTCTCCATAAAATTAAATACATGTAAACCTATACATGTGAAATATTTGCACCCACCAGAAAATAATATCTTAAATTAATTCATTGAATTAATTATGAGAAACCCAATATAAATATTAATTATATTATTTTTAATCAATCCAATTGATCTATATAATATAATCAATAGAATCCTCTCTTTCCAGTTGGTATACTCCAAGTATACGGTTGATCCGTTAAGTTCAAGCTTAGACGTTCAATGTGTACAATCCTGTAGGCTTGTCTTTATGTTAGTAGTGGGCCTATGGTCCACAGACTGTAGGCGGGCTCTAGCAAGCCAGTATAGCCCCCAATTAAGATGGAGATAGCAGTCCAACTGAAATCAAAACCCTATAGTTCAAACTTGCATATCCCATGTCATTGATATCGATGTCCAATACAGAGGCATGGATTAATCACCCTCTTTTGTGTTCAGACATTAACTTGATCTCGAATGAACTGATGCTCACAAACAAGTTCCAACTTGTTTGGGTGTCGCTACTCTCTTATCAGTTGCATTCATCCAGTGGCCAATGATATCTTCTTAGTGGACTACTGAGTGACATTCCCTTCTGCATACTCATGGTATTACCATGTTCACTGGCACACCCGAACGTACCCATACTTGGCACCCTGTTATAGGTCCTTTAGGTGTACACCAAAGTGTGTCACTTCACATGTAATATAATCATATGGTCAAGTCGAAGGATCCATACAAGTACTGCATGAGAATCGCTTGTGATACTATACCATATGGATTTCTCATTTAGTGGATCTACCTAGTACCATGCCCCATTGCATATACCCATTAACTTGGTTGACATTCCATATCCAATAGCTGGTAAGACTGATAAGGTCGGTTTTTGACCTTATCTTTTAGGCAATTTCGTGGTTTGAACGGCAATTTTGAGCATCTTTTGCGTGAATGTTTGTGTGGTTTTTGAATATTTTGTGATTTTTATGTTTTGGATAGTTTTTATAACTTTTAGTATTTTTCGTGTTTTCTAGGGTTGTTTTTGTAATTTTTGTTTATTTGTTGTTTTTATGGTTCGTGGCGTTGGGGCCGTTATGTTCTTTGTGCTTGTTTTGGACAGGTATTATGACCCGGACCGGAAGTTGGTGCATCAGCGGCGAAGAAGAGTTCAAAGTGCTGAAAATCAAGGTGGCACGGCGTGCCACAATTAGGGCACGGCGTGCCAATCCGGCGTGCCATTCAGGAGCAGTCCAGTGGAGTGGCACGAAAACGTGCCACTCAGATCAGCGTGGCGTGCCAACCCTAAAATCAGACGGCACGGCGTGCCAACTCCAGCAGCACGGCGTGCCGCCTTCAGTTCTGCACAGCACGGCGTGCCAACTCCACCAGCACGGCGTGCCGAGCCCCAAAACCTGCTGTTGCCCTACTTTCATCTCTTCTTTTTGCTGGTTTTAACCTAGCCGTATAAATAGGTTATTTTCTATGTTTCAAAGGATCTTTTTTCCAGTCTTTTTGAGTGATAGCAAAAACTTGTAGTGAGGTTTTGAGCTTAAACTATTTGTTTTCTTCGAGTTTTGAACTATTGATTGGTTGTAGCTTTACATAGAATCTCCCCCTTTTGCGACGTTCTTAGTCCCGGCTTGCGTTCGTCTATAGAGGTACACCTCAAGCATCTTCACACCGTCGGAATCCGGTTAATCGGACCAAAAGGGCATAAGTTTTTCTTCTTCTCTTTTGTAATTTGATTAAGCTAGCTTTGATTCCGCAATTTGATTTTGTTTGGTTGTAAACATTGAATTCAGTTCATCTTTCTTGATTAATAAAATTGATTGCAAGTTAATTTCAATTTTTATTCCTTTTCTTTATGCAATTCCTTTAATGAATGTCTAGTCTCATAAGATTTTAATTTATTAAAGTTCATATTTGTGGCATTACCTAGATTGACACCTAGGAAACCATTAGTATTGACGACACTGTGGAACTTACGTGCCCCTATTTTCTGAGCTTTAGAATTAGATCGCCTCTAAACAAGGAAAACCGGCTAAGGACTTAAAAGATCTAGATACGCTAGGTTGTATTATCGAAAAAGCATAATTAAGGGTTTATTGTTGAGTTAAATTCATCTTTTGTAGTTAATTGATAAAGCCATCCCCATTAGCATTCATAGGTCGGTAAACCGCCAATTGATAACACAAAACTCAAGTGCAAAGTAAGCTGGAATAGATCAACTAGGAGTAGGATAGTTTAGCCGTTAATATAATCAACCCAAACTACGTTCCGCCTAGGACACGCAAGGAACCCGAGTAGTTTAGTGTTTGCAGATTATTCTTTTCTCTGTGGGATCGATACCTGGACCAACCAGAATTATTACTTGTCAACGATAGGTACACTGCCTTAGTTGTGCGTTTCTAGGTTTAGTTTTACTACTACGCCTAGGACCCATCAAGTTTTTGGCGCCGTTGCCAGGGAAATTTATATTTCTGCATCATTTAGCAAAAGGTCTATTTGCTGATCTAGGCAATATTTCTGTGCATGTCGTTAAACAATTTTTCTTTTCTGTGAATGTTTATTACAATTTAGTTTTCTTTAATTTCTGTGTGTGTGTTTTCTAGCTTATGCGAACTCGCTCTCAGCATCCTGAGCTTTTACCTTATAACCTTGAAATTGAACGTTTGTGTAGCAGGAACCGTAGAGTTCGCCAAGAGCAGATTGTTCAAATGGAGCATCAGCAGCATGAAGACGAGGAGAGACAACTCCGGGAAAGAGTTGAGCAAGAGCAACTCCGGCGAGAGCGGGAGGAGTTTGACAGAAGAAGGGGTGGTGATAGAGATAATATGGTCATGACAGACCTAATGGGTCCACATCGGCCCCGGAACAGATCCGGAGTGGTTATCCCAGCCATCACTGCCAATCAATTCGAGCTAAAGTCCAGTATGATCCATTTGATCCAAGGGAACGGTCTATTCAGTGGCGGAATAAGTGACAACCCCAATGATCACTTAGACCGGTTCCTCATGGTGGCCGATACAGTCCGAATCGGTGGGGTGCCCCAAGATGCTGTGCGGTTGAAGCTGTTCCCCTTTTCGCTATGCGGGGGAGCAATGGAATGGTACAAATCCTTGAGGCCCGGATCAGTGACATCATGGGACCAATTGGAAGAGCAATTCTTAGCATATTACATCCCACTATCAAAGACGGTTCAGCTAAGGAACGAGATCATGGGATTCCGGCAATTTGGGACGGAGACTCTTAATGAAGCATGGCAGAGATTTCAACGGTTGTTGCAGAACTGCCCCCACCATGACATGCCGCGTTTCACTCAGGTAAGCACGTTTTATCATGGTTTAACACCAGCTAACCGTGCCATTATTGATTCTTCTGCAGGTGGGGACATTTTTAAGAAGACGGCTACACAAGCCGAGGAGTTGATTGCGGAGCTGGCTAGAAAGAGTACCTTGTGGCAGTCGGACACGCCAACAAGGAATGAGGTTCGAGCTGCAGATTTGGGACGCCGAGATGCAGCTATGGACCACGTAAACAAGAAGTTGGACCTGTTGATGTCCCGCCTGAACTTAAATGGACCACAATACCAACCGGTGTTGTGTGTATCATGCGGAGCGGAGCATCCCGGGCAAGATTGTGAATTGGGCGACCCATTCACCCAATCGTCCGAAAACGTAAGTTTTGTGGGAGGAAACTAAAGGTACAATAACTCTAACTCTTATTCACAAAACTTCAATAATAATAATAATTACGGAAGAAGGTATCAACACCCGAATATGTCCTATAGTAATAACCAAAATGTGTTGAGACCTCCTTCCGGATTCCATTATGAGCATCGTGAACAGGGGTTAGGTAAGGCCCCATTTATTCCTAATGATCAATCTCCACAGCAGCCTCAACAGTCTAAGCAAGATGAGAAGGTTTTGTCGTTGCTAAAAGACATCTCGTCTCGGCTTGCTGATAATGAAGCGTACTGTAGGGATTTGGGTAAGCAGGTGGCTCAATTGAGTAGGGAGAGGCAGGAAAGACCTCAAGGAGCACTTCCGAGTAGAACTGAACAGAACCCTAAGGGTAATCAACGGGAGACAGCTCAAGCTATAACCCTACGAAGCGGTAGGCAAGTGGAGGACCGGGTGCACAACGCTGATATCCCATCTCAACCTACCGAGGTAAGTGAAGAGTCGGGAGAGGTAAGCAACCCCGATTCGATTTCTGAACCCGAACCTAGTACAACTGAAAAAGGAAAAATTCCTGACCCAGTGAGAGCCTACGCGCCTAAACTTCCTTATCCTCAAAGGGAGAAGAAAGATAAACTGGGGCAGAAATATTCCAAATTCCTGGAAATTTTTAAGAAGTTAGAATTTAATTTGCCATTGATTGAGGCTCTCCAAGAGATGCCTTCTTATGCTAAATTCTTTAAAGAACTTCTTGCAGGGAAACGAAAGCTAGGTGAGGACGAAGTGGTGGTCTTAACAGAGGAATGTTCGGCAATTATAACTAACAAACTTCCACCCAAGCTCAAAGATAAGGGCAGTTTTACTATCCCATGCCGGATAGGGAACTTGGAGATCGCCAATGCCTTATCCGACTTGGGTGCAAGTATAAATCTGATGCCTCTGTCGTTTTTCAGGAGACTCGGACTGGGAGACCCAAAGCCAACTAACATCACCCTCCAATTGGCGGATAGATCTCTCATGAGACCAAAGGGGGTGGTCGAGGACGTGCTAGTAAAAGTGGATAAATTTATCTTCCCCGCAGACTTCATGGTGATGGATATGGAAGAAGATAGCGCGGTGCCCCTTTTGCTTGGAAGGCCATTTCTTGCAACCGGTAGGACTCTGATAGATGTCCAGGAAGGTAAGATTATTCTTCGGTTGCACAATGAGGAGGTAAAGTTCAACGTCTATGACTCAATGAATTATCCATTAGATGTTGAAAGTTGTAATTTTGTAGACCCTTTTTGCCCTATTGATGCTTATGTGATAGAAAAGAGTTTTAACCAAGGGGAATTGGAGCTCTTGTCCGATTTCCGATTGAAACTCTTTCCGGGCAAACTGCAGAGTCGATGGACGGGACCATTTACCGTGCATAAGGTTTACCCTTCCGGGATGGTGGAAATTGAAACCCCGGAGGGAATTCAACAAGTGAATGGGCACCGGTTGAAGTCCTATGTCAGCAGAGGAATAAAGGAGGAGAAGCAAGTCTTGCTCCTTCGTGATGTGTAATGCTAAACCGCGGGCGTAGAAGTCGAGCTATTCCGACTATAAACATATCACTGAGGTACGTATACCTCCCGTGTACATTAGTTTTTACGTTAATATGTTTTTGTGTGTTTTTGTGTGTAGGATTAGGTACTTAAGCAAGTTAATCGAAAGTCGTGTTCAAAATGTGAAAAAAGGCAACAGTTGGCAGAATTCAAGGCAGCACCCCGTGCCACTACTCAGCACGCTGTGCCAAGGTGCAGTTGGGTATGGCACGTGGCGTGCCAAGGTGGCACGAAATCGTGCCAGGCTGGTGTTCCGGAAGAAAAGTGTGCACAAGACATCAGCGCGCCATGCCACATTCCGCACGCCGTGCCAAAGTAATGGTATGCGGGGTGGCACGACGTGTCACCGCAGCACGCCCGCGTGCCGCTGTTCTGTCCCGCGCGAGATTTTTGAGAAAAAGGATCAGCACGCCGTGTCAAAAATCTGCATGCCGTGCCTATCAATGTTCTGAAGAACAGCACGCCGTGCCAAGTTGGCACGCCAACGTGCCGGCCTTCTGTTCTAAAAAGGGAGTTGCGAGAAAAAGGATCAGCACGCCGTGTTAAGACAGCAGCACGTCGTGCCATATGTTTAAATTTCAAGGCAGCACGCCGGCGTGCCATCATTCTGTTTCCAGGTAAGTACTTTTAACCCGCTCAGCACGCCGTGCTGAGTGTTTGGCACGGCGTGCCGAGCGTTCAAATTTTGAATCCCAAGGGAATTCCACCGCCTATTTAATGCTCTTTTCCCCTTTCCCCTTCTCATAACCGCCCACTTCTCCTTCTTCTCCTTCCTCTCTCACTTTCTCTCACCTTCTCACTTTCTCTCTCCCCTTTTCACTCTCTCTCTCTAAAACCCATTCTCTCCTTCTCCTTCTCCATTCTTCTTCTTCTTCCTTCCTTTCTCCCCCTCTTCCTATTTTCTCTTACTTTCCTCTTCTTCTTCATCTTCTTTTTCTTTTTCTTCTTCTTCTCCATCTCATCCCTTTTTCCTCCATTCTTTTGCCCTAGGGTTTTAATTTTGTTTCAATTTCCTTGAATCAGGTATGAATTCTTGCTTTATTCTTTCTTTTTTTCATTATTCTTATTATTGTTGTTCTTTTTCTCATTTTGGCTTGATGGATTGACTGCTTAATAGGGTTTTATTTTACTTTCTTTTTCTTCTTTAGGGTTTGTATCTTTGACAGTAGTTGTTCTTTGGTTTTGTGTTCTTGTGTTTTTTATTCTTGTTTTATTTTTATGTTTGTGCAATTGTAGGATGAAGAGGAAAACCGTCGCCGATCAGAGACACGGTTCGTCTCGCCAACCCCTGGAACCATCACCGGAGCCGGTGCCACGTGACGCGCCGCCCACCGACCCATCGATGGCCCCGCTGACAAATCTATCAAGGAAATACAAATGTCACTTTCCCTTACTTTCGGACGATGAAGGTAAGAGGTACAAAACTTTATTTCCTTTAGAAAGCACTCCATTTCGTACTTTCGATTGGCAATTTCTTTTTGTGCAAGATAGGTCGGAAGGAGTGAAAGCTAAGTTGACTAGTATAGGGTGGTACGAATTTGTGAAATCTAACCCTCCGGTCTTTAGGGAGCTAAACCTCGAATTTTACTCTACCTTGAGTTTTAAAACCAACCCGGATACGGGCCTTAGAAGCATGACCTTTCGCCTCTTTGGCACTGAGCGAACTTTGGACATTGATGGCCTTAGGGCTTGTATAGGGATTGACGGGAATGGTTACAAATGGCCCGAAAATCTGGACGCCAAGAAATTTTGGCAATTAATAGGGCAAGGGGTTTACCAACCCCGGTTTGCCAACACCTCCCAAATCCAAGACCCTGTGTTGCAATTAGTTCATAAATTTGTATGCTTTAATTTTTCAGGAAAGACTGAGAGCAACCGGGTTAATGCATTTGAATTGTTGATCCTGTGGCATGTGCATAGTGAAATTAAGGTGCATTTGGGCTTCTTTGTCATGGAAGCTTTATACAATCATCACAACCGAGCTAAGTCCGAACTAGGACTAGGGCATATTGTGACTTGTATTGCATGTTTTTTTCACAGTAATACTTGTTATAGGAACCTCGAGAGCATTCTTCCCAAGAAGCTTTCGAAGGGAATCTTGTCTTGTTCCTATGTTGGTGCAGCTGCAGGTCCTTCAAGTGCAGGAGGTTCAAGTCGGGGAAAGGCCCCCATCGAAGTAAACAAGGAAGAAGAGAGTGAGGAAGGAGAGGACGGCGAGGAGGACGCGGAGAATGTATCGGTGGGGGTAGATTTTATGGGGCGGGTTGAAGGACGGTTGGATGGCATTATTGAGCAATTGGAAGGCTTAACCGTCCATCAGGTTCTGCTGGAGCAGCGGCTGAAAGCGTCCCTTGATCGGCAAACGGCTCAGCTCGCCAACGTCGAGGCATTCGCCTCCCGCTACTGTGCCGCCCAAGGGTGGCCGTACCCGCCGCCACCACCACCAGCTCCCGATATGTGAGGTAACCCTTCTCCTTCCCCATTTAGTTTGTTTCTTCTTCCATTGCACTTTTGGAAGTAAGTGCAATCTAAGTGTGGGGTGGGTAAAGGGACTTCTCCTTTTTCTTTTTCTTTTTCTAATATTGCACTTTTTAATTGTTGTTTAGCATGTTTGTTGGTGTTTTTGCATGATTGAATGTTTTGTGTTGGTTTTTGGTTAGATTTAGAATTTACTTTTCAATGCATGTGAAGTTGGTTTTGGTTGTTTTGGTTTGTTAGTATTTTTAGGTTGCTTTGTATCAATTGCCGTTTGAATAACATTGCTTAATCCACCCTCGAACCTAAGTCTCTGTGCTTGGATTGATAGCAATTGGCTAGGGATATTAGGAGTCGTTTGCAAGTCATTAGCTTGTTTGTGCGTGGTTTGTGATTCTTGATCGTAACCATTGGTTAGATTTGTCATTTAGGTTGCATTAGGGAATTAGTCCTCTACCCCGACTTGCATGATTGAGCTAGGATTACGCCTTGGAACATTGGTTGAGTCACACGACCTAGCATACAAACCCTAATACACTTGTGCGAATTTGAGCCTTTAGAACCATTTCACATCGGTTCTTTTTGTTTGTGAGGGTAAAAACAATCGTGGCACACTAGATCGTAGAACCCGGTGTTGTTTTGCATTTGGCATCGAGAGCTTAATATGTGGAGACCCTTAGGATTAACCCATTGACTTAAATAACCCTAACCCTAACTACTAATTCATCCCTTAGATCACCCATAGCCACTAAATTAACCTTTTTGACTTAAAAAACCTTCACCAAGCCAACTCTATAATCCTAACTTTTTCCCATTTCACTTTGATTTTCCTTTCTCACCCTCCTCTCCTAAATCAAGTAATTGGCTAAGTTGTTCATTCATTTTGGGGTCAATCACCATTTGCATTTCAACTCTTTCATATCTAGTCCTATGGAAAAATTATGTTTAAAATAAAAAAAAAATAAAAAAATATAAAAAAATATAAAAAAAATATAATAATAAAAAAAAAATCCAAATAGAGTCAATGTGTTTGTTCGGTTTCTTTTTGTAAAACTCGGAGTTTGTAAACGCCTGTCTTGGTTATCCGGTTTGCATCTTTAAGCCGGTATTTTGTGTTCCATGTTTTGTAATTTTTCATTGGTTGAATAAAGGATTAGGGTGATCATCTAATTGCCTTGATCCATGTCTTGTAATTTTTGTTTTCGTTTTCTCATTAAGTTGTGTTTCGGCCATTGGGTGTGGATAAGGCCTTCTTTTTGTCAAGTTAATTTCAAAAAAAAAAAAAAAAAAAAAAGCAAACACTCTTAGGACTAGTTCTGAGTTGAAAGTTACATGACCCGTCTTTAGTACTTAGTCAATTTGTATGTTTTACTTGATTCGTAGAAGTTGTACACCTAAAATTTCCCTTATCAAACCTACCCTAAGCCGTAACATTACAAGCCCCAGGTTCTCTGATTTTGCTCCTTGACCAATGACTTCACCGGGATTGCCATTAGTTCGCTATGTGATGTGTGCCATTGTTTGTTTTTGTGTGCTCATCCGCCTTGCCTTGAACTTGAGTGTTGGAGTGACATCTTGTGAGGTGCTTTGTGGTCGTATAAACTCTGTTTGTTCCTCGCCCTTTGACTAGCTAAATTGTGTTGGGTTTGGGTATTGAGTGGTTTTGAACCTTGTGCACCTAATGTCATTTCAAAGCTGATGCTTTACTTTCTTGAGTTTATGAATCTCGTACGGTTAAACCCTTAGTTGGATTTGCAAGTGAAAGCGAGCAAGTTTACTCCTTTATCTTTAGTTGATTCGCTTGAGGACAAGCAAGACTTTAAGTGTGGGGTGGTTGATAAGGTTGGTTTTTGACCTTATCTTTTAGGCAATTTCGTGGTTTGAACTGCAATTTTGAGCGTCTTTTGCGTGAATGTTTGTGTGGTTTTTGAATATTTTGTGATTTTTATGTTTTGGATAGTTTTTATAACTTTTAGTATTTTTCGTGTTTTCTAGGGTTGTTTTTGTAATTTTTGTTTATTTGTTGTTTTTATGGTCCGTGGCGTTGGTGCCGTTATGTTCTTTGTGCTTGTTTTGGACAGGTATTATGACCCGGACCGGAAGTTGGTGCATCAGCGGCGAAGAAGAGTTCAAAGTGCTGAAAATCAAGGTGGCACGGCGTGCCACAATTAGGGCACGGCGTGCCAATCCGGCGTGCCATTCAGGAGCAGTCCAGTGGAGTGGCATGAAAACGTGCCACTCAGATCAGCGTGGCGTGCCAACCCTAAAATCACACGGCACGGCGTGCCAACTCCAGCAGCACGGCGTGCCGCCTTCAGTTCTGCACAGCACGGCGTGCCAACTCCACCAGCACGGCGTGCCGAGCCCCGAAACCTGCTGTTGCTCTACTTTCATCTCTTCTTTTTGCTGGTTTTAACCTAGCCGTATAAATAGGTTATTTTCTATGTTTCAAAGGATCTTTTTTCCAGTCTTTTTGAGTGATAGCAAAAACTTGTAGTGAGGTTTTGAGCTTGAACTATTTGTTTTCTTCGAGTTTTGAACTATTGATTGGTTGTAGCTTTACATAGAATCTCCCCCTTTTGCGACGTTCTTAGTCCCGGCTTGCGTTCGTCTATAGAGGTACACCTCAAGCATCTTCACACCATCGGAATCCGGTTAATCGGACCAAAAGGGCATAAGTTTTTCTTCTTCTCTTTTGTAATTTGATTAAGCTAGCTTTGATTCCGCAATTTGATTGTGTTTGGTTGTAAACATTGAATTTAGTTCATCTTTCTTAATTAATACAATTGATTGCAAGTTAATTTCAATTTTTATTCCTTTTCTTTATGCAATTCCTTTAATGAATGTCTAGTCTCATAAGATTTTAATTTATTAAAGTTCATATTTGTGGCATTACCTAGATTGACACCTAGGAAACCATTAGTATTGACGACACTGTGGAACTTACGTGCCCCTATTTTCTGAGCTTTAGAATTAGACCGCCTCTAAACAAGGAAAACCGGCTAAGGACTTAAAAGATCTAGATACGCTAGGTTGTATTATCGAAAAAGCATAATTAAGGGTTTATTGTTGAGTTAAATTCATCTTTTGTAGTTAATTGATAAAGCCATCCCCATTAGCATTCATAGGTCGGTAAACCGCCAATTGATAACACACAACTCAAGTGCAAAGTAAGCTGGAATAGATCAACTAGGAGTAGGATAGTTTAGCCGTTAATATAATCAACCCAAACTACGTTCTGCCTAGGACACGCAAGGAACCCGAGTAGTTTAGTGTTTGCAGATTATTCTTTTCTCTGTGGGATCGATACCTGGACCAACCAGAATTATTACTAGTCAACGATAGGTACACTGTCTTAGTTGTGTGTTTCTAGGTTTAGTTTTACTATTACGCCTAGGACCCATCAAAGACACAACCATACAACCAAGCTTATAATAGTCATTGGTTCCATTCATTCCCATGACTGGAACATACTAGGGTGAGTTTATGGTCATATCGTTATCCTTATCCATGGTCTTACTGCCATGTGTAAGACACTTGTCAACATGGATATGGATATGTCCATTGGATGCTCTATTTATAGCATTGCAAAAGGTATGTAATAAATAGATTAATGCCTTTATAAATTGACAAAAATTGTATATCCCATAACAAGGTACAAAATGTATGATACAAAACAAGGACGAATGCCTTGGGACTAGGGCATACCCAACAATCTCCCACTTGCACTAGTTCCAACTAGACACGGGTGCAATCCCTATAGATCTAGTATGAGCCTAGTGCTTGGGCTGAGCCAGCACCTTGGTGAAGGGATCTGCGACATTGTCCTTGGTGTCAACTATGTGTAATGAAATGTCACCCCTCTCAACGATTTCTCGTATGAGGTGAAACTTCCTGAGCACGTGCTCATATGAGGTGTGACCGAGGCTCTTTAGCTTGTGCAACAACCCCGTTGTTGTCATAAAAGATATCAACTGGATCCTGGATAGTTGGTAGTACTCCCAATTCAGTGAAAAACTTCTTTATCCATACAGCTTACTTAGCTGCATCACACGCTGCAATTTACTCAGCTTCTGTAGTAGAGTTCACAATGGTCGGTTGCTTGGAGCTCTTCCAGCTTACAGCACCATCATTAAGAAAAAATACATACCCAGATTGTGACTGGTATTCATCTTGGTCGGTGTAGAAGCTTGCATCAATTTACTTAGTAACTGACAGCTCTTCTTGACCCCCATACACTAAAAAGCTATTCTTAGTCCAGTTAAGGTACTTGAGGATTGCATTGACAGCCTAATAGTGGTCCTCACTGGGATCCTGTTGGTATCTACTTGTCATACTTAGTGCAAAAGCGACATTAGGTCTCGTACATAGCTTGGAGTACATGATTGATCCTATAGCCGATGCATATGGGACCAACTTCCTATTCTCTCTGTCTATCCTTGTCTTAGGATAGTTCTTCTTACTAAGTTTCAGCCCATGGTTTGTTGGATGTGCCCTAGTCCCGAGGCATTGGTCCTTGTATTTGTATTGTACATTTATTGGATTTATGTATTATACATTTTGTGTCATTAATAAAGGCTTTAATCTCTTTATTATATATCTTATGCTATGTTTTAAATAGAGTATCCAATGGACATATCCATATCCATGTTGAGAAGTGTCATACACTTGGCAGTAAGACCATGGATAGGGAAAACGATATGACCATAAAGAGATCCGTAGTCTATTCCAGTCATAGGAATGAATGGAACTAGAGACTATCATTAGCTGGGTTATACAGCGGTGTCTTACCTGCCATTGGACTTGGGATGTCAACCAAGTTAATGGGTACATGCAAAAGCGGCATGGTACTGGATAAATCCACTAAACGAGAAATCCACATGGTAAAGTATCACAAGTGATTCGTGTAGTACTTGTATGGATCCTTTGACCTGACCATATGATGGTGGTGCATGTGAAGTGGCATACTTTGGTGTACGCCTAATGGGCCTGTAGAAGGGTGCCAAGTATGGGTACGTTCGGGGTATGTCAAAACATGGCAATGCTATGGATATGCAGAAGGGAATGTCACTCAGTAGCCCACTAAGAAGATATCACTGGCCTCTTGATGAATGCAACTGATAAGAGTATGGCCACACCCAAACAAGTTGGAACTTGTTGGTGAGCATCAGTTCATTCGGGATCAAGTAAATGTTTGGACACAAAAGAGGGTGATCAATCCATGCCTCTATGTTGTACACCGATATCAATGACATGGGATGTACAAGTTTAAACTATAGGGTTATGATTTCAGTTGGACTGCTATCTCCGTCTTCATTGGGGGTTGCAGTGGCTTGCTAGAACCCGCCTGCAGTCTGTGGGCCAAAGGCCCACTGCCAACATAAAGAGGGGGCCACAGGATCGTACACATTGAACGTCTGAACTCGGACTTAAGGGATCTACTGTATACTTGGAGTATACGCACCAGAGAGAGAGGATTGTGTTAATCATATTATACAGATCAATTGGATTGATCAAAATAATATGATTAATATTTGTATTGGCCTTCTTATAATTAGTTCAATGAATTAATTTATGAGATTATTTCCTAGGTGGAAATATTGTACATGTATAGGTTTACATGTATTTAATTTTATGAAAGTCTAATTTAATTCCTTGTTTAAATTAATTTGTCAAATTAATTTTAATTTAAATGTATGTGATATATTATAATACATTCACATATATGTTGAATTAAAATAGAATTTGAAATTAAATTGGATTGGAAGAATTAAATCAGCTTTGGGCTTAAAAGAAAGGAAGGGCCCGCATAAAATTAAAGAAAGATGGGCCGAAATTTTGAGGAAAAATTTCAGCCTCCTAGGGTTAAAATACCCTAGGGAATTCGGCCAAAGTAAGAGAATTTTGACAAAAAATTCCAGCCCCAAAAAAAACTCTCTTCCGGCCGATCCTCTCGCTAGCACGGGTCGTGTTCTATAGCCGTTTGTGTACGGGAATGTGGAGGAAGTAGGATTTGATTTCTGCAGCCATCTCTTTAAGAGATTTTTTGGTGAGAATCTAAATTTTTTTAATTTTGTTTTCTTTTTTTCAATTTCCATATCAATTGCTCCTGTGCACGGATTTGAGGAAACGTTCCATTGTTCTGCTTTAATCGGGTGTTTCATGATGAAAAATCCCAACAGTGGTATCAGAGTGGGCTTTTGATCCCTGGAAATTGATTAATAGGATTGAATCCCTCTTTTTAAAATTGGTGTTTTTATTTTGGGATTCTTGGTTGGGGTTTTGTGATTTTCCCCATTGTTTTCTTCAATTGAAAATTAATTGGATATTAGGTTATATTCATGGTTTGATTTTCAATTGTTTGGATGTGTTTATGTATTGGCTGCAATTTTTTTTATTTTGGTTGAAAATCACGGGCTGCTCCTGCGTGTACAGGGCTGCCGAAGGCGGAATCGTCACCGATAGTCGCCATAACGGTAGCAGCCTCTGCCTGCTGCTGCTGGGCAGCAGCTGCTGCACTAGTAGCGGGCTGCTGCTAGGCGGCAGCCATTGCTGGGCAGCAGTGCCGCAGCTGCCCCTAGCAGCGGGCTGGGCCCAGTTTTGGATTTGGCGGATTTCGGGCCCGGGCCCAGTTTTAAAATTTTTAATGGGTTTTAAAATTTTGTGTGTTTAAATTTCTGTAATTTAAATGCACATGGTTTCTTGAATGAAATTTTAATTTTATTCATGAGATATTAATTTTGGAAATTAATATGGTTTAATTGAAATTGCTTTGAGTTTTCTTGGCATGATTGCCCGGGCAGCTGATATGGACTTGTGGTTTTCCAATTCTAGTGAGAGCAGTTATCTGCCTAGGCTAGAGGCCCAAAGCCCATTAAGGGCTAGAACCATAATGGGCCAAAATTGGCAATTTCAAAATAATGGCTAAGGACATAATTGAAATGGGCTTAAATTCATGCATTATAACATGTTTATAAATTGATGTATTGGATGCATGGATATATGATTAAATATTTGTATGAATGCTATTGGACCTTATTCGAGTTGGGTTGTATTTTTCTTTTTGGGTAAATAATGCCTGCGTGCTGTTTTCTTTTTTATGTAATTTTATTTTATTTATTTATTATAAAATTTGTAAAGAAGAAGCCCAGTGGAGAGGTGAGCCCATAAGGAAGAAAAGGAGGCCCACCTGATGAATTTTCTAGTATAAGTTTACTAGAATTATATTCGGTTGCAATATAGGCCCATAGCAGCCCATTTTATTTATTTAATTATGCTTTATTTATTTACATGTATATATGTATGATCCAAACCCAATTTCACCCGCCTATGCATCTAAGCCGTTAGTAAAATGAATCTAATAACCAAAAGGAAATTACTAAGTCACCTAAAAGTGCTTCCCTCATTCAAAACCGACTCGAAGCAGGGATAGGCCAGTTGTAGACCATGCCTTCGCTGGATGCATTGGAGTATCATCATTTTGTATTGGGTTGGAGTATTGGTTCCTCTGACACTTGGATGGAGGTTTTGACTTAGCATGGGTAGTAGGATTCTCCTGGCCCTAAGCACAGATGGGTAAGTGCCAACAAGCCCATCAAACCGAGAGTCCCTAGGTTGAGATTGGACGGCGTTCCTACCTAAATAATTAGGGTATAGTTTTTCCAGGCCCTCGTCTGGCTATATCTTAATGAAATATGGATCTCGGCCCATAAGCCCAACAACTTGAGTTAATTAATAACCTGATTCATTATTAATTAAATATGGGAAACATGTTAAGTCCTTTGTTAACACTCTTATAATTTTTCTGTGGAGTAATCTAATGGCAACAAACAACTCACTTTCACTGTGATCTATCTTGGAAAGGGACAAGCTTTACGGCCCTAAGTGGTGAGACTGGCCTAGGAATTTGAGGATAGTTCTAAGACAACAGTCAAATGAGTATGTGTTGGAAAGGCCTGTACCGACCGCACCTATGGGACGTAATCCATCGGCTGCCCAGCTGGAGGAATACAAGGTGCATGTGAAGGATAACCAGGACGTGACATGCCTTATGTTGGCATGTATGGTCCCTGAGCTACAAAAGCAATTCATGGACCATCAGACTTATGCTATGATAACAACTCTTAATGAGATGTTTCAAGAGCAAGCTCGTCAGGAAAGGTACCTGACCAATAAGGAATTCCACTCCTGTAAGATGGGGCCTGGGACATCTATGAGCGCACATGTGCTCAAGATGAAGGGCTATCTGGACACTTTAGCCCATCTCGGATCACCTATCTCACATGAGCTGGTGGTGGACACAATTCTAGCTTCCTTACCGAATTCTTACGATCAGTTCATCTTGAACTATAATATGCAAGGGATGAACCATACTATTAGTGAGTTGTATGGGATACTCAAGCTCACTAAGCAGTCGATCAAGAATATTCCACCGCTACTGTTGGTCAACAAGGGGAACCCTCCTCTTACAAAGGGCAAGGCCAAGGAAAAGTCTAAGGCCAAGGCTAAGAAAGCCAAAGCCAAGAAGCCTAAGACCCTACCCAAGGCCAGTCCCGAGGATGTCTGTTTCGAGTGTAAGTGGGCAGGGCATTGGAAGAGATCGTGTCCCAAACTGTTAGGAGAGCAAAGGAAGACCCAGGGCGTGTCTTTTTCAGGTATATATGTCATAGAAATAAACCTCACTGTTTCAACATCCTGGGTATTGGATACTGGATGTGGTTCTCACATTTGTTGCAATGTGCAGGGACTTAAGAACAAGAGGTCACTGGGATTTGGGGAGGTGGACTTGCGGGTCGGTAATGGAGCAAGGGTTGCTGCCATGGAGATCAGCAAATACCACCTCATGATGCCTAGTGGATTGGTTTTAATATTGGAACATTGTTGTTTTGTACCTGCAATGTGCATGAATATTATTTCTGTTTTAGTATTGGATATTTCTTGATTTCATTTTGCTATTTCTAATAGTAGGATTGGTTTATCTAGAGAGGGATTATTTCGTGGAGAAGCTCTATAAAATAATGGCCTATATATCCTGGATTTGAATGAAACCAATCATGTCTATAATATAAATGCTAAAAGGGTTAGTCCTAATGAACTTAATCCTATCTAGCTTTGGCATTGTCTTTTAGGCCACATAAACAAGAAGCGCATAGCTAGGCTTCACAAAGTTGGAATCCTAGGGTCATTTGACTTGGAGTCACTTGATATATGCGAGTCTTGTTTATGAGGTAAAATGACTAAAGCACCTTTTAGCAAGAAAGCTGAAAGGGCTACTGGCTTATTGGACCTAATACATTCAGACGTAAGTGGGCCCATGAGCACAGCTACCAGAGGTGGACATCTATACTTCGTCACGTTCACGGACGATTTCAGCAGATATGGCTATGTCTATTGGATGAAAATAAGTCTGAGACCCTTGATAGGTTCAAGGAATTTAGGAATGAAGTATAAAACCAGCTAGGCAGAAATATCAAAGCCCTTCGGTTAGACTGAGGAGGTGAGTATATGAGCCTAGAGTTTTACTCATATTTGAGAGAGCATGGAATCGTTCCACAGCTCACTCCTCCAGGAACACCACAATGGAATAGGTTGTCCAAACGGAGGAACAGGACCTTGTTGGACATGGTCCGCTTAATGATGAGTCCCTGCCTCTCTCCCAATAAGCTTCTGGCGATTCGCTCTCGAGACAACGGCTCTCATTTTGAATAATACTTTGACTAAGGCTGTGGAAAAGATGCCATACGAGATATGGACGGGCAGGATGCCCAATGTGTCTTTCTTGCAGATTTGGGATGTGATGCACATGTCAAGAATTTGACTGGGGGCAAACTAGAACCCAAAACTAACAAATGCCTATTTGTGGGCTACCATAGGGAAACCAAAAGGTATTACTTCTACAACCCTACCGAGAACAAGGTGTTCGTGGCATGGAAGGGGGTCTTTCTAGAAAAGGATTTCATTTCCAAGAAAGACAGTGGGAGCAATGTTGAACTTAAGGAAGTTCAATGCTCACAAACTCCTGAAGAGGATAACTCGGAGACCAGGGTGGAGCTTCCACAGGAGGAAGCACTGACCCAGGTCACACAAGGACCTAGAAGGTCTAGTAAGGATTGTCAGAAATTAGAGAGATATGGGTTTCTTGTCACCGATGATCACACTCTTCTCGTCTTTGATGATGAAGAGCCCAAAACCTACCAGGAGGCTATAGCTAGCCCAAAGTCTGCCAACTAGCGTAAGGCCATACAGGCAGAGATGTAATCTATGTACAATAATCAGGTTTGGAACCTGGTTGATCCACCTCTGGGTGCTAAGGTAATAGGTTGCAAGTGGTGCTACAAGCTAAAGGTTGACAACACCTTCAAGGGGCATACGGTTGCGAAAAAGTTTCAAATAAGTCCATGGAATAGACTACGATGAAACTTTCTCTCCAGTCGCTATGCTCAAATCCATAAGGATCCTGCTGGCCATAGCCGCTTGGTATGACTAGGAGGTCTGGCAGATGGATGTCAAAACTGCTTTCGTTAATGGATTGCTACTTATGGATATGTACATGACACAACCTGAGGGTTTTGTCGATCCAGAGTATCCTGGGAGGGTATGCAAGCTTCAAAGGTCCATTTATGGATTGAAGCAAGTATCCTGAAGTTGGAATCTTAGATTCAATGAAGCCATAAAGGAATACGGCTTCATACAGAATCAAGATGAGCCTTGTGTGTATAAAAGGATTAGTGGGAGCATTGTCACCTTCTTGGTATGATATGTGGATGATATCCTTCTTATTGGAATTGACATACCAACACTACAAGGTGTAAAGTAGTGGTTGTGTAAGTGTTTTGCAATGAAGGACTTAGGCGAGGCTGAGATGATCTTAGGGATTAGGATCTACAAGGATAGATCTAATCGGCTTCTAGGCCTAAGTCAGGCCACGTACATAGACAAGGCTTTGAAAAGATTCAGCATGGATCAGGCCAAGAAAGGTTTCTTGCCAATGAGCCATGGGCTGAAACTTAGTAAGAAGAACTGTCCTAAGATAAGGGAGGACATGGAGAACATGAAGTTGGTCTCATATACCTCAGCTATAGGAACAATCATGTACTCCATGCTATGTACAAGACCTGATGTCGCCTTTGCACTAAGTATGAGGAGCTGATACCAGCAAGATCCCAACGAGGATCACTAAAAGGCTATCAAAGCAATCCTGAAGTACCTTAACTGGACTAAGGATAGCTTCTTAGTGCATGGAGGTCAGGGAGAGCTGTCAGTTATTGGGTACAATGATGCAAGCTTCCAGACCGACCAGGATGAGTACCAGTTGTAGTCTAGGTACGTGTTTTTGCTCAATGGTAGTGCTGTAAGCTAGAAAAGCTCAAAGCAACCGACCATCGCAGACTCTACTATAGAAGCTGAGTACATTACGGCGTGTGATGCAGCTAAGGAAGCTATGTGGATAAAGACATTTATCACTGAATTGGGAGTAGTGCCAACTATCTAGGATCCAGTTGATATCTTTTATGACAATAATGGGACTGTTGCACAAGCTAAGGAGGCCCGATCACACAAGAACACGAAGCATGTGCTCAGGAAGTTTCACCTCAAATGAGAAATCGCTGAGAGGGGTGACATTTCAATACACAGAGTGGACACCGAGGACAATGTCACTGATCCTTTGACAAAGGTGCTAGCTTAGCCCAAGCAGGAGGGTCATACTAGATCTATAGGGATTAGGCCCATGCCTAGTTGTAACTAGTGCAAGTGGGAGATTGTTGGATGTGCCCTAGTCCTGAGGCATTGGTCCTTGTATTTCTATTGTACATTTATTGGATTTATGTATTATACAATTTGTGTTATTAAATAAAGGCATTAATCTATTTATTATACATCTCATACTATGTTTTAAATAGAGTATCCAATGAAAATACCCATATCCATGTTGACAAGTGTCATGCACTTGGCAGTAAGACCATGGATAGGGAAAACGATATGACCATAAAGATATCCATAGTCTGTTCCAGTCATAGGAATGAATGGAACTAGAGACTATCATTAGCTTGGTTGTATAGCAGTGTCCTACTAGCCATTGGACATGGGATGTCAACCAAGTTAATGGGTACATGCAAAAGGGGCATGGTACTGGATAGATCCACTAAACAAGAAATCCATATGGTAAAGTATCACAAGCGATTCTCATGTAGTACTTGTATGGATCCTTTGACCTAACCATATGATGGTGCTACATGCGAAGTGGCATACTTTGGTGTACGCCTAAAGGGCCTATAATAAGGTGACAAGTATGGGTATGTTCGGGTATGTTAGTGAACAAGGCAGTACTATGGATATGCAGAAGGGAATGTCACTCAGTAGTCCACTGAGAAGATATCACCGGCCTCTTGATGAATGCAACTGATAAGAGTGTGGCCACACCCAAACAAGTTGGAACTGGTTTGTGAGCGTCAGTTCATTTGGGAACAAGTAAATGTTCGGACACAAAGGAGGGTGATGAATCCATGCCTCTGTGTTGGACACCGATATCAATGACATGGGATGTACAAGTTTAAACTAAAGGGTTATGATTTCGATTGGACTACTATCTCTATCTTAATTGAGGGCTGTAGTGGCTTGCTAGAGCCCGCCTACAATCTGTGGGCCAAAGGCCCACTGCCAACATAAAGATGGGCCCATAGGATCATACACATTGAACGTCCGAACTCGGACATAAGGCATCTACTGTATACTTAGAGTATATGCACCAGAGAGAGAGAGAGGATTGTATTAATCATATTATACAGATCAATTGGATTGATCAAAATAATATGATTAATATTTGTATTGGCCTTCTCATAATTAATTCAATGAATTAATTTATGAGATTATTTCCTACGTGGAAATATTTTACATGTATAAGTTTACATGTATTTAATTTTATGAAAGTCTAATTTAACTCCTTGGTTAAATTAATTTGTCCAATGAATTTTAATTTAAATGTATGTGATATATTATATGGTATAATAGATTCACATACATGTTGAATTAAAAAAGAATTTCAAATTAAATTGGACCGGAAGAATTAAATCAGCTTTGGCTTAAAAGAAAGAAAAGGCCCGCATAAAATTAAAGAATGATGGGCCGAAATTTTGAGGAAAAATTTTAGCCTCCTAGGTTTAAAATACCCTAGGGAATTCGGCAAAAGTAAGAGAATTTTGATAGAAAATTCCAGCCCCAAAAAAACCTCTCTTCCAGCCGATCCTCTCACTAGCACGGGTCATGTTTTATAGCCGTTCGTGTACGGGAACATGGAGGAAGTCGGATTCGATTTCTGCAGCCATCTCTTTAAGAGACTTTTTGGTGAGAATCTCAATTTTTTTAATTTTGTTTTATTGTTTTCAATTTCCATATCAATTGCTCCTGGGCACGGATTTGAGGAAACATTCTATTGTTCCGCTTTAATCGGGCGTTTCGCGATGAAAAATCCCAACATGTTTCATTGGCAAGAAACCTTTCTTGGCCTGATCCATGCTAAATCTTTTCAAAACTTTGTCTATGTACGTGGCCTGACTTAGGCCCAGAAGCCGATTGGGTCTATTCCTGTAGATACTGATCCTTAGGATCGACTCGGCTTCGCCTAAGTCCTTCATTATGAAGCACTCACACAACCACTGCTTTACTCCTTGCAGTGTTGGTATGTCGCTTCTAATCAGAAGGATGTCATTCACATATAACACTAGGAAAGTGACAATGCTCCCACTAATCCTCTTATACACAAGGCTCATCTTGATTCTGTATGAAGCTATATTCCTTTATGGCTTCGTTGAATCTAAGATTCCAACTTTGAGATGCTTGCTTCAATCCATAAATGGATCTTTGAAGTTTGCATACCCTTACAGGATACTTTGGATCAATGAAACCCTCAAGTTATGTCATGTACACATCCTTGAGTAGCTTTCCATTAAGGAAAGCTGTTTTAACATCCATCTTCCAGATCTCATAGTCGTACCAAGCGGCTATGGCCAGCAGGATCCTTATAGATTTGAGCATAGCAACTGGTGAGAAAGTTTCATCATAGTTTATTCCATAGACTTGTCTGAAACCTTTTGCAACCAGCCGCCCCTTGAAGGTGTTATTGGCCTTCAGCTTGTTGCACCGCTTGCAACCTATGACCTTAGCACCCCGAGGTGGATCAACCAGGCTCCAAACCTGATTATCGTACATAGATTCCATCTCTTCCTCTATGGCTTGACGCTAGTTGGCAGACTGTGGGCTATCAATGGCCTCCTGGTAGGTATTGGGCTCTTTCTCATCAAAGACAAGAAGAGTGTGATCTTTGGTAATGAGAAACCCATATCTCTCAGGTCCCGACTATCCCTACCAGACCTTCTAGGTCCTTGTGTGACCTGGGTTGGTGCTTCCTCCTATGGAAGCTCTACCCTGGTCTTTGAGTTATCCTCTTCAGGAGTTTGTGAGCTTTAAACTTCCCTGAGTTAAACATTGCTCCCACTGTCTTTCTTGGAAATGAAATCCTTTTCAAGAAAGGCTCCTTTTCATGCCACAAACATCTTGTTCTCGGTGGGGTTACCTTTGGTTTCCCTAGGGTAACACACAGATAGGTATTTATCAATTTTAGGTTTTAGTTTGCCTCCAGTCAATTTCTTCACATGTGCATCACAACCCCAAATCCTCAGGAAAGACACATTAGGTGCCCTACCCATCCATATTTCATATGGGGTCTGCTTCACAACCTCAGTCGGAGTATTATTCAAAATAAGAGCTGCTGTCTCGAGAGCGTATCCCTAGAAACTTATTGGGAGAGAGGCGTGACTCATCATTGAGTGGACCATGTCCAACAGGTCCTGTTCCTCCTTTCAGACACCCCATTCCATTATGGTGTTCCTGGAGGAGTGAGCTGTGGAATGATTCCATTCTCTCTCAGATATGAGTCAAACTCTAGGCTCATATACTCACCTCCTCGGTCTGAGCGAAGGGCTTTGATATTTCTGCCCAGTTGATTTTGTACTTCATTCTTAAATTCCTTGAACCTACTAAGGGTTTCGAATTTGTGTTTCATCAGATAGATAGAGCCATATCTGCTGAAATCATCCATAAAAGTGATGAAGTACAGATGTCCACCTCTGGTAGCTGCGCTCATAGGCCCACATACGTCTGAATGTATTAGGTCCAATAGGCCAGTGGCCCTTAGTCATTTTACCTCGTAAACAAGACTCGCACATATCAAGTTACTGCATGTCAAATGATCCTAGGAAGCCTAGCTATGCACTTCTTGCTTATGTGGCCTAAACGACAATGCCAAAGGTAGATAGGATTAAGTTCGTTTGGATTAACCCTTTTAGTATTTATGTTATAGACTTGATTAGTTTCGTTTAAATCCAGGATATTGAGGTCATTATTTAATAGAGCATCTTCATAAAATAATCCCTCTCTAGATAACTAATTCTACCATTACCAATAGTAAAATTAAATCCAGAAATATCCGAAACTAAAACAGAGATAATATTCCTGTACATTGCAGGTACAAAATAACACAGTTCCAAAATCAAAACTAATCCACTAGGCATCATCAGATGGTACTCGCTGATCTCTATGGCAGCTACTCTTGTTCCATTTCCAACCCACAAGTCCACCTCTCAATATCCCAGTGATCTCTTGTTCTTAAGTCCCTGCATATTACAACAAATGTGAGAACCACATCCAGTATCCAATACCTAGGATGTTGAAATAATAAGGTTAATGTCTATGACATATATACCTGATGAAGACGTGCTTGGCTCTTCTTCTGCTCTCCCAACAGCTGGGGATAAGATCTCTTCTAGTGTCCAACCTGCTTGCACTAGAAGCAGAAATCCTCAGGACCGACCTTGGGCTTGGCCTTAGCCTTCTTGGCCTTGGCTTTCTTAGCATTGGCCTTGGCTTTCACCTTAGCCTTGCCTTAGTAAGAGGAGGGTTCCCCTTATTGGCCAACAGTACCGATGAAGTCTTTTTGATCGACTGTTCAGTAAGCTTAAGCATCCGATGTAGCTCACAAACAGTACGGTTCATCCCTTGCATGTTATAGTTCAGGATGAACTAATCATAAGAATCCGGCAAGGACGCCAAGATCGTGTCAATCGTCAACTCCTGCGAGATAGGCGAACCGAAATGGGCCAAAGTATCCAAATAGCCCTTCATCTTGAGCATGTGTGCGCTCACAGATGTCCCAGCCCCCATCTTGTAGGAGTGGAATGCCTTGTTGGTCAAGTATCTCTCTCGATGATCTTGCTCCTAAAACATCTCATTTAGAGTTGTTATCATAGCAAAGGCTTGATGGTCCATGAACTGCTTTTGTAGCGCAGGGACCATGCACACCAACATCAGGCATGTCACATCCCAGTTATCCTTGACATGCACCTTGTATTTCTCTAGCTGTGTAGCTGGTGGATTATGCCCAGTAGGTGCAGGTGGTACAGGTCTTTCCAACATGTATTCCTTAGATTCCTGTCTTAGAACTATTCTTAAGTTCCTAGACCAATCCAGCAAATTTGGCCCAGAAAGCTTGTCCTTTTCGAGGATAGAACGCAGTGAAAGAGTATTAAAGAGTATTGTTGTTTGCCATTTGATTACTACATTGAAAAATTAAAGAGTGTTAATAAAGGTCTTAGTTGTTTTTCCCATATTTAATTAATAATGAATCCATGTTATTAATTAAGTCAAGTTGTTGGGCTAATGGACCAAGATCCATATTTCATCAAGATATAGCTAGACGAGGGCCCGGAAAAACTATACCCTAATTATTTAGGTAGGAATGCCTTCCAGTCCCAACCTAAGGACTCTCAGTTTGATGTGCTTGTTGGCACTTACCCATCTATGCTTAGGGCGAGGAGAATCCTACTACCCATGCTAAGTCCAAACCTTCATCCAAGTGTTAGAGTAACAAATACTCTAACCCAATACAAAATGATGATACTCCAGTGTATCCTGCGAGGGCATGGTCTACAACTGGTCTATCCCCACTTTGAGTTGGTTTTGAATGAGGGAAGCACTTTTAAATGACTTAGTAATTTACTTTTGGTTATTAGATCCGTTTTAATAATGGCCTAGATGCAAAGGCGGGTGAAAATGAGATTGGATCATACATTGAAGCATGTAAATGAATAAAAGCATAATTAAATAAATAATGGAATGCTATGGGCCTATATTACAATCTAATATAATTCTAGTAAACCTATACTAGAAAAACACCAGGTGGGCCTCCTTCCTTCCTTCAGGGCTCGCCATTCCAATGGGCTTCTTCTTTACAACATTTTATAATAAATAAATAAAATAAAATTACATAAAAAAGAAAATAGCATGCAAGTCGTATTTACCTAAAAAGAAAAATACAACCCATTTTGAATAAAGGCCCAATAAAATCCATTCATACATTTAATCACACATACATGTATTCAAATACATCAATTTATAAACATGTTAAAATGCATGAAATTAATCCCATTTGATTATGTCCTTAGCCATTATTTAGAAATCGCCAATTTGGCCCATCATAGTTCTAACCCTTAATGAGCTTTGGGCTTCCAGCCCATGCAGAACACTGCTCCTACTAGAATTGGAAAACCATGATTCCAAATCACACCACCCGGTTAATCGTGCCAAAAACAAACCGGACAAATTTCATTACACCATATTAATTTACCAAATTAATATACCATGAATAAAATTAAATTTCATTCAAGAAACCATGCGCATTTAAATTGCAGAAATTTAAACACACAAAATTTTAAAGCCCACTAAAATTTAAACTAGGCCCGGACCAGAAAACCCACCAAATCTAAAAACAAGGCCCGACCCACTGCTACTAGGGCAACATTGTTGCCCTAGAAGCAGCTGCCTGTTTTCGCTGCTATGGCGGTAGCTGGCAGTGGATTTCACTGCCAGCAGCCCCATAGCCGTGAAAACAGCCCATGATTTTTTTTAATTGAAAAACAAAAATACAGAAAAATCCAACCAAGAATCATAACATCCACCAGAAAATAAATCATACATAACCAATATGCAAAATAATTTCCGATTGCAAAATCAAATGGGGAAAATCATAAACCCCAAATCCAAGAATCCCAAAATAAAACATCAATTTTAAAACCAGGTATTCAATCTTGTTTAGGATTTCCACAGATCAAAAGCCCACTCTGATACCACTGGAGGGATTTTTCATCGCAAAACATCCGATTAAAGCGGAAGCTCGGATCCTTTTCTCAAATCCGTGACCTAAGAGCAATTGATGTGGAAATCAAAGCAACAAAATTGAAAGAGAAATTTAGATTCTCACCAAGAATATCTCTTTCAGAGATGGCTGCATAAACTAAAATTGATCTCCTCCACAATCTCATACACGAACGGCTTCGGAGCGTGAACCCCTGCTAGCGTCGGATCGATGGAAGAGAGGAAATTGGGGGCTGAAATTTTCTGCCTCGGAACACCTATGTTGGCCGAATGAACTAGTGCTCATAAATTTTCTGCCTCTACACTTGTTAGGGAGCTGTACCTGAATTTCCCGGATGAGCTGATCTGGGTGGCAACTCTGTATCTAATCTCGAAATTCGTGTTTTGAGATCTTTAAGTTAAAATGGGATTTTATAAAAAGCTTGTTTTCTAAAATTCATGCCTGAAATTAAGTTTTCTACAAAAAGACTTTTCTAATAAAATGAAAGGTTTTTCTAAGAGAGATTAAAACCCGTTTTCAAAACCAAAACATCAACACCCAAAAAGAAAATCCCCGATTCCCACTTAATTGCGTGCTCCAAAAAAGGTCATCCGCTCACAGTGGCGACTCCGCTGGGGATTAACTATTTCTTCAAAAAAAGTTTTCACAAAAACTTAAGGAACTTAGGCAACAATTGAAGTATATCCTCACATATAGTTGATTCTTAAATCGTAACTCAATATTTCATTCACATTGCATAAAGCATGACATTTTCTCTTCTTAAATCCCTTCAACACTTATTTAAGCCTGGTTTATTTCCAAAGGTGACCTACCTCTTCCGCTGGGATTGGAGGCACCCGAGGGGGTAAACCACTCATAGCTTTGTACGAACCCCTTCTTTTGAACCCTTGAGTGGGGAGAAGTGAGGAGTATATTTTCGCTATGGGAACCTGTACGACCCTTGGCTTGGCTCATACCTTCATGTAATGGCCTAGCAACTTCCCCTTAGGATTACCAAAACATATACTTGAAAAATGGACATTGAGAGTATGCCTTTGGTATCCCCGGTTGATGCCAAAGAGACCCAATACCTAGGAAGAATGCGAGACCAATCGAATGGAGGAATAAGGTTGGAAGGGTGAGCATATTGTTGCATGTGCTAACATTTGTTCCATGGTGGTTCCATTCTTGACCTTTACATGCAACATCAAACATGCATCATCCGTGTGCCATTTTCTAACCATATTTTTTATATGCATCCATTTGCAGACATCACCATATGTGTGGTATTATACTAACCATATTTGCATGCAGCCATAACATCTTACTCGTATGTCATACACATCTTGTGTGCCCGCATTTCATAAAGTATACATGACATCATCTCGTGTGTCATGCATTCTAACCACGTTTTTTGTGCAGCCATTTGCATTTTTGTATGACATAGGCATCCACATCATTTCATTTCTTTAAAAATGTAAGGATGTTCTAAGTATGCCCTTCACGACCATTTGATCTCATAACCTATCGGGAGTCCCCAAGGCTACCCGTACTCTGCCTGTGCACTAGTTTGCATTTGGGCCATCCCATTACATTATTAGAAGACCACAACGGTCTTAGGCTTGTGTTTGTGTGACAGACCACTCGACATCATCACATCTTGATCATTCACATTTGGTGTCATGGAGACGCCTTAGTTTTGCTTGCATGTCCCAATCCACATCGGATTGTTACATAACATCGACAACCCATTTAAGGTACTCCACGAGTGCCGAGCTAGTTTTCATATTAAGACATTTCATAGCATTCCTAAATCATGTAAGGTGTTCCACGAACACCGAAATGCTGTTCGTGTTTTGACTCGCATGTGACTTGTATATGACATCACTTCATGTTAGATGCCATAAAAGCATCAAACGTCTGTCTGCGGGATGGTTCCATCAAGACCATTTCATGTCATCACATTGACCTATAAAGTGTCAAAATTTTGTTCGTGTGTCGGTACACATGTGACCATTTCACAACATCCCCTAGGTGCCCCAAAGGCACCGAACCTCCGTCCGTGTGATGGCTTGCACGTGACGTTATTGCATTGTCTTTTGTGTAGCATAGGGTATACTTGGAACATCCGAAGCAAGAGAAAGAAAAGCGCTAAAACCATCTTCAGCATCATCCATATCCATGAGACATCATTCGAACATGAGAGTAGAAACACCAGTTAGAGTGTTAAGTCTAGGACCACGACATCCATCCGAAACTCTAATCTTATGTTGATTGTGCATTTTGGAGTCGCATCTTGGGAAGGTTAGTTCGAGTTGAGTCAGAACCAAACACCTCAGTTCAGTCAGTTTGATCAGAACCGATCACTGTGGAGGGAATCAGTTCAGGGTCGGATTCAGACAGGGAGTTTGAAGTGCAGTTGCATACCCTACCGGTTGACAGTCAGGTTTTGTTGGAAGAGGTCGACGGAACAGAGATGGCTGAAGGAAATAACGGAAACAATAGGAACAATGGGAACAATGGAAACCCGCCTTTTGACATGGCTGCCTTTATGAGGAGCTTCTTAAGCTCGGATGAGTTCAGAGTCACTCTCAGGGAGCAAGTGCAGGCGGTGATGACCACTCTCCCTATTCAGGTTGTCCAATCGGCCCAAACGTCAGATGGGAGTGGGGGACAACAGTTTGTCCAAGTTACCAACATTGCTGGAGGAAGTCTTCCTAGGGGGATTGGCCCAGTGGTGAACCAGAGGGAACCCGATCAGCAGTCGGAGGAGGATGAGGCCTTTGAGAAGGCAAGGGAAGCCTCGATTGGGATGATGCTAGAGAAGCGCCTCAATTAGAAATTTTCTAATATTGAAGCCATGCTACCTAAGCTGAAGGAGATGGTCCACTATAACCCTGTTAAGTATGTCGACCCGACTACTTTGATGGCTGATGGAGGTGAGCCGCTCCCAGCTGGTTTTCAGATGCCTTACCTGCCTCCATACACCAGAGAGGGCCCACCAGAAGCCCACTTGGACAGTTATGTGAGGTTGATGACTAGCATGGGGATTGGAAAGGGTCATCTATTGGTGTGCCCTAGTTCTTAAGGCATTGGATTTTTGTATTTTGTATTATACATTAAGACTCATTGTATGAATACATTATTTGTGTCACATTAATAAAGGCAATTAATCTATTTCATTTATATCTTGTGCTATAATATGAGTAGAGTATCCATTAATTGATAATCATAAAACCTATCCCAGGTCTGTTCTAATTGTGGGAGCGAATAGAACCATAGATTTGTATATTCGATGAATGTATGGTAGTTCTTAACTAGCCATAGTACTTGTATAGTCAGTCATGAATACAGGTTCATGTCGTTGACATGGGACTGGATCGATCAGCATAAGAAAGCCACATGGTTGTCGCGTCATAGTTCTTTCTTGAGTAGGTCTCTTTTGTCCTCAGACCAGATTTCATTATAATATCAATATGGAATTCGGTTCACTTTGACATATGCCTAACAGGTTTGTAAAAGGATGCTAAATACAAGTAGGATTGGGTGGACCGGTGAACATGTTGATATTGATGATGAAGTGATGGAATTGCCACTCCAGTAACACCGAGATGATATCATTGGCCATTTGATGAGTGGGACTGATAAGTGTATGGCCATACCCAAATAAGTTGGTTGCTTATTTGATTAATCAGTCAACTCAAGATAAAGAAATATAATAAATAACAAAAGAGGATGACGGAAACCATGCCTCTTGTTTATTCATATCGACATCGTTAGGCAAAGGACACTATGAGATTACTACCGGGTGAGTGTCTTCTAAAGACTGCTGCATCTCTGTCTTAATTGGGGGCTGTAATGGTTTGCTAGAACCCATTTACAGTCTGTGGGCCTTGGGCCTACTGCCAACATAAAGACAGACCCATAGGATCGTGCACATAGATCAACTGAGCCGGAACTTATAGAAATTGTACATGTAATGTACATTGGAAGGAATGCGTTAATTAGTTAGTTAACATTCGGTGTCAAGGTAATTAATTAACATTGGGTTGAATTTAATTTAATTAATAAGTTTACATAATGTAATTAATTAATTAGTTTAATTAATTGAATTACATAAAGTAAACAATTAATTAAATAATTTTCCTAAGTAGGAAAATTAAATACATGTGTTGTATTTACTTAAGTGTGATTTAATTTTATTTAGGGGTAATTAAATTTAGCCAAATGGAATTACATTACATAGTATATACTTTTTAATTAAAGTTATTTATGTAATTATAATCCTAGTGGGCTTGGGTTTAATTAACCTAATTAAAACCCAATTAGACAAGGTGTCTTTATAAGGGCACACTTAAGGAAGAAAAACCTAATTCAACTCTAATTAATTGCTGGAAATTTTAGCCACCAATAGCAGCCCCAAATAGCTGAAAATCCCAGCATTAATCCTCCATTCCTTCGCATCTTCGGGTAGCACCAGTTCCCACTCAATAGTTGGTCATGCACCGGACTTTGGAGATCGCAGTTTCAAGAAACGATTCTGCAGCAGTCTCTAGAGGGGACGAATTCGGTGAGTTAATATCTCTTAATTCAAATTGTTTTTATTCTAATCAATGGTAATTGGACACGATAGGTGGATTCTAGGAAATTTTAAACGGTGTATTTTCCGCTGCACCACGTTATTCTTCCAATAACGAATCTCAACAGTGGTATCAGAGCCTAGGTTTCGTCCATTAGATTGATTGGAATTGGTTCTTGAAAGAATGCTTGAAGAAAGAATGGGTTTCAAGTTTGTGATTTTAGGGTTTTTGTTCAATTGGTTTTGGTTTTTGATAAACCCTAGAATTTTTGGATTGGGGTTTTTTATTGTTTTCCCTAATTGTTTTCCATCTAAAATTGTTTTTCTATATGAGTTATATATTTGGCTGGAAACAATTATTTTTTTGTTTATGATTTTATAATAAAAAAAATAATAATTATTTGGCCAAAATTGGAATCGCAATTGCGATTCCGATTTTGGCACTGCTGCTGCTTGGTGCAGCAGGCAAGCAGCGCCGTGTGCGGGATTGGGGTCCGGTTTTGGATTTTACGAGTATTTTTTTTATCCCGGACCCTAATGCAAATTAAAGTAATTTTTTTAAAAAATTAATTTGTATTTAAATTGTTTATTTTGTTGGCACGCATATTTAATTTAATTGTTTGCATATTAAATTGAATATGGACTTTGTGAAATTGGCCCAATAAACCGTGACACCGGTTAAAATTGGGAGAGCTAAATTTTAAATTTGTGACAATCCAAATTCAAGTGGGAGCAAAATTGTTAATTTTGCATTTATGGATGTTATCCATTGGGCCTTTATGGGCCTTAGTCACATTTGTTAAAATTGGCGATTTCACCCTAAGTAACTCGGCTTAACATTTATATTTATAATTTGGAATGCCATAATCATGCATCATATTGGTATGTATGTGCACGACAGATACTTTGTTTGAAATGTTATGTTGAGTTCTATGGGCCCTAAATTATTATCGGTTGTAATTTAATTTTGGGAAATATGGCCTGCGTGCCATTTTTTATTTTGATGTAATTTTAGAATAGATTTTATTTTACAAAATTGTTGTAATTGCATCAAGTATGGAGGAAGGCTCAAATGGAGCAAGCCCATGGTGGGAGCCCAAGAAGGATTGCAGTTCGGCCCATGAAGAATTAGATAGGATATCTAGTTTTTCATTAGGTTGTAATTAAAGGCCCATAGGATCTCATTTATTTTAAATTAAGTATGCTATTGCATTTGTCATATAATATGGATGTATGGATCACCAAATTATTACCCGCGTTTTTGCATGCTAAGCCGTATCACTTAATTATAATCCGGAAATTAAAATATTGAGTCGCTTAAAAGTGCTTCCCACATTCACACCTCTTCCTCCCATTGATGCTGCAATGTACGCCATGCCCTAGCTGGGTACATTGTAGTATTCGGTGGGCTGTCGAGGGTTAAGATACTTGGTATGGTTAACATGTGAATGGTGGTTTGACTCAACATGGGTAGAATTAGCTCAGAACGGGCCCTAAGCATAGATGGGTAAAGTGTCAATAAGCCCATCAAACAAAGAGTCCTTCGTGGAAGGATTAGATAGGTTATCCTACCAAACGAATCAATGGTTGGTTAGCGAGCCCTAGTTCGACCAGTCATTGATAAGTTGTGGATCTTGGTCAAGTCAGCTAATTAAAATCACCAACAAACAAATTAAAATCGGATTATTAATTTGAATTGGCTTAAAAGTCCTTTATTTCTAACTCAAGCAATGATTTCTTCCATGTAGATAATCCCATTTCACTTAAGCAATTTAAATGGTTGCAACAAATAACAACTCACTCTCACTTAGGTCACTCTTAGAAAAGGAGAAGCTTTCGGGGACTAACTTCCTGGACTGGGCTAGGAACTTACAAATAGTTCTTAGACAAGAGTCCAAGGAGTATGTACTGAATGCTCCTTTACCAGCTAGCCCTTCCACAGGTCGAGGCATAACCACGGCGATGGTGGAGTAGTACGATCAGCATGTGAAGGATGACCGAGATGTCTCGTGCCTCATGCTGGGTACCATGGCTTCTAATCTTCAGAAGCATTTATGGACGAGCATGCTTATGAGATGATGGATCAACTTAAAAAGATGTTCCAAGATCAAGCTCGTCAAGAACATTACCTGACAACTAAGGTACTTTGCACTACTGTTACGGCAGCTGGGACTTCTATTAGCATTCATGTACTAAAGTTGAAGGGGTATATTTATACACTTTCCCGCCTCATCTCGCCAGTTCCGCAGGACTTGGTAGCAGACATTATTCTCGAGTCACTTCCTGAGTTTTACAACCAGTTTATCATGAATTACCATATGCAAGGGTTGGATAAATTGGTTGTTAAGCTGCATGGGATGCTCAAGCTTGCTGAGCAGTCTCTTAAGAAGACTCCTGAAGTATTGCTGGTGAACAAGGACAATACATCCATTGCTAAGGGAAAGGCCAAATCTAAGGCCAAGGCTAAGGCCCAAAAGGCCAAGGCTAAGGGCAAAAAGGTGGTGACCCAACCTAAAGCAAAGGTTGCTTCTCCTGACGATATCTGCCATGAGTGTCATGAGAAGGGACATTGGAAGAGCTCATGTCTAAAGCTAAGGGAGCAACTGAAGGGCAAAACTGCTGCTTCAGGTATTTATGTTGTTGAGATTAATCTGGCTATTTCTACATCTTAGTGGACTTGTTTTGGAACTAAGAAACTGTTATTTTGTACCTACGATGCGCAGGAATATTATTTCTGTTTCTTTGTTGGATATTTCTAGTTTTATATTTAATATTAGACATGGTAGAATTTCTATGCAATGTGGCAATATTATTTATGGAACAGCATTTCTTGAAAATGGCTTATATATCCTTGATCTAAAACGTGAAAGTTCAATCTATAAGATAAATACTCGAAGGATTAAACAAAATGAAATTAATCATACTTACATCTGGCATTGTCGACTTGGCCATATAAATGAGAAGCGCATAGCTAGGCTTCACTCTAGTGGAGTGCTAGGGTCATTTGACATCCAGTCTTATGACACATGCGAATCTTTTTTGAGAGGCAAGATGACAAAGGCACCTTTTAGCAAGACTGCCGAAAGGGCCTCAGAGCTATTGGAGCTAATACATTCCGATGTGTGTGGCCCAATGAGCACTAGTGCTAGATCTGGTTTTCTGTACTTTGTCACCTTCACGGATGACTTCAGCAGATACAGTTACGTGTATCTAATGAAGCATAAGTCTGAGACTCTCCAAAGGTTTAAGGACTTTAAGAATGAAGTAGAAAACCAACTTGGCAAGAAAATAAAAGCACTTCGGTCTGATCGAGGGGGTGAATATTTGAGCCAAGAGTTTGACTCGTTTTTTACAGAGTGTGGGATTGTATCCCAACTCACTCCTTCTGGTACACCCCAGTGGAATGGAGTGTCTGAAAGGAGGAATAGGACCTTGCTTGACATGGTTCGCTCGATGATGAGTCATGCTACACTCCCTGTCTCCTTTTGGGGATATGCTTTAGAGATAGCTGCTTACATTCTTAATAATACACCAAGCAAGGCAGTTGAGGGAACACCATATGAACTATAGAAGGGCCGAAAGCCCAATGTTTCCTTCTTAAAGATTTGGGGCCGTGATGCACATGTTAAGAAATTGACAAGTGGCAAACTCGAGTCCAAATCTGTCAAGTGCTAGTTTGTGGGTTACCCTAAGGAAACTAAGGGTTATCACTTCTACGATCCGGCCAAAAACAAAGTTTTCATAGCCAGAAATGCAGTCTTCTTGGAGAAGGAATTCCTTTCCAAGAGAGACAGTGGGAGTAATGTTGAACTTTCATAAGTTCAAGACTCATAAACTCCTGCAGCTACTGCTGAGGATGCTTCGGGAATCGATCTGACTACTCAAGAAATTGAGGAACAAAAACCGGTTGCACAGGACCTTCGAAGGTCTGGTAGGACACGTCATCAGCGAGAGAGGTACGGCTTTCTCATGATTGATGATGGGGACCTTATGGTCGTTGACCAAGAGGAGCCCAAGACCTATCAGGAGGCCGTTGAAAGCCCACACTCAGATCAATGGCATAAAGCCATGGAGGATGAGATGTAATCTATGCACGATAACCAAGTATGGAACTTGGTGGATCCACCTTTGGGTGCTAAGGTGATAGGTTGCAAGTGGTGTTTCAAGTTAAAGGCCCTGTGTGTATAAGATGGTTAGTGGGAGCGTTTCCACTGTCCTAGTGCTGTATGTTGACGACATCCTTATCATTGGAGGTGACATACCAACACTGCAAGGGGTTAAGCAGTGGTTGAGTAGGTGCTTCGCAATGAAGGACTTAGGCGAACCTGAGACGATCTTAGGGATCAGGATCTACAGAGATAGATCCAATCGGCTTCAAGGCCTAAGTCAGGTCATGTACATTGACAATGTTCTGAAAAGATTCAATATGGACAAGGCAAAGAAAGGATTCTTGCCTATGCGCCATGGGTTGAAACTGAGTAAGCAAGATGGTCCTAAAACAAAGAAGGATCGAGAGAGCATGGAAAAGATCCCTTATGCATCTGCTATTGGATCTATCATGTACTCCATGTTATGTACGAGGCCTGATGTCGTGTTTGCACTAAGTATGACTAGCCAGTACCAGTCGGACCCCGGTAAGGAACACTGGAAGGCAGTCAAGGCAATCTTGAAGTACCTTAACCGGACTAAGGATGCTTTCTTAGTGTATGGAGGTCAAGATGAGCTGGTAGTGTCAGGTTACACTGATGCAAGCTTTGAGACCGATGAGGATGAGAACCAGTCACAGTCTGGTTATGTTTTTCTCCTGAATGGCAGTGCCATTAGTTGGAGGTCCTCGAAGCAGGCCACCATTGTTGACTCTACAATGGAAGCTGAGTACATAGTTGCGTACGAAGCTCAAAGGAAGCCGTTTGGATCAAGAAATTCATAACTGAGTTGGGAGTAGTGCCCACTATCCTAGACCCAGTTGATGTTTTTTTGTGACAACAACGTGGTCATCGCACAATCTAAGAAGCCCCGGTCACACAAGAGATCCAAACATGTACTCAGAAAGCTTCACCACATTTGGGAGATTATGAACAGAGATGACATATCATTGCAAAGGGTTGACACCAAGAATAATGTCGTTGATCCATTAACCAAAGTGCTGCTGCAGACACAGCATGAATGTCATACCAGATCTATAGGAATTAGGGCAATGCCCACTTGGAACTAGTGCAAGTGGGAGATTGTTGGTGTGCCCTAGTTCTTAAGGCATTGGATTCTTGTATTTTGTATTATACATTAAGACTCATTGTATGAATACATTATTTGTGTCACATTAATAAAGGCAATTAATCTATTTCATTTATATCTTGTGCTATAATATGAGTAGAGTATCCATTGATTGATAATCAAAAAACCTATCCCAGGTCTGTTCTAATCGTGGGAACGAATAGAACCACAGACTTGTATATTCGATGACTGTATGGTAGTTCTTAACTAGCCATAGTACTTGTATAATCAGTCATGAATATAGGTACATGTCGTTGACATGGGACTGGATCGATCCGCATAAGAAAGCCACATGGTTGTCGCATCATAGGTCTTTCTTGAGTAGGTCTCTTTTGTCCTCAGACCAGATTTCATTATAATATCAATATGGAATCCGGTTCAATTTGATATACGCCTAACAGGTCTGTAAAAGGATGCTAAATACGAGTATGATTTGGTGGACTGGTGAACATGTTGATATTGATGATGAAGTGATGGAATTGCCACTCGGGTAACACCGAGATGATATCATTGACCACTTGATGAGTGGGACTGATAAGTGTATGGCCATACCCAAATAAGTTGGTTGCTTATTTGATTAATCAGTCAACTCAAGATCAAGAAATATAATAAACAACAGAAGAGGATGATGGACACCATGCCTCTTGTTTATTCATATCGATATCGTTAGGCAAAGGACACTATGAGATTACTACCAGGTGAGTGTCTTCTAAAGACTGCTGCATCTCTGTCTTAATTGGGGGCTGTAATGGTTTGCTAGAACCCACTTACAGTCTGTGGACCTTGGGCCTACTGCCAACACAAAGACAGACCCATAGGATCGTGCACATAGATCAACTGAGCCGGAACTTATAATGTACATTGGAAGGAATGCGTTAATTAATTAGTTGACATTCGGTGTCAAGGTAATTAATTAACATTGGGTTGAATTTAATTTAATTAATAAGTTTACATAATGTAATCAATTAATTAATTTAATTAATTTAAATACATAAAGTAAACAATTAATTAAATAATTTTCCTAAGTAGGAAAATTAAATACATGTGTTGTATTTACTTAAGTGTAATTTAATTTTATTTAGGGGTAATTAAATTTAGCCAAATGGAATTACATTACATAGTATATACTTTTTAATTAAAGTTATTTATGTAATTATAATCCTAGTGGGCTTGGGTTTAATTAACCTAATTAAAACCCAATTAGACAAGGTGTCTTTATAAGGGCACACTTAAGAAAGAAAAACCTAATTCAACTCTAATTAATTGCTGGAAATTTTAGCCACCAATAGCAGCCCCAAATAGCCGAAAATCCCAGCATTAATCCTCCATTCCTTCGCATCTTCGGGTAGCACCAGTTCCCACTCAATAGTTGGTCGTGCACCGGACTTTGGAGATCGCAGTTTCAAGAAACGATTCTGCAGCAGTCTCTAGAGGGGACGAATCCTGTGAGTTAATCTCTTTTGATTCAAATTGTTTTTATTCTAATCAATGGTAATTGGACACGATAAGTGGATTCTAGGAAATTTTAAACGGTGTATTTTCCACTGCGCCACGTTATTCTTCCAATGACGAATCCCAACATCATCTATTGAACTTGTTTCCAACTACTCTGAGGGGTGCTGCGGCAAAGTGGTACATGAAGATGCCCATAAACACTCGCTCCACCTTGGAGGATTTATCTGATGCTTTTGTGAAGCAGTATGCCTACAGCACCCAGACTGAGACAACTCTAGAGTGTTGGGAATTAATCGCACAAAACAAACATAAAACGCAGCGGAAAAAGATTAATCCCCACCAAGGACCCATGTACATTACATTGAATCGGAAGGAGGGTTAAAGAATTACCTTAATTCTTTGAAGTTTGAATCACTTAGGAACCAAAATAGCTTCCCTCTATGGTTGATCCACACGGAGCAATACATTCACCGCGTGCTAGCGCCGGGATAGAAGAAACGGTTTCCTCGAATCGAGAGAGAGGCAGAAAATCAAATTTTCTCTTGGCTTGGAGAGGAGAATTTCGGCTGGCTGCTTGGTCTAGTGTGGCTGCCGAATTCTGCTTCTATATCATTATAGGATTGATTAGGTTTTAGGTTTTTATTTCCTTAAATATAAAACCTAATTAGTTAATTATAATTATAACCTAATACACCTATTAGTTATAATTATATATTAACCCACACAATTTAATATTAATTCTCAATTAACATTAAATCAAATCAATTCTCCATAATACACATATGTATATATAATATTATAATTAATTATATCTCTATATAATTAAATTATAATATGTAGCATACTTTATGCAATATTAATCACATTAATATTTATATATACATAAATATATATCACTATATATATTTATACTCTTTCTCATTCATAAATTATTATCCAATAATAATTTATACCCGATAAGATGAACTTCATTTTGCTCTTGTGTGTGACCCCATAGGTTCATATTAATTGGCAATAAGGAAATTACCATAATGTCCTTATAGGTCACAAGCGGACTCTAGCAAGCCATTACGACTACCCAATTAATATGATTGGAATGATCCAATACCTATTTATAAAATGTCATATTCCCTTTTGTCTCTTTGATATCAAGATTAATTATAAGACATGGTACACTTGTCAATCTTACATAATTAATCATATGCTTTCTCGATCTCAAAGTAAACTGTTCAGAAAAATCAATTGATACTCTTATCAATTATTTGAGCACGGCCATGCATTTAACAGTCTTACTTATCGAGGGGCCCAGTGATATCGCTCTCTTGTTAGAGAGGGACAAAATCCCATATCTGTCACTCACATCCCAAAGCATGAGTCATATCGTACCCAACCACAGCCTTTATAACTACTCTGTTACAAGCAGCGTTTGACTGCGTCAAAGCACAACATAAATTCATCCCGGAATCCATGGTGACCTCAGGTCAAAGGAATCAGCTGATGACACTACTATAATCAAGATCAGTTGTGACACGTGACCATGAACTTGATCTTATAGTGGGTCTCCAGCAACATGTTCTCTAACACATTGCCCGTGAGTATAATCTGTATCTGTATACACTATATTCATCTTATGAATATCCATTATCACTCACACTAGTCTTAGTTTGTTATTATTCCCATAATAACAATCGACTAGGGAAATTTAGAATTACACAATTAATTCATGGATACATTATCATAAATACTAACATACAAATATATATGATAAAATAAGTCTTTATTAATGACTTAAGAAGATTGTTTACATAATCCAACATTGGCTTAGGGCACAATCTCTAACATAGAGGATCTAGAAAGGATCCTTCAGAAGCCGAATAAGTCTTTCCCATCTTATTACGAATGGTGGATGGACGTGCAGGTTTTGGTGGATGGGGCACCAAAATTAGAGTCGCTCATTGTGAAGCAGGTAGATGGTGGTCTTCCCCAATACGAGGACAAGATGAAGCTGAAGAGATTCCACTCTTTCAATGAGGTGGTGGAGTTTGCCAAACGTATCGAGCGATATGAGGAAGAGGAGCAGAGGGGCAGACAGAATTCGGGCCCCTACAGAAGTAATCAGGGGTACTCTCAAGGGTACAAAGGCAGCAGCTCTAAGGCTACTCCAGTGGGGTCCAATGCTAAGATGACTCAGGGTGTAGTCTCGATTGAAATGCAATGGGAGGATGTGGCCACCGTGAACCTGGGAAGACAGACTCCTCAAAGGGTCACTAGTCCGTGGGCTGTGTTAGTAAGCTTGACCTATGCTAAGTGTAGAAAAGCTGGTCTATTGCAGAGTTTGAGGCCATTTTCGTCTCTGGCTGAGGCAGATAAAGACAATTTCTGCTCTTACCATGTGATGATGGGTCATCATACAAATGAATGCACCCAGTTGATTAAGGCCATCAAGCAGTTGGTCACTGATGGAGCCTGAACGGACTCACAAACAAAGGCAGTGTACCTCGTCGTTCAAGTAATAAAATCTGGCCTAAAGTCCAGGTATCGATCCCACAAGGAATTTAAACCTCGATAATCACTAAATTACTAAGAGTCTTTACGTGTCTAAGCGGAACTAAATTTAAGTTTGATTATATTAACAACTATATTAGTCTACTCCTAGTTGATCTATCCCAGCTTACTTTGCTCTTGAATTTGGAATATCAATTGGCGGTTTTACCGACCTATGAAGACTGATGGGGATGGCTTACTTAATCAACTACAAAAGACGAAGTTAACTCAACAATTAACCCTCAATTATATTCCTCCAATTAAATCAACCTAGCGTATCTAGATCTTTTAGGTCCTTAGCCGGTTTTCCTTGTTTAGAGGTGGTCTAATTCTTAAAGCTCAGAAAATAGGGGCACGTATGTTCCACAGTGTCGTCAATACTAATGGTTGCCTAGGTGTCAATCTAGGTAATGCCACGAATATGAACTTAATAGATTAAGATCTTATGAGACTAGATTATCACTAAAGGGATTGCATAAAGAAAAGGGATAAAGATTGAAATTAACTTGCATTCAACTGTATTAATCAAGAAAGATGTAACAGATTCAATGTTTTCAACCAAACAAAATCGATTGCGGAATCAAAAGCTAGCTAAATTGAATTACAAAAGACAAAAAGAAAAACTTATGCCCTTCTTGATCCAATTAACCGGATGCCGACGGTGTGAAGATGCTTGGAGGTGTACCTCTATTAACGAACCCGAGCCGAAACTAAGAACGTTGCAAAAGGGGGAGGTTCAATGCAAAGCAATCTACCAATCGATGGTTCTAAGATTCAAAGAAAACAACAAAAAGAGGTCAAGCTGAACCCTAGCTACAAGTTTTTGCTCTACCTCTACCAGTTGGGAAAAAGATCCCCTAAAACAAAGAAAATAACCTATTTATACGGCTAGGCTAAAACCACAGAAAAGAAAAGCTGAAATTAGGGCAACAGCAGATTTTCGGGCCTCAGCACGCCGTGCTGCCATTGTGGCACGCCGTGCTGCCATTGTTGGGATCGGCACGCCACGCTGATTGGAATGGCACGCCGTCGTGCTGCTTCTCTGGAACTCTTGGCACGCTGGTTGGCTTGGCACGTCGTGCTGCCATTGTGGCACGCCGTGCCATTCTAATTTTCAGCACTTCAAGCCCTTCCTTGCCACCGTTGCTCCAACTTCCGATCCGGGTCCTAATGCCTGTCCAAAACAAACACAAAGAGACATAACCGCACCACAACCACGGACCATAAAACACGAAAAACACGAGGAATACTAAAAATATAAGAAATCAAACCAAAACATAAAAATCACAAAATACGAAAAAAAACAATCCAACATTCACATAAATGATTCTAAAAACTACCACTCAAACCACGAATTTGGCTAGAAGACAAGGTCGAAACCGACCTTATCAACCACCCCACACTTAAAGTCTTGCTTGTCCTCAAGCAAACAAAACATCTCCAACTCCCGAAAACAATGAAGCAAAATTAAAGATCAAATAATCGATTTTTACAAAATCACAAACCACAACCTCAATTTTATCCACAAGTCAAGCATACTCAATCAATAAGGCTGTCACAAAGAATTTAACATTTAACCCCAATCTCATGCACACAAAGCAACTCAATTAACTATCAGAATATGATTTGCATCACTAAAATAGTACACTTCTAAGTCACTTCCCAATCAATCACATAGATAAAGATCAATAGGACTTTAGAATTCACACAATTTTCTTGGGGAGGAAAACAAAATTATCACGATGCATTGATCGATTCCATTTGATTTACTTTATAACTTTCGACCTTACTTGAGATGTCACTTAGCTTTTCCGAACAGATAACAAAGATGGAGCAAACACAATGCACCCGACTTACTCAACTAAGCACATTCAATCAAGCGGCTACTAGCACTATTCATAACTTCACCTTGTAAGTGAAGCCAGCGGAATAAATTTCCATTTTTCATTCTTGACTTTTTGTCAATGTTCATTAAGTACAGATAATTAGTTTCCCTTACCCCAAGGTTAATCAAAATAATACACACAATTTGCCTATTTCATCTCTTTACTCATGCTCAATCAAAAAGAAGCTTCTTAGAGAGTATATGTCTAAAAGCGATGCATCTCAACCCCAAAGTCTATATTATTCCAAAGGTGACAATCAAATGGGGCCTCATGTTGCATTCAATGTAAACATCCCTATTAACAAGCATACTTAACCTAGAAAGATGCAAAATAAGAGGTTATGCGGTTATGGTTTTTTTTTTTTTTTTTTTTTTTTTTTTTTTAAAGATTGTAAAACATTGCTTATGAGGAGTTGGATCATTAAGTTGCAAGCGACAAACAAAAAAAAAAACAAATATTATCAAACCAAAAACAACCAGAAATAACTCCACACAAAAACAAACAACAAATAGTGCAATGTAAAAAGAAATAAAAGAGAGAGAGGGAAAATCCCTTGACCCACCCCACACTTAAATTGCACTTACTTCCAAAAGTGCAAGGGAAGAAAGAGCAAAATAAAGCGGGAAAGGAAAAGGGTTACCTCACATATCGGGGCCGGGAGGAGGCGGCGGTGGATACGGCCAACCTTGATCAGCACAAAAACGAGTGGCAAACGCCTCGATATTGGCCATCCGCTGCCCAAGCATAACCTGATGGACGGTTAAGTTTTCCAGTTGTTCAACGATGCCATCTAACCGTCCTTCAACCCGCGCCATAAAATCCACGCCGACCGAGACATTTTCCGCATCCTCCTTGGCGGCCTCTGCTTCCTCATAAGCTTCCTCCTCATCGACCTCCATGGGAGCCTTTCCTTTACGCGAACCTCCCGCGCTCGAGGTACCTGCAGCCGTCACATTCGGGGCACAAGACAAAATGCCCTTCGAAAGCTTCTTGGGAAGAATGCTATCGAGGTGCCTATAACAAGTATTAGAATGAAAGAAACAGGCAATTAAAGTGACGATGTGCCCTAACCCTAGTTCAGACTTGGACCTATTGTGGTGAAGGTAAAGGGCCTCCATGACAAAAAATCCTAAGTGCACCTTAACATTATTGTGCACATGCCACAAGAGTAACAGCTCAAAGGCATTGACCCGATTACTTTCAGTTTTCCCAGAAAAATTAAAGCATACAAACTTATGCAACAGTTGCAAAATGGGGTCCTGGATTTGGGAAGTCTTGGCAAACCGGGGTTTGTATACCCCAGTGCCTATCAAACGCCAAAATTGCTTGGCATCCATATCTTCGGGCCATGTATAACTAGTTCCTTCTATGCCTATGCAATCCCGAAGACCATCGATGTCTAGGGAGTGTGCAACCCCAAAGAGTCGGAAGGTGATGCTCCTAAGGCCTGAATTAGGGTCAGTCTTGAAACTCAATGTGGAGTAGAACTCGAGGTTCAACTCCCTAAAAACAGGTACGCTAGATTTTACAAACGAATACCAACCTATACTATGCAATTTAGCACATAAAGCATCAGACCGATCTAGCACACTCAAAAATCCCCAATCGAAGATTCGGTAGGGAGTGCTTTCAAGAGGGAACAAAGTTTTATAACGCTTACCTTCCTCGTCCGAGAGCAGAGGAAAAGGACACTTATACTTAGTTGAAAGGCTCGTCAAAGGAGCCATTTGCGGCTCGGAAGGAAGGTTGGCGCGTGGCTCCGATTCCGGTGACGGATCCACAGGCGGACGGGAAGAACCATGTCTCTTAGCGGGTACAGACTTTCTCTTCATCCTACAATTGCACATCCATAAAAAAAACAAAACAAAACAAAACTCAACAACAAAAGAAAGCAAAACCATAAACAACCTAAGTGCAGAAATTCAATTTACTAAAAGAAAACATAACAAAAGAAAGACCCTATTAAGCAAGTAACCAAGCAAAAATCAAAACTAGAAAAAGAAGAATAAAGTTTAGATTCATACCTTGGTGTAGGGAAAATGAAGCACAAGCAGAAATCTAGGTCAAAAGGGGAGTGGAGGAGAAGGGGAAAGGAGAGAAAAATGGAGAAGAGAAGAGGAATAAGAGGGAGAGAGAGAAAGTAAGGGGAGAGGTTTAGAGAGAGAAGTGATGAGAGAGAGAGAGAGAGAGAGAAATCAGAGAGAAAAAACGAAGAAGAAGAAGAAGAAGATGAATAGGGGCGTGAAGAAGAGAAGGGGGAAAAGGAGGTTTAAATAGAGAGGCGCAGTTTTCGACCTAGGATTTCAAATTTTAAACGCTCGGCACGCCGTGCCAATGATTCAGCACGGCGTGCTGAGCAGAGCAACGAAAACATACCTGGAAACAGAACACCCGCACGCCGGCGTGCCGATTTGGCACGGCGTGCTGAATTGCGGCTCCTCAATGCCTCTTTGAAGCAGAATGACGGCACGCCGGCGTGCCGATTTGGCACGGCGTGCCGATGTCGCTTGCACGCGATGTTGAGACAGAAGCGCGGCACGATGGCGTGCCGCTTGAGCACGCCACGTGCTGACCAGATTGCACATTGGCACGGCGTGCTGAATTGTGGCACGGCGTGCTGCACTGAATATTGCCAATCCTTGCCTTGTTCCACACTTTGATCATGACTCTTGGCTAACTTGCTCAATACCCTATTCCTACACATAAAAACACACAAAAACATAATAATACAAACACAATTAATGTACAAGTGAGGCACACGTACCTCATTGCTATGTTTATAGTCGGAATAGCTCGACTCTCTCGCTTCTCTTGTGTTCATGGGTCTCTCAAGAGCATCACTTGCCTTTGCTCTTGTGCCCCCGTGAAATATTTCTTGAGGCGATGACCATTTACCTTTTGGATGCCCTCCGGAGTAAGTATCTCAATCATGCCCGAAGGGTAGACTTTGTGAATGGGAAACGGTCCTGTCCAACGACTCTTCAATTTTCCGGGAAAAAACCTCAACCTTGAGTTGTACAAGAGTACCGCTTCTCCCTCCTCGAAGCTCTTTTCCTGGATCCTTTGATCGTGCCACCTCTTGGTCTTTTCTTTATAAATTTTGGCGTTCTCGTAGGCCGAGAGGCGTAATTCTTCAAGTTCGAAGAGTTGACGAAGCCGGAGCTCTCCCGCTGCTTTCATATCAAAGTTCAAGAATTTTAAGGCCCAAAACGCCTTGTGCTCTAGCTCAACGGGAAGATGGCATGCTTTTCCAAACACAAGACGGTATGGTGACATTCCTATTGGTGTTTTGAATGCCGTCCGGTAAGCCCAAAGTGCATCGTTAAGCTTTAAACTCCAGTCTTTCCTCGACATGCTGACCGTCTTTTCAAGGATTCTTTTCAGTTCCCTATTCGACACTTCCACTTGTCCGCTCGTTTGGGGGTGGTAAGGTGTGGCTACTTTGTGGGTAACGCCATATTTCTGCAAAAGGGAATCAAACTGCTTGTTACAAAAATGGGAACCCCCATCACTAATGATAGCTCTAGGGGTCCCTAAACGAGTCAATATATTGTTTTTTAAGAACTTGATTACCACTTTTGCATCGTTCGTAGGCAATGCTACTGCTTCTACCCATTTTGACACGTATTCGACCGCCACCAAAATGAACTGATTCCCATTAGAGTTTGGGAATGGTCCCATGAAATCGATCCCCCATACGTCGAAGAGCTCACACACTAGAATTCCTTGTTGGAGCATCTCATTTTTTTGTGAAATATTTCCGGTCCTTTGGCACGCATCACAAGCTCGAACATAAGCCTCCACATCACTTCTCATTGTTGGCCAAAAGAATCCACAAGACAGAATTTTCCCCATGGTTCTATCCGGCCCAAAATGTCCTCCCGCCTCTCTATCATGGCACATTCGGATGATTGAGGTAACTTCCTCAAAAGGTACACATCTTCGAATAATACCATCTGCACACGACTTAAACAAGAAAGGATCATCCCAAAAGTAGTTTTTAGCATCATGAAAAAATTTTACCTTTTGGTTTCGTGTGAGATCAGGCGGAATGATGTTACCAACTTTATAGTTTGCAATATCGGCAAACCATGGTACGGAAGTAACCGCAAGGAGTTGTTCATCCGGGAATGCATCTTGGATCTCCGGTTCTTGCTTACTTTCACCTTCTTGCGGCAGCCTTGACAAGTGATCTGCTACCACATTTTCTACTCCCTTCTTATCTCGGATTTCGATATCGAACTCTTGCAGCAGTAAGATCCATCTTATAAGACGAGGTTTTGCATCCTGTTTAGACATCAAATACTTGAGTGCAGCATGGTCAGTAAACACGATTACTTTTGACAAAACCAAATAGGACCGGAATTTATCAAAGGCAAACACAATAGCTAGTAATTCCTTCTCCGTTACAGAATAGTTCATTTGAGCATCATTCAACGTTCTACTAGCATAATAAATTGGGCGGAGGATTTTATCCACCCGCTGACCTAAGCATGCACCTACTGCACCATCGGATGCATCACACATAAGTTCGAAGGGAAGAGTCCAATTAGGGCCGATCATTATAGGTGCTTCAATCAATTTCTGTTTTAGCAATTCAAAAGCATGCAAACATTTATCAGAGAATTCAAAAGAAACATCTTTTTGGAGTAACTCGGTTAGTGGTTTGGAGATTTTAGAAAAATCTTTTATAAATCTCCTATAAAATCCGGCATGGCCGAGAAAACTCCTCACAAGCTTAATTGAACTAGGGGGAGGTAACTTTGCAATAACCTCAATTTTGGCCGGGTCGACCTTAATCCCTTCCCCCGAGATCTTGTGTCCAAGCACAATACATTCCCTTACCATAAATTGGCACTTTTCCCAACTAAGGGCCAAGTTCGTGTCCTCGCACCGCTGCAAAACCTTATCCAAATTTTCAAGACAAGTAGAGAAATTAGATCCATACACAGAAAAATCATCCATAAATACCTCCATGAAATCCTCAACCATGTCGGTAAATATAGCAAGCATACACCTTTGGAACGTGGCTGGTGCATTACATAAGCCAAATGGCATCCGTCTATATGCAAATGTCCCGAATGGGCATGTAAATGTGGTTTTCTCTTGGTCAAGAGGATCCACAGGGATTTGCATATACCCGGACAAGCCATCTAACGTACAAAAAAAATCGTGACCCGCCATACGTTCCAAAATTTGGTCCAAAAACGGTAAAGGAAAATGGTCTTTCCGGGTGGCGTTGTTTAGTTTCCTATAATCGATGCACATACGCCAACCGGTGACCGTTCTAGATGGAATTAAATTACCTTTTTCATTCTCAATTACCGTCATACCGCCCTTCTTAGGCACACATTGGACTGGACTTACCCATTGACTGTCCGAGATTGGGAAAATTATGCCCGCATCGAGGAGTTTGATCACTTCTGCTTTAACAACCTCTTTCATGTTTGGGTTCAAGCGTCTTTGAGGTTGTACGTAGGGTTTTACCGCCTCTTCAAGGAATATCCGGTGGGTGCAAAATGCTGGGTTAATTCCTTTAATGTCATGGATCGTCCATCCAAAAGCTCCCTTATGCTTCCGTAACACCTCGATAAGTTTTTCTTCTTGCTCAACTGTCAATAAAGAAGAAATAACAACCGGTAAGTCATTGGTGTTGGAGATTGTGCCCTAAGGCCAATATTGGATTATGTAATTTGACTTCTAAGATTAATCTAATGTAGATTAATATTGTCATTTATGTTTGTATGTTAGCATTTATGATAAGTATCCATGAATAAATCGTGTTATTCTAAATATCCCTAGTCGATTGTTATTATGGGAATAATAACAAACTAAGACTAGTGTGAGTGATAATGGATATTCATAAGATGAATATAGTGTATACAGATACAGATTATACTCACGGGCAATGTGTTGGAGAACATGTTGCTGGAGACCCACTATAAGATCAAGTTCATGAGTCACGTGTCACAACTGATCTTGATTATAGTAGTGTCATCAGCTGATTCCTTTGACCTGAGGTCACCATGGATTCCGGGATGAATTTATGTTGTGCTTTGACGCAGTCAAACGCTGCTTGTAACAGAGTAGTTATAAAGGCTGTGGTTGGGTACGATATGACTCATGCTTTGGGATGTGAGTGACAGATATGGGATTTTGTCCCTCTCTAACAAGAGAGCGATATCACTGGGCCCCTCGATAAGTAAGACTGTTATATGCATGGCCGTGCTCAAATAATTGATAAGAGTATCAATTGATTTGTTTAAACAGTCCGCTTTGAGATCGAGAAAGTATATGATTAATTTATATAAGATTGACAAGTGTACCATGTCTTATAATTAATCATGTTATCAAGAGACAAAAGGGAATATGACACATTCTATAAGTAGGTTTATTGGATTATACCAATCATATGAATTGGGTAGTCATAATGGCTTGCTAGAGTCCGCTTATGACTTATGAGGGCATTATGGTAATTTCCTCATTGCCAATTTATATGATCCTACGGGGTCACACACAAAGAGCAAAATGAGATTCACTTAATTCGGGGATAAATCATTATGAGATAATGATTTATTATTGATGAGAAATTAAATATATATAAAGATATATATTTACATGTATATGTATATACACATGAACATATTAATAAGATTAATATATTTATGGCATAAAGTATGCTATATATATATATATGTATATTATAATTATATTATATGGTGATATAATTAATTATAATATACATTTACGTATATGTGTATATATATATATGTATGTATGTATGTAAATATTAATAAGATTAATATAGCATAAAGTATGCTAATTATATTATATGGAGATATAATTAATTTTACATACATATGTGTATATGATGGAGAATTGACTAAGTTTAATATTAATTGAGAATTAATAAAACTTATGGGGGCTAATTTATAATTATAATTAAATATAGTATTTAATTACAATTATAAGTTAATAATAAAATAAAAAAAAAAAAAAAACCCTATAACAAGGAGGTGATACAGGAGCAGCCGCCACTCTCCATCAAATGGCCGAAAATTGCTTTTGGCCAAGAGTGAAAAATATCAATTTTTCACCTTCTCATTCGAAGAACTGTTCTACGATCCCGGCGCTAGCACGCGGTGAGTCAATTGCTCGGTGTGGATCAACTGTAGAGGGAATCTGCTTTGGTTCCTTTGATTCAAAACCTACAAAGAATTAAGAGGTAATTCTTTAACCCTCCTTCCAATTCAATGCAATATACATGGATCCTTGTGGGGATTAATCCGTTTTCTTTCCGCTGCGTATTTTTTTATGCGATTAATTCCCAACAGTGGTATCAGAGCCACTTGTATTTTGATTGAATTGGATTTATGTTTTGATTGGATCAAAATTGCATGTTAGGGTTTGTATGATTTTGATTGGATCAAAATTGTTGTTAGGAGTTTGTATGTTTTATTTAGGGTTCTATGTTATTGTGAATAACAAAATAAAATTTGATTTTATTGATTAATCATTGTGAATGATTTTATGTTAATGATTTGGAATGTTTAAGGGGTTTTTGGAATCATGAATTTGATTCATGGGTTTTTATTGAAATTGTTTCAATTCAATTTAATTAAAAAAAAAAAAAAAAAAAAAAAAAAAAAAAGGAATTGCTACAGTTCGTATTCTGGGCATAATGCCCAGAATACTAATTGCAATTGCAAATTGCAATTGCAACTTGCAATTGCAATTTGCAATTGCCGTGCTGCGTAAGCAGCATGCTGCTTACGCAGCATGGGCTGCGCGCAGTATGCGCAGCCCGATGAGCCTGCTGTCCGACAGTTTTTTACCCCCTTTTTCGTTTTAAGTGTGGAAAATTGTTTCTGCATATTTACGAATTTTTCCAAATTAATTAATTCTAAATACAATGTGATTGTATTTTACCACTTTGAACCCTAAATATTTTTAGATATAAAATTATTGTTGATAATTTTATGCATGGTGTTATGGTATGGTTTTGGACCCCGTGGATGCTTTATTTTATTTATTATGGTTTTATATAAATACGACCTGCGAGTCGTTTGTATTTATGTAAATTTTAATTTTAATTTTACTAGAAAAATTGTATAGGATGCAATTTATGATATGTAAAATTTATTTTACTAGAAAAATTGTATAGGTTGCAATTTTTTGTAAAATATAAATCCATGAGATGGTGCTTAGAAGCAAGGACGTGGAGGCGGATCCAAGAGGCGGTGCAATGACCATGTGATGGATGCTACCACCTAGGATATGACCTTGTTGATTTTCATATTGGCCTATGAAAATCAATGTAGATTTAAACCATACCATAACACGGTTTGAGTCATATGCATGCTTTATTTTATTTAGATGCCATGTGATGCCATGCTAGATATTCTATATGCATGCTAGACAATTGTATGCCATAAGATGCCATGCTAATTAATATTAACAAAAGTATGATTAATATTAATGCCATGAATTGTATATGATACAATTAAAATCACAGGATTTAATAAACCCTAAATAAACTTATGAAGTTTATATTTGCCACCCAATTACGTATAACACTAGTCAAGTACTATGTTCGCATCATGGTATACCGCCAGGGCGGGTACGCATGTTGTGACCTTAGCGAAGCGATAATATGAGAAAAGGTGATTCTCATTGTGTTGTAATTGGTTTAAAAAAGGGTTAATCAAAAAGGTGTTTGAGCCCGAGGCAAAGATGAGATGAGTAACATACAATTAAATATGATATATGATATCATACATCTCATAAATTATAAGAGTTGCATAATGATGCAATTGGCAAAGAAGTGCACATCCAAAATATGTTTAAATGGTTTAAAGCATGATTTTGAGTCTTTGCCTACCGAAATTATATTTAATCATAGGGACATGCCAAAGCAGTGCTATGGTTAAGTATGGATTTTGGATCTTCACCCACTTAAATATTTTAAAGGGTTTTATAATTTAAGTGGGAGCATTTAACTAAAATCTTTACACGCTTTATTGTAGTTATAATTACTATTACCTTGATCTCGATTGTTATTGAACATTGAGAATTGTTCTCAAATCAAAAGGAATCATATGTTCTCAATAATCCTTTTGCCCAATGAACCACTAGCAATTGTAACACGAGTATAAAAGATGCTTACTTGAAGCATCGAAGGGACTCTGTTAAATTTTGTTATCTTACACTTGCCACCAATTCTTCCGTACGTGGAAGTTTTACTTGAGATATATGATACATCACAAATGGAAATGTTCCATCAGTTAGTGAGCAAGAAAAGATAAGTGTTTGAGGCAACATTTTCTCATTGGCCTCCAAAAGGGCATTAAGATGTGATCTTGAATTCATTAATTGATAGTCATTGGTGATGAACTATCATTTGAATGACATGGGGAAAATTGTGAATTAGTTGCATAGGATGCAAAAGAATGTTAAGTTATCCATAAAGGATAAGCCCGCCTCGAATTGTGTGCTTATGGTTCAAAAGGAAAAGGATAAAAGGAAGGTCGAAAAGCATAAAGACCGAAAGGTTCGGGTGAAAGTGCTTTAAAGGCCAAAGCTGTTGGCATAGAGAGATCTCCAAAAGAAGGGTGTTGCCATTTCTAGAATGAATCGTTCATTAGAATGGAAATAGCAAACTTTGTTTGGAGAACTATAAGAAGATGAAAGGCAGTAAGACTGCCACCTTAAGTATTTATTAACTATTCTACTCTTGTTTCTATATCAAAAGGTATTAGATACCGTTGTGAATCTCATATTAGTAGAATATGATGAATCGCAATTTGAATAGAAACCTTATGAAGGTGAAAGGTAGAATGCGAATATGCAAGAGAAGCAAAGGTTGTTACTCAAAGGTTATGAACTTTTACATGTGAGTTACGAACTCTTGTTGCCTATTGAGCTTGTTGGCTTGAGTAAACAAATGTTGTTTATTTTATAATTGTGAATTATAAACTTTATAAAGACATGATTATGAAATGTAGATTTACATAATTGTCTTTATATGTGGAGCCCATCTGTAACATAAATACTGTAAGGATCGAATCAAATAGTTTGATTCAACCTATTTTGGCAGTGTCGTCTTGGAGACATAAGCAAAGTCGCATTACGAAACTCCATGAGAATGGACTTTTGGATTCATGAGATTATGAATCATCTTGAATCATGCGAATGTTGTTTATTATAAAAGATGACAAAAGTGGTTCTTTGCTAAAATTAGTTAAAGAATAATCGATTTATTAAGCATTATACATGTGGATGTATATGAATTATAAATCAACTGCTAAAGAAGGTTTTAATACTTCATTACCTTTATGGAACTTTTCACTAGATAAGAGTATCAAATGAAACACGAGTTTGGAACTTTTGAAGTGTTCAAAAGCTTGTAAAAGGAGTATGAAGTATCTTGACATGATAGTAAAGTCACTTAGATATGATCCAAGTGGTGAACATTTGAGTCAAGATTTTGACAATCATCTTAGAGATTGTGGGACTGTCTCACAATTAACTCCTCCAATTACGCCACAAAGGAAGTTGTGTCGAAAAGGGAGTAGTCGAACTCTATACAGATATAGTTCAATCTATGATGAAGTCAAGTTGATCATCGTTTTCTCGAGAATATGCCATTAAAGCAGCTGTGTATATTGTTCCGTCTAAAACAATTCATGAATCAACATATGAGATATGGTTGGGTAAGAGACCCAAGTTGTTTCATTGAATAAGTTTAGGGCTGTAAAGCTTATTTCGAATAAGTTGGCACCTAAATTTAAATGTCGTATTGTGGATTACTCAAAAAGGAAAGTAGGAGTTGTTACTCCTGTGTTTCTTTGGGATACAAAGTAGTTGTAGCTAGAAATGGTTTCCCCTTGAAGAGGGAGTTAATTTCTAGAAGAGTTAGTGGGAGTAAAGTACACCTACAAAACTCGTAATTCACAAAGTGACATTAACGTTGAAGAGGAACATGGAAATGGTTTCATGATCATTGTTGAAATTACACAAGTCCAATGAAAGTCTAGTAGAATACGACATGAATAGGAGAGATATGGATTTCTCAAAATCATGATGTAGTTTTACTAGATTGGAATAAGTCTTCTTTTATGAAGAAGCAATGTTAGATTTTGAATCTAATAAGTGACTTGATGCTACAAAGGTTGAAGATAAGTCCATGTCTGACAATCAAAGTATAGACTTTGATAAATCTTTTAGAAGATGTATATGCAATGGTTGCAAATGAGTTTTCAAATTGAAAACCGACATGAATGGTGATCTTCAAACTTATAAAGCACGACTAGTGACAAAAGGGGTTATAAACAAATTCATAGTAGTGACTATGAGGATACGAACAAATTCATAGTAGGACTATGATGAAATCCTCCTTCATCATTAATCATGATCAAGTCATATTGAGTTCTTGTTGCCATATCCGCATAATATGATTATAAAATATGGCAAATGGATATCAAAATCTGTTTTCTACGTGAAAACATGATTGAGGATGTGTACGTGACACAACCCAAAGTTTTGAGCATCCAAAGAATTTAAGTAGCGTATGCAAGTTTCAAAGATTCTTATAAGAATCAAAACATGCATCAAATAGTTGGAGTCATAGTTTTGATAAAAAAATCAAATGGTTTGATTTTATCAAAAGGATGATGAATCTTGTGTTTCAAAAGGATCAGTGGGAGCATATCGGTATTCCTAACGCTATATGTGGATGACATATGGCTTGTTGGAAATAACATTCTTACCTTGCAAGAAGTAAAATCTTGGCTAAGAAAGTAATTTCAGTTAATGTTATAAGCATGACTGCCTGTGTTCTTGAAATTGGAATCTATAGAGATAGATCTAAAAGAATGTTTTGGCTTAAGTCAAAGCATTGAAAGCGTTCAATGTAAAAGACTTAATAGAAGCTTGCTTATGATAACTGTGTAAATAGTTGCACACATACAACTGATTGCAATTAGTTGCAATATATATCAGTCGAGATCTAGTATTCTCTTAAAAAGAGATGTTATGATTTTGAAAGGTTCAAAATAAAACGATATAGCTAAATATCTATAATAGTCGTCAAAGTATATTGTTACATATGATGTAAAGGAAATTTTGGATGAAGAAGTTCATCACAAAATGTTGTGTTTTGTTCTAAGCATTGCTTATCCTGTGAGACTATTGTAGGGACAATAGTTCAATGCGTAAGAACCTTGTATGACACAAGCATATACTTAGGCGTTTTTTCACTAATTTAGAGAGGCTGTCTCTAAAGAGAGAGTGAAAATGTGTAAAGTAACAACGGAAGCGAAAATTAATAATTCACTGACAAAGACTCCTGCACAAGTGAATACATGAAAGTCATGTAGGTCAATGGGTATAAGATACATGTATGATTGGCCATAGTGCAAGTGGGAGATTGTTGGAGATTGTGCCCTAAGGCCAATATTGGATTATGTAATTTGACTTCTAAGATTAATCTAATGTAGATTAATATTGTCATTTATGTTTGTATGTTAGCATTTATGATAAGTATCCATGAATAAATCGTGTTATTCTAAATATCCCTAGTCGATTGTTATTATGGGAATAATAACAAACTAAGACTAGTGTGAGTGATAATGGATATTCATAAGATGAATATAGTGTATACAGATACAGATTATACTCACGGGCAATGTGTTAGAGAATATGTTGCTGGAGACCCACTATAAGATCAAGTTCATGGTCACGTGTCACAACTGATCTTGATTATAGTAGTGTCATCAGCTGATTCCTTTGACCTGAGGTCACCATGGATTCCGGGATGAATTTATGTTGTGCTTTGACGCAGTCAAACGCTGCTTGTAACAGAGTAGTTATAAAGGCTGTGGTTGGGTACGATATGACTCATGCTTTGGGATGTGAGTGACAGATATGGGATTTTGTCCCTCTCTAACAAGAGAGCGATATCACTGGGCCCCTCGATAAGTAAGACTGTTATATGCATGGCCGTGCTCAAATAATTGATAAGAGTATCAATTGATTTGTTTAAACAGTCCGCTTTGAGATCGAGAAAGTATATGATTAATTTATATAAGATTGACAAGTGTACCATGTCTTATAATTAATCATGTTATCAAGAGACAAAAGGGAATATGACACATTCTATAAGTAGGTTTATTGGATTATACCAATCATATGAATTGGGTAGTCATAATGGCTTGCTAGAGTCCGCTTATGACTTATGAGGGCATTATGGTAATTTCCTCATTGCCAATTTATATGATCCTACGGGGTCACACACAAAGAGCAAAATGAGATTCACTTAATTCGGGGATAAATCATTATGAGATAATGATTTATTATTGATGAGAAATTAAATATATATAAAGATATATATTTACATGTATATGTATATACACATGAACATATTAATAAGATTAATATATTTATGGCATAAAGTATGCTATATATATATATATGTATATTATAATTATATTATATGGTGATATAATTAATTATAATATACATTTACGTATATGTGTATATATATATATGTATGTATGTATGTAAATATTAATAAGATTAATATAGCATAAAGTATGCTAATTATATTATATGGAGATATAATTAATTTTACATACATATGTGTATATGATGGAGAATTGACTAAGTTTAATATTAATTGAGAATTAATAAAACTTATGGGGGCTAATTTATAATTATAATTAAATATAGTATTTAATTACAATTATAAGTTAATAATAAAATAAAAAAAAAAAAAAAACCCTATAACAAGGAGGTGATACAGGAGCAGCCGCCACTCTCCATCAAATGGCCGAAAATTGCTTTTGGCCAAGAGTGAAAAATATCAATTTTTCACCTTCTCATTCGAAGAACTGTTCTACGATCCCGGCGCTAGCACGCGGTGAGTCAATTGCTCGGTGTGGATCAACTGTAGAGGGAATCTGCTTTGGTTCCTTTGATTCAAAACCTACAAAGAATTAAGAGGTAATTCTTTAACCCTCCTTCCAATTCAATGCAATATACATGGATCCTTGTGGGGATTAATCCGTTTTCTTTCCGCTGCGTATTTTTTTATGCGATTAATTCCCAACAATTGGGAGGATGTAAGAAGGCATATTTTAAATTCATGGGTAGAGTTTTGAGTTCCAAAGTAGGAGGCTTTTCTAGTGATGACTTTGGTGCTGGTTTGATCTCTCTTTCTAGCCTCTCAAACCTTTGTACCCATGCACAATGTTCTTCTTCTTCTGAGGCAGACGCCTCATCTTGCTCCGCCTCCAAGTTCAGACCTTCATCTAAAGGGGTCTCTAATTCACTGTAGAAAGTCTCACTCACACATTCATCAACCGGAGAGAAAGAGGAAATAGCATAACAATTTTCATTATTCAGCGGATATTTCATTGAATTATAAACATTAAAGGTTACCTCCTCATCTTGCAACCGTAGAATAAGTTTACCTTCTTGCACATCGATCAAGGTCCTACCGGTTGCAAGGAATGGTCTCCCGAGCAAGATTGGGACTACCGTGTCCTCCTCCATGTCTAGTACCACAAAATCCGCTGGAAAAATGAACTTGTCTACCTTGACTAACACGTCCTCTATTACACCTTGTGGCCTTGCTATAGATCGATCCGCTAATTGGAGTGTCATGTTCGTAGGTTTTGGATCCCCCAAACCAAGCTTCCTAAACATTGAAAGTGGCATCAAGTTGATGCTTGCTCCCAGATCACATAAGGCATTTGCAATTTTAAGATTCCCAATTTGACATGGAATCGTGAAGCTACCTCGATCCTTTAGTTTAGGTGGAAGTCTGTTGCTTACAATCGCGGAACACTCTTCTGTTAGGGCCACTACTTCGTCATTCCCTAATCTCCTTTTTCCTGCAATTAGCTCCTTGAAAAATTTAGCATAGGTGGGCATCTCTTGAAGAGCTTCCACCAAAGGGATATTAAGTTCAAGCTTTTTAAAGATGTCAAGGAACTTAGAGTATTTCTGGTCCAATTTGTCCTTTCTCTCCTTCCTTGGATAAGGAAGTTTAGGAATGTAAGGACTAATAGGAACAGAAATATCTTCCTTTTGAGCATTAGAAGAAGTAGAGATGTTTTCGGGTTTAGAATGACTTACTTCTTCCGATTGATTACTTACTCTCATGGGTTGATCAACCCTTGGTTCTTCCGTTTGCCTCCCACTCCTTAGAGTAATTGCTTGGGCTGTCTCCCTTGGGTTTTGTCTTGGGTTCGGTTCCGTTGTACTAGGAAGGCTTCCTTGAGGTCGTTCTTGCAAGCTTCTAGCTATTTGAGCCAACTGGTTGGTGAGGTCCCTGTTCAAAGCTTCACTATTGGCCAAACGAGCTTCGTTAGTAGCCAGACGAGTTGATATGTCCTTAAGAAGGCTTAATACCGACTCATCTTGTTTAACATTATGAGCATTACTATTTTGACCAAATTGAGATTGAGGAGCCCTACCAAGCTCTTGATTACGAAAGTCTTGCAAAAAATCATTAGAAGGTTTCAACACATTTTGATTGTTACCATAGGATAGATTCGGATGTTGAAATCTTCTTTGAAAGTTGTTATTATTTTGGAAAGCATTTTGAAGGGGTGGTTGATTATACCTTTGGTTACCTCCAACATAGCTTACCTCTTGGGCTGATGGATTGCCCATTCCACATTCTTGACCGGGATGGTCCCCTCCACAAGACACACACAGCACAGGTTGGTGTGTTGGGTTCAAACTCAGATGTGCCATCATAAGATCAACCTTCTTATTCAATTCTTCCACTGCTGTATCACGGCGTCCCATTTCTACAGCATGGACATCTCTTCGCGTTGGCACTTCTTGTTGCCACAAGGGGCTTTTCCTAGCTAGTTCCTCAATAAGTTCTTCCGCTTGCGTTGCGGTTTTATTAAAAATATCCCCACCTGCAGATGAGTCAATGATAGCACGGTGAGAAGGCGAAATCCCATGATAGAAAATACTTACTTGAGTGCACTTAGGAAGGTCATGGTGTGGGCAGTTTCTGAGTAGCCTTTGAAAACGCCTCCATGCCTCCATCATGGATTCTGAACCAAATTGCCGGAAGGCTGTGATCTCATTCTTCAATTGGACTGTTTTAGACGGAGGAAAGTAATAAGCCAAAAATTCTTCCTCAAGCTGGTCCCATGACGTTACGGATCCCGCTCGAAGGGACTTGTACCATTCAACAGCTCCTCCGATTAAAGAAAATGGAAATAACTTCAATCGGATCACGTCTTGAGGAACTCCATTGAGCCTTACAGTATCAGCCACCATTAGGAATCGATCAAGATGATCGTTCGGGTTTTCATTGCTAGCTCCACTAAATTGGCCGTTACTTTGCACCATTTGGATCATGTTCGTCTTGAGCTCGAAGTTGTTAGCAGTGATTGGTGGTAGAATAACACCAGCCCGGTTTCTAGGACGATGGGGTGCCATCATGTCCGCCATAATTCTATCATCTCCCGCGCCTTCCAACTGACGTTCTTGGCGGAGACGTTCCTGCTCCCGAACTTCAGCCTCAATCCTCGCCCTCATCTCGGCTTCGATTTCATTCCTCATTTGTCGCCTTTGTTCCTCGTCCATGGCTGCGGTTACTACTCTTTGGGATCTTCGAATATTCCTACACGTACGGTCAATTTCAGTATCCAAAGGTAATAATTCAGAACTTTGAGAACGAGTTTGCATAAGCTAGGAAACACTCACACAAAGAAGAAAATAAATTTTATACACAAATAATAAAACCAAAAACAGAATATGAGCAGTATTAACAATGCTTAGATCAGAAAATAATCCTTTTATCTAATGTTATCGAAACAAGTTAAAATTCCCCGGCAACGGCGCCAAAAACTTGATGGAGCCTGAACGGACTCACAAACAAAGGCAGTGTACCTCGTCGTTCAAGTAATAAAATCTGGCCTAAAGTCCAGGTATCGATCCCACAAGGAATTTAAACCTCGATAATCACTAAATTACTAAGAGTCTTTACGTGTCTAAGCGGAACTAAATTTAAGTTTGATTATATTAACAACTATATTAGTCTACTCCTAGTTGATCTATCCCAGCTTACTTTGCTCTAGAATTTGGAATATCAATTGGCGGTTTTACCGACCTATGAAGACTGATGGGGATGGCTTACTTAATCAACTACAAAAGACGAAGTTAACTCAACAATTAACCCTCAATTATATTCCTCAAATTAAATCAACCTAGCGTATCTAGATCTTTTAGGTCCTTAGCCGGTTTTCCTTGTTTAGAGGCGGTCTAATTCTTAAAGCTCAGAAAATAGGGGCACGTATGTTCCACAGTGTCATCAATACTAATGGTTGCCTAGGTGTCAATCTAGGTAATGCCACGAATATGAACTTAATAGATTAAGATCTTATGAGACTAGATTATCACTAAAGGGATTGCATAAAGAAAAGGGATAAAGATTGAAATTAACTTGCATTCAACTGTATTAATCAAGAAAGATGTAACAGATTCAATGTTTTCAACCAAACAAAATCGATTGCGGAATCAAAAGCTAGCTAAATTGAATTACAAAAGACAAAAAGAAAAACTTATGCCCTTCTTGATCCAATTAACCGGATGCCGACGGTGTGAAGATGCTTGGAGGTGTACCTCTATTAACGAACCCGAGCCGAAACTAAGAACGTTGCAAAAGGGGGAGGTTCAATGCAAAGCAATCTACCAATCGATGGTTCCAAGATTCAAAGAAAACAACAAAAAGAGGTCAAGCTGAACCCTAGCTACAAGTTTTTGCTCTACCTCTACCAGTTGGGAAAAAGATCCCCTAAAACAAAGAAAATAACCTATTTATACGGCTAGGCTAAAACCACAGAAAAGAAAAGCTGAAATTAGGGCAACAGCAGATTTTCGGGCCTCGGCACGCCGTGCTGCCATTGTGGCACGCCGTGCTGCCATTGTTGGGATCGGCACGCCACGCTGATTGGAATGGCACGCCGTCGTGCTGCTTCTCTGGAACTCTTGGCACGCTGGTTGGCTTGGCACGTCGTGCTGCCATTGTGGCACGCCGTGCCATTCTGATTTTCAGCACTTCAAGCCCTTCCTTGCCACCGTTGCTCCAACTTCCGATCCGGGTCCTAATGCCTGTCCAAAACAAACACAAAGAGACATAACCGCACCACAACCACGGACCATAAAACACGAAAAACACGAGGAATACTAAAAATATAAGAAATCAAACCAAAACATAAAAATCACAAAATACGAAAAAAAACAATCCAACATTCACATAAATGATTCTAAAAACTACCACTCAAACCACGAATTTGGCTAGAAGACAAGGTCGAAACCGACCTTATCAGTCACTGACAGAAAGATATCGAGCCGGCTTTGAAACCCAGCATTAAGAATAATCCCTTGCCCAACCTCGGATGATTCGGCTCCACAAGACATTGATGACCATGATGCTGCAATAAAGAGAAGACCCTCCGCATGTGGAGGCGATAGTCATTTTGATGTTTTAATTTGTTTCATCTTATTATTATTATTATTATCAATTATCACATGTGAACAATTCAACCTCTCAGTGTTTAATTTAATACAATTTGATTTCAATTACTTATGCTATATTTTTCGGATGGAACTATGCATGCATCCAAACATTCATTTAATGCCTTTAACACACATGATGCATCAATGCATGAAATGAATCTAGGGACAGATGATGACCCAAAAATGATATCCGTCTCAAAAGACCTCATGCCTGATGAGAGGAAAGAAAATTAAAAGTACCACAAAAGTGCATGGAAATCTTTGCTTGGCTGTACAGTGTCGTGCGAGGGTTAACCGAGAAATTACTAAACACCAAGCTCCAAAGGATTCAAAGATGAAATCAATCAAGCAGGAGCTCTGTAGACTCGAATGGGCATGGCTCCATAGTCGCAACCGCCAACTACTTCTCAGAGTGGGTAGAAGCGGAGTCATATATGAATGTCACCGACCAAAAAAAAAAAGCATTATCATGTCGTGACCAATAATGGCCTACAATTACAAAGGGCAAAGATGGAGCATCATAGATTATCGTTGCATCTCCCACAAGCTAATGGGGCAGTAGAAGCGGCTCACAAGGTTCTGTCCAAACGACAATCACCTACAAAGGATAGGCTGATATGCTGTCATTTGTCTTGCAAGGGAACAAAACTAGCATCAGAGCAGGCACTGAAGAAACGTCATACTCCTTAGCCTATAGGATGGAAGCGGTTCCACTAGGGGAGACAGAGACCAAGTCGTCAACCCCATCAACCCAAACAAGCCTAGGCACTATTACATGTAAAAAAAAATAATAATAAAAAAATAAAAAATAAAAAAAAGGTTCGATGGGTCGCAAACCGAGAAGGTAATCCATGCAAAAATCAGGACAGTCTGATGGATCGAAAACCAAAAAGGCGGTCCATGCAAAAGTTAGGACAGAGAGGCGAGCACCATCAGCAGAAAAATCTGCAAAGACCAGCTGGTGGTAGGCATGGGTCCAGTCGAGACGGATACCATTACTGATTCTGTCCTTAGATTCATTTCATCTTTGATGTGCATTGTGTTAAAACATTATAAATGAGTGAATGAATGAATACCGGTTTTATGTTCAGGTTAAATGTCCTAAGTCTGCTTGAAATTAAATTTGTATGGATGTGCACATTTTCTGTCTACATGCATCTCACTTAAGAAAAAAAAAGGAGAGTCCGATAGATCAAAAACCCGAAAAGGGCGGTCTATGCAAAAGCTAGGGCATGAAATAAAGTCTGCTGAATTGAAAACCCGAAACGGTTCAGGCAAAAATAAAGACAGTCCGATAGGCCAAAAACCCAAAAAGGACAACCTATGCAAAAATTAGGACAAGCAATGAAAATAAAACAAAAGTCATACAGTAGTATCAAGCTTAGATAACTCTAATCCTGTAAAAACCGAGGTACATCAAAGCTAGTGCCTCACACCCCATGCCTCATGGAGCAAGCAATCAGGTCAATCAACCAAACTTCAACGCGAAATCCCACCAATGACAGACCCATCCGGGTATCCCAATCATCCGTCCGGTCCCTGAAAGTCTGATTCATAACCTCCAGCTCGGTGACCCGTCGACGCAATTGATCAACCTTTGTTCTCAAATGAGCGGACTCATGGCGCTCAATCCCAATCGTCGTCTGCAACAAACAAAACATGAAAGAGCACCATAATCATACGCATATGCATCCAGGACACGCACATACACATGCACTCAAAACATACACACACACATGCATACACGCATCAATGTGTACTCAAGTATAGGTACATGCTGTCATCATCAGGATGTCTCAAGCCATGAGTACTCCGAAAGTGGAAATAACCTGACACTGGGGCATCCTCAAATCCCAAGTATCCAGGGGCAAAACAATCAAGCCATATTTATTCTTGATCGAAAGGGCAAAAATTTTTTTCCAAAATTATCGATCAAGGAATAAATACATACCCCCAATCCAACTTCAAAGGTATTGCTCCACCACAAAGAGCCAGTGTCAATAGTATTGCTTCACCATAGAGAGCCGATGTCAACAGTATTGCTCCACCACATAGAGCCGGTTTCAACGGCATTGCTCCACCATAGAGAGCCAATTTTAATGGTATTGCTCTGCCACAGAGAGCCGATTTCTACAGTATCAAGGGGCAAGATATTCAGTCCATATTCATTCTTGATCGAAGGGGCAAAAATATTTTGTTTCCAAAATTATCGATCAGGGAGCGAATACGTACCCGAAAAAACTTCAAAACATCAAAGGAGATCATCAAGCTTCTCAAATCACCAAAGCATTTTTCCCCAGCCATAAAACCTTCGCGGGAAACACAATCATCCTTTCCTTCAGCGACATAAGCTCCACTAGAAGTGAAATGACCAAAATGCCCTCCTGTCAGTAACCAAATTATCGGAAGGCCAAAACACCTTTCCTTTAGCCACACGAGCTACGCAAAAGACCAAATGACCAAAGTACCCTTACTTCAAGGAATGCCAACTTCCCAAGTTGCAAAATTACGAAAATACCCTTCCCTTTCGTAAGGACCGAATGGCAAGGAGAATTCGATTTGGGCAAGTCCTCAGCTTCGTAATGGAGTCGAAGCATGTCCCTGGCAAATCAAACAAGATCTGGGCAAAGTCCTCTGCTTTGCAATGGATTCTAAGCATGACCCTAGTAACATCAGAACAATTCGGGCAAAGTCCTATGCTTCATATCGGAATCGAAGTAAGACCCTGAAGATTCAAACCAATTTAGGCAAGACCACTGTCTCGAAAAGCAACCGTGACAAGTCCCTACAAACATCAAAACGAGTTAATGCGAGGAGAACCCCCATGTACGATCTCTCTACCTTCTCACCGCACTCCCTATCGTGAGGCCAAACTAGAATCGGGCACAAGTACCCGTTCAAGTCGACTTTGGCCACGCGAGGGGCAGCCTGTGAGCACGGGTTTTTTCCGGACCTCGATGATGAGTGCTGTTGTTACCTTTTTCATAGATAAACGTGAAGCGGATTCGGACCGACCGGGATAATGTCGGAAATGTCCCGGATAACCCGAAGGTGTGTGACAAGTCCTAATACGGAACCCCAAAGAATTCGAGCGGGTATTTTAATAGAACCGACGAAAAGAATGAAAAATAAGTGAAAATGGCCTTTTCTAGATATTATAGCCGTTCGGCTATAAACTACAGCCACGCGGCTGTAGTCTATAGGGGCGCGGTTGTAACCTACAGCTGCACGGCTATAATTATCATATTTCCTTTTTTGGTCAAAATCAACATTTAATTCGGTTTTTAAGCAAAATAGGCATTTTGGTCGCTACAGCCGCTCGGCTGTAACCTACAGCCACGCGGCTGTAGTCTACAGGGGTGCGGCTATAACCTATAGCCACGCGGCTGTAAGCATCAGTTTTCCTTTTTTGCTGAAATCATCAATTAATTTCGATTTAATACCAAAAAGGGAGCTATTTAAACATCCTAATCCGGGATTAGGGTTAAGGAAGGTAGAACACTAAGAAAGAAAAAAAGAAAGAAAGGGATTTTAGAGAGAAAAAACCATCACAGATTTTTCAAGGGTTCTTAACACAATTGAAAAAAAAAAGAGTTAGACCAAAAAAAAAAGAGAGAAAAAAAGAACACATAACAACCAATCCATTAATCTTCTTCGTGGTTTCGTTCGGGCTTCGGAAAGCGCGCTTTGCTCGGGTTGTTTGTGACTGCAAGACATTTCTGGCATCCGAATATTTTTTTTGTAGGCCAAGCACTGGAACACAGACAAGGTAATCTTCTGAGAGGCCTTAGAAATCCGTTTTGTTCATTCTGGTTATGATTTGATTGCATGTTTTGAGTTTTTTTACGATTTTTGGGAGTTTTTCCAGCTACAACTGCCCCACTCATAATCACAGCTGCTCGGTTGTAACCTACAGCCGCGCGGTGGTGACCTATAGGGGCACGGCTTTAATGCCATGTTTTGAGTTTTTTACGATTTTTGGGAGTTTTTCCGGCTACAGCCGCCCCACTCATGATCACAGCCGCTCGGTTGTAACCTACAGAGGCGCGGCTGTAACCTACAGCCGCGCCCCTGTAGATTACAGCCAGCTGTAGCCTATAGTGGCGCGGCTGTAGTTGAGGCAAAATCACTAAATTTGCAAAACGATTTTCAAAAACGAGAAAACACACTGGAATCGATTCTGGAGCATTATAGCCACCCGACTATAAGCTATAGGGGTGCAGTTGTAACCTAAAGCCGTGCGGCTGTAGCCTACAGGGGTGCGGCTGTAATAGAGGCAGAATTACACTTTTGACCTTTTGGGCCCCAAACTTGTAATTTTGCATTCTTTTCTCATTCAAAAATGAATTTTGGCGTGTTTGCATACTTTTAGACCCTATATGGATGTTTGATTTAGGCCCACACACGAACGAGACCCCCAGGTCCCGGGATATTCGGCCCGCTAAAGATGGAAAAGTGCATGTAAATGAGCCAAACCGCTTTTAAAACTGATTTTTTATCTATAAAACCTACAGGGCGTTTAAAAAAACGGTTTTCCAGGTCTAACCATACCTACCGATCGGGTCGACTCGGTTACCCCATTTGCATGATCCCGTTTCCTAAAATACCCTATTCTATCCTATATGAGACCTTAGTGTGATTTATTTATCTGTGCTAACCATATTTGGATGCAGCTTTTATTTTTGCTTTATTTTTATTTTTGAATGTATTTTATAGATTATCCCGTGTATCTAGGCGATTGTAATTTTTAGATTATCGTGTATAATAGGCAGTTGTAAAAGGTGAGGATGAGAATTTTCTTTTTCTTGGGTTGTATAATTTGGCCTCCGGTTTACTTTTCCGCACTTTTACTTTTCCGCATTTTTATTTTGGTTTTATATTTATGTCATATGTATGAGCATTGGCTAATAATAAAAGAAGAGATAAAATGAGTAGAATTAAGTGAATGAAATGTCATATTACGAAATAATAATTAAAAATTAGTGAGGATTAGTATATATGTTGCCCAAACCTCGAATCTCTTGATTAGGTACTGCATCTACACTTGGTAGGGAGCCGTATCGGAATTTCTCGGATGAGCTGATACGGGTGGCGACTCTGTATCTAATCTCCAAATTCTTGTTTCGAGATCGTCAAGTTAAAATGGGACTTTCTAAGAAGCTTGTTTTCTAAAATTTCATGCCTGAAATTAAGTTTTCTACAAAAAGACTTTTCCAATAAAATGAAATGTTTTTCTAAGAAAGATTAAAACCCGTTTTCAAAACCAAAACATCAACACCCAAAAAGAAAATCCTCGGTTCCCGCTTAATCGCACGCTCCAAAAAAGGTCCTCCGCTCACACCTGGAAAAATCGAAAACCCTAATAACCGTATGTATAGAAATCTGAAGACCAGAATTTTACAACATACGGATGCATTTAGGCCGAAATTGATCACAAAAGAATGCATAAAATGGAAAACGGACTATTTTCGGCCCATCGGGGCAGTTCAGGAATCTGACCCTATAGAACAGAGCTGTGCAGCTATGTTTGGGAAAGTCCAATTTTTGAAATTCACAAAAACAAGCAAAATGTAAGGAAAAAGCATTGTGCATAGGTTTAAGGCCTCTCAGAGTTTACCTTGATGTTGTTTTGATGCTTTAAATGTTAAGAAACGGATTGAGAACTTGGAATTTGCCTTGAATACTCAACCGGTTGAAAACCGAAACGATCCAAAATAATCCGAAACAATCCCGAATCAATGTGCAAAGGTTAAGGAACTCCCTATTAGTGCTTGAGGATTAGTTTTAGGTCTTAATTTACGTGTTTGGATCACTTCTCCCTGGCTTGTATGTCTTGGTCGCCTCCCTTTCCTTTTTCTGCTTCTTTTCTTCTCTGTCTCTTTTTTGAAATTGGTTTCTGTCTAAGATCAAATTCCCCTTTTTGATTTCTTTTTCTTTCTTTTTATACATCCTCACTCATCATCATTCCAACCAATAAATGAGCCGTCTGCATGGCTCTAGCAAGAGCCAGGCTAAATTTCTCGAAAATCCGACGCTCATCCTAAACCCTAAAAATCACTCGGGGGTTTCGGATTGCGGATAGCTCAGTTTTTGGGACATTTGAGACACTCCGGATGATATTCCAGTCGTTTTCAAGTCTAATTTGTGTCCGTCTACTCCACAGGTAATACAGGAATTCTCATCATAGAGGTCAGGAAACTCCGCGCTTACAACGGAGACTAGCAGTCTAATATGAAACATAACCTAGTAGTGATCTCATATATCTCTTGCCAAATGACATCGATATATATGTAAGAGGCATGGACCTATCATCCCTTTATATTCTTATTTATCTCTGGATACCTAGTGGACTGAACCTAACGAATAAGTATCCTAACTTCTTCAGGTATGGCAATACACTTGTTAGTCCCACTCATCAAGTGGCCAATGATGTCATCTCACGGGACGCTGAGTGGCAATTCCATCTACTTCACTATCAACATCAATATGTTCACTGGTCCATCCAACATACCCATACTTGGCACGCTGTTTTGGGCCCATTAGGCATATATCAAAGTGTATGAGATCCCATGTTATGTTATAGCGAACATCGGGTCTAAGGATAATAGCAAGACCAACCTGAGAAACACCTATGACGATCGAACCATATGGTGTTCTCATGGCGGATCGATCCAGTACCATGCAACCCAATATGTACCCATATCATTGGCTGATATTCCATGTCCAATGGCCTGTGAGATGCCACCATCCAGTCAAGGATATGCTAGTCTTTAGTTCTATTCATTCCTATGATTAGAACAGACTAGGGATATCTTTATGATTATAAATTTAATTCTACTAAAAAGTCTCATAGTCCAATGGCCTACATTGGTTTACTTTAGTATGGTTATAATCATTGGATACTCTATTTATAAATAGCACAAAATTTGAATAAATAGATTCATGCCTTTATTTCAACACAAAATGTATAATACAAAATAACCAAATATAAAGTATAATACAAAACAAGAACCAATGCCATTTGGACTAGGGCACACCAGTAACCGCCATATAACCAAGCTTATGATAGTCTTTGGTTCCATTGGAACAAACTATGGATGACTTTATGGTCATATCGTTATCCCTATCCATCGTCTTACTGCCAAGTGCATGACACTTGTCAACATGGATATGGATATGTCCATTGGATGCTCTATTTATAACATTGCACAAGGCATATAATAATTATATTAATGCCTTTATACATTGACACAAATTGTATAATCTTATAACAAGGTATAAAATATATGATACAAAACGAGGCCAATGTCTTAGGACTAGGGCATACTCAACAGTGCCCATCCCGACTCACTTCTGTCATCCTTCAAATGGCTACTGGAGCTTCATCCGTGGCATTGATTCTAGTTGAGACTCTGATTCAATTAGATGCTTCTCATTCTGACCGATCATTTCGAACCAACAGCCAATTCCTGCTACTTCAGGTGACCCTTTTATCACTGCTTATGCTTGGGTGCAGTTTCATTAAATTATTACCCTTAAAACTTTGTCTTGTAATAGGTATGGCTCCTAGAGAAATTAGCTCTTGTCCATGTGCCTCAAGGGAATTTCAAGAAGTATCTTCCTACCAACTTCTAGGAGTGAGGTTTCACCGTGGTGGGCTATAGCTAGATAACTTTGGCGGAGTGGGAGACCTAGCTGGCTCGGAGAACTGATGATTGTATCAGGTGGGTTTGCCCTTGGTAGAGGATTACCCATGTTGTTATGGACATGTGGGCTAGAGGTCTTCAGCTGCTAAGCTTGAACAAAGTGTGTTTCTACACTCTGGCCTGCGTTTGTAGGCCATATGGGCGAGTGTAGGGGATCCTCAAATCTTCTTGCATTACTGAGAGCACGGAGTACTCTTTACAGTGGCTTGATCACATTCTAGCTCGATGGTCAAGCAATTTGTGTTACAAGGAGCTAAGGTATAATCCCTTTGCTACTGTGGAGATTGATGAGTCGTACAGGTTGGGGCTGGCCGAGATCGGGGATTTACATACCCGAAAGGAGAGTCAAAGCGTGACTCTCAGGTGGCTCGGATTGACTAGTACCGAGGAGTCCATGGCTGCCAAGAGGAGGAGGGTGTAGCTATGCCATTTCCCTTATTATTGTTTTTATTATTATTTGTATGATCCTAATTTTTACATAGACTACCCTATATGGGTTTTCAATCTATCAGACCGCCTTAACTTTTGCTTGAATCACCCTTACCAGGTTTTCAATTCAGCAGGCCATTATTATTTCTTATATTACCTTATTTCCTTTTTTTTCTTTTTTTTTAATAAGGGAGACTTCTCTGATTATGAGTTTTAGTTCGATGTGACAGCTCATGCGCATATATGTTTGAATGCTTGGCTTACTTAGATGTTTTAGCTGATGAATCCATACATACATTCAAACATTCATAAAGTATTTTAAGTAGACTAACATTTCATTGATGAAATCAAAGTGGGAATGATCACAAAATAATATACATTTCGATGATTTATTCACACGATTAACTAGCCTTTATAGGTTTTATAGTCGACACTCATTTCATGCCTTAACTTTTGCCTAAGTTGCCTTTACAGCTTAGCAAGCTATTCTAATCTTCTTAAACATGGAAGCGCATGAGGCGATCCTGGTTGATTAGGTTAGTGAACTTATTCCTGTCCATATCCATTATCTTAGTCGTACCTTTCGATAGGATCTTCTTCACCACATACGGGCCTTCCTAGTTTGGCTTGAATTTACCCCTGATGTCTATGTTGGAAGGTTTCAGCTATTTCAACACTAGGTCTCCTGCTTTCGGAGGATGCCTTTGGTGATGAACCCGACGATTATAGGCCCTGGCCATCCTCTGCTGATACAATTACAAATGATCCAAGGCCTTCAGATGCTTTTCATTAATCATAGCCAACTATTCAAACCTGACTCTAATCTACTCTGTCTCTGGCAGTTGACCTTCTAAGGCTACCCTCAAGGACTTCAATTCCATTTCTACTAACAGCACTACTTCCATCCCATATACTAATAAGTACGGGGTCTCACTAGTAGGAGTTCTGATACACTAGTCCTATAGCCCCAAAAGGCGAATGGTAACTTCTCTGACCAATCTCTGCAAGTAGCAACTGTCTTAGCTAGGATTTTCTTAATAGATTTATTAGCTGCCTCTACTGCCCTATTGGCTTGAGGTCTGTAGGGTGAAGATCTATGATGCTTAATACCATGTTTTGCGAGCAGATGGTGTGGAATGCCATATCGTGCAAAAATGTGCCCTTCTATAAATTTGACCATCTTCGTATGCTATTATGTTGGTGTAGGATTCAGCCTCTACCCACTTCGAGAAGTAGTCGACTGCCACCATAATGAATCTATGACCATTCAACGCTGGGGGTCGAATCTCACCAATGATATCTGTTCCCCATGCTAAGAATGGCCAAAGAGTAGAGAGGCTAGAGGTCCATTGGTGAGAGGTAGCTGATATCCCATAAATTTAGCATTAGTGGCATTTTCTCACCTCCTCGACACAATCTGCTTGCATGGTAAGCCACAAATAACCTTGCCAAGGGATCTTCTTTGCTAGATCCTTACTGTTCATGTGTAAGTTGGGATTCTTCATCGAAAATCAATCGTTTGGTAGTGGAAGCTGATTGAGATTTTCTGAAATCCAAGCCCAGGAGCTTATGCAAAAGAAATCAAAAACAAAGAAAAGAAACAACAAGAAGAAACCAATCTCACCTTGTATGTCTCTTCTAGAAATGGGTACAGAAACCAACAGAGGCTCCCTCCATGATCCTGTACACGTACGGCTATCGAGCAAGATCCCATGCTAGTGGAGGGCTTAAAACAAGAGAGGATCAAAGGGGGCCAAAAATTTTCTCTAAGAAAAAAGGGGTTGGCTGAAATTCTATATGTCTAAAATGGCTTTAGGGTTTCGTTTCATTTAACTGGGTTTTTATACCTTCAAAACCCTAGGTCTAAATTAATTAGCATAGGTTAAAATTTAATTGCATTTCAATTTTAATTTCATATGTATGTGATTATATTAAAACATATAATATAACACATAGCATTTAAATTAAAATTAATATGCCTAATTAAATTAACCCAATAAATTAATTTAGACTTTACTTAAATGAAATGCATATAGACCTATTTATGTATTATATTTCCACCAGGAAATAAATTCATGAATTGATTTATTCAGATTAATCTATGAAACCTAATTAAAGTTGATTGTATTATTTTGATCAATCCAATTAATCTATAATTTAATCAATTAATTTCTCTTCTCTAGTCAATAAACTCCAAGTATACAGTTGACCCATTTAGTTCAAGCTCAGACATTCAATGTGTACGATCCTGTGGGCCTAACTTTATGTTGGTAGTGGGTCCATGGCCCACAAACTATAGGTGGGCTCTAGCAAGCTATTATAATTTCCAAATAAGACAAAGACTAGAGTCTAATAGAAGTCGTGACCCTATGCTTTAACTTATATATCCCATATCATTGATATCGGTGTCCAACACGGAGGCATGGTATCATCACCCTCTTTTGTGTCTGGACATTAACTTGATTCTGAATGACTGATGCTTACAAACAAGTTCCAACTTGTTTGGCTGTGGCCACACTCTTATGAGTTGTACTCATCAAGTGGCCTGGGGGGCCATTCCCTGAGCTACTATCACTATTTCAACTTGTTTAACAGAGGTAGAAGTATGGATAGGCATCGGGCTGTTGCTAGGATCAGCTAGAGTCACTATGGTGTGGTTGTTCTTGTATCTATGGCACTTCGATAATTATTTCCACTACTATTATTCTGCTTCTCCTTTTTTTTGTACTTTTCAATTTTCTTGGCAAGATTGTACACATCCACAAAGGAATTAAAGTCATAAAGCTTCATGTTGTGATAATTCTTCAAACTCCTATCCACGAGCTTGATGATAGGCTCAAAATCCCTAGGTCTCTGCTCTAATAGAACTTGTTTGTCCATCCATCTCTTATAGTGTTCAACAAAGGTCTCATTTGGCTTTTGCTTTACTGCCTTTAGATCATGCAGCGTCACTTCAATCTGAGTGTTATAGCTACAATGCTTCACAAAGGCCTCAGCCAGGGAGTTCCAGTCCTTTCTGATGTGGGATGGCTGATTGCTAAACCACCAAGTAGCACCATTTTCTAGAGTATTTGGGAATAGACCCAAAAGCTAGTTAGTGGTCAAGCCATTCATTGTCATTACTATCACATAGTTGTCGACGTGAGGACCTGGTGGCCCCATTCCCTTGTAAGGAATGAATTTTGGCATCTAGAAGCTAGGTGGTAGTAGGTCAATTCCATTGGCCTTTAGAGCATTCAGATCAATGCATTTCATTTTAGGGATCTGTGCCATCTGGCGGTGCTTGGGAAGCAGCTCGTCAAGCTTAGAGTATTTCTTCTTTAGTTTCCTTTCAGCTGTCGACTCGGTCGAGTACTTCTCTAACTCTCCCAGAAGCATTTCCCTGCTCAGACTGGAGATCCATCTCTCTTCCTAAAGCCTACTTGCCTACATTCCCATGGTCCACATGTTTGGATTTGTCACCGGAAATCACCAAATTAAAGTGGAAGAACGTGATGATTTCCTCAAATCCGTGCCCAGGAGCAATTGAGAGGGAAATTGGGAAAACAAAAATTTAATAGAAAGAGATAAATCTCTTACCCAGAATATCTCTCTCAGAGATTGATGCAGACCGCAGAAATCAACTTAGAATCCCTCCTCGTTCACGTACACAAGCGCTTTACAAACACCACCTATGCTAGCGTGAAAACACAAACTTTGGAGAGGGAGGCTAGGGAGAATTTCAACTGGATGTGTGTCTACCATGCTTGGCTAAAAATTCCTAGGGTTCTTTAACCCTAGGTGGCCAAAATTCCCAAGGGAATTTTGGCCCAAGTTGGCTCCTTCATCTGTGTGGGCTTCCTGCTTTTAATTCAGGCCCAAACCTATTTTAATTAGTCGAGCTTAAACTAATTTCAAGCCCAATTTTAATTTACCTATGTATTTAATATATTATTCCAAGTAACATATTATTTACATTTAAATTAAAATCAGTTTGACCAATTAATTTAATCCATCAAATTAAAATTAGATCATCACAAATAAATTCATAAACCTATAAATATGAATATTTCCACCTAGGAAATAATCCCATAATTAATCCAATTAATTATGAAGAGCCAATCAAATATTAATTTCATTATTATGATCAATCCAGTTGATCTTTATAATATAATTAATAAATACCTCTCTCTCCAGAGTGTATACTCCAAGTATACATGTGATTCCTTAAGTCAGTGTTCAGTCGCTCAATGTGTACGATCCCATGGGCCCATCTTTATGTTGGTAGTGGGCCTGTGGCCTACAGACTATGGTTGGGCTCTAGCAAGCCACTACAGCCCCCAATTAAGATGGAGATGGCAGTCTAACTGTTATCATGACCTTGTAGTTTGAACTTGTATATCCCATGTCATCGATATCGGTGTCTAACACAGAGGTATGGATTGATCACCCTCTTTTGTGTCTGGACATTAACTTGATCCCGAATGCACTAAAGCTCACAAACAAGTTCCAACTCATTTAGGTATGGCCACACTCTTATCAGTCACATTCATCAAGTGGCCGGTGATATCTTCTCAGTGGATTACTGAGTAACAAATCCCTTCTGCATATCTATAGCATTGCCATGCTAAGTGACATAACTGAAAGTACATATACTTGGCACCTTATTACAGGCCCTTTAGGCGTACCCCTAAGTATGTGACCTCACATGCAACACTATCATATGGTCAGGTCGAAGGATCCATACAAGTACTACACGAGAATCACTTGTGATACTATACCATGTGGATTTCTCGTTTAATGGATCTATCCAGTACCATGCCCTTTTTACATGTACCCAGTAACTTGGTTGACATCCCATGTCTAATGACCAGTAAGACACCACGATACAACCAGGTTAATGATAGTCTCTTATTCCACTCATTCCTATGACTGGAATAGACTACAGATCTATTTATTGTCATATCGTTTACCCTATCCATGGTCTTTCTGCTAAGTGCATGACACTTGTCATCATGGATATGGATATGTCCATTGGATACTTCATTTAATATATTGCACATGATAAATATAATAAATGAATTAATGCCTTTATTAATAACACAAATGAGCATAATACATAAATCCAATAAATGTATAATACAAATACAAGGAACAATGCCTCGGGACTAGGGCGTATCCAACAATCTCCCACTTGCACTAGTTCCAACTAGGCATGGGCCTAATCCCTATAGATCTGGTATGACCCTTGTGCTTGGGCTGGGCCATCTCCTTGGTCAAAGGATCTGCGACATTATCCTCGGTGTCCACTCTGTGCAATGCAATGTCACCTCTCTCCGCGATCTCTCATATAAGGTGAAACTTTCTGAGCATGTGCTTTGTGTTCTTGTGTGACCGGGGCTCCTTAGCTTGTGCAACAGCCCCATTGTTGTCATAGAAGATATCAACTGGGTCCTAGATAGTTGGCATTGCTCCTAACTCAGTGATAAACTTCTTCATCAACATAGCTTCCTTAGCTGCATCACACACCGCGATGTACTCAGCTTCTGTTGTAGAGTCCATAATGGTTGGCTGCTTTGAGCTCCTCCAGCTTATAGCAGTACCATTAAGCAAAAATACATACCCAGACTATGACTGGTACTGATCCTGGTCGGTCTGGAAGCTTGCATCAGTGTACCCAGTAACTGATAGCACTTCCTGACCACCATACACTAAGAAGCTATCCTTAGTCCGGTTAAGGTACTTGAGGATTGCCTTGACAGCCTTCCAGTGATCCTCCCCGGGATCCTGCTGGTACCGGCTCGTCATACTTAGTGCAAAGGCAACATCAGGTCTCATACATAGCACGGAGTATATAATTGATCCAATAGCAAAAGCATATGGAACCAACTTCATGTTCTCCCTATCCTCCCTTGTCTTAGGACAGTTCTTCTTACTAAGTTTCAGCCCATGGCCCATTGGTAAGAAACCTTTCTTAGCCTAGTCCATGCTGAACCTTTTCAGAACTTTGTCTATGTATGAGGCCTGACTTAGGCCCAGAAGCTGATTTGATCTATCCTTATAGATCCTGATCCTTAGGATCATCTCAGCTTCACCTAAGTCCTTCATTTCGAAGCACTTACTCAGCCACTGCTTTACCCCTTGTAGTGTAGGTATTTCGCTTCTAATGAGTAGGATGTCGTCTACATAAAGTACCAAAAATGCGACAATGCTCCCACTTGTCCTCTTATACACACAAGGCTCATCTTGATTCTGTATGAAGCCATATTCCTTTATAGCCTCATTGAATCTAAGATTCCAACTTCGGGATGCTTGCTTCAGTCCATAAATGGACCTTTAAAGCTTGCATACCCTTCCTGGATACTCTGGATCGACAAAACCCTCAGGTTGTGTCATGTACACATCCTCGAGTAGCTTTCCATTAAGGAAAGCGGTTTTGACATCCATTTGCCAGACTTTATAGTCGTACCAGGTTGCTATGGCTAGCAAGATCCTGATGGATTTGAGCATGGCTACTGGTGAGAAAGTTTCATCATAGCCTATTCCATGGACTTGTCTGAAACCTTTCGCAACCAGACGCCCCTTGAAGGTATTGTCAGCTTTCAGCTTGTAGCACCACTTGCAACCTATTACCTTAGCACCCGGAGGTGGATCAACAAAGTTCCAAACCTGGTTATCGTACATAGATTGCATCTCTACCTCCATGGCTTTACACCAATTTGCAGACTGTGGGCTTGCCATAGCCTCCTGGTAGGTTTTGGGTTCATCATCCCAGATGAGAAGAGTTTGATCATCGGTGACGAGGAAACCATACCTCTCTGGTTCCCGACGATCCTTACCAGACCTTCTAGGTCCTTGTGTAGCCTGGGTCGGTGCTTCCTCCTGTGGAAGCTCCACCTGGGCCTCCGAGATATCCTCTTCAGGAGCTTGTGAACCTTGAACTTCCCCGAGTTCAACATTGCTCCCACTATCTTTCTTGGAAAGGAACTCCTTTTCTAGAAAGACCCCCTTCCTTGCCACGAACACCTTGTTCTCGGTGGGGTTGTAGAAGTAATACCCTTTGGTTTCCCTAGGGTAGCCCACAAACAGGCATTTATCGGTTTTGGGTTCCAGCTTGCCATTATTCAATCTCTTGACATGTGCTTCACATCCCCAAATCCTTAGAAAAGACACATTGGGCTCCCTGCTCGTCCATATCTGATATGGGGTCTTTTCCACTGCCTTAGTCGATGTATTGTTTAAGATGAGAGCTGCTGTCTCGAAGGCGTGTCCCCAGAAGCTAATTGGGAGAGAGGCTTGACTCATCATTGAGCGGACCATATCCAATAGGGTCCTATTCCTTCGTTTGGACACCCCATTCCATTGTGGTGTTCTTGGAGGAGTGAGATGTGGAACTATTCCATGCTCTCTCAAATATAAGTCAAACTCTAGGCTCATATACTCACCTCCTCGGTCCGACCAAAGGGTTGTGATATTTTTTCCCAGTTGGTTCTGTACCTCGTTCCTAAATTCCTTGAACCTATCAAAGGTCTTAGAATTGTGTTTCATTAGATAGACATAGCCATATCTGCTGAAATCGTCCGTGAACGTGACGAAGTACAGGTGTCCACCTCTAGTCGCTGCGCTCATGGGTCCACATAATCTGAATGTATTAGGTCCAATAAGCCAGTTGCCCTTTCAGCCTTCTTGCTAAAGGGCGCCTTAGTCATCTTGCCTCATAAACATGACTCGCATATATCAATTGACTCCAAGTCAAATGACCCTAAGACTCCAGCTTTGTGGAGCCTAGCTATGCACTTCTAGTTTATGTGGCCAAGACGACAATGCCATAGGTAGACAGGATTAAGTTCTTTAGGCTTAACCTTTTTAGTGTTTATGTTATAGACATGATTGGTTTCATTTAAGTCCAGGATATATAGGCCATTATTTAATAGAGAATCTCCATAAAATAATCCCTCTCTAGATAAAGAAATTCTACCATTAGAACTAGTAAAATGAAATCCAGAAATATCCAACATTGATACCGAAATAATATTCCTGCACATAGCAGGTACAAAATAACAATGTTCTAAAATCAAAACCAATCCACTGGGCATCACAAGGTGATATTTGTCAATCTCTATGGCAGCAACCCTTGCTCCATTTCTGACCCGCAAGTCCACCTCTCCCGACCCTAGTGACCTTCTGTTCTTAAGTCCCTGCACATTGCCACAAATGTGAGAACCACATCCAGTATCTAATACCCAGGATGTTGAAACAGTAAGGTTAACGTCTATGACATAAATACCTGAAAAGGACACACCTTGGCCTCTTCTCTGCTCTCCCATCAGCATGGGACACGATCTCTTCCAATGGCCTACCTGCCTACACACGAAACAGACATCCTCGGACTCGCCTTCTGCTGGGCCTTGGGCTGGGCCTTGACCTTCTTAGCCTTGGCTTTGGCCTTTTCCTTGGTCTTGCCCTTGGCAAGAGGAGGGTTCCCCTTGTTGATCAGTAGCACCGGTAAACTTTTCTTGATCGACTGTTCAGTAAGCTTGACCATCACATGCAGCTCACTAACAGTGCGGTTCATCCCTTGCATATTGTAGTTTAGGATGAACTAATCGTAAGAATCCGGTAAGGATGCAAAGATTGTGTCCACCGCCAACTCTTGAGAGATGGGCGACCTGAGATGGGCTAATGTGTCTAAATAGTCCTTCATCTTGAGCACGTGTGCACTCACAGATGTCCCAGCCCCCATCTTACAGGAGTGGAATGCCTTGTTGGTCAGGGCTTGCTACTGAAACATTTCGTTAAGAGTTGTTATCATAGCAAAGGCTTGATGGTCCATAAACTATTTTTGCAGTTTGGGGACCATACAAGCCAACATCAGGCATGTCACATCCCTATTATCCTTGACATGCACCTCGTATTCCTCTAGCTAGGCAGCCGGTGGATTACGTCCTTGAGGCGCAGCAGGTATAGGCCTATCCAGCATATACTCTTTAGACTCCTATCTTAGAATTATTCTCAAGTTCCTAGACTAGTCCAAAAAGTTAGGACCAGAAAGCTTGTCCCTTTCAAGAATTGATCGTAGTGATAAAGAGCTGTTATTTGCCATTTAGAGTTTCTACACAGAAAAACATTTAAGAGTGTTAATAAAGGACTTTACTTTGTTATTCCCATACATAATTAATAATGAATCAAGTTATTAATTAAACCGAGTTGTTAGGCTCATGGGCCGAGATCTATATTTCATTAAGATACAGCCAGACGAGGGCCTGGTACAACTATACCTTAACTATTTAGGTAGGAACGCCGTCCAATCCCAACCTAGGGACTCTCAGTTTGATGGGCTTGTTGGCACTTACCCATCTGTACTTAGGGCCATGAGAATCCTACTACCCATGCTAAGTCAAAACCTCCATTCAAGTGTTAGAGTATCCCATACTCTAACCCAATACAAAATGACAATACTCCAGTGCTTCTTGCGAGGGCATGGTTTACAACTGTCCTATCCCCACTTCGAGCTGGTTTTGAATGAGGGAAGCACTTTTAAGCGACTTAGTAATTTCATTTGGTTATTAGATTCATTTAATAACGGCTTGCATACATAAGGCGGGTGAAATAGCTGTTGGATCATACGTTCATACATGCAAATAAATATAAAGCATGATTAAATAAATAAGTAAAATGGACTGCTATGGGTCTATATTACATCCTAATATCATTCTAGTAAACCTATACTAGAATCCAATATCAGGTGGGCCTCAATCTTCCTCCTTCTAGGCTTGTACCTCCACTTGGGCTCACCACTCCATAGGTTTCTTCTTTTACAAATTTTATAATAAGTGAATAAAATAAAATTACAAAAAAAGAAAAACGACAAGCAGGCCGTATTTACCCAAAAAAGAAAATACAACCCATCTCGAATAAGGCCCAATACCATCCAACCATAAAAAATATTTAATCACCCATATGCATCCAATACATATAATTCATAAGCATGTTATAATTTAAGCCCATTTCAATCATGTCCAAGCAATTATTTTGAAATCGACAATTTTGGCCCACTATGGTTCTAACCCTTAATGGGCTTTGGGCCTCCTACCCAGGCAGTCCAACTGCTTCCATTGGATGGGTCCAATTCAGTCATCCAAGTAATTGTGCCAAAATTACCCGAATCAATTTCAATTAACCATATTAATTTCCAAAATGAATATTACATGAATAAAAAATTAAATTTCATTCAAGAAACCACACGCATTTAAATTACATGAATTTAAACACACGAATTTTAAAACCAATTAAAATTTCAAAAATGGGCCCCTGGCCCAAAAACCTGCCAAATCCAAAACCACTGGGCCGGGCCCGCTGCGGCTAGAAGTAGCAGTAGCAGCAGGCAACGGCTGCCGCCGCTGTTCCCGCCGCGTGCGGGGACCGGCGGCGGCGATTCCACCGCCGGCAGCCCCGCACCCCGGGAACAACCATATTTTTTTTATAAACAGAAAAATTTAAATAAAAAAAATATCATGGCATCCAAAAGCAAGAAATTCACCAAGAATAACCAAACATACAATTAAATTAAACAAACATAAACGTATATGCATATTCAATTTTAATTGTATAAAAAATCAAATGGGAAAAATCTTAAACCCAAACCAAGAACCCCAATAAAAAATCTCCAATTTTAAAATATGGGATTCAACCAATTTTAACAATTTCCACGGATCAAAAGCCCGCTCTGGTACCACTGTTGGGATTTGTCACCGGAAATCACCCGATTAAAGTGGAAGAGCACGATGATTTCCTCAAATCCGTGCCCAGGAGCAATTGAGATGGAAATTGGCAAAACAAAAATTTAATAGAAAGAGATAAATCTCTTACCCGAAATATCTCTTTCAGAGATGGATGTAGACCACAGGAATCAACTTAGAATCCCTCCTCGTTCACGTACACGAGCTCCTTATGAACACCACCCGTGCTAGCTTCGAAAAACACGTTTGGAGAGGGAGGCTAGGGAGAATTTCGGCTGGATGTGTGTCTACCATGCTTGGCCAAAAATTCCTAGGGTTCTTTAACCCTAGGTGGCCTAAATTCCCAAGGCAATTTTGGCCTAAGTTGGCTCCTTCATCTGTGTGGGCTTCCTTCTTTTAATTCAGGCCCAAACCTATTTCAATTAGTCTGGCTTAAACTAATTTCAAGCCCAATTTTAATTTACCCATGTATTTAATATATTACACCAAGTAACATATTATTTACATTTAAATTAAAATCGGTTAACCAATTAATTTAATCCATCAAATTAAAATTAGATCATCACAAATAAATTCATATGTAAAACTATACATATGAATATTTCCACCTAGGAAATAATCCCATAATTAATCCAATTAATTATGAAGAGCCAATCAAATATTAATTTCATTATTATGATCAATCTAATTGATCTTTATAATATAATTAATAAATACCTCTCTCTCCAGAGTGTATACTCCAAGTATACATGTGATTCCATAATTCAGTGTTCAGTCACTCAATGTGTATGATCCCGTGGGCCCTGCTTTTATGTTAGCAGTGGGCTTGTGGCCCACAGACTGCAGTTGGGCTCTAGCAAGCCACTACAGCCCCCAATTAAGATGGAGATGGCAGTCTAACTGTTATCATAACCCTGTAGTTTGAACTTGTATATCCCATGTCATCGATATCGGTGTCCAACACAGAGGCATGGATTGATCAGCCTCTTTTGTGTCAGGACATTAACTTGATCCCGAATGCACTAAAGCTCACAAACAAGTTCCAACTCATTTGGGTGTGGCCACACTCTTATCAGTCACATTCATCAAGAGGCCGGTGATATCTTCTCAGTGGATTACTGAGTGACAAATCCCTTCTGCATATCTATAGCATTGCCATGCTAAGTGACATACCCGAAAGTACCCATACTTAGCACCCTATTACAAGCCCTTTAGGCATACCCCTAAGTATGTGACCTCACATACAACACCATCATATGGTTAGGTCGAAGGATCTATACAAGTACTACACAAGAATCACTTATGATACTATACCATGTGGATTTCTCGTTTAGTGGATCTATCCAGTACCATGCCCTTTTTACATGTACCCATTAACTTGGTTGACATCCCATGTCCAATGACTGGTAAGACACCACCATACAACCAGGTTAATAATAGTCTCTTGTTCCACTCATTCCCATGACTAGAATAGACTACGGATCTATTTATGGTCATATCGTTTACCTTATCCATGGTTTTACTGCCAAGTGCATGACACTTGTCATCATGGATATGGATATGTCCATTGGATACTTCATTTAATATATTCCACAAGATAAATATAATAAATGAATTAATACCTTTATTAATAACACAAATAAGTATAATACATAAATCCAATCAATGTATAATACAAATACAAGGAACAATGCCTTGGGACTAGGGCATATCCAACACCACATTTAGTTCCGGCTATCTGTTATTGATTACTTATTTGCCACAAGCTCTGCTTGCCTATTGGTGATAATGCTACCCACAACAGCCTATACTTGACTGCAAATGCTAGCCTGAACTCATCTAATCCCGAGAGGTCTCTGATGGCTACCGCCACAGAAGCAGTGATAATAGCAGCATTCTACTGATTGGTGTTCTGTTGACCCCCTATTTCTATAATAGTCTCTTCTAGCATAAAAAAATGTCAACTCCCAAAGTCTAAATCTATTCCTTCTATTCTAAATTCAACCCTGACTCTACAACTACTGACCTGGATGCCACACTGACTGATCTTGGACTAGTTCTTCATCTTGGTTGAGGATCTACATAACTGACTGTTTCTAGGCTTCCTTTAGAAGGGTGATTCCAAACTACAGAGAGTCATAACCACATGTTAGCACTATGTATGAGTGCATGATAGTCCTTTGACCTAACATGGTATGTGTGTATGTATGGATGATATGACACGGTGGATGCATGATATGCATGTGACATGATTGCTTATGCGGGATAGGTGCAGATGCGATACTTGGGGAGCATACGGATAGGGGTTCAGTACTCAGGGAGTATCGAAAAAGGTTAACTAGATTTTACTATTCACAGTCATATGAGTTTGCATACGAACAAAAATTCAACACCCTTAGGCTCTTGAAGTAGATGGTTTTAAAGTGTTTGGACCTAAGACAGCCTAGGGTTTTGGGTGCTTGTGAGTCTGCACACAGACAGAGGCTTGATTTTCAGGGAGTATAAAAAAAGGTTAACTAGATTCTGCTAGTCATAGTGATATATGTATGAGTTTGCATACGGATAGAGGTTCAGCACCCTTGGGATACCTAAATAAGAATACTTGAAAGTTTTGAAGTCTTCGGACCTAAAATAGCCTAGGATTTTAGGTGCACGTGAGTCTACATACAGATAAAGGTTTAATATTCAAGGAGCATCAAAGAGGGTTAATTAGATTATACTAATCACAGTGATATACGTATGAGTTTGCAAATGGACAAAGGTTCGACACCCTTGGGACACCTGAAAGGGGATAGTAGATAGTTTTGAAGTCTTTGAACTAAACAGCCTAAGATTTTGGGTGTATGTGAGTTTGCACACGGACAGAGGTTTGGTACTCAAGGAGCATCACAAGAGATTATCTTTAGAAGCCAAGTGGATGTGTGAGTTTCTTGCATTAACCATTATAGGGATTCATCATAAAAAAATCAAACCAATCACAGTAGAGGCCGATTTAGATTTTCTAGAATCTGTGTTCCAGGAACTTATGAAGATGAAAGCAAAATAAAAAAAGAGAAAGAAAAAAATTCGATCTCACCTTACAAGTCTTTTCTAGAGATGGCTGCAGAAATCAAACGAGATTCCCTCCATGCTTACGTACATAAAATGCCTATCTTACGAGGGGTAGCTTGTGAGCATGGGTTTTCCCAACCTCTGTGATGAAAATTCTATGTTACCTATTAGACAGACGAACATGAGTCAAATTTGAAAATGAGAGGAACATGCTAGGAATGTCTTAAACACTTTGAAAACCAAACAGTCCTTGATCTGAAACCCCGAGAAAGATCCTTCGAGTGATTAGAGAGCTTAGATGTGAGTGTGGGATTTAGGAAAAGCCTTGCTAGTCTGGTTAGAGTCGCACGGCTGTAGTTTCACAACTATAGCCATGCGGCTATAACAGAGTACACAGCTATAATATTACAGCCGTGCGACTATAAAAGGCGGCTAGGTTACTTCCTAAATAACTAACAGCAATATTTGACAGCAGGTAGAATCCCAATATAAGGGGAGATAACTGAGATTCTCTTTTAGAGAACAGAGGAGAGCAACAGAGAACACAATACTGAAAAAAAAAATAAAAAAATGCAATAGAAAGGAGAGAACACAAAAAGGGAGAGTTCAAAAAGAGAGAAAAAGGGAGAAAGAGAGAAAGAGTGACAAGAAACCAAAGTAAAACATAAGACACAAAAGAAAAATACTCAGGAAACATGTAAGGTGAGAGTGTCTAGACATGTCACATTTATTCGGGATTGTTCTTGGGTTTGTTCGGATTGATTCGGGATGCGTATTCAAAGTTTCAGGGTGTTCATAAAGTTCTAAGCACATTCTGACGTTGAAGTCCAATTCCGGTCATCAAACACACTGGAACATCAAAAAGGTAAACTCTGAGAGGCCTTAAACTTGTAATTATTTGTTTTGTGCTGTGTTTTGTGAAAATTCTGAAAATTATCTATTTGATTATAGGCATACGGCTCTAACTAGAACAGAGTCGAGCAGCTGTACTAATGTAGCTGCACGGCTGTGTTCTTCTGAGCAGAAACCCAAAGTGCCCTAAATTGACAGTACAGTTAGTTTCCCATTTGAATCGTTCTGTTATGAACTATTTCAATCAAATCACATCCGTTACATTGAGAATTATGGTTTTTGTTTTCCAATAATGTTGATGTAAGATTTGGGTTTCGTTGATTTTGGTTTTTTTAGAATCCGGGGTTGTTCGGTCCAAATCGGATCCACTGTCCAGCTTTAGCGGACCTCTAGGTTCCTTAAAGTCCTTAGAAATCATCAAAACAAGTCAAAATAGTGATTTATGAACAAAGAAAACCAATTTCGGGTTCTGGACACTACAGTCGCATGGCTGTAGTGGCTATAGCCGTGCGGCTCTAACTAGAGCCGCACAGATATAGTTCCCAGATAAAGGTAGAATCACGGGACAACTTCCATGGACCTTGTCACATGATGCTGTCTTCAGAACCAAACTATTTTTTATGTGCTTACCACTTTGGGCCTTAGATGGATGTTTGGGAAGGGGCGCCATGATCTCGGGCGGGCCCCTCCCTCGCATGGGGTTTTTATAAATGGAAAGAATCGGTTTTAGAAAATAAATGGAATTAATTTATAAAAGAACCGAGACCTAAGTCTCGATGAATATTGTAGAGTCGCCACTCGGCTTAGCTCAACCGGGAAATTTATAATGCAGCTGAATCGGATAAACAGCCGCTACACTATCCAGAGATTCGGGTCTAGACAAGTCCCTTATTTCGTGTCTAATTAAAGAAAATATTGCCAATGTTCTCAAATAATATTTTAGAACCTAAAGTCAATTTCATTGCATATAAAAAGGCATACAGCACATATACAAATACATAATACAAAAATAAAGAAAAGAAATAAACATTAATTGGCTTACAACCAAATCGAATGGAAAAATAAAAACTCTCGCCTCACTTATACAATCGCCTAGAATACACGAGAATCTAAAAATAATTACAACCGCCTAAATACACGATTAATTCTATTAAAATACAAGTAAAATGAAAATTAAGATAAAATAAAAGCTGCAAAACAAAGGTTAGCACAATTTATACGGCATGCTACAAGTTGGACTCAAGCATGACAGAACGGGAAATCAAGAATTGGGGGCATGCATTTAGGGGATAACCGGGTTGGCTCTGCTAGCCGGCCTGGTTAGACCTGGAAAACATTTTGAAACTTCCTTGTATTTTTAGATTTGAAGGAAAATCATTTTCAAAACAATTTTACCGGTTTACATGCATTTTTATATATCAAGTGGGTCGGTTTTCGGGAGAACCGAGTCTCCATCGTTGAATTGTTCTAAATGCAATTTTACTGGAAATTCAACCTAAGGTAGTGAATGCACATATCAAAATTCATTTTGACGATCTTCGGATTTTTCTGATTTTTTTAGGGATTTTTGGAAATTTTTGGGGATAAAAACTTAAATTCTGATTCTGGAACGACGGTTACAGTTGTACGACTGTAAACAACCCAGAATCAAGATTTCGCCAAAATTTATTTTAAATAAAAAATGGAAGAAAAACAATCTGGAAATTAAGAACACTTGTACGACTGTATATACAGTCGCACGACTGTTCATCAAAACCAAGAACAGTCGTGCGACTATTCTTAATATCCAGAAGTAGAAGCGCGAAAACATAGCAAAAAATGCACAAAAAATCAATTCATACACCCAGAAAGTGAGAAAAAGCAAAAGGAAAAGGAGTGTCTACCTTTTCTAGAAGCTAATCCAAGTCGATTTGATCCCTGGCATTGCTCCAATCCAAACAAATTCACACTTTTTCTCTGAAATTGAAGTTGAGGGCTTTATGTCCAAAAATCCAAAATGCTTGGGATTCTGATGATTTAAGTCTGTGATTTTGATTTGTTTGTGAAGTTAATTGATTAGCCTAAGGATTTCTATCAATTTTTAGCTTTAATCCTAACAAATTTGAAAGAAATAGAAGAGAAAATAGAGGACTCTTGAGCAAAGTTCCTTTCCCTTTTTCTTGTCTCTTTCCTTCTTTTCTCTCTCTAATTTTCCACCGGAAATCAAGTTGTCCTTCTTTCCCTTCCTTTCCTTCTTTTTATCTATGCTTTTTCTGGTTGCTTCCTGTCCATCCTGATGCATTAATTGCATCACCCTCTCTCCTCCATTTTCTGCTGCAGAGGTATGGGCTCCTGCAACTTTTTTGATTTTACAGTCGTACGACTGTAATTTTTAAATCACAGACGCACGACTCTTCTTCCTTTTTTTTAAGTATAGAAAATTCTGGCGCTTACAGCTGCCCCTCGCGTGATCAAATTTGACACCTAGATCCAGGTTTACAACACCTGAGATGATGAATTTGAGAGCACGAATCAAAGCGCCACGAACACTGGAATGAACCCTCTGATGAGATAAGCCGATACCGGGTCTAGATTACCCGAGGTGATGCTGGGAAGGAAATAAGCTGATACTGGGTCTAGGTTACCCGAGGCGAAGTCAATGCGGATAGGCCAATACCGGGTCTAGGTTACCCGAGGCAAATGAAGGGTGAATTGCGGTTTAGCCGATACCGGTTCTAAATTACCCGAGGCGAAGAGAGATAGATTGCGGATTGGTTGATACCGGGTCTAGTTTACCCGAGGCAAAGGAAAGGTGAAATTAGCCGACACCGGGTCTATGCTACCCGAGGCGAGCTTTGCTGGAGAAATAGATGAAACTGATCTGAGCCGATACTGAGTTCACATTACTCGAGGCGGATCTGCTGGGGAAATGGATGATGAAGCCGATATGGGCCGATGCCGAGTTCACATTACTCAAGGCGGATCTACTGGGGAAATGGATGATGAAGCCGATCTGGGCTGATACCGAGTTCACATTACTCGAGGTGGATCTGCTGAGGAATTGAAGCTGGAGACGATGAATTCCTACATTTAAGATAGCAAGTCTTCATTCCTTGACTGAGAGATTTTTAAACAAAAATTTTTGCCCCTTTGATCAAGAATGAAGACTAGCTGGGGATGAGTGATCGATGTATGTAATGTATGAATGCATGATGATGCATATGCACATGTATGCATTTTCCGTCATTTGACATTTCTGCCTTCCACTGGAGAAAGATATATCATGCCCCTGGTTGGCTTTGCTTTCCTCGGAGCTTTGCTTGGTGATTTTCGAAGGAGTGAGGTGACTGCTGAGGATGCATGATACTGCTGGGGAGATAATCATAGCGTTCCTTATAGAGATTCCGCTGGGGAAGAGTATGGCAACTCGATTGGGGAAACAATTATGGTGTTCTTTATGAAGATTCCGCTGGGGAATTACGTGATGACTCTATGGGGAGTCGATGTGATGACTTCTGTGGGGAATGTTGGGGACATTCTGCTTTTCCTGCTTTGTGGGGAAATTATGAGTTTGTAAGTGCTCTAATTTTTGCCTGGGTTGCCCAATACGGGTTTTTAGCCCAGCGAGCTGCTCTGATTTTTCCTGAGGCGCCTTTTCGGTTTTCGCCTTAGCGAGCTTTTCATATGCCCTAACTTTTGCCTAAACTACCCAATATAGGTTTTCAGCTTAGCGGGCCGCTCTAATTTTTGCCTGAGCTGCCTTTTTGGTTTTCACCTCAGCGAGCTCTCTTTCTTTCTTTTTTTTTAAGATGATTGAGATGTCACCATGACCATTTTATTGCTTTTTTAGGAAGATGAACTGGATCTTAGAGGTCGACAAAAGATTTCAAATTGCATATATTTAATATATTTTCACTTGTTAAATAATGCGACGATTTCAATCAGCTGAATGCAAAGTGCTTTCTCTGAATGTCTGTTTATACAAGACAACTTTGTTCGTGCATTTGTCATAACCATGCAAATATATTTAAACAAACACTTTACTTTATTGATGAAGTCAAAATGAGTACATTTGAAACAAGTTGGTTCCTAAATGATACATATTCCACACTAAGCCAGAATCTGTCACCAGTCGTTCTTTTCAGGTTTTCTGACTGATTATTTTCACTCGTGTCTTAACTTTTGCCTAGACCGCTCTTTTCGAGTTTTCAGCCTAGCAGACCCTTTTTTTTATACATGATAAAGTTTTAGCCTGTCCTGGTTGATAGGATTAGTGAACTCATTTCTGTCAATGTCCATGATGCTGACAGTGCCTTTTGATAGCACCTTCTTCACCACATAGGGCCCTTCCCAGTTGGGTCTGAACTTGCCCCTAACATCGACATTTGAAGGCCTTAGCTGCTTTAGAACCAAGTCACCTGTTTTCAACTACCGTTTAGAATACTTCACATTCCAATTATAAGCTCTGGCCATTCTACACTGGTACATTTGAAGATGATCCAGTGCCCTCAGTCGCCTTTCATCTAGTGCTGCCAATTGTTCATATCTAGCTTGAACCCACTTAGTCTCTAGTAGCTGAGCCTCCAGGGCGACTCTAAGTGACTTAAGTTCTATTTCCACTGGCAATACTGCTTCCATTCCATATACCAAGGCATAAGGAGTTTGTCCTATCGATGTTCTGACGCTGGTTCTGTAACCCCAAAGAGCATAAGGCTGTTTATCGGCCCAATCTCTGTAAGTGGTTACCATCTTTGATAAGATCTTCTTTATTGTCTTGTTAGCTGCTTCCACTGCACCATTAGCTTGTGGTCTGTATGGAGAAGACTTATGATGTTCGATACCATGTTCTACAAGTAGCTCAGCTGTTGCCCCTTGAAACTGTACTCCATTGTCAGTTACTATATGGTGAGGAATCCCATACCGAGTGAAGATGTTCTTCTGGATGAAATTGACCATTTGCTTGGCTATCACATTAGTGAAGGATTTTGCTTCGACCTATTTGGAGAAATAATCAACTGCTACAACTATGAATCTGTGCCCATTAGATGCAGCTGGATGAATTTCACCAATCATATCTATCCCCAATGCTGAAAACGGCCAAGGAGATGCTAGATTCTGAAGTCCGAGTAGAGGAAGATGACTAATGTCTACATAGATCTGACATTCATGACATCTCTTCACTTTTCATATACAATCTGCTTGCATTGTCATCCAGAAGTAGCCTTGTCTCATGATCTTTCTGGCCATGGCAAGTCCATTCATATGTGGTCCACAGGATCCTGCATGTACCTGCTGCATCACTTCTTCTGCTTCTTACTCTGTTAGACACCTCAAAAGGACTCCGTGTGCTGTTCTTTTGTATAACTTGTCCTTGAAGATTCTAAATTGATTAGCCAGCATTCTTAGTGTCAATTTATCAGCAGCACTGGCCCTTTCGGTATACCTACCCTCCTTAACATACCAGTAGATATCAAAGAACCATGGCTTTTCCTCAGCTGATAATTCCATCACTTCGTGCACTTCGAAGCAAGGATGTCTAGAAGTGGCTATGACCAGTGCTTGTACTTGTGTTTCCTCTGGATTTTCCCACATGGAGGACAAAGTAGCTAATGTATTAGCCATCTTATTCTTATCCCTAGGGACATGTCTAAATTCACACTAGCCGAATAAACCTTTTCTGAACTATAGTAGCTCCAAATAAGGTCGTAAGGCTTCTTCTTTCAGCTCCTACTCACCCTGAGCTTGTCTGATCACTAGAAGTGAATCACTGACAATTAAGACATCATTTGCCCCTAAGGTTAACAGAGCTTCCATTCCAAACAAGCATGCTTTATATTCCGCCCCATTATTGGTTACAGGAAAGATCAGCCTCTTGGATAAAGGAATAATCTCACCATCCGGTGTTACTATAAGTACCCCGATTCCAGTGCCTTTTCTATTCATTGCCCCATTGAAGCACATAACCCATCTTTTCACTTCCACCATGGCTAGTTGCTCATTAGGGAATTCTAGATTCTCTGTGTAATCTGATTCTAGGGGTTGGTTTGCCAGAAACTCTACCACGACTCGCCCTTTAATGGTTTTCTTTGTGATGTACTCAATGTCAAATTCAGACAAAAGTAACAACCACCTGGACAGCTTCCCAACCAATGCTGGTGCTTCATAGAGATACTTCATTGGATCCACCTTAGCCACGGCTTGTATCTTGTAGGACTGGAAATAGTGGCGCAGCTTCTTGGTCAGCCAAATCATCGCCACACATGTCTTTTCCACCAGTGTGTATTTGGCTTCATGCTCTAGCAATTTCTTGCTAAGGTAGTAGATAGGATATTCCTTCTTGCCATCTTGTTCTTATGCAAGCATTACCCCTATAGAGGATTCTTCAACTGCCAAATAGAAAATCAGAGGTTTCCCTGGAATTGGAGGACTCAATACTAGCGGCTTTACTAGGTAAGCCTTGATCTTCTCGAATGCCAGTTGACACCTGTCATCCCACACAATCGGATAATCTTTCTTTAATAGCTTGAAGATTGGTTCACATGTGGAAGTCAACCGTGCTATGAAGCCGCTGACATACTGTAAGGAACCCAGGAATGATCTGACTTCCTTTTCTGTCTTTGGAGCTGGCATATCTTGGATGGCCTTGATTTTGTCTGGGTCCATTTCTATCCCCCTCTGGCTGACTACATGGCCCAACAGCTTCCCTGATGTGACCCCAAATATGCACTTCTTGGGGTTGAGTTACAAGTTGTACTCTCCAATGCATGTTAGAAATCTCTCTAGGATAACAGGATGTTCCTCCCGGGTCGTTGATTTAACAAGCATATCATCGACATACACTTCGACTTCTTTGTGGATCATATCGTGCAACAGAGTTGTGACAGCCTTCTGATAAGTGGCGCTGGCATTCTTTAATCTGAAAGGCATCACTCTGTAGCAGAAACTACCCCACTTGGTGATGAATGATGTTTTCACCTTGTCGATCACATCCATCAGAATCAAGTTGTACCCCGAAAAGCTGTCCATAAAAGAATACATTGTTGCTTTTGCTGGACTATCAACTAAGACGTCAATATGGGGCAATGGAAAGTTATCTTTTGGGCATGCTTTATTCAGGTCCCTGTAGTCGACATATACTCTGACCCTTCCATCCTTTTTAGGCACAGGGACAATGTTGGCTAGCCAATCTGTATACTCCACCACTACGAGAAACCTGGCGCCTATCTGTTTAGCCACTTCTTCTTTCACCAGCGTAGCCCATTCCGGCCTTAGTCTTATGAACTTCTGCTTTACCGGTCTGAACTTGGGGTCTGTCGGGATTTTGTGCACTGCTATTTTTGTGTCCACACCTGGCATGTCTTCATACGACTAGGCGAAAGCTTTAACATGTTTTTGGAGTATTTTTATTAATTCTTTCTCTTCCTCGGATTTTAGCTCGTGTGAAATGAGTGTACCATTTTAGGGTTTTCATCTGTGCTTATATTGATTTCATGTAATGCGGTGTCATGTATGCTAAATATGCTCGATGGTGATTTAAATGCATGCACAGAATTATCAGGATAAACATCACACAAGTAAGCAAATTGGGATTTCATTGCATTGAACTTATCATAAAGTACATTAGTTACATTGAAAATGGAAGAAATAGATACAACAAAATCATTTTCATCCTCCACAGGCGGAGGGCCTTGTTCCTCTCGAGCTTCCATCTTCACTTCTAGAGCATCATCCGGGGTTGCAGCTTTCTCTGTTTCTTTTTATGGTCATTTGCATCTTAGCTCTCTCCATAATCTTGGCAATTTCGATGACCACAGAGTCTAAATTCACTTTGGCCATTAATTCTTCACTGAATCCCTCCTTGGATTTCCCAAAAGCTTTGCTTAATGCAGCAGTCAAAGCTCCTGAGATCACTTTTGTAGCTTCGTCACAGGTCTTCTTTTCATCTTCTTCCTCGGCCACCTCTATGGCTTCTGCTATCACCTCAGATGATTCTCCTTGCAAAATCTCAGATTCAGTAATTGCTTCCTCCACCATTACAGGGGCTACTGGCTCCTTCTGGCTTTTGTCAAAATCAACTACATCTGCAAAAATCTCAAAGCCAGGATACTCGACATCTCCTACCATCACCGGTTTAGCTTGACCCTTGTAAAGGCCTTCTCCCGCCTTTAGAAATGGCTTTATCATAATCTTCCCATTCTTGCCCTTCCTCAGATTCTTCTGCTCAGATGCCCCTTTTACGTAACCAAGGCCACATTGCTTCGACTTCCCCAAGTCGATCTTAAATTCTGGAACCCCTTGTAAATTGATTCCAAGCCCCATTCTCGGGACAAAGTTATACTTATACAGATACCGGGATAGCCACTCCGGTATGTAATTCTTGTAAAGGACCATAAGGGAATCCATGGTCTCTTCTTCTTTGATTACAGCGACTTGAAATCCACCAAAAGGAACCACCCCTTCATTCACTACAGCTACCATTAATTGGGCATCCGCCTTAACAGTCACGATTCTGTTGTTCATAGAGAACTTGATCTTTTGATGCAATATGGAAGGGAGACGTCCCAAAGGATGGAACCAGGGCCTGCCGAGCAACAGGGAAAATGTGACTGGGATATCAATCACTGTAAAAGCAACTATGGACCTAACTGGCCTAACCTCTACTTCCGCCTTAAACATCCCTATCACCATTCTTTTAGAGCCATCATATGCTCGTATGGCTGTTAAGGATCTCTTTAACACTTCTTCACTCAGCCCCAGAAATGGCAACATCTTTAGTGGACAAATATTCAGTGCTGACCCATCATCCACCATGACGCAAGGCATGAACTTATCGATCACATGGGCCCTGACATAAAGATTCTTGTTGTGGGCCTTCCCTTCAGCAGGTATGTCTTTCTTGGAGAAGACAATATCAGGACTCCCAACATGAACTTTGTCTAACAAACAGCACATAGCCTCTAGTGAAGCTATAGGGGAGACTTCAATTTCTGACAATTTCTTTACCAGAGCAGCCCTGTGCTCCTTGGAGGTCAGAAGCAAGTGCCACAAGCTAGCTTGGGCTGGAGTTTTCTTTAGTTGGGAAATGACTAGGTCTTCTTTCTCAACTCCTTTTGGCGCCAAAGTACTACCTGACCCATTCATCGGTGCTTTATCTTTCATCTGATCTACCGGCTGATATATCCTTCCACTTCGGGTCATGTGCTGCACTTCTGGAATCTTCAGCTTTTCCACAGCTGGGAGTTTGACTGCTTCTCCTCTGTCAAATTCTTCATGCTCATCTTCAGAGTCGAGATCATCCAGACTTATGGGCTTGATCTCCTTACATCCCTCCTTTTTCTCACATTCAGGTTCCATTTCGGGTTCCCCTATCGCCACTGCCTGAATCGTAGGGTTTGCTTACAGAACTTGGGCAAATATGAACTTAGCTAGCAACCCTGACTGGACCATGTTAACCCGCTTTTCGAATGCCGACAGTGGGTTGGTTTTAGTGCTAGGTTTGGCTGGCTCTTGCAGCTTTCCCTCGTCAATGAGCTTCCAGATAGCATCCCTTAGCTTGTAGCAGTTGTTGGTTCAGTGGCCTGTCACCACATGATAAGTGCAGAAATTATCTTTGTCAGCTTCAGATGGCTTCTCAAATGGCCTTAAAGACTGTAGCAGGCCACCATTCTTACACTTGGCGAATATCTTTGCTAAAGGAAGAGTCCAAGGCGATATGCCTTGTCCTCCAGAAACCCTATTCTGGTTGCCTTACTGCTGATTTACAGTAGCCACTTCAACCTGCTTGACTTTTGAAGATTGCCCTTGTTTACCACTGGAACCTGAACCAGAACCACTACCAGACCCAGCTACTGTGGTGGATCTATACCCTAAGCTATACCCTATGCTTCTTCCTCCCTTGTGACCGGTTGGCTTCTCCCCTTCATCCCTCTCTATCTTCATAGCCATGCTGTAAACCTCACTGAGCTCCTTAAAGGGATGGAATTTTATGTTGTTCTTGAAAATGTCTTTGCTACCGTCAATGAGCTTCTGTATAAGCTTGTCTTCGTCAGGCTAGTTCTTTAGGAGGATCATCTTGTTCATCCACCTCTGGTAGTATTCATCAAAGGGCTTGTTGAATTTCTACTTCACCCTCTCCAAATCATACAGCTTCACCTGGATTTTGGTGTTGAAGCTGTAGTATTTAATGAAGGCTGCCAACAAAACTTCCCAATCAGATTGTTCCTCATCTGACAGTGAGTTATACCATCCTAAGGCACCTCCCTCCAGTGTGGTGGGGAATAAGTTGATCAACTACTGCTTTGTGGCGCCTACTGTCAGCATAACTTGGGCATACAGATTCACATGGGCCTCCGGCGAGCCCATCCCTTTGTAAGTAGGGATCTTCGGCACTTGGAAGCCAATAGGGAATGTCTCGATGCCTTTACTGATCATGGAATCAACATTTACGCCCTTCTTCGATTCAGCACTGATACTGGCCCCCTTTTTCAACTGGACCATAACTTCATCTAGCTCAGAACATTTTGCCTTCATCCTCTGTTCCATAGCTGCTTCTATTTCCTACAGCTTCTCAAGGCTAGCCGAAGTGTCACCACCATGCTGGGATGACTCAGCCTCTTTCTCTTTCCCGGCTCCACTACCATCGGCCTCACCAGCTTCCCTTACAACTGCCCGCATCTCTTCCTTTAACATGTCATGGAAGTCTTGGGATCTGAAGAAATATCTCAAAACATCAGCCATGCTTGGTGTCTGTTCTGCCATTTTCACTCCTTCCCTAGGCTCAGAATCGCTGTCACTCTCAACTACCCTCTGTCTCCTAGCTGTCCTTGAAGCTTGAGATCTTGTCCAAGGTTGCTCCAGTGTATTCTGCTTGGGAGTAGACAGGAGGTATTAGGGTTGTGAATGAATGACATGATCTGGCATGAAAATTAAGGCATTGAGTATGCTTGAAATGAATGGAGTGGGATTATGTATGAAATGATAGTATGAACGGCTCCCTTTTATTATTTTTCTTCTTTTTGGGGCATTCCAAGAACACCCAATGCTTATGCAAAAATGTCACGTGTGGGCTGTCACACGGACAGAGCTTCGGTGCCTTTGGGGCACCTAATGAATTCGTGAAATGGTCACGTGTATACCAGCACATGGACGGAGTTTTGACACTTTGTAGGTCTATGAGATGATATGAAATGGTCGCATGGGCTGGGCCCACAGACAAAGTTCTGATGCTTTTGAGCATATGATATGAAATGATGTTATGAGAAAGTCCTGTGTAACAAGGACACAAACAGAGATTTGGCATTCGGGGAACACCTTTTTATGATTTGGTGATGTTATGGACCTATATGTATACTAATTGGGCACTCGGGGAGTACCTTGAAAGGTGAATTAATGTCATGAAGTGGTCGGATGTGGACCACGGTGTTGTATGATGTTTATGATAAATGGGTGTGATGTCATGCAATGCATCGTGTAAATTGTTACACGAAAATGGGCCTAAGACCGTTGTGGCTTTTATTGAATGAAATGATTTTGGTGGAATGGCCGAATGCAATCCAGTGCATTGGCAAAACACGGGTAGTTTTGGGTACCCGATATGTTATGAAATGGAATGGGATGGTCATGATAGGCATCCTTGAAATGCCCCTTAATTTAATTTAAGTGAAATGTGGTGAATGAACATGTCACACAATATGCAAATGGCTACACGAAAACATGGGTTAGGATGCATGACACACATAATGATGTTATGTGTGTTATGTGAAAAAATGCTAATCACATAAGTTTAATGTTATGGCTGAAAAAGAAATCGTTAGTGTGAATGACAGACAAATGAATTAATGTTTTACACACGAAATAAAATGCAAATGGCTGCATCAAAATGTGGGTTAGTATCACACAAAAATGTTTGTGTATGGTATGTCACATGTATGAAAAATGGTGATTATGGTATGTTATACACGCGTAGGTAGCAATGGCGATGTGTCGCGAGACGGCGAGAAACACATAGCAAGCAAAACGAATTTTTCCAACCTTATTCCTCCAACGTGGTCGGTCTCAAAAATTTCTAACCGAGTCCTAAGCGGGGTTCACTTCGATCACCAACCGGGGGTGATGAAGGCGTGATTTTATTATTATTCACACAATTATTTTGGTATCCTAAGGGAATCCAACTAGGGCTACCTATATGGGTTCGGTCAAAGTCAGGAAAACATCAAGGCTCTCAGAGCAAGATATACTCCTCATTTCTCCCCACTCAAGGGTTCTAGCGAAGGGGTTCGTACGAGGCTATGAGTGGTGTTTCATATTCGTGCCTCTAAGACCAAGAGGAACTTAGGCGATACTTCAACAATCCACCGGGCTATAAAAGGATACCTAAACTAATGCAACAATAGCTAACTAAAATGCAAATAAAATACCAAAAGAGAATCATCCGCCTTATTTTAATTAGACACTTTTCAGGGCTTGTCAAAATTCTTTTAAGTTTTTAAGAAAACTTTTTAAGAAATCCCCAGTAGAGTCGCCACTGTGAGCGGACGACGCAATTTTTGACGGGATGCGAGACTCCCTCTCGGAAGGGGCGCCACGATCTCGGGCGGGCCCCTCCCTCGCGTGGGGTTTTTATAAATGGAAAGAATCAGTTTTGGAAAATAAATGGAATTAATCCATAAAAGAACCGAGACCTAAGTCTCGATGAATATTGTAGAGTCGCCACCCGGCTCAGCTCAACTGGGAAATTTATAATGCAGCTGAACCGGATAAACGGCCGCTATACTACCCAGAGATTTGGGTCCAAACAAGTCCCTTATTTCATGTCTAATTAAAGTAAATATTGCCAATGTTCTCAAATGGTATTTTAAAATCTAAAGTCAATTTTATTGCATATAAAAAGGCATACAGCGCGCATAAAAATACATAATACAAAAATAAAGAAAAGAAATAAACATTAATTGGCTTACAACCAAATCGAATGGAAAAATAAAAACTCTCGCCTCACTTATACAATCGCCTAGAATACACGAGAATCTAAAAATAATTACAACCGCCTAAATACACGATTAATTCTATTAAAATACAAGTAAAATGAAAATTAAGATAAAATAAAAGCTGCAAAACAAAGGTTAGCACAATTTATACGGCACGCCACAAGTTGGACTCATGCATGACAAAACGGGAAATCAAGAATTGGGGGCATGCATTTAGGGGATAATCGGGTTGGCTCGGCTAGCCGGCCCGGTTAGACCTAGAAAACATTTTGAAATGTCCCCGTATTTTTGGTTTTGAAGGAAAATCATTTTGAAAACAATTTTACCGGTTTACATGCATTTTTATATATTAAGTGGGTTAGTTTTCGGGAGAACTGAGTCTCCGTCGTTGAATTGTTCTAAATGCAATTTTACTGGAAATTAAACCTAAGGTAGTGAATGCACATATCAAAATTCATTTTGATGATTTTCGGATTTTTCTGATTTTTTTAGGGATTTTTGGAAATTTTTGGGGATAAAAACTGAAATTCTGATTCTGGAACAAGGGTTACAGTCGTACGACTGTAACTACAGTCGCACGTACAGTCGTGCGACTGTAAACGGCCCAGAATCAAGATTTCGCCAAAATTTATTTTGAATCAAAAATGGAAGAAAAACAATCTGGAAATTAAGAACACTCGTACGACTGTTCATCAAAACCAAGAACAGTTGTGCGACTGTTCTTAATTTCCAGAAGCAGAAGCGAGAAAAACACAGCAGAAAATGCACAAAAATTCAATTCATACACCCAGAAAGCGAGAAAAAGCGAAAGGAAAAGGAGTGTCTACCTTTTTTAGAAGCTAATCCAAGTCGATTTGACCCCTGGCGTCGCTCCAATCCAAACAAATTCGCACTTTTTCTTTGAAATCGAAGTTGAGGGCTTTATGTCCAAAAATCCAAAATGCTTGGGATTCTGATGATTTAAGTCCGTGATTTTGATTTGTTTGTGAAGTTAATTGATTAGCCTAAGGATTTCTATCAAGTTTTAGCTTTAATCTTAATAAATTCGAAAGAAATAGAAGAGAAAAAAGAGGACTCTTGAATAAGGTTCCTTTCCCCTTTTTCTTGTCTCTTTGCTTCTCTTCTCTATCTAATTTTCCACCGGAAATTAAGTTGTCCTTCTCTCCCTTCCTTTCCTTCTTTTTATCTCTGCTTTTTCTGGTTGCTACCTGTCCATCCCGGCGCATTAATTGCACCACCCTCTCTCCTCCATTTTCTGCTATAGAGGTATGGGCTCCTGTAACTTTTCTGATATTACAGTCGTACGACTGTAATTTTTAAATCACAGTCGCACGATTGTAAGGACAGTCTTCTTCTTCCTCTTTTTTTTTTAGTATAGAAAATTCCGATGCTTATACCCGGACCTCTCGGTTATCCCCTAAATGCATGCTCCCATTTCCTGAAATCCCCCATTCTATCTTGTTATAAGTCCTATATACGTTTGTAATATAGTTGTGCTAACCATCGGTTTTGTAGCTTTTTATTTTTCTTTTTATTATTTTGGATTTATTTAATAGATCACCTCGTGTATCCTAGGCGATTGTACTTTTTTAGATATCCGTATATAGTAGGCGATTGTATTGGTGAGGATGAGAGTTTTTATCTTTTTGGGTTGTAATAAGTGACCTCTATTATTTTTGTTTGATTTGGATGTATGGTTTACTTTTCTGCACTTTATTTATTTCTGTCATCTGAATGAACATGGGCTAACAATAAAAGATAAAACATGAGTAGAGAATAAGTGAGTATAATATTGTCCAATGAACTTATAAATGAAAGCAAGCTTGAGGTTGAATAGGTATACTGCCCGAACCCTAAATCTATGGAGTAAGTATGGCAGTTTACGCTCAGTAGGGAGCTGCACCAAAATTCTCGAATGAGCTGATCTAGGTGGCGACTCGTCACTGATCTCGAAATTTAGGTTTCGAGATCTTTAAATAATAAAACAGGATTTTCTAAAATGTAAAAAACTGTTTTTCCCAAAAATTCACATTCAAAGAAAAGGTTTTCTACAAAAGGATTTCCAAACCAATCAATGGTTTTCCTAAGTAAGATGCAAACCCGTTTTCAATTCAAACAACATCAAACATTCAGTCCTTCTCTTTTTTCCCCGGTTCACTTCGCTGCGTTCTGCTCTCAAAAAGGTTGTCCGCTCATAGTGGCGACTCTGTTGGGGATCAAATGTTTATTAAAACATTTTTTTTATATAAAAACTTAAGGAACTTAGGCAACTACTGAAATATAACCTTGCTTGTAGTCATTCACTAGTTCATAGTGCCATATTTTACTCACAATTACATAGCATGACATTTTCTTCTTCTCAACCCCTCAAACTCACTGATCAGCCTGGTTTGCTTTAGAAGGTGACCTACCTCTTCCGCCAGGATTGGAGGAACCCAAAGGGGTAAATCACTTATAGCACAGCATGAACCTCTCATGTTTTATATGGAGGAGTGTATATTCGCTATGGGGACCTGTACGACCCTTGGTTTGACTTTGGCTCACATGTAATGACCTAGTAATTTCCCCTTAGGATTACCAAAACATAAAAAATGAAATTGGACATTGAGAGTACGCCGTTGGTATCCCTAGTTGGTACCAAAGAGACCTAAAACCTAGGAAGAATGCATGCCAATCAAAAGGAGGAATAAGGTTGGAAGGATGAGCATATTGTTGCCTATGCTAACGTTTGTTCTGTGATGGTTTCATTTGACCTTTTGCATGAAACATCAAGCACGCATAATTATCCATGTGCCATTCTAACCACATCTTTGTGCAGCCATTTTCAAGACTTGAACATATGTGTGGCATTGATGCTAACCACATCTTTATGCAACCACAACATTTTATTTGTGTGCCATATACATTTACATCTTATGTGTTGACATTCCCATGAAGTATACATGACATCATCTCATATGTCATGCATCCTAACCACGTCTTTATGCAGCCACTTGAATTTCATGTGATATGAACATTCATATCATATCATTTCATTCCATTTAATACAAGACATTCTGAGAATGCCCATCATGGTCATTTCATTTCATATCATATCGGGTGTCACAAAACTACTCGTGTTCTACCCTTGCACCAGATTGCACAGTTCGCGTAACGGTGATGCCGGAGTCTTGTTTGTGTGTCGCGATCCACATCAAATTGTCCCATGACATAATTGAATCTTTTAAGGTACTCCACCAGTACTGGATTACTACACATATAGGGACACTTCATGACATTACCAAATCATACAACGCGTTCCATGAACGCTGAACCCCTGTCCATTTCTTAAGTTACACGTGACTTTTTTACGACATCATTTCATGTTGGATGCCCTAAAAGCATCAAAAACTCTGTCCATGGGATGGCCATTATGTGACCATGTCACATCACTTCATCGACCTACAAAGCGTCGAAACTCTGTCTATGTGTCGGCACACACGTGACCATTTCATGACATCCACTAGGTGCCCCAAAAGTGCCGAAACTCTGTCTATGTGGTGGCTCATGCATGACCCTTTTGCATTGTTTTTCACATGACATTAGGCATTCTTAGAACATCTGAAATAAAAAAAAAGAAACAAAAACAAAGAAAGTCATCCTCATTGCCATTTTCATCCATCTAGCATCATTCGACCATGATCATTTCACGACCATACCATACACATCTTTTAGTGCATCGTGTCTAGAATCATGACATCCATCCACGGTGATAACCCTATACTGAATGTGTAGTTTGGAGTAAAACTTCTAAATGGTTAGTGCATGTTGAATCGGATCCAATCAGTCAGGTCAGCCAGTTCAGCCAGTTCAGTCAGTTCAACTAGAGTCAGTCACTGTGGAAGAGATCAGGGATGGTTCAGGATCAGAATGAGAGCAAGATTTTGGGGGACAATTACCTTCTCTACTAGTTGATAGTCAGTCATTGCTGGAAGAAGCAGACGAAATAGAAATGTCTAATCCGAATGTATCTGGTGAAGTGCTCGCCTTTGATATGAATGCATTCGTGGATGCCCTTCTATTCAAATCTGTTTAAAGCTACTCTTAGGGAGCAGATGCAGGCTGTGTTGACTACCTATGCGAGTTAGACTATTCAACTGACTCAGACTCTGGTCGGGAATATGGGAAATGGTGCTCAAGTGATGCCTGGAGCCAAAGGAAGCATTCTGAGTAGTAGTAGAGTGGTCGCTCCTTATCAGGAAATTAATCGCTAGTTTGAAGAAGACAAAGCTTTTATGAGGGCAAGGAAGGCCTCAATTGAGACGGCTGCTGAAAAGTGTCTCAGCTAGAAGTTCTCTGATCTTGAAGATCTACTGCCAAGGCTGAAAGAGATGGTGCATTATAATCCCATCAAGTGTGCAGACGAAGCTACTCTAATGGGCAAAAGGGGCAGCCATTGCCAGTAGGCTTTCAGATACCGCATTTACCCCCGTACACTGGAGTAGGTCCACCGGAGGGTCACTTGGGCAGTTATGTAAGAATTATGTCTAATTTAGGGATTGTAAAGAATCACCTGCTAAATCTGTTCCTGACTACTCTAAGGGATGTTGCTGTTAAGTGGTATTTGAAAATGCTGATTCATGCCTGTTCCACAGAGGAAGATTTGTCTAAAGCATTTGTGAAGCAGTATGCTTATAACACTCAGGTGGAAACCACTCTAGAGTATTTGGAAAGGATTTGCCAGAAGCCAAATGAGTCCTTTTCATCTTACTATAAGAGATCGATGGACGTCCAAGTGCTGGTAAATGGGGCTCTGAAGCTGGAATCCCTTGTTATGAAGCTAGTCGATGGCAGCTTGCCTCTCTATAAAGAGAAAATGAAGCTGAAGAAGTTTCACTCTTTTAATGACATTGTCGAGTTTGCTAAGCATATCGAAAGGTACAAAGAGGAAGATCAGAGGAACAAACAGAGCACGAGTACTTATCGAAGTGGCTGAGGGTATTTACAAGGTTATAAAAGTGGTAGTCCCACAACAACATTGGCTGGGTCTAGTTCAAAACTAGCCCAAATTGTAGTACTAAATCGGGTGATGGAAGCAGATGTGGCTATGGTGGCCCAAGGCAATCAATCAGTAACTCCGCAAAGGCTCACTAACCAATGGGTAGAGCCTTTGCCTTGCATTTTTGCCAAGTGTAGGAAAGCTGGTTTACTTTAGAGTTTGAAGCCATATGTTCCTCCATCTGAGTCAGAAAAAGACAACTTCTGTGCTTACCATGTGACAGCAGGTCATCGTACTAATAATTACACCAGTTTGATAAGAGCCATTCAATGGCTAATTACTGAGAGGAAAGTTGTAGAACCTCTTTTAAAGCCTAGTGTCCAGAAGAACCCCTTACCTAACTTTAGGGGTCAGGTTAACATGGTACAGTCATTAATGTTAGCCAATTGTGTGTTCGCTCAGATTATCAAGGCTAATCTGAGTGTGCAAGTGGTTATAGCCGAAGAAGATAAGAAAATGGAAGAGGCCGAAGGGCAGACAACTATAGTGAAGAATGGGCAGGGTCCAATTAATCTAGCTGATATTGAATTAGATGTTGTTTATGAAGATTTTGAGTTTGAAGAACCAAAGCCAGTTTCCCGGTCGAGAAAATAAGAGGAACAACGATCACAAAGGACGGTCTTGTTAGGCACATTACTAGAAGTGGTAGAGTTTATCAACCTTCTAATGAGGCACCTCAAGCACCACCGAGAAGAAGTAACCCACCTATGGGCGCTAACACTGATGACCATATGCCAAGAAACAGAGAAGATGATGTCGTAGTTGAACAGTTGAAGAGGACGCCGGCCCATGCCAGTATTTGGCACCTCTTTATGGAGTCTAAAAGGTACCATGAGGCAGTAGTGAAACAGCTGATAGAGATGGATGCTACTCCTACAATGTCTCCTAATGAAGTATCTGCCATGATAAGAGGGATTGACCTAAAAGCTAACCGGGCCCCATAAATCAGCTTTGGAGTATCTGACTTGCTACCAGAGGGCGTGAACCACAATCGGGCTCTGTACTTAAAGGTTGAAATCATGGACAGGGTGATGCCTTATGTGATGGTCGATGATGGGTCGGCCCTGAATATCTACCCTTCTAAAATTCTGCCATACCTAGGTATTAGCACAAAAGCACTTTGTCGGTTAAGTATAATGATTAGAGCTTATGATGACAGTAAGAGGTCTATAATCAGAACATTCAAAGCTGAAGTAAGTGTCAGGGAGATCAAGTCCAAAGTGCTATTCATAGTTTTTGACATCCCGGTCACTTTTTCCTTACTTCTCGAGAGGCCGTGGTTTCAAGTTATTGACTTCCCGATCACATTTTCCTTAACATGCACCAGAAGGTGAAATTCTTAATTGGAGGAAAAGTTGTGACCATTGAAAATGATGAGCTATCCGTTGTAGCCTCTTTGAATGCTGTAGAGCAGCCAATGACTAGGTTTCAGGTAGCTGTGATTTTAGGCGAAGGCAAGGATAAGCCAAAATTCCCAGAATGGATTCACAAATACTTTTCCAAGTAGAAATTTGAGCCTAGGAAAGGATTAGGGGCAAAGTAGCAAGGTGTCCCTGAATTCAACATTGACGTTGGGAAGTTCCGTCCGTATGGGCTCGGTTACCATGAAGAAAGGGATAAACCGAGTAAGAAGTATGTGAATCTGGTTGACGCTTTTGTACGTGCAACCGAAGAAGTATATAGTGGAGCTCCTGAGCCAGTGATAGTTGAGGGAGGTCAGCTCTCGGGATTTGAGTTCTTCTCTGATGTTGTTGACTTCAGTAAGTATGGAGTTGAGCCTATCATGAAGATACTGTGCACCGAGACTGAGGACAAAGGGAAGAAGGTTCTGAGAGATCAAAAAGATACAGTCTGCCAAGTTAAGGTAGAATTCGGAAACAAAGGTGAATCAGCTGAGAAAGGTGACCCAGAAAATGAGAAGTTGAAGCATCCATTAAAGCCCTTACTAAGGCATTATCTGTTCTAATGAAGTCGAATGCAGGTTCTGGAAAGAAGCAAGCACCTATGGTGAAGAATTAAGAGGAACTGATGAATGAAACTGTGAAAGAATTGGCCAAGCTGATGATGGTAGGAAAGGCAAACGCAATCAAAGAAGAGCTATCCACTGACTACAAAGAAGCCCTGAAGGGTGATCTGGGAGACCTGTCCGAAGAGATTGATGATGCTTTAGCAGGAGAAGACCCTCCACATATGGAGGATGATAATTATTTTAATGTATCTGTCTCTTTTATTATGATGTAAACAATTCAGCCTATAAGGCATTCAAAGCAATGAAGTCTAATTTCGCTTACTTGTGTGATGTTTTTCCGGATGGAACTATGCATACATACAAACATTCATTTAGTGTCTTTAGCATACATGATGCATCATTGCATGAAATGAATCTATGGACAGATGATGATCCAAAAATGGTATCCGTCTCAAAAGACCTCATGCCTAATGAGGGGAAAGGAATCATAAAAGTACTGCAAAAGCATGTAAAAGCCTTCGCTGGTCCTATGACAACATGCCTAGGGTTGATAAAGAGATCACAAAATTTTGACCGATCTAAAAATGAAACCTGTCAAGCAGAAGCTTAGAAGACTCAGACCAGAATGGGCCGAGAAAGTAAAGGAGGAGGTGGCCAAACAGTTAAAGGCTAAGTTCCTGAAAGTAGTGGAATAGCCAGAGTGGTTAGCCAACATCGTACTGGTTGTAAAGAAAGACGGTCGAGTCAGGGTTTATGTGGACTATAGGGATTTGAACAAGGCATCACCCAATGATGACTTGCTATCACCACATATTGATGTTCTGGTTGACAGTGCTGGTAGGGCAACGATGTATTCATTCATGGATGGTTTTTAGGATATAATCAGATTCTAATGAACATCATCGACAAAGTGAAGATGGCCTTTATTAAAGAATAGGGAGTCTATTGCTACAGGGTTATGCCATTTGGGTTAAAGAACGCCGAGGCAACTTATGACCGAGCAGTCACTGCACTTCTACATGACATGATCCATAAGGAGGTCAAAGTTTATGTAGACAACATGCTAGTTAAATCGATGACACGGGAAGATCATCCCGCCATCCTGGATAGATTTCTAACTAGGATTGAAAAATATAATCTCTGTCTGAATCCCAAGTGTATGTTGGGGGTAACTTTAGGGAAGCTTCTCGATCATGTGGCAAGCCAAAGAGGGATCAAAATGGATCCAAACAAAATCAAGGCCATCAGGGATATGCCTGCACCGAAGATAGAACAGGAGGTAAGGTCAATTTTAGGGTCATTATAGTATGTCAGTCGGTTCATCGTGAGATTAACAACAGTCTGCGAGCCCATCTTTAAACTCCTTAAGAAGAATTAGCCAGTGAAATGGAATGATCAATGCCAACTAGCTTTTGACAGAATCAAGGCCTATTTGATGAATCCACCAGTTCTAAAACCTCCAATGCCGAATAAGCCTTTGGTCCTTATGAGCGGATGACCTTTTTGAGAGGCAGAATGCGGCGAAGCGAACCGGGGAAAGAAGAACTAAATGTTATGAAATTTGAATTGAAAATGGGTTTGAATCTTTCTTAGGAAATCCATTGATTTGTTTGGAAATCCTTTCATAGAAAACCTTTTCTTTGAATGTGAGTTTTTGGAAACTGGTTTTGCATTTTAGAAAATCATGTTTTATTACTTAAAGACCTCAAAACCTAAATTTCGAGATCAGTGATAGAGTCGCCTCCCGGATTAGCTCATCCGGGAAATTCCGATACAGCTCCCTACTGAGTGTAGATTGCCATAACTAATCTAGAGATTTAGGATTCGGGTAACTTACCTATTCAACCTTAAGCTTGCTTTCATTTATAAGTTCATATTAGCATATTATATTCACTTATTGCTCTACCCATTTTATCTTTTATTATTTAGCCCACGCTCATTCAGATGAGATAAATAAATAAAGTGCAGGAAAATAAACCATACATCCAAACCAAACCAAAAAAAGAATAGAGGCCACTTATTACAACCCAAAAAGATAAAAATCTCATCTTCACCAATACAATCGCCTACTATACATGAATATCTAAAAAATTACAATCACCTAGGATACATAAGGTGATATATTAAATACATCCAAAATAAAAATAAGAGGAAATAAAAAGCTGCAAAACAGATGGGTTAGCACAACTATATCACAAACACAAGTGGGAATCATAACATGACAAAATAGGGAATCTCAGGAAATGGGAGCATGCGTTTAGGGGGTAACTGAGTAGTCAGGGTTACTTACTTGATTAGACCTGGAAAACCATTTTAGAAATGCCCTGTAGGTTTTTATTCTTGAAAACAGTTTTGAAAATAGTTTGGCCCAATTACATGCAAATCACTTCATTTTGGTGAGTTGGATATCCCGGAACTCGTTCGTGTGGGTTCCTAATTCCAAACATCCATCTAAGGTCTAAAGTAGTAAACACATCAAAAATAGTTTGATTATGAAGATAGCATCATGCGACGACGTCTGTGGGAGTCGTCCCTAGATTCTGCCTTCATCTGGGAACTACAGCCGTGTAGCTCTAGTTAGAGCCGTGCGGCTGTAGTATCCAGAACCCGAATTTGGTTTTCTTCACTTTGAAAATTAGTGTTTTGACTCGATTTGGTGATTTCTAAGGATTTTATGGAATCTGGGGGTCTGCTAAAGCTGGATAGTGGATCCTATTTCGATCGAACAACCCTAGATTCCATAAATCAGAATCAGCGAAACCCAAATCTCACATCACCATTATTGGGAAAACTGAAAACCATGATTTTGAGTGTAACGGATGTGATTGGACCAAAATAGTTCATAACAAAATGATTGAAATAAGTATTTGACCGCTTTCGGTTGATTTAGGGCGTTTTGGGTTTCTGCCCTGAAGAACATAGCCGTGCAGCTATAGTTTTACAGCCGCTCAGCTCTGTTCTAAGGGATTATAACCGCTCGGCTCTAGTTAGAGCCGCATGGCTGTAATCAAATAGACAGTTTCTGGAATTTTTTCATAAAACACAGAAAAACACAACACAAAATAAGCAATTACGTGTTTAAGGCCTCTTAGAGTTTACCTTTTTGATGTTCCAGTGTGTTTGAGAACCGAAATTGGATTTGAAAGCCGGAATTCACTTAGAACCTCACGAACATCCTGAAATACTTAAATATGCATCCCGAATCAATCCGAATAAAACCCGAGAATAGTCCCGAATGAATAAAAGTCACTAAAAACTCTCACCCTAAGTATTTCTAATCTGTTTTCTCTCTATTTCTGGTATTTTACCATTGTGTTTTCTTAGTTTTCTCTCTTTTCTCTTTTTCTCTCTTAGAATCCTTTTTTTTTGTTTTTTTTCTTTTTTTCCTATCAATTCACCTTTGTGTTTTTTTTTCTGATATTAAAACCAAGAATATCTTGGTTATCTCCCCTTATTTAGGAATTCTCCCCGAAATCAAAGACTGACGTTGGCTATTTAGGAAGTAATCTGGCCGCCGATTAGAGCGGTGCGGCTCTGGATTTACAGCCGTGTGATTGTGGTTGTGAAACTACAATCGTGCATTTCTAATTAGAGCCATGACAGATTCTCTTAAATCCCACACTCACCTCTAAGCCCTCTAATCACTTGAAGGACCTTTCTCGGGGTTTCGGATCAAGGACTGTTCGGTTTTTAGAGCGTTTGAGACATTCGAGGCAACATCCCGCTCATTCTCAAGTCTGACTCACATTCGTCTGTCTGACTGGCAACATAGGATTTTCATCACAGAGGTTGGGAAAACCCGTGCTCACAGGCTGCCCCTCACGGAATCAAAGTAGACACAATCGGGCTATTGTGCCTGGATCGAGTTTGATCTCGCGATTGGGAGCACGGTGAGAAAAAGAAAAGAACATGTACCTAACATCTTAGTTGGTTGAGGAAATCAGATGCCACTTCTAGCTAGGGACGTACCTCGGCTCTTCGTAGGGCAGTGATTCTGAATTTGGCTCTAGGAGCTTTGGTTTGAAGTTGGCTCTCTTGGTGGAGCTATAAAATTTGAAGTTAGCTCTAAGAGCTTTGGTTTGAAGTTGGCTCTCTTAGTGGAGCTATAGTTCTGAAATTGGCTCTCCAGGGAACTATAATTCTGAAGTTGGCTTTTTAGCGGAGCTATAATTCTGAAGTTGGCTTCTTAGTAGAGCTATAATTCTGAAGTTGGCTTCTCAGTGGAGCTATGATTCTGAAGTTGGCTTCTCAGCGGAGCTATAATTCTGAAGTTGGCTCTTGGGGGAGCTATAATTGTTGGTGTGCCTTAGTTCTTAGGGCATTGGTTTCTTGTACTTTGTACTATGCATTAAGACTTATTCTATGAATACATCATTTATGTCACATTAATAAAGGGAATCAATCTATTTCATTTATATCTTGTGATATAATATGAGTAGAGTATCCATTGATTGATAATCATAAAACCTATCCCAGGTATGTTCTAATCGTGGGAACGAATAGAACCACAGACTTGTATATTCGTTGACTGTATGGTAGTTCTGAACTAGCCATAGTACTTGTATAGTCAGTCATGAATATGGGTACATGTCATTGACATGGGACTAGATTGATCGGCACAAAAAAGCCACATGGTTGTCGCGTCATAAGTCTTTCTTGAGTAGGTCTCTTTAGTCCTCAGACTAAATTTCATTATAGTATCAATATGGAATCCGGTTCACTTTGACATACACCTAACAGGTCTGTAAAAGGATGCTAAATACGAGTATGATTGGGTGGACCGGTGAACATATTGATATTGATGATGAAGTGATGGAATTGCTATTCGGGTAACACCAAGATGATATCATTGGCCACTTAATGAGTGGGACTGATAAGTGTATGGCCATACCCAAGTAAGTCAGTTATTTATTTGATTAATCAGTCAACTCAAGATCAAGAAATATAATAAACAGCAGAAGAGGATGATGGACATCATGTCTCTTGTTTATTTATATCGATATCTTTTGGCAAAGCACACTATGAGATTACTACTGTGTTGGTGTCTTCTAAAGACTGCTGCATCTCTGTCTTAATTGAGGGCTGTAATGGTTTGCTAGAACCCACTTACAGTCTATGGGCCTTGGGCCTACTTCCAACATAAAGACAGACTCATAGGATCGTGCACATAGATCAACTGAGCCGGAACTTATAGAAATTGTACATGTAATGTACATTAGAAGGAATACGTTAATTAATTAGTTGACATTCGGTGTCAAGGTAATTAATTAACATTGGGTTGATTTAATTTAATTATTAAGTTTACATAATGTAATTAATTAATTTATCAATTAATTGAATAACATAAAGTAAACAATTAATTAAATAATTTTTCCAAGTAGGAAAATTAAATACATGTATTATATTTACTTAAATGTGATTTTATTTTATTTTAGGGTAATTAAATTTAGCCAAAAGGAATTAAATTACATAGTATATACTTTTTAATTAAAGTTTATTTATATAATTATAATCCTGGTGAGCGTGGGTTTAATTAACCTAATTAAAAACCAATTAGACAAGGTGTCTATATAAGGGCACACTTAAGGAAGAAAACCTAACCCTAATCCTATTTTATTTGCTAGAAATTTCAGCCCCAACATAGCCACAATTTATTGCAATTAATTCTCCATTGCTTCTGCTTCTTCGGCTAGCACCGGTTCCCGCTTGATAATTGTTCGTGCACCGGACTTTGGAGATTTCAGTTTCAAGAAATGATTTTGCAGCTGTCACTAGAAGAGACGAATCCGATGAGTTAATCTCTCTTGATTCAAATTCGTTTTTATTCCAATCAATGGTGATTGGACACGATAGGTGGAATCTAGAAAAAATTTAACGGTGTAATTTCCGCTGCGCTCCGTTATTTTCAGATGATGAATCCCAATGGTGGTATCAGAGCCTAGGTTTTGTCCATTAGATTGATTGGAATTCATTCTTGATTGTGTTCTTGAAGAAAGAATAGGTTTCAAGAATGGTTTTTCGGGTTTTGATCATTTTTCCCCGATTGGTTTTATTGTTTTTTTCCCTGCTACAATTTATTTTCTACTGCTAATTAATTATTTTTGGCTGTTGTATATATTTTCTTAGCTGATATTTTTGTTAATGATTTTAAAAAAATTATATTTGGGAGAGGGAATAGCAATTGCGATTCCCTTCCTTGGCCGCAGCAGGTTACTGCGTGCGCAGCTGCTGGCCGCAACAGCTGGCTGCTGCTGCCTCGTTGTGGCACTGCTGCCCCGCTGGGACAGCAACCCCACGCGTAGGGTTGCTGTCCGGTTTTGGATTTTTCGGGTATTTTTTTTATCCCGGGCTTTAATGCAAATTAAATTAATTTTTTTTAAATTAATTTGTATTTAAATTGTTTATTATGTTGGCATGCATATTTAATTTTATTGTTTGGCATATTAAATTGAATATGGACTTTGTGAAATTGGCCCAATAAACCGTGACACCGGTTAAAATTGGGAGAGCTAAATTTTAAATTTGTGACAACCCAAATTCCAGGGGAGCAAAAATTATTAATTTTGCATTAATAGATGTTATCCATTGGGCCTTTATGGACCTTAATCACATTTGTTGAAATTGGCAATTTCACCCTAAGTAACTTGGTAACATTTATATTTATAATTTGGAATGCCATGATCATGCATCATAGTGGTATGTATGTGCACGACAAGTACTTTTTTTGAAATGTGATGTTGAGTTCCATGGGCCTTAAATTATTATCGGTTGTAATTTGATTTTGGGAAATATGGCTTGCGTGCCATTTCTTTTATTTTGATGTAATTTTAGAATAGATTTCATTTAAAATAAAATTGTTGTAATTGCATCAAGTATGGAGGAAGGCCCAGATGGAGCAAGCCCATAGTGGAAGCCGAAGAAGGATTGCAGTTCTGCCCATGAAGAATTAGATAGGATATCTAGTTTTTCATTAGGTTGTAATTAAAGGCCCATAGGATTTCATTTATTTTAAATTAAGTATGCTATTGCATTTGACATATGATATGCATGTATGGATCACCAGATTATTACCCGCGTATATGCATGCTATGCCATATCACTTAATTTTAATCCGAAAATTAAAATATTGAGTTGTTTAAAAGTGCTTCCCACATTCACACCTCTTCCTCCCATGGATGCTACAATGTGCGCCATGCCCTAGCTTGGTACATTGTAGTATTTTATGGGTCGTTGAGGGTTAGGATACTTGGTATGAGTAACATGTGAATGGTGGTTTGACTCAACATGGGTAGCATTAGCTCAGAGCAGGCCCTAAGCACAGATGGGTAAAGTGTTAATAAGCCCATCAAACCAAGAGTCCTTCGTGGAAGGATTGGATAGGTTGTCCTACCAAATGAATCAATGGTTAGCGAGCCCTAGTTCGGTCAATGATTGATAAGTTGTGGATCTTGGTCAAGTCAGCCAATTAACATCACCAACCAACAAATTAAAATCGAATTATTAATTTGACTTGGCAAAAGTCCTTTATTTCTAACTTAGGCAATGATTTCTTCCTTGTAGATAATCCCATTTCACATTAGCAATTTAAAATGGTTGCAACAAACAACAACTCACTCTCACTTAGGTCACTCCTGGAGAAGGAGAAGCTTTTGGGGACTAACTTCCTGGACTGGGCTAGGAACTTATAAATGGTTCTTAGACAAGAGTCCAAGGAGTATGTACTGGATGCTCCTTTACCAGTTGGCCCTCTCGCAGGTCGAGGCATCACCACGGCGATGGTAGAGTAGTACGACTGGAACGTGAGGGATGACCGAGATGTCTCGTGCCTCATGTTGGGTACCATGGCTTTTAATCTTCGGAAGCAGTTCATGGACAAGCATGCTTATAAGATGATGGATCAGCTTAAAAAGATGTTCCAAGATTAGGGTCGTTAGGAACGTTAACTAACTTAAGGCACTTTGCATAACTGCATTGGCAGCCAAGACTTCTATCAGCACTCATGTGCTAAAGTTAAAGGGGTATATTGATACACTTTCCCACCTCAGCTTACCAGTTCTGCAGGACTTGGTAGCATACATTATTCTTAGGTCACTTCCTGAGTCTTACAACTAGTTTCTCATGAACTACCATATGCAAAGGTTGGATAAATCGGTTGTTAAGCTGTATGGCATGCTCAAGCTTGCTGAGCAGTCTCTTAAGAAGACTCCTGAAGTATTGCTGGTATATGCCCATTTCTAAGGGAAAGGCCAAATCTAAGGCCAAGGCTAAGGCCCAAAAGGCCAAGGCTATAGACAAAAAGGTGGTGGCCCAACCTAAAGTAAGGGTTGCTTCTCCTAATGATGTCTACCATGAGTGTCATGAGAAGGGGCACTGGAAGAGCTCATGTCCAAAGCTAAGGGAGTAACTGAAGGGCAAACATGTTGCTTCAGGTAGTTATGTTGTTGAGATTAATATGGCTATTTCTACATCTTGGGTCTTGGACACTGGATGTGGATCTCACATTTGTTCAAATGTGCAAGGTCTAAGAAATAGGAGATTACTAGGATCTGGAGAAGCAGATCTTCGAGTAAAAAATGGTGCTTGGGTTCAGGCCATGGAGATCAGAGATTATTTCTTAGAGATGCCTAGTGGACCTGTTTCGGAACTAAGAAACTATTATTTTGTACTTGCAATGCGTAGGAATATTATTTCTATTTCTTTATTGGATATTTCTGGTTTTATATTTAATATTAGATATGGTAGAATTTCTATGCAATATGGCAATATTGGTTATGGAACAACATTTCTTGAAAATGGCTTATATATCCTTGATCTAAAACGTGAAAGTTCAATCTATAACATAAATACTAAAAGGATTAAACAAAATGAAATTAATCTTCCATACATCTGGCACTGTCGACTTGGCCACATAAACGAGAAGCGCATAGCTAGGCTTCACTCTAGTGGAGTGCTAGGGTCATTTTGACATCCAGTCTTATAACACATGTGAATCTTGTTTGAAAGGCAAGATGACAAAGGCGCCTTTCAGCAAAACTGCTGAAAGGGCCTCAGAGTTATTGGAGCTGATACATTCCGATATATGTGGCCCAATGAGCACCAGTGCTAGATCAGGTTTTCTATACTTTGTTACCTTCAGGGATGACTTCAGCAGATATGGTTATGTGTATCTGATGAAGTATAAGTCTGAAACTCTTCAGAGGTTCAAGGACTTTAAGAACGATGTAGAAAACCAACTTGGCAAGAAAATAAAAGCACTTCGGTCTGACCGAGGGGTTGAATATTTGAGCCAAGAGTTTGACTCATTTTTAAGACAGTGTGGGATTGTGTCCCAACTCAGTCCTCCTACTACACCCCAGTGGAATGGAGTGTCAGAAAGGAGGAATAAGACCTTCCTAGACATGGTCCGCTCGATAATGAGTCATACCACACTCCCTGTCTCCTTTTGGGGATATGCTTTAGAGACAGTTGCTTACATTCTTAATAATACACCAAGCTAGGTAGTTGAGGTAACACCACATAAACTTTCGAAAGGCTGAAAGCCCAATGTTTCCTTCTTGAAGATTTGGCGTTGTGATGCACATGTTAAGAAATTGATAAGTGCAAACTCAAGTCCAAATCTGTCAAGTGCCAGTTTGTGGGTTACCCAAAGGAAACTAAGGGTTATTACTTCTATGATCCACCGGAAAACAAAGTTTTCATAGCCAGAAATGTGGTCTTCTTGGAGAAGGAATTCCTTTCCAAGAGAGACAGTGGGAGTAATGTTGAACTTTCAAAAGTTTAAGACTCACAAACTTCTGCAGCTACTACTGAGGATGCTTTGGAAACCTATCTGACTTCTCAAGAAATTAAGGAACAAGAACCAATTACACAGGACCTTGGAAGGTCTGGTAGGACACATCATCAGCTAGAGAGGTACGGATTTCTCGTGACTGATAATGGGGACCTTATGGTCATACCAAGAGGAGCCTAAGACCTATCAAGAGGCTGTTGAAATCCCACACTCAGATCAATGGGGCAAAGCCATGGAGGCTGAGATGCAATCTATGCACAATAACCAAGTATGGAACTTGGTGGATCCACCTCCAGGTGCTAAGGTGATAGGTTGCAAGTGGTATTTCAAGTTAAAAGCTGACAAAACCTTCAAGGGGTGATTGGTGGCAAAAGGATTCAGGCAAGTTCAAGGAATTGACTATGATGAAACCTTTTCACCAGTTGCCATGATCAAATCCAATAGGATACTACTAGCCATAGCTGCATGGTACGATTATGAGATATGACAGATGGACGTTAAGACCGCATTCTTAATGGAAAGCTACTCGAAGATGTGTACATGGAACAACCTAAGGGTTTTATCAATCCGAAGTATCCATTTATGGATTGAAGTAGGCATCCAGGTCTTGGAATCAGAGATTCAATAAGGCCATTATGGAATATGGCTTCACACAAAATTCTGATGAGCCCTATACATATAAGATGGTTAGTGGGAGCATTTCCACCTTCCTAGTGCTGTATGTTGATGACATCCTTATCATTAGAGGCGACATACCAACACTGCAAGGGTTAAAGTAGTGGTTGAGTAAGTGCTTCGCAATGAAAGACTTAGGCGAAGATGAGATGATCTTAGGGGTAAGGATCTACAGAGATAGATCTAGTCGGCTTCTAAGCCTAAGTCAGGCCACGTACATTGATAAGGTTCTGAAAAGATTCTGCATGGACAAGGCAAAGAAAGGATTCTTGCCTATGCACCATGGGTTAAAGCTGAGTAAGAAAGATAGTCCCAAAACAAAGATGGACCGGGAGAACATGGAAAAGATCACTTATGCATCTGCTATTGGATCTATCATGTATTCCATGTTATGTATAAGGCCTGATGTCGAGTTTGCACTAAGTATGACTAGTCGGTACTAGTCGAACCCCAGGGAGGAACACTGGAAGGCTGTCAAGGCAATCCTGAAGTACCTTAACTGAACTAAGGATGCTTTCTTAGTGTATGGAGGTCAAGATGAGCTGGTAGTGTCAAGTTACACTGATGCAAGCTTTAAGACCGATAAGGACGAGAACCAGTCACAGTCTGGTTATGTTTTTCTCTTGAATGGCGGTGCCATTAGTTAGAGGTCCTCAAAGCAAGCCACCATTTCTGACTCTACAACGGAAGCTAAGTAATAGCTGCATGCAAAGCTGCAAAGGAAGCTGTTTGGATCAAGAAGTTCATAACTGAGTTAGCAGTAGTACCCACTATCCTAGACCCATTTTATGTTTTTTATGACAACAACGAGCCCATCGCACAAGCTAAGAAGCCCCATCACATAAAAGATCCAAACACGTGCTTAGAAAGTTTCACCTCATTTGGGAGATCGTGAACAGAGATGACATATCATTGCAGAGGGTTAACACCAAGAATAATGTCACTGATCCGTTGACCAAGGCACTACCACAGACACAACACGATGGTCATGCCAGATCTATAGGAATTAAGGCAATGCCCACTTGGAACTAGTGCAAGTGGGAGATTGTTGGTGTGCCCTAGTTCTTAGGACATTGGTTTCTTGTATTTTGTATTATACATTAAGACTCATTGTATGAATACATCATTTATGTCACATTAATAGAGGTAATTAATCTATTTCATTTATATTTTATGCTATATTATGAGTAGAGTATCCATTGATTGATAATCATAAAACCTATCCAAGGTCTGTTCTAATCCTGGGAACGAATAGAACCACAGACTTGTATATTTGATGACTGTATGGTAGTTCTAAACTAGCAATAGTACTTGTATAGTCATTCATGAATATAGGTACATATCATTAACAAGGGACTGGATCGATCCACACAAGAAAGCCACATGGTTGTCGCGTCATAGGTCTTTCTTGAGTAGGTCTCTTCTGTTCTCAAACCAGATTTCATTATAGTATCAATATGGAATCCAGTTCACTTTGACATACGCCTAACAAGTTTGTAAAAGGATACTAAATATGGAATCTGGTTCACTTTGCTAGAAATTTCAACCCCAAAACAGCCACAATTTACCACAATTAATTCTCCATTCCTTCCGCTTCTTCGGTTAGCACCGATTCCCGCTTGATAGTTAGTTGTGCACCGGACTTTAGAGATTGCAGTTTCAAGAAATGATTTTATAGCAGTCTCTAGAAGTGACGAATCCGGTGAGTTAATCTCTCTTGATTCAAATTGGTTTTTATTCCAATCAATGGTAATTGGACATGATAGGTGGATTCTAGAAAAAGTTTAACGGTGTAATTTCCGCTGACGTGATTTTTTCGATGATGAATGCCAACAATAATTCTGAAGTTGGCTTTTTAGTGGAGCTAAAATTCTGAAGTTGGATTCTCGACGAAAGCTATGATTCTGTAGTTGGATTCTTAGCAGAGCTATGATTCTGAAGTTGGCTTCTCAGTGGAGTTACGATTCTGTAGTTGGCTTCTCAGCGGAGCTATAATTCTATAGTTGGCTTCTCAGGGGAGCTATAATTTTGTAGTTGGCTTCTCAGCAGAGCTATAATTCTGTAGTTGGCTTCTCAGCGGAGCTATAATTTTGTAGTTGGCTTCTCAGTGGAGCTATAATTCTGTAGTTGGCTTCTCAGTGGAGCTATAATTCTGAAGTTGGCCTTTCAACGGAGTTATAATTTTGTAGTTGGCTTCTCAGCGGAGCTATAATTCTGTAGTTGGCTTCTTAGCGGAGCTATAATTCTGAAGTTGGTGAGAGTGCATATTTATTCCTTGATCGATAATTTTGTAAACAAAAATTTTTGTCCCTTCGATCAAGAACAAATATGGCTTAATTGTTTTGCCCCTGGATACTTGTAAAAAGCAAAGAGTACCTTCTCGGGATTATATCGGCATAAATGGAAATTATGAAAATTGAAAAATTATCTTACTTGAGATTTAGAACTGCGCGGCTTTAATTTGCACGTTATAGCCTAGGGGATGCTCCAGTGTCGGACTATTTCTGCTTGCAGAGCTCCAATGATTCGGGACAGCCCGATGATGATAGTGAGCACCTATCTTAGGTTGGTCTTGATGCATGTATGCATGTGTGTGTGTGTGTTTTTTGAACGTATGCATGTATGTGACATGATGTTTCTGTTGTTGGTTTTGGTGTAGTCCGGATTTGGTGTTCAACATCAAGAGTTGGCCAAGTTATGGACTGAGGTTATGAACCAGGCTTTCCTGATGCATATGGACCCATCGGAGGAGCGGTTTGCTTATTATGAGAACATAGGGGATGAGAACCAGGTGGATGGTTAGGGCAATGGGGCACAGTCCTAGACCTTCTCCTTTCCTTCTTTGACAATCTAGCCTGTATGTTGGCTCATTATGCTACTTTGCTTGTATTGCCCATGCGTGGGCCCATTTTTGCACGTTTTGTTTTGGTACATTAGCTATGAGCATAAGGCGCTAACCTTGAGATGCCTCAGGTTGTAGGGAGTTAGGATTGCCTAAGCCTGCTGTTATGTGACTTGTGTTTTCTTTTATGTCCTAACTTTTACATAGACCGCCCTTTACGGTTTTCGGCCTATCGGACTGTCTTAACTTTTGCCTGAACCCCCCTTTTAGGTTTTTGACTCAGCAGACTTTTATTTGTATCTTAACTTTTGCATAAACCGCCTTCCAGTTTTTAGTCTATCGATTTTTTTTTTAGGTGAGATGCATGTAAACAGAAAATGTGTACAACCATGTATGTATAATACGAACTCAATTTCAAGCACACATGGGACATTTAAATGAACAAAACAAAGCATTCATTCATTCATTCATTAGTAATGTTTTAGCACAATGCACATCAAAGATGAAATGAAGCTAAGAACATAATCAGTAATGGTATCCGTCTCGACCGAATCCACGACTACCACCAATCAGTCTTTGCAGATTTTCCTACTGATGGTGCTCACCTCACTATCCTAACTTTCGCATGGACTGCGTTTTCAGTTTTCTGTCCATCGGACAGTCCTAATTTTTGCATGGATCACCTTTTCAGTTTTCGATCCATCGGAATTCCTTTTTTCTTTACACATAGTATAGCCTGAGCTTGTTGTGATTGATGGGATTGACGAATTCATTTCCATCCATATCCATGATCTTCGCAGCACCCTTTGAAAGTACCTTTTTGACCACATATGGACCTTCCCAATTAGGCTTGAACTTCCCCTACACATCCATATTAGTCTGCTTCATCCGCTTAAGTACCAAATCCCCGGCTTTGAGTGGGTGTTTCTGATGACGGACTTTATGTTATAAGCCCTAGCTATTCGCTGCTGGTACATCTGCAAATGATCTAAAGCTCGAAGATGCTGCTTATTAATAAAAGCTAACTGCTCATATCTCGACTGAACCCATTCAGATTTTGGCAACTACACTTCCATGACTACCCTCAATGACCTAATCTCGGTTTCCACTAGTAAGACAGCTTCCATCCCATAGACCAATGAGTACGGTGTCTCTCTGGTAGGAGTTCTGATACTTGATCTATATCCCCATAAGGCAAATGGTAACATGTCAGCCTAATCTCTGTAGGTGACTTCCATTTTTGACAGAATCCTTTTGATAGACTTATTGGCCACTTCTGCCGCTCCATTGGCTTACGAGTTATATGGAGATGACCTATGATGTTCAACTCCTTTTTCTTGGAACAATTGTGTTGTTGCCCCCTGAAATTGTACTCGATTATCAGTCACGACATGATGCAGGATCCCATACCATGCAAAGATATTCTTCTCGATGAACTTGGTCATTTTCTTAGCTGTAACATTCATGAATGATTCTGCTTCTACCTATTTTGAAAAGTAGTCAACAACCACGACTATGAAGCGGTGCCCATTTGATGCAGGCGGCCTTATTTCTCCGATGATGTCTATCCCCTAGGCGGCAAATGGCCATGGAGTTGATGATATCTACAGTTCGAGTGGAGGGAGATGATTGAGATCTCTGTACACTTGGCATTCATGGCATCTTTTCACCTTTTTGATACAATCGGTTTGCAGGGTAAGCCAAAAGTAGCCTTGCCTTAATACTTTCTCGGCCAGGGCTAACCTATTTATATGCAGCTCGTAGGTCCCCATGTGGATCTGTCTTATGACTACTTCTTCTTCTATCAAACATTTCATGAGTAGGCTGTTGGCGGTTCTCTTGAAGAGCTGATTCTCAATGATCCTGAACTGTGCTGCTAATCTTTGAAGAGAGATATTATCTGCTTCACTGGCATCTTTGGGGTATTGCCCATTCTGAATGAACTACAAGATATCATGATACCAATGACATTCTACCACTACTGCTACAACATTGACTGACAGGTAACAAGGGTTCTGTGCAGTTTCTAGGATCACTGGTTGTATTGGATGCTTTCAGGGTCCTTCCTATTGATAAGGGTGTAGCTAAGGAATCGGCCATCTGATTCTCTTCCCTCGATACATGTCTAAATTCATACCGACCAAATACTTTCACCTTTTCCCAAACCAGCTCAAGATATAGCAGAATGATTCTTTCTTTATCTCCTAATCCCTGGCAATCTATTGGATCACCAAAGCTAAGTCTCCGATAACTGACACTTCATATGCCCCTAGTGTGATGAGGGCATCAATCCCTAAGAGGCAAGCATCATATTCTACTCCATTATTAGTTATTGGAAATTCGAGGCGTTTTGCCAGAGGGACGATTTCTCCATCAGGTGTATCGATGATTACTCCCAGACCTGTACCATGTTTGTTCAGCACCATCAAAATACATCACCCATCTGCTTAGTTCTATTTCCACCACTGCCAACTGTACATCTGGGATTTCCAAATTCTCGACATAGTCTGATTCTAGAGGCCGATTGGCCAGGAATTCTACTACAGCTCTTCCTTTGATCATTTTCTGACAACAAGAGTAACCATTTTGATAGTTTTCTGGCCAATGCAGGGGTTTGGCATAAGTACCTCATCGGATCAACCTTAGCTACTGCCTAAACCTCATACAACTGAAAGTAATGCCTTAACTTCTTACTCAGCCATACCATAGCAGTGCAAGTCTTTTCCACCATGATATATCTGGTCTCGTAATGAAACAGCTTCTTACTCAAGTAGTAGATTGCATGTTCATGCCTTCCTTCTTGTTCTTGTACTAACATTGCCCCTACTAAAGTGTCTTCCATAGCCAAGTATAGGATCAAAGGCTTATTCCGCATCGAAGGTTTTAGGACTAGTGGATTCATCAAATAAGCCTTGATCCTATGAAAGGCTAGTTGGCATTGATCGTTCCACTCCACTGGCTAATTCTTCATCAGGAATTTGAAGATGGGCTCACAGACTGTTGTTAATCTCGCGATAAACTGACTGACATAATATAATGACCCAAAAAATGACCTCACTTCCTTTTTTGTCTTCGGTGCAGGCATATCTCTGATGGCCTTGATTTTGTTAGGATCCATTTCGATTCCTCTCCGATCACATGGCGAAGAAGCTTCCTTGAAGTTACCCTAAACACATACTTCTTGGGATTCAGGCGGAGGTTATACTTTTCGATCCTAGTTAAGAATCTATCTAAGATATCGGGATGCTCTTCCCAGGTCATCGATTTAACTAGCATGTCGTCGACATAAACTTCGACCTCCTTATGGATCGTATCGTGCAGAAGTGCAGTGACTACTCACTGACAAGTTGTCCTGGCGTTCTTCAACCCAAACGGCATAACCCTGTAGCAATAGACTCCCCATTTTGTAATGAAGGCTGTCTTCACTTTGTCGATAATGTTCATCAGAATCTGATTATACCCTGAGAATCCGTCCACGAATGAATACATTGCTGCCCTGGTAGCACTGTCAATTAAAACATCAATATGCGGTAGTGGGAAGTCATCCTTGGGTGCTGCCTTGTTCAAATCCCTGTAGTCCACACAAACCATGATCGGCCATCTTTCTTTGCAACCGGTACAATGTTGGCTAGCCATTCTGGGTATTCAATTACTTCCAGGAATTTAGCCTTTATCCGTTTGGCTATCTCTTTCTTGACTTTCTCTGTCCATTCTAGTCTGAGTCTCCTGAGCTTCTGCTTGACAAGTTTCATTTTTGGGTCTGTCAGAATTCTATGCTCTTCAATCTCTGGCATGTCGTTATATGACCAGGTGAAGGCTTTTACGTGCTTTTGCAGTACTTTTACGATTTCTTTCCTCTGATCAGGCGTAAGGTCTTTCGAGACGGATACCATTTTCAGATCATTATTTGTCCATAAATTCATTTCATACAATGATGCATCATGTATACTAAAGACACTAAATGCATGTTTGTATGTATGCACAGTTCCATCTGGAAAAACATCACATGAGTAAGTGAAATTAGACTTCATTGCATTGAATGCCTTATAGGCTGAATTGTTTACATCATAAATAGAAGAAATAGATACATTGAAATATTTGTCATCCTCCACATGCAGAGGGTCTTCTCCTTCTGCAGCATCATCAATTTTTTTGAACAGGTCTCCCAGATCACCCTCAAGGGCTTCTTTCTGGTCAATGGATGGCTCTTCTTTGATTGCCTTTGCCTTTCCTACCATTATCATCTTGGCAAATTCTTTCACAGCTTCATTCATCAGTTCCTCTTAAGTCTTCACCAAGGGTGCCTGCTTCTTCCCAGAACACATATTTGCCTTCATCAGAATAGTCAGTGCTGTAGTGAGGGCTTCAATAGCTGCCTCAACTTCTCCATTTTCTGGGTCAGCTTTCATAGCTGATTCACCTTTGTTTTCGAATTCTACCTTGACTTAGCTAACTGTATCTTTTTGATCTCTTAGAATCTTCTTCCCTTTATCCTCAATCTTGGTGCACAGCATGTTCACGACAGGCTCAACTCCATACTTACTGAAGTCAACAACATCAGATAAGATCTCAAATCCTGGGAGCTGGCCTCCCTCAACTTTCACTGGCTCAGGAGCTCCACTATATACTTCTTCAGTTGCACGGACAAAAGTGTCAACCAGATTCAAATACTTCTTACTTGACTTGTTTCTTTCCTCATGGTAACCAAGCCCATGCTGACGGTACTTGCCAGCTTCAAAATTGAACTTGTGGATGCCTTGCTGCCTTGCCCCTAATCCCTTACCAAGTTCAAATTTTTGCTTAGCAAAATACTTGTGGATCCATTCTGGAAACTTTGGCTCATTCTTGCTCTCATCTGATACCACTGCTACCTAAAACCCAGTCATTGGCTGCTCCACAACATTTAAAGCGGCTACCACGGATGGCTCATCGACTTCAAATGTTATAACCCTTCCTCCAATTAGGAACTTCACCTTCTGGTATAGAGTTGATGGCACCCCTCCTAAGGCATGGAACCATGGCCTCCGGAGAAGTAGGGAAAATGTGACTGGTATGTCAATAACCGTGAATAGCACTTTGGACTTGATTTCCCCGACACTCACTTCAGCTTCGAATATGTCGATTATAGACCTCTTACTATCATCATAAGCACTAATCACTGTACTTAACAAACAGAGTGCTTCTGTGCTAATACCCAGGTATGGCAGAATTTTAGAAGGGTAGATGTTTAGGGCCGAGCCATCATCGACCATCACACAAGGCATCACCCTGTCCATGATTTCAGCCCTTAAGTACTGAGCCCGATTGTGGTTCATGCCCTCCGGCTGCAAGTCAGACACTTCAAAGTTGATTTTTGGGGCTTGGTTAGCTTTCAGGTTAACTCCCCTTATCATGGCACATACTTCATCAAGAGACATAGTAGGAGTAGCATCCATTTTCATCAGCTGTTTTACTACCGCCTCGTGGTGCTTTCTAGACTCCATAAGGAGGTGCCAAATACTAGCATGAGCCGGTGTCCTCTTCAATTGCTGAACAATGACATCATCTTCTCTGTTTCTCGGTATATGGTCAGCAGTGCCATTGCCCACAAATGGTTTATTTCTTTTCAGTGGTGCTTGAGGAGCCATGTTAGTAGGTTGATAAACCCAATTGCTTCTCGTGATTTGCATAATAGGACCATCCTTTGTGATCACCATTCCTCTCCTTGTCTCAATCCGGTAAACTAGTTTTAGTTCTTCAAACTCAAAATCCTCCTCATCTTCATCCAATTCAATATTAGCCAAATCAATTGGACCCTGTTCATTCCTTACTATAAATGTCTGCCATTCAGCCTCTTCCAACTTCTCATCTTCTTTGGCTATAACCACTTACACACTTGGATTAGCCTTGATAATCTAAGCAAACACACAATTGAATGGCATTCCTGACTGTACCATGTTGACCTGACGTCCAAAAGTAGCCAAAGGATTCTTCTGAACACTAGGCTTCAAAGAAGGCTCTACAATTTTTCTATCAATAATTAGCCGTTGAATGGCTCTTATCAAACTAGTGCAATTATTAGTGCGATGACCTGCCATTACATGGTAAGCATAGAAGTTGTTGATTGTCTGCCTTGGGCCACTGCAGCCACATTTACTTCTTGCACTTGTGTTGTTCTCAAACTAGACCTGGACGGTGTGGTTGTGGAACTACCGCTCTTATAACCTTGCGAATACCCCCAGCCACTTCGGTAAGTACCCAAGCTCTGTTTGCTCCTTTGATCTTCCTCTTCGTATCTCTCGATACATTTGGCAAACTCAACAACATCATTGAAAGAGTGGAACCTCTTCAGCTTCATTTTCTCCTTATAAAGTAGTAAGCTGCCATCAACCAGCTTCACAACCAGGGATTCCAACTTCGAAGCCCCGTCTACCAATACTTGGACATCTATCCATCTCTTGTAATAAGCCGAGAAAGATTCATTAGGTTTCTGGCGAATCCTTTCTAAATCCTCCAGAGTAGTTTCCACCTGAGTGTTATAAGCATACTACTTCACAAATGCCTCGGACAAATCTTCCCATGTGGAGCGGGTATGAATTGGCATCTTCAAATACCACTTAGCAGTAGCATCTCTCAAGGTAGTTGGGAACAAATTCATTAGGTGGATTTTCCCAATTGCTAGGCTGGACATAATCCTTACATAACTATCCAAGTGAGCCTCTGGTGGACCTTCTCTAGTGTACAGAGGCAAATAAGAAATCTAGAAACCAACCGAGAGTGGCTCTCCTCCTTCTACCATCAAACTAGTTGGGCCTGCACATTTGATAGGATTGTAATGTACCATCTCCTTCAACCTCAGCAACAAAGCTTCAAGATTTGAGAACTTCTAGTTGAGATGCTTTTCAGCAGTCGTCTCAATTGAGGCCTCCCTCGCCCTCACAAAAGCTTCATCTTCTTTGGACTGGCAATCAATTTCCCGATGAGGAATAAGCACTCTACTACTACCGGGAATACTTCTTCCCGAGCCAGGGATCCCCTGAACAACATTCCCCTCATTCTCAATCAGAGCATGGACCAGTTGAATGTTTTGGCCCGCATTGGTGGTCATCACAACTTGCATCTGCTCTCTTAGAGTAGCCATGAACCGGTCCGAATTCAATAGGGCGTCTAAGAAAGCATTCATGTCAAAAGCGGGAACTTTCATAGGTCTATCTTAGGCCATATCTATTCTATTCACTTCTTCAAATAATAACTGACTGTAGACTGGTAAAGAAGGTAACTGACCCCCGAATTCCTACTATAATTCCGAATCTGAACTGACCCTAACCCCTTCCACTGTTACTGGTTCTGATTGGATTGGTCGAATTGACTGATCGGACTCTGGTTCAAACCACACTAATCATTTTGAAGTTTGACTCCAAACTGTACATTCAGCATATAGTTAGTATCATGGATGGATGTCATGATTCTAAACACGACGTACTAAGTGACGTGTATGGTATGGTTGTGAAATGATCATGGTTGAATGATGTCTTATGGATGAAAATGGCAATGAGGATGACTTTCTTTGTTTTCATTCTTTTTTTTTTTATTTTGGACGTTCTAAGAATGCCCAATGCCATGGGAAAGAAATTGCAAGAAGGTCACATATGAGCTGTCACATGGGCAGAGTTTCAGCGCTTTTGGGGCACCTAGTGAATGTCATGAAATGGTCGCACGTGTACCGACACACAGACAGAGTTTCGACATGAAGTGATATGAAATGGTCACCTGGGGGCCATCCCATAGATAGAGTTTCGACGCTTTTAGGGAATCCAACATGAAATGATGTTACAAGTCACAGGTGAATAGAGACACAGACAGAGGTTTGACATTCGTGGAACACCTTGTATGATTTGGTAATGTCATGAAATGCCCTTATATATTTAGTAATCCAGTAATCGTGGAGTACCTCAAATGATTCAACAATGTCATGAGACAATCCGATGTGGATTGCGACACACAAGAAGGACTCTAGCATCACCGTGACACAAATGATGAATGGGCATGATGTCATGTAATGTTGTCATGTGACCCACCACACGAATATAGACCTAAGATCATTATGGTCCTCTAGTGAATGACATGGTATAACGGAATGGCCAAGTGTAATCTAGTGCACAGGTAGAACATGGGTAGTTTTGGAACACTTGATATGTTATGAAATGAAATGATCATGATGGGCATTCTCAGAACATCCTACATTAAATGGAATGAGATGATATAAATGTCCATGTCACCCAAAATACAAGTGGCTGCATGAAGACATGGTTAGGATGCATGACATACGAGATGATGTCCTGTATGCTTTATGGAATGTCAACACACGAGATGTAAATGACAAATAAATAAAATGTCGTGGCTACTTGAAGATGTGGTTAGCATCAATGTCATACACATGTGCGTGTCTTGAAAATGGTTGTGCAAAAACATGGTTAGAATGGCACATGAATGATTATGCGTGCTTGATGTTTCATGAAAAGGTCAAATAAAACCATCACGGAACAAACGTTAGCACACGTAACAATATGCTCACCCTTCCAACCTTATTGCTCCTTTCGATTGGCACACATTCTTCCTAGGTGTTGGGTCTCTTTGGTACCAACCGGGGATACCAAAAGTGTACTCTCAATGTCCAATTTCATGTTTATGTTTTGGTAATCCTAAGGGGAAATTACTAGGTCATTACATGTGGGCCAAAGTCAAACCATGGGTTGTACAGGTCCCCATAGCGAATATACACTCCTCCATTTAGAACATGAGAGGTTTATGTGATCCTATGAGTGGTTTACCCCTTTGGGTGCCTCCAATCCTGGCAGAAGAGGTAGGTCACCTTTTGGAATAAACCAGGCTGATCAGTGAGTTTGAAGGGTTGAGAAGAAGAAAATGTCATGTTATGCAATTATGAGTAAAATATGGTACTATGAACTAGTGATTGACTGCAAGCGAGGTTATATTTCAGTAGTTGCCTAAGTTCTTTAAGTTTTTATAAAAACTTTTTAAGAAACATTACAACCCCAGCAGAGTTGCCACTGGAGCGGACTACCTTTTTGAGAGGGTAGAAAGTGGTGAAGCGAACTAGGGAAAGAAGAACTGAATGTTGTGAAATTTGAATTGAAAATGGGCTTGAATCTTGCTTAGGAAAACCATTGATTTGTTTGGAAATTCTTTCGTAGAAAACTTTTTCTTTGAATGTGAGTTTTTGGAAAACTGGTTGTGCATTTTAGAAAATCCTGTTTTATTACTTAAAGACCTCGAAACTAAATTTCAAGATCAGTGACAGAGTCGCCACCCGGATCAGCTCATCCGGGAAATTCCGATATAGCTCCTTACCGGTGTAGATTGCCATACTTAATCCAGAGATTTAGGGTTCGGGCAGCTTACCTATTCAATCTCAAGCTTGCTTTCATTTATAAGTTCATATTACCATATTATATTACTTATTTCTCTACCCATTTTATCTTTTATTATTTATCCCATGCTCATTCAGATGATATAAATAAATAAAGTGCGGGAAAATAAACCATACATCCAAACCAAACCAAAAAAAGAATAGAGGCCACTTATTATAACCCAAAAAGATAAAAACTCTCATCCTCACCAATACAATCACCTACTATACACAAATATCTAAAAAATTACAATCGCCTAGGATACATGAGCTGATCTATTAAATACATCCAAAATAAAAATAAGAAGAAATAAAAAGCTACAAAACAGATGGGTTAGCACAGCTATATCACAAACACAATTGGGACTCATAACAGGACAGAATGGGAAATCTCAGGAAATAGGAGCATGCATTTAGGGGGTAACTGAGTAGTCCTAGCGACTTACTAGAGTAGACCTGGAAAACCATTTTAGAAACGCGCTGTAGGTTTTTGTGCTTGAAAATAGTTTTGAAAACAATTTGGCCTAATTACATGCAAATCACTTCATTTTGGAGAGTCGAATATCCCAGAACTCGAGGTTCCGTTCATTTGGGTTCCTAATTCCAAACATCCATCTAAGGTCTAAAGCAGTAAATACATTGAAAATAGTTTGAATCTAAAGACAGCATCACACGACGACGTTCATGGGAGTCGTCCCGAGATTCTGCATTCATCTAGGAACTACAGCCATGCGGCTCTAGTTAGAGCCGTGCGGCTATAGCCACTATAGCCTTGCGGCTGTAGTATCCAGAACCCAATATTGGTTTTTTTCACTTTGAAAATCAGTATTTTGACTCGATTTGGTGATTTCTAAGGATTTTATGGAATTTGGGGGTCCGCTAAAGCTAGACTGTGGATCCAATTTGGATCGAACAACCCCAGATTCCAAAAATCAGAATCAACGAAACCCAAATCTCACATCAACGTTATTGGGGAAACCAAAAAATATGATTCTGAGTGTAACAGATGTGATTTGACTGAAATAGTTCACAACATAATAATTAAAACAGGAAACCGACTGCTTTCGGTCGATTTAGGGTGTTTCAGGTTTATGCCCTGAAGAACAAAGTCGTGCGGCTATAGTTTTACAGCTGCTCAGCTCTGTTCTAACGGATTACAGCTGCTCAGCTTTAGTTGGAGCCGCACGGCTATAATCAAACAAACAGTTTCTGGAATTTTTTCACAAAACAGGGAAAAACACAACACAAAATAAGTAATTATGAGTTTAAGGCCTCTTAGAGTTTACCTTTTTGATGTTCCAGTGTGTTTGATGACCAAAATTGGATTTGGAAGCCTGAATTCACTTAGAACCTCACGAACGTCCCGAAATACTCGAATACGCATCCTGAATCAATCTGAATAAAACCCGAGAACAGTCCTGAATGAATGAAAGTAACTAGAAACTCTCACCCTAAGTGTTTCTAATATGTTTTCTCTCTGTTTCTAGTATTTTTCTATTGTGTTTTCATAGTTTTCACTCTTTTCTCTTTTCTCTCTTAGAATCCTGTTTTTGTGTTTTTTTTTCTTTCTATCCTGTCTGTTCTCCTTTGTGTTTTGTTTTCTGATATTAAAACCTAGAATATCTCGGTTATCTTCCCTTATTTAGGAATTCTCCCTGAAATCAAAGACTGACGTTGGCTATTTAGGAAGTAATCTGGCCACCCGTTAGAGCAGCGCGGCTGTAAGATTACTGTCGTGCGGCTCTCGATTTATAGCCGCGCGACTGTAGTTGTGAAACTACAACTGTGAGTCTCTAATCAGAGCTGTGATAGATTCTCCTAAATCCCACACTCACCTCTAAGCCCTCTAATCACTCGAAGGACCTTTCTCAAGGTTTCGAATCGAGGACTGTTCGGTTTTCAGAGCGTTTGAGACATTCAAGGAAACATCCTGCTCATTCTCAAGTCCGACTCACGTTCGTCTGTCTAACAGGTAACATAGGAGTTTCATCACAGAGGTCAGGAAAACCCATGCTCACAGTCCTATACTTGGCTATCGAAGACGCTTCAGTAGGGGCAATATTAGTACAAGAACAAAAGGACGGACGTGAACACGCAATCTACTATTTGATTAAGAAACTGCTTTATTACAAGGCCAAATATACCATGGTGGAAAAGACTTGCACTACTATGTTGTGGATGAATAAGAAGTTAAGGCATTACTTTAAGTCATATAAGATTCAGGCAGTGGCTAAAGTTAACCCAATGAAGTACTTATGCCAAGCCCCGACATTGGCCAAAAAACTATCAAGATGGTTACTCTTGTTTTCAGAATTTGATATTGAGTATGTAACTAGGAAAACGATTAAAGGAAGAGTTGTAGCAGAATTCCTGGCCAATCAGCCTCTAGAATCAGACTATGTCGAGAATTTGGAATTTCCAAATGAACAGCTGGCTGTGGTAGAGATAGAACCAAATAGGTGGGTGATGTATTTTAATGGTGCTGTGAACTAACTGTTGGGATTTTTCACCGGATATCACTCGGTAAAAGCAGAATAACGCGATGATTTCCTCAAATCTGTGCCCAGGAGCAATTGATATGAAAATTGTAAAAATCAAAATTAAATAACAATGAAAAGATTTCTCACCCGAGATATCTCTTCTAGAGATGGCTGTAGAAATCAATTTAGATTCCCTCTGTGTTCACGTACACGAACTGCTGTGGAACACGACCGTGCTAGCGATGGAATCAAGAGTTTGACAGAGGAAGGGGCTGCAATTTTAGGCTAGAAAATTTTTCCCCTTACCCGAATTGCTCCTTAGGTATTTTACCTAGGGATGGCTGAAATTCTCCACTCTATTTCGGCCCAATTCCATTCTTTTATTTTATGCGGGCTCTTCTCCTTTTAAAGCACAGGTCAATATTAATTCCCTTGGTCTAATTAATTACCAAACTTAATTTTATTTAACATGTATTCTTAACATATTATTCCAAATAATATATTTGATACAATTAAATTAAAATTAATTTGATCAATTAATTATACCATGGAATTAATTTTGACATCCATAAAATAAAGATACATGTAAACCTATACATGTGAAATATTTCCACCTAGAAAATAATCTTATAAATTAATTCATTTAACTAATTATGAGATGGCCAATGTAAATATTAATTTTATTATTTTGATCAATCCAATTGATCTTATAATATAATTAATATAATTCTCTCTCTCCGGTAAGTATACTCCAAGTATACAGGTGATCTCTTAAGTCCGTGTTCAGACGTTCAATGTGTACGATCCTGTGGGCCCATCTTTATGTTGGCAGTGGGCCTATGGCCCACAGATTGTAGGCAGGCTCTAGTAAGCCACTGCAGCCCCCAATTAAGATGGAGATAGCAGTCCAATTGAAATCATAACCCTGTAGTTTAAACTTGTATATCCCATTTCATTGATATCGGTGTCCAACACTGAGGCATGGATTGATCACCCTCTTTTGTGTCCGGACATTTACTTGATCCCTAATGTACTGAAGCTCATAAACAAGTTCCAACTTTTTTGGGTGTGGCCATACTCTTATCAGTCACATTCATCAAGAGGCTGGTGATATCTTCTCAGTGGACTACTAAGTGACATATCCCTTCTGCATATCCATAGCACTGACATGCTTAGTGACATACCCGAAAGTACCCATACTTGGCACCCTTTTACAGGCCCTTTAGGCGTACCCCAAAGTATGCGACTTGGCATGCAGCACCATCATATGGTCAGGTCAAGGAGCCATACAAGTACTACACGAGAATCACTTGTGATACTCACTTGTGATACTTTACCATGTGGATTTCTTGTTTAGTGGATCTATCTAGTACCATCCCCTTTTTGCATGTACCCATTAACTTGGTTTACATCCCATGTCCAATGGCCAGTAAGACACCGCCATACAACTAGGTTAATGATAGTCTTTAGTTCCATTCATTCCCATGACTCCCATGACTGGAACAGACTACGGATCTCTTTATGGTCATATCATTTTCCCTATCCATGGTCTTACTGCTAAGTGCATAACACTTGTTAACATGGATATGGATATGTCCATTGGATACTTCATTTAAAATACAGCACAAGATATATAATAAATGAATTAATACCTTTATTTATGACACAAAATATGTATGATACAAGAATCCAATAAATGTACAATACAAATATGAGGTCCAATGCCTCGGGACAAGGGCATATCCAACCCAAACACAGTGCAGGTCTGGGAGTAATCATCGGTACACCTGATAGAGAAATCATCCTTCTGGTGAAACTCCTCAAATTTCCAGTAACTAATAATGAAGCAGAATATGAAGCTTGCCTCTTTGGAATTGATGCCCTAATCACACTAGGGGCACGCGAAGTGTTAGTTATTGCTCCAGCCATATCTCAAGCTGGTTTGGGAAAAAGTGAAAGTATTTGGTCAGTATGAATTCAGACATGTCCCTAGGGAAGAGAATTAGATGGCCGATTCCTTAGCTACACTCTCATCAATATGGGAAGGACCCTGAAAGCATCTGATACAACCAGTAATCCTAGAAACTGCATAGAATCCTTATTACCTAATAGTCATGTTGTAGTAGCAGTGGAAGAACGTCCTTGGTATCATGATATCTGCAGTTCATTCAGAATGGGCAATACCCCGAAGATGCCAGAGAAGAAGATAAGATCTCTCTTCAAAAATTAGCAGATAGTTCAGAATATCCGAGAATCAGCTCTTTAAGAGAACTGCCAATGGCCTACTCTTGAAATGTTTAACAGAAGAAGAAGCAAAGAAGGTCATGAGATAGATCCATGTAGGGACCTGCGGGCCGCATATGAATGGGTTAGCCCTGGCCAAGAAAATATTAAGGCAAGGCTACTTTTGGCTTATCCTACAAGTTGACTGTATCAAAAAAGTAAAAAGATGCCATGAATGCCAAGTGTACGGGGATCCTAATCATCTCCCTCCATTATAACTACAGATATCATCAACTCCATGGCCATTTGCCGCTTGGAGGATAGACATCATTAGAGAAATAAGGCCGCTTGCATCAAATGGGCACTACTTCATAATCGTGGCTATTGATTACTTCTCGAAATGGGTAGAAGCGGAATCATTTGCAAATGTTACAGCTAAGAAAATGACCAAGTTCATCGAAAAGAACATCTTTGTGTGGTATGGAATCTTGCATCATGTTGTGACTGATATTGGTGTGCAGTTTCAGAGGGCAACAGCATAATTGTTCCAGGAAAAAGGGGTTGAACATCATAGGTCATCTCCGTATCGTCCACAAGCCAATGGAGTGGTAGAAGCTGCCAACAAGTCTATTAAGAGGATCTTGTCAAAAATGGTAGTCACCTACAGAGATTGGGCCAACATATTGCCATTTTCCTTATGGGGATCCAGAACAAGTGTCAAAACTCTGAACGGAGAGATAGCATACTCATTAGTCTCCGGGATGGGAGCTGTCTTACCAATGGAAACTGAGATTAGGTCGTTAAGGGTAGTCATGGTAAATGAGTGGAACGTGCCGGGAATGTCTCAAAAGCTCCAAAAACTGAACAGTCCTTGATCTAAAACCCTAAGAAAGGTCCTTCGAGTGATTAAAGAGCTTAATGCGAGTGTGGGATTTAGGAAAAGCCTTATTATCTCTGGTTAGAGTCGTACAGCTATAGTTTCACAACTACAACCATGCCGCTATAACAAAGTCACACAGCTGTAACATTACAGTTGCACGACTTTAACGGGCTGCCAAGTTACTTCTTAAATAGCCAACATCAGTATTTGATAACAAGTAGAATTTGAAAATAAGGGGAGATAACCGAGATTCTCTTTTACAGACCAGAGGAGAGCAATAGAGAACACAATATTGAACAAAAAAAATGCAATACAGAGGAGAGAACACAAAAAGGGAGAGTTCAAAAAGAGAGAAAAAGGGAGAAAGAGAGAAAGAGTGATAAGAAACCAAAGCAAAACACAAGAAACAAAGGGAAAATACTCAACAAACACGTAAGGTGAGAGTGTATGGACGTGTCACATTCGTTCGAGATTGTTCTCGGGTTTGTTCAGATCAATTCAGGATGTGTATTAAAAGTTTCAGAGTGTTCGTAAGGTTCTAAGCGCATTCCGATGTTCAAGTCCAATTCCGATCATCAAACACACTGGAACATCAAAAGGTAAAATCTGAGAGGCTTTAAACTCGTAATTATTTTTTTTTTGTTGTGTTTTGTGAAAATTCCAGAAACTGTCTGTTTGATTACAGCCATGCGGCTCTAACTTGAGTTGAGTGGCTGTACCAATATAGTCGCACTGAGTAAAAGGGGGGGAATGGATTGGCCCCATGACACACTGTTGTGTTCTTCTAGGAAAAAACCCGAAGTGCCTTAAATCGACCAAATACAGTTAGTTTTCCATTTTAATCATTTTGTTATGAACTATTTCGGTCAAATCACATCCGTTACATTCAGAATTTTGGTTTTTGGTTTTCCAATAACGTTGATGTGAGATTTGGGTTTCATTGATTTTAGTTTTTTTTGGAATCTGGGTTTGTTCGATCCAAATCTGGCCCACCGTCCAGCTTTATCGGACCCCCAGGTTCCTTAAAATCCTCAGAAATCATCAAAACGAGTCAAAATAGTGATTTACGAAACAAAGAAAACTAATTTCTTGTTCTGGACACTACAGCCACATGGATGTAGTGGCTATAGCCGGACGACCCTAATTAGAGCCGCACAGCTATAGTTCCCAGATGAAGACAAAATCACAAGACGACTCCTACAAACATTGTCACATGATGCTGTCTTCGGAATCAAACTATGTTTGTTGTGTTTATTGCTTTGGACCTTAGATGGATGTTTGTGATAGGGAACCCACACGAACAGAACCCAAGTTCCAGGATAATTGACCCACTAAAAGGAAGTAATTTGCATGTAATCGAGCCAAATGGTTTTCCAAAACTATTTTCAAGCACAAAAACCTACAGGGCATTTCTAAAATGGTTTTCCAGGTCTAATCGAGTAAGTTGCCCGGACCTCTCGATTATCCCCTAAATGCATGCTCCCATTTCCTGAAATCCCCCATTCTATCCTGTTATGAGTCCTATGTATGTTTGTGATACAATTATGCTAACCATCTATTTTACAGCTTTTTATTTTTCTTTTTATTATTTTGGATGTATTTAATAGATCACCTCGTGTATCCTAGGCGATTGTACTTTTTTAGATATCAGTGTATAGTAGGCGATTGTATTGGTGAGGATAAGAGTTTTTATCTTTTTGGGTTGTAATAAGCGGCCTCTATTATTTTTGTTTGATTTGGATGTATAGTTTACTTCTCTGCACTTTATTTATTTCTGTCATCTGAATAAGTATGGACTAACAATAAAAGATAAAAATGGGTAAAGAATAAGTGAGTATAATATTGTCATATGAACTCATAAATGAATGCAAGCTTGAGTTTGAATCCGTAAATTGTCCAAACCCTAAATCTCTGGATTAGGTATGACAATCTACACTCAGTAGGGAGCTGTACCGGAATTTCCTGGATGAGCTGATCTGGGTGGCAACTCTATCACTGATCCTGAAATTTAGGTTTCGAGGTATTTAAATAATAAAACATGATTTTCTAAAATGTAAAAACCAGTTTTTCCTAAAAATTCACATTCAAAGAAAAGGTTTTCTACAAAAGGATTTCTAAACAAATCAATGGTTTTCCTAAGTAAGATGCAAACTAGTTTTCAATTCAAACAACATCAAACATTCAGTCCTTCTCTTTTTTCCCTGGTTCGCTTCGCCGCGTTCCGCTCTCAAAAAGGTTATCCGCTCACACTTAGGTTATAATTTAATTCGAACTTTAATTTAATCATACATGTATGAATTATATTAAACCATATAATATGATTCATAGCATGTCAATGAAATTTAATTTGACTAATTAAATTAATCCAAAATTAATTAGACACTAATCAAGAGAAAATACATATAAACCTATATATGTATTAATCATATTTCCTCCAGGAAATAAATACATACAATTAATTTATCAAATTAATTCTATGAAACCCAATGATTATTGATTATATTATTTTGATCAAGCCAATTGATCTATTATTTAATAAATAAAGTTCTCCTCTCTAGTAAGTATACTCTTAGAATACAACTGACTCGTTAAGTGCTAGTTCAGACGTTCAATATGTACAATCCTGTGGGTCCATCTTTATGTCAGTAGTGGGCCCATGACCCATAAACTGTAGTTGGGCTTTAACAAGCCACTACAGTCCCTAATTAAGATGGAGACTGTAGTCTAATGGAAGTCGTAACACTGTAGTATTATTTATATGTCCCATTTCATTAATATTGGTGTCCAACATGGAGGTATGGTATTATCACTCTCTTTTGTGTCTGGACATGCACTTGATACCTAGTGAACTGATGCTCACAAAAAAGTTCCAACTTATTTGGGTGTGGCTACACTCTTATCAGTTGCACTCATCAAGGGGCCAGTGATATCTTCTCAATGAATCATTGAGTGACATATCCCTTCTACATATTCATGGCATTTCCATGCTCACTGGCATACCCAACCGTACCCATACTTGGTGCCCGTTACAGGCCCTTTAAGCAATGTCAAAGTGTGTGAGTTCACATGCAACTCCATAATATGGTCAGGTCAAAGGATCCAATATAAGTACTACATAAGAATCACTTGTGATATTATAAAATGTAGATTTACTTATGATATTATACAATGTAGATTTCTTGTAAGTGGATCCATCTAGTACCATGTCCCATTACATGTACCCATATACCTGATTGACAATCCATGTACTATGACCTGTAAGACACCACCATTTAATCAAGGTAATGCTAGTCTTATGTTCCATTCATCCCTATGACTTAAACAGACTATGGATGGCTTTATGGTTATATCATTTCCCTATCCATGGTTTCACTGACAAATGCATAACACTTGACAACATGGATATAGATATCACCATTGGACACTCTATTTATATTTATTGCACAAGATATAAATCAAATAGATTATTCCTTTATATATTAACACAAGTGTATAATACATCAATCCATAAATGGTCTAAGAATGTATGATACAAAACAAGGACCAATGCCTTAGGACTAGGGCATTCCTAACAACCATGGGTTACGGAAGAATAAATGTAGGGTTCTAAATTCACATATAGGACTTACCTAAACATGATCATACATGGGTCTATTAACGTAGGTTTATCTATGCGTAAGTGACACATAATCATGGCTCCATAAAAAATTATTAGTGTGTATGTCACACAAGTTGAGGTATGTGAGTTAGATTGCTTTCAGATCGAAATAATGCATATGGCTACATGAAAATTGTTAATGTATGCATATGAATGGGGTTATTTGCACATGAAAACATTTGCAAAATCTGGAGAAGGATCCACTAAAGAGCTAATGACCAAGGCAAGCCTAGATTCTGTGGCTGCTGAGATAGCAGGTATCATGATGAAAGCTAAGGCACAGGTGGCTGAGATTGATAAGACGGCTCTTCCTGCTGAACAAGAATCTAAAATTGCTACTGACCTGGACAACATCCTGGAGCTGAGAAAGGATGCTGTAGAAGTTCAAGGCCCTCCACCTATGGAGGATGAAAATGCTTTTATTGTATCTATTTCTTCTCTTCTTGATGTGAACGATGTACTCTTTAACAAGTTTAATGCAATGAAATCTCAGTTTGCTTACTTATGTGATGTTTGTCCTGATAATTCTGTGCATGCATTTAAATCACCATCAAGCATATTTAGCATTCATGACACTGTATTGCATGAAATTAACATAAGTACAGATGAAAATCCCAAAATGGTATTCATTTCACACGAACTAAAATCCGAAGAAGAACTGACAAAGATATTGCAAAAACATGTTAAGGCTTTTGATTGGTCATATGAAGACATGCCAAGGGTTGACACAAAAATAGCAGTTCACAAGATTCCAACAGATCCCATATTCGGACTAGTAAAGCAGAAGTTGAGGAGGCTAAGACCAGAATGGGCCGCATTGGTAAAAGAGGAGGTGGCTAAGCAGATTGAAGCAAAGTTCCTCGAGGTGGTAGAATATACAGAATGGTTAGCCAACATTGTTCCGGTGCCTAAGAAAGATGGAAGGGTCAGAGTATGTGTCGACCACATGCTTGTTAAATCAATGACCCGGGGAGGAGCACCCAGCTATCCTGGATAGATTTCTTACACGTATTAGAGAATAGAACCTACGGCTTAACCCTAAGATGTGCATATTCGGGGCTACATCAGGTAAGCTATTGGGTCATATGGTCAGTCAAAGAGGAATAGAGATGGACCCAGACAAAATCAAAGCTATCCGAGATATGCTAGCTCCTAAGACTGAAAAGGAGGTCCGATCAATCTTGGGTTCCCTGCAATATGTTAGCCGTTTCATAGCCCGGTTAACTTCAGTTTGTGAGCCAATTTTCAAGCTATTAAGGAAAGATAAGACGATTGTATGGGACGATAAGTGTCAGTTGGCTTTTGAAAACATCAAAGCTTATCTGGTGAATCCATCAGTTCTCAGCTCGCCAACTCCAGGAAAGCCTTTGATTTTATACTTGGTTATTGAAGACTCCTCCATAGGGGTAATACTGGCACAAGAGCAGGATGGGAGAAAGGAGTACCCTATTTATTATCTCAGCAAAAGGCTGCTAGAATATGAAACCAAGTACACACTGGTAGAAAAGACATGTGTAGCAATGATCTGGCTGACTAAGAAGCTACGCCACTACTTTCAGTCATATAAAGTGCAAGCCGTGGCCAAAGTGGACCCAATGAAATACCAGTACAAAGCACCGGTGTTGGTTGGGAAATTATCCAGGTGGCTACTACTTCTGTCAGAATTTGACATCGAGTACATCACTAGGAAAACTATCAAAGGGCGAGCTGTGGCAGAATTCCTAGCAAACCAGCCATTAGAATCAGACTATGTGGAAAATCTGGAGTTCCCGGATGAATAGTTGGCTGTAGTAGAAGTGAAAAGTTGGGTTATGTGCTTTGATGGTACTGTAAACAGAAAGGGCGCTGGAATTAGCGTGATCATAGCAACGCCAGATGGCAAGGTTATTCAACTATCAAAGCGGCTGGACTTTTCCATAACCAACAATGGAGTGGAATATGAAGCATACTTATTCGGAATGGAAGCCCTCCTGACACTAGGGGCAGATAGTGTCTTGATTGTCAGGGATTGACTCTTGCTGATTAGGCAAGCATAAGGTGACTGGGACTTGAAAGAGGAAGCTTTACGGCCCTACTTAGAACTGTTGCAGTACAGGAGAGGGTAATTCAACCAGTGCGAGTTCAGACATGTTCCCAGAGAGGAGAACAAAATGGTGGATGCACTAGCAACACTGTCCTCCATGTGGAAAAATCTAGAGAAGACACAGATACAGCCTTTGGTCATAGCAATTTCTAGGCAACCCTGCTTTGATATGCATGAAGTGATGGAGTTAACAGCCAAGGAAAAGCCCTGGTTCTTTAACATTTATCAGTATGTGAAAGAGGGAAAGTATCCAGAAGGAGCTAACATTGCTGATAAGGTTTCATTAAGAAGATTAGCCAGCCAGTTCAGAATCTTTGATGACAAGCTGTACAAAAGAACTGCAATTGGGGTTCTTCTAAGATGTCTGATAGAACGAGAAATTGTAATGCAGCAAGTACATGCCGGATCCTATAGGCCGCATATGAATGGGATCACCATGGCTAGAAAGATAATGAGACAAGGATACTTTTGGATGACAATGCAGACTGATTTTGTGAAGGAGGTAAAAAGATGTCACGAATGCCAGATCTATGCAGATATTATTCATCTGCCGCCACTCGAACTACAAAACTTGGCATCTCCTTGGCCATTCTCAGCGTGGGGGATTGACATGATTGGAGAAATTCATCCTGTAGCATCTAATGGGCATAGATTCATAGTGGTTGCAGTCGACTATTTCTTAAAATGGGTGGAAGCAGAGTCCTTCTCCAGTGTGACAGCCAAACAGATGGTTAAGTTCATTTAGAAGAACATCCTCTCTCGATACGGAATTCCTCACCATGTAGTGACCGACAATCGAGGGCAATTCCAAGGGGCAACAGCTAAGCTATTCTCAAAACATGGCATTGAACATTACAAGTCTTCTCCATACAGACCATAGGCTAATGGTGTAGTGGAAGCGGCTAACAAGTCGATTAAGAAGATTTTGTCAAAGATGGTAACCACCTACAAGGACTGGGCTGACAAATTACCATATGCTCTTTGGGGTTACAGAACCAGTTTCAGAAAACCAACGGGCTAAACTCCTTACGCCATGTTGTACGGGATGGAAGCAGTGTTGCCAGTGGAAATGGAACTCAAGTCACTCAGAGTAACCCTGGAAGCTCAGCTACCAGAAACGAGATGGGCTCAGGCTAGGTACGAGCAATTGGTAGCATTAGTTGAAAAACGGTTGAAAGCACTAGATGAGCTGTAGATGTATATGGCCAGAGCTTATAATCGAAATGTGAAGTATCCCAGATAGTAGCTGAAGGTCGAGGACCTGGTTCTGAAGCAGTTAAGGCCTACAATTGTAGACACCCGTGGAAAATTCAGACTGAATTGGGAAGGCCCCTATGTTGTGAAGAGAGTGCTATCAAAGGGTGGTGTAAACATCGCAGACATGGACGGGAATGAATTCGCAAATCTTGTCAATCAAGACCGCCTAAAGCCTTACTATGTTTGAAAAAAAAAAAAGAAAAAAAAGTCTGCTAGGTTGAAAACTTGAAAAGGGCGGCCTTGGCAAAAGTTAAGACAAGAGAGAAAATGATCAGTTGGAAAATCCGCAAGGGACGGCTGGTGGCAGATTCTAGTTCTGTGTGGGGTGTATACCATTTTTGGGAACCAACCTTTTCAAATGTAGTCATGTTAATTTCATAAATAAAGTGTGATGTTTTGTTTAAATATGTTCGCATGGTTATATCATAATGCATAAACAAAATTATCTTGCCTAAACATCCATTTAAAGAAAGCATTTTGCATTAAATTGGTTAAAAGACTCGCATTATTCAATGAGAAAATGTGCAAAAATGCTTGCAACTCATAATCTTTTCTTTTCCTTTGAACTCAATTCATCATTCCTTACGGTAGTCGAAAATTGCGAAACAAACCCAATTCCAAATGTAAGAAAGAAAAGGAGCTCGATAAGGTGAAAACGGAAAAGGCACCTTAGGCAAAAGTTAGAGCAGCTCGCTGAGCTGAAAACCCACGCCGGGCAGTTCAGGCAAAATTTAGAGCACTTCCGAACTCACCACTTCTAAGGACAGAAAGGCGAGACACTTTCGTCATTCCCCAGTAGAGACACTCTCATTCCCCAGCGGAGATCTCTTCTCTCATTCCCCAGCGGAGATCCCTTTCACCACTCCCCAGTAGAAACTCTTCCACTATTCTCCAGCGGGATCCTCTACACTATTCCTAGCAGAACCATCACAAAGAACATGACCACTTTCTCCCTAGAAGTCATCGGACTCTCCTAACAGCCATTGCATTTCCCCGCATATCCCGAGCAGAGGTGCAAGAGTCACATCACATAAAGAATATATTCCCCAGCTAGATCAACCATAGGCATGATGTGTTTTCCCTAGCCAAAGGCGCAACTCGATATCCCAAGCAACAGCGTAGCATTACAAGGCTAGAAGAATAGCGAGGGATACATCTCCCAAAGTCCATTCGCATATGCATACATTACAACATACACACACGAACATTCAAAACACGTACATAAACATGCATAAATGCATCACGACCAACCCAAGTGCAGGTTTCCAGGGGTAGGGCAATCGAGCCGTATTTATTCTTGATCCAAGGGCAAAAATTTTTGTTCCAAAATTATCGATCAAGGAATAAATACGCATCACCAACGCTATCAAATTTCAGCAGATCCACCGCGGGTAACCTAAACCGGGTGTCAGGCTCAGATCGGCTTCACTCCAGATCTCCAACAGATCCGCCGCGGGTAACCTAAACCCGATGTCAGGCTCAGATCAGCTTTCTATCACAAATCCAGTAGATCCGTCGTGGGTAACCTAAACCCGGTGTCAGGCTCAGATCTGCTTCACTCCAAATACAAAGCAGATCCGCCGCGGGTAACCAAAACCCGGTGTCAGGCTTAGACCGGCTTCACTCCATATCCCCACAGATCCGCCATGGGTAACCTAAACCCAGTGTCAGGCTCAGATTAGTTTCCTTCTTAAATCCAATAGATCCGCCACGGGTAACCTGAACCCGATGTCAGGCTCAGATCAGCTTCACTCCAGATCCCCAATAGATCCACCGTGGGTAACCTAAACCTAGTGTCAGGCTTAGATTTGCTTCCATTAAAACTTTAGCAGATCCATCGTGGGTAACCTAGACCTGGTGTCAGGCTTAGATTTGCTTCCACCTCTCCAACTTCAGCGAATCCGTCGTGGGTAACCTAAACTCAGTGTCAGGCCTGGATCAGCTACAACTCAGGTATGTCTTCCTTTCCTTTTGCTTACGGTGCTTTCATTCGCATTCTCAAAATTCCCCTCAAGTAACCCAGACCAAGTATCGGGTACTGAATTTTATCCACGAGGGGCAGCTGTAAGCGCCGGGTTTTCCCGACCTCTATAATGAGAATTCCCTTGTTACCTGTTGAACGGACGATCTCGAACCGGACTTGAAAATGGCGGAATGCTGCCTAGAGTTCCTCAAACATCGTGAAAACCAAACTATCCATGATCCGAAATCCCCGAAATGGTCTTTTGAGTGATTTCTAGGGTTTAGGGTACGCGTCCGATTTTTGAAATTTTGCCTCGGCTCTAGTGGGCAAAACAAGTTGCCCTACAAAGCAGAGCAACTTGTCTCACCAGATTCAGAAAGTCAGGCGGCCATTTAATTCTTGAAATGATATGTAATAGGAGAGTATAAAAAGAGAAAATCAAATCAGAAAAAAAAGAAAAGGCTTTTCTATCTGAAAAAGAAAGAAAAAGATACAGAGAGAAAAAAAAAAGAAGCAGAGAAAGAGAGAAAGGTGACCGTGAACTTGAGGATTCACAAACACAAAGAGTAAAGCACAAAATCAATCTTAAAACATAAAACACAAGATACTTAACCTTTGCTCATTGGTTGGAAACCATTTCGGATTCTTTTTGGCTCGTTTAGATTGTTGGGGTTCTTTGGCCGGTTAAGTTCCCAGGATATATTTGAACCTTTCAATTCATTTTTTGATGTTCAAGGCATCAAAACAACATCAAGGTAAACTCTAAGAGGCCTTAAACCTATTTGCATTGTCTTTTCTGTGCATTTTCTTTTTTTTTTTGCAACTGTTGAAATCGGATTGCCCGAATAGAGCCGTACAGCTGTGTTCATGATGAACAGAGCCAGCCGGGTCTAGTACCCAGAGCTGCCAGGCTCTGTTCTACGGGGACAGACTTCCAGTTTGTCCTGATCGGCCGAAAACTGTCTGTTTTCCATTTTGTGTTTTCTACTGCGATCATTTTCGGCCCAAATTCATCCGTATGTTGTAATATTTTGGTTTTTAGATTTCTATATGTATGGATATTGGGGTTTTCAGTTTTCTTAGGGTTTTATTTCCTGAGTTTCGGGGTTATTTCATACAAATCGGGTCAATAGTTCAGCGTTAGAGGACCCCCGAACCCAATAAAGCCCCCGAATAATATTGAAAACGAATAAAATAGTATTTTCACAAATTTTTTTGGTGTGTTTATTGTATTTTGGACCCTAGATGAATGTTGAACTTAGGAACCCGCATGAATGGAACCATGGATTCCGGGACAATAGTCCCACCAAAAATGGAAATTGGCATGTAACCAAGCCAAATGTTTTTCAAAAATTGATTTTCCAGCACAAAAATTACAGGGAGTTTCAAAACCGTTTTCCAGGTCTAACCGGTCCGACCAATCGGGTCGATCAGGTTACCCCCTAAATGCATGCCCCTGTTTCCTAAATTCCTAATTCTGTCCTATTTGAGTCCTATCTGTGTGTGCAATATAAATTGTGCTAACCAATTTGTTTTGCAGCATTTATTTTTATTTTTATCATTTTTATTGTAATTAATAGATTATTGTTGGGATTCGTCACGGGAAACCGACCGATAAAAGCGGAAATACGCGTCGATTTCCTCGAATCCGGCCCAGGAGCTTAAGATGTGGAAATCAAAAACTTAAAGCATAAAAGGAGGGTTTCAAAAACTTACCACAAAGTCTCTCTAAGAGACGGATGCAGACTGCAGAAATCAAGTGTAGATTCCCTCCAACGTCACGTACACGAACGGCTCTCGGACCGAAACCCGTGCTAGCGACTCGGATGACAAGAAGAGAGCGAGAGAGGGCTGCCCACAACAAGAAATATGGCTGTCCCTATTTCTTTCCAAAAGAAATATCTATCTATCCAAAGATAGAACCAATTTTCTCAAGTGTGCACCCAATTTCTTTCCATAAGAAATAATGCATCAAAGTTGGCCAAAATTCTTTTCAATTCTTTTCAAGAATAGATAAATATCCCACGGCCAAGCAAGGTGAGTCTTGGTAGATTTTTTTATTCTCTTTTCACTTAAAGAAAAGAAGATCAACACAAGGAAAGCAAAGTCCAACTTTGCTTCATCAAAGTCAAACCTATGACTCATCCATATGACTCACCATGCTAATGATGAAAAGAATGACTCATCCTCTCTTGCCAACAATAACATTCGGCCAAAAGAAGGATTGGTGATCCCACCTTCATCATTTCCTTACCATAAAGGAAAAGCAAGATGCAAGGTGGCAAAGTCCAACTTTGCCCCATCATATGTCCTACCAATGACTCACCATTCTTTCATTGGTCCATAAGAATATGTCATCATCATTTTTGTCCATAAAATGACTCACAATTCTTACTAATTCCATGCAAAATTTCGGCCAACATATCCCATTAAATGTAGCCTTTATTCCTTTAAAAGCCCAAGCCTAATTTTAATCCCATTGTTTTAATTAATTGCAAATGCAACTTTAATTTAACATGTATGCATATATATATTATACCATATAATATATTACATACATTTAAATTAAAATTCATTTGCCCTAGTAATTTAATCAAGGGATTAAATTAGACATACATAAAATGAGATACATGTAAACCTATACATGTATAAGAATATTTCCACCTAGGAAATAATCCCATAAATTAATTCATTGAATTAATTATGAGAAGGCCAAAATAAATATTAACTATATCACTTTGATCAATCCAATTGAGTCATATAATATAATTAATATATCTCTCTCTCTTCAAACGTGTATACTCCAAGTACACACTTAATCCGACTAGTTAAAGTCCAGACGTTCAATGTGTACGATCCAATGGGCCCGTCTTTATGTTGGCAGTAGGCCAAGGCCCACAGACTACAGGTGGGCTCTAGCAAGCCACTGTAGCCCCCAATTAAGACGGAGTAAGCAGTCCAACTGAAAACGTAACCCTGTAGTTTGAACTTGTAAATCCCATGTCGCTGATATCGGTGTCCAACACAGAGGCATGGAAGTATCACCCTCCTTGTGTCTGGACCTTGACTTGATACCGAATGAACTGATGCTCACAAACAAGATCCAATCTTGTTTGGGTGCGGCCGCACACTTATCAGTAACATTCTTCAAGAGGCCGATGATATCGTCTCAGTGAATCACTGAGTGACATTCCCTTCTGCATATCCATAGTGCTGCCATGCTCACTGACACACCCGAACGTACCCGTACTTGGCACCCTTTTACAGGCCCGTTGGGCGTACACCAAAGTGTGCCACCTCACATGCAGCACCATCATATGGTCCGGTCTAAGGACTTATACAAGTACTACACGAGAATCATTTGTGATACTATACCATGCAGATTCCCGTTAAGTGGATCAATCCAGTACCATGCCCATTTTGCATGTACCCATTAACCTAGTTGACATTCCATGTTCTATGACCGGTAAGACACCGCCATACAACCAGGCTAACGATAGTCTTTGGTTCCATTCATTCCCATGATTGGAACAGACTACGGATGACTTTATGGTCATATCGTTTTCACTATCCACAGTCTTACTGCCAAGTGCCTCACACTTGACAACATGGATATGGATATGTCCATTGGATACTCTATTTAACATATAGCACAAGACATATAATAAATAGATTAATGCCTTTATTTCCTTGACACAAATTGTATAATACATAAAGTTTACATTAATGTACAAATGTATTATACAAACACAAGGACCAATGCCTCGGGACTAGGGCATTTCCAACAATCTCCCACTTGCACTAGTACCTACTAGGCATGGGTCTAATCCCTATAGATCTAGTACAACCTTCGTGCATAGGCATAGCCAAGCATGTTGGTCAAAAGATCTGCGACATTGTCTTTGGTGTCCACTCTTTGTAATGAGATGTCACCCCCTCAGCGATTTCTCGCAATAGGTGAACCTCCCTGAGTTCGTGCTTCGTGTATATGTGTGACCGAGGCACATAGCTTGTGCAACAGCCCCGTGTTGTCACAGAAGATATCAACTGGTTACTGGATAGTTGACACTACCCCTAGTTGCATGATAAACTTCATTATCCACACAGCTTCCCTAGCTGCTTCACACGTTGCAATGTACTCAGTTCCTGTGATAGAAACCGCGATGGTCTATTACTCGGAGCCTCTCCAACAATAGCACCACCATTTAGCATGAACACATACCTATACTGCGACTTATATTCATCATGGTCAGTCTGGAAGCTTGCATCAGTGTACCTAGTAACTGACTGCTCTTCCTAACTTTCATGCACTAAGAAGCTATCCTTAGTCCGGTTAAGGTACTTCAGGATTGCTTTGACAGCCTACCTGTGATCCATTCAGGATCCGGCTCATCATACTTAGTGTAAAGCCGACATCAGGTCTTGTACATAGCATGGAGTACATGATTGATCCTATAGCCAAAGCATATAGAACCAATACATGTTCTCCCTATAGTATTTCGCTAAGTTTCAGCTCATGACCCATTGGCAAGAAACCTTTCTTAGCCTGGTCCATGCCGAATCTTTTCAGAACTATGTCTATGTACTTGGCCTGACTTAGGTCTAGAAGCCGATTGGATCTAACCCTGTAGATCCTGATCTCTAGGATCGTCTCAGCTTCGCCTAAGTCCTTCATTACTAAGCACTTACACAACCATTACAATTCCCTTGTAGTGTTGGTATGTCGCTTCCAATCAGAAGGATGCCATCCATATATAATACCAGGATAGTTACTATGCTCCCACTAAACCTCGTATACACACCCTTTAAAGGTATTGTCGGCCTATAGCTTATAGCACCACTTGCAACCTATTACTTTAGCACCTGGAGGTGAATCAACCAGGTTCCAAACCTGATTATCATTCATAGATTGCAAATCCATAGATTGCAAATCCACCACCATGGCAGACAGTGGGCTAGCTATAGCCTGCTAGTAGGTTTTGAGCTCCTCTTCGTCCAAGACAAAAGGAGTGTAATCATTAGAAACAAAACCGATGTTTTTCATGTTCCTGATGATCCCTACCAGACCTTTTAGGTCCTTGTGTGACCTGGGCAGGTGCTTCCCCTTTTGGAAGCTTCACCCTGGTCTCCGAGTTATCCTTTTCAGGAGTTTCTGAGCTTTGAACTTCCCTGAGTTCAACATCGCTCCCACTGTCTTTCTTGGAAAGAAACCCCTTTGCAAGAAGGACCCCCTTTCGCGCCATGAACACCTTGTTCTCAGCGGGGTCGTAGAAGTAATACCCTTTGGTTTCCCTAGGGTAGCTCACAAACAGGCATTAGTCGGTTTTGGGTTCTAGTTTTGCTCACAGTCAATTTCTTGACTTGTGCATAACAACCCCAAATCCGTAAGAAAGACACATTAGGCACCCTGCCCGTCCATATTCCAAATGGGGTCTTTTCCAAAGCCTTAGTCGGAGTATAATTGAAAATGAGAGCCATTGTCTCAAGAGCGTATCCTTTACAACTTATAGGGAGAGAGGCATGACTCATCGTTTGAGCGGACCATGTCCAACAGGGTCCTACTCCTCTGTTCGGACACCCTATTCCATTGTGGTGTTCCTGGAGGAGTGAGCTGTGGAACTATTCCATGTTCTCTCAAAATGAGTCAAACTATAGGCTTATATGCTCACCACCTCGGTCCAACCGAAAGGCTTGGATATTTCTGCCTAGTTCTGTACTTCGTTCCTTACTCCCTTGAACCTATCAAGGGTCTCAGACTTATATTTCATTACATAGGCATAGCCATTTCTGATGAAATCATCTGTGAAGGATATGAAGTATAGATGTTCACCCTTAGTTGCTATGCTTGTCGGTCCATATACATCTCAATGCATTAGGTTCAATAAGCTAGCAACCCTTTTAGCCTCCTTGCTAAAAGGTTCTTTAGTCATTTTACCTTATAAACCAGACTCGCATATATCAAGTGACTCCATGTCAAATGATCCTAGGATTCAAGCGATGTGAAGCCTAGCTATGCGCTTCTTGTTTATGTGGCCTAAATGACAATGCCAAAGGTAAACCGGATTAAGTTCGTTAGGCTTAACCCTTTCGATATGTATATTATAGACATGATTAGTTTCATTTAGCTCCAGGATATAAAAGATATTATTTAACAGAGCTACTCCATAAAATAATTCTTTTCTAGATAAACCCTTTTTACTATTACCAATAGTAAATGTACATCCAGAAATATCCAAAAACTGAAACAGAAATAATATTCCTGTACAAAACAGGTACAAAATAACATAGTTTCAGTAACAAAACTAATCTACTAGGCATCATAAGCTGGTCCTACTGATCTCTATGGCAGCAACCCTTGCTCCATTTCTGATCCGCAAGTCCACTTGTCCCGATCCCAGTGATCTCCTGTTCTTAAGTCCCTGCACATTACAACAAATGTGAGAACCACATCTAGTATCCAATACATAAGATGTTGAAACAGAGGTTAATGTCTATGACATATATACCTGATGAAGACACGCCCTGCGTCTTCGTTTTCTCTCCCAAAAGCTTGGGACACGATCTTTTACAATGTCCAGCCTGCTTGCAACCGAAGCAGACATCCTTGGAACAGGCCTTGGGCTGGGCTTTAGCCTTTTTAGCCTTGGCTTCCTTAGCCTTGGCCTTGGCCTTTGCCTTGCCTTTAGCAAAAGGAGGTTTCCCCTTGTTAACCTCAAGTACCGGCGGAGTCTTCTTGATCGACAGTTCAGCGGGCTCAAGCATCCAATGCAGCTCACTAACAGTACGATCCATCCCTTGCTTGTAGAATTTTAGGATGAATTGATCATAAGAATCCGGTAAAGAAGCCAGGATCGTGCTAACCGCCAGCCCCCGTGAGATAGGCGTTCCGAGACGGGCTAAATTATCCAGATAGCCCTTCATCTTGAGCACGTGTGCACTCACAGATGTCCCGGCTCCCATCTTACAGCTGCGGAATGCCTTGTGGATCAGGTACCTTTCCTGATAAGCTTGCTCATAAAACATCTCTTTCAGAGTTGTTATTATAGCAAAGGCCTGATGATCCAAGAACTGCTTTTGCAATTCAGGAACCATACTAGCCAACATCAGGCATGTCACATCCCGGTTATCTTTTACATGTGCCAGGTATTCCTCCAGCTGGGCAGCCGGTGGATTACTTCCCGTTGGCACAGCCGGTACAGGCTTTTCGAGCACATACTCTTTAGACTCTTGTCTTAGAACTTTCCTTAAGTTCATAGACCAGTCCCAAAAGTTAGGGCCAGAAAGCTTGTCCCATTCCAAGAAAGATCGCAGTGATAAACTATCATTCGTAGCCATTGGTTTCTACACAGAAAAATTACGAGTGTTAATAAAGGACTTAACATGTTCTTCCCATATTATAATTAATAATGAATCATGTTATTAATTAACTCGAGTTGTTGGGCTCATGGGCCGAGATCCATATTATATCAAGATATAGCCAGACGAGGGCCTGGAACAACTATATCCCAATTTTTAGGTAGGAACGCCGTCCAATCCCAACCTAGGGACTCTCGGTTTGATGGGTCTGTTGGCACTTACCCATCTGTGCTTAGGGCCAGGAACATCCTACTACCCACGCTAAGTCAAAACCTCCATTCAAGTGTTAGAGTAACCAATACTCCAACCCAATACAAAATGACGATACTCCAGTGCATCCAACGAGGGTTGGTCTACAACTGGCCCATCCCCACTTCGAGTAGGTTATGAATGAGGGAAGCACTTTTAAGAGACTTAGTAATTACCTTTTAGTTATTAGATTCAATTAATAACGGCTTAGATGCATAGGCGGGTGAAATAGGGTTTGTACATACATTCTCACACATGTGAATAAATAAAGCATAATTAAATAAAAATGAAATGCTATGGGCCAAAATTTACATCATAATATAATTCTAGTAAACCTATACTAGAACGACATCAGGTGGGCCGCATCCTCATCCTTCTAGCACGCCAATCCAATCGGCTTCTTCTTTACATAATTCCATAATAAACACATAAAATAAAATTACATAAAAAGAAAACGGCGCGTAGGCCGTATTTACCAAAAGAATATTACAACCCAATAAAATAAGGCCCAAAACATCCATTCATGCATTTAATCATACATCCATGTAAACCAATACATACAATTTATAAACATGTGAAATGCATGAATTAATCCCATTTCAAATATGTCCATAGCCATTATTTTGAAATCGCCAAATTTTGGCCAATCATGGTTCTAAACCCGTGCGGGCTTTGGGCCTCCAACCCAGGCACAATTGCTCCCAATCCAATTGGAAAACCATGAATTCCAAAATTAGCCGTCCAGGTAATCGTGCCAAGAAAACCCGAACCAATTTCAATTAACCGTATTAATTTCTCCAAAATTAATATCGCATGAACGAAAAATAAATTTCATTCATAAAACATGCGCATAAAATTTCCAAAATGAAACACGCATAAAAACAATTAAAATTTTAAAACCCCACACGCATAAAAATTACCAAAATTTAAACACGCATATTTTTAAAATTTTAAATCCGACCCGGCCCAAAAATCCCGCGAAATCCAAATTCGGGCCCGGCCCGCTGCGCGGGGCAGCCGCGGCGCTGCTGCCCAGCAGCAGCCCCGCTGCCGCGCAGCGGCTGCTGCCCAGCAGCAGCCTGCTGCTGGCGTGCAGCAGCCTGCTGCTGGCGTGCAGCAGCTGCTGCCCAGCAGCAGCTGCTGGCGCGCAGCAGCCCTACTGCTGGCGTGCAGCAGCTGCTGGCCAGCAGCAGCCAGCAGCAGCTGCTGCCTGTGGCGCCTAGCGCCGCAGGCAGCGGCTGCTGCCCCCGTTTCGACCCGAAACGGTCCGTGATTTTTTTTCGCATAAAAACAACATGAAATTAAATCACCAAGAAATAAAATCATGCAATGGAAAAATAAATCTAGCATAAACCTATATGCAAAAATAAATTTCCATAATCAAAACACAAATAGAAAAAATAAACAAAGCATAAACCAATATGCAAAAATTTTCCATTTGCAAAATTCAAGGGGCAAAATCACAAACCCGAAACCAAAAGAATCCCGTCCACAAAAATCGCCAATTTTAAAACACGGGATCCGCCAAGTTAAAGATTTCCACGGATCAAAAGCCCACTCTGATACCACTGTTGGGATTCGTCACGGGAAACCGACCGATAAAAGCGGAAATACGCGTCGATTTCCTCGAATCCGGCCCAGGAGCTTAAGATGTGGAAATCAAAAACTTAAAGCATAAAAGGAGGGTTTCAAAAACTTACCACAAAGTCTCTCTAAGAGACGGATGCAGACTGCAGAAATCAAGTGTAGATTCCCTCCAACGTCACGTACACGAACGGCTCTCGGACCGAAACCCGTGCTAGCGACTCGGATGACAAGAAGAGAGCGAGAGAGGGCTGCCCACAACAAGAAATATGGCTGTCCCTATTTCTTTCCAAAAGAAATATCTATCTATCCAAAGATAGAACCAATTTTCTCAAGTGTGCACCCAATTTCTTTCCATAAGAAATAATGCATCAAAGTTGGCCAAAATTCTTTTCAATTCTTTTCAAGAATAGATAAATATCCCACGGCCAAGCAAGGTGAGTCTTGGCAGATTTTTTTATTCTCTTTTCACTTAAAGAAAAGAAGATCAACACAAGGAAAGCAAAGTCCAACTTTGCTTCATCAAAGTCAAACCTATGACTCATCCATATGACTCACCATGCTAATGATGAAAAGAATGACTCATCCTCTCTTGCCAACAATAACATTCGGCCAAAAGAAGGATTGGTGATCCCACCTTCATCATTTCCTTACCATAAAGGAAAAGCAAGATGCAAGGTGGCAAAGTCCAACTTTGCCCCATCATATGTCCTACCAATGACTCACCATTCTTTCATTGGTCCATAAGAATATGTCATCATCATTTTTGTCCATAAAATGACTCACAATTCTTACTAATTCCATGCAAAATTTCGGCCAACATATCCCATTAAATGTAGCCTTTATTCCTTTAAAAGCCCAAGCCTAATTTTAATCCCATTGTTTTAATTAATTGCAAATGCAACTTTAATTTAACATGTATGCATATATATATTATACCATATAATATATTACATACATTTAAATTAAAATTCATTTGCCCTAGTAATTTAATCAAGGGATTAAATTAGACATACATAAAATGAGATACATGTAAACCTATACATGTATAAGAATATTTCCACCTAGGAAATAATCCCATAAATTAATTCATTGAATTAATTATGAGAAGGCCAAAATAAATATTAACTATATCACTTTGATCAATCCAATTGAGTCATATAATATAATTAATATATCTCTCTCTCTTCAAACGTGTATACTCCAAGTACACACTTAATCCGACTAGTTAAAGTCCAGACGTTCAATGTGTACGATCCAATGGGCCCGTCTTTATGTTGGCAGTAGGCCAAGGCCCACAGACTACAGGCGGGCTCTAGCAAGCCACTGTAGCCCCCAATTAAGACGGAGTAAGCAGTCCAACTGAAAACGTAACCCTGTAGTTTGAACTTGTAAATCCCATGTCGCTGATATCGGTGTCCAACACAGAGGCATGGAAGTATCACCCTCCTTGTGTCTGGACCTTGACTTGATACCGAATGAACTGATGCTCACAAACAAGATCCAATCTTGTTTGGGTGCGGCCGCACACTTATCAGTAACATTCTTCAAGAGGCCGATGATATCGTCTCAGTGAATCACTGAGTGACATTCCCTTTTGCATATCCATAGTGCTGCCATGCTCACTGACACACCCGAACGTACCCGTACTTGGCACCCTTTTACAGGCCCGTTGGGCGTACACCAAAGTGTGCCACCTCACATGCAGCACCATCATATGGTCCGGTCTAAGGACTTATACAAGTACTACACGAGAATCATTTGTGATACTATACCATGCAGATTCCCGTTAAGTGGATCAATCCAGTACCATGCCCATTTTGCATGTACCCATTAACCTAGTTGACATTCCATGTTCTATGACCGGTAAGACACCGCCATACAACCAGGCTAACGATAGTCTTTGGTTCCATTCATTCCCATGATTGGAACAGACTACGGATGACTTTATGGTCATATCGTTTTCACTATCCACAGTCTTACTGCCAAGTGCCTCACACTTGACAACATGGATATGGATATGTCCATTGGATACTCTATTTAACATATAGCACAAGACATATAATAAATAGATTAATGCCTTTATTTCCTTGACACAAATTGTATAATACATAAAGTTTACATTAATGTACAAATGTATTATACAAACACAAGGACCAATGCCTCGGGACTAGGGCATTTCCAACAATTATTATAGTGTAAATTAGGTGGTTGCAATTTTTAGATACTCGTGTACATAGGCGATTGTAAAGTGAGGACGAGAGTTTTTATCTTTTATTCTATTGGGTTGTATAATCAGCCTCTATTATTTTCTGTATATTTTGGATGAATGTTTTACTTTCCTGTAATTTATTTTCTGCATTTTACTTCAGCATCGGCTAATTAAAATAAACAAATTGGGATTAGAGACAAATAATAAAGCAAATTAAATATATTAATATAAACTGTAAAGTGAAAGCAAGCTGGAGGTTAAGTAAGTCGCTTGCCTGAACCCTAAATTTTTAGATTAGGTACAGCAGTCTGTCCTCGGTAGGGAGCTATACCGAAAATCCCGGATGAGCTGATCCGGGTAGCGACTCTGTCACTGATCTCGAGATTTAAGTTTCAAGGTCTTTAAGTTAAAACGGGAAAATGTTTTCTACAAAAGAATTTCCAAATCAAATCCATGATTTTTCCAAGATAAACAAAACCCGTCTCCGCCAAAATCCAAACATAAACGAAAACATTTTCCCCGGTTCGCTTCATAGCATCCCGATTTTCTCTTTCCGAAAGAGGTCATCCTCTCACAGTGGCGACTCTGCTGGGGAAAAAGTTTCTTAAAAGGTTTTTATAAAAACTTAAGGAACTTAGGCAACTACCGAAATATAACCTCGCTTGCAGTCACTTCACTAGTTCATATTACCATATTTATTTACACCTTGCATATCATGACATTTTCTTCTTCTCAATCCCTCCAACACACTGATCAGCCCCGGTTTACCCAAGAAGGTGGACTACCTCTTCCGCCAGGATTGGAGACACCCGACGGGGTAAACCACTCATAGCACTGCATGACCTTACATCGTGTTCTACGGTGGGGAAGTGTATCCTCGCTATGGGAACCTGTACGACCCTTGGTTTTGACTTTGGCTCACATGTAATGGCTTAGCAACTTCCCCTAGGATTACCAAAACTTAAATTCAAAATTGAACATTGAGCGTGCACCTTTGGTATCCCCCGTTGATGCCAAAGAGACCCAATACATAGGAAGAATACGAGACTAATCGAAAAGAGAAATAAGGTCGGAAGGGAGTGCATATTTTTACGTGTGCTAACGTTTGTTCTATGGTGTTTTCTACTTGACTTTTCACAAAGCATCAAACATGCATGGCTTTCGCATGCCATTCTAACCACATCTTTATACACCATTTTCAAACATCAACATGTGTGACACTAATCACATTTTCTTGCAGCCATGACATTTCATTCATATGCCATTTACATCTCGTGTGTGACATTTCCACGAAACATACATGACATCATTCCATGTGTCATGCATTTTAACCACATTTTCGTGCATCCACTTGCATTTTCGTGTGACATACACATCCATATTATTTCATCTCACTTAATAAAAGGATGATTCCAAGTGTGCCCTTCACGATCACTCCATTCCATGACATATTGGGTACCCTAAAACTACTTGTATTCTGCTCGTGTATCGGATTGCAGTCGACCGTTTCACAAATATCATATCATTCAATAGAAGACCACAATGGTCCTAGATTTGTTTTCGTGTGACAGCTCACTTGTCTAATCAGTTTGGTTGATGCAAAGAATAATAACATCCTTTCAAATGCTGATTTATGGAGGATTCGGTGCAAAATAAAGCTTAATAGTTTATTTATGAGGAATGTACGAGCCCATTAGGAATCTTCTGGGCCTAATTGGACTTCTACGTATGAGCTAAGGACAATTAAGTGTTAGCACTTAAGGCACCCTTAGGGAATATGTATGGATTTTGAATTGGGCTTAGGTATCCATATGTAATAGTTATTTTTTTCAATAAGTGAGTTTTTTTGGGCTTAAAAATCAGCCCATAAACAACCCTCAAAAGGGAATTTCGTTTTTCATCCTTATTGCATAAGGATTAGTTTTAAGTTTTCCTTATTCGTTTTTATTTAAGCTTTCCTAGTCCGACAAGGATTTATTTTCCTTTTCAGTTTAGGGTTAGGTTTAAGTTTTCTATTTAAACACCAATGTAATAGTTTAAGATCATGGATGAAATTTAATACAATTCAGATTTTTCTCTCTTTGTTGAGATTCCAGCCCGGTGCTGATTTTTAAGTTTGTGAGTTTGTGAGATCGAGTTCTTCATTCTTACAATTTTATCTTGATTATGAACACGTATTGTGGTAAGGTACTTGTGAATCATCCAACATTCAGGTTCTAAGATTGCTTAATTGAAGGTGTCAGGTTTGAATCCCTTTCATTGTCACTTAAACACCTTAGGATTGGTTTGCTATCACCAAGATTTGTTTCGTTTTTGTGAGTTCAACCTTGATTGATAGACTCGGGAAATTTATTAACTTATTGATTTCGGTTTCTTAGCTGATATCACATCACTAGAGCTCTGTAAAGATAGTTCACAGAGTAAGCTGGATCAACCAAGGACAAGGTCTTAGGCTTTGAGGGTTGTTGGGGAATAGAGAGCAGTAGAAACTGATAGTGATTCTAATTCCGGAGAGGAAGTGGAAATGGCCAATCCAACACCAAGTCTTGCTAATGCTCTGAAGGACTTCCTAAGATCTCAAGATTTTCGTGACATGCTGAAAGAGGAGATACGGGCTGTGGTAAGAGAAACTGGGGATATTGGAACCAGTAGGCCCAGAAAAGAAAAGGTAGACAAATCTTCTCAGTACGAGGCTGATGTCTCAGCCAATATGGAGAAGCTGTAAGAGATGGAAGCAGCTATGGAAAAGAAAATGGAGGCCAAGTACTCTGAACTTGACAAAGTAGTCGTACAGTTGAAGAAAGGGGCCAACATCAGTCTGGGCTCCAAGAGAGGGGTGAATGTAGATGCAATAATCAATAAAGGCATTTAGACCTTCCCCATTGGGTTTCAAGTGTCGAAGATTCCTTCTTATAAGGGGATCGGCTCCCTAGAAGCTCATGTGAATCTGTATCCCAGATAATGCTGATAGCGGGCGCCACTAAACAGCAGCTGATTAATTTCTTTCCGACCACACTGGAAGGGGGAGCCCTGAATTGGTACACTCTCTGGCAGAAGATGTGCAATCTGATTGGGAGGCCTTATCAGCAACTTTCATCAAATACTACAGCTTCAATACTAAGATCCAAGTAAAGTTGTACGATCTGGAGAGGGTTAAGCAGAAACCCAATGAATCCTTTGATGCATATTATCAGAGGTGGATGAATAAAATGATCTTGTTAAAGAATTGCCCTGAAGAGGATTGAGTTGATCCAGAAGTTGATTGATGGTAGTCGGGACATTTTCAGGAACAACATGGAGTTCCACTCTTTCAGTGAACTTAGCGAAGTGTATAGCATGGCTATGAAAATTAAGAGAGATGAGGAAGAAAAGGCAGTGAACCAAAGGGGCAGCAGAGGCTCCCGGTATAGTTCTGACTACTGCGACTAGGTTAAGTAGTGGCTCTAGGTCTGGCTCTGTAAGTAAAACTAGATAGTTTTCAGAGACTAAGCCAGTAGAGGTTGCCGTTGTGTCTCAGCAGCGGGGAAACCAAGGCAAAAATTCAGAAGGCCAGGGTATATCTCCGTGGGCTTTCTCCTTGGCTAAGATCTTTGCCAAGTGCAGGAATGGCAGTCTGTTAAGCTCTCTCAGGCATTTTAAGAAACCAGTGGAGGAAGACAAGGACGATTTCTGTATCTACCATGTCATAGTGGGACATAGAACCAACAACTGTCACAGGTTGAAGGATGCCATACAGAAGTTGATCGACGAAGGGAAGTTGCAGGAGCCTGCCAAGCCCAGTACCAAGACTAACCCTTTGCCAGCATTTCAAAGGTAGGTTAATATGGTGCAATTAGGCCTGCCAGACAACTTCATTCTTGTACAAGTCCTGCAGGCAAATCCCACAGTACAGTTTATGGTGGCTAGTGGAGCTGAGGTAAAGTCTGATTGTGAGGAGTTGACAAAGCAGAAAGAAGTGAAGCCTGTGAGTCTAGATTATCTAGATTCAGAAGATGAATACAAAGACTATGGCAGTAGTGAGATGGTTAAGCCACCAGTGGTGGAGACAAAAGTTTCTGAAGTCCAGAATGTGATGAGGAGTGGTAGGGTATACCAACCAGTGGTTCAACAGAGTGACAAGACTCCAGTGACCGGGTCGGGTAGTATGTCAGCATCCAAGGAGGTGGAAAAAGAGGACCTGGTTATTTCATAATTGAAAAAGACTCCAGCACAGGCCAGTCTGTGGCACTTGTTACTGACTTCCAAAGAACACAGGGCAGCGCTGGTCAAAAAGCTGTTTGAAATCGAAGTTTCTCCATTGGCATCTCCGGAGGCCATGTGTTGCTTACTGGACAAGATTCATGTCGGGTCCCCTAACATTGTATTTTCTAAAAAAGACCTACCACATGGAGGAAGGGCTCACAATAAAGCTCTTTATGTCAAGGTTAACCTCCTGGACCAAGTCATGCCATGCGTGATGGTAGAAGATGGTTCTGCCCTGAACATATGTCCATTGAAAATGTTGCCATTTCTGGGTCTGAGCGAAGACAGTTTGAAAAAGTCCTCCACTGTGATTAGGGCTTATGATGATTCGAAGAGGACCATGATTGGGACTTTTTAGACTGAAGTAGAAGTGGGACCGGTCAAGCCGATGATCACCTTTAATGTGATTGACATTCTAGCCACCTTTTCCTTGCTGTTAGGGTGGCCATCGTTCCACCCGTTGAGGGGTGTCCCTTCAACCTTGCACTAGAAGATCAAGTTTTCAATAAAGGGTGAAGTTGTGACAGTCGACGTAGATTCCTAGTCCGTGATTACTGCTGTTAGTGAGGAGACCATACCATTCGGCAGTTTCCAAGTCACCATGGCCAGCGAGGAGGAGACCACGGAAGCTCCAATGGTCATCTACGAGAACTATATGCCAGAATGGTTCTCTAAATAGCTTTGCAGGCATGACTTTGTTCCAGGCATGGGACTCGGAACCAATCTGCAGAGGGTGCCTGAATTTAACATTGATTCTGGGAAGCCGAGGTAGTTTGGCTTAGGTTACACGGCTGAGGCGTCTGAGCAGAAAGGTCTGAGGAAGGGAAAGAATGGCAAGCCCACGATGAAGCCATTCATTAAGGCAGGTGAAGAGCTGTATAAGGGGCAAACTGAACTAGTGAAGGTCGGGAGCATCATACTCCTAGGCTTCAAGATATTTTCTAATGTCGTAGACTTTGAAAAGGGCCAAGAGGAGCTAGTTGCACTAGTGACAGTGGAGGAGGCAGTTGTCGAGCTTGTCATCCCCTAGGAGAAACCATCTGAAGTAATGGCAGAAGCAATGGAAGTGGCCAAGGAAGAAGTTGAGGAAAAAGTCTGTGATGAATCTGTGAAAGCAATTTCAGAGGCACTTGTTGCCACCTTAGGCAAAGCATTTGCAAAATCTGGAGAAGGATCCACTAAGGAGCTGATGACCAAGGCAAGCCTAGATTCTGTGGCTGCTGAGATAGCAGGTATCATGATGAAAGCCAAGGCATAGGTGGCTAAGATTGAGAAGACTGCTCTTCCGCTGAACAAGAATCTAAAATTGCTACTGACCTGGACAACATCCTGGAGCTAAGCTAGGATGCTGAAGAAGTTCAAGGCCCTCCACCTGTGGAGGATGAAAATGCTTTTATTGTATCTGTTTCTTCTCTTCTTGATGTGAACGATGCACTCTTTAACAAGTTTCATGAAATGAAATCTCAGTTTGCTTACTTGTGTGATGTTTATCAAGCATATTTAGCATTCATGACACTGCATTGCATGAAATTAACATAAGTACAGATAAAAATCCCAAAATGGTATTCATTTCACACAAACTAAAATCTGAAGAAGAGAGAGAACTGACAAAGATATTGTAAAAACATGTTAAGGCTTTTGCTTGGTCATACGAAGACATGCCAGTGGTCGACACAGAAATAGCAGTTCACAAGATTCCAACAGATCCCAGATTCAGACCAGTAAAGCAGAAGTTGAGGAGGCTAAGACCAGAATGGGCCGCATTGGTAAAAGAGGAGGTGGCTAAGTAGATTGAAGCAAAGTTCCTCGAGGTGGTAGAATATACAAAATGGTTATCCAACATTGCTCTAGTGCCTAAGAAAGACGGAAGGGTCAGAGTATGTGTCAACTACAGGGACTTGAAAGACGGAAGGGTCAGAGTATGTGTCGACTACAGGGACTTGAAAGACGGAAGGGTCAGAGTACGTGTCGACTACAGGGATTTGAAAAAAGCCTGCCCTAAAGATAATTTCCCCTTGCCTCACATCGATATTTTGATAGACGGTGCAGCCAAGGCAGCAATATACTCTTTTATGGATGGATTTTCAGGATATAACCAGATCTTAATGGATATGATTGACAAAGTGAAAACATCCTTCATCATAGAGTGGGGCACTTTCTGCTACAGAGTAATGCCTTTTGGACTGAAAAATGCCAGGGCCATTTACTAGAGGGCTGTCACAACACTGCTGCATGACATGATTCACAAAGAAGTGGAGGTGTATGTCAATGACATGCTTGTTAAATCAATGAACCAGGAGGAGAACCTAGCTACCCTTTTGGATAATTTCCCCTTGCCTCACATCGATATTTTGATAGACGGTGCAGCCAAGGCAGCAATATACTCTTTTATGGATGGATTTTCAGGATATAACCAGATCTTAATGGATATGATTGACAAAGTGAAAACATCCTTCATCATAGAGTGGGGCACTTTCTGCTACAGAGTAATGCCTTTTGGACTGAAAAATGCCAGGGCCATTTACTAGAGGGCTGTCACAACACTGCTGCATGACATGATTCACAAAGAAGTGGAGGTGTATGTCAATGACATGCTTGTTAAATCAATGAACCAGGAGGAGAACCTAGCTACCCTGGATAGATTTCTTACACCCATTGGAGAATACAACCTACAGCTTAACCCTAAGATGTGCATATTCGGGGTTACATCAGGTAAGCTGTTGGGTCATGTGGTCAGTTAAAGAGGAATAGAGATGGACCCAGACAAAATCAAAGCTATTCGAGATATGCCAGCTCCTAAGATCGAAAAGGAGGTCCAATCATTCTTGGGTTCCTGCAGTATGTCAGCCGTTTCATCATTCGGTTAACTTCAGTCTGTGAGCCAATTTTCAAGCTATTAAGGAAAGATCAGCCGATTGTATGGGATGACAGGTGTCAGTTGGCTTTTGAAAAGATCAAAGCTTATCTGGTGAATCCATCAGTTCTTAGCCCGCCAACTCCAGGAAAGCCTTTGATTTTGTACTTGGCTGTTGAAGACTCCTCCATAGGGGAAATGCTAGCACAAGAGCAGGAAGGGAGAAAGGAGTACCCCATTTATTATCTCAGCAAAAAGCTGCTAGAATAAGAAACCAAGTACACACTGGTAGAAAAGACATATGTAGCAATGATCTAGCTGACTAAAAAGCTCCGCCACTACTTTTAGTCATATAAAGTGCAAGCCATGGCTAAAATGGACCCAATGAAATACCTGTACGAAGCACCAGTGTTGGTTGGGAAATTATCCAGGTGGCTACTACTTCTATCAGAATTCGACATCGAGTACATCACTAGGAAAACTATCAAAGGGCGAGTTGTGGTAGAATTCCTAGCAAACCAGCCATTAGAGTAGGACTGTGTGGAAAATCTGGAGTTCTCAGATGAACAGTTGGCTATAATAGAAGTGAGAAGATGGGTTATGTGCTTCGATGGTGCTGTAAACAGAAAGGGCGCTGGAATTGGCGTGATCATAGCAACGCCAGATGGCAAGATTATTCCACTGTCAAAGAGGCTGGACTTTTCCATAACCAACAATGGAGCGGAATATGAAGCATGCTTATTCGGAATGGAAGCCCTCCTGACACTAGGGGCAGAAAATGTCTTGATTATGGGGGATTCACTCTTGGTGATTAGGCAAGCATAAGGCGATTGGGACTTGAAAGAGGAAGCTTTACAACCCTACTTAGAACTGCTGCAGTACAGGACTGGGTTATTCAACCAGTATAAGTTTAGACATATTCCCAGAGAGGAAAATAAAATGGTGGATGCACTAGCAACACTATCCTCCATGTGGGAAAATCCAGAGAAGACATAGATACAGCCTCTGGTCATAGCAATTTCCAGGCAACCCTGCTTTGATATGCATGAAGTGATGGAGTTAACAACCGAGGAAAAGCCCTGGTTCTTTGACATTTATCAGTATATGAGAGAGGGAAAGTATCCAGAAGGAGCTAACATTGCTGATAAGGTTTCATTAAGAAGATTAGCCAGCCAGTTCAGAATCTTTGAAGACAAGCTATACAAAAGAACTGCAATTGGGGTTCTTCTAAGATGTCTGACAGAACGAGAAGTAGAAACTGTAATGCAGCAAGTACATGGCGGATCTTGCGAGCTGCATATGAATGCGATCGCCATGGCTAGCAAGATAATGAGACAGGGATACTTATGGATGACAATACAGACTGATTGTGTGAAAGAGGGAAAAAGATGTCATGAATGCCAGATCTATGTGGATATTAGTCATCTACCGCCACTCGAACTACAAAACTTGGCATCTACCTGGCCATTCTTGGTATAAGGGATTGACATGATTGGAGAAATTCATCCCGCAACATCTAATGGGCACAGATGCATAGTGGTTGCAGTCGACTATTTCTCAAAATGGGTGGAAGCAGAGTCCTTCTCTAGTGTGACAGCCAAACAGATGGTTAAGTTCATTGATAAGAATATCCTCTCTCGATACGAAATTCCTCACCATGTAGTGAACGATAATGGGGTGCAATTCCAAGGGGCAACATCTAAGCTATTCTCAGAACATTGCATTGAACTTCACAGGTCTTCTCCGTACAGACCACAGGCTAATGGTGTAGTGGAAGTGGCTAACAAGTCGATTAAGAAGATTTTGTCAAAGATGGTAACCACCTACAGGGACTAGGCTGACAAATTGTCATATGCTCTTTGGGGTTACAGAACCAGTGTCAGAACACCAACGAGCGAAACTCCTTATGCCTTGGTGTACTGGTTGGAAGCAGTGTTGCCAATGGAAATGGAACTCAAGTCACCCAGAGTAACCCTGGAAGCTCAGCTACCAGAAACGAGATGGGCTCAGGCTAGGTACGAGCAATTGGTAGCATTAGATGAAAAACAGTTGAAAGCACTGGATCACCTACAGATGTATCAGTGCAAAATGGCCAGAGCTTATAATGGAAATGTGAAGTATCCTAGACAGCAGCTGAAGGTCGGGGACCTGGTTTTGAAGCAGTTAAGGCCTACAATTGTAGACGCCTGTGGGAAATTCATACCGAATTAGGAAGGCCCCTATGTCGTGAAGAAAGTGCTATCAAAGGGTGGTGTAAACATTATAGACATGGACGGGAATGAATTCGTAAATCCTGTCAATCAAGACTGCCTAAAGCCTTACTATGTTTTAAAAAAAAGTCTGCTAGGTTGAAAACTTGAAAAGGGGGGCCTAGGCGAAAGTTAAGACACGAGAGAAAATGATCAGTCGGAAAATCCGCAAGGGACGGCTGGTGGCAGATTCTAGTTCTATGTGGGGTGTATACAATTTTTGGGAACCAACCTTTTCAAATGTATTCATGTTAATTTCATCAATAAAGTGTGATGTTTTGTTTAAATATGTTCGCATGGTTATATCATAATGCATAAACAAAATTATCTTGCCTAAACATCCATTTAAAGAAAGCACTTTGCATTAAATTGGTTAAAAGTCTCGCATTATTAAATGAGAAAATGTGCTAAAATGCTTGCAACTCATACTCTTTTCTTTTCCTTCGAACTTAATTCATCATTCCTTACGGTAGTCAAAAATTGCGAAACAAACCCAAATCCAAATGTAAAAAAAAAGGAGCTCGCTAAGGTGAAAACCGAAAAGGCACCTTAGGCAAAAGTTAGAGCAGCTCGTTGATTTGAAAACCCACGCCGGGCAGTTCAGGCAAAATTTAAAGCACTTCCGAACTCACCACTTCTAAGGACAGAAAGGTGAGACACTTTTGTCATTCCCCAGCGGAGACACTCTCATTCCCCAGTGGAGATCTCTTCTCTCATTCCCCAGCGAAGATCTCTTTCACCACTCCCCAGCAGAAACTCTTCCACTATTCTCCAGCGGGATCCTCTACACTATTCCTAGCAGAACCATCACAAAGAACATGACCACTTTCTTCCCAACAGTCGTCGGACTCTCCTAACAACCATTGCATTTCCCCGAATATCCCCAGCAGAGGTGCAAGAGTCACATCACATAAATAATATATTCCCCAGCTAGATCAGCAATAGGCGTGATGTGTTTTCCCTAGCCAAAGGCGTGACTCGATATCCCCAGCAAGAGCGTAGCATTTCAAGGCCAGATGAATAGCGAGGGATACATCTCCCAAAGTCCATTCGCATATGCATACATTGCAACATGCACACGCGAACATTCAAAACACGTACATAAACATGCATACATGCATCACGACCAACCCAAGTGCAGGTTTCCAGGGGCAGGGCAATCGAGCCGTATTTGTTCTTGATCGAAGGGGCAAAAATTTTTGTTCCAAAATTATCGATCAAGGAATAAATACGCATCAGCAACGTAATCAAACTCCAGCAGATCCACCATGGGTATCCTAAACCCGATGTCAGGCTCAGATCAGCTTCACTCTAGATCTCTAGCAGATCCACCGTGGGTAACCTAAACCCGATGTCAGGCTCAGATCAGCTTTCTATCTCAAATCCACCATATCCGCTGTGGGTAACCTAAACCCGGTGTCAGGCTCTGATCCGTGTCATTCCAAATATCCAGCAGATCTGCCGTGGGTAACTTAAATACGGTGTCAGGCTCAGATCAGCTTCACTCCAAATCCCCAGCAGATCCGCCGCGGGTAACCTAAACCCAGTGTCAAGCTCAGAACCGCTTCACTCTAGATCCCCAGCAGATCCGCCGTGGGTAACCTAAACCCGGTGTTAGGCTCAGATCGACTTCACTCTAGATCCCTAGCAGATCCGCCGCAGGTAACCTAAACCCAGTGTCAAGCTCAGATCAGCTTCCTTCTCAAATCCAGCAGATCCGCAGCGGGTAACCTAAACCCGGTGTCAGGCTCAGATCAGCTTTCTATCTCAAATCCAGTAGATCCGTTGCGGGAAACCTAAACACGGTGTCAGGCTCAGATCCGCTTCACTCCAAATATCGAGCAGATCTACCGTGGGTAACTTAAACCCGGTGTCAGGCTCAGATCGGCTTCACTCCAAATCCCCAGTAGATCCGCCGTGGGTAACCTAAACCCAGTATCAGGCTCAGAACTGCTTCACTCCAGATCCCCAGCAGATCCACCGTGGGTAACCTAAACCCGGTGTCAGGCTTAGATCGCTTCACTCTAGATCCCTAGCAGATCCACCGTGGGTAACCTAAACCCGGTGCAAGCTCAGATCAACTTCTTTCTCAAATCCAGCAAATTTGCAGTGGGTAACCTTAACCCAATGTCAGGCTCAGATCAGCTTCACTCCAGATACCCAGTAGATCTGTCGTGGGTAACCTAAACCCGGTCTCAGGCTTAGATTTGCTTCTATCAAAACTTCAGCAGATCCGTCGCAGGTAACCTAAACCCGGTGTCAGGATTAGATTTGCTTCCTACAAAACTTCAGCAGATCTGTCGCGGGTAACCTAGACACATTGTCAGGCTAAGATTTGCTTCCACCTCTCCAACTTCAGTGGATCCGTGCTGGGTAACCTAAACCCAGTGTCAGGGCTGGATCAGCTGCAACTCAGGTATGTCTTTCTTTGCTTTTGCTTATGGTGCTTTCATTCACGTTCTTAAATTCCCTTCAAGTAACCCAGACCGAGTATTGGGTACTGAATTTTATCATGCGAGGGGAAGCTGTAAGCACCGGGTTTTCCCGACCTTTATGATGAGAATTCCCGTGTTACCTGTCGAACGGACGATCTCAAATCGGACTTGAAAACGATGGAATGTTGCCTGGAGTTCCTCAAACGTCCTGAAAACCAAACTGTCCGCCATCCGAAATCCCCGAGAAGGTCTTTTAAGTGATTTCTAAGGTTTAGGGTGCACGTCGAATTTTTGAAATTTTGCCCCGGCTCTTGTTAGAGCTACACGGCTCTAGTGGGCAAAACAAGTTGCCCTGCAAAGCAAAGCAACTTGTCTCGCCAGAATTAAGATGTGGGCAAAATCAGAAAGTCAGGTGGCCATTTAATGCTTGAAATGATATGTAAGAGGAGATTATAAAAAGAGAAAATCAAATCAGAAAAAAAGGAAGAGGCTTTTCAATCGAAATTGAAAAGAAAAAGATACAGAGAGAAAAAAAAAAGAAGCAGAGAAAGAGAGAAAGGTGACCGTGAACTTAAGGATTCAAAAACACAAAGAGTAAAGCATAAAAATCAATCTTAAAACATAAAACACAAGTTACTTAACCTTTTCTCATTGGTTGGAAACCATTTCGGATTCGTTTTGGCTCATTTGGATTGTTGCGGTTCTTCGGCTGATTGAGTTCCTAGGATATATTTCAAGCTTTCAATCTGTTCTTTGACGTTCAAGGCATCAAAACAACATCAAGGTAAACTCTAAGAGGCCTTAAGCCTATTTGTATTGTCTTTTTTGTGCGTTTTCTTTGGTTTTGCAACTTTCAGAATTGGATTGCATGAAAAAAGCCATACGGCTGTGTTCATGATGAACAAAGCCAGCCAGCTATGTTCATCATGAACAGAGCCAGCTGGCTCTAGTACCCAGAGCCGCCCGGCTCTGTTCTGTGGGGACAGACTTCCGATTTGTCCCGATTGGCTGAAAACAGTCCGTTTTCCATTTCGTGTTTTTTGCTACGATCATTTTTGGCCCAAATTCATCCGTATGTTGTATTATTTTGGTTTTCAGATTTCTATACGTACGGATATCGGTGTTTTTGGTTTTCTCGGGGTTTTATTTCCTGAGTTTTGGGGTTATTTCATCCAAATCGGGTCAATAGTTCAATGTTAGCGGACCCCCGAACCCAATATGTCCTCGAAAAATATTGAAAACGAATAAAATAGCATTTTCACAAATGTTTTTGGTGTGTTTATTGCATTTTGGACCCTAGATGAATGTTGAACTTAGGAACCCACACGAACGGAACCATGGATTTTGGGACAACAGACCCACCAAAAATGGAAATTTGCATGTAACCGAGCCAAATGTTTTCCAAAAATTGATTTTCCAGCACAAAAATTACAGGGCGTTTTAAAACCGTTTTCCAGGTCTAACCGGTCCGACTAGTCAGGTCGACCCGGTTACCCCCTAAATGCATGCCCCCGTTTCCTAAATTCCCAATTCTGTCCTATTTGAGTCCTATCTGTGTGTGCTGACCAATTTCTTTTGCAGCATTTATATTTATTTTTATCCTTTTTATTGTAATTAATAGATTATTATCGTGTAAATTAGGCGGTTGTAATTTTTAGATACTCGTGTACTTAGGAAATTGTAAAGTGAGGGCGAGAGTTTTTATCTTTTATTCGATTGGGTTGTATAATCGGCCTCTATTATTTTCTGTATATTTTGGATGAATGTTTTACTTTCCTACAATTTGCTTTTTGCATTTTGCTTTAGCATTGGCTAATTAAAATAAACAAATTGGGATTAGAGAAAAATAACAAAGCAAATTAAATATGGTAATATAAACTGTAAAGCGAAAGCAAGCTAGAGGTTAAGTAAGTCATTTGCCCGAACCCTAAATCTCTGGATTAGGTACAGCAGTCTGTCCTCGGTAGGGAGCTGTACCGGAATTCCCGGATGAGCTTATTCGGGTGGTGACTCTGTCACTAATCTCGAGATTTAAGTTTCGAGGTCTTTAAGTTAAAATGGGAAAATGTTTTCTACAAAAGAATTTCCAAATCAAATCCTTGATTTTTCCAAGATAAACAAAACCCGTTTCCGCCAAAATCCAAACATAAATGATAACGTTTTCCCCGGTTCACTTCATAGCGTCCCGATTTTCTCTTTCCGAAAGAGGTCGTCCACTCACAACGGCATTGATGCAAAGTGCTGAAAACAGTTAATAAATTAGTTATTACAACCATATCGAATCACATAAGCTATCCTAGGGGATATAGATAAATCAAATGGGGAATAGGGGTACAATCACCTAAAATACATGAATTTATCTAACATAATAATAAAACCCTAACATACATCTAATTCTACAAAACAGAAGTTAGTACATGAATAATTACATGTAGGACTTAATCAAGATAGAATGGGATAATAAATAAGTCGGGGTTATGCATTTAGGGGGGATAGCCGGAGGGGCTCGACAAATCTCACTGACTAAACCTAGAAAACATTTTGAAACGTCCATGTGTTGATTTTTGAAGAAACAGTTTTGAAAACGATTTTTCTGGTTAATTATTTAACATGGCAAGTGAGTCAGATTTCAGGACACTAGGTCTCCATCGTTGTTATGTTCTAATACATGCTTCTGGAATGTGAATCTAAGGTTCAAATGTCGTAAAATGCACGGAGATCGGTTTTTGGTGATTCTGTCCCGAACTTAAAACTGCACGAGTGTTGAGACAATAGTCGTGCGATTATATATATATATACCCGTGCGGCTGTTACTTCAAGAGCCATGAAGAATTTTGAATCACAAACTTTTGCTAATCTAAGCTTTTGCTAATCTGAGTTATTGCTAAGCTATAGCTGCAGCAGCCATGCAGCTGTTGTGATGGCTATACGGCTCTAGTTCTCAGCCGAGAACAAAAAAAAAAAGAGTATTTTTAAAATGATGCTCAAACACAGCATAGATAAGGCAAATGTTTTGGTTTATCAGATATTTACCCTGTATTGTGGATCCCAACCTTTAAGAGGTGAAAATCTTCAAGAAAAAGCTTTGATTTTGAACCCGAACTTAAAGCTCCAGAAATGGTTTCAAGCTCTAAATGAAAAGGTTTTGGTGTTCAGATTAGTCTCTAAACCTATTAAAAGTGTTAGTGACGTGTTTTCTTAAGATTTCTAACCGATTTTAAGCCTAATAACAGAGATTGAAGATGAAAATTTAAGAAAAGAAGACTTGGATTTCATTTCCTATTTTCTTCCTTTTTCTTCCTCTTTCTCTCTATAAAATTTTCCAACCCCTAATTCATTATCAGGCATAGTATTTATAGTCAACATAACATATCTCTCTTGTTCAATTTCCCCCCTAGAATCCAAAAAATTATTTCCAAGAAGAAGAGTCACATATTTCTCTTGCATTAGCCACGCGGCTGATGTTACAGCCATACGAATATTGTTCATAGATAGCCTCCTCTTCGTCCGGGAAATGTTTTAAGGCTTGAAGTTTAGTGGACCAGATGGGGGTGAGCATCGGTCGGTTCGGTTACCGAACCGAACCGAATTTTTGGTTAACCGAACCGAAATATCAGTAAAATTTAGAACCGAACCAAACCAAACAACGATAAAAACCGAACCGAACCGAACCAAATTTTTTTGGTTCGGTTCGGTTATTACCGAAATTTGGAATTTTTACCAAAAATAAATTAAAAAAAAATATTTGAAATGATTTTTAGGGCAATTAATTGAACCATTATATATTATTTTTGTAATTAATTGTTATTTAGTCATTTTATATTTTTTAATGAAATATAAAATTCAATTAAGTAAATTAGAATATTACAAACCTAATATATATATATATAATAATAATAATTCGGTTCGGTTTCGACTAAACCGAATTTTTTTACGGAAAAACCGAACCGAACCGAATACCAAAATATATATATAATTGTTACCAAACCAAACCAAAAAAAATTCGGTAACCGAACCGAATTTGTTTTTCAGTTTGGTTCGGTATTGGTATTCGGTTAAACCGAATAATGCTCACCCCTAGGACCAGAGCTTTGATCTTGAATTGACTCCGACCCCTACGGCTGTAAAATGCTATAGAAGTAAACACTTTATCAATAATTGAAACCGGGGATGAAAATCCTGTGCTCACAATGGGTCTGGTTTTGGATGTCTCTATAGGTAATGGATTGATTCAATTTTATAGGAAATGTGGGTTGGTTGAGGAAGCCACAAAAGAGTTTGATTATATGCTAGTGAGAAACTTTTTTTCATGGAATTCAATGATTTGTGGTTTCTCTAAAAATGGTTTTTCAGGATTGCTTTAATATATTAGTGGAGATGATGGTGGGTGAAGAGGGGATTTCTCCTGATAATGCTACAACAGTAACTATATTAGAAATTTGTACAAGAGTAGGAACAATTGAAATGGGAATGGGAATCCATGGCTTAGCTGTGGAATTAAGGTTGAGCAGAGAGTTATGGTGGATAACGCTTTGGTAGACATATACATGAAATATGGGTGCTTGTATCGAGCTTAAGTTTTATTTGATATGAATGATATAAAATTATGTTTTCTTGGAAAACAATAATTAGGGTGTTTTCTAAAGGACATATTTTCAAGGCATTTCATCTTTTAAGGAAAATGCAGATGCAGGTGGGGATAGAGATGAATCAAGTTACTATGTTGAATGTTTTCCCAATTTTCTCAGAGAGGTCTTAGTTGCTGAGTTTAAAGGAACTTCATGGATATTCGATTCGAAATGGGTTTCACCATGATGAATTGGTGGCTAATGCTATTGTAGCCTAACACAAGTGTGGAATGTTGAGTTCCATTGAGTGCGTCTTTTGCAGCATGGAAATAATGACTATTAACTCTTGGAATGCATTTATTGGTGGTTTTATACATAATGGTGATCCCAAGAGGGCCTTAGATATATATATTCAAATGACAAGTTATGGGTTGCAACCTGACTAGTTTAGCATTGGTAGTCTACTTTTAGCTTTCAGCTTTTTCCCACCTTAAATTTTTTGCATAATAGCAAAGAAGTGGAAGGATTTATGCTTAAAAATTGATTAGAAAACGATTCATTTATTGGCATCTCATTACTAGTCCTTTACATGCATTATGGAAAATCTTCTTCAAATGAATTAATTTCCAATATGTGTGCTATGCAACTTGACCAATGTAAATGGACCAAAACAGTGGGAAGAAAAAAGGCAAAGCATAAAATAATATGCTACATAGAAATGATTCCCATTCTACAAGAAAATGTAGTGATGTTATAAAGGCACATTTATTATGCAAATTTGTAAGAGAAAATCAATGTTAAGATGAAGGAAATGTATTCAATGAATAAGAAATTTAAAATGCAATATCATAAACACAAGTGACGTGAAGGAGCAAGCATATAAGTGGTCAAAAGTAGGAAGCGAATAGGTGGTGCAAAGTATCAAATGTAAACTACAAATATGCAAATAGGTTAAAGACACTTATAGAACTATATCAGTATGTCGAGGTGTATAGTGCCCAACAAGTATCCTAAGAAGGACTATGGTAGAGATTCAATAATATTAAGAATTCCACTTCAAGTATTAGGAATGAATTTAGCAACAATAAACAAAGAGCATAGGGTAGTGTGAGATAATGGAATGCACAGATTATTAGAGTAAGACAAGAACACAAGAAAGACAAATGGAGCGATTCAACTTAGCTCCCATCTCAACCAAGATTGATAAAGCCAACTATAAAATGCAGCTAAACACAATTAAAAACATACACGAACCAAAATCCCCTGACCCTCTTCCCCTTAAAACCAAATCTCAACCCTTTTACCATTCTGCCCCTCATTCCTATTAGCATGCTTCATAATTTAGGCCCATTATCCCCCTGATCTAGTACATTAGCAGCCCGTTCTCTATCAATACCCCTATCCTTACTGAGAGTCTGGTCCTCAAAACAAATAGTAGGAAACTTAGATTGAATGGTAAAGGCATTCTCTCATATGGCATTCTCAACTGGTTTATTTTGCCATTGAACCAACCATTAAGTGGTAGTGTCTCCATGTTTTTGAACATCCTGTTTGTACAAAGTAGCCTCTAGAATCAAAGTATGAGAAACATCCAATTCGAGCTCAAGTGGAGGAATGGAGATGTGATTTCCTATTACTCATTTCAACAAGGACACATGGAACACTAGGTGAATCTTACTCGTCACCAGTAACTGTAGACGGTAAACAATGCTACCCACTCGTGCTATAATTTGATATGGGCCATAAAAATGTGCAGCCAACTTACGACATATATGACTCACCACTAATTGATGCCTATGAGGCTGTATTCAAAAAGACCCGTTCTCCAACTTTAAATTCCACTTGCCTATGATTCTTGTCTGGTTCTAACTTCATATGCTGCTGTGAATGCCATAGATGGTGCTTCAACTATCATAGAACTTCATCTTTATCCTGTAACTCATATGCCACTGCTTCCACTCGTATTTACCCAGGAATGGACTAAGTGATAGATGGTGGAACTACCGAGAAAACTCCATCCTATTCCGGAGGATAATCAGAGCTTGAATACAACTTCGTGTCCTGTAACTTGACGAGCTCTTGCCAAAATTGGCTGATTAAGAGAGGATCCTGATCATTGACAATGGAGCTTGGAACATAATGAAGGTTGACTACTTCTTTAACAAAGACCTTAGCGATAACTCTTAATGTATACAGGTGTTTGAGTGCTATAAAGTGGTTGTACTTTGATAGTCTATCCACCACGACCGTTATAGCATAAAAACCCTTTGATTTTGGTAGCCTAGTCAAAAAATCCGTCGATATCTCATCCCACACTACATCTGGAATGTTGAGGAGCTTTAATGATGCACTTAGGGCCAAAGTAGAATACTTGTATCGCTGACAAGTTTCACATTGCTACACAAATTGTTTTATATCATGAACCATTCCCACCTAAAAAAGACTTGCTACAATTCGTCGATTAGTCTGATAGTATATTGAATGACCACTAGAAGGGGTACTATGAAATTCTACCAACAATGATGAAATCTAATAGGAAGAAGCCGGAATCACAAGTTTCCCTTTATGAAAAAGGATACCATTCTTCACATTGTATGTTGGATTCTCTAGTTGTAAATCAAAGCAAAATCTCAATGAAAGCAATATTAATTTACACTTGAATCTAATAATAGGAACTATTGTTCAGATTAAAGAAGAAAACCAAGAACTGACACAACCAGAAAGCAAGATAAATCTCACACCTATGTCCTCCCTGATTAAGATTAATTGTTAATTCTTGCCTATGCATGAAGAACATCCTCATTCATGCACACGGATGCCTATTGAAACAGCTGTCATGCTAGCACCAGACCGAAAAAACCTCCTTCTCCTTTCACTGTCTTGGTCAAAATTCTCAGAGAAGATTTTTCTGTGTTCCACGTTTTTAAGGGAAGGAAAGGAGACAGAGAGAGAGACGTGACGTACAAGAGAGAAAATAGGGTAGTTTATTTTATTTTATTTAGTTTATTTTCCACCAAGAAAAATCTAATATTTGAAATTCAAATTATGTTAAAATAAATCTACCTCAATTTTAGTTTCCACCCGCAAAAATAAATATCTCAAATATTTATTAATCATAATCAAAAATCAAATAACCTAATTTAATTTTGATATAATTTTATTTTATTGATTAATTTATCATGCAGTAATAAATTAATAATATAAAATCTCTTAGGATTTATATAATCAAGTCTTTACCATAAAAATCATGAATCCAAAATTTCCGAAGTACATTATATGTATCCAATACATATCATACAATCCGTGACAAACTCATTCAGACATCCTATGTGTGTGATCTTATAGGTCTATCTTATGTTGGCAGTGGGTCCAATATGTTGGGATTTTTCTTAGAAAATCAACCGATGAAAGTAGAAGCTCGGATCGATTTTCTCAAATCCGTGACCCAGGAGCAATTGAAGTATAAATCAAAATATAAAATACAAAGATTAGAAATGAGATTCTCACATTTCTATGTCTCTTCTAGAGACAGCTGCAGAAACCGAAATCGGTTCCCTCCACTCTTATGTACTATCGAGTAGAACCTGTGCTAGCGGTGGATCAAAGTAGGAGAGCAATGGTTGGCCAAAAATTTCAGCCTCTTTTTTTTCTTATGGCCAAAATTTCACATTAATGAGAATTAATACTTGGCTCAAATCAAGGCCTTGATTTAAGCCTATTCTTTTAATTAGCTTTTAAGTTGGGATTTAATACCATAAATCCTTTAATCCAAATTAATTATTATGGGTAAAATTAAATGCAATTCTATTTTAATTTTCATGCATGTATTTATATAAAACCATATTATATAATATACATGTCATTAAATTAAAATTGACCTAATAAATTAATTGAGATTCAACTTAAATACATATAAACTTGTTTATGTATTTTATTTCCACCTTGAAATAAATTCCCAATTAAAATATATATATATATATATATATATCAATTAAATTATATCGATCAATCTAATGGATCGATAATTTAATTAATTAATATTTATCTCTCCAGTCTATATACTCTAAGTATACGGGTGATCCGACAAGTTCAAATTCAAACATTCTATATGTATGATCCTGTGGGCCCATCTTTATGTTTGCAGTGGGTCCAAGGCCCACAGACTATAGGCGGGCTATAGCAAACCACTACAGCCCCCAATTAAGACGGACACAGCAATCTAACGGAAGTCTTAACCCTGTAGTTAAACTTATATATCCCATGTTGTTGATATCGATGTCCAACATAGAGACATGGCGTCATCACCCTCTTTTATGTTCAGACATTTACTTGATCCCGAATGAACTGATGCTCACAAACAAGTTCCAACTTGTTTGGGTGTGGCCACACTCTTATCAGTTGAATTCATCTAGAGGCCGGTGATATCTTCTCAGTGGTTTACTGAGTGACATTCCCTTTTGCATGTTCATAGTCTTGCCATGCTCACTGGCACACCCGAACATACCCATACTTGGCACCTTGTTACAGGCCTTTTAGGCATACACCAAAGTGTGTCACTTCACATGCAAGACCAAAACATGGTCAGGTCAAAGGATCCATATAAATACTACATGAGAATCACTTGTGATACTAAACCATGTGGATTTCTCGTTTAGTGAATCTGTCCAGTACCATGCCCTGTAGCATGTACCCATGAACTTGGTTGATATTCCATGTCCAATGGCTACTAAGATATTGCCATACAACCAAGCTCATGATAGTCTTTGGTTCCATTCATTCGCATAACTGGAACAGACTACGGATGACTTTATAATCATATCGTTTTTCCTATCCATGGTCTTACTGCTAAGTGCATGACACTTGTCAACATGGATATGGATATGTCCATTGGATACTCTATTTAAAATATTGCACAAGATGTATATAATAAATAGATTAATGCCTTTATTCATTGACATGAATGTATAATACATAAATCTCATTATAAGATACAAGATGTATGGTACAATACAAGGACCAATGCCTTGGGACTAGGGTATTCCCAACAATCTCCCACTTGCACTAGTTCCAACTAGGCATGGGCCTAATCCCTATAGATCTAGTATGACCCTCATGCTTGGGCTGAGCCAGCGCCATGGTAAAAGGATCTACGACATTATCCTTGGTGTCTAGTCTGTGTAATGAAATATCACCCTCTCAGTGATTTCTCATATGAGGTGAAACTTCCTGAGTACGTGCTTCATGTTCTTGTGTGATCGAGGCTCCTTAGCTTATGCAACAGCCCCATTGTTGTCGAAGAAGATATCAACTAGATCTAGGATAGTTGGTACTACTTCTAATTCAGTGATAAACTTCCTTATACACACAGCTTTCTTAGCTGCATCACACGCTGCAATATGCTCATCTTCTATAGTAGAGTCGGTAATGGTCGGCTGCTTTGAGCTCTTCTAGCTGATAGCACCAGACTGTGATTGGTACTCATCTTGGTTGGTTTGGAAGCTTGCATCAGTGTACCTAGTCATTGATAGCTCTTCCTGACCACCATACACTACGAAGCTATCCTTAGTCCGGCTAAGGTACTTTAGGATTGCTTTGACCGCCTTCCAATGGTCCTCGCTAGGATCCTACTAGTATCAGCTCATCATACTTAGTGCAAAGGTGACATCAGGTCTTGTATGTAGTATGAAGTACATGATTGATCCTATAGTCGATGCATATGGGACTAACTTCATGTTCTGTCCGACCTTCCTTGTGTTAGGATAGTTTTTCTTACTATGTTTCAGCCTATGGCTCATTGGTAAGAAACCTTTCTTGGCCTGATCCATGTTGAATCTTTTCAAAACTTTGTATATGTAGTTGGCCTGACTTAGGCCTAAAAGTCGATTGGGTCTATCCCTATAGATCCTGATCCCTAGGATCGTTTTAACTTCGCTTAAGTCCTTCATTGTAAAGCACTTACACAACCACTGCTTAACTCCTTGTAGTGTTTGTATGTTGCTTCCAATTAGAAGGATGTCGTCCACATATGACACCAGAAAAGTGACAATGCTCCCACTAATCTTCTTATACACACAAGGTGTTGGTCTGCCCTAGTTCTTGGGGCATTGGATTCTTGTTTTTTGTATTATACATTAAAACTCATTGTACAAATACATTATTTGTGTCACATTAATAAAGGCATTTAATCTATTTCATTTATATCTTGTGCTATTATATGAATAGAGTATCCATTGATTGATAATCATAAAATGTATCCCAAGTCTATTCTAATTGTGGGAATGAATAGAATCACAGACTTGTATATTCGATGATTGTTTGGTAGTTCTTAACTAGCCATAGTGCTTGTATAGTTAGTCATGAACATAGGTACATGTCGTCGACATGGGACTGGATCAATCCGTACAAGAAAGTACACGATTGTCACATCATAGGTCTTTCTTACATAGGTCTCTTTTGTCCTCAGACCAGATTTCATTATAGTATCAATATGGAATCCGATTCACTTTGACATGTGCCTAACAGGTCTGTAAAAGGATGCTAAATAAGGGTATGATTGGATGGACCAGTGAACATATTGATATTGATAATGAAGTGATGGAATTGCCACACGGGGTAACAACGAGATGATATCACTAGCCACTTGATGAGTGGGACTTATAAGTGTATGGCCATACCCAAAGAAGTTGGTTGCTTATTTGATTAATTAGTCAACTCAATATCAAGAAATATAATAAACATCACAAGAGGATGACAGACACCATGCCTCTTGTTTATTCATATCGATATCGTTTGGCAAAGAACACTCTGACATTACTACTGGGTCAGTGTCTTCAACAGATTGCTATATCTCTGTCTTAATTGGGGCTGTAACAGTTTGCTAGAACCCACTTACAGTCTGTGGGCCTTGGGTCTACTACCAACATCAAGACGGACCTATAGGATCGTGCACATAGATCAACTAAGCCGAAACTTATAGAAATTGTACATGTAATGTACATTGGAAGGAATGCATTAATTAATTAGTTGACATTTGGTATCATGGTAATTAATTAACATTGGGTTCATTTAATTTAATTAATAAGTTTACATAATGTAATTAATTAATTTATCAATTAATTGAATTACATAAGTAAACAATTAATTAAATAATTTTCCTATAGTAGGAAAATTAAATACATGAATTGTATTTTTTAAGTGTGATTTAATTTTATTTAGGGGTAATTAAATTAGCCAAATGGAGTTAAATTACATAGTATAATCCTTTTGGTATTAGGTTTATTTATGTAATCCAAATCCTAATTGGCTTGGGTTTTAATTAACTTAAATAGATTCCTTATTATGGAAGAGCTATATAAGGCACACTTAAGTGAAAAAATCAGCCGTAACCCTAAGGAATAAGCTGTAAATTTCAGCCCCTAATACAGCAGCCCCTCAACCAATATTTCTAGTAATAATTCCTCCGTTCATTCGCTCTTCGGCAAGCACTGGTTCCCGCTCAATAGTTGGTCGTGCACCGGATTATGGAGATCACTTCCGTCACAAGAATTGATTCTGCAACAGTCTCTAGAAGAGACGGATTTGGTGAGTGAATCTCTCTTGATTCAAAATTGATTTTATTCCAATCAATGGTAATCGGACATGATAGGTGGGAATTTTTAATAGTGTAATTTCCACTTCGTCACATTATTTTTCCGATGACGAATCCCAACAGTGGTACCCGAGCCTAGGTTTTGTCCATTAGATTGATTGGAGTTTGATTCTTGAAAGTGTTCTTGAATAAAGAATAGGTTTCAAGAATTGGTTTCAGGTTTTGGATTATTTTTCCCGATTGGTTTTATCAATATTCTGCTGCTGAATTAATTTTACTGCTGCTGTTTTGTTGCTGTGTTTTTTTTTCTGTTTTAAAAAAAAATTAATTGTTGGCCATTGCAGTTTTCGATTCCAATTGTGGCCAACGCTATTGCTAGCAGCAGCCCCTTGTGGGCTGTTGTTGGCAGCAGGCTGCCGCACGGCAGCGCTACTGCGTGTGGGGTTCATAATAGGTTTTGGAACGGGTATTTTTTTTAATCCCGGGCCCGTAATACAAATTAAATTAAAATGTTTTATTTTAAATTAATTTGTATTTAAATTATTTGTGTATGGGCTTGCATATTTAATTTAATTGTTTTGCATATTAAATTGAATATGGACTTTGTGAAATTGGCCCAATAAACCATGGCACCGGTTAAGATTGAGAGGGCTGAGTTTTAAAATTGTGACAACCCAAATTCCAGTGAGAGCAAAATTGTTAATTTTGCATTAATGGATGTTATCCATTGGGCCTTTATGGGCCTTAGTCACATTTGTTAAAATTGACGATTTCACTCTAAGCAACTCAGCTTAACATTTATATTTATAATTTGGAATTCCATGATCATGCATCATATTAGTATGTATGTGCACGACATGTGCTTTTTTTGAAATGTTGTGTTGGGTTCTATGGGACCTAAATTATTATCGGTTGTAATTTGTTTTGGGGAAATATGGCATGTGTGCCATTTCTTTTATTTTGATGTAATTTTAGAATAGATTCTATTTTATAAATTTATTGTAATTGCATCAAGTATGAAGGAAGACCTAGATGGAGCAAGCCCATGGTGGGAACCCAAGGTGAATTGCAGTCTAGCCCATGAAGAATTAGATAGGATATCTTGTTTTTCATAAGGTTGTAATTAAGGCCCATAGGATCTCATTATATTTTAAATTAAGTATGCTACTACATTTGTCATATAATATGGATGTATGGATCACCAAATTATAACTCGCGTTTATGCATGCTAAGCCGTATCACTTAATTTTAATCCGGAAATTAAAATATTGAGTCGTTTAAAAGTGTTTCCCACATTCACACCTCTTCCTCCCACTGATGTTGCAATGTGTGCCATGCCCTAGCTGGGTACATTGTAGTATTCGGTGGGCCGTGGAGGGTTAGGATACTTGGTATGATTAACATGTGAATGGTGGTTTGACTCAACATGGATAGCATTAGCTCAGAGCAGGCCCTAAGCACAGATAGGTAAAGTGTCAGTAAGCACATCAAACCAAGAGTCCTTCGTGGAAGGATTGGATAGGTTATCCTACCAAAACGAATCAATGGTTGGTTAGTGAGCCTTAGTTCGGCCAATCATTGATAAGTTGTGGATCTCGGTCAAGTCAGCCAATTAACATCACCAACGAACAAATTAAAATCGGTTCATTAATTTGAATTGGCAAAAGTCCTTTATTTCTAACTCAAGCAATGATTTCTTCCACGTAGATAATCCCATTTCATAAAAGCAATTTAAATGGCTATAACAAACAATAATTCACTCTCACTTAGGTCACTCTTGGGGAAGGAGAAGCTTTCGGGGACTAACTTCCTCGATTGGGCTAGGAACTTACAAATAGTTCTTAGACAAGAATCCAAGGAGTATGTACTGAATGCTCCTTTACCAGCTGGCCCTCCTATAGGTCGAGGCATCACCACATTAATGGTGGAGCAGTACGATCAGCATGTGAGGGATGACTGTGATGTCTCGTGCCTAATGCTGGGTACCATGGCTTCTAATCTTCAGAAGCAATTCATGGAGTAGCATGCTTATGAGATGATGGATCAGCTTAAAAAGATGTTCCAAGATCAGGCTTGTCAGGAATGATACCTTACAACCAAGACACTTTGCACAACTGCAATGGCAGCCGGGACTTCTGTTAGCACTCATGTGCTAAAGTTGAAGGGGTACATTGATACACTTGCCTGCCTCGGCTCGCCAGTTCCATAGGACTTGGCAACAGACATTATTCTTCGGTCACTTCCTAAGTCTTACAACCAGTTTATCATGAACTACCATATGCAAGGTTGGATAAATCGATTGTTGAGCTGCATGGCATGTTGAAGCTTGCTGAGCAGTCTATTAAGAAGACTCCTAAAGTTCTGCTGGTGAACAAGGGCAACACACCCATTGCTAAAGGGAAAGCGTTGCTTTATGATTATGCACTAGCAAGTATACTAGGTCAATTGTAGCAATAGGCAAGACAAGTGTCGTATCCACAGGGAATAAGGGAAAACTCTAAGAATTCCTAATAAATCACCAGATGTAAAGGTTTTCCAATAAAATTAGAACTAAGAATTTCCAAAAGCTGATAACATAAAACATGCAAAGTAAAGTAATAAAGGTTGCTTAAAACAGAAAACAATAGTGACAAAAGCACAGACTTCCACCATCTAGACAGGCAATCTCAGAATATCTTTCTTTTAAAAATTACTATGAATATATTAGGGAATGTAGATCTAAGGTTTCTTGCTCTTTATTTACCAACATTATCTCTCGACCACACTTGGATCTATGACCTAACTAAGTTTATCTCTCGACCTCACTTAGCATAGGAAATCATGCATTAAGTCAAGCAAGCATTCCACAATAAGTAGAAACCCTTAGCACACTCCCAATCTCCTCTCGGTCTCATGGCAAGTGCATGTGTGTGTGATTTTTCCATATTCCTAAGTCTCCTCTCGGTCTTGTTAGGAATACTAGACATAAGAAAAGGCCTCTTCGCATATATTAAGCATATCACCACACAATCATCTCATAATGATATTCACAATAAAAACAAAGAAAGACTTCCCAAGACCACCAGCCTAAGCTGGCTTTAGCCTGGAAGGAAACCTACTCACAATGCATGATAACCATAAAAACGAGATTTCCTAAGTAGGAAACTTGCAAGAAGAACCACAATTCAAAACTAAAATTAATGCAATAAAATAAAATAAAATAAAAAGTTGTTGAGAGCATTCAATGCCTCCTAACCCCCCAAAATAGTAAAGTATTTATAGTCCCTAAAAAGAAAGATCTAATCAACCTTGAAACAAGTTCCCAATAAAATATTGGTTAAAATTCTACAACCACAAAATTCAATAGCTTCCTTGAGAAGCTAAGGTTAGTATTGGAATTTTCAACAGCAGAAGTATTTCCTCCTCTAATGGGCCGTGCCCTTCTCTTCCAACTCCAACCCATCCATGCCGCAGCCCGCTACAATTCTCTTTTCCAGCTCCCTCACTCTGAGACTTCCCAAACTAAGAAATCGCTCTCTGCAACAAGCATCAGACCTGGAAAATCTCACTATTAGCCAAGATTTCTCAGATTTCAAAAGAATTTTAATCAATCAATTGTTGAATTCTTGCATAATTACTTGGTAATATTTTCACTCATCAAGAACCCCCACACATGAACATTGCTTGCCCTCAAGCAATCTTAGGAGAAAACAGAAAAGACAAGCTTTTAATGAAGAAAAAGAAAAGAAACACGTAAATGAAAAATACACTTAAACACTTAACTTAAGCAGCAACCAATGATCAATTCATCACCTTCAAACAGTAAGACTTCCATGCAAAACATGAAAATTGAGATTACCAAATTAATCAGAACATTCTCAAGAAACTTGGCTCAGCTTCAAAAACGACCTAAGGTAGTGAGACCAGACCTTGAATTTCAGCGAGCTAGCAAGAAATTAGACCTAGATTGCCTCTCCAAAAGAGTTCACTCACTCTCAAGTGCTTTTAGGCGATTTTATAAGAACTCTCATCGGCAATACATAGCAGTCTTAGACCATATGCTTAGCAAACAGCCTATCGCCACCATCAAGCTAACACATGCATAATCAAAAGGTCTTATACAAGGGTTGTAATGAGAGGCTTAGGTTAGGGGTGTGTCAAAAAGGCTTTTTAGGTTAGAGGAATACCAACACAATTACAGCATACCAAAACAACAAGCAATCCATCTCAAAAGAACTCATGCAACCTTAAACATATCAGGGATAGGAATACTCAAGAATTCAAATGCATTCTCATGAGGTAAAAGTTTAAGCACAAGAAGAAATATCAAGCAATCTGACAAAGAATTATAAGCTTTTTCAGAATACAATTTGAAAAGAATTGGAATTTGAGATTTTTTTTATTTTTTTTTGTAAGAAGAACAATGAAGGCAAGCAATGATGATATGATAAAAGATGATATTAAGCTTGCTCAAGACTTTAATTTTAAGTAGTCATAGAGGAGGGTGAGAATTCTGACTGCATTTTGACAAAAATTTGAAAAGTGATTACAAGTCATAACTTCTTAAAAAGGCTTTCATAAGAACACTTATTTTGGACAATGAAAATTTCCAGAAAAGCAGATTGCACGATTTCAATCAATTTAAACTGGTTGCTATTCATAAAAAATTGAATTTATTGCTATGGTATTCCTAGGGTGTTTTTGGACAATATATTGTGAATTTGTTAAGGAAAACACATAGTGTGTTGAACAAAAATAACAGGCCTAAAGGCTCAAAGGGCTTAAAAAATTTTGGATGAAAACTGTTAGGGAGGCTTTTTGGGATTAAAAACAAAAAGGGCTAAAAACAATTGCCTTGATCATTTTATGAATGCGAAAAACCTTGTAGCCTTGACAGAAATAGTCCACCAAGTTCTAGCTTAAAATTAAATATGCATGCCCACTCCGTAAAGAATTCAGCAAAAATTCACATTGATATTAAAGAAAGCAGGCTCAAAAACCTCACAGAGAAATGTAGGGTTAATGCAATTGGCCTAATTCAAGCTATCAAGGCAAAATAAATTTTAAGGTCTCATAGCCCTAGGCTGCTTAATCAACCAAAACCAGTATTACTTTAAGTCTTTTCTAATGAACAGGCAATCAACTTTTAAGTGTTTTGCATAGATTTCATGCATCCTCAGGATTAGAAAATCTCATTGGCTACCACTATTCCATTAAACATAGGAAATCGAAAAATTTTGACAACTATTTACAAAATGCTTACTAAACTAACACAAAATTCACAAAACCAACACAGAAAATTTAAGATTACTCAAATCAGCACATGCTCAAGTAAGGATTCTCAATCAGCAGTTCACTAATACCAAGTAATTCAATCCATCAATCAAGCATTCTTAAGAATTATCAACATTTTTAATAATAATTCCAATAGGTAGTATCTTCTCCCTCACACCTAAATCATACTTTGTCTTCAAAGCATCTAATTCAAGCAATTTAAGAAATAAAAGTAAGGCTAAAAGACAACCACCTATGTCATGGCAATAGAAAAATGGTGAGGTAGTCATTTGAAAAATACATACTAGAGCTGGTTAGAGGAGGAAAGGGAGAACGATCACTCATCAGGTTTAGAGGAGACTTGCTCCTCTTCTTCATCTTCAGGCACATCCTTGAGTTCCTCTTCTGCAGAATCTTCTTCCTCTTCTTCCTCCGGAATCTCCATTAGAATCTTGTCAACCTTTTAGAATTGGCCAACCTTCACTTGCTCATTCTACACCTCTTCAATGGTGTCAGAACTATCTTGATGCTTTTCCAGCTTAGCTTCCAATTAAGCAATTTTATTCTCTAAAATGGCAATCTTGGCCCTATCTTCAATTTGTTGAGCCCAAAGTTGGTCAATAAGATTCACCATCTCTGCCATTGTAATTTTTTAAACCCTCTCAAATTGTGTCAACTTTTCCTGGTCATTTAGAGTGAGGTCTTCAATAATCTGAGGCTGGGATGATATGGATGAGCGGGTAACAGGTCTCCTTCTCTTTGCTAAGGTCTCTGAAGTTTGCTTTGAAGCTAATTATGTAGCAAGCTCTCTTTCTAGTTGAACAGCTTCATCCCACAGCATCCATTTGCCCAAGACTTTCTTACACACTCCCATCTGGTTAAGATTTACAAATTCAAAGGGAGTTGGATGACATTCCAGAGCAAGTCCTTCTTCAGAAAACTCAGCCAAACATGCCTTGGCAATCCTTGTCACATAAGAGCCACACAGAATTTTCCCTTGAGGTTTACTGCTTTCCATGTAATTCACAAACCACGCTCCAGTATTCATTCTTTTTCCCTCTATCATACACCAGAGGGCGAAGAGATCTTGGTTAGGAACATGGGACTTATTGTTCCTTCCAAAAATAGAGCTCGCTATAAACTTTTACAGAATTTTGTGGCTGTACTTTCTGATGTACGTGGCAGAGGAGGTGGTTGAAGAATATTCATCCCGGTCAGCTATCTCCTTCCAGAACGTAGTAGGGTTGAATTCTGGGGCAAAGGTTGTATATGCTTGAGCAAATTCTTCGAATTCCAAAATGACGGTGCCTGCCAGCCCTAGATACTGGTTCAAGTCAATCAAGGAACATGTTTTTCTCTTACCAATCACCCTGAAACTATATTTTCGCTGGTCATCAAGCTCTGTTATGTCTTGATTGTTAGTAAAAGTGCTGATAAATTCCAGGGTCAATTCTTGGTAAGCTGTTTCGTCGATTTGAGCGTAGAATTCAAAACCTCCATTCTGCAGTAATTGGCGGATTTCGTCACTAAGGGCCAGGGTGGCCAAAATATTCTAGTCGAAAGTTCTTAAGGAGGCAAAGGGGAGACTATTGAATTGTTCATATTTCTCAGTTTCCCTGGGGTCAAAGGCTCTCATCTTGGCTAGAGTCTTTTCAATAGTACTCGCTTCAAAGCCAGAAGCCAGAATGTCGATGGACGATGAAGATGGTTTTGGGTAGGAAGAACTGGGAGCTCTCTTTGTGCTTCTCTTTTCCCTAGCCATGATAACAATCTCAGCAAACAATTGAAGATTAGAGGCTACAAAAATTTTTTGAGAAAGATAAGAGAAAACAAAAGGAATTGCAAACCGTTAAATGAAGAGAGAGAAAAAAAAACTTAAAAAGATTTAGGGAAGATAAGGCAATTACCAATTTTAAAATTCAAAATAAACTGACAAGAGGAGAGAGAAGAGGGAAACATGAAAGTCAAAATAGGCGAGTAAGAGAGGAGAGGTAAAATCATGGCTGATGTGACGGTTACACACTTCTCCGAATTTATCTCCTACACTCCTATTATTACTCCACTTCCCAATGTTTATATAGTTAGAAATCTATAAAAATAAGTTCTTGTGGTTGTAAAATCAAAAATAAAAAATAAGTATAGATTATAACAAGAAGGAAACATGAGTTTGAAAACTTGATGTTACTCTTCATACTAACTTCAGTCAAAAACCTGCAAAAATAAAAAAAATTCAACATTAAAATATGTGCACCAAAAATTATTAAAATCTTCAGATAATGGAGGGGTTAAAGATTTTTTTTTTTAACAAAATTGGTTCAATTAATGTTGAAGCAGACACTAAGCAATCTTTGGTTGCTTAAGGAGGTTCAAGGTACTGGAGACTTCCAACAACCTCTAATGATTCTTGTGCAAGATAAGGCTTTAATCTCTGACCATTAACTTTAAAAATTTTGCCATTCTGATTTACTATCTCAATTGCCCCATGTGGAAAGACTTGGTTTACTGTGTAAGGTCCAGTCCATCTCGATCTAAGCTTTCCTAGAAAGAGTCTTAACTTTGAATTGTACAACAAGACTTTCTGACCATTGTAGAAGGTCTTCCCTTGAATTTTCTTGTCATGCCATTTCTTGATCTTCTCTTTATAATTGATGGCATTTTCATAACTGAATAATCTGAACTCTTCTAGCTCGTTAAGCTGCAGTTTCCTTTTCTCTCCAACTATGTTCCTGTCAAAATTCAAATATGTAAGGGCCCATAAAGCCTTAAATTCCAAATCAACAGGTAAATGAATCTTTTCCATAGAAAAATCTAAAAGGTGACATCCCAATGGGTGTCTTGAAGGTTGTACGATATGCCCAAAGAGCATTATCAAGCTTACTGGACCAGTCTCTCCTAGAATTGGTAACTGTTTTCTCAAGAATTCTTTTGATCTCTCTATTAGAAATCTCAACTTGCCCACTGGTTTATGGGTGATAAGGTGTAGCAATTCTATGAGTGACTCCATATTTAGCAAGAAGTCTTTCAAATGGATTGTTACAGAAATGAGTACCTTGATCACTGATTATTGCTCTAGGAACTCCAAATCTTGTAAACAGTTTCTTCAGAAATTTTACCATAACTCTAGCATCATTAGTAGGACTTGCAATAGCCTCTACCCATTTACTCACATAATCCACAGTGACCAGAATATATTTATTACCATTCAAACTTGGAAAAGGTCCCATAAAGTCAATACCCCATACATCAAAAATTTCACAAACAATGATATTATGTAGAGGCATAGCATTCTTGGCAGAAATGTTAACTGTTCTTTGGCATTCATTACATTCCAATCCTTAAAATTATGGGCCAAAAGAATCCACACTCCAAAACCTTTGATGCTGTTTGATTTGCACCAAAATGACCTCCAGCTTCCTGAGTGTGACACATTGACAAGATTGCTTGAACTTCTTCTTGTGAAGCACACCTTCTGATAATCTGATCTGCACATAACTTAAACAGAAAGGGTTCCTCCTAAAAATAATATTTTGAATCCGAATGGAATTTCTTCCTTTGTTGGGAAGACAGAGAAAGAGGCATAATACCACAAGCTAAATAATTTGCAATATCAGCAAACCAAGGTATAGAATGTACCACATAGAGTTGCTCATCAGGAAAAGAGTCAGCAATCTCAGATTTCTTACCAAGGTTGCTTAACGGAATTTTGGATAGGTGGTCCGCAGCTACATTCTCTGAGCCTTTCTTGTCTTTGATTTTAAGGTCAAATTCTTTGAGAAGCAAAAGCCATCATATAAGACGAGGTTTCGCATCTTTTTTCGCCAATAAGTGCTTCAATGCTGCATGATCAATAAAAATAGTAATCTTGGATAAAACCAAATAAGATTGAAATTTATCAAAAGCATATACAACAGCAAGCAATTCTTTTTCTGTGGTAGTGTAGTTCTGTTGAGTCTCTGTCAATGTTTTGCTTACATAGTAGATTGGGCAAAAATGCTTGTCTATCCTTTGTCCTAGCACAGCTCCAATGCAAGTATCACTTGCATCACACATGAGTTCAAATGGAAGGTTCTAATTAGGAGCGATCAAAATTGGGGCATTCACCAATCTTGCTTTAAGAGTTTCAAATGCTTTCTCACAACCTTCATCAAAGCAGAATTGGACATCCTTGTGTAAGAGCGTTGTAAGTGGCTGGGCAATCTTCGAAAAGTCTTTTATGAATCTTCTTTAGAATCTAGCATGACCAAGAAAGCTTCAAACTTTTTTAACAGACGTAAAAGCAGTCAATTTTTCTATAACTTCCACCTTTGCTTTGTCAACTTCCATACCCCTTGAAGAAATCTTGTGACCAAGGACAATCCCTTCATCAACCATGAAGTGGCATTTTTTCCAATTTAATACAAGATTAGTCTCCTTGCATCTGGTTAAGACAGCTTCAAGATTGTTGAGACAGGATTGGAAAGTCTTGCCATATACTGGCAAATCATCCATAAAAATTTCTACTGTCTTTTTCAGCCATATCATGGAAAATTACCAGCATGCATCTCTGGAAAGTTGCTGGAGCATTACATAATCCAAATGGCATCCTTCTATAAGCATAGGTGCCATAATGGACAGGTAAAGGTTGTCTTTTCTTGATCTTGTGGATGAATGGGAATTTGATTGTACCCTGAATAGTCGTCAAGGAAACAATAAAATGCATAGCCAGAAAGTCTCTCTAGCATCTGGTCAATGAATGGCAGAGGAAAATGATCTTTTCTTGTAGCATCTTTAAGCTTTTGATAATCAATGCAAACTCTCCATCCGATGACTATCCTAGTGGGAATAAGTTCATTCTGCTCATTTTAAATGACAGTAATCCCACCTTTCTTGGGCACTACCTGAACATGACTGGTCCACACTAAATCGGAAATGGGGTTAATAATACCAGCATCAAGTAGCTTAATCACCTCCTTCTTCACAACTTCTTTCATGTTGGGATTTAGTCTCCTCTGAGGTTGTATCATAGGCTTATGATCGTCCTCCATTAGAATACGATGGACACAAACAAAAGGACTAATCCCTTTTATATCTGAGATTGTGCAGGCCATCGCCTCCTCGTTCTTTCTCAAAACATAGAGCAATTGGGCTTTCTGCTCTTGGGTGAGTTTTGAAGATATAACTACAGGAAGGTTGCTTGATGGATCAAGGAACACATATTCTAAGTGGGAAGGTAATGGTTTCAGCTCTAAAATGGGAGGCTCTTCGATGGAAGGTTTGGAATGCAATGTAGTTGTGTAGTTTAAAGGTTCAATAAACTACCTGCTTCCTGAGATTGCTGGAACAAGGGCAACACACCCATTGCTAAAGGGAAAGTGTTGCCTTATGATTATGCACTAGCAAGTATACTAGGTCAATTGTAGCAATGGGTAAGACAAGTGTCGTATCCACAGGGAATAAGGAAAAACTCTAAGAATTCCTAATAAATCACTAAATGTAAAGGTTTTCTAATAAAATTAAAACTAAGAATTTACAAAAGCTGAGAACATAAAACATGCAAAGTAAAGTAATAAAGATTGCTTAAAATAGAAAACAATAGTGACAAAAGCATAGACTTCCACCAGCTAGACAGGCAATCTCAGAATATCTTTCTTTTAAAAATTACTATGAATATATTAGGGAACGTAGATCTAAGGTTTCTTGCTCTCTATTTACCAACCTTATCTCTCGACCTCACTTGGATCTATAACCTACAACTAAGTTTATTTCTCGACCTCACTTAGCATAGGAAATCATGCATTAAGTCAAGCAAGCATTCCACAATAAGTAGAAACCCTTAGCACACTCCCAATCTCCTCTCAGTCTCATGGCAAGTGCATGTGTGTGTGATTTTTCCATATTCCTAAGTCTCCTCTCGGTCTCGTTAGGAATACTAGACATATGAAAAGGCCTCTTCGCATATATTAAGCATATCACCACACAATCATCTCAGAATGATATTCACAATAAAAACAAAGAAAGACTTCCCAAGACCACCAACCTAAGCTGGCTTCAGCCTGCTAGGAAACCTACCCATAATGCATGATAACCACAAAAACAAGATTTCCTAACTAGGAAACTTGCAAGAAGAACCATAATTCAAAACTAAAATTAATGCAAAAAAAATAAAAAGTTGTTGAGAGCATTCAATGCATCCTAACCCCCCAAAATTGTAAAGTATTTATAGTCCCTAAAAAGAAAGATCTAATCAACCTTGAAACAAGTTCCCAATAAACTATTGGTTAAAATTCTAAAACCACAAAATTCAATAGCTTCCTTGAGAAGCTAAGGTTAGTATTGGAATTTTCAACAGCAGAAGTATTTCCTTCTCTAATAGGCCGTGCGCTTCTCTTCCAACTCCGGCCCATCCATGCCGCAGCCCACTACAATTCTCTTTTCCAGCTCCCTCATTCTGAGACTTCCCAAACTAAGAAATATGTTTGCAACAGGCATCAGACCTGGAGAAGCTTACTATTAGCCAAGATTTCTCAATTTTCAAAAGAATTTTAATCAATTAATTGCTAAATTCTTGCATAATTACTTGGTAATATTTTCACTCATCAGAAAGGCCAAATCTAAGGCAAGGCTAAGGGCAAGAAGGTGGTAGCGCACCCTAAAGCAAGTGTTGCTTCTCCTAAAGATGTCTGCCATGAGTGTCATGAGAAGGGGCACTAGAAGAGCTCGTGTCCAAAGCTAAAGAAGCAACTGAAGGGCAAAACTGCTACTTCAGGTATTTATGTTGTTGAGATTAATCTGGCTATTTCTACATCTTGGGTCTTAGACACTGGATGTGGATCTCACATTTGTTCAAATGTGCAAGGTCTAAGAAATAGGAGATTACGAGGATCTAGAGAAGTAGATCTTCGAGTCAAAAATGGTGCTCGGGTTCAGGCCATGGAGATCAGAGATTATTTCTTGGAGATGCCTGATGGACTAGTCTTAGAATTAAGAAACTGTTATTTTGTACCTATGATGCACATGAATATTATTTCCGTTTCTTTGTTGGATATTTTTGGCTTTGTATTTAATATTGAATATGGTAGAATTTCTATGCAATGTGGTAATATTATTTATGGAACAGAATTTCTGGAAAATGGCTTATATATCTTTGATCTAAAATGCGAAAGTTCAATCTACAACATAAATACTAAAAGGATTACATAAAATGAAATTAATCCTACATACATCTGGCATGGTCGACATGGCCACATAAACGAGAAGCGCATAGCTAGGCTTCACTCTAGTGGAGTGCTAGGGTCATTTAACATACAGTCTTATGACATATGCGAATCTTGTTTAAGAGGCAAGATGATAAAGACGCCTTTTAGCAAGACTGCTGAAAGGGCCTCAGAGCTATTGGAGCTGATACATTCCGATATATGCGGCCCAATGAGCACTAGTGCTAGTTTCAATTTTCTATACTTTGTCACCTTCATGGATGACTTCAAAAGATAAGGTTTTGTGTATCTGATGAAGCATAAAGTCTGAGACTCTTGAGAGGTTCAAGGACTTTAAGAATGAAGTAGAAAACCAGCTTGTCAAGAAAATAAAAGCACTTTGGTCTGACCAAGGGGGTGAATATTTGAGCCATGATTTTGACTCATTTTTTAGAGAGTGTGGTATTCTATCCCAACTCGCTCCTCCTGGTACACCCCAGTGGAATGGAGTGTTGAAAAGGAGGAATAGGACCCCACTAGACATAATTCGATCGATGATGAGACATGCTACACTCCCTGTCTCCTTTTGGAGATATGCTTTAGAGACGGCTGTTTACATACTTAATAACACACCAAGCAAGGCAATTGAGGGAACACCATATGAACTATGGAAGGGCCAAAAGCCCAATATTTCCTTCTTGAAGATTTGGGGTTGTGATGCACATGTGAAGAAATTGACAAGTGGCAAGCTCGGGTCCAAATCTGTCAAGTGCCAGTTTATGGGTTACCCTGAGGAAACTAAGGGTTATTACTTCTACGATCCGGCAGAAAACAAAGTTTTCATAGCCAGGAATGCAGTCTCCTTAGAGAAGGAATTCCTTTCCAAGAGAGACAGTGGGAGTAATATGGAACTTTATGAAGTTCAAGACTGATAGACTCCTGCACCTACTGCTGAGGATGCTTTGGGAACCGATGTTGCTACTCAAGAAATTGAGGAAGTAGAACCGGTTACATAGGACCTTAGAAGGTCTGGTAGGACACGTCATCAGCTAGAGAGGTATGGCTTTCTCGTGACTGATGATGGGGACCACTATGAGCGGACGATCCTAAAACAAAACAATGGGCTTGGCAACCGGGCCGGGGTTTTTATAAATTGAAAATGGGTTTTATAGTGAGAAAACAAACAAACTCGAATGCTCACACTAAAAATTGACAGGAGTCGCTACCCGGCTTAACTCAACCGGAAAATTACAGTACAGCCAAAACAAGCTACAACTCACTGTACCTTTTAATCAAAGATTCAAGTTCGGACAACTCACCTATTTCTTTACAGTTCAAAATATACTTAACAGTTTATATCAATGCCTTTTGATGGGTCTTTTTTTTTTAATAGTGGGGAGCAGTTTCTCAACTTCTAGCAGTTACTCTAGTAGTGGATAGCAGCTTTTGCTAGTGGAGAACATGAGAGCAGTTGAGAGACTGGAAGTTACCACCTATGTCTATAAAAGGAAGAATAGTTCATCGATTAGAGCCCCAACTTCAACAACCAAAAAATCAACAACTCAAACTCAGATAAACCTAGCAAATTTCTTTAGACTTCAGCAAATATTTTTAGATTTTAGCAAAGTTTAGCATTTTCAACGTTCTGTCAATTTCTTTTCGATTGAAGTTTGTTTACTGTATTTGTGATTTTCAGTTTATCAATCCAAGTTCTTCATTTTCTTTCAAGATTCCTAGTTCAATTTATTTTTATTATTTTTCTCAATCATTTCTTAAGGTTGGTATCATTTTGATAATTAGAACCTAAAGAAATTTTAGGTCTCCTTTATTTCCATTAATGGTTTGATTTCAAAAGTCAGTATGCACACTTAATTTAATTTTCCAGTTTAAGAATATTATAATTCTCTGGCATGCTCGCAATTTCCAGAAAAGAGCCAAACCAGTAGGATATTTTCAAGGATGTTGTTAGGTAGATTTGTAAATGGAGGACCCGAAGTGGGTAACTTTCCTTCCTTCATTTCTGCCTCTCTTTCGATTAGAAGTAGTACAATTGCTTCTTTTCATGATTATTTGTGAAGTTGTGATCCTGAGACAGCTAAATTGATTAAAGATGATTTTAGATTCTATTGTTCACAGTATCTTCTCACTCTCAATCAAAGAAAAATGGTGTTATGAGGAAAAGCAACCAAGCTTATATAGAATGGTGTTCATGAAAAAGGTGAACTTCATTGGTTGAAGGCACAAACGTATCAGGAAACAAAAGGGTGTAGTTGGAGGAGAAAGAATACCCCAATCAGTTTGCCAGATTTCATTATTCATCATATTCCAAATGGTGTTTTATGAAAAATGTGGCAGCATTAATGGAGTTGCATCTCATTTCGAATTTCATTTTTCCATCATTTAGTCAATCTGACCTGGTTTAGTGCTGAAGTTAGCTATTATTCAAAGGCAAAATACAAAAGCAAAAAATTAGAATAATTTTAAACATAACAACTTAATTTTTGAATCTGATGCGTATTCCATTGTAGTGAATTTTATTTGGCTAATGTGAAGTTTAAAATTTTTATATGTGTTTGATGGTTGTGCAACAAAAAAATTCAAGATACTTCACATGTTATATTCTATCCTAATAATATCATGCTGTATGGTACAAAATAATATTACATAAGCTCAACATATTGAATTCAATTCATATTATTGTTTTTTTAACAATATTAGTCTAACAAACGCCCAAAGTAACAAAACTCAATTATCAAATAAAATATCTTAGATGCTTCCAGCTTATACTCATCAAGGCCTATGGAAAGATTTTCTTTTCTATGTTATTTGCAATCAAATCAATTGTCTGATTTCTATCATTCACAATAGGATTGCTTGAAACTGTAGCTCCCAAGAATGATTTTTATACCAATACATAATAAAGTCGTCTTCCATATTCAAGCACATCATACACGTATCATCGATGTGGCATTGTCCTTTAGTAGTAATACATACCCCAAGCACATTGCCAAGACATTGCCCATCATATGACTTATTACCTTAAAAGGGCAATGTCATGATACGGGTTGATGAATTATCTGAAAATTCATACCGCTAGGGGGTTTCTCGTTTTGAGGAAGACTAGATCAGAACCTGCAAAACAAGACAAAAATACTCCGACGCTCAAGTCAGTAAGAGATCAAGAAGCAGTAGAGTAAAAAAATAAGAGAATCTCTATGTACCTTTTGAGGTAGAGAGACCTTTATATAGACTCCAGACTGTCCTAATTAGACTAGAATTGATATTCTTATTTGACCAATAAGAAAGATTCCTAATTGGAGTAAAATAGTACCTTTGCAGAGTTCTATCCTGATTAGGATATAGACTCATTGATAGGCAAGTAAGAGAGAATTATGCCTTGATTAGGATATAGTCCTCTTGTTATGCAATGATTGTAGTCTGTCCAATACTGGATTCTTCGCTTGCTAGGGAATTTTCCATTATGCCATCACTTGTATAACGTAATTGACTTTGTACTCACATGTGCCAATGAGCTCGACTAATGTTAACAAGAAACTGGATCTTTCCTATAGTATTTGTTGTTAATGAAAACTAAACCTTGTCCAGAGCTTAAGATTAACATTACAGCTTTTTGCAAACCTTAAGACAAAAAATTGTACGATTTTTTATGTTGGGTTCAAATTGATTCTTCCTAAAAAAATATAGGCTCATTTTGTACTACTAAATCAAATAAATTTAAACAAGCCATTTGTTTTGCAAATATTTTCCTCATAGTTCAAAGGGATGTGTATGAGCGCACGTGTCCATGTATCCATCTATTAGACTATGATTCCAAATTCATTTTTCTATATTATTAATGTTTTTGAAAAAGTTAATATTAGAATTGCACTTTATTAGATGCATCAAGGGGCTTTTTTTAGGGGTGAGCATGGACCGGTTCGGTTCAAAACCGAACCGAACCGAATAAACCGATCCAAAAAACATTGTATTTTATAAACCAATCTAATCCAAACTAATTTTTGGTTCGGTTTGGATTAGGTCGAACCAAAAACATCAACTTCTTAAAAAAATCAAAATAAAAATTTTATATAAGTAGTTTGTTAAAAAAAAAAAAAACGAAATACAAAAAAACTAACTTAAAAAAATCAGTAATACTAAATAATACCAATTACATCACAATAAAATACTAAAATTCTCTTTTTTTTTTTCAACTCTTAAGTTTTAACAAGTATAAATTAGCATCCAAAAATCACAATATAAAAATATAAAAGAATATAATGTCTAAAATTCTCTACAATTAGTATATATTAATTTTATAATTAATTTTAATATTTTACCAATTATTCGGTTTTTGGTTTTTTTGGTTTTAAACCGAACCGAAGTCCAAACTTCTTAACAACTTAAAACCAAACCGAACCAAACTATAAAATAGATCGGTTTAGTTCGGTTCGGTTCGGTTCGGATTTATGGTTTTTGGACATTGGTTCGGTTTTGCTCACCCCTACTTTTTTTGACCCTTATCCAAATATGTCAATAAAAACATATTACACGTGTGATTCTTACATATCGTATTTCTCTAGTATTAATTATTGACGTAAAATGATGCTAAAATTTACAATATGAGGGTGTTTGTTTCTGCTTTTCACAACAGCTTTTAACTTTTTAATCCGAAAAGCAGAAAAACTAGCGTTTGGTTAGACCTTTTAAATAGCTGCTTTTAGCTGTTCTGCAGGAAAAAAGTAGAGCTTTTCATGAAAAGCTTTTTATAATTATTTAGCTTTTACAAATTTAATCTTCTCAAAATAATAAATTATACTTTTATATAAATATGTAGGTTATTTATGAAATTTTTTTAACCAATTCCTCAAATTAATTTATTTATGCTAGTTTTACTTTTTTTAAATTTTTTTATATTGATTTAGTCAACAATTAAAAACATATTATTTTGATGCATTTTACATGGATGAAACTATAATTTAAATTAGGCCAAATACATACGCGGCCCCTTCAACTTTAATTTTTGAGCCGCTTGGCTCTCTCAATTATTTTAACGATCTATCTAACCCCTCATCTAAAGGTCAAACACATACATAGCCCCTTCAATTTTTACTTTTGAGCCGTTTGGCCCCCTCAACTATTTTAGCAACCTATCTAACCCCTCATCTATTTTAAAGTGGTATTTTTAAACCTTTGAGTGAACATAATAAGACACAATAGAGTATCATGCATTACACGCGTCTAACACTAAAGACATATAGGACACACGCTGGAAATCATCTTCTATTTAATTAATATTACCTCTTACGTCCAGGTCATACAACACATCAGCATTCAAGTGTCTAAAACTACCACTTTAAAATAGATGAGGGGTTAGATAGGTCGCTAAAATAGTTGAGGGGGCCAAACGGCTCAAAAGTAAAAATTGAAGGGGCTACGTATGTATTTAACTTTTAGATGAGGGGTTAGATAGGTCGCTAAAATAGTTGAGGGGGCCAAACGGCTCAAAAATTAAAGTTCAAGGGGCAGCATATGTGTTTGGCCATTTAAATTATTTTTATACGCTTATGAAGTTGCTACTTAATGAAAATTATAATTTTTGAAGTATGCAAAAAATTATTATTAAATTTTTTAATTATCTAATTATTTTTGCTAATATTTATGTAACATTATTATTTTTTATAATTATTGTATAATAGTATAAAATATATATTTATATTAGTCTTTTTACATTTTAATAACAACAACTGATACTAAATTTACCAAACGCTATCAATTAATTAGCTAACAGCTAACAGTTTACTGCAACAGCAAACAGCTAACAGCAACAGCAATAGCTATTAGCTAACAGCTGAACCAAACAGGCCCTATATAATATTACATGTTACTCTTTAACAACTTTCTTTCTAATTTAAAAAAAAAAAAAAAAAGTACTTTTTTCTATTCCTTCCGGTTTTGAATATTTGTCGTTTAAGGTTATTCATCAAAACCAATAAATTATTAATTGTGTTATTAAAATAACTAATCTACCCTTAATAATTTTGTACAAAAGTTTTACTTTCTATGTTAAAATTCTCTTCCTTCTTAATTATTAAGACTTATTTGTATTAAATATTGAACTTCTCTCATACTATTTATTAGGGTAAATATGAGAAAATATTGCAAAAAATGCATTGGTAATCTAAGATGACATATAAAAAAACCAAAGTAAAAATCTTAAAGTGACTAATATTTAAAACCGGAAGGAGTAATACACAAGTCTACAATAATAAAAAAATTATAGACAATTTTTTGCCTGACATAGTTTCCAAATATGGCAGGTAGGTTATATAAGGGGAAAAAAAAAAAAAAAAAAAAAGAAAATGAAAATCCCTAAATCAGAAATGCAAGTCATCAGTGGTTATATAAACCAAACTAGAACAGTATGATGGCCGCACAACAAATATTTGCAGAGAGAGAGAGAGAGAGAGAGAAAGAGAGAGAGATGAACGATGGATCCCCTTTGTTTTTCCTCAAAATCTGGTCGAAACCTGCTGCAAAAAAAGGTATTCAATTAATTGATTCCTCTTTGTTTTTTATCGACCTAATTGATATCTGATAAAAAGATCTAATTCAAAAATGAAAGGAAACCTAATTAAATGGTTTTAGATGTCTATTAATTGTTGATCATTTGGGGAGAAATTAAGGGAAAGAGTTGCTTAACCCTTTAGTTTTTCTTCTTATCGACCTCACTGAAATCTTGTCAAAAGATCTGATTGAGAAATCAAAAGAAACCTAATTAAATAGATCTAGAATTTATAAGTATCATTTGTGGAGAAAAAATAATTGATATATCTGACTGTGTAGATCTATTTGATTAAGATCTATAAGTAAGAAGAACTAAGCATAAAAAACATAGCATATGTACTTATGACTTTAATTTTATTAATTAAAGCAAAAATCATGTCCAGATGCCAGTGCTTCAATTGATCCATGTTCGGAGAAAGAATAAAAAGGATATTATGACAAAGGTTGCAGAATGTCGCCGGCGAGAACTCCCTCCTGAGAAACAATCATATGAGACTGCCAGTAAGTTGAGACTTATAATATCTTATTTCTTTCTAGGTTATGTTTACTTGTCCCTGTTTCTTGTTATACTTAACTTCTGAATTCTGAAAACTCAATGGTTTTTTTTTTTTTTTTTGACCTAAAGACTTGAGCTTTTTTGCTTTAATTTGTTGTTTTATCTTTTAAATTAACTGTATTGCCTGTTGAATAGGAACCCAATTTTTTTAAATTATCTGCATTTCCTATTTGTATTCTTTTATTGTTTTCACGGATTTTTTTTGATTTTGATGTGGGATTGTTTGGTTTTCTTAAAATTGGTAAGTTTTATTTCATTTATCCGAGAGAAAGATTATTTATACAAATTATTCTTCTTTGCAGGGTAAGCATGATCACTACAAAATGAGAGCAGTGATGATGCTGATGAAACAATGTGACAAACAAAAACTTAAATATTTCATTCTTTAGAGTTATCATTTGGGTTGTTCTGTGGAAATCATAATGCGGCATTTATATATTGTGTACAATGGTATATGATATAAATGTCGAGAAAAAAATGAGATATAAGGGGAAGATGAGAGATTAAAATGTGATATCAATGGGGTCACTGAGGAAGGGGTAGTAAGAACAAAAGAAGAAGTCTTATGCACCCATCGATATCACATTTTAGTTTTTCGTCTTCGCTTATTTCTCATGTATTCTCGACATTTATGCACCGTATGGAATACATAAATAATGCGATACTAGTAAGCACAGATCTTGCCATCCCATAATGAATGTATCGAAAGTTATGGAATAAGGAAGATGAAACATGGTGCCGAAGATACGAGCGAAGAAGTTTGTCAAACATGTCTCTATGTCTCATAATATTTAGCTTTAGATTTAAATACAAGTGATGAAATCCATTATTGAGAATCCCAAGAAAAATAATATTTCATTCATAGGTAAGGGATGACAATTCAGATTATCTCATCACAATCATGTAAAGAAATTTATATACACATTAAAAGTGATAGTATATGATATAAATGCAATAAAAATGGTAATCGTATTAATCGTATTTTGTTAATCAAGTCATCTCTATAAATCATTTTATCATTTCTGAACTTCATTCAGATAACATTGCCCATTGTTTTGGTTCTACACTTCGAATGATTGTAGTTGGTAGCCGGTTGTAATTTTCACTTGATAATTTATATTTATTTTTATAAGCATTCTCCCTGTAAATGTTTTCTCTCCATGGTTGTTTGTACTTAGAGACCAACTTACGGCAATTTGAAGTTGAACTAGCTATATACTGCACAATCCATGATATTATATATTATCTTACTCTATTAAAAAATAATTTATTTAAAAAATTTAAAAATCTTAAAAGAAAAAAAAAACTTATTAAAATGATATTGAAACAATTATCAGTTGGATATAAACTTTTAGACGTGTATTTTATAAAAAAATATGATAAAATAAAAGTATGAAAACTATAATAAATAGGAAATTAGTAGTTAGAGCTTATATGATAAATTATCCATATGAAATACCTTTCTTTTTTTTTTACAAATAACTGCATAAAAATAATGACTAAATCAATTAGAAATGGCTTTCATTTGTTAAAGTAAAATATTAAGGAGGTGTTTGGTTCAAACTTCGGAATCGAAATGGGAATCGGAATGATAGGGAATTGGAATTGGAAACATAATTTATAGTTTTGTTTGGTTTAGTCGGGGAATCGGAATTATCATTTAATAGTTATGTTTGGTTTAATCCGGAATCGGAATCTTTATTTTTTTATTTATATATGTTTTTATATCATATTCATCTCATGATTATAATAACACAATTTTATTATAATAATACAATTTTATTAAAAAAGAGTTATTATATATATATATATATATATATATATATATATATATATATATATATATATATATATGCGTATTAATAGAGAAAATGGAATTGTATCTGTACATTTTTTTTTTTTTTTGGTAAGGATATGTATTGAGGTAAAGATAATATCGGTATGGGCAAGAAATCGTGGGCCAATTTGGATAGAAATGGTTTTTTTTTTTTTTTTTTTTAAATAAACAAATGAATGAGAATCAAGTGTGATTAACAGGGTTTGGGGTGGGAATCATGATTCCCATTGTTGGGGGAGTTGGTTTCCCATTCTCATGTTATTATTTATAGAACCTGTTGTGACGTTGATTCAATAATGTATTTATCGAGGGGGAAATCGATCGCCAAAATCCTGTTGGGTATGAAAACAATAGAAACAGTAGAATTCTTCAGGGTGCTACCTGTTACAGTGAGGGAAGGGTTTCTTCCCTCAGACACTCCGATGCTAAAATTAGTGATTATCCTTAATGATCCAAACCCCTCCTCTCTCCTTTAGAAAAATTATTTATAGCTATTGTAAGGGAAGTTATTTCTAAGAAGATCATAACCCACCCATGTTCCTGGTAACTTCCAAGGAGTGAAGGATTAGGTTGACTAAAAAATAACCGTTGCTCTGAAAATTTTATTTAACGTTTAAAGCTGACTAAAGGCCTATATTAGGATTATTTCTTATCCTTAGATCAGGGTTATATCAATTGCTCTCCACTTCTATTTTTTGGGTCTACCCGGAAAATAGAAGTAAGCAAAACCGACTACTAGTTTTTAACAATTTAAAGTATGAAAATTACCATTGGAAATGCTATATATTTAAAAAGCCTAATATTAATCTAAGATTAATATTAATTTTAAGCCTTCTATTAAATATTAATTTACCATTTTTTAAAAAATTCTTCCCCTTTTTTTTTTAGAGAATAATAATAATAATAATAATAATAAGAAGAAGAAGAAGAAGAAGAAGAAGAAGAAGAAGAAGAAGAAGGAGGATAGGTTTCGGCAAAACTAATTGAAGTCAGAATTCCATAGATAACCATAAACAGAATAAATAAACAGACTTACGGTTTATGTGCAGCGGAAACTCGTTTATGGAATGGATCTGATCTACGAGAAAAACCGGATCGTTCTGGTTGCCTTTCCTACGATGTATGAATACACTGAGTACGGGTTATATCCGTGAATTCTTCCGACGAACGAAGAAGTAATCCGTCTTTTATCGGTAGGGACGTTTTCCCCGGGAGTAGAATGGGAATCTCTACGATTCCATCATCGATCAGGAAATAGAGAAACTTCTTCTCTATTTATAGTGGAAATCCCAACTTCCATCTATATATAGGGTCGGACCAAATTACACATTTGGTCCCTGTAATTTACACATAATTACAGTTTAGTCCCTGCCATACCAAAATGTCATGGGCGGACCAAAAACCAACATCTCCCACTCGCACATGACAAGACACACTTTCATTGCGATTGAACACACATACTTCTTTCAGTTCTTGTTCGGCGAATTCACGCGACCAGTCAACGTAACGGTTAAACCTTGAAGCTCTCCTTCATCATTCCACCTTTAGCTTAACGTGACTTCCCCCTAGTCCATTTTCCATGATCACTAGTTTTCGACTCACTTTTGATCTCACGAAAACATTCATATACACTACATACCTTTTCCACGAAAAAGTATTGAGCTCGAGTATTATATGTTTACTAAGTGACATGTTACTGAAAATGTACTTCCTCTCTATAAATAACCTTCCACCATATGTCTAATGCTTATCTGATTGGTCCTTATATGCCCGTTCATAGCTAACGAAGCCTAGTTTAGGGTTCCAATCAAGTTAATCATCAGACATACCCTTCTTGTTATTTACAAGAGTCCTTAAGGGTGAACTTGAAACTCATAGTTTCATTTGGGTCTCACATTAGGAAAGTTGAGATCAATTTTCTTCTTTCCATCCCTTGGTCGGCTTTTACACATATTACTAAAATATGCCATAGTGTTAATCCACTTAGGACGTATGTTTTATAAACACTATGCGAAAGCATTCAGTCTCTAAATGCAACTCATGCATCAGTACCTCTAGTCCACTTTTAAGCCTTTCATAGGACAGCTTTCGGTATAAAGGAAATAATGATATTTCACATATGACATATGGAGTAACTCACACTCCCACTTTTACCTATGAACACACAATTCATAGTAAAAGATTCATCTATGTGAGTAGATGACATTTCGCCAACATACTGAACTATACTCAATAGCTCTATGTGTATCGCTTTAATTAGTGAATGAATTTGACCACAACAAATAACTCACATTCTATTCCAATAGAATTTGCCAAAGTTATTATAACAGTTCAAAAACAACAACATGTTCCTATAACCTACGAAGACCAAATTCCAAAATCTGTTTACTAAAAACATTTGGAACTATTGGCATTGGTAACGAATCTGCAATCATATTACCAGTTGGAACATGTACTAAACTTATTTCTCTCTGTGCTATTTTGTCTTTAACAAAATGATATTTCATATCGATATACTTGCTTTTTCCATGATAACAAATATTCTTGGAATAAGCTATCGATGCAGTGCTGTCGGAATAGATAGTCGTATATTTCCTTTTAGGCAATAGATCCAAAAGATCTATGAAGCGAACCAAAACGCTTCTAGTACTGCAGCTACTGCAGCTACATATATCGACTCCATAGTCGATAATGCCACGCAAGTTTGTTTCTTGCTACACCAGGAAAATGCACAATTTCCTATAATGAAAATATACCCAGACGTGGACTACCTCCCGTCTTTATGAGTTCCGTGATCAGCATCTATGTATCCCTTTAACTGCAGATCCTTTTCCTTGGTAATAAAGGGAATAATTTGAAGTCACCTTCAAATATCTCAATATCATTTTCACTACTGCCCAATGCTTCAAACCTGGATCAGTCTGATAACGGCTTGCGAGACCAACCGCAAAACTTATATCAGGTCGTGTACAAATCATAGCATACATCAAGCTACCAATTGCACACCTAAAAGGAATTCTCTTCATCCTGTTAGTCTCTTCTGGAGTCGTGGGACACATACTTGCATTCAGTTCCGTACCTTATGCAATAGGGGTTGGATCGGGATCACAGTGAGCCATACTGAACCGTTCTAAGATCTTATTGATATACATCTCTCGTGAAAGAGCCAATAATCTCTTAGATCGATCTCTTGAGATCTTAACCTCAAGAATGTAATTAGCTTCTCCTAGATCCTTCATCTCAAAGTTAGAAGACAACTAAGTCTTTACTTTCTTGAGTAAGGAAGTGTCATTTCCTGCTATTAAAAATATCGTCAACGTATAACATTAGAATGACAAACTTCCCTCCGTTTTCACGGTTAATCTAGACACACAAGTCTGCATTAATCACCTTAAATTGCATTGATATAATCACTTCATGGAAACGAAAATACCATTGTCTTGAAGACTGCTTAAGGCTATAAGTTGATCTTTTCAACTTACAAACCTTATGTTCTGGTCCCTGGACAATGAAACCTTCAGGTTGAACCATATAGATTTCTTCGTTCAGTTCACCATTTAAGAACACAGTCTTTACATCCATTTGATGTAATTCAAGGTCCATACATGCTACAAAAGCAAGTACTATTCTTATAGATGTGAAACGAACAACAGGTGAAAAAAAATCTCCTGATAGTCAATTCCTTCCTGTTGTGTAAACCCCTTCGCAACCAGCTGACTCTTAGTCTGGATAGGTTTCCTATCCGCTGATCGCTTTATGGTATGTACCCATTTATTCCCAATGGCTCTACGCCCTTTGGGCAGATCAACTAGTTCCCAAACTTTGTTGACCCTTATTGACTCCATTTCATTTTCCATTGCTTTAATCCATTCTTCTTTCGCTGGGGATTCCAATAACTCTCTCATGTTATTTGGAATATCTTTAATTTGAGTTACGATCGAGAGAGCTTCGCTATCAACTAAATGACGGCGTCGCGGGATATTTCCCCTCTGTGATCATGTTAGAGTTTCTGCTTCTGGATAAACAAATCTCATATATTCATCAAGGTGTTGGGCAGAACTCTCACTGGGACCACTCCCACTGGGATCTATATCCATATTCACACTTGAATTTGGAATTTAGACTCCCACTCAAATCAAGACCACTCAAGTTAGGGTCAGGATTACTCAAATCCGCTTGTGAAGGTTGAAAAAAAATTCTCTTCCCTTTCCCTTACGTCTCTTCAACTTCATTCCTCCCACTCGGATTGAGCGATCCTGAAGTTTCAGACTCTTGAGTGTTAAAGAAGGTGAATTTCTTATCCACTTCTCCCAGCTTAGGAAATTCATTCTCTAAGAATGTGACATCTTGTGACTCAAATTCTGTTAGTTGACCATTCTCATTCTCTCCCACTAGAACATATCCTTTGGAGAGATCAAGATATCTTATAAAGATACCTTTCTTGCCTCTTGGGCCTAGCTAGCCATGCTTGCTAGATGTATCACGAACATAGGTAGCACATCCCTATAGTCGCAAATGGTTCAAATTTGGGCTTGCGGCTTGTCCACAATTCACAAGGCGTGGTTTCAACGGACTTAGAAAGTACTCTATTGAGTACATATGTGGCAGTCAATAGTGCATCTCCCCAAAAGGAGATAGGCAAATTGGCTTCAGCCATCATAGACCTTACCATCTCTAAGAGGGTTCGGTTTCTTCTTTCCGTTACTCCATTTTTGTTGCGGAGTCCTAGGTATTGTCAACTGATGTTCAATACCTGTTTCATCACATAAAACTTTAAATTCCTCAGAGAGGTACTCTCTTCCCCATTCGGTCCTTAAAGCTTTGATTCTTTTCTCTAATTGATTTTCAACTAGAGTCATCAATCGTTTGAAACATGTTAATGCTTCAGATTTATGTTCAATCAAATAGACATGACCATACCCTGTATAGTCATCTATGAATGTAATGAAATAGCACACACCATGCCTTGCCCGAACATTCATTGGGCCACAGATGTCAGAATGGATTAGTTGCAATGGTTGGTCAGCTCGCGTAGCTTTACCAAATGGTTTTTTTTGTCATCTTTCCTTTTAAGCAGCTTTCACAAGTTGGGAGATCTATTGTTGATAAATCAGCCAACAAACCTGCGTTAGCCAATCGTACTGAACGATGTTGACCAATGTGACTAAGTCTCGCATGCCACATTTTTGAAATGCTAACATTATCCACAGATAGTTAACAGTAAAGGAAAAACTATTATGACACACATAATTTGGATCCAAATCCAAAACAATAAAACCATCCAACAAATATCCACCACCAAAGCAGATATTGTTTATAAAGAGACTAAAATTGTTCAATTCAAAAGATAACATGAATCCCAAATTCATGAGGGCAGAAACAGATATCAAGTTCCTTTGAATTCCTAGGAGCATATAGGACATCTTTAAGAAATAGTGGTCGACCACCATTCAAGACTAGCTGACAACAACCAATCCCTAAGACTTCCTCTTTAGAGTTGTTTCCCACGTATATCCACTTAGTTCCCGGTGGAACACTGCGGAACTCAACAAAAGAATCTCTATCCTTTGTTACGTGGTCTGTTGCTCCTGAGTCTACGATCCACAAAGGACGAGATCCAGTTTGGAAAATAGAACTTGAAACAAATGTATAATACTTATACACTTCGGTAACATTTACCTTAGGAGCTGTGCAATCTTTTGCAAAATACCCCTTCTATCTGCGATTGTAACATTTCACCCTAGAAATGTTAAAATCTTTTGTGCCCTTCTTTTGAACTGGAACACTGCCTACCGTTCTCTTTGCCTTCTTCTTGAAGAACCTCTTGTTCCTCTCCTTGGACTTTAGACCAGGACTTGAACTAGCCATGCGAACCTCAGATTTCATACTAAGAGAGGCTAGACGGTCCTCTTCCAGTTCAAGATGATGAACAACATCATCAAAGGCCTTAATGTCGTTGGAATGGGTTAGGTGCAACTTCATATGCTCCCACCCAATCAGCAAAGAACGTATCACAGCTTAAACTTTATACTACCCGAGAGCATAAATCGCACTAAGCATGTGTTGTATACGTGAAACTTTTTCACGATATCATCATTCATAGCACTAAGCATGATGATGCGGGCAGATGAGTTCTTCCTCTTCCATGCTTGATAAGCCTCAAGGTCCCTCTTTGTTTGGGCGGTGTTACCCTCAGGAGGAACTATTATTCTCTCCAGAGTGTTAAGAACCTCTTGTTCTTCAATTATGTATTGGACTTTCATAGCCCAAACTTTATAATTGTCACCGTTCAAACGAAGGTTCCTTATTTAGGTAAGCAACTATTGCTTTCGAAGCAGTTATTGAAAAACCGTTAAAGACAAAAGTAGCACTGATAAGTAAGCGATACACCATATTTATTATAAGATCATTTAAAACTAAAAAATAGTGTTTGGTTCACGTAAAATCGAACATCCATGCGCAATGCATCGAGTCACCATTTACATAGGCTAATACAAACACCATATTAGGTTTAAATTTCCAATAATAAATATATATTTAGTTTTGTTTTAGATTATGTTTTAATTTATTTAACATTTATACTTCTCTTAAGTATAAAACTAATGAGTAATATAACACTTAGTTATAATCTCAAACTAAATAAATTAAAAAAAATTACTAAAACAAATAACTAAAATAGCAATGTTTAACAAATAAACATTATATAATACCATATAAAAAAATATCCAACATTTAGTCAAAATTACCACCACAATAAAAACTTTAGCACAAAGCCCTTCAATACAAAATTGAAAAACGAAATCAGCAAGAGAAAGAGTGAAAAATGAAGAGCGCAATCTTCATTTACATCGAGTGGAACTATCTCAATTTCTTTTAAGGCGACTGGGATCAGCTCTACGAACTTATAGTAGAGATCCAAAAGCATGTTCACAACAGTCTTAATAACAGCATCCAGACAGGGCGACGAACCAACTTGTTACTTCTAAGTAACATGGTTCTAGGATTATAGGATAACTTAGCTCCCTTTTTAGCTAAGGTCAACACAAACACTTTGCATTGGGATCCATAATCCTATTCAGGAACTAATCCATCAATGGAGTCCACTTTCGTCAAAATCAGAATTTTCTCCAAAATAGAATTTTTTAAAGTGTTATTCACGAAAAGCATTTTTCGCAAATTTAACATTTTTAATTGATCAATTCCAGAGGAAAATCCTCCTTTCCAGACAAGCTCTTGGATTTCCCGGTTTTAACGCATTAAACCGCTCCAAAACTCTAACAATATTCCCTTCCTCCAACGGGGAATACCATTTAAGAAAAGCTCATCTTCAAGTTTTTGGATAGTCCTCGTCTCCTCGTGAGACTGGATTATTTTCACCGTTTTTACGAACGTTTTCATTTCTATAACATATATAGAAATAACCAAAACTTTTTAATGATCAACCAAAACTCAGTATATAAATGCACAATAGATATACTGAATTTTCTTGAATTTATGAAACATAAATTAAGCATTTATACACAATAAATACTAGTAAATTTAGTATAAAAATATCAAATGAATTCCAAAAATTCATAAAAATATACCAAAAATTCAAGAAAAATGTAAATTTTAATTCTGGAAAAAACTTGACGAAATTTGGACGCTGTAGGCCACCGCACGGGCTCACACGCGCCGTCCGGATCTGCTCCACGCGCCACCACGCACAGGCACGCGCCCTCACGCGCACCACAAGGTATGATGACTCACGTGACACGTGGCAACCTGTGATTGGCGTTGACGTGGCACACATGCCACGTGTCATCACCTGATTGGGTCGAAGGATGACGTGGATGATGACGTGTCATGATGATGTGGCACAGCCTTGACACGTGTCACCACCCTATTCGTCCACATTGATGACGTGGTATGTGACGTGTCACGATGACGTGGCAGAAATCACAAGCTTTTGGACACATATCAACATTCTATTGATCCACGTGTCTGACCGTTTGAAAGGCGGTTGACTTTGACACGTGTCTGTTCTGGATTGGTGTGACTTTTCAACCGTCAGAAAAATAAACCAATCACGTCGCGCCACGTGGCCAACCATCCCAAACTTCCCCAATCATCACGCGGCCAATCCCAGCCGTAGTGTGGCGCGTGGGTGCCACGCGCCGCCTTCCGGTCCTCCGTTGGCGGTGAAATTTGACATTCCGACTTGATTTTTCGTGTTGATTTCAGTGGTGTGGTTAGATTTTCGAAATTCTGATAAAAAGTTTTGACACTTTGTACCATTGGATAAAATATGGTATCGTTTTGACTCGGATAATAATGCAAATCCGTATTAAAACGAACAAAAACGAATTCAAAATGAACAGAAACATATTCTTGTCATGGAATATCAGATTTCAATGTCTACGGAATCATTTTGACGCGGATTTCAATATAAATCAGTATCAAAACGAACAAATATGTATTTAAACGAATAAATACGCATTCAAACGAATAAAGAAACGCATTCTTATTCACGGATTTCCATAAACCAAGATATGAACACATCAATATTCATGGAATACCAGAAAAACTAGATTTGAACACATCAATCTATAAACCTTTCGGCTCTGATACCAATGAAGTCAGAATTCCATAGATAACCATAAACAGACTTACAGTTTATGTGCAGCGGAAACTCGTTTATGGAATGGATCTGATCTACGAGAGAAACCGGATCGTTCTGGTTGCCTTTCCTACGAGTGTATGAATACACTGAGTACGGGCTATATCCGTGAATTCTTCCGACGAACGAAGAAGTAATCCGTCTTTTATCGGTAGGGACGTTTTCCCCGGGAGTAGAATGGGAATCTCTACGATTCCATCATCGATCAGGAAATAGAGAAACTTCTTCTCTATTTATAGTGGAAATCCCAACTTCCATCTATATATAGGGTCGGACCAAATTACACATTTGGTCCTTGTAATTTACAAATAATTACAGTTTAGTCCCTGCCATACCAAAATGTCATGGGCGGACCAAAAACCAACACTAATAATAATAATAATAATAATAATAATAATAATAATAATTATGATAGGTTTCGGCAAAACTAATGATAATGATAATAATAATAATAATAATAATTAGGATAGGTTTCGGCAAAACTAATGATAATAATAATAGTAATAATAGTAATAATAATAGTAATAGAGCTCTTGTAGGTTTAGGTCTCTTAAATCTTTGGGTTTAAAATACCTGCCCAAGATGGAAAATTCTTCTCCTTCCATGCCCTTTTCTTGCTCTGCCAAAATTTTTTTGGTTGTTGTTGGAGCAGCCTGTTGCCAACCCTCATTAGCGCCTAAACGCCGTCCACTGTCGCCTGGCTTTACTTCATCTCCACCACCACCTTGCATCGCCGACGTCAATCACAGCCTCCTCCGCATCGCTCAGATCGTGGCATCTACCCCTGTGCATCAACCATCCGGCGTAGCTTAGACCTCAACGCCGTCCACCATGCCAACCACGACCGCCGATTGAACTGCGACCTCTCCTATTTATGCTGCCAATCCAATCATAACCGTTTTTATTCCAATCTTCCACTGAGTTCAATTTTTCGGCTAGTTTCTAGGTAATGCTTTTGTCAATTTTGAATTTCATGGTCAAGTTACCAATTTAAAATTGATTTAGTGTGTTGATTTTCCAAGTGCTTTGTTTCATTTATGATTTGCATCTAGGGGTAGCTTTTGAATGAAAGAATAAGAAGGCTGTTGCATTTGTTAATTAGTTGTATTCTATCATGAGCCAATAAAAATTGATCTAGCTTTTTGGGTTAAAATGCATGCTGCAAATGATGAGCTTTTTGGGTTATGTTTGTTTGGGCAAAATTGATTTGTGTTTTGAGTCTTTCTCTGGGTCTCTTTTGTGATTTGATTGAAAATAGGATGAATTTTTATTGGTCTTCATATGTCTTGAGTAGTTGAAGATTGAATAAAATAATGGAGGATAAGTATGAGTTTTAGTCGCTGAGAGCACAATTTGATAATTAATTGACCAATTGGCCAAACAAATTTCAACTCCCCATAATTAATGGCCGTGCATTTGTTTAATTTTGAATTTTTTTTTAAATAAAAACAAAAAGGATGAGCAGCCATTTCTTTTTTATTCAACTGTTTTAAAAAAAAAAATTGAAAATTTTCTAATCCCTTTTCTTTATATAATTAGATCTTCTTCTTTTTTTTTTAATGGTATAAACGTATTGTTTTTGTATTAATGATTCACAAATGATGACTTAATTTTATCTTTATCTATAAGAACATGCTGTGAATGATTAATATTTGGCTACAGTGGCGGCTTCTTCAATCAAAATTTGTCTTCGTCTGCCTTCTTTTATTTCCGACGTATGACTATATAAGCTATACTATATAATAAACTTCGTATTATATATTCTTTCGACTAATGTTAATTGTTGTTGTGACCATTGTCTCTGTTAATTAGTCAGGTTGTTGTTTTCTTTTTATTTGCTTGTCAAAACTTATGGTTTGATTTTTTCTCTTTTGTCCTTCTTTTATTGTTGATTTCTTGCATTCAAAGATGGTTTGAACTAAGCAGACAATGAGACTTAGGTCTGAGGTTCTTGGTCCTCGTTCCAATGAAGTAATCGCCAGATGCGTTCCCACTCGACTTGGGGAGAATGACGTCAAATCTTTTAGAACTAAATTATCCCTTCCACCCGGCTGGAGAGTTGCCATTCCTCCAAATTCAGATGTTTCTTTTGCCCTTGCTCATTATGATTCTTTTGCTTTACATGAGGTTCTTCTGGACATGGGTGTCACTTTTCCTTTGCCTCTTTTCATTATGGCCTTTTTAAAAGCTAACAAATTATCGCCACCACAACTGCACCCCATGGGATGGAGATTTCTCATTTGTTTTTATCTTCTATGTCATAAAGCGGAGGTGGTTCCGACTGTCAACCTCTTTCATCTTTTTTATATCACAAAGGAATGCAAAGATAAATCGGGTCATTTTCTCCTCCAAAAGACTGACCTTGGTGAGGAAACACTCACCCTTATCGATGATCTTCCTCCCATTGGTAATTATGAAGACAAATGGTTGCTTATTTACCCTCCTGCTGACATGTGGAAAGTTGCTCATCCTTGGAGCTGGGTGTGGGTTAGAAAGGGTATCACTTGGCCGGTTCGTGCTTCTCTCTTAGTAAAGTATTCAGTCGAGATTGAAATTTTGCGCAAAACAAAATGTTATTTAAATAAAATTCTGACGCCATCCAATCTATCTGCCACAGGTTGGGGAGTTTCCTTATTTCCTCCTCTCATTAATGAAGCTAACTCTTCTTCTTGTGATCATTCAGATCATGAAACTTCTAACAACCGAAGTTCCTCCAACTCTTCATCCAATTCTTCATCTGATTCATCCATGGGTTCCTTGTCTGATGCACCATCAAAGATTCTTCGTCTGAACATGAGATCTTTCCTTTGGAAAGCACCTTACCATATAATGCTGATATCCCTTCTAGTCATACAACTTCCTTGTCTGACAATGGTGACTAATTAAAATAATTTATATATACGATATCATATATGATTCTCGCCCTTTCAAATTATGGATGTTTACTGACAATTTTCTTTTGTAGGCATGACTCCATCAGAAAACTCTACTTTTGCTGCTTTTGCAGCTGGGAACTCTGCTTTTGCCGCTTTTGTAGCCGGACAAAAGCGTACTAGAGTAGAAATTTCTCCTACCAGTCAAATCATTTTAGAAGGTGATGCTTCGGCTCTGAAGAAAGCTCATCCTTCGGCTCCATCAGATGCTTCATCAGAGGCCCGCTATTCCAAAGGTCAACGTGGGTGTGAATTCTTCAATCCCTCCTGTGCAGCCAAAGTTTAAGTCTTCTGAGGTCGATCCTTCCAATAAGGCTAAGAAGGGTGTGTCAACCTCATCCCTGAATCATTCTTCCTCTGCCCGGGATAAGAGAGGTGGCTCCCAATCGATGCGAAACACAAGGGACGAGAGGATTCATTCTAATATTCCACTTCGTCACGAGAGGAAGAAACTTCACTCAGAATCTTTACCTGGAATGGATCTTTTTTTTCCAAGGATAGGCATGCCTGTTGCATCTTACAACATCTACAAAAATACTCCTTTGGAAACTACTCTTCAAGGGGAGGATTTCAGGTTTTACCCTGGTTTGCTAAATACCGATTCTGTTGACCTGTCGGGGGTAGCTTCTAGGCTGATGATTTCCTCTATTCTCCCTCGTGATGAGGAGAGTTACTGCAAGGATTTGTGTGACAACCTTGATATGGCTGAGCGCAGGATTGTTGAAGTGTGTATCTATATAAATGTGTACTTTATCATATGTGTTTTATATGAGTATAACTCATTTTCTTTGTTTTGATGGTAGGGTGCTCAACGTGCTTCAGTGGCTTTTGGATTTGCACTAAAGCTAAAGCAGACGGTTGAAAACCTTGAAGGGAAACTTCAAGAGGTTGAAGGGAAGCTTCAAGAAAGTCGAAGTTTGAATGTGAAGCTTCAAGATCGTGTTAAATCATTGGAAGCTGATCAAGTGAACTTAAAAGCCATGGAATCCAAGTATGCTATTCTGAACAATGATTATGAGAAGTTAGATAAGCAGAACTCCTTCCTTAAAAATGATATCAAGAAGCTTGAATTGAAGCTGGCTGATGAGACTAGCATGGTGCAGAAGATCAAGAGTGACTATGCTTCCATTCGTTCTATCGCAGTTCACAAGTACAGGGAATCCGAAGACTGTTATGAGAGAAAATGTGTAGCCGGGGTCAGCTTCTCCAAGATAGGTTTTTATCTTGCTCAGCAAATTCTTGAGTAGGAGGATGGTCGTTCTCATCCTGAGTTAGTCTTTTCGAAAACTGAATCTCTTTCCCACCATACTAATTGGAAGACTTTTGATCAGAATGAAGAGGATAGTGCTACTTGTGTAAATAAAGGCTTGTTTGATGATCTGAAGAATCTTGGTGGACCTTGGGAATTATATGGGGAGAATGGAGCCATGGAATCTTCAGATATAGTTTCAGATGATGAGATATCATCCTTGCAAGATTTAGATGAGGATCATGGTGCTGATGATGAACCCTCTGCTGATGTCGATCCTGCATCTTAGATTTTTATTCTTTATTTTTATTCTTTATATTTTTTTCCATGAGAATTCATTGACTTGGAATTTTGACTTGGAATTTTTTATTTATTTTATGATTTTTTTATACTTTTCCTTCATGTTTAATGTTAATCGCTCCCCAATCACAAACAATTTTATTAATTTGGGTGTGATTTTTCATAAACTTATACTTGGAAATTTTTTCACGACGTATGTTTGATTTTTTATAAACTGCTTGCATCATGGCAGCAAGCTTTCTTCCCTCATAGAAGATAAGCTTTTTAGCATACCATATGTCTTAACAGCCTTGAAGAATTTTTATTGTGTGCATCATGGTAGCAAGCTTTCTTCCCTCATAGAAGATAAGCTTTTTGGCTTACCATATGTCTTAACAGCCTTGAAAAATATCATTGCGTGCGTCATGGTAGTAAACTTTCTTCCCTCATAGAAGATAAGCTTTTTGGCCTACCATATGTCTTAACAGCCTTGAAAAATATCATTGCGTGCATCATGGCAGTAAACTTTCTTCCCTCATAGAAGATAAGTTTTTTGACCAACCATATGTCTTAACAGTTTCAAGGGATAAATTTTATAATCTTTATTGGTGGATCCACGAGCAATAAAAAACGAAAGTAAAGGCATGAGACCCAATATTTTTATGTGGAAAACCCCGATGAGGGGAAAAACCACGGGACCGCAATCACGGCTCCATTAACTTTATTGATTCATAATGGTAGTTACGAAATACAATTGCTCTGAAAATAAAGCTCTAAATGGTTTGCATTCCAAGTTTTGGTGATCTTTTTTCCTTCTAGAGTTTCTAATTTGCAAGTTGCTGGACCAACCATTTTTCTGATTCGGTAGGGTCCTTCGCAATTTGGTCGAAGCTTTCGTTCCTCTGTATGAGCATTAGTTATTGCTGTCTTCTTTAGAACAAGATCTCCTTCGGCCAATGATTTTTCTTTTAACCTTGAATTGTAATACCGAGAAACTCTCTGTTGATATGCAGCTAATCGTATGCATGCTTGATCCATATGCTCATCTAATAAGTCTAGGTTGGTGTTGATTGCTCCAGAATTAGCTTCTTCATCAAACTCAATCATTCTAGGAGAGGTTGCTCCTATCTCGACAGGGATCAATGCTTCTGTTCTGTAGACTAAGTTGGAAGGGGTCTCTCCTGTTGAAATTCTACTTATAGTTCTGTATGCCCAAAGATTGACAGAAGCTCATCAACCTATGCTCCCTTTGCTTTGTCTAAACGCATCTCCAAACCTTCTATTTTCTTTGCAGTTATGGTAGCCAAGGGTTCAGCTTCTACCCACTTGGTGAAATAGTCAGTGGCTACCATAAGGAATTTCCTTCCTCCAGTTGCTTGTGGGAAGGGTCCCAACAAGTCTAATCCCCATTTAGCAAATGGAGTTGGCTCAATGGAACTTCAAAAGGCTGAAACTGGAGCATGCTGTATGGGGGCAAATCTCTGACATTTATCACATTCTTTAACCATTTTAAGAGCATCATCTCTCAATGAGGGCCAAAAGAATCCCGCCCTTAATACTTTGGTTGCTAACGCCCTTACTCCAAGATGTTGTCCACATATTCCCTCATGTATCTTAGCTAATGCATATTTTGCTTTTTCTGGGCCAAGACATTTTAAAAGCGGCATGGAGTACCCTTTCTTATATGGGGTGTCTTCAATCAAAGTGAAACGAGGTGCTTTCATTTTAAGCTTTTTGGCTTCCATAGACTCAGTTGGCAATTCCCCTGTCTTTAAAAACTTTATAAATGGGGTCCTCCAATCTTGCCCTTCATTGACACATGCCACTGTCTTTTCCTTTATGCTTGGCCTTTTCAATTCCTCAAGATGCACGATCCTTCCTTTTGTATCCAATGATGAGGCTAGCTTGGATAATGCATCTGCATGAGCATTGCAACTTCTGTTGATCTATACTAACTAAAATTCTTCAAATACCTTTGCTAATGATGTGACTTTACAGAGGTATTGAATAATGACAGGCTCTTTTGCTTCATATTCTCCATAAAATTGTTGAACCACCAACTATGAATCACTATATGCTACTATCTTTTTAATCTGTAATTGGTTGGCGAGTTTCATTCCAGCAATAAGGGCCTCATACTCATCAATGTTATTCGATCTTGGAAAAGCGAAATGCAAGGAGTATTCGATGGGGTCCCCTTCAGGTGACATTAGTACTATCCCCACTCCACTGCCTGATGAATTGGATGCTCCATCCACAAACAATTTCCATGTGCTTGTACCTTCCTCAGATAATTTCTTCTGCCAGGTACATTTGACAATGAAGTTAGCTAGTGCCTGCCCCTTGATGGCCTATCGTGGTTCAAAGTTGATGTCGTATTCGCTCAACTCAATTGCCCATTTAGTAAGGCATCTTGAGCATTCTGGTTTTTGCAAGACTTGGCGTAGAGGTTGATTGGTTAAGACTATTATAGGGTGAACTTGAAAGTGTGGTCTTAACTTTCGAGAGGCCATCACTAGTGCAAATGCAACCTTTTCTGCAAATGGGTACCGAGGTTCTGCACCCTTGTAAGCGCCGGAATTTTCTATACTTAAAAAAAAAAAGAGTTTATAGTCGTACGACTATAATTACAGTCGTGCGACTGCAATTTAAAAATTACAGTCGTACGACTGTAATGTCGAAAAAACTGCAGAAGCCCATACTCTGCAGCAGAAAATGGAGGAGAGAGAGGATGAGCATTAATTGCTCTGATTTTGTAGCAAGTAAGCAGAAAATCAGAGAGATAAAAAGGAGAAGAGGAAGGAGGAGGGGATTTTCTGGTGAAAAAGGGATTTAGAGAGAGAAAGAGAAAGGAGAGAAAGAGAAAACCACAAAAAACTCATTTCTTCCCCTTTGATTTTCTTTAATCTCTCGAAATTAAGGTTAAAACTTGTTAGAAATCCCTAGGTTAATCAATTAACTTCACAACCAAATCAAGAATCCGGACTTAAATCATCAGAATCCCTTGCAATTTGGATTTTTGGACAAAGAGCTCTCAACTTCAACTCCAAAGGAAAAAGTGCGAATTTGTTGGGATTGGAGCGACGCCAGGGGTCAAAACGACTTGGATTAGCTTCTCAAAAGGTAGATACTTCTTTTCCTTACACTTTTTCTTGCTTTCTGGGTGTTTGAAGTGAATTTTGTGCCTTTTTTTGCTGCATTTTTGTATTTCTGTTCCTGGAAATTAAGAACGGTCGTGCGACTGTTCTTGGTTTTCATGAACAGTCGTACGACTGTATATACAGTCGTACGACTGTTCTTAATTTCCAGTTGACTTTCTTCAGTTTTGATTTAAAAATGAATTTTTGGCGAAATTCTGACCCTGAACTGATTACAATTGCATGACTGTAAACTACAGTCGTACGACTGTAATCCTTGTTCCAGAATCAGAATTTCAGCTTTTATCCGTAAAAAATTCCAAAAAATTAGAAAACCCCAAAAATCATCAAAATGAATTTTGTTGTGTGCATCACGACCATAGGTTCAATTTTCAGTAAAATTGCATTTAGAACAATTCAACGACGGAGATCTAGCTCTCCCGAAAACCGGCTCACTTAATATATAAAAATGCATGTAAACCGGAAAAATTATTTTCAAAATGATTTTTCCACGAAAACCAAAAATACAGGGGCGTTTCAAAATGTTTTCCAGGTCTAACCAGGCCGGCTAGCCGAGCCAACCCGGTTATTCCCTAAATGCATGCCCCTAATTCTTGTCTTCCCAATTCTGTCTATTTGAGTCCTAATTGTGCTGTGCCATATAAATTGTGCTAACCTTCTATTTTACAGGTTTTAATTTCTTTTATTTTTATTTTTGATGTATTTTAATAGATTAAATCGTGTATTTAGGCGGTTGTAATTATTTCTTAGATCCTCGTGTTTCCTAGGCGATTGTATCAGTGAGGTGAGAGTTTTTATTTTTCCATTCGATTTGGTTGTAAGCCAATTAATATTTATTTCTTTTCCTTATTTTTTTTGTATCAAATATTTTGTATGCGCGCTGTATGCCTTTTATATTCAATAAAATGGACTTTAGATTTTGAAATACCATTTGAGAACAATGGTAATATTTATTTTAATTAGACACGAAATAAAGGACTTGTCCGGACCCGAATCTCTGGATAGTGTAGCGGCCGTTCGTCCGGTTCAGCTACATAAGAATTTCCTGGTTGAGCTGAGCCGGGTGGTGACTCCTACAACATCCATCGAGACTTAGGTCTCGGTTCTTTTAAGATTTAATACCATTTATTTTTCAAAACGTGATTTTCCATTCATAAAAACCCCACGTGAGGGAGGGGCCTGCCCGAGATCGTGGTGCCCCATTCCGAAAGGGAGTCCCGCGTCCCGTTGAAAACGCGTCGTCCGCTCACAGTGGCGACTCTGTTGGGGAATTCTTAAAAAAGTTTTCTTAAAAACTTAAAAGAATTTGACAAGCCCTGAAAAGTGTCTAAGTAAAATAAGGCGGATGATTCCCTTATGGTATTTTATTTGCATTTTTAGTTAGCCATTTCTTGCATTAGATTAGGTATCCTTTTATAGACTGGTGAATTGTTGAAGTGTCACCTAAGTTCCTCCTGGTCTTAGGGGCATGAATACGAAACGCCACTCATAGCCTCATATGAACCCCTTCGCTAGGACCCTTGAGTGGGGAGAAGTGAGGAGTATATCTTGCTATGAGAGCCTTGATGTTATCCCGACTTTGAACGAACCCATATAGGCAGCTCTAGTTGGATTCCCTTAGGATACCAAAATAATTGTGTGAATAATGCTAATAAAATCGTGCCTTCATCACCCCCGGTTGGTGATTGAAGTGAACCTCGCCTAGGACTCGGTTAGAAATTTTTGAGACCGACCACGTTGGAGAAATAAGGTTGGAAGAATTCGTTTTGCTTGCTATGTGTTCTTCACCATCTCGTGACACATCACCAACGCGTACATAACATATCATAATCACCATTTCCATGCATGTGACATATCATACATAAACATTTTTGTGTGATACTAACCCATATTTTTATGTAGCCATTTGCATTTTATTTTTGTGTGTAACACATTAATTCATTCGCTTGTCATCCATACTAACGATTTCTTTTTCAGCCATAACATTAAACTTGTGTGATTAGCATTTCATTTTTGACATAGCATACATAACATCATTACGTATGTCATGCATCTTAACCCACGTTTTGTGCAGCCATTTGCATATTGTGTGACATGTTCATTCACTGCATTTCAGTTAAATTAAATTAAGGGGCATTTCAAGGACACCTATCATAACCATCCCATTCCATTTCATAACATATCGGGTACCCAAAATTACCCGTGTTTCGCCAATGTACCGGATTGCATTTGGCCATTCCACCAATATCATTTCTTTTAATTAAAGCCACAACGGCCTTAGGCCCATTTTCGTGTAATAATTTACACGATGCATTTCATGGCATCACACCCATCTATCATAAACATCATATAACACTGTGGTCCACATCCGACCACTTCATGACATTAACTCACCATTCAAGGTACTCCCCGAGTGCCCGATTAGTATACATATAGGCCCATAACATCATCAAATCATGAAAGGCGTTCCTCGAATGCCGAATCCTTGTCCGTGTCCATGTTACACGTGACTTTCTCATAACACCATATCATGTGCTCAAAAGCATCAAAACTTTGTCCGCGGGCCCGGCCCATGCGACCATTTCATATCATCTCATAGACCTACAAAGAGTCAAAACTCTGTCTGTGTGCCGGTATACACGCGACCATTTCACGAATTCATTAGGTGCCCCAAAGGCGCCGAAGTTCTGTCCGTGTGATGGCCCACACGTGATGTTTTTGCATAAGCATTGGGTGTTCTTGGAATGCCTCGAAAGAAGAAAGATAATAAAAAAGAAAACATTCATATCATCATTTCATACATAATTCCACTCCATTCATTTCAAGCATACTCAATGCCTTAATTTTCATGTCACATCACGTCATTCATTCACGACCCTAATACCTCCTGTCTACTCCCAAGCAAAAGACACTGGAGTGACCTTGGACAAGATCCCAAGCTTCAAGAGCGGCTAGGAGACAGAGGGTAGTCGAGAGTGACAGCGATTCTGAGTCTGGGGAAGGAGCGAACATGGCAGAGCAGACACCGAGTATGGCTGATGTTCTGAGAGATTTCTTCAGGTCGCAGGATTTCCGCGACATGTTAAAGGAAGAAATAAGGGCAGTGGTTAGAGAAGCTGGTGAGACCGGTGATAGGGGAACCGGGAAAGAAAAAGAAGCTGAGTCATCTCAACATGGTGGTGACGCTTCAGCTAGCCTGGAAAAGTTGCAAGAAATAGAGGCAGCCATGGAACAGAGGATGAAAGCCAAGTGTTCTGAATTAGACGAGGTCATGGCCCAGTTGAAGAAAGGGGTCAGTGTTGGTGCTGAATCCAAGAAAGGGGTGAACGTTGATGCCATGATCAGTAGGGGCATCGAGACAATTCCTATCGGCTTCCAAGTGCCGAAAGTCCCCACTTACAAAGGAATGGGCTCGCCGGAGGCCCATGTGAATTTATATGCCCGGGTTATGTTAACAGCAGGCACTACAAAGCAATAATTGATTAATCTTTTCCCCACCACACTGGAGGGAGGTGCTTTGGGATGGTATAACTCACTGTCACAGGAGGAGCAATCTGACTGGGAGGTATTGTCAGCAGCCTTCATTAAATACTACAGCTTCAACACCAAAATCCAAGTGAAGCTGTATGATTTGGAGAGGGTGAAGTAGAAATTCAATGAGCCCTTTGACGAATACTACCAGAGGTGGATGAACAAGATGATCCTCCTAAAGAATAGCCCTGATGAAGATGAGCTTATACAGAAGCTCATTGATGGCAGCAAGGATATTTTCAAGAACAACATGAAATTCCATCCTTTCAAGGAGCTTAGTGAGGTCTATAGCATGGCCATGAAAATAGAAAGGGATGAAGAGGAGAAGCCAGCTGGTCAGAAAGGGGGAAGAAGTACAGGGTATAGTTCAGGGTATAGATCAACCGCAACAGCTGGGTCTGGTAGTGGTTCTGATTCAGGTTCCAGTGGTAGACAGGGGCAATCATCAGAGGTGAAGCAGGTCGAAGTGGCTACTGTGAATCAGAAGCAAGAAAACCAGAACAGGGGTCCTAGAGGACAAGGCATATTGCCTTGGACTCTTACTTTAGCAAAGATATTTGCCAAGTGTAGGAATGGCGGCCTGTTGCAATCCTTAAGGCCATTTAAGAAGCCATCAGAAGCCGACAAAGATAACTTCTGCACTTATCATGTGGTGACAGGCCACCGAACTAACAACTGCTACAAGCTAAGGGATGCTATCCAGAAGCTTATTGACGAGGGAAAGCTGCAAGAGCCAGCTAAACCTAGCACTAAAACCAACCCACTGCCGGCATTTGAAAAGCGAGTTAACATGGTTCAGTTGGGGTTGCTGGCTAACTTTATATTTGCCCAAGTTCTGCAAGCGAACCCTACGATTCAAGTAGTGGCGGTAGGGGAACCCAAAGTGGAGCCCCAATGTGAGGAAAAGGAGGGATGTAAGGAGATCAAGCCCATAAGTCTGGATGATCTCGACTCTGAAGATGAGTACGAAGAATTTGACAGAAGAGAGGCTGTTAAACTCCCAGCTGTTGAGAAGCTGAAGATTTCAGAAGTGCAGCACGTGACCCGAAGTGGAAGGGTATATCAACCGGCAGATCAGACAAAAGATAAAGCACCGATGAATGGGTCAGGCAGCACTTCGGCACCAGAAAGAGTCGAGAAAGAAGACTTGATCATTTCCCAATTGAAGAAGACCCCTACACAAGCCAGTTTGTGGCATCTGCTTATGACCTCCAAAGAGCATAGGGAGGTTTTAGTGAAGAAGCTATCAGAAATTGAAGTCTCCCCTATAGCTTCACCGAAGGCTATGTGCTGCTTGCTAGATAAAGTCCATGCTGGAGCTCCTAATATTGTTTTCTCTGAGAAAGACCTACCAGCAGAAGGAAAGGCCCACAACAAGGCTCTTTACATTAGAGCCTATATCATGGATAAGGTGATGACGTGTGTTATGGTGGATGACGGCTCGGCTCTGAATATATGCCCGCTGAAAATGTTACCATTTCTAGGCATGAATGAAGAAGTGTTGAAGAGGTCCTCGATAGTCATTCGGGCATATGATGATTCTAAAAGAACAGTGATAGGGACCTTCGAAACAGAAGTGGAGGTCGGGCCCATCAAGTCCATGGTTGTCTTCACAGTGATCGATATCCCGGTCACATTCTCCCTATTGCTTGGAAGGCCCTAGTTCCATCCTTTGGGAGGTGTTCCTTCCACATTGCATCAGAAGATTAAATTCTCTATGAATGACAGAATTGTAACTGTTGAGGCAGAACCAGTCAATGGTAACTGCAGCGGATGAAGGAGTGGTTCCTTTTGGTGGATTCCAAATTGCTGTCATTAAGGAGGGAGAAACCACAGATGCCCCTATGGTCCTTTATGAGAACTACATGCCAGAGTGGCTAACCCGATATCTGTATAAGCTGAACTTTGTCCCGGGAATGGGACTCGGGATTAACTTGCAAGGTATGCCAGAATTCAAGATCGACTCGGGAAAGTGAAAGCAGTACGGCCTTGGTTATGAAGAGGGGTCATCCGAGCAGAAGAATCTGAAAAAGGGCAAGAATGGCAAGGTCTGATGAAGCCATTTCTGAAGGCAGGAGAAAGCCTTTACAAGGGCCAAGCTGAACCGGTGCTAGTTGGAAATGTCGAACACCCTGGCTTTGAGATCTTTACAGATGTTGTGGATTTTGAGAAAAGCCAGGAAGTGCCAGTAGCCCCTGTAATGATGGAGGAAGTAATTGCTGAATCTGAAATTTTAAAAGGAGAATCGTCTGAAGTGATAGCAGAAACCATAGAGGTGGCCGAGGAAGAAGATGAAAAGAAGACCTACGCCGAAGCTATAGAAGTGATCTCGGGAGCTTTGACTGCTGCATTAACCAAAGCTTTTGGGAAATCCAAGGAAGGATTTGGCGAAGAACTGATGGCCAAAGTGAACTTAGACTCTGTGGTTATTGAAATCGCCAAGATTATGGAGAAAGCTAAGGCACAGATGGCCGAGAAAGCTGCAGCCCCAGATAATGCTCTGGAAGGGAAGATGGAAGCTGATGAAGAACAAGGCCCTCCACCTGTGGAGGATGAAAATGATTTTGTTGTATCTATTTCTTCCATTTTCAATGTAACTGATGTACTTTATGATAAGTTCAATGTAATGAAATCCCAGTTTGCTTACTTGTGTGATGTTTATCCTGATAATTCTGTGCATGCATTTAAATCACCATCAAGCATATTTAGCATACATGACACTGCATTGCATGAAATCAATATAAGTACAGATGAAAACCCTAAAATGGTACTCATTTCACACGAGCTAAAATCCGAGGAAGAAAGAGAATTAATGAGAATACTCCAAAAACATGTTAAAGCTTTCGCCTGGTCGTATGAAGACATGCCGGGTGTAGATACAGAAATAGCAGTGCATAAAATCCCGACGGCCCTAAGCTCAGACCGGTAAAGCAGAAGTTGAGAAGACTAAGGCCAGAATGGACTACACTAGTGAAGGAAGAAGTGGCCAAACAGATAGATGCCAGGTTTCTCGAAGTGGTGGAGTATACGGAATGGCTAGCCAACATTGTCCCCGTGCCTAAAAAGGATGGAAGGGTCAGAGTATGCGTTGACTATAGGGACTTGAACAAGGCATGCCCTAAGGACAATTTCCCACTACCTCACATTGACATATTGGTTGATAGTGCAGCAAAAGCGGTAATGTACTCCTTCATGGATGGCTTCTCGGGATACAACCAGATTCTGATGGATGTGATCGACAAGGTGAAAACATCGTTCATCACAGAATGGGGTACTTTCTGCTACAGAGTGATGCCTTTTGGATTAAAGAACGTCGGTGCCACTTATCAGAAGGCTGTCATAACTCTGTTGCACGATATGATCCATAAAGAAGTTAAAGTGTATGCCGATGATATGCTTGTTAAATCAACAACCCAGGAGGAACACCCTGTTATCCTGGATAGATTTCTAACACGCATTGGAGAGTACAACTTACGGCTTAACCCCAAGAAGTGCATATTCGGGGTCACATTAGGGAAGCTGTTGGGCCATGTAGTTAGCCAGCGGGGATAGAAATGGACCCAGATAAAATAAAAGCCATCCAAGATATGCCAGCTCCTAAGATAGAAAAGGAAGTCAGATCATTCCTGGGTTCCTTACAGTATGTCAGCCGCTTCATAGCACGGTTGACCTCCACTTGTGAACCAATCTTCAAGCTATTAAAGAAAGATCAGCCGGTTGTGTGGGATGACAAATGTCAGCTGGCATTCGAGAAGATCAAGGCTTACCTGGTAAAGCCACCAGTGATGAGTCCTCCAATTCCAGGGAAGCCTCTAATTTTGTACTTGGCGGTTGAAGAATCCTCTATAGGGGCAATGCTAGCACAGGAACAAGATGGCAAGAAGGAGTATCCCATCTATTACCTCAGCAAAAAACTGTTGGAGTATGAAACCAAGTACACACTGGTGGAGAAGACATGTGTGGCGATGATTTGGTTGACCAAGAAATTACGCCACTATTTCCAATCCTACAAGATACAAGCCATGGCTAAGGTGGATCCAATGAAGTACCTCTATGAAGCACCAGCGTTGGTTGGGAAGTTGTCCAGGTGGTTGTTACTTTTTTCTGAATTTGACATCGAGTACATCACGAAGAAAACCATTAAAGGGCGAGCCGTGGCAGAATTTCTAGCAAATCAACCCCTAGAATCAGATTATACAGAGAATCTGGAGTTCCCTGATGGGCAGTTAGCCATGGTGGAAGTGAAAAGACGGGTCATGTGCTTCGATGGGGCAGTGAATAGAAAAGGCGCTAGAATCGGAGTACTTATAGCAACACCGGATGGTGAGGTCATTCCTTTATCCAAAAGGCTGATTTTTCCTATAACCAACAATGGGGCGGAATATGAAGCATGCTTGTTTGGAATGGAAACTTTATTAACCTTAGGGGCAAATGATGTCTTAATTGTTGGTGACTTACTTCTAGTGATCAGGCAAGCTTAGGGTGAATGGGAGCTAAAAGAAGAAGCCTTGCGGCCTTATTTGGAGCTGCTGTAATTCAGAAAGGGTGTCCCTAGGGATGAGAATAAGATGGCTGATGCATTAGCAACTTTATCCTCCATGTGGGAAAATCCAAGGGAGACACAAGTTCAACCACTGGTTATAGCCAATTCAACACAGCCTTGCTTCGAAGTGCATAAAGTGATGGAATTATCAGCTGAAGAAAAGCCGTGGTTCTTTGACGTCTACCAGTATGTTAAGGAGGGAAAGTATCCCGAAGAGGCCAGTGTTGCTGATAAGTTGACATTAAGAAGGCTAGCCAGTCAATTCAGAATCTTCGAGGACAAGTTATACAAAAGAATAGCACATGGAGTCCTTTTAAGGTGTATAACAGAGCAAGAAGCAGAAAAAGTAATGCAGTAGATACATGCAGGGTCCTGTGGGCCACATATGAATGGACTTGCCATGGCCAGAAAGATCATGAGACAAGGCTATTTCTGGATGACAATGCAAGCAGACTGCATAAGAAAAGTGAAGAGATGTCATGAATGTCAGATCTATGCAGACATTAGTCATCTTCCTCCACTCGAACTCCAGAATCTAGCATCTCCTTGGCCATTTTCAGCATGGGGGATAGATATGATTGGTGAAATCCATCCATCTGCATCTAATGGGCACAGATTCATAGTTGTAGCGGTTGATTACTTCTCCAAATGGGTCGAAGCAGAATCCTTCATCAAGGTGACAGCCAAACACATGGTCAAGTTCATCCAGAAGAACATCTTCACTCGGTATGGGATTCCTCACCATATAGTAACTGACAATGGAGTACAGTTTCAAGGGGCAACAGCTGAGCTATTTGCAGAGCATGGGATTGAACACCATAAGTATTCTCCATACAGGCCTCAGGCTAACGGTGCAGTGGAAGCAGCCAACAAGGCAATAAAGAAGATCTTATCAAAGATGGTAACCACTTACAGGGATTGGGCCGATAAACTGCCTTATGCTCTTTGGGGTTACAGAACCAGTGTCAGAACGATGATAGGAGAAACTCCTTATGCCTTGGCATATGGAATGGAAGCACTATTGCCAGTGGAAATAGAACTCAGATCACTTAGAGTTGCCTTAGAAGCTCAGTTACCAGAGACTGAATGGGTTCAAGCTAGGTATGAACAGTTGGTAGTGCTAGATGAAAGGCGATTAAGGGCACTGGATCATCTTCAGATGTACCAGCGCAGGATGGCCAGAGCATATAATCAGAATGTGAAGTATTCCAAACGGCAGTTGAAGACGGGTGACTTGGTTCTAAAGCAGCTAAGGCCTTCCAATGTCGATGTTAGGGGCAAGTTCAGACCTAACTGGGAAGGACCCTATGTGGTGAAGAAGGTGTTATCAAAGGGCGCTGTCAAGCATTATGGACATGGACGGGAATGAGTTCACCAACCCGATCAAACAAGACAGGCTAAAGCTTTATCATGTATAAAAAAAAAAGAAAAGAAAAGGAGAGGTCTGCTAGGCTGAAAACTCGACAAGGGTGGTCTAGGCAAAAGTTAAGACACGAGAGAAAATAATCAGTTGGAAAACCTGAAAAGGACGACTGGTGACGGATTCTGGCACAATGTGAAATGTGTATCACTTAGGAACCAACTTGTTTCAAATGTACTCATTTTGACTTCATCAATAAAGCGAAGTGTTTATATAAATATATTTGCATGGTTATGACAAATGCACAAACAAAGTTGTCTTGCATAAACACACATTCAAAGAAAGCACTTTGCATTCAACTGCTCAATATCATCGCATTATTTGACAAATGAAAATGTATTAGATACATGCAATTTAAAATCTCTTATCATCCTCTAAAGTCCAGTTCATCTCCCCAAACAAGCAATAAAAGGTCACAACACCATTTAGTCAGATAAAAAAAAAAAAAAAAAGAGAGGGGGGGGGGGGGGGGGGGGCTCGCTGAGGTGAAAACTGAAAAGGCACCTCAGGCAAAAATTAGAGCGGCCCGCTAAGCTGAAAACCCATATCGGGTAGTTTAGGCAAAAGTTAGGGCATATGAAAAGCTCGCTAAGGTGAAAACCGAAAAGGCGCCTTAGGCAAAAGTTAGAGCGGCTCGCTGGGCTGAAAACCCGAGTTGGGCAATCCAGGCAAAAATTAGAGCACTTACAAACTCATAGCTTCCCCACAAAGCAGGGGAAGCAGAACGTCCTTAGTACTCCATACAGAATTCGTCACATCATTCCCCAGCAGAGTTTCTCCTACTATTCCCCAGCAGAATCTACATGAAAAACACCAATACATTGCATATACATCATCATGCATACATGTACATATATATACATATATATCATCATGTACATATACAGAAAATACATACATGTACATATACATCATCATGCATCCATACATTGCATATATCAATTACTTATCCCCGGCTAGTCTTCCTTCTTGATCGAAGGGGCAAAATTTTTTGTTTAAAGATCTCTCGATCAAGGAATGAAGACTTGCCATTTTAAGTGCAGGAATTCATCCCCAGCTTAATATCCTTAGCAAGTCAGCAGATCCGCCTCGAGTGATGTAAACTCGGTATCGGCCCAGGTCCGCTCCATTATCTCAACTTTCCCAATGAGTCCGCCTCGAGTAATGTAAACTCGGTATTGGCCCGGATTCGCTCCATCATCCAAGTTCCCCAGCGGATCTGCCTCGAGTAATGTAAACTCGGTATCGGCCCAGATCAGCTTCATCTATTTCCCCAGCAAAACTTGCCTCAAGTAACCTAGACCTCGGTATCGGCCAATTTCTTCATCAAGTCCGCCTCGCGTAACCTAGACCCGGTATCGGCTAAACCGCAATTCACCCACTCCTTCGCCTCGGGTAACCTAGACCTGATATCGGCTTATTTCCCCCCAGCATCGCCTCAGGTAACCTAGACCCGGTATCGGCCTATCTCATCAGAATATTCATTCGAGTGTTCACGGCGCTTTAATTCACGCTCTCAAATTCATCATCACAGGTATTATAGACCTGGAGTTAGATGTCGAATTTGATCACGCGAGGGGCAGCTGTAAGCGCCAGAATTTTCTATACTTAAAAAGAAAAGAGTTTATAGTCGTACGACTATAATTACAGTCGTGCGACTGTAATTTAAAAATTACAGTCGTACGACTGTAATGTCGGAAAAACTGCAGAAGCCCATAACTCGGCAGCAGAAAATGGAGGAGAGAGAGGATGAGCATTAATTGCTCCGATTTTGCAGCAAGTAAGCAGAAAATCAAAGAGATAAAAAGGAGAAGAGGAAGGAGGAGGGGATTTTCTGGTGAAAAAGGGATTTAGAGAGAGAAAGAGAAAGGAGAGAAAGAGAAAACCACAAAAAACTCATTTCTTCCCCTTTGATTTTCTTTAATCTCTCGAAATTAAGGTTAATACTTGTTAGAAATTCCTAGGTTAATCAATTAACTTCACAACCAAATCAAGAATCCGGACTTAAATCATCAGAATCCCTTGCAATTTGGATTTTTGGACAAAGAGCTCTCAACTTCAACTCCAAAGGAAAAAGTGCTAATTTGTTGGGATTGGAGCGACGCCAGGGGTCAAAACGACTTGGATTAGCTTCTCAAAAGGTAGACACTTCTTTTCCTTATACTTTTTCTCGCTTTCTGGGTGTTTGAAGTGAATTTTGTGCCTTTTTTTGCTGCATTTTTGTATTTCTGTTCCTGGAAATTAAGAACAGTCGTACAACTGTTCTTGGTTTTCATGAACAGTCGTACGACTGTATATACAGTCGTACGACTGTTCTTAATTTCCAGTTGACTTTCTTCAGTTTTGATTTAAAAATGAATTTTTGGCGAAATTCTGACCCTGAACTGATTACAGTCGCACCACTGTAAAGTACCGTTGTACGACTGTAATCCTTGTTCCAGAATCAGAATTTCAGCTTTTATCCGTAAAAAATTCCAAAAAATTAGAAAACCCCAAAAATCATCAAAATGAATTTTGTTGTGTGCATCATGACCATAGGTTCAATTTTCAGTAAAATTGCATTTAGAACAATTCAACGACGGAGATCCAGCTCTCTCGAAAACCGGCTCACTTAATATATAAAAATGCATGGAAACCGGAAAAATTGTTTTCAAAATGATTTTTCCACAAAAACCAAAAATACAGGGGCGTTTCAAAATGTTTTCCCGGTCTAACCGGGCCGGCTAGCCGAGCCAACCCGGTTATTCCCTAAATGCATGCCCCCAATTCTTGTCTTCCCAATTCTGTCTATTTGAGTCCTAATTGTGGTGTGCCATATAAATTGTGCTAACCTTCTATTTTGCAGGTTTTAATTTCTTTTATTTTTATTTTTGATGTATTTTAATAGATTAAATCGTGTATTTAGGCGGTTGTAATTATTTCTTAGATCCTCGTGTTTCCTAGGCGATTGTATCAGTGAGGTGAGAGTTTTTATTTTTCCATTCGATTTGGTTGTAAGCCAATTAATATTTATTTCTTTTCCTTATTTTTTTTGTATCAAATATTTTGTATGCGCGCTGTATGCCTTTTATATTTAATAAAATGGACTTTAGATTTTGAAATACCATTTGAGAACATTGGCAATATTTATTTTAATTAGACACGAAATAAGGGACTTGTCCGGACCCGAATCTCTGGATAGTGTAGCGGCCGTTCGTCCGGCTCAGCTACATAAGAATTTCCCGGCTGAGTTGAGCTGGGTGGCGACTCCTACAACATCCATCGAGACTTAGGTCTCGGTTCTTTTAAGATTTAATTCCATTTATTTTTCAAAACGTGATTTTCCATTCATAAAAACCCCACGCGAGGGAGGAGCCTGCCCGAGATCGTGGTGCCCCATTCCGAAAGGGAGTCCCGCGTCCCGTCGAAAACACGTCGTTCGCTCACAACCCTGAATTACCTTGCTAACATAGTAAATGGGTTTGTCAACCTTTCCATCTCTCCTTAGCAAAACTGCACTCAATGCTACACTACTAACACCCAAATATATGAACATTGGTTCTCTTGGTTCTGGTCTAGTTAGAAGAGGTATCTCTTTTAAGTACTCCTTTAGCTCTTCAAAAGCTTTTTCGCATTCAAGTGTCCATTCAAAGTTTTTTGCGGCCCTCAAAGTCTTGAAAAAAGGAAGGCTTTTCTCGGCTGATTTGGATAGGAATCTATTCAAAGATGCTATCTTCCCGGTTAATCGCTGCACTTCTTTAACCGAGGTCGGAGATTTCATGTCTAGTATGGCTTGCACTTTTCTAGGTTTGCTTCTATTCCTCTTTTGGTTATCATGTAACCCAGAAACTTCCCTGATTGTACTCCGAAGGTGCACTTGTTTGGATTAAGTTTGATGTTATAGCTTCTCAAAACATTGAACACTTTACTGAGTTTTTCAGCATGGGATTATCCCTGCTTGCTTTTGACAATCATATCATCCACATATGCCTCCATGGTATTTCCCAATAGGGGTTTAAATACTTTATTGACCATCCTCTGATATGTTGCACCAGGTTTTTGAGCCCAAAAGGCATTACTCTATAGCAGCATGTTCCTTTTTCCTTGATGAATGCGGTCTTCTCCTCATCTGAAGGATTCATCATTATCTGGTGGTATCCCATGAAAGCATCCATGAAGCTCAACAATTCATACCCGGAGGTTTGATCTACCATTTTGTTAATCTGCGGTAGAGGGTAGGAATCTTTTGGACAAGCCTTATTTAAATCAGTAAAGTCTATGCAAATCCTCCATTTCCTGTTTGGCTTCTTGACCATCACGACATTTGCAAGCCAATCTGGATAATGAACTTCTCGAATGAAGTTGGCTTGGAGTAACTTGTCTATTTCTTCTTCTAAGGCTTGTTATCTTTCTGGTGCTATGTTCCTTTTCTTCTGGTTAACTGGTTTTAGCCTTGGGTCAACATTCAAATGGTGAGAGGCTACCTCTAGGCTAATGCCAGGCATATCCATAGGTGCCCATGCAAAAACATCTGCATTCTGTTTTAAGCATTTTATCACTTCTGATCTGGCTTCCCTTTGCATTCGAGTCCTAACGTATGTTATTTTGTCCGTCTCACCTTCTTTCAATCCCACAGCTTCAACTTCTTCAACTGGTTTAGGCTTGTTCTCTGACTCCTTTGAGATAGTTAATGTTTCTCCTTTTGCAATCTCTTTCCCTTTTGTGGAGGATACATAACAGTTTCTAGCTTTCTTCTGATCACTTCGCACCTGGGCTATTCCCTTTGGGGTAGGGAACTTCATCAATAAGTAGGTTGATGAGATCATTGCTCCCATATTGTTCAATAATGGCCTCCCAAATATTGCATTATATGCTGGAGATGTTGATCTGATTACCATGAAGTTTTCCATCCTCGTGACACTACAGGGATCTTTACCCAGGGTGACAGGTAACTGGATTGACCCCGCTATCGAAACAGCTTCACCTGAAAAGCTGAACAAAGGGGCTCGTGCTTCGTTGAGTCTATCACGAGATATATTCATCTTTTCAAAACAGTTCCAATAGAGAAGGTTGACGAAACTTCCATTATCTATTAGAATCCTCTCTACTGGGAACTTCATGATGACGGCTGAGATGACCATTGCGTTATCGTGGGGCATTATTAGATCTCCTTGATCTGCTAATGTGAAGACTATGGATTCTTCTTCTCGGGCTTTCATGACATTGTTTACTTCATAGGCCTGTCTTGCGTAAGCTTTCCTTAATGAGGATGACATTCCTACCAGGGTTTCTCCACCTGAGATGACGTTTATAGCTGGATGGCTTGGTTTATTATCTAAAGTAGGGATCTCATCCTTCCTCCCTTCTCTAGGTTTCGTGTATCCTCGATCGCCTTGTTGCCTATCATCTGGGTATCTATCTCTCTTTGGGTATGAAGGTCTTTCCTTTCTCCAATTTTCTGCATACACAAATCTACCAAGTTTGCCCTAACATACTAAGGCTTCTATCTCATTCATCAATTCTCTACATCTATCCGTAGAATGACCATGGGTTTTATGAAATTGGCAATAAGCATCAGTGAACTTCACCATTGTCCGATTGGCTTTTTGAGGAAAAGTAAGAAGTCCAGATCCTTCTATAACTGCCAAGATGTTGGAGTGAGGTTGGAGTAGAGGTGTGAAACTTTCAAATCTCAATCTTACCCCCGTCATTCACTTCATCCCTTCTTTCCTTTTTCTATCCCAACTTCCCCCTCCCATTACATTCTTCTTACTCCCTCAGGCTTTCTTTTTCTTCTTGTTTTATGGTGAGAAGGTATGTTGCATCCTTTTTTCTCCAGGTATTGATGATAAAAGCATTTATGAATTCCTTATGGAGCTGTTCAAAGCTTGAGATGGATCCTTCCTTTAAGCTATTGAACCCTGTGCACGCGTGTTCTGTCAATGTAAGCGAGAATGCCCGACACATTATTCCATCCTCCCATCCATGCAGTAACATTACAGCTTCACAATTTTGCATATGATCGTGAGGATCACCTTTTCCAGAGTAGGTGGGCAACTGGGGCATTTTGAATTTCTTCGGTAGCAGTTTATTCATGATCTCTTCAGTGAAAGGAACTTTTCTTCCCTGATGTTCTTCACTGGTAGGAACTAGCTTCTTCTGTTCTAGGACCTCTTCGATCATTTTTTTCAAGTTTTCAGGCTCTACTACACTGAATACCGATTCTCCTTTATAGGTGCTTTCTACAACCTCATTAGGTGCTCCACCTCTTTTCCTAGTCTCTCGTCATTCTTGGTGAGGAGAGGGATGAGAGATTTCATCATCCCTTTGATGATCCTCTTCATATTCTTTTTCCTTAGCCTGTAGCTCTGATGGAAGTTTATCGTGAGGGTGTGTTTATTGGACAAAAGACAACAAGTTCTGAAGCATGCGGTTGTTTTCTTCAAACTTCTTCTTTACAGTTTCATAGTCCGCGAAGGGTACGGTTGGTGGAACAATTCTTGATCCTCCTGGTTGAGTTCTGAGTTGTTCTTGTGGGTTATCATGTTCATCTTGCTGCGTATGAGTATCTTCTGGATTGAGGGAGACGTGAGAATGCATAACTTGAGATCTCTTCGGAGGCATTGTTGATGATGAAAAGAATGAAAAATGGCTTTTTGATCAATTCCCACAGACGGCGCCAACTGTTGTAACCTTGATTCAACAGTGTATTTATTAAGGGGGATATCGATCGCCAAAATCCAGTTGGGTATGAAGACAATTGAAACGGTAGAATTCTTCAGGGTGGTACCTATTACAGCAAGGAAAGGGTTTCTTCCCTCAGACACTCCGATGCCAAAATTAGTGATTATCCTTAATGATCCGAACCCCTCCTCTCTCCTTTGGAAAAGTTATTTTTAGCTATTGTAAGGGAGGTTACTTCTAAGAAGATCATGACCCACCCACGTTCCTGGTAACTTCCAAGGAGTGGAGGATTAGGTTGACTAAAAAATAACCGTTGCTCTGACAATTTTATTTAACGTTTAAAGCTGACTAAAGGCCTATATTATGATTTTTTCCTACCCTTAGATCAGGGTTATATCAGAACCAAACAGTAAGAAATGGGATTAATCATTCTCATTCTCATTTCCTACTATAATTTTTACTAACCAATCACATCCTAAGTGTATGTTGATCGTTGTGCATTGTATCGCTTCCTTCTTTAGTGATGAGATAATTAAAAATCACGACACAACTTTGTTACAAAAAAAATCTTATATATATTCATGGAAAAAAAAAGAAAATGTATTTGTGCATTTGTGCATCACTAATTACTAAAGTCCATGTTTTGTTAACAAAGCCATTGAGTTTTTAATTCCGCTGCCAATAATATTACTAATAGTGGGCTGAGCCAGGCTTGATGGCTTCGGGCCGGAGTTGAGCAGTAACAACCTCACTACAAGAAATAGGGTCTGTAGGGGCGATTTATTTTGCCCGTAGAGATAATGTAAACCACTTGTACAAGCAATAGAGACACTTTGTGCAATGGCGGGCAAGTGTCTTGGCGCTTCTATAGAGGCAGTTAACATGATTTAAGAATATTAATTACTTGGCAATTCGTAGGGACGGTTTTACAAATATTTTTTTTATTTTTTTAATTTCTCATTTATTTGTTTTCTGTTTTTGCTTTTTTATATCCCAGTAGCTACTTAAATAACAAGATCATTAATTAGGGGGAAAATTTTTTAAAATACGACATAAATAAAGTTGAAATCTCCTAACGTATTTGAAAAATGTATGATTACCTTAATACTTTTTAGAATGCAGTATACACTCATCGCTTTTGCTGTAGCTGAAAATTTTTCATTTTTAGAGAAATTCCATTTGTGAATTTGTTGAAAACTACGAGGGGAATTGAAATTCATTGGTATTTTTTGTTAATATTCACTTGAAAAAGAGTAATTTTAAGCTTGTTACAATAATAAAAGTGAAATAATACTTTCGAAATATTATAATTGTTCTTCACGTGGTTGAGTTATTCTCGATTATCCAGCGAGTGCAAGTTTGGTTGAGTTATTTTCGGTCCACAAGTCATTGGATTTAAGGAAGTTTGATGGTTATATAGATCATTGACATGTTGGGTATTGAGGTATAGGGTCCATCATGTGTGAAAACCACATATTTATTTATTTAAATATTTTACAGAATTTATGTACGTGAATACTTGTATGTATAAGTATATAATTATAGTACTGTGTGGTTGGATGAATGCTAAATTACTCTTGCATTACATATAATGAATTCACTAAGGGAGGTTTGACTCCCTAAATATTTAGGTGACTAGAAGAGAGTTGCACCCCAATACCTTTTTCCAGATGGTAAAGTTATCTTTATTATGTAGGTACCTTTTAATTGTATTTAATGTATTAATTTCTAGACTGTAGTACCAGAATGAGGACAATGTATTAAGAGTTGTGTATGTTAAACGGATCTAATGTATAAAATATAATGAATGTCAACGTTGTATGATTATGTATTCAATGTTAATTTTGATTTTAAGGATTGCTACGGGTTCTGGTGGCCTTATCTAACGCATTCCTTACCGCTAGTCAAGATCCTTGTCATGGGTCCTGACAATTTATAATATTTTATGACAATAATTGTATTTTCTTTTTTTTTTGGCATTTTTCAATTTTTTTTATTATTTAATTAGAAAACTACCTATGCATATCAAAAATTTCAAATTTTCATTACGAGGTTTTATTATATTTGCATCGACCAACATGCAATATTTCAACTCAAAATCCAACGGATGAGACAAAATTTTGAGGGTGTATTGGATAGAGAACTCTATTTTTCAAACAACACAATCACAGACCTGAGTTTGTCAACTTTTAAAATACGGACCTGTCTTTGTAAATTCAGCAAACCACAAGTATTTTTTTTTAATTTTTCCCCAAATAAATTAGAGCACAAATTTTTTCCTAGCCTTAGTTTCCAAAATAGTTTACCTGTCCCTGTTGCTTGGTTAAGTAAGACTTGAGTATTTTCTGCTTATTTGGTTTTATCTTTTAAATTAATTGCATTTCCAAATTTGTTTTCTTAAATTTTTTTCACTGATTTCTTGATTTTGATGTGGGATTGTGTTTGGTTTGTTTATTACTAGCAAGTTGCATTTAATTTATTTGAGAGAAAGATTATTTATACAAATTATTTTTGTATGCAGGGTAAGCATGATTACTACAAAGCTTCAATATTTTATTCTTTGTATCTTGGAGAAGGGCAAAAAGATTGGCCAAGGAAAGGGGTTCACCAATGGAACCACTTGATATTATTTTTGGAAATCTTGACATGGCTATCACTAGAGACCTTGCATATGTTGTATTAGTTATAGTGATAACAAATTTGCATCAATATTTCATTCTTTGGAGTTATCATTCAGTTTGCTATGTCACAATCACACTGCGGTATTACGTACCCATGGTATTGTTCATCGGGTGTGTACAAACAGGAAACCCGATGAACAATACCATGGGTATGCAAATAAGAAACCAAGGCTTGAAATTCACCCCCCCCCCCCCCCCCCCCCCCCCCCCAAACCCAATCAGATTGAAACGTTTTAATAGGGTGCCCAAAATGTTTTTCCACAACTATATGAAACTGAATAAATGCATTCATCACATCAGATTTATATTTCAATAGATACATCCAAGAATACTTACGAAAATGATCAAAGAAGAGAACATAGTAATTATAATTATCAAAAGAAGTTACAGGTGCAGGACCCCAGAGGTCAGAACAAACAAGTTCTAAAAGAGCAGAAACAGCAGTGGTAGAAACAGGAAAAGGTAATCGATGTTCTTTGCTAACAGAGCAAGCATGATACAATTATTCACAAGATTTATTTGAAACAGGAATATTATTTAAAGCTAAAATCTTCTTTACTGCAGGAAATGCAACATGACCAAGGCGAGCATGCCATTGAGAAATAGATGCCAAGTGGACTTTTATTAGGTCAGGTGGACTTTTCGGAAGGCTGAGGGAGTAGAGACCATCCTTATTCTGCCATGTATGAAGTACCTGCTTGGTCACCAAATCCTTAAGAATAAAATGGTCAGCAAAAAATTCAATAGAAATGGGATTTGATTTCCTCAAAGCTGAAATAGAAACAAGATTATTTGAGGCTGATGGAACACACAAAATATTATCAAAAAGGATTGAATGACCATTAACCGAATGCAAAGAATTACCAGCATGAGAGATTTGGAGTTTTGAACCATTACCTAGAGTAACTTCTTCAGGACCGGATTATTCAGTGTGGAGATTCAGGTTTTCCAGATTAGTAGTTAAATGGTGAGTCGCCCCGGAGTCTACTACCCAATCAGCTCAGCTTTGTTTGATTGAACTTATCTTTTTAAATTTCTCTCTTCCGATAGTAGCAATCCGTGGAGATCCTCAAAGCCTGTTGGATCGACTTTGATTTCCAAACAGCGACAAAATGGACGATAGGCGGGTAAAGGCCCATCCACAACAGCATCAACAAGATCAGGTTCTGAAGTTGCCGAACCAAGGGCAGCAAGATGATCTAAAATTTGTTTTGCATAAGTGACATATGACGAAATCGTTTCCGGTTCTTCTTGTTTCAGACTGTGTAATTGCAATTGACAGTCTCTGATTTGGGACCTCGAGCCAGCAGCATAGGCTGCAGTTAATCTATTCCAGGCTTCAAGCGCAGTCTTAGTGCCAACAATTTGAGTCACAATTCCAGGAGACAAGGAATTGATAATCCAACTCATAACTTGAGCATCCTTCTCTTCCCAATGCTCATAGTCGAGATTAATTTCAGTCGATCCGAGCAAGGTCTTTGATGGTGGAAGAATTCGGCCATCAACATGTGCCATCAATCGGGACCCTTTCAACAGCGGTACTAGCTATGTTTTCCATAACAAATAATTGGTTGTACCAAGTTTAATTGGGAATGTAGCAGTTGAAGGGATTAACAGGGTTGAGTTACCGGCGGTGGTGGTGTTCATGGCAGGCATTGTCATTCTCAGTGGTGTTAGCCAAAATTGCTCTGATACCATGAAGAGACTCCATGAGCCTTGAGAGTGCTGGGCTTGATTAAATGAGTAAGCATATAAGTGGGGTTGAGCCCATGTAACACAAAACCAATTGGCTTATATTAAGGTCCAATCTACACCACTTATATACTACTCCTCAGTCTCATTTATTTCCGATGTAGAATTCATTCTCCAACATCTCCAACACTCTCCCTCAAGTGCAATTGGGTCTGGACTAGTTGTCACTTGTCAAACTTTCCTTGTCTTATCTCCTCTAAGGTCCAAGGTCATCAACGGGTCTAGTTTTCACTACTAGCCCAAACTCCACCAAGACTTTAAACACGGGCCTAGGATCTTTTCGGCTGTTAAGCCTTCTTCTACTCTGATACCATGAAAGGCTTGGGTTTTCCCTTAGGTATTATTGAATAATTAAGAAGTATTTATACAAACATTTATAGTGGGTCGAATACTTTAGTGGGCAGTACAATGGGCCACACGCCTATATATATATATATATATATATATATATATATATATATATATATATATATATATATATATATAATACATACAATACTCTATCACGTATGGGATATACAAATAGCACCATACGATTACTTCAGATGCTGCAATCTTGTAATGATAATTGTGTTAAACATATTTTGTTAATCTAGTCATCTCTATAAATCGTTTTATTATTTCGAAAGTTATCATCCCTTCATTAGGATATGCTTATCTGCTTACCTACTGTTTTGGTTCTATACTTCGTATGGTTGTAATTGGTAGCACATTGTAATTTTCACTTGATGGTTCATATTTATTTTTACAAGTATTCTCCATGTAAATTTTTCTCTCCATATTGTCATTCTTACTTAAAGAACGACTTAATTACAATAATTTTAAGTTGAACTAGCTGTGTACTGGACAATCTTAGTAAAAGGATATTGAAACAAATATCATTCGTATATTAGCTTTTGGAAGTATAATTTATATATATATAAAAGTATAAGTATAAAAAAATAGGGAAACAGTAAAAGCTTATATCAAAAGTTGTAACATAAATGCATCATTACAAAATCAATTGGAAATGGCTTTCATCTGCTCGCTCCTTTTTACTAATATGAGTTTAATATTTATGCATCCTGAATACTGAAGTACATTTTTTTTTTACGAATTTGCTAAAGTTCAATTTTCGGCTGTCAATAATGCTATCAAAGGCTTGGGTAGCTGACCCAAAGTTAAGCTGAAACAACCTATAACAACAACTCATTTATGAGAGGGGTGGTACAAGGGTATAAGGCTTGAAAACGGAGCGGCCCAAAAGGATGGCAATGGGGCAGCAATGAACTGAATTCCCACATCGAAAATAGAGATAGTGACTAGGCTATATTAGTAAGAGATGTTCCCAATACATGTTGATGTGTTTTAAAACCATAAGGAATGAGACTTAGGCCACATGGTATTGGAAACAGGTTGGTACCATGTATATATTATCCAATTTAACCCAAGTCTCATTCTCTAAGCCATGGTTCTAAAACACGTTTATATGTAATGCAAATACTCTTTACTAATATAGCTCAATCACTTTCTCTCTATTTCTAAGGTGGGATTCGGTTCATTTCTGTTCTCATCGACTTCCTTTGCATCCGCTCCTTCCTTAAGCCTTCTACCCTAGCGTCATCTCTCTCAAGTCGTTACAGGGCACCAACTTCTGTCTAGTTCGTCCCTAGACTAATAAAATATCGTACGTGGAAAGTCAACTCTGATACCAATTATAATAAACTATTTTAAATACCAGGTAGATATTGTCCACTATAGCCTAAGTCTCAATTCTTAGGCCTCATGGCTTTTTTATACGTCTACGTGTATTGAAAATATTACTCTATACCAATATAACTCAGTCACTTTCTCTACATTTTTTAATGTGGAATTCAGTTCATTTAGTTTCTATCGGCATCGTTCAAGCCGCAACTTACTAAACACTTGTACCTCGACACCACCCTCGTAGGAGTGGGTTGTTACATGAGCAAATTACCTATAAATATGCTTGCCTAAGGTCCTACTCTCACCAAATGATGACATCCAGACCAATACCATCCAGTAGCCCGGACACAAATGCCCTCACTCGGCCAATCGCACTGGTTACCGCATCCGGATCCTAAACCTTTCACAATAGATCCGGCTCGGTTCCCTCGATCTACGGAGAGATTCTAGGAAGGAAGATGTAGTGTCCCATTAGGAGTCTACTCCCCATGTTTTATTAGGGTAAGGACACTACCCCACATGGAACCCCTGAGGTTGTTCTTCCAGATTGACTAGAAGTTGGATTGGTAAGCTCTTTAAATACCAATCGAACTCTATCACCCCTTCTATAAAAAGAGGGCACTCTTTGAGGTAAAGCTGATTCATTCTATTCCCATTAAAATACTCTCAACCCAAAATAAACACTGACTTAGGCTTCGAAGTTACCCCAGAGGTTACTGGTGTCTCATCTTTTCTATCCTGCAGGAGCGATACCTGATCCGGCCAAGAATAGCAACCCGAGTCCGGATCGATCAAAGGATTTATTCTAATCCATCATTTGGTGCGGTGAGCGTGGAGTAAGTAATCATGAATACCAGTTCTGCTAACATGACTTCAGACACTTTGGGAGATGATTGTCTCACGACCACAACTCCACCCCTGGCAACATTGAACTCATCCATATCTCCCCAAGCAGCAGTAATCAATCGCATAGCCAGCAATCTGAGCCCTGCCAATGCCAGAGACCTGAGGCCGGCGTTCCTTCAAGTTCAAAATTACGGCATGGTTGGACCAACCATCAGCAGCAGCACGTCCCCTCTGATCATAGGAATAGACAGCCTGGGAACAGGGGTGGCCAGGAACCTTTTCCCATTACCAGAAAGTTCAACGGCCCCGCCAGCAAACCAAGCATATGCCTTCCCAGGAGACGCCAGGCATAAATCAGCCTAACTCGAACTTCCCAGGACAAGGGGAACTCAAAAACCAGCATATATTGATGGGGGCACTATTGGCCCCACCAATGTCATAGGCAAGGCTGCCCAGTTACTAGGCCCTGGTCTAGACGCCCCTGCCTACCTATCATCCTACCCACGGGTACATGCTGGGCCCACCTCCAGCACAAACAGCAACACCCACGCCAGAGGGAGTAGACGACCCAAAGATGATGGCGTTGTTCAAACCCTACTTCTCCCGATTCTCAGTACCCATCCAAGAGCCTTTGTTAGAAAGCAGAGGATCCTGTTTCACCAACCAGATCCTGGACATGCCATACGATCCCAAATTCAAACAACTGAATTTCGAGAACTATAACGGAAAAACGAATCCCTATGTCCATTCCAGAAATTACAAAAACAGGATGGAGATAGCAGGAGCAAACGAGGGGCTAATGTGTAGGTTTTTCTCATCAACACTGGTGGGTCCAGCTTCCTATTGGTTCGAAACATTAGAGCCAGCCTCAATCAATAGTTGGGAACAACTCAGAGAACAATTTTGCACCAAGTTCTACGGTTCGGTCCCCACCAGAACAGCTAGTAGGACCTTACACGACGTAAAACAGAGACAAGGAGAGTCCCTCAAAGAATTCATCGACCGATTCAACCTGGTAACGGTGGAGATTCGGAGACTGGATTTCCACACAGCTTTAGAAGTGCTAATCGCCAACACAACTAACGAGAGATTAAGAGTGGACCTGGTCCTACGGAAGCCTCAGAACATAACCCAGATGATCTCTATGGCCAAAACTTTCATAGAATTAGATGAAGTGGGGGCACTAGTCAGAGCCAACAAGGAGGGAGATAGGAGATCAGAAAACAGGCGGTCCAGGAGGGACAGGAGAGACCATAGACAACCGAGAGGGTTCACGCCCCTGAACCATCCGCTAAGCGAGAAAAGCAGAGACAAAAAAGCCTATCCTACCTAGAGGCTAGGAGAGGGCAGATTATGGGGGGGGACAAGAGCGTATTCTGCAAATACCACCTTGTAAACGGCCACGATACGGATGATTGCAAACAGCTGGTTGAAGATATCGAGGAGCTAATAAAGAAAGGCAGGCTCCAAAAGTTTGTGGACAGGAAAAGCAAAGAAGAACCAAAATGACCGGCCACAGAAGAGTGCCAGCCGGCCAAAAGAACGAAATGAGTAGTCATGGTAATAGCAGGGGGAGATCCTCCAGCAAAAAAAGATAAAAGAGTCAAAGAGATCGAAAAGGACATCAAGCCTAACCCTCCCTTCTCGGAGGAAAATAGAGTGCAACCGGGTCACGCGGATGCCCTAGTAATGGAAGCTGAAATCGAAGGGTACCTGATCAAATGCATCCTAGTAGATACGGGGAGTTCAACCAATATCATCACTAAACACGCAGTGGAGAAGTTGAAGATAGCGCCCAGCCGGATCCATCCATTGTATGCCCCACTTATCGGCCTCAGCGGGCACACTGTACCAGTAGCAGGATAGGTAACGTTGGACATGGAGATAGGGGACGAAAAGCATGTCTGGAAAACCAAGACAGATTTCACTATAATAGATTCTCCACTGGCATACAACGCCATATTAGGCAGGCCACTCCTCTCAGAATCAGAGGCGGTACTATCAATCCGGTATTTGACGTTGCAAATACCCACCGCTTCCGGGTGGGCGATAGCTAGAGGGAGCCAGCAGATAGTCCAAAGAACATACCTGGCTTCCTTACAACCAGAGAGAAGCTCGGAGGAAGAAGAAAGAGAGACAGAACTGGTGGACAGGTTGGAGACACTGACGATCGCATCAGATAGAAACATCTGGATATCTTAGGAGCTAGACAACGGCATCAAGGAGAAGATTATACAATTAATAAGAGAAGAGCAGAACATATTCGCTTGGAAAATCAGTGAAATACAAGGAGTACCTCCAGAGATCATGAAACATTCACTCAACATAGACCCAAAAGCGACTCTTGTGGTCCAGAAGAGGTGAAAGTATGTACTGAAGAGACAGAAAGCAATCGAGAAAGAGATCCAGAAGTTACTAGAAGCAGGGCACATCCGGGAGGTCCAATACCCCAAATGGCTGGCAAATGTAGTAATGGTAAAAAAGGCAAGCGGAAAATGGTGCATGTGCATTGACTTCACTGATCTAAACAAGGCATGTCCCAAGGATAGTTACTCGCTGCCAAACATTGACCAGCTGGTAGATTCGACGGCCGGGTATGCCATATACTCGTGCTTAGATGCGGCATCCGGATACCACCAGATACCTATGGACCCGATAGATCAGGAGAAACCTCTTTTATCACGCAAAAAGGGACATACTGCTACCAAGTCATGCCCTTCGGGTTGAAGAACGCAGGAGCCACCTATCAGAGGCTGGTGAATGGCATGTTTAAAGACCTAATTGGGAAGACAGTAGAAGTATACATGGATGACATAATTGTCAAAAGCCGGATCCTGAGCAATCACCCCAGAGACCTAGGGGAGGCATTCGCCATCCTCCAGAGGCATAGACTCAAGCTCAATCCTGAAAAATGCATATTCAGAGTACAGGGTGGTAAATTCCTGGGTTTCATGATCTCATAAAGGGGAATCGAGGCAAACCCAGAGAAGATAAAAGCAGTACTAGAGATGACCCCGCCCAAGACCCTAAATGACATCCAGAAGCTAAATGGAAGAATCACCGCCCTAGGAAGGTTCATCTCATTCTCAGCAAAAAGATGCATGCCATTTTACAAAGCGTAGAAGAAAGGCCAGGCCTTCAAGTGGGACAAAGAGTGCCACGAGGCGTTTGATCAGTTGAAGCAGTTCCTCACATCGCCCCGCTACTAAGTAGGCCGTTACTAGGAGAAAAATTGTATGTGTACTTAGCAGCCGTTGAAGAGGCCATCGGGTCAGTCCTAGTAAGAGAAGAGGGCGGATAGCAATATCCAGTGTACTACACCAGTAAAGTAATATGAGGGGCAGAGACAAGATATCCAAACATTGAGAAGCTAGCACTAGCCTTGCTATCCATAGTCAATAGACTAAGACCTTACTTCCAGGCGCATACCGTCATCATTAGAACCGAGTTCCCACTCAGAAAGGTACTGCAAAGACCGAAAACATCCGAAAGACTAGCAGAATGGGCGATATGCTTAGGAGAATTTGACATCAGATTCGAACCTAGACAATCCTTAAAAGTTCAAATCCTGGCAGACTTTGTAACAGAATTCAAAGGCCTCGAGCACAACTCAACACCTCCATCTGAAGAATGGGATGTCTTTGTGGATGGGGCATCGTCAAAAGAAGGAGCCGGAGCAGGCATATATATCAAAGGACCGAACCGGATCCGCCTCCACTATGCAATAAAGTTGGATTTTCCAACTACAAATAACGCAGCAGAATATGAAGCGATGATCAAAGGACTTGAACTGGTTAGGGAAATAGGGCCAGACCGGGTCCGGATACTCAGCGACTCAAGATTGGTGTCAAACCAAATAAACAAACACTTTGGTGTGAGACCCGGCCATGAAAGGTTACTTGGACATGGTCCAGAGATTACTGAAACAAATTGAGGCGCAAGGAACAGTATGGAGGATAGAAAACATACCACAGGAAGCCAAGAACTTGGCAGACGACCTTGCTAAAGCCGCTTCCAGCAAAGAAGAGTGGCAACACCTGTACTGTCCATATGAGGTACAATCACACCCTAGCAAGGAGCAAAACGAGTCCCTGCCGATAGACCACAGCGGCGCAGGGTCGATGGCACCTATCATTGATTTTTTGAAAGAGGGCATATTACTAGAGGACGAATCAACGGCTCACCGGATCTCAAGAAAATCGGCTAGGTATGCTGTTATAGGCGGACATCTCTATCAGAAGTCTTTTAGTCGCCCATGGATGAAGTGTGTCTCGCCAGAAGAAGGGAACTATGTGTTAAAAGAACTGCATGAAGGGATCTGCAGGTCTCATCAGGCCACCCAAACCACAGTCTATAAGGCAATGCTCATGGGGCACTTTTGGGAAACAATGAAAGAAGATGCAAACGCCTACATCTCCACCTGTCACTAGTGCCAGGTGCATGCCAAGAAGACAAACCAACCCCCAGTGGAACAACAGCCCATCCTGACAGCTTGGCCTTTTTCCATATGGGGAATCGACCTCGTGGGCCCAATGCCGGTAGCCAGTAGACAGAGGAAGTGGATAATTGTTGCGGTTGATCACTTCACCAAATGGGTGGAAGCAGAACCCCTCTCCACCATCACTCCAGAAAAAGTAATAACCTTTGTGAAGTAATACATCCTTGGCATATGAAACACAATCTTCACGGATAACAGAACCCAATTCACCTCTAGAAAGTTCAAAGAGTTCTGCCGAAGCTTCAACATCACACACAGATGCAGCTCGGTTGCACATCTGCAGAGCAACAGCATGACCGAGGTCACCAACTGCACCATATACGACCGCATCAAGAAAAGATTGGAGGGGCACAGGGGAGCATGGGCTGAGGAGCTCAACAGCGTACTATGGGCATACAAAACTACACCAAGGTGAGCCACGGGGGAGACCCCCTTCGCTCTAACATACGGCACCGAAGCAGTGATCCCGGTAGAAATAGGCTCCCCCAGTGACCGGGTGACCTACTACAGCGAGGCCCAGAACGACATCAACCTACGTTTCCACATGGACTCACTAGAGGAAAGAAGAGAGAGGGCCTTCATCCTCATGGCAGCGTACAAAGGTAGCATTTAAGCTGGGAGATCTTGTGTTGCGAGACACGGAGGCCTCCTAAGCTAGGGAAGGAAAAGGAAAGCTAGCTGTGAAATGGGAGGGACCATACCAGATCGATAAGGCACTAGGACCGGCCATGTACAAACTATGCTACATGGACGGAAGAGACATTCCATGCACATGGAGTTCAAAAGCACTTAGAAAATATCACCAGTAAATCATGTTGCACTCTTTTTCCCACGGCAATGGTTTTTTCCCACAGGGTTTTTCTTATTGAGTTTTTTAACAAGGCAACTATAGCTCTAGTGCTGTATCATTATACTTAATGAAATTCGCTTTCGAATACATTCTTTTTATGCCTGGCCATTTTATTCGCTTTTGGTAAATTACAGTCCTCGCTAAACATTCGATTCCGAATAAAAACATAAACCCGGCTTCATTTAACAGTCGCCACAAACAGTTTCGCTTTCGAACACATTTAATGCCTACATTAAGTTTGCTTTCAAAAGTTAAAAATACTGGAACTAAAACAAGAATCCGTACCACATGGAGAATAAGATTTTATTCCAATCAATACCCCGGGAGGGGAAATAATTACATTACAAATGAATATTTATCCTAAAGGTTCCTACTCTCCAGCCTGATCCCTGGATCGCTCGGCTAATCCTTCCTTGGGCAACGAGACGTCAAGGGGAGTATCGTTCTCTTCGGGAAGGAGATCGGCTTCTTCAGGAAAATCCACCTCTATGTCATCAAAAGACAACTTAGGATGGACTTCAGAACACCAATAAAGGATGCGATCACCATACAAAAGGGCCAGGTGCCCATATGTGAGAGTCCTCTCCTTCAACTTCTCCTTTGCCGCCACGCGGTCACCCTCGCGAGATTTCTTCTCCTGCTCGAGGGCGGCTTCAGCCAACCTCAGTGAACCTTTCAGAGCTACATTCTCAATAGTAGTGGCATCAAGGGCCTTCTTTTGATGCATGGGTTCGGTGTTCACCTTGGCCAAATCCTCTTCCAGCTTCTTCCTCTCGAGAGCACCGGCTAAACTCTGGTCATAGATGCGGTCTGCCTCCTCCACTCTCTTTAGCTCCTCGTAGAGGAAAGGGATGGCCTACAAACACAAAACCGAAATGTTAAATACAACCGAGGCATCAAGATAGAGTCCAGGACTTACTGTGTAAAGTTTGCTCAGGACTTGAGTCCCAATGGTCCGGTTGGACAGATTTTTCATCCTGGAGGAGGCAGCAGGAAGATACATCCTGTTGCTCAATTCTAGTTGTACCAACGGATCAGCCAAGCTGGCTTCTTTACCGAACTTTGAAATAAGGATGTCCTGGATTAGGCTATCAATGTTTACCAGACGTGAAAAATCAGGCGCTACTTCCTACGAAACAAAGGAACAATGAGCACCACAACCAAAAAAAAAAAAAACCTACCACCCGGATCTTCTTTCCCTTATTCGAAGTGGACGTGGGAACGGTAGGCCTTTCCTTGCTTCCAATTACGGGTTCAACACTCCCACCGGGAACATCAACCTGGTCCGGTTGTCCGGCGGAAGGGATTACTGGGACAGGTGCGGCCGCAACAGTGGATGCCCTCGATCCGCTCCACCGGGCGCACAAGGCTGCAACAGTATTAGCAAGTGACATCCCTGCCACAAAGGGAAAATACGAAATAAGTACAAACAAATACCTCGGCCTTCTAAGGGATCAGTAAAGAACACAGGGAGACCGGTCCGGTCATCAAGCGCTGCCAAGGGCAACCCCTGGTGGAAAGCCTTGATGGCATACTGAAGCTTCAAATATTAAGTTGGTATAGCTAACAGCAGATCCAGATCAGCCTGTTCTTGTAGCGAGAGCTTGTCCTTCGCCCCCCTCATCTCACTTGCCGACTGGAATGACTAGGCAGTGGGAAAAGAAGGAACATTATCCTTTAGTTTTATGAAAAAAAAGGCTTTTGAAACCTTTAACAGATGAAGTACGGCCAGAGAAAAACCAGAAGAGAGGCCCCTTTACCATGGTAAGATGATCGCTATTTGTGTTCCGAAGGATAGGCGTGGCGATATGCCGGAAGAGGGTACCGGTTAGCCGGATGCTAAGATTACAGCACAACCAATACAGGGCGCAGACATCCTCCATGACATTCGGATGAAGCTGGGCCAGACACACCTTGTACCGATTCAAGACGGCGTAGATCCCTTTCGGTAGTGGGTAAGTGAACCCGCCCACAACATGGTGAAGATAAAGGGAAAAGTAGCCAGACGGAGGTAGGTGAACTCTCTTGCTAGAAGCAGGAATAAGGCACTCATAGGCTTCCAACCAGGGGTGGTTGGATTGCAGCTGGTGTAACTCACGGAAGGTGATGGAAGAGGCCATTTCTGATATCCTGGGGGTTAAGGTTTTCCCTATGGCATGTCCAGCCGCCTGGCAAGATTCAGGGAGGTGTATTTGTTGGAAATGCCCTAGTCCCGAGGCATTAGTCCTTGTATTTGTACTATACATTTATTAGATTTATGTGTTGTACTCATTTGTGTCATTAATAAAGGCATCAATTCATTTATTATATTTATCTTGTGCAGTATAGTAAATGAAGTATCCAATGGGCATATCTATATCCATGACGACTAGTGTCATGCACTTAGCAGTAAGACCATGGATAGGGTTAACGATATGACCATAAATAGATCCGTAGTCTGTTCCAGTCATGGGAATGAATGGAACAACAGACTATCATTAACCTGGTTGTATGGCGGTGTCTTACCGGTCATTGGACATGGAATGTCAACCAAGTTAATGGGTACATGCCTGGGAGCATGGTACTGGATAGATCCACTAAACGAGTAATCCACATGGTATGGTATCACAATGGATTCTCGTGTAGTACTTGTATGGATCCTTTGACCTGACCATATGATGGTGTTACATATGAAGTCGCATACTTAGGGGTACGCCTAAAGGGCCTGTAATAGGGTGCCAAGTATGGGTGCTTTCGGGTATGTCACTGAACATGGTAACACTATGGATATGCAGAAGGGATTTGTCACTCAGTAACCAACTGAGAAGATATCACCGGCCTCTTGATGAATGTGACTGATAAGAGTGTGGCCACACCCAAACAAGTTGGTACTTGTTTGTGAGCATCAGTACATTCGGGTTCAAGTTAATGTCCGAACACAAAAGAGGGTGATCAATCCATGCCTCTGTGTTGGATACCGATATCAATGACATGGGATGTACAAGTTTAAACTACAGGGTTATGATATCAGTTAGACTGCCATCTCCATCTTAATTGGGGGCTGCAGTGGCTTGCTAGAGCCCAACTGCAGTCTGCGAGCCAAAGGCCCGCTGCCAACATAAAGATGGGCCCACGGGATCGTACACATTGAGCGACTGGACACCGGTGTAAAGAATCACAGGTACACTTGGAGTGTACACTCTAGGGAGAGAGAACTATATATATTAATTATATTATGAGGATCAATTGGATTGATCATTATAATAAAATTAATATTTGGCTTCACATAATTAATTGGATTAATTATGAGATTATTTCCTGGGTGGAAATATTCATATGTATAGGTTTACATATGAATTTGTTTTGTGAAGACTTAATTTTAATTTGATGGATTAAATTAATTAGTCAAACCAATTTTGATTTATATGTAAATAATATATTACTTGGAGTAATATATTAAATACATGGGTTAATTAAAATTGGGCTTGATATTGATTTAGACCAGACTAATTAAAATAAGTTTGGGCCTGAATTAAAAGGAGGAAGCCCACACAGACAAAGAAGCCAGACTGGGCCCAAATTCCAGCAAGGGAATTTGGAAGCCCTAGGGTTAAAAACCCTAAGGGGAATTCGGCCAAGCTAAGAGAGCTCCTAGCCCCCACTTGGCCGAATTCTCCTCCCCTCCCTCACTCTCTAATTTTTGTGATTTTTGACGCTAGCACGTGCGGTGTTCGTTAGGCGCTCGTGTACGGGAACCAGGAGGAATTCTATTTTGAATTCTGCAGTCATCATCCATCTCAGAAAGAGATTTTTCTGGTAAGAAATTTAATCCCTTTCTATTTGATTTTAAGTTTTTCAATTTCCACTTCAATTGCTCCTGGGACTGGATTTGAGGAAATCACCGCGTTCTTCCGCTTTTATCGGGTGATTTCCGGTGACAAATCCCAACAGTATTGGTACGCTGGTCTCTCCAGCGGAACGAGTTCTCTCAAAGGACTCTGATGAAGAAAGCCTGGCGGCGTCGAAATCCACCTCCACAGAGGGAGAGATAGGGTGAGGAGCAGTACTCGAAGTCCAAGAATAGCTTGAAGAACCCATGAACCCAATTGACGGAAACAGAGGCTAAAACCCTAGAACTAGAGCAGAAAATGGAAGTAGAATGAAAGCAAAATAAGCAACAGAAGGAAGAAAAGGAACTTATTGGCTTTGAGTGGAAATGCTAAGAGGTACAGTGTGAGGCTTAAAACGAAAATCTATGATTTAAATACCCTTGTAGGGGGAAATCGAATGGTCGCGACGTTTGAAAATTTGGAGTCAAATCACAAGTCACGTCTCTGTAACTACTCAGTATGTGGCAGACAGTGGGTAGGCGCGTGCTCCCAGACAGGGTTCTCGGCAGTAAAACCCTAAAGGGATTTCTATGACTAGAGGGGGACTTCTGATGACATTTGGACCAATACCATCTGGTAGCCTGGACACAGAAACCCTCATCGGGCCAATCGCACCGGTTACCGCATCCGGATCCTAAACCTTTCACAACAGATCCGGCTCGGTTCCCTCGATCTGCGGAGAGATTCTAGGAAAGAAGATGTAGTGTCCCATTAGTACTCCCCGTGTTTTATTAGGGTAAGGACACTACCCGGCATGGAACCCCTGAGGTTGTTCTTCCAGATTGACTAGAAGTTGGATTGGTAAGCTCTTTCAATACCAATTGAACTCTATCACCCCTTCTATAAAAGGAGGGCACTCTTTGAGGTAAAGCTGATTCATTCTATTCTCATTAAAATACTCTCAACCCAAAATAAACACTGACTTAGGCATCGGAGTTACCCCAGAGGTTACCGGTGTCTCATCTTTTCTATCTTACAGGAGCGATACCTGATCCGGCCAAGAATAGCAACCCGAGTCCAGATCGATCAAAGGATTTATTCTAATCCATCGCCTAATATTATGTGGGCTCAGACAAGCACGAACATTAAGATAAATTTCCAAACCGAGTCCAATTTAACCCACTTATTGTTGTTCTTATTAAAAAAACATTAAGATAATTTTGTTTTTGTACATATATTTCCACAGTTGTTTCATCTTTTAAATTAATTGCATTGGATGTTTAATTTTTAAATTAGCTATTTTGCAAGGCTTCGAGCTCTAGATGCTCGAACAAGAAACGAGATTGCAGTACAAATTTGTGTTAAAACATCTCCAGCGGACGAGACTAGTTCGAGTTAGCAGCGTTATGCCCCTTGAAGATTTCCATCAGTGAAGTTGGTCATTCTGACTCCACAAGGATCATCTTCTTAACAAAACGTAGCAGCATTGATAGGACGAATCTTGCTTCTCCTTTGCTAAATTCTTCTTGAAGTGTGACAAGTCCTCAAAGTGACAAGATCCATGAGAATCTAAATAGAAAAAATATTTCATTCATTGGAGTTAGGAATGGTAATCCGGATTATTGTTTCATAATTGTGTTATGTTTCATATGTCCTTAATTGTGATTATATATAATATATACATGTAATAAAAATAGTAATCATGTCAAAAGTGTTGTGCTTAATATGTCTCTTAAAATCGTGATATGGTGTCGCAAATTATCGCCCATTCGCTTGGATGTATTGTCCTGCTTCTTCTAATCTTCATTTGGCAATTAAATTATATTTATATTTTTTTTTTATTCTCTAAATACATTTTTTTCGCTGTTCTATTTTTTCTCTCCTTGGAAATTAGAATTTAGTGCAGGACAATAATTTTATTTTTGGTTGAACTAGGTAAAATTTGCTAGATGTATTAATTATCATCTTACATGACATTATAAAATTTTTTATTTAATATTTTTAAAATGGCAAAACACATCTTGAGCTTCCTTATCTTTTACCAAAACTACAATTGGCCTCCTGATCAATTTTCTAAACCCATTAAGTATATTATCTTTTCATTTTGGTCCTATTAGTCCCAAACTCAACCTATCTTTTTTTCCTATATGTAATATGCTTTGTTCAGTAATGGAATTATAAAACAAGCATTTCTAAATAATTTAAAAATTACATGGTTTTATCGTTGAAACTATAAAATGGACACCTCCAACAAATCTGCTTTCTTATCTGGGTCATTTTATGAAATTGTATTACATACTAAAATATTATTAATTATGTTACTTAATAGTACTTGTTACATAGACATAAAATAAAATCAAGTTTTTTGACTAATAATGCTAAAATGAAAAGATCAGGTGTGACACTCGACTTCGAAGCAATACCAATCCTTATTTTCCTTCTCAAAACTCTCAAATCACCAACAATTTCCATAACACCTCAAGAAGGGTCTTCATTAACATCAAGTTTCTATTTTAATTATAAAGTAATTTAATGCTTTTGTACCAATACAATTTATTTTAGGCCGAATACATAGATACCCCTTCTGAACTTGGCAAAAAACGCCTACTACCCCCCTGAACTTTGAAACTATCCTAATGCCCCCTGAACTTATTAAAAGTGTTAATAACCCCCCTGAATTTCTTAAAATTGGCCCAGTTTACCCCCTAAGTCTCATAAAAACCAAAGTTTGCTTTGAAAAGTCAAACATGAGACAACCAATAATTAAGTAACACGCGGCAGCAACGGACCAAACTGGGTCACTTTTTCAAAGTTCAGGGGGCATTAGACATTTTAAAAGTTCAGGAGGGTAGTAGGCATTTTTGGACAAGTTCAGGAGGTATCTATATATTTGGCCTTTATTTTATAACTATCTAATTAGATATATCTATTTGGCTTAGACTTGATAATATATTCTTGTCAAACTTCCTACGTATCCGAATTTCGATTTGTGAATCAAAGCCACGTAGTTTTATTGAATTTCTAATTTTATACACAAGAAATATTCTCCAATATTATCATATTCTTGACTAAAAATCCAATATTTGACTAATTAAGATAATTAAATTATATCTCATTAGAGTAATCCTCATAAATAAATCATGTTACACAACCCTTATACTTGTCAAATAATTGTACTTGAAGCAAATAAATATCGTTCACAATCAACTTAATCAATTTTGCATTAAACTATTTAATTTATATTCATAGAAAACCAACTTTGACATTCTTACACTAAATCTCATTTCACACTATAAATCATCTTCTTATAATTTGAAAGAAAATACCCATGCATATAATCATGCCAATTTTATACACATCTAGTGAAATTATTTACACTTATGTGAATATAGTTCATTAGAAGGTATAGAATCGTCAATTTAGTCCAATTCCAATCAAAAAATCAACAAAGATTTTCTTTCGTATATCATAAATTCACCATAATATATCTCATTTAATTACTCTTTATACATATAACTACCAACCATAGTGACAATATTCATAAATTCGATCATTTACACACATATCACATTAGTAATATAAAAATCCCAACTTAACAAGATAGTACCAAATTCAACCATATATTATTTTAAACTACTTAACCAACATTATCAATTAAATCCAAAATCTTTCAATAATTAATAGAAAATAACCTACTTAAAATATCCAAGAATTTAAAATTACTCAGAATTTTATTTAGAATATGATGTAATAAATCTGCATAGTGTTATACCTCGCTAGAAGAAGTCACTAGCTCCGCCATGCGCGGTGGCTAGAAATTTAAACATCAATCTATGGATGATCCAACCAAGCATTGGCTTCTTTTGATTGGATTGATATGTTCCTTAATGCTTCAATCCTAAATGTCCACTCTTCTCAACTTGACCATATAATTCTACTTCTGAGAGTTGTGCACCCGCCTCAAACTCACAACTGTTGTTCCGGTATGAAAATGCATGGCATAAGGAGGTGGAGTGTAAGGAAGTTGTATTTGGTAGTTGGTAGTGTTCTGCTAGGATGGATATAGTGGCTCAGTTGGGTCATGTGTGCAAGAGATGGAGGTTCAGGGATACATCCATATAGGCCGCTTCAAAGATAGTTTAGCAACACATAGAGCCAACATTGATCATTTAAAGGGTAATGCTAGTGAGCGGGTTGATCATGAGTTAGCAAAGGCGAATACAAAGTTGGCATCAATTCAATTGGCTCTAGAAATTGATTGAAAACAATGTGAGAATTGGATATGAGGAGATAGTAATTCACAGTTTTTTTCATTCTACAACTTCATATCGACGAAAGAAAAAAAATCATTTCATAGGTTGTAAGATGCGGATGGGAAAACGAATCGAATGATGCCAAATACTGCACAAACAAGTCAAATATTTTGGTTTCTCGGATATTTACCCTTGTAGCATGAATCTACAGCTTTAGGAGGTGGAAATCTTTCGAGAAAAGCTTTGATTTCTAACCCAAACTTTAAGCTTTGAAAATAGTCTCAAGCTCCAAAAGTTTAAGGTTTTAGTCTTTAGATTAGGCTCTAAACCTATTAGAATCTTTGTGAAGTGTTTTCTTGAGATTTCTAACCAATTTTAAGCCTAAGAATAGAGAGTGAAGACGAAAATTAAAGCAAAAGATCTGATTTCTTTTTCTCTTTTCCTCCTTTTTCTTCCTCTTGCTCTAAAAAAAAATTGCCAACCCTTAATCCAGAAACTAGAGGCCTTTTGATAGGCAAAAATGAGGGTTTTCCTTGTAGAATTCGACCCCTAGCATGCAAAAAATAATTTCTAAGAAGAAGATTCATGGTTTTGTTAAACAGTCGTGCGGCTGTTGGCGTATCAGCCCTACGGGTGATGTTATAGTCGTGCGGTTATTATTCCTAGATAGCCTCCTTTTCATCTAGGAAATGTTTGAAGGCTTAAAGTCCAGTCAACTAGAGCTTTGATCTTGAATTAACTTCGACTCCTGCGGCTGTAGAAAGCTATAAAAGCAAACAGTTTATTCATCATTGAAATCGGGGATGAAAATCCCATGCTCGCACCAGGCTTTTACCAACATTCTTGGTTAGAAATTAGGGCAGAGATTACAAAATTTTGTCTGTATTATTTAAATACAAGTTCTTTCCTAATGGATCTTAATAGAAAAAATATAGTTTTATTGCCAAAGAAAATATTCATGTGGTGGAGTCTAATTTACAACTGATAGCTTTATGTAATGTACTGTTTAAAACATTGACAAAAGCATTTGCAAATCGGATGAAAGTGGTGTTGGATTCAATTGTTGGCGAGACCCAAAGTGCTTCTGTATCGGATAGATCACTATTGGATAATGTTATTATTACTTTCAAAATTGGTCACTTTATGCATAAATAGGACCAAGAGAAAGAAGAATGGACAACTATGATGGTTGAAATGTCTAAGGCATATGACCGAATTGAGCGGGCTTATCTTGAAGTAGTGTTACATAAGTTTGTTTTTCGGAAGCGGTTTGTAGCTTTAATAATGAGTTGTGTAACCATGGTACAATATCAAATGCAACATCGTGATTGTGAATTTGAGGTTTTCCAATTGTAAAAGGGGTTACGGTAAAGGGGATCCTTTGTCATCATATTTTTTTATCTTATATGCAGGGAAGTCGAAAACAACTGGTTTGTTACATGGGTCTTTTATTGGTCTACGTGCTTGGGCTCCAACAATATCTCATCTTTGTTCACTGACATTAGCTATTTTTTCTTCTGGACAGATATGGTGGTATGTTAGTTAATGAAATGCATTTTTTTCAAGGTATAAAGCGACTTCTAGGCAGTAGATAAATTATTCTAAATTAACTGTAATGTTTAGTCCAAATGTACTTTTACTTGTCGTAATCTTGTGTCTATGGTTTTGGGGGTGGATAAGGTGGAGGAAGCTGGTTCATATTTAGATATACCATGTCATGGGAAGGAATAAGAGACCAATCTTCTAGTTCTTAATTGATCGCTTGTAGTGGAAGATAGAAGGTTGAAGAATGAGGAAGTTATCTCAGGTAGGAAACTAGGTGGTGATCTATTGAATTGAGTTTTGATGATAATAACTAATCGAAAAGTTGACATAAAAGAGAAAAGGAAAATCATATTCACTTGAATATTATTACAATTATGTTATAATAAAGGAGCAAAATATGTTTATTATAAAGGAAGATGCAGCTACATCGTAGAAGGATATCAACAAGTCTTACAAATTAGGAGATCAAAGGTCTCATACATAACAAGTTGATCAAAAGATAAATATTGCTTATAAGCTGACAACCATTTTGCTTTGTGAACTCAAAGTCTTCCAACAGCTACAAAAGAAGAAAATGCTTCAAGAGCTCCATGTTCCACTTATCACATGAACTTAATGTCTTCAACGGCTATATCTTGCTTGACATGTGATCAAGACCTTGATTCCAATAGCTACATTCATCTTATGATGTAGAATCAACTGCCACATTTTGCTTCAGGAGCTCTAACGGCCATATCATGCTTATGAGGTAACTCTAATGGCTACTTCACCTCTTGATGAGCTTTTGATACCCTAGAAAAGCAAAGAAGATTGAAATTAGTTGGTGGGAGACTTACTTTGCAATATTCACATAGACATGTAATTTTATTCAAGTCTTGTAAAACTCCTTTAAAGAGAAAATTAGGAGAAAGCTACATCTTTGTTTTATTCATTCAAATATTCATTAACGGGGTTTACTTTTTTAACTGTGTGAATTAACAAAGTTTGTTAAAGTTTAGTGCTTAATCTTTGAAAAAGCATCGATAGAAATTTGGTATTTGAGCTTGTAAAAAATACGAGATAAGTTTAGTGCTTGAGCTTTGAAAAAGCATTGGAAGAGTTTTTTTACTTAAGCTCTGTGAGCATGGGTTTTTTCCTGACCTCGGTGATGAAAGCTACTGTTACCTTTTTCACAGATAAACGTGAAGCGGATTCGAACCGACTGGGATAATGTCGGAAATGTCCCGGATAGCCGAAGGTGTGTGACAAGTCCTAATACAGAACCCCGAAGAATTCTAGTGAGTATTTTAGAAAGAATCGAAGAAAAAAAAAAAGAAAATGGGCAAAATAGGCATTTCTGGCCCCTACAGCCGCTCGGCTGTAGCACAGCCTCACGGCTGTGAGCGTCAGTTTTCCTTTTTTGCCGAAATTAGTAATTAATTCAGATTTAATGCCAGAAAGAGAGATATATAAGCATCATAATCTGGGATTAGGGTTAAGAATATAGAAACAGAAAAAGAAAAAAAAAAAAGAGAAAAGGGATTTTGAGAGAAAATGACACCATCACTTAGATTTTCTCTAGGGTTCTTAAGGCAATTGGAAAAAAAGAGTTGGACCTAAAATAATAATCTCAATAGAACACATAAAAACGATCGTAGGGTTTTGTGATATCATAATCAATCCTTCAATCTTCTTTGGGGTTCCGTTCGAGCTTCGGAAATCGTGCACTGTTCGGGTTATTCGTGACTGCGAGACGTTTTCGGCATCCGAATCCATTTTTCGTGGTCCAAACACTAGAACACAGACAAGGTAATCTTCTGAGAGGCCTTAAAAATCCGCTTTGTTCATTCTGGTTGTGAATTGATTGCATGTTTTGAATTTGTTTACGGTTCTAGGAGTTTTTTCCAGTTACAGCCGCCCCAATCATGATCACAGCCGCTCGGCTGTGACCTATAGGGGCGCGGCTGTAACTTTCAGGGCAGAAGGTCTAAATGCCCTAAAATCAATTGATAACACTCCCATATTTCAATTAAATGTATTGTTCATATTTGTTATCAGTCCAATTGCATCCATGTATGCTTAGATTCCCGGTTTTCTTATTTTTAATTGATGGATGTGATTTCAAGTTTGGTGATTTCAAGTTTTTAGGGATTTTTGGATTTATTTCGATCCGTTTCAGATCCGTTTGGTTGAAATTAGTGTGTTTCCAGAAATCCCAGATTACTCGAAATCACTTAATTTGCAAAACGATTTTCAAAAACGAGAAAAGAAGGCCGAAAAACAATTCTGGAGCATTACAGCCGCACGGTTGTAATCTACAGGGACGCGGCTGTAGTTGAGGCAGAATTACAGTTTAGCCCTTTTGGGCCCCAAACTTGTAATTTTGCATTTTTTCCTATTCAAAACCGAATTTTGGTGTGTTTACATTCTTTTTGGACCCTAGATGGCCCACACACGAACGGGACCCTCGGGTCCCAGGATATCCGGCCCACTAAAGTTGGAAAATGCATGTAAATGAGCCAAATGATTTTCAAAATTGTTTTTTCATCCGTAAAACCTACAGGGCGTTTCAAAAAAACCATTTTCCAGGTCTAACCGGGGCCAACTGATCGGGTCGACCCGGTTACCCCCTTTGCATGATCCTGTTTCCTAAAATACCCCTATTCTGTCTTGTATGAGTCCTTGGTGTGATTTATTTACTTGTGCTAACCGTATTTGGATGCTGCTTTTATTTTTAATTTATTTTTATTTTCGAATGTATTTTATAGATTAAATCGTGTATTTAGGCGATTGTAATTTTTTAGATCATTGTGTATTATAGGCGGTTGTAATGGTGAGGATGAGAGCTTTTTCTTTTTTATGGGTTGTATAATTTGGCCTCTATTTACTTTTCCTGCACTTTTACTTTTCTGCATTTTATTTTGGATTTATATTTTTGTCATATGTATGAGCATTGGTTAATAATAAAAGAAGAGATAAAATGAGCATAATTAAGTGAATGCAACATTACATTATGAAATAATGATTGAAAATAAGTGAGGATTAGTAGATTTGTTGCCCGAACCCTGAATCTCTGAATTAGGTATCGCGTCTACATTTGGTAGGGAGCTGTACCAGAATTTCCCGGATGAGCTGATCCGGGAGGCGACTCTGTATCTAATTTCGAAATTTAGGTTTTGAGATCTTTAAGTTCAAATTGGGATTTTCTAAAAAACCTATTTTTCCAAAATTCACACTTACAATTAAGTTTTCTACAAAAGGGTTTTTTCCAATAAAATGAAAGATTTTCTTAAGAAAGATTAAAGACCCGTTTTCAAACCACATCACCACTTCTTAAAAAGAAAATCCCTGGTTCCCGCTTCACCGCGCGTTCCGTAAAAACGTCGTCCGCTCACAGTGGCGACTCCGCCGGGGATTAACAGTTTCTTTTAAAATTTTTTCATAAAAACTTAAGGAACTTAGGCAACAATCGAAGTACATCCTCACTTTTAGTCAATTATTATATCATAATTGGATGTTCCATTCGCATTTTCATAAAGCATGACATTTTCTCTTCTTAAATCCCTCCAACACTCATTTAAGCCCGGTTTATTTCCAAAGGTGACCTACCTCTTCCGCTAGGATTGGAGGCACCCGAGGGGGTAAACGACTCATAGCCTTGTATGAACCCCTTCGTTTGAACCCTTGAGTGGGGAGAAGTGAGGAGTATATTTTTGCTATGGGAACTTGTACGACCCTTGGCTTGACTCATACCTTCATGTAATGGCCTAGCAACTTCCCCTTAGGGTTACCAAAACATATATCTGAAAATAGACATTGAGAGTGCGTCTTTGGTATCCCCAGTTGATGCCAAAGAGACCCAATACCTAGGAAGAATGCGAGACCAATCGAATGGAGGATTAAGGTTGGAATGGTGAGCATATTATTGCATGTGCCAACGTTTGTTCTATGGTGGTTCCATTCTTGACCTTTACATGCAACATCAAACATGCATAATCCGTGTGCCATTTTCTAACCATATTTTTTTATGCAGCCATTTGCAAGCATCATCATACGTGTGCTATTATACTAACCATATTTTTGTGCAGCCATAACATCTTACTCATGTGTCATACACATCTTGTGTGCCCGCATTTCATAAAGCATACATGACATCATCTCGTGTGTCATGCATTCTAACCAGGTTTTTGTGTAGCCATTGGCATTTTATTTGACATGGGCATTCATATCATCTCATCCCATCTAAAATGAATGATGTTCTAAGTATGCCCCTCGTGACATTTCATCTCATAACATATCGGGAGTCCTCAAGATTACCCGTGTTCGCCTATGGACCAGATTGCACTTGGCCATTTCATTACATCATTGCACCATTAGGGGACCACAACGGTCTTAGGCTCGTGTTTGTGTGGCGGACCACACAATACCATTACATGACATCATGTCCATTCATCATGGTGTCATGGCAACACTAAAGTCTTATTTGTGTGTCACGATCCATATCGGATTGTTTCATAACATTGAAAACTCATTCAAGGTACTCCACGAGTGCCGAATTAGAACTTGTTCTAGGAAATTTCATAACAAGCCTAAATCATGCAAGGTGTTCCATGAATGCCGAAATGATGTCTGTGTCTCGAGTTACACGCGACTTGTTTGTGACATCACCTCATCTAAGATGCTATAAAAGCATTGAACCTCTATCTATGGAACGGCTCCCATATGATCATCACATACCATTTCATCGACCTACAAATCGTCGAACCTCTGTCCGTGTGTCGGTACACACGTGACCATTTCACGACATACTTTAGGTGCCCCGAAGGTGCTAATTTCTGTCCGTGTGCCGGTCCACACGTGACATTTTTGCATTGTCTTTTGCATGGCATGGGACATGCTTGGAACTAGGGGTGAGCAAAACTGAACCAAAACCCGAAAACCGAACCAAACCGAAGTAAAAAAATTGAACCGAACCGAACCAAAGTTAGTTTGGTTTGGTTTTGGTTTTTATAAATCAGTTAATATTGTTTTCGGTTTGGTTTTTGGTTTTTGTTGAAAAACCAAAAGAAAAACCAAACCGAACCATATAATTATAAGGAATATTTTTCATCGATACATAATTTGTATTTCTGCTCCTCTCTTACGTTTCTTCCTCTTTCAATTATAATGCCTTAGCCCCCAATTCCCAACTCCAAATCAATTCCTCAGTTTTTGTTTTCCCAAATCCTAGTCGACGCTACCATCTCTACCCTTCACCTTCTCTATTTCTCTATCTCTTTTCATTTTTTCTTTCCACAATACAAGAATCGACTTTGCCAACTCAGCTGCTCTTTTGGTCTTTCCCACCTTTAATATTTCAGTTCCTTGATTTCTTGAAGAGTTATTCGTCTTCTCTTAGTCTTTAGTTTACTGTGTAGCAATTTTTTTTCTTGTGTTATGTGTAAGTCTGTCTCTGTGACTGTTTTTGTGTATGGTATTTAGTTATTTGTTGATATAATTTACAGTCTCCTTTGCATCTTTTACGAAAGGAAATTGGTTTATTAGAGAATCGGGGATGAGAATTGGACTCTTTTAGATGAATTAAATTCCAATTATGATGATATTATAGTTTACAGAGGACAATTCTATGTTGTTGATAGGACTGGAACAATTACTTCGATCGATTCTTCATTGAATTTGATTCAATACTATCCGCTGTTGTACAGCTGCGGTGACCGGAAGAATTTGGTGGAATCTGGCGGTGATCTTTACATTGTGGATAGGTATTTTGATGGGGAAAGGAGGAAATGGGAAGATAACCAAGGGGAAGAATTGAATCGAATGTATCAATCTTTAAGAGTAGGAATTTCCCGAGATGTAGAGTGAAGAGTGTTGATGTGAGAGTCTATAAGCTGGATGAAGAATAGGGAACATGGGTAGATGTGAAATCATTGGGGGATAGAGTTTTTGTAATTGGAAATGGGTGTTGTTTTTCTATTTCTGTTGATGAAGCTTGTTTCAAAAGTATATATTAATAATGTGTGGCAATGTTGGGGGAAATTAGTGGTTTGTGGGGCTTCCATGTTTGAGTACCACTTTCCCCCCATTCAATTATTCAATATATTCACACCTTACTAATTAATTAATTAATTGTATCCCTAAAATGAAAGTAATTAAGATCCAATTTTTACTTGCATGCTACTGTAATAAGTAATACACTTATTATCACATCATGTCCGGCCTCCTATAGAATCCTGTGATTGGATCCACAGCTCTTGAAAAATATTGACCAGCAAAAGACATGGTTTCTTCCCTCGTTATGTGTCTTTGCTTAATATTCAGTATTGCCTGCGACACTTCTCCTATTGAAGGTCACTTCCTCTGTGATTTCAGCAAGCATCTCTGATCAATGGCAGCTATTTCCCTCACTTCCTCTATGTTGCACTCTCCTGCTAGTTGCTTATCAAGTATTTCATCAATACCATCTGGACTCATTGCAGCCTTAGGAGAGAAGTATAATAATATAGAAGCTAAACTTAAAAACTCTTACAAGAGAGTATGCTGATGTCTCAAAATGCTGAATTTCATTTTTTTTATTATTCAATTTACTAATTTTATTTGCAATGTGTTGCTTCATCTTTTAATTTTTCATTAATCATTTAAACCAGTTTTATGAAATGATTATAAAATGATGTTAAAAAAAAAACTCTCAAACAGTTACACTACATAATTATCAGTGCATAAATTTTCATTCTCTTTCATTTTTAGTTTTGTTTTTCACATTAATGTACTGTTCATAATTTTAAATTATTTATTATTTAGTATGCAATATGAGTTTATTAATATTAACTATAAATGTACAAGTCATAATTATTAATTTGATATTGATTGTCTGAAAGAATAATTTAATAAGTTGTAATTTCAATTGTTTCGGTTTTTTAGATGGAGAAATCCAATCGATCAACTCCAAAACTTAGACTTTATATCGAAGACGTAGATACCAATAGTGAGGAAGGAGAAGAAGGTATATATTTTGACAATCCTAGTCATAGTGAATCAAAATCCAAAGATGAAGTAGACTCACAAAAATCCTCCAAGGCACCAATAAAGCCAAGATCAAAGGCATGGGATCACTTCACAAAGTTTGAAAGTGAAGATGGCAGGAAAAGGGGTAAGTGCATTCATTGCGGTAAAGTGTACCTTTGTGATGGTCCAATAAATGGAACTAGTAATTTGAATAAACACTACTGTCAATGCTTGAAAAATCCCGATAATGATTCTAAATCAAAACAGACTGAATTATCTTTCCAACCTTCTATAGTTTATGGGGAGGGTGATAGTGAACACTTTGGTAATTTATCTACTTGGAAATTTGATCAGCAAGCTTGTAGGGAAGCTATAGATAGATGGATTATTAAAGAAGAGTTTCCTTTTAGAATTGTAGAAACAGAAGGTTATAGGGAGATGATGGCAATTTGTGTTCCTAGATTGAAGGTTCCATCTAGGTGGACTATTAGTAGAGACTGCAATCAAATCTACTTAGATGAAAAAATGAATTTGAAAACTTATCTGAAAACTCATGGACAAAGAATTTCAATCACAACTGATACGTGGACATTTGAGAAAAGAATTAATTACATGTGCATCACGGCTCATTTCATTGATGATAATTGGAATTTGCAAAAGAAAGTGATTAAGTTTTGTGAAATAGAGTCGCATAAAGGTTGTAAATTGGCATGTCCATTGAGAATTGCTTGTTGGATTGGGAAATTAACAAGTTGTTCACTGTTACTGTTGATAATGCTTCTTCTAATGATGTTGCTGTTTCTTATTTGAAAAAGAAAGTAATGAATTGGGGTGCTGCTGTTTATTCTTGTCAATTTATTCACATGAGATGCATGGCTCACATAATTAACCTAGTTGTGCAAGATGGATTGAAAGAAGTTGGCCCATCAGTGAAGAGAGTTAGGGCTGCAGTCAAATATATTAGGTTTTCACCTGCTAGACTTAAAAGATTTAGTGACTGTGTGCAAAAAGAAAAAATACAGTGTACGAACTCTTTATGCTTTCATTGTCCAACTAGGTGGAATTCTACCTATATGATGTTGTCAACTGTAGAAAAGTTTGAGAAGGCTTTTGATAGGTATGGACAAGTAGATAGCAATTATTTATTAGAGCTAAGTGGTGTGGATGATGATGATGGTGTGCCTACCTTTGATGACTGGGAAATTATATGGAAAATTTCTGTGATGTTGAAAATGTTTTATAATCTGACAATGAGGATTTCTGGTTCAAAATATGTGACTAGTAATACTCTTTGGGCTGAAGTTAGTGGCGTACTAGGTGCTTTGATGTATTGGATTAATAGTAAGGATGATAAATTGAAATCCGTGGCTCTTAAGATGAAGCAAAAATTTGATAAGTATTAGGGGGATCTAACTAAAATGAACAAAATCATTTGGTTTGCTGCTGTGTTTGATCCTCGTGAAAAATTTGAGGTGATAAATATTTCTTTGACTGAGATTTATGGCAATGTGAAAGGCACTGAGATTTTCAATAATGTGAAGGAGTCATTTATTTTGCTATTTAAAGAGTATCAGAAGATGCATGATCCTCAGGAAGCTGTGAGTGATAGCATGAATGAGTCACAGAAACAGGTTAAGGATATAAGTGAGATGGATATGTCACTTAATAGCTATGAGCCGCCAACAAAAATATTCTATGAAATGCTCAAGAAACAAAGGTGTGATAATGGGAATAGGCCTAAGAGATCCGAATTAGATTTATATTTAGATGAGGCTTTGATAGATCCAGTTAAAGGATTTGATGTTTTGAATTGGTGGAAGCTGAACTCTGCTAGGTTTCCTATTATTAGCATTATGGTTCAAGATATATTAGCTATACCGGTGTCTACAATGGCTTCAGAATCAACTTTCAACACTAGTGGGCATGTTCTTGATCCTTATAGGAGCTCATTATCTCCTAAAGTTATGGAAACTCTGATTTGTGCACAAGATTGGATCCGAGGAATAGATCATCCATTATTTGCTGAAGAAAACATTGATGATGTGGAGAGACTTGACAATTTACAAATTAATTTATCAATTTCAAATACATTAAAATTTGCTTTTGTGTTTTAACAATGTCACTTATAAATCTTTTTTAAATACAGAGTTTGAAGCTATGGGAATTGGCAATTCATGTGAGTCCGCAATGAGTAGTAACAAATAATTTACTTTCTAATTGTTACATTTTTATATGTATAATTATAGACTTGATTGTCGTTGTAAAATAGTGTTTAGAAACTTATATGTTGTATTTGTTAATTGATTTGTTTGTATTGTATACTTGTATTTGAAATTTTGAGTATGTAACTCATTAACTAATTTAGTTTTTTGTCTTTAATTTTTCAGGTTCAACTTTGATTGATTAATTGGATTTTCAAGTTGAACTTGAAGTTTGATGGTTGATTAGATTTTGGCATTTTGAAATGATGTTAAACACTTGGTCTATCAAAGATTGATTTATAAATTATAATTTAAATTGGATTATTGGATTGTTTATTACTTACTTTGATTGAAGTTATTATGGTTATCTATTAGGTTATTATATACTATATGATATGATTACATATTAATTAGTTGTTGCTTTTGGATTTGGTAATTGGATATATATATATATATATAGTATGAATATTTTTATATAGTTTTAGATTTTCATTTCATTGGGTATTAAGAATGTATTCTTACTTATATATTTTCTTAATTTAATATATATAATTTGTCTATATTAGAGATTTATTTTTTCTTATTCAATTTTATTCTTTTACAATAATAGCAAATAATATATTCAACTATATTCAATTATTATATTACACATTTTACAATTCCTATTTCAAGGAATGTGGTAAATTCAGATTTTTTTCTCTTTTAAGTATTGGTAAAAAAAAAAAAAATTGATAGTTTGGTTTTAAACCGAACCGAACCGGTTCGGTTTGGTTCAATTCGAACCTAATCTAGAATGGTTTGGTTTTGGTTTTTAAAATTTTTGTTGTTCGGTTTTTGGTTCGGTTCGGTTTTCGAACCAAACCGTAATTTGCTCACCCCTACTTGGAACATCCAAAACAAAAAGAGAGTAAATACAAAAGTCATTTTCATTATCATCAGCATCCATAAAGCATCATCCGATCATGAACATGAACACACCATACACGTCATTTAGGGTGTCAAGTCTAGGTCCATGACATCCATCCGCGGCTCTAACCTTGTGTTGAATATGCAGTTTGGAGACGAACCTTAAAGCGGTTAGTTCGTGTCGAGTCAGTGCCAAACCCATCAGTTCAATCAGAGCTGGTCACCCTGGAGGGGATCAGTGCAGGGTCAGACTTAGATCGGGAGATCAAAATTCAATTGCCTACTCTACCAGTTGACAGTCAGATTTTGTTAGAAGAAGCTGACAGAACGGAGATGGCCGACGGAAACAATGGAAACTTGCCTTTTGACATGGCTCCTTTTATGAGGAGCTTTCTAACCTCAGACGAGTTCAAGGCTACTCTTAGGGAACAAGTGCAAGCTGTGATAAGCACCATCCCTATTCAGACTATTCCACTGGCTTAGACTACAGTTGGAAGTGAGGGACAACAGTTTGTCCAAATTACTAGTGGTGCCGCAGGAAGCCTTCCTGGAGGAAGTGGTGGAGTGGTTAACCACAGAGAACTCAACCGTCAGTCCGAAGAGGATGAGGCCTTTGAGAAGGCAAGGGAAGCCTCGATTGAGACGATGCTGGAAAAGCATCTCAATTAGAAATTTTTTGATATTGAAGCCATGCTACCTAAGCTGAAGGAGATGGTCCACTATAACCTTGTTAAGTATGTCGACCCGACTACTTTGATGGCTGATGGAGGTGAGCCACTCCCAGTTGGTTTTTAGATGCCTTACCTGCCTCCATACACTAGAGAGGGCCCACCGGAAGCCCATTTGGACAGTTATATGAGGTTGATGACTAGCATGGGGATTGGGAAAGGTCATCTCTTAAATCTGTTTCCGAATACACTGAGGGGTGCTGCTGTGAAGTGGTATATGAAGATGCCTCTATACACCAATTCTACTTGGGAGGACCTATCTAAAGCTTTTGTAAAATAGTATGCTTACAATACCCAAGTAGAGACTACCCTTGAAGACCTGGAAAGAATCCGCCAGAAACCAAATGAGTCCTTCCTGACATACTACAAACGGTGGATGGATGTGCAAGTTTTGGTGGATGGGGCACCAAAGTTGGAGTCGCTCATTATGAAGCTGGTAGATGATAGTCTACCCCAATACAAGGATAAAATGAAACTGAAGAGATTCCACTCCTTCAATGAACTGGTTAAATTTGCCAAGTGTATCGAGCAATACGAGGAAGAGGAGCAGAGAGGCAAACAAGTTTCGGGCTCCTACAGAAATAACCAAGGGTACTCTCAAGGGTATAAGGGCAGCAGCTCTAAGGCTACTTCAGCGGGGTCCAATGCTAAGTCGACTATGGATGTAGCTCAGTTTGAAGTGCAAGGGGCGGGCGTGGCCGCCGTGATCTAAGGAAGGCAGACTCCTCAAAGGGTCACTAGTCCGTGGGCTGAGCCAGTAACCCTGATCTATGCTAAGTGTAGAAAAGCTGGTCTGTTGCAGAGTTTGAGGCCATTTCCACCTCTGGCTGAGGCAGATAAAGACAATTTCTGCTCTTACCATGTGATGATGGGTCATCGTACAAATAACTGCACCCAGTTGATTAAGGCTATCAAGCAATTGGTCACTGATGGATGGATCATTGAGCCGGCTCTGAAACCTAGCATTCAGAATAATCCCTTGCCCAACCTCGAGTGATTCAGATGCACAAGACATTAAGGACCATGATGCTGCAATAAAGAGAAGACCCTCCGCATGTGGAGGCGATAGTCATTTTGATGTTTTAATTTGTTTTATCTTATTATCATTATCATTTATTATGTGAACAATTTGGCCTCTGAGGTGTTTAATTTAATAGAGCTTGATTCAATTACTTGTGCGATATTTTTTGGATGGAACTGTGCATGCATCCAAACATTCATTTAATGCCTTTGACACACATGATACACTAATGCATGAAATGAATCTAGGGACAGATGACGACCCAAAAATGATATCCGTCTTGGGAGACCTCACACCTATTGAGAGGGAAGAAAATTGCAATATACCCCAAAAGAACAAGGAAATCTTTCCCTGACTGAACGATATCGCGCAGAGATTGACGGAGAAATTACCGAATACAAAGTTCCAAAGGATTCAAAGATGAAATCAATCAAGTAGGAGCTCTGTACTCTCGAATGGGCATCGCTCTATGGTTGTAACTACCAACTACTTCTCAGAGTGGGTAGAAGCGGAGTCATATATGAATGTCACCGACAAAAAAAAAAGGCAAAAAAAAAAAGAAGAAGAAGAAAAAAAAGCATTATCATGTCGTGACCAATAATGGCCTACAATTACAAGGGGCAAAGATGGAGCATCATAGATTATCTTTGCATCTCCCACAGGCCAATGGGGCGATAGAAGCGGCTCATAAGATTCTGTCCAAACGATAATCACCTACAAAGGATAGGTCGATATGCTGTCATTTGTCTTGCAAGGACACAGAACTAGCATCAGAGCATGTACTGAAGAAACGGCATACTCCTTAGCCTATAGGATGGAAGCGGTTCCACCAGGGGAGACAGAGACCAAGTCGTCAACCCCATCAACCCAGACAAGCCCAGGCACTATCACGTGTAAAAAAAATAAATAAATAATAAAAAAAAAGGTCCGATAGGTCGCAAACCAAAAAGGTGATCCATGCAAAAATCAGGATAGTCCGATGGATCAAAAATCGAAAAGGTGGCCCATGCAAAAGTTAGGACAGAGAGGTGTGCACCATCAGCAGGAAAGGTGTGCACCATCAGCGGGAAAATCAACAAAGACCAGTTGGTGGCAAGCATGGGTCTGGTTGAGACGGATACCATTACTGATTATGTCCTTAGCTTCATTTCATCTTTGATGTGCATTGTGCTAAAACATTATAAATGAGTGAATGAATGAATGCCGTTTTCTGTTCAGGTTAAATGTCCCAAGTCTGCTTGAAATTGAATTTGTATGGATGTGCACATTTTCTGTTTACATGCATCTCACTTCAAAAAAAAAAAAAGAGAGTCCGATGGATCGAAAACCGAAGAGGTGGTCCATGTAAAAATTAGGACAATCCGATAGATCGAAAACCTGAAAAGGGAGGTCTATGCAAAAGCTAGAGCATAAAATAAAGTCTGCTGAATTGAAAACCCGAAAGGGCGGTTCAGGCAAAAATAAAGACAGTCCGATAGGCTGAAAACCCAAAAAAGGTCGACCTATGCAAAAATTAGGACAAGCAATGAAAATAACACAAAAGTCATACAGTAATATCAAGCTCAGACAACTCTAATCTTGTAAAAATCGGGGTACATTAAAGCCAGTGCCTCACGTCCACACCTCGTGGAGCAAGCAACCAGGTCAATCAACCAAACTTCAATGCGATCCCACCAAGGATAGACTCATCTGGTCATCCCAATCATTCGTCCGATCCCTGAAAATCTGATTCATGACCTCCAGCTTGGTGACCCGCTGACATAATTGGTCAACCTCTGTTCTTAAACAAGCGGACTCACAGTGCTCGTTCCCAATCGTCGTCTGCAACAAACAAAACATGAAAAAGCACCATAATCATACTCATATGCATCCTGGACACACACATACACATACACTCAAAACATACACACACACATGCATACATGCATCAATGTGTACTCAAGTACATGTACATGCTGTCATCATCAGGCTGTCTCGAGCCATGAGTACTCCAAAAGTGGAAATAACCCGACACTGGGGCATCATCAAATCCCAAGTATCCAGGGGCAAAACAATTAATCTGTATTTATTCTTGATCGAAGGGGCAAAAATTTTTGTTCCCAAAAGTATCGATCAAGGAATAAATACGCACTCCCGATCCAATTTCAACGGTACTGGTCCACCACAGAGAGCCAACTTCAACGGTATTGCTCTACCACAGAGAGCCGATTTCAATGGCATTACTCTACCATAGAGAGCCGATTTCAACGGTATTGCTCCACCACAGAGAGCCGATGTCAACGATATTGCTCCACCATAGAGAGCTGATATCAACAGCATTGCTCCTCCACAGAGAGCCGGTTTCAATGGTATTGCTCCACCACAGAGAGCTTATTTAGTGGTATCAAGGGGCAAAGTATTTAGTCTATATTCATTCTTGATCGAAGGGGCAAAAATTTTTGTTTCCAAAATTATCGATCAAGGAACGAATACGTACCCAAAACTACTTTAAAACATCAAAGGAGATCATCAAGCTTCTCAAATCACCAAACTTTCTTTCCCCAGCCACAAAAGCTTCACGGGAAACACTATTATCCGTTCCTTCAGTGACATAGGCCCCACTAGAAGTGAAATGAACAAAATGCCCTTCTGTTAGTAACCAAACTACCAAATGGCTAAAACAACTTCCCTTTAGTAATGCAAGTTTCATGGGAAACCAAATCATCGAAATATGTCTTCCGCTAGTGACATAGGCTCCACTATAGGTGATATTACCAAAATAACCTTCCTCCAAAGGGCGCCAAATTTCCAAGCTACAAAATTAACAAAATACCCTTCAACTTCATGAACATCAATTCATAAGGAGAATCTGATCCGGGCAAAGTCCTCTGCTTCACAATGGAGTCGAAGCACATCCTTGGAGCATCAACCCAATCTGGGCAAAGTCCTCTGTTTCGTAATGGAGTCGAAGCATGTCCCTGGAGAATCAACCCAATGCAGGCAAAGTCCTCTGCTTCGTAATGGAGGCGAAGCACGACCCTAGAAAACCAATACAATCTGGGCAAAGTCCACTGTTTCACGAAGGAGTCAGAGCACATCCCTGGAGAACATCAAACCAATTCAGGCAAAGTCTTATGCTTCATAGCAGAGTCAAAGGAAGTCCCCAAAAAATCAAATCAACCTGGGCAGGACCGCTGTTTCGCAAAACAACCGAGACAAGTCCCTACAAACATCAAAGCTAGTCGATGCAGGAGGAGCCGCCAGGTATGTTCTCTTCTCCTCCTCACCGTGCTCCCTATCGCGGGACCATACTCGAACCAGGAACAAACACCCGTTCAAGTCGAATTTGGTCATGCGAGGGGTAGCCTGTGAGCACGGGTTTTTTCCCGACCTCGGTGATGAAAGCTACTGTTACCTTTTTCACGGATAAACGTGAAACGGATTTGGACCGACCGGGTTAATGTCGGAAATGTCCCGGATAGCCCGAAGGTGTGTGACAAGTCCTAATACTGAATCCTGAAGAATTCGAGTGAGTATTTTAGAAAGAACCAAAGAAAAAAATAGAAAACGAGTAAAATCGACATTTCTGGCCGCTACAGCTGCTCAACTGTAGCACAGCCGCGCGGCTGTGAACGTCAGTTTTCCTTTTTTTGCTGAAATCAGCAATTAATTCTGATTTAATTCCAAAAAGGGAGATATATAAGCATCATAATCTGGGATTACGGTTAAGAATACAGAAACAGAAAAACAAGAAAAAAAAAAGAGAAAAGGGATTTTAAGAGAAAATAACACCATCACTTAGATTGTCTCGAGGGTTCTTAAGGCAATTGGAAAAAAAAAAAGTTGGACCTAAAACAATAATCTCAATAGAACACATAAAACGATTGTAGGGTTTTGTGATATCATAATCAATCCTTCAATCTTCTTCGAGGTTCCTTTTGGGCTTCGGAAATCGTACAATGTTCGGGTTGTTCGTGACTACGAGACGTTTTCAGCATCTGAATCCATTTTTCGTGGTCCAAACACTGGAACACAGATAAGGTAATCTTCTAAGAGGCCTTAGAAATCCGTTTTGTTCATTCTGGTTGTGATTTGATTGCATGTGTTGAATTTTTTACGGTTTTGGGAGTTTTTTCCAGTTACAGCCGCCCCACTCATGATCACAGCCGCACGGCTGTAACTTACATCTACACGGCTGTGACCTATAGGGGCACGGCTGTAATCTTCTGGGTACAGCTGCTCGGCTGTAACTTTCAGGGCAGAAGCTCCAAATGCCCTAAAATCGATCGATAACGCTCCTATATTTCAATTAAATGTGTTTTTCATATTTATTATCGGTCCAATTGCATCCATGTATGCTTAGATTCCCAGTATTCTTATTTTTAATTGATGGATGTGATTTCAAGTTTGGAAATTTCGAGTTTTTAGGGATTTTTGGATTTATTTCGATCCGTTTCGGATCCGTTTGGTTGAAATCAGTGTGTTTCCAGAAATCCCAGATTACCCGAAATCGCTTAATTTGCAAAACGATTTTCAAAAACGAGAAAAGAAGGCCGGAAAACAATTCTAGAGCATTACAACCGCAAAGCTGTAATCTACAGGGACGCGGCTGTAGTTGAGGCAGAATTACAGTTTTGCCTTTTTGGGCCCCAACCTTGTAATTTTGCATTTTTTTCCTATTCAAAACTGAATTTTGGTGTGTTTACATTCTTTTTGGACCCTAGATGGATGTTTAACTTAGACCCATACACGAACGGGACCCCCGGGTCCTGGGATATCCAGCCCACTAAAGTTGGAAAATGTATGTAAATGAGCCAAATAGTTTTCAAAATTGGTTTTTCATCCATAAAACCTACAAGGCATTTCAAAAAGACCGTTTTCCAGGTCTAACCGTGCCGACCGGTCTGGTCAACTCGGTTACCCCCCTATGCATGATCCCGTTTCCTAAAATATCCCTATTCTGTCCTATATGAGTCCTTGGTGTGATTTATGTACTTGTGCTAACCGTATTTGGATGCAGCTTTTATTTTTACTTTATTTTTATTTTCGAATGTATTTTATAGATTAAATCGTGTATTTAGGCGATTGTAATTTTTTAGATCATCGTGTATTATAGGCGGTTGTAATGGTGAGGATGAGAGCTTTTTCTTTTTTATGGGTTGTATAATTTGGCCTCTATTTACTTTTCCTGCACTTTTACTTTTCTGCATTTTATTTTGGATTTATATTTATGTCATATGTATGAGCATTGGTTAATAATAAAAGAAGAGATAAAATGAGTATAATTAAGTGAATGCAACATTACATTATGAAATAATGATTGAAAATAAGTGAGGATTAGTAGATTTGTTGCCCGAACCCTGAATCTCTGAATTAGGTACCGCGTCTACATTTGGTAGGGAGCTGTACCGGAATTTCCCGGATGAGCTGATCCGGGTGGCGACTCTGTATCTAATTTCAAAATTTAGGTTTCGAGATCTTTATGTTCAAATTGGGATTTTCTTAAAAACCTATTTTTCCAAAATTCACACTTACAATTAAGTTTTCTACAAAAGGGTTTTTTTCCAATAAAATGAAAGATTTTCTTAAAAAAGATTAAAGACCCGTTTTCAAACCACATCACCACTTCTTAAAAAGAAAATACTCGGTTCCCGCTTCACCGCGCGTTCCGTAAAAACATCGTTTACTCACATGCTCTAAAAAAGTAACGGTAGACGTTTGATACTTAGCCTATAAAAGTATTGAGTTTGTTACTTGAACTAGTAAAAAGTAACCCAGGCTTGTTTCTTGCCTGTAAAAGAAACATTAGTGGAAAATCTCAAGTGGTTGGCTGAGTACTGGATATAGACAGGTTGGGTCGAACTAGTATAATTCTTGGTTTCTTCATTTCTCTATCTCTATACTCCTTATATTTATTGCTATTTATATTTCCGCAATTTAAATTAATAGTATTATTATTTGAAGACATTTTTATATTAGTCAAGCAAATTTATAGCCACAAGTTTTACTATTTTATCTCTTCCACATTTTTTGTGAAACTTGTGTTTATTGAAAGAAAGTTGTTTTTCTTCAAAAACATTTTCAAAAGAGTTTGCAAAAAAATTTTATTCGGTATACAACGCTATTCACCCCCCTCTAGTACTGTAGCTAGCCTATTTAGGACCATCATGATCAAATTGGTTGCCCATTCTTTACCTTCATATATATTGGGTGTTTTTCTAATGCCTTAGACAATTTGTATTATAATGGAATAGATGGTGAATGTGCATTGATGGAGGAGAGGTGTTAAATGGAGGTCTTAGGATCAATTGTGTTATAAAAAGCTCGGGGGGGGGGGGGGGGGGGGGGGTGGGGGGGGGGGGGGGGGGGGTGGGGGGGGGGTATTGTTTAATGTGACACTTGATTCCTAAGCATATCTAACCTTTATACTCTTTCTCACACCTCTCAAATCACCACAACATCCTTAATATCTCCAAATCAATTCCTCATTACCTTCAAATTTCAAATCCAATATAAAATACTCCAATGCTACTATATCAATAAAATTGTACTATAATCTATCCAATTTAATTCATATATTTGGCTTTAATTTAATAATTATCTATTATCAAGCTTCCTACGTATCCCAATTCTAATTTCAGAATTAAAGCCCCATAGTTCTTCTAATCCTATAGAACTTAGCTTTCTTCCCAATCTATCTAATTACATCAATGAATCTCTATAAACTGTTGTTCTATCGCTATTTATATACATAGGTACCATATAATAAATTATTACCCATAAATAAGATATACTTTTTGTATATTACTATTCATAAAATACCAAGAAATTACCAAAATACTATATATATCTTCATACACATTCCTAGCAATCATTTATATCTTTCTCCACATATAATTATTAATTAAACTAATTAACCAATAATAATATAATTAACTAGCCCAAAATACTTTAATAATTCATAGAAAATAAAATACTCAAAATCATAAAAAAAAAAATAAAACCTACAAGAATTAAATTTGTTCTAAATGTATTTAGAATTTTATGGACTTGATTCAATGGGGTTGCAAGGATCATGATGGGGTGATTGGTTTGTCCATAAGTCAAAGTCTGAATTTTCAGCCACTATGCATAGAGGCATCGGCGATGTTTTCCGGCAAGGTATGGGAAATAATTATAAAATATACCTTTAGATCACATGGATTCTGCCGAGAATGCAATTAATCTGGGAAAAATTCATTTTCTATAGCAAAGCTCCGATCACCTGTCAAACCATCTCATCCGCTTCAATTTATACCTCACGCAAAGGTTTTCTAGCCTCCTAATTCGTTTTTGGAGTTAATTTTTAAAAATAATGGCTGGAAGTAGGAGAATCAGAGAGAATGACCCTTAGTATGAAATTTCTCTCTTTAATACATTTTCTGACACTCAGTTTTGCAGCCTAAAATTTACATAGACCTGTAGTACACATTGAGAGCTTCGCTTTGGTATAAAGCAATCAAAAAATAGAGATCGTATGAGGTAGAATCAAATTTTGCAGTGCCAAAGGAGAAAAATGGCGTAAATGAGGAGTAGAAGAAGAAGAAGAAGAATCTACTTCTTTCCCTAGGTTTTTTTTATATTATAGTAATTAAATAGACAATTTGGTTCTTAAATTTTATAGTTTCTCTCATATCTTACCTAATATTTTTTTTTTTCACAAACTATTAAACTGAACTCCTTCATACTTTTCAAATATGCATAAAAATTAATTCAACAACTGATTCATAATGTTTATAGGCTTTTACACTTTAATTATTTATAATAATTCTAAAAGAAATTATAATTTAGAATTTAGAGTTAATAAAAATTTTGGGTGTTACATTTCTCTCTCCCTAAAAAAATTTTAGCCTCAAAATTTCTAAAGAAGTCGAAACATTAATCTAACCCTCGTATTACTTTTCTCGAAATTTGCGAAGATTGCGAAGCATTGATCCGAGCCTTAGGTCCAGTTTGGTATTGCTTGGGAAAGCTCCTTTCAAGAGAGGAAAGCCAAGCAAGCCATCGGATAAGTGTTTGGTAAAACAAAAAATGGGAGAGCCAGAAACAAGGAAAACAACTATCTCCTTTCAAGCAAAGCCTCAAATCCAAGCTTTTTCTAAAAACCAGAAACACGGAAAGCCATCTATTTCAAAATCTTTGATGAATTCACGATCTGCTCTTCTTCTCTCCTTTCAATCTTCACCCAACCCCATATTCCATAAATTACGATGTGCTCCTCGTAAAACACAGAAAACAAAAATATTACCAAACACTTATCAGCTTTCCCAAACAGCACTTTCCTTTACAGCACTTTCCTTGATAGCCCTTTCCCTGACAGCACTTTCAATAACAGTAATACCAAACCGGCCCTTAGTAATTACTTCTTTAAAATGAATCTACATTTATAATATTTTTGACAACTATTCCCTTCACATAAATATAATTGGTTATTAACCATCACTAATTGCACATAATTAATCAGATGCATCACTAAATTTATAATTGGCCTCAACCATCGAATTCATGCTACTATATCCTAAACCTCATAAACCTCTTTAATAGCATTCGATATTATTCACCTGTCAAAACTTTAAGAACTTAATTTCATGCGCCATAAATTATATTTTTACTAAAACACTTCACCATTCATTTCAATTAATTAACTACATGAAAATCGCATTTAAATCACCAAAAGCTTTTCTAAACTACTATTCCTTCCTTAAAACTTAAAATACAAATGGAACATCCCTTCTATTATATTATAAAATCACTTCTTCCACCATGTATGTATATCAATCCCCCATTACATAATAACTCTCATATCAACAACTGTACAATCGAATCCACATTTTAAATATTATGACTATATATCAAAATTGAGCACATCAAACTCTCCAATATCTTATAATACACCATTAATGAGAGTATCACACTTCTCGATCCATAAGGCCATCTCCAACCATAACTCCAAATTTTCCACTCCAAATCCAATTTCCTCTATAATTTAGAGTGAGCTACAGTTCTTTTTCTCCAACCCTCCACTCCAAATTTCCACTCCAAATTAAAATATTATTACTTTATTCCTTTCCGCCTAACTTTTTATTATTATTATATTCCTTTTTACATATATTTATATTATTCATATCTTTTTATTAAATCATAAAAAAAATTAATATTAATAATTTATAAATAAATATATTTAATTACATAAAATTTTTTTAATGAATAAATAATTTTATTAAATAAAATCATATCGGATGAAATAAAAATTAACACATTAATACATAATAGATAATATATATTAATTAAACCGGAATACAACCACACCATAAAAATCCATTTAAATACAACAATTTAATTAAACCGAAGTACAATATAAATACGATAATATTACAATACTACATAGACATTATTTCAAATCACAAATACGTTTACACTACAAACACAATAAAAGTTAATAAAAAAAAAAGCACAATACAAAGTAGTAGTACATGATGAGCAATACATGTGTGTGTTATTAGTCTAACTGTGTGTTTTATTTAAAATAAAATTTATGTGTGTGTATGTGTTCAAGTAAGTTGTATTGTACCGTATTGTCATATTTTGTAATGCAATGTCATTTATTTGGTATTAATTTTATATTTCCAAGTTGTATGTATATTAATATTTTTTTTATTTTCACCATTTTAATTTATTTTTGATATTTTATCATTATCAATTAATCAAATTTTAAGAATTTAAGCAAAATTATTAAAATAATTCAAGACCACAAATACACATATAAATTAAATCAAACACACAAATTAATAAAAACACATAACCCAAATACTATAAATTGAATTTTTTATTTTTAAAACTAAAAAAAAAAATTCAAAGAAAAAAAAAACAAATAAAAAAAAGGAATGGTAGAAACAAATAAAAAAAGAAAAAAATAAAGCAAAAAACAAAAAAAGTAAGAAAAAAGTTAAAAAAAAAAAAAAAAAAAAAGGAATGGAGGGGAACAGTACCCCGCCAACATTGGAGGAGTACTGTTCCCCTCCAAAATTTTAGTGTTAAATTTGGTGGTGGGTTGGAGCAACCCACCACCAAATTTTGCATTTCCAACCCCAGATGGAGTGGGGTTGGAGATGCTCTAAGTATATTAATATATCATGCAAACTCTACATTTCTTCTTCTTCTCAACTCTCCATATCTTTCTCTACTTCCAATTTACTTTCGTAACTTCTTATTTGAAATTTCCCAATCTCATCCTCAAATGTGCACATTTTCTTAAATATGAGAATGCATATGGTTTTTCTTTTAAGCTTTTTATAATATTATTTCAATAAACTTTTCCTTTAAATAAACACGAAATCACATTATTTGTACAACATAGAGACAAATATATTTTTAAAGAACATATATATATACCTTTAGATCACATTGAATTAGCAGTGAATGCAATTAATCGGAGAAAAATTCATTTTCAGCGGCAAAGCTCCGGTCATTAGCCAAACCACCCTATACGCTTCGATTTCTATCTCACCGAAAATTTTTTAGCCTCCTGAGTTCGTTTTTGGAGTTAATTTTGAAAAATAAGGGCTGGAAGTAGGAGAATCGGAGAGAACAACCCTTACTACGAAATTTCTCGCTTTAATACTTTTTAAACACTCAGTTTCATGGTCTAAAATTTACATAGACTTGTAGTATATGTTGGGAGCTTCGCTTTGGTATAAAGAAATCGAAAAATGGAGATCATATAAGGAAGAATTCGAATTTTGTAGTGCCAAAGGAGAAAAACGGCGTAAATGACGAGAAGAAAAAGAAGAAAAATATGGTTCTTTCACTAGACTTTTTTATATTTATAGTAATTAAAATACATTTGGTCCTTCAATTTTATAGTTTCTCTCTTATCCTTCCTAATATTTTTTTTTGCACAGAATATCAAATTGAACTCCTTCATGCATTTCAAATATGCATAAAAATTAATTCAATAGCTGATTAGTTTTTATAGGCTTTTACACTTTAATTATTTATAATAATTCTAAAAGAAATTATAATTTAGAATTTGGAGTTGATAAAATTTTGGGGTGTTACATTTAAACTCTCGAAAATTCCATGAAGTCAGTCTTGCTCTTTTAGGGAGGCAATCGTGGAAGTTTTAAACTAGCCTTAGGCTTTGGTTTCTAAAATTTATAAAGCCCGATATTTTCCAAACTCTAATTTTCTTTTTTTTTTTTTTTTTTTTTTTTTTTTTTGTAAGTAACGCGGATTAAAGGAAGGAGGAGGCTAAACATCCCAATTAGGTTGGCACATTTAGGACCGCTACTCCACAACAACCTGAAAAACATAACATTAAAGGACCTTGAGGAAAGGTCAAAAAATTACAATAGCAAAAGTTTAGGGTGAATAATTACATCCGAAGCAGTGAAATTTAGACACCTAGATTTGAAACGAAAAAAACACCAAGTGTGATAAATACAAGAATAAAGCAAGTCCTCGGATTTGTGGTAATCATTAAAGATGGTGCGGTTTCACCGTTTCCAAATTTCCCAATAGATGGACATCCATAGCGATTGACAGAATAACTTGTGACGAGATTCTTAAAACAACCTGACCATTGGATGAAAAAATCCATAGCAGTCCGAGGGATAGCAAAACTCAGCCCCATCCAATTTAATAAATCAAACCAAATTTTATAGTTGGACAGGCAGTAGATCAAAGCATGATCTTGTGTTTCAGCTTCTGAACAAAACGGACAAGTAGTCTCCTGAATAATATGGAAGGAAGCCAGAGTAACCCGACAAGGAAGTATACCATGAGCCAGCAGCCACATAAAACATTGGATTTTGGGTATAGCCGGGGCACGTCGGAACATCAAAAAAGGAGCAGAAACTTGCGGTTGGAGTCTGAGAGCGAGGTGGTGCTGTATGAAGGTCCTAGGCGTGAGAGAGTGTTGACCGTTGGGGGCTGGAAACCAGGATAAAATGTACATGGCATTGGGAGTGAGTGGAGGTAATTTCGAAATCAAGGATTTCAGATGCTGCTGACCTGTAAGACGAAGCCGACGCTTCCAAAAAGGGCGCGCCACACTTGTAAAAATATGAGAATAAGCCCAAGACACTGAAACGTGCTTATTGGTTATTTTCTAAATGCACAAAAAGGTCGACAACCTAGTTTTATACTGAGTAGTCTTCTTGCGACTTAGTCTTTAATCCACCATGGCTTTGTGTATCATATTAGTAATGGGAGAACGGTGAGGTGGCTTCCGATGACAACTGGGGGTCTAAGTTTGGATCTGGTAGATGCTGCATTAGATAATTTGATAATGGCGGGTTTAATTGACAATGAGCAACCAATCTGTCAGTGGGATACAACGGTGGTGATGGATTTTTGGGCCTACTAATAGAGCAATGATTTTTTCTTTCTATTGCCATCACGTGCTGTGGAAGATATATTAATTTCGAAGAAGGATAGACACTGGGTGTACTCGATAAAGTTAGCATATTTTCAATTAATGGAGTCTCATACCAGGCCGCTGAAATGAGAGCATGATTTTAATTGGAAGTCAACGTGGGAGCTGCAAGTTCCTCATAAAATTCAAAATTTTTTATGGCGTTCTATATACTTTGAATATGTTACCTCTTATGGTTAATTTATGCCAAATGGGATTTAATATGGCAAGTTAATGTCCCTTGTGTCTGTTAGCTTACATATTTATGCATTTCTTAGATAATTTTATTGTTGTTTTTCATGCATTCATGTATAATTTTTGGTATTAATTTGGTTATTTTTATTAATTCTTGGAATCTTGAGCATATGAATAATTTTATGTTTAATAGGTTCGATTTGTGCATTTTTTAGGATGGTTAATTGAAGTCCTAACACTTAAATTGGCTAAAAGGGACCTTATGATTGTTTGTTTTGCACCATAAGATGCTTACTCGGAGAGTGAAAGCTCTACTCGGTGCGTAATTATTGAAGTGAGCAAGGATTTCAATTTTAGTACGTCTACTTGGTGAGTGAAAGAAGTTACTCGACGAGTGAAACTCGGCACTCGGCGAGTGAATTTTGGATTTAGCTAAGTGTCTTCTCTTTCCACTTGGATTGAACTTCTAATTGCTTGGGGACTTCAACCACACTTCATAAGGGATTAAAAGGTTCAAATCACATCAGTTTTAGAGTGGATAAAATGTGTCCATTGGAGAAGAATTAAAGTTCTAAGTGGATTCATCTTATTTGAAAGAATTCTACGTGCATTAAGAGACCATATTGAAGTATAATTCTCACCCTATAAAAGGAGCATGAGGGGGAACAAATTGATTATCTCGGAATCAGTAGAAACACAACACATATCACTCTTTGAGCTCGGGAATTCTGCAATAAGAGAAGGGAGATATCGTAAGGAGAAGCACCAATTCCATACTTCAACTATTTCACATTCATTCAGTTCCTTCTTCTAGTTTTACTTTCTTTTATTCTTGTAGTGTCATGAACATGTTTGCCTTTATTATTTTCATTTGTTTTAGTTTAGTTATGAACTAATTTTGTCATAGCTAGAGCTATAGTGAATACTAGCTTAATGTTTATGTAAGAATTCTTTTTATTTGCAATTTAAGTTTAAGTTTGTTTTCAAGAGATTTTGCTATGTATTGCTTAATACATATTGCTAAGGACCAACTTCAATATTGATTTCAATTAGTTGTTAACGGACCAAGTTAATAACTAGTGGACATACATAGTTAAACCTAATTGGACCAAGATTAGTGTGGTTTATCTGTTAACCCAAATTTTTCCATAAAACTTTATGCTTCCTTAAAATTTCTTGAATGAACCAATTTTAGGTAATTAGAATAAGGAATAGAACTAATAATCCAGACCAAAGATATTATTTTGATTAGGGAATCACCATCTCTTTAGAAAATAAATGGCTTAAATTGCATATTAAGAATAATTACATAAACATTGGCTAGGTGAAATTGGATGCTCTAGTTTCCATCTCATTGAGTGTTATCCATATTTTCAAAGTTCTATTTTATTGTTTAAATACTTTAATTGTTAGTTTAGTTTAACCAATCAAATCCAATTATTTACTTGTCTAACTAGCATGGAATTTTAATAGGCTTGGTATCTATGTTATTAGTCTCTATGGGAATGATACTCTATGTATCACTTTATTACTTGATCATGATAGGGTGCATTTACTCTCTGCATAGTATATTTTATATGCTATTAGTGTCACGAGTAACAGAAGACTATTGATCATGCTCTACTCTTGCGTAATTTTACTGCTCAAGTTTGGGCTTCTTCTCCGGGGTCAGGCTTAGTGCAGTCCGTCACTTCTTTCGCAGTATGGTGGTAAGACGTTTTGTCCATTATTGACATGGAAACAACAGGTGTTATGGCAAGAGTGGCATGGTATTTATGGTATCCTTGAACTCAGGCGATGTGAAATGCAACAATTTTCATTCCTTTGGCAGCAGGATTGGATAGTGCTTTGAGTGGTACAGAAATGGAGGTAACCTCAGTTGGTTCTGCAGGGACAACAAGTACATTGTGCAATTTATCATGGTAGAAAACAGTGGCAGGATGGAAGTGTAATTTCGATGTAGTGGTTGATGGTGAATAATGTCATTGGATGTGGTTGTGTGATTATAGATGTAGAAGGGGTCTACGTTGTGAGTCGCTATTGATAGGAATATGATTGTATGTATCCATATTGTATTTATGTACAGAGTATAGGGAGTTATGTATATATTTCTCATATGTATCATTAGGGTATATATACCCATTAATCATCAATGCAATTCAAGAGTTTCACAAATCATTACATGGTATCAGAGCTTAAAGGCTAAACAGCCAATCTTAAAGAAAAACTAAACCCTAGCCGCCGGTCTCCACCATGTCCACCATCCTAAGCACCACTGTTGTCGTTTCAGACGTCATTGCCACCATGATTGGGGCTACTGGCAGTGTCGATCTCACTATAGCAGCATTGACAGCGCCGCCCCTTCCCACTTTGTTAACTCAAATGCCGACTAAACTCACTAGCTCTAATTTTCTTCTCTGGAAAGCATAGATATTACTGATGATTAAGGGCAACGGGCTAGATGGACACCTAGGCGGCTCAGAACCAGCACCAGCCAAGCTGTTGGCTATGGAACCAGAAATCCAACCTACAAGATATGGAACCGGCAGAACCAATAGGTATTATGTTGGAATTTAAATTCGATTTCGGAGTCTCTTTTGCCCCAATTAGTAGGAGTTACATCTGCTAGGGCTGCTTGGAATAAGTTAAATGTGTCATATGCTTCTGGGTCTATATCGCAAATAAGAGAATTGCGTAGCCGATTGCATAGTCTGAAACAAGGGAATGATGACATAGCTGTTTATTTACAGCGGGCTAAATCTATTTTGATTCATTGTTAGCGTTGGGTTATAATATTCGAGAGGATGATTTAATTGAAGCTGTTATTGAGGCATTGCATGAGAATTTTGATGCTTTTGTTCAAACGTCTGAAGTTCAGATGGATGGTGTTGGTTTTGATGATTTATACGGTTTGTTGTTGACTGAGGAAAGGAAAATTAATCAACATGCTAGTCAGGAGAGTTCAGTCTCGTCCGCTCATGTGACGGTGGGGCAGCATTCTAATGTACCAGGTAGTTATTCCGGTCAGAATTTCAGATTCTTTGCTGTCGGTAAAGGGTGAGGGAATGGCCGTGGAGGCCGAGGAAGAGGAAGGTAGCAGCAGCAGTCTTTTGGTTTTTTCAATATAGGGCGAGGAAGCTATTTTCAACAAGGAAATTCGACAAATTCCATAGGGTATGATGTAACTACAGTTGTCTGTCACAACTGCGAAGGGAACGGTCACTATACAAGGCAATGTCCTTCTCCCAGACTCAACCCACACCAAAACCGTAACCCCCAAGCCAACCATACTACCATAGCTCCTTACCTACCAACCCATCAACCTTGGATCATGGATACGGGGGTTACTCATCAACTTACATCCGATATGGGAAATCTGGCTCTTTATCACCTCAGCTATTCGTCCTATAATGGTCTCTTGGAACCAACTTTAGATGAAGTAATGTCGTGTCGGAAAGTTCTCAATTGCATTAAGACGCTTAATCCGCCTTAGAAAGTTGTAGAAGACGACACTCAAGTTGTTTCACAAGCTTTAGCAACTCTAGATACAAAATATTTCTCAACTATGGGTGTTATAATTGAAAATTGTCAACATCTTTCTCATTTTATTTTTGGTTGCTTGTTTTCTCATGTTCGACGAACTACAAATCGAGTGGCTCATTGTTTGGCTAGACATCGTGTATTATTTCTTCTCTGTTGATTGTTGAGGCACATCCTTTTTCTATGCTTGTAGACATTTTATCTTCAGATATTTCTTCTTAATGAATTTTCATCATTTTCAATAAAAAAAATTTATGTTAATGATTATATTAACTATTCAAAGCCCAATCATCTATTGGTGTTACAGTTGCTTAATTTCAAAAAAAGGAAAAAAATGAAACCATATGATTTGTTTTGTAAAGGATTTAGGCAAACCATGTGTTTCATTGAATTAGTGTTGGGTTTATATACCCAAAGAATACAAGGTAAAATATTTACATCTAATACAATTAAAGTCCTTATACAATTAGAGTTTGTATCCTATACATATTCCTATCACACTCCCGCGCAAGTTGAGCAGGGGAACAACTCTCAACTTGTGGCACAAGAAGAGAAACCGAGATTTAGGAAGAGCTTTGGTGAGCAAATCGGCAAGTTGGTGTTCCATTGGAAGATAGCGGACAAAAAGAGACTTCGCTGCCACCCGCTCCCGGACAAAATAAAAATTGATCTCCAGATGTTTAGTTCGGGAATGAAAAATAGGATTAGCCATAAGATAAGTGGCACTCAAATTATCACACCATAGAACCGGTGAATTGGACAAAGGGAAACCGATATCCCTAAGAAGCATCGTGATCTAAGACAATTCAAAAGTTATGGTGGCTAAGGCACGATATTCCGCTTTAATGGAAGAGCGAGAAACTGTTCGTTGTTTTCTGGACACCCAAGAGATTAGGTTATCGCCGAGCACAATTGCAAAACCAGTAGTGGAGCACTGATCATCAGAATCACCTCCCTAATTAGAATCCGAAAAACCATGTAACTAAGTGGTAGGGCCTGGCCGAAACATGAGGCCATAGGAGGAGGTAGCCTGGAGATAACGCAGGATCCGTTTGACCACCTGCCAGTGAAGATCAGTTGGAGCATGCATGAACTAGGCAACCTTATGAACCGTATAGGCAATGTCCGACTGAGTAACAGTTAAATATTGTAGGCCACCAACAATACTATGATACAAAGAGCCATCTGAAAGGGGTTCACCCCCGAAAGCCGAAAGTTTGGTAGAAACACATGCTGGAGTGCTCAACGACTTGTAGCTAGACATTTCCGACCGATGTAACAAATTTCGAATGTATTTCTGTTGATTGATATATAAACCATCATTCCCCAACTGCATTTCAAGACCAAGAAAATACTGGACACGACCCAAATTTTTAATGGCAAACTGACGTTGTAGATATGCAGCCAATAACTGAAGTTTCCCTGAATCATTGCCAAGCAACAGTAGATCATCAACATATATGAGACAAAAAAGAGTAATCGTACCAGACTGGAAGACATACAAAGATATGTTGGCCTTGGAGCATCGAAAACTGAATCCAATAAAAGCAATGGTGAGGCATTTGTGCCACATCCTAGGAGATTGTTTGAGACCATAAAAAGATTTTCAGAGAGCACAGACATGGGTACGTCGGCTTGGATCAACAAAACCAATGGGTTGCTGCATAAAGCCTTTCTCCTCAAGGTCACCATGGAGAAAGGCATTATAAACATCCAAATGTAGAACCTGCCAAGAAAGAGAAACCGTCATAGCCAGAAGAAGTCTGATTGTGTTAGGCTTTACAACAGGGCTAAAAGTATCAGTGAAGTCCATGCCTGGACGTTGGTGATATCCCTTAGCAACTAAACTTGCTTTGTAGCGATCAACAGAACCATCAGCTTTCCTTTTCATTTTAAATACCCATTTGCAACCAATGATGTTTGCATTCAGCTGAGGAGGCACCAATTCCCAAGTGCCATTGACAATTAATGCATTAAATTCTTCTGCCATTGCTGCCCGCCAATGAGAAAATTTTACTACCTCAGTATAAGTAACGGGATCATCTGGAGCAACTGTCACGTTGAAGGCCCATGGCTTGGAGGACCTGGTTTGAGAACGAGTGACCATACGACGAGGAGGAGCCGGAGGGGGCTGATCAGAAATAGCAGGAAGTGGATGAAAATCCGTGAGATCCATAATTAGAGGAATACCAGGGGAGGGGGTGCCGCTCGTGAGGAGGGGTGTTGGGTCATTGGAGGTTTCGGTGTTGGGCTGGTTGGTGACGGGTTGGGTGGACGTTAATGGGTTTCGGTGGAGAGGGGACGGGTTACGGGTGTTGGGCGGTGTTGGGCTGGTTAGTGACAGGTAGGGGGTGCTGGTCGGGTGAGGGCTGGGTGGTTGCGGGTAGGGAGTGCGGGTCAGGTGAGGGCTAGGTGGTGGCGGGTTGTAGGTGGTGATCGGTTTATGGCTAGTTGGGGTTGAGTTGAGACAGGTTGCTAAAGGTGGTAGCGACGGGTTGGTAAGTGTTGGAAAATGTAGTATTAGATTGGAAGAGGAGGGATGTGGTGTGGAATCACGGAGTCGAGCCATCTCTGGATATAGGTACACCTATTCATCAAGGAGTACATGGTGTGAGACAAAAATTTTCCCAGTAGAAAAATCAAAACAACGATAACCTTTATGTAAGTGACTATAGCCAACAAAGAGACAAGGACAAGAACAAAAATAAGCTTAGATGCAAAGTACGGACGAAGCCAAGGATAGCACAAACAACCGAATGCATGAAGAAAATCATAATTAGGTGCGGAATGCATAAGTTTCTCAAAGGGTGACACAAAATTCAGTAATTTAGTAGGCATACGATTGATAAGATATACAGCGGTGTCAAATGCATGGGTCCAGAATGATTTGTCAAGTTTGGCATGAGATAATAAGGACAAACCCGTTTCAACTATGTGGCAGTGTTTCCTCTCCGCAGACCCATTTTTTTTTGGGGTGTATGGACAGGAAACCCGATGCTGTATACCATGTTGCGATAAATATGATGAAATGGACTGAAATTCCCCACCCCAATCAGATTGGAAAGATTTAATTTGGCATTCAAATTGTTTTTCTACCAAAGACCAGAATTTAATAAAAGCAGCAAGGGCATCTGACTTATATTTCAAGAAATCAATCCAACTGAATTTACTGTAATGATCATAAAAAAGCACATAATAAGAAAAATTATCATATGAGTGGACAGGGGATGGTCCCCAAAGATCAAAACAAATGAGTTCAAGAGGCCGATTGGCCTAAAGAGATGACTCAATAAATGGTAGTTTGTGACTATTGCTAACTGAACAACTGGGACAAACAAAATCAAATTTATTGGAAACAGGTAAATTATGCTGACTAAGAACTTTTTTGATGATAGGTAATGCTGCATGTCCGAGCCACACATGCCAAGTAGAGAGAGAGGTGAGATGAATTTGAGCAGGTGGGGCTGAAATTTTCAGTACTGTGTAGAGACCCCCTCTATTCTGTCCTTGGTAAATGACCTTCCTGGATTTCAGGTCCTTCATGACAAAACAATCATTAAAAAATTCCACAGAAACATCATTGTTTGTAGTGAGAGCAGAAACTGAAATATGATTGATATTACACTACAGAACATGAAGAATATTAGTCAATTTAAGAGATTTATCAGACGTATGAAAAAGAGATTGACTAATATGAGAGATAGGGAGTTTAGAACCATTACCTAAGATGACTTCTTCTGGGCCAGTGTAGTCGAATGAAGATTCAGGTTCCCCATATCCGAGGTGAGGTGATGTGTTGCACCCGTATCCATGATCCACGGTTGGTTTGGTGGTGGAGAAGGTGCAATGGTAGTGTGATTGGCCTGAGGGTTTCGGTTTTGGGGGGTTTGAATTCTTAGTGATAGACATTGTCTGGAATAATGGCCATTCCCCTTACAGTTGTGACCTACCACGGTTGTAACATCATGAAAATTTTGATTACCATTATGATAGCCTATACCATGGCTACCTCCATACCCATAATTCTGAAAATTTTGGAATTGATTCTGATATTGGTGCTGTTGTCATCCACGGCCCCTTCCGTCACGGCTACCGCACCCTCTTCCCGCGGTATATTGACCGGAATGCTGTCCGGTATGACCTCCTGGCGCATTTACTTGCTTCCTCACCGTCACATGAGCGGATGGGACTGAATTATCATGACTAACTCGTCTATTAATTTTCCTTTCTTCAGTTAATAACATCCCATACAAATCATCAAATAACACATAATCCATATGAACCTTGAAGGTTCTCATAAAAGCATCAAAATTTTCATATAAGCCATCAATAACTGCTTCAATTAAATCATCTTCACTAACATGATATCCCAAGGCTAACAAAGAATCATAAATAGACTTAGCACGCTGTAAATAACAAGCAACATCATCATTCCCTTGTTTTAATGAATGCAAACGACTACGTAACTCACGGATTTGGGATCGAGACCTCGAGGCATAAGAAGTATTAAGTTTATCCCAAGCTGCCCTAGCCGTAGTAACAGATAGAATTAGGTTTTGTGAAAACTCTCCTTAAGTGTGGGGAGAGAATAAATTGAATATATATAAGTGCTGTACAGAGGGAAATTACAAGCATAGTCCTATAGAGATTATAATTTGGCAATTATATACAATATAATATAATATACTCTATTACTCCCCCGCAAGTTGAGCTGGGGTGGAAGCCACAGCCAACTTGTCTCTCAAGTCTTGAAATCGACATCGGGGTAGAGGCTTGGTGAGAATGTCCGCAATCTGATCATCTTTGGAGATATACCGGACCAACAGCTACTTGGAAGAAACTCGTTCGAGAACAAAATAGAAATCAAGCTCCAGATGCTTAGTGCGGTTGTGAAAAATTGGATTGGCGGTGAGGTACATAGCACTAAGATTGTCACACCACAGGGTGGGTGCCTGAACCAGAGGGAACCCAATTTCTACAAGGAGCATACCTAACCATGACAACACAGAAGTGGTGGTGGCCAAGGCACGGTACTCCGCCTCCGTCGATGAGCGGGAAACAGTACGTTGCTTACGTGATGCCTAAGAAATCAAATTCGTACCATGAAAAATACCAAAGCCAGAAGTAGACCGCCTATCATCAACATCCCCGGCCCAGTCAGAATAAAAAAAAGCATTTAGTTGTATATGCAGTTGAGGTTGAAAACGCAACCCAAAGGAAGCCGTGGCTTTGAGGTATCGCAGAATCCTCTTCAGAGCTTGCCAGTGAGACTGAGTAGGAGCATCCATGTACTGAGCAACCTTATGGATAGCAAAGGTAATATCGGGATGGGTGATGGTTAAATATTGCAAACTGCCAACCAAACTCCTATAGGCCGTAACATCAGTGGAAGGTGTACCCAAAGCCCGAAGTCAATCCGTTGAACTAGCAGGGGTGTCAACCAGTTTAGAAGCAAGCATTCAGGCTTTAGACAACACATCCAAGACATATTTTTGTTGGACCAAGAATAAAGAGCCATCACGCCAAGACATCTCTATCCCCAAAAAATATTTAGCAGGCCCTAAATTCTTGATAGCAAAGTGAGACTGCAGATAATTAATCAAAGAAGTCGACTGACCCGGATCATTACCCAGAACAAGGAGATCATCAACATAAATCAAGCATAATAGAACATAGTAACCCTTCTGCAGAAAAAACAAAGAAACATCAGCCCGAGAGCAAATAAAACCATAGGCCGTGAGTGCCTGTGTAAGACGCCTATGCCACATCCGTGGTGACTGTTTAAGCCCATATAAAGATTTACGAAGTCGACAAACATGAGTAGGAAAAGACTTATCTGTGAAACCAGGCGGCTGAGTCATATATACCGGTTCATCCAGGCCCCCGTGTAAAAAAGCATTAGAGGCATCCAAGTGAGTGATGGACCAGGAGAACGACACTGCAAGACAGAGAAGGAGCCAAATAGTAGTGGGCTTGACCATTGGGCTAAATGTATCATGGAAGTCCATACCAGGACGCTGATGAAACCCCTTGGCAACTAAACGAGCCTTATACCATTTAATAGAACCATTCGCCTTGAGTTTGGTTTTGAACACCCATTTGCAACAAATAACATTGTGAGCAGCAGAAGCAAGAACCAATTCCCAAGTTCCATTGGAGACCAAGGCAGAAAACTCTTCAGCCATCGCTTGGCGCCAATGCGTACTTTTAGACGCCTCAGTAAAGCATGTAGGGTCAGCCGGTAACACAGAAGCAGTAAACATCTCGGGAGGAGGAGGCAATTTCCCTGTTTGTTGCCGAGTAACCATGCAGCGAACTGGAGGGGACGCCGGAGCTTCAGGAGGAGGATGTACAGCAGAGGAGATGGGAGCATTATTCGGAGCCCCCCTTAAATCCACAATAAGAGGAATGCCAGGTGAAGTGTCACGGTTCGGAGAGGTGAGAGTGGAGAGGTCTTGGGTCGGGTTGTGGGGTGGATCTTGGGTTGGTGGCGGGAGGGCCGGCGGTTGACGGTTTGGTGGCAGTAGGGCCGTAGTCATCTGGTTGGGGCAATATGGGACAACTGGAGTAATTTGGCAGGACGGTAAGGATGCGGTGGAGAGAGGCGGATCATGGAAGGTGGAGCTGCACAGCTCTAAAAATAGGAACACCTACTCATCAAAAATAACATGACATGAGAAGAAGAATTTTTTAAAAACAGGATCAAAACATCTATAGCCTTTATGAATTTTACTGTATCCCAGAAAAATGCATTTACGAGAATGACATTGAAGTTTATTAGAGGAATACGGATGCAGCCAAGGATAGCATAGACAGCCAAACACACGAAGCATAGAATAATCAGGATGGTGGTGAAATAAAATGTAATATGGGGAAGAAAATTTCAGCACATGGGATGGCATATGATTAATTAAATACACAGCTGTATCAAAGGCATATGTCCAAAAATGCATAGGCAATTTAGCACCATTTAACAAAGAAAGACCTGTTTTGACAACATAACGATGTTTTCGTTCTGCTGCCCCATTCTGTTCAGGGGTGTACGGGCAGGACATACAATGTTGGATACCATGCTCAGTTAAGTAAGATTTCAACAACAGAACAGAACAGAATTGAACAAAGGTACTGAGCACTTCAGATTTATACCGCAAAAAATAAATCCAACAATACTTATTAAAATGATCATAGAAGAGAACATAATAAAGAAAAACATCATCAGATTCAATCAGGGCAGGACCCCACAAATCAGAACAAATTAAATCCAATGGTCCATCAACAACAATATCAGAAACAGGAAACGGTAATTTATGACTTTTACTGACCACACAACTAGAACAAATATTGCGGTCACGACTAGACAAAAAATTAATATTATTATTGCGAAGAACATGACGAGTAATAAGAGCAGCAGGATGTCCAAGACGCGCATGCCAGGTGGCCAACGAAGTGAGATGCGACCGGACCAAGGGAGGAGCACCTGGAGAGATGGCATACAGGCCATTTTTATTCTGGCCTCGAAGTATCACCTGTTTGGAACTCAAGTCCTTCACAACAAAAAAAGAATCAAAAAACTCAACAGAAACATCATTAGCACGGGTTAGAGCACTAATAGAAATTAAATTAGACTTAGACTCGGGAACATGTAAAACTTGAGATAATTTTAAAGGAGTAACTGAAGTGGACAGCAAAGAAGACCCAACATGAGCAATAGAGAGACGTGAACCATTACCTAGATGAACCTCTTCAGGCCCAGAGTATTCGGAATGCAGGGTAAGTTGTCCTAAGTCTGAAGTGAGGTGGTGTGTAGCTCCGCTATCCATGTCCACTGGGGTTAGGTTTGGTTAATGGTAGTGTGGTTAGAAGTGGGCGGGTTGTTGGTCCGTGGTGGATTAAATTTTGGAGAGGGGCATTGGCATGCATAATGACCCATTCCTCTACAATTATAACAAGTAACTGTTGCCACATCTACTGGAGCAAATTGGCTTTGCTGTCCCTGCTGTGGGCGTGCAAAAGAAGGCCTATAAAACTAATTCTGACCAAAAAATTGCTGCTGCTGATGTCCAGAAAATAGCTGCTGCTGATGCCGTCGAAAACCTTGGCCGGTTCGGCCATGCTATCCCTGCTGGTGGCATCCACGGACCCTGGCTCTACCACTTGAACCGCCAGAACTCAGCTATCTTGCCGAATAATGGGCTGCCGGAGTATTTAACTCTTCCATCAGCATTTTTTCTTTCTTTAAATGACGTTCCTCCGTCAATAGAAGTCCAAACAAATCATCAAATGCAATTGAGCGTGAACCAAAAGTTCTACACACATCTCTAAAAGGTCCTCTAAGACCATTCAACACTGCATCTACCAAATCTTCCTCAGACACAACATATTGTAAAGCTGCTAAACGATCCATAATTAACTTAGCACGTTGCATATATTCCAAAATTGACTCTGTATTTGATTTAACCAAAGAATGTAACTGTTGTTTCAAATCCCTAACTTGCGCCCTAGACCCCGACGCATATGCATTCTCTAATTTCAACCAGGCTTCACGAGCCGTCTTAACACCAATAATTTGCGAAAGAATTGAAGGAGAGAGGGAATTAAGAATCCAACTTAATACCTGTTGATCTTTCTAAAACCAAAGTTGAAAAACTGGATTGACATCATTGTTAGCAAGTCTTTCTGCTGGAGTGGCTGCCGTGCCATCAACATGACTGATCAAACCACACCCTGCGAGCATTGGCATGATTAGGGTTCGCCATAGGACATAGTTGTTAGGGTCTAATTTTAATAGTAGCTGATGGGAGAAGGTAGGTGTTGCGGCGGCACCTAGGGTAGAACCGGTGGAATTAGCTACGGTGGAGGAGCTATGGGCGGAACTAGTGGAGGCCATGCTTATCGAAAGAGAAGGAAGAAAGAGTAGGGGCGGCTAGGGTTTGGGCGGTTAAGCCAATATGCTCTGATACCAAGATAGAATTAGGTTTTGTGAAAACTCTCCTTAAGTGTGAGGAGAGAATAAATTGAATATATATAAGTGCTGTACAGAGGGAAATTAAAAGCATAGTCCTATACAGATTATAATTTGGCAATTATATACAATATAATATAATATACTCTATTAGTAACCCCAACCAATTGAGGTAATAATGATTCCGAAATTGAGTTTAAAATACAGCAGAGTACCTGTTGATCATGCCGTGTCCAAAGAATGAAGGCTGGATTGCGAGTGCCGTCCTCGAGATATTCCTCTAGTGTTGGTTCCGTTCCATCAAGATGTCCGTCAAGGCTGCTTCCTTTGATCATTGGGAGCAGTTGCGTCTTCCAAAGGAGGAAATTGGAGTTGGTTAGCTTTGTGTTGGAAATGCCCTAGTCCCGAGGCATTGGTCCTTGTCTTTGTATAATACATTTGTACATTAATGTAATCTTTATGTATTATACAATTTATCGGTCGGTTTCCCGTGTCGAATCCCAACACTTTGTTAGCATCTGGGTGGGCAAGGACGGCATCTGAGGGATGGCGCCAGTGAGGGTTGGGACAATTTCAGACATGGCCGCCGATGAGGAGAGGAATCGGTAGAGAAGGGATAGGCGGCTAGGGTTAGGGTTTTTAGAAAACTTAGCGATTAAGCCTTTGATGCTCTGATACCATAAAGGATTTAGGCAAACCGTGTGTTTCATTGAATTAGTGTTGGGTTTATATACCCAAAGAATACAAGGTAAAATATTTACATATAATACAATTAGAGTCCTTATACAATTAGAGTTTGTATCCTATACATATTCCTATCATTTTGTAATTTGTCCATTTATTAAATAATGTTAATGTTTAAATTAAGCTTTGCATATGCTGGTATTAAAATAAAATTATATTTAACAAAGTATTTATTATTGTAATTTTCAAATACTATATAATGCATATATTTTTATTATTTAATATTGCACTTTTCGGTATTAGTTAAATTATTAATGACGATTAGATAATAAATAGAGTGAATACAAAGTATCACAAGTGTAACCTTTATGTATCATGTTTAGTTAGTATAAATTGTGGATTTAATAAGCATGCAAAAAGTTTCCAATATATAATATATTTTCGTACGTGATTAATTAATTCTTTTAGGAAATGAATTTGTAGTTTCGAAGTATTTTTTTTTCTTTATAATAAAGTATATATTATTTCAATAAGGGAAATAATGCATTAAGGAGAAAAATAAAATATCTCTATCGTAGTCCATATTAAAGCCAAATAAAAAATTCCACAAACGGGGAAAAAAGACCACAAATAGCAAAAATAAATCCACAAAGGGTAAAAAAAAAAAAAAAAACCATAAAATGTAATTTGAAGAGATCCAGCCTTGTCAATCGATCCTCCATTACAGGATAACAATTGCAACAGAATCTCCAACGAGTAAATAGATCTAAAAAGATCGTTTTAATAAAAATACATTGACTATAACCGAAGGTCATTGATATAAAGAAACGCTTTCGTTCATTGTACTAAACTTGAAAGGATATAAACCGTACTGGTAGTAAAACAAAGATGTTGATCCAGCAGTTATAAATTAAGCTTTAACGAGTATTTTCAATCAAATCACTCAAAATGAAATAAAAACACGAAAGGAAAAAGTTGGGGAAGAAGAGGAATATGGAGGACGAAAAAGCAAGACAAAAATCGAAACTTTAGATGTGTTTACTTTTGAGAGAGAGTAGTTGGTGGCTAGAATTTTTCATGTAACACGAATTCAAGCTAAATTTGTTCTATATTTTCGCAATATTTGAAAAGATGTATATGGATTAGTTTATGTATATGCTCCCCAACTAGGATTAATTTATAAGGAAACTGAAAAAATAAAAATTCATATAAAAAAAAAAAGAAATTGAGAAAATCCTAAATTAAAATTATCATGAATTGTTTAAAGAGACTATCTTTTTTATTCACAAGACTCGAATCTGAAACATTACTTAAGGGGAAAAAACTCCTTATCACTGCAACCACTTACTATATTTTGGGGTCCATATATGTCAAATCAATAGGTTAGGAATCGAAGGGATATATTTCAAATAGGTAGGAGCCACAAAGATTATTTCCTATAAAATTCATTTCCATATATTTGAATCAATAAATTATTGTTAATGATGATTAAACTTCACAAAGTATATATTTGTGATTAACAATGCATATTTTTTATTATTTAATTTTGCACTTTCTGTTATTTGCTAAATTAAAAATTTTTAATAAGTCACATGGTTAATGGATTGAATATAAAGTATAACAAGCAAAACCACTACGTATCATGTTTAGCTAACATAAACCATGTGTACCATATACGTACGTAATGAACTAAAACAAAAAAAACATTTGAGAGACATAACAAAAAACAAAAAAAGCTAAGCATTTTATTCCAAACGTTTGAAAAGATGTATAGATATTAATTTTTGTATATGTGGGTAGGTAGGATTTATAAGGAAATAGCAAAAATGAATAAAATTCATAACAAAAAAAGAAAAAGTGAAAAAACCCTAAAGTGCAGTGGAGAGGAACGCAGACATTATAAATACCATCTTATCAACCCTATGGCCGCCTCAACTCTTAGTCTGTTACTGCACTTGGAGAGAGAGAGAGAGAGAGAGAGAGAGAGAGAGAGATGATGGAACATATAGTGCTCTCAACGAAGAAGGGGAATTCTTTAAGTTTTTCCCCAAAATCACCAGAAAAGATGCTGCAGAAGGGTATTCTTCCTATTCTTCCTCTTTCTTTTATCAATCCTAATTTAGATGCTAGTGAAATCTAATCAATGGATCTAATTAATTAATATGGTTCAGAAATCAAAACAAACCTTAATATATAGATCTAGAATTTAAGACTAACTTTGTATCATGATCATTTCAAACTAACTTTGTGGTTGACATAAATTGAATATTGATAAATCTGAATGTATAGATATATAGCTGGGGTTGTAATTAAGAAAAAGGAAAAAAAAAAATTAACAACTTAGCATTTGTACGATTCTAATTAATTTCTTAAGAATCCATTTCCAGATATGAGTGCTTCGGCGGATGTTCAAGGTCTCGACATTGGGTCAGAGATGAGAAAAACACAATTCTCTCAAAGATTGCATAACGTTGCCAGCGAGAAATCCCATGTAAGTCTTACTAAGTTAGGCTTACTGATTTTTTTTTTCTTTTCAATTAATTGAATCAAATGTTTAATTTTTAAATGGTGTTTGCTGTCTTCAGCACATATTTGTTTAGTTAATTTGTTTTCACTGGTTTTCTTTGTTTTAGAGTGGGATTGTTTGGTTCCTCCTGTAAAATTTTAACTCGTTTATTATACTGTACAGGTGTACTAGAAGTTAATTTCATCGAACCTGCTCATGACAAGCAAGGTTTCGAGCGAACAACTTCCCTTCTACAACCCAAAGTCAGAAGAGTTGCGATACACAAGAGCTAATTCTCTGCAAATTGCCGAGACATTAGCTATGCTGCAAGGATTCCAGCTCCAGATGATCGAACAAGAAACGAGATTGCAGCAGAAAAGCTGTGAAAGCATCTCCAGTGTACGGGAGTAGTTCGAGAGAAAGCAACATTCTGCCCTTGGAATCCCAAGATTTCCATCAGTGAAGCCGGTTATTCTGACTCCACAGGTCGTCTTCTCAACAAAATGGCAGCAGCATTGACAGGACAAATATATTTTATCCTATAACGGTGTTAAATGCTTCCCAAGGCGCGACAAGTCCTTAAATTGCTCCACATTTAAGGGTAAAAGTGACAAGATCTATGAGAATCTAAATAGAAACAGTATTTCATTTATTGGAGTTAGGAACGGTATATTCCTTGAGTATGATGGTATATGATATAAGTGTAACAAAGATAGTAATAAAGTCAAAAGTGTCTCAATTAATAACCCATTCATTTCAATGTATTGTCCTGTTCTAAACTTGTAATCTTTATTGGTAATTTAATTATATTTACACTTTTTTTAATCAAACGATAAAAAAAAAAAAGGGGTTATTAGACCCATTTTTCTCCATCATGTTCGTGGGTCTCTCTCGTTCCTGCTTCTCCACTTTGATTAGATAAGCTCTTCTTTTCAAATCAACAAAATATTATTTCGGTTTCTAAGATCGCCATCTCCCATCACTTATATTTCATTGATGAGTGCATTTGATATACTTAATCTATCTTTGTTTATAAGCCTTAATTGTTATATTTTTTTGCTAGTTTTGGCGGATTTATTTCATTTTGTATCATTATTCGTGTTAGGGCATTGGAATCGAAATTTGAGCTTGAAGTGTTGATTTTGGAGAGCTTGGAGTGTATAAAGGATGTAGCTTAAAGTTATAATCCATGAGCACAGCTGGTGGTGTGCTGCTGATGTTGAAAATGGACATGAAAAGGTGTTTTGCATAAGCAAAGATCATGGCTTAAAGAAAGCTACGAATTTGTAGAGCTTTTATGGGATTAGAAGACTTCCTGCTTAGTTTTAGTTTATTTGTTTCAGCTTTTTGTAATTAGATTTTAGGATATTTTTATTTTTATTTCTAAAATAACTCTAATTAAATTTTTCCTACAAAATCTTAATTAGAGTTATTCCTCTTTAGGACTCTTTCCCAAGTTAGCTAGGATTAAAAAAAAAAAAAAATTAGGTTCAGAACTTTTTCTTCTTCTCCCAACTTTTGGAACGTGTTTTTCCCAGCCTTCTTTTTCTCTTTAGCGTTTTCTTTTTCTACCATGAAGGACTAAAATCTAGTTTCTAGCTAGAATGAATTCGGTTTTGTAAAATAAACTGTGAGATCAACTGTTTTACTTTCTTCTTTAATTTGAGTAATTGATTTCATTCTGTTCTTATTATTTTTGCATGATTTAATTGAATCTCTGATTTAATTATATACTTGTGATTGATTTGCTAGTTAGGTGATTAAATACGTAATCGTTTAATTCACTTAACCTAGGTAGCGAATAATATGGTTAATTATGGACAAGTTTTTAATTCATGTTATAAATGAATTTGATATGTTTTAAATAATCTTGCTTGTATAATTATTGAGTAGAATTAGTATCTCTTTTGTGTGTTAATGCTTTTGATTGAATTAAATTCTGAAGCTTGTTTGGAACTGTTCGACTAAATAGAGATAATTAATAAGCTTCTCTTGGTTATTTATTCCATAAGAAGCGATAGGTGATTCATGCTTTGTGATAGTCATAACTAATTACTTGAATTTATTGAAATTATCTTTTGCTGTTGATCGATGATCAGTTAGTTTGACTCAAGACCCGAACCTGCCTTCTAGCTGGAATTAATCTTCCATATAAATTATTATGTTGAAGTATTTTTAGTTATCAATTGCAATTTATAAATGATGAATTATGTGAAAATTCATACCCTCTAGGAGGCCTCTCGTTTTGAGGAAGACTAGATCAGGACCTACAAAACAAAATAAAGATACTCCGACGCTCAAGTCAGTAAAAGATCAAGCATCAGTAGAATAGAAATAAGAGAGTTTTCTGTGTACCTTTTGAGGTAGAGAGACCTTTATATAGGCTCCAAACTGTCCTAATTAGATTAGGATTGATATTCTTATTTGACCAATAGGAAAGATTCCTAATTGGAGTAACATAGTACCTTTGCAGAGTTCTATCATGATTATGATATAGACTCCTTGATAAGCAAGTAAGAGAGAATTATGCCTTGATTAGGATATAGTCCCCTTGTTATGGAAGGATTGCAGTGTGCCCAATACTGGATTCTTTGCTTGCTAGGGAATTTTCCATTATGCCATCAATAAACAACCCCTTTTTACTTTTCTTATTAAATTTTAGAAGAAATAATCCGGTCAATCTCTGTGGATTCGACCCTACTCCACGCTTACTACAAAATTTTGGTTTTTAAAAAAGTAAGTATTTATTTTTGGTGTGTTCCGCACACATCATTCATCATATTTAAACTATATATATCCTACTAAAACAAACCCAAAGATGTATTCATTTAAGAGAATTAAAGGATAAATCATTCAAGTGCTGAGAGTTTAGATTCTATGACTTTTAATGGTTGATTCAGCCAAACTGTCAACAATCAGAACATGACAGCAGCACCAGTGAATCCATGACAGCAAGGGAACCTCCAGCAGTCGAAGGATCAACACCCACAACTTTCGCGGGTGTTTTGTAATTTTTGACCCAAACAAGTTTTGAATTGTTCTAGGTGTTGTTTTAAGCATATTTAATTCTTACACTTTGATCATATTCTAAATAAATTAATTTGTAGAATTTAATTCTACATTATTTATTATTTGATTTATGGGTGAATGTATCATTATAAGAATTAATTAATTAGAATATTAGAATTTATATTTAACTTTCATTGATTTTTGAAATGTAATCATATTGTTGGAGTTTGATTATTTTCAAAATTAAATCATCGATAATTTAGAACTAAATTGAAGACTCATTATAGGGTCGAAATAATTATTTTACTTTAGATGTGATTATTTGATGAATTTTGATGAATTATAGTTTTCTTTAGAATGTTTGTATTACTTTGAGTTATTAGCTAATTGTGATCGGCTAATTGATTATTACTAAGGCCATATATACAAATGTTTAGAAATTGCATTCTTATTCTAGTAGAATTAAGAGATAAAAAATTAGATTGTTTTTAAAATATGTAGAAACATGTAGATTTGATTCCCACATTGAAAATTATTCAAATACGTAAGAAGTTTGATAATAGATTGTTATCAAGTCAAACCAAATAGGTAAGTATAATCGGATAAGTCAAATATTTGTTTGATATGATTTAAGTTATTATAATAACAATTTATTTAGAATATAAGATAGATAATTTTTAAGGTATAATAAAAAAATATGAATCGCATTTTATAATTTTGAAAGAATATACTCCTGGAGTATTCTAAAATTTCTCATAAATATTATAATGTTTTAATGCTATTACACGTGGGTATCAACATCGGGCCGGCCTGGTTCGACCGGACCCAATGGTCAGGCCGGTGCGGAGTAATCAAATTTTCTAGGTCTGCGTTGTCTTCTGTTTGAAGAATTGAAGAAATATAGAAAGATAAAAACAAATTATAAAAGGAGTTTAAAACAAAATGTGGGAGAGCACATGAAAGAGTAAGGAGAAAAATGAGGATGGCGGCACTGTGAAAATAATATGAGGTGGACGCAGGTTTAAGGTAGGTTTAAAACACCATTTAAAAATGGTGAAATACAATCCAATTGCCAATACAATATAAATATATTTGAGTAATAAATAACATATAAACATGAAATTTAAGCGAAAAATTATCAATACAATTTTAATATTGTGCAACTTATATAAATTATTAAAATGGATAAATCATATGCATATTAAATTAATTAGTTAAAAGTTTTTTCTAATAATAATTAGATTTATATGTTGGTTTTTAGTCCACCCATGACATTTTGGAATGGCAGGGACTAAACTGTAATTATGTGTAAATTACATGGATCAAATATGTAATTTGGTCCGACCCTATATATAGATGGATGTTGGGATTTCCACTATAAATAGAGAAGAAGTTTCTCTATTTCTAGACGAGGGGAGAATCGTAGAGATTCCTTTTTAGTTCCGGGAAAACGTCCCCAGACAGAAAACACGATACACTTCTTCGTTCGTCGGAAGAATTCACGGAGATAGCCCGTACTCAGTGTATTCATACACTCATAGGAAAGGCAACCAGAACGATCCGGGATCTCGTGTAGATCAAATCCATTCCATAAACAAGTTTCCGCTGCATATAAACTGTAAGTTTGTTTATTTATTCTGTTTATGGTAATCTATACATTCATTGTATGATCCTTATGGAATTCTGACTTCATTGGTATCAGAGCCGAAAGGTTTATAGATTGATGTGTTCAAATCTAGTTTTCTGGAATTTCGTGAATTAGAATTAGTCGTATCCGTTTGAAAGAGTGTTTATTTGTTTAAATACATAATCATTCGTTTTGATACGGATTTATATCGAAATCCGCGTCAAAATGATTCCGTAGACATTGAAGTTTGATAGTCCATGAAAAGAATATGTTTCTGTTCATTTTGAATACATTTTTGTTCATTTTGATATGGATTTGCATTGTTATCCGTGTCAAAACGATACTGTATTTCATCCAACAATTCAAAGTGTCAAAATTTTTTTTGTCGGAATTTCGAAAATCCAAGTACACCACTAAAATCAGCACAAAAAATTGAGTTGGAATCTCAAATTTCATGGCCAACGGAGTACCGGAAGGCGGCGCGTAGACCTCACGCGCCACCACTGTGGCTGGCGTTGGTTGCAGATCGGTTGAAAGGTTTTCTGTGTGAGCGACACGTGGCAATACACGAATGGATGATCCGTAAATGGTTGAAAAGTAAACGGTTCAATAGCCAATCACGTAATGATGCATGTCAAGCCTCAACCAACGAGAACTGTTCAAATGGCAGGTGGCACAACGCGAGTGGACAGTTTTGACGGTTGAAAAGTCAACATCTAATCACGTTATGCCATGTGTCACCCAGTAACCGTTCAGAAACCGTCAACGTGCCACGTGGTGACATGTGTCTGAAACATGGACCAATGGCATAATGACACATTGCAAATTTGTTTTGAGTGTGCCACGTCATCACGACATGTCATCATGCCACGTCGTCTGCCACGTCATCTTCTAAACCAATCAGGTGATGAAACGTGTCCGTTCGCACCACGTCAGCATGAATCACATGTCGCCACATGTCACCTAAGACAACCGATCTTAGTGGCACGTGACGGCGCGTGGGAGCGCGTGGACGCCCGTGGCAGACTATTCAGGAGCGCGTGTAGGCGCGTGCGGTGGTGTCTGGTATCCAAATTTTGTCAAATTTTTTCCAGAATTAAAATTTACATTTTTCTTGAATTTTTGATATATTTTAATGAATTTTTGGAATTCATTTGGTATTTTAAACTAAATTTACTAGTATTTATTGAATATAAATGCTTAATTTATGTTTAATAAATTCAAGAAAATTCAGTATATTTATTGTGTATTTATATACTGAGTTTTGGTTGATCATTAACAAGTTTTTGTTATTTCTATATGTGTTATAGAAATGGCAACCATCATTAAAACGACGAAAATAATCGAGTCTCAGGAGGAGGCGCGAGCCATACAAAAACTTGAAGATGAGCTATTCTCTAAACGGTATCCTTCGTTGGACGAAGGGGATATTGTTGGAGTAATGGAGCGATTTAATGCGTTAAATCGAGAAATCTAAGAGCTTGTCTGGAAAGGAGGATTTTCCTCAGGGACTGATCAATTTAAAATGTTAAAATTTGCGAAAAGGCTTTTCGGGAAAAGCATTTTAAGAAATTCTGGTTTGGTGAAAATCCTATATTTAACATGGCAGTGGTCTCCATTGAAGGATTAGTTCCCGAAAAGGAATATGTGTACCAATGCAAAGTGTTTGTATTACAATTGGCTGAAACTGGAGCCAAACTGTCTCATAATCCTAAAACTATGTTACTCAGAAGTAACAAATTGGTTCGTCGACCCTGTCTGGACACTGTTTTTGAGGGTGTCGAGAACATGCCTCATGATCTCTACTATCAGTTCGTAGAGACAATACCGGTCACCTCTAAAGAAATTGAGATTATTGACCTAGAGGAAGAGGATGAGATCGACACTAGTGTTGAGGATGATCAGATGACTCCAGAAGGTTACTATAATGTGGACAATTGGGCTGGAAATGATGATTGAGTTCTTCTGTTTCCAAATTTTTTTTGTTGCTGATTTCAAATGTTCAATTGTGTATTGAATTAGCTATGTGCTAAAAATTTTTTTTTGTGGTTGTATTTTTGTTGTTGGACAAGTTATGAAATAAAATGTTTATTTGTTAAACATTGCTATTTTAGTTATTTGTTTTAGTAATTTTTAATTTATTTATTTTGAGATTATAACTAAGTGTTATATTACTCATTAGTTTTATACTTAAGAGAAGTATAAATGTTAAATAAATTAAAATATAATCTAAAACAAAACTAAATAGATATTTATTATTAGAAATTTAAACCTAATATGGTGTTTGTATTAGCCTATGTAAAAGGTGACTCGATGCATTGCGCATGGATGTTCGATTTTACGTGAACCAAACACTACTTTTTAGTTTTAAATGATGTTATAATAAATATGGTGTATCGCTTACTTATTAGTGCTACTTTGTCTATAACGGTTTTTCAATGACTGCTTCAAAAGCAATAGTTGCTTAACTAAATAAGAACCTTCGTTTGAACGGTGACAATTATGAAGTTTGGGCTATGAAAGTCCAATACGTAATTGAAGAGCAAAAGGCTCCAGATACTCTGGAGAGAATAATGGTTCCTCCTACAGAGGGTAACACCACCCAAACAAAGAGGGACCTTGAGGCTTATCAAGCCTGGAAGAGGAAGAACTCATCTACCTGCATCACCATGCTTAGTGCGATGAATGATGATATCGTGAAAAGTTTCACGTATAAAACACATGCTTAGTGCGATTTATGCTCTCGAGGAGCAGAAAGTTCAAGCTGTGATACGTTCTCTGCCGAATGGGTGGGAACACATGCTTAGTGCAATTTATGCTCTCGAGGAGCAGAAAGTTCAAGCTGTGATATGTTCTCTGCCAAATGGGTGGGAGCATATGAAGTTGCAACTCACTTATGTCAATGACATTAAGGCCTTTGATGATATTGTTCATCATCTTGAACTGGAAGAGGACCGTCTGGCCTCTCTTAGTGTGAAATCTGAGGTTCACATGGCTAGTTCAAGTCCTGGTCCGAAGTCCAAGGACAAGAACAAGAGGTTCTTTAAGAAGAAGGCAAAGGGAACGGTGGGCAGTGTTCCAGTTCAAAAGAAGGGCAAGAAAGATTTTAACATTTCTAGGGTGAAATGTTACAATCGCAGACAGAAGGGGCTTTTTTTTTTTGTTTTTGCAAAAGATTGCACAGCTCCTAAGGTAAATGTTACCAAAGTGTATAAGTGTTATACATTTGTTTCAAATTCTATTTTCCTAACTGAATCTTATCCTTTGTGGATCATAGACTCAGGAGCAACAGACCACGTAACAAAGGATTGAGATTCTTTTGCTGAGTTCCGCCGTGTTCCATAGCGAATAAGGTGGATACACGTGGGAAACAACTCTCAACAGGAAGTCTTAGGGATTGGCTGTTGTCAGCTGGTCTTAAATAGTGGTCTACCACTATTTCTTGAAGATGTCCTCTATGCTCCTGGAATTCGAAGGAACTTGATATCTGTTTCTGCCCTTATGAATTTGGGATTCATGTTATCTTTTGAATTGAACAATTTTAGTCTCTTTATGAACAATATCTACTTTAGTGGTGGACATTTGTTGGATGGTTTTATTGTTTTGAATTTTGATCCAAATTATGTGTGTCATAATAGTTTTTCCTTTACTATTAACTCGTCTGTGGATAATGTTAGCATTTCAAAAATGTGACATGTAAGACTTAGTCACATTGGTCAACATCGTTTAGTACGATTGGCTAAAGCAGGTTTGTTGGCTGATTTATCAAAAGTAGATCTCCTAACTTGTGAAAGCTGCTTAAAAGGAAAGATGACAAGAAAACCATTTGGTAAAGCTACGCGAGCTGACCAACCATTGCAACTAATCCATTCTGACATCTGTGGCCAAATGAATGTTCGGGCAAGGCATGGTGTGTACTATTTCATTACATTAATAGACGACTATATAAAGTATGGTCATGTTTATTTGATTACACATAAATCTAAATCATTAGCATGTTTCAAAAGATTTATGGCTCTAGTTGTAAATTAATTAGAGTAGAGAATCAAAGCTTTAAGGACCGATCGGGGAAGAGAGTACCTCTCTGAGGAATTTAAAGTTTTATGTGATGAAACAGGTATTGAACCTCAATTGACAATACCTAGGACTCCACAACAAAATGGAGTAGCAGCAAGAAGAAACCGAACCCTCTGATAAATGGTAAGGTCTATGATGGCTGAAGCCAATTTACCTATCTCCTTTTTTGGGGAGACGCACTATTGACTGCCACATATGTACTTAGTAAAGTACCTTCTTAGTCCGTTGAAACCATACCTTATGAATTGTGGATGAGTCGTAAGCCCAATTTGAACCATTTGTGACTATAGGGATGTGCTACCTATGTTCGTGATACATCTAGCAAGCATGGCAAGCTAGGCCCAAGCATGGCAAGCTAGGCCCAAGAGGCAAGAAAGGTATCTTTATAAGATATCTTGATCTCTCCAAAGGATATGTTCTAATGGGAGAGAATGAGAATGGTCAAATAACAGAATTTGAGTCACAAGATGTCACATTCTTAGAGAATGAATTTGCTAAGCTGGGAGAGGTGGATAAGGAATTCACTTTCTTTGAAACTCAAGAGTCTGAAACTTTAGGATCACTCAATCCAAGTGGGAGGAATGTAGTTGAAGACATAAGGGAAAGGGAAGAGAATGATGTTTTTCAACCTTCACAAGCAGATTTGAGTAATCCTAACCCTAACTTGAGTGGTCTTGATTTGAGTGGGAGTCTTGTTCCAAATTCAAGTGTGAATATGGATATAGATCGCAGTGGGAGTTCTGCCCAAAATCTTGATGAATATATGAGATATGTTCATCAAGAAACAGAACCTCTAAGATGATCATAGAGGGGAAATATCCCATGACATCATCATTTAATTGATAGCGAAGTACTCTCGGTCGTCGCTCAAATTGAAGATATTCCAACTAACATGAGAGAGTTATTGGAATCCCCAGCGAAAGAAAAATGGATTAAAGCAATGGAAAGTGAAATGGAGTCAATAAGGGTCAACAAAGTTTGGGAACTAGTTGACCTACCCAAAGGGTGTAAAGCCATTGTGAATAAATGGGTACATACGATAAAGCGATCAGCGAATAGGAAACCTATCCAGACTAAGAGTCGGCTGGTTGCGAAGGGGTTTACAGAACAAGAAGGAATTGACTATCAGGAGACTTTTTCACCTGTTGTCCGTTTCACGTCTATAAGAAAAGTACTTGCTTTTGTAGCATGCATGGACCTTAAATTACATCAAATGGATGTAAAGACTGTGTTCTTAAATGGCAAACTGAATGGTTTCATTGTCCAGGGATCAGAACATAAGGTTTGTAAGTTGAAAAGATCAATTTATGGCCTTAATCAGTCTTCAAGACAATGGTATTTTTCATTTCCATGAAGTGATTATATCAATGCAATTTAAGGTGATTAATGCAGACTCGTGTGTCTACATTAAGCATGAAAACAGAGGGAAGTTTATCATTCTAACGTTATACGTTGATGATATTTTGTTAGCAGGAAATGACACTTCCTTACTCAAGAAAGTAAAGACTTAGTTGTCTTCTAACTTTGAGATGAAGGATCTAGGAGAAGCTAATTACATTCTTAAGGTTAAGATCTCAAGAGATTGATCTAAGAGATTATTGGCTCTTTCACAAGAGACGTATATCAATAAGATCTTAAAACGGTTTGGTATGGCTCACTGTGATCCCGATCCAATCCCCTATTGCAAAAGGTATGGAACTGATCACTAGAATGTGTCCCACGACTCCAAAAGAGACTAAAAGGAAGGAGAGAATTCCTTTTAGGTGTGCAATTGGTAGCTTGATTTATGCTATGATTTGTACACCACTTGATAGAGGTTTTACGGTGGGTCTCGCAAGCCGTTATCAGGCTAATCCAGGTTTGAAGCATTAGGCAGTAGAGAAAAGGATATTGAGATATTTGAAGGGGACTTCAAATTATTCCCTTTATTACCAAGGAAAGGATCTGCAGTTAAAGGGATACATAGATGCTGATCACGGAACTGATAAAGACGGGAGGTAGTCTACATCTGGGTATATTTTCATTCTAGGAAATGGTGCAATTTCCTGGTGTAGCAAGAAACAAACTTGCATGGCATTATCGACTATGGAGTCAGTATATGTAGCTGCAGTAGCTGCAATACAAGAAGCAGTTTGGTTTGCTTCATAGATCTTTTGGATCTATTGCCTAAAAGGAAATATACGACTATCTATTCCGACAGCACTGCATCGATAGCTTATTCCAAGAATACTTGTTATCATGGAAAAAGCAAGCATATCAATATAAAATATCATTTTGTTAAAGACAAAATAGCATAGGGAGAAATAAGTTTAGTGCATGTTGCAACCGGTGATATGATTGCAGATTCGTTAACGAACCAATAGCTCCAAATGTTTTTAATAAACATATTTTGGAATTTGGTCTTCGTAGGTTTTAGGAACATGTTGTTGTTTTTGAACTGTTGTAATAACTTTGGTAAATTCTATTAGAATAGAATGTGAGTTATTTGTTGTGTTCAAATTCATTCACTATTTAAAGCGATACACATAGAGCCATTGAGTATAGTTCAGTATGTTGGCGAAATGTCATCTACTCACATAGATGAATCTTTTTCTATGAATTGTGTGTTCATAGGTAAAAGTGGGAGTGTGAGTTACTCCATATGTGATATTTTGTGTAATATCATCATTTCGTTGATATTGAAAGCTGTCCTGTGAAAGGCTTAAAAGTGGACTAGAGGTACTGATGCATGAGTTGCATTTAAAGACTGAATGCTTTCGCATAGTGTTTATAAAACATACGTCCTAAGTGGATTAACACTATGGCATATTTTATTAATATGTGTAAAAGCTGACCAAGGGATGGAAGGAAGAAAATTGATCTCAACTTTCCTAATGTCAGACCCAAATGAAACTATGAGTTTCAAGTTCACCTTTAAAGACTCTTATAAATAACAAGAAGGGTATGTCTGATGATTAACTTGATTGGAACCCTAAACCAGGCTTCGTTAGCTATGAACGGGCATATAAGGACTAGTCAGATAAGCATTAGACATATGGCGAAAGGTTATTTATAGAGTGGAAGTACATTTTCAGTAACATGTCACTTAGCAATCATATAACACTCGAGCTCAATACTTTTTCGTGGAAAAGGTATGTAGTGTATATGAATGTTTTCGTGAGATCAAAAGTGAGTCAAAAACTAGTGATCATGGAAAATGGACTAGGGGGAAGTCGTGTTAAGCTAAAGGTGGAACGATGAAGGAAAGCTTCAAAGGCTTAACCATTACGTTGACTGATCGTGTGAATTCGCCGAATAAGAATTGAATGAAGTATGTGTGTTCAATCACCATCAAAGTATGTCTTGTCATGTGCGAGTGGGAGATGTTGGTTTTTGGTCCGCCCATGACATTTTGGAATGACAGGGATTGAACTGTAATTATATGTAAATTACAGGGACCAAATGTGTAATTTGGTTTGAACCTATATATAGATAGGAGTTGGGATTTCCACTATAAATAGAGAAGAAGTTTCTTTATTTCTAGACGAGGGGACAATGGTAAAGATTCCCTTTTAGTTCTGGGAAAACGTCCTTAGAGAGAAAACATGATACACTTCTTCGTTCGTCGGAAGAATTCACGGAGATAGCCCGTACTCAGTGTATTCATACACTCATAGGAAAGGCAACTAGAACGATCCGGTTTCTCATGTAGATCAGATCCATTCCATAAACAAGTTTTCGCTACATATAAACTGTAAGTCTGTTTATTTATTCTGTTTATGGTAATCTATACATTTGTTCTATGATCTTTATGGAATTCTAACTTCAATTAAGATTATTAATTCAAACAATAGTCATTTTATTCTATTAAGTTATTTTTTAAATATATATATCTTGAAAGTAATGACTCTAGGTTTAACCATAGTTCACCCGATTGAACTTTTAACCCTCAACCCCTTATCTTTATTGGTTTGAAGATGGTCCATGTCTGATAACCATGATATTACAGCCATTACATGGAAACACCCACAGTCTTAGATTTCAAATTAATTGGGTACAGTGATGATGATTGGGCTAGTGATAAAGATGATTGAAAAAGTAATATCGATTTTGTATTTTGTTTTTTCTAGGTGACACGACTTTCACTTGGTGGTAAAAAAACAACCTATTATGACTTTATCAACTTGTGAAGCGGAATATGTTACAGCGACTGCATGTGTGTGTCATGCAATATGGCTAAAAAGATTACTGAAGGAATTGCAAATAGTACAACATGACCCAACAAACATATTTGTTGATAAATCAGCACTCGTATGGGCGAAAAATCTAGTTTTTCATGACAAGAGTAAGCACATTGATACAAGATATCATTTTATTAGGGATTGCATTGATTAGAAGGAAGTGACGCTAAAATATATGATAACTCAAGATCAAATTGCAGACAAATTTATGAAGCCACTCAAACACAATGTGTTCGATCAATTGCGAGGAATCATAGAAAATTTAGTTAAAAGTGGAGTGTTAAAATATTAAACCTAATTAAAGAGGCAAGATTTGTATCTAATGCAATTAATGAGAATTGAAATCATGCATGGATTGTCGCATCCTCCTAAGCATTTCTAGCCCTAATTTTCTTTCCCACACCTCTAAAATCATCATAATATACTTAATATCTCCAAGTAATTCCTTATTAACATCATATGTCAAATTCTATCATAAATCATTCCAACACTACTATATCAATAAGATTATATTATAGTCTATCTAATTTAATATTCCCATTTGGCTTGAACTTAATAATTATTTATTGTCAAGCTTCCTACGTATTCCAATTTCAAATTGAGAATAAAAGACACGTAGTTCTTCTAATGTTAGATAACCTAATTTCATTTTAATATTTATTTAACCCAAAATAGACCCTACAAGACATATCACTCTACTACAATTCACATGCAATTTGTAAAAACACAAGTAAGACCCTATTGCTCACATACCTTATTCATGTATCATATTGTTTATTTATACTTTATATGGTTACTATTTATGAATACAATAGTGTGTGTATATTACTATTCACAAGAATATCAGAAATTACCAAAATATTACATATGTTTCCTGATGCATGCCCACCAATTTTCCATATTTTCCCACATACAAATATTAATCACACCAATTAACCTATAATAATAACATTATTAATTAACCAAACATTGCATCAACAATATATAGAAAATTATCTAATAGATTGGTGAAAACCCTTAGATTGCATTGCTGTACAACGTGTTACATATAGTTACAAAAAGTGGGGAGAAAATTACATAAGGCCCCAATAGTGTATGTATAATATACTAAGTAGTCCCTAGAGTATATACTTCTAACACAATCCCTCAAGTTGAGCAGGATGAGCAATAATGCTCAACTTATCCCGAAGGAAACAAAAACGCTTCTTGGGTAAAGCTTTAGTGAGAGCATCAGCTACGTGTTCTTCCATAGGTAGATATCGAACATAAAGGGTGCGATTGGCCACTCTTTCTCACACAAAGTGAAAATCAATCTCCAGGTGTTTTTGGCGGTAATGAAAAATAGGATTAGCAGTCAGATACGTAGCACTGAGCTTATCACACCAGAGAGTAGGAGCAGTAGATAACTAATGAGTGAAAATATTACCAAGTAATTATGCAAGAATTCAGCAATTAATTGATTAAAATTCTATTGAGAATTGAGAAATCATGCCTAATGATAACTCATATTCACATAGGCATATTTAGGTCCATTTTAACTTATTTTCTTAGTTATTTTTGCATTTTAGTATTAGTTTTATTATTTTCTTATTTAGTTTGTTTGTTCTATTTTATTTATTCTTATTTAGTGTTGTTCATCACTTTTAGGTGTTTAAAGAGTGGGTTTTGGCTATTTAGGAAGACTGCTAGAAAAGGATTTTTTGGAGACTGAACTTCGGCTGGATTTTCGGAAGAGTTAGAGGCTGTTTTAGCTCCAGACTTATTCTGCAAGATTGTGCATCTGTTCGTTAGCTTTCCATAGCATCTTAAATCGCGCCAATTGGAGTTGTATCGGTCCTGCGGGTCAACACTCCCTTGTTGACTTTTTCTTCTTATTTGGGCACATCATTCCCTGATTGGGCCAGATTTCTCTTTAAGGAGCCCATTGCTTACACTTTAATTTCCAGCAGGCCTTTTAATTAAGGAGGTTAATGAGAGACTCCTAATTAGGTTAAGAGAAGGAGAGCCTATAAAAGAAAGAAGAGGAGAAGGTTTTGGGGACTTTTTTTTTACTTCTTCTTGAACGTTTGGTGGAGGCTATCAAGGAGACAAGGCTGCACGTTTTTCCTAAAGATTTTTGGTAGAATTTGTTTTGTTATGAGTAGCTAAACTCTCTTCTAGTTGACGTACTTAGATTCATGAGACTTATGTTTTAATTGTATTCTTTTATCCGAATATTTATTCAATTCCTGTGATTATAATTTGTTATATTGCTATTGATTTAATCAAATTGATTTGGCCAGTTAATTGATTGATTGTATTGCATATCGCCGAATAGAATAATATATCCGTGATTGTTGTTCTATCATAGTGGCAAGTTAGCTTCGTGTAAAGTTAACGGAACTGGATAGTTTAGTCTTTATGATTTGCGGCGTTTCCGATTTCATTAACTAAGATAAAGGTCTTTTTGTGATTAATGCCACCATAGGTTAATTCTCGTTAGAGTTTTCTTGGAGAATATCTATTGGTTAGGGAAGTAGTTTATTCAGGCGTTTCCTGGAACTATCGATAAACTAAGAAAAGATTGGTTATTGAGTGTGTTTCACCTTTAACTATAACTCTACCTATTTGGATAATCGAATTGGATCTTAGGTGTCTGTGATTGAATTACGGAATTAAACTGAAAAGTATCTCGGCTAGTTGTTCATCCTATTGATTTATTCTGTCTTAATTTACATTTTGCGATTTCTCAAATCACCTCATTTATTTTTATTTCAATCCAATCAAATTTATTTCTTTTTGCAAATAAATATACCTGCATTAATCCCTGTGGTTCGACCCCGTTCTTGCTATACTACCCAGTATAAGGAACCGGAGATTTTAAATTAAACTTTGACGGGTTGACAACCTATCAAATTTTGGCGTCGTTGCCGGGGATTTGTGTATAAGGTTTATTTATTTGCTGTTTCTAATTCCTTTTCTGAGTGTGTATGTAGCATTCTTCTTCTGTAGCTGGACTTCTGTTCGACCCAGAAATCAAAAAAACTGCAAAGCGGCTCAGAAAGGAAGCAAAGTTATGCAGGAGACAAGTCCTTAAGGCTGCAGAAGACGACTCTGATAGTACTGAAACTCTTCCTGCCATTGAAACAGATTCGGACTCAGAAACTGAAATGGCCAATCCACCTCTAGCAACTCTGCGAGACATGCTCGCCCTCCTGTCAACCAACAGCCGCTGTGTATACAATATCAAAATGTGGAGGATGGATTTGAGCTGAAACCTGCATTGATTCAGCTTCTACCAAAATTCCATAGCTTACAAGCGGAAGACCCAAATCGGCACTTAAAAGAGTTTCATGTGGCTTGTTCTGGATTCAGACCACGTGGAGTTACTAAAGAGAAAATTAAGTTGCGTGCATTTCCATTCTCATTAGAAGCCACTGCAAAAGAATGGTTGTACTACCTTCCTTCCGGAACTGTTAACACTTGGACCGAAATGGCAAGGCTGTTTTTAGAACGATTCTTTCTTGCATCTAGAGCCGTAAACTTGAGAAGGGAAATTTGTAGCATCAGACAAAAAGACTCTGAGTCCTTGTATGAATATTAGGAAAGATTCAAGAGACTATGCGCTAGTTGCCCTCAACACGGTATAACGGATCAGCTGTTGATACAATACTTTTATGAGGGGCTGCTACCACTTGAACAGAGAGTCATTGATGCTGCGAGTGGTGGTGCTTTGGTCAATAAGACACCTCAAGCTACCTGAGACCTAATTTCTACCATGGCTGCGAATTCACAGTAGTTCAACAGCCGTTTTGACATTCCAACATGAGGTGTTCACGAGGTAACGTCTTCTGATCTTGAATCTAAACTGGATAGGCTTAATCAACTGCTGGAAAAGAGTATTATTGGAAGTGCAGGTGCTTCTAACCAAGGGCAACAAGCCCAATTTTGTGGTATTTGTTGTTTTTAGGGACATTCCACTGATGCATGTCCAACACTGCAAGAGGAATCCAGCATGGAAGACTTCAATACCCAATACCGAAGGAAATATGATCCATTCTCCAATTCATACAACTCAGGGTGGAGGGATCATCCGAATTTCAGATACGGTAATAACCAACAACAGCAGCCACAGCCCCCACAGATGAATTATGGAGAAGAAATTAACTCTTTGAAAGGCATGATGGCGCAATTGGTGGAATCTCAGCAGAAGAGTGTTGACAAGATGAGTAAAATGGAAGACCAAATTAACCAATTAATCTCCTCTTTCAATAAACTTGAAAATAAAGGAAAGTTGCCCTCCCAACCTGATGTGAATCCAAGGCACAACATCAGTGTAATTACCTTGAGAAGTGGTAAAGAACTCGAAGCACCAGCACCAAAAGCATCAGCCCCATGTGGCCGTGCAACAACAGCCGAGACAGAGAAAATAGCCCCTATCGAAGAGCTAATCCAATCCAATCCTAAAAAACCACCATTTCCACATCGATTGACAAGAAAGAAGAAAGCTATAGATGATACAGAGGTGCTTGAAACTTTAAAGAAGGTGGAAATCAACATTCCACTCCTGACAGCCATCAAACATGTACCCCGGTATTGCAAATTTTTAAAAGAACTCTGCACTGGGATGAACAGAGTTCAGGCCAATGAGAGGGTACCCATGGGTAAGACTGTTTCAATAGTACTTCAAGGTAAATTACCCATAAAAGAACAAAGACCCAGGTATGTTCACAATTCCTTGCAAGATAGGCAATGTAGGCATAGAACAAGCTATGTGTGATCTCGGTGATTCGATTAATTTAATGCCTTTATCTATTTACTCCGCATTGAATTTGGGCCCTTTGAAACAAAATGGTGTAGTTTTGACATTAGCTAATAGGTCTAGTGTTTTTGCTGAAGGAGTATTAGAAGATGTTCTTGTACAAGTAAATGACTTAGTATTCCCCGTGGATTTTTATGTCTTGAATATGGAAAAGGAACTTCTTCTAACCCAGGAATGATTCTGTTAGGATGCCCATTCTTGAAAATAGCCTGTACAAAAATTGATGTACATGAGGCGACATTGACTATGGAAATTCATGGTGCTATGATTAAATTTGACATAAATAGAGCAATTAAGCACCCGGTTGATTATGCCTCTGTTTTTGCAATCAATTTCTCTGACATTTACACTAATAAATTTTTGGAGATGTGTAGTGGTGATCCTTTGCAGGTTTCTTTAGCTAACAACCTCACAAATCCAAAATTGGCTGAATGGGAGGAAGAATGGGTAATGCCTAAAGAGCTGATATATGCTATCCAAGACCTCGAAGCGCTCAAACCTATAAACCAGATTCAAATGCAGTACAAAATAGCAGCTGAATCACGTCTTGGCCAAGCTATAGTTGGAAGAAACAAAATTCTTCCCTCCATTAAAAAACCGCCATACTAAACATGGCCACCGTCGAGCCAACGACGTTAAACAAAAGCACCTTTTGGGAGGCAACCCAAAAATTCACTCTATAAGTGTTTTATTTATGCTTGTAATATGTAGAGTTAAAAAAAAGGGTGCAAAGTTAAAGTTTAAAAAAAAAGGTGCAAAGTTAAAGTTAAAAAAAAAAAGGCAGCAGAAGTAGCAGCGCGCACCTGCCTACCTTAAGGACAGCACGTCAAGGAGGCCTTGTCGCGCTGCGTCCCACCCGCCCACCTCGTCCATAGCTCGGCGAGCTGGCCATTGGCAGATCTAACCATTTTTCGTAATTGTGCCATAACTTTTGCGTCCGACCTCAGATTGTGGTGATTCAAAATGCATTAGAAAGCTAAGAGAAAGATGTACAACATTGTAGTTTACATTTCTCTGAATTCAAAATTTATCCTTGTCAAAATTGGCTTTGAACTTGCTACCTCTGCAAATATTGTTCTTCCGATTCTCCACCGTTATTTCCTACAATCTAAGGGAATACTTCTTTCCTTTTCTTTACACTTTGTGCTTAATTTGGATGCATTTTTAGGAGTAAATGCATGTTAAGTGTGGGGGAAGGGATTAGTTAGGAAAATTAAGAGATAATTTTCAATTTTTAGGATAGTTTAATGTTTGCATTTGTTTTATTCTTGTGCTATTTAGGATTGCATGTAGTTTTTGCATAATTCCCTCCATAAATCGGATTCTCAGTTCTTTGTCCATAAGTAAATTAGGCTTAAATTTAAAAATTTGAAATTATCTCGGTCCGCCCATGACATTTTGGAATGGCAGGGACTAAACTGTAATTATATGTAAATTACAGGAACCAAATGTGTAATTTGGTCTGACCCTATATATAGATGGAAGTTGGGATTTCCACTATAAATAGAGAAGAAGTTTCTCTATTTCTAGACGACAGGAGAATCGTAGAGATTCCCTTTTAGTTCTGGGAAAACGTCCATATAGAGAAAACACGATACACTTCTTCGTTCGTCGGAAGAATTCACGGAGATAGCCCGTACTCAGTGTATTCATACACTCGTAGGAAAGGCAAGCAGAATGATTCGGTTTCTCGTGTAGATCAGATCCTTTCCATAAACAAGTTTCCACTGCATATAAACTGTAAGTCTGTTTATTTATTCTATTTATGGTAATTTATACATTCGTTGTATGATCTTTATGGAATTCTGACTTCAATTAAGATTATTAGTTCAAACAATAGTCATTTTATTCTATTAAGTTATTTTTTAAATATATATATCTTGAAAGTAATGACTCTAGGGTTAACCATAGTACACCCCGATTGAACTTTTAACCCTCAACCCCTTATCTTTATTGGTTTGAAGATGGTCCATGTCTGATAACCATGATATTATAGCCATTACATGGAAACACCCACAGTCTTAGATTTCAAATTAATTGGGTACAATGATGATGATTGGGCTAGTGATAAAGATGATTGAAAAAGTACTATCGATTTTGTATTTTTTTCTAGGTGACACGACGTTCACTTGGTGGTAAAAAAACAACCTATTATGACTTTATCAACTTGTGAAGCGGAATATGTTACAGTGACTGCATGTGTGTGTCATGCAATATGGCTAAAAAGATTGCTGAAGGAATTGCAAATAGTACAACATGACCCAACAAACATATTTGTTGATAAATCAACACTCGTATGGGCGAAAAATCTAGTTTTTCATGACAGGAGTAAGCACATTGATACAAGATATCATTTTATTAGGGATTGCATTGATTAGAAGGAAGTGACGCTAAAATATGTGATAACTCAAGATCAAATTGCAGACAAATTTATGAAGCCACTCAAACACGATGTTTTCAATCAATTGCGAGGAATCACAGAAAATTTAGTTAAAAGTGGAGTGTTAAAATATTGAACTTAATTAAAGAGGCAAGATTTGCATCTAATGCAATGAATGAGAATTGAAATCATGCATGGATTGTCGCACCCTCCTAAGCATTTCTAGCCCTTATTTTCTTTCCCACACCTCTCAAATCACCATAATATACTTAATGTCTCCAAGTAATTCCTTATTAACATCATATGTCAAATGTCAAATTCTGTCATAAATCATTCCAGCGCTACTATATCAATAAGATTATATTATAGTCTATCTAATTTAATATTCCCATTTGGCTTGAACTTCATAATTATTTATTTTCAAGCTTCCTACGTATTCCAATTTCAAATTGAGAATAAAAGACACGTAGTTCTTCTAATATTAGATAACCTAATTTCATTCTAATAGTTATTTAACCCAAAATAGACCCTACAAGACATATCACTCTACTACAATTCACATGCAATTTATAAAAACACATGTAAGACCCTATTGCTCACATACCTTATTCATGTATCATATTGTTTATTTATACTTTATACGGTTACTATTCATGAATACAATAGTGTGTGTATATTACTATTCACAAGAATATCAGAAATTACTAAAATATTACATATGTTTCCAGATGCATGCCCACCATTTTTACATATTTTAATCACACTAATTAACCTATAATAATAACATTATTAATTAACCAAACATTGTATCAACAATATATAGAAAATTTTCTAATAGATTGGTGAAAACCCTTAGATTGCATTGCTGTACAACGTGTTACATATAGTTACAAAGAGTGGGGAGATAATTACATAAGGCCCCAATAGTGTATGTATAATATACTAAGTAGTCCCTAGAGTATATACTTCTAACACAGTCCCTCAAGTTGAGCAGATAAGGCATGGATGGGCCGGATTTAAAAGAGAAGGGCGCAGCCCAAGAGAGGAGGAGATATTTTTACTGTTGGAAATTCCACTACTGTCCTTGGCTTCTCAAGGAAGCCACTTGCTCTTGTGGTTGTAAATTTTTAGAAATATTTTAATTTGTGCTTGCACCATGGATTATTGACACCTCATGACCTCTAGATCTTACTTTTTAGGACTATAAATACTCTACTATTTGGGGTTAAAAAGAGGCATTGATTGCTCTCAACTACTTAATTTGTATTAATTGTAGTTTTGATTTATTGTTCTTCTTACAAGTTTTCTAGTTAGGAAATCTCACAATTAGGTTTCTTAGCAAGCTGAATCCAGCTTAGGCTGGTGGTCTTAGGAAGTCTTTCTCTGTTTTTACTATGAATATTATGTTTTATGATTATGTGGTGAAATGCTTAATTAATATAGGAAGGGGCCCTCTCATATTTTGAGTATTCCTGATTAGACCGAGAGGAGATTTAGGAGTATGGAAAATCCCGCACACACACACTTTCCATGTGACTGAGAGGAGATTGGGAGTATGCTAAGGGTTTCCATTTATTATGGAATGCTTGCTTGACTTAATGCATGATTACCTATGCTAAGTGAGGTCGAGAGATAAGCTTAGTTGCGGGTCATAGATCTAAGTGAGGTCGAGAGATAAGCTTAGTGAGTAGAGAGCAAGAAACCTTAGATCTACATTCCCTAACATATTCATAGTAAATTCTAAAAGAAGATATCTTGAGATTGCCTGTCTAACTGGTGGAAGTCTGTGTTTTTATTATTATTGTTTTATATTATTCTGTTCACGTAATCTTATATTTTCTGCCTTGCATGTTTTCTGTTTTCAGCTTTTATAAATTCTTTGTACACTTTTAACTAGAAAACCTTCAGATCTTGTGATTTACTTGGAATTTTTAGAAATTTTCCTTACTCCCTGTGGATACGACACTTGTCTTGCCTAATACTACAATTGACCTAGTACACTTGCTAGTGCATAATTCTAAGGCAACAATAACGGAAGACTAATGTCACGAAGCAGCATAACCAACCAAGATAGTTCAGAAGTGGTTGTAGCAAGGGCACGATACTCCGCCTCAGTGGAGGAGCGGGAAACAGTTTGTTGCCTCCAAGAAATCCATGAAACAAGATTGTCACCCAAGAAAATAGCAAAACTAGTAGTGGACCTTCTATCATCAGGATTGCCCCTTAGTCAGAATCCGAAAAACCTTGGAGTACTAGGTTAGAGGATGGCTTATAGTGTAAACCATGACTTGCAGTAGCTTGAAGATACCGAAGAATACACTTGACAGCCTGCCAATGCGAATCAGTAGGGGCATGCATGAATTGGGCAACTTTATGAACTGTATAAGCGATGTCGGGATGGGTAATAGTCAGGTACTGTAGCTCCCCTACTATACCTCTGTACAGTGATCCATCTGGAAGAGCTTCAACCCCTGTAGCAGATAAGGAAAAGGAGGTGGAACCTGGAGCAGTCAATGGTTTACAATTATCCATCTGAGCCTGCTTTAGTAAATCCTGAATATACTTGTGTTGGGTAACATGTAAAGAACCATGGTGCCACTGAGTTTCTAAGCCAAGAAAATACTGGACTCGTCCTAAATTTTTTATTGCAAATTGTGTTTGAAGATATTTGACCAGCCGTGGAAGATGCACATAATCATTACCCAAGAGTAGCAAATCATCAACATAAATGAGGTAGAAAATCTGAACCTTGTCTAGGTGGAACATGTGGAGAGATACATCAGCCTTTGAACTCTGAAAACCAAATCCAATCAAGGCTGTTGTCAGTCATTTATGCCACATACGCGAGGACTTTTTCAATCCATATAACTATTTCTTTAGAGAACACACATGTGTCAGGTGAGACGGATCAATAAAACCGAGTGGTTGTGACATGAAACATTCAAATGGAGAAACAAAATTTAGCAAGGGAGTGGGCATACGATTAAAAAGAAAGACAGCAGTGTCAAATGCATTTGTCCAAAATTTCTTGTCCAATCTAGAGTGAGCAAGTAAGGGTAAACCAGTTTCAACAATGTGTCGGTGTTTCCTCTCCACACACCCATTCTGTTACGGGGTGTGGGGACAGGAAACCTAATGAATGATGCCTTGTGAGGACAAATAGTGAGAGATAGGCTGATATTCTCTGCCCTAATCAGATTGAAAAGATTTAATAGAGCTGTTAAATTGTTTCTCTGCAAGCGTACGAAATTTAATAAAGGAAGACAATGCTTCAGATTTGTATTTCAGAAAATAAATACAACATAATTTAATAAAGTGATCATAGAACAAAATGTAATAAGAAAAATTATCATGCGATTTAATTAGGGAGGGACCCCATAAATCAGAACAAACAAGTTCAAAAGGCCCCTTGGCCTGAAAATTTGACTCAACAAACGACAGTCTGTGACTCTTACTAATAGCACAACTAGAACAACAAAAGTTTTGTAATTTATTTGAAACAGAAAGATTATGATGACTAATTATTTTCTTGATAACTGGAAGCGCCACATGACCCAACCGTGCATGCCACGTGGATAAGGTCGGGACATGTGCCCTTTGAAGATTATTTTCTTGGATTTCAGGTTCTTCACCACAAAGAAATTATTAAAGAACTCAACAGAAACATCATTTTGATTAGTCAAGGTAGACACAGAGATAAGGTTAGTATTAGAACTAGGAACATGAAGAACATCAGAAAATTTCAAGGAACGATCAGAAGCTAAAAGAAAAGATTGACCAGTATGAAGGATAGGGAGTTTAGCACCATTACCTATAACCACTTCCTATGGGCCTATATAGTCATAATGAAGAGCAAGGTTCCCCATATCCGAAGTCAGGTGGTGAGTTGCACCCGTATCCATTATCCATGGTTGGTAAGAGTGATGGTCAAGGGTGGTGTTGTTGGCTTGGGGAAAGTGGTTAGCTGGTGGGTTCTGTCTCGGAGATGGGCACTGCCTAGCATAATGACCATTGCCCTTGCAATTATGGCACACGACTGTAGAAACATCAACTGTAGCTTGGGTACTCTGATTTTGGTGCCAAGCCTGATTATTTTGCCAATTTTGTCCCCTATGGAATGGCTGCTGAAATTGACCCGAATGATAACCATATGGTTGAAACTGATGAAACTGATTCTGGTGGTGGGGATGCCTACCAAGGCCTCTGCCTCTGCCCCTACCACGCCCTCTACCAGGGCTCTAAAATGGACCAAAACTATGTCTGAGCTGCTGCTGTTTCACTGTTAAATTAGCTGCAGCTAAGGAAGTTTCTCGCTTCACACGACGATTCAAATTTCTCTCTTCAGTAAGCAATAACCCATACAAATCATCATATCCAATCTCATCCATTCGAATTTCAAGAGAACGACAAAAATCATTAAAAACGTCATCTAATCCATCCAAAATAAATTCAAAAAAATCATCTTCCCTCACTTTATATCCAAGAGAAATTAATTGGTCACAAATCGACTTCGCCTTTTTCATTTACTCATCAATAGACTCATTCCCCTATTTTAAGCTATGTAATCTATGTCTTAATTCTTGTATTTGTGCACGGGATCCCGATGCATAAACTGCATTCAATCTATTCCAAGCTACTCTAGCCATAGTAATACCAACAACTTGATGTACTAATGATTCAGAAAATGAATTAACAATCCACGATAACACCTGTTGATCCCTTCTCTCCCACGTGATAAATGCTAGATTTTTAGAGCCATTTGCTAACATCATCGGAGGTATTGGTTCTGACCCGTCCAAATGCCCTTCAAGACCGCAACCGCGAACCATAGGCAGTAGTTGCATTTTCCACAGAAGAAAATTGGTAGATGTGAGTTTATTTGGCATCTGTGTCAAAAGACTAGGTAACGGAATGGGTAACGGCTGGGTTGGAGTGCTGTCGACCGCAGGGATGGCACCAAGAACAGTGCTGGTTGCATCTGATTGTGAGTTTTCACCGGTGGACATGGTTAGGTTTAGATCGGCAGCTCTCTTTTTCTTAATTAGGGATTTTTCGTGTTAGGCTCTGATACCATAATAGATTGGTGAAAACCCTTAGATTGCATTGCCGTACAACGTGTTACTGTTGGGGAATTAATCGCACAAAACAAACATAAAACGCAGCGGATAAAAGATTAATCCCCACCAAGGACCCATGTACATTGCATTGAATCGGAAGGAGGGTTAAAGAATTACCTTAATTCTTTGAAGATTGAATCAAGCAGGAACCAAAATAGCTTCCCTCTACGGTTGATCCACACGGAGCAATACGTCCACCGCGTGCTAGCGCCGGATTTGAAGAACAATTCTTCGAACGAGAGAGAGAGACCAAAATTTCGAAAACTTGGATGGAGAGAGAGGCAAAAGTCGGCTGCCTTTTTTTTGCTTAGGGTGGCTGGCCGAAAAATGGTGTATTATAAGTGTAGAGAGTGATTAGGTTTAGGTTAATTGTTTCCTTAAATAATTAACCTAAATAGTTAATTATAATTATAACCTAATACACCTATTAGTTATAATTATATATTAACCCACACAATTTAATATTAATTCTCAATTAACATTAAATCAAATCAATTCTCCATAATACATATATGTATAATTAATTATATCTCCATATAATTTAATTATAATATGTAGCATACTTTATGCAATATTAATCACATTAATATTTATATATACATACATAAATATATATCACTATATATATTTATTCTCTTTCTCATTCATAAATTATTATCCAATAATAATTTATACCCGATAAGATGAACTTCATTTTGCTCTTGTGTGTGACCCCATAGGATCATATTAATTGGCAATAAGGAAATTACCATAATGTCCTTATAGGTCACAAGCGGACTCTAGCAAGCCATTACGACTACCCAATTAATATGATTGGAATGATCCAATACCTATTTATAGAATGTCATATTCCCTTTTGTCTCTTTGATATCATGATTAATCATAAGACATGGTACACTTGTCAATCTTATATAATTAATCATATGCTTTCTCGATCTCAAAGTAAACTGTTTAGACAAATTAATTGATACTCTTATCAATTATTTGAGCATGGCCATGCATTTAACAGTCTTACTTATCGAGGGGCCCAATGATATCGCTCTCTTGTTAGAGAGGGACAAAATCCCATTTCTGTCACTCACATCCCAAAGCATGAGTCATATTGTACCCAACCACAGCCTTTATAACTACTCTGTTACAAGCAGCGTTTGACTGCGTCAAAGCACAACATGAATTCATCCCGGAATCCATGGTGACCTCAGGTCAAAGGAATCAGCTGATGACACTACTATAATCAAGATCAGTTGTGACACGTGACCATGAACTTGATCTCATAGTGGGTCTCCAGCAACATGTTCTCTAACATATTGCCCGTGAGTATAATCTGTATCTGTATACACTATATTCATCTTATGAATATCCATTATCACTCACACTAGTCTTAGTTTGTTATTATTCCCATAATAACAATCGACTAGGGAAATTTAGAATTACACAATTAATTCATGGATACATTATCATAAATACTAACATACAAATATATATGATAAAATAAGTCTTTATTAATGACTTAAGAAGATTGTTTACATAATCCAACATTGGCTTAGGGCACAATCTCTAACAATCTCCCACTTGCCCTAAGTCCAATCTCAAATGTATCTAATACCCATGGACCTAGCATGACCATCATGTACAGCTTGTGAAAGAGCTTTTGTTAGTGGATCAGCAACATTGTCTTCAGACGCAACTTTGCATATCTTCACATCTCCTCTTGAGATGACTTCTCTTATGTAGTGAAAACACCGAAGTATATGTTTGGATTTCTGTGACACACTAGGTTCCTTAGCAAGTGATATTGCCCCATTATTGTCACACAAGAGGCTCACAGGATTCACTATGCTAGGAACGACACCAAGTTCTTCGATGAACTTCTTGATCCAAACAGCCTCTTGGGCTGCATCTGATGCAGCAATATACTCAGCTTCTGTTGTAGATGCAGCTATCGTGCTTTGCTTAGAACTCTTCCAACTTATCGCACCTCCATTCAGAATGAACACATACCCAGACTGTGACTGCATCTGATCTTGATCAGTTTGGAAACTTGCATCCGTGTAACCATTTACAACAAGATCTTCGTCCGAGCCTCCATATATCAAGAATGTATCTTTAGTTCTTCTCAAGTACTTAAGAATACTCTTGACAGCAGTCCAGTGACTATCACCTGGATCAGACTGATATCTACTTGTCATGCTCAAAGCAAAAGAGACATCTGGCCGAGTACATACCATGGCATACATGATAGATCCTATAGCTGATGCATAAGGAATCTTATCCATGCGTTGACGTTCTTCAACTGTCATAGGACATTGCTTACGACTAAGCTTTATCCCTTGCCCAATAGGAACATTTCCTTTCTTAGATTGATCCATACTGAACCTTTTCAGTATTTTGTCAATGTATGTACTCTGGCTCAAACCTATCAATCTCTTAGATCTATCTCTATAGATCTTTATTCCAAGAATGTAGGCTGCCTCACCCAAGTCTTTCATAGAAAAATACTTTCCTAGCCAAGATTTTACTTCTTGCAAGGTAGGAATGTGATTTCCTATTAACAATATGTCATCGACATATAGAACTAGGAAAACTATATTACTCCCACTGAATTTCTTGTACACACAAGGCTCATCTTCGTTTTTGATGAAGCCAAACTTTTTGACTGATTCATCAAAACAATGATTCCAACTTCTTGATGCTTGCTTCAAACCATAAATGGCCTTTTGAAGCTTGCATACTTTATCAGGATTCTTTGGATCGACAAAACCTTCAGGCTGTGTCATGTACACATCCTCAACAAGGTTTCCATTTAGGAAAGCTGTTTTGACATCCATTTGCCATATCTCATAGTCATAATATGCTGCTATGGCAACAAGAATTCTGATGGACTTGATCATAGCTACTGGAGAAAAGGTTTCGTCATAGTCTATACCATGAATTTGTCGGTAACCTTTTGCCACTAACCTTGCTTTATAAGTCTGAATATTCCCATCCATGTCCGTTTTCAACTTGAAAACCCATTTGTGCCCTATTGCTTTAGCACCCTTTGGGAGATCAACCAAAGTCCATACTTTGTTGTCGTCCATGGATTGAATTTCTGACTTCATAGCATCAAGCCATTTTTCAGATTCTGAATTAGAGACAGCTTCCATGTACGTGGAAGGTTCATTCTCTTCTAACAGAATCAGATCATTTTCATTCGTGACGAGAAATCCATATCTCTCGGGCTCATGACGAACTCTACTTGATCTACGTTGGACTTGTGTTACTGGTTCTGACTCAACAACTTCTTGTGAATCAGGTTGTTCCATTTGAAACTCACTTTCAACTTGGTTATCCATATTTTCTTGTAGGTGTACTTTACTCCCACTGATTCCTTTGGAAATAAACTCTTTTTCCAGGAATGTACCACCCTTAGCAACAAACACTTTGTTTTCACTAGGATTGTAAAAGAAATAACCTTTAGTTTCTTTTGGATAACCAACAAAATTGCATTTCACAGATTTTGGTGATAACTTATCTGAAATCAAATATTTCACATAGGCTTCGCATCCCCAAATCTTGAGAAAAGACAAATTTGGTTTCTTACCAATCCATATCTCATATGGTGTCTTTTCAACTGCTTTTGATGGAACTCGGTTCAGTGTGAATGCCGCTGTTTCAAGTGCATATCCCCAAAAGGATAGAGGAAGATTTGTTTGACTCATCATAGACCGAACCATATCCAATAAAGTTCGGTTCCTCCTCTCAGACACACCATTCCACTGTGGTGTACCAGGAGGAGTTAATTGTGAGACAATCCCACAATTTCTAAGATGATCGTCGAACTCTTGGCTCAAATATTCACCACCTCGATCAGATCTAAGTGCTTTAATTGTCTTGCCAAGTTGGTTTTGTACTTCATTTTGGAAGGCTTTGAACATTTCAAAGGATTCCGACTTATGCTTCATTAGATATAGATAACCATATCTACTGAAATCATCAGTGAACGTAATGAAGTATTGAAAACCACCTCTAGCAGTTGTGCTCATAGGCCCACATACATCTGTATGTATGAGTTCTAATAAGTCACTAGCCCTTTCACTGTGACCAGTAAAAGGACTCTTGGTCATCTTACCCATTAAACAAGACTCGCAAGTGTCATATGTTTCAAAAACATCTAGACCCAAAACTCCATCTTTATGGAGTTTTGAAATGCGTTTCTCATTAATGTGTCCTAGACGACAGTGCCAGAGATAAGTAGGATTCACAATATTTGTTCTTATCCTTTTGGTATTTATATTATATACATGCTCATCATAACCTTCACTAAGGTTCAACAAATAAAGACCATCATGTAAATCCGCATTTGCATAAAACAAGTCTTTATTGAAAAGCAATAAGTGATTATTCTCAATAACACATTTAAATCCTTCCTTGTCCAAACATGAAATAGAAATGATGTTCCTAGACAAATTAGGAACAAAATAACAATTATTCAAAAGGAGAACAAGTCCACTTGGCAACTTGAGCTCGTAGCGACCGACTTCATAAGCAGCAACTCTAGCTCCATTCGCCACATGGAATTCTACCTCGCCCTTCTTGAGCTTTCTACTTCCTCTAAGCCCCTGCACATTCATACAAATGTGAGAACCACAACCGGTATCTAATACCCACGAAGTAGAAACAGAAGTAGAATGAAGTATTTCAATAACATGAATACCTTGATTAGCGGTCTCACCGCCTCTCTTCTTCCTCAAGTCCTCCAAATAAAGCTTGCAATTTCTGCGCCAATGACCAGGCTGATTGCAGAAATGGCATGCGCCTTCCTTTGGAGGCTTTGCCTTGGTAACAGCTTTGGGCTTCTTTGCATCCTTCCCAAACCCTTTGGGTTTGTTTGCTTTACCCCTCTTCTTCTGGATCCTACCCTTTTGCACCATATGGATCCCTTTGGAGCTTGGCTTCTCTTTTATAGTTACTTCAGCGCTTTTCAGCATCCCATGCAGTTCGCTGACCGTTTTGTCCATATCATTCATGTGATAATTCATGACAAAATGGGAGTAACTCTCGGGAAGAGAATTAAGGATCAAATCCGTTGCCAACTCAGGTCTGAGTGGCGAACCAAGCCTCTCCAACTGATCAATGTACCCTTTCATCTTCAGAACATGGGCACTAACCGAACTCCCTTCGGTCATCTTGCACCCAACCAAAGATCTCAAGGTCTCATACCTTTCCCTTCTCGCTTGCTTTTGGAACATTTCCTTAAGCTCTTGAGACATCTCATATGCCTCAAATGTTTCCAGATCCTTCTGAAGTTCCGGAATCATTGATGCGAGCATCAGGCACTGTACATCAATCTGATCATTTTGATGCTTGTGGAAAGCATCCCTTTCAGCTCTTGAAGCTGTGGTGGGTGGAGGGTTAGCGGGCAAAGGACCATCCAGAACATATAGCTTTCGCTCTTGCTTGAGAACAATTCTCAAGTTGCGATACCAGTCTAGGTAATTTGTTCCATTCAGTTTATCCTTCTCAAGGATAGATCGAATAGAACCGGGATTGCTTGTGTTGGCCATTTATCTACAACAGAAAATATATGCAAAGTTAATTACATAAGAGAATATAGCTCCCACTAAAATTATAAAACCCTTTAAAATATTTAAGTGGGTAAAAGACCCAAAATCCATACTTAACCATAGCACTGCTTTGGCATGTCCCTATGATTAAATATAATTTCGGTAGACATCACCATGTCAATTACATCATTATGTAACTCTTTTAATTTATGAGATGCATGATATCATATATCATATTTAATTTGTATGTTACTCATCTCATCCTTGCCTCGGGCTCAAACACCTTTTTGATTAACCCTTTAGTTAAACCAATTACAACACAATGAGAATCACCTTTTCTCATATTATTGCTTCGCTAAGGTCACAACATGCGTACCCGCCCTGGCGGTATACCATGATGCGAACATAGTACTTGACAAGTGTTATACGTAATTGGGTGGCAAAAATATAAACTTCATAAGTTTATTTAGGGTTTATAAATCCCGTGATTAAAATTTTATCATATACAAAACATGGCATTAATATTAAACTTTCCAAGTTAACATTAATCCTAGCATGGCATCCAATGTCATACATTCATCTAGCATGCATATTTCATACTAGGCATGGCATCACATGGCATCAAAATATAAAACATGCAATAGACTCGAAAAACCGTGTTATGGTATGGTTTTATCTACATTGATTTTCATAGGCCAATATGAAAATCAACAGGTCATTTCCTAGGTGGTTGCAACCATCGCATGGTCACAGCACAGCCGCACCCCTTGGATCCGTCTTCACGTCTTTGTTCCTTGGCATCATCTCATGGATTTACATATTTAACAAAATTGTATCCTATACAATTTTCTAGTAAAATAAGATTTACAAACAATAAATTGCATCCTATACAATTTATCTAGAAAATAAGATTACATAAATACAAACGACTCGCAGGCCGTATTTATAAAACTTTACATCCACCAAAACCAAAGGAAAACAAAAACATCCACAGGGTCCAAAACCATACCACAACACCATGCATAAAATTATCACAATAATTTTACATCTACAAGATTTAGGGTTCAAAAACTAAACACAATCTTATTGTATTTAAAAGAAATTGATTTGAGAAGAAAAGGTATAGAAGACAATTTCTACATTGCAGCACTAAGGGAACACGGCGTGCAAAACCGGTTTGCACGGCGTGCAACACTTGCACTCGGCCGTGTTCCTCGCTGTTACTCAGCGCACATGAGAAATTTCCGGTTGCACGCCGTGCAAAACCAGTACACGGCGTGCAACACACATATGCACGGCGTGCAACACTTGCACGCCGGCGAGTTATGCACTGATTCTCAGCTTACGAAAACGATTTCCGACTACACGCCGTGCAAAACCAGTACACGGCGTGCAACACACGTTTGCACGGCGTGCAGTGCCTGCACGCCGGCGTGTTCTGCACTGAAAAACAATTCTGCGTCAATTTGTTCAAAACAACAATTCCCAAATCAATTCCAAACGTTATTCACAATAACAAAGAACCCTAAATCAAAAACATATAACCCTAACATGCAATTTTGATCTAATCAAAATAACAAATCCAATTCAATCAATGCACAAGTGGCTCTGATACCACTGTTGGGGAATTAATCACACAAAACAAACATAAAACGCAGCGGATAAAAGATTAATCCCCACCAAGGACCCATGTACATTGCATTGAATCGGAAGGAGGGTTAAAAAATTACCTTAATTCTTTGAAGATTGAATCAAGCAGGAACCAAAATAGCTTCCCTCTACGGTTGATCCACACGGAGCAATACGTCCACCGCGTGCTAGCGCCGGATTTGAAGAACAATTCTTCGAACGAGAGAGAGAGACCAAAATTTCGAAAACTTGGATGGAGAGAGAGGCAAAAGTCGGCTGCCTTTTTTTTGCTTAGGGTGGCTGGCCGAAAAATGGTGTATTATAAGTGTAGAGAGTGATTAGGTTTAGGTTAATTGTTTCCTTAAATAATTAACCTAAATAGTTAATTATAATTATAACCTAATACACCTATTAGTTATAATTATATATTAACCCACACAATTTAATATTAATTCTCAATTAACATTAAATCAAATCAATTCTCCATAATACATATATGTATAATTAATTATATCTCCATATAATTTAATTATAATATGTAGCATACTTTATGCAATATTAATCACATTAATATTTATATATACATACATAAATATATATCACTATATATATTTATTCTCTTTCTCATTCATAAATTATTATCCAATAATAATTTATACCCGATAAGATGAACTTCATTTTGCTCTTGTGTGTGACCCCATAGGATCATATTAATTGGCAATAAGGAAATTACCATAATGTCCTTATAGGTCACAAGCGGACTCTAGCAAGCCATTACGACTACCCAATTAATATGATTGGAATGATCCAATACCTATTTATAGAATGTCATATTCCCTTTTGTCTCTTTGATATCATGATTAATCATAAGACATGGTACACTTGTCAATCTTATATAATTAATCATATGCTTTCTCGATCTCAAAGTAAACTGTTTAGACAAATTAATTGATACTCTTATCAATTATTTGAGCATGGCCATGCATTTAACAGTCTTACTTATCGAGGGGCCCAGTGATATCGCTCTCTTGTTAGAGAGGGACAAAATCCCATTTCTGTCACTCACATCCCAAAGCATGAGTCATATTGTACCCAACCACAGCCTTTATAACTACTCTGTTACAAGCAGCGTTTGACTGCGTCAAAGCACAACATGAATTCATCCCGGAATCCATGGTGACCTCAGGTCAAAGGAATCAGCTGATGACACTACTATAATCAAGATCAGTTGTGACACGTGACCATGAACTTGATCTCATAGTGGGTCTCCAGCAACATGTTCTCTAACATATTGCCCGTGAGTATAATCTGTATCTGTATACACTATATTCATCTTATGAATATCCATTATCACTCACACTAGTCTTAGTTTGTTATTATTCCCATAATAACAATCGACTAGGGAAATTTAGAATTACACAATTAATTCATGGATACATTATCATAAATACTAACATACAAATATATATGATAAAATAAGTCTTTATTAATGACTTAAGAAGATTGTTTACATAATCCAACATTGGCTTAGGGCACAATCTCTAACAGTTACATATAGTTACAAAGAGTGGGGAGATAATTACATAAGGACCCAATAGTGTATGTATAATATACTAAGTAGTCCCTAGAGTATATACTTCTAACATGAAAAGACACCATGGGCCTTGAAAGTGTTGAGCTTGACTAGATGATGGGTTGAGCCCATGTAACACAAAACCAATTGGCTTGTATTAAGGCCCAATCTACACCACTTATATACTACTCTTTACTCTTACATATTCCGATATGGGATTCATTCCTTAACATCTCCAACACTCTCCCTCAAGTGCAACTGGGCCTAGACCAGTTGTCACTTGTCAAACATTCCTTGGCCTGTCTCCTTTGAGGCCCAAGGTCATCAATGGGTCTAGTTTTCACTACTAGCCCAAACTCCACCATGGCTTTAAACACGGGCCCAGGATCTTTTCAGCTGTCAGGCTTTTTTCTGCTCTGATACCATGAAAAGACTCCGTAGGCCTTGAGAGTGTTGGGCTTGACTAGATGAGAGAGCATATAAGTAGGGTTGAGCCCATGTAACACAAAACCAATTGGTTTGTATAATCGCCGAATCTATACTACTTATATACTACTCTTTGCTCTTACATATTTCTGACGTGGGATTCATTCCTCAACATCTCCAACATCATCTACTCAAAATTATCGAAAATACCAAGAATTAAAGTTGTTTAAAATATTATTCAGAATTTTCTGAACTTAATTTCATAATTTTCCACTATCATTCTGTATCTCACCGAGAAACACCTCCTTTGTTGCCATAAACAGTGGCCGAAAATTTAAATGTCCACCTATGGATAATCCAACCATCCCATCATGATCCTTTCAACCTGAAGATCTCAAATATACCTTTATGTCACATTAATTTGGTAAGAATGGTTTTGGCTTGAGATGTTATTATTGTTAGTAATGGTTTTGGTTTCTCTGATGTGGAGTTAGGAACAAAGGTGTATGATTTTGTTAGCTAGTCTTTCCTGCTGCTATTGAGTTTCATATTTTGTAATTTGCCTTCTTCTTTGGGATGTACAAGTTTTGTAGCCCGTTCATTGAGGCCATGTACTGTTAGTTGTCTTAATAAATTAGGTAAAATGTGTTCAATTCAATAAGTTATCAGTCAAATGTGCCCAACCGTAATAAGTCAAGAGCTAAATGTGCCTAAAAAATAGGTGATAGACAAAAGGTATATTTTTGATACGTTAGTGTCCAAAACAGTCTATTTCCTTACTAATTTATAGAAGAAAGACGTATGTACGTATACTTAGATACATTAACGAATTCTAGTATGTCATGATTTAATGTGGATCTTTATGTGTGAACCGACTACTGTTAATGTGAGTCCATATCTCACTAAATGTAAACCAACTGCTGCTTACACTTGTGTGTGTGTGTATATATATATATATATATAGCAGCCTTATTGTACACAATATCAATATCAATATCAATAAAACACTTAATTTGATATCTCACTAAATAAAAACCAATTACTGCTTACACTTAATTTTGCATTAATATCTGCAGATATATAGCTGCCTTTTTTTTTCATAAGCAATGCTTATACATTAATTGAAAAAAAATAACATCATGAGAGACAAAATGAGAAAAACTGGTAATCAGGTCCTGCAAAAGATAACACTTATCGATTTGTCTTTTGCTTAATCCCTAATTCCAATTTAAATTATGGCGAATGATGGGATGTGGCTAAGTAAATACATCTTGTTTCATCCCAGGGTTTCCCCTTGGGATTGTGCCATCAACCAATCAAGCTTCATCTATGCATAGAATAACAGGATTATTGACAATTTTATGGCACTCTTGCAAACATTTTACAGATACATGGTGTTTAGCAAACAATTTCCCTAAGTGTTTTTAGATGAGTCCGCTAGTCACATAAGCTGACTCACAAATTTTTGTGTACGCATTTACGAAAACTGACACCTTTTGCAAATGGGTTCGCTATTCATACTTTTGGACATCTTTTAGTCCTAAGAGTCTAGATGTGCTACATTTGGACATTTTTTATGTCCGCTTTTCACCCTTTTGGACACTTATATATATATATAATGATTTGTTATATATCATATTTTTCAATATCATAACAACAATGTTTAACTAAAATAATATATAGTGTTTTTCATTAACTCTAAAATTTATACTATCAGGAAATTAAGATATATTACCATACATACCTAATTTTTTTTTTTATAATTTTCTAAAATTCATATCATAAAATTATATACCAAATTTATAGAAATAAATTTACTATAATTCATCATCATAAATTTCTAACAACCGTAATTTTCACAAAGAAAAAAAAAAAAAAAAAAAAAAAGAAAGAGAGGGAGAATACTACATATATTTTTGCATCAGATTTTTTTTCTTTTATATGAGCATCACATAGTATTATCAAGAGAATACTACAAAACAAACAATGCACAACATAATTTCTCAAACAAAATGCATAACATAAAAATATAAAAAAATATTTATTTACGTCTTTGGAGTTTGATACTTTAGAAATTGGAGTTAATGATATTCTTTTTTAATAGTTAGAGAGGAATAATGGGATGGAATAAATCGAGTCCACTAGTTTTTAATTTGGACACCATTTTTCAAAGAATCCAACCAACAGCAAAGATTATCGGTCGTGGATGTGACCCTGCTAAAGTGTAACATCCTGAATTTTTGTTTAAAAAAAGTTCTGAATTTAATACTAATTTAGGAATGAAATATATAATTTAGGTATTATAAAAAAAATGAGTTAGTAGATTAATTAATTAGTTGTACATTTAAAATAAATATAAAGGGATTAATTATTATGTTTTTGTAAGAAAATAAATATCCTGGGTAACAATTAAAAGAAGTTGAAAAGTTCAAGGACCAAAATTAGCTTTTGGTTCTATAAATATTGATGCAATAGAAGAAAAGGCTTTGAAGTATTTGGAGAAGTGGTAGAACTGTAAATAGTTTTAAGTTCGGCTTGTCGGTTTTTCTCGTTTTCAGACCCTAATTTTATTGGAAATGGGCCAATAGTCAAAAATCACAGTTTTTCTGTGAGGTCCATCGCTTTTTTGCCAAAAAATATTGTTTATGGCTTAAAATTGCAATTTACTGTTTTTCGGGACCTTTTTGTAATTTTTCTATTTTTGTTTTCCTTTTCCGTTTTGGATTCTAATTAGGGTTTTTCTATTTAAGATGTATTATGTCTTTTTGGGAGACAGTTTTCTTGATCAATAATATTTTTGGAATAAATTCCAATTCCCTACTTATGTGAATTTTACAAAATTCAATCAGTAGAAGGCTAATTTCTGGCATCGTTTTCGATCAACGGATCTTAGTGTTTTGTTCAAAATTTCCACTGCATCAGTAGGTATTAGAGCATAAACCCTAGCCATCATCATGCCGCCAAAGAGAGAGCGAAGAGTTGATGAAGTTATGGCGCAGGAAGATATGAACCGGATATTGCAGAGACTAGAACAATGCCTTGAAACCCTAATAGACCAGAGAATGGAGACTATTGGGGATCGATTGGTAGATCAAATAGATGGGTTGTTCACAGCTCGCATGAGGGTGAATCCTCGACAAAAGAGGAACCTTAATTTGGAGAATCTTCATAATCAGAATCTGTTTGCTGAGTTGGCAGAGGAAGATGAGGATGATTCTGATGAAGGAGTATACCAACCGCATAGACATCTGGCCACGTTGGAGGATAGGTGCTGGGAGACAAGTTTGAGAATGGAGATTCCTGAATTTCAAGGTACTCTTAAACCCGAGGAGTTCCTTGATTGGTTGACGATTGTGGAGGAAGTACTCGAATTTAAGGGTGTGCCGGAGGATAAAAAGGTGTCGCTAGTAGCCATTAGACTGCAAGATAGAGTAATGGCATGGTGGATGCAAGTTAAGCATACTAGGCTGCGGATGGGAACGGCGAGAATTGTCACCTGGGAGAAGATGAAGAGCAGATGAGGGCCACCTTTTTGCCCTTAAATTTTCAGAGGTTAATGTACCAGAGATTACAAAATCTGAAGCAGGGCAGTAGATCAGTTGATGATTACACAACCGAGTTTTACCAATTGATTGCTAGGGTGGCATCCTAGAAACCAATGAACAGCTTGTGTCGAGATATATTGAAGGATTGCAAGAATAGCTACATGAGGCAGTTAATAATTTTGATCCTATGAATATACCTGATGCACACCAATGGGCTTTAAGGCTCGAGAAGAGACAACAAAGACCTGGTTTCGGTTTTGCTGAAGGAAGTGGCAGTAGACGGACCTTGAGACAGTGACCACAAAAACGGTCGACCCCCCGACAACAGTAGCTAGTGCTCCAAGAAGAACTAGATAAAGCTCCAAGAAGAACTAGATAGAGTAGTAGCATCAAGTGCTTTGCTTATGTGAAGTAAGGCATAGGCAGGCTGATTGTAAGAAGGATGGAAAGCGTGCCATGTTTGTTGAGACTGACAAAAACACGGATGTGGATTATGGAGTCTACGGTAACCTGGCGTATGATGGAGAGGATGAAATCGATGCCGAACTAGTAGTTGGCAATGTAGGCATTGCTTTAATGGTGCGGTGTTCTTATTTGACACCACCGACTGCTGTCGAGGATGAGTGGCTGCGAAGTAATATTTTTCAGTCCACCTGCACTATTAAAGGAAAGGTGTGCAGATTTGTGATAGATGGAGGATGCTATGAAAACATCGTGTCCATAGAAGCAGTTCAAAAATTGGGATTGGCAACAGAAAAGCATCCAAAGCCATATAAGTTAGCATGGCTGAAACAAGGCGGCGAAGTGACTGTGTCAAAACGGGCAGTTGTACCTTTCTCAATTGGGGCATGGTACAAGGATAAAGTATTATGCGATATAGTAGACATGGATGCTTATCATCTGTTATTGGGGCATCTGTAGCAATTTGACTGGGATGTGACTTACTAGGGCAAATCAAACACTCATACTTTTATGTTCGAAGGAGTAAAGATTGTTCTAGTTCCAAAGAAGAAGGAGGCAAAGAGCAGCACGACTGCTGACAGTGTTGTTTTGTTGACCTTATCCCAATTTGAAGGAGAAGTGCATAAAAATGAAGTGGTGTATGCCTTTGTTGGAAAGGCAGCAGAAAAGGAAGTTGAAGTTCCTGGGAAGGACAAACCCCTCCTTAGTGAGTTCAAGGATCTGTTTCCAGAGGATTTACCTATAAGTTGCCCTCACTTCGTGATATTCAACATCAGATTGATCTTGAACCTGGGGCAATCCTCCCAAATCGCCCATATTACAGGATGAGTCCAGTGGAGCATGAGGAATTGAGGAGGCAAGTTGAGAAGCTGTTGGAAAAAGGGTATATTCGAGAGAGTTTGAGTCCATGTGCAGTCTCGACCCTTCTTATCCCAAAGAAAGATGGCATATGGAGGATGTGTGTCGATAGCAGAGCCATTAAGAAAATTACTATTAGGTATCGGTTTCCTATTCCTAGGCTGGATGACTTATTAGATCAACTTAGTGGAGCTACTGTTTTTACTAAGTTAGATTTGAAGAGTGGATATTACCATATTCGAATTAGGCCTGGAGACGAGTGGAAAACTATGTTTAAGACTAGGGAAGGATTATATAAGTGGATGGTCATGCCCTTTGGTTTGTCTAATGCCCCTAGTACTTTCATGCGAGTTATGAATCAGTTGTTGAGGCCTTGCATTGGCAAATTTGTAGTTATGTAATTTGATGATATTCTGGTCAATAGTGCAATTCAAGAGGAACATATGCATCATTTAAGGGAGGTGCTATTAGTACTGCGAAGGCAAAGGATGTTCGTTGCCATTAAGAAGCGTATGTTTATGTCATCAAGTGTCCTATTTTTGGGCTATGTTGTGTTGGCAGAAGGGTTGTAAGTAGATGAGTATAAAGTAGAGGCAGTTAAAACCTAGCCAAGGCCCAATATAATTACTAAAGTGAGGAGCTTTCATGGACTGGCCTCATTCTATAGATGTTTTATTCTCCACTTTAGTAGCATTATGTCCCCAATTACAGATTATATGAAGCAGAATGGGAAGTTTGAGTGGTCTAAACAGGCAGAAGAAGCATTCCAGTCAATTAAGGAGCGTTTAGTTTCAACTCCAATTCTGATTTTACTAGACTTTCAGCAGCCTTTCGAATTGCATTCTGACGCATCAAAGTTGGGTATAGGGGCTGTATTGAGCCAGAACCACAAACCAGTGGTGTATTTCAATGAAAAGTTGTCAGGAGCCAGGCAATGTTATAGTACTTATGACGTGGAATTTTATACAGTGGCTCAGGCAGTTAAGCATTGGCACCACTATTTGTTTCAGAGGGAGTTCATTTTGCTTACGGATCATGAGGCGCTGCGACACTTGCACAGTCAAGATAAAGTTTCTGATAGATATGTTCGTTGGGTTGATTATCTCCAGTAGTTTACTTTTGTGGTCAAGCATAAATGTGGAGTTTCCAATCATGTTGTGGATGCTTTGAGTAGGCACAAAGGTTTGTTAGTGCACCTTTTAGTGTAGGTACCTGGATTTGCCTCTTTCTTTGATTTATATGAGACTGAGCCATATTTTGTTGCTGTTGTGCACAAGGTTCAAGCAGGTGAGCCAACAAATTTTCATTGGCAAGATGGGTTTCTATTTAAAGGGAACCAGCTATGTATACCGAATTGTAGCCTAAGTTTAAAAATTATTCAAGAGTCACATGGCGAGGGCATATAGGGTGTGACAGAACCTTGAAGTTGATCCAGTCCAATTACTTTTGGCCCATAGTGCGGAAGGAGGTTGATAAGTTTGTACGCCGATGCAGGATTTTCTAGGTTTCCAAAGGGACAGCCACTAATGCAGGATTGTATATGCCCTTGCCAATTCCATCACAACCATGGGAGGAGATCAGTATGGATTTTGTGTTGGGATTGCCACGTATTCAATGGGGTAGGGACTCCATTTTTGTAGTAGTTGACAGATTTTGAAAGATGGTGCATTTCATTCCTTACAAAATGACAACGGATGTTGTTAATGTTGCACAGATTTTCTTTCGAGAAATTTACAAGCTTCATGATCTGCCTCAGTTGATTATTTCTAACAGAGATACCAGATTTCTCAATCATTTCTGTTGAAGTTTATGGAGATTAGTGAATACTCAGCTTAATTTCAGTAGTGCCTATCATCCCCAAACGGATGGGCAAACTGAAGTGGTCAATCGTTCTTTAGGAAATCTATTGAGGTGCTTAGTTGGCGAGCATGTGAAGAGCTAGGATCAAAAGTCGTGTCAGGCTGAGTTTGTATGAAACTGGGCTGTCAACTAGAGTACTGGATTCAGTCTTTTTGCGGTTGTGTATTCTGTTGTTCCTCGGGGTCCTCTTGATCTTTTACCTTTACCTGACAAGACTCGAGTGCATGGGAAAGTAGAGAATTTTGTAGCCGAGTTGCAATCAGTTCATCAAACTGTCCATGCTAACCTAGGATAGGCTACTTCCAAGTATAAACAAGCAGCTGATAAGAAGCACTGCCATGTAGAATTTGATGTTGGTGACTATGTGTGGGCTGTTCTCATTAAGGAATGGTTCTCGGTCTGAGACTACAATAAGTTGTCTGCTAAGAAGATTGGTCTTGTAGAAATCCTTAAGAAGATCAATCTGAATGCTTATTGCCTGAAGCTGTCCAGCCATATCTGCACTGCTGATGTCTTTAATGTCAAACATCTTATTCCTTACACTATAGATTCTTCTGATGATGACAATTCAAGGGCAAATTCTTTTTAGCCATGGGAGAATAATGGAATAAAAGAAAAGGTTTTGAAGTATTTGGAGAAGTGGCAAAACCATAAATAGTTTCAAGTTTGGCTTGTCGGTTTTTCCCGTTTTCGGACCTTAATTTTATTGAAAATGGGCCAACAGTCAAAAGTCACCACCTTGTAGTGCGGTCCGTTGCTTTTTGGCCAAAAAACTTTGTTTAGGGCCTCAAAATTGCGATTTGCTGTTTTTCGAGACCTTTTTGTAATTTTTCTGTTTTTGTTTTCCTTTTCGTTTTGGATTCTAATTAGGGTTTTTCTATTTAAGCTGTATTATGTCTTTTTGGGAGATAGTTTTCTTGATCAATAATATTTTCGGAATAAATTCCAATTCCCTACTTTTGTGAATTTTACGAAATTCAATTAGTAGAAAGCTAATTTCCGACATCATGCGTGATCAATAGATCTTAGTGCTTTGTTCAAAATTTTGCTGCATCAAATATGAAAGAAATACCTGTGATTTTTGTTGGAAAAGAGCAGAATCTTCTTTTTCCTCCCTCTCCACCATTTCATCATTTCCAATGATGGCCATTTTTGTTCTTCTATGTCTAGCCACCATTTTTTGATTTCTTTATACAAAAACAAAGCTCTTAACACGTACTTTAGGTTGATGTAAATTTTAGTTTGTGACATTGAGTATTTGGAAAGGTATTAAAGAGGGAAAATTCGTGCTAATGGTTATCCTTTATGTTGCTCTCATTTTCAGCCATTTTCTCTTAAACTTAACACCAAAAATGCACACAGGAGGCTGGAATACCTTTGGTAAGGTGGAAATCAAAGCTTTCGCAGTGGGTTGGTCGATGATCAGAGCTTTGTTGAAGAAAATAGAATTTTCTCTCATTGATCGAATTTCTAACGTGTACAGTATTAACTAAAGGTATATTTGAGCTCTCGAGGTTGCAAGGATGGTGGCAGCATGGTCGGATTGTTCATATGTTGACATTTAAATTATCGGCCACCGTGCATGGCGGCGCGGACCGTGTTTCCTGTGTGGTATATTAATTATAAAATTAAGCTTAGAAAATTCTAAATATTATCATGAGAAATTTTATTTCTTGGTATTTTTTATAATTTTGAGTAGGTGATTTTCTTAGAAATATTGTAGTATTTTGGGTTAATTAATTGTAATATTATTGGTTTATCAATCTAATTGGTAGTAATAGGTTAGAAAAATACGGGAAATTGATAGAAATGTGCTTGGGAAAGAATAAGATATTTTGGTAATTCTTGGGTATTTTTTGAATAATTATATAGAGAAAGTATGTTGTATTTACGAGTAATAATGTACTATCATTGGTATAAGTGTATGTAAAATGCGATAGAATGACTTTTAATAAATATTTATTAATGTGCCTGATTTTTCAACTAAGCTAGAATGAAAAATAAGTTCTCTAAGATTAAAACTACGTGGCTTTGATTCCCAAATTGGAATTAGGATGCATAGGAAACTTGATAATAAATAGTTATCAAGTCCAAGCCAAATAGGTAAATTAAATTAGATTGATTATAGAAAAATCTATATATATAGTCTAACAAGGTTCAAAGCCATTTCTTGCTTAAATTCTTTCAACCCTATTTATCTAATTTCCTGTAATTTTCAATTTTATACATAATTTTTAATATATATTATAATTTATTGATTAATAAAATTTAAAATAACTAATAAGGAATTTATATTGGACGTTACAGAATTAATTGTTTTTCAAAAAAAAAAAAGAAATAATGCATGCAATAATTTCAATAATTTAATATATTATAATGGTCATAAAATCATGTAAAATTTAATTATTTTTCATGTATAAATAGAAATGAAGCATTCCATCCATAGTGATTTTTCTTCCTTACAACCATATAATGTAAGTTAAATTGATTTGAAGTTTTGTTCATTATACTAATCTCTTTCTCCCTCTCATCGACATTTGCTCATTTTGAATCTATTTCTTTATCAATTTTATAAATTTTAAATCTCTTTATGATATTTTTTCTTTTGTAGATTTGTATTAAGTTGTGTTTGCAAAATTGTAGCTCTATACTTTTATATTTTTGTTAGTATCAGTTATCATTATTATTTTATAGACGTGTTAATGAAATTTAAGATGTTGTTGAAGAGGATACCGATTATCAATAATTTGCAAGGCATGTCTTCTTTTTATATCTCTTTATTTGATCTTGAGTTTTTTTCCTTGTCTTTTCTTGATTAGTTTTGTAAAAATTACTAAAATTTTTGTTTATCGATAAAAAAAATTCTGTATATTACCTTTTTTTCTTTGTAAATTGGTAAGAAACTAATAAAATTCCATAATGAAGGGAGTAAGAGTAACATGTCTCTAAGCATAGTGATATGTCTCTAGGATTCCTATTTATCTATTTTCTTACAATTTCAAATTTTAAATTATTTTTTTATATATATTTTATTACTAAAAATTGCATAACAATTCATCTTGAAACCGACTAATAAATTCAATTTATTGTCTTAATTGTTATTTACTATCTTCATAATATATAATATAGTTTGTAATGTTTCTCATAACTCCAAAAAAGTCATATTTTATAAATTATTAAATACACTTTATTGTATAAGCTAACATAATATTAACATATTTTAATTTTGTACTATAAAATTACAGACAATAAAATGCATAAGATGTACATGTGGAGTGAGAGAAGTTCTCAAAATTTGTATTTTGATAGTGAAAAATATTTTCTTAAATCTTGATATTGTATAAACTTAAATTGCAATATTTGTTTCACTTTTATCGTGAAAACTCAAAACATGGGTTCAAGAATTTACAGAAGTCTGGATTATATGGGATATGGTTCACTCTTTGCATAAGGTTCTTACTCATTGTTATTTTTTTTTCTTTTTGCATTTATGATTGTCGGTTTTGCATTTTTCATGTTTTTTCTAATTATTTATCGTTTGTAGTTATATTATCTCTTTACATGTGCTTTTATGCATTTTTAACTAATATATTTATTTTAATATTGTAGCAAGCAATTTTTTCTCGTGCTTAGCATGCCTCAAATACTTCCATTCATATTTATCTAGTTTCTTTATTTTATGGATTTTTTTTACGGCTACCTACAGTACTAGAGGGGGGGTGAATAGTACTGTATACTGAATACAAATTTTTGCAAACAGTTTAGCAAATTCTTTTTTGAATAAAAAGTGATTTTCTTTCAATAAACACAAGTTTAACAAAAACGAGGAATTGATAAAATAATAAAACTTGTGAATATAAATATGCTTGACTAAAATTAAGAGTATAAATCAATTAATTTAAATTGCAGAAATTTAACTTGCAATGAAAATAAAGAGTGTAAGGATAGAGAGATGAAGACACAAGATATATACTAGTTCGACCTAACCGGTCTACATGTAGTCCTCAAGCCAACCGCTTCAGATTTTCCACTATCGTTTCCTTTATGGGTAGGAAACAAGCTAGTGTTACTTTTTGCGAGTTCAAGTAACAAACTCAATACTTTTGCAGGCTAAGTATCAAACATCTACGGTTACTTTTTCAGAGATCAAGTAACAAAACTCTTCCGGTGCTTTTTAAAGCTCAACACCAAACTTATCCCAGTATTTTTTAAAGCTCAAATATCAAACTTCTGCTGATGCTTTTTCAAAGCTCAAGAACCAAACTTGTACAAACTTTGTTGAACACACTATTAACAAAGTAAACCCCCTTTCACATAAATCTCTTTTGTGAAAATACAATTCCCTTAAGATGAATATTTGAAAGAATGTATGATCAAGATGAAGCTCTTTTCTCTTTTTGCACTTGTAGGAATTTTGGAAGACTTGAATACAAGAAGCTTAGAATGTATGAAAATTGCTTTAAGTCTTCCATCTTTCTAACTTGATTTCCATTCCTTTATATAGGTGGTGAAATGCTCCTAACAAAGAGAAGTAGTCGTTTTCTATAGCTCATAAGAAGATTATGCCAGTTGAATCCTCCTCCTGAAAAGATTATAGTTGTTGTGTTCATCTCCTAAAAGCATATGGTTGTTGCTTTTAATTCATAAGGCAAATGTGGTAGTTGATATGAGCTCCTAAAGCAATATAGATGTTGTCTTCAGCTTGTAAGCAAACCATTGTTATTTGTTTTACTTCATAAGGAGAGGAATTGAAGCTCCTGATGAGGTGTGTTGCTATAGGAAGATCTTTGTAACTTATAAGTAAAACCATATCTCATAAGGAAAACTATGTCATATATAATTTTAGCTTATAATACTTTTGTAGCTCTTATATTATATGACATTACTTCCTTTTATTGGATGTCAACATATTGGAATTTAATTTACCAACTTGTCAACTTGTAATCATCACAACAAAAGTCAACATTCTCCCTCTTTTTGATGATTGCAACTTTTTAGCAAATGGTAGATTGACATTCTATACAGGAGATATTCTTTTATGCTCCCCCTCAATACGTGCATGGTTTGTTTTGTCAGAAATTTTTCAGAGATAAAAAAATGAGTTCTTTGTTTCTGATCAATCAATATAATCTGCATAAAAAGACTTTAGAGTAGCAAAGATTGATTAGTGAGAAGAGAGAGAAAAAATTAATGGGCTTAGGCTCTTATCGTTAGATATTATCCAATTTAGTCATAAAAGAGAAAAGCTTGTTATACTTTTAAAGCTCATAAATAGTTCATTTTGGGTCTTGGATTTCAATAAAGAGATTGCACTATATACCTGTATATGGTAGAGAGATATAGCATGAGAATGTTAGAGTAAAGCCATATACTTAAGGATTTAAACTGATTTGGCCATAAAAGTTTGATCGAATGATCAAAAGTTAATTAAGCTTGATGCTACATATGTATCTTCTATTTACTCAGCAGACATATGTAAAAGCATGTCCTCTTCAATCATCACATAGTTTTTCTAAAGTCTGGATATCTATTAACAATTTTTGTCATATATATAAACTAGTTTCATTTTGTTAAGTATAAACAGCAACATCAAGAAAAGGTTACTCACAATATAATTCTAGCTCACATATATTTTTGAAAATTCAATGCTAACTGCAGATGTGATAATCGAGAGCTTTTCAGAGAAAGCTTATTTGTATGCAATTCTTAAGAGACAACTAGAGTTTTTGCAGCAAATACCAGTTAGTCTAAAGTCTGATGCTTGTATTAGACAAATTTCTATTCAATGCACATGTGTCCAACAGAATGTTACATGGAAGAAGTTTTGCCTTTGTCATTACAAGTGACTTATGCCATATATCCCAAACTAGCAGACACTGAAATAACTCTATATGTCATAAGCTAGATCACATACCTTATCTACATAAAGTATATAAACTGGATAAAGTCACATGAGTTATCTTGTTGTATCTGTATTCTTATTTTATTACACATAACCACAAATAGCAGAGCGTTTTAATACATATACATATATCTTCTTATCATTTACATTTTCCCCTTATAGCACACATAACACATACATGTGAAATATATTAAGTCAAGTAACCTCTGTATTCTGTCAACACATAGTACATAGGTCACCATTTGATAGCCTAGAAACAGACTAACATGTTAAGTTTCACTAATTAGACTAAAGTCCGCAGAGCAGGCATATTATTTTGAAACTTTATCAGAGCAGAACAGAGATCAGGCATAGAGTTTTCAACTCATCAACATTACATTTTTATCTAATCAGAACATCAAGTGTCAAGTTTTATAAGTGTCAAGTTTTACAACTTAGCAAAAGACATGTCATGTTACCTATGTATTTTCTCTATGTATATCAGGCAGGCATGCATAAAATGTCAAACTACAAGCAGGTTACCTATGTATTCTAATATGTATTCTCTCCCCCTTTGAAATCATCAAAAAGCAAGGGTGAGGGAGAAAAGTAGAGTAAAAACTGATAGTTTTTAATGACAAAGTTATATAGAGGAATAAACTCATTTGAAGTTGTAAGCTAAAGTCATCAATTTAACAAAGAAGATTACGCATATATGAAGGATAGGAGCAAAAACAAGTAATAGAAGAGCATTCATGTCTTATTTAGGCTTCGTAAAACCCAAATAGAAGAAAATACTCTTAAAATTATAGTGCTAATTCAACAGAAAATGAATACAAACTGTTGGAGCCAAAAAAAACATAGGAGTAGATGTGAATTCTTCTGATCTTCAGATACATCTTTGCCAATCAATAGTTGTCTTTGCTATGACCATCACAGGGGAGAAGATGAGGATGATGCACCAGACTTGAGTATGCCATTGACCAAGCTCTTCATTATCTCAATCTACTCAGAGAGATGATTTATAGTGCCTGTCATTTTGGCTAGCTCAATCTCCATACCTGTAATTACATGGTGCACCTTTTCTTGAGTATTGATTATCTGCATTTGTAGTTCTCTTAGTGCAGCAGGGACTTCAGTATAGGCCCTGGAGGACATTAGGTCTTTTGATGCCTGCAAAACCTTAGAGTCACTTTGAAACAAGTTTCAAGAGTGTATGTAGTTACTTTTTGATAATCAAGTGGAGGTGGTTGGCTGGAAGTGTGTAGATGTGTAGGTGTATGCATTGCTTAAAGAGCCTTTTGAACCAGTTTGCACTTAGGGAGGAGATGGAGGACAAATAGAAAGAGGGATGGATGAAAAGGAGTCTAGATTAGAGAAGTTTTTGGTCACTGTGAAAGATGGTTAATAGACTAGTGGAGTAAGGACAAAGGTTTTAAAGAGATCTGAAGCATTGTAGGTCATAAAGATATTCATTGGTTCAAAGGATAGATCAGACAATGTAGGTGGAGAGGGCATTGTTTCTAATTGAGCTCCTAAAGACAGTTTCTCCTCATTAACAAATGCCAGAAGAGAATCAAACATAGCATTCTCCTCTTGAACTTCAGACCTTCTTTCCTAAATTGAGTTAAGTACTTGTGAAGTTTCAGTCATGTCAGAATATGCATTTTCTTCATTATGTGTTTGCATAGGTTCTGATTGGACTCCAACACTCTTAATTTCTTCAGCATTGTTCTCAACAATCTTTTCTTTTCCTTTCTTAGATGAGTGATCAATATAAGAACCACTTTGGCCTAAATGCCTTGCTATGAAGGCCTTAGTATTATCATTGGAAGAAATATCAGAATTAGACTCAATTTCAGTGGGATTGGTAGGAATTTGTTTCTTATGAGCACAAGCCTTTAACATGCTAGCTATGTTGGACTTGTTTATGATTGATCTTAAATTAACAAATGAAGGAATAAGTCTTGCTTTAGACACACCAAAGTAAGTGAAGTACTTTGTGAGAATCATACTATAAGGCAGTGCTGAATTGCTTCTTACATGGGTGAGGTGATTTATCATAATGTGTGGAAGGTTTATTTTGATGTAACTCATGAGATGCCAGGTGAAACAGAGATCAAAACAGTTCATTATGACTAGACTGGGTTTTTGGGGAAAGAAAAAGGCTGAATTTAGGAGTTGTAGAATTCTGACATTTTTATCTACGTATCATGCATCTAATTCAGACCAGGGAATTGAATGACCATGAGGAATGTTAAAAAGTTCACTGGCAAAGGTAGCAGCATTATATTTTCCTAACATGGTGGGTGCAGGAAATCTATTCAGTCTAATTCCATGTAAAGGTAAGTCAAATACTTCACTAAAAACTTTCTCATTTACAGGGTATTTTCTTCCTCCTAGATAGACTTCAAATTCCATATCACCAATGCAAGTCAGAGTTCCATAGAACTCACTAACTAGTGAATCATATATTAGTTCATTTATACGCAGGAATTTTTCCCATCCTTGAGCTTTAAAATATCAGACAAAAGGCTTATCATTTTCACCTAAGTAGTTCTAGTCTACTTTCCTACATCTCACTCTTTCCTTAGTAAAACTGTTTGAGTAAATACGTTTACTTATTTCGAACCTTGAGTGATTTTGTGGAGAGGCAGGCAGCGCTTGAGTTTCTGCCTTTAGATTCAATTTCCTTGCCCTTTTTCTATTTTCATATATTTTTGCTAATGAGTTCATTTTCCTTCTCTTTGGTTGATGGAATTTCTCTAACTCACTCATATCTTCTCTCTTTCTCTTCATCTCTATTTTTGAGAGATAGACTCTCAGCTTCTTTGCATTCGGAAAGCATCTCCTCATCATTTCGCCTTGTTAACTATGTTTTGCAAGGTGAATTTCTGGCAGAGAGATCGAGGGTGAGATACAAATTGAGGTATAGATTTGGAGAGGTTGGTGAAGATTTTCTACAGGGAGAGGGTCTTTCAGTAACTGATTTTTGAGTGAGTGAGGAAGAGATTGGCACAATGAAGTTGAGAAATGGCGCCCTTAGCAAACGACGTTGTTCTTTATTATGAGGAGTCGGTTTTGAAAAGAGGAGGCATGTGTTCTTTCTCTTTCAATAAAGGCTTGGGCTTAAGTTTTTGTTTGGCCCACATTTCCTCTTTTCTTACCAAGTTTGTGGACTTAATGGGATTTAGGTCTAATACATGATTTTAACAAGGTTTATGGACTTAATGCAATTAACATGGTTTTAATTAAACTATTAAAGACTTTTATAATTTTATGCCAATTAATTATGCTAAATAAGAAGCATGAATTATATGACAACTTTTCTCATAATTCATAACTTATATTTTTGTCTGTAATCCGATCCAATAGTAAAATTTTGATTAAGTTTACATAATCTAGACTTATGATAAAATTTAGCTATGAAAATTTATTTTGTCTGATTTGTCATTTCCCATTATCATATATTGGCATTGACATACCAATTTTTAACCTTAATTCTCTGAATTTATTTTCACTCAGAGGCTTAGTGAAAATATCAACTATTTGCTCTTTTGTTGGAACGAATTCTAAATGAATATCACCTTTTTGTGTATGATGCCTGATGAAGTGATGCTTGATATCAATATGCTTAGTCCTTGAGTGCTGAATAGGATTCTTTGTTAAATTTATGGCACTAGTATTATCACACCTTATCGGTATATGATCATACTTTATGCCATAATCTTCAAGATGTTGTTTCATCCATAAGACTTGTGTGACACAGAATTCAGCTTCTGTTGTTGAGATTGCTACAGTTGACTACTTTTTGCTGGACCATGATACCAATTCTTCTCCCAGAAATTGGCATGTACCTGAGGTACTTTTTCTATCCAATTTACATCCAGTATGATCAGCATCACTATAACCTACAAGATCAAAGATTTGACACTTTAGATACAAGATCCCAATTTCTTGAGTACCATTTAGATACTTAAGAATTCCGTTAACAGCCTTCAAGTGAGACTCTTTGGGGTTGGCTTGGAATCTCGCACATAGACACATACTGAATTGTATATCAGGTCTACTAGATGTTAAATAGAGTAGAGAACTTATTATAGCTCGATACTTCTTGGTATCCACACTTTTACCTTTGTTGTCTTCATCTAGAGAGACTGATGTACTTATTGGTGTTCTTGCTGGTTTAGAGTTTTCCATTCTATATTTCTTTATAAGTTCTTTAGTGTACTTTGATTGGCATATGAATTTTCCTTTCTTTCCTTGCTTGATTTGTAGTCCAAGGAAGAAATTTAGCTCGCCCATCATAGACATTTCAAATTTAGTGCTCATTTCTTTCGAGAATTCCTTGCACAGTTTATCGTTAGTAGAACCAAATATAATATCATCAACATTGAACAAGTAATATATGGTTCTTTTCATGCTTTATAAATAATGTTGTGTCAACTTTTCCATGAATAAATCCTTTTGCTAGTAGGAATATACTTAACCTTTCATACCATGCTCTTGGTGCTTGTTTTAGTCCCTATAAGGCTTTAGCAAGCTTGTAGACATAATCAGAATGGTGACAATCCTCAAAGCCTGGAGGTTGCTTTATGCAGACTTCTTCATTGATTTATCAATTTAGAAATGCACTCTTCACGTCCATTTGATAGAGTTTAAAGTCTTTGTAGCAAGGAAATGCACACAGCATTCTAATGGCTTCCAACCTTGCAACTGGAGCAAATGTTTCATCGTAGTCTATTCCTTCTTGTTGGTTATACCTTGGGCAACTAATCTGGCTTTATTTCTGACAACATTGTAAAATTCATCTAATTTGTTTCTGAATACCCACTTGGTTCCAATCATAGATTGATTGTCAGGTTTTGGATAAGTTTCCAGACATTGTTTCTTTTTAATTGGTCCAACTCTTCTTGCATAGCCATCATCCAGGTTTCCTCGGTTTCGGCTTCTTTAAAATTCTTTGGCTCAATCTCAAAAATAAATGCCATATTCAGAAAATATTCTTTTAGTTGATTCCTTATCATTACTTTTTGTGAAGGATTATCAATGATGTTATCTTTGGAGTGATATCTGTGGTATCTGAACTCTTTTAGTTGATCATCATGTTAATTTTCTTGTGTTTGCAGCTCTTGCACAGAGTTGTCTTCCTTTTACAGGGCATTTTCACCTTTTTCTGTGTTTTCAACCTGTGGATCAAATATCTCAAGAGTATCCTCATATTCCTTATCTAGTAGAGAATTAGCTTCTTCAAATACTACATGCATGGACTCATCAATGTAAGAGTTCTTTTGTTAAAGACTCTGTATGCTTTGCTATGTATTGAATACCATAAGAAAATACCTTCATTGGACTTAGAGTCAAATTTATTGAGATATTCCTTGTTGTTAAAAATGAAACATTTACAACCAAATGGATGGAAATAACCAATGTTAGGTTTCCTACCATTCCATAGCTCATATAGTGTTTTCTTTAAAATAGGTCTTATTAAAGCTCGATTTAAAATATAACACACTGTGTTCATAGCTTCAGCCCAAAAATATTTTGGTAAATTTTTTTCACTAAGCATGGTTCTTGTCATTTCTTTAAGAGTCCTGTTTTTCCTTTCAACAACACCATTTTGTTGAGGAGTTCGAAGAGCTGAGAAATTATGTGAGATACCATGCTTATTACAAAATTTTTCAATAAAATGATTTTCAAATTCCTTTCCATGATCACTTCTAATGGCGACAATAGAATTGTTTTTTAAACTCTGAAGCTTTTTACATAAGGTAGAAAATTGTTCAAAAGCCTCATCTTTTTTACTAAAAATTAATGTCCATGTAAAACGTGAATAATCATCTACTATGACAAATGCATACTTCATGCCTCCTAAACTTATTGGTTGTATTGGACCAAGCAAGTCTAAATGTAGTAGTTCTAATGGTTTAGAGGTAGATATAACTCCTTTAGGATTAAAAGAGCTTCTGGTTTGCTTCCCTCTTTGACATGCATCATAAATACGAGTTTTATCAAAATTAATTTTGGGTAAACCTTTAACTAGATCGTTCTTTGAAAGTTTTGAAATCAGATGCATGCTTGCATGTCCTAGTCTACGATGTCATAACCAACTCTCTTCTTCTTGTGAAATTAAGCATTGATCATTAGTAAGAGTACTTGAATTCATAAGATAAATATTTCTAACTCTAGGGACTTTAAGTAAAGTCTTACCACTTTTGGCTTCCACAATTTCACATTTCTTTGAATCAAAGATTCCCTTGCGATCTTTGTCACAAAGTTGACTTACACTTAGAAGATTGAATTTTAATTATTCAACTAGAGATACTTCGTCAATACATGGATTGTTTCCAATCCTTCCTTTTCCAATGATTTATCCTGCCAGATTATCTGCAAATTTCACGGTTCCTCCTTTCACTTTTCTCATGGAAGTGAAGTATCTTCCATCACTAGTCATATGTCTAGAACAGCAGCTATCAATATACCACTTTGAATTTCCAAGAGTGTTCTTTAGACATACCTGTAGAATAAATCAAGTAGACTTAGGTACCCAAATACTATTAGGTCCTTTTGGGTTAGAGTCAACATATTTCTGTTTAGGGACCCATATAACTCTTCCTTTGTAGTTTCCTTTTAGAAACTTACAATCACCAATTATATGTCCCGTATGGTTAGAGTAATGACATGTAACATTTCTTCTTTTCTTGTATTGAAGTGACTGATGTGGTTTTGAAGAAGAGTGTTGGTGATAGGAGATATAGTTAACCTGATATGTGTGTTTATGTTTCTGCTTTGTCTTATAAGAATAAAACTTTTGAAAGTATGTAGGTCTATGTGAGTTTTTGTGAACAATCTTTTGTTGTGAAAGATAATGCTGGCTTGGTTCATATGATTATACACTTCTTGGTTTGGAAGAATATATCCCCTTTTTGGTTCTTTGGTTGGTATACTAAGCATTAATAGTTGGTTTAGTGATAGGTTTCAGAATTTTACTATGCTTTAGATGTGTAGGTTTGGGGGATTGAGTTTGCATGGTAGAAGTGGAGGTAGAACAGAATACAATTGGCTTTGGTAGATTTTGAGATGATGTCTCATTAGTACAGACATAACTAATTCTTGTTCTATCATTTGGATTTCTTTGGGAATCTAATAGCATATTTAGCATACTTTCACCATTTGTAAATTTGCTACTTGTAGAGTACAACTTTTCACATTTCCTTTCAAGATGTGATACTTTACTTATTAATTCTAGATTTGTGTTTTCTAGAAAGCTTACTTTGCTTTGTAATTCAAGCTTTTCAGATTTTTTCTCTAAAAGCTTGTTTTCGTATTCTTTACACTTAGCAATCATATCAAGCTTAGTATCATGCATCTTAAAGGATTCTTGTATAAGATCATTTTGAGATAGAGTTTGCAAAATTACCTCTTCTTCCTCATTTTCAGATTGATTTGATGAACCTTCTATATTAACATTTGCCATGAAGCATATTTGAGCTTTTTACTGCTTTTTATCATCACCATCAGAACTGGATTCATCACTATCACTCTAGGTGGCTACCATTGCTTTCTTATCTTTCTTCTTATATTTGCTTTTAATCTTTGGACAATAAGCTTTGAAGTGGCCAGGTTTGTTGCATTCAAAACACATAATTTCTTGTTTTGAATCTTTCTTGACTTTGTCATCCTTGTTGCTGTTGGATTGCTTTCTGAATAATCTTTTATCTCTGTTTTTGCTTTTCAAAAATTTTCTGAATTTTTGGACTAACAGAGCTTCTTCATCGTCTTCTTCATTATCACTTTCTGAAGTGGAAGGGGTCTCTTCAGGAGTTGTATTTGTAGCTTTCAGTGCAATGGACCTCTTTTTGTCAGTTTGCTCATGGTCAGTAGTAGATTCAATTTTCATTTCATATGTGAGCAATGAACTAATAAATTCATCATATGAGTATGTGGTTAAATCCTTTGATTCTCTTATTGTTGTGAGTTTTTCATCCTATGAAGTTGGCATAGTTCTGATTAATTTTCTAATCAGCTCTTCATCTCTGAAGCTTTTGCCTAGATTCTTTAATTTGTTCACAATGAGTGTGAACCTTGTATGTCTGAAACTGACTCTTTTGCATCTATTTTGAACAACTCATGTTCAGTGATGTAAAGATTTATCTTTCCATCTTTAACTTATTTGGTTCCTTCATGGGTTGTCTTGAGTTTGTCCCATATTTGTTTTGCTGTCGTGCAACTGAAACATGGTTAAACTCATTAATATCTAAGGGACATTGTAATAAATTAATGGCTTTAGAGTTTAAAGCTTCCTTGATCCAGTCAGCATTTTCATATTCATATTCTTTTAGGGACAGATTCACCATCAACAATTTTAGTAGGGATATTAGGTCCTTCCTTGATAATTCTCTAGACCTGTATATCCGTAGACTATAGAAAAATCCTTATTCTATTTTTCCAAAAATTGTAATTTTCTCTATTGAATAGTGAAGTTTTGTTGATGGAGCATTCCGCAGACATAAAAATATTTTGACTACCAGATGTACTAGCCATTTTAGGATCACTCTAAGGATTTTACTCCTTTTGTTGATTGTAGGGCTCTGATACAAATTAATGGTCGCAAATAGGCTACCTACAGTACTAGAGGGGGAGGGGGAATAGTACTGTACACTGAATATAAATTTTTGCAAACAGTTTAGCAAATTCTTTTTTGAATAAAAAGTGATTTTCTTTTAATAAACACAAGTTTAACAAAAATGCGGAATTTATAAAATAATAAAACTTGTGAATATAAATATGCTTGACTAAAATTAAGAGTATAAAGTAATTAATTTAAATTGCAGAAATTTAACTTGCAATGAAAATAAAGAGTGTAAGGATGGAGAGATGAAGACACAAGATTTATACCGGTTCGACCCAACCGGTCTACATGTAGTCCTCAAGCCAACTGCTTGAGATTTTCCACTATCATTTCTTATACGGGAAGGAAACAAGCCAGTGTTACTTTTTGGGAGTTCAAGTAACAAACTCAATACTTTTGCAAGCTAAGTATCAAACCTCTACTATTACTTTTTCAGGGCTCAAGTAACAAGACTCTTCCGGTGCTTTTTAAAGCCTAACACCAAATTTATCCCGGTATTTTTCAAAGCTCAAATATCAAACTTCTGCTGATGCTTTTTCAAAGCTCAAGCACCAAACTTGTACAAACTTTGTTCAGCACACTATCAAAAAAGTAAACCCCCTTTCACACAAATGCCTTGTGTCAAAATACTGTCGGAACTAGACCGACGGGTGGAAAATCTTGGTTTTGATTTAATTTTATTTATTTCAATTTTTATGATTATTCGTACAATGATTTATTGTGATGTTTGGGATAAAAACGAGATTTTATAGAGTCGCCACCAATCGAGTTTTGGTCCGATTGGACACCTTAAATAACCAGAGATTTATATGGGTTCGTTTGCTAATTACGTGTAGGGAAGATAAAAATCACCCTACCCCGCCCATAATTGGTACTAAAAGTCATAAATTATTCTCGTGGGATGTATTTCTTTCATCCTATTTTTTATCCGTACACGGATATATATATATATATATGTATATATATATATATATACATATAGACAAATATTCATAATGAAGCTTCATTTTAGTTAATTTTGTTTATTTATATCCATGACATGGACATAAAAAAAATTTGTATTTTACTTCCATAACATGGATGTAAAATATATACGTATATTATAGATAAGAATTTTAATAAAAAAAAGTGATAAAAATTTTACACTACTTGCTATTAAAATAAACAATGAAAATAAAGATTAGTGATTGTAATATAAAGTTAACCATATAAATTAACTTAATTTATATTCCACAACTATAACATAGCTATGAAATTACACGTGTACAAATTTATTTTATGTCATTTTATTTTTATCTTAGAAATCTCTAAATTTTATTGCCCAAGTTTTTAATTAACAAACCTACACATGTGTTAATATGAAAATTAGGAATAGAAAAAATGAATTAATAACCAGTTGGGCCGACATTGACACTTAATACAAATATCTTAAGCCCAAAAACTAAGCCCTAAACCAAACCCAACCCGGAACCCTTAACCATGGGTTATTACCCATCCCATAAAAACCATCTTTTTCTCCTTCCAACTCTAAATCTCTCTTCATCACCAGCCTCCACCAACTTTTCTCTCTACCCAAACCCTAGAATCAACCTTCAGCCGCCTCATCCCTCTTCCCCGGCCATCTCGCCGGCCGCCTCTTCTCACTCTCGCTCTCTCTTTCTTTCTCTCTCTTTTCGGCCTTGTCCTTGCTGTCGTCGGCTGGTTTCATCTTTTTCTGCCGCTCTCTTCGCCCTCTCTCTCTCTCTCATTCTTTCTCTCTTTTTCGGCCTGATCCTCGCCGCCGTCGCCCGGTTTCATTTTTTCTACCGCTCTCTTCGTCCTCTCTCTCTCTCTCGTTCTTTCTTTCTTTCTCTCGTTCTCTCTATTTCTCTCTCTTTCACCTTCGCCGACCACTCTCCCTTCCGATCTCCTGCTCTCCGTCGATCTGGTAGTCAAATCTGAGGTGATTCATCTTTCAGCTGGTTGTGTTTTGTTTTATTTTTATTTTATTTTTGTTGTTTTTTTTGTTGTTGAATTTCTAACATTATCTTGTGATTTACAGGTTTTAAAGACAGCAAAAATTAAACCTGGTTTTGGTTTGCTTGTGTTGGCTAAGTCTCTAAACTCTTTTTTGTGACAAGCATGAGCATATAATGAAAATATACTCTGTTTATTTGAGCTTACAATGGCCTCCTTACACATCCATGAATCTGATGTGTCTTTAAACTTGGGTTTTGATGTTGGTGAATGGCTTTTATGTGCTATGTTTGGTGCTGGAATTTGATTAAAAGAAATGATTGCATGCTGGAATAGGACAGGAATTATGGCTTTGCTGTGTTGCTGATTTTGACTTTATTATTTTATATTGGTGAATGGCCTTTGTTGGGGATGGTAAAAATAAAAGAAAAATTATATGCATATCTTGTTCACATGATGTGTTGCCTTGTTTGGTTGGGTTTTCTGTTTGTGAAAGATTATGCTTTAAAGGGGCAGTGATGAAGAGGCCTTAAAAAAAGACATCCTTTAACCATATGATTTTCTGTTTCTCTTAGTTTCTGAACACAAAAAAAAATGAGTCTTGCATTCAGCCACCATCTTTATGTTAGGCTAATGTGGCTTTTTCTTGAAATTTATTTTTGAGTTGAAGCCTATGGTTTTAATCTTGAGATTAGGAGGTAGAATGCGAGGCATTTTTTATAGTGTTTTTGAGACAGAGTACACCAAAATCATATGAGTCCTTATGATTAAGAAAAAAGTAAACTTCTGAGCCCTCTTTACTACAGTCATTTTACTTGAATTTACAAATTATGAGAATCATGACTCTTCCATTAGGGTTACTAATGTGAGCTGTGGCCATCACATGACCCTAGCTCCATTAGTGACCTTAGTAAGGTAAATGCAGAATAAAATGCTATTTATTGAAATGATTATTCAGAAATGAAAAGAGAAGGTAATAAAATTTAATTGTTTGCTGGAAATAAACACTAAGTATTGATAGACTTACTTGATACTTGGATATGTTGAAAACTGAATAAATGTTCTTTTGATTGCAGGTATATTTTGGAGATTCTTTGAAAGGGGGAAACTTAGAGTAGCAGAGATGGAAATGGATGAAAAGAAGCTGGAGTCCCCTTTTTTCTTTATTGAGCTACCTTTTATAGGCCTTAAAATTACTGTAGAAACTGGAATGGTTGTAATTTAGTTTTGTATTTTCTGCCCCATTTGGTTTGAAACCAAAGGAAAAAAAACTAAACCCTTGAAAATTGGCTGTATTCAGCCGTAAACTTTCCCTTCCTTTCCCTGTAATTTTGCTTTTCTGCTTTGGCCATACTTTTGGCCATGCCCTGGTACTATTGAATTCTGCCCTCATTAATCTATATTTCTATATTTTTAATTTATTTATTTATTCTTATTTTTGTATTATAAAAGGCCCATTTGAATAAAAGCCCATTTGAATAAAAGCCCATTTAATTTCTCTTGTGCCTTCTGTATAAAATATCAACAAAATAAAAATAGGCTTGTTAATTGGTAGATTACAATTATTGGAATGACAAAATTAATTCGGACAAAATCGGGTATCTACAAATACAATTCCCTTAAGATGAATATTTGAAAGAATGTATGAACAAGATGAAGCTCTTTTCTCTTTTTGCACTTGTAGGAATTTTGGAAGACTTGAATATAAGAAGATTAGAATGTATGAAAATTGCTTTAAGTCTCCCACCTTTCTAACTTTATTTCCACTCCTTTATATAGGTGGTGAAGTTCTCCTAACAAAGAGAAGTAGCCATTTTCTGTAGCTCATAAGAAGATCATGGTAGTTGAATCCTCCTCCTGAAGAGATTATAGTTGTTGTGTTCATCTCTTAAAAGCATACGGTTGTTGCTTTTGATTTATAAGGCAAATGTGGTAGTTGATATGAGCTCCTAAAGCAATATAGCTATTGTCTTCAGCCTGTAAGCAAACCATTGTTATTTGTTTTACTTCATAAGGAGAGGAATTGAAGCTCTTGAGGAGATGTGTAGCTATGGGAAGATCTTTGTAACTTAAAAGTAAAACCATATCTCATAAGGAAAACTATGTCATATATTATTTTAGCTTAAAATACTTTTGTAGCTCTTATATTATATGACATTACTTCCTTTTATTGGATGTCAACATATTTGAATTTAATTTACCAACTGGTCAACTTGTAAAGGTAAAACTTTTTATTATCTCATATACTCTCACTTTTTCTTTCTTATTCGTTTATCCATATTATGAGCATCGGAGTCTACCCACTAGGACGCTAAACATTAGTACAAATTATTTCAGGTTAAATCAAAAGTTAAAAAAACTATGATATGATGTCTTTTTTTTTTGGCAAATAATTTGTTTGTTGTAACATCTTATTCTTTCTACTTAATCGCTATTTCCTTTGTTTTAGATTTAACTTCCTTAGCAGTTTCATTATATTATTTTGACGTTTGGAAGCTTAAGTGTGAGAATAATATCGATATCAATTTTGGTATTTCTCTTTTCTCTTATATTTAATTTTTATATTTTATAGATCATTATATGTTATTTTATTACATTTTTTTATATAGTTTTGTCATAATTTGGAATGTAAACATAATTACTATAATTCAATGTTTTATATTATATAATATTATTTATCATAAAACATAATATTTTATTCTATATATATGTATATTATTGATGGAATACACGCACATATGTATCCGAGTTGTGGAAACGGGTTACCTCTTGTAGCGCAGAATCCACAATGATGAATGCAGCGGAAGGATCTTCAAGCCATTTGCATATTACTGGTCAACAGGAGACCCACAACGACGTATTCGGGAGGAATCCGTGTAGTCCACGAACTAAAGCAACAGAGATGAAGAGAGGGAGGAGCTTGAGAGGAAGAGAGAAGGAAGAGAAATGAAGAAAACAATTTTTCTTCTTTCCCCACTAGCACTTCCACACTTTTCTCTTCTTCCATTTCATATATATATTATACATATAAAAGGTTACTATTCATCGATGTGACATTCACATGCTAGATGTTAACTCATTAACACTATTCATCGATGTGACACTCACATGCTATATGTCAACTCATTGATATTATTCATCAATGTGACCTTATGAGCTAGATGTCAACTCATTTATACCACACATATATATATGTATTCTCAACTTATAAGCCACAGCTTATTAGCCTCCCAACTTATAAGCCTTAGCTTATTAGCCTCTTAATATTGGGTCTGACTGATACGGGGGGATCGGGCTCGTAAACCCAACATCTCCCACTCGCACGTAACAGAACAGATCCACTACATCATCTCTTTCATACTCATAAATAGTTCGTGTGACCATCATACCTTGAGAGCTTTAATGCTATAAACTCATTGGAGATATATAGCAGCTTGATGAAAATGTCAAAACACTATATGCCCTATCCTAGATCCCAAATCACATCCATTGTAATCCTCTTGATCTCTACAATTTTCTATCATTACAGTCATGTACACATGCATAACTACCCGGGTAGTAATGTATAGAAACTCAGGATGTGAACACATAGCGATCTTCCCCTTTTACTTTGTTCTTTCCATCATGATGTAACTCGCTTGTCCAGTTGGGCTTATCCAATGTCGAATCATACTTGACCCCTTCAAAGTCTCCTTCCAAAATAGCCACATTAGACTATACTTCCAGAATAAGTTAGGGTCTTAAGGATAGTTAACTCAACAAAACCTTTGTTTTGTTGCTTGAGTCTCACACTAGGAGAAGTTGAGATCAACACTTTCCATCTCATGGTCACTAAGCACACATGGCATGAGACATGTGTTATGATGTTCTCTTCTTTCCTCATGAAAGAAGTGCATGTCTATATTAACATCATACGAAAGCATCAGTTAGACGTGCCAAAACATCCAACCTTAGTCTACTTATAGACTACTTTTGGCTTCAAAGACAGAACAGGCTCTTATTGCTTACAACAAGCCTCTTAGATTACACATAATCTCTTATATACTTGCCTTTTGCATGTATATGAATTTCACACTTTAATGAAAACTCTTTTCCATAATTTAAGCAAAACGGCTTCTATTATTGAAAAAGCTCTCATTTGTTCAAAAACAGCCTCATCCTTTACATTTGTCAACAAATGACAAAATAAGGGTAATCACTCGTGTGGGTGAGCTTCTTTTCTGTCCGACATGCATCTCAAAATATAACAGCAAATATTAATAAATTAACATTTGCACTCATGTATTGTAATTCAAACTTTATTGAATAATACGTTCACAAACATACAGAAATATGTATTTCAGATCCTACGTAAACCATGGGATCTAATATGTTTCACAAAAACATCTCTCATGACAGGTTTCGTTAATAGATCTGCTACCATGTCATGAGTCATCACATATTTTAAATTAACTTCTTTGCATGCTATTAAGTCCCTAACAAAGTGATACTTAATCTCTATGTGCTTTGACTTACTATGGAATCTCTGATCCTTAGCAAACGCAATAGCGGACTAACTATCACTGTTTATCACCACTGGAGCATTTGAGGAAGTAATACATAAATGGTTCATAAACCTATTAAACCATACTCCCTCTTGAACTGCGGACGAGTATGACACATACTCCGCTTCCATCATGGATAGGGTAATATAGGTTTGTTTCTTACTGCTCCATGATACTACACCATTACTAAGCAAGAAAACAAAACCAGAAGTGGATTTCCTCTCTTCCACATCTCCTGCCCAATCTGCATCTGTGTATCCTCTCAATTGTAGATCCTTTCCTTGATAACACAGAGAGTAATCCACAGTGGCTTTGAGATACCTCAGTATCCTCTTTGCCACTGTCTAATGTGCTTATCCAGGATTGGACTGATATTTACTCACCATGCCAACTGCATGATAGATATCACATCTAGTACACATCATGGTATACATGAGGCTGCCCACAGCACTCGCATAAGAAAAATTTTTCATTCAACCCATTTTTGTTTGTGTTTTGGGACACATATCAGTACTAAGGGTCACTCCCTCAGACATCGGGCTATCTACGGGTTTACAGTTGCTCATATTGAAACGTTCAAGAACCTTGTTAATATATGTCTCTTGAGACAATGCTAACAATTTCTTTGAATGATCCCTGGAAATCTTAACTCCAAGGATAAAAGCAGCTTCACCCATATCTTGCATCTCAAAACTTGAGGTTAACCAAGCTTTAACTTGATTCACATATTCCATGTCATTTCCTGCATTCAGAATGTCATCAATGTATAATGACATAATCACAAATCTACTTCCAGAGCTTTTCTCATAGACACAATGGTCTTCTTCAATCACCATAAAGCCACTTGATGTCATCAAATTATGAAATCGAAGGTACCATTGTCTAGAAGACTGTTTAAGGCCATAAATTAATCTTTTCAATTTGCAAACCTTTTGTTCGATGCCTTTTACAATGAAACCTATAGGTTGATCCATGTAGTTCTCCATTGAGAAAAGTAGTCTTAATATCCATTTGATATAGCTCTAGGTCCAGATTTGCAACAATTGCCACGATCAATCTAATAGAAGTGAACCTCACAACAGGTGAGAAAGTTTCCTCATAATCTATCCCTTCCTATTGTGTATAGCCCTTAGCGACTAGGTGGGCCTTTTATCTTTCGATACTGCCATCAGCCTTATGCTTGATCTTGAGAACCCACTTGTTCCCAATAGCTTTTCTTCCCTTTGGTAGATCAACAAGTTCCCAAACTTTGTTAGATCTCATGGAAGCCATTTCTTCGTCCATTGCCTTAATCCATTCATTTCTTGTGGGGTATGAGAGAGCTTCATTGTAATTTCTAGGCTCATCATCATCTTGTAGGATAACTAAAAGAGTCGTGCTTTCGATACTAAATTGTCGGCGTTCGACTTTTTTTCTTTTACGAGGTACCGAATCCTAATAAACATGTCTCATATATTCATCGTAATTCAGTATGCTCCCACTTGGACCATGTTCCATACTCCCACTGAAGTCTAGATCCACATGCTCACTAGGAATTGGAGTTTGATCTAGAACTTGATTTTGATCATTCGTAATGTTTTGAGGTTCATGAACACTTTCATTTTCCTCAAAATTTCTCCCACTCGAATGGAGAGATCCATTAGATTCCAATTCCTCATAAAGTGGCAAATCATGGTCCATCTCCCCTATCTTAGGGAACTCATTCTCTAAGAAAACGACATCACGTGATTCAAACTCTGTCACTTTTTCGTCTTCTGTTTCTCCCACTAAGACATATCCTTTTGATACATCTGGATACCTTATAAAAATGCACTTTTTGCTTCTTGAGCCTAGTTTCCCAAACTTACTCGAGGTATCATGGGCGAAAACAGTGCAACCCCATGGTTTAAGGTTACTTAAGTTGGGTTTTCGACCTGTCCACAACTCATAAGGAATGGACTTGACAGATTTAGAGGGCACTCAGTTAAGAACATATACTGCTATAAGCAACGCATCTCCCCAATAGGAGACAGGCAAATTTGCTACGGCCATCATAGATCTAACCGTATCAAGAAGAGTTCTATTTCTCCTCTCGGTAACACCATTTTGTTGCGGAGTGTAAGGAATTGACAACTAATGCACAATTCCTTTTTCATCACACAAAGCTTTGAATTCATCCGATAGATATTCCCGACCACGGTCAGTTCTCAAAGCTTTGATTTTGACATTTAATTGATTCTCAACAAGGTTCATAAACCTCTTAAACAACTAAAAGCTTTAGATTTGTGAGACATAAAGTAAATATGACCATACCTAGTATAGTCATCAATAAAAGTGATGAAATAATAGGCCCCATGCCTTGCCCTCACATTCATTGGGCCACATACGTCAGAATGGATTAATTACAAAGGGAACTTAGCCTTAGTTGCCTTCCAAATGGTTTTTTACACATTTTTCCTTTAAGACATGCTTCACAAGGAGGTAATTCAACCTTAGTTAAATTGCCCAATAAACCTAATTTGGCTAACCGACTCATTCGATCTTAGCCAATATTGTTTAACCTGGCATGCCACATCATATCTTCACTATCTCTATCGCGTATAGAATTAGAAGCAGACTGTAAGAAAAATGCATTATTTATACAATATCCAAAACAAGCAAACCATTTAAAATGTCCCGAACTATAATAGGTTTTAGCCAAACACAAACGCAAACTGTTATTATCCAAGAACAAATTGAATCCCATATTCAATAAAGCTGAAATAGAAATTAAATTCCATCAAATTTTGGGAACAAATAAAACATCATGCAGGAGAAAGGTCTGACCACCTATCAGAATTAATCTACATGTGCCAATCCCTTGGACTTTAACTCTTGAGTTGTTTCCAACATAGATCCACTTTGATCCTGATGGGATTCGACGGAACTCAATGAAGGAACCTCGGTCCCTTGTCACATGGTCCGTTGCACCTGAATCAACAATCCACACAGGATCATATTCAGTTAGATTAACCGTACTAGATACATATAATTTACTCACATATGAGTTTTTAATATGTACCTTATCCTCAGACCTGCAGTCTTTGGCATAATGCCCTCTTTCTTGGCAATTGAAGCATTTCACTCTTGAAATGTTCACCTTTCTAGCTTTGTTTTTATTTTTCCCTTTCTTTCCAGCTTTCTTGGGCTCACTAGCCTACTATTTGCCTTTGCCGTAGAAGCGCTTATGCTTCTTGCCAGAACTATTTCCAGCAGATGCATAGTTAGCCTCAGCATTAACCTTAATCGATGCTAGTCAATCCTCCTCCAACTCAAGGTGGTGAACAGCATCATCGAAAGTCTTAATACTTTCAGTATGAGTTAGGTGCATCTTCATATGCTCTTAACTGTTAGGCAAAGAGCAAATAACAGCTTGAACTTTCTGCTCCTTGGTCAACTTATGACCTGCATTGCTAAGCTCACTGATCATATTAGACATATCTCTTAAATGTCTTTTCATTGTATAATCAGGACGTTTCTTGTAAGTGTTGAACTTAATCATCAGAGAACGAAGCTTTATCAGAGACACACCTCCGAACTTTTCTTTTAGAGCTTTCCACAGATCGCTCGCGTTCTCATACTTACGAAACTGCTTAGCAATGTCATCATCTGTTACACTCAACAGGATGAGACATGCGGTGGAATTTCTCTTTTTCCAAGCTTTAAAAGCTTGCTTGTCTCGCCTATGTTGAGTAGTGTTCCCTTCTTTGGGTTCGGTCATAACTGTCACCAGGGAATCTAAAAGATCTTGATCCTCTAGCACATATTGGATCCTCATGATCCAGATCTCATAATTGTCTACGTTCAATTTGAGATCCTTATTCAAATCGGCCATAATCGATTTGCTAACAGATGCCATTTTGTGTACTCGATCTACAACACATGTAGTAGCATGACTTATTAGAAGTTAACACAATACACGAATATTCATTGCACAACCAATATCCTATTAGCAAAGTCTTACACTAGAATTCAATTCGAAAAAGAGACCATAAAGGCTCTAATTACCCTCTAAGTTCTAATGTTCAACCCTACTAATAATATATATATATATATATATATACACGTAATGAACTCTATTAATGGATTTAATCTCATAACTCATTCGTGAGAAAATAATTATTATTTATGTTGGTTTTGATTTTATTATTTCACAAAACAATAAAACCAAATAAACATCCTCAAACATTTATTTCACCAACATAAATAAATAATAATCAACCAATAATCAATTATAGAAAAACAAAACAAATTTCATTTTCTATAATTATCAATTTGAACCCTCTCATATAGTTCAAATAGAAAAACTAATTCTCCAAAAATTTTTTAGACCGAAAATATTCTTATGAAATTACTCCCAAAAACCTCTACACGGACCTCTTGCTCAAATATACTCTTGCAATATGATGATGTAAGGAACAATTTCCTTATCATCATCGCACTGTACAATTCGGCCTATATTGCGATTTTGATATCCCATAGGACATAAGGTAATTTATATAACTCAAATTATTATTGTAACACATTACAATAAACAAAATAAAAATTAATGTACTCATACATTCTCCTTAATATGGAAACACATCTCAATATTTTCAAGTCACATAAAAATTACCCCACTGATTTTCTGAATTTTCTAAAAAAATTTATTAATTTTCTGGAATTTTTTACAAATAGAAAACAATTTTTAAATAATTTTCAAATATTAAAAATTCGAAATAATATTTTCTGTTCACCAAAAAATTAAATAAAATTCACCAAAAAATAAAAAAAAATCACAAAAAGTCAAATTGCCGGAAAACAGGGACAGAATGACGCAGGAAAGACGCTGCACGTGCCGCCGGACGGGCTGGCGCGCTGGGCATATGCACGCCATGTGGCGGGCACGGATTGGACCATCGGTCACCACGTGGCTTACACGGACCAATCCACGTGCATCTCGTGGCATCCTGCGTCAGCGCCTCAACGCTGGCGCGTGACTTCCGTGGGCAACTCGTGCACACCACGCGCCGCCTTCCTGACTTTTTCACGCCGCGAAATTCCATCTGTCCTAGGGTTTTTGGGGTCTACGGTCACGATGGTGGTGTTGGTTTGTCCATTTGACAACCAGAACTATGAGTTTGACGCTCAAACTCCCACTGGTGAGACTGAAACTCGTTTCAGACCTGAAAACCAACAAACCAAACTAGAAACCGGAAAACCTTATTTTCTAACCGGAAAACCTTGTGTTTCACCGGAAAAAATGGAAAAACTCATATTTCCACCAAAATGGTTTTCATAAAATCACCAAAATACAACCACCCAAAAAATTATTTTTTACCAAAAATAATTTTTCTTCCATCAAAATTATTTTCCACAAAAAATAATTTTCTCCCATAAAAAATTGTTTTCCACAACAAAAAAAATTTTCTCTCTATCAATACACATCATATATGTATAATCATGCTTAAAATTGATAGAATACGCAAACTCAAGCTCTGATACCAATGATGGAATACACACACATATGTATCCGGGTTGTGAAAATGGGTTACCTTTTGTAACATATTAGTTTTTATCATTTATTACATAATTTTTTAATTTCTAACCCAAAATTAATTAATAGTTTCGACATTAGAGGTTGTTATAATCAATCAAAATTATTGCCTTATTGAAAACATAAAGTTAAATTATAATTATAATCTAAAAGCTTGAGAATTTTTTTTTTCAATTAAAATCTTTTATTTTTTATTTTGTAAAATGAATATAATAAAAACTCTATATTTCATGATTAAATTTTTCGAAAATATTCAATATGTAATGGCTCACTATAATTTATAGAAATAAAAATTTTTTTATCAGAAATAATAAAAAATTACTAAATTATTTAAATATGCATATTTATATATAACTAAACTGCACTTCACGCAGGTCAAAGCTAGTTTTATTTGTATAATAACATTGTAATATTTTATATTAGAATTTAAAATTTGATTTATGTGAGAAAAAATGTAGAGATTCAAAATATTTTGGAATTGGGTGTCACATGAAGGTCCAATTTAATTAAAAGTGGGCTGTGTTGATCCTCGGACAATAGCAACAGTCCACTGAGCTGTCATTGTACTCTAGAGTTTCCTCAACTTCTATTTTTCAATTAATTTTCACTTTTTCCAATTTTCTTATAAATCCTACTTAGCTAAGCATATTTACATCTTTTCAATTATTTGGTAAACTATTTGGACAAAAAATGCTTTAGCATTTTCCTTTTCATTATGTTATCTCAAATTTATTTCATTAAAAAATAGTTAATTACATACGTGAATATCATATATCCTAAAATTTTTGCATGCTTATATGTCCAAATTTATACTAGTTAAATATGGAACATAAGGGTTACATCTCCAATACATAAAAATATAAATAATAATAATAAAAAAAAGATAATCCATCGGGCCAGGTGGGCCTAGGTTTTCAGACCATTCCCACGTCCAGTCCGTTTTTATTCGCATTGATACAGATCCAATCAGACCTAATAGAATGTGTATGTCCAAACTCATCCTATAGCGGGCAAACTAAGCGGGCCGTGGGCTTTCTACCCAAGTCTAGTCAATAATATAACTTCTGGGTAGGGGTGAGCAAAACCGAACCAATGTCCAAAAACCGAAAATCCAATCCAAACCAAACCAAACCGAACCAAACCGATCCATTTTATAGTTTCGTTCGGTTTGGTTTTAAGTTGTTAAGAAGTTTGGACTTCGGTTCGGTTCGGTTCAAAACCGAACAAACCAAAAAACCGAATAATTGGTAAAATTTATAGTTTCGTTCTGTTTGGTTTTAAGTTGTTAAGAAGTTTGGACTTCGGTTCGGTTCGGTTCAAAACCGAACAAACCCAAAAACCGAATAATTGGTAAAATATTAAAATTAATATAAAATTAATATATACTAATTGTAGAGAGGTTTAGACATTATATTGTTTTATAGTTTTATATTGTGATTTTCGGATGTTAATTTATAGTTGTTAAAACTTGAGAGTTGAAAAAAGAAAAAAGTAAAGAATTTTATTATTTTATTGTGATGTAATAGTATTATTTAGTATTACTGATTTTTTAAGTTAATTTTTTTGTATTTTTTTTTAAACAAACTACTTATATTAAATTTTTATTTTGATTTTTTTAAAGAAATTGATGTTTTTGGTTCGACATAGTCCAAACCAAACTAATTCGGTTTGGACAGAACCGAACCAAAATTTAGTTTGGAATGGATTGGTTTATAAAATACAGTATTTTTTGGATCAGTTTTTTTCGGTTCGGTTCGGCTTTTGAACCGAACCGGTCCATGCTCACCCCTACTTCTGGGTATTGAGTTTCACCAAGATATACCAAGTCGTTTCTAATTGATTGTGTATTAATCCATATAAACACTAATTTGTAATAAAAAAAAATGCATGTAAATTAATATGTTCTCGTTGAAGCACTAATTACTACTAATTTTTTTTATAACATTTTATGATTTTCAATTTGTCTTTTTTATATGATGTTTTGTATTATCAATGGACTTTTGGATATGTTTTCTCACATATACCCTTCTTTATAATAAGGGAGATGTTTAGAGTTAATACGTATTAAGCTATAATCATTAATAACAAATATAATTTTAGTAAGGATAAACAAATTATTTTAACAGCACAATTAATATTTGATTGATATTTGCAATTGTTTCCCGTTTTATGCTAAATCTTATAAAATATACTGCTAAAGGTTTATTTATTTTTTACTAATATTTTAACCAATATAAGAGTTTTTTTCATTCTTTTAACATAAGGCCCATGTGAAGTTAGAAGCAACTCAATTCGAGTAAGTATCATGTCATCCAAATTAACGGATAACAATTTTCCATCTAGTAGAACCAACCCAATTACCATCATATATTTGACATGATTAACATATTTGTTACATTTATATCATATACCATCATAAGAAATATATAGATAACATAATACAATTATAACGGGAATCGCGATCCTTACTCCGATGAATGAAATATAATTTCTCCTTAGATACTCATGGATCTTGCCACTTCATGTTACATCTATGTGGTATAACCATCATCATCAGACATATTTAGCCATGGATTTACCGTTTTTTTCTTCTTTTTTGTAACTGGGATGCAAGCCCATTGATGCCGCTATGTTTTTGATTGCAAAGTAGTTCGAACAGCTTATTTTGTGATTAATCAAGTCCTGGCAAAGCACTTAATCGGCCTTCTTTCTCCTCCAACTTCACCCTCTTGTTTCCCTCTCTGTTTGTGCCATAAACGGATTAAGCTCCATAGCTTTCTTTCTCAGTTCCAATCTCCCCCTCACTGCCATTTTATGACGAAGGTTGTACAGTACAAGACTACATCATCATCTAAGCCGCTTTTCTTTTGTGTCAATATGCCAGTCTCTGCATACAAGAACAAGTTGCATTTTTTAGGGCAAGTCCAACAGTACTGCAATATACTGTTGGACTTGCATTATGCAGTGGATTGCAAGTCCAATCCACTGCATAATGGATACCGCAAAATATGCGGTGCCTCAATATTAAAACAAAAAAATTCATAAAAAAATGTTTTATCATATATTGTATTATATTATATATTGTAGTGTGTTATTATATTATATATTATAGTGTGTTTATTATGTTTGTTTGTAATATTTTTTAATGTAGTGCGTTAAATTAATTGTAGTGTGTTTATTATTTGTTTTTGTTAATTTTTTATGTAGTGTATTAAATTAATTTTTTATTTTCATAAAATACATATTTAAATATTAATTATAGTATTATAAAATAAAATAGCTAATAAATTAACATAACAATAATTTAAAATTTCATATGAAACGCTACTAAAAAAAAAAAATTGCAAATAATACGAAATAAAAACATTACAAATAGTACAAAATAAAAATATTACAAACAAAATATAAAGACATTTAAATCTTCTTACTAAACAAATTTAAAAAACACACAAAAAAAAGACTTGGAGATGAAAACACAATTACTAATAAGGTGGAAGATCATCACTTTTATCTAAATTGTTGAAATAAGGGAAATTTTTCATTGGAGACAATGCAAGTGGCATTTGTCATTAGTTACTTTGTTATGTCAATCCCTTGGCATAAATTTTGCCTTCTCTTTGCAAAAGATGATCACGTAACATTGGGTCTGGAATCGAATTTGGATCTTCAATAATATTGCATCTTCCTTTAATTTTAATTTGTGTTTACGCATTTCCATTCTCTCCCTCTGCATTTCCATTGAACTTTGCATCATTTTAAATAGTTTTTCATTTTCTTCTTTCACACTCTTTCTAATTTCATTGGCTTGTGATTCAAGTATCCTTTTAAGTTTTGCCTTCTTAATCCCACTAGGTCGTTTAAATGAGTTAATACCAGAAGAATCATCATTTAAATTTAAAGAAAAAGATGACAAACTGGGGGATTCTGGTGTTGGAGTTTTTGGAGTTGGATTCTTATAGTCAAATGAAACATAAGATGGGGACTGCTTCTTTTAACCTTTGTTTCTTGGAATGATGACATTTGTAGGAACCTATCTTGGCTTGAAAAACAAAACAAGTTTGTAGAATTAATGTTAGCATGGTAAGGTTCATGCCCAAAATCCCAAAGCTAGGTTATAGATCCAAAGGAAAAAGGGAGAAGATGGTTTTCTCACTTAGGCCATCCCCACACAAGATTGATTTGACTAAGGGCTTCATGTGTCGCCCCTCTACGCTCCCCCACGCGGAGTCTCATCAAACGAGATTGAGTGCTAGCTCCTGGAAAATGGTTCTCCCTATTGTGCCAAAACTTTTTTGCCTAAAGGAGGAAGGTGAGATGGTGGCAAGCTTAGACCATTAGGTATTAGGGTTTCTCATTTTTCTTTATGTATGTAACATAATGACAAAATACCCAAACTACCCTCAATGTAATTCATTAGACTTTACATATGTTATGATTTAACTAAAGTCACCATATGGTAACTTTGAAAAACCATAAAACCAATTTCTCATCATGGTTATTTTATTTTATTTGGATCGTTGGGTGATTTCCACCAAAATTAGAGTCCAAAAATGTAAAACTCCGTGACTCTAAACCTATCTATATTTACCGTAATGCCACTTATCCATATACAATAATTTTGCTATTCTACTACATCACTCTATCTCGACCGTTAAAACCCAACCAGTCTCTGCATAATCTCTGCATGTATTATCACCATCAATCTCAAGATTCAATACCTTCCATTCATTATCTGTATGCATTCTCATGCATAAGATATCTTTGAATGCATTTGGACCATTCAAACCCCACTAATCTCTGCACGTATTGTCACTATCAATTTGTAAGAGCCAATACCAGCCATTCGTTATCTACATGCATTCTCATCCATAAGATATTATATGCACCGGGTTTTCCCAACCTTTATGATGAGAGTCCTATATCACCTGTTGAGCAGACGAATGTGAATTGGACTTTGAATTGAGCGGGATGTGGCCTTGAGCGTCTGGAATGCTTCGAAAACCGAGCGATCGTTAACCCGAAACCCCGAGATAGGTCCTTCAAGTCATTAGGGGGCTTAGAGGTAAGCGTGAGATTTTGAAAAATCCATCACGGCGCTGGTTAGAGCAAACTATAGTCGCATGACTATAATTCTAGAGCCGCACTGCTGTAATATTATAGCCATGCAGCTCTAACGGGCTGTAGGATTTTCCGCTAGAAATTATTAGGGTTGTAAATCGGGTGACGAGGACCCATCTCTGGTGGGGGCCCGCCCGGACGGAAACGGGGAATCACCGATTAAAATCCCCGCGGGGTGGGGACGGGGACGAGTTTGTCCCGTTTATTAATCGGGGATGGGGACGGTAATTGCCTTACCCGCTCTGTGGGTCCCCGTCCCCGTTCCCGTCCCCTTTTAAAGCCCACGAGGATCCTCGATAAAATGCCTGAATCCCTATTTATTTTCTTTAATTAATATTATTTTATATTATTATTATTTATTTTATAAAAGTATATTATTTTATATTAGAAATGGACAAATAACATAGGTAGAGGGTCGTGAATTTTTAAAATTCAGTTTTAGGAACTGAAATTCTATTTCTATTTTGTTCCAATTAAGTAAGAACTGAAATTTTTTAATAAATATTGTACTATTTTATGGAGTTCTCTCATTTCATGTGGACAAAGGCTTATTTAGGAAAATGTTTTTTCATTTTATTTTTTTATTCTTTTTCTATTTGTAATTAGTTTTTGACTTTCTATTTTCTATATAAAAAATTTGAAAGGTTTGTTTAGTTTTAGTGAATAGTTTTGGAGGAATGTCTTTTATTTTGGGAATAAAGCTGAAATTCCAATTAATCCTGTGGCTGTCAAATACCAAAATGTTGCTGATTTTATTGCAGTGTGTGAAAGGATTGATTTTACAGGGTAAAAATTGAAATTTGACAGGGTTTTTTTTATAAATATAAAACTAACTAAAGGGGGACGGGGATCCCTGTGGGGAACCGATTCCCCGTCAGGGACGGGGATGGGATAGGGATGTGTCCCAGATTAATAAACTGGGCGGGACGGGGATCCCCGATTAGTCTGGGGATGGGGATGGGAAATGTAATCCCTGTCCGCCCCGCCTCGTTTACATCCCTAGAAATTATAGAGAGTTAGTGATAGGGGATGGGCTCTACTGGAATTCGGTGGATTTTGACGAAATTAAGAGAGATTTCTTAAAAAAGGGATAAAAGGAAAGAAAGAAAGAGGAAAAAAGGGAGGTTAGCAATCAGAATCAGAAAAATCAAGGAGAAAGAAAGAGAAAGAAAAAAAAATCGAGAGAAGAGAGAAGAAAGGAAGGCAGAGAGAGGGAGGAAAGATTAAGACTAGAAACACAAACCCAAACAAACCCTAGGAATTGAGAGTGTTAAGTTCCTGGTCATACCACATTTGTCTGGAATTGTCTCGGATTGATTCAGATTGACTCAAAACTTGGTTTAAGAATTTCAGGATGGTTGTGTAATCCAAGGCATATTCCGACGTCCAAATCCATTTCTGGGCATCAGACACATTGCCATAACAACAAGGTAAACTCTGAGAGGCCTTAAACCTATGTTTGTTGCTTTGTTTGTGCATTTTTCTTATATTTTTGCAAATTTCCGGAAAACTGACTGCCCAGCTAGAGGTGCACGTCTGTGATTCCCTTGAACACACCACTCGGCTGTAGTTCTGAAGAGCAGAGCTGTGCAGCTGTGATATCACAGCCACATGGCTGTGCTTTTTCGGGGCAGCAACCCGAGAAAGCCCCAAATCGACCGAAAACAATCCGCTTTCCATTTTTTTCCATTCTGTTATGATATATTTTGGTCTAAACACATCCATACAATCAAACCTTGTTATTTGAATTTATAATTGCGTGGATGTGAGGTTTTCAGTTTTCTAGATTTCGTTTTTCTGGAATTCGGGGTCGTTCGATCCAAATCGGATCCGTTGTTTAGCATTTGTGGATCCCCGGACTCCACAAAAATCCTTAGGAAATATTGAAAACAAGTAAAATAGTGATTTCAAAGCAAGAAAACCAATTCCACGTTCTGGGCGTTACAGCTGCACGACTGTAGTCTTCAGAAGGAGGCAGAATCACGGGAAGACCCGCACGGACATCATCACATGATGCTACTTTCAGATTCAAATTGTTTTTGGTGTGTTTACCGCTTTTAGACCCTAGATGGATGTCAGAATTAGGAAACCCGCACGAATAGAATCCCGAATTTCGGGATAATAGACTTGCTAAAAAGGGAAAATTCACATGTAACCGAGCCAAATCGATTTCCGAAAATAGATTTCCAGCACAAAATCTACAAGGCATTTCAAAACTGTTTTCTAGGTCTAGTCGGGACGACTGGCTGAGTTGGCCCGACTATTCCCTAAATGCATGTGCCTGCTCTTAAAATCCCAATTTTGTCTGCTGTGAGTTTTCTATGTGTTTGTGGTATAAACTATGATAACCCATCTATTATGCAGCTTTTATTTCTTTTTATTATTTTGGATGTAATTAATAGATTGATTAGTGTATTTTAGGCGATTGTAAATTTTTAGATTATGGTGTATTTTAGGTGCTTATAATGTGAAGGCGAGGGTTTTCCTTTTTATTCAATTTGGTTGTATAATTGGCCTCTCTTTTTATTCTTTTTGAATTGCTTGGATGTATGATTTATTTATTCTGTAATTTATTTCTATCATTTGCATGAACATCGGCTAATAATTAAACACAAAAAGGGTAGAGAAAGATAATAAGCGAATAAAATATGGTAATATAAACTAGAAAATGATTGCAAGCTTGAGATTGAATAGGTAAGTTGCCTAAACCCTGAATCTCTAGATCAGGTATAGTTGTCTATGCTCGGTAGGGAGCTATACCAGAATTTCCCGGATGAACTGATCCGGGTTGCGACTCTGTCACTGATCTTGAAATTTAGGTTTCATGGTCTTTAAGTAATAAAACGGGATTTTCTAAAATGTAAAACCAGTTTTCCAAAATTCATATTTAAATAAAAGGTTTTCTACAAAAGGGATTTCTGAAACAAATCAAGGATTTTCCTAGTGCAAGATTGTTAATCCCGTTTTCCAAAATCAAACACTTCTAATTCTTTTTCCCCGGTTTGCTTCACCGCGTTCCGTTCTTCAAAAATCTAAAAGGTCGTCTGCTCATAGTGGTAACTTTGCTGGGGATTTAAAAGTTTCTTAAAAAGGTTTTCACAAAAACTTAAGGAAATTAGGCAACTACTAAAATATAACCTCGCTTGCAGTCATTTACTAGTTCAATAGTACTATATTTTATTCGCATTTGTATAAGCATGACATTTTCTTCTTCTCAATCCCTCCAATACATCGATCAACCTCGGTTTACTCAAGAAGGTGACCTACCTCTTCCGCTAGGATTGGAGGCACCTAAAGGCAAAAACCACTCACAGCACCGCATGACCTTACATCATGTTCTATGGTGAGGAGTGTATATTCGCTATAGGAACCTATATGACCCTTAGTTTGACTTTGGCCCACATGTAATGGCTTAGTAACTTCCCCTTAGGGTTACCAAAATATACATTTTATTTTGTGTGTCATGTACATCTTGTGTGTTAAGGTTTCCACAAGCATACACGATGTCATCCCCTGTGCCATGCGTCCTAACCACATCTTCGTGCAGCCACTTGCATTTTGTGTGACATAGACATTCATATCATCTCATCCCACCTAATAAAGGACGTTTTGAGTATGCTCCTCATGATCATTTCATTGCATAACATATTGGGTACCCCAAAACTACCCATATTCCACCTGTGCACCGGATTGCACTTGGCCATTTCACTATACCATGCCATTCACTAGAAGACCACAATGGTTCTAGGTCTATTTCCGTATGGTGCGTCGCACGATATTATTACACAATATCATAGTCATTCATCATTGGTGTCAGGGTGACGCCGAGGTCCTGCTTGCGTGTCGTAGTCTTCATCGGACTGTTTCATGACATTGTTAAATCATTTAAGGTGTTCCCCGAGCACTAAATTATTACACACATAAGGGCATTTCATGGCACTACCAAATCATACAAGGCATTCCATGAACACCGAACCTCTGTCCATGTCTCGAGTTGCATATGACTTATTTATAGCATCATTTCATATCAGATGACTCAAAAGAATCAGAACTCTATCCACTAGATGGTCCCTACGAGACCATTTCATATCACTTCATTTACCTAAGAAGCATCAGAACTCTGTTCGTGTGTCGGTACGCATACGACCATTTCACAACATTCACTAAGTGCCCTGAAGGCACTGAACCCTTGTCTGTGTGATGACACACGTGACCTTCTTGCATTATCTTTCATGGCGTTGGGCACTCTCAGGATGTCCGAAATAAAAAAAAGAACGGAAAAGTAAAGTTCATCCTCATTATCACTCTCATTCATGAAACATCATTTAAACATCATTCTTCATGTCATCATCACATTCACTCATTAGCCCTAACATTTCCTATGTAATTTATAGTAGAGTAAGCTGAAGCGACCCCAAACGAGATCTCAGACTGTGAAAGAGCTTAAGAAGGAAAGGACTATTGAGACAGGAAGTGCAACTGAATCCGGGGAAGAGGTTGAAATGACAAACCAGACACCAAATCTTGCAGATGTTCTAAAATATTTCCTAAAATCTCAGGATTTTCGTGATATTCTTAAAGAGGAAATGTGGGCCGTTGTGAGGGAAAGTGGCAAAGCCGGTAAAAGTGGGCCTGGGAAAGAGAAAGTGGGTGAATCGTCTAATCTTGGGGCTGATATCTCAGCTAGTGTGGAGAAGCTGTAGGAGATTAAAGCTGTGATGGAAAAGAAGATGAAAGCGAAATACTCGGAGCTAGATGAAGTGGTTGCAGAGTTGAAGAAGGGGCCAATATTAGTTTGGGTTGCAAGAGGGGTGTGAACGTAGATGCCATGATAAACAAGAGCATTGAGACCTTCCCTATTCAAGTGCTGAAAATCACCCCCGACAAAGGAATTGGTTCACCAGAAGCTCATGTGAACCTTTATGCTCGGATCATGCTAACAACAGGTAAAGCAGCAGCTAATCAATTTCTTCCCTACCACACTCGAGGGAGGAGCATTGACTTGGTATAGCTCTTTATCTGAAGATGTACAGTCCGATTGGGAAGCTCTGTCAGCATCCTTTATCAAGTACTATGGTCTGAACACTAAGATCCAAGTGAAGCTATATGACTTAGAGAGGATGAAGCAGAAGCCAAATGAATCTTTTGATGAGTACTATCAAAGGTGGATGAGCAAAATGATCCTATTGAAGAACCACCCCGATGAAGATGAGCTGATCCAGAAGTTGATTGATGGCAGCAGGGATGTCTACAGGAACAATATATAGTTCCATACCTATAATGAACTCAGTGAGGCCTATAGCATAGCCATAAAGATCAAAAGGGATGAAGAAGAGAAGGCAGTAAGCCACAGAGGTGGCAGAAGCTCTGGTACCGATGAACAATGATAACTAGGTCAGATAGTGGATCTAGTTCTAGTTCTGCAAGTAGAGGTGGGTAATCTTCGGGAGTTAAACAAGTCGAAGTCGCCGTTGTATCGCAACAGCAAGGTGGTCAAGGTAGAAATCTGGGGGGTCATGGTATATCTCCTTGTGCCTTTCCCCTGGCCAAGATCTTTGCAAAGTGTAGGAATGGTGGCCTATTGAGTTCTCTAAAGCCGTTTGAGAAGCCAGTCGATGCAGATAAAGAAAACTTCTGCACGTATCATGTCGTGGAAGGGCACAAAACTAACAACTATTTTAAGCTGAAGGATGCCATGCAAAAGCTAATAAATGAAGGGAAGTTGTAGGAACCTACAAAACCCAACACAAAGACCAACCCGCTGCTTCCATTTGAGAGACAAGTTAGGATGGTACAGTCGGGTTTGCCGACCAAATTTATCTTCGCTCAGGTCTTGTAAGCAAATCCTAATATGCAGTCTGTGGCAGCCAGTAAGGCCGAAACAGGGGTAGAATGTGAGGAGATAGCGAGATAAAAGGAAGTAAAGCCGGTGAGCTTAAATGATCTAGACTCGGAAGATGAATACGAGGAGTATGGCAGGGATGAATCAGTTAAACTGCTGATTGCTGAAAAGCCAAAAAGTCCTGAAGTCCAAAACGTGACGAGAAGTGGCAAAGTTCCAAAACATGACGAAAAGTGGCAAAGTCTATCAGCCAATAAATTAGCAAAAGGAGAAAGCCCCTGTGACTGGATCGAGCATCGTATCAACATAGAAGGAAGTAGAAAAAGAAGATCTAGTCATTTCTCAGTTGAAGAAAACTTCGGCCCAGGCTAGTTTATGGCACTTGTTGTTAGTCTCCAAGGAATACAGGGCAGCGTTAGTGAAGAAACTGTCTGAAATTGAAGTCTCCCGATTGCGACTCCAGAAGCTATGTGTTATTTATTGAACAAGGTTCATTCTAGGTCCCCTAATATTATGTTCTCCAAGAAGGATCCACCAAAGGAAGGAAGGGCTCACAACAAGGCTTTTTATGTTAGGGCTAATATAATGGATAGAGTCATGCCGTGTGTGATGGTGGATGACGGGTCAGCTCTGAACATATGTCCATCAAAAATGCTGCGGTACATAGGTTTGAGTGAAGGCGCTTTGAAAAAGTCTTCAACCATGATCAGGGCCTATGATGACTCAAAGAGGACTATGATTGGGACGTTTGAGGCTGAGGTAGAAGTAGGACAAGTCAAATCGATGGTCACTTTCACTGTAATCGATATTCCAATCATTTTCTCTTTGTTGTTGGGAAGACCATGGTTTCACCCTTTGGGAGGGGTCCCTTCTACACTGCACCAAAAGATAAAATTCTCAATGAATGGTGAGGTTGTGATAGTTAAGGTAGATACTGAGTCTATGATTGCTGCCATGAAAGAAGAAGTTCTACCATTTGGCAGGTTCCAAATCGCCATGGTTAGTGAAGAAGAAGCCACAGATGCTCCGATGGTCATTTATGAGAATTATATGCCAGCATGGTTGTCCAACTACTTACGCAAGGCATGGGACTTGGAGCTAATCTACAGGGAGTCCCCGAATTCAACATAGATTTAGGAAATTTGAAGCAGTTTAGGCTAGGTTACGCAGCAGAAACCTCTGAGAAGAAGAACCTGAGGAAGGGGAAGAATGGCAAGCTTATGATGAAGCCATTCATCAAAGTTGGTGAAGAGTTGTATAGGGGGCAATTCGAGCCTATGGAAGTTAGGGATGTCGAATACCCGAGTTTCAAAATATTCTCTGATGTGGTAAATTTTGGGAAAAGCTTAGAAGAGCCATGGTTTTTGCACCTATTACTCTACAGAAAGAACCATCTAAAAAGGTAGCAAATATAGAGGAAATGTCCAATGAAGAAGCCGAGGAGAAAATCTACAATAAATCTGTGAAGAAGATCTCAGAGATGCTGGCCGTTGCCTTGAACAAAGCCTTTGCGAAGACCAATGAAGGGTGCGAGGAGAAGCTTATGATCGAAGCAAGTCTAAATTTTATGGTTTCCAAGATCACAGAAATCATGAAGAAAGCTAAGGCACAAATGGCTGAGGTTGAGAAGACTACTCTCCCTACCAAACAAGAGTCTGAAATTACTGTTGGTTTAGACAACATCCTGAAGCTGAGTGTGGAGTATGAAGAAGTGCAAGGCCCTCCGCCTGTGCAGGATGAAAATGATTTTGTTGTATCTGTTTCTTCCACTTTCAATGTAAACGATGTACTTTATAACAAGTTTAATGCAATGAAATCTCAATTTGCTTACTTGTACGATGTTTATCCTGATAACTCTGTGCATGCATTTGAATCACATCAAGCATATTTAGCATTCATGACATTGCATTGCATGAAATCAATATAAGTACAGATGAAAATCCCAAAATGGTATTTCTTTCACATGAACTAGAACCCGAGGAAGAGAGAGAATTGGCAAAGATATTATAAAAACATGTTAAGGCTTTCGATTGGTCGTATGAAGCTATGTCAGGGGTTAACACATAAATAGCGGTTCACAAGATTCCAACGGATCCTAAATTCAAGCTAGTGAAGCAGAAGCTAAGAAGGCTGAGACCAGAATGGGCTACATTGGTAAAGGAAGAAGTGGCTAAGTAGATCAAAGCTAAATTCCTCGAAGTGGTGAAGTACATGGAATGGTTGGCCAATATTGTTCCAGTACCTAAGAAAGATGGAAGGGTCAGAGTATGTGTCGACTACAGGGATTTGAATAAAGCATGTCCAAAAGATAACTTCCCCTTGCCTTACATTGATGTTTTGATCGATAGCGCGACTAAGGCAACAATGTACTCATTCATGGATGGGTTTTCAGGATATAACCAGATCCTGATGGATGTGATTGATAAAGTGAAGACATCGTTCATTACAGAGTGGGGCACTTTCTGCTACAGAGTAATGCCCTTCGGATTGAAAAATGCTGGAGCTACTTATCAAAAGGCTATCATGGCATTGTTGCACGATATGATTCGCAAGGAAGTAAAAGTGTACGTCGATGGTATGCTTGTTAAATCAATGACCCGGGAAGAGCATCCTTCCATCCTGGATAGGTTTCTTACACGCATAGGGGAGTATAATTTATGACTCAATCCCAAGAAGTGCATATTTGGGGTCGCATCAGGAAAGCTACTGGGTCATGTGGTTAGCTGGAGAGGAATAGAGATGGATCCAGATAAAATCAAGGCCGTTTGAGATATGCCAGCTCCCATAATAGAAAAGAAGGTCCGATCATTCCTGGGTTACTTGTAGTATGTCAGTCGTTTCATAGCACGGTTGACTTCAACTTGTGAGGTGATTTTCAAGTTGTTCAAGAAAGATCAGCCTATTATATGTGATGATAGATGTGAGTTGGTGTTTGAAAAGATCAAGGCTTATATGGTAAATCTGCCAGTTTTGAGCCCACTAGTTCTGGGAAAGCCCTTGATTTTATATTGGCTGTTGAAGATTCCTTCATAGGAGCAATGCTAGCACAAGGGCAAGATGGGAAGAAGGAGTACCCTATTACTATCTTAGCAAGAAGCTGCTGGAGTATGAAACCAAGTACACAATAGTAGAGAAGACATGTGTGGCGATGATTTGGCTGACTAAGAAGCTGCACCATTACTTCTAGTCATACATAGTACAGGCTGTGGCCAAGGTGGATCCAATGAAATCTCTGTATAAAGCACCAATGTTGGTCGGGAAATTGTCCAGGTGGTTACTACTCTTATCAGAATTCGATATTGAGTACATCACCAAGAAAGCTATCAAAGGGCGACCTATGGCAGAATTCCTAGCGAATCAACTGTTAAAATCGGATTATATGGAGAATCTGGAGTTCCCTGATGAACAAGTGGCTATGGTGAAGGTAAAGAGATGGGTTATGTGCTTTGACGATGCCGTAAACATAAAGGGCGCTGGAATCGGGGTAATCATAGTGACACCAGATGGTGAGATCATTCCCTTATCGAAGAGATTGGATTTTCCTATAACTAATAATGGGGTAGAGTATGAAGCATGCTTATTTGGGATAGAATCACTTCTGATGCTAGGGGCAAATGATGTGTTGATTGTTGGAGATTCACTTTTGGTGATCAGGCAAGCGTAAGGCGAATGGGATCTGAAAGAAGAAACCTTGTGGCCCTACCTAGAACTGCTACAATACAGAAGAGAGTTATTCAGCCAGTGCAAATTCAAACATGTTCCCAGGGAGGTGAATAAAATGGCTGATGAGCTAGCAACACTGTCCTCTACGTGGGAAAATCCAGAGAGAACACAAATACAACCCCTGGTTATAGTAATTTCCAGACAACCCTGTTTTAATGTACATGAGGTAATGGAGTTGACAGCTGAAGAAAAGCCATGGTTCTTTGACATTCATCAGTATCTGAAGGAGGGAAATTACCTAGAAGGAGCTAGTACTGCCAATAAAGTTTCATTGAGAAGACTAGCTAGCCAGTTCAAAATCTTTGAAGACAAGCTATACAAAAGAACAACAAATGGAGTTCTTCTAAGGTGTTTGACAAAGCAAGAAGCAGAAGCAGTAATGCAGCAAGTGCATATAGGGTCCTGTGTGCTGCATATGAATGGAATCACTATGGCTAGAAAGATAATGAGACAAAGGTATTTCTGGATGACAATGCAGTCTGATTGTGTGAAGGAGGTGAGAAGATGTCATGAGTGTCAAATCTATGCTGATATCAGTCATCTGCCACCACTCAAGCTACAAAATCTAACGTCTCCCTAGCCATTTTTAGCATAGAGGATAGACATGATTGGAGAAATTCATCCTGCAGCGTCTAGTGGGCACAGATTCATAGTGGTTGCAGTCGACTATTTTTTCAAAGTGGGTAGAAGCAGAATCCTTTGCTAGCGTAACAATTAAGCAGATGGTTAAGTTCATTAAGAAAAACATCCTATCTCGATATCGAATCCCCCACCATGTAGTAACTGATAATGAAGTGCAATTTCAAGGAGCAATAGCTGAACTATCTGCAGAATATGGCATCGAGCATCATAGATCTTTTCCATATAGATCACAGGCTAATGGTGCAGTGGAAGTAGTTAACAAGTCAATAAAGAAGATCTTATTAAAGATGGTAACCACCTATAGAGATTGGGCTGACAAGCTGCTGTATGCTTTTTGGGGTTATAGAACCCGTGTCAGAACACCAACAGGTGAAATCCCCTATGCCTTGTGTATGGTATCGAAGCGGTGTTACCAGTGGAAATAGAGCTCAAGTCACTCAGAATAGCCTTGGAAGATCAATTGCCAGAAATTGGATGGTTTTAAGCTAGATATGAGCAGTTGACGACATTGGACGAGAAGCGATTGAAAGCACTGGACCATTTACAGATGTATCAACGCAGAATGGCTAAGACCTATAACCAAAAAGTGAAGTATCCCAGACGGCAGTTGAAAGCTAGAGATTTGGTCCTGAAATAAATAAGACCTTCAAATGTTGGTGTTCGGGGGAGGTTCAGGCCAAATTGGGAAGGCCCTTACATTGTGAAGAAGGTGCTGTCAAAAGGTGGTGTTAGCATCACGGACATGGATGGGAATGAGTTCGCAAACCCTGTCAACCAAGACCGCCTGAAGCCTTATCATGTCTTAAAAAAAAAAGAAAAAGAGAAGTCTGCTAGGTTGAAAACTGGTCAAGGGTGGCCTAGGAAAAAGTTAAGAAATGAGAGAAAATGATCAGTTGGAAATTCCGAAAGGAACGACTGGTGACAGATTCTAGTTTTGTATAAAGTGTATACCATTTCTGGGAATCAATCCTTTCAAATGTACTCATCTTGATTTTATCAATAAAGTGTGATGTTTGTTTGCTTAAATATATTCATATGGTTATGTCAAAATGCATAAACAAAGTTATCTCATCTAAACATCCATCTAAAGAAGGCACCTTGCATTTTGTTGATTAAAGGGCTTACATTGTTAAACAATGAAAATGTGCTAAATACATACAATCTAAAATCTTTTCCTATCCTCCAAATTTAATTCATCTTTTCAAGAAGCGACAGTGGTTGCCCAAGAACTTGGCTATTGAGAAAAACCAAGCTAAATAAGGAAGAGATTAAAGTTAGCTTTGGTGGAAAAGCAAACCTGATGATCAGGAATATACCCAACTAATACATGGGAGAATTATTGGAGGAATTCCTAGACTGGAAGTCAGTGTCAGCCTTTGATTCCTACATCTTCCTATTGATTTGAAAGTGAATAAAGGGTATGCATTTGTAAATTTCACAGATCCAAAGCTGTATGTGAGTTTCAGCGAGCACTTCACAATAAGAGACAGCCACTTCTCTTATTCAGAAAAGTCTACACTATAGCCTATGCTAGACTTCAAGGAAAAGAGGAGCTAGTGAGGCAATTTGAGAATTCAATAGTTAAGTGTGAAAGGGGTGATTAATTACCAACAACATTCAGCCCAGCAAAGGATGTTACAAGGGGTTTAGTTGAGTAAAAGGTGATAGGGAAAAGGCAGAGACTGACACCTACCCCTATAAGTCCTTGCTTAGGGTAGGCGATCGGATTCTCCCTCTATCTAAATCTAAATAAAAATGAAAGCCAAGCTGAATAAGAAAGAGATTGAAGTTAACTTTGGTGGAAAAACAAGCCTTATGATCAGAAATACACCAAATCAGTTTCAGATCAAAGGAAGTTTTGGTTGTGTATTTGTGGACTTCACCAACAGTGTTGAAGCAACCAGGTTTTATAAAGCTTTCAACAATCATGAATGGGATGTTCTAGTTAACAGGAAGACTTACAAAGTCTGCTGTGCTAATATTCAGGGGAGAGTTGCATTTACCAACCATTTCAAGAACTTAGTCTTCAGTTACAACAAAAGTGACTACTTACCAGTGGTTCTCTCACCTCCTAGAGATGGTGTGATTTGCTCTGGGGTTATTGTGATTGGAAGGCATAAGGAGACCAGAACTAACTCAAGACATTCTGAATAAGGCCATACTTTGAAGGACTAAAAGTTGTGTCCATCTTTAGGAGCTATGTGTGAATTGGAATCTGAGGTATACTAGAAACATGTGTATAGGTTCAGACACTTGGAAAATTTAGTGGTTAATTAATTAACTTCATTCAATGCTCGGTTGTATATTTTGATGACTTGCTTTTAACATGCATTAGTATGTTCTAAAAAAAAAGAAAAATAAATAAAAAAGAAGAAAAAAAAGAAAAAGAAAAAAAGGCTCGCTGAGGTGAGAACCGAAAAGGAACCTCAGGCAAAAGTTGGAGCAGCTTGCTAAGCTGAAAACCCGCATTGGGCAGCTTAGGCAAAAATTAGGGCACTTTCCAAACCCATTCTACCTAGGGGCAAAATGGTAAAGAAATCTCATCATTCCCCAGTGGAACCATTACATAGAATATCACAACTTTTTCCTCAACAATCATCATGCATCCTCAACAGAAATACAAAGATTGTATTGCGCAAAGAATATACTATCCCGAGCTAAAGTCAGCTAGAGGCATGACACATTCTCCCCAGAAAAAACGTGAAATATCAAGCCTAGACAAATAGCGAGAAATGCATCCTTTAGGGTTCGCGGGCATATGCATTATCATGCATACATACATAACATACATGGATCATTCAACCCTAGCTAGTCTTCATTCTTTATCGAAGGGGCAAAAATTTTTGTTCAAAATCTCTCGATCAAGGAATGAAGACTCATCATTTCAAATGCAAGAATTAAACAACATCACCATGGGTAATGTAGACCCGGCTCCGGCTTATTCTATCATCATCGCCGCAGGTAAATGTAGACCCGGCTCCGGCTTATTTCATCATCGCCATGGGTAATGTAGACCTGGCTCCGTCTTATTCCATCATCATCAGTGCAGGTAAATGTAGACCTAGCTCCGACTTATTTCTTCATCACCGCGGGTAATGTAGACCTAGCTCTGGCTTATTCCATCATCATCGCTGCAGGTAAATGTAAACCTGGCTCCGGCTTATTTCATCATCACCACGGGTAACGTAGACCCGGCTTCAGCTTATTCCATCGTCATCGTCGCAAGTAAATGTAGACCTAGCTCTGGCTTATTTCATCATCGCCGTGGGTAATGTAGACCTGGCTCTGGCTTGTTCCATCATCATCGCTGTAGGTAAATGTAAACCTGGCTTCGGCTTATTTCATCATCGCCGTAGGTAATGTAAACTCGACTCTAGCTTATTCGATCGTCATCGCCCATAGGTAAATGTAGAAATGGCTCCAACTTATTTCAACATCATTGCGGGTAATCTAGACCGGTACCAGCCTAAATCAAATCACCTCCGTAATAATAGAACTTCAATAAGTAAGGTATGTATTTCTTTCTTTACGTTTGCGGCGCTTCAATTTGTGTTCTCAAATTTACCTCAGGTGTTTTAGACCTGGAATCAGGTGCCAAATTTGATCACACGAGGGGCAGCTGTAAGCGCTAGGTTTTCCCGACCTCTATGATGAGAGTCCTGTATCAACTGTTGAGTAGATGAACGTGAATTGGACTTGGAATTGAATGGGATGTCGCCTGGAGCATCTCGAATACTCCGAAAACTAAGCGATCCTCAACTTGAAACCCCGAGATAGATCCTTCGAGTCATTAGGGGGCTTAGAGGTAAGTGTGAGATTTTGGAAAATCTGTCACGGCCCTGGTTAGAGCCGTACGGCTGTAGTTTCACAACTATGGCCGCACTACTGTAATGCCAGAGCTGCACTGCTGTAATATTAAAACTATGCGGCTCTGGTTGGCAATAGGATTTTCTGCCAGAAATTGCAGAGAGTTTGTGAGCGGATGACCTGACAAAAGACGGAGGCGAAGCGAACCGGGGGTTTTCAGAAACGTGGTTCTCGGTGATGTTTTTGTGAAAAAACGGGTTTTCGTTTATCTTGCTTTAGGGAAAACCATTTGTTCTTCTATTTGTTTTGAAAATTCTCTTTATAGAAAATGTTTTCCTGTTTTATTACTTAAAGACCTCAAAACCTGAATCTCGAGATCAGTGACAGAGTCGCAACCCGGATCAGCTCATTTGGTAAATTCCTGTACAGCTCCCTACCGAGCGCATACTGTCATACCTAATCTAGAGATTTAGGGTTCGGGCAACTCACCTACTTAACCTCAAGCTTGTATTCAGTTTATGATTTATATTACCATATTTATTCAATTTATTATCTTCCTCTACCCGATTTGTTTATTTTAATTCAGCCGATGCTAAAGCAAGATGCAGAAAATAAATCGCAAAAAAATAAAGCATACATCCAAAATTTACAAAGGAATAGTACAGGCTGATTATACAACCCAATCGAATAAAGGTAAAACTCTCATCCTCACTTTACAATCGCCTAAGTACACGAGGATCTAAAAATTACAGTCGTCTAGAATACACGAAATCTATTAAGTACAATCAAAATAATAAAAATAAATGCTGCAAAACAGATGGTCGCACAGTTTATATTGTGAACACAGATAGGACTTACAGTAGGATAGAATTGGGGATTTAGAAAATGGGGGCATACATTTAGGGGGTAACGGGGTTAACCCGATCGGTCGAACCAGTTAGACCTGGAAAACGGTTTTGAAACGCCCTATAAATTTTTGCGCTGGAAAATCAATTTTTAGAAAACATTTGGCTTGGTTACATGCAAATTTCCATTTTTAAGGGTCTGTTATCCCGGAATCCAGTGTTCCGTTCGTGTAGGTTCCTAAACTCAACATCCATCTAGGGTCCAAAATGCAATAAACACACCAAAATCATTTGTGAAAAATACTATTTTTCTCATTTTCAATATTCTCCGGGGATTTTATAGGGTTCGGGGGTACGCTAATGCTAGACTATGGATCCGATTGGGATAAAACAACCTCAAAACTCAGAAAATAAACCTAGGAAACATCAAAAACCCTAATATCCATTCATATAGAAATTTCAAAACCAAAATATTACAACATTCGAATGGATTTGGGCCGAAAGATGATTACAACAGAATGCTTAAAATGAAAAACGGACTGTTTTTGGCCGATCGGGATAAACCGGGAGTATGTCCGTGCATAACAGAGCCGGGCGACTCTATTCATCATGAACATAGCCGGCCAACTGTGTTCGTGAGGAACACAGCCGTACGGCTCTATTCGGGCAATCCGATTCCAAAGTTGCAAAAACAAAGCAAACACACAGAAAAGACAATGCCAATAGGTTTAAGGCCTCTCAGAGTTTACCTTGATGTTGTTTTGATGCTTTGAACATCAAGAAATGGATTGAAAGCTTGGAATTTGTCCTGGAAGCTCAACCGGCTGAAAACTAAAATTCGATCCGAAACAACCCGAAAAGAGTCTAAAGTGATCCCAAACCAATGTGCAAAGGTTATAGAACTTGTTCTTAGTGTTTGGGGATTGATTTAGGGTTTTAACCTCACTGTTTCTGAGTCCTCCCTTGGCTTTTGCTGTCTCAGCCTCACCCTCTCTTCTTCTCTGTTTCTTTTTTTTTCTCTCTTTGTTCCTTTTTCTTTTCTTTCTCTGGACCCCTAAAAGAAGCCTCCTCCTTCTGATTTCTTTTCTCTTCTTTTATCTCTCTCTCTCATACTTATTTCAATCAATCAGTTGGCCTCATGACTTCTGAAATTTGCCCCTTTTTCTCTTTTGTCATGCAAGTTGCTCTGCCTTGCAGAGGAACTTGTTTTGACCACAAGAGCCGTATGGCTCTAGTTTGTACTAGAGTCGTGCGGCTCTAGTCTAGAGCCTTGTGGTTCTAACAAGAGCCGGGATAAAATTTCAAAAATCGGACGCGCACCCTAAACCCTAAAAACAGCTCAGGAGACATTTTCGGGGATTTCGGATCACGGATAACTTGGTTTTTAGGATGTTTGAGACACTCTGGGTGACATTCTCGGCATTTTCAAGTCCTATTCGAGTCTGTCCGTTCCACAGGTAACAAAAGAGCTCTCATCATAGAGGTCGGGAAAACCCGTGCTCACAGGCTGCCCCTCGCGGGACCAAAGTCGGCTCATGGTGGCCTGTGAAGCCTAGATCGAGTTTGGTCTCGTGATTGGGAGCACGGTGAGAAAGGAGAAGGAAACGTACTTGGCGTCTCTTGCTGGGGGTGTGGGCTTTGGTCTCGAAGTCGACCCAAGGGGCGTTCAATTCTAGAGATCGACCTATGGAGGAATTTGGTTCTTTTTTTTAGGTCGGCCCAAAAGGCATTTGGTTTGTGAGATTGGCCCAGTAGGCATTTGGTTTTTAAGAACGGCCCAAGGGGCATTTGGTTTTTAAGATCGGCCCAAGGGGCATTTGGTTTTTAAGGTGAAATGGTTCAATGGGATGTACCGTCCCTCCTATATGGTGAAGAAGCAGCACAAACTGTAATTTGTTATTCCTTCCCCTCCCATGTAACAAAGAGGTCAGATGGAATGTACTATCCCTCTTATGTGGTGAAGAAACAGTACGGACTGTAATTTGTTTTCTTCAATAGGCATTTCTTCCTCTTCCATGTGGCAAAGAGGTTGAAATAACTATAACTTTTCTTTCCTCTACTACATGGCAACGAGGCTGGATAGGTGGAAACATACCTGACATCCTTTGCTGGGGATGCCGGCTATGGTACCAAGTCGACTCGCTGCGGTGGAGTGTGCCCGTGAAGATCGATACGAGAGTGTGTATTTATTCCTTGATCGATAATTTTGGAAACAAAAATTTTTTAACCCCTCGATCAAGAATAAATACAGCTGAGTTGTCTTGCCCCTAGAACCTATTAAAGGCAAGAAATACCCTTCTCGGATGGAGTGAGAAGTGAGAAGGAAATGTACCTGGCACCCTTTGTTGGGGATGCTGGCCGTGGTTCCAAGTCGACTCGCTGTGGTGGAGTGTGCCCGTGAAGAATGATACAAAATTTGTTTTGCCCCTAGAATCTGTTAAAGGCAAGAAATTCCCTTCTTGGGATGGAGTGAGAAAGGAAAAGGAAATGTACTTGGCATCCTTTGCTGGGGATACCGGCCGTGGTTCTAAGTTGACTTACTGCAGTGGAGTGTGCCCGTGAAGAATGATAAAAGATTTGTTTTGCCCCCAAAATCTGTTAAAGGCAAGAAATAGCCTTCTCGAGATAAAGTGAGAAAGGAAAAGGAAACGTACGTGGAATCCTTTGTTGGGGATGCCGACCATGGTTCCAAGTCAACTTGGTGTGGTGGAGTGTGCCCGTGAAGAATGATACAAGATTTGTTTTGCCCCCAGAATCTATTAAAGGCAAGAAATACCCTTCTCGGGATTATATTGGCATGAACAAATATTCTGATAATTGGGGAAGTCTTCATACCTGAGATTTGGAGTCGTAGGGCTCTGATTTGCACGCTATGGCTCTGAGGGTGCCCCTAGATTAAATCTTTTCTGTCTCAGGAGGGATCTCAACTCGAGACGACCCAATGATTGTGACGAGTGTCTTAACAAAATTTGATGCAAGAGCGCGTATTTATTCCTTGATCGATAATTTTGGAAACAAAAATTTTTGCCCCTTTGATCAAGAATAAATATGGCTGGATTATTTATGATGCATGTATGTGTGCATGTGTGTATGATTCGAGTGCGTGCATATATGCGACATGATGTTTATGCTATTATGCTTGGTATCTGCGTAAGGCTAGGGAAGGGATTTGTGGCTTTTGATGATCTTCTATGGGGACTGTCTCGGCTAGAGACCTACCATGGATATGCTGGGGATCCTAATTCAATGAGGATAATCTTAGCTGGGGACACTGTGGGGAACCTTGACCCGTTTAGGTTTTGTGAGTAGTTGTCTGTACTGGGGATTCTGACTCAGCAGGGATTGTCTTAGCTAGGGACTCTGACTCCTTTAGGTTCCATTCATTCTATCCACCCTATTAAGACCAACGAATGCTTCCTCCCAGATTTGGGTGTGCTTCCAGGACAAGCTTGCTTACTTTGGTATTCTCCTGATCTTTCTAATCAATTGTACTAGTGGGTTTGACACATTGATGCCATAGACTTGCTACTTGTTTTGCTAAGGGATGGTTTGTTTGTCTGAGCAGGGGAGTGAGAATTAGATTTTGTGTCTTGTATTGCGTTCTGCTGGAGACCCTGCCAAGGACAACCCTGCTGGGGACGATACACTTGGGTCAGGAGTTACCATCTGTAACAGTAGTTTCACTAGAGCCGTTGTGGGTTTGGATGCAATGGGCTACTAATAGGTGTTTATATGTAATGGCACGATGTATGCAATATGAAAACCTAAGCAGAAAATCAAACATGCTTAATATCATTATGATGACATCAGAATGAATATGATAGGGAAAGCAAAAGTGACTTTGACTCTGAACATTACTCTCTTCTTATTACCAACATGTCCTTTCGATTTTTCGTGCATGAAATTCTCTCATTGGGATTATTGTCTTTCTTTTTTTTAGACCGAAAATCCTGTGCGAGCACTCCAGCCGAGTAGATTTCTTCGGGCTGGCTTGTCTTAGAATTGAAAAGTGTGCCTCAAGATATGTTCACTGAGGGTTGCGAGAGGATTGTTCTTGATGATGCGTAGTGGATTGGCTTTTACCTGTCCCTAGCATTAAAGGTTTGGGTTTGGGTTTGGGTTTGGGTGTGAAACACTTCATCAGATCTGATTTGTAGCGTGCGGCAACCTGTACATGGACATTTATATGCAATGGCATGATGCATGCATATTGAACATCAAAACAGAATATGAAACATCTATGATATTGTGAATGGGAATGCATTAGGAAAATCTGACTCGTGGCTCTGGTTTCAAATGAAGCCCTTCAATGCTACCAATATGTCCTTACAGTTTTCCATATTAGAATGTTGTTGTTTCTTTTAGACTCCACTGGGGACATGTTAAAGGTAGGTCACCAAGGTATACAGCCGATCACTAGATGGAGTTGCCTTTGTGAGCGGACAAGATATGTTCATCGAGGGTTGCGAGAGGATTGTTCTTGATGATGCGTAGTGGATTGGCTTTTACCTGCCCCTAGCTTTAGAGGTTTGGTTTTGGGTTTGGATTTGGGTTTGGGTGTGAAACACTTCATCAGATCTGATTTGTTGCGTGCGGCAACCTGTACATGGACATTTATATGCAATGGCATGATGCATGCATATTGAACATCAAAACAGAATATGAAACATCTATGACATGATGAATGGGAATGCGTTAGGAAAATCCAACTCGTGGCTCTGGTTTCAAACGAAGCCTTTCAATGCTACCAATATGTCCTTACGGTTTTCCATATTAGAATGTTGTTGTTTTTTTTAGACTCCACTGCGGACATGTTAAAGGTAGGTCACCAAGTTATACAACTGATCACTAGATGGAGTTGCCTTTATGAGCAGACAACCCGAGATGGAGTCAATTAGCCACTGAATTCTCTAAGGGTCTAAAACTATATTCATGTTTTCAATTCACCCCAGATTCCAGTTTATGCGCAGTCCCCGAAGATGGACACAGCTTTCAATTCTTCAAGGTGTGGCCTGATTCAGAATGACTCAAGTTAATTGTGGTTTCCCTATGTCTGCCAACCACAATAGCCCTGTTCCAGATCACACCATTTTTGGGAGATGAAAGAACCACTTGTAAGTAGTCACTTCTATTGCAGCTACAGACTGAGTTCTTAAAATGGTTGGTAAATGCAACCTTCCCCTGAATATTAGCACAGTAGGCTTTGTAAGTCTTTCTATTGATGGGAACATCCCATTCATGATTATTGAAAGCTTTGTAAGACCTGGTTGCTCCAACACTGTTGGTGAAGTTTATGGATGCAAAACCGAAATTTCCCCCAATCTTAAAGTCCACAAGCAAATAGATTGAACTAAGTAGGGATTCACAGGGTCAGGTGACAATCATCTACTTTCCTTGTCGCATTTTGCTCAACAGAACTCATTATACCATCCCTTGTTGGGTTGAATGTTACTGGTGGATAATCATCGCTTCCACACTCCAATATTGACCTCTCAAAGTGCTTCTCCAGCTATGCTTTTCCCTAAAGCCTAGCATAGATTATAGTGCAAACTTTACTGGACAAGAACAGTGGTCATCTTTTATTGTGATCTGCCGGCTGGAGTTGGCATGCTGCTTTTAGGTTTGTGAAATTTGTAAATGCATGCCCTTTGTTCACTTTGTTTTCAGCAGGAAGGTATATAAAAAAAATCAAAAGCTGGTGTTGATTCTCCACCCAAGAATTCCATCACTAGCTGCTTGTGGATGGGCAATCTTCAGCTCAGTTAAAGCAGACTTACATTCAGATCCATTCTCTGTCATCAAATCAAGGTCTTTCTTGTCATCTGAGGATGCAAAGCAACTATTTTGGGGGTTTAGGTTGGAGAGGAGTGGCATGGGATAGAAAGAGAATCCCTAATCTGGTATAAGTTGATGATAAACAAAGACTGATTGAGGTCGTGCTGTAACCACCTGCCTCGTCGCCTTCCTGTTGATAGGATGATGCAGTATGGAACATTATTGGGGTTCAATTTCTTATTAGAAGCCATTGATGGTGGAAAATGAGGCTTCATAGAATCAGTTTAGGGGAGAGGATGAAAAAGGGCTTCATCAAATAGTTGTTGGTGGTTCACTTGTAAACGAAAGAGAAAGGGTGTTGAAGGTGTGGAAGAGGTTGGAAAAGGGAAGTGCTTTGGATTTAAAGATAAGAAAGTTCAAATTTTTCACAAAAAGGGTACGAAAATCTGATAGTGATGGAAAATTGGGAAGTGGTGGCACTCCAGTGTCATCTACAGCGGCTATGCATGAGAAGGGGAAGGACTTCTGTCTGCACCGATCATTCTCTTTTTTTTTTTTTTTTTGAGGACTGAATCCAAGCCACAGCCACCTGTTGGTTTTCCTGCCGCATCCAAATTCATGCATGTCATGCGTGTTTAATATGTCTTTTTGGATGAACAATGCATGTGTGATGTCATGTGCACATGAATGCCGTATGAACAGAATAATATATGCACTACGACCAAGAACTGCGTGAGAGATTTACCACATGATATGTGATGAGGATGATGAAAGCCATTTGAATTCCCCACGGGTTGGAGATTTTGGTGAGTTTGGAATTTTAGCTTTAAGGTTCCAGCGTGGGGTACCTTCTTGGGTAAGGAATTGGGCTTGGGGCTTCATTTTGGGGTTGGATTTTGAGTTTCAACAATAGCTTTTGGCTTGGAATGGTTTGGGTACCATGTGTGTTATTCAAATTAAAACTCTAGGGTAGGGCCAATAGCATTTTGCAAGGATTGTTGATTTGGATCAGCAAATGACTCGGTGGAGGTGGTGCCATCATATCATTTATTTATCTCACAAGCTCACCTTTCAAGAGAGAGTTCGATTAGGGCTAGATTCATTTTTAGGTTTACTATAGTATTCAGATTGATGTCATGCATTTTGATATTATGCATATTGGATATATCATTTTCGATGATCAAATGCATGCATAATGCCATGTACATGCAATCACCACATAAGTAAGAAGATAACAAATCACATTGCATTCAAAATGATTTCAATACACCTTACAAACAAAAATGAGTCCCCTACAAGAAGGGAAGCCTCTAAGGGTATCGATTTCATGGCATCTGATCATTCCCCATCCGGTCACTGTCTCAGCTTCGATGTCATTGCTCCGTTCTTATCAAACCAAACCTTACAGTTCTTCATCATATTCCTCTCCTTGAGAAGTTTGAGGAATTTCCTTGGCGGTCTCCCTGATTGCCCCTAGTTGCTTATTAGAGGTAGGTGGGACCCTTAATTTTCCTTCGTCGATTAGCTTCTGGATCCTTCTCTGCAGAGCGACACATTCATTAGTCTGGTGGCCTGCTATCACATGATAGCTGTAGTAGTTACCCTTTTGTTCTGGTGTTGGCCCCATATACGGTTTGACACTCTGCAACAGACCCATCTTTCTACATATGGCAAATAGCCTGTTCACAGAGCAAGGCCCAGAGGATGTGATTTTTCCACTATCTTCGAGAGGTGAATTCGGGATATGTCATCGAACAGGGTCTGCATTGGCACTGGTGTCAAGAGGCCCTTTCAGTTCTCCTTCATTGGTCAACCTTGGTAAACACAAATCCTGGTGAGAGGACTTCTCGAGGTATCGAGAGTCAGCAATCTGGGCACTCCGCTCCCTATTGGCATCAGCATTGGAGTCTGTGCTTGCCATGCCCCTTATTTTTCCTTCGAGCTCTGCCACCCGTGCTTCTAGCTCAGTGCACCTTGTTGTTAGTCTCTCTACTTTGTCAAGATCAACCCCTAGCATTTCCCTTAACATCACTGCCGCTTCTTTCTTGACTGCCTTTTGAAACTGTGATGAAGTGACATAGTCCTCCACAACCTCTGTTACAGCATTGGAGTTCACCAGGTTGGCCATTCTCAAGATTCTTTCTCCCTAATAAGAGCACTTGTTAGTGTCGACAGGTGTATGTGTGGCAGATACCAAACAAGGAATGGCATATGCATGAGTGTGAGATGCAATGTGTACATGTATGAATGGTGAGTTGCACATGTGATGTCATGTAATGCCATGTCATGCTATGTAATTCTAAGCCAACCAAGTGCAAACAAAGGCAAGAATGGGAATGGATAAATGTAATGAATGCTGTTGGGGATGATGCATGGTAGAATAAAGCATGGCGTATTAATATACGCCACAGGGATAAAATGACACATAAGGGTGTCCACGGGTCGAAGCAAGTGGTACTTACGAAGGGGAATTGAAATTGTGTGTATAACTATACACCCAGGGGAATAAAATGACATACGGGGTGTCCATAGATCAAAGCAAGTAGTACTTGCGGAGATGATTTGAAACAGGGCACATAACTATTCACCCGGGGGGAGAAATGACACACGGGGTGTCCACGGATCGAAGCAAGTAGTACTTGCAGAGAAGATTCGAAATAGGGCACATAACTATGCACCCGGAGGAATGAAATGATACACGGGGTGTCCACGGATCGAAGCAAGTAGTACTTGCAGAGAAATTGAGATAGGGTGCATAAATGTGCACTCGGGGTAAAACGACACATAGGGGTGTCCACGGGTCGAAGCAAGTTATGACTTGTAAGGGAATTGTATGCTATGGATGCATGCATTCGTGTGGTGTATGGGCATAACTTTGGTACTTGGCAAGTATTTTTAGATCCATGGATGACATGGAATGATAAGATGTGCTTGGCACACACGCCTCGGTGCTCGGGGAGCGCCTTGGGCTTTTATGAGACGATATGAAATGAGTTCGCGCTTAGAGCACGAGTAGATTTTCTGCGCTCGTGGAGCACCTTGGGTTTTTATGCGATGAAATGAGATGAAGTGGAATGGAGTGGCGTGTTGGGCACGCGAACTAAATTTCGGTGCTCAGGGAGCACCTTGGGTTTTTATGCAATGATGTGAGATGAAAATGTGTGCTTGGTACGTAGATAGCGTTTCGGTGCTCAGGGAGCACCTAAACGGTTTTTATGTGATGAAATGATATGAGACAGCGTGCATGGCAGGCAAGCCAGGTTTCGACGCTCGGGGAGCGCCTTATGCTTTTATGCAATGATATGATATGAGTTCACGCTTGGGGCGTGAGTAGATTTTCGACACTCAGGGAGTACCTTAGGTTTTGATGCGATGAAATGAGGTGTTATGAAGTGGGATAGTGTGTCGGGCACACAAATAGCGTTTCGGTGCTCAAGGAGCACCTTAACGGCTTGATGTATGAATGAGATGTGACTTAGTCGTGGTTGAATGATGTCAGATGGATGGAGACTAGAATGAAAATGACTTTGTTCTTTTTATTTATTTTGGATGTTCTGCAGATGCCCTAATGCTATGTAAAAAGGCAATGCAAACAGGCCGCGTGTGATCCTGCACGCGGGCAGGGGTTCGGTGCCTTTGGGGTGCCTAATTGACATCGTGAAATGATGGTGTGTGGCCGACACACGGACAAGGTTTCGACACTTTGCAGGTCTATGAGGTGATATGAAATGGTCTCGTGAGGTCCGTCCCACAGACAGAGTTCTGATGCTTTTAAGGCATCCAATATGGAATGATGTTATTAGTGAGTCACGTGTAACTTGAGGCACGGACAAAGATTCAGCGTTCATGCAACACCTTGCATGATTTAGTAATGTCATGGAATGCCCCTATGCATAGTAACTGGGCACTCATGGAGTACCCTGGATGATTCGATAATGTTATAAGCAACCTGATGTGGATCAAGAGCAAGATCTCGGTATCCCTGTGACACCAATGATGGCTGGATGGGATGTTGTGCAATGTTTGTCATGTGACTCCCCACACAAAAATGGATCTAGGACCGTTGTGGTCTCCTAGTGAATGTTATGGTGTAGCAGAATGGCCAAGTGCAAACCAGAGCATAAGCAAAACGCTGGTGACTTTGGGACACCTATTAAGAAATGAAATGATCATGATGGGGCATCCTTGGAACGTCCTTTATTAGGCGTAATGAAATGAAATGGCATGAACATGTATGTCACACAAAATGCAGGTGGCTACAGAAAAATGTGGTTAGGATGCATGACATACATGATGATGTTGTGTGTGCAAGGAACAAATGCAAATTTCACACAAATAAAATATTGTGGCTACACTAAGATGTGGTTAGCACATATGACACATGGGGCAATGTCTTGTATGCTTCGTGGAAGTGTCAGCAAATAAGGTGTGTATGGCACATGAATAAAATGCCATGGCTGCACACAGATGCGGTTAGAATGACATATAAGACAATGTCGTGCATGCAAGGTGCGAATGTATATGTCACACAAATAAAGTGTCATGGCTACACAGAGATGTGGTTAGGATGTATAACACACAAAGTCATGCATGATTCGTGAACATGCCACACATGAGATGTGAATGAAACACAAATGAAATGTCGTGGCAGCATGAAGATGTGGTTAGTGTCAATCTCATACATATGTTGATGTCTTGAAAATGGCTGCACAAAGATGTGATTAGAATGACACACAGATGATTGTGCGTGTTTGATGCTTCACGAATGAAAATGATAATGGATGTGATTTCTTTTTTTTTCTCGAACGTTCTAAGAATGCCCAATGTCATGCAAAAGAAAATGCAAAGGAGTCTTGCATGAGCCGACACACGGATGGAGGTTAGGTGCTTTCGGGGCACCTAATGTGTGTAATGAAATGGTTATGTGTGCACCATCACATGGACAAAGTTTTGACGCTTTGCAGGTCCAAATGAAATGGTGTGACATGGTCACATGGAAGCCGTTCCATGGACAGAGTTTTGATGCTTTTAGGGCATCTAACATGAAGTGATGCTGCAAACAAGTTACGAGTATACAGGGGCATGGACGGAGGCTCGGTATTCATGGAAAACCTTGCATGAATTGATAATATTATGGAATGTTCCTATGTGTGTAATAAGTCGGCACTCACGAAGCACCTCAGATGAATTATTAATGTTATGAAACAAGTCTGATGTGGATTGCGACACGCAAGCAAAGTTTCGGCATCACTGTGACACCAACAACGGATGGACATGAAATGGAGATGACATAGTGTTATGTTGTTGTGTAACTTGCCACACAACCAGACCTAAAATCTTTGTGATTTTCTAGTGAATGATATGATATAGTAGAATGGCCAAATGCGAACCGGCGCACAGGCGGACTACGGGTAGCTTTGGGGTACCCAAAATGGGATAAAATGAAATGATCGTGATAGGAATTCTTAGAACGTCCCTAAATAGGTGTAATGGAATGAAATGGAATGAATATGTATGTCACACAAAACATAAGTGGCTGTAGAAAAAAAGTGGTTAGTATGCATGACACACGGGATGATGTCGTGTATGCTTTATGGAAATGTTGGCACATGAGATGTATGTATAACACACAAATAGAATGCCATGGCTGCACGAAGACGTGGTTAGCATAGATGTCACACATATGATTATGCATTTTTATGCTTTATGAAAAGGTAAAAAGAAAATCACCATAGAACAAACGTTAGCACACGCAAAAACATGCACTCCCTTCCAACCGTATTTCTCCTTTCGATTGGTCTCGCATTCTTCCTAGGTGTTGGGTCTCTTTGGCATCAACGGGGGATACCAAAGGTGCACATTCAATTGACCAATTTTAATTTTTATGTTTTGACAATCCTAGGGGAAGTTACTAAGCCATTACATGTGGGCCAAAGTCAAACCAAGGGTCATACAGGCTCCCATAGCGAATATACACTCCTCACCATAGAACACGATATAAGGTCATGCTAGGCTATGAGTGGTTTACCCCATCAGGTGTCTCTAATCCTGGCGTTAGAGGTAGACCACCTTCTTGGGTAAACCAGGGCTAATCAGTGTATTTGAGGGGCCGAGAAGAAGAAAATGTCATGATATGCAAGGTATGAATAAATATGGTATTTATAAATCGATAAATGAATACAAGCGAGATTGTATTTCAATAGTTGCCTAAGTTCCTTAAGTTTTTATGAAAAACTTTTTAAGAAACAATAATCCCTAGCAGAGTCGCCACTGTGAACGGACGACTTGACAAAAGACAGAGGCGAAGTGAACCGAGGGTTTTCGAAAACGTGGTTCTCGGTGATGTTTTTAGGAAAAAACAGGTTTTCATTTATCTTGCTTTAGGGAAAACCATTTGTTTGCCTATTTGTTTTGGAAATTCTCTTTATAGAAAATTTTTTCCCATTTCATTACTTAAAGGCCTCGAAACCTGAATCTCGAGATCAGTGATAGAGTCGCCACCCAGATCAGCTCATCCGGGAAATTCCAGTAGAGCTCCCTACCGAGCGCAGACTGTCGTACCTAATATAGAGATTTAGGGTTCGGGCAACTTACCTACTTAATCTCAAGCTTGTATTCAGTTTATGATTTATATTACCAAATTTATTATCTTCCTCTACCCGATTTGTTTATTTTAATTCAGCCGAGGCTAAAGCAAGATGCAGAAAATAAATCGCAGAAAAATAAAGCATACATCCAAAATATACAAAGGAATAGTAGAGGCTGATTATACAACCCAATCGAAAAAAAGGTAAAAACTCTTGTCCTCACTTTACAATTGCCTAAGTACACGAGGATCTAAAAATTACAGTCGCCTAGAATATACGAAATCCATTAAGTACAATCAAAATAATAAAAATAAATGTTGCAAAATAGATGGTCAGCACAGTTTATATTATGAACATAGATAGGACTCATAGCAGGACAGAATTGGGGATTTAGAAAACGGGGGCATACATTTACGGGGTAACCAGGTCGACCCAACCGGTCAAACCAGTTAGACCTGGAAAACGGTTTTGAAACACCCTGTAAATTTTTGCGCTGGAAAATCAATTTTTAGAAAACATTTGGCTCGGTTATATGCAAATTTCCATTTTTATGGGTCTGTTATCCCAGAATCCAGGGTTCCGTTCGTGTGGGTTCCTAAACTCAACATCCATCTAGGGTCCAAAATGTAGTAAACACACCAAAAACATTTGTGAAAAATACTATTTTACTGGTTTTCAATATTTTTCGGGGATTTTAGAGGGTTCGGGGGTCAGCTAATGCTGGACTATGGATTCGATTAGGATAAAACAACTTCAAAACTCAGAAAATAAACCCAAAACATCAAAAACCCTAATATCCGTACGTACATAAATTTGAAAACCAAAATATTACAACATACGGATGGATTTAGGCCGAAAGATGATTACAACAAAATGCTTAAAATGGAAAACGGACTGTTTTCTGCCGATCGGGACAAACCGGGAGTTTATCCATGAGGAACAAAGTCGTGCGTCTTTATTCGGGCAATCCGATTCTGAATGTTGCAAAAATGAAGAAAACACACAGAAAAGAAAATGCATACAGGTTTAAGGCCTCTCAGAGTTTACCTTGATGTTGTTTTGATGCTTTGAACATCAAGAAATGGATTGAAAGTTTGGAATTTGTCCTGGAATTTCAACCGGCCGAAAACCAAAATTCTATCCGAAACAACCCAAAAAGAGTCTGAAGTGATCCTAAACCAATATGCAAAGGTTGTAGAACTTGTTTTTAGTGTTTGGGGATTGATTTAGGGTTTTAACCTCAATGTTTCTGAGTCCTCCCTTGGCTTTTGATGTCTCGGCCGCACCCTCTCTTCTACTTTGTTTCTTTCTTTTTTTCTCCCTCTGTTCCTTTTTCTTTTCTTTCTCTAGACCCCCAAAAGAAGCCTCCTCCTTCTGATTTCTTTTCTCTTCTTTTATATATATCTCTCTCATACTTATTTCAATCAATCAGTCGGCCGCCTGACTTCTGAAATTTGCCCCTTTTTCTCTTCTGTCAAGCAAGTTGCTCTACCTTACAAAGCAACTTGTTTTGACCACTAGAGTAGTCCAGCTCTAGTTTATACTAGAGCAGCCCAGGTCTAGCTTAAAAGCTAGAGCCGTGTGGTTCTAACGAGAGCCGGGACAAAATTTCAAAAATCGGACACGCACCTTAAACCCTAGAAACAGCTCGGGAGACCTTTTCGAAGATTTCGGATCGTGGATAACTTGGTTTTCAGGATGTTTGAGATACTCCGGGTGACATTCCATGCATTTTTCAAGTCTTATTCGAGTCCGTCTGTTCCACAGGTAACAAAGGAGCTCTCATCATAGAGGTCGGGAAAACCCGTACTTATAGAGTTGGTGACAAGGGATGGGCTCTGCTGCAATCCGATGGATTTTGATGAAATTGAGAGAGATTTCTTGAAAAAGGGATAAAAGGAAAGAAAGAAAGAGGAAAAAAGGGAGGTTAGCAATCAGAATCAAAAAAATCAAGGAGAAAGAAAGAGAAAGAAAAAAAAAAGAGAGAAGAGAGAAGAAAGAAAGGCAGAGAGAGGGATGAAAGATTAAGACTAGAAACACAAACCCAAACAAACCCTAGGAATTGAGAGTGTTAAGTTCCTGGTCATACCACATTTGTCTGGAATTGTCTCGGATTGATACGGACTGACTCAAAACGCGATTCGGGAATTTTGGGCCGGTTGTGGAATCCAAGGCATATTTCGACATCCAAATCCATTTCTGGGCATCAGACACATTGCCATGACAATAAGGTAAACTCTGAGAGGCCTTATACCTACGTTTGTTGCTTTGTTTGTGCATTTTTCTTCTGTTTTTGTAAATTTTCGGAAAGCTGACCACCCAGTTAGAGCCGCACGGCTGTGATTCCCTTGAACACAGCTGCGTGGCTGTAGTTCTGAAGACCAGAGCCATGCAGCTATGATATCACAGCTGCATGGCTATGCTTCTTTGAGGCAGCAACCCGAGAAAGCCCCAAATCAATCGAAAACAGTCTGCTTTCCATTTTTGTGCATTCTATTATGATATATTTTGGTCTAAGCACATCCATACACAATCAAACCTTGGTTTTCGATTTTATGATTGCGCGAATGTGAGGTTTTTGGTTTCTTGGATTTCTTTTTTCTGGAATTCAAGGTCGTTCGATCCAAATTGGATCTAGTGTTTAGCATTTACGGACCCCCGGACCCCATGAAAATCCTTAGGAAATATTGAAAACAAGTGAAATAGCGATTTTTAAAGCGAGAAAACCTATTTTGGGTTCTGGGCGTTATAGCCGCACGGCTCTAACCAGAGCCGCATGGCTGTAGTCTTTAGAAGGAGGCAGAATCACAGGATGACCCGCACGGATGTCGTCGCATGATGTTGCTTTCAGATTCAAACTGTTTTTGGTGTGTTTACCACTTTTAGACCCTAGATGGATGTCGGAATTAGGAAACCCGCACGAACAGAACCTCGAATTTCGGGATAATAGACTAGCTAAAAAGGGAAAATTCGCATGTAATCAAGCCAAATCGTTTTCCAAAAATAGTTTTCTAGCACAAAATCCACAAGGCATTTCAAAATTGTTTTCTAGGTCTAGTTGGGATGACTGGCCGAGTTGGCCTGACTATCCCCTAAATGCATGTCCCCACTCTTAAAATCCCAATTCTATCACGCTGTGAGTTTTCTACGTGCTTGTGGTATAAACTATGCTAACCCATCTATTTTGCAGCTTTTATTTCCTTTTATTATTTTGGATGTCATTAATAGATTGATTTGTGTATTTTAGGCGATTTTAAATTTTTAGATTCTCGTGTATTTTAGGCACTTGTAATATGAAGGTGAGGGTTTTCCTTTTTATTCGATTTGGTTGTATAATTGGCCTCTATTTTTATTCTTTTTTAATTGCTTGGATATATGATTTATTCATTCTGTAATTTATTTCTGTTATTTGCATGAGCATCGGCTGATAATTAAACACAAAAAGGGTAGAGAAAGATAATAAGCAAATAAAATATGGTAATATAAACTAGAAAATGAATGCAAGCTTCAGATTGAATAGGTAAGTTGCCCAAAACCCTAAATCTCTAGACCATGTATAGTGGTCTATGCTCGGTAGGGAACTGTACCGGAATTTCCCAGATGAGCTGATCCGGGTGGCGACTCTGTCACTGATCTTGAAATTTAGGTTTCGAGGTCTTTAAGTAATGAAATGGGATTTTCTAAAATGTAAAACTATTTTTCCAAAATTCATATTTAAATAAAAGGTTTTCTACAAAAGGGATTTTTGTAACAAATCAAGGATTTTCCTAATATAAGATCATCAATCCCGTTTTCCGAAATCAAACACTTCTAATTCTTTTTTTCCCCAGTTCGCTTCACCGCATTCCGTTCTTCAAAAATCGAAAAAGTCATCCGCTCACATATATCTTTAAATGCATCTAGACGATTCAAACCCCACCAATCTCTGCACGTATTGTCACTATCAATCTGTAAAAGCAGTATCATCCACATCTTTTCTACATGCATTCTTAACTATTAGATCACTTTGACTGAAACTAGACTATTAAATCCCCTTCCATCACTTTTTTGTATCCACCTATATATATGGTAGAAATGGAGCTAAGTTATGCGCAATCTTTGTTAAGTATAATGTTTCTCATAGTCTTCTTGAAATAATTTCTCTTTATTTCTTTACAATGTCTTACTATTATGAGGGTGGTGATTCTTCAAGTGATACAGCACCAGATGATCACAACGATTTAATGATCCTTGCTACAAGTCAAGTGATGCTTAATAATAACAAACTGTTGGAACACTTCTTAGATGTTAAGAGCAATCAATCAAGGCGCAAAGTATCCATACCAGGCCATAAGGTCATCTATCTCAACCATGAGGAATCTAATCAACAAATTCATAGAGACTACTTCGTGGATAACCAAATATATAATGAGTCATGTTTCTGTAACTGGTATCGTATGTCTCATGATATTTTCCTCTACATAATTGAAAAGGTGAAAAATCATTATGTGTACTTCCAACAACGACGCGATGCCACGGGCTAACTTGGCCTTTCTACAATACAATAAACAACTATTGTGTTTCGAATGATGCATATGGTATACCTATAGATGCATGCGATGAATATATCAAAATAGGTAAGTCAACTGCAATTGAAGCTTTCAAGCGATTCTGTCGTGTTATTCTAGAAATTTTTCGAGAGGAATATCTTAGATCACCTAATGCTAATGACATTGGAAGACTATTGTATATTGGTGATAAACGTAGTTTTCCAAGAATGTTGGGTAGTCTAGATTATATGCATTGGAGGGGGAAACATTGTCCTTCGACCTGGGCTGGACAATTCACTAGCCTTTTTGGAAAACCAACTATCATTTTAGAAGTAGTCACTGATTATGATCTATAGATATGGCATACATATTTTAGTATGCTGGGTAGTCATAATGATATCAATGTTTTAGAATCATCGCATTTGTTTTCTAATATTGCTAATGGTAATGCTCCTCTAGTTAAATATGTAATTCAAGGAAAAGAATATAATATGGGTTCTTATTTAGTTAATGGAATCTATCCAAAATGGACTACAATTGTTCAAACGATTCGTGAGCCATAAGGTGAAAAGAAAAAATATTTTGCTAAGAAGCAGGAAGCATGTAGAAAAGATGTTGAGCGTCGTTTGGAGTGTTACAATTGCGATTTGGCATTGTTGCAGGACCAATCCATTTTTGGGTTAAAGAAGTACTCCAGGATGTCATAATAAGAGATATCTCGTCGGCAGCATTCTGCAATCTTTGACAAAATTGCATTTTTTTCATCTCTCACTCAGTGGAGATGAGTCGGAGATCAGCTGAAGCTCTCGCATCTGTACATGGATTTTTGACAAATTAATTTAAAATCATCAACAACCTGATAAGTACATATGTTATTATGCTAATTTCTTTTTTCCCTTTCTTAATTACAATCCTAGCTAGATCTATTTATTCAGATTTATAAATCATTTTTTGTCCATAAATCAGTTTGAAATGATTATCATAATCATGGATTATAGATCCATTCAGGTTTCTTTCGATTTCTTAACCATCTTAATTAGATTTGTTTATTAGATTGACGAGATTTTGCTATCAACTTAATTAGCTACGATCGATAATAAAAAAATAAACTAAGAGGAAGATTAGAATCAAATACCTTTCTGCAAACATTTTTTTTAGGGAAAAACCATTGGGATTGGCAGCTTCCTTCCATTTCTTCTTTCGCCATCTCTCTCTCTCTCTCTAAAGGTGAAGATATTTGTTGAGCGGCCATCAAGGGTTTATCCATAAGATGGTATTTATATTGCACTTTAGGGTTTTCACACTTTTTCTATTTTCTTTTTTTTGTGAATTTCACTTTCTCTATTTCCTTATCAAACCTACTTAGCGAGAATATACCTTTCAAAATACATTTATTTTTATTTTTTAAAAAAAATCCTAAACATAATTAATTAAGTTCATGTTCGGTTCACTCACATTTACAAAGAGAATAATCGTTGTACTGGTTTCACGGCTAAACGTAATTAATTAAGTGTTACTACTTTAATGGATCCTACTGTCGATGTCTAGAGCTACATTGGGGACGATCTCTTAGGAGTTAGCTTTCCAAGATGGGTTGCGATTAGTCTTTCTTTCTTCTTATTTTGTCTTCTCATTCTTTTTCCTTGAAATAAAAAAGAAATTACGTAAATAAATATTATCTATTGTACATTTTTGCATGCATATTGCGTCCAAAATCTATAGCTAAACATGGTTTTCCATCAAAGTTTACAAACATGTTTAGCAACAAAATGTCTCAATATTTATTGCAGGTAAAAAAATGATTAAAGTAAAAAAAAAAAAATAATGTATTCAAGTTACTTTAGTTATGAACTCCTCAATCTTCTTAATTTTCTTTCTACTCCATCCATTTCAAAATAGATGTCACTTAAGATTTATGCACATATATTAAAAAAATAGTTAATGTGTCTATAAAATAATGTTATTTTACTGAATTAGCCTTATTAAATTTCATTTTGGAATTTATTCCATCTTGATATTTGAACTCTACATAGTTCATGATAGGTGGAATGAGGATAATTTTATGCTTTTAATTATCTTTTTTTTTTTTGTGCTTAGCAATTATTGTATAAAATTAATATAACGGAAAAATAGGAAAACTTTATCTAAATTTTGCCTTGGTTTTCTAAAGTGACATATATTTTGGAAAAAATAAAATTGGCTTAAGTGATATCTATTTTGGATTAGAGGGAGTATAATAAATGAATTGAAGGACCTTAGATGTAATTAACTTAGTACAAATGTATATAAAATTAAATAAAATAGTTGTAGACCTGAAAAATTTATGGATTTATTGATAAATGTAATTAAAATACACAACATAATAATAAATTTTAAATTTATTGTGTGCTATTAATAAGCTAATAGTCAAACTTTGAATATAGAATACTTAAATACTCCTATGAGCACAAACTTTTGTCTAACCTCTATGATGAAGCTTTCCAATTATTCTTTATCTTGAGTTCTTTGGAAATACCGACCCGATAAGTAAGGACCAGATTCTAACTCATATTGAAGCAAACTGAAAACCGTCAAAGCCAAGAAGGAGAAATTTTACTTTAAGAGTCAGGCGTACGACCTATGTGAAGAAAAATTAGGCTGTGCAAAGAGGGTTAACCTGTGGAAGAGAGCTGCTTAAAGTGATACATCTAGATTTCGACAAGAGCTGTACGGCTCAAAGGGAAGGCCTTATGGCCTAATCTTAGGAGTAGAAGGGCCCTACGGTCCATCTCTAAAAGTTGAAAATCACAGAACTAGTTGCCCCACTTGAAAAATAGAGTATAAAAGATTTCTTTGAAAACGGAGAATAGAGGCAACAAGCAGAGATATCATTACAGATTTCAGCAAATTACACCCTGCTTAACCCTTGAGTTTTCTCCCTAACCATAGCCATTTTACGACTCATCATGATCTTCAACCCTTTTCTTCTTCTTCTTCTTCTTCTTCTTCTTTAAATCCACAAGACCCCAAACCATCATCAATTCCTAATCCTTTTCCATTAATTGAGATTCACTTTGATACGCAAAGAAGCAGTAAGTCAAGCCTGTTCATGATGGTTCTTTGTTCTTGGTGAGTTTCAGTTGGAATCAATGAGCTAGAATTAGTTTCGAGTTTCAAGGATCAGATTCATATAACTCAATCAAACCCTAGATAAACATATTAAAGGTAACTTTTGAGAGACCATAAAATCCTTCATTTTCATTTCAGCATTGATTGATATGTTTGTGTTGTGTTTTCCCTACTAAAACTCAAATTTTCATTTTTGTAAAATTTAAAATTAGGCAGTATGATCTATCTTTTAGGCCATGGCCCATCTTGAGGGTTTTATGCCGTATGGCTCATCGATGGCTTGTGAGCCTTGGAGCCAAAATTCCTCTATTTTCCAGGATATTTGATTACGTGGAATCCGGGGTGAAAATATTTGATTTATGTGTCTAACCCATTGGTAGACCGCCAAAGGATCTCAAAACTCAAAGGAAGAAGTATTAAAATAAAAATCAAAAAATCTATTTTCCTATTAAAGATAGGTTGCACAACCTTATTTTCTCGAAAAATAAAGCCGTACGATCTTGTTCATATAGACTTGGACCATATGATCCAATCTTACCTAGGATCAGTGTTGGCTCTATTTCTCCTTGTGCTAGGCCGAGCAGCCTATCTTTGATTCATTTGAGCTGTACTGCTCATCTATTGAACCACACGGCTCTTCTTCATTCTCCCGCATTCATTTCATTTTCCCATTTGTTTATTTACGCATTCATTCATCATTAGGAAATTGATTTTGGGTGTTCTTACAGTTTTCAACCTGATTTAATTTTGAAGTATTCTTAGAACCCGAACGAAGGGAATTTCTAATAAATTTCTGGATAACCGACCCACCATTACATGTTTAACAGCTAATAAATTGGTAAAATCATTTTCAAAATTTTTTTCTTCAACCCAAAATACAGGGCATTTATAAAATTGTTTCCCAAGTCTAATTGGGTAAGCCCATCAAATTTTCCTGATTATCTCCTAAATGCTTGACGCTGAGCTATCTTGATCTCTAATTCTATCCTGTTTGACTCCAATGCGTATATATTTATTTGTGCCACTAACCCTTGTTTTGCATGTATGCTAGCTTTATATTTTTAGATTATTTTGTGTAAACTAGGCGATTGTACCACCGAATCCTATTTTATCAATTGGATTCCCTAGGTTAGTCTCTTCGATCTGGTTGTAACAATTTTGTTTTCTAAATTTATTTATTGCTTTCTGTATTTATTTATGGCCTTTTGTATTAGCATATAGAAACATAACTAGGATTGAACATTGAATAAGGAATTAAATAACAATAAGCGCACATCTGGTATAGTTAAATGTTATTTCAAAAGTAAAGTAGAAATAAGTGGTTTGTCCAGACTAGAATCTCTATCTTAAAGGTATAGGAATCTCTGTTGGGCTTGGCTATACCACAATTTCACGGTAAGAGCCAAACCGGGTGCCAATTCTTATCAAACTTTAAGGCATAAGGAATCGGTTTCATACGTTCCTCTTTGTTTTTCCTTTTCTCTAAACCCTTAAACCCGCTTTCAATAAGAAAACCCTCCAACACCGATCTCATGGCCACCCGTCTCAAGGATCGCCCGCTCACAACTCCCTTTGTCCCAAATTCATAGGCTATTTTTAGCCTTTACATAAATTAAGGAAAAGTAGTTAAGTTAGTGAAAAAACAATTTTTGTATATGATATTCTTACTTTACCTTATTTAACAAACCTATAGGAATATGTGAGCATAAATTAGTGACAATTTTCAACAAATTTTGTATTGGAATTTAAAAAATATTTTATTATTTCAAGTTAATATGATGTAACTTGTTTATTTCTATGCACGATAAATAAGGGTATATTAAAAAAAGTAAAATAAAACTAATATTTATAAATAGAAAGTTGTCTATAATTTGGGGTGACAAAGTGACCTATCAATTTAGGACTGATGAAGTATAAATTTAGGGAAAGGTACAAAAATTACAAGTGTAACAAAAATAGTAATCATGTCAAAAGTGTTATGCTAAAGATGTTGTCTTTCTAAATCGTGATATGGTATCGCAAATTGTCACCCATTTGATGTATTGTCCTGCTTCTAAACTTGTAAGCTTCATTTGGTAATTAAATTATATTTATACTCTTTTTATTCTTTAAATTCTTCTTTTTCTCAGATTTATTTTTTTCTCTGCTTGGAAATTAGAACTTAGTGAAGGACAATAACTTAATTTCCAGTCGAAATAGGTAAAATTCTCCAGATGTATTAATTATCATCTTACATGACATTATAAAATTTTTCTTTAACATTTTTAAAATTGTTAGAAGGATAAAAACAAATGTTAACTTAATTAGTACAAAAATATTAGTTAATTTTGCCTTTCATGATTTTCTTTAGGAAAGCAAACTTCATTCGAACCCTAGAAAAAATTATATAGGATAAAAGTGGAGGAAGATGCTTCCAAACACCCCAACAAGATAGAGAAGCCAAAGCCCTAGCTAACTCAACAGCAGTCTGGTTAAAACTGCTAGATCCTAAGAAATTACAGTTGTAATAATTAACCCTAATGGTGATCTATCAAATGAATCTATAGGAAGAACATGGCACACTAATAAAGCATCCATCTCGACTGTGATTTTGGCATCCTGACAATCTTTCAACCAAGATAAAACTTCCTTGTATAACAGTAGTGGTGTTTATAGTAATGTAACGACCCAGTCCTAAAAAGGGGTGGCGCTGGATGGATGGCCTAAGCAAGGAGCTGCCTAATGAAGTGAGGGGAGGTGCCGAAGTAGAGAAACCTGACCAAAGAGTGGCCTTGAAGGATGTCGATGGGGGTAGGAATGAACCGAATCTATACCGAAAAGAGAGGGTTTCAAGACTGTGCTGGTATGGGACGGTACAGTTAAGAAGGGCTAGATCTCGAGACTATACTTGTATGGGATGGTACAGTTGAGAAAGGGCATAAGAGATTCGATAGGTACTACCTATACTAACAACATGCATCTTCTTTTTGGTAGCCCATTCGGAAGTAACTTCAAAATTAAGTGTGCTTGACTTGGGGAAATTTCAGGATGGGTGGCCTCCTGTGAAGAAATTTCTAGGTGATAGGAATATGTATATACATAAGGCTTTTATATATTATACAGAGACTATTATATAAATTACACACATGTACTCTAGGGTATAAATACCTAATGTAAATCAATGCAATCCAAGGGTAACCAATCTTTCATGGTATCAAAGCTACAAGGCCTCACAGCCAAAATTTCCTAGACCTAGCCTCCCATCCCTTCGTCTCATTCAGACCCTAAATCTGCTCGGAATCCACCATGACCACCACCGGTGCCGGAACTGATGCTGTCGTTGCTGCAGGAGATGCGTCGCTGCCCCTAGCACCTACTCCTCCTCTTTCATTGTTGGCCACACAATTGCCCATAAAACTCACCAGCTCTAATTTCCTATTATGGAAAAGCCAAATTCTTTGAATGATTAAAGGGAGTGGCCTTAATGGACACCTTGACAGCAGCGACCCATCTCGAATCGAGTTTCTTGACAATGGCGCCAAGAATCTAGCACATACGTTATGGCATCGTAGGTATTATGTCGGATTCTCAATTCTATTTCAGAGTCAATTTTACCTCAATTCGTTAGTGTAACAACAGCTAGGGCGGCTTGGGAAAAATTGAATATTTCTGTGAGCGGACGACCTTTTTCGAAAAGAGAAAATCGGGACTCTATGAAGAGATCGGGGAAAACATTTTCGTTCATTTTGGTTTTAGTAAAACGGGTTTTGTTTATCTTGGAAAAATCATGGATTTGATTTGGAAATTCTTTTGTAGAAAAAATTTTCCCGCTTTAACTTAAAGACCTTGAAACTTAAATCTCAAGATCAGTGACAGACTCGCCACCAGGATCAGCTCATCCAGGAATTCCGGTACAGCTCCCTACCGAGGATAGACTACTGTACCTAATCCAGAGATTTAGGGTTTGGACAAGTGACTGACTTAACCTCTAGCTTGCTTTCAGCTTACAGTTTATATTACCATATTTAATTTGGTTTATTATCTTTCTCTAACCCCAATTTGTTTATTTTATTTAACCGATGCTAAAGCAAAATGCAGAAAATAAATTGCAGAAAAATAAAGCATACATCTAAAAATATACAAGAAAATAATAGAGGCCGATTATACAACCCAATCAAATAAAAGATAAAAACTCCCGTCCTCACATTACAATCGCCTAAGTACACGAGTATCTAAAAATTACAACCGCCTAATTTACACGATAATAATCTATTAATTACAATAAAAATGATAAAAATAAAAATAAATGCTGCAAAACAAATCGGTTAACACAATTTATATTGCACATACAGATAGGACTCAAATAAGATAGAATTAGGAATTTAGGAAACGGGGGCATGCATTTAGGGGATAACCGGGTCGATCCGACCGGTCGGACATAGAAAACGGTTTTGAAACGCCCTGTAATTTTCATGCAGGAAAATCAATTTTTGGAAAACCTTTGGCTCGGCTACATGTGAATTTCCATTTTGTGGGTCTGTTATCCCGGAATACTTGGTTCCGTTTGTGCGGGTTCCTAAGTTCAACATCCATCTAGGGTCCAAAATACAATAAACTCACTAAAAACATTTGTGAAAATACTATTTTATTCATTTTTAATATTTTCCGGGGACTTTATTGGGTTCCGGGGTCCGCTAACGCTGAACTATTAACCCGATTTGGATGAAATAACCCCGAAACTCATGAAATAAAACTCCGGGAAAACCGAAAACATCGATATCCGTATGTAGAAATCTAAAAATCAAAATATATTACATACAGATGAATTTAGGCCAAAAATGATCCCAATAGAATGCACAAAATGGAAAACTGACTATTTTTGGCTGATCGGGACAAACCAGGAATCTGTCCCCGAAGAATAGAGCCAAGCGGCTCTAGGTACCAGAGCCGGCCGGCTTTGTTCATCATGAACATAGCCAGTCGTCTCTATTCATCATGAACACAGCCGTACAGCTCTATTCGGGCAATCCGATTCCGAAAGTTGCAAAAACGAAGAAAACGCACAGAAAAGACAATGCAAACAGGTTTAAGGCCTCTCATAGTTTACCTTGATGTTGTTTGGATGCTTTGAACGTGAGGAAATGGATTGGAAGCTTTGGAATTTGTCTAGAAGTTCAACTGGCTGAAAATCGCAACAATCCAAAATAAGTCGAAACTAACCCGAAATGGTCTCGAATCAATGAGCAAAGGTTATATAACTTGTGTTTTATGTTTTAAGATTGATTTTATGCTTTACTCTTCGTGTTTTTGAAACCTCACGCTCACGGTCACCTTTCTCTCTTTCTCTGCCTTTTTTTTTCTCTCTGGATCTTTTTCTTTCTTTTAGATTGAAAAGCCTCCCCGTTTTTTCTCTTATTTGATTTTTTCCTATTATACTCTCCTCTTACATATCATCTCAAGCATTAAATGGCTGCCTAACTTTTTGATTTTGCCCACATCAAGACAAGTTACTCTGCTTTGCAGCGCAACTTGTCTTGCCCACTAGAGCCGTACAGCTCTAGTTTGAAAACTAGAGCTGTGTGGCTCTAACAAGAGCCGGGGTAAAATTTCAAAAATCCGACACGCACCCTAAACCCTAGAAATCACTCGGGAGACCTTTTTCGGGATTTCGGATCGCGGATAGCTTGGTTTTCAGGATGTTTGAGGAACTCCAGGCAACATTCCATCATTTTCAAGTCCCTTTTGATATCATCCATTCGACAGGTAACACGGGAATTCTCATCATAGAGGTCGGAAAAACCGGACGCTTACAGTTGCCCCTCGCGTGATCAAATTCAGTACCCGATACCCGATCTGGGTTACTTGAGGGGAATTTGAGAACGTGAATTGAAGTGCCATAAGTGGAAGGAAAGAAAAACATACCTGAGTTGCAGCTAATCCGGGCTTGACATCGGTTTAGGTTACCCACGACCGATCCACTGAAGTTTAAGGTGGAAGCAAATCTAAGCCTGACACCGTGTTTAGGTTACCCACGTCGGATTTGCTGTGGATTTGGAGTGAAGCCGATCTGAGCCTGACACCAGGTTTAGGTTACCCGCGACAGATCCGTTGAAGTTTTAGGTGGAAGTAAATCTAGGTCTGACATCGCGTTTAGGTTACCCGCGGTAGATCTGCTGGATATGAGAAGAAAGCTGATCTGAGCCTGACACCGGGTTTAGGTTACCCGCGACAGATCCGTTGAAGTTTGAGGTGGAAGCAAATCTAAGCCTGGCACCGGGTTAAGGTTACCCGCGGTGGATCTGCTGGATTTGAGAAGGAAGCTGATCTGAGCCTTACACGGGGTTAATGTTACCCGCGGCGGATCTGCTGGGGATCTTGAGTGAAGCCGATCTGAGCCTGACATCGGTTTTAGGTTACCCGCGGCAGATCTACTGGATCCGGAGTGAAGCCGATCTGAGCCTGACACCGGGTTTTGGTTACCCGCGGCGAATCTGCTGGAGATGTTGATTGGTTTCAAGGATCTAGGATCTTACTTGAATTGGTTTTCAAGGACCCAAAATCTGGCTTGAATGGTTTTCAAGGATTGGGAATCTTGCTTGAAGGAGTTTCAAGGATTCGAAATCTAGTTTGGAGAGGTGTGCAAGGATTAAGAATCTTGCTTGAAGGAGTTTCAAGGATTCAAAATCTGGCTTGGAGAGGTTTTCAAGGATTAAGAATCTTGCTTAAAGGAGTTTCAAGGATTCAAAATCTGGCTTGAATGGTTTTCAAAGATTGGGAATCATGATTGAAGGAGTTTCAAGGATTCAAAATCTAGCTTGGAGAGGTTTTCAAGGATTGGGAATCATGCTTGAAGGAGTTTCAAGGATTCGAAATTTGGCTTGGAAAGGTGTTTATCAAGGATTAAGAATCTTGCTTGAAGGAGTTTCAAAGATTCAAAATCTAGCTTGGGTAGGTTTTCAAGGATCTTAAATCTTGCTTGAATTGAATAGGTTCAAGGATTTGATATCTTGCTTGAGGTAGGTGACATTAGGAGTGATAATTTTTGGATCTGGTTAAGGATGAGTATTTATTCCTTGATCGATAGTTTTGGAAACAAAAATTTTTGCCCCTTCGATCAAGAATAAATATGGTTTATTTGCTTTGCCCCTGGAAACTTTAGATATTGAGACCTAGTGGATGCCCCAGTGTTAGGTTATTTTCTGATTTGAGAGTGAGCCTGATTCGAGACCGCCCGGCGATGGTGGTGGGTACCTGTACCTGGATTGACCGTGATGCATGTATGCATATGCATGTTTTGAATGTTTGTATGTGCATGTGTCAATGTATGCTCATGCGAATGTACTCTGGGAGACGTATTTCCCACTATTCGTTCAGCCTTGAAATGCCAGGCCCTTGATGGGGAGATCAGGTCGTGCTTCTGGCTAAGTAAGGTACGTCACATCTATGGCTGATCTGGCTGGAGAGTATATCTTTTATGTGATGTGACTCTTACACTCCTACTGGGGATATGCAATGGTTGTTGGCTGTTGGAGAGAAAGTGGTGGCGTCTTCTGTGATGGTTCCACTGGGGATAGCACAGAGGATCCTGCTGAAGAATAGTGGAAGAGTTTCTTTACTAGGGAATGGTGGAAGGGTTCTCCACTGGAGGATGAAAGTGTCTCCTCTGGGGAATGATGCAGAGGATTCTACTGGATAATAACAGAAGAGCATTTGCTGGGGAATGGTGGAAGGGTTCCACTTTACTGGCCCCTTGGAATGGTAAAATCTGGAAGTGCTCTAAATTTTGCCTGAACTGCCCGACATGGGTTGTCAGTTCAGTGAGCTGTTATAACTTTTGCCTGAGGTGCCTTTTCGGATTTCACCACAGCGAGCCTCTTTTAAAGGTGCTCTAACTTTTGCCTAAACTGCCTAATGTAGGTTTTCAGTTTAGCGAGCCGCTCTAATTTTTGCCTGAGGCACCTTTTTGGTTTTCACCTCAGCAAGCTTTGTCTTTTTCTTTTTTTTTTTGAATGCGATGTATTTAAGTGAAGGATGTGCACAACCACGCATGATGCATGATGTGAATTCAATTCCAAGTAGAATTGGGACATTTAAATGAAAAGAGCACGGCATTTGTTCATTCATTCATTGATAATGTTTTAGCATAATGCACATCATAGATGAAATGAAATTAAAAACGGAGTCAGCAATGGTATCCGTCTTGAGCGAATTCTCGACTGCCACCAATTGGTCCTTGTAGATTTTCCCACTGGTGGTGCTCATCTCACCGTCCTAAATTTTGCATGGATCATCTTTTCAACTTTCGATCCATCGGACTGTCCTAATTTTTGTGTGGACTGCCTTCTCGGTTTTTTATCCACCGGACTTCTTTATTCCGTTTCTTTCTTTTTTTTGGCCTGTCTGAGTTGATGGGGTTGACAGCTTGGTCTCTTTTCTTCATGGTAAAGCCATTTTTACCATGAAGGTCGATGATTATGGCACCTCCCTAGTGAGTGCTCTGATGCTAGTCCAACGTCTTTGCAAAGCGAACAACAACATGCCGATCCACTTTGGATAAAATTCCTTTGACAAATCTGTTGGCTGCTTCCATCACCCCACTGGTTTGTGGATGATGCAGAGTTGACGATCGATGCCCCAACCCTTTATTCTGGAACACATACGCCGTTGCCCCTTGACACCATAGTCTCCTCTTAATTATGACAGAACACGGAATTTTGTATCATGCATATGTATTTTTCTTCTTAAATTTGGGCTTTTTTTTTAAGGCTGTGACATCATGGTCGACTCCGTTCTCATCCATGTTGGGTGGTTGACAGCCATGGCTGTGAACCGATGTCTGTTTGCTGTGAATAGTCTTGTTTCTCCTATCGTGGTTTCCCTTCTTTGTCTGATCTGGGTCCCTAGAGTTTTTGCTTAGCTGATTTTGCCCTTAAATCCTTTAGAGTCTGGCATTTGATAACTTCCCTGTCGATCCCCAATCATGCCGTGGTAGGATCGGGCAAGGCTTATTAAGCACTTTTGGGTGTTTTGCAATTTCTTTTCTTCTTCTTTTCTTATCAGGCGTGAGGTCTTTCAAGACGGACACCATTTTTGGATCATCATCTGTCTTTAAATTCATTTCATGAAATGACGTGTCATGTATGCTAATGACATTGGATGAACGTTTGTATGCATGCACAGTGTTCCATCCAGAAAAATATCGCACAAGCAATTGAACTCAAATTGCATTACATTAAATGCCTTGTAGGCCAAATTGTTCACAAAACAGAATAGAAGACAAAACAGATACATCAAAATAGTTTTCATCCTCCACATGCGGAGGGTCTTCTTTTGCTGCTGTGTCATCTCCTTAATAGCTTGAACACGCGGATCAGTTAAAGCTGGGTAAGGGGTTGTTCTGACACTGGGTTTCAAAGGTGGTTCTACAATCTTTCCTTCAGCGATCAATTGTTGGACAGCTCTTAGTAACTGCATGCAGTCATTCGTGTGGTGCCCTAATGTCACGTGATAGGAGCAGAAATTTCCCTTATCGGTCTCAGCCGGCTTTTCAAACAGCTTTAGAGAATTCAATAGACCACCATTCCTGCATTTCGCAAAAATCTTGGCCAAAGAAAGAGTTCAAGGTGATAGGCCTCGATTTTGAAAATTGCCGTCTTGGCCGCCCCGCTGTTGGGACACAACGGCAACTTCAGCTGGCTTGTCTTTTGAGAGTTGCCGACTTTTGCTTACAGAACTAGACCGAGACCCACTGCTTGATCCATTCACAGTAGTCGACCGGTACGCTGAACTGTACCCGGAACCTCTGCTCTGCCTTTTCTTCCTTGTCTCTCTCAATTTTCATAGCCATGCTATATACTTCACTAACTTCACTAAAAGAGTGGAACTTCATGTTGTTCCTAAAAATGCCCCGACTACCATCAATCAACTTCTGGATCAAATCATCCTCGTCGGGGCGGTTCTTTAGCAGAATCATCTTATTCATCCACATCTGATAATATGCATCAAAGGATTCATTGGGTTTCTGCTTAACCCTCTCCAGATCGTACAACTTCACTTGGATTTTAGTATTGAAGCTGTAGTATTTAATGAAAGCCGCTGATAAGACTTCCCAGTCAGATTGCCCATCTTTTGCTAGAGAGTTGTACCAATCCACGGCTCCCCCTTCCAGTGTGGTCGAGAGGAAATTAATCAGCTACTGTTTAGTGGCGCCTGCTGTCAACATTATGTTGGGATTCGTCACGGGAAATCGACAGAAAAAGCGGAAATACGCGTCGATTTCCTCGAATCCGGTCCCAGGAGCTTAAGTAGTGGAAATCAAATACACAAAGCACAAGAAAGAAGGTTTTAAAATTTCACCTTAAGTCTCTCCAAGAGACAGATGATGACTGCAGAAACCAAATTAGATTTCCTCCTTCGTCCCGTACACGAACGGCTCTCGGACTGAAACCCGTGCTAGCGGTTCGGAAAATCAATAAGAGAGAGAGAGGGGAGATGTAAATTTCGGCCAAGAAGTGGAGAAATATGGCTGCCATATTTCTTTTATATCCCTAAAAGACAAACCATGACTCATCACATAAAGATCTCAAGTAGAAAAGTCCAACTTTTCCACCTTAAGTCAAACCATGACTCATCACAAATGATCATCACCTTTTGTCCTTAATGTGAGTCATCCTTCTTATCACATATGACTCACCACAACTTGGCAAAATATCTCCAAAAATTCGGCCAACATGTCACCAAGGAAGGGCATCACTTTTTCATCCCCAATACCATACTTACATCTTTGATTTTATGTGATGTCACATTAAATTTTATTCCTACATGTATGTAACACTCTTATACTATATAATAGGTTACTTACACCAAAAATAAAATTCATTTGTGACATATCAAATAAACCAAGAGATTAAATATGACATCCATAAGATGACAAACATGTAAACCTATACATGTAGAATTATTCCCACCTAGGAAATAAATACTTAACTTAATTCATTGAATTAATTAAGTGATACTTAACTTAATTCATTGAATTAATTAAGTAATGGCCTAAGAAATATTAATCATATTATATTTGACCAATCCAATTGAGCTAAATAATATAATTAATACACCTCTCTTGCTTTGATGTGTATACACCAAGTACACACTTAATCCGACTAGTTAAAGTCCAGACGTTCAATGTGTACGATCCGATGGGCCCGTCTTTATGTTGGCAGTGAGCTAAGGCCCACAGACTCTAGTTGGGCTCTAGCAAGCCACTAAAGCCCCCAATTAAGACGGAGTAAGCAGTCAAACTGAAACTTTAACCCAGTAGTTTAAACTTGTATATCCCATGTCATCGATATCGGAGTCCAACACAGAGGCATGGTGTGATCACCCTCTATTGTGTATGGACATTCACTTGATCCCGAATGCACTGATATTCACAAACAAGTTCCAACTTGTTTGGGTGTGGCCACACTCTTATCAGCTGTATTCATCAAGAGGCCAGTGATATCTTCTCAGTGGAACACTGAGTGACATTCCCATCTGCATATCCATAGTACTGCAATGTTCATTAACATACCCGAATGTACCCGTACTTGGCACCCTTTTACAGGCCCGTTGGGCGTACACCAAAGTATGCCACTTCACATCCAGTACCATCATATGATCAGGTCAAAGGATCCATACAAGTACTACACGAGAATCCGATGTGATGTGACACCATGTGGATTCCCGTTAAGTGGATCGATCCAGTACCATGCCCTTTTTGCATGTACCCATTAACCTGGTTGACATTCCATGTTCTATGACCGGTAAGACACCGTCATACAACCAAGGTTAATGATAGTCTTTGGTTCCATTCATTCCCATGACTGGAACAGACTACGGATGACTTTATGGCCATATCGTTTTCCCTATCCACAGTCTTACTGCCAAGTGCCTCACACTTGACAACATGGATATGGATATGTCCATTGGATACTCTATTTAAAATATTGCACAAGACATATAGTAAATAGATTGATGCCTTTATTGATTAACACAGATTGTATCATACATATCTTACATAAAAGGTACAATGTATCATACAAACACAAGGACCAAGGCCTTGGGACTAGGGCATATCCAACAATCTCCCACTTGCACTAGGACCAACTAGGCATGGGCCTAATCCCTATAGATCTAATATGACCCTCGTGCTTGGGCTGAGCCAGCGCCTTGGTCAAAGGATCTGCGGCATTCTCCTCGGTGTCCACTCGTCGTAATGAAATATCACCCCTCTCAACGATTTCTCTGATGAGGTGAAACTTCCTGAGTACGTGCTTCGAGTTTCTGTGTGACCGGGGCTCCTTAGCTTGTGCAACAGCCCCATTGTTGTCACAGAAGATATCAACTGGGTCCTGGATAGTTGAAACTACCCCCAGTTCCATGATAAACTTCTTTATCCATACAGCTTCCTTAGCCGCATCACACGCTGCAATGTACTCAGCTTCTGTGATAGAATCCGCTATGGTCGGTTGCTTGGAGCTTCTCCAGCTTATAGCACCACCATTAAGCATGAATACATATCCTGACTGCGACTTATATTCATCCTGGTCGGTCTGGAAGCTTGCATCAGTGTACCCAGTAACTGATAACTCTTCCTGACCTCCATACACTAAGAAGCTATCCTTAGTCCGGTTAAGGTACTTTAGGATTGCTTTGACAGCTTTCCAGTGATCCTCCCCAGGATCTTGCTGGTACCTGCTAGTCATACTTAGTGCAAAGGCGACATCAGGTCTTGTACATAGCATGGCGTACATGATTGATCCTATAGCCGAAGCATATGGGACTAATTTCATGTTCTCCCTATCCTGCCTTGTGTTAGGACAGTTTTTCTTACTAAGTTTCAGCCCATGACCCATTGGCAAGAACCCTTTCTTAGCCTGGTCCATGCTGAATCTTTTCAGAACTTTGTCTATGTACTTGGCCTGACTTAGGCCCAGGAGCCGATTGGGTCTATCCCTGTAGATCCTGATCCCTAGGATCGTCTCAGCTTCGCCTAAGTCCTTCATTGCGAAGCACTTACACAACCACTGCTTTACCCCTTGCAGTGTTGGTATGTCGCTTCCAATGAGAAGGATGTCATCCACATATAATACCAGGAACGTGACAATGCTCCCACTAATCCTTTTGTACACACAAGGCTCATCTTGATTCTGTATGAAGCCATATTCCTTTATAGCCTCATTGAATCGAAGATTCCAACTTCGGGATGCTTGCTTTAATCCATAAATGGACCGTTGAAGCTTGCATACCATTTCAGGATTCTGTGGATCGACAAAACCCTCAGGCTGTGTCATATACACATCCTCGAGTAGCTTTCCATTAAGAAAAGCGGTTTTGACATCCATCTGCCAGACCTCATAGTCGTACCATGCGGCTATGGCCAGCAGGATCCTTATGGATTTGAGCATAGCGACTGGTGAAAAAGTTTCATCATAGTCGATTCCATGGACTTGCCTGAAACCTTTCGCTACCAGCCGCCCCTTGAAGGTGTTATCTGGCTTAAGCTTGTAGCACCACTTGCAACCTATTACCTTAGCACCCGGAGGTGGAACAACCAGATTCCAAACCTGATTGTCGTACATAGATTGCATTTCCGCCTCCATGGCCTTTTGCCAATTTGCGGACAGTGGGCTAGCTATAGCCTCCTGGTAGGTTTTCGGCTCTTCTTCGTCGAAGACAAAAAGAGTGTTGTCATCGGTAACAAGAAACCCATATCTCTCAGGTTCCCGACGATCCCTACCAGACCTTCTAGGTCCTTGTGTGACCTGGGCTGGTGCTTCCTCCCGTGGAAGCTCCACCCTGGTCTCCGAGTTATCCTTTTCAGGAGTTTCTGAGCTTTGAACTTCCCTGAGTTCAACATTACTCCCACTATCTTTCTTGGAAATGAACTCATTTTCAAGAAAGACCCCTTTCCGTGCCACGAACACCTTGTTCTCGGCGGGGTTGTAGAAGTAATACCCTTTGGTTTCCCTAGGGTAGCCCACAAACAGGCATTTGTCGGTTTTGGGTTCTAGTTTGCCCCCAGTCAATTTCTTGACATGGGCATAACAACCCCAAATCCGTAGGAAAGACACATTGGGCGCCCTGCCCGTCCATATCTCAAATGGGGTCTTTTCTACTGCCTTAGTCGGAGTATTATTCAAAATGAGAGCTGCTGTCTCAATAGCATATCCCCAAAAACTTGTTGGGAGAGAGGCATGACTCATCATTGAGCGGACCATGTCTAACAGGGTCCTATTCCTCCGTTCGGACACCCCATTCCATTGTGGTGTTCCTGGAGGAGTGAGCTGTGGAACTATTCCATGCTCTCTCAAGTATGAATCAAACTCTAGGCTCATATACTCGCCACCTCGGTCCGACCGAAGGGCTTTAATATTTCGGCCTAATTGGTTCTGTACTTCGTTCCTAAATTCCTTGAACCGATCAAGTGTTTCAGACTTGTGTTTCATCAGATAGACATAGCCATATCTGCTGAAATCGTCTGTAAAGGTGACGAAGTATAGAAACCCACCCCTGGCAGCAGTGCTCATAGGTCCACATACATCCGAATGTATTAGGTCTAATAAGCCAGTAGCCCTTTCAGCTTTCTTGCTAAATGGCGCTTTAGTCATTTTACCCCGTAAACAAGACTCACAAATATCAAGTGACTCCAAGTCAAAAGATCCTAGAATTCCAGCTTTGTGGAGTCTAGCTATGCGTTTCTCGTTTATGTGGCCTAAACGACAATGCCAAAGGTACACAGGATTAAGTTCATTTGGTTTAATCCTTTTAGTATTTATGTTATAGACTTGATTAGTTTCATTTAAATTCAGGATATAAAGGCCATTATTTAATAGAGCATTTCCATAAAATATGCCTTCTCTAGATATAACCATATTACCATTACCAATAGTAAATACATATCCAGAAGTATCCAAAACTGAAACAGAAATAATATTCCTGCACATTGCAGGTACAAAATAACATTGTTCCAGTAACAAAACTAATCCACTAGGCATCTTAAGCTGGTACTCGCCGATCTCAATGGCTGCAACCCTTGCCCCATTCCCGACCCGCAAGTCCACTTCTCCTGATCCCAGTGATCTTCTGTTCCTAAGTCCCTGCACATTACAACAAATGTGAGAACCACATCCAGTATCCAATACCCAAGATGTTGAAACAGTAAGGTTAATGTCTATGACATATATACCTGATGAAGACGCGCCCTGCGCCTTCTTTTGCTCTCCCAGAAGCTTTGGACATGATCGTTTCCAATGTCCCGTCTGCTTGCACCCGAAACAGACATCCTCAGGACGGGCCTTGGGCTGGACCTTGGCCTTCTTAGCTTTGGCTTTCTTGGCCTTAGCTTTAGCCTTTGTCTTAGCCTTGGCCTTTACAAGAGGAGCCTTCCCCTTGTTTACCATAAGTACCGGTGGAGTCTTTTTGACCGACTGTTCCGTAAGCTTAAGCATCCCATGCAGCTCACTAACAGTTTTGTTCATCCCTTGCATGTTGTAATTCAAGATGAACTGATCATAAGACTCCGGCAAGGAAGCCAGGATGGTATCAATCGCCAATTCCTGTGAAATGGGCGACCCGAGACGGGCTAAAGAATCCAAATAGCCCTTCATCTTGAGCACGTGAGCGCTCACAGATGTCCCAGTCCCCATTTTGCAGGAATGGAATGCCTTATTCGTCAGGTACCTTTCCTGACGTGCCTGTTCCTGAAACATCTCATTTAGAGTTGTTATCATAGCATAGGCCTCATGGTCCATAAACTGTTTTTGCAGTTCGGGGACCATGCACGCCAGCATAAGGCAAGTAACATCCCGGTTATCCTTTACATGCACCCCGTATTCCTCCAGCTGAGCAGCTGGTGGATTACGCCCAGTAGGTGCGGCCGGTACAGGCCTTTCCAGTACATATTCCTTAGACTCCTGTCTTAGAACTATTCGTAAGTTCCTAGACCAGTCCAGGAAATTAGGACCAGAAAGCTTGTCCTTCTCAAGGATAGTGCGCAGTGATAAAGTGTTATTCGATGCCATTGATTACTACACAGAAAAATAAATGAGTGTTAATAAAGGACTTATAAACATTTTCCCATAATTAATAATGAATCATGTTATTAATAAAACCGAGTTGTTGGGCTCATGGGCCGAGATCCATATTATATTTAGATATAGCCAGACGAGGGCCTGGAACAACTATACCCAATTTTTAGGTAGGAACGCCGTCCAATCCCAACCTAGGGACTCTCGGTTTGATGGGTCTGTTGGCATTTACCCATCTGTGCTTAGGGCCAGGAACATCCTACTACTCACGCTAAGTCAAAACCTCCATCCAAGTGTTAGAGTAACCAATACTCCAACCCAATACAAAATGACGATACTCCAGTGTATCCAACGAGGGTTGGTCTACGACTGGCCTATCCCCACTTCGAGTAGGTTATGAATGAGGGAAGCACTTTTAAGCGACTTAGTAATTACCATTTGGTTATTCGATTCAATTAATAACGGCTTAGATGCAAAAGCGGGTGAAAAGGGTTTGTACATACATTCGCACATGCAAATAAATACCGCATAATTAAAATAAAGAATGGAATGCAACGGGCCAAAATTTACATCCTAATATCATTCTAGTAAACCTATACTAGAACAGCATCAGGTGGGCCGCCTCCTATTCCTTCTGGGCTCGCCAATCCAATCGGCTCCTTGCTTACATAATTTCATAATAAACAGATGAAATAAAATTACATAAAAGGAAAAACGGCGCGCAGGCCGTATATACCAAAAGAATATTACAACCCAACATAAATTAGGCCCATTTACATCCATCCGCATATTCAATCATACATGTAAACCAATACATCATGTATTTTATAAGCATGTTAAATGCATGATTTAATCCGATTTCATTTGTCCATAGCCATTATTTTGAAATCGCCAAATTTTGGTCGATCATGGTTCTTAACCCATGCGGGCTTTGGGCCTCCAACCCAGGCAAAAATTGCTCCCAATCCGATTGGGAAACCATGAATTCCAAAATTAGCCGTCCGGGTAATCGTGCCAAGAAAACCCGAACCAATTTCAATTTACCGTATTTATTTCCAAAATAAATATCATATGAACGAAAAACAAATTCCATTCAAGAAACCACGCGCATTAAATTTCCAAAATTTAAACACGCAAATTTTAAAACATTGTAAAATATTTTAAAACCCGGCCCGGCCCAAAAATCCCGCCAAATCCAAATTCGGGCCCGGCCCGCCGCGGCGCTGCTGCCCAGCAGCAGCCCCGCTGCCCAGCAGCGGCGTGCTGCTGGCACGCAGCAACCCTGCTGCTGGCGTGCAGCAGCTGCTGCCCAGCAGCAGCGGGCAGCGGCTGCTGCCTATGGCGCGTAGCGCCGTAGGCAGCCCCCGCGTCCACCCGAAACAATCCGTGATTTTGTTTTTATTTTTTTCAAAACAAGAAAACAAGCAAGATATTAATTCACCAAGAAATAAAATCTAGCATACAACCTAGATGCAAGAAATTAAATCAACCAAGAATTAAAATCAAGCATCCATAAACTCTATATATATTTATACATATATACATAAATATTTGCAAAAGGAAATTGAACCCTAGCATGCTCCATATGCTAAACAATTTCATATGCAAATATCATGAATAACCAACACAAATAGAAAATTAAATCTAGCATACACCCTATGCATATAATTTTCCATTTGTAAAATCCAAAGGGGCAAAATCACAAACCCCAAACCGAAAACAAATCCCATCCACAAAACCGCCAAATTTTAAACCATGGGATTCACTTCAAGTTAGAGATCTCCACGGAACATAAGCCCGCTCTGATACCACTGTTGGGATTCGTCACGGGAAATCGACAGAAAAAGCGGAAATACGCGTCGATTTCCTCGAATCCGGTCCCAGGAGCTTAAGTAGTGGAAATCAAAAACACAAAGCACAAGAAAGAAGGTTTTAAAATTTCACCTTAAGTCTCTCCAAGAGACAGATGATGACTGCAGAAACCAAATTAGATTTCCTCCTTCGTCCCGTACACGAACGGCTCTCGGACTGAAACCCGTGCTAGCGGTTCGGAAAATCAATAAGAGAGAGAGAGGGGAGATGTAAATTTCGGCCAAGAAGTGGAGAAATATGGCTGCCATATTTCTTTTATATCCCTAAAAGACAAACCATGACTCATCACATAAAGATCTCAAGTAGAAAAGTCCAACTTTTCCACCTTAAGTCAAACCATGACTCATCACAAATGATCATCACCTTTTGTCCTTAATGTGAGTCATCCTTCTTATCACATATGACTCACCACAACTTGGCAAAATATCTCCAAAAATTCGGCCAACATGTCACCAAGGAAGGGCATCACTTTTTCATGCCCAATACCATACTTACATCTTTGATTTTATGTGATGTCACATTAAATTTTATTCCTACATGTATGTAACACTCTTATACTATATAATAGGTTACTTACACCAAAAATAAAATTCATTTGTGACATATCAAATAAACCAAGAGATTAAATATGACATCCATAAGATGACAAACATGTAAACCTATACATGTAGAATTATTCCCACCTAGGAAATAAATACTTAACTTAATTCATTGAATTAATTAAGTGATACTTAACTTAATTCATTGAATTAATTAAGTAATGGCCTAAGAAATATTAATCATATTATATTTGACCAATCCAATTGAGCTAAATAATATAATTAATACACCTCTCTTGCTTTGATGTGTATACACCAAGTACACACTTAATCCGACTAGTTAAAGTCCAGACGTTCAATGTGTACGATCCGATGGGCCCGTCTTTATGTTGGCAGTGAGCTAAGGCCCACAGACTCTAGTTGGGCTCTAGCAAGCCACTAAAGCCCCCAATTAAGACGGAGTAAGCAGTCAAACTGAAACTTTAACCCAGTAGTTTAAACTTGTATATCCCATGTCATCGATATCGGAGTCCAACACAGAGGCATGGTGTGATCACCCTCTATTGTGTATGGACATTCACTTGATCCCGAATGCACTGATATTCACAAACAAGTTCCAACTTGTTTGGGTGTGGCCACACTCTTATCAGCTGTATTCATCAAGAGGCCAGTGATATCTTCTCAGTGGAACACTGAGTGACATTCCCATCTGCATATCCATAGTACTGCAATGTTCATTAACATACCCGAATGTACCCGTACTTGGCACCCTTTTACAGGCCCGTTGGGCGTACACCAAAGTATGCCACTTCACATCCAGTACCATCATATGATCAGGTCAAAGGATCCATACAAGTACTACACGAGAATCCGATGTGATGTGACACCATGTGGATTCCCGTTAAGTGGATCGATCCAGTACCATGCCCTTTTTGCATGTACCCATTAACCTGGTTGACATTCCATGTTCTATGACCGGTAAGACACCGTCATACAACCAAGGTTAATGATAGTCTTTGGTTCCATTCATTCCCATGACTGGAACAGACTACGGATGACTTTATGGCCATATCGTTTTCCCTATCCACAGTCTTACTGCCAAGTGCCTCACACTTGACAACATGGATATGGATATGTCCATTGGATACTCTATTTAAAATATTGCACAAGACATATAGTAAATAGATTGATGCCTTTATTGATTAACACAGATTGTATCATACATATCTTACATAAAAGGTACAATGTATCATACAAACACAAGGACCAAGGCCTTGGGACTAGGGCATATCCAACACATTACCCGTGCATATAGATTCACATGAGCTTTTGGGGAGCCAATCTCCTTATAAGAAGGAATCTTCGGCACTTGAACCTAATGGGGAAGGTCTCAATGCCCTTATTGATCATTGCATCTACATTCACTCCTCTCTTGGTGCCCAGACTGATGTTGGCCCCTTTCTTCAGCTCTACGACTACTTCATCAAGTTCGGAGTACTTGGCCTTCATCTTCTTTTCCATAGCTACCTCCATCTCTTGCAGCTTCTCCACACTGGCTGAGACATCAGCCCCAAATTTAGAAGACTCATCTACCTTTTCCTTCCCAGGTCTACTGGTCCCGATTTCCCTAGCTTCTCTTACAACAGCCCGCATCTCTTCTTTCAACATGTCACGGAAATCCTGGGATCTCAGGAAATCCTTCAAGGCATCAGCAAGACTTTGGTGTTTGATTGGCCATCTCCACTTCCTCTCTGGAATCAGAATCACTGTCAGTTTCTGCTGTTCTCTATTCCCCAACAGCCTTCAAAACCTGTGACCTTGTCTTTGATCGCTCCAGCTTACCCTATGAACTATCTTTACAGAGCTTTGGTCTTTTCTAATCTCATGTGTGTATGGTCCTACATCATAAGTGGAGAGTTAGGGATGTAAATGAATGACATGATGTCATGGAGAATGATGCTTGGATAATATTTCATGAATGGGAATGAAAATGAGGATGATCTTTGTATGTTTGAATTTCTTTTGTTTGGGATGTCCCAAGAGTGCCCAATCCTATGCAAAAAAATGCAAAAATGTCTCATGGGAGCCACCGCACGGACAAAGGTTCGGTGCCTTCGGGGCACCTAATGAATTGTCGTGAGATGGCCGTATGTGTGCCGGCACACGGGCGGAGTTTCGATGCTTTGTAGGTCAATGGTATGAAATGAAATGGTCGTGTCTGGACTATCGTACGGACAGAGTTCTGATGCTTTTGAAGCAATGTGATATGAAATGATGTTACAAGAAAGTCGCATGTAATTGGGGACAAGGACGGAGGTTCGGCGTTCGTGGAACACCTTGCATGATTTTGATAATGTTATGGAATACCCCTATATGTGCACTAATCTGGTACTCGAGGAGCACCTCGAATGATTTCACAATGTATGAAATGGTCTGATGTGAACCGTAATGCACAAACAGAACTTCAGCATCACCGAGACGCCTATGATGAATGCATATGATGCCATGTGATGACATCATATGAACCGCCACATGAAAACAAATCTAGGACCATTGCGGTCTATTATTGAATGGTATGATATTTATGAAATGGCCGACTACAATCCGATGCACGGGCGGAACACAGGTAGTTTTGGGGTACCCGATATGTCATGGAATGGAATGATCGTGAAGGGCACACTTGGAATCATCCTTTATTAGGTGAGATGAAATGATATGGATGTGCATGTCACGTGAAAATGCAAGTGGCTGCATGAAAATGTGGTTAAAATGCATGACACATGGAATGATGTCGTGTATGCTTTGTGGAAATGTTGCACGCGAGATGTAAATGGCATACAAACAAATGTCGTGGCTACACAAAAATGTGATTAGTGCCACACAGATGTCGATGTTTGAAAATGGCTGTATAGAGATGTGATTAGAATGGCACACGAAAGCTATGCATGATTGATGCTTCGTGAAAAGTCAAATAGAAAACACCACAGAACAAACATTAGCACACATAAAAATATGCACTCCCTTCCGACTTTATTTCTCCTTTCGATTGGTCTCGCATTCTTCCTAGGTGTTGGGTCTCTTTGGCATCAACGGGGGATACCAAAGGCGCACGCTCAATGTTCAATTTTGAATTTAAATTTTGGTAATCCTAGGGGAAGTTGCTAAGCCATTACGTATGGGCCAAAGTAAAAACCAAGGGTCGTACAGGTTCCCATAGCGAGTATACACTTCCCCACCGTAGAACACGATGTAAGGTCATGCGGTGCTATATGTGGTTTACCCCGTCGTGTGTCTCCAATCCTAGCGGAAGAGGTAGTCCACCTTCTTGGGTAAATCGGGGCTGATCAGTGTGTTGGAGGGATTGAGAAGAAGAAAATGTCATGATATGCAAGGTGCAAATAAATATGGTAATATGAACTAGTGAAGTGACTACAAGCGAGTTTTTATTTCAGTAGTTTCCTAAGTTTCTTAAGTTTTTGTGAAAACTTTTTAAGAAACCGAAAATCCCCAGTAGAGTCGCCATTGTGAGCAGATGACCTTTTTCGAAAAGAGAAAATCAGGACGCTATGAAGCGAAGCGGGGAGAACATTTTCGTTCGTTTTGGTTTTAGTCAAACGGGTTTTGTTTATCTTGGAAAAATCATGGATTTGATTTGGAAATACTTTTGTAGAAAACATTTTCCCATTTTAACTTAAAAACCTCGAAACTTAAATCTCAAGATCACTGACAGAGTCGCCACCTAGATCAGCTGATCTGAGAATTCCAGTACAGCTCCCTACCGAGGACAGACTGCTGCACCTAATCCGGAGATTTAGGGTTCGGGCAAGTGACTTAGTTAACCTCTAGCTTGCTTTCACTTTACAGTTTATATTACCATATTTAATTTGCTTTATTATCTTTCTCTAACCCCAATTTGTTAATTTTATTTAACCGATGCTAACGTAGAATGCAGAAAATAAATTACAGAAAATAAATCATACATCCAAAAATATACAAGAAAATAATAGAGACTGATTATACAACCCAATCGAATAAAAGATAAAAACTCTCGTCCTCACATTACAATCGCCTAAGTACACGAGTATCTAAAAATTACAACCGCCTAATTTACACGATAATAAGCTATTAATTACAATAAAAATGATAAAAATAAAAATAAATGCTGCAAAACAAATCGGTTAGCACAATTTATATTGCATATACAGATAGGACTCAAATAGGACAGAATTGGGAATTTAGGAAATGGGGGCATGCAATTAGGGGATAACCGGGTTGACCCAACCGGTCAGACCGGTTAGACCTGGAAAACGGTTTTGAAATGCCCTGTAATTTTTGTACTGGAAAATCAATTTTTCGAAAACCTTTGGCTCGGTCACATGCAAATTTCTATTTTTGTGGGTCTGTTATCCCAGAATCCATGGTTCCGTTCGTGCGGGTTCCTAAGTTCAACATCCATCTAGGGTCCAAAATGCAATAAACACACCAAAAACATTTGTAAAAATACTATTTTATTCGTTTTCAATATTTTTCCAGGGACTTTATTGGGTTCGGCGGTCCGCTAACGCTGAACTATTGACCCGATTTGGATGAAATAACCCCGAAACTCAGGAAATAAAACTTCGGGAAAACCGAAAACACCGATATCCGTACGAAGAAATCTAAAAATAAAAATATATAGCATACGGATGAATTTGGGCAAAAAATGATCACAATAGAATGCATAAAATAGAAAACGGACTGTTTTCGGCCGATCGGGACAAACCAGGAATCTATCCCCGAAGAACAGAGCCAGCCAGCTCTATTCATCATGAACACAGCCATACAGCTCTATTCAGGCAATTCGATTCCGAAAGTTGCAAAAACGAAGAAAACGCACAGAAAAGACAATGTAAACAGGTTTAAGGCCTTTCAAAGTTCACCTTGATGTTGTTTGGATGCTTTGAACATCAGGAAACGGATTGGAAGCTTTGGAATTTGTCTGGAAGTTCAACAGGCCGAAAATCGCAATAATCCGAAATAAGCCGAAACTAACCCGAAATGGTCTCCAATCAATGAGCAAAGGTTATATAACTTGTGTTTTATGTTTTAAGATTGATTTTATGCTTTACTCTTTGTGTTTTCGAATCCTCAAGCTCACGGTCACCATTCTCTCTTTCTCTGCCTTTTTTTTTTTCTCTCTGTATCTTTTTCTTTCTTTTAGATTGAAAAGCCTCCCCTTTTTTTCTCTGATTTGATTTTTTTCCTTTTATACTCTCCTCTCACATATCATCTCAAGCATTAAATGGCCTCCTGACTTTCTGATTTTGCCCACATCTTACTTTCTGATTTTGCCCACTAGAGCCGTGCAGCTCTAACAAGAGCTAGGGCAAAATTTCAAAAATCCGACGTGCACCCTAAACCCTAGAAATCACTCGAGAGAACTTTTCGGGGATTCTGGATCGCGGATAGCTTGGTTTTCAGGACGTTTGCGGAACACCAAGCAACATTCCGTCGATTTCAAGTCCGGTTCAAGATCGTCCGTTAGACAGGTAACACGGGAATTCTCATCATAGACGTTGGAAAAACCCGGCACTTACAATTTCTTATGCTTCCGGGTCTAAGTCTCAGATACGAGAATTACGTAGTCGTATGCATAGTTTAAGACAAGGGAATGATGAAATTATTGTGTATTTACAGTGTGCTAAGAGTATTTTTGATTCGTTACTGGCTTTGGGTTATAATATTAGAGAAGAGGACTTGGTAGAATCTATTATTGAGGGATTGAATGATAATTATGATGCATTTGTGAGGGCTATTGAAATTAATATAGAGTCGGTATTGTTTGATGATTTGTATGGAATGCTGTTGACAGAAGAAAGAAAAAAAAATCATAGAATTAATAGGGAGAATTCAGTCCCATCCGCACATGTGACTGTGACGCAGCAAGGGAATGCGCCAGGGAACTTTTCCGAACTGAATTCTAGGTTGTATAGCACTGGTAGGGGGCGCAAAAAGTGGCCGTGGTGGCCATTGTCGTGGGAGACAGCAGCAGAATCACGGCTTTGTTCAGGGTAATCGCAGCAATGGTTATCAACATGGGAACTCTTTTTCATATGGGAATTTTTCAGCTTCAGTTGGTTATGATGTTACTACAGTGGTGTGCCATAATTGCAAGGGGAATGGCCATTATGCTCGCCAATGTCATTCACCTATGTTGACTACTCTGCAAAACCAAAATCCCCAAACCAACCATACCACCCTAGCACCTCATTTATCTGCCGCTCAACCTTGGATCATGGATACGGGTTGTGAGCGGACGACGCGTTTTCGACGGGACGCGGGACTCCCTTTCGGGATGGGGCGCCTCGATCTCGGGCGGGCCCTTCCCTCGCATGGGGTTTTGTAATGGAAATCCGCGTTTTGGAAAATAAATGGAATTAATACGTAAAAGAACCGAGACCTAAGTCTCGATGAATATTGTAGGAGTCGCCACCCGGCTCAGCTCAATAGGGAAATTCTTATGCAGCTGAACAGGACGAACGGCCGCTACACTATCCAGAGATTCGGGTCCGGACAAGTCCCTTATTTCGTGTCTAATTAAAATAAATATAGCCAATGTTCTCAAATGATATTTCAAAATCTAAGTCCATTTTATTGAATATAAAAGGCATACAACGCGCACACAAAATATTTAATACAAACATAAAGAAAAGAAATAAATATTAACAGGCTTACAACCAAATTGAATGGAAAAAATAAAAACACTCATCTCACTTATACAATCGCCTAAATACACGAAAATCTAAAAGAATTACAACCGCCTAAATACACGATTTAATCTATTAAAATACATTAAAAATAAAAATAAAAGAAATTAAAACCTGCAAAACAGAGGGTTAGCACAATATATACAGCACGCCACAATTAGGACTCAAATAGACAGAATGGAAAATCAGGAATTGGGGGCATGCATTTAGGGGGTAACCGGGTCGGCCCGGCTAGCCGGCCCGGTTAGACCTGGAAAACATTTTGAAACGTCCCTGTATTTTTGGTTTTGTGGGAAAGATCATTGTGAAAACAATTTTTCCGGTTTACATGCATTTTATACATTTAAGTGGGTCAGTTTTCAGGAGAACTGGGTCTCCGTCGTTGAATTGTTCTAAATGCAAATTTACTGAAAATTGAATCTATGGTCGTGATGCACACAACAAAAATTCATTTTGATGATTTTTGGGGGTTTTCTAATTTTTTTGAGATTTTTACAGATAAAAGAGGAAATTCTGATTCTGGAATAATGATTACAGTCGTACGACTGTAGTTTACAGTCGTGCGACTGTAATCGGTCCAGGACCAGAATTTCAGCAAAAACTCATTTTGAGTCAAAAACGAAAAAGAAATATCCTGGAAATTAAGAACAGTCGTACGACTGTATATACAGTCGTACGACTGTTCATGAAAACTAAGAACAGTCGTACGACTGTTCTTAATTTCCAGGAACAGAAATACGAAAAATACAGCAAAAAGGCACAAAACTCACTTCAAACACCCAGAAAGCGAGAAAAAATGTAAGGAAAAGAAGTGACTACCTTTTTAGAAGCTATTCCAAGTCGTTTTGACCCCTGGCGTCGCTCCGATCCCAACAAATTTGCTCTTTCCCCTTTGGAATGGAAGTTGAGAGCTTTTTGTCCAGAATCTGAATTGCAAAGGATTTTGATTGTTTTAGTTCGAGTTCTTGATTTGGTTATGTAGTTAATTGATTATCCTAGGGGTTTCTAACAAGTTTTAGGTTTAATTTCGAGAATTAAAGAAAATCAAAGAGGAAGAAAAATGAGTTTTTTTTTTGTGGTTTTCTTTTTTTCTCTCTCTTCTCTTTCTCTCTCTAAGTTTTTTTCTCACCAGAAATCTCCTCTCCCCTTCTCCTCTTCCTTTTTCCTTCTTTTCTACCCTCTTTTTCCTTCTTGCTTGCTGCAACAAGGGAGCAATTAATGCTCCCTTTTTCTCTCTCCTTCATTTTTGCTGTAGAGGTATGGGCCTCTGCAGATTTTCCGACTCGTACGACTGTAATTTTTAAATTACAGTCGTACGACTGTAACAATAGTCGTACGACTATACTCTTTCTTTTTTTTTTTTTTTTAAGTATAGAAAATTCCGGCGCTTACAGCTGCCCCTCGCGTGATCAAATTCGACATCTAGCTCCAGGTCCATAATACCTGTGATGATGAATTTGAGAGCGTGAATCAAAGCGCCGCGAACGCTGGAATGAATCTTCTGACGAGATAGGCCGATACCGGGTTTAGGTTACCCGAGGCGATACTGGGGATAAAATAAGCCGATATCAGGTCTGTGTTACCCGAGGCGAAATTGATGAAAAGATTAGCCGATACCGGGTCTAGGTTACCCGAGGCGAGTTGATGAAGAAATTAGCCGATATCAGGTCTATGTTACCCGAGGCGAAATTGATGAAGAAATTAGCCGATATCAGGTCTATGTTACCCGAGGCGAAATTGATGAAGAAATTAGCCGATATCAGGTCTATGTTACCCGAGGCGAAATTGATGAAGAAATTAGCCGATATCAGGTCTATGTTACCCGAGGCGAAATTGATGAAGAAATTAGCCGATATCAGGTCTATGTTACCCGAGACGAGATTGATGAAGAAATTAGCCGATATCAGGTCTATGTTACCCGAGGCGAGATTGATGAAGAAATTGGCCGATATCAGGTCTAGGTTACCCGAGGCGGAATTGATGAAGAAATTAGCCGATATCAGGTCTATGTTACCCGAGGCGAGATTGATGAAGAAATTGGCCGATATCAGGTCTAGGTTATCCGAGGCGGAATTGATGAAGAAATTAGCCGATATCAGGTCTATGTTACCCGAGGCGAGTTGATGAAGAGATTGGCCGATACCGGGTCTAGGTTACCCGAGGCGATGCTGGAGATGAGATTAGCCGATACCGGGTCTATGTTACCCGAGGCGAACTTCACTGGGGAGATAGATGAAGCTGATCTGGGCCGATGCCAAGTCTACATTACTCGAGGCGAGTCTGCTAGGGGACTTGGATAATGGAGTGGATCTGGGCCGATACCGAGCTTACATTACTCGAGGCGGACTTACTGAAGAAAGTTGAGATAATGGAGCAGACCTGGGCCGATACCGAGTTTACATTACTCGAGGCGGATCTGCTGACTTGCCGAGGATATTGAGCTGGGGATGAATTCCTGCACTTAAAATGGCAAGTCTTCGTTCCTTGATCGAGAGATTTTTAAACAAAAATTTTTGCCCCTTCGATGAAGAATGAAGACTAGCCGGAGATGAGTAATTGATATATGCAATGTATGGATGCATGATGATGTATATGTACATGTATGTATTTTCTGTTATTGGACTTTTCTATCCTCCGCTGGGGAGATATGTTGTGCCCCTAGTCGATTTTGCTTTTCTTGGGGCATTGTTTGGTGATTATCGACGGAGTGAGGTGACTGCTGGGGAAATGATTGTTGTATTCCTTGTAGAGATTCCGCTGGGGAAGAGTGTGACAGCTTGACTGGGGAAACAATTGTGGTATTCTTTGTGTAGACTACACTGAGGAGTAACATGGGGAACTTGCGGAGAAGTAATTAATGGTGTTCTTTATGTAGACTCCGCTGGGGAATAGTATGGGAAACTCTGCTAGAGAGTGATGTGACGAATTCTGCGGGGAATACTGAGGATGTTCTATCTTTCTTGCTCCGTGGGAAGTTATGAGTTTTTTTTTTTTTTTTTTTTTTTTTTTTTAGGTGCTCTAACTTTTGCCTGGGTAGCCCAAATCAGGTTTTCAGCCCAGCGAGCTGCTCTAACTTTTGCCTAAGGCGCCTTTTCGGTTTTCGCCTTAGCGAGCTCTTCATATGCCCTACCTTTTGCCTAAACTGCCCGATATGGGTTTTCAGCTTAGCGGGCCGCTCTAATTTTTGCCTGAGGTGCCTTTTCGGTTTTCACCTCAGCGAGCATTTTTTTTTTTTTTTTTTTTTTTTTAGGTTTGACTAAGATGGCGTTGTGACCCTTTATTGCTCGTCTGGGAAGATGAACTGGACTTCAGAGGACGATAAAAGATCTTGAATTGCACACATTTAATGCATTTTCATTTGCCTAATAATGTGATGATATTGATCAGTTGAATGCAAAGTGCTTTCTTTGAATGCGTGCTTATGCAAGACAACTTTGTTTGTGCATTTGTCATAACCATGCAAATATATTTAAACAAACACTTCACTTTATTGATGAAGTCAAAATGAGTACATTTGAAACAAGTTGGTTCCTAAATGGTACAGATTTCACATTGTGCCAGAATCTGTCACCAGTCGTTCTTTTCAGATTTTCCGGCTGATTATTTTCTCTCGTGTCTTAACTTTTGCCTAGACCGCTCTTTTCGAGTTTTCAGCCTAGCAGACCTCTTTTTTTTTTTTTTTTTTTTTTATACATGATAAAGCTTTAGCCTGTCTTGGTTGATCGGGTTGGTGAACTCGTTTCCATCCATGTCCATGATGCTGACAGCGCCTTTTGATAACACCTTCTTCACCACATAGGGTCCTTCCCAGTTAGGTCTGAACTTGCCCCTAACATCAACATTTAAAGGCCTTAGTTGCTTTAGAACCAAATCTCCCGCTTTCAACTGCCGCTTGGAGTATTTCACATTTCGATTATAGGCTCTCGCCATTCTTCGCTGATACATCTGCAGGTGATCCAGTGCCTTTAGTCGCCTTTCATCTAGTGCAGCCAGCTGCTCATATCTAGCTTAGACCCATTCAGTCTCTGGCAATTGAGCTTCCAGGGCAACCCTGAGTGATTTGAGTTCTATTTCCACCGGCAATACCGCTTCCATTCCGTATACCAATGCATAAGGAGTTTCTCCTGTCGGTGTTCTGACACTGGTCCTGTAACCCCAAAGAGCATAAGGCAGTTTATCAGCCCAATCCCTGTAAGTGGTTACCATCTTTGATAAGATCTTCTTTATTGCCTTGTTAGCTGCTTCTACCGCACCATTAGCCTGTGGTCTATATGGAGAAGACTTATGATGTTCAATACCATGTTCTGCAAATAGCTCAGCCGTTGCCCCTTGAAACTGTACTCCGTTATCAGTTACTATGTGGTGAGGAATCCCATACCGAGTGAAGATGTTCTTCTGGATGAACTTGACCATGTGCTTGGCTGTCACATTAGTGAAGGATTCTGCTTCGACCCATTTGGAGAAATAATCAACTGCTACAACTATGAATCTGTGCCCATTAGATGCAGCCGGATGAATTTCACCAATCATGTCTATCCCCCATGCTGAAAACGGCCAAGGAGACGCTAGATTCTGAAGTTCAAGTGGAGGAAGATGACTAATGTCTGCATAGATCTGACATTCATGACATTTCTTCACTTTTCTTATACAATCTGCTTGCATCGTCATCCAGAAGTACCCTTGTCTCATAATCTTCCTGGCCATGGCAAGCCCGTTCATATGTGGCCCACAGGATCCTGCATGTACCTGCTACATCACATCTTCTGCTTCTCGTTTTGTTAGACACCTTAAAAGAACTCCATGTGCTGTTCTCTTATACAACTTGTCCTCGAAGATTCTGAATTGACTAGCCAATTTTCTCAGTGTCAACTTATCAGCAGCACTGGCCTCTTTTGGGTACTTTCCCTCCTTAACATACTGGTAGATGTCAAAGAACCATGGCTTTTCTTCGGCTGATAATTCCATCACTTCGTGCACTTCGAAGCAAGGATGTCTGGAAGTGGCTATGACCAGTGGTTGAGCTTGTGTCTCTTCTGGATTTTCCCACATGGAGGACAAAGTAGCTAATGCATCAGCCATCTTATTCTCATCCCTGGGGACATGTCTAAATTCACACTGGCCGAATAAACCCTTTCTGAACTGTAGCAGCTCCAAATAAGGTCGTAAAGCTTCTTCTTTTAATTCCCACTCACCCTGAGCCTGCCTGATCACTAGAAGTGAGTCTCCAACAATCAGGACGTCATTTGCCCCTAGTGTTAGCAAAGCTTCCATCCCAAATAGGCATGCTTCATACTCTGCCCCGTTATTGGTTATGGGAAAATTCAACCTTTTGGATAAGGGAATGACCTCACCATCTGGCGTTGCTATAAGTACTCCAATTCCAGCGCCCTTTCTATTCACTGCCCCATCGAAACACATGACCCACCTTTTCAATTCCGCCATGGCTAACTGCTCATCAGGGAATTCCAGGTTCTCTGTGTAATCTGATTCTAGGGGCTGGTTTGCCAGAAACTCTGCCACGGCTCGCCCTTTAATGGTTTTCTTCGTGATGTACTCAATGTCGAATTCAGATAAAAGTAACAACCACCTGGGCAGCTTCCCAACCAATGCCGGTGCTTCATAGAGATACTTCATTGGGTCCACTTTAGCCACAGCTTGTACCTTGGAGGATTGGAAATAGTGGCGCAGCTTCTTGGTCAACCAAATCATCGCCACACATGTCTTCTCCACCAGTGTGTACTTGGTTTCATATTCCAACAGCTTTTTACTAAGGTAGTAGATGGGATACTCCTTCTTGCCATCTTGTTCCTGTGCTAGCATTGCCCCTATAGAGGATTCTTCAACTGCCAAGTACAAAATCAGGGGCTTCCCTGGAATTGGAGGACTCAACACTGGTGGCTTTACCAGGTAAGCCTTGATCTTCTCGAAGGCCAGCTGACACTTGTCATCCCACACTATCGGCTGATCCTTCTTTAATAGCTTGAAGATTGGCTCACAAGTGGAAGTTAGCTTGGCTATGAAGCGACTGACATACTGCAAGGAACCCAGGAATGATCTGACCTCCTTTTCAGTCTTTGGAGCTGGCATATCCTGGATGGCTTTGATTTTATCTGGGTCCATTTCTATCCCCCTCTGGCTGACTACATGGCCTAACAGCTTCCCTGATGTGACCCCGAATATACACTTCTTGGGGTTAAGTCGCAAGTTGTACTCTCCAATGTGTGTTAGAAATCTATCCAGGATAACAGGGTGTTCCTCCCGGGTTGCTGATTTAACAAGCATATCATCGACATACACTTCAACTTCTTTATGGATCATATCATGCAACAGAGTTGTGACAGCCCTCTGATAAGTGGCACCGGCGTTCTTCAATCCAAAAGGCATCACTCTGTAGCAGAAAGTGCCCCATTCGGTGATGAATGACGTCTTCACCTTGTCAATTACATCCATCAGGATCTGGTTGTACCCTGAAAAGCCATCCATGAAGGAGTACATTGCCGCTTTTGCTGCACTATCAACCAATACGTCAATGTGAGGTAGTGGGAAATTGTCCTTAGGGCAGGCCTTATTCAAGTCCCTGTAATCGACGCATACTCTGACCCTTCCATCCTTTTTAGGCACAGGGACAATATTGGCTAGCCATTCTGTATACTCCACCACTTCGAGAAACTTGGCATCTATCTGTTTGGCCACTTCTTCCTTCACCAGTGTAGCCCATTCCGGCCTTAGTCTTCTCAACTTCTGCTTTACCGGTCTGAACTTGGGGTCCGTTGGGATTTTGTGCACTGCTATTTCTGTATCTACACCTGGCATGTCTTCATACGACCAGGCGAAAGCTTTAACATGTTTTTGGAGTATTCTTATTAATTCTCTTTCTTCCTCGGATTTTAGCTCGTGTGAAATGAGTACCATTTTAGGGTTTTCATCTGTACTTATATTGATTTCATGCAATGCAGTGTCATGTATCCTAAATATGCTTGATGGTGATTTAAATGCATGCACAGAATTGTCAGGATAAACATCACACAAGTAAGCAAACTGGGATTTCATTGCATTGAACTTATCATAAAGTACATCAGTTACATTGAAAATGGAAGAAATAGATACAACAAAATCATTTTCATCCTCCACAGGCGGAGGGCCTTGTTCTTCATCAGCTTCCATCTTCCCTTCCAGAGCATCATCTGGAACTGCAGCTTTCTTGGCCACCTGTGCCTTAGCTTTCTCCATAATCTTGGCGATTTCCGCAACCATAGAGTCTAAGTTCACTTTGGCCATCAGTTCTTCGCCAAATCCTTCCTTGGATTTCCCAAAAGCTTTGGTTAATGCAGCAGTCAAAGCTCCCGAGATCACTTCTGTAGCTTCAGCATATGTCTTCTTTTCATCTTCTTCCTCGGCCACCTCTATGGTTTCTGCTGTCACTTCAGATGATTCTCCTTTCAGGATTTCAGATTCAGCAATTGCTTTCTCTATCATTACAGGGGCTACTGGCTCTTCCTGGCTTTTCTCAAAATCACAACATCTGTAAAGATCTCAAAGCCAGGGTGCTCGACATTTCCAACTAGCACTGGTTCAGCTTGGCCCTTGTAAAGGCTTTCTCCTGCCTTCAGAAATGGCTTCATCATGACCTTGCCATTTTTGTCCTTTTTCAGATTCTTCTGCTCGGATGACCCTTCTACATAACCAAGGCCGTACTGCTTTGACTTTCCCGAGTCGATCTTGAATTCTGGCACACCTTGCAAATTAATCCCGAGTCCCATTCCCGGGACAAAGTTCAGCTTATACAGATGTCGAGATAGCCACTTCGGTATGTAGTTCTCGTAAAGAACCATAGGGGCATCTGTGGTTTCTTCTTTCTTAATGACAGCAATTTGGAATCCACCAAAAGGAACCACTCCTTCATCCACTGCAGCTACCATCGACTGGGCGTCCGCCTCAACAGTCACAATCCTGTCATTCATAGAGAATTTAATCTTCTGATGCAATGTAGAAGGAACACCTCCCAAAGGATGGAACCAGGGCCTTCCAAGCAATAGGGAGAATGTGACCGGGATATCGATCACTATGAAGACAACCATGGACTTGATGGGCCCAATCTCCACTTCTGTTTCGAAGGTCCCTATCACTGTTCTTTTAGAATCATCATACGCCCGAATGACTGTTGAGGATCTCTTCAACACTTCTTCATTCATGCCTAGAAACGGTAACATTTTCAGCGGGCATATGTTCAGAGCCGAGCCGTCATCCACCATAACGCACGGCATCACCTTATCCATGATATAGGCTCTAATGTAAAGAGCCTTGTTGTGAGCCTTTCCTTCTACTGGTAGGTCTTTCTCGGAGAAAACAATATTAGGAGCTCCAGCATGGACTTTGTCTAGCAAGCAGCACATAGCCTCTGGTGAAGCTATAGGGGAGACTTCAATTTCTGATAGCTTCTTCACCAAAGCCTCCCTATGCTCTTTGGAGGTCATAAGCAAGTGCCACAAACTGGCTTGTGCAGGAGTCTTCTTCAGTTGGGAAATGACCAAGTCTTCTTTCTCGACTCTTTCTAGTGCCGAAGTACTGCCCGACCCATTCATCGGTGCTTTATCTTTCGTCTGATCCGCCGGTTGATATACCCTTCCACTTCGGGTCACATGCTGCACTTCCGAAATCTTCAGCTTTTCAACAACTGGAAATTTGACTGCTTCTCTTTTGTCAAATTCCTCGTACTCATCTTCGGAGTCGAGGTCATCCAGACTTATGGGTTTGATCTCCTTACACCCGTCTTCCTTCTCACACTCGGGTTTCTCTTCAGGTTCCCCTACCACCACTGCCTGAATCGTAGGATTCGCTTGCAGAACTTGGGCAAATATAAAGTTAGCCGGCAATCCCGACTGAACCATGTTAACCCGCTTCTCGAATGCCGGCAGTGGATTGGTTTTAGTGCTAGGCTTAGGTGGTTCTTGCAGCTTTCCCTCGTCGATAAGCTTCTGGATAGCATCCCTTAGCTTATAGCAGTTATTGGTCCGGTGGCCTGTCACCACATGATAAGTGCAGAAGTTATCCTTGTCAGCTTCAGGTGGGAACTCAAATGGCCTCAAGGACTGTAGTAAGCCACCATTCCTACACTTGGCGAATATCTTTGCCAAAGTAAGAGTCCAGGATGTTATGCCTTGACCTCCAGGACCCCTATTCTGGTTGCCTTGCTGCTGATTCATAGTAGCCACCTCAACCCGCTTCACTTTTGATGACTGCCCCTGCTTGCCACTGGTACCTGAACCAGACCCACTGCCAGACCCAGCTGCTGTAGTTGATCTATACCCTGAACTATACCCTGTACTTCTTCCCCCTTTCTGACCAGCTGGCTTCTCCTCTTCATCCCTTTCTATTTTCATGGCCATGCTATAGACCTCACTAAGCTCCTTGAAGGAATGGAATTTCATATTGTTCTTGAAAATATCTTTGCTGCCATCAATGAGCTTCTGTATAAGCTCGTCTTCATCAGGGCGGTTCTTTAGGAGGATCATCTTGTTCATCCACCTCTGGTAGTATTCGTCAAAGGGCTCATTGAATTTCTGCTTCACCCTCTCCAAATCATACAGCTTCACCTGGATTTTGGTGTTGAAGCTGTAGTATTTGATGAAGGCTGCTGACAATACTTCCCAGTCAGACTGCTCCTCCTTTGACAGTGAGTTATACCATCCCAAAGCACCTCCCTCCAGTGTGGTGGGGAAAAGATTAATCAATTGTTGCTTTGTAGCGCCTGCTGTTAGCATAACCCGGGCATATAAATTCACATGGGCCTCCGGCGAGCCCATTCCTTTGTAAGTGGGGACTTTTGGCACTTGGAAGCCGATAGGAAATGTCTCGATGCCCCTACTGATCATAGCATCAACGTTCACCCCCTTCTTGGATTCAGCACTGATCCCGACCCCCTTCTTCAACTGGGCCATGACCTCGTCTAATTCAGAACACTTAGCTTTCATCCTCTGTTCCATAGCTGCCTCTATCTCCTGCAGTTTTTCAAGACTAGCTGAAGCGTCACCACCATGTTGGGATGATTCAGCTTCTTTTTCCTTCCCGGCTCCACTACCACCGGTCTCACCAGCCTCTCTAACCACCGCCCTCATCTCTTCCTTTAACATGTCGCGGAAATCCTGCGACCTGAAGAAATCTCTCAGAACATCAGCCATACTCGGTGTCTGCTCTGCCATATTCACGCCTTCCCCAGTCTCAGAATCACTATCACTCTCGACCATCCTCTGTCTCCTAGCGGCCCTTGAAGCTTGGGATCTTGTCCAAGGTCGCTCCAGTGTATTCTGCTTGGGGTAGACAGGAGGTATTAGGGTCGTGAATGAATGACATGATATGACATGAAAATTAAGACATTGAACATGCTTGAGATGCATGGAGTGGAATTATGTATGGAATGATGATATGAATATATATTTTTTATTATTATATATTTTTTTTCGAGGCATTCCAAGAACACCCAATGTTTATGCAAAAATGTCACGTGTGGGCCACCACACGGACAGAACTTCGGCGCCTTTGGGGCACCTAATGAATTCATGAAATGGTCGCGTGTATACCGGCACACGGATATAGTTTTGACGCTTTATAGGTCTATGAGATGGTATGAAATGGTCGCATGGGCCAGGCCCACAGACAAGGTCTTGATGCTTTTGAGCATATGATATGGAATGATGTTATGAGAGAGTCACGTGCAACAGGAGCACGGACAAGGATTCGGCATTCGAGGAACGCCTTTCATGATTTGGTGATTGTTACGAGCCTATATGTATACTAATCGGGCACTCGGGGAGTACCTTAAATGGTGAATTAATGTCATAAAGTGGTCGGATGTGAACCACAATGTTATATGATGTTTATGATGGATGGGTATGATGTCATGAGATACATCGTGTAAATTATTACACGAAAATGGGCCTAAGGCCGTTGTGGCTTTTATTGAATGAAATGGTATTGGTGGAATGGCCGAATGCAATCCGGCGCATCGGCAAAACACGGGTAATTTTGGGTACCTGATATGTTATGAAATGGGATGGGATGGTCATGATAGGCGTTCTTTGAAATGCCCCTTAATTTAATTTAATTTAAGTGAAATGTAGTGAATGAACATGTCACACAATATGCAAATGGCTGCACAAAAACGTGGGTTAGGATATATGACATACATAATGATGTTATGAATGCTATGTCAAAATATAATGTTAATCACACAAGTTTAATGTTATGGCTGAAAAAGAAACCGTTAGTATGGATGACAAGCGAATGAATTAATGTTTTACACACAAAATAAAATGCAAAATGGCTGCATAAAAAATGTGGGTTAGTATCACACAAAGATGTTTGTGTATGGTATGTCATATGTATAGAAAATGGTGATTATGGTATGTTATGCATGCGTCGGTGATGTGTCACGAAATGGTGAAGAACACATAGCAAGCAAAACGAATTCTTCCAACCTTATTCCTCCAACGTGGTCGGTCTTGAAAATTTCTAACCGAGTCCTAGGTGGGGTTCACTTCAATCACCAACCGGGGGTGATGAAGGCGCGATTTTATTATTATTCACACAATTATTTTGGTATCCTAAAGGAATCCAACTAGAGCTGCCTATATGGGTTCGGTCAAAGTCGGGATAACATCAAAGCTCTCATAGCAAGATATACTCCTCACTTCTCCCCACTCAAGGGTCCTAGCAAAGGGGTTCGTACGAGGCTATGAGTGGTGTTTCGTATTCATGCCCCTAAGACCAGGAGGAACTTAGGCGACACTTCAACAATCCACCGGGCTATAAAAGGATACCTAATCTAATGCAAGAAATGGCTAACTAAAAATGCAAATAAAATACCAAAAGAGAATCATCCGCCTTATTTTAATTAGACACTTTTCAGGGCTTGTCAAAATTCTTTTAAGTTTTTAAGAAAACTTTTTGAAGAATTCCCCAGCGGAGTCGCCACTGTGAGCGGACGACGCGTTTTCGACGGGACGCGGGACTCCTTTTCGGGATGGGGCGCCTCGATCTCGGGCGGGCCCTTCCCTCACATGGGGTTTTTGTAATGGAAATCCGCGTTTTGGAAAATAAATGGAATTAATACGTAAAAGAACCGAGACCTAAGTCTCGATGAATATTGTAGGAGTCGCCACCCGGCTCAGCTCAACCGGGAAATTCTTATGCAGCTGAACCGGACGAACGGCTGCTACACTATCCAGAGATTCGGGTCCGGACAAGTCCCTTATTTCGTGTCTAATTAAAATAAATATAGCCAATGTTCTCAAATGATATTTCAAAATCTAAGTCCATTTTATTGAATATAAAAGGCATACAACGCGCACACAAAATATTTAATACAAACATAAAGAAAAGAAATAAATATTAACAGGCTTACAACCAAATCGAATGGAAAAAATAAAAACACTCGTCTCACTTATACAATCGCCTAAATACACGAAAATCTAAAAGAATTACAACCGCCTAAATACACGATTTAATCTATTAAAATACATTAAAAATAAAAATAAAAGAAATTAAAACCTGCAAAACAGAGGGTTAGCACAATATATACAGCACGCCACAATTAGGACTCAAATAGACAGAATGGAAAATCAGGAATTGGGTGCATGCATTTAGGGGGTAACCGGGTCGGCCCGGCTAGCCGGCCCGGTTAGACCTGGAAAACATTTTGAAACGTCCCTGTATTTTTGGTTTTGTGGGAAAGATCATTGTGAAAACAATTTTTCCGGTTTACATGCATTTTATACATTTAAGTGGGTCAGTTTTCAGGAGAACTGGGTCTCCGTCGTTGAATTGTTCTAAATGCAAATTTACTGAAAATTGAATCTATGGTCGTGATGCACACAACAAAAATTCATTTTGATGATTTTTGGGGGTTTTCTAATTTTTTGAGATTTTTACAGATAAAAGAGGAAATTCTGATTCTGGAATAATGATTACAGTCGTACGACTGTAGTTTACAGTCGTGCGACTGTAATCGGTCCAGGACCAGAATTTCAGCAAAAACTCATTTTGAGTCAAAAACGAAAAAGAAATATCCTGGAAATTAAGAACAGTCGTACGACTGTTCTTAATTTCCAGGAACAGAAATACGAAAAATACAGCAAAAAGGCACAAAACTCACTTCAAACACCCAGAAAGCGAGAAAAAATGTAAGGAAAAGAAGTGACTACCTTTTTAGAAGCTATTCCAAGTCGTTTTGACCCCTGGCGTCGCTCCGATCCCAACAAATTTGCTCTTTCCCCTTTGGAATGGAAGTTGAGAGCTTTTTGTCCAGAATCCGAATTGCAAAGGATTCTGATTGTTTTAGTTCGAGTTCTTGATTTGGTTATGTAGTTAATTGATTATCCTAGGGGTTTCTAACAAGTTTTAGGTTTAATTTCGAGAATTAAAGAAAATCAAAGAGGAAGAAAAATGAGTTTTTTTTTTGTGGTTTTCTTTTTTTCTCTCTCTTCTCTTTCTCTCTCTAAGTTTTTTTCTCACCAGAAATCTCCTTTCCCCTTCTCCTCTTCCTTTTTCCTTCTTTTCTACCCTCTTTTTCCTTCTTGCTTGCTGCAACAAGGGAGCAATGAATGCTCCCTTTTCTCTCTCCTTCATTTTTGCTGCAGAGGTATGGGCCTCTGCAGATTTTCCGACGTTACAGTCGTACGACTGTAACAATAGTCGTACGACTATACTCTTTCTTTTTTTTTTTTTTTTTTTTTAAGTATAGAAAATTCCGGCGCTTACACGGGTGCCACTCATCATCTCACATCCGATATGGGAAACCTGACTTCACTCAAATTATACAGGATCAGAGGAAGTCCTTTTGGGTAATGGATCTAAACTTCAAATTTCTCATACTGGTCAATCACTTTTTCATACATCTAATAGGCTTTGCATCTATCTAATATTTTGCATGTTCCACAGTCTAATTCTAATCTTATCTCTGTTTCTGCTCTTACGAATCATAGTGATGTTTCTGTGGAATTCTTTAACAGTTGTTTTGTTATGAAGGACCTGAAATCCAAGAAAATCATTTACCAAGGGTCGAATAGAGGTGGCCTTTACACTGTTCCACAAATTTCAGCTTCATCACCTCAGATCCATCTCAACTCTCTCTCCACTTGGCATGCCAGACTTGGACATGTTGCATTACATGTGGTCCACTGAGTTCTTCATAAACATGCTCTTCCAGTATCGAGTAACTTACAGTCATTTTATTGTTCAAGTTATGCTATTAGCAAGAGTCATAAACTCCCATTTTTTGAGTCTAGTTTTCAGGCCAAGCAGCCTTTAGAACTTATTTGTTTAGACCTTTGGGGTCCATCCCCTGTTAAGTCTTTTGATAATTTTTCATACTATGTGTTATTTTATGATCACTATAGCAAGTTTTGTTGGATTTATTTTTTGAAATACAAGTCTGATGCTCTTTCTGTGTTTATTAAATTTTGGTCTTTGGTTGAAAAGCAGTTTGAGTGTTCCATTAAATCTTTTCAATCTGACTGGGGTGGGGAATTTCAGTCCATTTCGTCTTACTTGTCATAGTATGGCATATAGCACCGAGTTTCCTATCCATACACTCCTGAGCAAAACAGATGTGCGGAAAGAAAACACCATCGTATTGTGGAAACGAGCCTAGCCTTTTTGGCTCATACCAAACTGGATAAATCATTCTGGACCTTTGCTTTTGACACTGCTATATATTTAATCAATCGCATGCCAACTAAGTTCCTTAATTTTCAATCTCCTTTTGAGAAATTGTTGTTGTCGCCCCCTGATTATACTTTTCTTCGTGCTTTTGGTTGTCTGCGCTATCCTTGGCTCCGTCGTTATTCTAAATCTAAACTTGATTATCATTCTCGTCCTTGTATTTTTGTTGGTTATAGACATTTACACAAAGGTTATCACTGTTTAGATGTTCTTTCCGGTAAAACCTTTATCTCACGTCATGTTGTCTTTGATGAATATGTTTTCCCATATCTCGAGATGACTCGGCTCTATGACTCCACAGCTCCCATCTCCACCATAAACCCAGTCTTCCACTACCCCCCTATTTTAGCCCTTGCTGCCTAGTCCACACCACTCGCCCAGCCCACCTCCTCCAACAGCCACACCCAGCCTACCTGCTACCGCCCTCAACTAGCCGGCTCCCATACCTCCCGCACCCAGCTTGTCCTTCGCTCCTCAAACCCGTCCCCCATCCTCACCCAGACCAAACCCAGTCCTCCCACACCCCGCCCCGCCCTTTCCCACACCCACCGTCAACCCACACCCTCAATCCACCCTGCCCGCCCACACTTCCACTCGACCTGCCCTTCCTCAGCCGGCCATCCCACTCGAACCCACTTCTCCCCCTTCTCCCCCTAACCTCACTTCCCCTGGCATTCCCCTTTTTATGGACCTCACTGATTTCTCTACAACAGCAGCACTCCCTGCTCCGCCACCACCTGTGCCTGTTCCTACTCGCATGGTCACACGTTCCCAAACTGGGAATTCAAGACCAAGAGCTTTGCACACCCAAACTATGGAGGCGGACCTTATTACTTATTATGAGGCTGCTAAATCTAAACACTGGTGGGCAGCTATGGAGGAAGAATACAATGCCTTGATAGGCAATGGTACCTGGGAATTAGTGATTGCACAACCCAGTGCTAATGTTATTGGATGCAAATGGGTTTTCAAGACTAAGCGGAAGGCAGATGGCTCCATTGACAGGTATAAAGCACGGTTGGTTGCTAAGGGCTATTATCAATGCCCTGGGATAGATTTCACTGACACATTCAGTCCAGTTGTGAAGCCCACTACTATTCGGCTTCTACTTGCCATAGTAGTTTCCCTTTCTTGGCAAGTCTTACACCTTGATGTATCCAATGCTTTTCTACATGGTGACCTTGAAGAGCAGGTGTTTATACAGTAACCTACGAGTCAATTCATGTCTGTACCCTTCGTAAGTCTCTGTATGGACTCAAGCAATCTCCCTGCATGTGGCATAAGCGGCTTACTACGGCTCTAGTTCAGTTTGGTTTTTGGTATTCTAAGGCCGATATCTCTCTATATGTTTATCGTTCTGGCTCTGTAGTAGTCTTTTGTCTCATCTATGTTGATGATCTACTGTTGCTTGGTGATGATTTTGGGTTATTTCAGTCCTTGATTACTTTTCTTCAAAGTCAATTTGCCATTAAAAACTTGGGTCGGGTTCAGTATTTTTTGGGCCTTGAGATGCAGTGGACTGATAAAGTGATGTATGTGAATCAACAGAAGTAGATTAAAGATTTACTGCTGAAATCGGATATGTCCGGGTGCAAACCGATTAGTATTCCTGCTTGTGTGTCTACTAAGCTTTTGGCTACTAGGGGTGAAGTACTGGTAGATAGGTTGTTGTATTGAAGTGTTGTGGGAGGTCTCCAGTATTTGACAATCACGAGACCAGATATTGCCTTTGCTGTTCATAAGGTTGCTCAGTTTGTGCATGCTCCCACTGAGGTTCACTGGCAGGCTGTTACGCGTATCTTGCACTATCTTCAGGCTTCTTCCACACATTGGTTTGGTGTTTCGCCAAAGCACCATCTCTCGGCTTCAAGGGTTCTCTGATTCAGATTGGGGCGATGACTCCGATGACCGTCGATCGACCAGCAATTTTGCAATTTTTCTGGGTGATAACTTGGTTTCATGGGTATCTCAAAAACAGCGCACAGTCTCTCGCTCTTCCACTGAGGCCGAATATCGTGCTTTGGCTACTACCACTTCTGAGCTCTCTTGGATCACAATGCTCCTCTCTGATATTGGTTTTTCTTTGCATTGTCCTCCTACTCTTTGGTGTGACAACTTAAGTGCTACCTATCTCACAGCAAATCCCATTTTTCACTCCCGGACGAAGCATCTCAAGATCGATTTTCACTTTGTTCGTAAGCAGGTAGCCTCTAAGTCCCTCCATGTTCGGTACCTACCTACGGAGTCCCAACTAATAGATCTCCTCACCAACGTGCTTCCTAAGGCCCGTAATCTGTCTTTAAAAGACAAGTTGAGCATTGCTTCTACCCCTGCTCAACTTGCGGGGATGTGATAGGAATATGTATATACATAGGGCTTTTATATATTGTACAGGGACTATTATGTAAATTACACACCTGTACTCTAGGGTATAAATACCCAATGTAAATCAATGCAATCCAAGGGTTTACACCAATCTTTCACCAGGAAGCATGTGAGTGAGGACAAAGCATGCTGGAAAGACACGTGTTGGTTTGTGGAGACAGACGATCAAATCGCGGGTGTTACAAGTAATATGATAATAGATGTTATAATGTCTTAATGCTATTACATGGCGGTAAAGAAAAAAATTATATAACTGTAACAATTGAGGAAGTTACTTAATATAGCCTCTACAATTGTTTTACTATTTGTCTTTGAGAATTGACGTCAAATCATTTTAAAGCAATTGAAACTGCATACAAGTTTACCAACAAGATTCAGGTTCAAAATTTATTATTATTAATTTTAAATTTGCTGCAAATAATAAGGCAGTTGGAATCGCCTCTATAAATTTAGCACAAAATGTTTCGGAGCAAAAAACTTGGTTTCATAATCAATTGAGGTAGTTGAAACCGCCCCTAAAATTTAAACATATCAAAGTTAAATCATTTTTTATTATAATTTTTCTTATGGCGATTACATTAAATCTTATCCTGACAGTTTAAGAAATCACCCGGCACAATAAAAGTGACATAAAAAATGATTTTTCTTGTGTTATTTGTCAAATCGCCCTTAGGTAATATGAGGACGTTTTGAACCTCCCCATTATGTAAATAATGTCTTCTTACCTTTTTTCGTGCATGCCATGCACATCCATTATTCAATGTATAACACCCCAAGCATATTAATTCTCGATCCCTATATTGAATAGAGTGTTATTTTTTTAGCAGTTTTGGATTTGGTGAGTGTTTTTGTGATTTTGTCATTATTCAATTCAGTCTATTTACAAAAGGTTTAAGAAGATCCGAGATGATATCAAGAGGTACAAAATAGGTTGAAACATTAAGTTAGACTAAACAAATGTTTGTCATAGTTTTATTAGAATATTATATATAAGGATAACCTGATATGAATTAGAGCACAATGAAGTTATTAAGCATGTTGTGGTATTAATAATCTTTTTTATTGCTTTCACTTTCGTTATTCCATAAATAGATAAGCGAAAAAAGAAAATTTATTATTAGTGTATATAGAAATAAATATTTCTTAGTTGTTGTAATGAGTTTGTCTTTGCTTAGGCAATCAATTATAGGCTTGTAGCATTAGAGGAAAAATTTTCTAAAATACGATAGAGATAAAGTAAAAAAGAAAATACTCCGAATTACTACACATGTAACTCTTACATATCAATCATATTTAGCTAGTTTTAATTATTGATGTAAAATGCATGCAAACAATTACAATATATAATATTTCACGTAACTAATGAACTATTTTCTGTTTAGAAATAAGTACTAGATACATAATACACATAAATTAGTACACAATTTTTTGCTGGCATAGTTTCCAAAATAGTTTAAAAGATGTATGTATTTTTTTTTCTTGCACATGCTTGGTAGATAGGTAGGTAGGTCATATAAGGAAATTGAAAAAATGACAAACTAATAAAAAATAAATAAATAAATAAAACAAGAGAAAACGAAAAAACCCTAAATTAGAATTGAACCTCATCAGTGGCTATATTTACCAAACTATAATCGCTTGATGGTCGCAACAACTCTTCAACAAATATATCAGGGAGAAAGAGAGAGATGATGGGTCTTTACGAGTATCAGTTGTCAATGAAGAAAGGGAATAAAGCTGCTTATGATCCCTTTGGTTTCCCCAAAAAATCTGATCAAAATATCTAACTAAGAAATCAAAATAAACCTAATTAGATAGATCTAGAATTCATTATTATCATCTGTAAAAAATGAAGATTTAAAAAAAAAAAAAACTAAGCATATGATTACCTGATTGGCTGATGATCATTTGAAACTAGTTTTGTGGACAAAGAAATGATTGATAAAATTGAATATATAGATCTGGCTAGTATATTTGAGATCTATAAGGAAAAAGAATTTCTGAGGTTGTTGATGATTTTAATTTTTTTAATTGAAAATCCATATCCAGGATTGAGTGCTTCAGCTGTTATCTACATGGAATCAAATCAGGAAGCAGAAAACACAATTCTAGCAAAGATTGTAGAACATTGCTGACTAAAAAGCCCTTGTAATTCTTACTAATTTAAATTTACTGATTTCTTTTTTATCTTTTCAATTAATTGCACTGGATGTTTAATTTTTAAATGGTGCTTGATATCTTCAGTACATAGTTGTTTATTTAATTTGTTTTCACTGGTTTCTTTGTTTTGAAGTGGGATTTTTTTGTTCCTCATGTAAACTTTTAACTCGTTGATTATACTTCATAGGTTTACTTGAAGCAAACTTCATCGAACCTGCTCATGACAAGCAAGCCGGTTATTCTGACCCCACAAGGCTGTCTTCTCAACATAATGCCAGCAACATTGACAGGATGAATCTTGCTTCTCCCGTACATGTGCTAAATTCTTCCTAAGGCGCAACAAGTCTTCAGATCGCTCACCATTTGAGGATAAAAGTGACGAGATCCATGAGAATCTAAATAGAAACAATATTTCGTTCATCGGAATTAGGAATGGTAATTCAGGATTGTTGTTTCATAATTATATGATGTTATCTATATATATTATTTAAGTATGATGGTAAATGATATCAGTGTAAAAAAGTTAGTAATCATGTCAAAAGTGTCGTGCTAATCATGTTGTCTCTATTAATGTGTTGTCCACCATTCAGTTATATGGGGTGTCCTCCTTATATACTACACACGATTATGGTTGACTACCAATTGTAATCTTCATTTTGTAACTTAATTGTATTTATATATTTTTGTATTCTCTAAATAGATTTTTTTTTTTCTCAAGATTAATTTTCTCTCCTTGGAAATTAAACTAGAACTTACTGATGAACAATAATCTAATTTTACGTATGTATTTATTAGTACAAAAATATTAGTTGCTTTTAGCTTGCATGAATTCAAGTCCTCATTGTCACACCTAATTTTTTTTGTAGTAAAAATCTAAAATTGGCAACATATCCCCTGTCATATAGAAATCTAAATATCAACTTTTTAATCTTCTATTGGATCAAGAGGCATTTAAACGAACTAAATGCAAGAATTGATTTTGATGATAACAAACAAATAGACAAGAGAAATAATTGTAAAGGAAGGATATTTAGGTCCATATCATTTACACAAGAAGATACTTGCAAATAGGAGTAATACTTGAAAGTTCATAGTCTCAATACTACGACTTTTTATAAGTGCAAGAATTCTAACCAAGGGCTTGATACAAAGAGATCTTCACAAAGTGCATTACAATTTCTATCACAAAAGATCTTATGACAAGCACAGGAAATGAATAAGTGTGAAGTCAAATGAAATCTGCATGATAGCTGAATAAAAGCAGAGCGGTTAAAATGATCAGAACTAACTTCATGCATAAATGAACTTTTAGCTGACTAAAAAAAAAAAAAAAAAACAGTTTCAGAAATAGAATGTTTGTCACAGAATAAGCATCACAAATAGTCAACGAAAAGAGGCAAACAAAACTCTCTATTTTTTAACTCTACAGACGCATTCTTTTTAGCTGATTAAAAGTGAAAGCCAACCACTATGAGACAAAAATAACAGCTAGTTTCTAAAAGAGAGTAAAAACTAGTTTTTGAATATTTGCCCAAAAAAAAAAATCTCAAATTAATTTGAGAGATAAAGAGACGTAATATTCATCACAAGGATTCTCACTCTAAGCAATCAACTTTTCTCTCTAAAAGATTTGAATGTTTTGAGCTTTAAACCAAGTTCTTCCAAAGTCTCTTCTTCAACACACAATTACCAAACCAAGTTGATATCTTTGTGTTGTATTTTGGAAGATCACAAGTGTGTAACCATACCAAATTTTCATCTTTACAAACACCTTGAGTTTGTCTATTGAGCTTGAAAATATAAATTGTAAGAGTTTCTTAATTAAGCTTCATAATTGAGGGTGATAAGTTTCCTAATTAAGCTTGTAAAAATTGGGGATGAACTTTCTCAATTTCCTTGTGAAAAATTGAGAAAATAAGTAAGGGGATTTACTTATTTAGGTAGCTTTAAGTTGTAAAGCACTAAGGCTTGATTCTTGCTAGTTCAAAAGGATCATAGTGGAACTCTCAAGTGGTGAAGCTAGAGGAGAAGAATAGGCCTGAGTCGCTGAACCTCTATAAATCTCTTGAGCACAATTTCTCTAATCTCTATCCTATTTACTTACATGCATTTTAATTATTAAGCTACTTGCTTTATGCTTGTTGTTTTGTGCTTAAGGTGATACTTGTTGACAATTGCATAATACTTGTATGTTATAATTCCGCATTATATTACATGAATTTTGTGTTGGGTATTATTGACCATTATTTGTTGATTATTCAATTTACCCCCCCTCTCGAATATAGCTAGTCATTGGGACCCACAATGTCATTGGCATATGTATATACTTCCATAACCACACCTTTTCATCCTTTAACATCCATGATTTACTAATTTTTCCTTAATTATATAATTAAACATGTCTACTATATTTACAATACAACCATAAAATAACACTAGAGATATACAAAAGAAACTATCTAAGTTAGTTCAACCTCTTCTAACACTTGATGAACAAAAAGGGGATAGACACTACTGCTACAATTTACATCTTGTCAGGTTCTCTGAAATGTTAAAAGAACTGAAGTGAGTACACTTACTCAATGAATGGATAAGTATATAACAAAGGGCACCAATACATGTTTTGGTATACATATACATAAAAATCATAACAGCTAGATAAATATGAAATTGCAAATAAAGTTAAATTAACTTTTCCTCAAGCATATATAAACCATTCTAAAATTCATTGCATCTAAAACAAGTTCATAATACTTTTCATCAACAAAATTGTTTCAATATCAGTAAAGCCATCTAGACACTAAAATCAGCACATTAGGAACCAACGCCATACACTCAATTATGTATCATAAAGATAAACACTAAGGGGAAAAACTATGCATGGATGAGAAACCAGTCCCATGTGAAAGCCAATTAGGGCAACGTGAATTGTATTGATCATTAAGAGTGTTTATATACAAGAGGGAACCCTATTCCTACAATGACTTTAATACATCTTTATACAATCGTAAAAATACAATAATGGTCCTCTCTCTCTATCACCCTCCCTCAATTTGAGCAGGATTAGAACAGAGGCTTAAATTGTCTCGCAAAGCAAGAAACCAATCCTTGAGAAGAGGCTTGGTGAGGATGTCTGTGACTTGATCCGACGTGGGAATGTAGCGCACAACGAGCTGCCATTTGGACACTTTATCTCAAACAAAAAAGAAGTCAACTTCAATGTGTTTGCTCCGTTGGTGAAAAATGGGATTCATCGTCAAGTAAGTTGCTGAAATATTATCACACCAAAGCCTTGGAGCATAAGGAAGGGAAAAGCCAAGTTCATGGAGTAAAATCTGGAGCTAACAGATTTCAAATGCACCGGTTGCTAAAGCCCTATATTCAGCCTCAATGGATGATCGAGCAACCGATTGTTGTTTCTTTGAACTCCAGGAAATCTGATTGCGGCCCAAATAAATCACGTACCTGGTGGTGGACTTACAATCGTTTAGGCTATCGGCCCAATCCGCATCAGTAAATCCTTGCAAGATAGGACGAGAATCTCTATGAAGAAAAATCCCATGACTCTATGTTTGAGTGAGATACCGAAGAAGCCGTTTGACAGCCTGGCAATGAGCAACGGTGGGAGCATACATAAATTGGGAGAGTTTGTTGACTACGAAAGCAATGTCCAGGCGAGTGAGGCATAAGTACTGAAGACTGCCTAGGATGCCGCGGTACTCAAAGGGATCAGGGAATGGATCACTATCTCCCAGCATCAATTTCTCCTTTGGACAGATTGGAGTGGAAATGCCCTTACAACCTGTCATACTGCAGTTGGAAAGAAGATCAGTAATATATTTGGATTGACAGCGAAATAAACCGGAGGACTGCCAAGAGGCCTCAATACCCAAAAAATACGATAAAAGTCTAAGGTCTCGTATAGCAAACTGATTTTTTAGCTTGTGAACTAACTGTTGAATGAAGACGGAATCAGACCCCATGAGCAGAATATCATCAACATAAATCAAGTAAACCACAAAAAGAGCACCGGAGTGAATAAAGAACAAACTAGTGTCGGACTTGGAACCTGTAAAACCAAGGGAGCGTAGGGTGTCTGTGAGACATTTGTGCCACATTCTAGGAGCCTGCTTGAGGCCATAAAGAGATTTCTGTAATTTGCAAACATACTCAGGTTTGTAGGGATCAACAAATCTAGGAGGTTGAGACATGAAAACATCTTCATCAAGAGTGCCATGTAAAAATGCATTGTAAACATCTAGTTGAATAACTGTCCAGTTGGACGAGATAGCAATAGAAAACATAAGCTGAATGGTGGCTGGCTTGATGACAGGACTGTAAGTTTCAAAATAATCCACACTAGGCCGTTGATGAAACCCTTTGGCAACTAGCCGAGCCTTGTACTGGTCAATACTACCATCTGCTTTGGTTTTTAGTCTGTACACCCATTTGCGACCAGCTACATTTTGTTCCTTGGCAGGTGGGACAAGAATCCAAGTTCCATTGTTGAGTAAGGCATTATATTCTTTGGACATGGCTTGTCGCCATTCTGGTACTTTATATGCCTGCTGAAATGTGGCAGGTTCCTAAGGGAGAGAGCCAATGAGTGCCTTGGGGTCCTTGTGTTTAAGAGCACCTGTTTGAGACCTAGTAACCATGCACCATTGTGGTGGAAGGGCACCGCTAATGGAAGTGCCAGTTGTCAGAGGAGCATCAGGATTGGACGCCGAACCAGGGGACAGGGAACCATAGGAGGAGAGGTCAACAATAAGTGACGGAACCTGTACTGCGGGTTCGGTGGGCTTGGGTGACGGGTCGGTTAGGGCAGTAGAGGTCGTTGGTTCGTTAGGCGGGATATTGACTAAATTATGGCACTATTTGGAACTATTTACATATTTATGTTGAAAAGAGGGTAATTTACGAGTTTGTGGTGTTTTTGGTCAGATCCGCTTGTTAAACCAGCGGATGAGCAGTTTTTTTTCTTCCCCCAACCGTCTGCTGGTCATAAGAGCGGACAGCTTATTTCCGCCATCCACAAAAGCTAGTCACAAAATCGGTCGAATTGATGCCCCTGCAAGACACCTGCTACACCTGCAAGACAAGACGCGACGCTGGGTTACCAAGTGTTATAAAAGTGGATTGAACGTGATCGTTGATCTAAGAGAATCAACGGTCCATTTTGTCCACTTTTATGAAAAGCGGAAAGCATGTCCGCTTTTCATAAAAGCGGACAGAGCGTCCGCCTTTATGCTCTTGCGTCCCCAGCCGTTGATCTAATGATCAACGGCTGTTTTTGATTCCGCTTTTATGAAAAGCGGACAACACGTCCTCTTTTCATAAAAGCGGACAGAGCGTCCCCCTTCATGATATTTTGCGTCTATTTTTCATTTTATTTTTCCTGCAACAAAAGCTTTTGAAGGAGTAAATTGAAGACCTTGAAGACAGAACAAAATAATTGAACCACCCAACTAAGAATTTAAATTTTATTCTTCTTTCACCCATCTTTTTTCTCCCTTTCCTTCCCTATTCATCATCTTCTTCATCCAATTTTTTTCGGTTTCTCGCCCAAACTTCTCTCTTTTTTTTTTAAATATTTCACTTAATCATATTGTTGAAGTAATATAAGGAGTATATTAGGAGCACCAAGAGTATATTTACTCAACCACTTTGTTAAAGGTTAGTATTTTAGATATAATAAATTTTTTTAGAATTTTTTATATTTTTAAGATTTTTAAATAAATACTTGTTATATTATGTTGTTATTAGTAATTAATTTATTTATTGTATTTTTGAATTAAATATATTTGTTATGATAGGTACTAATTTGTATTTTTTAACTAAGTTGTTTTTTGTTGCATTTTGTTATGGTAGCTACTAATTTAATTGTTTTTTGTCAAGTTTAGGGATTTGCATTTTTATTACATATTAAGTAAATCTATTTATTATAAATGTGTAATATATGATGAATATACTATGTTTGTTGAAATGTGGTTGTAATTAGTAATTTGGGTACTTAAATTTGTATTATATAGTGAGGGAAAAATATTGATTAGGGGTTATGATTGTATGAAAAAAATGAAATAATGTTATGGTAGTTACTAATTTATTTGTTGCTTTATTTTTTAATATAAGGGATTTGTATTTTTATCACATTTTAATATAAATTTGTAATACATGATGAATATATTATGTTTGTTGAGAGATGGTTGTAATTAGTAATTTGGACACTTTAATTTGTAATATATAGTTAGGGATATGTTGTTTAGGACTTATGATTATATGAAAAAATTAAATAATATTATGGTAGTTACTAATTTATTTGTTAGTTTTTTTTTTTTTACAAATTTAGGGATTTACATTTTTATCATATGTTAAGTAAAGATATTTATTATATATTTGTAATATATGATTAATTAGGGTTGAGCAAAATACGGTTAGATTAAAAAATCAAACCGAACCAAATTGAACTAAAAACTAAATAATTACAAATATTTAAACCAAAACTAAAATGAATATACATTCGGTTTGGATTGAACCGAACCGAATCGATTCCAAACAAAATTTTCAAAATTTTAAATTTAAATAATATTATTTGATTATTATTATTATCAATAAATTATTATTAATTATATATAAATTATTGTAAAAAATAGTCTATATTACATATATTATTAAAATCTTATAAATATAAATATAAATTATATAATAATATAAATATATATTAATTGTTATATCTCAACTTGATGATAATCATTAAATGGTAATTTAATCATAGAATTAATGTCTCTTTTATTTGTTTATAATTATTGACAAAATAATGTCGACTTTATTGACTATATTGATTCGTTGGGGTGGAAAAGTCATTAAGAATCAATTCGGTGCGGATTATGAAAATGGATATTCGAAAGTAATACTTTTTCCTCAACAATTCAATTTTGCATTTTTTATTGATAAACTTAGGGCTGCTATGAGATTAGGGAAAAATGAAAAAATCATGCAAGTAGAATTCCAAAACCCTGTGGCAACTTACAGTGAAACCTTAGTGTTTAGCAGTCAACAAATATGGGATAATGATGATTGAAATATAATGTTGGGCATTATCAGGAGTATTACTACAGTGTTTTGCTATGAATTATATGTAGAGTATATTCATGATCAATCTAGCATAGCACTTGATAGTGGAGCAGGGACATCTACTTCTAAATGTCCTCAGTTCAGTGTCACTAATTCTGCAAACACTGAGGAGGAGGAGGAGGAGGAGGAAGAGGAGGAGGAGGATTCCGAGGATGAGGATGAGGATTCCGAGGATGAGGAAGAGGATTCCGAGGAGGGTGAGGAGGATGATGACGGGGGTGTAAGCGTTAATATATCCACTAATCATATTACACCTCCATCAAATACAGATGGTACTCTGGGATGCAATAATTTTGTCCCTATGTTTTTTCCAAATATGCCTCAGTATACAGAAGTTGATATTTCAAGGATGACAATTGTCCCATATGATCAAAATGCAAATGCTATAGTATGGAATTCCTCATTGGATCTTGCAGAAGGAATGCTTTTTAAATCAAGGAAAGAAGTTAAAATGGCAGCTAAGGAGTACTTAATGAGAAAGAATAGAGAGTTCAGAAGTAGAGAGACTCGGCCAAACACTATTACATTAGCTTGTCATCAATTCGATGAAGGTTGTCCATGGAGGTTGCGCGCTACTCTTAAAAAAAAGCCTCATTTTGGGAGATCACAAAATACATTGATGAACATACTTGTCGACCTTTGACATCCCAAGATCACAGGAATCTTGACTCCAACTATATGTTGGGTATGGTTGAGGCTATAGTGCGTGAGGATCATACATTGAAGGTGAAGGCTATTGTTGCAATCATGTCTCAGAGATTCAAAATCACAATCTCTTACAAAAAGGCGTGGTATTAAAAAATGAAGGCAATTGCGAAGATATTTGGAGACTGGGAGGAGTCATATGAATATCTACGCCCGTGGATGCATGCAGCAATATATATGAACCTTGGATTAGGCTACCTGATTGAAGATTGTCCATATTATGTTAATGGGCAACTGATACAAGGAGTAAGAGTGTTTGACCGTATGTTTTGGTTTTTCAAACCATGTGTTGAAGGTTTCAAACATTGTCCTCCTGTTTTGTACATTGATGGAACTTTTTTGACTGGAAAGTATAAGGGGGTATTACTCACAGCATCAGCACTGGATGGTAACAACAATGTACTTCCTTTATCATTTGCTATTGTTAATGTGGAAAATAATGAAAATTGGGACTACTTTATGCACTGTATACGAGGTATTGTTTGTCCAGACAAGCCTGATGTATGTGTAGTCACTGATAGGCATGCTGGAATCTTGTATGCAATGAGAAGTGAGTGTTGGGATGAAGCAGCTCATCGATTCTGCATACGCCATATTGCAAGCAATTATAATAAGAAGTTCAAAAATACAGCGATAAAGAATTTTATCATCAATGCAGGTAACCATTACTTGCTATTCTTAGTTGAGTTTTAATAAAATTTCACGTTGTAATAAAATCATTTCTCCTATTCTTTTGTAGCATATCAAAGTCAAAAAACAAAATTCGATAAGATGATGAAAACACTTAAGGAGAAAGATCTTGAAAGTTATAAGTGGTTGAAGAAGATCCCAAAGGAGAAATGGGCTGTTTCATATGACGATGGATATCGTTAAGGCAGTATGACAACAAATATTGCTGAATCTGTTAATGCATTATTGAAAAAAGCTCGAGGCATGCCTATCACAACAATGATGGAAATGATATATGTTAATATTGTTGATCTTTTTGACAAGCAAAGGAGTGCTTATCAGAGTCAAATGGATGAAGGCTTTAAATTTACTGCAAATGCAATTAAGACATTGAAGAAGAGGTATGAAAATGCAAATGGTCATCATGTACGAAGGTATGATAGAAGAAGGGGTATATTTGAAATAACTACAATAAGGAGAAATTCTTCCGGGAAAGGGGGCAAGAAGCAGGTGGTTAACTTAAGTGAGAAGAGTTGCAGCTATGGGAAGTTCCAACAGTTTAAAATTCCTTGTTCTCATGCAATTGCAGGATGTTTAAAACACAACATTGATGCAACTCTCTTTATTGATCCCGTTTATAGAGTAGAAAATGCCATAAAATGTTGGTCCAAGTGTTTTGTCCCTTTAGGCAAACGTGACTATTGGCCAATTGCAGATGGATTACCACTTGTACCGAATCCAGAGTGGATGAGGAAAAGAGGTAGACCAAAGACATCCCGGATTCGAAATGAGATGGACTTATCGAAGCTAATACTTTGACTTTTTGTAGTAAATATGGAAAATCCGGGCATAACACTAGCACATGCAAGCATGGTTGATTATTATGGATTATGTACTGTTTAGTAATTTGTGTTATGAATTTTGTATACTTTGAACTTTGATATGTATCGTATGATTTTTGTAATATTTTGTGTATCAGCATATTTTTCCATATTAGTTGTGTGACATATGAAAACTAATTTGAATCCGTTGAAATTTGATACTCTAATAAGTTTATACATGTGAAATACTGATATAATTTTATTAATGTAGCTATGTCAGATCATATACCCCAGCGTGCTTACATAGATCCCGGGCCGATTGTTCCAACTGTATTACGTCTACAGCGATCACATAGGTCGGAAGCCGTTTGGTATAACCAGGTACTTCATGAATTTGTCATACAGTAGTGTAATCAATAAAGCAGATGAGTACTCTATTTGTATATTATTCTTCTGATCCAAGTTAGTATTCTTATTTAAAATCTTGATTTCATAGCACTGAAATACTTAAAAGTAATAGCTTTCTATAATTATAATTATTATTTGATAATGAGGGATTGCAAAGGCTTTATATCAGCATACCCCTATTGATCTAATAGAAATAGTTTAGCTTAAATAGGTAGTTAAAAACCACAATGTATCGTAATTATTCTTTTTAACATTACATTGGTTTGAGGCAAAAATATGTCTATATGTATGTATGTATATAGTATGCTTTATGAATCCTTGTTACTGTAAAATATAATTGTATCAATTTAGAAATGTGTTGAAAATTATATTTAGGTATTTAGGAAAGGAAAAAGTTAAAAGTTAAACCAAATGCACAAAAAATCACATGTGAAAATTCTAGGAAATGCATCATAATCAATTATGCCATTCCTTGAAGTGGATAGAAGTTACAAATTATATTATTAAATTGGTAATATTGTTTTATTACATTGACATTTTTTTAAAGAAAAGGGAAATGACTTTTTAAAGCTCTACATACAATCATTTGAAACCAAACCCTTTATTATTGAATAATAGATTGAGATCAAATGCATTTATAATACTAGTAAATTGGTACATATTGTTTTATTACATTCATTTTTTTTCGTATCTTAATTTGTTACATATTGATTTATTACATTGATATTTTTTTTTTTAACTTTGTATATTAGGATGGCAATAATGTGCTCAATTGTAGAAGAGAAGTAGGCATCATTCGTCTTGATGTTAATGATGAGAGGCTTATTCACATATTAAGACAAACAGGATTTTATGGTTTGTCTCGATTAGGTTTTTTCCAGCTTGATCATCATCTCATCACAGCATTAGTGGAGAGATGGAGACCAGAGACACATACATTCCATCTTCCTGAGGGTGAGGCCACAATTACATTACAGGATGTGGCTATACAAACAGGATTACCAATTGATGGTAATGCATTGATTTGCCCTTTTCCCAGAAATTGGGAGGTTGAGTGTGAAAGGTTGTTAGGTATTCTTCCTCCCCGATCTTCCATTAAAAATATGTACTTGAAGCGTTCTTGGCTGGTAGAGAATTTTGATTTCACCCAGATACCTGCTATTTATTGCAATTAATTAATATGTTGTTTTGCACAAAAAGCATAGGTAGTGTGAATCTGGTGTATCTACCACTTTTAGAAAACATTAATGCAATTAGTACATATAGTTGGGGAGCAGGTTGTCTAGCATTTTTGTATAGGGAGTTATGCAATGCCACAAACCCAGGCACAGCACAGATTGGTGGTGCATTATTTTTATTGCAGATTTGGGCATGGGATCGATTAAAATTTTTGTCACCTGGGTTAATCCATGGAGACATTGTGCCTGGCATACCACTTGGTCGTCGGTATATTCCAAAAACTATAATTTTATTGTATATTACAGTTATATCATTTATGATAGTATTTAATTAACTAAAATGTGACTGGTGGAGTACCCCTAGGACAACCACTGAAATAGTAACACATAGTATCTCGCATATACGTTATGCGCTTGATCTTGTCGACTAGGATGCTGTAAGTCACATGGAATATTATTTTTACACATATTTATAATTAATATTCTGATGTTAATTGCATTTTACTTGATTTTCAATATAAAGTAGTTGCAATTTTATTTCAATTTTAATATAACAGGTACCAAAATTTTTTTATTATTAGTATTATGGTATTTGAAATATTTGTCTCATTTCAGTTTGGATCCATATACTCCTGGAATTCATATGGCATATTATTTTGACACATATTTATAATTGATATTCTGATCTTAATTGCACTTTATTTGATTTTCAATACAAACTACTAGCAATTTTATTTGAATTTTATTATAAACAAGTATTGAATATATTTAATTATTAGTATTAATGGTGTATGAAATATTTGTCTTAGTTCATTTAGGATCCATACACTCCTGAGATCCGAGCAGCATTGCCAGCATATTGCTTTCAAGGTCAACAAATATGGAGAGCTATTGTGCCACTGATATGCATGCATATTGTAGAATGGCACCAGCCTGACAGGGTTCTTCGCCAGTTTGGATTGAAGCAACATATTCCATGTGAACCTCATCAGACGGATGCATTGCATTCCATTGACTTAAAAGAAGTCAAGAATGAAATTATGGCAAAACAAGCTCACTGGATTGCAATTTGGAATGATAGGGTATGCTATGTTTTCATGGCTGAACCTTCTGATGCTCCGCTACATTATCATTCCCAATACATGGAGTGGTATGGGAACATAACAAGGAGATGGATTTCCATTCGAGGCTGTTCTCATGGTGCTTGTGTAAGAAACTGATATCTTTTGTATAATTCATTAACTTCATAATTTTTTTTAATTGTATGCTAAGAATATATGATGTGTGCAGGTAGATGGACTCGAGAGAATGGCATTAGAGTCTGATGTGGATAACCTCCAAAATATCTGGAGGAGTATATATGGTGCACTTGGGGAAGAAAGACGTTATGTTGTTAGTGCACCACCTCAGCCAGCTACAACAGCCACGTATCCTGATGTAGAAGTGGATGAAGCTGAACCTACTAATACCACTCGTAGACGACGTCCACGGGATGCACCACGTAGGCGTGAGGTCCCACGACCACAAACCCCTTCGTGTGACATTGTTCCGCATCCGGTACCTATCATTTACTGGGTTCATTTGAAGCAGGTACATCGTAGCCAACTCAGCCTCAAGCTTCATTCTTTGCTGGCCCGTCTGTACCAAATACTTATGAACATGGAGCATCTTCATCGGCAAACCATCCAGCGGGATCATCTCAGTACGGATTGGGTGTTTCACAAAATCCTTTTTCACCTTGGACTGCTCAATCACCTTGGGGTGCACACAGTATGAGTTTTCAACCACAACATTCAGTTCAATTCGGTATACCCCAAACACCTGCTAATATGATTTTTTCTACATTTACTCAGCCATCGTCAGTAGAACATTGTCCAGGCTTGTCTAGTTTTCCATCTTACTAATATCAAGGTATGACACAGCCTCATTTTGGAATAGCATCCACAGATCAAAACGATCCATCACATACAATTGCACCATAGCCAGGCAGACGACAGCCTCCACGGAGAGGAAGACGTCAAAATTGATTTGTCTTCAAATTTGGTTTTATGTTTTCTTTATTTTTGTAATTACAAAACTCCAAAACTTATGGATTAAGACTTTTTATGGATTATCCTATTTTTTTTAATTTATGAATCAATGCTCTAGTTCATATTATTACTACATAATTTTAGGTTAGATATTATTATAATTAACTTTATATATACCTTCAGGTATTAAGAAAATAGAAATATTGCATAACATGATAAACAAAATTATTAAGTTTAATTAGTTTTTTTATTTATTGCTCTAAAATTTTACGGTTTCATATTATTGAAAATCTAGTATTTGTAAAATTTTCAATTTAATTAGTTTAGGGTTTTTACAAATTTAATAGAATGGATGAGTAATAGTTATGAGTAACTATTAACTATTACTCTAATTATATAGAATTATATAATTCTGTAAAAATAATTATATACATAATTCTATACAAAATTACATAATTCTATATATTCCTACATAAAATAATTCTATCTATACAAAGAATAATATAAAAAATTTAAACAGCGGAACATATTGTCTGCTTTTATAAGCAGCGGACAAGATGTGCGCTATTCTAGCTAGCTGATAATTGGGCCGCTGTTGTAAGTACCAGAAATATTGGGCCGCTGGTCTAATAAGCGGAAACATGGCTTATACGCTTTTAAAAGCAGCGGACGACACTGATCCAATTCCACCCACTGCCACCCTGATAATTGTCACTTCATCCGCTATTCATATTAGCGGATGAAGGATATCCGCTATTTACAAGTGTGGATATATCTGTCCGCTGGTCTAAGAAGCGGATCTAACCAAAAATACCATAAACCTGTAAATTCCACTCTTTTCACCCCAACTCTGTAATTAGTTTCAAATAGTACCATAATTTAGTCAATATCCCTCGTTAGGCTGGGCAGATTCGGCTGGAGGCGGGTACGGTTGGGTGGCTAGTTCGATCGGAGCAGGTCGGACCATGGTCGGGACTGGTTGGGGCGTCTGGGTTACAGGTACACTGGGAGCAGGTTGGGCCAAGGGCTATAGTGGTGGGTTCGGTTTTGGTGGTGATGGTATTGGGACAATAATGGTTATTGTGGCGGGGTCTGTAGGAGTTGCCGTTTGCAGGTGCCCATCATCACATAGTTTCGAGTAAGGAAAAACCTGTTCATCAAACAAAACATGGCGTGAGATAAATATATGAGATGTGACGGGATCAAAGCACTTAAAACCCTTGTGGAGTCTACTGTAACCAAGAAAAATGCATTCTTTAGACCGTGGTTCAAGTTTATTTTTGGTGTAGGGGCACAACCAGGGGAAGCATAAGTAGCCGAAAACTCTGAGGTTTTGGTAGTCAGGGGGGTCACTAAATAATTTTTGATAGGCCGTATAAAAATTAATTGATGCTGTTTGAATCTGGTTAATTAAATAGGTGGCAGTTTCAAAGGCAAAGGTCCAAAATTTAGGAGGTAGGTTGGCTCGGTGTAAAAGGGCTAGGCCATGTTCAACAATGTGCCGGTGTTTTCGTTCGGCATTGCCATTTTGTTCAGGTGTGTAGGTGTTGGTGTGCCCTAGTTCTTAGGGCATTGGATTCTTGTTTTTTTGTATTATACATTAAGACTCATTGTATTAATACATTATTTGTGTCACATTAATAAAGGCAATTAATCTATTTCATTTATATCTTATACTATAATATGAGTAGAGTATCCATTGATTGATAATCATAAAACCTATCCCAGGTCTGTTCTAATCATGGGAACGAATAGAACCATAAACTTGTATATTCGATGACTGTATGGCAGTTCTTAACTAGCCATAGTACTTGTATAGTCAGTCATGAATATAGGTACATGTCGTTGACATGGGACTGGATCGATTTACACAAGAAAGCCACATGGTTGTCGTGTCATAGGTCTTTCTTGAGTAGGTCTCTTTTGTCCTCAGACCAAATTTCATTATAATATCAATATGGAATCCAGTTCACTTTGACAAACGCCTAACAGGTCTGCAAAAGGATCCTAAATACGGGTATGATTGGGTGGACCAGTGAACATGTTGATATTGATGTTGAAGTGATGGAAATTGCCACTCGGGTAACACCGAGATGATATCATTGGCCACTTGATGAATGGGACTGATAAGTGTATGGCCATACCCAAGTAAGTCGGTGCTTATTTGATTAATCAGTCAACTCAAGATCAAGAAATATAATAAACAACAGAAGAGGATGATGGACATGATGCCTCTTGTTTATTCATATCGATATCGTTAGGCAAAGGACACTATGAGATTACTACCGGGTAAGTGTCTTCTAAAGACTGCTGCATCTCTGTCTTAATTGGGGGCTGTAATGGTTTGCTAGAACCCACTTACAGTCTATGGGCCTTGGGCCTACTGCCAATATAAAGACAGACCCATAGGATCGTGCACATAGATCAACTGAGCCGGAACGTATAGATATTGTGCATGTGATGTACATTGGAAGGAATGAGTTAATTAATTGGTTGACATTCGGTGTCGAGGTAATTAATTAGCATTGGGTTGGTTTAATTTAATTAATAAGTTTACATAATGTAATTAATTAATTTATCAATTGATTGAATTACATAAAGTAAACAATTAATTAAATTATTTTCTTAAGTGTAATTTTATTTTAGTTAGGGGCAATTAAATCAAGCCATATGGAATTAAATTATGTATTATAAATCTTATGGAATAAGGATTTAAATATGTAATTAAAATCCTAATGGGCTTGGGTTTACTTAACCTAATTGGAGTCCATATTGCATAAGGACTATAAAAGGCACATTTATGGGAAAAATCACTCTCTTAACCCTATGCATAAAGGAAATTTGGCCAGCAACAATATCAGCCCCAATAGCCGAATTCTTTGGTACAATTTCTTCCGTTCTTCGACTAGCATTGGTTCCCGCTCAATAGTTGGTCTTGCACCGGACTTTGGAGATCGTAGTTTCAAGAAACGATTCTTCAGCAGTCTCTAGAAGAGACGAATCCGATAAGTTAATCTCTCTTGATTCAATTTGGTTTCTAATCAATGGTAATTGGACACGATAGGTGGATTCTAGGAAATTTTAAATGGTGTATTTTTCGCTGCGCCACGTTATTTTTCCAATGATGAATCCCAACAGTAGGGACAGGAAAGTCTATGAGTAATGCCATGTTCCCGAAGAAAAGGTTGTAATGCTATAAATTCACCACCCCCCATCAGATTGAAAGGTCTTAATGGATGTATTAAAGTATTTCTCCACAAGGATTTTAAATTGCATGAACACAGACAAAAATTCAGACTTATGTTTGAAGAAGTATATCCAAGTGTATTTGTTATAGTGATCCAAAAATAATACATAATACGAATAACCATCCACAGAGACAGCGGGTGCTAGCCCCCAAACATTTGCACAAATTAAATCCAAGGGTGCTTTAGATTCAGATTTGGACAAAGCAAAAGGTAAGCGATGACTTTTATTGTTGGCACAGGAATTGCAAACAGAATGTTTAGAATTGGAAAAAGCAATTTTATTCAAACGTAACAATTGTTTAACACATGGAAAATTGGCATGTCCTAGGCGATCATGCCATGTATTTATTGAAGCTAAATTGGCTGAAGGAGATATAGAACCTGAAGAAGTAATAGGACCCGATGCTGTAGCACATAGAGAGTATAACCCGTTGTCACTCTGGCCTCTGAATTGAACTCTCCCCGTGGCCAAATCCTTAATAAGAAAATGATCAGCAAAAAATTCCATAGAGATAGGATTAGTGTTAGTTAAAGCATAAACTGACAATAAATTATGTGAGGATTTGGGAAAATGCAAAATATCATGAAATTGAAAAATTTCACTACCAATTTGGAAGGAGGAATGACCAACATGAGAGATAGATAGTTTAGAACCATTACCGACAGTAACTTCATCAGGGCCTTGGTATTCAGAGTGGAGGTTGAGGTTTCCCAATTCCGATGTCATGTGACGAGAGGCACTCGAATCCATGACCCATGGTTGAGAGGGGGCGGTGCTGCCAGCATAGTTAGAGGAAGGACGATTTGGGTTAATTTCACGGGTTAGTTTTGGTGATGAGCAGTCCCTGGCGCAGTGTCCAATCCCTCTGCAATTGTGACAAGTGATAGCCTGCGAATCAAAGGTGCGAAAATTCTGTCTGGAATTAGAATTGGAGCTGCTGTAATTTTGTTGCTGGAAACCCCAAAAATCAGTAGAAAAATGGCCACCACGGCCTCTTTGTTGGCTGCCCCTGCCTCGGCCACGTTGCTGGCCGCGTCCCCGATGATGTTGCTGCCCATGACGGGTTGCAACCATGGCTGTAAGTGGAACTTGATCAGCAACAGCAGTGAGTTTTTGTTGGTTCAGGCGGGCTATGTTTCTTTCCTCCATTAGCAGGAGACCCAGCAAATCTTCAAACTCAATAGGTTCCATCTTGGTTTCTAGAGTTAAATTAAATAGGCAGTAGTCTTCGCCTAATCCGGCAAGAATGGAATCAATAAAATCATCTTCTTGCACCCGATAACCTAAGGATGCTAATTGGTCTTTTACACTTTTGGCTCTAAGTGTATATGCTGTAATCATCTCATTCTTTTTCTTTATGAGACTCTAAAGTTGTGCATGAAGATTCCTAATTTGTGATCGAGAACCCGAGGAATAGGCTCGGTTGAGTCGACTCCAAGCCTCAACTGCCGTTGGTGCATCAATAACTTGGGGTAACAAACTTGGTTCTATTGAGGCAAACAACCAGCTCAGCACTTACTGATTTTGTTGTTCCCATAAATCATAGGCCGGATTTCGAATCTGCCCTTTAAGAAATTCTGGCAGAATGGATTGATTTTCATCCACATGATGCCACATCCTGCAGCCACGTAACATGGTGATAAAATATGCCTTTCACAACACAAAATTGGTCGAACTGAGCTTGTTGGTGATGAAGGTGTCGGGATTGGGATAGCTGATTGGTGCGGCGGTGGTGAGTGTGGTGGAAGGAGAAATCGGTGATGATTGGATCGTGGAGATGATGGTGGAATCAATGGCCATTGATGGGGGCTGCGTTAACACTAAGGTAGAGCCTATCGTTGCCATGAGCAGAGTGGACGGTGGTGGGATAGGTGGCGGCAGTGGTGGGGCGGAGATGGTGGAACTTTCGGTGGTAGACATATCTTAGGGTTAGGGTTTTGGTTATGGCTTTGATACCATGAAAACCAATTAGGGCAACGTGAATTGTATTGATCATTAAGAGTGTTTATATACAAGAGGGAACCCTAACCCTACAAGGACTGTAATACATCTTTATACAATTGTAAAAATACAATAATGGTCCTCTCTCTCTATCACCATGAAGCAAATGTAAAACGTTGCCTGAAATCCTTGCATTTCATGTTTTTTCATAACTAAATAAGTTGTGGAATCTCTGCAATCCACTTCTTATTAAAAATATATGTCATATGCATGAATATAGCTGGCAGTTAGCCAGAAAAATAGGTCGACCTTCGCCCCTGTGGCCCCTACAACTGATGTTTTGCTTTAGGTTTTAATGGGTCGAAGAAGAAGAAACCTCCCTTATTTTATTTTAACTTGTCTAATGAAAGTGTGAAACGGCTTCGTTTTTATTCAAGGAATAAAAACAACATTGATTTAAAAAGCTTGCATACCCATTCCCTTTCCCCTTTCCATTTCACTTTTAATTTTTACTTTTGGCCTAATGACCTTTTTGGCCCCTGTCGTATCGCTCGATTGCCCTTTTAGCCTTTGTGCTATACAAAATCATATCTATTTGAACCATAATTAATCCTTTTGTCCTAAAAATGAATAAAGAATGAAGGAAAAAATGGTCAGTTATGGTTCACTTGGGTATGATTTTGAATAAGATACGGACTAACATGGCAACTTTGAAACTACAAAAGCTAAAAGGGCAGTTGATTGATAGCACAGGGGCTAAAAATATCCTTTTGCCTTTTACTTTCTCTTTTATTCTTTCTTTTTTTTTTTTTTTTTTGGCTTTTTCTTTACCCGCAAAGCAAATCATGTATTTTTTTTTTTTTTAATTTCATTAATAAATACTAGTCATATTTCTCTCCTTTACTTTCCTTAATAAAATTCTATCGGCTCATATAAAAAAAAAAAAAATACCAATCCTATTTATAATTTTTGTATTTATTATTGATACATTAAATAATCAACATTTAACTATTTTGAATCAATATTGTCAATTTTACTTTTCTTATATCTTAAAAATATTGTCAATTTAACTTAGTCTAATATTTACATAATTATTTTTCTAAGTTTTAATTAATTACTTTTTGAAATGAATTTCTCAATAGTTTTTGTTGAAATAATTCTATACTTAATTATTGAATTGATATTGAATTAATCATTTAATTATTTTATATTTATATTTTATTATATAAAAATTATTATAATTGACAAACTGAAAAGTAAAATGTTCCAGTTTCATCACTGTCTTAAAGGTATAGATGGAGTGTATAAATGCTATTCATCCAGCTTCATCATGAAATACAATTCCTTTAAATAGTATACACAAAAATATAAATTTACTGTGGATTGTTCCCAAACCTTAAAATAAAAATATAATTTATAATAAATCATTTATTTATCATCTTAAGAAAGCATATAAAGTGTATACATATAGTTAACGAAAACAATGTTATATAATTATCACCTTTTTTTTTCTTATAGCACCTTATTGTCGGGTGCTTGATCCTCACCTAAAATAATTATAACATATTGAAGATTAGCCAAATATGTTATAAGAATGCTAAAATACATGAATATGTACCTAATTTTCATTATACCTATCTATACTATTATTAGTTTCTCAAGCAGGGAGACACCGGGAGAAGAATTTTGACGCTTCTTTTGATGATGTGGCTATTTGTAAAAAATAGGACTTTTCTCTATGAAAAGATAATTATCTTACGGTGTGTTTGGTATTTGATGGGGTTAGGGATAGGGATAAGGTTTAGGATATGGATGAGGATAAAAGATTGGGATAGGGATATGGATAAAGGTTGAGATTGAGATAATGATAATACAAGATGTGTTTGGTATGTTGGATAGGGATAGAGATAAAATAATGTAATTTACCATATTATCTCTAAATATGTTAAAAATAATAAAATGTGTTTGGTAGGACATATGAGTTTTAAATTTTTTTTTTTTTTTTTGGATAAATGGGTCAATTCCAACCCACTAATCCTTATCCCACTCTTATAACATAGGGGGAGGTGGGATTAAATTGGAGGGATAAGATAGGATTGAGATTTCTTATCCCATCCCATCATCATTGAAACAAACATGGGATAAGAAGGGGACTGGGATAAAAAAAATGCTGTAGTTATTTGCCTCCACCCTTTCATCTCCTCTAACGCTCTATCTTATGATATATTGGAGCTCCCTTCCTCACACAAACACAAAGAGATGGAAGATGAAGAATAAAAAACGCCCCACAAAACTGTTACAGGTGGACAGAGTGGCTCATATATGGAATTGAAGATTTTCGTTCGTTATAATCACGCCTCTCTTTCTACTTCATTGGTGGGTGATCTCTCTTGAAGCTTCTTGATTCACTCTCCTTTTTTAAATAGATGGTAATCCCCTAAGTCCCTTCGGCTCTTTTTGTTCTCTTTGCTGCAATTTCTTTCAATCCATTATTGAGTTATTTATTTATTCTCTTTTACCTTGTAGTATTGGTGATTTACTGATTTAGGTTAAGACAGCTTTGCCAATTTTTTATCTTATTATGAATACTGAGCATTGAAGATCTTCGTTCGTTATAATCATGCTTCTCTGTCTACTTCATTGGTGGGTGATCTCCCTCCATAATGTTTATGATTGGTTGAAGCTTCTTGATTCACTCTCGTTATTATAATTTCCAAAGTAGCTTCTAATCATAACTTAGTGCCTCAATTAAATCCAATGGGGGCATTTCCCCTATCCAACAGATAAATATAGACAGTAATTTATATAGTCTCTTTTCTAACATACTTTCCTTTCTTTAATTCCTCCAAAGCTTTTATCCAATTAAATCTTACAACATCCTTAATATCTAAAATTAAACACTAATCCAATCTACTGGTAGTATCCAACAATGAAAAACTTCTATTCCAATAGAATTTACCAAAATATACCACCACCAGTACTAAACCTTATCTTTTCATCAAGTACTAAACCATATACTTGCTAAATTCATAATAATTAACCCATTGAGATTTTTACCAAACTCTAAGAATTAAACTTGTTCACAACAATATTTAGGATGTTTTAAAAATTAGTAAATCTAATTTTTAACTCTAAGAATTAAACTCTACGAATTTACCAAAAAATACCAAAACCAGTAAATCTAATGATTAACTCAACTATAAAACCTTAACTTTTCATCTAGTATTAAGCCATGGGCTTGCTAAATACATTGTAATTAACCTATTGAGATTTTGGCCAAACTCTAAAAATTAAACTTGTTCACAATAATATTTAGGATGTTTTAAAAATTAGTTAGATCCAGAATACCGTTGTCAAAGCATCATTGTCGAAGTGTCGCCAGACTGTGCATCCCGACGGTAAGAGTTTGATTGTAGTGATCTCATGTTCTTACTCCTTACATATTGCTCCATTCGAAGATCAAAAGTTTAAGATTTCAAAAACCCAAAACTTAAAATTTACCCTTTAAACTGCTTAAATTAATGAATAAATCTGTTTATTTGGAGAGGATTTAGTTGAAATTTGGTGAAAGATACTATGATTGAGAAGGAATTGATGAGATACGATGGATTTAAGAGAAAGAAAAATAAGAATGGAAAACAAAAGAGAAAGATAAGAGAGGGAGAGGTAGGTACGGGTAAAGAGAAGGGGAAATGGGTTTAGTGATCCATTTCTTCTCTTTGTATTATTTTATGAAAACATAAATAAACCAACTTTGGATCCCTCTCTCTCTCGAATAAGCACAAATGGTTTCGGCTACCTCCCCCCTAGATTTTGTTCTCAACCCTGACTTTTCGCGTGCTCCCTTATTAGATCACAAAAGAATTGTTGGGAACAGAACAAAGGGAGTTCCATCTAGCCATGTTGATGAGATTTTCAATGTCTTTGTGAATAATCTTCTTTATGTCATGGCCTTCCTATGGTTTAAGAGGAATATTTTTCAGATTTCAAAATGTCCTGAATGTATTCATCTGAAAAAAAACTCAGCAAAAAAGGCCTTCGTTTTAGCTTCGTGAAGATCTTTGAAGTTTCTTGCATTCATACAATCATCCGTAATATCAATGGATCTTGGATTGGCTCACATAAAATACATATTAACTTGGCTAATTTCCAAGATCCATCCCTATTACGGAAAAAGTCCCCACTAAATCAAACCATGACTCTAGCAACATCAACTATCCCTATAAGGTTACCCCGTTGAAGGAAAGGGATCAGAGATCCTTTCTCATGGTTGTCAAATTCAAAATGGTGAAGTAAAAAAGGTCACAAGACTGATATTACCCATCGCAACAAGCTAGGAATTGCAAACTTTTTCTTTGATGGTAAGAAGGAGAACTTGGGTTGCTTAAGCGGTAGTCTTATGGGTTGGCTCATTCATCTAGAATGCATCTTTAGCATACAAGGGGCTTTAAATAGAAAGTGTTATTTTAAATGCCTTTACAGGTCAATGGGAAAGGAATGCCATTTTCTCACATTCAATTACTTGGAGGATATGGAATCTACTGATATATGTGCTAAAAGGTTAACTTGGATCAAGTGCTATAGGGTCCCTCTTCATGCTTGGAATCCCAGATTTTTTTACGCATTGCATGTCTTTATGGCTCCTATATCAGTGTGGATGATTGTAGCGTGCAAATGTGACTACTAACAAGTGTACTAGATCAGATATGCAGTATGGTGATAAGAATAAGTGTCATTTCCACAGGGATTGGCAGTAAGCAACATCAGATCTCTTAATAAAAATAGTAGATTAAAGTATGTTTCTTTCTTTCATAAAATGAGAGAGAATAATGATGATAAATAGCTGAAATAATAAATAAACAATAAGAATGAAGAATAAGAATAATAATGGTAAATATAACAGTAATGAAATCAATATATATAAAGTGTCATAAACTGAAGTCAAGCTTTGTCCAATAATTTTCAGTCTTTTCTCCATTGTTCAGCATAGGCAAGGTCAAGAACATAGGTTTAAGATCTCTTCTTTTTTAATTCACCATGCTTCACATCTTGCTCTCACATGGATTCTGTGAGATTTCATTTACTTCACATCTCGCTCTCATAAATTAAATTTCATATTCTAAGAAGCATTTATCAATTAGATAAAACCCTTAACATATTAACCAAATTCTCTCGGTCTCAGGTTGCATATGAGTTAAACCAGCTTTTTTATAACTCTAAACCTCCTTTTGGTCTCATTAAAGTTACTTGATATAAGATGATCAGACTTATAAAAATTAAGCTTACTAATTTAACAACCATCATAATATGTTATGCCTATTAAAAACAAAAGAGAAAAAGACTTACTCATGCCAGACAAGCTGACTCAAGCTTGCGAAGGAAGACTACTCGCACTTCATTATGGGAAGTCAAGCAATCTTAAAACAAGAATTGTAGAAAGAGAATATGTTATAAATTTAGAGAGAGAAACTACAAACTAAACTAATATGGATCCCAAGATGAGAGAAATGAAATGAAAAGATAGCTAACTACCCAAATCTACCAACCACATATGGTAGTGATCAAGGACAAAATAGTAAAATTCCATACAATCAAGTTGTCGATTAAACAATTCCTAAAAATAACCAAGCAGGAGCTGTCTTCTTTTCATTGTACCGCTGAAATCAACTTGCTTAATCTAGCCAGCTCCACTAATTCCACTTGCATAATAAAAAAGGGACTAGATTAATCCCATCTTCTTCTCCAAGGGCGAATTGATCTTTTTGCCCTACCATGTTGCTCTCTCTCCTCCTAGTGAATTCCACATCATCTTCCCAGCAGCTTAAGTCCATTTTGAAGCATTGCGAATCCTTCTCTTCATCTTGTGAAACGAGGTTGCCTAAGTTCTGATAATGCTTCTGTTACACAACCTGGAAAAAGATACATTAACCTTTCCTTTCTTTAATTTTAGTACAATTATGATCAACATTTATATATATTTTCATGGTAAACTTCTCACTTAACAATAATGGCACTCGTTCTTGTGGCAAAGTTGACGCATCAAAAATTCTCATTTCTACTTCTTCTTTTGAGATTATCAATGAGATTATTAAAGCAAGAATTTTTTATGATATTTTCCCAATAAGAATCACTGCGGATACAAGCTTTATTCTTCCCTCTCATGTAAAAAAATTGGTTGTCCCTGGGTCGTTGAATTCATCCTTATCAGATTCCAATAACATTTCCAGCGATGACACTGCAATTAAGTCTACTTCTCCACCCAATGAAAATTTAGCCCCTTCAACTTGTAATTCTCTGGGGATCCAGCAAAATTCAAATTATGGCTCTCCAATTGAAGTTGTTCCTGTAGTTTGAATGATAATGCGGCACACTGGTGGGTCCTAGGTGAAGTAGTGAAACTAAACCTAGAGTCACACAACTAAGGCAGTGTACCTATCATTGACAAGTTATAATTCTGGTTGGTCCAGGTATCGATCCCACAGAGAAAAATATTCTGCAAACACTAAACTACTCGGGTTCCTTGCGTGTCCTAGGCGGAACTTAATTTTGGGTTGTGATTATACTAACAACTAAATTATCCTACTCCTAGTTGATCTATCCCAGCTTACTTTGCACTTGAATTCGGGTTATCAATTGGCTGTTTACCAACCTATGAATGCTAATGGTGATGGCTTTATCAATTACTTAAAATAGATGAATTTAACTCAACAATTAAACCTTAATTATGTTCTTTCGATAATTCAACTTAGCATGTCTAGATCTTTTAGGTCCTTAGCCGGTTTCCCTTGTTTAGAGGCGGTCTAATTCTAAAGCTCAAAAAATAGGGGCACGTAAATTCGACAGTGTTGTCAATACTAATGGTTTCCTAGGCGTCAATCTAGATAATGCCACAAATATGAACTTAATAAGTTAAGATCTTATGAGACTAGATTATCATTAAAGGAATTGCATAAAGAAAAGGTGTAAAAATTGAAATTAAATTGCAATCAATTGTATTAATCCAGAAAGATGATAAGAATTCAATGTTTACAACCAAACATAATCAATTGAGGAATCAAAAACTAACTAATCGAATTACAAAAGAGAAGAAGAGGAACTTATGCCCTTTTGGTCCGATTAACCGGATTCCGGTTGTGTGAAGATGCTTGGGGTGTACCTCTATAGACGAACTCAATCCGGACCCAAGAATATTGTAAAAGGGGGAGATTCAATGCAAAACTTCTACCAATTGAGGGTTCAAACTTAAAGAAACAAAGAGTTCAATCAATAAACCTAGCTACAAGTTTGTGCTTTTTACTTTAAAAGTCTGGAAAAAGATCCATACAACTTAGAAAATAACCTATTTATAGGGCTAGGCTAAAACCACTAAACATGAAAGAGGAAAGTAGGGCAATAGCAGAATTCCAGTGCTCGGAACGCCGTGCTGGTGGTGGTGGCACGCCGTGCTGGTGGTTTGGGGGTTGGCACACCGTGCTGGTGGTGGTGGCATGCCGTCGTGCCGATCCACTGGACTCCGTCTTTTGGCACGCTGGAATGGCACGCCGTGCCACCTTGCTTTTCAACACTTCAATCTCTTCTTTGCCGCCGTCGCTCCAACTTTCGGTCCGGGTCATAATGCCTGTCCAAAACAAACATAAAGAAACATAACCGCACCACAGCCACGGACCACAAAAATGACGCATTGTCCAAAATTACAAAAACACCCCTAAAAACATGAAAAAATACTAAAAGTTATGAAAATCTAACCAAAACATAAAAATCACCAAAAAAAACCAAACAAGCATTCACACAAAGGACTCTAAAAAATTACCATTTAAACCACGAAATTGCCTAAAAGATAAGGTCAAAAACCGACCTTATCAACCACCCCACACTTAAAGTCTTGCTTGTCCTCAAGCAAATAAACTAAAGACAAAGGAGTAAAATTGCTCGCTTTTACTTGCAAATCCAACTAAGAGTTTAACCGTATGGAATTCATAAACTCAAGAAGGTAAAACATTGCTTTCGAAATGACACTAGGCGTGCCAGGTTCAAAACCACTAAATACCCGAACCCAACAAAATTTAGCTAGTCAAAGGGCGAGGAACAAGCAGAGTTTATACGACCACAAAGCAGCTTACAAGATGTCACTCTAACGCTCAAGTTCAAGGTGAGGCAGATGAGCACACAAAAACAAACAATGGCACACATCACATAGTGAACTAATGGCAATCCCGGTGATGTCATTGGTCAAGGAGCAAAATCAGAGAACCTGGGGCTTGTAATGTTACGGCTTAGGGTAGGTTTGATAAGAGGAAAGTTTTTAGGTGTACAACTCCTACAAATCAAGTGATATATGCAAATTGACTAAGTACTAAAGACGGGTCATGCAATTTTCAACTCAAAACTAGTCCTAAGAGTGCTTGCTTTGCTATATTTTTTTTCCTTTTTTTTTCTTTTTTTTTATAACAAGAAATTCTACTAACAATGAGAAGGCCTTATCCACAACCAACGGCCAAAGCACAACCCAACGGGAAAAAAAGATGACAAGACATGGGTCAAGGCAATTAGATGATCTCCCTAATCCCTTATTCAAACAAATGAACTGAAAATGGAACACACACACTGGCTTAAAGATGAGAGCCGGTCAAACAAGACATGCTTCTACAAACTCCGATTTTTAAGAAAAGAAGCCGGACACATACATTGACTCTATTTGGATTTTTTTTTTTGAAATTAAATTGCAGCACAATTTTTCCATAGGACTAGATGTGAAAGAGTTGAAATGCAAATGGTGATTGACCCCAAAATGAATGAACAATTTAGCCAATTACTTGATTTAGGAGAGGAGGGTAAGAAAGGAAAATCAAAGTTAATGGTAAAAAGTTAGGATGATAGATTTGGCTTGGTGAAGGTTTTTTAAGTCAAAAAGTTAATTTAATGGCTTTGGGTGATCTAAGGGATAAATTAGTAGTTAGGGTTAGGCTCATTTAAGTCAAGGGGTTAATCCTAAGGGTCTCCACATACTAAGCTCTCGATGCCAAGTATAAAACGACGCCGGGTTCTACGATCTAGTGTGCCACGATTGTTTTTACCCTCACAAAGAAATAGAACCGATGTGAAATGGTTCCAAAGGCTCAAATTCTCACAAGTGTACTAGGGGTTGTATGCTAGGTCGTGTGACTCAACCAATGTTCCAAGGCGTAATCCTAGCTAGATCATGCAAGTAGAGGTAGAGGGTTAATTCCCTAATGCAACCTGAATGACAAATCTAACCAATGGTTACCATCAAGAATCATAAATCATGCACAAACAAGCTAATGACTCGCAATTAACTCCCAATGTCTATAGCTAATTGCTACAAATCCAAGCACAGAGACTTAGTTTCGAGGGTAGATTAGGCAATGTTACTCAAACGGCAATTGACACTTAAACAACCTAAAACATTATCATACCAAAAATAAACCAAACCAACTCCACATGCATCAAAAGCTAAAGCCTAAATCTAACCAAAAACCAACACAAAACATCCAAATACGCAAAAACACACACAAACATACGAAATAAAACAAACCAAAAGTGCAATGTAGAAAGAAGCAAAAGAAAGGGAGAAATCCCTTTACCCACCCCACACTTAGATTGCACTTACTTCCGAAAGTGTTAGATTGCACTTACTTCCGAAAGTGCAATGGAAGAAGGAACAAAATAAAGCGGGAAAGGAAAAGGGTTACCTCACATGTCAGGGGCTGTTGGTGGCAGAGACGGGTATGGCCACCCTTGGGCTGCACAAAAACGAGAGGCGAACGCCTTGACATTGTGAGCCGCCTGCCGGTCAAGGTGCGCGTTCATCCGCTGTTCGAGCACAAACTGATGGACGGTCAAACCTTCCAGCTGTTCAATTTTACCATCCAACCGCCCTTCGATCTGCTCCATAAAATCCAGGCCCACCGAAACATGCTCCTCATCCTCCTCATTATCCTCGGCTTCCTCACCCTCGTCCTCAGCATCCACGTCCATAGGGGCCTTACCCCTGCCCGAACCTCCCGCACTTGATGTACCTGCAGCTGCCATAACATGGGAACAAGACAAAATTCCCCTCGAAAGCTTCTTGGGAAGGATGCTATCGAGGTTCTTATAACAAGTATTACCATGAAAGAAACATGCAATACAAGTTACAATATGCCCTAACCCGAGTTCTGACTTAGATTGGTTATGGTGGGTGTATAGGGCTTCCAAGACGAAGAAGCCCATGTGTACATGAACATCATTATGCACATGCCACAGTATTAAAAGCTCAAATGCATTGATCCGGTTGCTTTCAGTTTTGCCCAAGAAATTAAAACACGTAAATTTGTGGATTAATTGCAGGATTAGGTTATGTAATTGGGAGGTTTTAGTGAACCTAGGTTGGTATACCCCTTGACCCACTATACGCCAAAATTTCTTGGCATCCATATCCTCCGGCCATTTGTAACTATCCCCCTCAATTCCTATGCAAGCCTTAAGGCCCTCAATGTCTAAAGAGTGCTCATCACCAAATAGGTGGAAGGTTATGGTCCTAAGGCCGGTATCGGGGTTCGTTTGGAAGCTCAAAGTTGAGTAGAATTCTAAATTCAACTCTCTAACGACAGGCGGATTAGACTTCACAAAATCATACCACCCTAGATTGGTTAATTTAGCACGCACAGCCTCGGACCTATCTTGCACAAATAAAAATTCCCAATCAAAGGTTCGAAAGGGGGTACTCTCTAATGGAAACCGAGTTTTATAGCGTTTACCTTCATCATCAGAGAGAAGAGGGAAAGGGCATTTATACTTCCTGGAGAGGCTAGTTAAAGGACCCATCTGCTACTCAGGAGGTAATTCTTCGTTTGGCACCGGTTCCGGTGATGGGTCTATGGGCCGTCGCGAAGAACCGTGCCTCCGATCAGCTACAGTCTTCTTTTTCATCTTACTATTGCACAACCATCAAAACACAACCAAAATCAAAAACAAAAGAAGACAAATCCAATTAAACCCTACTTACATAAACACAAAACCACTAAATATGAACATAAAAAGACAAATACCGAAATACAATCACCCTATTAAACAAGTAACTCAATCAAAATCAAAGTGAGAGAAGGAAGCAATAAAAAGAAGAAAGGAAAGTCAAAGCATGAGTTCATACCTGGGTTCCAAGGAGAGTGATGCAAAACAAAATCCTAGGTCAAAATAACGGTTGAAGAGAAGTTGAAAGGAAGAAAGTGAGAGGGGAAGGAAGAATAAGGATAGAGAGTGAGAAGGTGAGAAAATGGTGAATGAGGGGGTTGGTTCTAGAGAGAGAAAAGGGAGAGAGTGAGAAGGCAAGAAAGGAAAAGAAGAAGAAGAAGAATAAGAAGAAGAAGGAGGCTGATACAAAGGAGAAACAAAAGAGGGGTTTATATAGGCGGGCGATTTTTGACCTAAAAATTCGAAATTTAAATGCACGGCACGCCGTGCCAAGAAATCCGCACGGCGTGCTGAGCAGAGCATAGAAACTTACCTAGAAACAGCACGAGGGCATGATGGCGTGTTGACTTCACACGTCGTGCTATCTTGAAAACCCTTTAATTGGCACGGCGTGCTACAATACAGCACGGCGTATGGCTCGCTCTTGTAACAATTCACTTTTGAAACAGCACGACGGCACGATGGCGTACTGGCTTGGCACGTCCTGCTCTCTTGAAAATCCCTTCTTTGACACGGCGTGCTAAATTGCAGCATGGTATGCAGCTCGCTCTTGCACAATCCACTTTCGAAACAACATGACGGCACGATGGCGTGCTGGCTTGGCACGTCGTGCTCTCTTGAAAATCCTTCCTTTGGCACGGCATGCTAAATTACAGCACGGCATGTGGCTTGGTTCTTGCATGTGTTTTGTTCCAGCGGGCTAGCACGATTGCATGCCAGGCTAGCACGTCGCCTGCTAACCCCATTCTCATCTTAGCATGACGTGCCCATGATGGCACGGCGTGCTATCCGGGAATTCCGCCAACCTTTGTATTTTGACACTTTGATCGAGACTGTGATTGACTTGCTTAGTGACCTATTCCTACACACATAAACACACAAAAACATATTAACACAAAAATTAATGTACAAGGGAAGTACACGTACCTCATTGCTATGTTTATAGTCGGAATAGCTCGACTTCTACATCCACGAGTATGCATTACACATCACGAAGGAGTAAGACTTGCTTCTCCTCCTTCACCCCTCCGCTGACGTAGGGCTTCAATCGATGCTTGTTTACTTGTTGGATTCCCTCCGGGTTTCAATTTCCACCATCCCGGAGGGATAGACCTTATGTACGGTAAACGGTCCAGTCCACCGACTTCTCAATTTGCTCGGAAATAGTTTCAACCGGGAGTTATACAAGAGCACCAACTCCCCTTGATTGAAACCTTTCTCTATCACATACCGGTCATGCCACTTCTTGGTCCTCTCCTTGTAGATTTTGGCATTCTCATATGAACTCAACCGAAGCTCATCTAACTCCTTGAGTTGCCTTAATCGGAGCTCACCTGCAGCTTGCATATCAAAGTTAAGAAATTTTAAAGCCCAATATGCCTTATGCTCTAGTTCCACAGGTAGATGACAGGATTTACCGAAGACTAAGCGGTAGGAGGACATTCCTATAGGCGTCTTAAAAGCAGTCCTATATGCCCATAGTGCATCGTCTAACCTTAGACTCCAATCTTTCCTGGATGCACCTACCATCTTTTCTAAGATTCGTTTCAGTTCCCTATTCGATACCTCAACCTGCCCACTCGTCTGAGGATGGTAAGGAGTTGCTACCTTATGCTTAACCCCATACTTGTGCAAAAGATTGTCAAATTGTCTATTACAAAACTGGGATCCCCATCACTGATGATAGCCCTTGGGGTTCCAAACCTAGTAAGAATGTTTTCCTTTAGAAACTTAACAACGACCCTTGCATCATTGGTTGGTAAGACTACAGCTTCTACCCACTTAGACACATATTCAACTGCCACAAGAATGTATTGGTTGTTGTGGGATATTGGGAAGGGTCCCATGAAATCTATGCCCCAGACATCAAAAAGTTCACACACCAAGATACCTTGTTGAAGCATTTCATTCTTTTGGGAGATATTTCCCATCCTTTGACACGCATCACAGGCCTGAATATAGCTATGCCACTCAAATCGCATATATGTTCAAAGGGGATTTCCCAATTCGAGCTCACCATGACCGGTGCCTCAATCAATTTCTGCTTAAGCAAATTAAAAGCATGCATACACTCATCATCGAAATTATATGGAGCATCCTTTAGGAGTAGCTCGGTCAACGGCTTAGCAATCTTAGAAATGTCTTTCACAAAATGCCTATAAAAGCCCGCATGTCCTAAGAAGCTCCTAACTAACTTAACCAAACTTGGGGGAGGCAGTTTCTCAATCACCTCAATCTTGGCCGGATCGACCTCAATCCCCTTTCCCGACACCTTGTGCCCTAAGACAATGCAATCCCGGACCAAGAATTGACACTTCTCCTAACTAAGTGCCAAATTGGTGTCTTCACACCTCTGAAGCACCTGGTCCAAATTCCCAAGACATGACTCAAAAGTATGACCAACAACGGAAAAATCATCCATAAAGACTTCCATGAAATCCTCAATCATATCAGCAAAAATGGCCAGCATGCATCTTTGAAAGGTGGTCGGGGCATTACACAAACCAAAAGGCATCCGCCTATATGCAAATGTCCCGTATGGACACGTAAACGTGGTTTTCTCTTGATCGAGAAGGTCCACTGGAATTTGCATATACCCGGATAGCCCATCTAACTTACAAAAGTATTCGTGCCCGGCCATCCTCTCTAACATTTGATCAATGAATGGTAATGGAAAATGATCTTTCCGGGTGGCGTCATTCAACTTCCTATAATCAATACACATCCGCCAACCCGTGACAGCTCTAGTAGGGTTTAGTTCCCCTTTATCATTTTCCACTACCGTTGTGCCTCCCTTTTTAGGTACACACTGAACCGGACTCACCCACTGACTATCAGAAATAGGAAAGATGATACCTGTGTCGAGGAGTTTTATCACCTCGGCTCTTACCACCTCCTTCATATTTGGGTTCAACTGACGCTGAGGCTATGCACACAGTTTTACCTCGTCTTCCAGAAAGATTCTATACGTGTAAAACGTCGGACTTATTCCCTTGATGCCGTGGATTGTCCACCCGAACGCTCCCTTGTGATTTCTCAGCACCTCTAGTAGCTTGTCCTCCTCCTCTCATGTCAACAAAGAAGAAATTATAACTGGTAAGTCCTTTGGAGGATGCAGAAAAACATACTTAAGGTTAAGGGGAAGGGTTTTGAGCTCCAATGATGGAGGTTCCACCAGTGAGGATTTAGTTGCAGGCTTGACTTCACACTCCAGCTTGTCAAACCGTCCCTTCACCCATGAGCATGCTTCAACTAATACTTCGTTCGCCTCACTTTCAATTAGGCCTTCTCCTATGATGCACTCTAGTTCACTGCACACATTCTCAACCACACAAGCATCAATAGGACAAAAGGAGTCCATAAAATTACAGTTTTCAACATCTAATGGATATTTCATTGAGTTATAGACGTTGAAACTTACCTCCGTGTTGTGCAACCTAAGAATAATCTTACCTTCCTGGACATCTATCAAAGTCCTATCGGTTGCAAGAAATGGTCTTCCAAGCAAAAGGGGCATCGAGCTATCTTCCTCCATATCCATTACCACGAAGTCTGCGGGGAAGATAAGCTTTTCCACCTTTACTAACACGTCCTCGACCACCCCCTTTGGCCTCGTGAGAGATCTATCCGCTAATTGGAGGGTCATGTTGGTCGGCTTTGTGTTTCCCAGTCTGAGTCTCCAGAAAAATGATAGAGGCACCAAACTGATACTTGCATCCAAGTCACATAGGGCATTGGCAATCTCTAAGTTTCCTATCTGGCATCGGATAGTAAAACTGCCCCTATCTTTGAGCTTGGGTGGAAGTTTCTTAGTGATAATTGCCGAACATTCCTCTGTTAAAGCCACCACTTTGTCCTCCCCTAGCTTTCTTTTCCCTGCAAGAAGTTCTTTGAAGAATTTAGCATAAGAAGGCATCTCTTGGAGAGCCTCAATCAATGGCATATTGAATTCTAACTTCTTGAAAATTTCCAGAAATTTGGAATATTTCTGCTCCAGTTTATCTTTCTTCTCCCTTTGAGGATAAGGGAGTTTAGGCACATAGGCTCTCACTGGGTCAGGAATTTTCCCCTTTTCATTTACGCTTGGTTCGGGTTTAGAAATCGAGTCGGGGTTGCTTACCTCTCCCGACTCTCCACTTACCTCAGTAGGTTGGGATGGAATATCAGCGTTTTGCACTCGGTCCTCCACTTGCCTACCACTTCGTAGGGTTATAGCTTGAGCTGTCTCCCATTGTTATCCCTTAGGGTTTTGTTCAGTTTTACTTGGGAGTGCTCCTTGAGGTCTTTCCTACCTCTCCCTACTCATTTGAGCCACCTGCTTGCCCAAATCCCTACAGTATGCCTCATTATCAGCAAGCCGAGACAAGATGTCTTTTAACAAAGACAAAACCGTCTCATCTTGCTTAGATTGTTGAGGTTGCTGTGGGGATTGGTCATTAGGAAAAAATGGGCCCTTACCTAACCCCTGGTCACGGTGCTCATAATGGAATCCGGAAGGAGGTCTCAACACATTTTGGTTATTACCATAAGACATGTTCGGGTGTTGATACCTTCTTCCGTAATTGTTATTATTATTGAAATTTTATGGGTAAGAGTTAGAGTTATTGTACCTTTGGTTTCCTCCCACAAAACTTACATTCTCGAACGGTTGGGTGAATGGATCACCCAATGCACATTCTTGACCGGGATGCTCCGCTCCACATGATACACACAACACCAGTTGGTATTGTGGCGCATTTAAATTCAAGCAGGACATCAACAGGTCCAGCTTCTTATTCACGTGGTCCATGGTTGCATCTTGGCTTCCCAAGTCCGCAGCCCGAACCTCACTCCTTATTGGCATGTCCGACTACCACAAGGTACTTTTCCTAGCCAGCTTCGCGATCAACTCCTCGGCTTGCGTAGCAGTCTTCTTAAAAATGTCTCCACCTGCAGAAGAATCAATAATGGCATGGTTAGCTAGTGTCAAACCATGATAAAACGTGCTTACCTGAGTGAATTGCGGCATGTCATGGTGGGGACAGTTCCGCAACAACCGTTGAAACCTTTGCCACCCTTTGTTGAGAGTCTCAGTCCCACATTGCCGGAATCCCATAATCTCGTTCCTTAACTGAACCGTCTTTCATGGTGGGAAGTAATATGCTAAGAATTTTTCTTCCAATTGATCCCATGAAGTCACAGACCCGGGTCTCAAGGACTTGTACCATTCCATTGCTCCCCCGCATAATGAGAAGGGAAACAACTTCAACCGCACCTCATCTTGGGGCACCCCACCGATTCGGACTGTATCAGCCACCATGAGAAACCGGTCTAAGTGATCATTAGGGTTATCACTTACTCCGCCACTGAACAGCCGGTTCCCTTGGATCAAATTGATCATACTGGACTTCAACTCAAAGTGATTAGCAGTGATGGATGGGAGAACCACTCCGGATCTGTTCTGGGGTCGATGTTGAGCCATTAGGTCAGTCATGACCATGTTGTCTCTATCACCACCCCTTCTTCTTTCAAACTCCTCTCGCTCTTGCCGGAGTCGCTCTTGCAAGCACTTTCCCGTAGCTGTCTCTCCTCTTCCTCACGTTGCTCAAGATCCATTCGGGCAATTCGCTCTTGTTGTGCTCTACGTTTCCTACTACAAAAATCTTCAATTTCAGGGTTATAGGGTAAAAGCTCAAGGTGCTGAGAATGAGTTTGCATAAGCTAGAAAGCACACACACAAAAAAAAAAATAATAATAATAAAAATTTGCAAAAAATATCCACAGAAAAGAAAAATTATATAACTATATGCACATAAACAGTACCTAGATCAGCAAATAGACCTTTGGTTCAATGATGTAGGAAAATAAATCTCCCTGGCAACGGCGCCAAAAACTTGGTGGGTCCTAGGTGAAGTAGTGAAACTAAACCTAGAGTCACACAACTAAGGCAGTGTACCTATCGGTGGCAAGTTATAATTCTGGTTGGTCCAGGTATCGATCCCACAGAGAAAAATATTCTACAAACACTAAACTACTCGTTTTCCTTGCGTGTCCTAGGCGGAACTTAATTTTGGGTTGTGATTATACTAACAAGTAAATTATCCTACTCCTAGTTGATCTATCCCAGCTTACTTTGCACTTGAATTCGGGTTATCAATTGGCGGTTTACCGACCTATGAATGCTAATGGTGATGGCTTTATCAATTAATTAAAATAGATGAATTTAACTCAACAATTAAACCTTAATTATGTTCTTTTGATAATTCAACCAAGCGTGTCTAGATCTTTTAGGTCCTTAGCCGGTTTCCCTTATTTAGAGGCGGTCTAATTCTAAAGCTCAAAAAATAGGGGCACGTAAATTCCACAGTGTTGTCAATACTAATGGTTTCCTAGGCGTCAATCTAGGTAATGCCACAAATATGAACTTAATTAGTTAAGATCTTATGAGACTAGATTATCATTAAAGGAATTGCATAAAGAAAAGGTGTAAAAATTGAAATTAAATTGCAATCAATTGTATTAATTAAGAAAGATGATAAGAATTCAATGTTTACAGCTAAACATAATCAATTGAGGAATCGAAAACTAACTGATCTAATTACAAAAGAGAAGAAGAGGAACTTATGCCCTTTTGCTCCGATCAACCGGATTCCGGCGGTGTGAAGATGCTTGGGATGTACCTCTATAGACGAACTCAATCCGGAACCAAGAACATCGTAAAAGGGGAAGATTCAATGCAAAACTTCTACCAATTGAGGGTTCAAACTCAAAGAAACAAAGAGTTCAAGCAATAAACCTAGCTACAAGTTTGTGCTTTTTACTTTAAAAGTCTGGAAAAAGATCCATACAACTTAGAAAATAACCTATTTATAGGGCTAGGCTAAAACCACTAAATAAGAAAGAGGAAAGTAGGGCAACAGCAGAATTCCGGAGCTCGGCACGCCGTGCTGGTGGTGGTGGCACGCCGTGCTAGTGGTTTGGGGGTTGGCACACCGTGCTAGTGGTGGTGGCATGCCGTCGTGCCGATCCACTGGACTCCGTCTTTTGGCATGCTGGCATGGCAGGCCGTGCCACCTTGCTTTTCAGCACTTCAATCTCTTCTTTGCCGCCGTCGCTCCAACTTTCGGTCCGGGTCATAATGCCTGTCCAAAACAAACATAAAGAAACATAACCGCACCACAGCCATGGACCACAAAAATGACGCATTGTCCAAAATTACAAAAACACCCCTAAAAACACGAAAAAATACTAAAAGTTATGAAAATCTAACCAAAACATAAAAATCACAAAACACGCAAAACCAAACAAGCATTCACACAAAGGACTCTAAAAAATTTCCATTTAAACCACGAAATTGCCTAAACGATAAGGTCAAAAACCAACCTTATCAACCACCCCACACTTAAAAGTCTTGCTTGTCCTCAAGCTAATAAACTAAAGACAAAGGAGTAAAATTGCTCGCTTTTACTTGCAAATCCAACTAAGGGTTTAACCATACGAAATTCATAAACTCAAGAAGGTAAAACATTGCTTTCGAAATGACACTAGGTGTGCCAGGTTCAAAACCACTAAATACCCGAACCCAACAAAATTTAGCTAGTCAAAGGGCGAGGAACAAGCAGAGTTTATACGACCATAAAGCACCTTACAAGATGTCACTCTAACGCTCAAGTTCAAGGTGAGGCGGATGAGCACATAAAAACAAACAATGGCACACATCACATAGTGAACTAATGGCAATCCCGGTGAAGTCATTGGTCAGGGAGCAAAATCAGAGAACCTGGGGCTTGTAATGTTACGGCTTAGGGTAGGTTTGATAAGAGGAAAGTTTTTAGGTGTACAACTCCTACAAATCAAGTGATATATGCAAATTGACTAAGTATTAAAGACGGGTCATGCAATTTTCAACTCAAAACTAGTCCTAAGCGTGCTTGCTTTGCTATATTTTTTTTTTCCTTTTTTTTTTCTTTTTTTTTATAACAAGAAATTCTACTAACAATGAGAAGGCCTTATCCACAACCAACGGCCAAAGCACAGCCCAACGGGAAAAAAAGATGACAAGACATGGGTCAAGGCAATTAGATGATCGCCCTAATCCCTTATTCAAACAAATGAACTGAAAATGGAACACACACACTGGCTTAAAGACGAGAGCCGGTCAAACAAGACATGCTTCTACAAACTCCGATTTCAATGTTTACAACCAAACATAATCAATTGAGGAATCAAAAACTAACTAATCGAATTACAAAAGAGAAGAAGAGGAACTTATGCCCTTTTGGTCCGATTAACCGGATTCCGGCGGTGTGAAGATGCTTGGGGTGTACCTCTATAGACGAACTCAATCCGGAACCAAGAACATCGTAAAAGGGGAAGATTCAATGCAAAACTTCTACCAATTGAGGGTTCAAACTCAAAGAAACAAAGAGTTCAAGCAATAAACCTAGCTACAAGTTTGTGCTTTTTACTTTTAAAGTCTGGAAAAAGATCCATACAACTTAGAAAATAACCTATTTATAGGGCTAGGCTAAAACCACTAAACAGGAAAGAGGAAAAACAGGGCAATAGCAGAATTCCGGAGCTCGGTATGCCGTGCTAGTGGTGTTGGAACGCCGTCGTGCCGATCCACTGGACTCCGTCTTTTGGTACGCTGGAATGGCACGCCGTGGCACCTTGCTTTTCAGCACTTCAATCTCTTCTTTGCCGCCGTCGCTCCAACTTTCGGTCCAGGTCATAATGCCTGTGCAAAACAAACATAAAGAAACATAACCGCACCACAGCCACGGACCACAAAAATGACGCATTGTCCAAAATTACAAAAACACTCCTAAAAACATGAAAAATACTAAAAGTTATGAAAATCTGACCAAAACATAAAAATCACAAAATACGCAAAACCAAACAAGCATTCACACAAAAGACTCTAAAAAATTACCGTTTAAACCATGAAATTGCCTAAAAGATAAGGTCAAAAACCGACCTTATCACTCACTCCTCCCAAGATGTTGTGCCAATCATTAGTGGATAGAGTCCCCCTTAAACTGAAGATCCAGCTCAATATGGCTCTTCTCAAAACTCTTTAGGCTTACTTGAATACGAGCCTTCTGCTAATGTGCCTCATACTCATGCAATTCAACTTGCTTTTCAAAATGCAAGCTCACCAGCTTCAGTTAACTGAACCCGTTGATTCTAATCTAAATGGGCTTTTGCAAAACTCTCAAATTCCTAAGCCTACTAGTGATCCACGGTCTAAGAGAACTGATAATTCTAGATTGAAAAAGTCTTCAAAAGGGAAAAAAAAAAGGAAAGAAGAGCTTCTTTGTCCCCCCTAACAGAGCTCCTCCTTCCTTACGTAATATTGATTCACTAATTACTCTGATTTACTAAGTAGAAATCTTGAATGGATGCATCCAAAATGTAAGTCACTGCATTCTTCAATCTATAAATGGTATTAATGATTCCTCAAATGAAGACGAAGATGGTGGAGTTGCCAAAATTCTTGAAGTTGCTAATTTACTTGGTTTTCAAGTGTCACAACGAAAAAGGGAACTGCTGCAATGCCTTATTAATTCAAACTTGCTTGGTCAAACCTGGTAGTTGCTAAAGCTAAATAATCAGGTTCCAAATGTTGGTATATTCATATTTAGGTTTTGAATCTATTCTTCTATGATTTTTCTGTCATGGAACATCCGTAGTTTGTGCTTTGTAAAGAAGAAAAAAAAGTTTCAAAGTGGATTTGCAAAAAGGTGGGAATGATTTTATTGCATGAAACAAAGATGGGTTCTTTTCCTTCTAAGGATGTTAGGTCCTTATAGGGCAAAGTCTTGCACGATCAGAGAGCTCTTGATCCTTTTACATCAAGCGAAGGCATTATAATTTCATGGCATAAATCTTTCTTTGATATTTTGAATTGTCAATTCATAGATGGTTGGGTTTTAATAGAAGGAATGATTGTGGATTTGAATCTGTAGTGTTCTATTATAAATGTTTATGCTCCTTGTGAAGCTGTTGCACAATCAAATCTTTAGAATTACTTGTCATTTAGAGTCCTATTATTGTTGTTGAGGATTTTAATATAGTTCTTAATTCGACAGATAGATGTTTTAGTTCTTTGTATAGCAAGGATATCCAATTTGGCAAATTTGTTGAGAGAACTAGACTCATGGATCTTGTTCTATAGGGGAAAAACTATACTTGGAGCAACAACAAAAATAGCAGTCGAATTGATCAATTTCTTATAAATAGCAGTTGGATATTGAAAGTTAATAAATGTTCCTAGCTTTGTTTATCTCATAAAGTTTCAGACTGCTACCCTGTACTCTTGGATCACTATTCCATTAATTGGGGGTCGAAACCTTTCAAGTTTTTGAACTGTTGGCTCAATGATCCTAGTTTTCTTGAATCTGTTCAAATTTGGTGGTATGAGGTCGATGCCCTTGGTCTAGTTGGCATTATCATGAAGCTCAAGATTCTAAAAAGCAAAAATATCTATTGGAACAAAAATGTCTTTGGTGTCATCGATAGGGATATTGAGAATTCGGAGGGTGAAATTGACAAGATTGATTGGTCGCGAAAATCCGAGTATCCAAGATCCTACTAGAAAGGGAATGACTACGCGGGGAAAGATAGAATTAGGGAAAGATAGAATTTGACATTGCCTTTGCAATTCATAAGGTCGCTCAGTACATGCATGCCCCTACACAGTCACACTGGCAGGCCTTGAAGCAGATTCTGTGGTACCTTAAGGCCACGGCCTCTTTTAGGTTATGGTTTCAACCTCAGCCCTTTATATAGCTTCATGCCTTTTCTGATTCTGATTGGGAGGGGGACGTTTGTAAGCACCGGGTTTTCCCGACCTCTATGATGAGAATTTCTATATTACCTGTGGAGCGGACGGACTCGAATCAGATTTGAAAACGACTAGACTGTCGCTCGGAGTATCTCAAACGTCCTGAAAACTGAGCTATCCGCGATCCGAAACCCCCGAAAAGGTCTCCTGAGTGATTTTTAGGGTTTAGTGTGAGCGTCGGATTTTCGAGAATTTTACCCCGGCTCTTGCTAGAGCCGGGCGGCAAAGCAACTTGGCTTGACAGAAAAGATTTGGGGTGAAAAGTCTCAAAGTTGCAGGTGGCTCATTAAATGTTTGAGATGATATGAGTGATGAGCATAAAAGAAAAAGAAAAAAAAATAAATCAAATCAGAGAGACTTTTTCAATCTTGGTCGAAAGACTTTCAAAACCGAAAATACAGAGAAAGAAAAAGAAAGCAGAGGAAAAAGGAGAAGGGGACCGAGAGCTTGAACATCCAAAAGGACCAATATTGAGGCTTAAAACCAATCTCCACACATCAACGACAAGTTCTTTAACCTTTGCTCATTGATTTGGGATCGTTTCGGATTGATTGCGGATCGTTTCGGTTTTTGGCCGGTTGAGTACTCAAGGCAAATTCGAGGTTCTCAATCCGTTTCTTGACGTTCAAAGCATCAAAACAATATCAAGGTAAACTCTGAGAGGCCTTAAACCAGTGCACATTGCTTTTTCCTTGCATTTTCTTCATTTTTGCAATTTTCGGAACCAGACTTCCCCGAATAGAGCCATACGACTGTGTTCATGATGAATAGAGCCGCACGGCTCTGTTCTTCAGGGACAGATTCTCGATTTGTCCCGATTGGCCGAAAACAGTCCGTTTTCCATTTTGTGCATTCTGTTGTGATCAATTTCGGCCCAAATTCATCCGTATGTTATAAAAATTTGGTTTTTGGATTTCTGTACATACGGATATTAGGGTTTTCAATTTTTCCTGGGTCTTATTTTCCAAGTTTCGGGGTTACTTTATCCGAATCCGATCTGTAGTTCAGCATTAGCGGACCCTCGAACCCTATAAAATTCCGGGAAAATATTGAAAATGAGCAAAATGGTATTTTCCAAAAAACAAAATAAGAAAACCAATTTTTTTGGTTCCAAAAATTATAGCCATACGGCTGTAACTACAGCCATACGACTATAATTTCTGGAATAAAACAAAGCCGCAAAAATGACCCGTAACGACATCGTTGCGCGGTGCTGTTTTCGAATTCAAATTGTTTTTGGCGTGTTTATTGTTTTTTGGACCCTAGATGGATGTTGGAATTAGGAAACCCGCACGAACGGAACCCTGAGTTCAGGGATAACAGACCCACAAAAATAGAAATTTGCATGTAACCGAGCCAATTGTCTTCCGAAAAAATGATTTTTCAGCACAAAAATTACAGGGCGTTTCAAAACTGTTTTCCAAATCTAACCGGTCCGACCGGTCGGGTTCACCTGGTTACCCCCGAAGTGCATGCTCCCGTTTCCTAAATTCCCAATTCTGTCCTATTTGAGTCCTATCTGTGTGTGCAACATAAACTGTGCTAACCGTCTATTTTGCAGCATTTATCTTTTTTTTTATTTTCTTTTATGTAATTGATAGATTTCGTGTATTTTTAGGCAGTTGTAATTTTTTTAGATCGTTGTGTACTTAGGCGATTGTAATGTGAGGACGAGGGTTTTTTTTTATCTTTTATTCGATTGGGTTGTATAATCGGCCTCTACTATTTCCTTGTATATTTTGGATGTATGCTTTATTTTTTATGTAATTTTTTTTCTGCATTTTGCTTTAGCATCGGCTGATTAATATAGATGAAATTGGGGTTAGAGAAAGATAATAAAGTGAATTAAATATGGTAATATAAATTGTAAAGTGAAAGCAAGCTAGAGGTTAAGTAAGTCACTTGCCCGAACCCTAAATCTCTGAATTAGGTACAGTAGTCTGCCCTCGGTAGAGAGCTGTACCAGAATTTCCCAAATGAGCTGATCCGGGTTGTGACTCTGTCACTGATCTTGGAATTTAAGTTTCGAGGTCTTTAAGTTAAAACGGGAAAATGTTTTCTACAAAGGAATTTTCAAATCAAATCAATGGTTTTTCCTAATTCAAGATAAATAAAACCCGTTTTCCAAAACAAAACAAACGAATACGATTTTCCTGGTTCGCTTCACCACGTTCCTTTCCTTCTTTTAAAAAGGTCATCCGCTCACAGTGGCGACTCTGCTGGGGACAATGGTTTCTAAAAAAGTTTTCATAAAAACTTAAGGAACTTAGGCAACTATCAAAATAAAACCTCGCTTGCAGTCACTTCACTAGTTCATATTACCACATTTGTTTGCACCTTGCATATCATGACATTTTCTTCTTCTCAATCCCTCTAACACACTGATCAGCCCCGGTCTACCTAAGAAGGTGGACTACCTCTTCCACTAGGATTGGAGACACCCGATGGGGTAAACCACTAATAGCACCACATGAACTTACATCGTGTTCTACGGTGAGGAGTGTATATTCGCTGTGGGAACCTGTACGACCCTTGGTTTTGACTTTGGCCCACATATAATGGCTTAGCAACTTCCCCTAGGATTACCAAAACTTAAATTCAAATTAAACATTGAGTGTGTCCCTTTGGTATCCCCCGTTAATGCCAAAGAGACCCAACACCTAGGAAGAATGCAAAACCAATCGGAAGGAGAAATAAGGTCGGAGGGGAGTGCATATTTTTATGTGTGCTAACGTTTGTTCCGTGGTGTTTTCTATTTGACTTTTCATGAAGCATTAAACATGCATAGCTTTCGTGTACCATTCTAACCACATCTTTATACAGCCATTTTCGAGCATTGACATATGTGTGACACTAATCACATTTTCGTGCAGCCATGACATTTTATTCATGTGCCATTCACATCTCGCGTGTGACATTTCCATGAAGCATACACGACATCATTCCTTGTGTCATGCATTTTAACCTCATTTTCGTGCAGCCACTTGCACTTTTGCGTGACATGCACATCCATATCATTTCATCTCACCTAATAAAGGATGATTCCAAATGTGCCCTTCATGATCATTTCATACCATAACATATCGATACCCAGAAAAAAACTGCCCATATTCTGCCCATGTATTGGATTGCACCCGGCCATTTCACAAATACCATGTCATTTAATAAAAGACCACAACGGTCCTAGGTCTATTCCTGTGTAAAGGTTCTTATAGTGTCATTACATGACATCACATTCATTCATCATAAGTGTCCCAGCGACGCCAGAATCCTGTTTGCGTATTGTGGTTCATATCGGATCATTTCATGACATTGTGAAATCATTCAAGGTGCTCCCCGAGTACCAGATTAGTACACATATAGGGGCATTCCATAACATTATCAAAATCATGCAAGGCGTTCCACGAACGCTGAACCTCTGTCCATGTCTCGAATTGCACGCGACTTTTCTGTAACATCATTCCATATCACGTGCCTCGAAAGCATTAGAACTCTGTCTGTGGGACGGTCCCCATGCGAGCATTTCATTTCATACCATTAACCTATAAAGCATCAAAACTCTACCTGTGTATCGACACACACGCGGCCATTTCACGGCAATTCATTAGGTGCCCCAAAGGCACCAAACTTCTGTCCATGCAGCGGCTCCCACGAGACATTTTCGCATTATTTTGCATAGCATTGGGCACTCTTGGGACATCCCAAACAAAGGAAATTAAAACATGTAAAGTTTATCCTCATTTTTATTCCCATTCATGAAGCATCATCAAAGCATTATTCTCCACGACACCATGTCATTCATTTACCATCCCTAACTCTTCATTTATGATGTAGGACCATACACACGTGAGATTAGAAAAGACCAAAGCTCCGTAAAGACAGTTCACAGAGTAAGCTGGATCGACCAAGGACAAGGTCTCAGGCTTTGAGGGTTGTTGAGGAACAGAGAACAGTAGAAACTCACAGTGATTCTGATTCCAAAGAGGAAGTGGAAATGGCCAATCAAACACCAAGTCTTGCTAATGCCCTGAAGGATTTCCTGAGAACCTAAAATTTTTATGACATGCTGAAAGAAGAGATGCGGGCTGTTGTAAGGGAAACCGGGGATATCAGAACCAGTAGTCTCGGAAAGGAAAAGGTAGATGAGTCTTCTCAGTACGGGGCTGATGTCTCAGCCAGTGTAGAAAAGCTGGAAGAGATTGAGGCAGCTATGAAAAAGAAAATGAAGGCTAAGTACTCAGAATTGGATGAAGTGGTGGCTGAACTAAAGAAAGGGGCCTACATCAGCTTGGGCTCCAAGAGAAGGGTGAATGTAGATGCAATGATCAACAAGGGCATTAAGACCTTCCCCATTGGTTTCAAGTGCCTAAAGCTCCTTCCTACAAGGGGATTAGTTCACCGAGGCTTATGTGAACCTTTATACATAGGTTATGCTGACAGCGGGCGCCACTAAACAGTAGCTGATTAACTTCTTCCCAACCACACTGGAAGGGGGAGCCCTGAATTGGTACAACTCTCTGGCAGAAGATGTGCAATCTGACTGGGAAGCCTTATCAGCAGCTTTCATCAAATATTACAGCTTCAACACCAAGATCCAGGTGAAGCTGTATGACCTAGAAAGGGTTAAGTAGAAGCCCAATGAATTCTTTGATGTTTACTATCAAAGATGGATGAACAAAATGATCCTGTGAAAGAACCGCCCTGACGAGGATGAACTGATTCAAAAGTTGATTGATGGGAGTAGGGATATCTTCCAAAACAACATGAAATTCCACTCTTTTAGTGAGCTCAGCGAAGTATATAGCACGGCTATGAAAATTGAGAGAGACGATGAAGAAAAGGCAATGAACCAAAGGGGTGACAGAGGCTCTGGGTAAAGTTCAGGGTATCGGTCGACTACTGCTACTGGATCAAGCAGTGCGTCTGGGTCTGGTTCTGTAAGTAAAAGTGGACAGTTTTCATAAACCAAGCAAGTAGGGGTTGCCGTTGTGTCTCAACAGCAGGGAAACCAAGGCAGAAATTCAAAAGGCAAGGGTATATCTCCATGGGCTTTCTCCTTGGCATGATCTTTGCCAAGTGCAGGAATGGTGGCCTGTTAAGCTCTCTCAGGCCTTTTGAGAAACCAGCGGAGGAAGACAAAGACAATTTTTGTACCTACCATGTCATGGTGGGACATAGAACCAACAACTGTCACAGGCTGAAGGATGCCATACAGAAGTTGATCGATGAAGGGAAGTTACAAGAGCCTGCCAAGCCCAGTACTAAGACTAACCCTTTGCCAGCATTTGAAAGGTAGGTCAATATGGTGCAGTCAGGCCTACCAGATAACTTCATTTTTGCACAAGTCCTGCAGGTAAATCCCACTGTATAGTCTGTTATGACTAGTAGAGCTGGGGCAAAGTCTGATTGTGAGAATTTGATAGAGCAGAAGGAAGTGAAACCTGTGAGTCTAGATGAACTGGATTCAGAAGATGAATAAGAACAATATGGCTATAATGAAACAGTCAAGTTGCCAGTTGTTGAGCAACCAAAGGTTTTCGAAGTCCAGAATGTAACAAGGAGTGGTAGAGTTTACCAGCCGGTGGTTCAACAGAGTGACAAGATTCCAGTGACTAGGTCTGGTAGTATGTCAGCACCAAAAGAAGTAAAAAAGGAAGACTTGGTTATTTCTCAATTGAAAAAGACCCTAACTCAGGCTAGTCTGTGGCACCTGTTACTGACTTCCAAGGAACACTGAGCAGCACTGGTTAAAAAGCTGTCTGAAATAGAGGTTTCTCCACTGGCATCTCTAAAGACCATGTGTTGTTTACTAGACAAGATTTATATAGGGTCCCCTGGGATTGTATTTTCCGAAAAATATTTGCCACATGAGGGGAGATCTCACAACAAAGCCCTTTATGTCAAGGTTAACCTCCTGGACCGAGTTATGCCATGCGTGGTGGTGGACGATGGACCTGCCTTGAATATATGTCCACTGAAGATGCTACCATTCCTGAGTTTAAGTGAAGACAGCCTAAAATAGTCCTGCACTATGATTAGGGCTTATGATGATTCAAAGAGGACCTTGATTAGGACCTTTGAAGCTGAAGTGGAAGTGGGACCGGGTAAGTTGATAGTCACCTTTACTTAATTGACATTCCAGTCACCTTCTCATTGCTTTTAGGGAGGCCATGGTTCCACCTGTTGGGGGGTGTCCCTTCAACCTTGCACCATAAGATCAAGTTTTCAGTACACAATGAGGTTGTGACAGTCGAGGCGGATTCTCAGTCTGTAATTGCTGCTGTTAGTGAGGAGACCATACCATTCGGTGGATTCCAAGTCACCATGGTTAGTGAGGAGGAAACCACAGAGGCTCCAATGGTTATCTATGAGAACTATATGGTAGAATGGTTGTTTAAATACCTTCGTAGGCATGACTTTGTTCCGGGCATAGGACTCGGGGCCAATCTACTGGGGGTGCCCGAATTTAACATTGATTTTGGGAAGCCGAGGTAGTTTGGCTTAGGATGCACGGCTGAGGCATCTGAGCAAAAAGGTCTGAGGAAGGGAAAGAATGGCAAGCCTTTGATCAAACCATTCATTAAGGCAGGCGAACAACTATACAAGGGGCAATGGACTTTGAAAAGAGCCAGGAGGAGCCAGTTGCACCAGTGATAGTGGAGGAGGTAGTTTTTGAGCCTGTCATCCCCCAAGAGAAACCATCTGAAGTAATGGCAGAAACAATAAAAGTGGCCAAGGAGAAAGCCGAAGAGAAAATCTATAATGAGTCTGTGGAAGCAATTTCGGAGGCACTGACTACTGCCTTAGGCAAGGCATTTGAAAAATCGAGGGAAGGATCCACTGAGGAGCTGATGACCAAGGCAAGCCTAGATTCTGTGGTTGCCGAGATAACAGGAATCATGATGAAAGCCAAGACACAGGTGGCTAAGGTTGGAAAGACTGCTCTTCCTACTGAACAAGAGTCAAAAATTACTGTTGACCTGAACAAAATCCTAGAGCTGAGCAAGGATGCTAAGGAAGTTCAAGGCCCTCTTCCTGTGGAGGATGAAAATGCTTTTGTTGTATTTTTTTCTTCTCTTTTCAATGTGAACAATGTACTTTTTAACAAGTTTAATGCAATGAAATCCCAGTTTGCTTACTTGTGTGATGTTTATCCTGATAATTCTGTGCATGCATTTGAATAACCATCAAGCATATTTAGCATTCATGACACTGCATTGCATGAAATTAACATAAGTACAGATGAAAACCCTAAAATGGTATTCATTTCACACGAACTAAAATCCGAAGAAGAGAGAGAATTGAAAAAAATACTACAAAAACATGTTAAGGCTTTTTCTTGGTCATATAAAGACATGCTAGGGGTCGACACAGAAATAGCAGTCCACAAGATTCCAGCAGATCCCAGATTCAGACCAGTAAAACAGAAGTTGAGACGGCTAAGACCAGAATGGGCTGCATTAGTAAAGGAAGAGGTGGCTAAGCAGATTGGACCTAAGTTCCTCGAAGTGGTAGATTACATAGAATGGTTAGCCAACATTATGGCAGTGCCTAAGAAAGATGGAAGGCTTAGAGTGTGTGTTGACTACAGGGACTTGAACAAAACCTACCCAAAAGATAATTTCCCTTTGCCTCACATCGATGTTTTGATATACAGTGCAGCCAAGGCGGCAATCTATTCTTTCATGGATGGATTTTTGGGATATAACCAGATCTTAATGGATGTGATCGATAAGGTGAAAACATCCTCCATCACAGAGTGGGGCACTTTCTGCTACAGAGTAATGCCTTTTGGATTGAAAAATGCTGGGGCCACTTACCAAAGGGCTGTCACAACACTACTGCATGACATGATTCACAAAGAAGTGGAGGTGTATGTCGATGACATGCATGTTAAATCAATGACCCGGGAGGAGCACCCCGCTATCCTGGATAGATTTCTTACACGCATTGGAGAATACAACCTGTGGCTTAACCCCAAGAAGTGCATATTCGAGGTTACATCAGGAAAGCTACTAGGGCATGTGGTCAGTCAAAGAGGAATAGAGATGGATCCAGACAAAATCAAAGCCATCCGAGATATGCTAGTTCCTAAAATAGAAAAGGAGGTCCGATCATTTCTGGGTTCTTTGCAGTATGTCAGCTGCTTCATAGCACAGTTAACGTCAGTATGTGAGCCAATTTTCAAGTTGTTAAGAAAGGACCAGCTTATCGTATGGGATGATAGGTATCAGCTAGCATTTGAAAAGATCAAAGTTTATCTGGTAAATCCACCAGTCCTCAGACCACCAACTCCAGGAATGCCCTTAATTTTGTATTTAGTTGTCAAAGACTCCTCCATAGGGGCAATGCTGACACAGGAGTAGGAGGGAAGGAAGGAGTATCCCATCTACTACCTCAACAAGAAGCTGCTAGAATATGAAACCAAGTACATGATGGTGGAAAAGACATGTGTAGCAATGATCTAGCTGACCAAGAAGTCGTGCCACTACTTTCAGTCATACAAAGTGCAAGACGTGGCTAAAGTGGATCCAATGAAATACCTGTACGAAGCACTGATGATGGTTGGAAAATTATCCAGGTGGCTACTACTCCTGTCAGAGTTCAACATTGAGTACATCACTAGAAAAACCATCAAAGGGCGAGCTATGGTAGAATTCCTAGCAAACCAGCCATTAGAATCGGACCGCGCAGAAAGTCTAGGGTTCCCTGACGAATAATTGGCTGTAATGGAAGTAAGGAGATGGGTTATGTGCTTCGATGGTGCCGTAAACAGAAAAGGTACTGGAATTGGGATAATTATAGCAATGCCAAATGGTGATATCATTCCAATATCAAAGAGGTTGGACTTTTCCATAACCAACAATAGGACAGAATATGAAGCATGCTTATTCGGAATAGAAGCCCTCCTGACACTAGGGGCAGATAATGTCTTGATTGTTGGAGACTCACTCTTGGTGATTAGGCAAGCACAAGGCAACTGGGATTTGAGAGAAGAAGCCTTACGGTCCTACTTAGAGCTGCTACAGCACAGAAAAGGGTTATTTGACCAGTGCGAGTTCAGACATGCTCCCAGAGAGGAGAATAAGATAGCGGATGCACTAGTGACACTGTCCTCCATGTGGGAAGATCCGGAAAAGACGTAGATATAGCCTCTGGTCATAGCAATTTCCAGGCAACCCTATTTTAATATGTATGACGTCATGGAGTTAACAGTCGAGGAAAAGCCCTGGTTCTTTGACATTTATCAGTATGTGAAAGAGGGAAAGTATCTAGAAGAAGCTAGCACTATTGGTAAGATGTCATTAAGAAGATTAGCCAGCCAGTTAAGAATCTTCAAAGACAAACTATACAAGAGAACTGCAAATGGGGTTCTTCTAAGTTGTCTGACAAAACGAGAAGCAGAAATTTTAATGTAGCAAGTACATGTTAGATCTTGTGGGCCCTATATGAATGGGATTGCTATTGCCAAAAAGATAATGAGACAAGGATACTTCTGGATGACAATGCAGTCTAATTGTGTGAAGGAGGTAAAAAGATGTCACGAGTGCCAAATCTATGCAGATATCAGCCACCTACCACCACTTGAACTACAGAACTTAGCATCTCCTTTGTCTTTCTCAGCGTAAGGGATTGACATGATCGGAGAAATTCATCCGTAGCTTCTAATGGGCACAGATTCATAGTGGTTGTAGTAGACTATTTCTCAAAATGGGTAGAAGCAGAATCTTTCTCCAGTGTGACAGCCAAACAGATGGTTAAGTTCAATTTCAAGGGGCAACAGCTAAGCTATTCTCAGAACATGGCATCGAACATCATAGGTCTTCTCCATACAAACTGCAGGCTAATGGTGCAGTGGAAGCGGCTAACAAGTCGATTAAGAAGATTTTGTCAAAGATGGTATCCACCTACAGAGACTGGGCTGACGAATTGCCATATGCTCCTTGGGGTTACAGAACCAGCATTAGAACACCAACGGGTGAAACTCCCTACGCCTTGGTGTATGGGATGGAAGTAGTGTTACCAGTGGAAATGGAACTCAAGTCACTCAGAATAGCCCTGGAAGCTCAGCTACCAGAAACGGGATGGTTTCAGGCTAGATACGAGTATTTTGCTGCATTAGATGAAAAGTGATTGAAAGCGCTGGATCACCTACAGATGTATCAACGCAGAATGGCTAGGGCCTATAATCGAAATGTGAAGTATCCCAGACAATAGTTGAAAGCTGGGGATCTAGTTCTGAAACAGTTAAGGCCTACAAATGTGGATACCCATGGGAAATTCAAACTGAATTAGGAAGGCCCCTATGTGGTGAAGAAATTGCTATCAAAGGGTGGTGTAGGCATCGCGGACATGGACGGGGATGAATTTGCAAATCTTGTCAACCTAGACTGCCTGAAGCCTTACTATGTTTAAAAAAGGGGGGGTATGCTAGGTCGAAAAATCGAAAAGGATGGCCTAGGCAAAAATCTGGACATAAGAGAAAATAATCAGTTGGAAAATCCACAAGGGATGGCTGGTGACAGATTTGGCTCTGTGTGGAATGTATAGCATTTTAGGAACCAACCTTTTCAAACATATTCATGTTAATTTCATTAATAAAATGTGATGTTTTGTTTGAATATGTTTGCATGTGCAAGCGGATGATGTTTTCGACGGAACGCGGACTCCCTTTAGGAAGGGGCGCCTCGATCTCGGGCGGACCCCTCCCTTACATGGGCGTTTTTAGAATAAAAATTCATTTTTTAGAAAACTAGAATTAATTATCTTAAAAGAACCGAGACCTAAGTCTCGATGAATATTGTAGGAGTCGCCACCCAGCTCAGCTCAACCGGGAAATTTATAATGTAGCTGAACCGGACGAACGGCCGCTACACTATCCAGAGATCTAAGTCCGGACAAGTTCCCTATTTCGTGTCTAATTAAAATAAAAACGACCAATGTTCATAGATGGTATTTCAAATTCTAAAAGTCAATTTTATTGCATTAAGTTAAACATACAGCGCACATACAAAAAAAACAAGAATAAAAGTAAAGCAGTAAATATTTAAGTGGCTTACAGCCCAATTGAACAAAATAAAAACTCTCAACCTCACTTTTACAACCGCCTAATATACACGATTTATCTAAAAAATACAATCGCCTAGGATACACAGATAAATCTATTAAATACATCGAAAATAAAAATAAGCTACAAAACAAAGGGTTAGCACAATATATGGCACACCATAAATAGGACTCAAATAGACAGAATTGGGAATTTAGAAATTGGGGGCATGCATTTAGGGGGATAACCGGGTTGGGTCGGCTAGCCGACCCGATTAGACCTGGAAAACATTTTGAAACATCCATGTATTTTTGGTTTTATGAGAAAATCATTTTTGAAAAGGATTTATTTTTCAGTTTAATTAATTTTAGCATGTGAGGTGGGTCGGTTTTCGGGAGAATCGGGTCTCCGTCGTAATATTGCTGTAAATGCAATAATACTGGAAATTAAATCTAGGGTCGTGGATGCACACAACAAAACTCATTTTGGTGATTTTCTGGTTTTCTGAATTTTTATGGATTTTTATAAATTTTTAGGGATTATTCTGGAAATTCTGATTTTGGATGAGCATTACAGTTGTGCGACTGTAATTACGGTCGTACGACTGTCAATCCTCCAATTTCAGGATTTCGGCAAAATTATTCAAAATAAAACTAAGAAATTAATGGAAAGCAAGAATACTACAGTCATACGACTGTTCACAACTCAAGAACAGTCGCACGACTGTTCTTGATTTCCATAAACAGAAAACATAGAAGTTGAAATAAAATGCATAAAAGCACACCAAATCACCTAGAAAACATGAGAAAAAGAGGGAATGAAGTGTATTTACCTCTTTGGCGTTGATCCACCGTAGGATTGACCTCTGGCGTCGCACCAATCCACTTAAATTTGCTCTTTTTCTCCTTTAGTTGAGATTGAGAAGTTTGGTTCAAAAAATCTCCAAATGTTCGGGATTCTAATGATTTTAGAGTCTGAAATTGATTGGGTTTAAGTGTTAAGTCGTTAACCTATGATTTCTATCCGGTTTTAGACATTAACACTTGAGAATCAAAAGAAAAAGAAGAAGGAAAGCTTGAGTTTTTGTGAGAGTTTCTTTCTTTCCCCTTTTTCTCTATCTTCTCTCCCAAATTTCTTTCTCTCTGATTTTTTAAGCCAAGAGCCAAAAGTCCCAATCTTCTCTTATCTTCCTCCTCTTATTCTAGTTGCCTTGTTGCCAGCCCGGAGCATTAATTGCTCCCTCATTTTCTTCTTCTGCTGTAGAGGTATGGGCTTCTGCACCTGCTCCAGGGTTATAGTTGTACGACTATAATTTAATTATAGTGACAGTCGCATGGTTGTAATGATAGTCGCATGACTGTATATTACAGTCATGTGACACCGCTGCATTTTGTTTTTAAGGACGGAAAATTCCTGTGCTTACAGCTGCCCCTCGCATGATCAAATTTGACACCCGAATCCAGGTCTAAAATACCTAAGGTAATGAATTTGAGAGCGCGAATCAAAGTGTCGTAGACATAGGAAATAAAACATGCAACTGAGTTGCTGAAGCCTCACTGCCGTGGTGATGCATTGAGTTGATTGAATGGAATAAGATGATACTGGGTCTATGTTACCCGAGGCGAGGATTTTGCTGGGGATTTGAATTGGCTTCAAAGATTTAGGATCTTGCTTGAATTGGTCTTCAAGAATCCAAAATTTGACTTGGACAGTTTTCAAGGATTAAGACTCAGGCTTGAAGAGGTTCAAGGATTCAAAATCACGCTTGAAGAGGTTTTGTCAAGGATTATGAATCAAGCTTGAAAGAATCTCAAGGATTCAAAATCAAGCTTAAGTGGTTTACAAGGATTAAGAATCTAGCTTGAAGGTGTTTAAAGATTCGAAATCTGGCTTAGAGAGGTGTTTATCAAGGATTAAGAATCTGGCTTGAAAGAGTTCAAGGATTCGAAATCAAGCTTGAGAGGTTTGTCAAGGATTATGAATTAGGCTTGAAGGAGTTTCAAGGATTCAAAATCATGCTTGGGGGGTCTGCAAGGATTGGGAATCATGCTTGAAGAAGTTTCAAGGATTCGAAATCTGACTTGGTAAGATTTGTCAAGGATCAAGAATCTTGCTTGAAGGAGTTTCAAGGATTCAAAATCATGCTTGAAGAGGTTTGTCAAGGATTATAAACCAGGCTTGAAAGAGTTTCAAGGATTCAAGATCATACTTAGGGAATCTGCAACGATTAGGAATCGTGCTTGAAGAAGTTTCAAGGATTCGAAATCTGGCTTGGAAAGGTTTGTTAAGGATCAAGAATCTTACTTGAAGGAGTTTCAAGGATTCAAAATCACGCTTGAAGAGGTTTGTCAAGGATTATAAACCAGGCTTGAAAGAGTTTCAAGGATTCAAAATCATGCTTAGGGAATATGCAAGGATTGGGAATCATGCTTGAAGAAGTTCAAGGATTTGAAATCTGGCTTGGAGAGGTTTTGTAAGGATTGTGAACCAGGCTTGAAGAAGTTCAACGATTCAAAATCTAGCTTGGAGAGGTTTTGTCAAGGATCAAGATTCTTGCTTGAAGGAGCTTCAAGGATTCGAAATCTAGCTTGAGTGATGGGACTTTAGGAGTGATAATTTTGGAATCACGTTGAGAATAAGTATTTATTCCTTGATCGATAATTTTGGAAGCAAAAATTCTTGCCCCTTCGATCAATAATAAATACGGCCGGATTACTTTGCTCTTGGGAACTCGAGGTGTTGAGGCTTGGGCCCGTCAGCTTTGACTTATCCTTTGAAGCCTGATGGGTACCCCGGTGTTGGACTATTTGTGCTTCGAGAGTGGTCTTGATCCGGGACAGCCCGGCGATGGTGGCGAGTACCCGTACCTGGATTGGTTGAGATGTATGCATGCATGTGTGCATATGTTTAGAATTCTTGCATGTGCATGTTGCAATATGTGCATGTTGCAATGACACTGGGAAATGCATTTCTTACTATTCGTCCAGACTTGAAATGCCATGCCTTTGTTGGGGAGATTGGATCACGTCTCTAGCTAAGGAAGGTACCTCACGCTTATGGCTGATCTAGCTGGAGAGCATATCCTTTATGTGATGTGATTTCCGCATTCCTGCTGGGGATATGCGGGGATATGTAATGACTATTAGGGAAGTCTGATAACAGTTGAAGAGAAAGTGGTGGCGTTCTTTGAGATGGTTCTGCTAGAGAGTAGTACAGAGGATCTTGCTAGAAAATACTAGAGGAGTTTCCGCTGGGAAATGTTAGAAGGGATCTTCACTGGGGAATGAAAGTGTCTCTGCTGGAGGATGACTGTTGGTGTACCCTAGTTCTTAGGGCATTGGATTCTTGTATTTTGTATTATACATTAAGAGTCATGTATGAATACATTATTTATGTCACATTAATAAAGGCAATTAATCTATTTCATTTATATTTTGTGCTATAATATAAGTAGAGTATCCATTGATTGATAATCATAAAACCTATCCCAGGGCTGTTCTAATCGTGGGAACGAATAGAACCACAGACTTGTATATTCGATGACTGTATGACAGTTCTTAACTAGCCATAGTACTTGTATAGTCAGTCATGAATATAGGTACATATCGTTGACATGGGGCTGGATCGATCCGCACAAGAAAGCCACATGGTTGTCGCGTCATAGGTCTTTCTTAAGTATGTCTCTTTTGTCCTCAGACCAGATTTCATTATAATATCAATATGGAATCGGGTTCACTTTGACATACGCCTAACAGGTCTGCTAAAGGATGCTAAATACTGGTATGATTGGGTGGACCGGTGAACATGTTGATATTGATGATGAAGCGATGGAATTGCCACTCGGGTAACACCGAGATGATATCATTGGCCACTTGATGAGTGGGACTAATAAGTGTATGGCCATACCAAAATAAGTTGGTTGCATATTTGATTAATCAGTCAACTCAAGATCAAGAAATATAATAAACAACAGAAGAGGATGACAAACACCATGCCTCTTGTTTATTCATATCGATATCGTTAGGCAAAGGACACTATGAGATTACTACCAGGTGAGTGTCTTCTGAAGACTGCTGCATCTTTGTCTTAATTGGGGGCTGTAATAGTTTGCTAGAACCCACTTACAGTCTATGGGACTTGGGCCTACTGCCAACATAAAGACAGACCCATAGGATCATGCACAAAGATCAACTGAGCCGGAACTTATAGAAATTGTACATGTAATGTACATTAGAAGGAATGTGTTAGTTAATTAATTGACATTCGGTGTCAAGGTAATTAATTAACATTGGGTTGAATTTAATTCAATTAATAAGTTTACATAATGTAATTAATTAATTTATCAATTAATTGAATTACATAAAGTAAACAATTAATTAAATAATTTTCCTAAGTAGGACAATTAAATACATGTATTGTATCTACTTAAGTGTGATTTAATTTTATTTAGCCAAATGGAATTAAATTACATAGTATATACTTTTTAATTAAAGTTTATATATGTAATTATAATCCTAGTGGGCTTGGGTTTAATTAACCTAATTAAAACCCAATTAGACAAGGTGTCTATATAAGGGGACACTTAAGGAAGAACAACCTAAAATTCAACCCTAATTAATTGCTAGAAATTTCAGCCACCAAGAGCAGCCCCAAATAGCCGAAAATCCCAGCATTAATCCTCCATTCCTTCGTGTCTTCGGCTAGCACCGGTTCCCACTCAATAGTTGGTCGTGCACCGGACTTTAGAGATCGCAGTTTCAAGAAACAATTCTGCAGCAGTCTCTAGAGGAGACGAATCCAGTGAGCTAATCTCTCTTGATTCAAATTGTTTTATTCTAATCAATGGTAATTGGACACGATAGGTGGATTCTAGGAAATTTTAAATGATGTATTTTCCGCTGTGCCACGTTATTTTTCCAATGACAAATCCGAGCAGTGGTATCAGAGCCTAGGTTTTGTCCATTAGATTGATTGGAATTGGTTCTTGAAAGCATTCTTGAAGAAAGAATGGGTTTCAAGCTTGTGATTTTAGGGTTTTTTATTCAATTGGTTTTGGTTTTGATAAACCCTAGAATTTTTGTTTGGGGTTTTTGATTTTTTTTCCCCAATTAGTTTCAATCTAGAATTGTATTTTCTTTATTGATTATTTATTGCTGATGGCTGGAATTTTTTTGTTTACGATTTAATTAAAAAAAAAGATTTGGGCAAAAGATGGAATCGCAATTCTGCGATTCCATCTGCTGCCTTGGCAGCAGCTGCGGTAGTAGCTGCTACATGGCATCCTGCTGCAGCGGCACTGCTGCCCCTCCGGGACAGCAGCACCGCACGCGGGTTTTTGGTCCGGTTTTGGATTTTGCGGGTATTTTTTTATCCCGGACCCTAATGCTAATTAAATTAAATTTTTTTTTTAAATTAATTTGTATTTAAATTGTTTATTTTGTTGGCATGCATATTTAATTTAATTGTTTGCATATTAAATTGAATATGGACTTTGTGAAATTGGCCCAATAAACCGTGACACCGGTTAAAATTGGGAGAGCTAAATTTTAAATTTGTGACAACCTAAATTCAAGTGGGAGCAAAATTGTTAATTTTGAATTTATGGATGTTATCCATTGGGTCTTTATGGGCCTTAGTCACATATATTAAAATTGGCGATTTCACCAGTAACTCGGCTTAACATTTATATTTATAATTTGGAATGCCATGATCATGCATCATATTGGTATGTATGTGCACGAGAGGTACTTTGTTTAAAATGTGATGTTGAGTTCTATGGGCCCTAAATTATTATCGGTTGTAATTTAATTTTGGAAAATATGACCTGCGGGCCATTTTTTTTATTTTGATGTAATTTTAGAATAGATTTTATTTTACAAAATTATTGTAATTGCATCAAGAATGGAGGAATGCCCAGATGGAGCAAGCCCATGGTGGGAGCCCAAGAAGGATTGTGGTCCGGCCCATGAAGAATTAGATAGGACATCTAGTTTTTCATTAGGTTGTAATTAAAGGCCCATAGGATCTCATTTATTTTAAATTAAGTACGCTATTGCATTTGTAATATAATATGGATGTATGGATCACCAAATTATTACCCACGTTTATGCATGCTAAGCCGTATCACTTAATTATAATCTGGAAATTAAAATATTGAGTCGCTCAAAAGTGCTTCCCACATTCACACATCTTCCTCCCATTGATGCTGCAATGTGCGCCATGCCCTAGCTGGGTACATTATAGTGTTCGGTGGGCCGTCAAGGGTTAAGATACTTGGTATGGTTAACATGTGAATGGTGGTTTGACTCAACATGGGTAGCATTAGCTCAGAGTGGGCCCTAAGCACAGATGGGTAAAGTGTCAATAAGCCCATCAAACCAAGAGTCCTTCATGGAAGGATTGGATAGGTTGTCCTACCAAACTAATCAATGGTTGGTTAGCGAGCCCTAGTTTGGCCAATCATTGATAAGTTATGGATCTTGGTCAAGTCAGCCAATTAACATCACTAACAAACAAATTAAAATGGGATTATTAATTTGAATTGGCTTAAAAGTCCTTTATTTCTAACTCAAGCAATGATTTCTTCCATGTAGATAATCCCATTTCACTTAAGCAATTTAAATGGCTGCAACAAACAACAACTCACTCTGACTTAGGTCACTCTTGGAGAAGGAGAAGCTTTCGGGGACTAACTTCCTAGACTAGGCTAGGAACTTACAAAGAGTTCTTAGACAAGAGTCTAAGGAGTATGTAATGAATGCTCCTTTACCAGCTGGCCCTCCCGCAGGTCGAGGCGTCACCACGGCGATGGTGGAGCAGTATGACCGGCTCGTGAGGGATGACCAAGATGTCTCGTGCCTCATGCTGGGTACCATGGCTTCTGATCTTCAGAAGCAGTTCATGGACGAGCATGCTTATGAGATGATGGATCAGCTTAAAAAGATATTCCAAGATCAAGCTCGTCAGGAATGTTACCTGACAACTAAGGCACTTTGCACGACTGTGATGGCAGCTGGGACTTCGGTTAGCACTCATGTGCTAAAGTTGAAGTATATTGATACAATTGCCTGCCTTGACTCGCCAGTTCCATAGGACTTGGCAGCAAACATTATTCTCGGGTCACTTCTTGAGTCTTAGAACCAGTTTATCATGAATTACCATATGCAAGGGTTGGATAAATTGATTGTTGAGCATAGCATGCTCAAGCTTGCTGAGCAGTCTCTTAAGAAGACTCCTGAAGTATTGCTCGTGAACAAGGGCAATATATCCCTTGCTAAGGGAAAGGCCAAATCTAAGGCCAAGGCTAAGACCTAAAAGTCTAAGGTTAAGGGCAAAAAGGTGGTGGCCCAACCTAAAGCAAGGGTTGCTTCTCCTAACGATGTCTGCCATGAGTGTCATGAGAAGGGACATTGGAAGAGCTCATGTCCAAAGCTAAGGGAGAAATTGAAGGGCAAAACTGCTGCTTCAGGTATTTATGTTGTTAAGATTAATCTGGCTATTTCTACATCTTGGGTCTTGGACACTGGATGTGGATCTCACATTTGTTCAAATGTGTAGAGTCTAAGAATTAGGAGATTATTAGGATCTAGAGAAGTAGATCTTCGAGTCAGAAATGGTGCTCAGATTCAGGCCATGGAGATCGGAGATTATTTCTTGGAGATGCCTTGTGGACTTGTTTTGGAACTAAGAAACTATTATTTTGTACCTGCGATTTGCAGGAATATTATTTCCGTTTCTTTATTGGATATTTCTGGTTTCATATTTAATATTGGACATGGTAGAATTTCTATGCAATGTGGCAATATTATTTATGGAACAACATTTCTTGAAAATGGCTTATATATCCTTGATCTAAAACGTGAAAGTTCAATCTATAACATAAATACTCAAAGTATTAAACAAAATGAAATTAATCCTACTTACATCTGGCATTGTCGACTTGGCCGTATAAATGAGAAGCGCATAGCTAGGTTTCGCTCTAGTGGAGTGCTAGGGTCATTTGTTCGAGAGGCAAGATGAAAAAGGTGCCTTTTAGCAAGACTGCTGAAAGGGCCTCAGAGCTATTGGAGCTAATACATTCTGATGTATGTGGCCCAATAAGCACTAGTGCTAGATCTGGTTTTCTGTACATCATCACCTTCATAGATGACTTCAGCGGATACGATTACGTGTATCTGATGAAGCATAAGTCTGAGACTCTCCAAAGGTTCAAGGACTTTAAGAATGAAGTAGAAAACCAACTTGGTAAGAAAATAAAAGCACTTCGGTCCGACCGAGGGGGTGAATATTTGAGCCAAGAGTTTGACTCGTTTTTGAAAGAGTGTGGGATTGTATCCCAACTCACTCCTTCTGGTACACCCCAGTGGAATGGAGTGTCAGAAAGGAGGAATAGGACCTTGCTTGACATGGTCCGCTCGATGATGAGTCATGCTACACTCCCTATCTCCTTTTGGGGATATGCTTTAGAGATAGCTGTTGAGGGAACACCATATGAACTATGGAAGGGCCGAAAGCCTAATGTTTCCTTCTTGAAGATTTGGGGCCGTGATGCACATGTTAAGAAATTGACAAGTGGCAAACTCGAGTCCAAATCTATCAAGTGCCAGTTTGTGGGTTCCCCTAAGGAAACTAAGGGTTATTACTTCTACGATCCAGCCGAAAACAAAGTTTTCATAGCCAGAAATGCAGTCTTCTTAGAGAAGGAATTCCTTTCCAAGAGAGACGGTGGGAGTAATGTTGAACTTTCAGAAGTTCAAGACTCACAAACTCCTACAGCTAGTGCTAAGGATGCTTCAGGAACCGCTCTGACTACTCAAGAAATTGAGGAACCAGAACCGGTTGCACAAGACCTTAAAAGGTCTGGTAGGACGTGTCATCAGCCAGGGAGGTACGGCTTTCTCGTGACTGATGATGGGGACCTTATGGTCGTTGACCAAGAGGAGAATGAGACCTATCAGGAGGCTGTTGAAAGCCCACACTCAGATCAATGGTGCAAAGCCATGGAGGCTGAGATGTAATCTATGCACGATAACCAAGTGTGGAACTTGGTGGATCCACCTCCGGGTGCTAAGGTGATAGGTTGCATGTGGAGTTTCAAGTTAAAGGCCCTGTGTGTATAAGATGGTTAGTGGGAGCATTTCCACCGTCTTAGTGTTGTGTTGATGACATCCTTATCATTGGAGGCGACATACCAACACTGCAAGGGGTTAAGCAGTGGTTGAGTAGGTGCTTCGCAATGAAGGACTTAGGCGAAGCTGAGACGATCTTAGGGATCAGGATCTACAGAGATAGATCCAATCGGCTTCTAGGCCTAAGTCAGGCCATGTACATTAACAAGGTTCTGAAAAGATTCAGCATGGACAAGGCAAAGAAAGGATTCTTGCCTATGCGCCATAGGTTGAAGCTGAGTAAGAAAGATGGTCCTAAAAGAAAAAAGGACCGGGAGAACAGGGAAAAGATCCCTTATGCATCTACTATTAGATCTATCATGTACTCCATGTTATGTACGAGACCTGATGTCGTGTTTGCACTAAGTATGACCAGTCGGTACCAGTCAGACCCTGGGGATTAACACTGGAAGGCTGTCAAGGCAATCCTAAAGTACCTTAAGCGAACTAAGGATGCTTTCTTAGTGTATGGAGGTCAAGATGAGCTGGTAATGTCAGGTTACACTGATGCAAGCTTTGAGACCGATGAGGATGAGAACCAGTCACAGTCTGGTTATGTTTTTCTCCTGAATGGTGGTGCCATTAGTTGGAGGTCCTCAAAGCAGGCCACGATTGCTGACTCTACAATGGAAGCTGAGTACATAGCTACCTGCAAAGCTGCAAAAGAAGCCATTTGGATTAAGAAATTCATAACTGAGTTGAGAGTAGTACCCACTATCCTAGACCCAGTTGATGTTTATGTGACAACAACGGGGCCATCGCATAAGCTAAGGAGCCCCGGTCACACAAGAGATCTAAACATGTACTCAGAAAGTTTCACCTCATTTAGGAGATCGTGAACATAGGTGATATATCATTACAAAAGGTTGACACAAGAATAATGTCGCTGATCCATTAACCAAAGCGCTGTTGCAGACACAGCACGACGGTCATACCAGAGCTATAGGAATTAGGGCAATCTATTGCAAGTGGGAGATTGTTGGTGTGCCCTAGTTCTTAGGGCATTGGATTCTTGTGTTTTGTATTATACATTAAGAGTCATGTATGAATACATTATTTGTGTCACATTAATAAAGACAATTAATCTATTTCATTTATATTTTGTGCTATAATATAAGTAGAGTATCCATTGATTGATAATCATAAAACCTATCCCAGGTCTGTTCTAATTGTGGGAACGAATAGAACCACAGACTTGTATATTCGATGACTGTATGGAAGTTCTTAACTAGCCATCGTACTTGTATAGTCAATCATGAATATAGGTACATGTAGTTGACATGGGAATGGATCGATCCGCACAAGAAAGCCACATGGTTGTCGCATCATAGGTCTTTCTTGAGTAGGTCTCTTTTGTCCTCAGACCAGATTTCATTATAATATCAATATGGAATCCGGTTCACTTTGACATATGCCTAACAGGCCTGTAAAAGGATGCTAAATATGGGTATGATTGGGTGGACCGGTGAACATATTGATATTGATGATAAAGTGATGGAATTGCCACTCGGGTAACACCGAGATGATATCATTGGCCACTTGATGAGTGGGACCGATAAGTGTATGGCCATACCCAAATAAGTTGGTTGCTTATTTGAATAATCAGTCAACTCAAGATCAAGAAATATAATAAACAACAGAAGAGGATAACAGACACCATGCCTCTTGTTTATTCATATCGATATCGTTAGGCAAAGGACACTATGAGATTACTACCGGCTGAGTGTCTTCCAAAGACTGCTGCATCTTTATCTTAATTGGGGGCTGTAATGGTTTGCTAGAACCCACTTACAGTCTGTGGACCTTGGGCCTACTGCCAACATAAAGACAGACTCATAGGATCGTGCACAAAGATCAACTGAGCCGGAACTTATAGAAATTGTACATGTAATGTACATTAGAAGGAATGTGTTAGTTAATTAATTGACATTCGGTGTCAAGGTAATTAATTAACATTGGGTTGAATTTAATTCAATTAATAAGTTTACATAATGTAATTAATTAATTTATCAATTAATTGAATTACATAAAGTAAACAATTAATTAAATAATTTTCCTAAGTAGGAAAATTAAATACATGTATTGTATTTACTTAAGTGTGATTTAATTTTATTTAGGGGTAATTAAATTTAGTCAAATGGAATTAAATTACATAGTAAATACTTTTTAATTAAAGTTTATTTATGTAATTATAATCCTAGTGGGCTTGGGTTTAATTAACCTAATTAAAACCCAATTAGACAAGGTGTCTATATAAGGGAACACTTAAGGAAGAACAACCTAAAATTCAACCCTAATTAATTGCTGGAAATTTCAGCCACCAAGAGCAGCCCCAAATAGCCAAAAATCCTAGCATTAATCCTCCATTCCTTCGTGTCTCCGGCTAGCACTGGTTCCCGCTCAATAGTTGGTCATGCACCGGACTTTGGAGATCACAGTTTCAAGAAACGATTCTGCAGCAGTCTCTAGAGGAGACGAATCCAGTGAGTTAATCTCTCTTGACTCAAATTGTTTTATTCTAATCAATGGTAATTGGACATGATAGGTGGATTCTAGGAAATTTTAAACGGTGTATTTTCCACTGCGCCACGTTATTTTTCCAATGACGAATCCCAATAATGACAAGAGTGTCTTGTATTTCTGTCCCTTAGGAATGATGAATCTGAATGTGCTCTAAATTTTGCCTGAACTGCTCAATGTGGGTTTTCAGCTCAGCGAGCTACTCTAACAATTGCTTGGGGTGCCTTTTTGATTTTCACCTCAGCGAGCCTTTTTGAAGGTGCTCTAACTTTTGCCTAAACTGCCTAATGTAGGTTTTCAGTTTAGCGAGCCGCTCCAATTTTTGCCTAAGGCGCCTTTTCAGCTTTCACCTCAGCAAGCCCCCCCTTTTTTTTGTGCGACGCATGTAAGCAAGAGATGTACACAACCACATATGATGCATGATGCGAATTCAACTCCAAGTAGAATCGGGACATTTAAATGAACAAAGCAAGGCATTCATTCATTCATTGATTGATAATGCTTTAGCATAATGCACATCATAGATGAAATGAAATTAAGAACGGAATCAGTAATGGTATCCATCTTGACCGAATTCACGACTGCAACCAACTGGTCTTTGCAGATTTTCCACCTGGTGGTGCTCACCTCACTGTCCTAACTTTTGCATGGACTGCCTTTTTGGTTTTCAGTCTACCGGACCCCTCTTTTTTTTAGCCCGTCCGGGTTGATGGGGTCGACAGCTTGGTCTCTCTTTCCCTAGTAGATCCGTTTCCACCTTGAAAGTCGATGGCTACAGTGTTTCCCTGGTGAGTGCTTTGATACTGATCTGGCGCTTTTGCAAGGCGAATATTGTTGGAAATGCCCTAGTCCCGAGGCATTGGTCCTTGTATTTGTATTATACATTTATTGGATTTATGTATTATACTCATTTGTGTTATTAATAAAGGCATCAATTCATTTATTATATTTATCTTGTGTAATATATTAAATGAAATATCCAATGGACAAATCTATATACATGATGACAAGTGTCATGCACTTGGCAGTAAGACCATGAATAGGGTAAACGATATGACCATAAATAGATCCGTAGTCTGTTCCAGTCATGGGAATGAATGGAACAAGAGACTATCATTAACCTGGTTGTATGGCAGTGTCTTACCGGTCATTGGACATGGAATGTCAACCAAGTTAATGTGTACATGCATGGGGGCATGGTACTGGATAGATCCACTAAACGAGTAATCCACATGGTATAGTATCACAAGTGATTCTCGTGTAGTACTTGTATGGATCCTTTGACCTGATCATATGATGGTGTTACATGTGAGGTTGCATACTTAGGGGTACACCTAAAGGGCTTGTAATAGGGTGCCAAGTATGGGTACTTTCGGGTATGTCACTTAGCATGGTAATGCTATGGATATGCAGAAGGGATTTGTCGCCCAGTAGTCCACTGGGAAGATATCACCGGCCTCTTGATGAATGTAACTAATAAGAGTGTGGCCACATCCAAACAGGTGGGAACTTGTTTGTGAGCTTCAATGCATTCGGGATCAAGTTAATGTCCGACACAAAAGAGGGTGATCAATCCATGCCTCTGTGTTAGACTCCGATATCAATGACATGGGATGTACAAGTTTAAACTACAAGGTTATGATAACAGTTAGACTACCATCTCCATCTTAATTGGGGGCTGTAGTGGCTTGCTAGAGCCCAACTGCAGTCTGCGGGCCAAAGGCCCGCTACCAATATAAAGATGGGCCTGTTGGAAATGCCCTAGTCCCGAGGCATTGGTCCTTATATTTGTACTATACATTTATTGGATTTATGTGTTGTACTCATTTGTGTCATTAATAAAGGCATCAATTCATTTATTATATTTATCTTGTGCAGTATAGTAAATGAAGTATCCAATGGACATATCTATATCCATGACGACTAGTGTCATGCACTTAGCAGTAAGACCATGGATAGGGTTAACGATATGACCATAAATAGATCCGTAGTCTGTTCCAGTCATGGGAATGAATGGAACAACAGACTATCATTAACCTGGTTGTATGGCGGTGTCTTACAGGTCATTGGACATGGAATGTCAACCAAGTTAATGGGTACATGCCTGGGAGCATGGTACTGGATGGATCCACTAAACGAGTAATCCACATGGTACGGTATCACAATGGATTCTCGTGTAGTACTTGTTTGGATCCTTTGACCTGACCATATGATGGTGTTACATGTGAAGTCACATACTTAGGGGTACGCCTAAAGGGCCTGTAATAGGGTGCCAAGTATGGGTGCTTTCGGGTATGTCACTGAACATGGTAATGCTATGGATATGCAGAAGGGATTTGTCACTCAGTAACCAACTGAGAAGATATCATCGGCCACTTGATGAATGTGACTGATAAGAGTGTGGCCACACCCAAACAAGTTGGAACTTGTTTGTGAGCATCAGTACATTCGGGATCAAGTTAATGTCCGAACACAAAAGAGGGTGATCAATCCATGCCTCTGTGTTGGACACCGATATCAATGACATGGGATGTACAAGTTTAAACTACGGGGTTATGATATCAGTTAGACTGCCATCTCCATCTTAATTGGGGGGCTGCAGTGGCTTGCTAGAGCCCAACTGCAGTCTGCGGGCCAGAGATTCGCTGCCAACATAAAGATGGGCCCACAGGATCGTACACACAGAACGATAGAATGCAGACTTAAGGAACCACATGTATACTTGGAGTATACACAATGGAGAGAGAAGTGTGTATATCTTAATTATATTATAAAGATCAATTGGATTGGTCATAATAATAAAATTAATATATTCAATTGGCTCTTCATAATTAATTGGATTAATTATGAAATTATTTCCTAGGTGGAAATATTCATATGTATGGGTTTACATATGATTTTATTTTGTGTTGAGTTAATTTTAATTTGATGGATTAAATTAAATGTCAAACTAATTTTAATTTAGATGTAAATAATATATTACTTGGAGTAATATATTAAATACATGGGTATATTAAAATTGGGCTTGAAATTAATTTAAACCAGAATAATTAAAATTAGACTGGGCCTAAATTAAAACATGGAAGCCCGCACAAAATAGAAGGGAGCCAAGATGGGCCTGAATTCCCCTAAGGGAATTCGGCCAACCCTAGGTATAAATACCTAGGGTTAGAAATTTCGGCCACCCAAGCAAAATATACTAGCCGAAATTTCCTAGCTCCCCTCTCCATTGGTTTTGTTTTTCCGACGCTAGCACGGGTTGCATTCGCCAAGCGTTCGTGTACGTGAGAGTGGAGGAATTCTAAATTGAGTTCTGCAGTCATCATCCATCTCTGAAAGAGATTTTTCTGGTAAGAAATTTTAATCTCTTTCTATTCAATTTTAAGTTTTTCAATTTCCACTTCAATTGCTCCTGGGACTGGATTTGAGGAAATCACCGCGTTCTTCCGCTTTTATCGGGTGATTTCCGGTGAAAAATCCCAACAGTGGTATCAGAGCGGGCTTTTGATCCGTGGAAATTGATTAATTTGGTTGAATCCTTGTTTTGAAATTGGATGTTTTTGAATGGGATTCTTGGTATGGGTTTTATGATTTTTCCCATATGTTTTATGCAATGAAAATTAAATTTGCATATAGGTGTATGTTAGTTTAATTTTATTGTGTATTTTTGTGATTCTTGGTGAATTGCTATGGATGGTGATTGATTGGTTTTATTTAATTTTAATTCTGTTTTAAAAAAACAAAAAAAAAATCGGCCAACAACTCGGTTAAATTAATAACTTGATTCATTATTAATTTTATATGGGAACAACAAAGTAAAGCCCTTTATTAACACTCTAAATGTTTTTCTGTGTAGAAACACCCAAATGGCAAACACTAATACCTTATCACTGCGATCGATTCTTGAGAAGGACAAGCTTTCCGGTCCTAACTTTTTAGACTGGTCTAGGAACTTGAGGATAGTTCTAAGATAAGAGTCGAAAGAGTATGTGTTGGAAAGGCCTGTGCCGGCTGCGCCTCAGGGACGTAATCCGACGGCTGCACAGCTAGCGGAATACGAGGCGCACGTCAAGGACAACCGGGATGTGACGTGCCTTATGTTGGCGTGCATGGTCCCCGAACTGGAAAAGCAGTTTATGGACCATCAAGCCTATGCTATGATAACAACTCTCAATGAGATGTTTCAAGAGCAAGCTCGTCAGGAAAGGTACCTGATCAATAAGGCATTCCACTCTTGTAAGATGGGGACCGGGACATCTGTGAGTGCACACGTGCTCAAGATGAAGGGCTACTTGGATACTTTGGTCCGTCTTGGATCGTCTATCTCTCAAGAGTTGGCGGTGGACATAATCCTCGCGTCCTTGCCGGATTCTTATGATCAGTTCATCCTCAACTACAATATGCAAGGGATGAACCGTACTGTCAGTGAGCTGCATGGGATGCTTAAGCTTACTGAGCAGTCGATCAAGAAGACTCCGCCGGTGCTGCTGGTTAACAAGGGGAACGCCCCCTCTTACTAAGGGTAAGGCCAAGGAAAAGGCCAAGGCTAAGGCCAAAAAGTCCAAAGCCAAGAAGGCCAAGGCCCAACCCAAAGGCCAGCAGAAGGCAGGTCCTGAGGACGTCTGTTTCGGGTGCAGACAGGCGGGCCATTGGAAGAGATCGTGTCCCAAGCTGATGGGAGAGCAGAGAAGGGGCCAAGGTGCGTCCTCTTCAGGTATTTATGTTATAGATATTAACCTTACTGTTTCAACATCCTGGGTATTGGATACTGGATGTGGTTCTCACATTTGTTGCAATGTGCAGGGACTTAAGAACAGAAGGTTGCTGGGGTCGGGTGAGGTGGACTTGCGGGTCGGGAATGGAGCAAGGGTTGCTGCCATAGAGATCGGCGAATACCACCTGATGATGCCCAGCGGATTGGTTTTAATTTTAGAACATTGTTACTTTGTACCTGCTATGTGCAGGAATATTATCTCTGTATCAATGTTGCATATTTCTGGATTTGAATTTTCAATTTTAAATTGTCGAATTTCTATATCCAGAGAGGGGTTATTTTATGGAGATGCTCTATTAAATAATGGCCTGTATGTCCTGGACTTAAATGAAACCAATCATATCTATAACATAAACACAAAAAGGGTTAAGCCTAACTAACTTAATCCAGTCTACCTATGGCATTGTCGTCTTGGCCATATAAACGAGAAGCGCATAGCTAGGCTTCACAAAGCTGGAGTCCTAGGGTCATTTGACTTGGAGTCAATTGACATATGCGAATCATGTTTAAGAGGCAAGATGACAAAGGCGCCTTTTAGCAAAAGGGCTGAAAGGGCCACTAGCTTGTTGGACCTAATACATTCAGATGTATGTGGACCTACGAGCGCAGCGACCAGAGGTGGGCATCTGTACTTCGTCATGTTCACGGATGATTTCAGCAGATATGGCTATGTCTATCTGATGAAACACAAGTCCGAGACCCTTGATAGGTTCAAGGAATTTAGGAACGAGGTACAGAACCAGCTAGGTAGTAATATCAAAGCCCTTCGGTCGGACCGAGGCGGTGAGTATATGAGCCTAGAGTTTGACTCATACCTGAGAGAGCATGGAATAGTTCCACAGCTCACTCCTCCTGGAACACCGCAATGGAATGGGGTGTCCGAACGGAGGAATAGGACCTTGTTGGACATGGTCCGCTCAATGATGAGTCAAGCATCTCTTCTAATTAGCTTCTGGGGACACGCCCTCGAGACAGTAGCTCTCATATTAAACAATACTCCAACTAAGGCAGTGGAAAAGACCTCATATCAGATATGGACGGGCAAGGAGCCCAATGTGTCTTTCCTAAGGATTTGGGGATGCGAATCACATGTCAAGAAATTGACTAGTGGCAAGCTGGAGCCCAATACCGATAAATGCCTGTTTGTGGGCTACCCTAGGGAAACCAAAGGGTATTACTTCTACAACCCCGCCGAGAACAAGGTGTTCGTGGCAAGGAAAGGGGTCTTTCTGGAAAAGGAGTTCCTTTCCAAGAAAGATAGTGGGAGCAACGTTGAACTCAGGGAAGTTCAAGGTCCACAAGCTCCTGAAGAGGATAGCTCGGAGGCCCAGATGGAGCTTCCACAAGTGGAGGCACCGACCCAGGCCACACAAGAACCTAGAAGGTCTGGTAGGGATCGTCGGGAACCGGAGAGGTATGGTTTCCTCGTCACCGTTGATCAAACTCTTCTCATCTGGGATGAAGAAGAACCCAAAACCTACCAAGAGGCTATGGCTAGCCCACAGTCTGCGAATTGGCGTAAGGCCATGGAGGCAGAAATGCAATCTATGTACGATAATCAAGTTTGGAACTTGGTTGATCCACCTCCGGGTGCTAAGGTAATAGGTTGCAAGTGGTGCTATAAGCTAAAAGCTGATAATACCTTCAAGGGGCGTCTAGTTGCGAAAGGTTTCAGACAAGTCCATGGGATAGACTATGATGAAACTTTCTCACCAGTAGCCATGCTCAAGTCCATCAGGATACTGCTGGCCATAGCCGCATGGTATGACTATGAGGTTTGGCAAATGGATGTCAAAACCGCTTTCCTTAATGGGAAGCTACTCGAGGATGTGTACATAACACAACCTGAGGGTTTTGTCGATCCTAAGTATCAGGGAAGGGTATGCAAACTTCAAAGGTCCATTTATGGACTGAAGCAAGCATCCCGTAGTTGGAATCTAAGATTCAATGAGGCTATAAAGGAATATGGCTTCATACAGAATCTGGATGAGCCTTGTGTGTATAAGAGGACTAGTGGGAGCATTGTCACATTTTTGGTACTGTATGTCGACGACATCCTACTCATTGGAAGCGACATACCTGCACTGCAAGGGGTAAAGTAGTGGCTGAGTAAGTGCTTCGCAATGAAGGACTTAGGCGAAGCTGAGATGATCCTAGGGATCAGGATCTATAGGGATAGATCAAATCGGCTTCTGGGCCTAAGTCAGGCTTCGTACATTGACAAAGTTCTGAAAAGATTCAGCATGGACCGGGCCAAGAAAGGTTTCTTGCCAATGGGCCATGGGCTGAAACTTAGTAAGAAGAACTGTCCTAAAACAAGGGAGGACAGGGAGAACATGAAATTGGTTCCATATGCCTCGGCTATTGGATCAATTATGTACTCTATGTTATGTACGAGACCTGATGTCGCCTTTGCACTGAGTATGACGAGCCGATACCAGCAGGATCCCGGGGAGGATCACTGGAAAGCTGTCAAGGCAATCCTCAAGTACCTTAACCGGACTAAGGATAGCTTATTGGTGTATGGTGGTCAGGAAGTGCTATCGGTTACTGGGTATACTGATGCAAGCTTCCAGACAGACCAAGATGAGTACCAATCGCAGTCAGGGTATGTATTCTTGCTGAATGGTGGTGCCGTAAGCTGGAGGAGCTCAAAGCAACCAACCATAGCGGACTCTACAACAGAAGCAGAGTACATCGCTGCGTGTGATGCAGCTAAGGAAGCTGTGTGGATGAAGAAGTTTATCACTGAGTTGGGAGTAGTGCCAACTATCCAGGACCCAGTCGATATCTTCTGTGACAACAATGGGGCCATCGCACAACCTAAGGAGCCCCGGTCACACAAGAACACAAAGCACATGCTCAGAAAGTTTCACCTCATACGAGAAATCGCGGAGAGAGGTGACATTGCATTGCACAGAGTGGACACCGAGGATAATGTCGCAGATCCATTGACCAAGGCGCTGGCCCAGCCCAAGCACGAGGGTCATACTAGATCTATAGGGATTAGGCCCATGCCTAGTTGGAACTAGTGCAAGTGGGAGATTATTGGAAATGCCCTAGTCCCGAGGCATTGGTCCTTGTATTTGTACTATACATTTATTGGATTTATGTGTTGTACTCATTTGTGTCATTAATAAAGGCATCAATTCATTTATTATATTTATCTTGTGCAGTATAGTAAATGAAGTATCCAATGGACATATCTATATCCATGACGACTAGTGTCATGCACTTAGCAGTAAGACCATGGATAGGGTTAACGATATGACCATAAATAGATCCGTAGTCTGTTCCAGTCATGGGAATGAATGGAACAACAGACTATCATTAACCTGGTTGTATGGCGGTGTCTTACCGGTCATTGGACATGGAATGTCAACCAAGTTAATGGGTACATGCCTGGGAGCATGGTACTGGATAGATCCACTAAACGAGTAATCCACATGGTATGGTATCACAATGGATTCTCGTGTAGTACTTGTATGGATCCTTTGACCTGACCATATGATGGTGTTACATGTGAAGTCACATACTTAGGGGTACGCCTAAAGGGCCTGTAATAGGGTGCCAAGTATGGGTGCTTTCGGGTATGTCACTGAACATGGTAATGCTATGGATATGCAGAAGGGATTTGTCACTCAGTAACCAACTGAGAAGATATCACCGGCCACTTGATGAATGTGACTGATAAGAGTGTGGCCACACCCAAACAAGTTGGAACTTGTTTGTGAGCATCAGTACATTCGGGATCAAGTTAATGTCCGAACACAAAAGAGGGTGATCAATCCATGCCTCTGTGTTGGACACCGATATCAATGACATGGGATGTACAAGTTTAAACTACGGGGTTATGATATCAGTTAGACTGCCATCTCCATCTTAATTGGGGGCTGCAGTGGCTTGCTAGAGCCCAACTGCAGTCTGCGGGCCAGAGGCTCGCTGCCAACATAAAGATGGGCCCACATGATCGTACACACAGAACGATAGAATGCAGACTTAAGGAACCACATGTATACTTGGAGTATACACAATGGAGAGAGAAGTGTGTATATCTTAATTATATTATAAAGATCAATTGGATTGGTCATAATAATAAAATTAATATATTCAATTGGCTCTTCATAATTAATTGGATTAATTATGAAATTATTTCCTAGGTGGAAATATTCATATGTATGGGTTTACATATGATTTTATTTTGTGTTGAGTTAATTTTAATTTGATGGATTAAATTAAATGTCAAACTAATTTTAATTTAGATGTAAATAATATATTACTTGGAGTAATATATTAAATACATGGGTATATTAAAATTGGGCTTGAAATTAATTTAAACCAGAATAATTAAAATTAGACTGGGCCTAAATTAAAACATGGAAGCCCGCACAAAATAGAAGGGAGCCAAGATGGGCCTGAATTCCCCTAAGGAAATTCGGCCAACCCTAGGTATAAATACCTAGGGTTAGAAATTTCGGCCACCCAAGCAAAATATACTAGCCGAAATTTCCTAGCTCCCCTCTCCATTGGTTTTGTTTTTCCGACGCTAGCACGGGTTGCATTTGCCAAGCGTTCGTGTACGTGAGAGTGGAGGAATTCTAAATTGAGTTCTGCAGTCATCATCCATCTCTGGAAGAGATTTTTCTGGTAAGAAATTTTAATCTCTTTCTATTCAATTTTAAGTTTTTCAATTTCCACTTCAATTGCTCCTGGGACTGGATTTGAGGAAATCACCGTGTTCTTCCGCTTTTATCGGGTGATTTCCGGTGAAAAATCCCAACAGGGCCCACGGGATCGTACACATAAAATGACTAAACATAGACTTAAGAAATCACATGTATACTTGGAGTATACACTATGGAGAGAGAGGTGTATATTTGTTAATTATATTATAAAGATCAATTGGATTGATCCTAATAATAGAATTAACATATTCAATTGGCTCTTCATAATTAATTGGATTAATTATGAGATTATTTCCTAGATGGAAATATTCATATGTATAGGTTTACATATGATTTTATTTTGTGAAGATTTAATTTTAATTTGATGGATTAAATTAATTGGTCAAACTAATTTTAATTTAAATGTAAATAATATATTACTTGGTGTAATATATTAAATACATGGGTATATTAAAATTGGGCTTGAAATTAATTTAAACCAGAATAGTTAAAATTAGACTGGGCCTAAATTAAAAGATGGAAGCCCGCACAGAGTGAAAGGAGCCAAGCTGGGCCTGAATTCCCCTAGGGGAATTCGGCCACCCTAGGTATAAAAACCTAGGGTGAAAATTTCGGCCACCCTAACACTTAGCCAAGATGTAGCCAAAATTTTCCTAGCCCTGTCTCACCATAGTTTTTGTTTTTCCAACGCTAGCATGGGTCGTGTTCGTTAGGCGTTCGTGTACGAAAACGAGGAGGGAAGCTAATTTGATTTCTGCAATCTCCATCCATCTCTTGAAAGAGATATTTCTGGTAAGAATTTAATCTCTTTCTATTATAATTTTAATTTTTACAATTTCCACTTCAATTGCTCCTGGGACTGGATTTGAGGAAATCATCGCGTTCTTCCGTTTTTATCGGGTGATTTCCGGTGAAAAATCCCAACAGTGGTATCAGAGCAGGCTTTTGATCCATGGAAATTGTTAAAATTGGTTGAATCCCATGTTTTAAAATTGGAGATTTTTTATTGGGGTTCTTGGTTTGGGTTTAAGATTTTTCCCATTTGCTTTATACAATTGAAATTAAATTTGCATATAGGTTTATGTTAGTTTAATTTAATTGTATGTTTTTGGAATTCTTGGTGAATTTCTTATTGTTGATGGATGCAATATTTGTTTGTATTTTTTTTATTGTTTCTATTTAAAAAAAAAATTCTGGATCCCGGGGTGCGGGGCTGCTGGCGGCGGAATCGCTGCCGGCGGCCGCCGCACGCGGCAGAAGAGGTGGCGGCAGCAGCCACTGCCTGCTGTTGCCGGAGCAGCAGGCTGCTACTGGCGGCAGCCACTGCTGGGCAATGGCTGCTGCTAGGGCAACTCCGTTGCCCTAGCTGCAGCGGGCCGGGCCCAGTGTTTTTGATTTGGCGGGTCTTGGGCCCGGGGCCCAGTTTTAAAATTTTAATTAGTTTTAAAATTCGTGTGTTTAAATTTATGCAATTTAAATGCGTGTGGTTTCTTGAATGGAATTTAATTTTATTCATGTGATATTAATTTTGGAAATTAATATGGTTAATTGAAATTGGTTCGAGTAATTTTGGCACAGTTACTTGGACGGCTGAATTGGACCCATAGTTTCCCAATTCCAATGGGAGCAGTTGGACTGCCTAGGCTGGAGGCCCAAAGCCCGTTAAGGGTTAGAACCATGGTGGGCCAAAATTGGCGATTTCTATATAATGGCTTGGACATAATTGAAATGGGCTTAAATCATGCATTATAACATGCTTATGAATTATATGTATTGGATGCATATGTATGATTAAATGTTTATGTGGTTGGATGCTATTGGGCCGTGTACAAGATGGGTTGTATTTTTCTTTTTGGGTAAATACGGCCTGCATGTCGTTTTCCTTTTTTTAATGTAATTTTATTTTATTCAACTATTATAAAATTTGTAAAAGAAGAAGCCCTTGGAGTGGTGAGCCCAAGTGGAGGTGCAAGCCCAGAAGGAAAAGATGGAGGCCCACCTGATTTTATCTCTAGTATAGGTTTACTAGAATAATATTAGGATGTAAAATAGGCCCATAGCAATCCATTTTACTTTTATTTAATTATGCTTTATGTTTATTTGCATGTATGAATGTATGATCCAATAGCAATTTCACCCGCCTTATATATTTAAGCAGTTATAAATTGAATCTAATAACCAAATGGAATTACTAAGTCGCTTAAAAGTGCTTCCCTCATTCAAAACCGACTTGAAGTGGGAATAGGCCAGTTGTAGACCATGCCCTCGCAGGATACACTGGAGTATTGTCACTTTGTATTGGGTTAATGTATGGGATACTCTAACACTTGAATGGAGGTTTTGACTTAGAGTGGGTAGTAGGATTCTCCTGGCCCTAAGCACAGATGGGTAAGTGCCAACAAGCCCATCAAACCGAGAGTCCCTAGGTTGGGATTGGATGGCGTTCCTACCTAAATAATTAAGGTATAGTTGTACCAAACCCTCATTTGGCTATATCTTGATGAAATATGGATCTCGGCCCATGAGCCCAACAACTCGGTTTAAATTAATAACATGATTCATTATTAATTTCATATGGGAATAATAAATTAAAGTCCTTTATTAACACTCTCAATATTTTTCTGTGTAGAAACTCTTAAATGGCAAACAACAATACCTTATCACTGCGATCTATTCTTGAAAAGGACAAGCTTTCCGGTCCTAACTTTTTAGACTGGTCTAGGAACTTAAGGATTGTTCTAAGACAAGAGTCAAAAGAGTATGTACTGGAAAGGCCTGTGCCGGCTGCGCCTCAAGGACGTAATCCACCGGCTGCCCAGTTGGAGGAATACGAGGCGCATGTCAAGGACAATAGGGATGTGACATGCCTTATGTTAGCCTGCATGGTCCCCGAACTGCAAAAATAGTTTATGGACCATCAAGCCTATGCTATGATAACAACTCTAAACAAGATGTTCAAGGAGCAAGCTCGTCAGGAAAGGTACCTAACCAATAAGGCATTCCACTCTTGTAAGATGGGGGTCGAGACATCTGTGAGCGCACACGTGCTCAAGATGAAGGGCTATTTGGACACTTTGGACCGTCTCGGATTGCCTATCTCTCAAGAGTTGGTGGTGGACACAATCCTTGCATCCTTGCATCCTTCTTATGATCATTTCATCCTCAACTACAATATGCAAGGGATGAACCGTACTGTCAGTGAGCTGCATGGGATGCTTAAGCTCACCGAGCAGTCGATCAAGAAGACTCCGCTGGTACTGCTGGTCAACAAGGGGAACCCTCCTCTTACCAAGGGTAAGGCTAAGGAAAAGGCCAAGGCCAAGGCCAAGAAGGCCAAGGCTAAGAAGGCCAAGGCCCAACCCAAGGCCCAGCAGAAGGCAGGTCCTGAAGATGTCTGTTTCGGGTGTAAACAGGTGGGCCATTGGAAGAGATCGTGTCCCAGGCTAATGGGAGAGCAAAGAAGGGGCCAAGGTGCATCCTCTTCAGGTATTTATGTTATAGATATTAACCTTACTGTTTCAACATCCTGGGTATTGGATACTGGATGTGGTTCTCATATTTGTTGCAATGTGCAGGGACTTAAGAACAGAAGGTCATTGGGGTCAGGAGAGGTGGACTTGCGGGTTTGGAAATGGAGCAAGGGTTGCTGCCATAGAGATCAGCGAATATCACCTTGTGATGCCCAGCAGATTGGTTTTAATTTTAGAACATTGTTACTTTATACATGCTATGTGCAGGAATATTATTTTTGTATCAATGTTGGATATTTCTGGATTTAATTTCACTATTTCTAATGGTAGAATTTCAATATCTAGAGAGGGATTATTTTATGGAGATGCTCTATTAAATAATGGCCTATATATCCTGGACTTAAATGAAACCAATCATATCTATAACATAAACACTAAAAGGGTTAAGCCTAATGAACTTAATCCTGTCTACCTATGGCATTGTCGTCTTGGCCACATAAACGAGAAGCGCATTGCTAGACTTCACAAAGTTGGAGTCCTAGGGTCATTTGACTTGGAGTCAATTGATACATGCGAATCATGTTTACGAGGCAAGATGACAAAGGCTAAAAGGGCCACTGGCTTATTGGACCTAATACATTCAGATGTATGTGGACCTATGAGCGCAGCGACCAGAGGTGGGCATCTATACTTCATCACGTTCACGGACGATTTCAGCAGATATGGCTATGTCTATCTGATGAAACACAAGTCCGAGACCCTTGATAGGTTCAAGGAATTTAGGAATGAGGTACAGAACCAGCTAGGCAGGAATATCAAAACCCTTCGGTCGGACCGAGGGGTTGAGTATATGAGCCTAGAGTTTGACTCATACTTGAGAGAGCATGGAATAGTTCCACAGCTCACTCCTACCGGAACACCACAATGGAATGGGGTGTCCGAACGGAGGAATAGGACCCTGTTGGACATGGTCCGCTCAATGATGAGTCAAGCCTCTCTCCCAATTAGTTTCTGGGGACACGCCCTCGAGACAGCAGCTCTTATCTTAAATAATACTCCGACTAAGGCAGTGGAAAAGACCCTATATCAGATATGGACGGGCAAGGAGCCCAATGTGTCTTTCCTAAGGATTTAGGGATGCGAAGCACATGTCAAGAGATTGACTAGTGGCAAGCTGGAGCCCAAAACCGATAAATGCCTGTTTGTGGGCTACCCTAGGGAAACCGAAAGGTATTACGTCTACAACCCCGCCGAGAACAAGGTGTTCGTGGCAAGGAAGGGGGTCTTTCTAGAAAAGGAGTTCCTTTCCAAGAAAGATAGTGGGAGCAATGTTGAACTCAGGGAAGTTTAAGGTCCACAAGCTCCTGAAGAGGATAACTCGGAGGCCCAGGTGGAGCTTCCACAAGGGGAAGCACCGACCCAGGCCGCACAAGAACATAGAAGGTCTGGTAGGGATCGTCGGGAACCAGAGAGGTATGGTTTCCTCGTCACCGATAAACAAACTCTTCTCATCTAGGATGAGGAAGAACCCAAAACCTACCAGGAGGCTATAGCTGGTCCACAGTCTGCGAATTGGCGTAAAGCCATGGAAGTAGAAATGCAATCTATGTACGATAACCAAGTTTGGAACTTAGTTGATCCACCTCCGAGTGCTAAGGTGATAGGTTGTAAGTGGTGCTACAAGCTAAAAGCTAATAATACCTTCAAAGGGTGTCTGGTTACAAAAGGTTTCAGACAAGTCCATGGAATAGACTATGATGAAACTTTCTCACCAGTAGCCATGCTCAAATCCATCAGGATACTGCTGGCCATAGCCGCATGGTATGACTATGAGGTATGGCAGATGGATGTCAAAACCGCTTTCCTTATGGAAAGCTACTCGAGGATGTGTACATGACACAACCTGAGGGTTTTGTCGATCCAAAGTATCCGGGAAGGGCATGCAAACTTCAAAGGTCCATTTATGGACTGAATCAAGCATCCCGAAGTTCGAATCTAAGATTCAATGAGGCCATAAAGGAATATGGCTTCATACAGAATCAAGATGAGCCTTGTGTGTATAACAGGACTAATGGGAGCATTGTCACATTCTTGGTACTTTTTGTAGACGACATCCTGCTCATTGGAAGCGACATACCTACACTACAAGGGGTAAAGTAGTGGCTGAGTAAGTGCTTCGCAATGAAGGACTTAGGCGAGGCTGAGATGATCCTAGGGATCAGGATCTACAGGGATAGATCAAATCGGCTTCTGGGCCTAAGTCAGGCTTCGTACATTGACAAAGTTCTGAAGAGGTTCAGCATGGACCGGGCCAAGAAAGGTTTCTTGCCAATGGGCCATGGGCTGAAACTTAGTAAGAAACACTGTCCTAAAACAAGGTAGGACAGGGAGAACATGAAATTGATTCCGTATGTTTCGGCTATAGGATCAATTATGTACTCAATGTTATGTACGAGACCTGATGTCGCCTTTGCACTAAGTATGACGAGCCGATACCAGCAGTGTCCCGGGGAGGATCACTTGAAAGTTGTCAAGGCGATCCTCAAGTACCTTAACCGGACTAAGGATAGCTTCTTAGTGTATGGTGGTCAGGAAGTGCTATCAGTTACTGGGTATACTGATGCGAGCTTTCAGACCGACCAGGATGAGTACCAGTCGTAGTCCGGGTATGTATTTTTACTAAATGGTGGTGCTGTAAGCTAGAGGAGCTCAAAGCAGCCAACCATAGCGGACTCTATAACAGATGCTGAGTACATCACTGCGTGTGATGCGGCTAAGGAAGCTGTGTGGATGAAGAAGTTTATCACTGAGTTGGGAGTAGTGCCAACTATCCAGGACCCAGTCGATATCTTCTGTGACAACAATGGGGCCGTTGCACAACCTAAGGAGCCCCGGTCACACAAGAACACAAAGCACGTGCTCAGAAAGTTTCACCTCATACGAGAAATCGCGGAGAGAGGTGACATTGCATTGCACAAAGTGGACACCGAGGATAATGTCGCAGATCCGTTGACCAAGGCGCTGGCTCAGCCCAAGCACGAGGGTCATACTAGGTCTATAAGGATTAGGCCCATGCCTAGTTGGAACTAGTGCAAGTGGGAGATTGTTGGAAATGCCCTAGTTCCGAGGCATTGGTCCTTATATTTTTATTATACATTTATTGGATTTATGTATTATACTCATTTGTGTTGTTAATAAAGGCATCAATTCATTTATTATATTTATCTTGTGCAATATATTAAATGAAGTATCCAATGGACATATCTATATACATGATGACAAGTGTCATGCACTTAGCAGTAAGACCATGGATAGGGTAAACGATATGACCGTAAATAGATCCGTAGTCTGTTCCAGTGATGGGAATGAATGGAACAAGAGACTATCATTAACCTGGTTGTGTGGCGATGTCTTACCGGTCATTAGACATGGAATGTCAACCAAGTTAATGGGTACATGCATGGGGGCATGGTACTGGATAGATCCTCTAAACGAGTAATCCACACGGTATAGTATCACAAGTGATTCTCGTGTAATACTTGTATGGATCCTTTGACCTGATCATATGATGGTGTTACATATGAGGTCGTATACTTAGGGGTACGCCTAAAGGGCCTGTAATAGGGTACCAAGTATGGGTACTTTCGGGTATGTCACTTAGCATGGTAATGTTATGGATATGCAGAAGGGATTTATGGCTCAGTAGTCCATTGGGAAGCTATCACCAGCCTCTTGATGAATGTAACTGATAAGAGTGTGGCCACACCTAAACAGGTGGGAACTTGTTTGTGAGCTTCAGTGCATTCAGGATCAAGTTAATGTCCGACACAAAAGAGGGTGATCAATCCATGCCTCTGTGTTAGACTCCGATATCAATGACATGGGATGTACAAGTTTAAACTACAGGGTTATGATAACAGTTAGACTGCCATCTCCATCTTACTTGGGGGGTGCAGTGGCTTGCTAGAGCCCAACTGCAGTCTGTGGGCCAAAGGCCTGCTGCCAACATAAAGATGGGCCCACGGGATCGTACACATAGAACGACTGAACACAGACTTAAGGAATCACATGTATTCTTGGAGTATACACTATGGAGAGAGAGGTGTATATATGTTAATTATATTATAAAGATCAATTGGATTGATCCTAATAATAGAATTAACATATTCAATTGGCTCTTCATAATTAATTGGATTAATTTTGAGATTATTTCCTAGGTGGAAATATTCATATGTATAGGTTTACATATGATTTTATTTTGTGAAGATTTAATTTTAATTTGATTGATTAAATTAATTGGTCAAACTAATTTTAATTTAAATGTAAATAATATATTACTTGGTGTAATATATTAAATCCATGGGCATATTAAAATTGGGCTTGAAATTAATTTAAACCAGAATAGTTAAAATTAGACTGGGCCTAAATTAAAAGATGGAAGCCCGCACAGAGTGAAAGGAGCCAAGCTGGGCCTGAATTCCCCTAGGGGAATTCGGCCACCCTAGGTATAAAAACCTAGGGTGAAAATTTCGGCCACCCTAACACTTAGCCAAGAGATAGCCGAAATTTTCCTATCCCCCTCTCACCATAGTTTTTGTTTTTCCAATGCTGGCACGAGTCGTGTTCGTTAGGCGTTCGTGTACGAAAACGAGGAGGGAATCTAATTTGATTTCTGCAGTCTTCCTCCATCTCTTGAAAGAGATATTTCTGGTAAGAATTTAATCTCTTTCTATTATAATTTTAAGTTTTACAATTTCCACTTCAATTGCTCCTGAGACTGGATATAAGGAAATCATCGCGTTCTTCCTCTTTTATCGGGTGATTTCCGGTGAAAAATCCCAGCCAATAATGACATGCCAATCTATTTTGATAGGTGGAGCTCCTTTTGACAGATCTATTGGCTGTTCCCATTACCCCACTGACTCGTGGATAATGTGGAGTTGACAATTGATGCCCCAGCCTTCTATGCTGGAATACATTCCCCGTTGCCCCTTAAAGCTATAATCTCTTCTTAGTCATGCCGAAACACATAACTCTGTATCATGTAGGTGTGTTCTTCATCAAAAATTTGGGCGCATGTTTGTTTGTTTGTTTGTTTGTTTGTTTGAGGGGCTGTAACATCATGGTTGACTCTGTATTCATCCACGTTGGGTGGTTGACAGTTATGGCTGTGAACTGATGTCTACTTGCCGTGAATAGTCTTGTTTTCCCGGAGGCATCAGTTTCTTCTTTCGTGGTTTCCCCTCTTCGTCTTATCTGGGCCCATGGAGTTCTGCCTAGCTGATTTCACCCTTAGATACCTTGGAGTCTGGCATTTGCAAACTTCTCTGTCGATCCCCAGTCATGCCGTGGTAGGATTGGGCAAGTCTTGTTATGTGCTTTTGGGTGTTTTCTCTCTATTTTGTTTCTTTTCAGGCATGAAGATTTTCAAGATAGATACCATTTTTGGGTCCTCATCTATTTTTAAATTCATTTCATGCAATGATACGTCATGTATGCTAAAGACATTAAATGAATGTTTGTATGCATGCACAGTATTCTGTCCAGAAAAATATCGCACAAGTAACTGGAATCAAATTACATAACATTAAATGCCACGTGTGCTGAATTGTTCACAAAATAGAAAAGAAAACAAAAGCTGATACATCAAAATAGTTATCATCCTCCACAGGTGGAGGGTCTGCTTTTGTTGCTGCATCATCTCCTTAAATAGCTTGAACACCTGGGTCAGTCGAAGCTGGGTAATGGATTATTCTAAACACTAGGCTTCAAAGGTGGTTCTACAATCTTTCCTTCAGTGATCAATTATCGGAAAACCCTCAGTAATTGCTTGCAGTCGTTCGTATGGTGCCCCACTGTCACATGATAAGAACAGAATCTGCCCTTGTCCGTCTCAGCAGGCTTTTCGAACGGCTTCAGAGAATTTAAGAGACCATCGTTCCTGCATTTTGCAAAAATCTTGGCCAAAGAAAGAGTCCAAGGGGACAGGCCTCAATTTTGTACATTTCCCTCTTGGTTGTTTTGCTGCTAGGACACAATAGCAACTTCAGTTGGCTTATCTTCTGAGGATTGCCCAACCTTGTCCATAGATCCAAAACTAGACCCACTGCCTGATCTAGTGGCAGTTGCTGGTCGATACCCAAGACCAGACTCGGAGCTCCTGCCATGCTTTTGGTTCACTGCCTTTTCTTCTTCATCCCTCTCGATTTTCATGGCCATCCTATACACTTCACTGAGCTCACTAAAGGAATGGAATTTCATGTTGTTTTGGAAGATGTCCCTACTCCCATCGATCAACTTCTGAATCAGCTCATCTTTGTCGGGGCTATTCTTTAGCAAAATCATTTTGTTCATCCATCATTGGTAATAGGCATCAAAGGATTCATTCTATTGTTGCTTAACCCTTTCTAGATCATACAGCTTCACCTGGATCCTGGTGTTGAAGCTGTAGTATTTGATGAATGACACTAACAAGGCCTCCTAGTCTGACTGCACATCTTTAGATAAGGAGTTGTACCAATTTAGATCTCCCCCTTCCAGCGTGGTTGGGAAAAAGTTAACCAGCTGTTGTTTGGTAGCGCCCGCAGTCAGCATGATTCTAACATAAAGGATCACATGGGCCTCCGGAGAGCCAATCCCTTTGTATGAAGGACTTTAGGCACTTGAAATCCAATGGGAAAGGTCTTAATGCCCTTATTGATCATTGCATCTACATCCACCCCTCTTTTGGAGCCCAGGCTGATGTTGGCCCCTTTCTTAAGTTCAGCCACTGCTTCGTCAAGTTCAGAGTACTTGACCTTCATTTTCTCTTCCATGGCTGCTTCCATCTCCTGCAGCTTTTCTAAATAAATCGAGATGTCACCGCCTTGCTAGGACGATTCGGCCTTGTTTTCCTTTCCAGTGCTACTACCACCAGTTTCTCCGAATTCTTTCACTACTGCCCATATCTCCTCCTTGAGCATGTCACGGAAATCCTACGATTTCAGGAAATCCTTTAAAACGTCAGCGAGGCTTGGTGTAGGATTAGCCATCCCACTTCTTCCCCAGAATTAGAATCACCTTCTGTTTCAACTACTCTTCGTTCCCCAACTGCCCTCGAAGCCTGAGATTTTGTCCAAGGTCGCTCCAGCTTATTCTGCTCGACATGATTCGGGAAACGTTTAGGGTCATGAATGAATGGCATGGTGATATGAAGAGTAAGACATTGAAAGTGCTTGTGATGAATGAATGGAGTGAGGTTATGAGTGAAATGATGGTATGAATGGTCTTATTTTATTCCTTCCTTTTTTTCTTCTTGGGACATTCCAAGAACACCCAATGCTATGCAAAAATGTCACGTGTGGACCACCACATGGACAAAAGTTTGGCGCCTTTGGGGCACCTAATGAATTTTGTGAAATGGTCACGTGTGTGCCGACACACGGACAGAGTTTTGATGCTTTTAAGGTCTATGAGATGATATGAAATGGTCACATGGGACCGTCCCTTGGACAAAGTTCTGATGCTTTTGGGGCGTATGATATGAAATGATGCTATGAGGGGGTCACATGTAACAGGGCACGGATAGAGATTCGGCATTCGAGGAACACCTTTCATGATTTGGGCAATGTTATGAGCATATATATATACTATTTAGGCACTTGGGGAGTACCTTCAATGATATATTAATGTCATGAAATGATCCAATGTGGACCACGATGTCATATGATGTTTATGATAAATGAGCATGGTGTCATGAAATGCGTCGTGTGGATTGTCTCACGGCAATATACCTAGGACCATTGTGGTCTCTATTGAATGAGATAATTTGGTGGAATGGTCGAATGCAATCCAGTGCATTGGCAGAATACGGGCATTTTGGGGTACCTGATATATGATGGAATGATATGATCGTGGTGGGCGTCCTTGGAATTGCCCTAATTTATATTTAAATAAGTTGAAATGATATGGATGCTTATGACACGCAAAATGCAAATGGCTGCACAAAAATGTGGTTAGAATGCATAATACACGTAATGATGTTGTGTATGCTATGTCGAAAAAAATGCTAATCACACAAATATAATGTCATGGCTGAAAAAGAAATAGTTAGTATGAATGGCAAGCGAATGATTTAATGTTTTCACACGCCAAAATAAAATGCAAGTGGCTGCATAAAAATGTGGGTTAATTATCACACAAATGTTTAATGTATGGTATGTCATATGGATGGAAAATGTTGATTATGGTATGTCATGCACGCGTAGATAGCGATGGTGATGTCTCACTGGATGGTGAGAAACACATAGCACACAAAACGAATTTTTCCAACCTTATTCCTCCAAATGTGGTCGGTCTCAAAAATTCTAACTGAGTGCTAGGTGAGGTTCTCTTTAATCACCAACCAGAGATGATGAACGCGCAATATATATTTTTTCACACAATTTATTTTGGTGTCCTAAAGGGATCCAACTAAGGCTGCCTATATGAGTTCGGTCCAAGTCGGGATAACATCAAGGCTCCTATAGCAAAATATACTCCTCACTTCTCCCCACTCAAGGGTCCAAACGAAGGGGTTCGTACGAGGCTATGGGTGGTGTTTCGTATCCATGCCCCCTAAACCAAGAGGAACTCAGGCGACACTTCAACAATTCACCGGGCTAAAGCGGGATACTTAACCTAATGCAAGCATGTCTAGCTAAAATGCAAAAATAAAATACTAATCAAGAATCATCCACCTTATTTTAATTAGACACTTTTTAAGGCTTGTCAAATTCTTTTAAGTTTTTAAGAAATTATTTTGTAAGAAATCCCCAGCAGAGTCGCCATTGTGAGCGAATGACGTTTTCGACGAAACGTAGACTCCCTTTCGGAAGGTGCGCCTCGATCTCAAGCGGACCCCTCCCTCGCGTGGGCATTTTTAGAATAAAAATTCATTTTTTAGAAAACTAGAATTAATTATCTTAAAAGAACCGAGACCTGAGTCTCGATGAATGTTGTAGGAGTTGCCACCCAGCTCAGCTCAACAGGGAAATTTATAATGTAGCTAAACCGGACGAATGTCCGCTATACTATCCAGAGATCTAAGTTCGGACAAGTCCCCTATTTTGTGTCTAATTAAAATAAAAACGGCCAATGTTCATAGATGGTATTTCAAATTCTAAAAGTCAATTTTGTTGCATTAAGTTAAACATACAGCGTGCATACACTAGAAACAAGAATAAAAGTAAAGCAGTAAATATTTAAGTGGCTTACAACCCAATTGAACAAAATAAAAACTCTCAACCTCACTTTTACAACCGCCTAATATACACAATTTATCTAAAAAATACAATCGCCTAGGATACATGGATAAATCTATTAAATACATCGAAAATAAAAATAAGAAGCTGCAAAACAAAGGGTTAGCACAATATATGGCACGCCATAAATAGGACTCAAATAGACAGAATTGGAAATTTAGAAATTGGGGGCATGCATTTAGGGGGATAACCGGGTTGGCTCGGCTAGCCAACCCCATTAGACCTGGAAAACATTTTGAAACGTCCCTGTATTTTTGGTTTTGTGAGAAAATCATTTTTGAAAACAATTTATCTTCCAGTTTAATTAATTTTAGCATGTGAGGTGGGTCGTTTTCGGGAGAATCGAGTCTCCGTCGTGGTATTGTTCTAAATGCAATAATACTGGAAATTAAATCTAGGGTCGTGGATGCACACAACAAAATTTATTTTGGTGATTTTCTGGTTTTCTGAATTTTTATGGATTTTTAGAAATTTTTAGGGATTATTACAGTCGTACGACTGTAAATCCTCCAATTTCAGGATTTTGCCAAAATTATTCAAAATAAAACTGAGAAATTAATGGAAATCATATGACTGTTCATAACTCAAGAACAGTCGCACGACTGTTCTTGATTTCTAGAAACAGAAAAAACAAAAGTTGAAATAAAATGCACAAAAACACACCAAATCACCCAGAAAGCATGAGAAAAAGAGGGAATGAAGTGTATTTACCTTTTTGGCACTGATCCACTGTAGGATTGACCCCTGGCGTCACACCAATCCACTTAAATTTGGTCTTTTTCTCCTTTAGTTGAGGTTGAGAAGTTTGGTCCGAAAAATCTCCAAATGGTAGGGATTCTGATAATTTTAGAGTCTGAAATTGATTGGGTTTAAGTGTTAAGTTGTTAACCTACGATTTCTATCCGGTTTTAGATATAAACACTCGAGAATCAAAAGAAAAAGAAGAAGGAAAGCTTGAGTTTTTGTGAGAGTTTCTTTCTTTCCCCTTTTTCTCTATCTTCTGTCCCAAATTTCTTTCCCTCTGATTTTTTAAGCCAAGAGCCAAAAGCCCCAATCTTCTCTTCTCTTCCTCCTCTTATTCTGGGTGCCTTGCTACTAGCCCAGAGCATTAATTGCTCCCTCTTTTTCTTCTCTTTTTTTGCTGTAGAGGTATGGACTTTTGCACCTGCTCTGAGGTTACAGTCGTATGACTATAATTTAACTACAGTCGTACGACTCTAATGACAGTCGCACGACTGTATATTACAGTCGTGTGACACTGCTGCATTTTTTTTTTTAAGGATGGAAAATTCCGGCGCTTACAGCATGGTTATATCATAATGCATAAACAAGTTATCTCGTCTAAACATCCATTTAAAGGAAGCACTTTGCATTTAGTTGGTTAAACGACTTGCACTACTTTAACAAAGAAAATGTGTTAAATGCATGGAATCTGTAATCTTGCCTCATCAGCCAAATCTCACTTTTCACTTCTCGAGGCGACTAGAAATTTCAAAGCGAATCCAAATCCAAATGTCACAGGGCAAAAAAAAAGGAGAGCTCACTAAGGTGAAAACCGAAAAGATGCCTTAGGCAAAAGTTTGAGCAACTTGCTGAGCTGAAAACTCATATTGGGCAGTTCAGGCAAAATTTAGAACACTTCCCGATGCACCACTCCTAGGGACAAAAAGATGAGACACTTTCATCATTCCCCAGCGGAGACACTTTCATCCCCAGCAGAGATCCCTTCCACCATTCCCCAGCAAAGAAACTCTTCCACTATTCTCCAGTGGGATCCTCTACACTATTCCCCAATGGAACCATCACAAAGAACATGACCACTTTCTCCCCAGCGGTCATCGGACTTCCCTAACAACCATTGCATATCCCCAGCAGAGGTGCAAGAGTCACATCATGTAAAGAATATACTCCCTAGCTAGATCAGTCATAGGTGTGATATGCTTTCCCTAGCCAGAGGCGCGACTTGATATCCCCAATAAGAGCGTAGCATTTCAAGGCCAGACAAATAGCGGGGGATGCATCTCCCAGAGTCCATTCGCATATGCATACATTGTAACATGTACACATAAGCATTCAAAACACGCACATACACATGCATACATGCATCACGACTAACCCAAGTGCAGGTATCCAGGGGCAGGGTAATTGAGCCGTATTTATTCTTGATCGAAGGGGCAAAAATTTTTGTTCCAAAGTTATCGATTAAGGAACAAATACACATCACCAACACAACCTCACAAATCCAGCAGATCCGCAGCGGGTAACCTAAACCTATTGTCAGGCCCGGATTTGCCTCCATCTCAAATCTAGCAGATCCACCGCGGGTAACCTAAACCCGGTGTCAGGCTCAGATCAGCTTCCATCTCAACTTCAGCAGATCAGTCGTGGGTAACCTAAACCCGGTATCAAGCCCAGATTTGACTCCATCTCAAATCCAGCAAATCCGTCGCGGGTAACACAAACCCTGTGTCAGACCCAGATTTGCTTCCATCTCAACTCCAGCAGATCCGTCGCAGGTAACATAAACCCAGTGTCAGACCTAGATTTGCTTCCATCTCAACTCCAGCAGATCCGTCACAGGTAACCTAAACCCGGTGTCAGACCCAGATTTGCTTCCTTCTCAACTCCAGCAGATCCATCGTGGGTAACCTAAACCTGGTGTCAGACCCAGATTTGCTTCCATCTCAACTTCAGCAGATCCGTCGCAAGTAACCTAAACCCCAGTGTAAGGCTCAGATTTGCTTCCATCCCGAACTTCAACAGATCCGTCGTGGGTAACATAAACCCGATGTCAAGCCCAGATCAGCTGCAACTCAGGTATGTCTTTCTTTCCTTCTACTTGCGACGCTTCAATTTGCATTCTTAAATTCCCATCAAATAACCCAGACCGGGTATCGGGTATTGAATTTGATCATGCGAGGGGTAGCTGTAAGCACCGGGTTTTCCTGACCTCTATGATAAGAATTCCTATAATACCTGTGGAGTGGACGGACTTGAATCAGACTTGAAAACGATCGGACTGCTGCCCGGAGTATCTCAAACATCCTGAAAATAGAGCTATCCACAATTTGAAACCCCCGAGAAGGTTTCCCTAGTGATTTTTAGGGTTTAAGGTGAGTGTTGGATTTTTGAGAAATTTACCCCGGCTCTAGTGGGTGAGCCAAGTTGCTCTACAAAGCAGAGCAACTTGGCTCGACAGAAAAGATTTGGGGTGAAAAGTCTCAAAGTTGTAAGCGCTCATTAAATGTTTGAGATGATATGAGTGAAGAGTATAAAAGAAAACGAAAAAAAAAAATCAGGGAGACTTTTTCAATCTTGGCAGAAAGACTTTGAAAACGAAAAATACAGAGAAAGAAAAAGAAAGCAGAGGAAAAGGGAGAAGGGGACCGAGAGCTTGAACATCCAAAAGGACCAATATTGAGGCTTAAAACTAATCTCCAAACATCAACGATAAGTTCTTTAACCTTTGCTCATTGATTCGGGATCGTTTTGGATTGATTATGGATTGTTTCAGATCGTTTTGGTTTTTAGCCAGTTGAGTACTCAAGGCAAATTCGAGGTTCTCAATCTGTTTCTTGACATAAAAAAGCAGCAAAACAATATCAAGGTAAACTCTGAGAGGCCTTAAACCTATGCACATAGCTTTTTCCTTGTGGTTTCTTCATTTTTGTAATTTTCGGAACCGGACTTCCCCAAATAGAGCCGTACAGCTGTGTTAATGATGAACAGAGCCGCACGGCTCTGTTCTTCAAGGACAGATTCCTGATTTGTCCCGATTGGCCGAAAACAGTCCGTTTTCCATTTTGTGCATTCTGTTGTGATCAATTTCGGCCCAAATTCGTCCGTATGTTGTAAAAATTTCGTTTTTAGATTTCTGTACGTACGGGTATTAGGGTTTTGGTTTTTCCTGGGTTTTAATTTCCAAGTTTCAGGGTTACTTTATCCGAATCGGATCTATAGTTCAGCATTAGCGGACCTCCGAACCCTATAAAATTCCTGAAAAATATTGAAAACAAGCAAAATGGTATTTTCCAAAAAAAAAAAAAAAGAAAACCAATTTTTTGGGTTCCAGAACTTACAGCCGTACGACTGTAATTTCGGAAATAAAACAGAGCCGCGAAATGACCTGTATGGACGTCGCCGCGCGGTGCTGTTTTCAAATTCAAATTATTTTTGGCGTGTTTATTGCTTTTTAGACCCTAGATGGATGTTGGAATTAGGAAACACGCACGAACGAAACCCTAAGTTCCGGGATAACAGAACCACAAAAATAGAAATTTGCATGTAACCAGGCCAATAGTCTTCCGAAAAAATGATTTTTCAGCACAAAAATTACAGGGCATTTCAAAACCGTTTTCTAGGTCTAGCCAGTCCGACCGGTCGGGTCGACCCGATTACCCCCTAAGTGCATGCTCCCGTTTCCTAAATTCCCAATTCTGTCCTATTTGAGTCCTATCTGTGTGCGCAATATAAACTGTGTTAACCGTCTGTTTTGCAGCATTTATCTTTCTTTTATTTTCATCTTTTATGTAATTGATAGATTTCGTGTATTTTTAGGTGGTTATAATTTTTTTAGATCTTCGTGTACTTAGGCGATTGTAATGTGAGAACGAGGGTTTTTTTATCTTTTATTCGATTGGGTTGTAGAATCGGCCTCTAATATTTATTTGTATATTTTGGATGTATGCTTTTATTTTTTTATGTAATTTATTTTCTGCATTTTGCTTTAGCATCGGCTAATTAATATAAACGAAATTGGGGTTAGAGAAAGATAATAAAGCGAATTAAATATGGTAATATGGTAAAGCGAATTAAATATGGTAATATAAATTGTAAAGTAAAAGCAAGCTAGAGGTTAAGTAAGTCACTTGCCCGAACCCTAAATCTCTGGATTAGGTACAGTAGTCTACCCTCGGTAGGGAGCTATACCAGAATTTCCCGGATGAGCTGATCCGGGTGCCGACTCTGTCACTGATCTTGGAATTTAAGTTTTAAGGTCTTTAAGTTAAAATGGGAAAATGTTTTCTACAAAGGAATTTTCAAATCAAATCAATGGTTTTTCCTAACTCAAGATAAACAAAACCCGTTTTCCAAAACAAAACAAACGAAAACATTTTTCCCCGGTTCGCTTCGCCTCGTTCCTTTCCTTCTTTTAAAAAGTTCGTCCGCTCACAACGTTGATGATAGGCGGTCCACTTCAGGTTTTGGTATTTTTCACTGCACAAATCTTATCTCTTGGGCGTGCAGCATACGGTTTGTCGCTCGTCTACAGAGGCTGAGTATCGTGCCCTTGCCACCACTACTTCTGAGCTCTCTTGGTTTGGTATGCTTCTTGTTGAGATTGGGTACCCCATGGTGAATGCGCCTACTTTGTGGTGTGACAATCTGAGTGCTACTTACCTCACAGCGAACCCGATTTTTCACAATCGCACCAAGCATTTGGTGTTGGAAATGACCTAGTCCCGAGGCATTGGTCCTTGTATTTGTACTATACATTTGTTGGATTTATGTGTTCTACTCATTTGTGTCATTAATAAAGGCATCAATTCATTTATTATATCTATCTTGTGCAATATATTAAATGAAGTATCCAATGGACATATCTATATCCATGACGACTAGTGTCATGCACTTAGCAGTAAGACCATGGATAGGGTAAACGATATGACCATAAATAGATCCGTAGTCTGTTCCAGTCATGGGAATGAATGGAACAACAGACTATCATTAACCTGGTTGTATGGCGGTGTCTTACCGGTCATTGGACATGGAATGTCAACCAAGTTAATGGGTACATGCCTGGGAGCATGGTACTGGATAGATCCACTAAACGAGTAATCCACATGGTACGGTATCACAATGGATTCTCGTGTAGTACTTGTATGGATCCTTTGACCTGACCATATGATGGTGTTACATGTGAAGTCGCATACTTAGGGGTACGCCTAAAGGGCCCGTAATAGGGTGCCAAGTATGGGTACTTTCGGGTATGTCTCTGAACATGGTAATACTATGGATATGCAGAAGGGATTTGTCACTCAGTAACCAACTGAGAAGATATCACCGGCCACTTGATGAATGTGACTGATAAGAGTGTGGCCACACCCAAACAAGTTGGAACTTGTTTGTGAGGATCAGTACATTCGGGATCAAGTTAATGTCCGGACACAAAAGAGGGTGATCAATCCATGCCTCTGTGTTAGACACCGATATCAATGACATGGGATGTACAAGTTTAAACTACAGGGTTATGATATCAGTTGGACTGCCATCTCCATCTTAATTGGGGGCTGCAGTGGCTTGCTAGAGCCCAACTGCAGTCTGCGGGCCAAAGGCCCGCTGCCAACATAAAGATGGGCCCACAGGATTGTACACATAGAACGATAGAATGCAGACTTAAGGAATCACTTGTATACTTGGAGTATACACAGTGGAGGGAGAAGCATGTATATATTAATTATATTATAAGGATCAATTGGATTGGTCATAATAATAAAATTAATATATTCTATTGGCTCTTCATAATTAATTGGATTAATTATGAAATTATTTCCTAGGTGGAAATATTCATATGTATGGGTTTACATATGATTTTATTTTGTGTAGAGTTAATTTTAATTTGATGGATTAAATTAAATGTCAAACTAATTTTAATTTAGATGTAAATAATATATTACTTGGAGTAATATATTAAATACATGGGTATATTAAAATTGGGTTTGAAATTAATTTAAACCAGAATAATTAAAATTAGACTGGGCCTAAATTAAAACATGGAAGCCCGCACAGAATAGAAAGGAGCCAAGATGGGCCTGAATTCCCCTAAGGGAATTCGACCAACCCTAGGTATAAATACCTAGGGTTAGAAATTTCGGCTACCCTTGCAAAAACACTCCTAGCCGAAATTTTCTTACTCCTCTCCTCTTCATTGTTTCGTTTTTCCGACGCTAGCAAGGGTTGCATTCGCCAAGCGTTCGTGTACGTGAGAGTGGAGGAATTCTATTTGGAATTCTGCAGTCATCATCCATCTCGGAAAGAGATTTTTCTGGTAAGAAATTTAATCCCTTTCTATTTGATTTTAAGTTTTTTCAATTTCCACTTCAATTGCTCCTGGGACTGGATTTGAGGAAATCACCGCGTTCTTCCGCTTTTATCGGGTGATTTCCGGTGACAAATCCCAACAGTGGTATCAGAGCGGGCTTTTGATCCGTGGAATTGATTTATTTGGTTGAATCCCTATTTTGAAATTGGATGTTTTTGTTTGGGATTCATGGTATGGGTTTTATGATTTTTCCCATATGTTTTGATACAATGAAAATTAATATTGCATATTGGTTTATGTTGTTTTAATTTTATTGTATTATTGTAATTCTTGGTGAATTGCTATGGATGATGATTGGTGGATTTTTATTTTTAATTCTGGATTTAAAAAAAAAAAAAAATCAGCCTCCCGGGGGCGGGGCTGCCGCCGGCAGCCGCCGCACGCGGCAGGAGGCGCAGCGGCAGCCGCTGCCTGCTGCTGCTGGGCAGTGGCCGCTGGGCGGCCACTGCACAGCGGCAGCGGCAGCAGCGGGCCGGGCCCAGTGTTTTGGATTTTGCGGGTATTTTGGGTCCGGGGCCCTGTTTTGAAATTTTAATTGGTTTTAAAATTCGTGTGTTTAAATTTATGTAATTTAAATGCGCATGGTTTCTTGGATGAATTTTATTTCGTTCATGTGATATTAGTTTTGGAAATTAATATGGTTAATGGAAATTGGTTCGGGTAATTTTGGCACAATTACTCGGACGGCTAAATTGGACCCATGGTTTCCCAATTCCAGTGGGAGCAGTTGGACTGCCTGGGCTGGAGGCCCAAAGCCCGTTAAGGGTTAGAACCATGGTGGGCCAAAATTGGCGATTTCCTAATAATGGCTTTTACATAATTTAAATGGGCTTAAATCATGCATTATGACATGCTTTTGAATTGTATGTATTGGATGCATATGAATGGTTGAATGAATGTATGATTGGATGCTATTGGGCCTTTTACGAGATGGGTTGTATTTTTCTTTTGGGTAAATACGGCCTGCGTGTCGTTTTCTTTTAATGTAATTTTATTTTATTTAAATTAAACATTATAAAATTTGTAAAAGAAGAAGCCCATGGAGTGGTGAGCCCAAATGGAGGTGCAAGCCCAAATTGGAGGTGCAAGCCCAGAAGGAGAAGATGGAGGCCCGCCTAATATATGTTTCTAGTATAGGTTTACTAGAATAATATTAGGATGTAATATAGGCCCATAGCAGTCCATTTTAATTTTATCATTTTTATATTCATTTGCATGTATGAATGTATGTTACAAATAGCTCATTCACCCGCTTTATGTATGTAAGCCGTTATAATTGAATCTAATAACCAAACGGAAATTACTAAGTCGCTTAAAAGTGCTTCCCTCATTCAAAACCAAATCGAAGTGGGAATAGGCCGGTTGTAGACCATGCCCTCGCAGGATGCACTGGAGTATTGTCACTTTGTATTGGGTTAGAGTATGGGATACTCTAACACTTGGATGGAGGTTTTGACTTAGCATGGGTAGTAGGATTCTCCTGGCCCTAAGCACAGATGGGTAAGTGCCAACAAGCCCATCAAACCGAGAGTCCCTAGGTTGGGATTGGACGGCGTTCCTACCTAAATAATTAAGGTATAGTTGTACCAAACCCTTGTTTGGCTATATCTTAATGAAATATGGATCTCGGCCCATGAGCCCAACAACTCGGTTTAAATTAATAACTTGATTCATTATTAATTTTATATGGGAACAACAATGCAAAGCCCTTTATTAACACTCTAAATGTTTTTCTGTGTAGAAACACCCAAATGGCAAACACAAATACCTTATCACTGCGATCAATTCTTGAAAAGGACAAGCTTTCCGGTCCTAACTTTTTAGACTGGTCTAGGAACTTGAGGATAGTTCTAAGACAAGAGTCGAAAGAGTATGTGCTGGAAAGGCCTGTGCCGGCTGTGCCTCAGGGACGTAATCCAACGGCTGCACAGCTGGCGGAATACGAGGTGCATGTCAAGGACAACCGGGATGTGACGTGCCTTATGTTGGCTTGCATGGTCCCCGAACTACAAAAACAGTTTATGGACCACCAAGCCTATGCTATGATAACAACTCTTAATGAGATATTTCAAGAGCAAGCTCGTCAGGAAAGGTACCTGACCAATAAGGCATTCCACTCTTGTAAGATGGGGGCCGGGACATCTGTGAGTGCACACGTGCTCAAGATGAAGGGCTATTTGGATACTTTGGCCCATCTCGGATCGCCTATTTCTCAAGAGTTGGCGGTGGACATAATCCTCGTGTCCTTGCCGGATTCTTATGATCAGTTCATCCTTAACTACAACATGCAAGGGATGAACCGCACTGTCAGTGAGCTGCATGGGATGCTTAAGCTTACTGAGCAGTCGATCAAGAAGACTCCGCCGGTGCTGCTGGTTAACAAGGGGAACGCTCCTCTTGCTAAGGGTAAGGCCAAGAAAGCCAAAGCCAAGAAGGCCAAGGCCCAACCCAAGGCCCAGCAGAAGGCAGGTCCTGAGGACGTCTGTTTCGGGTGCAGACAGGCGGGCCATTGGAAGAGATCGTGTCCCAAGCTGATGGGAGAGCAGAGAAGGGGCCAAGGTGCGTCCTCTTCAGGTATTTATGTTATAGATATTAACCTTACTGTTTCAACATCCTGGGTATTGGATACTGGATGTGGTTCTCACATTTGTTGCAATGTGCAGGGACTTAAGAACAGAAGGTTGCTGGGGTCGGGAGAGGTGGACTTGCGGGTCGGGAATGGAGCAAGGGTTGCTGCCATAGAAATCGGCGAATACCACCTAATGATGCCCAGCGGATTGGTTTTGATTTTAGAACATTGTTACTTTGTACCTGCTATGTGCAGGAATATTATCTCTGTATCAATGTTGGATATTTCTGGATTTGATTTTACTATTATAAATGGTCGAATTTCTATATCCAGAGAGGGGTTATTTTATGGAGATGCTCTATTAAATAATGGCCTGTATGTCCTGGACTTAAATGAAACCAATCACATCTATAACATAAACATGAAAAGGGTTAAGCCTAACGAACTTAATCCAGTCTACCTATGGCATTGTCGTCTTGGCCATATAAACGAGAAGCGCATAGCTAGGCTTCACAAAGCTGGAGTCCTAGGGTCATTTGACTTGGAGTCAATTGATACATGTGAATCATGTTTAAGAGGCAAGATGACAAAGGCACCTTTTAGCAAAAGGGCTGAAAGGGCCACTGGCTTGTTGGACCTAATACATTCAGATGTATGTGGACCTATGAGAGCAGCAACCAGAGGTGGGCATCTGTACTTTGTCACGTTCACAGATGATTTCAGCAGATATGGCTATGTCTATCTGATGAAACACAAGTCCGAGACCCTTGATAGGTTCAAGGAATTTAGGAACGAGGTACAGAATCAGCTAGGCAGGAATATCAAAGCCCTTCGGTCGGACCGAGGTGGTGAGTACATGAGCCTAGGGTTTGACTCATACTTGAGAGAGCATGGAATAGTTCCACAGCTCACTCCTCCTGGAACACCACAATGGAATGCGGTGTCCGAACGGAGGAATAGGACCTTGTTGGACATGGTCTGCTCAATGATGAGTCAAGCATCTCTCCCAATTAGCTTCTGGGGACATGCCCTCGAGACAGCAGCTCTCATCTTAAACAATACTCCGACTAAGGCAGTGGAAAAGACCCCATATCAGATATGGACGGGCAAAGAGCCCAATGTGTCTTTCCTAAGGATTTGGGGATGCGAAGCACATGTCAAGAAATTGACTAGTGGCAAGCTGGAGCCCAAGACCGATAAATGCCTGTTTGTGGGCTACCCTAGGGAAACCAAAGGGTATTACTTCTACAACCCCGCCGAGAACAAGGTGTTCGTGGCAAGGAAGGGGGTCTTTCTGGAAAAGGAGTTCCTTTCCAAGAAAGATAGTGGGAGCAACGTTGAACTCAGGGAAGTTCAAGGTCCATAAGCTCCTCAAAAGGATAGCTCGGAGGACCAGGTGGAGCTTCCACAAGTGGAGGCACCGACCCAGGCCACACAAGAACCTAGAAGGTCTGGTAGGGATCGTCGGGAACCGGAGAGGTATGGTTTCCTCGTCACCGATGATCAAACTCTTCTCATCTGGGATGAAGAAGAACCTAAAACCTACCAAGAGGCTATGGCTAGCCCACAGTCTGCAAATTGGAGTAAAGCCATGGAGGCAGAAATGCAATCTATGTACGATAACCAAGTTTGGAACTTGGTTGATCCACCTCCGGGTGCTAAGGTAATAGGTTGCAAGTGGTGCTATAAGCTGAAAGCTGATAATACCTTCAAGGGCGTCAGGTTGCGAAAGGTTTCAGACAAGTCCATGGGATAGACTATGATGAAACTTTCTCACCGGTAGCCATGCTCAAATCCATCAGGATACTGCTGGCCATAGCCGCATGGTATGACTATGAGGTGTGGCAGATGGATGTCAAAACCGCTTTCCTTAATGGGAAGCTACTCGAGGATGTGTACATGACACAACCTGAGGGTTTTGTCGATCCTAAGTATCCGGGAAGGGTATGCAAACTTCAAAGGTCCATTTATGGACTGAAGCAAGCATCCCGTAGTTGGAATCTAAGATTCAATGAGGCTATAAAGGAATATGGCTTCATACAGAATCTGGATGAGCCTTGTGTGTATAAGAGGACTAGTGGGAGCATTGTCACATTTTTGGTACTTTATGTAGACGACATCCTACTCATTGGAAGCGACATACCTACACTGCAACGGGTAAAGCAGTGGCTGAGTAAGTGCTTCGCAATGAAGGACTTAGGCGAAGCTGAGATGATCCTAGGGATCAGGATCTATAGGGATAGATCAAATCGGCTTCTGGGCCTAAGTCAGGCTTCGTACATTGAAAAAGTTCTGAAATGATTCAGCATGGACCGGGCTAAGAAAGGTTTCTTGCCAATGGGCCATGGGCTGAAACTTAGTAAGAAGAACTGTCCTAAAACAAGGGAGGACAGGGAGACATGAAATTGGTTCCATATGCCTCGGCTATTGGATCAATTATGTACTTTATGTTGTGTACGAGACCTGATGTCGCCTTTGCACTGAGTATGACGAGCCGATACCAGCAGGATCCTGGGGAGGATCACTGGAAAGCTGTCAAGGCAATCCTCAAGTACCTTAACCGGACTAAGGATAGCTTCTTGGTGTATGGTGGTCAGGAAGTGCTATCAGTTACTGGGTATACTGATGCAAGCTTCCAGACAGACCAAGATGAGTACCAATCGCAGTCAGGGTATGTATTCTTGCTGAATGGTGGTGCTGTAAGCTGGAGGAGCTCAAAGCAACCAACCATAGCGGACTCTACAACAGAAGCTGAGTACATCGCTGCGTGTGATGCAGCTAAGGAAGCTGTGTGCATGAAGAAGTTTATCATTGAGTTGGGAGTAGTGCCAACTATCCAAGACCCAGTCGATATCTTCTGTGACAACAATGGGGCCGTCGCACAAGCTAAGGAGCCCCGGTCACACAAGAACACAAAGCACGTGCTCAGAAAGTTTCACCTCATACGAGAAATCGCGGAGAGAGGTGATATTGCATTGCACAGAGTGGACACCGAGGATAATGTCGCAGATCCATTGACCAAGGCGCTGGCCCAGCACAAGCACGAGGGTCATACTAGATCTATAGGGATTAGGCCCATGCCTAGTTGGAACTAGTGCAAGTGGGAGATTGTTGGAAATGCCCTAGTCCCGAGGCATTGGTCCTTGTATTTGTACTATACATTTATTGGATTTATGTGTTGTACTCATTTGTGTCATTAATAAAGGCATCAATTCATTTATTATATCTATCTTGTGCAATATATTAAATGAAGTATCCAATGGACATATCTATATCCATGACGACTAGTGTCATGCACTTAGCAGTAAGACCATGGATAGGGTAAACGATATGACCATAAATAGATCCGTAGTCTGTTCCAGTCATGGGAATGAATGGAACAACAGACTATCATTAACCTGGTTGTATGGCGGTGTCTTACCGGTCATTGGACATGGAATGTCAACCAAGTTAATGGGTACATGCCTGGGAGCATGGTACTGGATAGATCCACTAAACGAGTAATCCACATGGTACGGTATCACAATGGATTCTCGTGTAGTACTTGTATGGATCCTTTGACCTGACCATATGATGGTGTTACATGTGAAGTCGCATACTTAGGGGTACGCCTAAAGGGCCTGTAATAGGGTGCCAAGTATGGGTACTTTCGGGTATGTCTCTGAACATGGTAATACTATGGATATGCAGAAGGGATTTGTCACTCAGTAACCAACTGAGAAGATATCACCGGCCACTTGATGAATGTGACTGATAAGAGTGTGGCCACACCCAAACAAGTTGGAACTTGTTTGTGAGGATCAGTACATTCGGGATCAAGTTAATGTCCAGACACAAAAGAGGGTGATTAATCCATGCCTCTGTGTTAGACACCGATATCAATGACATGGGATGTACAAGTTTAAACTACAGAGTTATGATATCAGTTGGACTGCCATCTCCATCTTAATTGGGGGCTGCAGTGGCTTGCTAGAGCCCAACTGCAGTCTGCGGGCCAAAGGCCCGCTGCTAACATAAAGATGGGCCCACAGGATCGTACACATATAACGATAGAATGCAGACTTAAGGAATCACTTGTATACTTGGAGTATACACAGTGGAGGGAGAAGCATGTATATATTAATTATATTATAAGGATCAATTGGATTGGTCATAATAATAAAATTAATATATTCTATTGGCTCTTCATAATTAATTGGATTAGTTATGAAATTATTTCCTGGGTGGAAATATTCATATGTATGGGTTTACATATGATTTTATTTTGTGTAGAGTTAATTTTAATTTGATGGATTAAATTAAATGTCAAACTAATTTTAATTTAGATGTAAATAATATATTACTTGGAGTAATATATTAAATACATGGGTATATTAAAATTGGGCTTGAAATTAATTTAAACCAGAATAATTAAAATTATACTGGGCCTAAATTAAAACATGGAAGCCCGCACAGAATAGAAAGGAGCCAAGATGGGCCTGAATTCCCCTAAGGGAATTCGGCCAACCCTAGGTATAAATACCTAGGGTTAGAAATTTCGGCTACCCTTGCAAAAACACTCCTAGCCGAAATTTTCTTACTCCTCTCCTCTCCATTTTTTCGTTTTTCCGACGCTAGCACGGGTTGCATTCGCCAAGCGTTCGTGTACGTGAGAGTGGAGGAATTCTATTTTGAATTCTGCAGTCATCATCCATCTCGGAAAGATATTTTTCTGGTAAGAAATTTAATCCCTTTCTATTTGATTTTAAGTTTTTTCAATTTCCACTTCAATTGCTCCTGGGACTGGATTTGAGGAAATCACCGCGTTCTTCCGCTTTTATCGGGTGATTTCCGGTGACAAATCCCAACATTTGGAACTTGATTTTCACTTTGTTCGAGAACGAGTCGCCTCTAAGTAGTGCGGGTTTGATATATCTCTACAGATGATCAAATTGCGGATATTCTCACCAAACCTCTTCCCCGGCATCGGTTTCAAGTGTTGAGAGACAAGTTGGCTATGGTTTCCTCTCAAGTTCAACTTGCGGGGGAGTGATAGAGTATATGTTTATATTGCATATAATTGCCGAATTATATATTGTATAGGTGCATGCTTGTAGTTTTACACTTGTACAGAAACCATATTTATTTAATGGAATCTCTCTTCACACACTAAGGAGAGATTTCACAAAACCCTAATTCTATTTGGGAAGAATTTTATGGTAATAGCTATGGGAAAAACTTAGACTTAATGAATCTCTATGCAAAGGGATAAGAACACCCGTTTTTTTCACACCATAGCTACAATCTCATTCTCTTATCATATTTCATGGTTGTCTTCTCCAAATGGAATGCTTACTGCTTCCGGTGATATAAGGCTAAAAATGTTAACTTCTACAAATCACTCTTCTCAACTAACTCTACCCCCAAGATTGACTTGCCCTAGAACTTTTTTTAAACATTATCTAATGCTTTAGCCTCACTCTTAGAAGAACTTATGAAGTTGGAAGAAGTAAAAGCTGTAATATGGAATCGTGATGGGTCCAACGTGTTGGAAATGCCCTAGTCCCGAGGCATTGGTCCTTGTATTTGTATTATACATTTATTGGATTTATGTATTATACTCATTTGTGTTATTAATAAAGGCATCAATTCATTTATTATATTTATCTTGTGCAATATATTAAATGAAGTATCCAATAGACATATCTATATCCATGATGACAGGTGTCATGCACTTGGCAGTAAGACCATGGATAGGGTAAACGATATGACCATAAATAGATCCGAAGTGTGTTCCAGTCATGGGAATGAATGGAACAATAGACTATCATTAACCTGGTTGAATGGCGGTGTCTTACTGGTCATTGGACATGGAATGTCAACCAAGTTAATGGGTACATGCCTGGAAGCATGGTACTGGATAGATCCACTTAACGAGTAATCCACATGGTATAGTATCACAATGGATTCTCGTGTAGTACTTGTATGGATCCTTTGACATGATCATATGATGGTGTTACATGTGAAGTCGCATACTTAGGGGTACGCCTAAAGGGCCTGTAATAGGATGCCAAGTATGGGTACTTTCGGGTATGTCACTGAGCATGGTAATACTATGGATATGCAGAAGGGATTTGTCACTGAGTAACCCACTGCGAAGATATCACCGGCCTCTTGATGAATGTGACTGATAAGAGTGTGGCCACACCCAAACAAGTTGGAACTTGTTTGTGAGCTTCAGTGCATTCGGGATCAAGTTAATGTCCGACACAAAAGAGGGTGATCAATCCATGCCTCTGTGTTAGACACCGATATCAATGACATGGGATGTACAAGTTTAAACTACAGGGTTATGATAACAGTTAGACTGCCATCTCCATCTTAATTGGGGGCTGCAGTGGCTTGCTAGAGCCCAACTGCAGTCTGCCGGCCAAAAGGTCCGCTGCCAACATAAAGATGGGCCCACGGGATTGTACACATTGAGCGACTGGACACCGACTTAAAGAATCACAGGTACACTTGAAGTGTACACACTAGAGAGAGAGAAGTATATATATATATTAATTATATTATAAGGATCAATTGGATTGATCATTATAATAAAATTAATATTTGGCTTCACATAATTAATTGGATTAATTATGAAATTATTTCCTAGGTGGAAATATTCATATGTATAGGTTTACATATGAATTTGTTTTGTAAAGACTTAATTTTAATTTGATGGATTAAATTAATTAGTCAAACTAATTTTAATTTAAATGTAAACAATATGTTACTTGGAGTAATATATTAAATACATGGGTTAATTAAAATTGGGCTTGATATTGATTTAAACCAGACTAATTAAAATAAGTTTGGGCCTGAAGTAAAAGGAAGAAGCCCACACACACACTGAAGCCAGACTGGGCCTAAATTCCAACAAGGGAATTTGGAAGCCCTAGGGTGGAATTTGGCCAAGATAGATGTGTGTGTAGTCCCACCTTTGGCCGAATTCTCCCTACCTCCTCACTCTCTAATCTTCGTGATTTTTGACGCTAGCACGTGCGGTGTTCGTGAGGCGCTCGTGTACGTGAACGAGGAGGGATTCTACTTTGAATTCTGCAGTCATCATCCATCTCTAGAAAGAGATTTTCTGGTAAGAAAATTAATCCCTTTCTATTTAATTTTAAGTTTTTCAATTTCCATCTCAATTGCTCCTGGGACTGGATTTGAGGAAATCACCGCGTTTTTCTGCTTTTATCGGGTGATTTCCGGTGAAAAATCCCAACACAAAGCACATGGACCGGATGGGTTCAACTTTAGTTTCTTAAAGTCGACATGGCATATAATTGGTGATAAGATCTTCCAGATGGTCAACCAATTTGTCTGACTCTAGCACACTCCCAGGATAAATAAATTCATCTTTCAACACCCTAACCACAACACTTCCTGGATTTTCCAAGTTACAGGACTTTCGGCCTGTTAGTCTTATTGGATGTCTCTACAAAGTCATTGCTAAAATACTTGCATCCAGGCTGAAATGTATAATAGGGGAGATAATTAGTTAGGAGCAATATGCTTTTATTTGTGGAAGGCAAATACTTGATGTGCTAATTGTAAATGAGATAATTCACTCAATGCGAGCTCAAAATAGAAGTGGGGTTCTATTCAAGCTAGATTTCCATAAAGCTTTCAACTTGGTTCAATGGGAATTTCTAGATTCGATAATGGCTCAAATGAATTTCGAACTAAAATGGAGAAGATGGATATCTTGCTACCTTCCTACTGCGCAAATCCCAGTCTTGGTTAACGGAAGCCCAACTGAGGAGTTTACCTTTAACTAATCTTCTCAAAAGAAACCTATGGACCTTAATATATTGATAGAAATCTCTCCTTACATTGGTGACTCCAATTTCTCGTCTCCAATATGCAGATGACACCCTTATCTTTATTAAGGCAGAATTTAATATGATGATAATGGTGAAACCTATTCTTAGATGTTCTTTTTTACTGTTGGGCTAGTTATTAAATTTCATAATAGCTGCCGAATTGTATCAATGTTGACCATAACTAGTTAAAATGTGCTTCAAAACTTCATTGTCAAATCCAAAATTTATCGTACACTTATCCTAGGCTTCCTCTTCGAGCCAAACCTAGAAGTTACAACTTGGGAACCGGTTATTCAAAAACTCAAGAAACCGGGTGGAAAAGTAAGCTTCTTTCCTTCGGAGGCAGACTTACCATAATCAAACCAACATTATCAAATCTCCCAATTTATTACATATTCATATTTAAAATTTCAAAAGGGGTCTTAAACTTATTAAATTCCATCATGAGGCACGTTTTTCTAGGGCGGATGTGATGAGAAGCGGAAAATACATTGGGTGAATTGGAAGATTATTGAAAAGTCTAAAAAATTAAGTGGTTTAGGCGTTGGCTCTATTGAGAAGAAAAATTTCAGGTTCTTAATTTAAGGGCTCTAGCGGTTGTGGTTACCTGATTTGGCTCTTTGGAAAATGTTTTGTTGGGGAAATATTATCTACAAAATGAGTTCGGTTTTGGGTTGAATTCTCCATTGAAATTGTCTTCCCGATGGATTCATATTTCCAATTGTGAGTCCATCCCATCATTCAAGAAAGGTATCATGTTCCTGTAGGAATAGAAAACTTTTTGTCTGGAAGGGATCATTTTATTCATTAGGAAAGAAGGGCTATAAATAGTCTTACAAATACAGAAACTAACAAATCCCACACATAACAAGCTAAAACATGGTGAGAGAATTTCAAATAAAAAAAAACTCTATCTTTCCTAAATAATAGAACTTGCTAAAGACCAGAACTGATGGAGTAGAAGAATTAGCACTGACCTATTTGGAGAGATTCGAAGACGGAAAAAAATCAGCGAAGCAGTGAATAGTGACCAAAAAATCAGCGAAGCAGTGAATAGTGACAGTTTTGAAAAGTGTCCGATTTGGTTTCGAAAATAGTGATTTTTCATGGGAATCGGCCTGATGAACAGAACCCTTTGCCATGGGCCCCACCTCAATTTAGCAAAAAAATGCCATCTAGTCCTTCAATTTTGCATTTTTATATTTTTAGGGACCTAATTGCAAATTTGTAAAAGTTTTTCCTTTCTTCTGTTATTTTTGAAATTTTAACCCTAGCTTCTAGTCACTATTTAAAGGCGTGTAAGACAAGAATTATTCATTTTTTGGTTGAAATTGAATTTTATTCTATTTTTCCTATCTCTTTGAATTTTCGTAAATTCTAGGGTTAGAAGAATCGTTTCCGGCATCGTGCGCGATCAACGGAATTCGATTGTTTATCCGCTGCATCAAGAACTTTATTAACTAACAAGTAAGAAGCAAAATTAACCAAAGTAAATAACTAACAATCCCTCCCTTAAGCTAATTCATCTGAATTTAGCTTATTTCAGTAGCATCAGTAACTCCAAGCATTCCTCGAAGCCTCTCGAATTGTTCCAGCTTCAATGGTTTTGTCATTATATCAGCAATTTGATTCTCAAAACTGTAGTAGCTTAGCTTGGAAACCCTATCATTCACTAGGTCTCTAAGAAAATGGAACTTCACATCTATATGCTTGCTATTTCTATGAAATACTAGGTTTTTGGACAGTTGTATGGTAGAGCTATTGTCACACATAAGAATAGTCCCTGACTTCTCTGCGACTCCAAGTTTCTCCAGCACCCTTTTGAGCCAAACACATTGACATGCACACAAAGCTGCTGCGATATATTTTGCTTCCGTGGTAAAGAGAGCAACTACTGGTTGCTTCTTTGAAGCCTAAGAAATAGCTCCTGAACCCAATTTAAAAACATACCCAGAAGTGCTTCTTTGATCATCTAATTCGTCGGCGCAATCGCTGTCAGTAAAGACTAAAAGCTTCAAATTGCTCACGGCTCTCTTATAAAAGACTCCCAAATTAATTGTGCCTTTCAAGTACCTCAATATTCTTTTTGCTACAAGCCAGTGTATCATTGTGGGACTAGACATGAACCTGCTTAACAAACTTACATTGTACATCAAATCAGTCCTAGTTACAATTAAATACATAAGGCTTCCAACCACTTGTTTGAATAGAGTTTCATCAACTCTGACACCATTCTCATCTTTGTGTAATTTTGTGCCATGCACTATTGGATTTTTTACAGCATTGCAATCTTCCATTCCAAATCTTACTAGTATTTCTTTTGCATATCTCCTATGACAAATAAAAATACCATCCGAGCATTGCTTTAATTCAAATCCAAGAAAATGCTTCATTTTTCCCAAGTCAGACATATCAAATTCAAACATCATTGAGTTTTTAAACTCATCACACATACCTCTATCATTTCCAGTGATAATCAAATCATCAACATAACGACTAACAATTAAAATCTTTCCTCCTTTTGTCTTTATGAACAGCGTGTGTTCGCTGGGACATCTTTCAAATTTTTCCTGAACAAAATAAGCTTTGATTTCGCTATACCATGCTCGCGGCTCCTGCTTAAGACCATATAGTGCCTTTTTTAGCCTATAAACTTTGTCCTCTTCTCCTTTCTTTATGAATCCCTCAGGTTGCTGCACAAATACTTCTTCTTTGAGTTCTCCATGAAGGAAGGCACTCTTCACATCAAGCTGAAATACCACCCAACTGTATTCAGCAGCTATTGTAAGAATTGTACGAATGGTTTCAAGTCTTGCTACTAGAGCAAACACTTCAGTATAATCTACTCCATGGCGTTGAGCATATCCTTTTGCTACCAATCTCACCTTGAACTTTTCTACATCCCCATTTTCATTAAGCTTCGTTTTGAAAACCCACTTAACTCCAATTGGTTTGATTCCTTCAGGCAGAACAGCAAGCTCCCATGTTTGATTCCTCTCAATGGCTTTAATTTCGGATGACATTGCCTCCCACCATTTTGTGTTGTTTACTACTTCTTCAAATGAGGTTGGGTCATTCTCAGTCATCATCATTATTACATTCAAACTATCACCATCAAAGAAGCCTTCACCTGTCTCATAGTCTACCATCCAAGTTGGTGCTCTTCTTTCTCGCATTCCCCTCCTTAAATTGTCATCATAAGAGCTTGACTCATTCGAAGGTGAATTTGTCAAACTACTCGATCTATTGGAGCTGTTATTTGAAGTGTAGGAGCTATTTGAACTGCTACCTGAAATAATTTCTTCTCCATTCTGGTCATTGCCTTTATTAACTTCATCTTCGTCAAGCCCTTCAAGTACATCACGCCTTATTTCTTCATCAGATCTGCTCCAGTCCCAGCTTTTTCCTTCTTAAAAGACAACATCTCTGCTGACAATGATTTTCTTTGAAACTAGATCATATAATCTCCATGCCTTGTGTTATATGCTATATTTTGTTATATTTTGGTTTAGTTTTAGGGGCTTAATTAGGTCTATTTTAGTATTTTCCTTGGGCTTTTTACTGTGGCTTGTGTTTCTGTATTTGCAGGAGCTTAATTGAAGAATTTGGGCTTTAAAGGCTGATTTGGGCAAGTTTCTGTCAAGACTGGGCTGAAGTGCGTTTTTCCAATTTTAGCCTTGCCCAAGGCTAAATCTCTTCTGTCAGGAGCTGTTCAGGAATTTTCCTAATTACGGGCCAGCAAGAATTGAAGCAAATTAAGGCCCTAAATTAGAGAGCCTGGACGTTGATTAGAGGCTATTTTGGGAAACCTTTAATTTTTAGTCCTTAGGGTTATATAAATAAGAAGAGATGTTAGTTTTAGGGGAGATAGAAAAATTTTCAGATTACTCTTTTCTTCTTTTTCCCTTTAGTTTTTTCCAATATGAGCAGCTAAGTTCTTCATCATCTAGGGGATTCAAGGCTTGGCTGTAAATGATTGTGAGATTGTTCTAACTTTACTTCCAATTTTAATTCTCCATATCCTATTTCTTGCCTCTTGAGAGTTTCCTCTCTTTTATTAATTTATAATTTAAATATCTTGGCCTGTATTTAGATTGCATTTTAATATTATGTTATCAATGAATTAGATCTGTAATCATCTTGATTCATTGTGCTAGAACAATAAAAGGAATAGGGATCTAAACTTAAATCAATTTCTCTAAGATTTGGTTGGTTTAGATTAGGCTTTTCTAGGGCTTAATGCATTTTGAAAATTAAATCCTAGCCACTAAGGAAGGATTATTTGATGAATAGGGAAATGTTGAGCCATGCAAAACATATTTTGTTGGATATGCCCTAGTCCCGAGGCATTGGTCCTTGTATTTGTATCATACATTTATTGGATTCATGTATCATACTTATTTGTGTTATTAATAAAGGCATCAATTCATTTATTATATCTATCTTGTACAATATATTAAATGAAGTATCCAATGGACATATCGATATCCATGATGATCAGTGTCATGCACTTGGCAGTAAGACCATGGATAGGGTAAACCATATGACTATGAATAGATCCGTAGTCTGTTCCAGTCATGGGAATGAATGGAACAAGAGACTATCATTAACCTGGTTGTATGGCGGTGTCTTACCGGTCATTGGACATGGAATGTCAACCAAGTTAATGGGTACATGCATAAGGGGCATAGTACTGGATAGATCCACTAAACGAGAAATCCACATGGTATAGTATCACAAGTGATTCTCGTGTAGTGCTTGTATGGATCCTTTGACCTAACCATATGATGGTGTTGCATGTGAGGTCGCATACTTAGGGGTACGCCTAAAGGGCCTGTAATAGGGTGCCAAGTATGGGTACTTTTGGGTATGTCACTTAGCATGGTAATGCTATGGATATGCAGAAGGGATTTGTCACTCAATAGTCCACTGGGAAGATATCACTGGACTCTTGATGAATGTGACTGATAAGAGTGTGGCCACACACAAACAAGTGGGAACTTGTTTGTGAGCTTCAGTGCATTCGGGATCAAGTTAATGTCCGGACACAAAAGAGGGTGATCAATCCATGCCTCTGTGTTGGACACCGATATCAATGACATGGGATGTACAAGTTTAAACTACAGGGTTATGATAACAGCTAGACTGCCATCTCTATCTTAATTGGGGGCTGTAGTGGATTTCTAGAGCCCAACTGCAGTCTGTGGGCCAAAGGCCCACTGCCAACATAAAGATGGGCCCACGGGATCATACACATTGAGCAACTGAACACCGACTTAAGGAATCACATGTATGCTTGGAGTATAAATTCTAGAGAGAGAGGTATATATATTAATTATATTATAAAGATCAATTGGATTGATCATAATGATAAAATTAAATTATATTTAATTGGCTCTTCATAATTAATTGGATTAATTGTGAGATTATTTCCTAGGTGGAAATATTCATATGTATAGGTTTACATATGATTTTATTTTGTGAAGATCCAATTTTAATTTGATGGATTAAATTAATTGGTAAAACTAATTTTAATTTGAATGTAAATAATATATTACTTGGTGTAATATATTAAATACATGGGTATATTAAAGTTGGGCTTGAAATTAATTTAAACCAGACTAATTAAAATAAGATTAGGCCTGAATTAAAAGAAGGAAGCCCACACAAAATGAATGAGCCAAGTTGGGCCAAAATTCCTTTAAGAATTTCGGCCAACCTAGGGTTTAATAAGCCTGAGAATTTCCGCCACCACAGAGAAAGCAACCATAGCCGAAATTCACCTTAGCCCCCCTCTCCATAGTTCGTGTTTTCCAACACTAGCATGGGTGGTGTTCGTTAGGCGTTCGTGTACGTGAACGAGGAGGGATTCTATATTGATTCCTGTAGTCTGCATCCATCTCTTAAAGAGATATTTCGGGTAAGAGAATTATCTCTTGTGATTAAATTTTGTTTTTCCAATTTCCATCTCAATTGCTCCTGGGCACGGATTTGAGAAAATCATCGCGTTCTTCCTCTTTTATCGGGTGATTTCCGGTGACAAATCCCAACATATTCCATATTGGAAAGGTTGATCCGGATGTGCTAAGTTGTGGATTATAACTAATCTGGAATATTTAAAATTAATTTTATCAATCAATGATCAATCTATTTTAATCCAAGCCAAGGAATACCCTAGATGATATTTTACATTAATTTCTACTCTGTTTTTGCTTTAATTTCAGTTTTTAATTTTGTTTTCATTATTTGACATCTCTTATATTTTATTTCAGCTTTAATTAATTCAAACTTCAAAACCCCCTTTTTTTACTTTTGTTAATTGTTTTTTTTTTTTTTTTGGTATTTAGCAATAATAAATCAGCTTTAACTCCCTTGGGTTCGACCTTGACTTACCCTCTACAAATTCTTTTGTTTAAGGTTTAGTTGAGATTCATAATTTTATTTTTGGTGGATTCGACAACCATCAAATTTTGGCACCGTTGCCGGGGAGTTAATTTGATTTTCTTTTGCTTTATGACTAGGTCTGAAGTTTCTAAGGAATTGCAATACGACGCTGAAATTGAGAAAACAGCAAAGAGACTTCGGAAGGAAACTAGGCTGAAAAAGAAAGGAGAAAGTTCAGCGATTATATTGAGTGAATCTGATACTGAAATTTCAGCAAGCTCTCCATGTGAGTCTGAGGACGAAACTATGGCCAATTTAACTCTTCGAGAACTCCATACTCCACCTGTAGCCAGTAGCCACTTTGTAATACTTACCCTGAAACAGATGCAGTTTTTGAGTTAAAATCAGGGCTGATTCATTTGTTGCCAAAGTTCCATGGGATGGAGAGTGAAGATCCTTGCATGCTTTTGAAGGAATTCCTTATGGTGTGTTCAAGAATGAAGCCTAATGGGATTAGCGAAGAATTGCTGAAATTAAAGGCTTTTCCCTTTTCATTAGTAGGTAAAGCCAAAGCTTGGCTATTCTACTTACCTTCCGGATCAGTCACTACATGGACTGATATGGCGACATTGTTTTTAGAAAGGTTCTTTCCTGCCTCTAAGGCTACCACACTCCGTAGAGAAATTAGTGGGATCAAGCAAAGAGATGGAGAGTCACTTTACGATTATTGGGAGCACTACAAACGTTTATGTGAGAGCTTTCCACAACATGGAATGACAGAGCAATCCCTAGTGCAATATTTTTATCAAGGAATGCTGCCTATGGAGAGAAAGATGATAGATGCATCTAGTGGAGGATGTTTGATCAACAAGACACCTGCCGCTGCTTGGGAATTAATTCGGAATGTGGCTGAAAATTCTAGACAATTTGAAAGTCCTTCTGAACCTACTTGGAGGGTGCATGAAGTGAACACTCATTCTCTGGAAGACAAAATCAACTCTTTAACTACTCTTGTTTGAAGTTTGGTGACTGGAGGAGGGACACTAGCTGTAGTTTGTGGCATTTGTACATTCATAGGTTACACAACTGATTCGTGTCCCACTCTTGGGGTAGGATCGGAGCAAGTAAATGCTGTTTTAGGTTTTGTACATCAAAATCAGAGGAGATATGACCCATTTTCGAACACCTACAACCCAGGATGGCGTGATCATCCTAACCTCAGCTATAGGAATCGCCCTTAACAGCAACATCAAAACCCCCAACCCTAATTTCAGCTAAGAAGCCAATAGCCTTCTACTTCAACTCAGAAGCCCAGAATGTCTCTCTTGATGAAATTGTTCATTCATTAGCAACTAATATGCAACAACATCAGCAAGAAACCAAAGCAAGTATTCAGAACTTAGAGAAGCAAATTAATCAAATAGCAACTTCAGTAAGTGCTTTGGAATCCAAGGGAAAATTGCCTTCACAAACGGTTGATAATCCTTGCCAAAATGCAAGTGCAATGACTCTTAGGAGTGGGAAGGAGATTCCAGGAGCTGTTGAGAAGAAAGAAAGAACAGCAGAAAAAGAGTTAGAGATTACGGTGAAAGGAGGAGCTGAAACTTTGGAGGAAAGCAAGGAAGAGGGATTACTCAAGGATAAGGATGAGAAAGAGACCTCTCCAATAGTTATTCCACCACCTTTCCCCGAAAGATTTTCAAAATTCGAGAAGATGAGAGAAGATAAAGACATCTTTGGGACTTTCCGAAAGGTTGAGGTAAATATCCCTTTACTTGATGCTATTAAACAAATTCCTAGATATGCTAAATTTTTGAAAGAGTTTTGTTAACAAATCTAAGTTAAAAGGGGTCGAAAAAGTGGTGGCAGGAGCCAATGTGTCGGCTGTCCTATAGAAAAATTTACCTCAGAAGTGTAAGGATAAAGGGATGTTTGCTATTTCATGTCGCATAGGTAGCACCAGCATAAATAGAGCTATGTGTGACTTAGGAGCTTAAATAAATGTCATGCCCAAGTCAATTTATGATTCTTTAAGTGCTGGCCCCTTGGAAGAAACAAGAGTGGTAATTCAATTAGCCAATCGAAAACTTGTTTACCCCAAAGGAGTCTTAGAGGATGTGTTGGTTCAAGTAAATGACCTAGTGTTTCCTGCTGATTTTTATATTCTAGATATGGAGGATGATAGCTCACCTGAATCCTCTGAAATTTTGTTAGGAAGACCATTTCTTACCATAGCTAGGAAAAAGATAGATGTGTATAAAGGCATTTTGTCCATGGAATTTGATGGAAAAACGGTGCAATTTAATGTTTATTATGCCATGAAATACCCAAATGATATCTCTACTGTATGTGGCATTGATGTGATTGACCCATTAACCCAAAGTTTTTTTCGAGTTAGTGGTGATTATAGGTTGGAGGTTCTGTTAAGCGAAAGTATTAATGTGGAAGAGAGTACAGAAATTCAACAAGAGGATCTGCTTGACATTGCAAAGGACATGGCTATTTCTCCAATTCTAGTAGGTACCATTGCTAGTTTAAAACTTTCAGCATCTAATGTGCAGCCATTACCTTCCATTTTGCAGGCCCCGAAGTTAGAATTAAAGGAACTTCCTCAGCATTTGAAGTATGCATTCCTAGGAGATAACGAAACTCTCCCAGTGATTATTTCGAACAAGTTAACACCTAATCAGGAAGAGCAATTGGTTACAGCTTTGCAGAGTTACAAGTCAGCAATTGGTTGGACTATTGCTGATATTAAAGGATTGAGCTCAGCTACTTGTATGCATAAAATCCATTTGGAAGATGACGCACTATCAAAAAGACAAGCTCAAAGGCGCTCAACCCCATAATGATGGAACTGGTGAAGAAAGAAATTCAAAAGATGTTAGATGCTGATGTAATCTTCCCAATATCTGATAGCAAATGGGTCAGCCCAGTTTAAGTGGTTCCAAAGAAAATAGGAGTGACAGTAGTTCAGAATGAGAAAGGTGAAATGGTCCCTACAAGAGTTCAGAATGGCTGGAGGGTTTGCATTGATTATCGCAAACTAAACTCTTCTACCCCGAAAGACCATTTTCCACTTCCCTTTTTTGATCACATGCTCGAATGCTTGGCTAAAAAGAGCTTTTATTGCTGCCTTGATGGTTATTCAGGCTTCTATCAAATTCCCATTGCTCCTGGAGATCAGGACAAAACAACTTTCACATGTCTGTTTGGTACATTCGCCTTCAAAAGCATGTCGTTTGGTCTTTGCAACGCACCAGCCACCTTCCAGCGCTGTATGGTGAGCATTTTTTCTGACTATGTGGAAAATATAATTGAGGTTTTTATGGATGACTTCACAGTCTATGGGAATTCTTTTTCTGAATGCCTAGCTAACCTTGAGTTGATTTTGCAAAGATGTTTAGAGTTTAACTTGGTTTTGAATTATGAAAAGTGCCACTTTATGGTTGATAAGGGATTGATTCTGGGCCACATTGTGTCATCTAAGGGTATTGCAGTAGATAAGGCTAAAATCGATGTTATTCAGTCTGTACCTTACCCCCATAATGTCCGGGAAGTTCGCTCTTTTCTTAGCCATGCAGGTTTTTACAGGCACTTCATACAAGGATTTTCCAAAATTACACAGCCCTTGTGTAAATTACTTCAGAAGGATGCAACATTCGAGTTCAACCAAGAATGTCAAGATGCTTTTAATCAACTTAAAGAGAAGCTAACATCAGCTCCTATCCTCACTTCACCTGATTGGCACCATCCTTTTGAAATCATGTGTGATGCAAGTAACTATTGTTGGGATTCATCATTGGAAAAATAACGTGGTGCAGCGGAAAATACACCGTTTAAAATTTCCTAGAATCCACCTATCGTGTCCAATTACCATTGATTAGAATAAAATCAAATAAGAATCAAGAGAGATTAACTCACCGGATTCGTCTCCTCTAGAGACTGCTGCAGAATCATTTCTTGAAACTGCGATCTCCAAAGTCCGGTGCACGACCAACTATTGAGCGGGAACCGGTGCTAGCCGAAGACGCGAAGGAATGGAGGTTTAATGCTAGGATTTTCGGCTGTTTTGGGGCTGCTATTAGTGGCTGAAATTTCCAGCAATTAATTTGAGTTGAATTAGGTTTTTATTCCTTAAGTGTGCCCTTTTATAGACAACTTGTCTAATTGGGTTCTAATTAGGTTAATTAAACCCAAGCCCACTAGGATTATAATTACATAAATAAACTTTAATTAAAAAGTATATACTATGTAATTTAATTCCATTTGGCTAAATTTAACTACCCCTAAATAAAATTAAATCACACTTAAGTTAATACAATACATGTATTTAATTTTCCTACTTAGGAAAATTATTTAATTAATTGTTTACTTTATGTAATTCAATTAATTGATAAATCAATTAATTACATTATGTAAACTTATTAATTAAATTAAATTCAACCCAATGTCAATTAATTACCTTGACACCGAATGTCAACTAATTAATTAACGCATTCCTTCCAATGTACATTACATGTACAATTTCTATAAGTTCCAGCTCAGTTGATCTATGTGCACGATCCTATGGGTCTATCTTTATGTTGGCAGTAGGCCCATGGCCCACAGACTGTAAGTGGGTTCTAGCAAACCATTACAGCCCCCAATTAAGACAGAGATGCAACAGTCTTTAGAAGACACTCACCCTGTAGTAATCTCATATTGTCCTTTGCCTAACGATATCGATATGAATAAACAAGAGGCATGGTGTCTGTCATCCTCTTCTGTTGTTTATTATATTTCTTGATCTTGAGTTGACTAATTAATCAAATAAGCAACCAACTTATTTGGGTATGGCCATACACTTATCAGTCCCACTCATCAAGTGGCCAATGATATCATCTCGGTGTCACCCGAGTGGCAATTCCATCACTTCATCATCAATATCAAGATGTTCACTGGTCCACCCAATCATACCCGTATTTGGCATCCTTTTATAGACTTGTTAGGCGTATGTCAAAGTGAACCGGATTCCATATCGATATTATAATGAAATCTGGTCTGAGGACAAAAGAGACCTACTCAAGAAAGACCTATGACATGACAACCATGTGGCTTTCTTGTGCGGATCGATCCAGTCCCATGTCAATGACATGTACCTATATTCATGACTGACTATACAAGTACTATGGCTAGTTAAGAACTACCATACAGTCATCGAATATACAAGTCTGTGGTTCTATTCGTTCCCACGATTAGAACAGACTTGGGATAGGTTTTATGATTATCAATCAATGGATACTCTACTCATATTATAGCACAAGATATAAATGAAATAGATTAATTGCCTTTATTAATATGACACAAATAATGTATTCATACATGACTCTTAATGTATAATACAAATTACAAGAATCCAATGCCCTAAGAACTAGGGCACACCAACAATCTCCCACTTGCACTAGTTCCAAGTGGGCATTGCCCTAATTCCTATAGATCTGGTATGACCGTCGTGCTGTGTCTGTGGCAGCGCTTTAGTCAATGGATCAGCGACATTATTCTTGGTGTCAACCCTCTGCAATGATATGTCACCTCTGTTCACGATCTCCCGAATGAGGTGAAACTTTCTGAGTACATGTTTGGATCTCTTGTGTGACCGGGGCACCTTAGCTTGTGCGATGGCCCCGTTGTTGTCACAAAAACATTAACTGGGTCTAGGATAGTGGGCACTATTCCCAACTCAGTTATGACTTTCTTGATCCAAACGGCTTCCTTTGAGCTTGGCACACAGCTATGTACTCAGCTTCCATTGTAGTGTCAGCAATGGTGGCCTGCTTTGAGGACCTCCAACTAATGGCACCGCCATTCAGGAGAAAAACATAACCAGACTGTGACTGGTTCTCATCCTCATCGGTCTCAAAGCTTGCATCAGTGTAACCTGACACTACCAGCTCATCTTGACCTCTATGCACTAAGAAAGCATCCTTAGTCCGGTTAAGGTACTTCAAGATTGCCTTGACTGCCTTCCAGTGTTCCTCACCGGGGTCCGACTGGTACCGGCTAGTCATACTTAGTGCAAACACGACATCAGGCCTCGTACATAACATGGAGTACATGATAGATCCAATAGCAGATGCATAAGGGATCTTTTCCATGTTCTCCCGGTCCTTCTTTGTTTTAGGACCATCTTTCTTACTCAGCTTCAACCCATGGCGCATAGGCAAGAATCCTTTCTTTGCCTTGTCCATGCTGAATCCTTTTAGAACCTTGTCAATGTACGTGGCCTGACTTAGGCCTAGAAGCCGATTGGATCTATCTCTGTAGATCCTGATCCCTAAGATCATCTCAGCTTCGCCTAAGTCCTTCATTGCGAAGCACCTACTCAACCACTGCTTAACCCCTTGCAGTGTTGGTATGTCACTTCCAATGATAAGGACGTCGTCAACATACAGCACTAGGACGGTGGAAACGCTCCCACTAACCATCTTATACACACAGGGCCTTTAACTTGAAACACCACTTGCAACCTATCACCTTAGCACCCAGAGGTGGATCCACCAAGTTCCATACTTGGTTATCGTGCATAAATTGCATCTCAGCCTCCGTGGCTTTACGCCATTGACCTGAGTGTGGGCTTTCAATAGCCTCCTGATAGGTCTTGGGCTCCCCTTGGTCAACGACCATAAGGTCCCCATCATCAGTCACGAGAAAGCCGTACCTCTCTGGCTGATGACATGTCCTACCAGACCTTCTAAGGTCCTGTGCAACCATTTCTGGTTCCTCAATTTGTTGAGTAGTCAGATTGGTTCCCGAAGCATCCTCAGCAATAGCTGCAGGAGTTTGTGAGTCTTGAACTTCTGACAGTTCAACATTACTCCCACTGTCTCTCTTGGAAAGGAATTCCTTCTCCAAGAAGACTGCATTTCTGGCTATGAAAACTTTGTTTTCGGCCGGATCGTAGAAGTAATAACCCTTAGTTTCTTTAGGGTAACCTACAAACTGGCACTTGACAGATTTGGACTCGAGTTTGCCACTTGTCAATTTCTTAAAATGTGCATCACAGCCCCAAATCTTCAAGAAGGAAACATTGGGCTTTCGGCCTTTCCATAGTTCATATGGTGTTCCCTCAACTGCCTTGCTTGGTGTATTATTAAGAATGTAAGCAGCTGTCTCTAAAGCATATCCCCAAAAGGAGACAGGGAGTGTAGCATGACTCATCATCGAGCGGACCATGTCAAGTAAGGTCCTATTCCTCCTTTCTGACACTCCATTCCATTGGGGTGTACCAGGAGGAGTGAGTTGTGATATGATCCCACACTCTCTCAAAACCGAGTCAAAATCTTGGCTCAAATATTCACCCCCTCGCTCAGACCGAAGTGCTTTTATTTTCTTGCCAAGTTGGTTTTCTACTTCATTCTTAAAGTCCTTGAACCTTTGGAAAGTCTCAGACTTATGCTTCACCTGCTTCATCAGATACACGTAACCGTATCTGCTGAAGTCATCCGTGAAGGTGACGAAGTATAGAAAACCAGATCTAGCACTAGTGCTCATTGGGCCACATACATCGGAATGTATTAGCTCCAATAGCTCTGAGGCCCTTTCATCAGTCTTGCTAAAAGGCGCCTTTGTCATCTTGCCTCTCAAACAAGATTCGCATGTGTCATAAGGCTGGATGTCAAATGACCCTAGCACTCCACTAGAGTGAAGCCTAGCTATGCGCGTCTCATTTATATGGCCAAGTTGACAATGCCAGATGTAAGTCGGATTAATTTCATTTTGTTTAATCCTTTTAGTATTTATGTTATAGATTGAACTTTCACATTTTAGATCAAGGATATATAAGCCATTTTCAAGAAATGATGTTCCATAAATAATATTGCCACATTGCATAAAAATTCTACCACGTCCAATATTAAATACAAAACCAGAAATATCCAACAAAGAAACGGAAATAATATTCCTGCGCATCGCAGGTACAAAATAACAGTTTCTTAGTTCCAAATCAAGTCCACTAGGCATCTCCAAGAAATAATCTCTGATCTCCATGGCCTGAACCCGAGCACCATTTCCGACTCAAAGATCTACTTCTCCAGACCCTAATAATCTCCTATTTCTTAGACCCTGCACATTTAAACAAATGTGATATCCACATCCAGTGTCCAAGACCCAAGATGTAGAAATAGCCAGATTAATCTCAACAACATAAATACCTGAAGCAGCAGTTTTGCCCTTCAGTTGCTCCCTTAGCTTTGGACATGAGCTCTTCCAGTGCCCCTTCTCATGACACTCATGGCAAACATCGTCAGGAGAGGCAACCCTTGCTTTAGGTTGGGCCACCACCTTTTTGCCCTTAGCCTTGGCCTTTTGGGCCTTAGCCTTGGCCTTAGATTTGGCCTTTCCCTTAGCAATGGGCGTATTGCCCTTGTTCACCAGCAATACTTCGGGAGTCTTCTTAAGAGACTGCTCAGCAAGCTTGATCATGCCATGCAGCTCAACAACCGATTTATCCAACCCTTGCATATGGTAATTCATGATAAACTGGTTGTAAGACTCAGGAAGTGACCCGAGAATAATGTCTGTTGCCAAGTCCTGCGGAACTGGCGAGCTGAGGTGGGCAAGTGTATCAATATACCCCTTCAACTTTAGCACATGAGTGCTAACAGAAGTCCCAGCTGCCATCACAGTCCTGCAAAGTGCCTTAGTTGTCAGGTAACGTTCCTGACGAGCCTGATCTTGGAACATCTTTTTAAGCTGATCCATCATCTCATAAGCATGCTCGTCCATGAACTGCTTCTGAAGATCAGAAGCCATGGTACCCAGCATGAGGCACGAGACATCTCGGTCATCCCTCACATGCCCATCGTACTGCTCCACCATCGCCATGGTGATGCCTCGACCTGCGGGAGGGCCAGCTGGTAAAGGAGCATTCAGTACATACTCCTTAGACTCTTGTCTAAGAACTATTTGTAAGTCCCTAGCCCAGTCCAGGAAGTTAGTCCCCGAAAGCTTCTCCTTCTCCAAGAGTGACCAAAGTGAGAGTGAGTTGTTGTTTGTTGCAGCCACTTAAATTGCTTAACTGAAATGGGATTATCTACATGGAAGAAATCATTGCTTGAGTTAGAAATAAAGGACTTTTAAGCCAATTCAAATTAATAATCCGATTTTAATTTGTTTGTTGGTGTTGTTAATTGGCTGACTTGACCTAGATCCACAACTTATCAATGACTGGCCGAACTAGGGCTTGCTAACCAACCATTGATTCGTTTGGTAGGACAACCTATCCAATCCTTCCACGAAGGACTCTTGGTTTGATGGGCTTATTGACACTTTACCCATCTGTGCTTAGGGCCCGCTCTGAGCTAATGCTACCCATGTTGAGTCAAACCACCATTCACATGTTAACCATACCAAGTATCTTAACCCTCGACGGCCCGCCGAATACAACAATATACCCAGCTAGGGCATGGCGCACATTGCAGCATCAATGGGAGGAAGAGGTGTGAATGTGGGAAGCACTTTTAAGCGACTCAATATTTTAATTTCCGGATTATAATTAAGTGATACGGCTTAGCATGCATAAACACGGGTAATAATTTGGTGATCCATACATCCATATTATATGACAAATGCAATAGCATACTTAATTTAAAATAAATGAGATCCTATGGGCCTTTAATTACGACCTAATGAAAAACTAGATATGCTATCTAATTCTTCATGGGCCGGACTGCAATCCTTCTTGGGCTCCCACCATGGGCTTGCTCCATTTGGGCCTTCCTCCATACTTGATGCAATTACAATAATTTTGTAAAATAAAATCTATTCTAAAATTACATCAAAATAAAAAATGGCACGCAGGCCATATTTCCCAAAATTAAATTACAACCGATAATAATTTAGGGCCCATAGAACTCAACATAACATTTCAAACAAAGTACCTGTCGTGCATATACATACCAATATGATGCATGATCATGGCATTCCAAATTATAAATATAAATGTTAAGCCGAGTTACTTAGGGTGAAATCGCCAATTTTAACAAATGTGACTAAGGCCCATAAAGGCCCAATGGATAACATCCATAAATGCAAAATTAACAATCTTGCTCCCACTTGAATTTGGGTTGTCACAATTTTAAAATTTAGCTCTCCCAATTTTAACCGGTGTCACGGTTTATTGGACCAATTTCACAAAGTCCATATTCAATTTAATATGCAAACAATTAAATTAAATATGCATGCCAACAAAATAAATAATTTAAACACAAATTAATTTTAAAAAAAATTTAATTTAATTTGTATTAAGGTCCGGGATAAAAAAATACCCGCAAAATCCAAAACCGGACCCGAAACCCGCGCGCGGCGCTGCTGTCCCGGCGGGGCAGCATTGCCGCTGCGCGGCAGCCTGCCGCGGCAGCAGCAACCCAGTGGGCTGCTGCCGCTGGATGGAATCACAATTTGCGATTCCATCCAGCCCAAAAAACATATATATATTTTTTTTTTTAAATCATAAACAAAAAAATATTTCCAACAAAATATATATATATAATTAATATACAAAACAATTTTAGATGGAAAACAATTGGGGAAAAATAATCAAAAACCCCAATCCAACAATTCTAGGGTTTATCCAAAACAATACCAATTAAGCAAAAACCCTAAAATCACAAACTTGAAACCCATTCTTTATTCAAGAACGCTTTCAAGAACCAATTCCAATCAATCTAATGGACAAAACCTAGGCTCTGATACCACTGTTGGGATTCGTCATTGGAAAAATAACGTGGCGCAGCGGAAAATACACTGTTTAAAATTTCCTAGAATCCACCTATCGTGTCCAATTACCATTGATTAGAATAAAATCAAATAAGAATCAAGAGAGATTAACTCACCGGATTCGTCTCCTCTAGAGACTGCTGCAGAATCATTTCTTGAAACTGCGATCTCCAAAGTCCGGTGCACGACCAACTATTGAGCGGGAACCGGTGCTAGCCGAAGACGCGAAGGAATGGAGGTTTAATGCTGGGATTTTCGGCTGTTTTGGGGCTGCTATTGGTGGCTGAAATTTCCAGCAATTAATTTGAGTTGAATTAGGTTTTTATTCCTTAAGTGTGCCCTTTTATAGACACCTTGTCTAATTGGGTTCTAATTAGGTTAATTAAACCCAAGCCCACTAGGATTATAATTACATAAATAAACTTTAATTAAAAAGTATATACTATGTAATTTAATTCCATTTGGCTAAATTTAATTACCCCTAAATAAAATTAAATCACACTTAAGTTAATACAATACATGTATTTAATTTTCCTACTTAGGAAAATTATTTAATTAATTGTTTACTTTATGTAATTCAATTAATTGATAAATTAATTAATTACATTATGTAAACTTATTAATTAAATTAAATTCAACCCAATGTCAATTAATTACCTTGACACCGAATGTCAACTAATTAATTAACGCATTCCTTCCAATGTACATTACATGTACAATTTCTATAAGTTCCAGCTCAGTTGATCTATGTGCACGATCCTATGGGTCTGTCTTTATGTTGGCAGTAGGCCCAAGGCCCACAGACTGTAAGTGGGTTCTAGCAAACCATTACAGCCCCCAATTAAGACAGAGATGCAGCAGTCTTTAGAAGACACTCACCCTGTAGTAATCTCATATTGTCCTTTGCCTAACGATATCGATATGAATAAACAAGAGGCATGGTGTCTGTCATCCTCTTCTGTTGTTTATTATATTTCTTGATCTTGAGTTGACTGATTAATCAAATAAGCAACCAACTTATTTGGGTATGGCCATACACTTATCAGTCCCACTCATCAAGTGGCCAATGATATCATCTCGGTGTCACCCGAGTGGCAATTCCATCACTTCATCATCAATATCAACATGTTCACTAGTCCACCCAATCATACCCGTATTTGGCATCCTTTTACAGACCTGTTAGGCGTATGTCAAAGTGAACCGGATTCCATATCGATATTATAATGAAATCTGGTCTGAGGACAAAAGAGACCTACTCAAGAAAGACCTATGACATGACAACCATATGGCTTTCTTGTGCGGATCGATCCAGTCCCATGTCAATGACATGTACCTATATTCATGACTGACTATACAAGTACTATGGCTAGTTAAGAACTACCATACAGTCATCGAATATACAAGTCTGTGGTTCTATTCGTTCCCACGATTAGAATAGACTTGGGATAGGTTTTATGATTATCAATCAATGGATACTCTACTCATATTATAGCACAAGATATAAATGAAATAGATTAATTGCCTTTATTAATGTGACACAAATAATGTATTCATACATGACTCTTAATGTATAATACAAATTACAAGAATCCAATGCCCTAAGAACTAAGGCACACCAACAACTATGCCATTGGAGCTGTGCTTGGGCAACGAATAGATAAAAAGCCTCATGTCATCTATTATGCCTCAAGGACACTAGACTGTGCTCAGATCAATTATTCTACTACAGAGAAAGAGCTTTTGGCGATAGTATTTGCCCTAGAGAAATTCTGGTCTTATTTGCTGGGAGCAAAGGTAATGGTATATTCTAACCATGCAGCCTTGAAGTATCTGTTAGCAAAGAAGGAAGCCAAACCACATTTGATAAGGTGGCTACTTCTACTCCAGGAATTTGATCTTGAAATCCGTGACAAAAAGGGCTTTGAGAATCTGGTAGCTGATCATCTCAGTCATCTAGTTCACAGCACCAAAATAGAGCCATTTAAGGAAGAATTTTTGGATGAGAGGTTATTTCAAGTTAATACAATTATTCCTTGGTATGCTAATTTGGTTAATTTGGTATGCTAATTTGGTTAATTTTCTTGTTGCAGGAACTATTCCAGATGATCTCTCAAGTGCAGAAAAGGATAAGCTCAGAAAGGATGCCAAGTATTATGCTTGGGATGAACCATATCTTTGGAGATATTGCTCAGATCAAGTTATCAAAAGATGCATTCCCGATAATGAGGTTCAATCAGTGTTGAAGTTCTGCCATACTGAAGCTTGTGGGGGTCACTTTGGTCCTAAACGTACTACAAGGAAGATTTTAGAGAGTGGTCTCTTCTGGCCTATAATTTTTCGGGATGCCTACCTCTATTGCAAGTCTAGATCCAATTGTCAAAGAATGGGGAATTTAAGTCATAGGGATCAGATGCCTCTTACTTCCATTATATCATGTGATATATTTGACATTTGGGGGATAGACTTCATGGGCCCCTTCCCCAATTCCTATAGGAATTTATAAATTATTTTGGCAGTGGATTATGTATCAAAGTGGGTAGAGGTGAAAGCTACCAGGAAAGATGACTCTCAAACAGTGGTTCTGTTCGTCAAGTCACATATTTTTAATCGGTATGGGACGCCAAGAGTTCTGATTATTGATAGGGGCACACATTTTTGCAACAGAATTCTAACCGACCTACTTCAGAAATATGGAGTCAAACATCACGTCTCAATAGCCTATCACCCGCAAACTAATGGCCAAGCTGAGGTTTCCAATCGGGAATTAAAATCCATCTTGAGTAAAACAGTGAACCTAACTCGAAAGGATTGGAGCATTAAATTAAAAGATACATTGTGGGCTTATCGGACTGCCTATAAAACACCTATTGGAATGTTTCTTTACAAACTGGTTTTTGGGAAGGCATGCCATCTCCCGGTAGAATTGGAACACAAAGCATTTTGGGCCATCAAGAAGTGCAATGTATCTTATGATGCTGCTGGTGAAGAAAGAAAATTGCAATTAGTTGAATTTGAGGAGCTGAGGAATGAAGCTTATGAAAGTTTCAGGGTCTATAAAGATCGCACCAAGAAATTCCATGACAAAATGCTAAGTCAGAAGCAATTTACAGTAGGACAGAAGGTCTTACTTTTCCAATCCTGATTAAGGCTATTTCCCAGAAAATTACGTTCTAGATGGATTGGTCCTTTCTTGGTAGTTCAACTTTATGACCATGGTGCAGTGGAAATTCAAAGCCTAGCTACGGGAAAAATTTTTAAAGTTAATGGTCATCGGCTCAAACCATTTTACGAGGGATTTGCTGCTATACATGAGCAAGAGGTTCAGTTGGAAGAGCCCCCTGAGGTGTCCTAAGCCTTAGGATTGAGGGTCTGGCCACGGACAATAAATAAAAGTGCTTTCGGGAGGCAACCCAATTTAGCCTTGCCCAGGGCTAATTTATTTCTTTTATTTCCTTTTTCTTTTAGTTAACTAACATAACTGTCATCTTCAACCTTTGTTTTTTTTCTGGGTTTCTGCAGATTTCTGGGCTGATCTTGAGAGCTTCAAGGCCTTTAATGGTTTTTGTTTTAAAAACCCATACCTGTAAGTAAATGGGCCTTTACTTTTATTTTTTATTTTTAGGTAAAATTTTTACCTTACGTTTAACCAATTACCCACCACTTAGTTTTTTTATCCCTTCATTTTTTTTTAAATTCATTTCTTTTCTTTATTTTATTCTTTTCTTTAATTCATTTTTTTAATCCCTTCATTTTTTTTTAAATTCATTTCTTTTCTTTATTTTATTCTTTTCTTTAATTCATTTTTTTAATTCCCCAACTACCCCATTAATTACACTCACCAACCCACATCACATTCACTCACCTACCCACAACCTTCTCTCACTCTCTCTGTCTTCTGCCGATCTCACTACCCCATCCCTCCCCTGTTGGAAATGCCCTAGTCCCGAGGCATTGGTCTTTGTGTTTGTATGATACATTTGGTACATTAATGTAAACTTTATGTATTATACAATTTGTGTCAAGGAGATAAAGGCATTAATCTATTTATTATATGTCTTGTGCTATATTTTAAATAGAGTATCCAATGGACATATCCATATCCATGTTGTCAAGTGTGAGGCACTTGGCAGTAAGACTGTAGATAGTGAAAACGATATGACCATAAAGTCATCCGTAGTCTGTTCCAATCATGGGAATGAATGGAACCAAAGACTATCATTAGCCTGGTTGTATGGCGGTGTCTTACCGGTCATAGAACATGGAATGTCAACTAGGTTAATGGGTACATGCAAAAGGGCATGGTACTGGATTGATCCACTTAACGGGAATCTGCATGGTATAGTATCACAAATGATTCTCGTGTAGTACTTGTATAAGTCCTTCGACCGGACCATATGATGGTGCTGCATGCGAGGTGGCACACTTTGGTGTACGCCCAACGGGCCTGTAAAAGGGTGCCAAGTACGGGTACGTTCGGGTGTGTCAGTAAGCATGGCAGCACTATGGATATGCAGAAGGGAATGTCACTCAGTGATTCACTGAGACGATATCATCGGCCTCTTGAAGAATGTTACTGATAAGTGTGCGGCCGCACCCAAACAAGATTGGATCTTGTTTGTGAGCATCAGTTCATTCGGTATCAAGTAAAGGTCCAGACACAAAGAGGGTGATACTTCCATGCCTCTGTGTTGGACACCGATATCAGCGACATGGGATTTACAAGTTCAAACTACTGGGTTACGTTTTCAGTTGGACTGCTTACTCCGTCTTAATTGGGGGCTACAGTGGCTTGCTAGAGCCCGCCTGTAGTCTGTGGGCCTTGGCCCACTGCCAACATAAAGACGGGCCCATCGGATCGTACACATTGAACGTCTGGACTTTAACTAGTCGGATTAAGTGTGTACTTGGAGTATACACATTTGAAGAGAGAGAGATATATTAATTATATTATATGAATCAATTGGATTGATCAAAGTTATATAATTAATATTTATTTTGGCCTTCTCATAATTAATTCAATGAATTAATTTATGGGATTATTTCCTAGGTGGAAAAATTATGACATGTATAGGTTTACATGTTTGTCATTTTATGTGTGTCTAATTTAATCCATTGATTAAATTAATAGGTCAAATGAATTTTAATTTAAATGTATGTAATATGTTACATGGTATCATATATATAAACATACATGTTAAATTAAAGTTGCATTTGCATTTAATTAAATCAAAGGAATTTAAATTGGGCTTAAGGCTTAAAATGAAAAATGCCCACATTAAGTGGGATGTGTTGGCCGAAATTGTGGGCAAGGTTGGGATAAGAATGTGAGTCATTTTATGGATCAAAATGATGATGACCAATTCTTATGAACCAATAAGAAAATGGTGAGTCATTGGTTTGACCTAAGAAGTGGCAAAGTTGGACTTTGCTCCATTTGATCTTTCCTTTACTTATGGTAAGAAAGGGGAAAAGATGATGACCATTTTTCTCTTGGTGTTGGCCGAATATATGCATAAAGAAGTGAGTCATTGTTTGACTTTGAAGAAGCAAAGTGAGACTTTGCTTCTTTATGCATAATGATGAGATTTTTGGTGAGTCATTTGGATGAACCAATTAAGGGGTGATGAGTCATTAGTTTGACTAGAAAACTTGCAAAGTTGGACTTAGCAATTTAATTCATTCTCTCATCTTTTGGCCGACCACCATGTTTGTATAAGATGGGAAAAATGGTTTTTATGGATGGTGGGTGTGAAAACATTTTTGCCCACTTTGGAGAGAAATTTCTTTTGGTAAGAACTTTGAGCCCAACTTGATTACTTGTTTTATTTCTTTTGGAAAGAAATAGAGGACAACCATATTCATCTTGGGCCGCCCCTCTCTCCCTCTCTTCTTGTCATCCGAGTCGCTAGCACGGGTTTCGGTCCGAGAGCCGTTCGTGTACGTGATGTTGGAGGGAATCTACACTTGATTTCTGCAGTCTGCATCCGTCTCTTAGAGAGACTTTGTGGTGAGTTTTTGAAACCCTCCTTTTATGCTTTAAGTTTTTGATTTCCACATCTTAAGCTCCTGGGCCGGATTCGAGGAAATCGACGCGTTTTTCCGCTTTTATCGGTCGGTTTCCCGTGACGAATCCCAACAGTGGTATCAGAGCAGGCTTTTGATCCGTGGAAATCTTTAAACTTGGCGGATCCCGTGTTTTAAAATTGGCGATTTTGTGGACGGGATTTATTTTTGGTTTGGGGTTTGGTGATTTTTCCCCTTGAATTTTACTTATGGAAAATTTTATGCATATGGTTTATGCTTTATTTAATTTTCTATTTGTGAATTGTTTATGGAAATTTTATTTTGCATATAGGTTTTATGCTAGATTTAATTTCCTATGCATGATTTTATTTCTTGGTGATTTAATTTCATGTTGCTTGTTTTTATGCGGGAAAAAATCACGGACCGTTTCGGGCCGAAACGGGGGCAGCAGCCGCTGCCTGCGGCGCTAGGCGCCACAGGCAGCAGCTGCTGCTGGCTGCTGCCTCGGCAGCAGCTGGGCTGCTGCTGGCCAGCAGCAGGGCTGCTGCGCGCCAGCAGCTGCTGCTGGGCAGCAGCTGCTGCACGCCAGCAGCAGGCTGCTGCTGGGCAGCAGCCGCTGCGCGGCAGCGGGGCTGCTGCTGGGCAGCAGCGCCGTGGCTGCCCCGCGCGGCGGGCCGGGCCCATTTTTGGATTTGGCGGGATTTTTGGGCCGGGCCGGATTTAAAATTTTAAAAATATGCGTGTTTAAATTTTGGTAATTTTTATACGCGTGGGATTTTAAAATTTTAATTGGTTTTAAACTTGTGCGTGTTTATTTTGGAAATTTTATGCGCATGTTTTATGAATGAATTTATTTTTCGTTCATGCGATATTTATTTTGGAAATAAATACGGTTAATTGAAATTGGTTCGGGTTTTCTTGGCACGATTACCCGGACGGCTAATTTTGGAATTCATGGTTTCCCAATTGGATTGGGAGCAATTTTGCCTGGGTTGGAGGCCTAAAGCCCGCACGGGTTTAGAACCATGATCGGCCAAAATTTGGCGATTTCAAAATAATGGCTATGGACATATTTGAAATGGGATTAATTCATGCATTTAACATGTTTATAAATTGTATGTATTGGATACGTGTATGTATGATTAAATGCATGAATGGATGTTTTGGGCCTTATTTATTCGGGTTGTAATATTCTTTTGGTAAATACGGCCTACGCGCCGTTTTCTTTTTATGTAATTTTATGTGATTATTATGGAATTATGTAAAGAAGAAGAAGCCGATTGGATTGGCGTGCTAGAAGGATGAGGATGCAGCCCACCTGATGTCGTTCTAGTATAGGTTTACTAGAATTATATTAGGATGTAAATTTTGGCCCATAGCATTTCATTTTTATTTAATTATGCTTTATTTATTTACATGTGAGAATGTATGTACAAACCCAATTTCACCCGCCTATGCATCTAAGCCGTTATTAATTGAATCTAATAACCAAAAGGTAATTACTAAGTCTCTTAAAAGTGCTTCCCTCATTCATAACCTACTCGAAGTGGGGATAGGCCAGCTGTAGACCAACCCTCGTTGGATGCACTGGAGTATCGTCATTTTGTATTGGGTTGGAGTATTGGTTACTTTAACACTTGGATGGAGGTTTTGACTTAGCGTGGGTAGTAGGATGTTCCTGGCCCTAAGCACAGATGGGTAAGTGCCAACAGACCCATCAAACCGAGAGTCCCTAGGTTGGGATTGGACGGCGTTCCTACCTAAAAATTGTGATATAGTTGTTCCAGGCCCTCGTCTGGCTATATCTTGATATAATATGGATCTCGGCCCATGAGCCCAACAACTCGAGTTAATTAATAACACGATTCATTATTAATTATTATATGGGAAGAACATGTTAAGTCCTTTATTTACACTCGTAATTTTTCTGTGTAGAAACCAATGGCTACGAATGATACTTTATCACTGCGATCTTTCTTGGAATGGGACAAGCTTTCTGGCCCTAACTTTTGGGACTGGTCTATGAACTTACGGAAAGTTCTAAGACAAGAGTCCAAAGAGTATGTGCTCAAAAAGCCTGTACCGGCTGTGCCAATGGGAAGTAATCCACCGGCTGCCCAGCTGGAGGAATACTTGGCACATGTAAATGATAACCGGGATGTGACATGCCTGATGTTGGCTAGTATGGTTCCTGAATTGCAAAAGCAGTTCCTGGATCATCAGGCCTTTGCTATAATGACAACTCTTAATGAGATGTATTATGAGCAAGCTTATCAGGAAAGGTACCTGATCCACAAGGCATTCCGCAGCTGTAAGATGGGAGCTGGGACATCTGTGAGTGCACACGTGCTCAAGATGAAGGGCTATCTGGATAATTTAGCCCGTCTCGGAACTCCTATCTCACGGGGGCTGGCGGTTAGCACGATCCTGGATTCTTTACCGGATTCTTATGATTAATTCATCCTAAAATTTTACAAGCAAGGGATGGACCGTACTGTTAGTGAGCTGCATTGGATGCTTGAGCTCGCTGAACTGTCGATCAAGAAGACTCCGCCGGTACTTGAGGTTAAAAAGGGGAAACCTTTTTTCGCTAAAGGCAAGGCAAAGGCCAAGGCCAAGGCTAAGGAAGCCAAGGCTAAAAAGGCTAAAGCCCAGCCCAAGGCCCGTTCCAAGGATGTCTGCTTCGGTTGCAAGCAGGCTGGACATTGGAAAAGATCGTGTCCCAAGCTTTTGGGAGAGAAAAGGAAGACGCAGGGCGTGTCTTCATCAGGTATATATGTCATAGACATTAACCTCTGTTTCAACATCTTATGTATTGGATACTAGATGTGGTTCTCACATTTGTTGAATGTGCAGGGACTTAAGAACAGGAGATCACTGGGATCGGGACAAGTGGACTTGCAGGTCAGAAATGGAGCAAGGGTTGCTGCCATAAAGATCAGCGGGACCAGCTTATGATGCCTAGTAGATTAGTTTTGTTACTACTGAAACAATGTTATTTTGTACCTGTTATGTACAGGAATATTATTTCTGTTTCGGTTTTGGATATTTCTGGATGTACATTTACTATTAATAATAGTAAAAAGGGTTTATCTAGAAAAGAATTATTTTATGGAGTAGCTCTATTAAATAATGTCTTTTATATCCTGGATCTAAATGAAACTAATCATGTCTATACTATACACACTTAAAGGGTTAAGCCTAACGAACTTAATCCGGTTTACCTTTGGCATTGTCATTTAGGCCACATAAACAAGAAGCGCATAGCTAGGCTTCACATTGCTTGAATCCTAGGATCATTTGACATGGAGTCACTTGATATATGCGAGTCTGGTTTATAAGGTAAAATGACTAAAAGGCTAAAAGGGTTGCTAGCTTATTGAACCTAATGCATTGAGATGTATATGGACCGACAAGCATAGCAACCAGGGGTGAACATCTATACTTCGTATCCTTCACAGACGATTTCATCAGAAATGGCCATGCCTATTTAATGAAATATAAGTCTGAGACCCTTGATAGGTTCAAGGGAGTAAGAAACGAAGTACAGAACTAGGCAAAAATATCAAAGCCTTTCGGTTGGACCGAGGTGGTGAGCATATAAGCCTATAGTTTGACTCATTTTAAGAGAGCATGGAATAGTTCCACAGCTCACTCCTCCAGGAACACCACAATGGAATGGGGTGTCCGAACGGAGGAATAGGACCCTGTTGGACATGGTCCGCTCAAACGATGAGTCATGCCTTTCTCCCAATAAGTTTTTTAATGGATACGCTCTTGAGACAATGGCTCTCATTTTCTATTATACTCCGACTAAGGCTTTGGAAAAGACCCCATTTGGAATATGGACGGGCAGGGTGCCTAATGTGTCTTTCTTACGGATTTGGGGTTGTTATGCACAAGTCAAGAAATTGACTGTGAGCAAAACTAGAACCCAAAACTGACCAATGCCTGTTTGTGAGCTACCCTAGGGAAACCAAAGGGTATTACTTCTACGACCCCGCTGAGAACAAGGTGTTCATGGCGCAAAAGGGGGTCCTTCTTGAAAAGGGGTTTCTTTCCAAGAAAGACAGTGGGAGCGATATTGAACTCAGGGAAGTTCAAAGCTCAGAAACTCCTGAAAAGGATAACTCGGAGACCAGGGTGAAGCTTCCAAAAGGGGAAGCACCAGCCCAGGTCACACAAGGACCTAAAAGGTCTGGTAGGGATCATCAGGAACATGGAAAACATCGGTTTTTGTTTCTAATGATTACGCTCTTTTTGTCTTGGACGAAGAGGAGCTCAAAACCTACTAGTAGGCTATAGCTAGCCCACTGTCTGCCATGGTGGTGGATTTGCAATCTATGTACGATTATCAGGTTTGGAACCAGGTGCTAAGGTAATAGGTTGCAAGTGGTGCTATAAGCTATAGGCCGACAATACCTTTAAGGGTGTGTATAAGAGGTTTAGTGGGAGCATAGTAACTTTCCTGGTATGAAATATGGATGGCATCCTTCTGATTGGAAGCCACATACCAACACTACAAGGGAATTGTAATGGTTGTGTAAGTGCTTCGCAATGAAGGACTTAGGCGAAGCTGAGACGATCCTAGGGATCAGTATCTACAGGGTTAGATCCAATCGGCTTCTGGGCCTAAGTCAGGCCAAGTACATAGACTTCGTTCTGAAAAGATTCAGCATGGACCAGGCTAAGAAAGGTTTCTTGCCAATGGGTCATAAGCTGAAACTTAGCAAGAAGTACTGTCCTAAGACAAGGCAGGATAGGGAGAACATGAATTGGTCCTATATGCGCTTCAGCCATGGGATCAATCATGTACTCCATGCTATGTACAAGACCTAATGTCGCCCATGTGGGTCAGGAAGAGCAGTCAGCTACTAGGTACACTGATGCAAGCTTCCAGACCAGCCAGGATGAATATAAGTCGCAGTATAGGTATATATTCATGCTAAATGGTGGTGCTATTGTTGGAGAGGCTCCAAGTAATAGACCATCGTGGTTTCTATCACAGGAACTGAGTACATTGCAACGTGTGAAGCAGCAAGGGAAGCTGTGTGGATGAAGAAGTTTATCACAAAACTGGGGATAGTATCTACTATCCGGGAACCAGTTGATATCTTCTGTGACAACGCGGGGCTGTTGCACAAGCTATGTGCCCCGGTCACACATATACACGAAGCACGAACTCAGGGAGGTTCACCTATTGCGAGAAATCGCTGAGGGGGTGACATCTCATTGCAAAGAGTGGACACCAAAGACAATGTCGCAGATCTTTTGACCAACATGCTTGGCTAAGCCTATGCACGAAGGTTGTACTAGATCTATAGGGATTAGACCCATGCCTAGTAGGTACTAGTGCAAGTGGGAGATTGTTGGAAATGCCCTAGTCCCGAGGCATTGGTCTTTGTGTTTGTATGATACATTTGGTACATTAATGTAAACTTTATGTATTATACAATTTGTGTCAAGGAGATAAAGGCATTAATCTATTTATTATATGTCTTGTGCTATATTTTAAATAGAGTATCCAATGGACATATCCATATCCATGTTGTCAAGTGTGAGGCACTTGGCAGTAAGACTGTGGATAGTGAAAACGATATGACCATAAAGTCATCCGTAGTCTGTTCCAATCATGGGAATGAATGGAACCAAAGACTATCATTAGCCTGGTTGTATGGCGGTGTCTTACCGGTCATAGAACATGGAATGTCAACTAGGTTAATGGGTACATGCAAAAGGGCATGGTACTGGATTGATCCACTTAACGGGAATCTGCATGGTATAGTATCACAAATGATTCTCGTGTAGTACTTGTATAAGTCCTTCGACCGGACCATATGATGGTGCTGCATGCGAGGTGGCACACTTTGGTGTACGCCCAACGGGCCTGTAAAAGGGTGCCAAGTACGGGTACGTTCGGGTGTGTCAGTAAGCATGGCAGCACTATGGATATGCAGAAGGGAATGTCACTCAGTGATTCACTGAGACGATATCATCGGCCTCTTGAAGAATGTTACTGATAAGTGTGCGGCCGCACCCAAACAAGATTGGATCTTGTTTGTGAGCATCAGTTCATTCGGTATCAAGTAAAGGTCCAGACACAAAGAGGGTGATACTTCCATGCCTCTGTGTTGGACACCGATATCAGCGACATGGGATTTACAAGTTCAAACTACTGGGTTACGTTTTTAGTTGGACTGCTTACTCCGTCTTAATTGGGGGCTACAGTGGCTTGCTAGAGCCCGCCTGTAGTCTGTGGGCCTTGGCCCACTGCCAACATAAAGACGGGCCCATCGGATCGTACACATTGAACGTCTGGACTTTAACTAGTCGGATTAAGTGTGTACTTGGAGTATACACATTTGAAGAGAGAGAGATATATTAATTATATTATATGAATCAATTGGATTAATCAAAGTTATATAATTAATATTTATTTTGGCCTTCTCATAATTAATTCAATGAATTAATTTATGGGATTATTTCCTAGGTGGAAATATTATGACATGTATAGGTTTACATGTTTGTCATTTTATGTGTGTCTAATTTAATCCATTGATTAAATTAATAGGTCAAATGAATTTTAATTTAAATGTATGTAATATGTTACATGGTATCATATATATAAACATACATGTTAAATTAAAGTTGCATTTGCATTTAATTAAATCAAAGGAATTTAAATTGGGCTTAAGGCTTAAAATGAAAAATGCCCACATTAAGTGGGATGTGTTGGCCGAAATTGTGGGCAAGGTTGGGATAAGAATGTGAGTCATTTTATGGATCAAAATGATGATGACCAATTCTTATGAACCAATAAGAAAATGGTGAGTCATTGGTTTGACCTAAGAAGTGGCAAAGTTGGACTTTGCTCCATTTGATCTTTCCTTTACTTATGGTAAGAAAGGGGAAAAGATGATGACCATTTTTCTCTTGGTGTTGGCCGAATATATGCATAAAGAAGTGAGTCATTGTTTGACTTTGAAGAAGCAAAGTGAGACTTTGCTTCTTTATGCATAATGATGAGATTTTTGGTGAGTCATTTGGATGAACCAATTAAGGGGTGATGAGTCATTAGTTTGACTAGAAAACTTGCAAAGTTGGACTTAGCAATTTAATTCATTCTCTCATCTTTTGGCCGACCACCATGTTTGTATAAGATGGGAAAAATGGTTTTTATGGATGGTGGGTGTGAAAACATTTTTGCCCACTTTGGAGAGAAATTTCTTTTGGTAAGAACTTTGAGCCCAACTTGATTACTTGTTTTATTTCTTTTGGAAAGAAATAGAGGACAACCATATTCATCTTGGGCCGCCCCTCTCTCCCTCTCTTCTTGTCATCCGAGTCGCTAGCACGGGTTTCGGTCCGAGAGCCGTTCGTGTACGTGATGTTGGAGGGAATCTACACTTGATTTCTGCAGTCTGCATCCGTCTCTTAGAGAGACTTTGTGGTGAGTTTTTGAAACCCTCCTTTTATGCTTTAAGTTTTTGATTTCCACATCTTAAGCTCCTGGGCCGGATTCGAGGAAATCGACGCGTTTTTCCGCTTTTATCGGTCGGTTTCCCGTGACGAATCCCAACATCCCCTTCTTCAATCGACCATCTTCTCTCTTCTCCGTCCGACCAAGCCGCTCCATCACCTCCGCCGGTCTCCTCACCGCCGTTGTTCCCCTCCTCTCTTCACATCACTGTCGTCTCTCTCTTCCCCTCCTCTATTTTTCATCATCGTGCCTCCTTTCTCTCTCTCCCTTCGCCGTTTCCTTTACACCGCTGGCCTCTCTCTCCTTCCTTTCTCCCTTCCTCCACTGGTCCCATCCTTCTTCACCAATTTCTCTCTCTTTTCGGTCTCTTTCTCTTTCCCTCCCTCTGCTCTCATGGGCCGGAAAAGAACCAGCCGTCACTCAACCGCTCCGCCTCTGTCGCCGCCGCCGCCATCTTCTACCCCTACTCCAGGCTGAAGTCGTGCTGCCGCCGCCCGCCGTCAGCGACCAGCACTTCCTGCTTCTTCCCCCTCTTCGTCGGAAGTTGAGACCACCTCTAATTTGTCTCCTGCTAGCACCTACAGTGAGAGCCACAGTGAGTCCAGTAGCCCCACTCCCAAACCCAAGCAGAAAAGGCAAAAATTGAAGCAAGGGAGGAGCTCCTACTATCCACCTCCTCCATTGGATTTCTCCAAGCCCGCTCATACTCAGAGGTATAAATCTCTCTTAAATTGCCCTTATGTTTCTGCTCGTAATTTTTCCATACCTGCTTTGACTGAACTGAAATTGCTTGGTGATATTTATCAATTGCTTGAGAATATTGGTTGGAAAGCTTTCTTGCAAAATTTTGATTTCCCTGTATTTGATTCTCTGACCTTGGAATTTTACAGTACATTTGAATTTTCTGTTGAAGCTGAGTTTGATTTAGATGCTCCTGTCATGAATTTCCAATTGTTGGGCTCTATGCATAATCTGTCCATAAACTCTTTGAATGTTGGTTTGGGATTTTTAAATGCTGATTTTGTTAAGTCAGATGCTTATAAGGAATATCTCTGTGATTACCTTGCTGATTTCGATGCTAGTATTGTTTGTAAGACTTTATGTAAGGATGATGCCCTTGTGTTTAAGCCCGGAAAGTCTAAGGCTAATTTGATTATGAGTAAGCATTTACGATACATGCATAGGATTTTGGCGTACCTATTTTTTGCTAGGAACAACGACACCACAGTGATCACTAAAGCTGAGTTATTTTTCTTATGGTGTGTGCTAGAGGGTAAGAAAGTTAATTTGGGATATTGGATGGCAAACAAATTTCGTGCTTTAGTCGCTCACCCAAAGAAAATGTATCTAGGGTATTGGGTCACTTGTTTGGCTACCCGTATGCTTGCTTTTGATGCTTCATCTACTGCTATGCGTGTTGTTTGTCCATTACCTTCTTTGGATATGAAGTTGCTTGCTGACTTGCAGTTAGTAGCTTGCAAGGTTAATGGTTTTTGGTCTTTTGTGGATGCAGGATCCTTAGCCCCCGCCAAACCTCTTCGCTTCACCAAGACCACTGCTTCACACACCATTACGCCATCTCAACCCACAGCTTGGAGCTGCTCCAGACACTTCAATCCAATATGGCTGCCTACTTTGACCATGTGGGATTTGTTCCTCCCTCCCGGCGCCCTTGAGTATTTTCCGCCATTCCCCTTAGGCAAGTTTTTCTTTCTACCCCTTTTTGCTTCTTTGTTAGGATTTAGCTTAGGGACAAGCTGCCTTTAGGTGTGGGGATGTGTTTAGGGGCTGATTTTGAGCTATTTTTGAAAGAAAATAACAAAAATGTGTTGGTGAATGCTTAATTTGTATTTTGTAATTTTCTTTTTCTGACTTTGAAGATGATTTTTGCCTGAGAATGGTTCCCCAAAATTTTGATAATTAGGGAAGTACTGATCTGAAAGTTGTTTAAAAAAGTTATCAACTAAAAAAATTCTGAACTTCAATTTGTGACATGCATATTAGCTAGAAATTTTTTTTTTCTGATTTTCTGTTGTCAAGCCTTTATTTGATTATCGAAATATAAATTCCTTGCATGAATTTAAAATGGCCAGCTTGCTAATTTGGGCTATGTTAAGGCTTCCTAAGGAATCAAATCACAGTTGTTTCTTTGTTAAAAGGAGGGTAATCTATTGCCAAAAAAAAAAGGAAATTTTCTATTTTATGCTTTATCAATAAAGGTTCCGCTGGCCAATGCACCATGAGCTGAGTTAAGAGCCGCCAAGGTTTGTGTCGCCTTAGTAACCGGGTATATGGGGGTCAAAACCAAGTATCCTCGCATCAAAAGGGCTCCTACAACCTGAAGTAAGCAAATAAAATCAAGAAAACAAAAAAAATTCTTGATCCAAAGAAAAAAAAATATAACAAATAATTAATTCCTAGATTAATTCTCTGTTTTTACCTCTTTTTTAGCATTGAAATACTTTGTTTGATAGATTTCTAGGAATGTTCTTGGCATGGTTTCCTATTTGCAAGGTGTGAATTATGAAAAGTGAAACCTAATTATTTGTGTGCTGAAATTGTTATGGCTTGGTAATGGGAGTTAGAAATTATTGAAGGCGAATTATGCTTTGTTTGCATTTTTGAAGGAAGGTTTAGCTAGTTTGATAGCTTTATGTGAACCAATTTGGGTCCAATACTTCTCTATATTGTTCAAGCAATTTGGGAACTATTCTTAGGTGAATTAACCATTAAGAAAGAATTTTGATTTTATTCCTTTTGGCTCATACTTGAGGGCAAGCATGGATTAGATGTGGGGATGTGTTATATGCTATATTTTGTTATATTTTGGTTTAGTTTTAGGGGCTTAATTGGGTCTATTTTAGTCTTTTCCTTGGGCTTTTTGTTGTGGCTTGTGTTTCTGTATTTGCAGGAGCTTAATTGAAGAATTTGGGCTTTAAAAGCTGATTTGGGCAAGTTTTTGTCAAGACTGGGCTGAAGTGCGTTTTTCTAATTTTAGCCTTGCCCAAGGCTAAATCTCTTCCGTCAGGGGTTGTTCAGGAATTTTCCTAATTACGGGCCAGCAAGAATTGAAGCAGATTAAGGCCCTAAATTAGAGAGCCTGGATGTGGATTAGAGGCTATTTTGGGAAACCTTTAATTTTTAGTCCTTAGGGTTATATAAATAAGAAGAGATGTTAGTTTTGGGGGAGATAGAAAAATTTTCAGATTACTCTTTTCTTCTTTTTCCCTTTAGTTTTTTCCAATATGAGCAGCTAAGTTCTTCATCATCTAGGGGATTCAAGGCTTGGCTGTAAATGATTATGAGATTGTTCTAACTTTACTTCCAATTTTAATTTCCATATCCTATTTCTTGCCTATTGAGAGTTTCCTCTCTTTTATTGATTTGTAATTTAAATATCTTGGCCTGTATTTAGATTGCATTTTAATATTCTGTTATCAATGAATTAGATTTGTAATCATCTTGATTCATTGTGCTAGAACAATAAAAGGAATAGGGATTTAAACTTAAATCAATTTCTCTAAGATTTGGTTGGTTTAGATTAGGCTTTTCTAGGGCTTAATGTATTCTGAAAATTAAATCCTAGCCATTAAAGAAGGATTATTTGATGAATAGGGAAATGTTGAGCCGTGCAAAACATATTCCATATTGGAAAGGTTGATCCAGATGTACTAAGTTGTGGATTATAACTAATCTGGAGTATTTGAAATTACTTTTATCAATCAATGATCAATCTATTTTAATCCAAGCCAAGGAATACCCTAGATGATATTTTACATTAATTTCTACTCTGTTTTAGCTTTAATTTCAGTTTTTAACTTTGTTTTCATTATTTGACATCTCTTATATTTTATTTCAGCTTTAATTATTTCAAACTTGAAAACCCCCCTTTTTTACTTTTGTTAATTGTTTTTTTTTTTTTTTGGTCTTTAGCAATAATAAATCAGCTTTAACTCCTTTGGGTTCGATCTTGACTTACCCTCTACAAATTCTTTTGTTTAAGGTTTAGTTGAGATTCATAATTTTATTTTTGGTGGATTCAACAACCATCACCTTGGACTCATCGCTGACCCCTAGGAAGACACATCTTTTGCTTTTATCATCTAATTTGCTCCTCTTTTGATCTGGTATGTGCACATGAGCTACACAACCAAAAATTCGAAAATATTTCACTGTTGGCTTTTCTCCACTCCATGCCGCCTCTGGGGTTTTTTCTTCAACTGCTACAGTTGGACTCCAATTTTGAATATGCACGTACTATTTTACAGCCTCAGACCAAAAAATTTTTGGAACTTGCTTATCATATAGCATGGATCGAACAACATTCCTAATTGTTTGGTTTTTCCTTTCAGCAACTCCATCCTATTGAGGTGTATAAGCTGCCATTAATTGCCTACTGATGCCATGTGATTTGCAAAATTCTTCGAACTCTCTTAAAGTGAACTCGCCACCTCTATCTGTCCTTAAATAGATTATGAATTCACCTATCTCCTTCTCAACACTAGCTTTGTAGTTTTTAAATGCAGTAAAACCTTCTGATTTTTCATGTAAGAAGTAAATCCAAGTTTTTCAGGTAAAGTCATCAATCAAACTTAGAATGTACCTCTTATCACTGTGAGAGGCTGGTTTGATAGGACTGCATATGTCTGAGTGTATCAGCTAAAGTTGTTTTGTTGCTCTCCATAGACTCTTCCTTGGTATGAATTCTCTATGTTGTTTTCCAATTAAGCATACAGTGCAGATTTCCTTGGTAGATTTCAGTGAGGGTAGGCCAACCACCATCCTTTTACAGGACAAAGTCCTCAACCCCTTGTGGTTCAAGTGCCCAAATCGACAATGCCACATGTGAGCTTCTTTCTCTGATACATCTTTAGATTGTAGGCACATATAATGTTTTTGTGGCATGGATGCTAACAAATAAAGCATTCTATTCCCACTCATATCGGTTTGCATGATCAATCCCTTCTTAGGGTGGAACACTTTATAGGTAAAATAAATGGCTAACCCCTTTTCTTGAAGCTGCCCAATGCTTAAAAGATTACTTTTAAGCTCAGGAATGTAGTAAACATCAGATATCACCTAGATTATGCCATTTATTTGCACCCTTATACTGCCTTTCGCCTTCACCCCTATTCTCGTATCATTGCCCAACTTCACTATTCAGTTGAAATCATCTTCTAAATTTGAGAACCATTCTTTGTTCCCTGTCATATGGTTGCCGCATCCCGAGTCGAGGAACCAAATTTCTTCTCTCCTTGCTTGGTGGGGCTCTACATAGGACATCAATAGAAGCTCTTCCTCTTCTTCCAATTCAGTATAATTGGCCTTTTTATCCCATTCAGGACACTTATATTGAAAGTTTCCTAAGTTGTGACACTTGAAACATTCAATGATTGCTTTGTTTAGGGGTTGCCTCTCTCTACCTCTCCCACGTCCTCCTCTCATCATATTTCGACCCCTTCCTCTACCTGATCTAACCTCTTAAGTCACTTTTAACACTTGTTCTTCTTCTTGGTGACCTTGCATCCTTTGTTCATGAACAAGTAGACTTCCATGCACTTCATCAATGCTCAAGGTGTTTAAATCATTTGACTCCTTAATTGAGCAAATGACATAATTAAAACTTGGAGTTAATGATCTAAGCACCTTGCTAACCACTGTACTTTGATCCATTGTCTCACCATTTGACTTCATTTTGTTCACCACTATTAAAGTGTGCCCCAAAAAGCTGTCAATCTTTTCTCCTTCTTCCATGATGAGCAGTTCAAATTCTCTTCTTAATGCTTGAAGTTGTGCCCTTCTCACGTTTGTGGATCCTTGATATTTCTGCTTCATTGAATCCCAAATTGCCTTTGACGTTCTCTTATCAAGGATTATTTCCAGAATTTCTCTATCAATTGCTTGGAACAAAAAATTCTTGACCTTCAGGTCCTTGAGTTTGGCTTCTTCCACTAATTTCCTCTGTGCGTCACTTGCTGCTGCCGTCTCGATTGCCGTCGCAGGGATTCCTTCATCCACCAGGCTCCATATCTCCTTGCTTCTCAGAAAATTTTCCATCATCATTGACCAATGATCATAATAGCAGTCAAATTTTGGGATGTATGGCTGCACAAAGTTATCTGCTGACATTTTCCTTTACAGTGTTTAACTCACACTCTCTCACACCCAATTTCCCAAAGTGTTTAAGTCACACTCTCTTAATCACACACCCAATTTTGCCCCTTCGAAATCTCTGATACCAAATGTAGGAACAGAAAACTTTGTGTCTAGAAGGGATCATTTTATTCATTAGGAAAGAAGGGCTATAAATAGCCTTATAAAAACAGAAACTAACAAATCCCATGCATAACAAGCTAAAACGTGGTGAGAGAATTTCAAATAAAAAACAAACTCTATCTTTCCTAAATAATAGAACTTGCTAAAGACCAGGTCTTTATTAACTAACAAGTAAGAAGCAGAATTAACCAAAGTAAATAACCAACAATTCCCACGTCTTTTTCAAATTTCAATGGGTATGGAATTTTAATTAGAATAGATTTCTTTGGAGTTGGGAATTATTGTTGTTTAATGAGTTATCATCTCTTCTTACTTGTATTGTGCTCTCTTCCCATAAAGAGGATTTAATTGGGCATATGATTCGAAAGGAAATTTCTCCATCAGATCTGCATATAACTCTTTACAAGAATCAATTTCCCCTCATTCTCTTTGTTCAGTTCTGTCCAGTTTGTGGTCTAGCAATGCCCCATAAAAAATTCAGATTTTTTTTCTGGTTAACACTGCAAAATAGAGTTAGTACAAAATCCAACTTGTCAAAAAGGGGGTTGCTGCTATCACAAAGCTTGTTATGCCCACTTTGAAATGCTGTGATTGAAGATGTGGATCATCTTTTTGTTCTATGCCTGGTAGCTTCCTTCATTTTGGACAAGTCTAGCTAAATGGTGGGACTTCTAATTGTTCTTCCTAATTCATTTCTAGATCTTTGTGATCAATGGGAAGCTCTTGTTCAAGGGTTTCTTCAATCTAAGATGTGGAAATTAATATTCATGGCATCTTGTTGGACTGTTCGGTTGGAAAGAAATGTTGCTACCTTTCAAGGCAAAGAAGTTAACAAAGTTGTCATCCTACAACTCATATTTACATGATCATTCTTTTGGATAAAAGCCAATAAACTTGTTAAATCCATTGTAGTGCCAGAACATAGTCTGGCTCCAGAGTTTGATCTTTTATGTACTAGGGTAAAAAAGAATCCACCCTCTCTTTTTTGGACTACTCTTTTGGAGATGTTGAGGAATGAATCTCACATCAGAAATAAATAAGATCAAAAGAGTAGGATATAAGTGGTACAGATTGGGCCTTAACACAAGCCAATTGGTTTTGTGTTACATAGGCTCAATCTCACTTATGTACTCACTCATCCAGTCAAGCCCAGCATTCTCAAGGCCCACGGAGTCTCTTCATGGTATCAGAGCAGAAGAAGGCTAAACAGCCGAAAAGATCCTGGGCCCGTGTTTAAAGTTTTGGTGGAGTTTGGACTAGTAGTAAAAAACTAGATCGATTGATGATCTTGGGACTCAAAAGAGATAGGCCAAGGAATGTTTGACAAATTACAACTGATTCAGGTCCAGTTGCACTTAAAGGAGAGTGTTGGAGATGTTGAGGAATGAATCCCACATTGAAAATAAATAAGATTAAAAAAGTAGTATATAAGTGGTATAGATTGAGCCTTAACGCAAGATAGTTGGTTTTGTGTTACATGGGCTCAACCCCAATTATATGCTCACTCATCCAGTCAAGCCCAATAGTCTTAAGGCCCATAGAGTCTCTTCATGCTCCACCTAGGGGTGCAAAAAAAAAAACGAAAAACCGTGAAACTGAACCGAAACTGAACAGAAAATATGGTTGACTGAAACCGATGGACTAGTATACGGTTTTTGTTTTTAAAAATTTTAGGTTTCGGTTTTTATACCGAAAGTCCATGTGGACCCGGTTAACTGACCGTTGAAAAAAAATTTTTTTTTTAAATTATATAATTGGATATATAGGTTATATGAATTAATGGTCAAACATTTGGGTGTTTAATGTAATTTTATCTCTATAGTTTCCAATATGTTTTATGTAATTTTTGTCCTTAATCTAATTTTTATTTTCCAATATATATATATATATATATATATATATATATATATATATTTCTAGAAAAGAAAATTGAATTTTTAGAGATGAAAAGGAAAATACTAAAGATACATTTATGTATTATGGAGAAAACATTTTTCAGTAATTTAACAATAATATTAATTGTTACATCCTATAATATATATATGATTTCATTATTACAATCTAGCCAATAAAGGTCAAACCCCAACCTATCACTTTCAAATTTCAACTCATTGCTCACCCAAATCCAAATAGAAATTCATCTAATAATTTCTTGATTTTATAAACTAACAAGTATATGTAATGGATGTAGATTGAGAATTAAGTTTGTGTTACACAAAAAAATCCAATATTTACAAAAATTCATTGTGATTTTGATACGTCAATGCTATTATTGATATGGCACAATCGTAATGGTCCCAGATTGGTATCATCCTGATTCACTGTAGAAATTCATCGATACTTGAGGTTTATAGAGTCCGAATAGCTTAATCTGTCATGTATTGGAAGAATGTACTGATTAATTTGTTATGTTACTTTCATAATTAAATATACATAAATGAAATTTGTGCTAATTCTTGCCTTTTTTTTCTTTTATGATCTGTAAGATGTAAGACTACAAGATTGCAAGGTTTCTGTCATATTTATAGGTAGAAAGCCTAATGCCAACATGGATTTATATTATAACTTAGAAGAAAAAGCTAATTTTGTACAGCAGTTTATCTTGCAATACTTTTAAAGTACGTTAGGTGTCCCAATCTGTTAATTGGTAACAATTAATTCACCAACAAACGTAATTAGTTCACTTCTAGTTGTAATATCATTTTTAATCAATTATTAAGACTATGGTTTGTAATTTCATATTTGTCTTTGATATTTGAGATTTATGATTTAAAAGTTTGAGGTTTAAAATATAATGTTTATTTCGGAAATGGTTAACCATAAAAAAATGGTTAACCAACCGAAATTAATGGGTAACCGAATTTAATGGACAGTATACAGTTAGTAAATTAGAAAAACTGTTCAAGCGGTTAATCATTAGCAAAAGTCCACATGGACCGGTTAACCGGCCGTGTACACCCCTAGCTCTACCAACAAGGTTGCTCAAATAGAATATATATATATAGACAGTTCTTCAATTGGGAATCCTGGTCCGGTTGGGATTGGCGGTGTCCTCAGAGATTCTAATGGACTTGAAATTTGTATGTCTTCCTCCAATGTTGGATTTTGTGATTCAAATAAGGCAGAGGTGGTGGTGGTGCGTAAAGCTTTGCAATTATCTTCATCTTTTCTGCAGAATTAGAATTCGGAAATTTTGTTCGAACTCAACTCACTAAATGCAGTAACATGGCTAAGCAATCCATCCTTCTCAAGGACTTGGCGATTAAACCATAATTTATTATAATATATTATTAAATAATATTTTTTAAAAATGAATATCCAATTAAACCACTGCTTTGAACCGGTCGAACTAATTAAATCAGCAAACCAATAGTTTTACCGATTCACTCTCCGGTCCAGTTATGATAACATTGATTAATACAGATCATGATTTCGTGGCATGGCTACTCTAATTGCCTTCACTAAATGCTGTGACTAATTGTGAACGTGGAGTCGTCCCTTTTTGAATACTAGTTTGGTACTGCTTAATGTTCATTGGGGGGTATTTTTGCTCTTCTTTGTTTTGGCTCTACTCTTTAGTTTTCCAGTTTGTCCGGGTAGCATTTTGTTACTCCTCTCCGTGTAATCTTGATTTGTTCATAATGATAATAATTTGGCTCGGATTAATAATAATAATAATAAAAAAGTTTTATATTTCTTTATATATGTGTATTTATTTGACTTTTCAACCTCCTTTCTTTTCTTTAAAAAAAAATAAAAAATTCTTTTTCCTTTTTTTTTTTTCTTGACTGGGTATTAAAATATATAAAAATTAAAATCATGTTTTATTGTCAAATCTAATATTTATTTTATATATGGGGTGATATAAATAATGTTATTTTTGGGGCAATTTGTTTGCTTGTTCTAGTCATTAAATTTATTTGTTATTTATGGCTATAGCTTTGAAGGTTAATTTTTTGGAGTAGAAATTTATTTCGAATGTCTTTTTTTTTTTTTTTTTTTGGCATCTACCACCACTTCAATGATCGAATTTAAAGGGTTAGTTGTTTATGGCTTCCAATTCTTTCAACATCTTTTTGTTAATCTTCAGTTTTCAATTTCGAATCTTCGAAGACGATCAATTCTATTTAATGAGTTTTAATGTTAAGAAGATGAAGGAAAACATGAGTTTCTTAGTAATTATTATGAGCTTGTCTACACTTTGGCAATCAATTTCAGCAACAGAGGAAATTTTTTTTAAAATACGACATAGATAAAGCCAACGTTTTTGAAAGATTGCACTAACTTCAGTATTTTTTTAGATGCATCACACTAATTGCTTTTGCTCTAGCTAAAAATTTTCCCTTTTTACAGAAATTTCATATGTGATTTCGTTGAAAACTATGAGGGAAATTGAAATTCATTGATAAATTTTGTTAGTATTCACTTGAAAAAGAGTAATTCTAATTGAGGTAGAATAATAAAACTGAGATAATACTTTCCAAAAAGTTAATATCATAATTGCATTTCACTAGATAAATTAAGGGTATGCCCTTATCCCAATATGTCAATAAAATATCGTTATACATGCATGACTCTTAAGTATCATGTTTAGCTAATATTAATTATTTACGTAAAATGCATGCAAAAATTACAATATATAATATTTCACGTAACTAACTAACTATTTTTTAGTAGAAAAAATTATTATTATTATTATTTTTTTTTTTAAGAAAACAGGTATTAGATACATAAAAAAAAATGAGTATACAATTATTTTCCTAACATAGTTTCCAAAATAGTGTAAATGATGTATGTATGTATTTTTTTTTTTTTTTTTCCTTACATATGCTTGGTATGTGTAACGGAAATTGAAAAAAACGCAATGCATACATAAAAAAAATAAAATAAAAATAAAAATAAAAATAAAAATAAAATGAAAGAAAATGAAGAAACCCTAAATCAGAAATGAACCTCATCAGTGGCTATATGAACCAAACTATAAATGCTTGATGGCCAGATTAACTCTTCAACAAATATATCTGCAGTTAGACAGAGAGATATGATGGCGAAATAGAGATGATTGATGGATCTTTACTACAAGCATCAGTTGTCAATGAAGAAAGGTAATAAAGCTGCTCATGATCCCTTTGCTTTTTCCCCAAAATTTGATCTAAACTTGCGGCTCAAAGGTATTCAATTTAACCTCTCATTGTTCTTATCCACCTATTTGAAATCTGATCAAAAGATCTAATTAAGAAATCAAAAGAAACCTAATTAAATAGAATTTGAAGATTAGTTCGTGTTAGCAACATTTTGCCCCTAGAATTTGAGGATTTCCATCAGTGATGCCGGTTATTCGGACTCCATAGGGGTCATCTTTGTAAGACAATGGCAAACCGTGATTTTCATTAATGGAATAATACAAATATATACATAAACCCTAGATAGCATAATTACAAGTGTAACCCTAATAGACTTTACAAAGGATTAGAATACCATCTCCTATAAGGATTAGAATACCATCTCCTCTTAGAATACTATCTCTTACACCCCCCCGCAAGTTGAGCGGGGGATGAACCAACGGTCAACTTGTCACGGAGCCAAAGAAAACGTGGCTTGGTAAGACCCTTTGTGAGACCATCAGCAATTTGATCATGGGAGCAAAGATACGCTGCCCGCAAGGAACCCTTCTGAACACGGTCACGGACAAAATGAAAATCAACCTCTAAGTGCTTACTTCGATTGTGAAAGACATGATTCAAAGTGAGATAAGTAGCGCCAAGATTGTCACAAAACAATGTAGGAGGAGAAGGAGCAGGAAAACCGATTTCATGAAGAAAGATTTGCAACCATTGTAATTCCGATGTAGCGGAAGCCAAGGCCCTATATTCGGCCTCTGTAGAAGAGCGAGATACGGTCTTTTGTTTATGCGAGGACCAAGAGATTGCATTTGCACCTAAATAAATAACAAAGCCAGTGGTAGATTTTCTATCATCAATGCAGCTTGCCCAATCAGAATCAGCAAAACCAGTCAAGACAAGTTTAGATGGGCGAATTAAGATACCATAGGTAGACGTCCCCCGAAGATAACGCAGTACATGCTTCACAGCACTCCAATGAATAGTGGTGGGGGCATGCATAAATTGAGAGATGCGGTTGACAGCAAAGGCAATGTCAGGCCGTGTAAAAATGAGGTATTGAAGACCACCAACCACTGAACGAAACATAGTTGGATTGGAAAAGGGATCCCCACTATCCAAGGTCAACTTTTCGCTGCAATTAATTGGAGAGGCAATAGAGCTGCAATTGTGCATCTTAGCACGAAGTAATAAATCATTGATATATTTTGACTGGTGAAGAAACAAACCAGAAGATGTCCAATCAGCCTCAATACCCAGAAAATAGTGTAAGCGACCCAAATTCTTCACAGCAAACTTAGTTTGAAGAAAATCAACAACTTTGTCCAAGAAGGCAGGAGCATCACCCATCAATAAAATATCATCAACATAGATTAGGCAGAAAATTTTTACCGAAGCCGTGTGAATGAAGTATAGGGAGCTGTCCGATTTTGAGCACTGGAAACCGAATTGTAATAGGGCAGCAGTGAGACAGCGATGCCACTGACGAGGAGCTTGCTTCAGACCATACAGTGACTTTCGAAGGCGGCAGACATGATCAGGAAAGCGTGGATCAACAAAACCTTGAGGTTGTTGCATAAAAACGGCTTCATCCAGTGTTCCATGAAGGAAAGCATTTGAAATATCAAGCTGAATAATACTCCACTTGTATGATACAGCAAAAGTGAGCAACATCCGAATAGTGGTGGGTTTAACCACCGGACTGAAAGTGTCATGAAAATCAATACCAGGTCGCTGATGAAAACCTTTGGCAACAAGACGTGCTTTGTATCTATCAATAGAGCGATCTGATTTTTTTTTACACGAAACACCCATCGACACCCAATGATATTCTGAGCCTGAGAGGGAGGAACAAGATCCCATGTTCCATTTTTAATGAGAGCATTGAACTCTGAAGCCATTGCATCCCGCCAAGCAGGAATCTTTGCAGCTTGAGCATAGATGGACGGTTCAACAATTGGATCTCCAGTAGCAGCAGCAACTAAATCAAGAACAGCTTTGTTTCTGAGGGAGCCGGATTTGGCCCTTGTGACCATCGGGTGAGCCAATTGAGACTTGCTAGAATGTACGGGTGGTAAAGGCCTATGACGTTGAAGATCAACAACTAATGACACCTCGGGATCAACAACTGTCACACCTCGGTGGGGATGAGGTGGAGTCGTAGCCCGAGGGGATAAGGACGGTGAACCGGTGTTGGGGGGAGGGAGTAGGGGCTGGTCGTTGGGAAGAGGAGGTGGCGGGCTGGTTGGTGGTGGTGGTTCCGTCGGGGAAGTTGGGGTCGGTTGCAGAGGTGGCGACAGATAAGGAAGGGTCGGTTGGTGACAGAGGGGCAGCGGTATGGAGGGTATGGAAAATTGGGACTGGTCTGACGCCGGAGCAAAAGGTTCATCATCAATAACAAACGGAAAAACCTGTTCATCAAAAAGTACATGACGTGAGATATAAATTTTTCCAGAACGAAAATCAAGACACTTGTACCCTTTATGAACCTTACTGTAACCCAAGAAAACATATGGAAGAGAGCGATGATGAAGTTTATTTTTAGCATAGGGACGCAACCAAGGATAACAACGACAACCAAAGATACGAAAAAAATTATAATCAGGGTCAGTACCAAATAATCTATGAAGAGGATTATCAAAATTAATTGTGCTAGTGGGCAAACGATTTATGTTATAGACATCACATTCAAAGGCAGCAGTCCAATATTTGATGGGCATGGAACTATGATGTAATAAAGAAAGACCAGTTTCAACAATGTGTCGGTGTTTGCGTTCGGCTCTCCCATTTTGTTCTGGCGTGTGAGGACAAGATACACGATGGGAGATGCCATTTAATTTTAGATAAGAGGTAAGAGCCTGAAATTCTCCCCCCCAATCAGATTGGAAACTTTTTATTGGTGTTTGGAAATATTTTTCAACAAGGGTGCGAAATTGAATAAAAATGTCTAGCACTTCAGATTTCTTGCGCATAAAGTAAATCCATGTGTATTTTGAGTAATGATCAAAAAAGAGAACATAGTATCCATAGCCATCAAAAGATTGAACCGGAGCCGGTCCCCAAACATCAGCACAAATTAATTCTAAGGGTGAATGAGAGATTGAAACAGAATCAACAAATGGTAATTTATGACTTTTACTTATAGCACATGCATTGCAAAGAGAAGGAACAGAATTGCGAAAATCAACTTTATTAGAATGTAAGGTACGTTTAACAATAGGTAAGGCAGGGTGCCCCAAACGAGCATGCCAAACATTTAAAGAAGCAAGATTTGCACTAATTAAAGAAGGACTAGACTTTAAGCATAAATTGTAGAGTCCGTTGTCACTCCGGCCTCAGAACAGAATCTCCTTCGACTCCAAATCCTTGATAAGAAAATAATCAGAGAAAAATTCAACAGAAACAGGATTAGAGTTGGTTAGTGCAAAAACAGATAATAAATTTCGATTAGCAGTAGGAACATGGAGAATATTTCGAAATTTGAGAGACTTAGAACCAATGCGAAAAGAATTCTCACCAACATGAGTTATGGGAAGAAACATACCATTGCCAATTTGGACCTCTTCGGGTCCGGAGTATTCAGAGTGAAGAGCAAGGTTTTCCAAGTTGGATGTTAAATGATGATTTGCTCCGGAGTCAAGAACCCATGGTTGGTTTGAGGTATGTGTTGCGGCTAGGTTTGATTGTGGGGATGGAGGCTGATTTCTGGGCATTCTAGGGGATGAGCACTGATTCGCCTTGTGTCCAATACCACGTCAATTAAAGCAAGTAACAATTTGATCATCCGATTGACCCGGGGCAGCAGGCCAAAAAGATTGATGTTGTTGCTGTCCAGAATTATTCTAGTGAGTTCCAGGGCTGTACGGGGGCTGTCCATGCGAATAAGAGGGACCATGAGAGTAAGGACCCCCACCACGACCACGGGAGCTGCCATTACCTCTGCCATGGCCGCGGTAGGAGCTGGTGCGGGCTACAACATGGGCAGCGGGCTGGACAATAGTGATAACGTTTTTCTTGGCTTGTTGGAGTAACTTTTCTTCCGTTAAAAGAGAGCCCAGCAAGAAATCAAAGGAAGTTGGCTCAGTTTTGGAATTTTGAATGCGATTAAAATCATTATATTCTTCACCCAAACCATGACAAATGCAATCAATTAAATCATCCTCAGGAACAATATATCCAAGAGCAGCCAATTTATCAGTAATAGACTTGGCATGCTGAACATAGTTGATAATCGATAAATTACCTCTCTCAAGCGTCTGCAATTCTCGACGAAGAATATGGATTTGAGGTCTAGACCCCATTGAATATGTGGTGATTAATTTGTCCCAGACGCCTTTGGCCGTAGTGGCCCCAATAACTTGTGGCATTAATGATTCCGAGATGGAATTTAATAACCAAGAGAGAACTTGTTGATCTCTCTTTTCCCATAACTGAAAATTAGGATTAATACTACCATCAGGTGAAAACTGAGGTGGAGAAACAATGGAACCGTCTACATGGCCCATAAGTCCGTGACCCTTCAACATTGGAGTAACTTGAGCTTTCCAAATTAGAAAGTTGGATGGATTCAACTTGATGTGGGATTGAGTAGTGTTAGGAATGGTGGAGGAAAATAAAGGTGAGTCAGTTGTGCCGGTTGCCATGAGGGCCGAGTTTAGGCCATCAACAATGGTGGATGATGTGTTCATGGTAGTAATGATGTCGGCTGAAGTGGAGAAGAAGAGAGGGGATATCGGCTACTTGGATAAAAAAGAGAGGGGATATTAAACCCTAGAGAGAAGCTCTGATACCATGTAAGACAATGGCAAACCGTGATTTTCATTAATGGAATAATACAAATATATACATAAATCCTAGATAGCATAATTACAAGTGTAACCCTAATAGACTTTACAAAGGATTAGAATACCATCTCCTATAAGGATTAGAATACCATCTCCTATTAGAATACTATCTCTTACAATCTTCTTAACGTAACAGCAGCAATGTTTACAAGACGAATCTTGCACCTCCAGAACACGCGATAAATTCTTCCTGACGCATCCTTAGATTGATAACAAGATCCATGAGAATCTAAATAGAGACATTATTTCATTCATTGGAGTTAGGAATGCTAATTCAGTTTGTCGTTTCATAACTATGTTATGCTATTTGTATATTCCTTAATTATAATGGTATATGATATAAATGTAACAAGTAATCATGTCAAAAGTGATGTACTAATCATGTTGTCTCTGTAAATTGTGTTACCATGGTAAAAATTCTAACCATTCACATGGGTGATGTTATGACAGTCCGAGTTCAAGTTATCGTGCTAACCAACATGTGGATTCTCTACACAATAATTTTTCTTCTAATAATCTTTTTACAAGTTCAAGTTATGTTCTTCCTTTCCAAGATTAGATATCTTTAGATCAATTGAAGAATTTAAAAGAGAGAATATGGATTTGGAGTGTTTTCATTGTAATATTATTTTCTAACAAATTACTTGTTGTTCGTAAGGAATATATTTTGTACTTAGATATTGCACATTCTTTTAATATTCTCATAGATATTTCACAATGATTATTCTTTTTATTAGTGTTTCACAATGATTATTCCTTTTTATTAGTGTTTATAGTAATATGATAATAGAGATATTATTAATGTCTTAATACTATAACATGACAACAAAGAAAAATGTTGTATTCCTTGTAATAACAATTGAGGCAATTACCCTCTACAGTTTTTTGATAATTGTTGTCAAATCAACTTTAAGCAGTTGAAAACCCATATACAAGACTGCCAAGAACATTTTGGTTCAACATTTATTATTATTATTATTATTATTATTATTATTATTTTGAAAATTTTACGTAAAATATGAATGTGGTTAGAACTGCATCTATAAATTAACTCAAAATGTTTTGAGCCAAAAAACATGGTCTCATAATAAATTGAGGCACTTAAAACTGCCCTTAGAAGTAGAACACATCAAAGTTAAATCATTTTTATTATTAATATTTCTTGTAATAGTTACATTGACTGTTATCCCAATGGTCTTAGAAACCGCCCTACACAGTAGATGTAACATAGACAATGAAATTTTTGGGCAATTTGTCAAACCGCTCTTACCAACTACAAGGACATTTAAACCGCCCCATTATGTAAAAAAAGTCCCGCATACCCCTTTTTCGTGTATAGACATGCCATGCGCGTGCATTATTCAATGTATAACACCACAGGCGTATTAGTTCTCCCCATAGTGCATAGGTTGTTATTTCTTTAGCAGTTGTGGATTTTGCTAACTATTTTGGTGATTTTGCTATTATTCAATTCAAAAGCTTTAAGAAGATCTAAGATGCTATCAAGAGATACAAAATAAGTTGAAACATTAAGTTGGACTAAATAAATGTTTATTATTATTTTGTTAGAATTATAGATTTGTAGGTATATAAACTATGAGGATCATTTAATGAAAACATAGTGGTGGTGAACTCTACAATAGTGATAGGATTTTGATATGAATATAAAGCGTATGAAGTTTTAAAGCATATTGTGGTGATTAGTAATCTTGTTGACTGCTTTTGCTTTTGCTTTTACTTTCACTATTCCATAAATTAATTTACATTCAAATTCAAATCAAATCCTAAGAAACTAGCTAGAATTAATTAGTGTACACAAAAATAATTATTACTTGAGTGAAAAATATAGCTAATTATTTGGGTATTAATTGAGTTGAAATTGAGGTTATTTGGAGAATATTTAGCTAATTGGAGTAATTTTCAGGTTAATTGACAAAAGTAGTGGCATAAGTCAAGAAACCTAATCAAACAAGCTAAAAAGAGGTTGGACGTTACTTTGGTTGATGCATTTTGAATGTGGTTCTTTTGCGTGGACAATATACTTCCAACAAAGCTAGTGAACACTGTTAGATATTTTGTAAGAAGCTCTAGATTTTTCTAAGAGCCCTATTTAATCTCCTTTTTCATTGTTGAAAGGGGAAAGAACTCCACCATAATTTGTAACTTTTCTTTCTTAATAAAATTTTTCTAAAATATGATATAGATAAAGTGAAAAAGAAAACACTCATTGTTATATACGTGTAACTCCTACATACATATTTAGCTAGTATTAGTTATTGACGTAAAATGCTTGCAAAAAATTACGATATATATATTTCTGGTAGGTAAATAACTAATTTTTTTTTTTTTTTTTTTTTTTTTTTATGAAATAAGTATTAGATACATATATAACAAAAACAAAATTAGTATAAAATTAGTATACCAATTATTTTGCTGACATAGTTTCCAAAATAGTTTAAAAGATGTACATAATTTTTTGTTTCCTTGCATATGTTTGGTAGGTAGATAGGTTATATAAGGAAATTGAAAAAAATGACAAATTCATAAAATAAAAAAAAAAATTAAAAAAAAAATAAAAAAATAGAAAGAGGAGAAATGAAAAAACTGTAAATCAGAATTGAAGTTCATCAGTGGCTCAAATAAACGCTTGACGGTGGCATCAACTCTTCAACAAATATATGTGCACTGAGAGAGAGATGATGGTGAAATAGAGATGATTGATGGATCTTTACAAGTATCACTTCTCAATGAAGAAAGGAAAAGCACCTGCTTATGATCCCTTTGGTTTTTCCTCAAAATCTGATCTAAACCAGTTGATCAAAGGTATTCAATTGAACTTATTTCCTCTTTGTTCTTATCGACCGAATTGAAATCTGATTAGAAGAATAATCTAAGTAAATGGATCTGGAAATTATAAGCATCATTCGTGGAGGAAAAATGATTGATATATCTGATCATATAGATTTTTTTTTAATTATGAATAGGATGATTCAGATTTAAAAGGAAATAGAATTTAGCATATGATGATCAACCAGTTAACGTCTATAATGTATGTATGATTACCTGATTGGATGATGATGATTTGAAACTAGTTTTGTGGATAATGAAATGATCGACAAATCTAAACATATAGATCTAGCCATAATTAAGATCTAAAAGGAAAAAGAACTTACGAGGTTGTTGATGATTTCAATATTTAATTAACTAAGAATCCATGTACAGATGTAATTTCTTCAGCAGTTATCTACATGGAGTCACATCAGGAAACAAAAAACACAATTCTAGCAAAAATTTGCCCGCGAAAAATCCCTTGTAAGTCTTAATTTGTTGTTAACCTGTCCCTGCTGCTGCTTTAACTATCTGAGTTTCTGTTTTTGTAACAGTCAGTTTTATCTTTTCAATTCATTGCATTACAATTTTTAAATGGTGTTGCTGTCTTCAGTAGATATTTGTTTACTTGAATTGTTTTCACTGGTTTGTTTATTTTGAAGTGGAATCGCTTGGTTCGCTCAAAATTAATCCCACTCTTTCTATGAATTCTTCAGGTTCACCAGAAGTGAATTTCATCAAACCTGCTTCGAACGAACAACTTCCCTTTCAAGACTCGAAGCTAGACTAGTTGCGGTACAAAAGAGCTACTGGTCTGCAAATTGCCAAGAAATTGGCTATGCTGCAAGGCTTCCAGCTCCGGATGCTCAAACTGGAACAAGATTGCAGCGCAAATTGTGTAAAAACATCTCCAGCAGAAGGGACCGGCATGTTCTGCCCCTGGAATCCAAAGATTTCCACTAGTGTAGCCGGTTATTTTGACTCCACAAGGTCTTCTCTATGTAATGGCAGCAGCGATGACAAGAAGAATCTTGCTTCTCCCGAACCCATGCGAAATTCCTCCGGAAGCGTGGCAAGTCCTCAGGTTGCTCCATATTTGATGGTAAAGAAGTGACGAGATCCATGAGAATTTAAACAGAAACAATATTTCTTAATTACGATGGTATATGATATATTCCTTTAATACGCCGGTATATGATATAAGTGTAATAAAAATAGTAATCATGTCAAAAGTGTCCTACTAATCCCTAGTTGGAAATAGTCACACATTTATTTGGATGTATTGTTCTGCTTCTACAATTCACATGGTTATGGTTGATTGCATATTGTAATCATCACTTTGCAATTTAATTGTATTTATATATTTTTGTATTCACTAAGTAGATTTTTTTTCTCTGATTAATGTTTCTCTCCTTGGAAACTAGAACTAACTAACCGAAGATAATCTAAATTTTGGTGGAACTAGTTGTGTAACTGGCCAGTAATCTATTTCAACTGCCTGATCTAAAAACCAGTGCTCTGGCCGGTCAAACCGAGAAACCGGTTGACCAATGAACCGGACAGAACCCGGTTTTCAGTCAAAAATCAGCAAAACGACCAAAAAAATTTTTTTTTTTTTTTTAAAAAAAAAGGAAAAAATAATAATCAAAACTAAAAAATCATCGTTCCTCACTTCCTCTCTCAATCAAAACTCACTGAATCAAAACCGTATCTTTTCTCTTCCTTGCCGCCGGACTGCTCCCTGCGACGCTGCAACGGCTGTTCTTCACAACCCTATCCTCCGTTCCTCTGCTTGTTGTTCTTCACCCTTTTCCCAATTCTGGTCAAGCCTCCTCATGGCTCTGCTACTCCGCGTGGTGCATAGACGATTCGAGTTATTGGGTTATTCGTCTCCGCGACTCATTCACTCGGCCTCCTGTGCCCTTCCATCTGCAATGTGAGAGAAGGAAAAGAAGGGGAAGAACTCCATGTCCGCTCAAGTCCAATTTTTTGCTATTGAATTCACTCCCACCAACGCACTGCTGCTGATTTAATAGGTGATTAATTCTAATTGTCAAATTGTGCTATGGATTTTTCTGGACTTTGACTTCTGTTTGAATTTGGAGCAGATTATCATAGTTTGAATTGTTTTAGGATTTGTCTTCACTAATTGAGCCTCTTTCCATTCTTATTAACCTCGTCATCCTCTTTGCTGATTTTAATAGTTGCTGGTTCTGTTCCAGGATTTGTCTTCGCTAATTGAGCCTCTTTCCATTCTTATTAACCTTATGTCTGCTATTGCTGCTGGACAGCTGGTTAAGAGTCACATGGAGTACAATAGATCTAGCAAGGATATGTCCAAATTAACCCCCTGAATGCTGATTAGATTTATATTAAAAATTCCAATATTCATTCATGAATCCAAGCTTTTGGTACTGTTGAGAGAAGACAAATGCAGAGTAAATCCACCATTTGGTATCAATTCTCATCCTGCTGCCAGTGCCAACCAAAACTTGTAATCCTTTCTTGTACCACTTGTGCATTTCATTTGTTGGAATTTATGAATTGTCTTTGGTCATGTTGCTGATTTAGGGAGATTAATCGATATGTGGTAGGTTTTAGACTTGTTTCAATGTGTGTATTTTGTGTATATTAATTGATTTATCCTCTTATTCAATTAGATGATATATTAGTTTACAAATTAGATTATGTAATAATTTGTACATGGTGGTTTGTTGGTTATATATATATATATATATATATATATATATATATATATATATATATATATATATAATGACTTTATGAATTCATGTTAAATAATTAATTTTTTTAAATGAAAAAAAAATCTGGTTCAATTTGAAACCTTAACTTTTATTTTCTTCTCCTTTCTCTTGTTCGTCTGTGACAATTTTTTTATCACTTCAGATACTGCATTGCGCAACTCCTCCGAAAGAGCCAGAACTATGAGTACTGTTTCCTCTCAGTCATGCCTTCTCAAAATATGCCGACTATCTCAATAACCTTGTACGTTTCCTCTCCTTTTTCTGTTGCTGGTGTGATTGTTCTTCAACATTACTATTGCAATTTTATGTTTCTCAATTTTACTTAGCATTGGAGACAAAGTTTCTCAAGTAGAAATCTAGAATTTCCATCCTTTTGACCTTCATTTCACTGTTGCCTGTTATGTTTTATTCAAATCACTGATTGATTTTATAGTATCCCATAATCGGACAATGTGTTATCTGTAGGCACCTTTATGAAGTCATCAGCTAAAGTACGAATATGTTGAATTTATCAGTACTGAATAGTGTTAACTTGATGTTGTACTGTTAAAGGGAGGAAAAATAAGGTAGAAGTGATTTTGCGAACCCAAAGGAAATATAGCTGGGAGAATGCAGTTGGGAAATTGAGAGGCAACTTACATGCTACATTTTGATTTGTGGACTATATTGATGCGAGAGAAGAAAAATTATTGCAGTATCCATTAATAGGAAAATCTTTTATTTTATTTTTGAAACCTATTATTTTAAGAAAAGAGTAGTTTAGGCTCTTGCTCTATCTCATACTCACTGATGCACTTTGAAAGTTTTTTCACTTGGACTTTTGGAGATTTGTTGATTTTTTATTGAAAGATGTCAAAATGTTCTTTTCCCCTTATCATATCACAAAAATAAAAGCATATACTTATAAAAATTTCTAATAGTTTTTGTTATGTTTTTTTGTTCTTAAAGTAAATGTCAATCATTTAATGTTAGAATTTCTTTTTTTTTTTTTTGGATAAAATTTAATATTAGAATTTCTAGTTTATACCAAATTTTATGAGTGACGTTAAATTATCTAAAGGGTAAGTAAGACTTCAAGTTTTTCAATACAGAGAGCAACTAATTGCATCTAGAAGTGGCCACAAGATCAGTTTTATATCATGAACTCTTTTCTCTTTTTCACTCTAGATCAATATGTTCGGTGTTCACTTTCTTGTGGATTAAAATTTCAATGTGTTATTGTTGTTAAATACCAAGGTTCCAATCAATAATTTGTAAAGTCGTTTAACTCCACAAGTTTCCATTTTGGTAATGGCAGATGTGGAGATGTATTCCAAGAAACAGCGTTGCAATTTAATTATGAAGTTTTGCTTTTCAGTCATTTTTCGCTATCAGGAGCAATCAAGATACCTTAGGATAGAGATGTAGAATATTTTTCCTGAATTTTGATCCATTTGACCTTCATTTCATTGTTGCCTACAATGTTTAATTCAAATCACTAATTGATTTTATAGTATTCCATACTGGAACAATGTGTTATTGTTATGGTCCTAGGCTTTGGATCGACTAATGGGTCCTTGAACCTTGAAATCAGGAAGTAATACTTCCTTTTGGCTTTTTCTTTACTTACGACCTATGGTTGGAGCTCGTTAGAGAGAACTCCGAATCTCTAGAACTTGTTAGAGAGAACTCTGAATCTCCATTGTTTTTATTGAATAATTGCTTAACTTTTATTAATTGGAGAACTCTCTTTTATAAGGGTACAAAGAGAGACTAACTAGGAAATAAACCTCTTATCTAAATAGGACTTCTAAATAGAAATAGGAAATAATACTAACTCTAAGCAAATCTCTAATTAGGAATAAAACTATTAAGAATAAGGGTATTAAAGAGAAACTAATTCCTAATCTAGTAGGAATAATTCGTGACAGTCTGTTCCTAACAGTTATCTGTAGAAGCCTTTATGAAATCATCAGCTAAAGTACGAAAATGTAGAATTTATCATTATTGAATAGTGTTAACTTGATGTTGTACTGTTAAAGGGAGGAAAAAATAAAGGAGAAGTGATTTTGCGAAAAGAGAGTTGGGAGAATGCTCATGAGAAATTGAGAGGCAACTTACAATGCTTCATTCTAATTCATCGACTAAATATAACAATAAATTTATGCGAGAGGAGGAAATTATTTCAGTATCCATTAATAGGAAAAGCTTTATTTTGTTTTTGAAACCCATTATTTTAAGAAAAGAGCATTTTAGGATTGCTCTATGTCACACTCACAGATGCAATTTGAAATTTGTTTCACTAGGACTTATGGAGAATTTGTTGAATTTTTTGTTGAAAGATGTCAATATGTTTGTTTCCCCTTATTATATCACAAATATAAAAGTATATATATTTATAAATAATTGTAATAGTTTTGTTGTGTTTTTTTTTTTTTTTTTTTTTTTGTTCTTCAAGTAAATATCAATCTTTTAATATTAGAATATCTAGTTCATGCAAAAGTTTTTGAGTGACATCAAATTACATGAAGGGCAAAGAAGACTTCAAGTTTTCAATATAAAGAGCAACTAATTGCATCTATAAATCGACACAAGATCAATTTTACATCGTGAACTCTATCTTTTTTCACTCTAGATCAATATCTTGTGTTCCCTTTCTTTTCGATTAAAATTTTGATGAGTTATTGTTGTTAAATACCATGATTCCAGTCAATAATTTCCAAAGGAATTCGTTTAACCCCAAAGGTTCCATGTTGGTAATGGCAGATGTGGATATGTATTCCAAGAAACAATTCAATTAAGAAGTTTTGCTTTTCAGTCATTTTCCACTATCAAGTTTTATTGAAGATGCCTTATTATATAGGGATTCGGGAAATCATACTAATAGGTGATTTAGGGGAGTTAAATTTGCTTTCGACATTGAGAATCTTATATGAGTTGCTTTTGCAATTGCATCAATGTTTTAGTTTGTGGGCAGGATTGGTCATATGTTGTCTTCTAAGCTTGCCAGCACTTAACTTATCCTATTGCGTGTTGACAAATAATTAATCGTATGCTCATGTAAGTTGTGTATTCAATTAGTTACTTATTGAGATCCCCAAAATCACCCCCCGACCACCAATCCTTTTTAGGATCGTGGATTTGCTATGCTCATGTTAGTACGACCAATATGTGGATCAACTTTGCGTTAGTCTTTTATTGTTTATCATTTTACAAGTCTTGTGTAATTAAGTGGTTGGAATGTTAAAGGGTTTATTTATTTAATTTATGAGAATTGGATGCTATATAATTATAATATATGGTTAAAAATAAGGGGGTGCTTTAGTGTTGATACATCGTTTTAGTGTTTGGTTGTTATTTTTTTTTTTTTTTTTTTTTTGCCATATATAGTTTTCATACATATTTGATACATTTTTTTTATGTATTTTGTGATATTCTGTTACTACATGTGTTGGTGTTTGGTTGTTGCCATGTATTCTGTTTGTCACATTTTTTTATACATTTGTAATATTGTGTTGATACATTGTTTGGTGTGTTTGTTTGTTTATTTATTGTTTCATTGGTGATGATACATGGTTGATACATTATTGTACATTTTTTTATACTTTTTGTTACATTTGTGATACTGTGTCGATACATGTTTTGGTGTTTTTATGTATATTGTGTTCTTACATTGTGATACATTTTTTGATAGAGTGGTGATACTATGTCGATACATTTTTTTGAAGTGTTTTTTCTTTTAGGTTTCTTTATGTAAGTTGTATGATCGTCTTCTTTTGTTTGATTGTACTCTATTTGTTGTTGCAATTTACAATTTTATAATGGTTTTTGTTTTGTGATTTGCGATGCGGTGATGTGTGCAATTGGAGAGATTTGTGTGATTGGATAGTTTTTTGTCATATGTCTTTTACTTTGATTTCTGAGGTTGTGATCGATTTTTAATTTTTGATTTGTGATGCAATGATGTGTGCAGCTGTGGCGATTGAAGAAATTTTTGTGATTGGAAACATTTCTACGGTCATGACTTTTCTACGATTGGAGAGTTTTCACAAAGTTGGAGGTATTGGTGTGCATGAGATTCAAGGTATTTTGGATATTTTGAATCGCTGTGCTGTTGATTCTATTCTATTATATATAATATAGGAATGTGAAAATCAGGTGTTTTAGGAATTTTGAAAATTTTTTGTAGTATTTTTGGAGAGAATCTCCGTGTTACGTGTAAAGGAGATTTGGGGCCAAAATTAGGGTATTTTGCTAAAAAGCCCATGTTCAATTACAATTCATCACGTTCCAATAGTAATGACATTTCTCTAACACCCTGCTTGGAATCAATTAATTAGAATTTTGGAATTCATGCTTGGAATAAAAGAATTAAAATTTAAAATTTAAAATGAATTCCTTGTATTTGTGCTTGGAATAAATGAATTAAGGAATTAATTTGTTTTCCATTTCCTAAATACTCTCAATGTCAATTTTAACCTATGTCACGTGAAGGTCCAAATAAAACACAATATAAAAGGTACATATACTTTATATGATATCTAATTAAGGTGCACGCATGACTTATAGTAGCTTTAATTCAACAACAAAAAGAATATATAAATGCTCATGTATAGGCTTAATGATTTAAACCATACTCTAATACAAAAGCAAAAGACAAACAAACCAATAACATAATTAAGGAGCAACCCCAATTTCTGTATAGGCTTTTCTGATTAGTTTCATATCATGGTTCAAATAGAAAAACATAGTGGGATTTACTACTTTTTAATCTTAACTAAGAGGGCATAACTCAATTTTTTTAATAAGCCAAAAAAAAACTATTAATGGTAAAGAAACCAATACCTTCTTTTTACTATATGAAAACAAAAAACAGAAAACAAAGCCTACTATAGCATAGAAGGCTTAATTTCACTCATGGTATACCAACTATTTCCCTAATCACAGTTTGGTATACCAACTACTGTTTTGCACACTATAGTACCCCAACTTCTAGGTGACCTCCCATTATGGTACATGTGACCTGTTATTGCAGGATAACTGTGCCACGTCAGCACTTTGTTGGGCTTAATTTCACTTATGTTATACCAATTATCTTCCTAATTACAGTTTGGTATACCACTTTATACATATTGTTTCATTTTATTTTTATAAAAAAAAAATAAGAAAAAATATATAAATCAAAGAATATAAAAGAAAAAAAATTCGATATATATATATATATATATATATATATATATATATATTTAAAAAATAAAATGAAACAATACGTATCAAGCGGTATACCAAACTATGATTAGGGAGATAGTTGGTATACCATAAGTGAAATTAAACCTAACAAAGTGCTGACGTAGCACAGTTAACCTGCAATAACAGGTCACATGTATCATAATGAGAGGTCACCTAGAAGTTGGGGTACTACAGTGTGCAAAATGGTAGTTGGTATATCAAACTGTGATTAGGGAGATAGTTGGTATGCCATGAGTGAAATTAACCCTAGCATAAAATGATAGAATATTAAAAAAAAAAAAAATAATAAAAATAGCAGGCCATTGAAATACGAAAGGGATTACGTAATAAAATATATAAACTATTGTAAGGGTATTATTGTCATTCAAATTTTACTCTTATAAATGAGATATTCATTTGTAAATTCTACCTATTTTGGTAGAATTTGGTTAAAGCTTATCAATTCCATGGAATTGAGTTCCTATTTTTTTTCTTTTTTTGCACTCCAAGCATAAAAAATAGGATATATAAATGAATTCCATAAAAATATATGAAATTCGTTCCAATCTAAATGTAAATGTGAAGTTTAAATTTTCTTAATATTAGAGATTACATTATGAAAAAAAATCAAGAAGTATAAAAAAAATGGTCAATGTTTGATTATTTAATAAAGTGTTACATTGATGAGAAATTAGCTAGAATCAATTGAATTGAACTAGTATGAAATATAGTTGAGATTTCGAAATTTTGGTGGCAGGGAGCACTTATATTTAAAAGAAGTTGGAAGAAGAGGAAGTTAGTTACCTAGCTCCAATATGATTTCTTTGCAACACCTCAATTATAATGCTCTATTGCCGCCATTACTTCCTTCCCATCAAAACCATTTTCACTTCCATAGAAAAAGAACCAATCTTGTACCACATTTCTTCCAATTATCACTTCAATCAAAATCGTCTCTCCGTTTCTCTACCCAGACCAATCAAAACCACTCTCTTTCTGTAATCAAGGACTCTACCCATAACCTGTCTTTTCTTCCTCATATTACTCGCCTCTGCCAAACTGATAACTTAGCTGAAGCTTTTGCCCTTATTCAGTCTACCCTACAAGATGTTACTTCCAATTCATTACAAGCAAAAGAAGCACTGGGCGTTTTGATTCAGGCATGTGGCCGTCTGAAAGATATTCAGATTGGTACAAAAATACACGAGCTTGTTTCAAAATCGAGCCTTTATTGCAATGACTATGTTCTTAATACTCGTCTCATAACAATGTATGCCATGTGCGGGTTCACTTTGGAGTCGCGTCAGTTGTTTGATAATTTGCCCAGGAAGAATTTGTTTCAATGGAATGCAATGGTTAGTGGGTATACTAGAAACGAGCTTTATGGCGATGCAATTGAGGTGTTTGTTGAATTGATGACTGATACAAAGTTTAAGCCTGATAATTTTACGTTTCCTTCTGTGATTAAGGCATGTGGTTTGCTCTTTGATGCTGGGTTTGGCGAGGCGATTCATGGAATGGTGATAAAGATAGGTCTGATTTTGGATGTTTTTGTAGGTAATGCACTGATTGCAATGTATGGGAAATGTGGGTTGGTTGAGGAAGCTGTGAAAGTGTTTGATTATATGCCAGCGAGAAACTTGGTTTCGTGGAATTCAATGATTTGTGCTTTCTCTGAGAATGGGTTTTCTCAGGATTGTTTTAATATGTTAGTGGAGATGATGGTGGGTGAGGAGGGGATTTTTCCTGATAATGCTACAATGGTGACTGTATTACCAGTTTGTGCAAGAGAAGGAATAGTTGACATGGGAATGGGAATCCATGGCTTAGCTGTGAAACTGGGGTTGAGCGAAGAGGTTATGGTGAATAACTCTATGGTAGACATGTACACGAAATGTGGGTGCTTGTATGAAGCTGAGGTTTTATTTGATATGAATGATAGCAAAAATGTGGTTTCTTGGAACACAATAATTGGGGGTTTTTCTAAAGAAGGACATATTTCCAAGGCATTTCATCTTCTACGAAAAATGCAGATGCAGGTGGGGATAGAGATGAATCAAGTCACTGTGTTGAATGTTTTCCCAGTTTTCTCAGAGAGGTCTCAGTTGTTGAGTTTAAAGGAACTTCATGGATATTCGGTTCGAAATGGGTTTCACCATGATGAATTGGTGGCTAATGCAACTGTTGCAGCCTATGCCAAGTGTGGAATGTTGAGTTCTGCTGAGCACGTCTTTTGCAGCATGGAAATAAAGACCGTTAACTCTTGGAATGCCCTTATTGGTGGTTTTGCACAGAATGGTGATCCCAGGAGGGCTTTAGATTTGTACATTCAAATGACAAGTTGTGGATTGCAACCTGACCAGTTTACCATTGGCAGTCTGCTTTTAGCTTGTGCCCACCTAAAATCCTTGCGTAATGGCAAAGAAGTTCATGGATTTGTGCTTAGAAAGTGTTTAGAAAACGAATCATTTATTGGCATCTCACTACTATCCCTTTACATGCATTGTGGTAAATCTTCTTCTGCACTTATTTTGTTTAATGGTATGCAAGACAAAACTTTAGTGTCTTGGAATGCAATGATTTCCGGTTACTCACAAAATGGACGTCCAGAAGAAGCTCTGACTTTATTTCGTAAATTTCTTTCCAATGGAATTCGACCATCTGACATTGCTATAGTCAGTGTTCTTGGGGCTTGTTCGCAACTTGCAGCTCTCCAGCTTGGGAAAGAAACTCATTGTTATGCGTTAAAGAACCTCCTTGTAGAAGATGTCTACATTGGGTGTTCGATAATAGATATGTATGCAAAAAGTGGATGTATAGAAGAATCTCGCAGTGTGTTTAATGGATTGAGCAAAAAAGATGTAGCATCATGGAATGCTATTATTGCTGCTTATGGAACTCAAGGACAGGGAAAAGAGGCAATAAATCTCTTTGAAAAAATGAAGAAAGTAGGTCAAATGCCTGACATTTTCACATTTATCAGTATTTTGACAGTGTGCAGTCATGCTGGCTTAGTTGAAGAAGGTTTGAATTATTTCAATGAGATGCAGAATACCCATGGAATAGAACCAAAATTGGAGCATTATGCATGTCTCATAGATATGCTAGGCCGTGCTGGAAAATTGGACGAAGCTTTAAGGCTTTTGAATGAGATGCCGGAGCAACCAGATAGTGGAATCTGGAGCTCATTGCTAAGTTCCTGCAGAAGTTTTGGTGCTCTGGGAATAGGGGAGATAGTTGCAGAGAAGTTGTTAGAATTAGAACCAAAGAAGGTAGAGAACTATGTACTACTTTCGAACTTGTATGCTGGATTAGGCCGTTGGGAAGATGTAAGAAGGGTGAGGCAAATGATAAAGGATAAGGGCCTTCAGAAGGATGCTGGCCGCAGTTGGATTCAACTTGGAGGTAAAGTATATAATTTCATTGCTGGTGACAATTTGCTGCCAGAATCAGAAGAGATGAAAACCGTGTGGAGACAATTGGAGAAGGAGATAAGGAAAATTGGATATAAACCTCACATAAGTTCAGTGCTTCATGAAGTAGAGGAAGAGGAAAAGATTGAAATATTAAGGGGGCACAGTGAGAAGTTAGCAATAAGTTTTGCGTTATTAAAGACGAGAAAAGGTACCACACTTAGAATTTTCAAGAATCTGCGCATTTGTGTGGATTGTCATAATGCTGCTAAGTTAATATCAAAGGTGGTTGAAAGGGAGATAATCATGAGAGACAACAAGCGTTTTCATCACTTCAAAAACGGTACCTGTTCTTGTGGAGATTACTGGTGAAGAGTTTCCGATGTTAGTAGATCCTTCATTGAAGCAATCCTAGGAAAATTCAGGAGCTTGTATATGTGCCTAATATGTAAATACATTCTATGTTACCTAGAAGCTTTGAATTAGTATTCTTTATTCCAAAAATGAATAATACTTGGAATTGTTGTATAGAATGTAGAGTTCATCATAATTTTTTCCAAATGTCGGTTTTTCTTAATTATTATTATTATTTTTTTATGTTATTCATCTGATCTGAAAAATTAGCCACATGGCCATCCTAGCCAGAACAATCGGCTAATAGATTCAAATCACATGGGAAACAAGTCGGATATTGAAACTGACAAGATTGAGAAAAATCTTACTGTGAATAGCATCAAAGGTAAAAGTAAGCTTCATCTCATGAGAAACCTACAGCAATGTGACCTATAGCAAAGACTTCAAAATGATATGACAACTACATTGAATGGACCACCATGCTATTGCCCTTGCATGTGGAACATTTATTATTTTAACAACTATAATTAAGATCTTATCATTCACAAAATCAGGTTTATACTATAAAAATATGTATGAAGCCCCAAGGATAAGAGGTGCTTTTGTTTCTTTGTACACTTATCCTCTGCCAATTGCATTCAATAACTGGGGCAGAAATTTTCATAAGATGTCAGAAGGTGTCTACATAACCTTGTGTATTGCCATCCAATTTAAGCTTACCTGCGCAAAGAATTCAAGACCAAGTCCTTGTCACCAACTCCATGATCAATAGAAATCATTTGGCTTCCCGATTTTAATGTTTTGCTCTCCAAAAAATCCTCTAAAACCTTTTTTTTTTTTTTTTTTTTTTTGCCAGCTCTTGAAGCTCCTGCTGCCAGTAATGCATACAGAGTTGGGCATTATTAAACCTAAATTCATCCAACAACAATGCATTTGCAAGAACATTTACAAAATGCTAACTAACAAATAAAAAAGAACAAAAAGCATTTTTACACAATGAAATTATTGAAAGCAATAAATTTCTCCAGCATTTTTATTCCTTTCTTCCACTGCTTGTCAGGCTAGGAAGGCCCTCAGCCACTGTTATCGGCGAGACCATGAGACGATCATTTGCAGAAAAGAAATTTAAAGAATTAACATGGGAGGATGAATATGATAAACTCTGGGCTGTTCGGTGTAGGTAAGCACCGAAAACTGCCAATTATTAGTTTCGTGGAGAATGAGATGAAAACACCCTATAAAAGAACGGAACTCCATAACTGCTTTCGAGTATTCATACCTTCAACTCTCCACTAGCCATCATCTTTGAAAGCATTTGCACAACTACACCAAAACACATCAAGTCATGTAAATATGGAACGTAATCCTAATTCAACTTCTTATCTCCTTTCCTCATGCCTCCTTCACTAATGGCTTTAAAAAAAATTGACAAAAGGTAGGTTGAGAATTTGCGAGTCCCAATTCTGAAATTTGAGTGTATTGACCACTCAAGTTTTCACTATTCATGTGTGACTTTTTTTTTTTTTTTTTGGTGCACCACCGCTCTTACTATACAACTACACTGACATAACATTGTTTTGCAGATCATCCAAAAACTCACTTGTGATCCAGATGAGCCAAAATTTCCCCACCTGGGAAAGCTAATTGGCTAGCTTCTTTTGAATATTTGGCAATCTCTCAAAGTGTGCATTCACCTCTTGTTGTCATATGTTTCTCAAAATTCACGTCTTTTTCCAATACTTGATATCCAGGCAGCATTACACCATAAACTCATATCTCCTATTCTTTAGAAATTGCCATTTTGATTCAAAACCCGGTTTGAATTCTCCAAGTTCAATAACTACTCTAGAACCAACAAAATCTCATAACAATGTTGCAATTTTCTGGGATTTGGATAACAAACGACGGAAGTCATTTCCAATATATGAGGCTGCTTTGAAGCTCATAAAGGCAGCATCTTCATTTGGGGAAGTCAGATATATGATAGCCTCTGCTAATCGGCATGCTTTAGTCATGTACCAGGTGCTGTGAGAGAGCAAAGAAGGGAGAGGAAATTGCTGAACCAGTTAGAAAATAAGGTGTGATTAAAGGAGTAGAACCATATCTATGTCGAGTTTGTGGGAGAAAATTTCATAACAATGAGAAATTAATTAATCATTTTAAGCAAATTCACGAGCGAGAACAGCATAAGAGGCTAAATTGGATAGAATCAGCAAGAGGGAAGAGAAGAGTGAACATAGTTGGCAAGAATGAAATGAAGATGGAGAAATATAAGAATGCAGCCAGGGATGTTTTGACTCTGAAGGTGGGGTATGGTCAGACAGATGAGTTGAAAAGAGCAGGGTTTTTCGTTAGGACTGTATCGACTGTATCAGGTAGGCCACAGGCTACGAAAATTGCATCAAGGGAGCACATGGTGGATATGATGGACAAGAGGAGAGCAGAATGTTTGGTGCTTGTATCTGAAGATTTGGATTTTGTTGGTGTGCTCAAGGAAGCTAGACTGAGATGTTTAATGGCAGTTGTAGTTGGGGATACAAGTGATAGGACATTGAAGAGGGTTGTTGATGCTGCATTTTCATGGCAGGAGATTCTGATGGGAAAGGCTAAGAAGGAGGCCGTTTCTGTTGTGGGGTGATGAAAGGACCACAACATTTTGAAGAGATTGGAGTGGACTCACAATCCAGGGGAGGAGAAAAATTGGCATGAGACAGTTACTGAATTTTACAATTATGATGATTATCATGATGATGTGAGTGAGGATGGCGATTTTGATGGTATTGTTGACAAAGATGATGTCGATTGTATGGAGCAGGAAACTACAGGTGCTTGGTGGGAGCTGAATTCTGATCCTGAATCTACTTCTTGAAGATATTGAGAGCCTGGAAGTCACATGCAGAGATAGTTTATGGTTGGTGTTAATTCAAGTAATACCTGAAAGCATGGATTTTGAAAACTCTAAGTACACAAGTGCTGGCTATTTATTTAACAGTAATAGATGTAGTGTAATTTATGATTTTTAGTCATTTTCCTTGATATGTACTTCCTTTTTGTATATCATTGTTGAATTCTTTTTTTGTTACATGTATTAATGAGTAATATTGTTTTGTTCATGCCAAGTGATTAGAGTCTTTTCACATTTATGCATTCAAGAAACTGGTTATTAAGCTTCTGCATCAAGATAATATAAAGGCATTAATGCATGATTGTTCATCAATTGTAATTAACCATCATCTTGAGGTTTTGATGAAAATGTGATCTTAGTTAATAAGATATCAGAATTATTTGTTGCAAAGGCGTTATTGAAATCAGCAATATGTCTGCTATTCCAAATGGTATTTATTCACGACCAAATAACAGGTGCTTGATTATGGAACACATCATGTACATGAGCAGTAGATCTCTGCTATATATTCATTAAATAGCAGCAGGTTCCTTTGTTGCTTGATTGTGGAACATATGAATAATCATTGTTGCATTTTTGGCTGTTTCAGCAAATACATTTATCTTGATGTGATGTGGTCTTGATAATTTTTATGGAACCTGCAACGTGTATTGTGAAAATCAAGGAAAGTACACCTACAAATTCTCGCTGACTATTTTCCTGCGTATGATTTCCTTAGCTGTAAGTTGTGACTCACCAAATTCAAAGACATGCACCCAAGAAAAAGTTTGCAATCAATAAAAGTTGAAAGATTTGAAATATCTTGATCTTACAAGTACTTACATGTCAGAATCACCAAGCTTTACAATTCCTTAAATGCAGGTCCAAAGGGAAGCATCGATAGATGAATAATCTGGCCATCTAGAAGCATCTTGGTTTTTTCCTGTTAATTAGAGAACTGGAAATATGCCATTTCTCCCAAATCAGTCATCTCAAAGGTTTGCTGCATATCTTTCTTGAACTTCTCAATAAGTTTTGAGTTGCTTCCTGTAACTAGCAAGTCATCAACATACAATGAGACCACAACAAAATTGATCTCATCACCTTTGATGTAAAGTGTAGCTTCATTAAAACCCTTTTTGAAACCCATTTTCATCAAATGCTCATCAATTCTGCTATACCAGGCCCTAGGTGCCTGCTTTAGACCATAAAGAGCTTTTTTAAGCAAATAAACATCATTTTCTTGCCCTTTCACAGGAAATCCATAAGGTTGTTCAATGAAAATATCCTCCACAAGATAACCATTTAGAAACGCTAATTTAACGTCTAGTTGTTACACTTTCCAGACTTTTTATGCAGCAATTGACAGCAGCAACCTGATTGTTTCAAGTCTTGCAACAGGAGCAAACGTGAAAGTAAACTTATAGCATGTAGAATGTCAGGTCTTGTAGCTGTAAGATACATAAGGCAACCAACCAGACTTCTATAAACAGATTCATCAACTTTGTCAGCTTCATCCATCTTACTTAGCTTCTCCTTCTGGCACATAGGAGTATCCATGCTCTTGCAATCATCCATTCTGAATTTTTTCAGAATTTCCTTAGCATGCTTTGTTTGACAGATGAAAATCCCACCTTTATTCTGCTTGACTTCCATTCCGAGGAAATATGCCATTTCTCCCAAATCAGTCATCTCAAAGGTTTGCTTCATATCTTTCTTGAACTTCTCAATAAGTTCTGAGTTGCTTCCTGTAACTGGCAAGTCATCAACATACAATGAGACCACAACAAAATTGATCTCATCACCTTTGATGTAAAGTGTAACTTCATTAAAACCCTTTTTGAAACCCATTTTCATCAAATGCTCATCAATTCTGCTATACCAGGCCCTAGGTGCCTGCTTTAGACCATAAAGAGCTTTTTTAAGCAAATAAACATCATTTTCTTGCCCTTTCACAGGAAATCCATAAGGTTGTTCAACGAAAATATCCTCCACAAGATAACCATTTAGAAACGCTAATTTAACGTCTAGTTGTTACACTTTCCAGACTTTTTATGCAGCAATTGACAGCAGCAACCTGATTGTTTCAAGTCTTGCAACAGGAGCAAACGTGTCAGAGAAATCAACACCAAAAATCTGAGCATACCCTTTTATAACCAGCCTGGCTTTGTGTTTGTTTATGGAACCATCAGCATCGAGTTTGGTTCTAAACATCCATTTTACACCAATTACTTTCTTATCTGCTGGTCTTTTTACAAGATTCCAGGTCTGATTTTTCTCGATCATATGCAGCTCCTCCTTCATTGCAGCAATCCATTTTGGATCTTTCTCTCGTACAGGAGTATCATCAATCAAATCATCTTCTTTGAGTTGTAGCTTGGAAACTTGATCAGGAACTAAGGCTGCTTGCTTTTCTTTCCAATCCCACTCATCATTCCCCATGAAATGCACATCTCTGCTTACTAGAATTTTCTTTGTGTTTGGTTGGAAAATTCTGTGAGCTTTGGAAACTAAGCTATAACCAACAAAGATCCCTACTTCTACCTTTTTATCCAACTTATCCCTTTTGATCCGAGGAACATAAACAAAGCACAAGCATCCAAATACTTTGAGATTTTTCAAAGAAGGTTTAAAACCATACCAGGCTTCATATGGAGTCTTTCTTGCTACAGCTTTTGTGGGAAGTCTATTGAGAAGAAAGACTACAGTGTGTGCTACTTCTGTCTAATATTCCTTTGGCAAATTCTTCTCAAACATTAGACATCTGGCCATCTCCATTATGGTTCGATTCTTTCTTTCACTGACTCCATTTTGTTGTGGAGTGTATAGAGCAATAAGTTGATGTTCAATTCCAGCCTCTTCATAAAAAAGATTAAACTGACTAGAAGTGTACTCCTTCCCATTATCATATCTCAAAGCTTGGATTTTGTGTCCACTTTGTGTTTCAATCCAGTGCTTGAATTTCCAAAACACACCAGCAACTTCTGTCTTGAATCTTATAAAATAAATCCAACACATTCTAGAATAATCATCAATAAAGATCAGGAAATACCTGCTCCCATTTAAAGATGGAGTTCTATGAGGTCCAGCTACATCAGTGTGAATAAGCTGCAACTTCTCTGTAGCTCTCCAGGTTGCTAGTTTGAAAGGTAACCTTGATTGCTTTCCTTATTGACACACTTTGCAATCTGGAATTTCATATTCAAGATAAGGTCATCCTTGAACCAACTCCTTTTTTTGCAGTTTTACCACAGCAGCATGATTAAAATGCCCAAGCCTTTTGTGCCAAATTTCTGAATTAAGTTTTGTTGCAGCAAAAACAACTTGCTCCTCCTTTAATGGATCAAGAGCAAAAATTTTCCCCTTCATTCTCACTTTAAACAAATCAAATCCTTCTAAGTCTTTGATTAAGCATTGATGGCTTTCAAAGATCACTTTGAATCCTCTTTCAAGAAGCTACCCAACACTTAACAAATTTTGATTAATATCAGGAACAAATAACACATCTTTAATAAGCTTTGTACCTAAAAGACTCTCAATAGCCACTGTTCCTCTCCCTTTGACAGTAATATACTCCCCATTGCCAATTCTAACTTTAGAGATTAATGAAGTATCCAGCTCCTTGAAGAGTTCCTGATCAAATGTCATGTGGTTGGTACAACCACTATCAATTAACCACTTATCTGTGAAACTGTTAGTTGAAAAACATGAAGCCACAAACAGATGGTCTTCTTCTTGTCTGCAACTTGAGCAACATTCTTCTATTGCAAATTCACTTGAGTCACAGTCTTCTGTTGAGTGTTGTTTTTACAGATTCTTTGATGATGTCCTATCTTCTGACACTTTTCACATTGCTGGTCTGGCCTTCTCCAGCATTCAAAAGGAGGATGCCCCTTCCTTTTACAATGCTTGCAAGGAGAGAAATAAGATTTTGTTCCCTTACTTGTACTAGGAGAATCAGAACCTGAGTTTCCCTTCTTATTTTTCTCATTCTTCTTTCATGTTGTTGCAACTAATGCACCTTCAACAATCCCTTCGGACCTCATGATCCTTCTCTGTTCTTGTGCCTGCAAAGCATGCATCAATCCTGCCAAACTAATTTTTGACAGGTCTTTAGTGTTTTCCAATGAGGAAATGCTTGCTTCAAACGTTTCAGGTATAGTTACAAGAAGTTTATGGACTAATCTGGAATCAGGAAATTCAGAACCAAGAAGCCTTACTTTGTTTGCAATCCCAAGCAATCTGTTAGAGTACTCCTTTACTGTCTCAGAATCTTTCATCTTTTGAAGCTCGAACTCTCTGATCAAATTCAGAATCTGCATACCCTTAATCCTCTCGTCTCCTTCATACTCCTTCTTCAAGAAGTTCCAGATTTCAAAGGTAGATTTCATTGTCATAATTCTGACGAAGATTTCAGGAGACACTGCAGCAAATAACGTAGCTCTTGCCTTTGACTTTCTTGATTTCATCTCCTTGTGACTCTTTATTTGCGCCATAGTTGGATTCGCAGGTAATGGAGGAACTTAGTAGTCCTCTTCGACAGCTTCCTAGAGATCATTTGCCTCTAGATGAGCCTCCATTCTTGCTGCCCAGACATGATAACCTTCTCCTTTGAAAGCAGGTGGTGTTAGTGCAGTAAATGGTGTTTCCATTGAATCCATAGAAAAAAGAACAAAATAGTAAAAAAACTCTTGTAATCACAGGTCCCTCAAGAAGAGGGCTCTGATACCAATTTGTTAGAATAAATCAAAAACTAATCAAGAGTAGAAGTGAATTACAGTGCAAAGTCTGAAATTTTCATTACTGTAATGTGAGCTTAAATAGAAAGAAAATACAACTGAAAATCCTACATTTAAGCAACTACAAAGAACATGTCTCCATGTTTAACTGAAAAAGCTAAAAATCTGGAAATAATAACAGTAAACTAATTGAACAAGTCAAAAACAGAAATATAATAAATTCCAGCTAAGAATATTGCAGCAGCTAAGTCAAATTTCAACAGTAAAGAGAAAAAGTGTTTTGAAGTTTCAAAAAAAAAAAAAATCTTTATACGAATTACAGATTACAAGGATAATAATACAACCTTTTTACCCTATTGCCACTAAAGATAAAAAGTACAACTCCAACCTGTTGGGATTTTTCATCGGAAATCACCCGATAAAAGCGGAAGAACGCGATGATTTCCTCAAATCCAGTCCCAGGAGAAATTGAAGTGAAAATTGTAAAACTTAAAATTATAATAGAAAGAGATTAAATTCTTACCAGGAATATCTCTTTCAAGAGATGGATGAAGACTGCAGAAATCAAATTAGATTTTCTCCTCGCTTTCGTACACGAGCGCCTAACAAACACTACCCGTGCTAGCGTCGAAAATCACAAAATTTCGGAGAGGGAGGAGGCTTAGGAATTCGATCAAGTGGTGGCTCACATAATTGTGTGTCTTGGCCGAATTCCCCTTAGGGTTTCAACCCTAGGGTTTCGAAATTCCCTTATGGGAATTAAGGCCTAGTCTTGCTTCTGTGTCTGTGTGGGCTTCCTCCTTTTAATTCAGGCCTAAACTTATTTTAATTAGTCTGGTTTAAATCAATTTCAAGCCCAATTTTAATTAACCCATGTATTTAATATATTACTCCAAGTAACATATTATTTACATTTTAATTAAAATTATTTTGACCAATTAATTTAAGCCATCAAATTAAAATTAAGTCTTCACAAAACAAATTCATATGTAAACCTATACATATGAATATTTCCACCTAGGAAATAATTTCATAATTAATCCAATTAATTATGTGAAGCCAAATATTAATTATATCATAATGATCAATCCAACTGATCCTTATAATATAATTAATATATATATACTCCTCTCTCTCTAGTGTGTATACTCCAAGTATACCTGTGATTCCTTAAGTCGGTGTTCAGTCGCTCAATGTGTACGATCCCGTGGGCCCATCTTTATGTTGGCAGTGGGCCTGTGGCCCACAGACTGCAGTTGGGCTCTAGCAAGCCATTGCAGTCCCCAATTAAGATGGAGATGGCAGTCTAACTGTTACCATAACCCTGTAGTTTAAACTTGTACATCCCATGTCATTGATATCGGTGTCTAACACAGAGGCATGGATTGATCACCCTCTTTTGTGTTGGACATTAACTTGATCCCGAATGCACTGAAGCTCACAAACAAGTTCCCACCTATTTGGGTGTGGCCACACTCTTATCAGTTACATTCATCAAGAGGCCGGTGATATCTTCCCAGTGGACTACTGGGTGACAAATCCCTTCTGCATATCCATAGCATTACCATGCTAAGTGACATACCCGAAAGTACCCATACTTGGCACCCTATTACAAGCCCTTTAGGCATACCCCTAAGCATGCAACCTCACATGTAACCCCATCATATGTTCAGGTCAAAGGATCCATACAAGTACTACACGAGAATCACTTGTGATACTATACCATGTGGATTACTCGTTTAGTGGATCTATCCAGTACCATGCCCCCATGCATGTACCCATTAACTTGGTTGACATTCCATGTCCAATGACCAGTAAGACACCGCCATACAACCAGGTTAATGATAGTCTCTTGTTCCATTCATTCCCATGACTGGAACAAACTACAGATCTATTTATGGTCATATCGTTTACCCTATCCATGGTCTTACTGCCAAGTGCGTGACACTTGTCATCATGGATATAGATATATCTATTGGATACTTCATTTAATATACTGCACAAGATAAATATAATAAATGAATTGATGCCTTTATTAATAACACAAATAGTACAATACATAAATCCAATAAATGTATAATACAAATACAAGGACCAATGCCTTGGGACTAGGGCATTTCCAACAATCTCCCACTTGCACTAGTTCCAACTAGGCATGGGCCTAATCCCTATAGACCTAGTATGACCCTCGTGCTTGGGATGGGCCAGCGCCTTGGTCAACGGATCCGCGACATTATCCTCGGTGTCCACTCTATGTAATGCAATTCACCTCTCTCCGCGATCTCTCTAATGAGGTGAAACTTTCTGAGCATGTGCTTTGTGTTCTTGTGTGACCGGGGCTCCTTAGCTTGTGCAACAGCCCCATTGTTATCACAGAAGATATCAACTGGGTCCTGGATAGTTGGCACTACTCCCAACTCAGTGATAAACTTCTTCATCCACACAGCTTCCTTAGCCGCATCACACGCAGCGATGTACTCAGCTTCTGTTGTAGAGTCCGCTATGGTTGGCTGCTTTGAGCTCCTCCAGCTTACAGCACCACCATTCAGCAAAAATACATACCTAGACTGTGACTGATACTCATCCTGGTCGGTCTGGAAGCTCGCATCAGTATACCCAGTAACTGATAGCACTTCCTGACCACCATACACTAAGAAGCTATCCTTAGTCCGGTTAAGGTACTTGAGGATCTCCTTGACAGCTTTCCAGTGATCCTCCCTGGGATCCTGCTGGTATCGGCTCATCATACTCAGTGCAAAGGCGACATCAGGTCTCGTACATAACATTGAGTACATAATTGATCCAATGGCTGAAGCATATGGAACCAATTTCATGTTCTCCCTGTCCTCCCTTGTTTTAGGACAGTGTTTCTTACTAAGTTTCAGCCCATGGGCCATTAGCAAGAAACCTTTCTTGGCCCGGTCTATGCTGAACCTTTTCAGAACTTTGTCAATGTACAAAGCCTGACTTAGGCCCAGAAGCCGATTTGATCTATCCCTGTAGATCCTGATCCCTAGGATCATCTCAGCTTCGCCTAAGTCCTTCATTGCGAAGCACTTACTCAGCCACTGCTTTACCCCTTGCAGTGTAGGTATGTCGCTTCCAATGAGTAGGATGTCATCTACATAAAGTACCAAGAATGTGACAGTGCTCCCACTAATCCTCTTATACACACAAGGCTCATCTTGATTCTGTATGAAGCCATATTCCTTTATGGCCTCATTGAATCTTAGATTCCAACTTCGGGATGCTTGCTTCAGTCCATAAATGGACCTTTGAAGTTTGCATACCCTTCCAGGATACTTTGGATCGACAAAACCCTCAGGTTGTGTCATGTACACATCCTCGAGTAGCTTTCCATTAAGGAAAGCGGTTTTGACATCCATCTGCCATACCTCATAGTCCTACCATGCGGCTATGGCCAGTAGTATCCTAATGGATTTGAGCATGGCTACTGGTGAAAAAGTTTCATCATAGTCTATTCCATGGACTTGTCTAAAACCTTTTGCAACCAGACGCCCCTTGAAGGTATTATCAGCTTTTAGCTTGTAGCACCACTTACAACCTATTACCTTAGCGACCGAAGGTGGATCAACCAAGTTCCAAACTTAGTTATCGTACATAGATTGCATTTCTGCCTCCATGGCTTTACACCAATTCACAGACTGTGGGCTAGCCATAGCCTCCTGGTAGGTTTTGGGTTCTTCCTCATCCCAGATGAGAAGAGTTTGATCATCGGTGACGAGGAAACCATACCTCTTCGGTTCCCAACGATGCCTACCAGACCTTTTAGGTTCTTATGTGGCCTGGGTCGGTGCTTCCACTTGTGGAAGCTCCACCTGGGCCTCCGAGTTATCCTCTTCAGGAGCTTGTGGACCTTGAACTTCCCTTAACATTGCTCCCACTATCTTTCTTGGAAAGGAACTCCTTTTCTAGAAAGACCCCCTTCCTTGCCACGAACACCTTGTTCTCGGCGGGGTTGTAGAAGTAATACCCTTTGGTTTCCCTAGGGCAGCCCACAAACAGGCATTTATCGGTTTTGGGCTCCAGCTTGCCACTACTCAATTTCTTGACATGTGCTTCGCATCCCCAAATCCTTAGGAAAGACACATTGGGCTCCTTGCCCATCCATATCTGATATGGGGTCTTTTCCACTGCCTTAGTCGGAGTATTGTTTAAGATGAGAGCTGCTGTCTCGAGGGCATGTCCCCAGAAACTAATTGGGAGAGATGCTTGACTCATCATTGAGTGGACCATGTCCAACAAGGTCCTATTCCTCCATTCGGACACCCCATTCCATTATGGTGTTCCGGGAGGAGTGAGCTGCGGAACTATTCCATGCTCTCTCAATTATGAGTCAAACTCTAGGCTCATATACTCACCGCCTCGGTCCGACCGAAGGGTTTTGATATTCCTGCCTAGCTGGTTCTGTACCTCATTTCTAAATTCCTTGAACCTATCAAGGGTCTCGGACTTGTGTTTCATCAGATAGACATAGCCATATCTGCTGAAATCATCCGTGAACGTGACGAAGTACAGATGCCCACCTCTGGTCGCTGCGCTCATAGGTCCATATACATCTGAATGTATTAGGTCCAATAAGCCAGTGGCCCTTTCAGCCTTCTTGCTAAAAGGCGCCTTTGTCATCTTGCCTCGCAAACATGATTCGCATGTATCAATTGACTCCAAGTCAAATGACCCTAGGGCTCCAGCTTTGTGAAGTCTAGCAATGCGCTTCTCGTTTATATGGCCGAGACGACAATGCCATAGGTAGACAGGATTAAGTTCGTTAGGCTTAACCCTTTTAGTGTTTATGTTATAGATATGATTGGTTTCATTTAAGTCCCGGATATATAGGCCATTATTTAATAGAGCATCTCTTTAAAATAATCCCTCTCTAGATATAGAAATTCTACCATTAGAAATAGTGAAAATAAATCCAGAAATATCGAACATTGATACAGAAATAATATTCCTGCACATAGTAGGTACAAAGTAACAATGTTCCAAAATTAAAACCAATCCACTGGGCATCACAAGGTGATATTCGCCGATCTCTATGGTAGCAACCCTTGCTCCATTTCCGACCCGCAAGTCCACCTCTCCCGACCCCAATGACTTTCTGTTCTTAAGTCCCTGCACATTGCAACAAATGTGAGAACCACATCCTGTTAGGATTCGTCATTGGAAAAATAACGTGGCGCAGCGGAAAATACACCGTTTAAAATTTCCTAGAATCCACCTATCGTGTCCAATTACCATTGATTAGAATAAAATCAAATAAGAATCAAGAGAGATTAACTCACCAAATTCGTCTCCTCTAGAGATTGCTGCAGAATCGCTTCTTGAAACTACGATCTCCAAAGTCCGGTGCACGACCAACTATTGAGCGGGAACCGGTGCTAGCCGAAGACGCGAAGGAATGGAGGTTTAATGCTGGGATTTTCGGCTGTTTTGGGGCTGCTGTTGGTGGCTGAAATTTCCAGCAATTAATTAGAGTTGAATTAGGTTTTTATTCCTTAAGTGTGCCCTTTTATAGACACCTTGTCTAATTGGGTTCTAATTAGGTTAATTAAACCCAAGCCCACTAGGATTATAATTACATAAATAAACTTTAATTAAAAAGTATATACTATGTAATTTAATTCCATTTGGCTAAATTTAATTACCCCTAAATAAAATTAAATCACACTTAAGTTAATACAATACATGTATTTAATTTTCCTACTTAGGAAAATTATTTAATTAATTGTTTACTTTATGTAATTCAATTAATTGATAAATTAATTAATTACATTATGTAAACTTATTAATTAAATTAAATTCAACCCAATGTCAATTAATTACCTTGACACCGAATGTCAACTAATTAATTAACGCATTCCTTCCAATGTACATTACATGTACAATTTCTATAAGTTCCAGCTCAGTTGATCTATGTGCACGATCCTATGGGTCTGTCTTTATGTTGGCAGTAGGCCCAAGGCCCACAGACTGTAAGTGGGTTCTAGCAAACCATTACAGCCCCCAATTAAGACAGAGATGCAGCAGTCTTTAGAAGACACTCACCCGGTAGTAATCTCATACTGTCCTTTGCCTAACGATATCGATATGAATAAAGAAGAGGCATGGTGTCCGTCATCCTCTTCTGTTGTTTATTATATTTCTTGATCTTGAGTTGACTGATTAATCAAATAAGCAACCAACTTATTTGGGTATGGCCATACACTTATCAGTCCCACTCATCAAGTGGCCAATGATATCATCTCGGTGTTACCCGAGTGGCAATTCCATCACTTCATCATTAATATCAACATGTTCACCAGTCCACCCAATCATACCCATATTTAGCATCCTTTTACAGACCTTTAGGTGTATGTCAAAGTGAATCGGATTCCATATCGATATTATAATGAAATCTGGTCTGAGGACAAAAGAGACCTACTCAAGAAAGACCTATGACGTGACAACCATGTGGCTTTTTTGTGCTGATCGATCCAGTCCCATGTCAACGACATGTACCTATATTCATGACTGACTATACAAGTACTATGGCTAGTTAAGAACTACCATACAGTCATCGAATATACAAGTCTGTGGTTCTATTCGTTCCCACGATTAGAACAGACCTGGGATAGGTTTTATGATTATCAATCAATGGATACTCTACTCATATTATAGCACAAGATATAAATGAAATAGATTAATTGCCTTTATTAATGTGACACAAATAATGTATTTATACAATGAGTCTTAATGTATAATACAAAATACAAGAATCCAATGCCCTAAGAACTAGGGCACACCAACAATCTCCCACTTGCACTAGTTCCAAGTGGGCATTGCCCTAATTCCTATAGATCTGGTATGACCGTCGTGCTGTGTCTGTGGCAGTGCTTTAGTCAATGGATCAGCGACATTATTCTTGGTGTCAACCCTCTGCAATGATATGTCACCTCTGTTCACGATCTCTCGAATGAGGTGAAACTTTTTGAGTACATGTTTGGATCTCTTGTGTGACCGGGGCACCTTAGCTTGTGCGATGGTCCGGTTGTTGTCATAAAAAATCAACTGGGTCTAGGATAGTGGGCACTACTCCCAACTCAGTTATGATTTTCTTGATCCAAACGGCTTTCTTTGAGCTTCGCACGCAGCTATGTACTCAGCTTCCATTGTAGAGTCAGCAATGGTGGCTTGCTTTGAGGACCTCCAACTAATGGCACCGCCATTCAGGAGAGAAACATAACCAGACTGTGACTGGTTCTCATCCTCATCGGTCTCAAAGCTTGCATCAGTGTAACCTGACACTTCCAGCTCATTTTGACCTCTATACACTAAGAAAGCATCCTTAGTCCGGTTAAGGTACTTCAAGATTGCCTTGACTGCCTTCCAGTGTTCCTCACCGGGGTCCGACTGGTACTGGCTAGTCATACTTAGTGCAAACACGACATCAGGCCTCGTACATAACATGGAGTACATGATAGATCCAATAGCAGATGCATATGGGATCTTTTCCATGTTCTCCCGGTCCTTCTTTGTTTTAGGACCATCTTTCTTACTCAGCTTCAACCCATGGCGCATAGGCAAGAATCCTTTCTTTGCCTTGTCCATGCTGAATCCTTTTAGAACCTTGTCAATGTACGTGGCCTGACTTAGGCCTAGAAGCTGATTGGATCTATCTCTGTAGATCCTGATCCCTAAGATCGTCTTAGCTTTGCCTAAGTCCTTCATTGCGAAGCAACTACTCAACCACTACTTAACCCCTTGCAGTGTTGGTATGTCACTTCCAAGGATGTCGTCAACATACAGCACTAGGACGGTGGAAACGCTCCCACTAACCATCTTATACACACAGGGCCTTTAACTTGAAACACCACTTGCAACCTATCACCTTAGCACCCGAAGGTGGATCCACCAAGTTCCATACTTGGTTATCATGCATAGATTGCATCTCAGCCTCCATGGCTTTGCGCCATTGATCTGAGTGTGGGCTTTCAACGGCCTCCTGATAGGTCTTGGGCTCTTCTTGGTCAACGACCATAAGATCCCCATCATCAGTCACGAGAAAGCCGTACCTCTCTGGCTAATGACATGTCCTACCAGACATTCTGCGGTCCTGTGCAACCGTTTGTGGTTCCTCAATTTCTTGAGTAGTCAGATCGGTTCCCGAAGCATCCTCAGCAATAGCTGCAGGAGTCTGTGAGTCTTAAACTTCTGAAAGTTCAATATTACTCCCACTGTCTCTCTTGGAAAGGAATTCCTTCTCCAAGAAGACTGCATTTCTGGCTATGAAAACTTTGTTTTCAGCTGGAGTGTAGAAGTAATAACCCTTAGTTTCCTTAGGGTAACCCACAAACTAGCACTTGACAGATTTGGACTCGAGTTTGCCACTTGTCAATTTCTTAACATGTGCATCACAGCCCCAAATCTTCAAGAAGGAAACATTGGGCTTTCGGCCTTTCCATAGTTCATATGGTGTTCCCTCAACTGCCTTGCTTGGTGTATTATTAAGAATGTAAGCAGCTGTCTCTAAAGCATATCCCCAAAAGGAGACAGGGAGTGTAGCACGACTCATCATCGAGCGGACCATGTCAAGTAAGGTCCTATTCCTCCTCTCTGACACTCCATTCCACTGGGGTGTACCAGGAGGAGTGAGTTGGGATACAATCCCACACTCTCTCAAAACGAGTCAAACTCTTGGCTCAAATATTCACCCCCTCGGTCAGACCGAAGTGCTTTTATTTTCATGCGAAGTTGGTTTTCTACTTCATTCTTAAAGTCCTTGAACCTTTGGAGAGTCTCAGACTTATGCTTCATCAGATACACGTAACCGTATCTGCTGAAGTCATCCGTGAAGGTGACGAAGTATAGAAAACCAGATCTAGCACTAGTGCTCATTGGGCCACATACCTCGGAATGTATTAGCTCCAATAGCTCTAAGGCCCTTTCAGCAGTCTTGCTAAAAGGCGCCTTTGTCATCTTGCCTCTCAAAGAAGATTCGCATGTGTCATAAGGCTGGATGTCCGCCTCCAGTTACTAAAGACCGAACCAAAGTAGTAAGTGAGTTGATTTTATCTTCCAAATTATGAGTGTTCACCTCATGTGCTTTTCTAGTGGTCTCGGCTGGGTTTTCAAATTGCCTGGAATTTTCAGCCACATTCCGAATCAGCTCCCACGCAGCAGTTGGTGTTTTGTTGATTAAACACCCACCACTTGATGCATCTATTATTCTTCTCTCAATCGGCAACATTCCCCTATAAAAATGTTGTACAAGAGCTGACTCTGTCATTCCATGTTGGGGGCAGCTGTCTCTTAGATGCTGAAATCGCTCCATATAGTCATAGAGTGACTCAATTTCTTTCTGCTTAATGCTACTGAGTTGACTCTGAAGCATGGCTGCCTTGGACGCCGGAAAGAACCTTTCCAAGAATAATTTTGCCATATCAACCCAAGTTGTAACCGATCCTGGAGGTAAGTAAAATAACCAAGTCTTAGCTTTATCCGCCAATGAGAACGGAAAAGCTTTCAATTTGATTAGTTCTTCGCTAATCCCATGGGGTTTCATCCCTGAACATACTGCGTGAAATTCCTTTAAATGCATATAAGGATTCTCACTTTCCATCCCGTGAAACTTTGGTAACAGATGTATCAGCCCTGATTTGAGTTCAAAGTTTGCTTCAGTGTCTGGATACGTAATGCACAAGGGCTGCTGATCTATGTTGGGGGTCTGTAGTTCTCGGAGAGTTCGAGCAGCCATTGTCTCGGCTTCTATCTCTGATTCACTCGAAGGGTCTGCTGAAGTTTCAGTCTCAGCGTAACTAATTTCAGCCCTTGAACGCCTTTCTTCGGCCTTTCTCAACCTTGTCTCCTTTCTTAATCTTTTTGCTGTTTTTTTCTATTTCAGCGTCGTACTCTAATTCCTTGGAGACTTCAGACCTGGTCATAAAGCAAAAGAAAATTAAGTGAGATTAAATCCCCGGCAACGGCGCCAAAATTTGGTCGGTTGTCGAATCCGCCAAAAATAATTAAAGAATTTTCTCGTCTATTCCTAACAATAAATAATTGTAGCCGGATAAGTCGAGGTCGAACCCTAGGGATTTATTACTCAATTTAACAATTGCTTCTTAACCAAAAATAACTTAAAACAGAAAATTAAAAACAGGAGGGGGGTTTGTTGATGATTTTTGAAACAAAGAAACTAAGATTAAATAACTAAAACAAGAATTAAAGATTGCTGGAATTTTAATGGAGTGAAAAGAATGGTATAAAAATGTACTTCGCCCTAGGACATTCATTAACTTGAATATTAGTATTGATCATTGATATTAAAGATAATCTTTTAATTTCCCCTAGATTAGTTAAAACCTCTAGCTTAGCGCATTGAGATCAACTCTCCCAAAATCAGATTTACCTAGTACGCCTCAAATAAATCTATTCCCGAAAGACAACCCCTCCTTAGCGGTTTAGAGTTTAATCCAATGGGAGCTTTAAGTTCAAGGAAAGCCTAGCCTAAACCAATTAAATTCTTAGCGAAAATAATTTAAGTTCAAGTTTGATTAATCCCTAAAACGTTCTTAAGTTAATAATTGAGATTGGAAACGAATCCAATTACTAACAACAATTTATTAAATTGCAATATCAAAATCTGGCCAAGAAATCTAGATTACAATATAATAAAAGAGAAAATAATCTCTTGAAGTAAGATTAAAAACATAGGGGAATTAAACGAACAATAAAATAAACGATCTCACAATACTAAATCAAGCCTTGAATTCCTTAGGCAAAGTAGAGGAATTAGTTACACATATCGATCATAAACACCATCTTTCTTTCTTCAATATTTCGAAATAAAGTAGAGAAAAGAAGGAGAAGAAGAGTTGCGTCCTAGCTGCCCAAAACTAGCCTAAACTTATGCTATTTATAGATTCTCTAAAAAACCTAAAAGAGATCCTTAACAGAAAAGGATTCCTACTAAAAATAAAACTCCTAAATAACTAAATTGTCTCCCACTATCTGTGCAAATTACAAGTTTGACTGTTTCAAAGTCAAAACAGGAAGCTTCTGAATAGGAGGCTGGAAATTAAATCCTGAATAATTCTGCCAGCTCGCCGAAGGTTTAGCCTTGCCCAAGGCTAATCACCAAAAACTGGACAGCACTTCATTATAGCTCAGAATCAGCTTCCATCAATCCAATTCAGCCCAAAAGTTACCTCCTGCACAAATAAAACAGACCACAGCAGTATCCATCCAAATATATCCACAAAATCACAAATAAAGTCTAATAATTTACCAAAAATCAAGAGAATTTATGATTTCATCACTTGCTAAAAGGCGCCTTTGTCATCTTGCCTCTCAAAGAAGATTCGCATGTGTCATAAGGCTGGATGTCAAATGACCCTAGCACTCCACTAGAGTGAAGCCTAGCTATGCGCTTCTCATTTATATGGCCAAGTCGACAATGCCAGATGTAAGTAGGATTAATTTCATTTTGTTTAATCCTTTTAGTATTTATGTTATAGATTGAACTTTCACGTTTTAGATCAAGGACATATAAGCCATTTTCAAGAAATGTTGTTCCATAAATAATATTGCCACATTGCATAGAAATTCTACCATGTCCAATATTAAATACAAAACCAGAAATATCCAACAAAGAAACGGAAATAATATTCCTGCGCATCGCAGGCACAAAATAACAGTTTCTTAGTTCCAAAACAAGTCCACTAGGCATCTCCAAGAAATAATCTCCGATCTCCATGGCCTGAACCCGAGCACCATTTCCGACTCGAAGATCTACTTCTCCAGATCCTAATAATCTCCTATTTCTTAGACCCTGCACATTTGAACAAATGTGAGATCCACATCCAGTGTCCAAGACCCAAGATGTAGAAATAGCCAGATTAATCTCAACAACATAAATACCTGAAGCAGCAGTTTTGCCCTTCAGTTGCTCCCTTAGCTTTGGACATGAGCTCTTCTAGTGCCCCAAACATCGTCAGGAGAGGCAACCCTTGCTTTAGGTTGGGCCACCACCTTTTCGCCCTTAGCCTTGGCCTTTTGGGCCTTAGCCTTGGCCTTAGATTTGGCCTTTCCCTTAGCAATGGGCGAATTGCCCTTGTTCACCAGCAATACTCCAAGAGTCTTCTTAAGAGACTGCTCAGCAAGCTTGAGCATGCCATTCAACTCAACAACCGATTTATCCAACCCTTGCATATGGTAATTCATGATAAACTGGTTGTAAGACTCAGGAAGTGACCCGAGAATAATGTCTGTTGCCAAGTCCTGCGGAACTGGCGAGCCGAGGCGGGCAAGTGTATCAATATACCCCTTCAACTTTAGCACATGAGTGCTAACAGAAGTCCCAGCTGCCATCACAGTCATGCAAAGTGCCTTAGTTGTCAGGTAACGTTCCTGACGAGCCTGATCTTGGAACATCTTTTTAAGCTGATCCATCATCTCATAAGCATACTCGTCCATGAATTGGTTCTGAAGATCAGAAGCCATGGTACCCAGCATGAGGCACGAGACATCTCGGTCATCCCTCACATGCCTATCGTACTGCTCCACCATCGCCGTGGTGATGCCTCGACCTGCAGGAGGGCCAGCTGGTGAAGGAGCATTCAGTACATACTCCTTAGACTCTTGTCTAAGAACTATTTGTAAGTTCCTAGCCCAGTCCAGGAAGTTAGTCCCCGAAAGCTTCTCCTTCTCCAAGACTGACCTAAGTGAGAGTGAGTTGTTGTTTGTTGCAGCCATTTAAATTGCTTAACTGAAATGGGATTATCTACATGGAAGAAATCATTGCTTGAGTTAGAAATAAAGGACTTTTAAGCCAATTCAAATTAATAATCCGATTTTAATTTGTTTGTTGGTGTTGTTAATTGGCTGACTTGACCAAGATCCACAACTTATTAATGACTGGCCAAACTAGGGCTCGCTAACCAACCATTGAGTCGTTTGGTAGGACAACCTATCCAATCCTTCCACGAAGGACTCTTGGTTTGATGGGCTTATTGACACTTTACCCATCTATGCTTAGGGCCCGCTCTGAGCTAATGCTACCCATGTTGAGTCAAACCACCATTCACATGTTAACCATACCAAGTATCTTAACCCTCAACGGCCCACCGAATACTACAATATACCCAGCTAGGGCATGGCGCACATTGCAGCATCAACGGGAGGAAGAGGTGTGAATGTGGGAAGCACTTTTAAGCGACTCAATATTTTAATTTTCGGATTATAATTAAGTGATACGGCTTAGCATGCATAAACGCGGGTAATAATTTGGTGATCCATACATCCATATTATATGAAAAATGAAATAGCATACTTAATTTAAAATAAATGAGATCCTATGGGCCTTTAATTACAACCTAATGAAAAACTAGATATCCTATCTAATTCTTCATGGGTCGGACTGCAATCCTTCTTGGGCTCCCACCATGGGCTTGCTCCATTTGGGCCTTCCTCCATACTTGATGCAATTACAATAATTTTGTAAAATAAAATCTATTCTAAAATTACATCAAAATAAAAAAAATGGCACGCAGGCTATATTTCCCAAAATTAAATTACAACCGATAATAATTTAGGGCCCATAGAACTCAACATAACATTTCAAATAAAGTACCTGTCGTGCACATACATACCAATATGATGCATGATCATGGCATTCCAAATTATAAATATAAATGTTAAGCCGAGTTACTTAGGGTGAAATCGCCAATTTTAAGAAATGTGACTAAGGCCCATAAAGGCCCAATGGATAACATCCATAAATGTAAAATTAACAATTTGCTCCCACTTGAATTTGGGTTGTCACAAATTTAAAATTTAGCTCTCCCAATTTTAACCGGTGTCACGGTTTATTGGGCCAATTTCACAAAGTCCATATTCAATTTAATATGCAAACAATTAAATTAAATATGCATGCCAACAAAATAAATAATTTAAACACAAATTAATTTTAAAAAATTTAATTTAATTTGCATTAGGGTCCGGGATAAAAAATACCCAAAAAATCCAAAACCGGACCCAAATCCCACGCGGCGCTGCTGTCCGGGGACAGCAGTGCTGCCACGCGGCAGCCTGCTGCCAGCAGCAGCCCCTTGTGGGCTGCTCAAGCTGCCGCAAGAGGCAGCAGCTGCTGCGTGCCGCAGCAGGCAATTTGCCTGCTGCGGCAAGCAGCAGTGCCCACAATTGGAATCGCAAATTGCGATTCCAATTGTGGCCAAACAGCATTAAATTTTTTTTTTTTAAATCATACAATTAAAAATTCGGCCATGGACAATAAGTAATCAATGAAGAAAATACAATTCTAGATTGAAACCAATTGGGGAAAAATAATCAAAAACCCCAATCCAACAATTCTAGGGTTTATCCAAAATAAAGCCAATTGAACAAAAAACCCTAAAATCACAAACTTGAAACCCATTCTTTCTTCAAGAATGCTTTCAAGAACCAATTCCAATCAATCTAATGGACAAAACCTAGGCTCTGACACCACTGTTAGGATTCGTCATTGGAAAAATAACGTGGCGCAGCGGAAAATACACCGTTTAAAATTTCCTAGAATCCACCTATCGTGTCCAATTACCATTGATTAGAATAAAATCAAATAAGAATCAAGAGAGATTAACTCACCAAATTCGTCTCCTCTAGAGACTGCTGCAGAATCGTTTCTTGAAACTGCGATCTCCAAAGTCCGGTGCACGACCAACTATTGAGCGGGAACCGGTGCTAGCCGAAGACGCGAAGGAATGGAGGTTTAATGCTGGGATTTTCGGCTGTTTTGGGGCTGCTGTTGGTGGCTGAAATTTCCAGCAATTAATTAGAGTTGAATTAGGTTTTTATTCCTTAAGTGTGCCCTTTTATAGACACCTTGTCTAATTGGGTTCTAATTAGGTTAATTAAACCCAAGCCCACTAGGATTATAATTACATAAATAAACTTTAATTAAAAAGTATATACTATGTAATTTAATTCCATTTGGCTAAATTTAATTACCCCTAAATAAAATTAAATCACACTTAAGTTAATACAATACATGTATTTAATTTTCCTACTTAGGAAAATTATTTAATTAATTGTTTACTTTATGTAATTCAATTAATTGATAAATTAATTAATTACATTATGTAAACTTATTAATTAAATTAAATTCAACCCAATATCAATTAATTACCTTGACAACGAATGTCAACTATATAATTAACGCATTCCTTCCAATGTACATTACATGTACAATTTCTATAAGTTCCAGCTCAGTTGATCTATGTGCACGATCCTATGGGTCTGTCTTTATGTTGGCAGTAGGCCCAAGGCCCACAGACTGTAAGTGGGTTCTAGCAAACCATTACAGCCCCCAATTAAGACAGAGATGCAGCAGTCTTTAGAAGACACTCACCCGGTAGTAATCTCATACTGTCCTTTGCCTAACGATATCGATATGAATAAACAAGAGGCATGGTGTCCCCGGCCCCCATCTTACACGAGTGGAATGCCTTATTGGTCAGGTACCTTTCCTGACGAGCTTGCTCCTGAAACATCTCGTTTAGAGTTGTTATCATAGCATAGGCTTGATGGTCCATAAACTATTTTTGCAGTTTGGGGACCATGCAGGCCAACATAAGGCATGTCACATCCCTATTGTCCTTGACATGCGCCTCATATTCCTCAAGCTGGGTAGCCGGTGGATTACATCCTTGAGGCGCAGCCGGCACAGGCCTTTCCTATACATACTCTTTTGACTCTTGTCTTAGAACAATCCTTAAGTTCCTAGACCAGTCTAAAAAGTTAGGACCGGAAAGCTTGTCCTTTTCAAGAATAGATCGCAGTGATAAGGTATTATTGTTTGCCATTTGAGAGTTTCTACACATAAAAACATTTAGAGTGTTAATAAAGGACTTTAAATTATTATTCCCATATGACATTAATAATGAATCATGTTATTAATTTAAACCGAGTTGTTGGGCTCATGGGCCGAGATCCATATTTCATCAAGATATAGCCAAACGAGGGTTTGGTACAACTATACCTTAATTATTTAGGTAGGAACGTCGTCCAATCCCAACCTAGGGACTCTCGGTTTGATGGGCTTGTTGGCACTTACCCATCTGTGCTTAGGGCCAGGAGAATCCTACTACCCATGCTAAGTCAAAACCTCCATTCAAGTGTTACAGTATCCCATACTCTAACCCAATACAAAGTGACAATACTCCAGTGCATCCTGCGAGGGCATGATCTACAACTGGCCTATTCCCACCTCGAGTCGGTTTTGAATGAGGGAAGCACTTTTAAGCGACTTAGTAATTCCATTTGGTTATTAGATTCAATTTATAACGGCTTACATACATAAGGCGGGTGAAATTGCTATTAGATCATACATTCAAACATGCAAATAAACATAAAGTATAATTAAATAAAAGTAAAATGGATTGCTATGGGCTTATATTACATCCTAATATTATTCTAGTAAACCTATACTAGAAATTAATATCAGGTGGGCCTCCATCTTTTCCTTCTCGGCTTGCACCTCCATTTGGGCTTGCACCTCCACTTGGGCTCACCACTCCATGGGCTTCTTCTTTTACAAATTTTATAATATTTGAATAGAATAAAATTACATTAAAAAAAGAAAAACGACACGCAGGCCGTATTTACCCAAAAAGAAAAATACAACCCATCTTGTACAAGGCCCAATAGCATCCAACCATACAAACATTTAATCATACATATGCATCCAATACATATAATTCATAAGCATGTTATAATGCATGATTTAAGCCCATTTCAATTATGTCCAAGCCATTATTAAGAAATCGCCAATTTTGGCCCACCATGGTTCTAACCCTTGACGGGCTTTGGGCCTCCAGCCCAGACAGTCCAACTACTCCCACTGGAATTGGGAAACCATGTGTCCAATTCAGCTGTCCAAGTAATTGTGCCAAAATTACCCGAACCAATTTCAATTAACCATATTAATTTCTAAAATTAATATCACATGAATAAAATAAAATTTCATTCAAGAAACCACACGCATTTAAATTGCATAAATTTAAACACACGAATTTTAAAACAATTTAAAATTTCAAAACTGGGCCCCGGGCCCAAGACCCGCCAAATCCAAAATACAGGGCCCGGCCCGCTGCAGCCGCCTAGTGGCTGCCCGCTGCTGCCGTGCAGCAGCCACTGCCCAGCAGTGGCTGTCGCCAGCAGCGGCCACTGCCCAGCAGAAGCGGCTGCTGCTGGAACCAGCGGCAGCAGTGGCTGCCGCCGCTACTCCCGCCGCGTGCAGCGGCCGCCGGCGGCAGCCCCACACCCTGGGAGCCAGATTTTTTTTTTTTTATTTATTATTAAAACAGACATAAATAAAAAAAAACATCAACCAAATATTCCATCCATCAACAAAAGGAAATTTACCAAGAATTCCAAAACATACAATAAAATTAAACTAACATAAACCTATATGCAAATTTAATTTCAATTGTACAAAAACAAATGGGAAAAATCTTAAACCTAAACCAAGAACCCTAATAAAAAAATCTTCTATTTTAAAACATGGGATTCAACCAATTTAACAATTCCAACGGATCAAAAGCCCGCTCTGATACCACTGTTAGGATTTTTCACCGGAAATCACCCGATAAAAGCGGAAGAACGCGATGATTTCCTCAAATCCAGTCCCAGGAGAAATTGAAGTGAAAATTGTAAAACTTAAAATTATAATAGAAAGAGATTAAATTCTTACCAGGAATATCTCTTTCAAGAGATGGATGAAGACTGCAGAAATGAAATTAGATTTCCTCCTCGCTTTCGTACACGAGCGCCTAACGAACACTACCCGTGCTAGCGTCGAAAATCACAAAATTTCGGAGAGGGAGGAGGCTTAGGAATTCGATCAAGTGGTGGCTCACATAATTGTGTGTCTTGGCCGAATTCCCCTTAGGGTTTCAACCCTAGGGTTTCGAAATTCCCTTATGGGAATTAAGGCCTAGTCTGGCTTCTGTGTCTGTGTGGGCTTCCTCCTTTTAATTCAGGCCCAAACTTATTTTAATTAGTCTGGTTTAAATCAATTTCAAGCCCAATTTTAATTAACCCATGTATTTAATATATTACTCCAAGTAACATATTATTTACATTTAAATTAAAATTTGTTTGACCAATTAATTTAATCCATCAAATTAAAATTAAGTCTTCACAAAACAAATTCATATGTAAACCTATACATATGAATGTTTTCACCTAGGAAATAATTTCATAATTAATCCAATTAATTATGTGAAGCCAAATATTAATTTTATTATAATGATCAATCCAACTGATCCTTATAATATAATTAATATATATATACTCCTCTCTCTCTAGTGTGTATACTCCAAGTATACCTGTGATTCCTTAAGTCGGTGTTCAGTCACTCAATGTGTACGATCCCGTGAACCCATCTTTATGTTGGCAGTGGGCCTGTGGCCCACAGACTGCAGTTGGGCTCTAGTAGGCCACTGCAGCCCCCAATTAAGATGGAGATGGCAGTCTAACTGTTACCATAACCCTGCAGTTTAAACTTGTACATCCCATGTCATTGGTATCGGTGTCTAACACAGAGGCATGGATTGATCACCCTCTTTTGTGTTGGACATTAACTTGATCCCGAATGCACTGAAGCTCACAAACAAGTTCCCACCTGTTTGGGTGTGGCCACACTCTTATCAGTTACATTCATCAAGAGGCCGGTGATATCTTCCCAGTGGACTACTGAGTGACAAATCCCTTCTGCATATCCATAGCATTACCATGCTAAGTGACATACCCGAAAGTACCCATACTTGGCACCCTATTACAGGCCCTTTAGGTGTACCCCTAAGCATGCAACCTCACATGTAACACCATCATATGTTCAGGTCAAAGGATCCATACAAGTACTACAGGAGAATTACTTGTGATACTATACCATGTGGATTACTCGTTTAGTGGATCTATCCAGTACCATGCCCCCATGCATGTACCCATTAACTTGGTTGACATTCCATGTCCAATGACCAGTAAGACACCGCCATTCAACCAGGTTAATGATAGTCTCTTGTTCCATTCATTCCCATGACTGGAACAGACTACGGATCTATTTATGGTCATATCGTTTACCCTATCCATGGTCTTACTGCCAAGTGCATGACACTTGTCATCATGGATATAGATATGTCCATTGGATACTTCATTTAATATACTGCACAAGATAAATATAATAAATGAATTGATGCCTTTATTAATAACACAAATAGTACAATACATAAATCCAATAAATGTATAATACAAATACAAGGACCAATGCCTTGGGACTAGGGCATTTCCAACACAACCTAATACACCCAACTAATCTTTCATGCCCATGATGCATATCCCTAAAATATGGATTTCAAATCCAGTTAAAATATTATAATTCAACAAAAGTAAATACTACTACAAAATACTTTTGACCCAGTTTTACTAAAAACTCAAACTTAACATTCAACTCCTTTGAGATTTGTCTTAAAACTCCAATACCAACTCTTAATTTCTTAAATCTTCGACGAGGAATAGCTTTGTTCATTATGTCAGCAAGTTGGTCTTGAGATCTGTAATAGATGACTTCAATTTCTTTGTTAGCTTCAGCTTCTCTAATGGAATGATATAGGACACTTATGTGCTTAGTTTTGCCATGAAATATTGGATTCTTTGACATCACGATTGTTGATTTGTTATCCACAAATAGCTTGATAGCTCCTCCTTGATTCAAGCCCAACTCAGTTAACACTTTTGATCATTTTGCTTGATTTACAGCTCCAGCAGCTACAATGTACTCTGCTTCGGTAGAGGACTGAGCAACTACATCTTGCTTTCTTGAACACCATGAAAAAACACTAGAATTAAATGAAAACACAAAACCTGAAGTGCTTTTCAAATCATCAATACTTCCAGCCCAATCAGAATTAGAATACCCAATCAGCTCCTTGTTGGGATTCGTCATTGGAAAAATAACGTGGCGCAGCGGAAAATACACCGTTTAAAATTTCCTAGAATCCACCTATCGTGTCCAATTACCATTGATTAGAATAAAATAAAATAAGAATCAAGAGAGATTAACTCACCGGATTCGTCTCCTCTAGAGACTGCTGCAGAATCGTTTCTTGAAACTGTGATCTCCAAAGTCCGGTGCATGACCAACTATTGAGCGGGAACCGGTGCTAGCAGAAGACGGGAAGGAATGGAGGTTTAATGCTGGGATTTTCAGCTGTTTTGGGGCTACTGTTGGTGGCTGAAATTTCCAGCAATTAATTAGAGAAGAATTAGGGTTTTATTGCTTAAGTGTGCCCTTATATAGACACCTTGTCTAATTGGGTTCTAATTAGGTTAATTAAACCCAAGCCCACTAGGATTATAATTACATAAATAAACTTTAATTAAAAAGTATATACTATGTAATTTAATTCCATTTGGCTAAATTTAATTACCCCTAAATAAAATTAAATCACACTTAAGTTAATACAATACATGTATTTAATTTTCCTACTTAGGAAAACTATTTAATTAATTGCTTACTTTATGCAATTCAATTAATTAATAAATTAATTAATTACATTATGTAAACTTATTAATTAAATTAAATTCAACCCAATGTCAATTAATTACCTTGATACCGAATGTCAACTAATTAATTAACGCATTCCTTCCAATGTACATTACATGTACAATTTCTATAAGTTCCAGCTCAGTTGATCTATGTGCACGATCCTATGGGTCTGTCTTTATGTTGCCAGTAGGCCCAAGCCCACAGACTGTAAGTGGGTTCTAGCAAACCATTACAGCCCCCAATTAAGACAGAGATGCAACAGTCTTTAGAAGACACTCACCCGGTAGTAATCTCATAGTGTCCTTTGCCTAACGATATCGATATGAATAAACAAGAGGCATGGTGTCTGTCATCCTCTTCTGTTGTTTATTATATTTCTTGATCTTGAGTTGACTGATTAATCAAATAAGCAACCAACTTATTTGGGTATGGCCATACACTTATCAGTCCCACTCATCAAGTGGCCAATGATATCATCTTGGTGTCACCCGAGTGGCAATTCCATCACTTCATCATCAATATCAACATGTTCACCGGTCCACCCAATCATACCCGTATTTAGCATCCTTTTACAGACCTGTTAGGCGTATGTCAAAGTGAACCGGATTCCATATCGATATTATAATGAAATCTGGTCTGAGGACAAAAGAGACCTACTCAAGAAAGACCTATGACATGACAACCATGTGGCTTTCTTGTGCGGATCGATCCAATCCCATGTCAATGACATGTACCTATATTCATGACTGACTATACAAGTACTATGGCTAGTTAAGAACTACCATACAGTCATCGAATATACAAGTCTGTGGTTCTATTCGTTCCCATGATTAGAACAGACTTGGGATAGGTTTTATGATTATCAATCAATGGATACTCTACTCATATTATAGCACAAGATATAAATGAAATAGATTAATTATCTTTATTAATGTGGCACAAATAATGTATTCATACATGACTCTTAATGTATAATACAAAATACAAGAATCCAATGCCCTAAGAACTAGGGCACACCAACAATCTCCCACTTGCACTAGTTCCAAGTGGGCATTGCCCTAATTCCTATAGATCTGGTATGACCGTCGTGCTGTGTCTGCAACAGCGCTTTGGTCAATGGATCAGCGACATTATTCTTGGTGTCAACCCTCTGTAATGATATGTCACCTATGTTCACGATCTCCCGAATGAGGTGAAACTTTCTGAGTACATGTTTGGATCTCTTGTGTGACCGGGGCACCTTAGCTTGTGCGATGGTCCCGTTGTTGTCATAAAAAATCAACTGGGTCTAGGATAGTGGGCACTACTCCCAACTCTGTTATGACTTTCTTGATCCAAACGGCTTTCTTTGAGCTTCGCATGCAGCTATGTACTCAGCTTCCATTGTAGAGTCAGCAATGGTGGCCTGCTTTGAGGACCTCCAACTAATGGCACCGCCATTCAGGAGAGAAACATAACCAGACTGTGACTGGTTCTTATCCTTATCGGTCTCAAAGCTTGCATCAGTGTAACCTGACACTACCAACTCATCTTGACCTCTATACACTAAGAAAGCATCCTTAGTCCGGTTAAGGTACTTCAAGATTGCCTTGACTGCCTTCTAGTGTTCCTCACCGGGGTCCGACTGGTACCGGCTAGTCATACTTAGTGCAAACACGACATCAGGCCTCGTACATAACATGGAGTACATGATAGATCCAATAGCAGATGCATGAGGGTTCTTTTTCATGTTCTCCCGGTCCTTCTTTGTTTTAGGACCATCTTTCTTACTCAGCTTCAACCCATGGCGCATAGGCAAGAATCCTTTCTTTGCCTTGTCCATGCTAAATCCTTTTAGAACCTTGTCAATGTAAGCGGCCTGACTTAGGCCTAGAAGCCGATTGGATCTATCTCTGTAGATCCTGATCCCTAAGATCGTCTCAGCTTCGCATAAGTCCTTCATTACGAAGCACCTACTCAACCACTGCTTAACCCCTTGCAGTATTGGTATGTCACTTCCAATGATAAGGATGTCGTCAACATACAGCACTAGGACGGTGGAAACGCTCCCACTAACCATCTTATACGCACAGGGCCTCTAACTTGAAACACCACTTGCAACCTATCACCTTAGCACCCAGAGGTGGATCTACCAAGTTCCATACTTGGTTATCGTGCATAGATTGCATCTCAGCCTCTATGGCTTTGCGCCATTGATCTGAGTGTAGGCTTTCAACAGCCTCCTGATAGGTCTTGGGCTCCTCTTGGTCAACGACCATAAGGTCCCCATCATCAGTCACGAGAAAGCCGTACCTCTCTGGCTGATGACATGTCCTACCAGACCTTCTAAGGTCCTGTGCAACCGTTTCTGGTTCCTCAATTTCTTGAGTAGTCAGATTGGTTCCCAAAGCATCCTCAGCAGTAGCTGCAGGAGTTTGTGAGTCTTGAACTTTTGAAAGTTCAACATTACTCCCACTGTCTCTCTTGGAAAGGAATTCCTTCTCCAAGAACACTGCATTTCTGGCTATGAAAACTTTGTTTTCGGCCGGATCGTAGAAGTAATAACCCTTAGTTTCCTTAGGGTAACCGACAAACTGGCACTTGACAGATTTGGACTCGAGTTTGTCACTTGTCAATTTCTTAACATGTGCATCACAGCCCCAAATCTTCAAGAAGGAAACATTGGGCTTTCGGCCTTTCCATAGTTCATATGGTGTTCCCTCAACTGCCTTGCTTGGTGTATTATTAAGAATGTAAGCAGCTGTCTCTAAAGCATATCCCCAAAAGGAGACAGGGAGTGTAGCATGACTCATCATCGAGCGGACTATGTCAAGTAAGGTCCTATTCCTCCTTTCTGACACTCCATTCCACTGGGGTGTACCAGGAGGAGTGAGTTGGGATATGATCCCACACTCTCTCAAAAACGAGTCAAAATCTTGGCTTAAATATTCACCCCCTCGGTCAGACCGAAGTGCATTTATTTTCTTGCCAAGTTGGTTTTCTACTTCATTCTTAAAGTCCTTGAACCTTTGGAGAGTCTCAGACTTATGCTTCATCAGATACAGGTAACCGTATCTGCTGAAGTCATCCGTGAAGGTGACGAAGTACAGAAAACCAGATCTAGCACTAGTGCTCATTCGGCCACATACATCGGATTGTATTAGCTCCAATAGCTCTGAGGCCCTTTCAGCAGTCTTGCTAAAAGGTGCCTTTGTCATCTTGCCTCTCAAACAAGATTCGCATGTGTTATAAGGCTGGATGTCAAATGACCCTAGCACTCCACTAGAGTGAAGCCTAGCTATGCACTTCTCATTTATCTGGCCAAGTCGACAATGCCAGATGTAAGTAGGATTAATTTCATTTTGTTTAATCCTTTTAGTATTTATGTTATAGATTGAACTTTCACGTTTTAGATCAAGGATATATAAGCCATTTTCAAGAAATGCTGTTCCATAAATAATATTGCCACATTGCATAGAAATTCTACCATGTCCAATATTAAATACAAAACCAAAAATATCCAACAAAGAAACGGAAATAATATTCCTGCGCATCGCAGGTACAAAATAACAGTTTCTTAGTTCCAAAACAAGTCCACTAGGCATCTCCAAGAAATAATCTCCGATCTCCATGGCCTGAACCCGAGTACCATTTCCGACTCGAAGATCTACTTCTCCAGATCCTAATAATCTCCTATTTCTTAGACCCTGCACATTTGAACAAATGTGAGATCCACATCCAGTGTCCAAGACCCAAGATGTAGAAATAGCCAGATTAATCTCAACAACATAAATACCTGAAGCAGCAGTTTTGCCCTTCAGTTGCTCCCTTAGCTTTGGACATGAGCTCTTCCAGTGCCCCTTCTTATGACACTCATGGCAAACATCGTCAGGAGAGGCAACCCTTGCTTTAGGTTGGGCCACCACCTTTTTGCCCTTAGCCTTGGCCTTTTGGGCCTTAGCCTTGGCCTTAGATTTGGCCTTTCCCTTAGCAATGGGCGAATTGCCCTTGTTCACCAGCAATACTCCAGGAGTCTTCTTAAGAGACTGCTCAGCAAGCTTGAGCATGCCATGCAGCTCAACAACCGATTTATCCAACCCTTGCATATGGTAATTCATGATAAACTGGTTGTAAGACTCAGGAAGTGACCCGAGAATAATGTCTGTTGCCAAGTCCTGCGGAACTGGCGAGCCGAGGTGGGCAAGTGTATCAATATACCCCTTCAACTTTAGTACATGAGTGCTAACAGAAGTCCCATCTGCCATCACAGTCGTGCAAAGTGCCTTAATTGTCAGGTAACGTTCCTGACGAGCCTGATCTTGGAACATCTTTTTAAGCTGATCCATCATCTCATAAGCATGCTCGTCCATGAATTGCTTCTGAAGATCAGAAGCCATGGTACCCAGCATGAGGCACGAGACATCTCAGTCATCCCTCACATGCCTATCGTACTGCTCCACCATCGCCGTGGTGATGCCTCGACCTGCAGGAGGGCCAGCTGGTAAAGGAGCATTCAGTACATACTCCTTAGACTCTTGTCTAAGAACTATTTGTAAGTTCCTAGCCCAGTCCAGGAAGTTAGTCCCCGAAAGCTTCTCCTTCTCCAAGACTGACCTAAGTGAGAGTGAGTTGTTGTTTGTTGCAGCCATTTAAATTGCTTAACTGAAATGGGATTATCTACATGGAAGAAATCATTGCTTGAGTTAGAAATAAAGGACTTTTAAGCCAATTCAAATTAATAATCCGATTTTAATTTGTTTGTTGGTGTTGTTAATTGGCTGACTTGACCAAGATCAACAACTTATCAATGACTGGCCGAACTAGGGCTCGCTAACCAACCATTGAGTCGTTTGGTAGGACAACCTATCCAATCCTTCCACGAAGGACTCTTGGTTTGATGGGCTTATTGACACTTTACCCATCTGTGCTTAGGGCCCTCTCTGAGCTAATGCTACCCATGTTGAGTCAAACCACCATTCACATGTTAACCATACCAAGTATCTTAACCCTCGACGGCCCACCGAATACTACAATATACCCAGCTAGGGCATGGTGCACATTGCAGCATCAATGGGAGGAAGAGGTGTGAATGTGGGAAGCACTTTTAAGCGACTCAATATTTTAATTTCCGGATTATAATTAAGTGATACGGCTTAGCATGCATAAACGCGGGTAATAATTTGCTGATCCATACATCCATATTATATGAAAAATGCAATAGCATACTTAATTTAAAATAAATGAGATCCTATGGGCCTTTAATTACAACCTAATGAAAAACTAGATATCCTATCTAATTCTTCATGGGTCGGACTGCAATCCTTCTTGGGCTCCCACCATGGGCTTGCTCCATTTGGGCCTTCCTCCATACTTGATGCAATTACAATAATTTTGTAAAATAAAATCTATTCTAAAATTACATCAAAATAAAAAAATGGCACGCAGGCCATATTTCCCAAAATTAAATTACAACCGATAATAATTTAGGGCTCACAGAACTCAACATAACATTTCAAACAAAGTACCTGTCGTGCACATATATACCAATATGATGCATGATCATGGCATTCCAAATTATAAATATAAATTTTAATCCGAGTTACTTAGGGTGAAATCGCCAATTTTAACAAATGTGACTAAGGCCCATAAAAGCCCAATGGATAACATCCATAAATGCAAAATTAACAATTTTGCTCCCACTTGAATTTGGGTTGTCACAAATTTAAAATTTAGCTCTCCTAATTTTAACCGGTGTCACGGTTTATTGGGCCAATTTCACAAAGTCCATATTCAATTTAATATGCAAACAATTAAATTAAACATGCATGCCAACAAAATAAATAATTTAAACACAAATTAATTTAAAATTTAATTTAATTTGCATTAGGGTTCGGGATAAAAAAAAATACCCACAAAATCCAAAACCGGACCCGAAACCTGCGCGCGGCGCTGCTGTCCCGGCGGAGGATATTTATCATCCTCAACCATATCCCAAAGACTCAAGGCTTCAAGGTAGGACTACATTTTGATGGCCCAAATATGGTAATTTTCTCCATTAAACACAGGTGGTCCTAAGCCTGCAAAACCATTAGTTGACATCTTTAAATCTCTTGCAAACAACTCTTAAAACAATTCCGGAAACAGCTCAAGAAACTCAGTTCTTCTCCACAGATCCTATTAGGAAAACAGATCTAATACCATTGTTAATTAGAGCACTCAAAATATTTTCAGAAGAGAGAAAAAGTGTTTTGAAGTTTAAAAAAAATTATCTTTATATGAATTACAGATTACAAGGATAATAATACAACCTTTTTACCTTACTGCCACTAAAGACAAAAAGTACAACTCCAACATAATACACCCAACTAATCTTTCATGCCCATAATACATATGCCCAAAATATGGATTTCAAATCCAATTAAAATTATAATTCAGCAAAAGTAAATACTACTACAAAATACTTTTGACCCTAGAGTTTTACTAAAAATCTCAAACATTAACATTTCCGAAGAGTAGTATATGCCATTTGAATTGGGGCAGATACGTGGTCTTGAAACATTCCCTTAATTGGTTGTGGGGCACTGATGCCGGAGGTAGCATTCAAGAACTTGCATTCTTGAATAAAAAGGCAGTCCGCATACAAGTCAAGAACTTGAACGCTTTAAAAGTAGTTAGAGAGCAACGGAAATAAGGAGATCTAATAGAGTAGGAGATAAGGAAGAAGCTGAAAAAGCAAATGTGTAGGGAAATATAGATACTGAGAATTTGTTTTCCCTTTTTTTCCCGTTGTGAGATGGTAATTCTTCACTAGTTCTTTTGATAATATGCCAGCTTTAATTTTGAGGAGTAAAATATATATAAAATTATCTGTGTTTGGGTTTAAAACTTTTATTTTTGAATTTTAAAGATGATTTTAAAACCGTTATAATTTTTTTCTCTAATTAAATTAGTTAATTTAATTGGATCAGTCAATTTGAGATTGTTTTGGAAATTATATAAATGATTCATCTTGAAATTAAAGTATTTTACTAGGAATTGAATCGTTACCTAGTTTTAACAACTATAAAAAATTTCTGAAGTTTTAATTTGATTTCATTGAAGTTAAATTATAGTAATAATGACATACTAACTAAATTTTTTAACACAGTTTCCTAATTAATTTTGATACTTGACATGGAAGAGAACTTCAATGGGGAATGATTGTAGTTTAAATTTAGGGGATTTTACAAATACGTGTATTTTGGCCTCTTTTTATTTTTATTTTTTTTTTCGTTGAATATTAAATTTTTGCCAGAATTCTTGTTAAACTTTTCAAAATTACTCAAACATGTGATTCTACTTTGTCCACAGTTCTCTATTCTCTTTTCATAATTTTAATTTAATTTCGCCTTTATATCATAATCCATTTATTTTTTTTTTGTCATGCGACTTTAGATTTTTTTTTTTCTTTTCAAAACAAGATGCATCTGTATACATTTTTTCTGATTATTTCTTTTTCATTGAGGTATAACTAATTATATATATATATTTTTATCTTAAGGTATAACTAAGGTATAATCACTGTAATAGTGTATCTTAAGATATAAATAAGGTATAATTATTGTAATAGTGTATTTAAGGGATATGAAATTGTTTTGTTGCTGCCAACTTCAAATTAATGCCGTTTATATAATGTCACAATTAGGGGTGAGCAAAACCGAACCAATGCCCAAAAATCGAAAATCTGAACCGAACCGAACCAATCCATTTTGTAGTTTGGTTCGGTTTGGTTTTAAGTTGTTAAGAAGTTTGGACTTCGGTTCGGTTCGGTTCGGTTCGGTTCAAAACCGAAAAACCGAATAATTGGTTAAATATTAAAATTAATTATAAAATTAATATATACTAATTGTAGAGAATTTTAGACATTATATTCTTTTATAGTTTTATATTGTGATTTTTGGATGTTAATTTATAGTTATTAAAACTTGAGAGTTGAAAAAAAAAAGTAGAGAATTTTAGTATTTTATTGTGATGTAATAGTATTATTTAGTATTACTGATTTTTTAAGTTAATTTTTTTGTATTTCTTTTTTTTTTTAACAAACTACTTATATAAAATTTTTTATTTTGATTTTTTTTTAAGAAGTTGATGTTTTTGGTTCGACCTAGTCCAAACCGAACCGAACCAAACCAAAATTTAGTTTGGATCGGATTGGTTTATAAAATACACTGTTTTTCGGATCGGTTTTTTTCGGTTCGGTTCGGTTTTTGAACCGACCCGGTCCATGCTCACCCCTAGTCACAATTAATAATGTACATGATACAACAATATATATACCATTAACTAGTTCCAGTATTGATTGAATTTAGTTTATGATGTCAGCTGTATTTAGTTGAGTTGATTTATATTTTGATGGATTAGTATAATATATATGCTTTAAAGAAATGGTTGAGTGGGAGGACTAGAATTCTTTTAAAGGTGGAGATCAAATTGAAGAATTTCTATATCTAATTCCACTGACTGGAGCACAATATGAACTAGACCTGAAGGGATTAGATGCAATTTGACCCAAATAGGTAATTAATGTCCATGAGTATTCATGAGTTACAATCCTTAGCTAATAAGTAATTAGTATTAATGAAGGACCTAGATTGAAAACCAGCTACCCCACTAGGATCAATCTCCAAGACAATCAACCAAATAACACAACCCAATTCATCAACCAAATTAAACAAAAATAACAGCAAGAATAGAAGAATAAAACTCAATCAAACAACACGCGATTTATACGTGAAAAACCTCTTTGGTGTGAAGAGTAAAAACCACGGGACTTTTAAGGAGTTCAACCTTCTTCTCTTATTATGATAAAATCGAGGGAAAAACAAACCAAATGCAATCTTACAAGGTTTATAAACCACAAACAAACATCATTACATCACAACAATAAGAGAAGAAGAAGAACTGTAGGAATACCACAAAGGAACACCAAACAGCCAACAATTTGCTCACTAGACGAAAATGCCCTTCGAACCTCCAATGATGAGCTCCACTGTGTTGAATGAGGAGACATATATTAGGAACACACAGCTCAAATTTCAAGTCAATCCAACGATAGAAACACTTGCAAACAACATAAGTGTGAATTTGGGCGGATGAACAAAGAAACCGGATTTTCTTTGGCTTAATTTCACCTATGGTATACCAACTTTACCTATTTTCACACTGCGGTATACAAACTTCAGTTTTGTACACTATCATACTTGAACTTGTAAGTGACCTCCCATTAAGGTCATTTTTACCGGTTTCTCCCAGTTAAGTGGTGCACATCACCAGTTTGACCAATTTTGAAGATTTATGTGGGCCCTACTCTATGCTAATTTCCCATTATACCCCCTCTCCATCTCATCTCTCTCTTTTTAATTTTTTTTATGTCTTTTTAATTTTTTTTTATTTTTTTTTTAAGCTCCCCTCTCTCACAATCACAGTTGTTCTTTCACCCTCTCGTTCTTGTTCAACACTACCACACGGCAGCACCACCTCCGTCAATATATGTTGCCTTCTTCAACCACGAAACAAGCCGCAAAAATTTCGTCCAATCATCACCATTGTCTTTGCCGTAGTCTCTCTCTCTTTAATTCGCTGGGTTTTTAGTCGCTGCCTTTGCCTTGGTCTCTCTCTAATTCGCCGTATTTCTAGATCGAACCAATCATCTTTGTCACGCATTTTAGATCTTCTATGTCTTCTTCTATCTCTCTCAGATCTTCTATATGTTGAAATTTTTCTGTTGACATTTCAGATTTGTTGTTCATCTTGGTATTCTTGTTCATTTAGATGGGTAGGGTTGGGGTTTTTAACAGTAATAGAGGGGGAGGGGGAGAAGAGAAGACAATAATATAATTAAAAAAATATTTTTATAAATATATTTTTTTCATTGGTTTGTTGGTTCTCTCTGGTTTGTTGCATCTCTCTATTATGCTTAATTTTTTTTTTAAATTTTAAAGAGTGGTGGATGGAAGGCAACAGAGAAATAGGTAGAAGAAGTAATTGCAATTAATTCATATGGGTGAAAGAATTTCTGTAGAATTAGGTATGAAATTGCACACATATGGGTGAAAGAATTTTTGTAGAATTTAGTTTTGAAATTTTTGAACTTTGAATGACAAATTCACAAATCTATGATTTTTAAGGAAAAAAGGAATGGAAGATGATGAAGAGAGAGAGGTGGAAAAGATGATAAGGAGAGAGAGAAAGAGATGGGAGAGAAGGAGAAGTAAAGAGAGCTTGGGAATTTTGAGAAGAGAGAGAAATGGGTATTAGAAATTTGGGAAGAAGATAAGTGGTTGGGGGTGAGTTTTAAAGGGTATTAGAGTCATTTTACATTGAGTTGGGCCCAAAAGACTGTTTTAGTCTGGTTAAAATGATGACGTGGCATGCATTACCTGTAATAACATGTCATATGTACCATAATGGGAGGTCACTTACAAGTTCATGTATGATAGTGTGCAAAATTGAAGTTTATATACCATAGTGTGAAAACATATAAAGTTAGTATACCAGAGGTGAAATTAAGCCGATTTTCTTTGTTTGATTTTTTGCTTTTTTCCTCTCAAACTTTTCAACTTCTTACTCGAAAAGAGACAGCTTAATCCCTTATATATTCCTCAGCCCAAAGTTCTCAAAAAACCCACAAAAATAACATTAAAAGGACCACAAATATGGGCTAGACCCATAACAATTAAATATCATATTAAATAAAATTATTTGGACAAAATTCGTTATGTTGTAATTATAATATATATATACCAACTACTTGTAATTTTATTTATTTATTTCCCATTGCATGAGTTGTTAAACATCATGCAACTCAACCACTCTCATATGAATCCCATAATTCTCACCATATATGGAATTAAATGTGGACTTTGAAGAGATACATACATCCAAGAAATAAACAGATGAGAACCAACTCTTAATTATTTTAATTCCTTTGTACCATTGTTATACCTTAGTTATATCTTAGGTATAATCATTCTAATAGTGTATCTTAAAGTATAATTAAAGTATAACTAAGATATAATCACTGTAATAGTGTATCTTAAGCTATAACTAAAGTACAATCACTGTAATAGTATAGCTTAAAGTATAACTAAGATATAACTAAGCTATAATCACTATAATAGTGTTTCTTAAGGTATAATTAAGGTATAATCATATTTTAATAGTATATCTTAAGGTATAACTAAGGTATAATAATTGTTGTACCTTAGTTATGTCATGAAACCATTTGACCCAAAAGCTTAAGTTGATAGGTAAAACCCGACCATAACTTTTATTATTATCTCTAATACTCCCCCACAAGCGAATGCCCTTTGGGCTTGAAGCATGTACAACACAAGCGCACCTTACCTTGTGTTGAATTTAATCAACAAATTGAGCTTCTAGGATTCGAACCCTCAAACTCAAGGTCTAAGCGACTCTAATACCATGTCATGGAACCATTTGACCCAAAAGCTTAAGCTAATAGGTAAGGCCAAATCATAACTTTTATTATTATCTCTAACAAGTTATACTTTTGTTACTCTTATGATACCTTAGTTATACCTTTGTGCAATTGTTATATTTTAGTTATACCTTTGATACTCTTATTATACCTTAGTTATACCTTTGTACAACTATTATACCTTAGTTATATCTTAGTTATACCTTTGATACTTTTATTATACCTTAGTTATACCTTCGTACAACTGTTATACTTTAGTTATAATTTTGATACTCTTATTATACCTTACTTATACCTTTGTATAACTATTATACCTTAGTAATGCTTTAGTTATACTTTTGATACTCTTATTATACCTTAGTTATGCCTTAATTATACATTTTGATACCATGTGATTGACACCTTTGAAAAAAAATATGAAAAAAGTATATACATATGGATCTTGTTTCGAAGAAAAAAAAAAGACTTTCTAAAATTGCATGACAAAAAAATAAATGGATTATGAGATAAATACAAAATTATATTAAAATAATAAAAAGATGAGACAGAAATGTGGACTTGCAAGAGAAACATGTATAAAATATATGAATTAAGAAAAAAAAAAAAGCAATTCAACAATTATGAAAGCAAATACATGTAGAAAAGTGATTTTTAAAAGTTGGAGTCCAAAACAAAACCTGAAACTGAGATATTTTTGATAATTTCCCTTAAATTTAGTGTTGATGATAAAGTAATAATGTTTAATTACAGCTCATTATCTTCTAATAGTAATGACATTTCTCTCAAAATATGAATTTCAAATTTTCTTGATTTTAGAAATTACACTTTAAAAAAATTAAGAATTATAAAAAAAATTGTCGATGTTTGATTATTTATTAAAGTGTTACACGGATGAGAAATTAGGTAGAATCAATTGACGGTGACTAGAGTTTGAAATTTATGCGTTCACAATCACTACACTTCAATTTGCATCAATAAAGTCACTAAATTTCTCTAACCCTAATATTTCAAAATCTAGCAACGAAATGATAATATGACGAGTCAATATCAATTCTAGAATGACAATGCAACACTATGTCAGTTTCAACCAATTTCCAATTTTAAAATTTTATCATTTTTTCCGAATAATGTTGTGCAAGTGGGTGTCATGATTGTGAAATATGTCCATTTTTTCAGTTTATCCACTTATATTTAGAAGGTGGTAGAAGAGGAAGTTAGTTACCTACCATCGTTATGATCAACATCTCAATTATAATGCTCTATTGCCACCATTACTTCCTTCATTTGCACTTCCACAGAAAAAGATCTAATCTTAGATCCTATAAGACCCATTTCTCTACCTAAACTCATCAAAACCACTTTCTTTATGTAATCAATGACCTTACTCGTCACCTATCTTTTCTTCCTCATATTACTCGCCTCTGCCAGACTGCTAGCTTAGTTGAAGCTTTTGCCCTTATTCAGTCAACCCGATAAGATGTTACTTCAAAATCATTACAAGCAAAAGAAGCAATGGATATTTTGCATCAGGCCTATGGCCATCAGAAATATATTCATATTGGTACAAAAGTAAACAAGCTTGTTTCAAAATCAAGCCTTTATTGCAATGACTATGTTCTTAATACCTGTCTCAAAACAATGTATGCCACTTGCAGGTCGATTTTGGATTCTCACCACCTATTTGATAATTTACCCAACAAGAATTTGTTTCAATGGAATGCAATGGTTAGTGGGTATACTAGAAACGAGCTTTTATGGCGATGCAATTGATGTGTTTGTTGAATTGATGACGGATACCGAGTTTAAGTCTGATAATTTTACATTTCCATGTGTGATTAAGGCATGTGGTTGGCTCTTTGATACTGGGTTTGGGGAGGTGATTCATGGACTGGTGATAAATATGGGTCCGATTTTACGTGTTTTTGCAGGGAATGCACTAATTGCAATGTGTGGGAAATGTGGATTGGTTGAGTAAACCGTGAAAGTGTTTGATTATATGCCAGTGAGAAACTTGGTTTCGTGGAATTCAATGATTTGTGGTTTCATTGAGAATCGATTTTCTCAAAATTGTTTTAATATGTTAGTGGAGATGATGATGGGTGGGGAGGGGATTTTTCCTAATAATACTATGATTGTGACTGTATTACCAGTTTGTGCAAAAGAAGGAATACTTGAGATTGGAATGGGAATCCATAGCTTGGCTGTGAAACAGGGATTGAGCAAAGTGGTTATGGTGAATGAGTGTTCGGTATACATGTACCCAAAATGTGGATGCTTGTATGAAGCTGAAGTTTTATTTGATATGAATGATAACAAAAATGTGGTTTCTTGGAACACAATAATTGGGGGTTTTTCTAAAGGTCATATTTCCAAGGAATTTCTTCTTATAAGGAAAACATAGATGCAAGTGGGGATAGAGATGAATCAGGTCACTGTGCTGAATGTTTTCCTAGTTTTCTCAAAGAGGTCTCAGTGGTTGAGTTTAAAGGAACTTAATGGATATTCGATTTGAAATGGGTTTCACCATGATGAACTAGTGGCTGATGCAATTGTCGCAGCCCAAGCCAATTGTGGAATGTAGAGTTTCGCTGAGCACGTCTTTTACAACATGGAAATATAGATCGTTAACTCTTGGAATGCAATAGGTGGTTTTGCACAGAATGGTGATCCTAGGAGGGCCTTAGATTTGTAAATTCAAATGAAATGTTGTGGGTTGCAACTTGACCGATTTACCATTGGTAGTTTGCTTTTAGCTTGTGCCCGTCTAAAATCCCTTGGTAATGTAAAAGAAGTTCATGGATTTATGCTTAGAAATGGATTAGAAAACAATTCAGTTATTGGCATCTCACTATTATCCCTATACATGCATTGTGGAAAATCTTCTTCTGCACTTATTTTGTTTAATGACATGCAAGACAAAACTTTAGTGTCTTGGAATGCAATGATTTCCGGTTACTCAGAAAATGGACATCCAGAAAAAGCTATGACCTTATTTCATAAATTGCTTTCCAACGAAATTCGACCATCTAACATTGCTATAATCAGTGTTCTTGGGGATTGTCTGCAACTTGCAGCTTTACAAACTCATTATTACACTTTAAAGAACCTCCTTATAGAAGATGTCTACATTGGGTGTTTAATAATGGATATGTATGTAAAAAGTGAATGTATAAAAGAATCTTGTAGTGTTTTTGAAGGATTGAGAGAAAAGGATGTAGAATCATGGAATGCTGATACGTGTTAAATACACACACCCTAGAGCAAGTGTACTCTGTCGCTCAAGTAATATAGAGAAAGAAGGATGTCGATCCCACGAGGACTAAATATCTTGATTCTAAACACAGTCGAATTTCTATTAATCTAGGCAGAGAAAATAATATCTTTGATTTTGGGTTATAAAGTAAAATCTATTACTAGTAAACCAATTAAAAAAATCAATTAAAACTAAGAATGAAATAAAATTGATGTGAGAAAATCGATAGAAAGGCTAACTAAGGCATCTGGTTCCACCTAACACTAACCCTAGTAATACTCTAAGTTATGCAACTAACTCGATTGGATTCCAAAATGGTGATTTCCAATAGTAATTAACACTGGTTAGGGATATCAACTCTACTTCTCAATCTAATCACTTAAGCCTCTCAGTTCTAAGCAATTAAGCAAGAAAGCGTTAAGTCCAAGAAATCCTAGCACTAACTAGTGAGCCACAAGAGCAATAGTCATACAGTCGTTGTGTTGTATGATTCCGTTAATTTAGTCCTTTGGTCAATTATAAATTAACTAGAAACAATGAAATTGATGGTCATGCATTCAAAGCATTAAACATACACAACACAACCATTGGAAAATAATACGAATTAAATTACATTAAACCATAAAGTAATTACATGGAATTTATGCTAAGATCCACCATAGCCTTAGCTATTCTGGAATTAGTTCATGACTAAACTAATTACAACCAAGAAAATTAAAGAAAACATAGTAAAGAGAAAGTTTAGAGAAAACTAGAGAGTCGAAATGGTCTATAGAGAATTATATGAATAGCTGAGGCGGATAGAATGAAGTGCTCCCCAAACCCTAATTTCCAAAATCACGGTTCCCCTATTCATGTCTTCCAAGCACGTTTTCCAAGGTAGAGAGAAAATAGAATTGACTAAAAAAAACTAATAATCAACTAATGCTGAAATTCTCCTCTTCCAACCTAAAACTAAAACGGAAAGAAAAATAATAATAATAATAATATATTACAATCCTCTTATGGGGAAACCACTTAAAAACACTCTGACTAGGAATAGGAGTAAATAAAACAACGAAAATATGGCAAACAAAAGGTTTGACTCCTCTTTCATAAGTCAAACCCGCAGCTACTTTTAGGCCCACCAAAAATGCTGGCCCAAATACTATTTCAGCTTTAAAACTCCAAAATTAACACCCCCAGGACTGCTCCTGGGCTGTTCCAAGCCAAATTTGCTCCTTTTTCATGCACTTTTAGCTTTATTTTCCTCTTTAAGGTCCTAACAAAGAAAAAAACACAAAGGAAATAAAATATGCCTTAAATAAAATAAAAACAACTCGATTAAAGCACATAAACTAAGGCAAAATAAGCATATAAAATACACTTACTAAATGCTATTATTGTTTCTTATGGAATTCATGGATAGAGAAAAGAGGCAATATGTCTCCTTGAAAAAATGAAGAAACTAGGCCAAATGCCTAACAATTTAACATTTATCAATATTTTGATAATGTGCAGTCATCAATGCTTCATTGAAGAAGGTTTGAAATATTTCAATGAGATGCAAAATTCTTGTGGAATATAACTGAAATTGGAGCATTATGTATGTCTCATAGATATGTTAAGTTGTGTTTGAATATTGGACGAAGCTTTAATGCTTCTGAATGCGATGTCACAGCAACCAAATAGTGGAATATGGAGCTCATTGCTAAGTTACTATAGAAGTTTCAGTGCTTTGGGAATATGGGAGAAAGTTGTATAGAGGTTATTAGAACTGGAACGAAAGAAACAATAGAACTATGTGTTAGTTTCGAACTTGTATGTTGGATCAGGGCGATGTCAAGATGTAGAAAGGGTGAGGCAATGATAAAGGATAAGGGCATCTAGAAGGATGCTAGTCGTAATTGGATGGAACTTGGAGGTAAAGTTTGTAATTTCATTGTTGGTGACTATTTGCTATCAGAATTAGAAGAGATGAGAAATGTATGGCATCGATTGGAGAAGAAGATGAGGAAAATTTGATGTAAATGTCACATAAGTTTGGTGCTTGATGACGTAGAGGAAGAGGAAAAGATTGAAATTTTAAAGGGGCACAATGAGAAGCTTGCAATAAGTTTTGGGTTTGTAAGTCCCAAATGCCCAACACAAATACTTGTAATAAAATCTGGTATTATAAACGTATAAGTATTATGCACATCCAACAATGTATCTCCTTAAGGATAAATGCAACAAACATATAACATGTACTTCAGTAAGTAAAATGCTCGTAAGTAAAGAGGATAAGGCCTAATCCTCTCTCCAAAATCGTATTTTAAGAGTTTCCACTATGATACTTTTGAGCAAACAAGAATTAAGCTTGAGAGCTTTACACCCGAATAAGTAAATCATCTTAGTTATTCACCTTAATTTTTTCATAAGAAAATTAAGAAACTTAACCCCTAATTTTTACAATCTCAATTAGGAAACTTTCCCCTCAATTTTTCCCTAGGAAATTGAGAAACTCGTCACCCTCAATTTTTGAGCGACATTGAGAAAGTTTACAATGTCACCTTTTTAAGCTCAATTGACAATCTCAATGTGTTTGTCAACATGAGCTTTTGGTACAATAACATTCTTGTGATCTTCTAATATATAACACAAAAGTTGAACTCACCTTGGTGGTGTGTTGTTGAAGAAACTTGGAAGAACACTTTGATAATCTTCCAAAAATACAACAACAGATAAGCTAGGTGTTTGTGCTCGTTGTAGATAAGACTTGGAAGATATATGTTGAAGCCCAAAACATTCAAATCTTTAGAGAGTGAAGCTACTTACTTAGTGAGAAAATGCTTGTAATGTATGTTGAATCTCTTCACTTCTCCAATCTGATTTGAGCTTCTTTTATAGTCAAATCTCAAAACCTAGCCGTTACACACATGTAGAAACTAGCTGTTATTTTATCTTCTAGTGAGTTGACCAAAAACGGCTTTGACTTTAGTAAGCTAAAACTGATCTTGAACTGCTTGTGTCTAGCGAGTTTCAGGTACCTCTTTTAGTTTACTATTTGTGATGTCTATTTCTTACAAACATTTTGTTTCTAAAATTCTCTATTTTAGTCAGCTAAAAGTTCAGTTTTGCATGAATTCAGTCTTGATCCCTTAAAGTGAAGGACTTTTGCTCAGCTAGGTTGTAACTTCAAATTTTTTTCAATGTTGTTTACTTAGCATTTATTCTTGTGACGAGATCTTGTAATGGAATAAATGTGGTGTACTTGAGGATGTCTCTATTGCATTTATCCCCCTTTTTGATGATGAAAAAACCTTTGCAACAATTTTTGGCTTTCCTCCCCTTAATGACACTTTGGATCTTTTAGAATTTCAAGAGTAAGCGATTTTGGAAAGATAAGTCATTTTTAGAAGAATAATTTTTCTTTAGACAACATTTTACAGTATTGATACACTCCCCCTAACCATATACATATATAAAAGAAGTTTGCTCTCTCACGCATGGGTTAAATTGAAAACAAACATTGTCATTTTTTTCAGAGATCTTTGCATTTTGAAATACAATTTTTTTAGTGCAGATTGAGTTTCTGAAAGCATTTTGATGAATCCTTTGATATCACCTTTTTTTTTATAAAATCTCAACTTTCAGCAAACTTTTATAAGGTAAAAAGGTTTAAAAAATAGTTTGAATCAGAGTGTATTATCACAATACAACAAAAAACCAATTGCATATCTTTTATTTGAAGGAGATATATCATAGAACATCTCATTTTATGCAACTTCCTTAAGCAAGAGAAATATTATAATTATCACAATGATTTGCTTAAGTAAGAACGTTATTCTATGACAAAATAATATAAAAGAGCATGTGATAATTTCTCATAAATGATAAGAGCATATAAGTTAAATATCATAAGGAAAAGGATCATAGCTTATCTTATGTAATTGATTTTCTTTATCATGCAATGAAACATCTCAGAGCAACATCATATTTTGACCTGGTATGCAAAGGTTTAAGCATAGACATGTACCATGCATTCTTTTAAAACACTTTAAGATCATACTAAAGTATACATGGATAGGCTTGTAAGATTGTAAGACTGCATAAATATACTTAATCATTCATAATCATTCACAGCAACACTACAATTACTACTTAAAGACATTTTACTTAAATAGTTCTTATCATTAGAAATTGTTTATAAAGAAAGCCATCAAAATTTTTAAACACTTAGCCAATTGAAACATTGTGTATCCATAAAAAATGCTTGCTTTGATGTGCATTGTGGGCATCTACTCCCCCTTTTTGTCATCAACAAAAGGGCACCTACAAAAAATTTCCATTCAGCATACACACATATCTATTACAACAAAAAGAAATTATTCATGCTAGAAATGAAAATAGAGTAGAACATAATAAGATCAAACTTCAGGGTTAGAATGAATCCCATCAAGTGCATTCTCCTAGTCCACCGCATGCTTGGTAAGATGATCGATTTCTTTAGTAGTGATTGCAAAGTTCTGTTCATTAGTAGCATTCAACTCATTAATCTTTTGTAACATAGTTGTATTCATTTCATCAATCTTCTTCTCTAGGCATTTGATCTCGGAAAAACAGATCACTCATTGGTGTCAATTGGGAGGAAGAAGGTGTTGTGGTAGAGGTAGGAAGTTAGAAGTGGTGCATGCATGAGAGGCTTTCACAACATCAGCTTGCAAAAGTATATTCTGAGCCATCTTCTAAATAGCATTTGCAAGATTTAAAGTGATCTCTGTTGTTGAAGCAGTTTGATGAACAAATTCCATTACTCAAAGAACAAAAGGAGTATCAGTCATCATCAGGGGCCTTCAGCCATTAAATTTAGGAGGCATTGGTGACATGGTAGTCATTGGTGGAGCAAGGAACTAGTTGGTAGTACTATTGTTAAGGTTGGAGTGGGAGGAACCATATATTACAGACGAGGAATCAAGGGTGCAACCCTCAATAGAGCATCTGCAATCGCAACAGTGAAATTAGTACTTCCTAGACTCGATATGGATCATAAGTTTGTCTAAAGTAGACTAAGGTGTTGGCTCTGTAGTCACAATAGAGGCAACAGTTGGAGTGCTTTGACAATTGCTTGTTTGAGTAGCCATTTGTTGAACACTTATAAGAAGTTATGCTTGATCTTTTATTATGGTGGGATTTTCAAGCTGACTGTAGAGACTAACTGTGGGTACATATCAGGTAAAGAGAGCTCATCTAGACAGTTTGGATCTATTGGAGCAGGACTCATCGGACGATTGAGATCAAAAGACGACTCAGGCTCATTTATGTTGACAGGATGGATCAGTCCTTCATCATCCACCAAGTTCACTATTGGCGTGTACTTTACAGATGTTATGGGTCTAAAATCTGCCCCAAGTGAGGAAATCTTATCTTCACTTTGTTTTTCGGGTCACCTAAATTTCCATTGTCTAACTCTATGAAACCTTCTATATCCACATCCTCTAACTTACTAGCCTCCTTGCTACTTTCTTTCTTTTTATCTTTTGGAATCGATGGATCCTACTCTTTATGCTTACTTTTCTAAAGTAACTCATCAACTTCCAGAGCCTTTCTGCAAACATTTAGAGGTACGACTTCTACTAGAGTGATGTTTCAAGTCAATTTTATAAAATTTAAAAAGACCGGTCAAGATCATATTGTCTTGTAATGCAGCATTAGGGCTCAAGGTGGTCATGAATTCGAGCAGCATGAATGGTAAATTGATAGGAATTAGATTGATCACATGATACATAAAAGATAGATCAAAGGCATTGACATTTGTGTGGCTCTTGACATGGGGATAGATAACATGGTGAATTATGTGGTGTAAGACATCAAGATTTTGTTAATATTCTCTCTGTGTAAAACAAAATTTTTTATCACAACAGAAGCGATTTGTTTCACACTTAAAGCCATGATAGGAATGAATTATTTAGATTATGGAATAAACAAACTGACTCAACCAGAAAGCACATTAAAAATCATACACATGTCATCCCTACAAAAGATTGATTAATAGTTCTTGCTGGTCCATGAAGAACCTCCATTATCTCGCATATGAATGCCTCTAGAATGAATCAGTGTGCTACCACAAGACAAACAGAGCTTTCTCTTTTTTCACTCTATGTTGGCCGAATCCCCTAGGGTACAAAACCCTAGTGTAGGATGAAAATTACAAGGAGAGGAGAGGGAGGAAGACTTCAATTCCTTTTAGAATTCATGTATTAACAAATAAGGTTAGATATTTTATTTATTATTTAATTTCCTAACTAGATATATTCACACCATATAAAATTATCTCAATTAGAAATCAAAAGCTAATCTTATAATAATTATTTCATATATTTATTCTAAGACAATATTTAACCTTATTTAATTAAATTACCGTATGGTAAGAAATATAGTCTCCCATGGGTTTATTTCATTGGGTCTTAACCATAAAACGCATAAGCCCAGAGGTTCCAAATAATAATATGAAACCAGTACATATTATATAGTTCGTGACATGAAAAACACAAACTCACTTAGACATCCTTTGTTGGGATTTTCTAGGTGCAAAACAAAAATTAAAACCACCGTAGAAGTGATTATGTTTCACACCCAAATTCGTTCTAGGACCAACTTGAATAGATTATGGAATATAAACCATTTATTTATATTAAGAGATTATTTCATAAATTTAATTTGTTGATAAAATTAAATAAATATTTTGAGAATTAATTAAAAATAAATATGATTTTATTTTTAATTAGTTAACAAAGTATAAGATGAAGACTTACAAGAAAGACACTGGAAGGATATTACAAAAAAAGGATAGAAAGTTTTGAGTAATAAGATAAACATTTCTTCAGGAGGCTAAAGACATAAGAAAATCTGTTACAAATTTTCAGAGGTCTAAACATTGTATAACGGTCATATTCAAAGACTTGAAGAAGTTTAACTTAAATCTTCAGAGGTCTAAACACTGTGTAATGGCCACATTTAGAGACCTGAAGAAATTTATTACAAAACTTCAAAGGGCTAAAAACTGTGTAACAGCTAGTTTCAAAGACTTGAAGAAAATCAGAACCAAAGCTTCAGAGGGCTAAATAATGTGTAAAAGCTAGTTTCAGAGACCTGAAGAAAATCAAAATTAAAGCTTCAGTGGGCTGACCTCACGCATACGGATGTCTACCGAATGTGATAGTGTGCTAGCATAGGACCAAAACGGAGCTTAACCCCCATCTTCCTCTCTTGGCCAAAACTCTCTCCCTTCAATGTGGTGGCCAAAAATTCCCTGTAGTGAGTTAGGGTTTCAAGGAGAGAAATATGTATTTATACCCATGTACAAAATATTAGATTTTAATTGGATTAGGTTTAATTTGTTAGTTCAATTTAATTAGTTTAATTTAATTAAATTAAATTGAATCATAATCATATGATAAAATCCAATTGCATAAATTAAACTCAATTATTTAAATTAATTAAGCCTCAATTTAATTAATCCTTCTTTTAATTATAAATCATGTATTTATATTAAGAGATTATTTCATCCATTTAATTTGTTGACTCTTATTTTGATGGAAACAACTTTATATTTGAAGAAGATAAAATTAAAAAAATACTTTAAGAATTAATTAAAAATAAATATGATTTTATTTTTAATTAGTTAAAAAAGTATAAGACGAAGACTTACAACAAAGATATTGGAAGGATATTACAAAAAGATGAGTAATAAGACAAACATTGCTTCAGGAGGCTAAAGACATCAGAAAATCTGTTACAAATTTTCAGAGGCTTAAACACTGTATAACGGCCACATTCAGAGACCTGAAGAAGTTCAACTTAAATCTTCAGAGGTCTAAACACTGTAAAATGTCCACATTCATAGACCTAAAGAAGTTTATTACAAAACTTCAAAGGGCTAAACACTGTGTAACGGCTAGTTTTAGAGACCTGAAGAAAATCAGAACTAAAGTTTCAGAGGGCTAAATACTGTGTAAGGGCTAGTTTCAGAAACATGAAGAAAATCAAAATTAAAGCTTCAGTGGGTTGAATGTTATGCAACGGCTAGTTTCATAGTCCTGAATAGAATTTGAATATCTTCTCCAAACCATTTCTCCAATGCCTATAAATAGAAGACAATTGCAAACGTTTCAACTTGGGAAGACAAATTACAACAATACAATATAGGCATTCTTGAGTATTTTTTCCAACATTCTTCAAAGAGAGAATTTCGAGGAAATCAACTCTTCATCAAAGCAATTCACACACTTTTAAATCAAATATTTTGAGGGATTGTAAATCACACAAAGAGCGAGCTTTGTGGTTAGGTGTTATCAACAAAGTTTGCACAGGTTTGGTTGTTGATCTTGGAAAAACAACATTTGTAAAGTTTGGTGTTAAAGCTATAAAAACAATGATTAGAGTTTGGTGCTAAATCTATAAAAAGCACCGCCCAAAGTTTGGTGTTAAAGCTACAAAAACACCGATTAAAGTTTGGTGCTAAAGCTATAAAAACGCCGGTTGGCTTGATTTCTACCGTTAAAGAAATCGTAGTGAAAAATCCCAAGTGGTGTGCTTAGGGACAGGAGTAGGCCGGTTGAGCATAGCTTGTATAAATTTCTTTTTCTTTAATATCTCTATCCCTACTCTCTCTATATATTGTTGAGTAGTTAAATTAATAGCATTAGTGGTATTTAGAGATATCATTTAAACTAATCAGATTTATTTGCACGTTTTACTAACTATTTAATTCCGCATTTTACGTAAAACTTGTTTTATTGGGCAAAATTTTTTTTACCGGAAAATTTTTGTAAAAGATTTTTTTATTCGGTAATACACACTATTCACCCCCCCTCTAGTGTATCTCTAGCCTATTTTGGAGCCAACAATTGGTATCAGAGCCAAGGTCTAGCCCAAAAGGAGTAACATCCTTAGAGTGATCCAAAATGGCTAGTACTTTTGGAAGTCAAATTGTTTTAATACCTGAAGGTCATTCCATCAATTATATACCTTTATTCAATGGAGAAAATTATAATTTTTGGAAAAGTGGAATGAGGTTTTTCTTACAATCTACGGATATTAAGGTTTGGAGAAATATCAAGGAAGGACCTAGTAATTCCTACTAAGGTTGTTGATGGAAGGACTATTCCACAAGAGGAATGTGAATATAATACTACTGACTAGAATAAAATATCTCTAAACTCTAAAGCTATTAGTTTATTGCAATATGCTTTAGATATTAATGAGTTTAATCATATTTCAGGTTGCACAATAGCTAAAGAGATATGGGACAAACTTGAGACGACTTATGAAAGAACTAAGCAAGTCAAAGACGTAAAGATTAATCTTTACATCACCGAGTATGAGTTGTTCAAGGTGGAGCATAAATAATCTATATTAGACATCAACACATGGTTCATGCTCATTGTGAATAAACTAAAGAATCTCTGCAAGTACTACAAAGATGAAGAGTTAATTAGAAAACTCATCAAAACAATGCCAACAACATGGGATTGAAAGCTTACAGCAATAGAAGAATCAAAGGATTTATCCTCATACTTATATGATGAATTTATTGGTTTATTACTTACTTATGAGATGAAGATAAAGTCCACTAGCGATCGTGAACATGCTGATAAGAAGAAGTCCATCCCACTAAAAGCTGCAAGCTCAACAGCTAAAGTCTTTGATAGTGAGTCAGATAGTGATAATGGAGATAGTGATGAAGAAGAAGCATGGTGGGTTAGAAAGTTTAGAAAGTTCCCGAGAAAAGAGAACAAAGATAAGAAAATATTCAAGAGAACTTTCAACAACAACAATATCTCAAAGACAAAACAAGACTCACCATAGACAACAAATACATGTAACAAATGCAACAAGCTATGTCGCTTTAGAGCCAATTGTCCAATACATAAAAGATAATTCAAGAAAGCTGTGATAGCAACATAGAGTGATAGTTGTTGGAAATGCCCTAGTCCTGAGGCATTGGTCCTGTGTTTGTATAATACATTTGTACATTAATGTGAACTTTATGTATGATACAATTTGTGTCAAGAGATAAAGGCATCAATCTATTTATTATATGTCTTGTGCTATATTTTAAATAGAGTATCCAATGGACATATCCATATCCATGTTGTCAAGTGTCAAGCACTTGGCAGTAAGACTATGGATAGGGAAAACGATATGGCCATAAAGTCATTCGTAGTCTGTTCCAATCATGGGAATGAATGGAACCAAAGACTATCATTAGCCGGATTGTATGGCGGTGTCTTACCAGTCATAGAACATAGGATGTCAACCAGGTTAATGGGTACATGTAAAAAGGGCATGGTGCTGGATCGATCCACTTAACGGGAATCTACATGGTATAGTATCACAAATGATTCTCGCGTAGTACTTGTATAAGTCCTTTGACTAGACCATATGATGGTGCTGCATGTGAAGTGGCACACTTTGGCGTATGCCTAATGGGCCTGTAAAAGGGTGCCAACTATGTGTACGTTCGGGTGTGTTAATGAACATGGCAGTGCTATGGATATTCAGAAGGGAATAAAGCCCACATAAAATGAGAGTCTTGGCCGAAATATTTGGCCACTTGGTGTGTCATTTTTGTTTGAATGATGAGTCATTCTTTGGACAAAATATGATAATGGTAAGGTGATGACTCATGGTGTGAGTCATTGGTTTGAAAACTTGGTTGCAAAGTTAGACTTTGCTTTCTCCTTTCCATCATTCCCTTTTGGCCGAATATATATGGTGGGTTTATGGCTTGCATGGTGAGTCACTCATTGGATGAGAGAGATGAGTCATGCTTGGGACAAGATGTGGTGAGTCATGGTTTGACTCAAGGAAGCAAAGTTGGACTTAGCTACTTGGTGGACCAATTATAATGGGTGAGTCACACTTGGTAGAAAAATTGGATTTGGCTACCAATAAGACTTTATCCTATGGTTGGCATGGGATGTGAGGAGCGTTCTTTTCCCCCTTGTTGGTTGCCCATCTTTTTCTTTGAAAAAGATATAGATGTTGGCTGTGTTGGATATGCCCTAGTCCCGAGGCATTGGTCCTTGTATTTGTATCATACATTAATTGGATTCATGTATTATTCTTATTTGTGTTATTAATAAAGGCATTAATTCATTTATTATATTTATCTTGTGCAATAGATTAAATGAAGTATCCAATGGACATATCCATATCCATGATGACCAGTGTCATGCACTTGGCAGTAAGACCATGGATAGGGTAAACGATATGACCATAAATAGATCCATAGTCTGTTCTAGTCATGGGAATGAATGGAACAAGAGACTATCATTAACCTAGTTGTATGGCGGTCTCTTACCGGTCATTGGACATGGAATGTCAACCAAGTTAATGAGTACATGCATAAGGGGCATGGTACTTGATAGATCCACTAAACGAGAAATCCACATGGTATAGTATCACAAGTGATTCTCGTGTAGTACTTGTATGGATCCTTTGACCTGACCATATGATGGTGTTACATGTGAGGTCGCATACTTAGGGGTACGCCTAAAGGGCCTGTAATAGGGTGCCAAGTATGGGTACTTTCGGGTATGTCTCTTAGCATGGTAATGCTATGGATATGCAGAAGGGATTTGTCACTCAGTAATCCACTAGGAAGATATCACCGGCCTCTTGATGAATGTGACTGATAAGAGTGTGGCCATACCCAAACAAGTGGGAACTTGTTTGTGAGCTTCAGTGCATTCGGGATCAAGTTAATGTCCGACACAAAAGAGGGTGATCAATCCATGCCTCTGTGTTAGACACCGATATCAATGACATGGGATGTACAAGTTTAAACTATAAGGTTATGATAACAGTCAAACTGCCATCTCCATCTTAATTAGGGGCTGCAGTGGCTTGCTAGAGCCCAACTGCAGTCTATGGGCCAAAGGCCCGCTGCCAACATAAAGATGGGCCCACGGATCATACACATAGAACGAATGAACACCGACTTAAGGAATCACATGCATACTTGGAGTATACACTGTGGAGAGAGAGGTATATATATATATATATATATATATATATATATATATATATATATATATATATATAATATCATATTATGAAGATCAATTGGATTGATCCTAATAATAAAATTAATATATATTCAATTGGCTTTTCATAATTAATTGGATTAATTATGAGATTATTTCCTAGGTGGAAATATTCATATGTATAGGTTTACATATGATTTTGTTTTGTGAAGATTTAATTTTAATTTGATGGATTAAATTAATTGGTCAAACTAATTTTAATTTAAATGTAAATAATATATTACTTGGTGTAATATATTAAATACATGGGTATATTAAAATTGGGCTTGAAATTAATTTAAACTAAAATAATGAAAATTAGATTGGGCCTGAATTAAAAGAAGGAAGCCCACACAAAATAAAGGAGACAAGTTGGGCCTGAATTCCCCTAAGGGGAATTTGGCCAACCTAGGTTTTTAACCTAGGAGAATTTCGGCCAAGAGAGACACAACACACCATAGCCGAATCCTCTAGCCCCTCTCTCCATTTTTTGTGTTTTCCAACGCTAGCACGGGTCGTGTTTGTTAGGCGTTCGTGTACGAGAACGAGGAGGGACTCTAATTTGATTCCTGCTGTCTTCATCCATCTCTAGAAGAGATATTCCAGGTAAGAGAATGATCTCTTTCTATTGAATTTTATGTTTTACAATTTCCATTTCAATTGCTCCTGGGACTGGATTTGAGGAAATCATCGCGTTCTTCCGCATTTATCGGGTGATTTCCGGTGAAAAATCCCAACAGTGGTATCAGAGCGGGGTTTTGATCCATGGAAATTGTTAAAATTGGTTGAATCCCATGTTTTAAAATTGGAGATTTTCATTGGGATTCTTGTTTTGGGTTTAAGATTTTTCCCATTTAATTTTCATACAATTGAAATTGAATATGCATATTGGTTTGTGTTTGTTTAATTAATTGTATGTTTTGGAATTCTTGGTGGATTCGTTGTTGATGGATGATTTTTTTTTTTTTCTGGCTTTAAAAAAAAAAAATCTGGCTCCCGGATGCGGGGCTGTCGGCGGCGGAATCGCCGCTAGGCTGCTGTGCCGCTGCTGCCCTTAGCCGCAGCAGGCCGGGCCCAGTGTTTTTAGATTTGGCGGGTTTTTAGGCCTGGGGCCCAGTTTTGAAATTTTAATTGGTTTTAAAATTAGTGTGTTTAAATTTATGCAATTTAAATGCGTGTGGTTTCTTGAATGAAATTTTTATTTTATTCATGTGATATTAATTTTGGAAATTAATATGGTTAATTGAAATTGGTTCGGGTAATTTTAGCACAATTACTTGGACGGCTGAATTGGACCCATGGTTTTCCAATTACAGTAGGAGCAGTTGGACTGCTTGGGCTGGAGGCCCAAAGCCCGTTAAGGGTTAGAACCATGGTGGGCCAAAATTGGAGATTTCTATATAATGGCTTGGACATAATTGAAATGGGCTTATATCATGCATTATAACATGCTTATGAATTATATGTATTGGATGCATATGTGTGATTAAATGTTTGTATGGTTGGATGCTATTGGGCCTTATACAAGATGGGTTGTAGTTTTTTTGGGTAAATACGGCCTGCGTGTCGTTTTTCTTTTTAATGTAATTTTATTTTATTCATTTATTATAAAATTTGTAAAAAGAAGAAGCCCATGGAGTGGTGAGCCCAAGTGGAGGTGCAAGCCCAGAAAGAAGAAGATGGAGGCCCACCTGATATTCTTTTCTAGTATAGTTTTACTAGAATAATATTAGGATGTAATATAGGCCCATAGCAGTCCATTTTACTTATTTATTTAATCATGTTTTATATTTATATGTATGAATGTATGTATGATCCAACCACTTTCACCCGCCTTATGTATGTAAGCCGTTATTAAATGAATCTAATAACCAAATGGAATTACTAAGTCGCTTAAAAGTGCTTCCCTCATTCAAAACCGACTCGAAGTGGGAATAAGCCAGTTGTAGACCATGCCCTCACAGGATACACTGGAGTATTGTCACTTTGTATTGGGTTAGGGTATGGGATACTCTAAGACTTGAATAGAGGTTTTGACTTAGCGTGGGTAGTAGGATTATCCTGGCCCTAAGCACAGATGGGTAACTGCCAACAAGCCCATCAAACCGAGAGTCCCTAGGTTGGGATTGGACGGCGTTCCTACCTAAATAATTAGGGTATAGTTGTACCAGGCCCTCGTCTGGCTATATCTTAATGAAATATGGATCTCGGCCCATGAGCCCAACAACTCGGTTTAATTAATAACTTGATTCATTATTAATTTTATATGGGAACAACAACATAAAGTCCTTTATTAACACTCTAAATGTTTTTCTGTGTAGAAATTCTTAAACGGCAAACAACAATACCTTATCACTGCGATCAATTCTAGAAAGGGACAAGCTTTCCGGTCCTAACTTTTTGGACTGGTCTAGGAACTTGAGAATAGTTCTAAGGCAGGAGTCCAAAGAGTATGTACTGGAGAGGCCTGTACTGGCTGCACCTTAAGGACGTAATCCACCGGCTGCCTAGCTGGAGGAATACGAGGCGCATGTCAAGGACAGTAGGGATGTGACATGCCTAATGTTGGCATGCATGGTCCCCGAACTGCAAAAACAGTTTATGGACCATCAAGCCTTTGCTATGATAGCAACTCTAAATGAGATGTTTCAAGAGCAAGCTCATCAGGAAAGGTACCTGACCAACAAGGCATTTCACTCTTGTAAGATGGGGGCTGGGACATCTGTGAGCGCACACGTGCTCAAGATGAAGGGCTATTTGGACACTTTGGCCCATCTCGGATCGCCTATCTCTCAGGAGTTGGCGGTGGACACAATCCTTGCATCCTTGCTGGATTCTTATGATCAGTTCATCTTGAACTACAATATACAAGGGATGAACCGTACTGTCAATGAGCTGCATGGGATGCTTAAGCTTACTGAGCAGTCGATCAAAAAGACTCCGCCGGTGCTACTGGTCAACAAGGGGAACCCTCCTGTTGCCAAGGGTAAGGCCAAGGAAAAGGCCAAACCCAAGGCTAAGAAGGCCAAGGCCCAACCTAAGGCCCAGCAGAAGGCAGGTCCTGAAGATGTCTGTTTCGGGTGTAGACAGGCGAGCCATTGGAAGAGATCGTGTCCCAGGCTGATGGGAGAGCAAAGAAGGGGCCAAGGTGCATCCTCTTCAGGTATTTATGTTATAGACATTAACCTTACTGTTTCAACATCCTGGGTATTGGATACTGGATGTGGTTCTCACATTTGTTGTAATGTGCAGGGACTTAAGAACAGAAGGTCACTGGGGTCGGGAGAGGTGGACTTGCGGGCCGGGAATGGAGCAAGGGTTGCTACCATAGAGATCGGCGAATACCACTTTGTGATGCCTAGTGGATTGGTTTTAATTTTGGAACATTGTTATTTTGTACCTGCTATGTGCAGGAATATTATTTTAGTTTCTATGTTGGATATTTCTGGATTTTATTTTACAATTTCTAATGGTAGAATTTCAATATCTAGAGAGGGATTATTTTATGGAGATGCTCTATTAAATAATGGCCTATATGTCCTGGACTTAAATGAAACCAATCACGTCTATAACATAAACACAAAAAGGGTTAAGCCAAATGAACTTAATCCTGTCTACCTATGGCATTGTCATCTCGGCCACATAAACGAGAAGTGCATCGCTAGGCTTCACAAAGCTGGAGTCTTAGGGTCATTTGACTTGGAGTCAATTGATACATGCGAATCATGTTTACGAGGCAAGATGAAAAAGGTGCCTTTTAGCAAGAAGGCTGAAAGGGCCACTGGCTTATTAGACCTAATACATTCAGATGTATATGGACCCATGAGCACAGCGAGCAGAGGTGGGCATCTGTACTTCGTCACGTTCACGGATGATTTTAGCAGATATGACTATGTTTATCTGATGAAACACAAGTCCGAGACCCTTGATAGGTTCAAGGAATTTAGGAACGAGGTACAGAACCAGCTAGGCAGAAATATCAAAACCCTTCGGTCGAACCGAGGTGGTGAGTATATGAGCTTGGAATTTGACTCATATTTGAGAGAGCATGGAATAGTTCCACAGCTCACTCCTCCCGGAACACCACAATGGAATGGGGTGTTTGAACGGAGGAATAGGACCCTGTTGGACATGGTCTACTCAATGATGAGTCAAGCCTCTCTCCCAATTAGTTTCTGGGGACACGCCCTCGAGACAGTAGCTCTTATCTTAAATAATACTCCGACTAAGGCAGTGGAAAAGACCTCATATCAGATATGGACGGGCAAGGAGCCTAATGTGTCTTTCCTAAGGATTTGGGGATGCGAAGCACATGTCAAGAGATTAACTAATGGCAAGCTGGAGCCTAAAACCGATAAATGCCTGTTTATGGGCTACCCTAGGGAACCCAAAGGGTATTACTTCTACAACCCTGCTGAGAACAAGGTGTTCGTGGCAAGGAAGGGGGTCTTTCTAGAAAAGGAGTTCCTTTCCAAGAAAGACAGTGGGAGCAATGTTGAACTGAGGGAAGTTCAAGGTCCACAAGCTCCTGAAGAGGATAACTCGGAGGCCCAGGTGGAGCTTCCACAAGGGGAAGCACCGACCCAGGCCGCACAAGGACCTAGAAGGTCTGGTAGGGATCGTCGGAAACCAGAAAGGTATGGTTTTCTCATCACCAATGATCAAACTCTTCTCATCTGGGATGAGGAAGAACCCAAAACCTACCAGGAGGTTATGGCTAGCCCACAATCTGCGAATTGGTGTAAAGCCATGGGGGCAGAAATGCAATCTATGTACGATAACCAAGTTTGGAACTTGGTTGATCCACCTCCGGGTGCCAAGGTAATAGGTTGCAAGTGATGCTATAAGCTAAAGGCCGACAACACCTTCAAGGGGCGTCTGGTTGCGAAAGGTTTCAGACAAGTCCATGGAATAGACTATGATGAAACTTTCTCACCAGTAGCCATGCTCAAATCCATCAGGATCTTGCTAGCCATAGCCTCATAGTATGACTATGAAGTCTGGCAAATGGATGTCAAAACCGCTTTCCTTAATGGAAAGCTACTCGAGGATGTGTATATGACACAACCTGAGGGTTTTGTCGATCCAAAGTATCCGGGGAGGGTATGCAAGCTTCAAAGGTCCATTTATGGACTCAAGCAAGCGTCCCGAAGTTGGAATCTAAGATTCAATGAGGCTATAAAGGAATATGGCTTCATACAGAATCAAGATGAGCCGTGTGTGTATAAGAGGACTAGTGGGAGCATTGTCACATTCTTTGTACTTTATGTGGACGACATCATAATCATTGGAAGCGACATACATATACTGCAAGAGGTAAAGCAGTGGCTGAGTAAGTGCTTCGCAATGAAGGACTTAGGCGAAGCTGAGATGATCCTAGGGATCAGGATCTATAGGGATAGATCTAATCGGCTTCTGGGCCTAAGTCAGGCCTCATACATAGACAAAGTTCTGAAAAGGTTCAGCATGGACCGGGCCAAGAAAGGTTGCTTGCCAATGGGTCATGGACTGAAACTTAGTAAGAAACACTGTCCTAAGACAAGGTAGGATATGGAGAACATAAAATTGGTTCCATATGCTTCGGCTATAGGGTCAATTATGTACTCCATGTTATGTACGAGACCTGATGTCGCCTTTGCACTGAGTATGACGAGCCGGTACCAGCAGGATCGCGGGGAGGATCACTGGAAAGCTGTCAAGGCAATCCTTAAGTACCTTAACCGGACTAAGGATAGCTTCTTAGTGTATGGTGGTCAGGAAGTGCTGTCAGTTATTGGGTACACTGATGCAAGCTTCCAGACTGACTAGGATGAGTACCAGTCACAGTCGGGGTATGTATTTTTACTGAATGGTGGTGCTGTAAGCTGGAGGAGCTCAAAGCAGCCAACCATAGCGGACTCTACAACAGAAGCTGAGTATATCGCTGCGTGTGATGTGGCTAAGGAAGCTGTGTGGATGAAGAAGTTTATCACTGAGTTGGGAGTAGTGCCAACTATCCATGACCCAGTTGATATCTTCTGTGACAACAATGGGGCCGTTGTACAAGCTAAGGAGCCCCGGTCACACAAGAACACAAAGCACGTGATCAGAAAGTTTCACCTCATACGAGAGATCGCGGAGAGAGGTGACATTGCATTGCACAGAGTGGACATCGAGGATAATGTCGCAGATCCTTTGACCAAGGCACTGGCCCAGCCCAAGCATGAGGGTCATACTAGATCTATAGGGATTAGGCCCATGCCTAGTTGGAACTAGTGCAAGTGGGAGATTATTGGATATGCCTTAGTCCCGAGGCATTGGTCCTTGTATTTGTATCATACATTAATTGGATTCATGTATTATACATATTTGTGTTATTAATAAAGGCATTAATTCATTTATTATATTTATCTTGTGCAATATATTAAATGAAGTATTCGATGGACATATCCATATCCATGATGACCAGTGTCATGCACTTGGCAGTAAGACCATGGATAAGGTAAACGATATGACCATAAATAGATCCATAGTCTATTCCAGTCATGGGAATGAATGGAACAAGAGACTATCATTAACCTGGTTGTATGGCGGTGTCTTACTGGTCATTGGACATGGAATGTCAACCAAGTTAATGGGTACATGCATAAGGGGCATGGTACTGGATAGTGTTGGTGTGCCCTAGTTCTTAGGGCATTGGATTCTTGTATTTTGTATTATACATTAAGAATCATATATAAATACATTATTTGTATCACATTAATAAAGGCAATTAATCTATTTCATTTATATCTTGTGCTATAATATGAGTAGAGTATCCATTGATTGATAATCATAAAACCTATCCTAGGTCTATTCTAATCGTGGGAACGAATAGAGCCACAGACTTGTATATTCGATGACTGTATGGTAGTTCTTAACTAGCCATAGTACTTGTATAGTCAGTCATGAATATAGGTACATGTCGTTGACATGGGACTGGATCGATCCGCATAAGAAAGCCATATGGTTGTTACGTCATAGGTCTTTATTTGAGTAGGTCTCTTTTGTCCTCAGACCAGATTTCATTATAATATCGATATGGAATCCGATTCACTTTGACATACGCCTAACAAGTCTGTAAAAGGATGCTAAATATGGGTATGATTGGGTGGACCGGTGAACATGTTGATATTGATGATGAAGTGATGGAATGGCCACTCGGGTAACACCGAGATGATATCATTGGCCACTTGATGAGTGGGACTGATAAGTGTATGGCCATACCCAAATAAGTTGGTTGCTTATTTGATTGATCAGTCAACTCAAGATCAAGAAATATAATAAACAACAGAAGAGGATGACAGACACCATGCCTCTTGTTTATTCATATCGATATCGTTAGGCAAAGGACACTATGAGATTACTACCGAGTGAGTGTCTTCTAAAGACTGCTGCATCTCTGTCTTAATTGGGGGCTGTAATGGTTTGCTAGAACCCACTTACAGTCTGTGGGCCTTGGGCCTACTGCCAACATAAAGACAGACCCATAGGATCGTGCACATAGATCAACTGAGCTGGAACTTATAGAAATTGTACATGTAATGTACATTAGTTGACATTCGGTGTCAAGGTAATTAATTGACATTGGGTTGAATTTAATTTAATTAATAAGTTTACATAATGTAATTAATTACTTTATCAATTAATTGAATTACATAAAGTAAACAATTAATTAAATAATTTTCCTAAGTAGGAAAATTAAATACATGTATTGTATTAACTTAAGTGTGATTTAATTTTATTTAGGGGTAATTAAATTCAGCCAAATGGAATTAAATTACATAGCATATCCTTTTTAATTAAATTTTATTTATGTAATTATAATCCTAGTGGGCTTGGGTTTAATTAACCTAATTAAAACCCAACTAGACAAGGTGTCTATATAAGGGCACACTTAAGGAAGAAAAACCTAATTCAACTCTAATTAATTGCTGGAAATTTCAGCCACCAACAGCAGCCCCCAAAACAGCCGAAAATCCCAGCATTAAACCTCCATTCCTTCGCGTCTTCGGCTAGCACCGGTTCTCGCTCAATAGTTGGTCGTGCACCGGACTTTGGAGATCGCAGTTTCAAGTAATGATTCTGCAGCAGTCTCTAGAAGAGACGAATCCGGTAAGTTAATCTCTCTTGATTCAAATTTTTTTATTCTAATCAATAGTAATTGGACACGATAGGTGGATTCTAGGAAATTTTAAACGGTGTATTTTTCGCTGTGCCACGTTATTTTTCCAATGACAAATCCCAACAGATAGATCCACTAAACGAGAAATCCACATGGTATAGTATCACAAGTGATTCTCGTGTAGTACTTGTATGAATCCTTTGACCTCACCATATGATGGTGTTACATGTGAGGACGCATACTTAGGGGTACGCCTAAAGGGCCTGTAATAGGATGCTAAGTATAGGTACTTTCGGGTATGTCTCTTAGCATGGTAATGCTATGGATATGCAGAAGGGATTTGTCACTCAGTAATCTACTGGGAAGATATCACCGGCCTCTTGATGAATGTGACTGATAAGAGTGTGGCCACACCCAAACAAGTGGGAACTTGTTTGTGAGCTTCAGTGCATTCGGGATCAAGTTAATGTCCGACACAAAAGAGGGTGATCAATCCATGCCTCTGTGTTAGACACCGATATCAATGACATGGGATGTACAAGTTTAAACTACAGGGTTATGATAACAGTCAGACTGCCATCTCCATCTTAGTTGGAGGCTGCAGTGGCTTGCTAGAGCCCAACTGCAGTCTGTAAGCCAAAGGCCCGTTGCCAACATAAAGATGGGCCCACGGGATCGTACACATAGAACGACTGAACACTGACTTAAGGAATCACATGCATACTTGGAGTATACACTGTGGAGAGAGAGGTATATATATATATATTAATCATATTATGAAGATCAATTGGATTGATCCTAATAATAAAATTAATATATATTCAATTGGCTTTTCATAATTAATTGGATTAATTATGAGATTATTTCCTAGGTGGAAATATTCATATGTATAGGTTTACATATGATTTTGTTTTGTGAAGATTTAATTTTAATTTGATGGATTAAATTAATTGGTCAAACTAATTTTAATTTAAACGTAAATAATATATTACTTGGTGTAATATATTAAATACATGGGTATATTAAAATTGGGCTTGAAAGAATAATTAAAATTAGATTGGACCTGAATTAAAAGAAGGAAGCCCATAAAAAATAAAGGAGCCAAGCTGGGCCTGAATTCCCCTAAGGGGAATTCGGCCAACCTAGGTTTTTAACCTAGGAGAATTTCGGCCAAGAGAGACACAACACACCATAGCCGAATCCTCTAGCCCCTCTCTCCATTGTTTGTGTTTTCCAACGCTAGCACGGGTCATGTTCGTTAGGCGTTCTTGTAAGAGAACGGGAAGGGACTCTAATTTGATTCCTGCAGTCTTCATCCATCTCTAGAAGAGATATTCCAGGTAAGAGAATGATCTCTTTCTATTGAATTTTATGTTTTACAATTTCCATTTCAATTGCTCCTGGGACTGGTTTGAGGAAATCATCGCGTTCTTCCGCATTTATCGGGTGATTTCTGGTGAAAAATCCCAACAGGCTGTATATATTATTTCTTTTAAAAAGAAATAATTTGCCCACTTTTGAATTGATTCTTTTGGTAAGAATGAGTTGATGCCCACTTGAAATATGGTTTTATTTTTCTTTTGGAAAGAAATATTGGACAGCCATATTTCTTCTTGTGTGCCGCCCCTCTCTCCCTCTCTTTGAAATCGTCCGAGTCGTTAGCACGGGTTTTGGTCCGAGAGCCGTTCGTGTACGCATCGGTGGAGGAAATCTACACTTGATTTCTGCAGCCGCATCTGTCTCTTAGAGAGACTTTGTGGTAAGTTTTCGAACTTTCTCTTTATGCTTTAAGTTTTTTATTTCCACTTCTTAACCTCCTGGGACCGGATTCCAGGAAATCGATGTGTATTTCCTCTTTTATCGGTCGGTTTCCCGTGACAAATCTCAACAATAGTGAGGAGTCAAGTTCTGATGATGAAGAAGAGAACAATATAGAAATATTCTTCATGGCAGATAATCATGAACAAACTTCATCAATGGAAACAAAAGAAGAAAAAGATATTGAAGATGAGGTAATCCTAACGACTTTATCTCATAAAGAATTATTCAAGCATATTTTGAGTTATAGGATACTTTGCAAGAAACTATTGAAAAATATGAATCCAAGTGTTCTGAAGTAGAATTAGAAAATCTTGAGCTAAAGAACAAAGTGAAGTTTCTTGAAGATACTAATCTTAGATTAGTAAGCAAAGTATCAAGCCTTGAAGAGAAATGTGAAAAGTTAAATACTACATTTAACAAGTTTACACGTGGAGAAAATATGTTGAATATGATCTTGGATGCTCAAAAAAATCCAAATGACAGATCTGGAATTGTTTACCAAGAAACCAATCAAAGTGTTTGGGAGATACCTCTACAAGTACCCCAAAAGTCAACTTCATCTCACACCCCTTCATCTTTTACTACTATGCAAAATCGATACCCTTCACTTATACATACAAAGCATAGTAGAAATCAGATACAGTTGACTGAATTAAAAACCAAGCATGAAATTTATCACCTTCAGTCTACTGAAACTAGAGCCAAAATAACAAGCATTCATACACATCAGTCTTCCATATCTAAAATAAAAGACTTATGCTAAGAACAATTCTAGACCTATGAAACATTGAAAGCATTATCCACCAAAATATAGGTCAAGAAAAAGACATGGTTATAAGCCTAAACACTTACATAAAAAAACCCAACCAAAACTCTTATAAAAAAACATAGATACCTCAGCCCAAAGCTACAACATTCATATCAACATCCGTATAGATAGAAGAGGAATATTGCATGTTATTACTGTAATCACACAAGACATGTAACTCAAGAATGCAAGTTTCAGAGAGGTTTCTATAAAGGGAAAGTAATATGGATTCCTAAAAAGAAGGAACCAAATGATTCTAACCAAGAAGGACCTAATGTCACTTGGGTACCTAAAGCTACTTAGTTTGTTTTGCAGATATGCCTAAAGAACACCCTTGGAGCATAAAGTTGGTACATTAATAGTGGATGTTCAAAGCATATGACAGGTCTATGTAACTAAAATCCAAATACAAGTCAAAGAAGCAGGGATGTTTAACCCTATTAAAGAGAGAAAAATTATTCTCAACATGCTCATGTATTATAATGTGCCTAATACATTTCAACGTATATAGGTCTAGTCTTATTGAATCTATGAATGTGGGTTTTATTAGTTACTTTAGTCCTTATTTTTTCTTGGACTAATTTAATTAATAAAAAATGCTACCTTAATATAAATTAATGGGTTTTTTTTCATTAATTTATAAATAAAATAATGGGTCTTCTACTCATTATTTTACTACAGGGTTTACAATATTTAAATGGGTCATCTACTCATTTATACAAATTGGACTTAATAAATTAATGGGTCTTCTATTTATTAATTAATGGGTCTTCTATTTATTAATTTATTATTGGACTTAAATAATAGGTCATCTACTTATTATTTTACACAAAATGGTCCTCATTTAAAATGTTTTATTTCTATGAGCCTTTGCAAATAAGAGTCTAATTATAAGTCACAAAAATTGTTATCTCATAGGATTAAAGAGTTTATAAGAAGCAGCAAGCCATATTGCATTTACACAAAGCAAAAGATTATCTCTCCAATGTGCCACAACAGTTACAAAGTAAAATGGCAAGGTAAAGAGATAGAAGTTTGTACCTCAATAACTCTACAATTTCTTAAGCTGTCAAATTGCAATCTTCCCGTTGATTATCAAATCTTCAATCTCTCATTACAAGCTAAAATCATGAAGAAAATAAGGGTTGATAAAGTAAGAGCATCAACACAAAAATCGTGGAAAGTACAACATCAAGAAGGACATCAAAGGAAATGACATCATATCATACAACAAAGAAATTTCTTCTTCTCAGCCATGAACAAGCATTTTTGGTATCACAATTGAAGGAAAAAAGAATACAGATGTTGAGAAAGAGAAAATGAAGATGTTGAGAAAGAAAGAAAAAGTGTAGACCAAAGGATTATCCTACTGAAAGGTATAGCAGGAAGAATTTGTCAATGATAAGCCTACTAAAGAGATAGAAGAGGATCAGTCCACTGATCAATTTAGAGAAATGGAAAATCTTGTTTATTCTTTGATATTGGTAAAAGTCAATTCTTAAGAAGTGGACCCACAACAAAGTGAAAGTGACTTCATTGGTTCACTTTGATGAGTTATATCCGACTCACAACTTGGAATCTATATTCTTTTTTTTTTTCTTTCTCAAAGTAAATCACCAATCATAATATCAATCTTTTTATTAGAGAAAAATATCATATTGAAAGGATTATTGAAGGCGCTATCAAACCCAGTTGGAAACACACCTTTCTTTTGCGTTCATCCAAAATGACATAGAGGCATGATGTCTAATCGTATCAGTTTATGCTTTTCTTTAAATCTCCATCCCCATCCTCTAATGGTTATTTCTTCAATGATAGAGATGAAAAATAAGGCTTTTGACATTCTTGAGGTAAATGGAAGAGCACACCAAGTGTGGTAAAACACAACAACAAAATAGAGAACAAGAAAACTTGGTTTTCATCTTGTGAACCTCATCTTTGATTAGTGATCCTTTATTCAATTGAAGTTTGATCGTGCTAATTTTTATAGAGGATATTGGTTACTCTTAGCCCTTTATTCTGGACGATCAGATTAAGCTGGGGTTTTCCTCCTTACAAACAGTTGCTATTTCTAGGTGTTTCTTCTATGACCAGCTTTCGTGTTCTTCATATAGATTCATTTCTAGCTGTTTGATTTGGTTGAAATTTGGATTGATATTTGAAGACATATATATCTATATTTGAAATGGTTAGATCAATATTTGAAGGTCAGTAAGGTCTTCATTTAAGGCTCGTGATTTTGCTATCTGCAGTTTCTCTATTCCTAACAGGTTTGCAAGATTGCTTCTTTTTAATGGATGAAGAGATGCTTAATCATGAGAAGGCACAAAGTTGAAGAAAGCCTCTCCAACTGAAGAGATGCAAAAATGTCTAACTAAAGAATGCAAAATAAAATACCATACAAGAATCATCCAACTTATTTTGATTAGACACTTTTCAGGGCTTGTCAAATTCTTTTAAGTTTTTAAGAAAACTTTTTTAAGAAATCCCCAGCGGAGTCGCCACTGTGAGCGGACGACGTTTTCGACGGAACGCAGACTCCCTTTCGGAAGGGGCGCCTCGATTTCGGGCGGACCCCTCCCTCGCGTGGGGTTTTTATAATGGAAATTCGTTTTTTATAAAACTAGATTAATTCATAAAAGAACCGAGTCCTAAGTCTCGATGAATAGTGTAGGAGTCGCCACCCGGTTCAGCTCAACAAGGAAATTTTAGTGTAGCTGACCCAGACGAATGGCCGCCACACTATCCAGAGATCTAGGTTCGGACAAGTCTCCTATTTCGTGTCTAATCAAAATAAAAATTGGCCAATGTTCGAGTATGGTATTTCAAATTCTAAAGTCAATTTCATTGCATTGAGTTAAACATATAGCGCGCATATAGATAAAATAGAAATAAAAGCAAGCAGTAAATAATTAAATGGCTTACAAACTAATCGAATAAAAATACAAACTCTCAGCCTCACCTTTACAACCACTAAAATACACGAATTTATCTAGAACAATACAATCGCCTAAATACACGAATTAATCTATTAAATACATCAAAAATAAAAATAAAAAGCTGCAAAACAAAGGGTTAGCACAGTTTATGGCACACCACAAATAGGACTTAAACATGACAGAATTGGGAAATTAGGATTCGGGGGTATGCATTTAGGGGGATAACCGGGTGGGCTCACCTAGCCGGCCCGATTAGACCTGGAAAACATTTTGAAACATCCCTGTATTTTGGTTTTGTGGAAAAATCATTTTTTGAAAACAATTTATCTTTTGGTTTAATTTGATTTAGCATGTGAGGTGGGTCGATTTTCAGGAGAATCATGTCTTTGTCGTTGTATTGTTCTAAATGCGATTACTTGGAAAATTAAATTTAAGGTCGTGGATGCACACAACAAAATTCATTTTTGATGATTTTCTGATTTTTTGAATTTTTAGGGATGTTTCTGGAAATTCTGATCTTGGACGAGCATTACAGTGGTGCGACTGTAACTACAGTCGTACGACTGTAATTATAGTCGTGCGACTGTAAATCCTCCAATTTCAGGATTTTGCCAAAATTATTCAAAATAAAACTGAGACATTAATGGAAATCAAGAACACTGGTACGACTGTATTTATAGTCGTACGACTGTTCCATAACTCAAGAACAGTCGCACGACTATTTTTGATTTCCAGAAACAGAAAACGCAAAAATTGAAATAAAATGCACAAAAACACACCAAATCACCCAGAAAGCATAAGAAAAAGAGGGAATAAAGTGTGTTTACCTCTTTGGCGGTAATCCACCATAGGAATGACCCCTGGCAATGTACCAATCCACTTAAAATCGCTCTTTTCCTCTTTGAGTTAAGGTTTGAGGTTGAGTCCAAAAATCTCCAATATGCTAGGGATTCTTAAAGTTTTAAGTCCGAAATTGATTAAATTTAGAGAGTCCAGTTGTTAACCTATTGATGTCTAATAGATTTTAAACTTAACACTTGAGAATTAAAAGAAAAAGAAGAGGAAAAAAGCTTGCGGTTTGTGATGATTTTTTCCTTCCCTTTTTCTCTTTTCTCTCTAAACTCTCTTTAATTCTTTTCAGAACCAAAAAGCCCCTCAATCTCCTCTCTTTTTCCTTCTTATTCTCGTTTTCTTCCTGCCCCTCCCTAAGCATTAATTGCTCTTTATTTTCTTCTCTTTTTTTTCTACTGCAGAGGTATGGGCTTCTACACCTGCTCCGATGTTACAGTCGCACGACTGTAACGACAATCGCATGCGTGGTGTGACACTGCTGCACATTTTTTTTCTTAAGGACAAAAAATTTCGGCGGTTACAGCTGCCCCTCGCATGATCAAATTCGACACCCGACTCCAGGTCTAGAATACCTGAGGTGATGAATTTGAGAGTGTGAATCAAAGCTCCATAGAAGCAGGAAATAAAACATGCAACTGAGTTGCTGAATCCTCACTGCCGTGGTGATGCATTGAATTGATTGGATGGAATAAGTCGATACCGGGTTTAGGTTACCCGAGGCAGAGTTGATGATGAAATTAGCCGATACCGGGTCTAGGTTACCCGAGGCAAGGAAGATGGAGTGCGGGATTTGAATTGGCTTCAAAGATCTAGGATCTTGCTTGAATTGGTTTTCAAGAATCCGAAATTTGACTTGAACGGTTTTCAAGGATTGAGAATCAGGATTGAAGAGGTTTCAAGGATCCAAAATCACGCTTGAGGAGGTTTGTCAAGGATTATGAATCAGACTTGAAGGAGTTTCAAGGATTCAAAATCACGCTTGAGGAGGTTTGTCAAGGATTATGAATCAGGCTTGAAGAAATTTCAAGGATTCAAAATCACGCTTGAGGAGGTTTGTCAAGGATTATGAATCAGGCTTGAAGAAATTTCAAGGATTCAAAATCACGCTTGAGGAGGTTTTTCAAGGATTATGAATCAAGCTTGAAGGAGTTCCAAGGATCCAAAATCAAGCTTGAGTGGTGGGACTTTTGGAAGTGATAATTTTGGAATCAGGTTGAGAATAAGTATTTATTCCTTGATCGATAATTTTGGAAGCAAATATTTTTGCCCCTTCAATCAAGAATAAATATGGCTGGATTACTTTACCCTGGGAACCCGAGGTGTTGAGGCTTGGGCCCGCGCGGCTTTGACTTGTCTCTTGAGGCCTTATGGGTACCCCAATGTTGGACTATTTCTGCTTTGAGAGTGGTCTTGATCCGAGACAGCCCGACGATGGTGGCGAATACCCGTACCTAGATTGGTTGAGATGTATGTATGTATATGTGCATATGTTTTGAATGCTTGCATGTGTATGTGGTAATACGTACATGTGCGAATGATGCTGGGAAATGCATTTCTCGCCATTCGTCCAGCCTTGAAATGCCTTGCCCTTGTTGGGGGGTTGGATCGCGTCTATGGCTAAGGAAGGTACCTCACACTTATGGCTGATCTAGCTGGAGAGCATATCCTTTATGTGATGTGATTCTCGCACTCCCATTGGGGATATGTGAAGATATGCAATGGCTGTTAGGGAAGCCCGATGACAGTTGAAGAGAAAGTAGTGGCATTCTTTGTGATGGTTCCGCTGGGGAATAGTACGGAGGATCCTGCTGGAGAATAGTAGAATAGTTCCTGTTGAGAAATGGTAGAAGGGATCTTCACTGGGGAATGACAAGAGTGTCTTGTCTTTCTATCCCTAGGAATGATGAATCTGAATGTGCTCTAAATTTTTCCGGAACTGCCCGATGTGGGTTTTCAGCTCAGCGAGCTGCTCTAAATTTTGCCCAAGGCGCCTTTTTGGTTTCCACCCCAGTGAGCTCTTTTTTATTTTTATTTTTTTGAAGGTGCTCTAACTTTTGCCTAAGCTGCCTAATGCAGGTTTTCAGCTTAGCTAGCCGCTCTAATTTTTGCCTGAGGTGCCTTTTCGGTTTTCACCTCAGCGAGCTTCTTTTTTTTTTTAGTGCAACGTGTATAAGTGAAAGATATGCACAACCACATATGATGCATGATGCAAATTCAATTCCAAGTAGAATTGGGAAATTTAAATGAACAGAGTAAGGCATTCATTCATTTATTCATTCATTGATAATGCTTTAGCACAATGCACATCATAGATGAAATGAAATTAAGAACGAAATCAGCAATGGTGTCTGTCTTGATCGAATTCACGACTGCCACCAACTGGTCTTTGCAGATTTTCCACCTGGTGGTGCTCACCTCACTGTCCTAACTTTTACATGGACTGCCTTTTCGGTTTTCGGTCCACCGGACTCTCTCTCTCTGTTTTTTTTTACCCGTCCAGGTTGATGGGTTCGATAGCTTGGTCTCTCTTTTCCCTGGTAGAACCATTTCCAATTTGAAGGCCGATGACTGCAGCGCTTCCCTGGTGAGTGCTTTGATGCCAGTCTAGCATTTTTGCAAGGCGAATAATAACGTATTGATCCCTTCGAATAGAATTTCTTCGAGAGATCTGTTGGCTGCTCCCGTCTCCCCACCGTCTCGTGGATGACTTTGGAGTTGACAATCGATGCCCCAGCCCTTTATTCTGGAACACATGCGACATTGCCCCTTGAAACCAGAATCTCCTCTTGGTCATGACAGAACACGAAATTCTGTATCGTGTAGATGTGTTCTTCTTCATAAATTTGGGTGCACTTTTGTTTGTTTGTTTTTTTTTTTGAGGGGCTGTGACATCATGGTCAACGCCATTTTCATCCACGTTGGGTGGTTGATAGTTAGGTCTGTGAACTGATGTGCATTTGTTGTGGATGGTCTTGTTTTTCTGGCGACGTCAGTTCCTCCTATCGTGGTTTCCCTTCTTTGTCCAGTCTGGTCCCGTGGAGTTTCTGCTCAGCTGATTTTGCCCTTAAATCCTTTGGAGTCTGGCATTTGGTAACTTCTCTGTTGATCCCCAGTCATGTCGTGGTAGGATCGGGCAAAGCTTGTTATGCGCTTTTGGATACTTTGCAATTTCTTCTCTTTTTTTTTATTAGGCGTGAAGTCTTTCAAGACAGATACCACTTTTGGGTCATCATCTGTCTTTAAATTCATTTCATGCAATGATACGTCATGTATGCTGAAGACATTAAATGAATGTTTGTATGCATGCATAGTATTCCATCCAGAAAATATCACACAAGTAACCGGAATCAAGTTGCATAACATTAAACGCCTCGTGGGCTGAATTGTTTACAAAACAGAGAAGAAAACAAAAGCAGATACATCAAAATACTTATCATCCTCCATAGGTGGAGGGTATTCTTTTGCTGCCGCGTCATCTCCTTAAATAGCTTGAATGCCTAGGTCAGTCGAAGCTGGGTAATGGATTGTTTTGAACACTACGCTTCAAAGGTGGTTCCACAATCTTTCCTTCAGCAATCAATTGTCGGACAGCCCTCAGTAATTGCTTGCAGTAATTCATGTGGTGACCCACTATCATGTGATAGGAACAGAAATTTCCCTTATCCGTTTCAGCTGGCTTTTCAAACGGCTTCAGCGAGTTCAAGAGTCCGCTGTTCCTGCATTTCGCAAAAATCTTGGCCAAAGAAAGAGTCTAAGGGGATAGGCCTCGATTTTGTACATTTCCCTCTTAAATGCCTTGCTGTTGGGACACAACAACAACTTCAGTTGGCTTGTCTTCTGAGGATTGCCCACCTTTGTCCATAGATCCAAAACTAGATCCGCTGCCTGATCCAGTGGCAATTGCTGGTCGATACCCAAGACAATATGCGGAGCTCCTGCCATGTTTTTGGTTTACTGCCTTCTCTTCCTCATCCCTCTTAATTTTCATAGCCATGCTATACACTTCACTGAGATCACTAAAGGAATGGAATTTCATGTTGTTCCGAAAGATGTCCCTACTCCCATCGATCAACTTCTGAATCAGTTCATCTTCTACCCACTCAAGGCTCCCATAGCAAAATATATTCCTTATTTCTCCCTGCTCAAGGGTCTGAACGAAGGGGTTCGTACGAGGCTATGGGTGGTGTTTTGTATCCATGCCCCTAAGACTATGAGGAACAAAGGCGACACTTCAAAAATTCACCGGGATAAAAAGGGATACTTAACCTAATGCAAAAATGTCTAACTAAAGAATGCAAAATAAAATACCATACGAGAATCATCCACCTTATTTTGATTAGACACTTTTCAGGGCTTGTCAAATTCTTTTAAGTTTTTAAGAAAACTTTTTTAAGAAATCCCCAGCGGAGTCACCACTGTGAGAGGATGACGTTTTCTATGGAAAGCGGACTCCTTTTCGGAAGGGGCGCCTCGATTTTCTAGCGGACCCCTCCGTCGCTTGGGGTTTTTAGAATGGAAATTCATTTTTTAGAAAACTAGATTAATTCATAAAAGAACCGAGACCTATGTCTCGATGAATAGTGTTAGAGTCGCCACTCGGCTCAGCTCAACCGGGAAATTTTAGTGTAGCTGAACCGGACGAACGGCCACCACGCTATCCAGAGATCTAGGTCCTGACAAGTCTCCTATTTCGTGTCTAATCAAAATAAAAATTGGCCAATGTTCGAGTATGGTATTTCAAAATTCTAAAGTCAATTTCATTACATTAAGTTAAACATACAGCGCGTATACAGATAAAATAGAAATAAAAGTATGTAGTAAATAATTAAATGGCTTACAACCTAATCGAATAAAAAATAAAAACTCTCAGCCTCACTTTTACAACCGCCTAAAATACACGAATTTATCTAGAAAAATACAATCGCCTAAATACACGAATTAATCTATTAAATACATCAAAAATAAAAATAAAAAACTACAAAACAAAGGGTTAGCACAGTTTATGGCACACCACAAATAGGACTCAAACATGACAAAATTGGGAAATTAGGATTTTGGGGCATGCATTTAGGGGGATAACTGGGTCGGCTCAGCTAGCCGGCCCGATTAGACCTGGAAAATATTTTGAAATGTCCCTGTATTTTGGTTTTGTGGAAAAATCATTTTTTGAAGACAATTTATCTTCCGGTTTAATTTGATTTAGCATGTGAGGTGGGTCGGTTTTCGGGAGAATCGGGTCTCCGTCGTTGTATTGTTCTAAATGCGATTACTTGGAAAATTAAATCTAAGGTCGTGGATGCACACAACAAAATTCATTTTATATGATTTTCTGATTTTCTGAATTTTTAGGGATTTTTCTGGAAATTCTGATCTTGGACGAGCATTACAATCGTGCGACTGTAACTACGGTCGTATGACTGTAATTATAATCGTGCGACTGTAAATCCTCCAACTTCAGGATTTCGCCAAAATTATTTAAAATAAAACTGAGACATTAATGGAAATCAAAAACACTCGTACGACTGTTCCACAACTCAAGAACAATCGCACGATTGTTCTTGATTTCCAGAAACAGAAAACACAAAAATTGAAATAAAATGCACAAAAACACACCAAATCACCTAGAAAGCATGAGAAAAATAGGAATGAAGTGTGTTTACCTCTTTGGCACTAATCCACCGTAGGAATGACCCCTGGCAACACACCAATCCACTTGAAATCGCTCTTTTCCTCTTTGAGTTAAGGTTTAAGGTTGAGTCCAAAAATCTCCAAAATGCTAGGGATTCTTAAGGTTTTAAGTCCGAAATTGATTAAATTTAGAGAGTCCAGTTGTTAACCTATTGATGTCTAATAGATTTTAAACTTAACACTTGAGAATTAAAAGAAAGAGAAGAGGACAAAAGCTTGCAGTTTATGATGATCTTTTCCTTCCCTTTTTCTCTTTTCTCTCTAAACTCTCTCTAATTCTTTTCAAAACCAAAAAGCCCCTCAATCTCCTCTCTTTTTCCTTCTTATTCTCGTTTGCTTCCTGCCCCTCCCTGAGCATTAATTGCTCTTTCTTTTTTTTCTCTTTTTTTTTCTGCTACAGAGGTATGGGCTTTTGCACCTGCTCCGACGTTATAGTTGTAAGACTGTAATTTAATTACAGTCGCACGACTGTTTGTTACAGTCGTGTGACACCGCTGCACACATTTTTTTTAAGGATGAAAAATACCGGCGCTTACATTAGGTATTCTTTTTTTTTCCATGGATGCTTTTATTTTTGATATGATAAAGGGGGAGAAATATTACTTGAAATACATTTTATAAGTGACTAAGCATATGGTATTTTCATATATATGCATGCTAGTATTGAATAAGATATGGATATGGGATGACTATAGGAATGAGATATTGCTTGATACTTTGAGAAATATCCATGCATGCTATATGCTCATGTATATGTTGGTTGATGATTATAACATATTTCATTCTTATGCCAACATTTGATATCTTGTTACTCTTGTTTATGGTTTTATACTTCTTGTGCAAGAATATTGGAGAAGTGCATTTTGGTTCTAGTAAAAATCTCTATGATCGAGAAATGCACATTATTCATATTATTGGATACTATCCAATTGGGTCAAAAAGATTTATAAGACCATGTGCAATTATTGTTTGGATTTTATTTGACTTATTAATGTTATTCCAACCCATGTGCTATTATTGCATAGATTTTATTTGACTTATTAATCTTATTCTAGTCCACGATTATACAACTTTCTATTAGTTCTAATTCCTAATTTTTAAAATGCTTTTTATATTAGTTTTTGGGAAATTTTCACTAATGGAAAGGTTTTGGAAATTATCTCTAACCTAGTAACTAATCTCTTGTGAGAATTGAACTAATTTTATTCAAATTTTGGTGTAGAAAAGTTTTTTAGATTAATTCTAAAGAGAAATTAGAAATAAAATAGATTCCTAATATCCCCAAAATTAAGCTGAAAGCATATTTTGAGGGGGAGCTATCGAAAGGAATCATATCTTCAAAGGGAGCGTTATCAACTCAAGATCATTTATCCCACAGATTTTGAAGTTTTATCTCTTCAATTTCAAATGCATTCAAGATATTTCAAGACGAGTTGTTATCATCAAAAAAGGGGGAGATTATTGACTCTTGTTTTGATGAAAACAACTTTATATTTGAATAAGATAAAATTAAATAAATACTTTGAGAATTAATTAAAAATAAATATGATTTTATTTTTAATTAGTTAACAAAGTATAAGATGAAGAATTACAACAAAGACATTGGAAGGATATTACAAAAAGAGAATAGAAAGTTTGGAGTAGTAAGATAAACATTGCGTCAGGAGGCTAAAGACATAAGAAATTCTGTTACAAATCTTCAGAGGCCTAAACACTGTATAACAGCAATTTTCAGAGACCTGAAGAAGTTCAACTCAAATCTTCAATGGTCTAAACACTATATAACAACCACATTCAAAGACCTGAAGAAGTTTATTACAAATCTTCAGAGGGATAAACACTGTGTAACGAGTAGTTTAAGAGAACTGAAGAAAATCAGAACTAAAGCTTCAAAGGGCTAAATACTGTACAACGGCTAGTTTTAAAGACCTGAAGAAAATCAAAATTAAAGATTCAGAAGGCTAAATACTGTGCAATGGCTAGTTTCATAGACCCGAACAAAATTTGAATATCTTCTCCAAACCATTTCTCTAATGCCTCTAAATAAAAGACAATGGCAAACATTTCAACTTTGGAAGACAAATTGCAAAGCATACAATACAAGCATTCTTGAGTAGTCTTTTGAACATTCTTCGAAGAGAGAATTTCTAAGAAATCACGTCTTCATCAAAGCAATTCACACACTTTCAAATCAAATATTTTGAGGGAATTGTAAAATCAGACAAAGATGTCTTTGTGTGAGGTGGAGCTTTGTTGTTAGGTGCTATCAATAAAGTTCACACTAGTTTGGTTGTTGATCTTTGAAACAGAACATTTGTAAAGTTTGGTGTTAAAGCTATAAAAAATGGTTAGAGTTTGGTGGTAAAGCTATAAAAAGCACCGGCCAAAGTTTAATGTTAAAGTTATAAAAACACCGATTCGAGTTTGGTACTAAAGCTATAAAAAGCTCTGGCCAAAGTTTAGCGTTAAAGCTATAAAAGCACCGGTTGGCTTGATTTCTGCCGTTAAAGAAATCTTAGTGGAAAATCTCAAGTAGTGTGCTCAGGGACAGGAGTAGCATTAGTTGAGCCAAACCTGTATAAATAGCCGTGTCTTTAATATCTCTATTCCTACTCTCTTTATGTATTATTAAGTCGTTAAATTAATAGCATTAGTGGTATTTAGTATTAGTGGTATTTAGTGATATTATTTAAACTAAGTGAAGTGATTATATTCATAAGTTTTACTAACTATTTAATTCCCTATTTTAAGTAAAACTTCTTTTATTGGGCAAAATTGTTTACCGAAAAATTTTTGTAAAAGATTTTTTATTCAGTAATACACACTATTCACCCCCCCTCTAGTGTGTCAATAGCTTATTTTGGAGCCAACATAATTAATTACACCAAGTAATTAAATTAATAGGTTGAAATAAAATTTCTCCCTTAATTATATTGATCATGGCTTTGCCATAAAGTCTATAAATGTAATTAACATCAAGGTTCGTGTTACTTATAATATATGTCCAATATACATTATAATAAAGTTAGTGACAATCCCGTTCAGACAACTTTGTGTACGATCATGTGGGTTCATCTTATATTGGCAATCAGCACAATACCTTAACGCCCATAATCTGTAAGTGGGTTCTAGCAAACCATTGCAATCTTATTCGAGGCATAAACCCTATAGTAACTTATACATCCTCTGCCAGTGATTTCGATGTCCTGGAAGAGGCATGGCAATGTCACCCTCTATAGCTGCTTGGACATTCCTTGATACCGAGTAGACTCAAGTTTACAAATAAGTATCCCACTTATTCGGGTGTGGCCACACTCTTATCAGTCCTACTCATCAAGTGGCTGATGATATCTTCTTAGAGTTAACTGAGTGGTATATTCCTTCACATCCCTACTATCCCTACCATGGTCATTAGCATACCTAATCATACCCATACTTGGCACCTTGTTACAGGCCCATTAGGCGAATGTTAAAGCATCCGAGCTTACACTAGGGCTATAAGAATACATGGTCTAAGGATCCAGTACATGTACTACTTGAGAACCACCTATGACGTAGAGACCGTGTGGTGTTCTTAAAGCGGATCGATCCAATACCATGTAACCTAACATGTACCCATGTTCTTGATTGACATTGCATGTCTAATACACCACCATACAATCAAGACATATGATAGTCTTTAGTTAAAAGCATTCCCCTGACTTTAACAGACTAAGGATAGTTTTATAACTGGTGTTCTTTCCCTACTTAAGGTCTTACTACCCAGAGAACGTTATCAATATACTTGAGTGAAACAATAGTTAATGGATTCTTTATTACTATTAATGATACAAGAACTTAACAAAATAGATTATGACTTTTTACTTATCACAAAATATATGATTACATTATATAGGGACTAGGGCATACATCAACATCCTTTTTTTGCGATCTTGTAGGTCCATCTTATATTGGCAATGGGCCTAATACCTTAAGGCCCACAAGATGTAAGTGGGTATTAGCAAACTATTACAGCTACCCAAATAAGGACAAAACATCAATCGAGTCAGGGATGTAAACCATGTAGTGACTTACATATCCTTTGCACAGTGATATCAATGTCCTACAACTGGCATGGAAAAGTAACCCTCCTTAGCTGCAAGGACGTTCCTTGATTCTAAGTAGACTGAAAAACACAAATAAGCAATCACCCAATGATTACCTTATTTGATTGTGGTCACAATTTTCTCAGTCTCACTCATCAAGTAGTCAGTGATATTCTCTTAATTAAGAGAGTGGCAAATGTCAGTGTATGCCCTAGTCCCTTTGTCAATGTAATTGGATTTTTATAATTAATAAAAGGCATTAATCTATTTTATTAATTTCTTGTGTAAATAATACTAATAGAGTATCCATTAATTAAGTTATTCTCTTATTTTTTAGGAGCATCTCCTAGCAAGTAGGACTTAGAGTAGGGTTAACACTTAACTATAAATAGCCTTAGTCTGTTATATCATGGGAATGATACTAACTAAAGACTAGCATGGTCTTTGATTCTATGGTGGTGTTCTACCGACCGACATGGATTGTCAATCAAAGAGATGAGTACATGTTATGTTACATGGTACTGGATCGATCCACTCAGAGTATTTCATTAACTCCTATTAGACAAGTGAAATTTCTTTTCTACAACCCGGATGAGAACAAGGTGTTCATATCTAGAAAGGGTGTCTTTCTTGAAAGGGAATTCATTTCCAGTAAAGATAGTGGGAGCAGTGTTGAACTCAAGGAAGTTCAACAACCACAAATACCTGTAAAGGATAACTTAGGGATTGGAACAGGTGCTCAAGAAATTGAGTAGGTTAAATGAGTCACATAAGAACCTAGAAGGTATAATAGGATCCGTTAACAGCTTGAAAGATATGGTTTTCTTCTGGCTGAAGACATCACTCTTATAGGCCAAGACCATGAAGAGCCGTTGACCTACTAGGAGGCTATGGCTAGCCCCAACTCAACTCAATGGCTTGGAGACATGAAAGCTAAGATGTAATCAATGTAAAATAACCAAGTTTGGAACATGGTTGATCCACCTCCCAGTTTTAAGGAAATTAGTTACAAGTGGTGCTACAAGCTAAAGGCCAACAACACCTTCAAGGGGTAGGTTTCAAACAGGTCCATAGAATTGACTATGATGAAACCTTCTCACCAGTCGCTATGCTTAAATCCATCAGGATATTACTTGCCAAAGCTGTATGGTTTGATTATGAGATATGGCAAATGGATGTCAAAACTACTTTCCTTAATGGAAACCTCCAGGAGGATGTTTACATAGCTCATTCGGAGGGTTTTGTCGATCCAAAATGTCCTAAATGGGTATGCAAACTACAAAGGTAGATTTATGCACTTATGCAGGCATCCCGTAGTTGGAACCTTTGTTTTGATGAAGCTATAAAGAAATATGGCTTTATTAAAAACAAAGATGAGCCTTATATGTACAAGAGGATCAGTGGGAACATGATTACATTCTTGGTCTTATGCGTCGATGAGATCCTACTTATTCGAAACAATGTCACATCACTACAAGGGGTAAAGGTTGTGAAAATTTTTCGCAATGAAGGACTTAGGGGAAGTTGAAAAGATACTAGGTGTCAGGATCTACAGGGATAGATCACTTCAGCTTTTGGGCCTAAGTCAAGAAAAGTACATAGACAAAGTCTTTACTAGGTTCAACATGATCAATGCTAATAGAGGTCTCTTACCTATGCGTCATCGGTTGGTCCTGAGCAAGGACTGTCCTTGTAGTAAGTAAGAGAGGGAACACATGGACGGGATTCCTTATGCATCTATTATTGGATCCATCATGTATGCTATGTTATCTACTAGACCTTATGTCTCGCATTCACTGAGTATGACTAGCCGATACCAAGAGGATCTAGGTGAATCATATTAAAAAGCAGTCAAAGCAATCCTAAAGTACCTAAAAAGGACTAAGGATAGCTTTCTAGTGTATGGAGGTTAAGAAAGACTTGCAGTCAGTGGTTACACAGAGGCAAGCTTTCAAACATACATGGATGACTATAGATCACAGTAGGGGTTTATATTCATGTTGAATGGAGATGCTATCTACTGGAAAAGCTCTAATCAAGATACAGTTGCTGATTCTACCCTAGAAGTTGAGTATATTTCTGCCTCAGAGACTTCACATGAAGCTATTTAGATTAGGAAGTTTGTTATTGAGTTAGGAATTGTTCCTTTGATCCTAGACCTAGTTGACCTCTTCTGTGATAATAACAAGGCCATTGCACAAGATAAGGAACCCCGGTCACACCAGAAATCCAAACACATACTTAAGAGATTCCATCTTATTCGAGAGATAGTCGATTGAGGAGATGTTAAGATTTGTAGGGTTGGATCCGACGATAACATTGTAGACCAGCTAGCTAAGTTTAAGTTACACTGTAGGGACTAGTGCAAGTGGGAGATTGTTAGTGTATGCCCTAGTCCCTTTGTCAATGTAATCGGATTTTTGATGATTAATAAAAGGCATTAATATATTTTATTAATTTCTTGTTCCCTCAATAGTTATAGAGTATCCATTAGTTAAGTCATACTCTTGTTTGTTAGGAGCATCTTCTAGCAAGTAGGAGTGAGAGTAGGGTTAACACTTAATTATAAATTTCCCTAGTCTGTTATATCATGGGAATGATACTAAGTAAAGACTTGCATGGTCTTTGATTGTATAGTGGTGTCCTACCGACCATTGGACATGGTTTATCAATCAAAGAGATGAGTACATGTTAGGTTACATGGTATGGGATCGATCCACTCAGAGTATTTCACTTGAACCCTATTAGATAAGTGAAACTCTAGTAGCACTTATGTTGGATCCTTAGACCTAATGTTGCTGTGAACTTAGGGACAATCTCACATACTTTGACATACGACCAATAGGATCGTAACAAAGTACCAAGTATGGGTATGATTGGATATGTCAGTGAATACATAAGGCTCATGCGCAAGGTGAAGGGAAATGCCAATCTCTTAAATGAGATCGTGATATCACCAGTCACTTGATGAGTGAGACTAAGAAGTGTGTGGCCAAACCCAATACTTAATGACTGGGTGATTAAGTGATTGATGTTCTTTAGTCTACTCAGTATCAAGAAATGTACTTGCAGCCATAGGGGATGACTTAGTCATGGTACTAATAGTATAGAGATATCCATAGGGTATGAAATGTATAAGAAAAAGGCTACAAGGTATACATGTCCAAAAGATATATTCATCTTAATTAGGGGCTCTAATGGTTTCCTGGAACCCACTTATAGTCTATAAGTCTAAAGGTCTCGGCCAATTGCCAACATAAAGATGAACCTACCGGATCGCACGCATAGGGTCAAGAACGGATGTTTAGGACATAAATATATATTGGATATATATTTAATCAAAGGAGCAATTGTTATATTTATATTGATTTAATTATTGCATGGTACAGTAAATAATTTAATTATAATATAATGTGTCAAAATTGGATTTTGACATCATGGGGAATTAATTATATCTAGGTTAATTTATTTAATTGCATAGTGCAATAAATAAATTAAGGCTAAAATATAATTATGTCAAAATTGGATTTTGACATAAATTAATTTAAGGGTGCATGAATATCTATATCATAAGGTTTATGGGTATTAATTAAATTAAAACCTGAACTAACCTAATATATAAATAGCATCTTATTAATTGAATTCCCCAAGAGAAAGTTTGCAGGAGAAAGAGATTGGAAATCTTCCATCCCATACACAAAGAATTTTCGCCCGTTGTAGATTCTAGGGTTCGACCATTGTTGCTCTCCGTCTAGTGTTAGCACGCTCATCCAATCGTTTGAGGCCTATGTGTGTGAAAGTAGAGATTTCCTGCTTGGAAATTCGATTGAAAGCTTCTTAATCCGGATAAGTTTTAAATCACTTTTTAGTAGAGTCTGTTTCTTCCCAATCTGAATGGGTTCTTGGGCTAGATTCGAGTGCAAATCAAATGCTTCCGCTGCTAAAATTTCCGTTTTGCACGGTGAAAATCTCTACTGCAAATCCCTTCATTTCACTTATAGTCCCGAGCATGATCATTGGGATACCCAGTCGTACCAATACTTGACACCCTATTATGGGCCCATAAGGCTTACGTCTAAAGTATATGAGTTAGAATCTAAGTCTATAATGATATTAGGTGTAAGGATCCAATATAAGTACTACTAGAGAACCACTTATGACATAGGAACCATTTGGTGTTCTCATAGAGGATCGATCAAATACCATGTAACCTAACATATACTCATGTCCTTGATTGACATTCCATGATCAATGGTCAGTAAGATACCACCATACAATCAAGGCACATGTTGGTCATTGGTTGTAATCATTCCCATGATAATAATAGACTAGGGAGAACTTTGTAACTCCGTTCTTCCCCTACTAGAGGTCTTATTGCTTGGAGAACGTTACTGACATACTTGAGTAAAACAACATTTAATGGATTCTGTATTATTATTAATTGCATAAGAAATTAATAAAATAGATTATGTCTTTTTATTTATAACAAAATATCTGATGACATTATGTAGGGACTAGGCCATACATTAACAGATGTTTCTCAAGGTAGGTGGTGTAAGCGTCAGTTTTTTACCACCTCTGTGATGAAAACCAATTTAGTTAACCTTTGCGTTAGAATCAATATGTAAATAAATTTGAGAAGCAAAGATTCAGATTCAAAAGAGCTTGAAACTTGAAACTGAGAAGAATTTGAAAAATTAGGGCTGAAATGAGACAAGAGCTGTACAGCTATTACAAAAGCCGTATGGATAATTCTTGATAGCCGTATGGATGTTGACTTGACAGTCGTATGATTGTTCATGTGTCACTAGATTTTGCATGAAGGAGACAACTGTTTGGATTTTGGGGAGACAACACAACTTCCATTAATTCTCTATATTACAAAGGTTTTTGGATTGAAGGGAGTCCTGCAATGGAAAGGGGGAGGAATTAACATCTGATTAACAACAATCATCAGGAAGCAAAAGGGAGAAAAGATCAAATTCTTACAAACTCTCACAAAACTTAAAGAATCAAGCAATCAAACTTGAAAATAATCAAACTTAGTCACCAAATCAATTTCCAAACCATACCTAAACTTTCAGAGACTTACTGAAAGCTAGGATTTTGGAATTGGGAGTTCAATTTGGGAGAAACCAAGCTTTTGGGTTCAGAGTTTCAAGTTGGTTGCAATCTGAATTCAAGCTTCATTAATCAGTTTTCTTTGGAATTAAACACTGGATAAACGCTTCAAAGGTGATTCTGAGAGGTCTTAAATCTATTTATCGCTTTCTGGGTTGATTTGGTGTGTCATTTCATTCATTTTCCATTTGTTCTATTTTCTGGATTTTTGGTAAATTAGAGTCGTGCAGCTTATGCAAAAGCTGCACGGCTGTTGCGAAGGAGCCATACGGCTATAGTTTGTTTTTAAAATTTGGCTATTTATCTTGTAGCGATTTCTCTAGCTAATTCCAAACTAGAGCTATACGAATGTTATAATAACCGCACGACTATTGTTTTCTCATCCATAGGGTTGTTGTTTTTTATTCCAAAATTGTATTTTTATGTGTTTTTCATCCATATGTATATTATTTTGATCTAAATTTAATTTGTGAAATATATTGTAAAAGAGTTCAACGATAGAAATTCCTATTTCTTGAAAAACCTGCCCATTTTGTATGTGAAATATATAAAATTGGATAAAATGTTTTATAAAACCGTTTTCAGAATCAAATTTAGCAATTCCAAAAGTTTTCCAATTTTACTTACATAAATCTATTGGATAATCTTGACTACCCCATTCACACCCCGAGCAATCTTAATCCCTTATTCTAAGTCTGTTTGAGTCCTATGTGTTTTATCTATTTATTCACTAACCTTTGTTTTGCAAGTAGATTTAGGTTAGATGAATGTTTAGCTTTTTCTTTTAGCTTTTGTGTGTTTTAGGCCGAATGTATGAACTGGATTATAGTATATAGGTATTTTGTACCCCAAATCCCCTTTTTACTTAAATGTATCCCCCTAGGTTAGTCTATTTGTTTGGGTTGTAATAATTTTACTTTTACGAATTTATTTATATTTCTGAATCTATTTATAGCTTCTTGCTTGACCATTTAAATTTAATCCAAATAAAATAAATTGTAGAAATGTAAAGGACAAATAAATGAAATTGCTAAAACAATATTTTGAATTAGAAAGGAATAACTGATTTGTCCAGACTCAAATCTCTGACTAAAAAGTATAGCAGATTCCTACTTAACTTGGCTATATCGGTTGAGCTGAATTTGGTGGCAGCTCCTGTCACTTTTAGTGAGATTGATTAGTTTCGTTCGTTTTCTTACTAAATTTTCTAAACCCCCAACTCACGTTTATTTTTAAAGCATTGACCCGACTTCACGGCTCGTGCGCTCTAAAAGGATCATCCGTTCACAGGTGGCACCTAAATTGTTTGGAATGACATGATGAAATGGAATGTTAAAAATCAATCTAGTGAATGCATGTTCTTTGTATTCACCCATGATACTAATATCAACACACTTACTAATCTTCACACCCATTAATGGTAAATTAAACACCTTGCTCAACACATGTTCATTAAGTAGAAAAGTCCTCTGATCAACAGTGAAACCAAACCTTTTAGCATCAATATACAGCTTAATTTCACTCATAGTATACCAACTATCTCCCTAATCATAGTTTGGTATACCAATTACCGTTTTGCCCAAAAACAAAACTAACCATGGAGCAATTTTCTAAGTCACACCATGGTTAGTTTTTTTTTTTGGCTCTAGGTTTTCTCTGTTTAGGGTTATCTTCTGGTGAGATATTTAAGCAAGAAGAAGTGAAGGAAGTGGCTGATGAGAGAGATGACATGACAAAAAGTATGAACAGTGGATTTCTGTCAGTTTCTTCAGAAAGAGAGAGGGAGAGAGTTAGAGAAGTTGGTGATGATGAAAACTTCTCCCCATTTGATTTCTCATAGACTATGAACCTCCATTAACTCTGAAACTGCTTACCAAATCAGTCAGCGTTTGATGCTACTGTAATTTCTCTTTCTATTCATGCATCCCTTTGGACGAAGAGACAGCTTGTGAACAGTTATCTTCCATCTCAACCATTATATCATTTCATCACTAGGAGTACATCATTTCGCACAAAAATAACATCGTTTCTCTTGAAACGTCATCGGTTAGTTTCTCATTTCGTTTCAGTTTTAACCGAAATCCACCCACTGTTTGGTAAAAACTTTAAACGCCCTTTTTGTTGAAAAAAATCTCTGAAAATATTAATAATTATCTCATTCATTTTTGAAATAGGAAATCATTTAATAAGACAATTATTCCTTTTTTAAAAACATGTTTACAAAATAAATTCTAATTTATTAAAACTGATTTTCACATAGTTGTTAGTAAACTATTTTGACATGCACTTTTAACGTGTTAAAAATGGCAACTTTTAACACAAAAAGATATTGAAAACGTTGAACCCTGTTTTGATGAAAACAACTGTATATTTGAAGAAGATAAAAATAAATAAATACTTTGAGAATAAATTAAAAATAAATGTGATTTTATTTTTAATTAGTGAACAAAGTATAAGATAAAGACAAACAATATAGTCATTGGAAAGATATTACAAAAGAAGATAAAAAGTTTGGAGTAATAAGATAAATATTGCATCAGAAGGGTGAGGACTTAAGAAATTTTGTTACACATCTCAGAGGCTTAAATACTGTATAACGGCCACATTTAGAGACCCGAAGAAGTTTACTTCAAGTCTTTAGAGACCTGAACACTGTATAACGCCACATTCAGAGACCTGAAGAAGTTCACTTCAATCTTAGAGACCAGAACACTGTATAATGGATACATTCAAAGACTTGAGGAAGTTTTTTATAAATCTTCAGAGGGTTAAATACTATGGAATGGCTAGTTTCAGAGACTTGAAGAAAATCAGAATTAAAACTTCAGAGGGCTAAATACTATGTAACGGCTAGTTTCAGAGACCTAAACAGAATTTGAATATCTTCTCCAAACCACTTCTCCAATGCCTATAAATAAAAGAGAATTGTAAACATTTCAAATTGGAAGACAATTTATAAACCATTCAAAACATTCAAAGCAATCAAAGCATTCTTGAGAAGTCTTTCCAATAAATTTCAAAGATAGCAATTGAAAGAAATTCAAGTTTATCAAAGCAATTCATATACATTCAAATCCAATAGTTTGAGTGAATTATAAAATCACACTAAAGGATATTAGTGTGAAGGGGAGTTTTGTTGTTAGAGTTTTATCAACAAAGTTTTAAAAAAGTTTTTTTATTGATCTTTGAAAAACTACAAGCTGTAAAAGTTTGGTGTTTGAGCTTGTAAAAAGCACCAGCGTTCTCGATTCTAGACTAAAGAAGAATCTCTGTCTTAATCCTAGACCGAAGTATGATTGATTGTCCCGATCTTGGAAAAAAGAGAGATCACTTGGTTTAATTCCTACCGTGAAGGAATTGTAGTGGAAAATCCTAAGTGGTTTACTTGGGGATATGAGTAGGATAGTTGGTTCGAACCTGTATAAATCTCGGTGTCACAAATATCTTTATCCCTACTCTCTTTACATACTACCATTTATATTTATGCACTCATTTTCAGCAGTAATAGCCATTAGAGATCTTATATAAATTCTTAAAAAGCAATTGTATTAACAAGTTTTACAAATTATTTTATTCCGCATTTCAGTAAAATTTGTTTATTGGGCAAAATTGTTTTTGATTTTGAAGGTTTTTACAAAAAGTTTTATTTGGATATATATACTATTCAGCCCCTCTCTAGTGTACCTCTAAGTGTATTTGGGAGTAACAATTCATATCAAAGCCTGACTCTTGCCCAAAAGGATTACCATTCTTATAGTGATCCAAATATATGGCTGAAGGACATTGTATTCATGAGCCACCTCTATTTTATGGAGATAATTACAATTTTTGGAACAATAAAATGAAAATATTTCTACAGTCAACTGGTATTCAAATTTGGAAAATCATCAAAGATGGACCTATTGTTCCTTCTAAAATAGTTAAAGGTAGAAATATTCCAAAGGAAGATAGTGAATATGATGCAAATGATTTAAATAAAATTACTTTAAATGCTAAAGCTATTAATTTGCTACAATGCTCATTCGATATTAATGAATATAACCATATTTCAGGATGCACAACAACTAAGGAAACCTGGGATAAGCTTGAAGTAACTCATAAAGGAACCAAGCAAGTAAAGGATAGAAAAATCAATCTCTATATTACCAAATATGAGTTATTCAAGGTGGATCCTAAGGAATCAATTTCAGAGATCAATACAAGATTCATATTAATTGTGAATAAATTAAAGAATCTTGGCAAGCATAATACTGACGAAGAGCTAATCGGAAAGCTCATTAGAACAATGCCAACTTCATGGGATTCTAAGCTCACTGCGATAGAGAAATCAAAAGATTTATCTTCATACTCGTATGATGAATTTAAAGGTTCATTACTTACCTATGAAATGAAGATAAAATCCACCATAGATCGTGAGCAATCAAAAAAGAAGAAATTCATCGCTCCTAAAGTTGCAAGCCCAATAGTTGATGCACCTGAAAGCGAATCAAAAAGTGATGACAGTGATGAAGAGCTAGATGAAGTGGAAGCACTTTTGTCAAGAAATTTTGAAAATTCTTAAGGAAAAAGAACAAAGACAAGAAGATGCCAAAGAAAAATTCCAACAACCACAACATCACTATTACAAAGCCATAATCATCAAAAGTCACTTGCTTCAACTACAAGAAGCTAGGACACTACAAAATTGATTGTCTGAAATCCAAACCCGAATTCAACAAGAAATATAAAAAAGCTATGTTAGCTATATCGAGAGATAGTGATGATTCTGATGATGAAGATGCTAAAAACAATGCTTAAATTTGCTTTATCGCAGATAATCAAAAGAGACTTCATCAAAAGAAAAGGAAGTAGAAGATGAGGTAATCCTAACTTCCTCCTCTCATAAAGAAATCATTCAAGCATATTTTGAATTACATAATACTTTGCAAGAAACTATTAAAGATTATGAATGCAAAAACTCTAAAGTAGAAAAGGAAAAACTTGAACTTCAGAACAAAGTGAATTTTCTTGAAAATACTAATCTTACATTAGTAAGCAAAGTACCTTATCTTGAAGACAAGTGTGAAAATTAAATGTCACTTTCAGTAAATTCACACTAGGTGAAAATATGTTTAATATGATGTTGGATATCCAAAGAAATCCAAATGATAGAATGGAAATTGGTTTTAACAAAATGCTTGTGATGTACTTATACACACACCCCAAAAGCCAATTTATTTTTGCAAATCCTTATCTACAATCAAGATGCAAATCCCCTATCCATAAGATCTGTTCAGCCATCTGAACCAAAAAGAAAACAAAAGATTAGTCATCTACAGTCTTCTAAACAAATAATTAGAAGAAATTTTCAAAGACTTGTACTAAAAACAAATCAGAAGCTTCAGTTCTCTGAACAAAAAAATAGAAAGAAGAATCTATACTACAAGAAAGCTCCCAAACCTATATATCATCAAAACTTTTATCCAAACAAAAAACTTGGTTACAAGACAAAATAATTCCATAAAAATCTAACCATATTCCCAAACACAGATCCCTCACCATAAAACCACATCACCCACCTCAATCATCTTATAAGAAGAAGAAAAATGTTACATGCTTTTATTGCAAGCATAAAGGACATGCAATTCAAGAATGTAATTTCTGAAGAGGTTTATACAAAAGAAAAATGATGTGGATTCCAAAGTAAGACAATACTAATAAGGGAGGACCCAATACAATTTTGGTACCTAAAACCACTTAATTTGTCTTACAGCTAAAGATCACCCTTGGAAAACAAAGCTGGTGTTAGTGGGTGCCCTAATCCCTTTGACATTGTAATTGGATTTTTGATATTTAATAGAAGGCATTAATCTATTTTATTAATTTATTATGCAGTTAATAGTTATAGAGAATCCATTAGTTAAGTCATACTCTTGTTTGTTAGGAGCATCTCCTAGTAGTAGGATAGAGAGTAAGGTAAACACTTAACTATAAATATCCCTAGTCTGTTATATCATGGGAATGATACCAACAAAAGAATAGCATGGTTTTTGATTATATGGTGGTGTCCTACCGACCATTAGACATGGAACGTCAATCAAAGAGATAGGTACATGTTAGGTTACATGGTACTGGATCGATCCACTCAGAGTTTTTCACTTGACCCCTATAAGACAAGTGAAACTATGGTAGCACTTATATTGGATCCTTAGACCTGATGTTGCTATGGGCTTAGGGATGATCTCACATACTTTGACATACGCCTAACATACTTGTAACAGAGTGCCAAGTATGGGTATGATTGGGCATGCCAGTGAATACCTAAGGGTCATGAGCAAGGTGAAGGGAAATGCCAATCTCTTAAATGAGATCATGCTATCACCGGCCACTTGATAAGTGAGAATGAGAAGTGTTTGGCTAAACCCAATACTTAATTACTAGGTGATTAAGTGATTGAGTTCTTCAATCTATGTACTTGCAGCCATAGGGGATGACTTAGTCATGGTTATGGCAGTACAGAAATATCTAAGGGGCAGGGGATGTATAAGAAAAAGGCTACAAGGAATATATGTCCAAAAGATATATTCATATTAAATGGGCATTATAATGGTTTGCTATAACCCACCTATAGTTTGTGGGCCCAAAAGTTTGGGGCCCACTGCAAACATAAAGATGAACCTATCGGATCACACATATATGGTCAAGATTGGATGTTTAGGACATAAATATGTATTGGATATATATTTAGTTAGAGGAGCAGTTGTTATATTTATATTGATTTAATTATTGCATGGTGCAATAAATAAATTAACTAAAATGTAACTAGTCATAATTGGATTTTGACATCATAGGGAATTAAATTATATTTAGGTTAATTTGTTTTATTGCATAATGCAACAAATAAATTAAGGCTAAAATATAATTATGTTAAAATTGGATTTTGACATAAGGAAGCATGCATATTTATATCATAAGGTCTATGGGTATTTAATTGAATTAAAACTTTAACATAAATTTTAATTAATTAAAACCCTAATTGACCTGGAGTATAAATAGCATCATTTTCCTTAATTCCCTAACCAAGAAAAATACTACATCTTCCCACACAGTGAGATTGAAAATTTTGGCCACCTCTAGTGACTAGGGTTTCAGCCTCCTTTGCTTCTAGTCTAGTGCTAGCACGCTCTTCTGATTATTTGACACCTGCGTGTGTGAAGGTAGAGATTTCTTGCTAGGAAATTAGTAGAGAAAGCTTCATATCTCAGGTAAGATTTAAAATTGCTTTATGGTTGAGTCTGTTTTTTTCCAAATCTGAGTGTTTCTCGAGCCGGGTTTGAGATTCAAAACCATTGCTTCTGCTGAAAATTTTTTTGTTTTGCACGGTGAAAATCCCTACATCTTATACATTGACAATAGATGTTCAAGGTATATGATCAATGATAGTACCTACTTCACTACCTTAAGACAAGTTAAAGGAGATATTATAAATTTGGTGACAAAATGGAAGGATAGGTTATTACAGAGGAAAAATTAGGAATAATCCATGCATTGATGAAGTATCACTAGTCAATGAATTAAAATTCAAATGGTGGAGGTAGAGAGTTGGACCATGTTCTTCGATGTTGCAGTGAATAGAAAAGGTGCAGGTATAGAAATGATCATCGCTACTCCTGAAGGTGAGATTATTCCTTTATCAAAGAAATTAGAGTTTCCAGAGACCAATAATGGCATAGAGTACGAAGCTTGTTTATTCGAGATTGAGGCACTAATCACAATAGGTGCGAATCACGTCTTAATCATAGGGGACTCGCTCCTGGTCGTCCATCAAGTGTAAGGAGAGTGGGATATTAAAGAAGAAACTTTAAGACCCTATCTGGATTTACTTCATCACTAAGAAAATGTATTTTCCATTATGAATTTCAGCATGTACTCCGAGAAGACAATCAGTTGGTAGATGCTCTGGCCATGGTATCATCCATGTGGGAAAGACTAGAACAAGCACCAATGCATCCATTGACTATAGCATTTTTTAGAAGGCCTTGTTATAATGTCCCTAGCGTGGTGAGTGTAGCAGAAGATCAGAAGCCCTGGTATTATTTATGAGCATTGGATTTTATGAATTCTATGATGAAAACCAAATCAGTTAACCTTTATGTTATAATCACTGCTGAAACAGATTTGAGAAGCAAGAATTCGGATTCAAACAAACTTGAAACTTGAAACCAGGAAGAATTTGAAGAATTAGGGCTGGAAATGAAGAAGACCAATATGGCCATAAGAACAACCGTATGGATGTAGACATGACCGTCACATGGCACACCTATTTGGATTACGGGAGAGACAGCAAAAATCCCACTAATCGGGCTGTATTATGGATTTTTATCTTTGGATTGAAGGGAGATCAACAACAATAATTAACAACAAGATGATCAAAGAATAACAAGAGAAAAAGAGAGAAGGAGAGAAAGGGAACCAGATAAAAATTCTTGAGAAATCTTGAAATCAAAGAATCAAACAACAAGTTCACCAAATTCAGTCAACAATCCTTATTCCAAACCGCACCTAAGCTTGGAGAGATTTATTGGTTGGTCGGAAATTAAGATTTTGGAGCTCAACTTGGGAGAATTAAAAGCTTTTGGTTCAAAGTTTTACGTTCACTCGAATTTGAATTTGACTTCAACAATTGGGTTTTCTTTGAATTAAACACTGGAAAAACGCTGCAAAGGTAATTCTGAGAGGCCATAAATCTATTTACTGCTTTCTAGGTTGATTTGATGCATCATTTCAGTTATTTATAATTTGCTGTATTTTTGGAATTCTGGTAAACTATAGCCGTATAGTTATAGCAACGTTCGTGGAGTTGTTGCTTAGAGCCATACGGCTATGGTTTAAATCTTCAAAATTTAGCAATTTTGGTTTTTAGCGATTTCTCTTGTTCATTCCAAACTAGAGCTGCACGGATATTATAACGGCCATACAGTTGTTTCTTTCAAATCCCTACGACATTGTTTTGATTTCAGAATTGAATTTTATATTTTTTTATGCATTTGCACATCATTTTGACCTAGATTTAATTTTATGAAGCATATTATAAACCAGTGTAATGATAGAAATATTAATTTCATGAAAACCAAGCCATTTTGTATGTGGGATATATAAAATAGGATTAATTGTTTTCTAAAACTGTTTCTGGAATCAAATTTAATGATTTCAAAAGCTTTTCTAGGTCTAATCAGATAAATCTGCCAGATAATACTGACTATCCCCATTTACACCTTGAGCTATCTGGATTCCCTATTCTAAGTCTGTTTAGTACTATGTGAAATATCTATTTATAAACTAACCTTTGTTTTACAAGCAAATTTAGGTTAGAGGTCTGTTTATTTTTTTGTGTATTTTAGGTCAATTTAAGTATTAGATTCGTGTATATAAGCATTTTTACCCCTATTTCCCTTTTATACAAATGTATCCCCTAGGTTAGTCTTTTAATTGGGTTGTAATAATGTCATTTTTCTAAATTTATTTACATTTTAAAATTTATTTATAGCTTTTTTGCTTGAGCATTTAATCAATTTAAAACAAATCTTAGAAATATAAAAGACAAAGAAATAAAATTGCTAAAGTAATATTTTGAACTAGAAAGAAATAGGTGATTTTTCCTGAACCGAATCTCTAATTAAAAGGTGTATTGATTCCTGCTGGTATGGCTATACCGCAATTTCTAGGTGATGACTCCTGTCACTTTTAGTGATATCAATCACTTTTGTTCTTTTTCTTACTAATTTTCTAAAACCCCAAATCATTATTTTGTGTAAAACCCTTGCCTAGCCTTGTGGCCTATTCACTCCAAAGTATCATCCGCTTATAGTGGCGACTCTCAGGAATTTTAAATTCAAAATTGATAAAATACTAAAAATTCCTAGTTTAAAATATTTTAGCAATTTTATCTCAATGCCTTTTATTGCATATCACTTAGAAACACTTTCACACTATTTTACGGCACCTTTTAAACCTCGATGTGTTGTTGAAATGTTGCCTAAGTTTCGCCATGTCTTAGGGGCCCAAAAATTGTACATCACTCATTTGGACCCTTGAGAAGGGAGAAGTGAGGAGTATATTATGCTCTGGGAACCTTGATGTTAACCTTTGGGCTTTGACCTGAACCTATATAGGTAGCCATAATAATTTTTCTTAGGACAAACAGCATATAAGTTGCATTGGTGACTTTGAGAGAAACGTATTTATCACCCCCTATTGGGCTTTAATAAACCAATTCCTAGGAAAGAGTTATGACGACCAATGTAAAGGTATAAGGTTGGAAGGGTGTGCATTTTGTTCACACTCTAATGATCTGTTCCTTGTGTAGGAAACCATAAACATTAAAAGCATAAATTATTCAATTCATAAAGATGTATTCTAACGAATTTGCTTATGGGATATATAATCATTAAAAACCCTAAAACCTTGTTTGCCATACATGAAGAATGTGTACTTTTATTTTCAATATCCATTTTAAGCATATAAAATTCTTGTACACAATAGGTTGTGCACATTTCACAAAACCCATGCATAAATTTCTAAGCACATTTCATATAAAATTCTTGTACACAAAAGTTCGTGTACATTTCACAAAACCCGTAAAATTCTTATACACAAAAGGTTGTGTATATTTCACAAAATCTGTGCATAAATTTCTGTGCACATTTCGTAAAAAATTCTCGTACACAAATGGTTGTGTACATTTTACAAAATTTGTGCTCATCTCATATAAAAATTTCGTACACAAAAGGTTGTGTACATTTCACAAAACCTATGCATAAATTTATGTGCACATTTCATATAAAATTCCCATATACAAAAGGTTGTGTACATTTCATAAAACCTATGCATAAATTTCTATGCTTATTTTATAAAACCGGTGTATAAATATTTGTGCACATTCCATATAAATCCTGGTACACAAAAGGTTGTGTACTTTTCATAAAAACACATTTTCTCAAAAGGCATAAAACTCTATGCATATTTCATATAAAACCTCATATAAAAAAGTTTGTGTACATTTTCACAAAAACTTATGCATAACCTTCTATGCATTTCATATAAAGCTCATACACAAAAGGTTGTGTACATTTCAAAAATCCCTATGCATAAATTTCTATGCACATTTCAGAAAACTCATGCATGCATATTTCTTAAAACATCATACACAAAAGGTTGTGTACTTTTCATAAAACTCGTGCATCAATTTCTATGCATATTTCATTTAAACCTTGTACATAAAATTTATGTACATTTCATATAAAACCTCATGCATAAAGGTTGTCTGCATTCCTAAAAACCCTGTACATGGCAAAGCCTTGTACATTTCAAATGTTTGTACTTTTGTTATAACATCATTCATTTTTTTCATGTCATGTACTTGTGTGCTAGTATTTGTCACATTCCACGTTACATGTATTCATATACATTTCATGCACATGTAAATGAATTCATTCATTAAATCCCTAACATGTCATGTTTTGAATGAAACAATTCCTTTGTGGAAGTAGCCATCAAACAAGCATTTATAAGAAAAAGCACTGAGGGGGTTGTTCAGTGTCTCATAAAGAGTTCAGTAGGGTTCAGTGGAAAGAAAGCAAAGTCTAGAATAGTCATAGTAGAGGAAGGCAGCATATCCAAATTAGTAGCAAAGATAGAGGGGTATTTGGCAGGATCAGAATTGTTTCAGTCTCATAGCAAGACATAATCCATACAAAGTGTTGAAATGGAAGCTCCTAGTACACCTAACATTGCTGATGTTCTTAAGGATTTCCTGATATCACAGGATTTTTGAAATATTTTGGAGGAATTGAAAGCTATTGTGAAAGAAAATGTTGAACACAGTGCTGTTAAAGGCATAATAACTTCCTAGTCATTTGGAGGTAGGGGGGATGTTAGTCCTAAAAGGTTGAACATTTAGAAGCTTTTATGGAAAGGAAGTTCAAAATAAATTATGCAAAAATGGATAAAGAAGTTTCCGAGATGAAGAAGAAAGCCAATGTAACCTCCAAAAAGTGTGTTGATGTTGATAATATGATAAGTCAGGGAGTTGAAACTTTTCTAGTAGGTTTTCAAATGCCCAAAATGTCTAGGTACAAGGTATTGGTTCACCAATAATGCATATTAACCAATATCTGATGTGATGTTGACTGCAGGTGCAACAAAACAGCAGCTAATTAATCTTTTCTCTACCACTTTGGAGGAACGAGCTTTGTCTATGGTACAATGCGCTGCCGGAGGAGACTCACTTAGACTGGGAAAGTTTGTCAATAGCTTCTAGTATTACATCTTCAATACTAAGATTCAAGTGAAGTTGGAAGACCTGGAAAAAGTGAATTAAAAGCCGAATGAATCTTTTAATGAATACTATTGTTGGTGTGCCCTAGTCTAAAGGCAATTGGTTCTTGAATGTATTATACATTGTATGCGAATATTTTGTATTATACATTGTGTCAAATAAAGGCATTTAATCTATTTATTTGTTTCTTGTGTAATTTAATAAACAAAGTATCCATTGATTATAGCCATACTTATGTTAACTAATGTAGGCCATTAGCTATTGTGACCTTAAGTAGTGTTAAAGCTATAGTCATAAAGTTGTCCCTGATTTGTTCTAATCATGGGAATGAATAGAGCTAAAGACCAGCATATACTTGACTGGATGGCAGTGTCTCATTGACCATTGGACATGGGATGTCAATCAGGTATATGGGTACATGTTAGGTTACATGGTACTGGACTGATCCACCTAGAGAACACCGCATGGTTCGGAAGTCATAGGTGTTTCTCAGGTAGTTCTTAATATTATCCTTAGACCTAATTTCACTATAACATGACATGGGATCTCATACACTTTGATATATGCCTAACGGGCTCGTAATAGGGTGCCAAGTATGGGTATGTTGGGTGGGTCGGTGAACATGTTGATGTTGATAGTGAGTTGACGAAATTGCCACTTAGCGTCCCCTAAAATGATATCACTGGGCACTTGATGAGTGAGACTGATAAGTGTATGGCCATACTCGAATAAGTTGGGATACTTATTCGTGATCATCAGTTTACTCGGAATCAAGGAAAGAATAAGCATAGAAGAGGTTGACTGGAACCATGCCTCTTCCTTATACATCGACGTCAGTTGGCAATGGATATACAATAATACTACCGGGTTATGTTTCACATGAGATTGCGAGTCTCTGTCTTAATTGGGGGCTATAATAGTTTACTAGAATCCACTTACAGTTTGTGGGCCTTGGGCCCACTGCTAACATAAAGACGAACCCACAGGATCGTACACATAGAATAGCTGAACTTTTGATGTATCGGAAATGTGCACATTGGGTGTACTTAGAATGGAAAGTCGGTTAATTGAATTAATGACAATAGGTTTTGTCAAAATTAATTCAATTAACATAAAAGAGAAATTGATTATATTTGATTAATTAATTAAATATATTTTCCTTGGTGGAAAATTAAATACAAGGGTTGTACTTATTTAAGGTCGGATTAAATGAAAATTGGGTTAAATAAATTTAATCAATTGGATTTAACTAAGTCAATTGGAATTTTATTATATGATTTAATTTAATTCCAATTACATAAATTAAATTAATTGATTGAATTAAAATTTAACCTAAAGTTAATTTAAAACCTAATTATACAAGGAGTATAAAAGGGGAGCCTTAAGTCTATTTCTCCTAACCCTAGCCACCTGGTGAATTTCGGCCATCTAGAGAGAAAGGGAGCAGAATTCCTTTTGTGTGCATTCTTAAGTTCCATTCGTCTCCGTTCGCTAGTACGAGTCCGATTTGTGAGCTGTTTGTGTACGGGATTATGGAGGAAACACGTTTGGATTTATACAACAGTCTCTAGAGGAGACGTATAATCTAAGAATTTAATTATTCTCCTCTTCTTTCTTTGATTCTACCAATATCATTGGTCTTGGAATCATGGAATTAAAGGAAAATTTTAATCCCTATATTCTACTACATGTGTTTTTCCCGTGAAAATTCCCTAAAACTATAACAGATGGATTGCCAAAATGGTCCAGTTGAAGAATCGTCTTGATGAAGACGAGCTTTGTTTTAAAGCTGGTTACTGGAAGTAGAAATTGTTACAGATAAACAATGAAGTTTTAGGAGTTTAATACGCTTGAAGATGTTTATAAAATGGCGAGCCGAATTGAAATGGATGAAAGTGAAAAACAGTCGACAAACTGTAGAAGTAGCAGAATTCCTAGTTCTAGGTTTAAAGCTATTGGTTCATCTGGTTAGGGCAGTAGTTTTGGCTCTACAAATAAGAGTTCATAGTCAACATCTGAGGTATGTCGAGTTGAGGTGGTTTAGTGTCACAACAGCCTAAGCAAGAAAAGAAGTTCGGGACTTTAGGGATTTCACCCTTGTCTTTGTTGAAAACTTTTGAAAAGCTTGCTGATGAAGATAGGGATAATTTCTATACATATCATGCAGTTGTTGGTCATAAGACTAATAACTATTACAAGTTGAGGGTGTAATACAAAAATTGATTAATGAAGGAGAGTTAATCGAGCCTGCAAAGACACGTACCAGAACCAATACTCTACCGTGGTTTGAGAAGCAAATGAATATGGTTCAATCTAGACTTCCATCCAACTTTGCATTTTCCCAGATTTCATAAGCAAATCTTACTGTTCAATCTGTGATAGTCAGTGAAGTTGAAATAGAAAGTTATGATTCAGTGGATTAAAAACAAAAGAAAGATGAGTTAGTGAGTTTAGATGATCTAAATTCAAAAGATGAATATGAAGATTATAACATAAGTTCAAAGCTAGTAAAGCCAGTAGTAGCAAAGCCAGTTGCTACAGAAGTTAGAAATGTCACTAAAAGTGAAAGAGTCTATTAGCCACAACCTATAGTTCAACAGAGTAGTAAGACACTAGTGAAAGGGTCGAGCAATTCTACACCACCAGAAGAAGTTGACAAAGAATATTTGGTTATTTCTCAATTAAAGAAGACATTAGTACAAGAAAGTTTATGGCATTTGCTGTTGGTTTTGAAGGAGCATAGAGCTGCATTTGTAAAGAAATTATCTAAAATAAAGGTGTCTCCAACTGTGTCACCTAAAGCAATGTGCAGCACGTTGGACAAGGTTGATCATGCAACTAATCCAAACAATCTAATTATTGAGAAAGTTTTTCCAGAAGAAGGGAAAACACACAATAAAGCCATTTATGTGAGAGAAAATATCACAAATAAAGTCATGCCATGTGTATGGTCGATGATGAATCAACTTTGAATATTTGTCCTTGAAATATTTTGCCACTGTTGGGATTAAATGAAGATGTTTTGGAGAAGTTTTCATCTATGATTCGAGGTTATGCTGATTCTAAAAGGATTGTAATTGGCACATTCAAAGATGAAATTGAAGTTGCCTCCATCAAGTCCACAGTGACTTTCACTTTCATAGATATCTTGGTCACTGTGAGCGAGCGATCCTCAAAAAGGTGTGGCCACGAGACAGGGCTGGGGGTTTTTCAACATGTTTATAGGAGAAACTTGGTTTGTATTAGAAAACTTGGTTTTTGGGTTTTGGAAAATATTAAGGCAAAACAAAGGAAAGTACAAAACCGATTCCTCGTGCCTTAAAGGTTGATAGGAGTCGCCAACTGACTCAGCTTTTACCGAGAATTTGTGGTATAGCCAAGCCCAATAGGGATTCCTATACCTTTAAGACAGAGATTCAGGTATGGATAAATCACTTATTTCTGTTTTAATATGAAATAGCATTTAACTATACCCAATTTGTACTTTTGTTATTTTATTAAATACTCAATATTCAACCGTAGATATTTATTATATGCTCATACGGAAAGCCTTAAATAAATTCAGAAAGCGATAAATAAATTCGGGAAATAAAAATAAAATTATTAGAACCAAATCAAATAAACTACCCTAGGGGATAAATTGATAAAAAATGGGATAGGGGTACAATTGCCTAATTTACACAAATTATTCTAAAAAATAATAGAAAGCTAGCATTAATCTAACCTATCATACATCTACCTGCAAAACAAAGGTTGGTGATACAGATAAACATAAGCACATTGGACTCAGATCTTATAGAATGAGATACCTAGATAGCTTGGCTGTATGCATTTAGGGGATAATGGGGAAAAACTCGGTAGGTTTACCTGATTAACCTGGAAAACCATTTTATAAATGCCCTGTATTTTTGGATCTGGAGAAAAACAGTTTGGGAAAACGATTTTGCCAATTTTATATTTTTCATTCGGCATGGCAATGTGAGTTGTTTATCCAAAGATTTATTGGAAATCTCTTTCATATGGTAAAAATTCTTGGAAATTAAATCTAGGTCAATAAAGCACATAAACACCCAAAATCAATTTTATAAAATGCATGCACAATGAATAATAACGTAAGTAAATGTTATGCTATAAAATGAATTTCTAGAGCTATAGGGGCTAAAAAATGGTTTAAATGTGGATCGTGGGATCCACATTTATCGATAAAAACAATTTTATTTTTGTGACTCAACACGTAGAAATTCATTGTAGGGTTTTCTTCTTTTGAATCTTACGATCCTTTGGGGGTCTATCGATTGATTAGACTAAGAAATTAGAGATTTTTGCCTCGGATATATAAAATTAAAATTTACAGAAAACAGAGAAGAATTTTAGCGCACGGATCATAGGTCATGATGAGTCGTGCAGCTCAATTCCTCTCAAAGATAGGCCATACGACCCAGTTCTCAAAACTTACAGCAAACAGTTTTCAGATTTAGCACAACACAGACAAACCAAATAATGCAGGAATAATGAGATAGGATTTATGGCCTCTTAGATATTACCTTTAGCTTGTTTATCCAGATTTGTAGGAAAGAATGCGAATCCATTCCTTAGAGCTTTAAATCCAATGTAAGTCATGTAAACGAACTAAAACTCACCGGGAAACCAAAATACAGATCTGTATAGCTTCGAACCGAGGATTTTTACGTATGGAAATGTGATTTTATGTTTGGAATGGTTGAGTTTGGCTTGGTTTCGGTGCTTGGAGGTTGATGAGTATGGTGTTAATGGAGGTAAAGGTTTATGGCCTTGGAAAAGAGTTGCCGAGAGAGGAAAAAAAGAAAATGTTGAAGGAAGAAGAGAGAACAGCTATGGAGATCAAGACTTCAATTGGTAAGTGTGATTGTTGAAATTATCATCATCCCTGACTTTGCCTTAAAACTTATGTAATACATCTCCTTCTCCCATAATGACATCAGGCCTTCAAGAATCCATTTTTTTATTCTGCAAGTGGGCAAAATTGGCCATTTGAATCCTTAAGAGATGGACTGTGGGCATAAGTCTTGGGCCCTGAAATCACAACTGTACCCACTTTAAGCAGCTCTCTTCCATGGCCTAACCCTTAAAAGTTGAGTCGTGCCTCTCTCTAATTGGGCTATACGGCCCATCCTGTAATGATGAAAATCGCTTTTCTCGATTTCAGTAATTTTCGATTCATTTTGACATGAGTTAAAGTTCGTTCTTTGCTCCTTGGGCTGGTATTTCGAACAATTTCAGATAAAGGATAATAAAAAATCATCATCAAAGAGGTCGGACAAAAATCCATGCTCACAGTCACCTTCTCTTTGTTGTTAAGAAGGCTGTGGTTCCATTCGTTGGGTGGTGTTCCATCCACACTTCACCAGAAAATAAAATTTCCAAAGGGTGACAAAGTTATTACAGTGGCAACTGATGCCCCATCTATGGTTGCTACTTTGAGTTCAAAAGTTCTGCCTTTTGGTGGATTTCAAGTGGCTGTGATTAATGAAGAAGTGACTAATGCTCCTATTGTAATTTATGAGAATTATATGCCTGAGTGGTTGTCCTAATATCTATACAAGCAGAATTTTTTTCCAGGCATGGGATTAGGAGCAAAATTGTCAGGTATACCCAAATTCAACATTGATTCTGGGAAATCTCACTAATTTAGTTTGGTAGATGATGCAAGGGCTGAGAAAAAGCTGAAAAAACATAAAAATGTCAAGTCTTTAGTAAAGCCATTTATCAAAGCTGGTGAAGTGCCATATCAAGTGCAAGAAGATCCTGTGGAAGCAGATGATGTGGTTTGGTCTGGTTTTGAGATATTTTTAGATTTTGTTGATTTCTAGAGGAGTTCAAAGGAACGAGTTGCTTCGAAGCCAATTGAAGAGAAAGTCATTCCAAAGCCTATTATCTGTTAGAGGAAAGCCTAAGCTAGTGAAAGTGATATAAAAGTCTGATGTGAGGAAAGAAGAAGTCTGGATATTTGAATTAAGTAAAGAAGATACATAGAAAACTTGCTAAGTTCCACCATAGCCTTAGTTAGTCCATAATCAAATTATAAGAAATAAAAAATAAAAAGAGTACAAGAAATATGATAAAAGGAGAGTTAAGAATAAAACTAGAGGGATGACGAATCCAATGATGGCTTGTAGAGGAAAATCGGTGAAGAATGGATGATGGAACCTTCAAACCCTAGCTTTCTCCTTGAACTCCTCAAAAACTCATGTTCTTCGTGTGTGTAACGAATGATTATAATCTTCTCCATAAAAACGTTTTTATCTAAAAGGAAAACAGAGAAAATAACTCTCCTACTCAAAATCCTATTCTAGCCAAAACTCTCAAATAGGAGTCTAAGATAAATCTTAATTAGAGAAGGTAAAAATAAAATACAAAATAATGATTATTTTATCTCCTTCCTAAGTGGGCTAATAAAGGATGAAAAATAAAAGTGCTGAATATTAGGTCTTCCTACTCCAACAAACTTCCAAGATTCGTATTATACCTAAGCCACAGGCGTGGATAGGATTGGTTTGCTTCCATAGTCCAAATTCTTCTGTTTCAGCTCCTCCTAAGCAATGCTGATGGCTTAAGACTTCATTGCTCTTCTAAAAAACTTGATTTAGCTCCCAAAATAGGCAATTTAGCCTCCAATTACGTTGAATCGGCAACACACCTAAAATATACAAAACTAAGTGGAAATGCACAACAAAACAACAAAGAAAAACACTAAATAAAGAGGAAATAAGATATGAAAAAGTATGTATAAGAACCACCTACATCAAAAAAAGATATTTAGGCCTACAACCAAAGAAAAATAATAAGGAACAAGTATCACATGTTTGTTCTAATATATAATTCAACTATGTATATGCTAAAGCAAAATTTTTGTCATGCAGAAGATAAGATGACTAGCAAGAGGTGCATTTTGCCTTTTCACAAAAATAAGTATCACATGTATTCTGTTACATACTCCTCTAGTCAGTTTTATATAACTAGCTAAAATTATCAATTTTTTCATTTTTATATGATGCTTTTTATTGCTAATGCATTTTTTGCAAGGTTTTCTCAAATTTTCCCTAATTTAATTTGGGAAATTGGATAAAAAGATTAATGCATAAAATCATTAAGTTAAGCCATAAGCATTAAAAAGAAAGAGAAAGAGTCTTAACTGTAAATTAGTCTTTTTAATAGCTTAATTAATGCTACATTGGTATGGTGAACAACCTTAAATGTAATATATTAATGATTAGATGAATTAAAATTAAATATATCTCAAACAAGCTGCTGGGTACATAATTATTACTCTTTCTGTTCCAAAATATTTTATGACAAATTTTTACACATTACTTTTCTTATTCAATCCTCCTCACACTTGATAATATGGCCCAATTTATAGTTACAAGTAAAACTTAATACATTTCTTATACATTATGCAGATATCAATATGCATTAAATAGGGGCTTGTTTAGAAACTAAAAATTTAATTATAGTCTAAAAATAGAAATTGGACTATTATTTGGGACTTGCCAAAATAGAAATATGGACTATCTATATTGAACGAAGGAGTGCTTAGTACCCCCTCCAGCTTTTAATATGTCTCGTTTGAGGCTATTCATCAAAACCAATAAACCACCGACTAGTGTCATGAAACCGTTTGATCCAAAAGTTTAAGCTGATAGATAAGACCCAATTATAACTTTATTATTATCACTGACACTCCTGCTCACGCGAGTGTACAACACAAGCCCACCGTGCCATGTATTGAATTTTAATTAACAAATGAAGCTACTAGGATTAGAACCCTTAACCTAGAAATTTTATAGTGGACCGGGTCCATGTGGATCATTCCAATGAAAAACTAACACGTAAGCAACATGAGTATTGAGAAAATAAAAAACACTTATATGTCAGTTTTTCATTAGAAAGGTCTACATGGACTGGGTCCATTGTATAATTACCCCCCTTAACCTCTAGATTTAAGTGCCTTTGATTCTATGTCATGGATCCATTTGACCCAAAAGCTTAAAATGATAGGTAAGGCCTACTTATAGCTTTTATTATTATCTTTGACAACTCGATTCTATATAAAATGACTAATCTACCCTGAAAACCACTCCTAAAACTCTACTTCCCATGTCATAAGTTTCTTCCTTCTTAATTAGCAAGGCATAATATTCGATTGTTTGCAAGCATTGAACTTCTCTTCTACTTTAAATAACAGTAAATATAAGAAAACATTACCAAAAATATATTGGTAATGTAAAATTTCATATAAAAAAGAACAATGAACATCATATAATAAAAATTAGATGTAGTATTTTGTCAAGCAATAAAGAGATAAGAAGAATTGATTAATTTAGCATGGCATGAAAAAAATATATGTATTGTTGAGCTAGCTAGCGCAATATTGACATAAATAAACATGTGAGAAAGATGCATGGCCGGCCACCGATATAACTAAATATGTAAATTAGTAATGTTATCTTAAGAGGTCATGAACATATGCATTGTGTATTGAATAAGATAAGCTACAACAAATATTGAATTGCTCCATAGGTCCATCCGTCGCAAAAGAATAGTTCATATTTCTATTTTGGTGCGTCATAAATTATTGTCCAATTTCTTTCTTAGACTATAATTGAATTTATAATTTCTCGATATAAACCTACTTAATATACATTGGTATTCACATGATATATAAAAAAATGTATAATTTCTATTTGAAACTGCAAATTAACCAATAGAATCATGTCTAAGGAGGCATATATAATGAAACTAATGTGTTAAAAATTGTCATTGAAATATATTAATATTTTTTAAAATTATATAAGTAGTTAATTGCTTTTGTTGATTTCTTTTCCTACATAAAACATAAGTGGAGTGGAGTATGAATATGAAGGGAGGATCATGTTTTTTAAGTGTGAAATTAAAGTTCTATGTCTGACATTGTTATGTAATCATTTTACCCAAAAGCTTAACATGATAGTTAAGGCCCCATAACAGCTTGTCATTATTATTTCTAATATTCTCCAGCATGTGAATGTCTTTTGAGCTTGGAGCATGTACAACACAGACCTACCCTACCATGTATTGAATTTTAATAAACAAATGGAGCTCATAAGATTCAAACCCTCGACCTTCAAGTCTAACCGGTCTGATACCATGTCATGGAATCACTTTACCAAAAAGGTTAAACTGATAGGTAAGCCTCAAATAGGCTTTTATTATTATCTCTTGCTCTCTCTCGCATGCTAATGCCCCTTTTACTTGAAGAATGCACAACAGAGAGCCATCATACTATGTGTTGAATTTTAATCAATAAATGGAGCTCCCAGGGTTTGAACCCTCGACCGTCAAATCTAATTAGTTATGGTACCATGTCATGGAACCATTTGACCCAAAAGGTTAAGCTGAGGCCAAATTATTATTATCTCTGATATTCTTCCTTATGTGAATGTCCCTTGAGCTCGTACCGTGTACAACACAGGCCTACCCTACCATGTGTTAAATTTTAATAAAAAAAATGGAGCTCGATTTAAACTCTCAACCTTCAAGTCTAACTGGTTCTGATAACATGCCATGAAACCATTTTACCCAAAAGGTTAAGCTGATAGGTAAGGCCTGATAATAGGCTTTTATTATTATCTCTGACACTCTCCCGCACACTAATGCCCCTTATACTTGAAGCATGTACAACACAGGGCCATCCTGCTATGTGTTGAATTCCAATCAACAAATGGAGCTCCCAAGATTTGAACCCTCGACCGTCAAGTCTAATTGGTTCTGGTACCATGTCATGGAACCATTTGACCCAAAACGATAAGTTGATAGATAAGGCAAAATTATAGCTTTTATTATAATCTCTGACACTCACCCCCATGTAAATGTCCCTAGGCTTAAAGCATTTACAACATAGACCCAGTCTATCAGGTGTTGAATTTAATCAGTAAATGGAGCTACTAGGATTGAACCCTCAACCAATAGGTCTAAAAGGATTTATATAAGTTAATTGGTTCCACGACATGATATCATATCCTTTTCGACCTATTGGTTAGAGTTTAAGCTGATAGGAAAGCCCAATTATAGTTTTTATTATTATCTTTGACATAAATCTAGGAATCCTACTAATCCCGAGCTGAAAATTCTATGGCTGTTGGTAGTGTTAACGCATCTATAACTCACATAGCATGTAATCTATGGATACCATCCATTGCAAGGAGCGTTTTGTTCAAAATTGAACAGGTGAAGGCTAAATTGGTAAGCTTGAGAGCTCAAAGAGTAAATTGAACTTAGAAAAATAGTTTAGGGCACCGGTTTGGCTTATAAAGAGTTTAGGTTAGAGAGAATAGGTTTGGGGCTCTCAATCAATTGATGAGATTTAGGGTTTTGCTATATATATCGTGTAAGGAAAACAATTACATAATTACATATTTGGCCTATACTTTACATAATTACAATTTGGATTACATTACTCTATCACTCCCCCTCAAGTTGAGCTGGGGCGGAGACCACAGCCAACTTGTCACGAAGCAGTTGAAACCGATTCCTGGGTAGAGCTTTGGTCAGAATATCAGCAGCTTGATCATCTATGGAGATATACCGAACAATGAGATGCTTGGAAGCAACCCGTTCTCGAACGAAATGGAAGTCCAACTCAAGATGCTTAGTGCGAGTATGGAAGACAGGATTAGCAGTAAGGTAGGTAGCACTAAGATTATCACACCACAAGGTAGGAGCCGCTTGCAAAGGAAAACCAATCTCAAGCAGAAGCATTTCAAGCCAGGACAGTTCAGAGGTAGTAGTAGCAAGGGCCCGGTATTCGGCCTCAGTAGAAGAACGAGAGACAGTTCGTTGATTGCGTGAGGCCCAAGAAATCAAGTTGGTGCCATGGAAGACACCAAAACCAGAAGTGGAACGTCTATCATCAACATCGCCCCCCAATCCGAATCAGAAAAGGCATGTAAGGCCATATCCTTTTGGGGCCGAAACCTCAGGCCAAATGCCGCAGTGGCTCTCAAATACCGGAGAACACGCTTAAGTGCTTGCCAGTGTAAGGAGGTAGGATTGTGCAAAAACTGAGCTACCTTGTGAACAGCAAAGGCAATGTCAGGGCGAGTAAAAGTAAGATATTGGAGCCCCCCAATAAGACTGCGATAGAGGGTAACATCATCAACTATAGAACCACCACGGGTAGATAGTTTGTTAGTAGAACTCGCAGGAGTAGCCACAGGCTTGGAGTCAAGCATTCGGGCCCGGGTTAAAAGATCAAGTATATACTTCTTCTGTAGTAAAAACATACAATTGGGGCGACGGACAATCTCAATGCCCAGAAAATACTTTGCAGGACCAAGATTCTTAATGGCAAACTGAGACTGTAAGCTACAGATAAGGGAGGCAGAAGAGGAGGAATCATTGCCCAATACCAATAAATCATCCATATAGATGAGACAAAACAAGAGAGTAGTACCACACCGCAGGAAGTATAGGGAGACATCAGCCCATGAACACTAAAAACCATAGGCAAGGAGGGCCTGAGTGAGACACCTATGCCACATCCAAGGGGCCTGCTTCAGGCCGTACAAAGATTTCCGAAGGCGACAAACATGTGAGGGATACACTAGATCAATAAAACCAACAGGCTCCGTCATAAAGACTGGCTCATCTAGCTCACCATGTAAGAAGGCATTGGAGACATCCAAATGAGTCGCAAACCAATTAAAAGATATAGCCAAGGATAGAAGAAGCCGAATGGTGGTAGGCTTAACCACCGGACTGAAGGTATCCTGAAAATCCATACCCGGACGTTGATGAAATCCCTTAGCAACAAGGCGCGCTTTGTAGAGCTCAATAGAACCATCTACTTTTAACTTGGTCTTGAAAATCCACTTACAACCAATAACATTATGGGCTTTGGAGGGAGGTACAAGCTCCCAAGTACCATTAGAAATAAGAGCAGAAAATTCAGCAGCCATAGCTTGACACCAATGTGGACTCTTGGCAGCCTCACTGTAACAAGTAGGGTCCGGAGGATGAGTAGAAGCAAGGAACAATCTTGGAGGTAATTTACCAGACATTTGGTGTGTAACCATATGCCTCTCAGGAACAGGGAAAAGGGCCTTTTGTTTGCTGTTGGGAACAGCAGGAGGGGATACAGTAGATACATCATAATGTTGCAGATCAACAACCAAAGGAATACCAGGGGAAGGGGGTGTTGGAAGGGTGGAAGATGGAGAGGAGGAGATGGCGGGTTGGATCGAGGGAGAGGGTGGAGTAGGGGACGGTGGAGGCAAGCTGGGCAAGGACGGCAGGAAGGACGCCAAATGGGGAGGAGGGCTGGTCGACGAGGGTGGCGGGGATGAGTGGGCAGGGACAGCGTGGGCGGGTTTGATAGGGTTGGCGGAGGGCGTGTGGTGGACAGGTGGAGGGGAAAGGGGAGCTGGAGTGATTTGGATCGAGGGTGAGGGAGCGAGTACAACACCTGGATCAGGAATAGCTGAGTGGCACAGCTCCAGATAAGGGAACACCTGTTCATCAAAGACAACATGACGTGAGACAAATAATTTTCTAGAAATAGGGTCAAAACAATGGTAGCCTTTATGAAGCTTACTATATCCCAGAAAAACACATTTACGAGACCGAAAATTGAGCTTATGAGAAGAGTAAGGATGCAACCATGGATAGCACAAACAACCAAAGATACATAAAGACAAATAATCTGGTTGCTTCCCAAATAAACAGAAATAAGGAGACATATGGTGAATAACAGGAGAAGGCATGCGATTAATTAAGTAGACAGCTGTATCAAATGCAGAAGACCAAAAAGAGTGAGGTAATTGTGCACGATTTAACAAGGCGAGGCCAGTTTCAGTAACATGGCGATGTTTACGCTCCGCTGCCCCATTTTGTTCTGGGGTATACGGGGATGACATCCGGTGTTGAATTCCATTTTGTGACAAATAATTTTTCATGGCAACAAATTCTCCCCCTCCATCAGATTGGAAAGTTTTAATGGAGCGCCCAAAATATTTTTCCACAATAGAACGAAATTTAATAAAGCAATTCAGCACGTCAGACTTATAGTGAAGAAAATAAATCCAACAATACTTGCTATAAGCATCATAGAACAAGAGATAGTAAGAAAATCCATCATGTGATTGAACAGGGGCAGGGCCCCAAACATCCGAACAAATTAAATCCAATGGTCCAGCAACAACAGATTTGGAAAGAGTAAATGGTAACTTATGACTCTTACTGACCGCACAACTAGAACAAATGTGACGGTAAAATTTATTGGAAAAAGAAATATTATTGTGACGCAAAATTTGACTGACAACTTGTGTAGTGGGATGACCAAGCCTCTCATGCCAGGTGGACAAAGAGGTGAGATGTGACTGGATGGGAGCATTCTGCAATAAGGGCATGGCATACAACCCATTCTTATTCGGGCCTCGTAGAATCACCTGTTTGGAATTCAGGTCCTTCACAACAAAAAACTTGTCAAAAAACTCAACAGAAACATCATTAGCACGAGTCAAAGCACTAACAGAAATTAAATTAGAATTAGAGGCAGGAACATGTAAAACATTAGATAATTAAAGTGCATTAGCAAAATTAACAGGAATAATGGAAGAACCAATATGTTTAATAGACAAGGAAGAGCCATTACCAAGATGGACCTCTTCAGGTCCGGAGTACTCAGAGTGGAGATTCAAGTGTCCCAAATCCGAAGTGAGATGGTCGGTTGCACCATTATCCATGATCCAAGAGGAGGTTGAGGGTTGAAGGGTGGTATGGTTGGAGGCGGGGTAATTCGGTTGCTGATTCCTTTGGCTGTTCAACCTTGGGGATGGACACTGACGAGCATAATGGCCCATACCCCGACAATTATGACATGTAACAGAAGCAATATCCACTGGACCTGTTGGAGAAAATTGTCCGTGCTGTGGGAGTGAACCAAGGAGGCCAGGGGTCGACGAGGGCATGAAACTAGGTTGTGGACGTCTCCCATAACCAGAGTGGGGCTGTTGTGCTTGAGACCGTCCACGGCCTCTCCCCCTGAGCCTGATGCAGGCTGCTTCATTGTAAAGTGGACTGTTGGGGCATTAATATCATCAGAACCAGCTTTTTCTCGTTTAATATGACGTTCCTCCGTCAGTAACAGCCCATACAAATCATCAAAAGTGACTAGCTTAGACCCCAAACTACGCAAAAATCCCGGAAAGGACCCCTAAGACCATCAAGGACAGCATCAACCAAATCTTCATCCGAGACTGGGTATTGTAAAGAAATTAATCTATCCGCAATCAATTTTGCATGCTGCATATAATCACTTACAGACTCGGTATTCCCCTTAACCAGAGCATGCAATTGTTGTTTTAAATCTCTAATTTGGGCTCTAGACCCCGAGGCATAAGCACTTTCAAGTTTAAGCTAGGCTTCACGAGCCATTTTCACTCCAATAACTTGAGGAAGAATAGATGGAGAAATTGAATTAAGTAACTAGCTGAGTACCTGCTGATCTTGGCGATTCCAGAGAAGAAACGCTGGATTGGGGCTGCCATCAACCAAATTTTCAGCAGGGATTGAGGCCGTTCCATCAACATGATTAACAAGATCACATCCGGCAAGCATGGGAACAATAAGAGTTTTCCACAGCACATAATTAGTAGAGTCCAATTTCGAAGGCAGCTGGTGAGAAAAGGAGGGCGTCACACCCATCATGGAAGAAGCAGTGAGGGCTGGAACAAGAGACGAATCAGTTGACATACCGAATAACAGGAGCAGGAGACGAAGGCCGGCGGTGAGACGTGGAGCAGGAGACGAAGGCGTCTGGCTGAGGAGATTAACGACGATGAAGGGCCGACGAACAGGAGATAGGTCAGCTGGACAGAGGTCGGCGGCGGTGAGGCCCTTAGGGCTCTGATACCATAAAGAGTTTAGGTTAGAGAGAGAATTAGGTTTGGGGCTCTCAATCAATTGAATGAGAGTTAGGGTTTTGCTATATATATCGTGTAAGGAAAACAATTACATAATTACATATTTGGCCTATACTTTACATAATTACAATTTGGATTACGTTACTCTATTAGCTTATACGTCCAATATAATTCAAACAATTTACTCGTTTGATTATTGCGCCAATATCTAAGACGGTAAACTTTCAAGGATGGGAGGAATATTGAATTAATAGGATTAAAAAAATAGAAAAATAATAAGGGAATAAGTATCACATGTCTGCTACATCTCAAACAAGACGTTGACTACATGATTGTTTATTAGTTTCTCAAGCACCTACGCACATAATTACATTTGGTACATAATTGTTTATTACAATATATGTTAAGCACATATTAAAACATGTGAGAAAGATGCATGGCCAGCCACAAAAATAATTAATAATGTAAATTAATAATAGTTATCTTAAGAGGTCATGATTGTCATGAGTATTGGAGATGTTGAGGAATGAATCCCACATCGGAAATATATAAGATCAAAGAGTAGTATATAAATGGTATAAATTGGGTCTTAACACAAGCCAATTGGTTTTGTGTTACATGAGCTCAATCCCACTTATATGCTCACTCATCCCGTCAAACCTAGCACTCTAAAGACCCACAAAGTCTCTTCACTCTATGCAAAACAAAAATGGAGAGGAGTTTGAACATGAAAGGAAGATCACGTTTTTAAAGTACGAAAATGAAGCTTTGTGTTGGACATATTTGAAACCTACTAATCCCCAGCAAAAGATTCTATGGCTGATGGATAGTGCTTATGTGTATAGAATATGCGTAGCTTGTTATCTCTAGTTACTATCCGTTGCAGGGAGTGTTTTGCTCAAAATTGAAAATAAGTGAGGGATTAAATTGGTAAACTTGAGAGTTAGAGATGTAAATTGCCTTTTGAAAAATAGTTTAGGCGTGAGTTGGGCTCCTATATAATTCAAACAATTTATCCACTTAATGTTTGATTATTGTACTAATATCTAAGACGATAAAGTTTCAAGGAATATTGAATTTTCAAGATAATTCGTCTTAGAAAAAACAAAAATAATAGGGAAATAAGTAAACAAGATGTTGACTACATCATTGTCCAGTAGTTTATCAATGTCAAGCACATACGCACATAATTAATTGTATGTTTAGTACATAATTATATGTTAAGCACACATTAAAACATGTGACAAAGATGCATGGCTGGGCACCAATATATTTAAATATGTAAATTAGTAATAGTTATCCAAAGAGTTCATGATCATATGCAATTTTATATGTAAAAGAATATGTATTTTGTCAATATAAATAAGTTGCTGGAACTCGTAAATTAAAAAGTCAATTTACTTATGGACATATAGTTGGAAATGCAGGAGGATGAATTTTACATTGGAAATAAATAAAATCAAAGAGTAGTATATAAGTGATATAAAATATATCTTAACATAAGCTAATTGCTTTTATGTTACATGGCCCACGACGTTAATCCGAACACTCTCAAGCGCATAGAGTTATCACATATAACAGTGAAAGTTAAATATGGGTTACTACGTAACCGCTGATGGAGAAATTCAAGGTTTCTCCATAGTGAAAATCCTAGTTTAATCAATACTCATAGCATTTGGTAATTAGGAAACGATGGAGAAATTATGAACCCGTCAACTGGACTAGTTTTAACCGCACTTACTGCAGAGGTTGGGACTCCACTCACCTCACCCTTGAGACTAACGTATCTTCCTGCTTCCAAACATGGCATTTCTAATAGAGTATATAAAACATATATAAGATAGATTTAGGGTTTGTGAATTCTCTCCTAAAGTGTGGAGAGGTAATCCATTGAATATATATAGTAGAGGAATACAAATACAAGTAGGATTCTACAATTAGAGTTCTATACAAGGTAGAATATAAAAGGATATAAAACATAAATATATAAAACATATATAAACTCTATTACTCCCCCGCAAGTTGAGCTGGGGTGGAGACCACAGCCAACTTGTCCCTTAGAAGACGAAAACGCGGCCTGGGGAGAGGTTTGGTGAGAATGTCGGCCACCTGATCATCAGTAGAGATATATCGAACAGCTAACTGCTTAGAAGCAACACGTTCCCGAACAAAATGAAAGTCAAGCTCCAAATGTTTGGTACGCTGATGAAAAATAGGGTTGGCCGTAAGGTAGGTAGCACTAAGATTGTCACACCAGAGAGTGGGAGCATGCTCCATAGGAAAGCCAAGTTCAACAAGTAACATGCCAAGCCAAGACAATTCCGATGTAGAAGTAGCAAGGGCACAATATTCTGCTTCCGTAGAAGAGCGAGACACAGTGCGTTGCTTGCGAGAAGCCCACGAAATAAGATTGGTGCCATGAAAAATGGCAAAACCGGAGGTGGACCGTCGATCATCAATATCACCCGCCCAATCTGAATCCGAAAAAGCATGGAGACAGGTCTGAGTTTGAGGCTGAAATCGCAAACCATAACAAGTCGTAGCCTTCAAGTAACGCAATATGCGTTTTAACGCTTGCCAATGCAGGACTGTTGGTGCATGCATATACTGAGCAACTTTGTGTACCGCAAAAGCAATGTCTGGACGTGTGATTGTAAGGTACTGTAAGCCACCCACCAAGCTCCTATATTCCGTAACATCAGGTGATGGTTCTCCGGAGACACACAACCGATCGGTGGAATGAGCTGGAGTGTCCACCGGTCTGGAATTCAACATATGTGCCTTGGATAAAAGATCACAAACATACTTCTTCTGAGTTAGAAACAAGGAACCATCATGTCTTGTAAGTTCAATACCCAAAAAATACTTGGCTGGTCCCAAATTCCGAATAGCAAATTGAGATTGAAGAGAGGCAATTAAGGAAGCCACTTGACCCAAATCATTACCCAAGATCAACAAATCATCAACATAAATAAGACAAAACATAACCCGAGTACCTTGACGATGCTCTGATACCAACTGATGCAGCGGAAACTTTGAACGATAATACTAACATCCGTTGATCGCGCACGATGCCAGATAATAGTCTTCTACTAATTGAATTTTGCAAAATTCACAGAAGCAGGGTAAAAAGGAATTTAATTCCGAAATTTTATTTCAATCAAAACTGCTATTACAAACTATATTATAGCCTATTTATAGGCAAAGTATCCTAAATGTAATAAAACTCTTAAATAATTAAAAATCATAAATAGTTTAAACTTCCTAATTAGACTAAATAAGAAAAACTACTAAATAAATTAAAATACAAACAAAATAGGAATCCTTATCAATTTAGGATCCTTTGAATAAAATCTATTCCTAATCCTAATTATAAAATAATTACAATTAAAATAAAGATACAATTTAAAATATATCTTTAATTTATTTCTATGACAGGTAATTGTTTCCAAATTGAATTGTTGATCCCTTTTACTATTTGTGGCCCGCATCATACTCCTCCTCTTAGAAAAAACTTGTCCTCGAGTTTTCCCGTTAAGAAACCAAGCTTTGAGTTTGTTAAATAGATCCATATTCAAAATATAGTTGACTCCAATACAATCAGCATCACCCTTCCAATAAGAATTCTCATATTTGTCTTCATATACATCATAAATTGGCTGTAAAATTTTTTCAATACCAACAATCTTGTCACAAGAATTATAATCTACTACTTCAACACAAGCATAATCTTCATCATATGTTGGAGGTAAAGTGAAATCAAAGAATTTACCTTCTTCAAGTGTTGATTTTTGAGAGAAAATTAGTTCATTCTTTCTGTCATAGAATTCTTCCAATCCAACAAAAGGGTTTCTAAATTCTCCATAATTAAGGTCCCTCCTTGTACCATGGAATTCTGGGATTTCAGTCCGTATTCCACGCTCCCAACGTCGATCTTTGCCTGCTACACGACGCCGATTAGGAGCCTCTTCACCATCTGAATCCTCTTCCTCGTCCTCTTCGTCTCTACCAAATAGGTTGACCAGATTTGCTTGTCTCCTATGAGGTTGATTGACCCTAACTTGGGCATCAATCATCTCTCCCATCCTCTCAGTCAATAGATCGACAGCCGCTTGGATTTGCTGTCCGATCACTTGATTGAGGCGTTGCTCAATCCGTCGTTCCAGGTCCTCTTCCCCTGCGATGTCACCAACTCGTCTCTCTCTTCCTCGAGGTATGATGACGCAAGGTTAGGCTCTGATACCAAGATAGATTTAGGGTTTGTGAATTCTCTCCTAAAGTGTGGAGAGGTAATCCATTGAATATATATAGTAGAGGAATACAAATACAAGTAGGATTCTACAATTAGAGTTCTATACAAGGTAGAATATAAAAGGATATAAAACATAAATATATAAAACATATATATACTCTATTAATTTCAATAACTTTACACACCCATGTTTAGTTTCTATAACTAATGGTTATGCATGCAAACAAACGGCTCTTCTATACGGATGGAACCTTCAAGCCTGAGCATAATTCGAATGGCTACCTCGCCTATGATAATTTTGTCTATAAAAGGGCTGTTATCCTCACTTGTGTTGGTGTTCCATCAAGTCAATGATGGTTATACACTAACAATGCCACCATTTTTAGTCAACGAGCCAATTTAGTTATTGATTCCATCCAGTCCAACAAAATCACTGTTTCCTCACCAACTGGAAATATTACTAAAAAGTGGATTATAATGCCTCTTTAGAATTTAATTCTCGTATGTGAGCGGATAATCCTTTTCGGACGGACAAAGCAGCTGCAAAGCTGGGGCTGAGACAAATTAATTTGGGAAAGTAACCGCATATGGCATAGTTTTGAAGAGTGGAAGGAAAATCTACGAAACCAAATTCCTTCGCTAAGAGATTTAGGAGTCGCCACCCGGTTCAGCTCTACCGGGAAATTGTGGTATACCCGAGCCATGTAGGAATCTTTATACCTTTTAGTCAGAGATTCGGTTTCGAACAAATCACTTATATTTGTCTTGTTTCAAACTATTATTAACTATTCTACTTTTAATGTCTTTTGTATTTATTCTCTATTCTATTTTCAGCCCTAGTTATCTTTTATAAACTCATACATAAAGCAGCAAATAAATACAGAAAAGTAAATAATTTGGAAAAAATAAATTATTACCATCCAATAAAATAGTCTACCTTATGGGGTCCATTTATAAAAATGGGATTTGGGGTACACTAACCTAAAATACACGAATAATCTAAAAATAGAATATTAACAGCGTATACTAACATACATTTTTTTGCAAAACAAAGGTCAGTAGCACAATAAACATATAATCACATAGGACTCAAACAAGACAAGAAGGGATAATAGATTATTTGGGATGTGAAAGGGGAGAGGCAGGAGAATCCGGTAGATTCAACGAACTTGACCTGGAAAACAATTTTGAAATTTATTTTTTGAAAACATTTTCAAAAACACTTTCCTAGTTAATAGATCAGTACATGCTTAGGTGAGTTGGCTCTCCTAGGATTTCAATGGCATTTCGTTCGTAGGGGTTAATTACTTCACAGAAACTGAATATAGGCCATAAAGCAATAAACTCATAAAAAATATTTTTGAAAACATAAGGAAATAAAACGAATAGAAAACCTGAACTAGAGAGCCAGAGCTATATGGATATAATTGTATAAAAATTAAAACTAGTTCATTTTTTGAGATTTTTACGTAAAAATTCCTCATTCAATCATGAATCCTTTGGAGGCTTACGAAACACTAAGTTTTGAACCAGAATGGTTCAAACTTCAGATCTGAAACCAAAATCATCAAACACAAAGACCAGGGCCATACGACTCTAACTATAGTCGTACGATTGTGATGTATTTTGGAGCAAAATTAGTTCCGTAGAAAACCACATGCCATGGCTCTGATTTTCATAGTCATACGGCTCTTAATCCCCAAAAATAAAGCCGTACGAGTGTATCGGGATCAAGAAAAGTGCCGTATAGCTCTGAACTCCAGGAACAAGCTGATTCTTTATTTGCCTGAGAACCTTGAAACATACAACAAAAATAATCAAGAAAGTAGTAAAAGGATTTAAAGCCTCTAAGAAGCTACCTCTAGTGCATTTATCCAACTTTTTGGGCCTTTAAAACCAATTCTTAGGATGTAAGTCAGTTCCAAAAATGAACAAAATGGAAATCAAGTTCCAGATGCTTAGTGCGGTTGTGAAAAATTGGATTGGCCGTGAGGTACGTAGCACTAAGATTGTCACACCACAGGGTAGGCACCTGAACTAGAGGGAACCCAATTTCCACAAGGAGCATACCTAACCATGACAACTCAGAAGTGGTGGTGGCCAAGGCATGGTACTCCGCCTCCGTCGAGGAGTGGGAAACAGTACGTTGCTTACATGATGCCTAAGAAATCAAATTTGTACCATGAAAAACAGCAAAACCAAAAGTAGACCGCCTATCATCAACATCCCTTGCCCAGTCAGAATCAGAAAAAGCATTAAGTTGTATATGCACTTGAGGTTGAAAACGCAACCCAAAAGAAGCCGTGGCTTTGAGGTATCGCAGAATCCGCTTCAGAGCTTGCCAGCGAGACTGAGTAGGAGCATGCATGTACTGAGCAACCTTGTGTATAGCAAAGGCAATATCGGGACGGGTGATGGTTAAATATTACAAACTACCAACCAAACTCCTATAGGCCGTAACATCACGGGAAGGTGTTCCTGAAGCCTTAAGTCGATCCGTCGAACTAGCAAGGGTGTCAACCGGTTTTGAAGCAAGCATTCGGGCTTTAGACAACACATCTAAAACATATTTTTGTTGTACCAAGAACAAAGAGCCATCATGCCAAGACATCTCAATCCCCAAAAAATATTTAGCAGAACCTAAATTCTTGATAGCAAAGTGAGACTGCAGATAATTAATCAAAGAAGTCGACTGACCCGAATCATTACCCAAAACTAGGAGATCATCAACATAAATGAAGCAGAACAGAACACAATTACCCTTCCTCATAAAATACAAAGAAACATCAGCCCGAGACCAAGTAAAGCCATAGGCCGTGAGTGCCTGTGTAAGACGCCTATGCCACATCCTTGGCGATTGCTTGAGCCCATATAAAGATTTACAAAGTCTACAAACATGAGTAGGAAAAGACTTATCTGTGAAACCAGGCGGCTGAGTCATATACACTGGTTCAACCAAGTCCCCGTGTAAAAAGGCATTCGAGACATCTAAATGAGATATGGACCAGGAGAACGACACTGCAAGAGAGAGAAGTAGCCGAATAGTGGTGGGCTTGATGACTGGGCTAAATGTATCATGGAAATCTATACTAGGACGCTGATGAAACCCCTTGGCAACTAAACAAGCCTTATACCTTTCAATAGAACCATCCGCCTTGAGTTTGGTTTTGAACACCCATTTGCAACCAATAACATTGTGAGCACTAGAACCAGGAACCAATTCCTAAGTTCCATTGGAGACTAAGGCAGAAAATTCTTCAGCCATCGCTTGGCGCCAATGCGCACTTTTAGACGCCTCAGTAAAGCATGTAGGGTCAGCTGGTAACACAGAAGTATTAAACATCTTAAGAGGAGGAGGCAATTTCCCTGTTTGTTGCCGAGTAACCATTCGACGAACTGCAGGTGACGCCAGAGCTTCAGTAGTAGGAGAATGTGCAGCAGAGGAGATGGGAGCATTATTCGCTGCCCCCTTAAATCCACAACGAGAGGAATGCCAAGTGAAGTATCTCGGTTTGGAGAAGTTGGGGTGGTAGGATCTTGGGTTGGGTCTCGGTTTGGTGGCTGGATGTCCGGTGGTTGACAGGTTGGGGATGGGAGGGCTGGTCATTGGTGAGATGTGGGGACGGTGAGGGCTATAGTCGTTTAGTGGGGCCAAGTTGGGACTGCTGGAATAATTTGGTAGGACGGTAGGCATGTGGTGGAGGGAGGAGGATCATGGAAGGCTGAGCTGCACAGCTCCGAAAATGGGAACACCTGCTCATCAAAAATAACATGACGTGAGAAAAAAAATTTCTTGGATACAGGATCAAAACATCTATAGCCTTTATGAATTTTACTGTATCCCAGAAAAATGCATTTACGAGAACGACATTGAAGTTTATTAGAGGAATACAGACGCAGCCATGGATAGCATAGACAACCAAACACACGAAGCATAGAATAATCAGGATGATGGCGAAATAAAATGTAATACGGGGATGAAAATTTCAGCACATGTGATGGCATACAATTAATTAAATACACAGCTGTATCAAAGGCATATGTCCAAAAATTCTTAGGCAATTGAGCTCCATCTAACAAAGAAAGACATGTTTCAACAACATGACAGTGTTTCCGTTCCGCTGCCCCATTCTGTTCAGGGGTATTCGGGTAAGACATACGATGTTGGATACCATGCTCAGCTAAGTAGGATTCCATAGCAACAAATTCTCCCCCGCCATCAGATTGAAAAATTTTGATAGGGCGACCAAAAAACTTTTCAACAACAGAACGGAATTTAACAAAGGTACTGAGCACTTCAGATTTATATCTTAGAAAATATATCCAACAATACTTACTAAAATGATCATAGAATAGAACATAATAAAGAAAACCATCATCAAATTCAATCAGGGTAGGACCCCACAAATCAGAACAAATTAAATCGAATGGTCCATCAACAACAGTATCAGAAACAGGAAACGGTAATTTATGACTTTTATTGACCGTACAACTAGAACAAATATTGCGATCACGACTAGACAAAAAATTAATATTATTATTGCAAAGAACATGACGAGAAATAGGAGCAGCAGGATGTCCAAGACGCGCATGCCAGGTGGCCAAAGAAGTGAGATGCGACCGGACCAAGGGTGGAGCACCGGGAGAAACGGCATACAGACCATTATTATTCTAGCCTCAAAGTATCACCTGTTTGGAATTCAGGTCCTTCACAAGAAAAAAAGAATCAAAAAACTCAACAGAAACATCATTAGCACGGGTTAGAGCACTAATAGAAATTAAATTAGACTTGGACTCGGGAACATGCAAAACTTGAGATAATTCAAAGGAGTAACTGAAGTGGATAGCAAAGAAGACCCAACATGAGCAATAGGGAGATGGGAACCATTACCTAGATGAACCTCCTCGGGCCCAGAGTATTCGGAATGCAGGTTAAGTTGTCCCAAGAAGTGAGGTGGTGTGTAGCTCCGCTATCCATGATCCACTATGGTTCGGTTTGGTTAATGGTAATGTGGTTAGAAGTGGGCGGGTTGCTGCTCCGTGATGGATTAAATTTTGGAGAGGGGCATTGGCGTGCATAATGACCCATTCCTCTGCAATTATGACAAGTAACGGTAGCCACATCTACTGGAGCAAATTGGCTTTGCTGTCCCTGCTGTGGGCGTGCAAAATTAGACCCATAAAACTGATTCTGACCAAAAAATTACTACTGTTGATGTCCAGAAAACAGCTGCTGCTGATGCCGTCGAAAACCTTGGCTGGTTTGGCCATGCTGCTCCTGCTGGTGGCGTCCAAGGCCCCTGCCTCTGCCACCCGAATTGCCGGTACTCGGTTGTCTCGCCGTATAATGGGCTGCCGGAGTATTCAACTCTTCCGTCAGCATTTTTTCTTTCTTTAAATGACATTCCTCCGTCAATAGAAGTCCAAACAAATCATCAAATGCAATTGAACGTGAACCAAAAGTTCTACACATATCTCTAAAAGGTCCTCTAAGACCATCCAACACTACATCTATCAAATCTTCCTCATTCACAACATATTGTAAAGCCGCTAAATGATACACAATTAACTTAGCACGTTGCATATATTCCGAAATTGACTCTGTATTTGATTTAACCAATGAATGTATCTGTTGTTTCAAATCCCTAACTTGCGCCTTAGACCTCGACGCATATGTATTCTCTAATTTCAACCAGGCTTCACGAGCCGTCTTAACACCAATAATTTGCGGAAGAATTGAAGGAGAGAGGGAATTAAGTATCCAACTTAATACCTGTTGATCTTTTTGAAACCAAAGTTGAAAAACTGGATTGATATCATTGTTAGCAAGTCTTTCTGCAGGAGTGGCTACCGTACCATCAACGTGGCTGATCAAACCACATCCCGCAAGCATTGGCATGATTAGGGTTCTCCATAGGACATAGTTGTTAGGGTCCAACTTTAACGGTAGCTGGTGGGAGAAGGTAGGTGTTGCGGCGGCACCTAGGGTAGAACCGGGGGAATCAGCTACGGTGGAGGAGATGGTGGAGCTATGGGTGGAAGCCGTGGAGGCCATGATTTTCGAAAGAAAAGGAAGAAAGAATAAGGGGAAGCTAGGGTTTGGGCGGTTAAGCCAAGATGTGCTCTGATACTAAGATAGAATTAGGTTTGGTGAAAACTCTCCTTAAGTGTGGGGAGAGAATAAATTGAATATATATAAGTTCTTTACAGAGGGAAATTACAAGTACAGTCCTATACAGATTATAATTTGGCAATTATATACAATATAATATAATACACTCTATTACTCCGTAGCTGACTTTGTTTGTGCTATCTTTGGGGAAGGGGATCCCATTTCTATCTCTTATGGGCAATGTTATTTTTTTGTCTAGCGGTGATATGAGTTGTATAGCTCTAATAATTAAGGAATGAAGTCGTACGGCTATACATTAGAGTCATACGACTCTCCTTTTTAGGTAAGAAATCTCAATTTTTAAATTTGGTTTCACGGATTAACCATTTTTCATATAGAGCCATGGTCCTACTTGAGAGCCGTACAACTTTCACTAAATTTAGGATTTAGGCTGTTTATCTCGCGGACAATTATTGCAGTTTGTTCATGAGCTCATTTTATAACCGTCATATATTTAGGTGTCTAATTATGTTTCACAAGTGTACTTAGATTTTAATAAAAGAAATAATACCAATAAGTTGTTTTGGTTGAAATGGTTAGGATCTCCTTTCTCTTAACCCATGTCTATGATGTTTTGGTCCGGTAACATAATTGTAAGGTTATGCTAAATCAATTAAGTGTTATTCAAAGATCTTGTATATGTAGTGGTTTAATTAAGTCTAAGAGTTTCAACTTGTTTCTTCCTTGAATACTTCTTATTTTTAAATTACCATTACAACCCTAGTGCAAAGGATTTAACATAAAAATGATGACGAACAAATCTAGTATCATTTGATATCAATTTATATCGAGATATAACATGATTACAACTATCTATCGAGCTAGAGGAAGATTGAAAATCCACATAAAATAAGAAAACAACCTAAAAAATGAATCTTCAAATCAAGCAATCGCTTAGGCTTTGCACCTATAACATATAAAATGGAACACCTACATACGTGAAGAAATTCTACTTATGTGACGATCATTAATGTTTATTGAAGTTTCATTGGTCTATTAGATTTTGTTTTGATTTGATAGATCAACAAATACATTTGCATGTTAAAGAGTATTAACTTAATGAGAAAAGAGAAGAGTTATCGATGTTGTACATCCTTAATGTCATCATTTAAATTCTAAAGAGTACCCAATCATTTTCGTTTTGCTTTTAGGCACTTATTTTTCTTGCTCATGATAGAGAAATGAATGTTTAATATATCTTTAATTTGTGTTGTCTATAGGGGGTGTTGAATTCAAAAGCAACCTATTGAATTAATTCGGTTGATTTTCTGGACTGTATTTCATCCATTTCAAGTTTATATAGTTATGCAAATTAATGTCTAGATTTGCACACCATTTTCAATGATGTTGAATTTACTAAAGATGCAGAATTCGAAAAATTGTAGAAGTAGTGAATATAATTGTTTGACTAAAGATTAATATAGTCTCCGAATATTTAAATGCTATTAATAAATCGCTACAAGAAAATCAGCATCAACGATGGGTTATCAATGGATTAGCCCACATTTGGGTCAGAAATAAGTTGTCAGTGACTTTTCTTACCGAAGGATAGTTACCGATGAAATCCTTAGCCAATGTATATTTTGTCTGACTATTTCATAAAATTAAAAATATAAATATAATTTTAATTTAGTAAATTTGGATTGAGGGGAACACAAATTTATATAAGATATCCGTCAATCCAAGCGTTCATGATGTGAATAATGAATAACCTCTACTTCTCATAAATGAATAACACATATATACAACTGCCGTTAGATATACAGAGAAATGTAGCGCACCACAAGTGTACGTCTTGCGTACTGCAAACCTTGTCACGGATAAAATAAAAATCAATTTCAAGGTGTAACACCTTTGTATATTTTTCTATACGCATGGATTTAACTAACAACTTGATGCAGCGAAAACTTCGAACGATAATACTAAGATCCGTTGATCACACACAATGCCGGAAATTAGTCTTCTACTAGTTGAATTTCGCAAAATTCACAAAATCACGGTAAGTGAAATAATTCCGAAATTTTATTCAAAATCAAAACTGCTTACAATGGAGAAATAAAAGCCTATTTATAGGCTACAACGAAATCTGCCCAAAATAAGAAATCTTAACCCTGAACAGAATTCCAGCCAAACTAGGAAACCAAAACAAAAAAAGGAAAAAGAAAATAAAAACCGAAAATTTCCCGAATAGGCTTAAAAACAGTAAATCGCAAATTTGAGGCCCTAAACGACGTTTTTCGGCCGAAAAGCGATAGACTTCATAGCCAAAGGCTATGTGTTTGAATCGTTGGCCCGAATCCAATAATGTTAGGCTCAAAAATCACTGAAATCGGACATTTTTCCGAAAATCACTATTCACCATAAAATTTACCCAAGAAAGCTAAAGCTTGCTCCTCTACATCACAACTTCCTTATAATAGCTTCAGATATCTAGTCCTTCATCAACTTATTCCATTTATCTATAAAGTAATTGTGGTTTAGTGAGTGTAATTCGTTAATGAATTCAACAATTGTGAGCACGAGATTTTAATTCCCGGTTTCAATGATAAAATCAAAGTTTTATTTGACTTGCTTCTGTAGTAAACTCAAAGTTGAAGCTTCAAATTCCTGAATCAATCGAATTAGGGTATCTAGTTAACAAATCACAACTGCATAGATGTAATCTAAAATCCACACGGATGTAGAGCAACTATTGTACGGTAATAGGCTATATCTGTACGGCTGTTGAATAATCCACCCCTACTTGCATCTAGATCTAAATCTCTGGTTTGAAGATGGTATAAAAAGAAAGTAATAAGAAGATAGAAATCATAACCCATTGCGAGATTCTTTGGATTGAGGGGAGCTTTGTAATGAGAAGAAAAGAGATTAGCAAGAACTAATAGAAAATTAAGCAAAGAGAATTAGAGAAAAGAGGGAGAACAAAAACCAAATTCTCAAAATTTGACAAAATCCAAAATTAAGTAATCAAACCACAATTCATCAAAGTCAGCCATAAATTCATCATCCAAACTGACCCTAAGCCTTCAAAGACTTATTTAGTTGTTGGAATCATAGAAATTGGAGCTCAATTTGGGAGAATTTCAAGTCTTGGTTGAAGGTTTCAAGTTTGGTTCAAATCTGGATTCAAGCTTCAAGCATCAGTTTTCTTCGAAATTGAACACTGGATAAACAACTGAAAGGTAATTTTGAGAGGCCTTAAACCTATTTATCACTTTCTGGGTTGAATTGGTGTTTTTTTGCATTCATTTCATCTTGATCTGTTTTTCTGTATTTCTAGTAAATCAGAGCCGCACGGCTGTAACGATGTCTGTACAACTATTCCTATAGCCGCACAGCTATTGCCTTAAGAGCCGATAGCTATTGTTTATTTCAGAATTTAGTGATTTTAAATTTTTAGTGATTTCTCTAGCTCATTCAAAACAAGAGCTGTAAGGGTGTTTTAATGGCCGCACGGCTGTTATTCCTACACCTACACAACTATAGTCTTGATTTCAGAATTGCATTTTTTGTGTATTTTTCATACATTTGCATATCATTTTGGCATAGATTTAATTAATTTATTTATTTTCCATAAATTAGTTCAATGAGAGAAACACAGGTTTCTTGACTGCAAACTGATATTTTGTATGTGAAAATAATAAACTGGACAAAATGATTTTCAAATGAATTTCCAATCCCATCAAAACCTGATTTCAAAATGTTTTCCAAGTCAAATCGGGTAAATTTATTGAATTTCCTGATTTTTCCCATTTCACACCCTGAGCTATCTAAATCCCCTATTTTGAGCTTGTTTAAGTCCTATGTTTGTATATTTATTTCTATACTAACTCTGTTTTGCAGTAGATGTATGTGAGGATAGATGTATGCTTAGCTTTTAATATTTAGATACTTTGGATATAGAAAGATTTGTACTCCTGAATCCCTTTTTATACAAATGTATCCCCTAGCTTAGTTATTTGATTGGTTTATGTATATTTTAAATTTCCTGAATTTATTTATCGATTTCAGCATTTTATTATTCCTCGTGTGTGAACATTGGTTAATAAATCAAGATAAAATCAATCGTAGAAATATAAAAGGCATTGATATAACATCGTTAAAAACATTTTGAATTGGGAAGAAATGAGTGAGTTGTCTGAACCCGATCTTTGATTAAAAGATATGACAAGTCATAGCTTGTCTCGGCTTAACTGTAATTTCCCAGTTGGGCTGAGCCGGGTGGCGACCTTTATCACTTTTAGTTAGAGCTGTGAGCAGATAATCGTATAAAGCATGGGCCTTAAGATCGGGCCAGGAAGATTTTTAAGTAATAGGGTTTTATGAAAATTGGCTTTATAGCGAGAATACAAACAAACTTGAATGCTCTCACTAAAAGTGCCAGGAGTCGCCACTTAGCTCAGCTTAATCGGGAAATTATGGTACAGCCAAGACAAGCTACGACTCACTATACCTTTTAATCAGAGATTGGGTTTGGACAACTCACCTATTTCTTCTCAATTCAAAATGTGTTTAACAGTTTTATATCAATGCCTTTTATATTTCTACTGTTGATTTTATCTTGAGTCGATGCTCACACACGCAGGATAAATAAATTCAACAAGGAGTAAATAAATTTGGGAAATTTAAAAATATATGGACCAATTAAATGACTATCCTAGGGGATACATTTAACAAAATTGGATTTGGGGTACAAATCTGTCTAAATACAAAATATCTAAAAATGAAAAACTTAGCATACATCTACTTGCAAAACAGAGTTAGTACAAATAAATATATTCACATAGGACTCAAATAGACTGAGAATAGGGGATTTAAGATAGCTCGGAATGTGAAATGGGGAAAATCGGGAAATTCGATAAATTACCTGATTTGACCTAGAAAACATTTAGAAACGTAATATTGATGGGACTGGAAATTCTTTTGAAAATCATTTTGTCCAATTTATTATTTTCACATACAAAATCGGCTGGTTTTTAAGAAACTTGTGTTTCTATCATTGAGCTGATTTACAAAAATAAATATAGAAATTAAATGAAGGTCAAGATGATATGCAAATGCATGAAAAAATACACAAAAATGCAATTCTAAACTCAAAAGAACAGTCATGCGGATGTAAGAACAACAGCAGTGTAGCTATTGAAATACTCGTAGGGCTCTGATTATGAATAAGTTAGAGAAATTGCTAAAAATTTAAAATCCTGAACTCTGAAATAAAAAAAAAAAAAATCATAGGGCTCTCAAGATAACAGCCATGCGGCTATAACAATAGCCTTACGGGTCTCGATACAGCCTTATGGCTTTGGTTTACCAGAAATGCGGAAAAACAGAGCAAAATGAAAATGGATGAAATGCCGACCAATTCAACATTGAAAGATTTAAATATGCTTAAAACCTCTCAGAATTACCTTTTAGTTGTTTATCTAGTGTTCAATTACAAGAAAATCGATTCTTGATGCTTGAATCCGGATTTAAATTGAACTTGAAATCTTGAGTCCAAGAAATTGAATTCTTGTATGGAGCCCCAATTTCATGATTCCAACAACCCAATTAAGTCTCTGAAAGTTTCGGTTATGTTTGGATCATGATTTTGTGACTAAAATTGAGAATTTAAGGTTTTATTTTAGATTTGTGAATTTATGAAACTTTGAGAACTTGGTTTTCTCTTTTTCCTTAATTTTTTTGTTGATTCTTGTTGTTAATTTCCTCCCCCTATCCAGAACTCTCTTCCATCCAAAATCATCATGTAATTCTAAAGATTAGTGGGAATTAGGTTATCAAGCCCGTAATTCAATAGCTGTCCATTTCATGCAAGGTTGCTGTTGACACATTGATAGTCATGCGGCTGTCAATCAATAGCTGTGTGGCTATAGCTGTATGGTTATTCCAATATCTGTGCAGCTTTTGTCTCCTATTTACCCTAATTCTTCATATTCTCCTCGGTTTCAAGTTTCAAGTTTGTTTAAATTTGAATCCAAGCTTTCTCAAATCAACCCTCATAAGGAATAGTAAGAATGGATAACATTTGGTATTTTATTATCATTGAGGTCGGGAGAACCCGACGCTCACAAGAGCATTTAAGTTTTTTCGCTTTCTCGCTATAAAAATCTGTTTTCATATAAAACCCATTTTCACTTATTAAAATATTCCCGGCTCGGTCGCTAGGCCTGTGTATTTAGGATCATTCACTCATAATGGAGACCCTATTGGGGATTTTTGTTTTTGATTTTCAAAATAAAAAAAAAATTGATAAACTTTGAAAATTCTCAATCCAAAATGTTTTGAAACTTTTATATCAATGCTTTTTATTTGCATATCATTTAGAAACACTTCACACATACATGTTTAAGGTGCCATTTAAACCCCGATGTGCTGTTGAAGTGTCGCCTAAGTTCCGCTAGGTCTTATGAGCACTGAAATGATACGTCACTTATAGCCTCGTACGAACCCCTTCGTTTGTACCCTTAATGAGGGAGAAGTGAGGAGTATATTATGCTATGGGAACCTTGATGTGAACCCAAGACTTTTGACTTGGTCCATGTTAAGCAACCATAGTAATCTCCCTTAGGAAACCACAACGCAAATTACATTAACCTGTTGAGAGACGACCTTTATTATTCCCCGTTGATAATAAAGAGAACCAACTCCTAGGAAAGATTTACGTCGACCAAACATGGAGAAATAAGGTTCGAAGGGGTTGCATATTTGTGCATGTTCTAATGTTTGTTCCTTGTGCAGGAATTTACATATATTGCATTTTCATAAACCATTTGAATTTGCATGCATTCGTGCATTTACACATAGTAACATTTCATTACCAAAATCCCCAAGTTACTAAATCCCTAAATCACCACATCCCGAAATCCCCAAATTACCAAATTCCTAAATCACCAAATCCTTAAATCACCAAATCCTTAAATCGCTGAATCCCTAAACCACCAAATCCTTAAATTTTTCCAAATCCCCAAAATACGCTAAAACGCTACCCATTTACAGTCAAACTCACACAAATATGCCAAAAATGTGTCTAAATCTAAAAAGCCCCATGTAAGACTAGCTTTATACACTTAACCCAAGCCCTATATAAGGCTAGCTTTATACACTTATTCAAGACCAGTATAAGACCAACTCTATATAGTTATCCAAGCCCCGTATAAGACCAGCTCTATACAGTTATTTAAGCCTCGTATAAGACCAGCTCTATACACTTATCCAAGCCCCATATAAGACCAGCTCTATACACTTATCCAAGCCTCGTATAAGACTAGCTCTATACATTTATCTAAAATCCTGTATAAGACTAGCTCTATACACATATCCAAAACCCTGTAGAAGATCTCCTCTATACAACTATTACAAAAACCTTGAATAAATTTATTTTGTTCATTTACCCAAAGTCCCATTCATGGTATACTATACAATGTATATTCAACCAAATTTCATAACATTTCACTTTATCTCATGTATATACATATATTCATTTGTTCGATTTTCCTCACATCATCATTTCGTCTATTCATCATGAATCACATTCCTAATGATTCATGTGTGATTTGAAATAGAATGTACGTGGAATAGAAAACTGAGCAAGAGGTTAGAAAGAAAAAAGTTTCAGTTGGGGAGTTCATTAAGAAAGAAATTGGATTGGCATAAGAAGAAACCTGAGTCTATATGGATTAAGGAGGAATCAATAACAATTGAAACAAAAAGTGAAATAAAGGAACTTTAGATGGCAAACTAGACACCGGATGGTGCTAATATTCTGCAAGACTTCATGAATTCATAGGATTTTATGTGACATTCTGAAAGAAGAGCTGAGATCTGTTGTGAAAAAGGGAGGACGTAATAGTGTCAGTAGATCAGGAAAGGAGAAGATAGCATAATCAACCTAATCTGGGGGGTCATATTTCTACTAGTGTGGAAAAGCTTCAAGAGATTGAGGTTGCAATGGAAAAGAAGTTGAGGGCAACGTTCATAGAGTTAGTTGAGGTAGTCTTTGAATTGAAGAAAGGAGCCAATATCAGCATGAAGTCTAAGAAGAGTGTGAATGTAGATAACCATGATCAACAAAGGCATTTAAACCTTCCTTATCGGGTTTCAAATGCTGAAGATTTCTATATAGATAGGTATCGATTCTCTGGTATCTCATGTAAATATATACTCCCAGGTGATGTTAACAACGAGTGTTATAAAGGTTTGGTTTATTAGTCTCTTTCCAGCTACACTTGAAGAAGGTACATTTTCCTACTACAATTCATTGTCTTAAGAAATACAGTCAGATTGGGATGCTCTGTCAGCTGCTTTTATCAAGTACTATAGTTTCAAGATAAGGATTCAAGTGAAGCTATATGATTTGGAGAGTATAAAGCAGCAACAGAATGAATCCCTTGTTGAGTATTATCAAAAATGGATGAATAAAATGATTCTGCTAAAAAATCACCCTAATGAGGATGAATTGATTTAGAAGTTGATAGATGGTTACAAGGATGTGTATAGAAATAACATGAAGTTTCACACATTCAGTGTACTCAGTGAAGTGTATAGTATGGCAATGAAGGTTGAAAGAGATGAAGAGGTGGAAGCTGCAAGTCACAAACATGGCAGAAGTTCTAGGTTTAGTGTAGGATATAGATCAACAACCTTGGTTGGGTTAAGCAGTGGATCTAGTTCTAGTTTTGTAAGTAAAAGGGGGGTAGTCATCAGAAGTAAAGCAAGTAGAAGTGGTTGCAGTGTCTCAACAGCAAGGTAGTCAAGAAAGAAATCCAAAAAGTCAAGGCATCTCTCCTTGAACTTTGTCTTTGTCTAGGATTTTTGCATGGAGGCTTGTAGAATTCTTTAAAGCCAAAGAAGCCAGTTGATGGAATCAATGACTGTTTTAAGCCGAGATATGTTATCCAGAAGTTGAGATATGTTATCCAGAAGTTGATAGATGAAGGTAAATTGCAAGAGCTAGCAAAACCCAGCACCGAGACCAATCCATTGCCAAAGTTTGAGAGGCAATTCAGCATGGTGCAATCAGGGTTGCTAGCTAACTTTGTATTTGCTCAAATCCTACATGCAAATCCTAGTGTGCAATCTATGGTAGCTAGTGAAGTGAAAGTAGAACCAGTGTGTGGGAAGTCAGCAGAACAGAAAATAATAAAGCCAGTAAGTTTGAATGATCTTGCCTCAGATAATGAATATGAAGAGTTTGATGGAAGTGAATCAGTTAAGCCATCAGCTGTTGAGAAGCCGAAAGCTCTTGAATTTAGTAATGTGACAATAAGTGGTAGAGTTTATCAGCCTATTGTTTAGCTGAATGATAAAACCCCAGTGTCTAGATTAGGTAGTGTGTCATCTCTAAATGAAGTTAAGAAGGAAGACTTGGTTATCTCACAGTTAAAGAAGACTCCAGCTCAAGGTAGTCTATGGCATTTGTTGTTGGTTTCAAAGGAACACAGAGCAGCTTTAGTGAAGAAGTTATTTAAGATTGAAGTTTCTCCAATCACATCTCCTAAAGCAATGTGTTGTTTTCTAGATAATGTTAACTCTAGTTACCCTAGTATTATCTTTTCTGAGAAAGATCTTTCGAATGAAGGAAAAGTGCACCAAAAAGCCATTTATGTGGAAACTAACATCATGGATAGAATCATGCCATGTGTAATGGTAGATGATGGTTCAGCTTTGAACATCTATCCAATCAATATGTTGCCATATTTGGGCTTAAGTGAGGAGGAATTGAAGTCCTCGACTGTGATTAGGGTGTATGATGATTCCAAAAGAACTGTGATTGGAACTTTTGAGGTTGAGGTGGAAGTAGGATCAATCAAGTCAATGGTCACCTTCACTGTGATTGATATTCCAATCACTTTCTCTCTACTATTAGTAAGGCCTTAGTTTCATCCATTGGGAGGAGTTCCTTCTAACTTGCATCAAAAGATAAAATTTCCTGTGGCTAATAAGGTTGTGACAATTGAAGTAGATTCTCAATCCATGATTGTTGTAGTGAATGAAGAAGTTCCACCATTTGGCAGATTCCAAGTCGCCATGATCAATAAAGAGAAAGTCATAGATGCTCCAATGGTTATCTATGAGAATTACATGCTAAAGTGTTTGTCCAACTACTTATATAAGCAGAAGTTTGTACCAAGGCTAGGGCTTGGAGCTAATTTACAAGGTGTACCTGAATTCAATATTGAATCTGGAAGGCCACGACAGTTTCTATTGGGCTATAAAGTTGAGAAATCTAAATAGAATCAGAAGAAAGGAAAGAATGGTATGCTTATGATGGAACTGTTTATTAAAGCTAGTGAAGAGCTATACAAGGGGCAAGCTGAGCCTGTGAAAGTTAGAGATATAGTATGGTCGGGTTTTGAAATATTCTTGGATGTAATTGATTTTTAGGAAAGTCAGGAGGAACCAATTACACCAGTGTTCAATGAAGAGGAAGAGATAGTTCTAAAGCCTGCTATTTGTAAAGGAAGAAAATTTGAAAAGTTGACTAATCTAGTGGAGGAGAAGAAGAAAGAGATATGTGCTAAAAAGGAAGCATCCAAGAAAAAGGCTAAGCAGAAGATTTGTGATGAAGCTGTTGATGTGATATCAAAGCCATTGACTGTCGCCTTGATTAATGTTTTTGCCAAAGCCAAGAAATGAGATAAGAAGAAGCTGATGAATAAACAAAGCCTCAATTTTAAAGTTTATGAAATGGAAAAAATCAAGACGAAAGCTAAGGCACAGTTGGCTGAGGTTGAGAAGACAACTCTTTCTATAGAGCAAGATTATGCGCTGGCTACTAATCTTGACGGCATTTTGAAGCTAAATGTCAAGGAAGATAAAAAAGTGGAATGCCCTCCACCTGTCGAGGATGAAAATGAATTTGTAGTATCTATTTCATCCATTTTCAATGTAAACGATGTACTTTACAACAAGTTTAATGCAATGAAGTCTTGATTTGCTTATTTGTGTGATTTTTATCCTGATAATTCTATGCATGCATTTGAATCACCATCAAGCATATTTAGCATTCATGACACTGCATTGCATGAAATCAATATAAGTACAGATGAAAAACCAAGTAAGGTATCTATTTCATGCAGACTAAGCCCTGAAGAAGAGAGAAAATGAACAAAAGTATTGGAAAAACACATTAAACCTTTCACTTGGTCATATGAAGATATGCTAGGGGTTGACACAAAATAGTAGTGCATAAGATTCCAACATATCCTAAATTCAAGCCAGTAAAGCAGAAGCTAAGGAGACTGAGACTAGAATGGGCTACGTTGGTGAAAGAGGAAGTGGCTAAGCAGATTAAAGCCAAATTTCTTGAAGTTATGGAGTATACAGAAAGGCTAGCAAATATTGTTCTAGTGCCTAAGAAAGATGGAAGGGTTAGAGTATGTGTTGATTACAGGGATCTGAATAAGGCTTGTCTACTATTTTTCGTTGCCCCATATTGATGTTCTAATCATCATTGCAGCTAAAGCAATGATGTATTCATTTATGGATGGGTTTTAAGGGTATAATCTGATCCTAATGGATATGATTAATAAAGTGAAGACATCATTGATCACCGAATAGGATACTTTTTACTATTGAGTAATGCCGTTTGGATTGAAGAATGCTGGAGCTACCTATCAAAGGGCTATCCCAACATTGTTGCAGAATATGATTCGCAAAGAAGTAGAGGTTTTACATCGATGATATGCTTGTTGAATCAATGAGCCCGAAAGAGCACCCCGCTATTCTAGATATATTTCTAACATGCATTGAAGAGTATAATCTCATACTTAATCCTAAGAAGTGCATATTTTGGGTTACCTTAGGAAAACTACACAGTCATGTGGTTAGTTAGAGGGGAATTGAAATGGATCCAAATAGCTATTCAGGATATGCTAGCTCTTAAAACAGAGAAAGACATCCGGTTAATTCTGGGTTCTCTGTAGTATTTTGATCATTTTATAGCATAATTGACTTCATTTTATGAGCCAATTTTCAAGTTGTTGAAGAAAGACTAGCCGATAGTAGGGGATGAAAAGTGTCAGTTGGCAATTGAAAAGATTAAAGCTTATCTAGTAATTCCTCTAGTTTTGAGTCCACCAATCCTAAGGAAACCTCTAATTTTGTATTCGGCAGTTGAAGATTCCTCAATTGGGGCAATGCAAGCATAAGAGCAAGATGGAAAGAAGGAATACCCTATCTATTATCTTAGCAAGAAATTGCTGGATTATGAAACCAAGTATACACTAGTAATGGTTTGGCTAATGAAGAAGCTGAGGCATTATTTTTAGTCCTATAAAGTACAAGCTATGGCTAATCCTATGAAGTATTTATACGATGAACCAATGTTGGTTGGAAAATTATCTAGATGATTACTACTCTTATCAGAATTTGATATTGAGTATGTCACTAAAAAGGTCATCAAAGGACTAGCTCTGGCAGAATTTCTAGCAAATCAACCTCTGGAATCAGATTATGTAGAGAATTTGGAGTTCCTGATGAACAGCTAACTATGGTAGAGGTGAATAGATGGATTATGTGCTTTGATGATGCTATAAATAGAAAAGGTGAACTGGCATAATTATAGCAATGCCAGATGGTGAAGTTATTCCATTGTTATCATAATGATGTGTTGATTGTCGGAGATTCACTTTTGGTGGTTAGGCAAGCTCAAGGTGAATGAGAGGTGAAAGAAGAAGTCCTAAGGCCTTACTTAAAATTGTTACAGTACATAAAAGAGTTATTTGGCCAATGTGAATTCAGACATGTTCTCGGGGAAGAGAATAAAATGGCTGATGAGCTAGCAACATTATCTTCTATGTGGGAAAATCTAGAGAGAACACAAATACAATCTTTTATCGTAATGTTTTCTAGACAACCATGTTTTGAAGTTCACGAAGTGATGGAATTGATAACTAAAGAAAAGCCATGGTTCTTTGACATTTATCAGTGTGAAAAGGAGGGAAAGTACCCAGAAGGAGCTAGTACTATGGATAAAGTTTCATTAAGAAAATTGGCCAGCCAGTTCATGATTTTTAAAGATAAGATATACAAGAGAACTGTGAACTGTCTCCTTCTGAGATGTCTGACAAAACCAAAAGCAAAAGCAGTGATACATCAAGTACATTCAGGATCATATGCACCGCATATGAATAGGATGGCTTTGGCCAGAAAGATAATGAGACAGGGGTATTTTTGTATGACAATGCAATCTGACTCTGTGAAGCAATTGAAAAGATGCCATGAATTTCAAATCTATACTGGTATTAGTCATCTAACACCAGTTGAACTATAGAATTTGGCATCTCCTTAGATATTTTTAGCTTGGGGGATAGATATAATTGGGGAGATTCATCCTGCAACATCTAATAGGCATAGATTCATAGTAGTTGCAGTTGATTATTTTTTGAAGTGGGTAGAAGCAGAGTCATTCACTGGTGTAACAGCTAAGAAGATGGCTAAGTTTATTCAGAAAAACATTGCTCAATATGGAATTCCCCATCATCTAGTGACTGACAATGGAGTATAGTTTTAAGGGGCAATAGTTGAATTATTTGAAAAACATGGCATTGAACATCATAGATCTTCTACATACAAACCATAAGCTAATGGTACAATGGAAGTAGCTAACAAGTCAAAAAAGAAGATTCTGTCAAAAATGATAGCCACCTATAGAGATTGGGCTGAGAAGGTGTCGTATGCTCTTTGGGGTTACAGAACCATTGTTAGAACACCAATGGGAGAAACACTATACTCTTTAGTGTATGGTATGGAAGCAGTGTTGCCAGTAGAGGTAGAGCTCAAGTCACTCAGAACAGCTTTGGATGCTCATTTACTAGAAACTGAATGGATTCAAGCTAGATATGAGCAGTTACCAGCGGTAGATGAGAATAGGTTGAAAGCACTGGACCATTTACAGATGTATCAGCGTAGGATGGTTAAAGCTTATAATTAGAAAGTGAAGTGACCCAAGAAGCAGTAAAAAGCTAGGGATCTGATTTTGAAGCAGTTGAGACCTACAAATGTTGATGTTTGAGGGAATTTAAAGCCAAATTGGGAAGGTCCATACATTGTGAAGAAAGTGCTATCAAAAGGTGATGTTAGAATCATGGATATGGATGGAAATAAATTCATGGATCTAGTCAACCAAGATCGCTTGAAGCTTTACCATGTATAAAAGAAAAGAAATTAAAAGGAAAAGAAAAGTTTACTAGGTTGAAAACCTAAAAAGGGCAGCCTAGGCAAAAATTAAGACATGAGAGGAAATGATGAGTTGGAAAATCCAAAAGGGACAACTGATGACGGGTTCTAGTTCTTTGTGGAAGATATTCCATTTTTGGCAACCGATATTTTCAAATGTACTCATGTTGAATTCATCAATAAAGTGTGGTGTTTTTTTTAAATGTGCTATGTCAAAATGCATAAACAAAGTTATCTTGTTTGAACATTCATTGAAAGAAAGCACTATGCATTTACTTGGTTACAAACCTCACACTTTTAACAATGGAAATGTACTAAACATATGCAATTTGAAATTTTTCTATCCTCTAAATCTATTTATCTCTTTTTGATGCCACTGAAAATTCTAATAAATATTTAAGCTTGAATTTTGTAAAGCTTTGCGTAAATTTGATATTTATGAAAAAAGCACATATGATTCAACATTTCAATTTTTTTTAAAAAAAAGCTCACTGAGGTGAAAACTAAAAAGGCACCTTAGGCAAAAATTAGAGCATTTTCAAATTCATTTCTCTCCATCAGCAGTTGACAAGGGACAAATTGTAAAATTTTTTCATTATTCCCTAGTAGAAGTGCAATAAGAATATCCCAATTTTCCTCATTAGTAATCACATATCCCCAATAGTTTTCTCAAGGTATAGTATCCAATAAAGATTTTATTGAATAAAGAACGTACTCCTCAGCTAAAGTCAACTAGGGGCATGGCACAATTTCCCCAGCATATGAAAAGATCAAAAGAATCTCAAGTTTGGAAAATAGCCAAAAATGTGTCCTTTGATGTTTATATGATATGCATTGTCATGCATACATCATAACATGCATTAAACATTCATTCACAGGAAATTCAAATCCTCTTCAGTGAGTCTTCATTCTTGATCGAAAGGGCAAAACTTTTTGTTTCAATATCTATCAATCAAGTAATGAAGACTCACTACATCAAAGATAGAAATTCAACAATCCTTAGTAGAAAGAATTAGAAATTCAACAATCCTTAGTAGAAAGAATTTAATCTCTAGTGAATTACTCAACAAAGGATTTACAAAGCTTCAAATATAGTGACACCCAAGGTAGCGGAAAATCATTCCCACCAGGCCAGTTGCTAATAAAGCTTGTTTTTCCCCACTGAGTATCAAAGCCCTTATTTTCAAAGCTCTCATTATCAAAGCCCTTATTAAACTTTCAAAATCCCTAGCAAGTCAAATTGCTAATTCCCCATTGGAGTCAATAGTTTAAACATGACATCCACAACATCAAATTCCAAGACAGGTAAGTTTTTCTTTCCTTCATTCACGATGCTCTTTTCTGCATTCACAAATTCACCTCAGGTATTTTAAACTTGGTATTAGTATCGAATTGATCATGTGAGGGGCAGCTATAAGCATCGGGTTTTCCCAACCACGATGATGATAAAATACCAAATGTTATTCATTCTTATTGTTCTTTATGAGAGTCGATTTGAGAAGCAAGGATTTAGATTTAAACAAAATCGAAACTTGGAACTAAGAAGAATATGAAGAATTAGAATTAAAAAAAGAGATAGGAGCCGCATAGATGTTGGAATAGCCATACGGCTATTGAGTAGATAGCCGCACGACTATTGATAAAGAGTCGCACGACTATTGATAAATGGTAGTGTCTTTGCACAGAGAATACATGTGTTTGGATTAGTAAGAACTAATAGAAAATTAAGGAAAGAGAATTAGAGAAAAGGAAGAACAAAAACCAAATTCTCAATATTTGACTAAATCCAAAATTAAGTAATCAAACCACAATTCATCAAACTCAGCCACAAATTCATCATCTAAACAAAAAGTAAGCCTTTATAGACTTATTTGGTTGCTGGAATCATAGAAATCGGAGCTCAATTTAGGAGAATTTCAAGTCTTGGTTTAAGGTTTCAAGTTTAGTTTAAACCCAGACTGAAGCTTCAAGCATCGGTTTTCCTATAAATTGAACACTAGATAAACAACTAAAAAGGGAATTCTTAGAGGCGTTAAATCGATTTATCACTTTCTAGGTTGAATTGGTGTGTTTTTGCATTCATTTCATCTTGCTCTGTTTTTCTGCGATTCTGGTAAGCCAAAGCTGCATGGCTGTAACAATACCCCTTCAGTTATTCATATAGCCGCACGACTGTTGACCTCAAAGCTGTATGGTTGTTGTTACTTTAGAATTTAGTGATTTTAATTTTTTTTCGATTTCTCTAGCTCGTTCAGAAGTGCAGCCAGACGGGTGTTTTAATAGCCGTCCGGCTATTGTTCCAACACCCGCACGGCTGTAGTCTTGATTCTAGAATTGCATTTTTGTATATTTTTCATACGTTTGCATATCATTTTGGCTTAGGTTTAATTTTTATATTTTTTTCATAAATCAATTCAATGACAGAAACACCAGTTTGAAAATAATAAACTGGACAAAATTATTTTCAAATAAATTTTCAGTCCCATCAAAACCAGGTTTCAAAATATTTTCCAGGTCAAATCAGGTAAATTTATTAAATTTCCTGATTTTCCATGTTTCATTCTCTGAGCTATCTAAATCTCCTATTCTAAGTCTATTTGAGTCCTATGTGTGTATATTTATTTCTATACTAACTCTGTTTTGTAGGTAGATGTATGTTAGGATAGATATATCTATAGCTTTTAATTTTTAGACACTTTTTATATAGACAGATTAGTACCCCTGAATCCCTTTTTATAGAAATGTATTCCCTAGGTCAATTATTTAATTGGTTTGTATATATTTTAAATTTCTTGAATTTATTTACTGCTTTATGAATTTGTTTATCACTTTTAGCATTTTATTATTTCTTGTGTATAAGCATTGGCTAATAAATCAAGATAAAATCAACACTACAAATATAAAAGGCATAGATATAAAATTATTAATCACATTTTAAATTAAGAAGAAATAGGTGAGTTGTCCAAACCCGATCTCTGATTAAAAGGTATAGTGAGTCATTTCTTACCGTGGTTGTACCGTAATTTCCCAATTGAGCTAAGTCGGGGCGCGACTCCTGTCACTTTTAGTGAGAGTATTCAGGTTTGTTTGTTTTCTCGATATAAAACCCTGTTTTTATACAAAACCCATTTTCACTTACTAAAATTTTCTCGGCTCAGTCATGAGGCTAGTGTATTTAGGATCGTCCACTCACAGTAGCTCACCAAAAGTGTACATCTTATATACTGCAAACCTTGTCTCAAATAAAATAAAAATCAATTTCAAGGTGTAACAACTTTGTAGTTTTTTTTATATACAAGGATTCAACTAACAAATTCCATATAATAGTTTTTGATATCTAGTCCTTCATCAACTTATTCCGTTTATCTATAAATTAATTACGGTTTAGTGAGTATAAATCAATACAAATTTAACAATTGCGAGCATGAGATTTTAATCTCCGGTTTCAATGATATAAACAAAGTTTTATTTGACTTGTTTCTGTAGCTACACGAGTCAAAGCCAACTCAAAGTCGAAGCTCTTTATTGCTAAATCAATCAAATTAGGGTATCTAGTTAACAGATCACAACTACATAGATGTAGTCTAAAATCTACACGGATGTAGAGCAACAATCATACGGTCATAGACTATATCCATAGGCCTGTTTAATAATCCACCCTACTTGCAACTAGATTGTATCTAAATCCCTGGTTTGAAGATGGTATAAAGAAAGTGATAAGGAGAGAGAAAGGGACGGTCATTTTTAAGGTTAGAATCCATACTAGGTTTTTTGGAGTGGGCTAGAGAGAAAAGAGAAGAGAAAGGGAATGTCCAAGGCTTTTTCTTCATTTTCCTACTCACTTCTTTGATATTAGGCTTTAAAATCTATTAGAAATTGTAGGTGAACACTTCATAAAGATTAATAATATGTCCAGAGACTAAAATGAACCACAAATCCGTAACTTTTAGAGATTTTTAGTGACTTTTGGAGTTATAGAGCCTCAATTAAGTTTCAACAATCTAGAGCTCTTTTGAGTGTTTTTGAACCGGTGGATTCATGTGTCAAGGGTATATTTCTAAGAAACCAATAGTTTTCTTGCATGTTTCTATCATTTAGGAATCATTTCATACACTTTTCAACTTACTCTGTTTTTCTTCATTTCTGGTTTCCTAGAAATAACATCCGTACGCTCGTTGATACAACTGCATGATTATAGTGACAGCCACAAGAGCCTCTAAGATTCAGAAATCAATTAATAAATTGCTAAAACTTTGAATCCAGGTAGAATGAGCTAAAAGGTGTTTTCCGAGCTTTTCGTTAAATAATGAACCTTAAATCTAATTTCCATAACTGATGTCAGACCAAATCAATGATAGAGACCCGATCTTGAAAATTGACTCATTTAACATGTTAAAAGTCAATCGATAAAACTGTTTTCAAAATTGTTTTCTTGAAAATCAACAAAAGAACGTCTCAAAACCGTTTTCGATCCCTCGTTATTGTACTCAAATCTTATGTGCATAAATATTTGTCGTGTTATTAACATTTGTTTGCAAGTTTTGATTTGTTTTTATTATGTTATCTTTGTATTAGCTGAACTCATGTATTTTAGGCAGTTGTATCCCGATTCCCCATTTGATTCATTTGTAGCCCCCTAGGATATATTACTTAATCTAGTTTGTAACTTATCTATTGTTCTATATACCTTGCATGAACGTCATATGCTATAAAATTAAAACTAATCTAGTTCTATAAAATTTTATAATCAAATGTTGAAGCTGTAATTTTAATTGGATAATAAGTAAGTGACTTGTCCGAACCTAGATCTCTGGAAATTATAGTGGTCCTCACTTGGTTCCGGCTATACCTGAATTTCCCGGTTGAGTTGAGCCTGATGGTGACTCTTATATTTTCTTAGAGATTACAGTTTGCTTCACATCACGCTTTGATTTGTTTCATTTTTCGTCTCGCGAAAACATCGTCCGCTCACAATGGCAACTCTGATAGGGATTCTTTAAAAAGTTTTTCAAAATTTAAAAGATTTTGATGAGCATTGAAAATATCCAATTAAAATAGCTTCATCGAACTTTTATAGCATTTTATATGCATCACATTTTTAGCTAGATTTGAGCTTTAGGTTAAGGTACCACTTTTACCTGGTGAACTGTTAAAGTGCCGCCTATGTTCCACTAGGTCATAGGTACACAGATGCAGAACACCACTTATAGCCTCGTACGAACCCCTTTGTTTGTACCCTTAAGTGGGGAGAAGTGAGGAGTATATCTTGCTATAAGGGCCTTGATGTTAACCCGAACATTTGACCAAAGTTATGTAAATAACCATAGTTACTTCCACTGAGAGTACCAAAACGATGAGAAATATGGTTGGGAACTTATGATTGCATGCTACATGCTATGTGTTTCATTTTCCATACCATATCATCATAACCATCCCTTAATGCTTATGTTTTATGACTTCACATATCATTTTTGTGACTCTAAACCATTGTTTTCCTGCAACCATCTGTGAGCACGGGTTTTTTCCCGACCTTGGTGATGAAAGCTATAATTACCTTTTTCACGAATACACGTGAGGCAGGTTTGGAGGCACCAGAATGGTGCGGGAGATATCCGGATGACCCGAATGTGTGTGACAAGTCTTGGTACGGAACCCCAAAGAAGGTCGAGTGAGTGTTTGAAAGAACCGAAGAGAAAAGCGAAAAAATGTGAAAATAGGCAAGTCTGGCCACTATAGCAGCTCGGCTATAGTGCCTACAGCCGCGCAGATGTAATCACCAGATTTTCTAAATAAGCGGAAATCAGTCATTAATTCGGATTTTAACCCTATTTTGGGCTACATAAAAGCAACAAAAACAGAAGAAAAGAGGAGGCAGATTGGGAATCATCTTCTCTGCAACAAAAAACACATAATTAGGGTTTTATTAGGGATAAAAAAAGAGGGGGGGGGGGGGAAAAAGAAAATAGAAAACAAAAAAAATCTTCAAAACTTTAATTAAATCTATAAAAAAATGATTAGGGTTTGGGGGGTATTGATGTTCTGGAGAGGTTCTGATCAAGGGCATTCATTCATTCTGATTCGGGGTTTCCGTTCGGGCTTCGGAGATCGTAGACGTTTCGGGTTGTTCGTGAATTCAAGGCGTTTCCTGGCATCCGAATCCATTCCTGGTAATCCAAAACACTGGAACATAGACAAGGTACATTCTGAGAGGCCTTAAAACCCTTTTTTGATTCATTCTGGGTGTTGTTTGCTTGTGATTTTGTGTTTTTTGCAAATCTAGAAGTGAACCCAGTTACAGCCACCCCACTTGATGATTACAGCCGCTCAACTGTATTACAGCCGTGCAGCTGTAACCTATAGTGGCACAGTTGTATGTTGGAAATGCCCTAGTCCCGAGGCATTGGTCCTTGTATTTGTACTATGCATTTATTGGATTTATGTGTTGTACTCATTTGTGTCATTAATAAAGGCATCAATTCATTTGTTATATTTATCTTGTGCAGTATAGTGAATGAAGTATCCAATGGACATATCTATATCCATGACGACTAGTGTCATGCACTTAGCAGTAAGACCATGGATAGGGTTAACGATATGACCATAAATAGATCTGTAGTCTGTTCCAGTCATGGGAATGAATGGAACAACAGACTATCATTAACCTGGTTGTATGGCGGTGTCTTACCGGTCATTGGACATGGAATGTCAACCAAGTTAATGGGTACATGCCTGGGAGCATGGTACTGGATAGATCCACTAAACGAGTAATCCACATGGTATGGTATCACAATGGATTCTCGTGCAGTACTTGTATGGATCCTTTGACCTGACCATATGATGGTGTTACATGTGAAGTCGCATACTTAGGGGTACGCCTAAAGGGCCTGTAATAGGGTGCCAAGTATGGGTGCTTTCGGGTATGTCACTGAACATGGTAATACTATGGATATGCAGAAGGGATTTGTCGCTCAGTAACCAACTGAGAAGATATCACCGGCCACTTGATGAATGTGACTGATAAGAGCGTGGCCACACCCAAACAAGTTGGAACTTGTTTGTGAGAATCAGTACATTCAGGATCAAGTTAATGTCCGGACACGAAAGAGGGTGATCAATCCATGCCTCTGTGTTGGACACCGATATCAATGACATGGGATGTACAAGTTTAAACTACAGGGTTATGATATCAGTTAGACTGCCATCTCCATCTTAATTGGGGGCTGCAGTGGCTTGCTAGAGCCCAACTGCAGTCTGCGGGCCAAAGGCCCACTGCCAACATAAAGATGGGCCCACAGGATCGTACACATAGAACGATAGAATGCAGACTTAAGGAATAACATGTATACTTGGAGTATACACCATGGAGGGAGAAGTGTGTATATATTAATTATATTATAAAGATCAATTGGATTGGTCATAATAATAAAATTAATATATTTAATTGGCTCTTCATAATTAATTGGATTAATTATGAAATTATTTCCTAGGTGGAAATATTCATATGTATAGGTTTACATATGATTTTATTTTGTGTTGAGTTAATTTTAATTTGATGGATTAAATTAAATGTCAAACTAATTTTAATTTAGATGTAAATAATATATTACTTGGAGTAATGTATTAAATACATGGGTATATTAAAATTGGGCTTGAAATTAATTTAAACCAGAATAATTAAAATTAGACTGGGCCTAAATTAAAACATGGAAGCCCGCACAAAATAGAAAGGAGCCAAGATGGGCCTGAATTCCCCTAAGGGAATTCGGCCAACCCTAGGTATAAATACCTAGGGTTAGAAATTTCGGCCACCCTAGCTCAAACACTCCTAGCCGAAATTTCCTAGCTCCCCTCTCCATTGGTTTTGTTTTTCCGACGCTAGCACGGGTTGCATTTGCCAAGCGTTCGTGTACGTGAGAGTGGAGGAATTCTAAATTGAGTTCTGCAGTCATCATCCATCTCTGAAAGAGATTTTTCTGGTATGAAATTTTAATCTCTTTCTATTTAATTTTAGTTTTTCAATTTCCACTTCAATTGCTCCTGGGACTAGATTTGAGGAAATCACCGCGTTCTTCCGCTTTTATCAGGTGATTTCCGGTGAAAAATCCCAACAGTGGTATCAGAGCGGGCTTTTGATCCGTGGAAATTGATTAATTTGGTTGAATCCCTGTTTTGAAATTGGATGTTTTTGATTGGGATTCTTGGTATGGGTTTTATGATTTTTCCCATATGTTTTATGCAATGAAAATTAAATTTACATATAGGTTTATGTTAGTTTAATTTTATTGTGTATTTTGTGATTCTTGGTGAATTGCTATGGATGGTGATTGATTGGTTTTATTTAATTTTATTCTGTTTTAAAAAAAAAAAAAAAATGGGCCTCCCGGGGGCGGGGGTGCCGACGGCGGAATCGCCGCCGGCGGCGGGAGGCGCGGCAGCGGCCGCTGCCTGCTGCTGCTGCTAGGGCAACTCTGTTGCCCTAGCTGCAGCGGGCCGGGCCTAGTGTTTTGGATTTTACGGGTTTTTGGGTCCGGGGCCTATTTTGGAATTTTAATTGGTTTTAAAATTCGTGTGTTTAAATTTATGTAATTTAAATGCGTATGGTTTCTTGGATGATTTAATTTCGTTCATGTGATATTAGTTTTGGAAATTAATATGGTTAATGGAAATTGGTTTGGGTAATTTTGGCACAATTACTCGGACGGCTAAATTGGACCCATGGTTTCCCAATTCCAGTGGGAGCAGTTGGACTGCTTGGGCTAGGGCCCAAAGCCCGTTAAGGGTTAGAACCATGGTGGGCCAAAATTTGGCGATTTCCTAATAATGGCTTTGACATAATTTAAATGGGCTTAAATCATGCATTTTGACATGCTTTTGAATTGTATGTATTGGATGCATATGAATGGTTGAATGAATGTATGATTGGATGCTATTGGGCCTTTTACGAGTTGGGTTGTATTTTTCTTTTGGGTAAATACGGCCTGCGTGTCGTTTTCTTTTAATGTAATTTTATTTTATTTAAATTAAATATTATAAAATCTGTAAAAGAAGAAGCCCATGGAGTGGTGAGTCCAAATGGAGGTGCAAGCCCAAATGGAGTTGCCAGCCCAGAAGGAGAAGATGGAGGCCCACCTAATGTATTTCTAGTGTAGGTTTACTAGAATTATATTAGGATGTAACATAGGCCCATAGCAGTCCATTTTATTTTATTTAATCATTTTATATATTCTTTTGCATGTATGAATGTATGTTACATATAGCTCATTCACCCGCTTTATGTATGTAAGCCGTTATAATTGAATCTAATAACCAAATGGAAATTACTAAGTCTCTTAAAAGTGCTTCCCTCATTCAAAACCGAATCGAAGTGGGAATAGGCCAGTTGTAGACCATGCCCTCGCAGGATGCACTGGAGTATTGTCACTTTGTATTGGGTTAGAGTATGGGATACTCTAACACTTGGATGGAGGTTTTGACTTAGCATGGGTAGTAGGATTCTCCTGGCCCTAAGCACAGATGGGTAAGTGCCAACAAGCCCATCAAACCGAGAGTCCCTAGGTTGGGATTGGACGGCGTTCCTACCTAAATAGTTAAGGTGTAGTTGTACCAAACCCTTGTTTGGCTATATCTTAATGAAATATGGATCTCGGCCCATGAGCCCAACAACTCGGTTAAATTAATAACTTGATTCATTATTAATTTTATATGGGAACCACAAAGTAAAGCCCTTTATTAACACTCTAAATGTTTTTCTGTGTAGAAACACCCAAATGGCAAACACTAATACCTTATCACTGCGATCGATTCTTGAGAAGGACAAGCTTTCCGGTCCTAACTTTTTAGACTGGTCTAGGAACTTGAGGATAGTTCTAAGACAAGAGTCAAAAGAGTATGTGCTGGAAAGGCCTGTGCCGGCTGCGCCTCAGGGACGTAATCCAACAGCTGCACAGCTGGCGGAATACGAGGCGCACGTCAAGGACAACCGGGATGTGACGTGCCTTATGTTGGCTTGCATGGTCCCCGAATTGCAAAAACAGTTTATGGACCACCAAGCCTATGCTATGATAACAACTCTCAATGAGATGTTTCAAGAGCAAGCTCGTCAAGAAAGGTACCTGACCAATAAGGCATTCCACTCTTGTAAGATGGGGGCCGGGACATCTGTGAGTGCACAAGTGCTCAAGATGAAGGGCTACTTGGATACTTTGGCCCGTCTCGGATCGCCTATCTCTTAAGAGTTGGCGGTGGACACAATCCTCGCGTCCTTGCCGGATTCTTATGATCAGTTCATCCTTAACTACAATATGCAGGGGATGAACCGCACTGTCAGTGAGCTGCATGGGATGCTGAAGCTTACTGAGCAGTCGATCAAGAAGACTCCGCCGGTGCTGCTGGTTAACAAGGGGAACGCTCCTCTTGCTAAGGGTAAGGCCAAGGAAAGGGCCAAGGCTAAGGCCAAAAAGGCCAAAGCCAAGAAGGCCAAGGCCCAACCCAAAGGCCAGCAAAAGGCAGGTCCTGAGGACGTCTGTTTCGGGTGCAGACAGGCGGGCCATTGGAAGAGATCGTGTCCCAAGCTAATGGGAGAGCAGAGAAGGGGCCAAGATGCGTCCTCTTCAGGTATTTATGTTATAGATATTAACCTTACTGTTTCAACATCCTCGGTATTGGATACTGGATGTGGTTCTCACATTTGTTGCAATGTGCAGGGACTTAAGAACATAAGGTTGCTGGGGTCGGGAGAGGTGGACTTACGGGTCGGGAATGGAGCAAGGGTTGCTGCCATAGAGATCGGCGAATACCACCTAATGATGCCCAGCGGATTGGTTTTAATTTTAGAACATTGTTACTTTGTACCTGCTATGTGCAGGAATATTATTTCTGTATCAATGTTGGACATTTATGGATTTGAATTTTCTATTATAAATGGTCGTATTTCTATATCCAGAGAGGGATTATTTTATGGAGATGCTCTATTAAATAATGGCCTGTATGTCCTGGACCTAAATGAAACCAATCACATCTATAACATAAACACGAAAAGGGTTAAGCCTAACGAACTTAATCCAGTCTACCTATGGCATTGTCGTCTTGGCCATATAAACGAGAAGGGCATAGCTAGGCTTCACAAAGCTGGAGTCCTAGGGTCATTTGACTTGGAGTCAATTGATACATGTGAATCATGTTTAAGAGGCAAGATGATAAAGGCACCTTTTAGCAAAAAGGCTGAAAGGGCCACTGGCTTGTTGGACCTAATACATTCAGATGTATGTGGACCTATGAGCGCAGCGACCAGAGGTGGGCATCTGTACTTCGTCACGTTCACGGATGATTTCAGCAGATATGGCTATGTCTATCTGATGAAACACAAGTCCGAGACCCTTGATAGGTTCAAGGAATTTAGGAACGAGGTACAGAACCAGCTAGGCAGGAATATCAAAGCCCTTCGGTCGAACCGAGGCGGTGAGTATATGAGCCTGGAGTTTGACTCATACCTGAGAGAGCATGGAATAGTTCCATAGCTCACTCCCCCCGGAACACCACAATGGAATGGAGTGTCCGAACGGAGGAATAGGACCTTGTTGGACATGGTCCGCTCAATGATGAGCCAAGCATCTCTCCCAATTAGCTTCTGGGGACACGCCCTCGAGACAACAGCTCTCATATTAAACAATACTCCGACTAAGGCAGTGGAAAAGACCCCATATCAGATATGGACGGGCAAGGAGCCCAATGTGTCTTTCCTAAGGATTTGGGGATGCGAGGCACATGTCAAGAAATTGACTAGTGGCAAGCTGGAGCCCAAAACCGATAAATGCCTGTTTGTGGGCTACCCTAGGGAAACCAAAGGGTATTACTTCTACAACCCCGCCGAGAACAAGGTGTTCATGGCAAGGAAGGGGGTCTTTCTGGAAAAGGAGTTCCTTTCCAAGAAAGATAGTGGGAGCAACGTTGAACTCAGGGAAGTTCAAGGTCCACAAGCTCCTGAAGAGGATAGCTCGGAGGCCCAGGTGGAGCTTCCACAAGTGGAGGCACCGACCCAGGCCACACAAGAACCTAGAAGGTCTGGTAGGGATCGTCGGGAACCGGAGAGGTATGGTTTCCTCGTCACCGATGATCAAACTCTTCTCATCTGGGATGAAGAAGAACCTAAAACCTACCAGGAGGCTATGGATAGCCCACAGTCTGCGAATTGGCGTAAAGCCATGGAGGCAGAAATGCAATCTATGTACGATAATCAAGTTTGGAACATGGTTGATCCACCTCTGGGTGCTAAGGTAATAGGTTGCAAGTGGTGCTATAAGCTAAAAGCTGATAATACCTTCAAGGGGCGTCTGGTTGCGAAAGGTTTCAGACAAGTCCATGGGATAGACTATGATGAAACTTTCTCACCAGTAGCCATGCTCAAATCCATCAGGATACTGCTGGCCATAGCCGCATGGTATGACGATGAGGTATGGCAGATGGATGTCAAAACCGCTTTCCTTAATGGGAAGCTACTCGAGGATGTGTACATGACACAACCTGAGGGTTTTGTCGACCCTAAGTATCCGGGAAGGGTATGCAAACTTTAAAGGTCCATTTATGGACTGAAGCAAGCATCCCGTAGTTGGAATCTAAGATTCAATGAGGCTATAAAGGAATATGGCTTCATACAGAATCTGGATGAGCCTTGTGTGTATAAGAGGACTAGTGGGAGCATTGTCACATTTTTTGTACTTTATGTAGACGACATCCTACTCATTGGAAGCGACATACCTACACTGCAAGGGGTAAAGCAGTGGCTGAGTAAGTGCTTCGCAATGAAGGACTTAGGCGAAGCTGAGATGATCCTAGGGATCAGGATTTACAGGGATAGATCAAATCGGCTTCTGGGCCTAAGTCAGGCTTCGTACATTGACAAAGTTCTAAAAAGATTCAGCATGGACCGGGCCAAGAAAGGTTTCTTACCAATGGGCCATGGGCTGAAACTTAGTAAGAAGAACTGTCCTAAAACAAGGGAGGACAGGGAGAACATGAAATTGGTTCCGTACGCCTCGGCTATTGGATCAATTATGTACTCTATGTTATGTACGAGACCTGATGTCGCCTTTGCACTGAGTATAACGAGCCGATACCAGCAGGATCCCGGGGAGGATCACTGGAAAGCTGTCAAGGCAATCCTCAAGTACCTTAACCGGACTAAGGATAGCTTCTTGGTGTATGGTGGTCAGGAAGTGCTATCAGTTACTGGGTATACTGATGCAAGCTTCCAGACAGACCAAGATGAGTACCAATCACAGTCAGGGTATGTATTCTTGCTGAATGGTGGTGCTGTAAGCTGGAGGAGCTCAAAGCAACCAACCATAGCGGACTCTACAACAGAAGCTGAGTACATCGCCGCGTGTGATGCAGCTAAGGAAGCTGTGTGGATGAAGAAGTTTATCACTGAGTTGGGAGTAGTGCCAACTATCCAGGACCCAGTCGATATCTTCTGTGACAACAATGGGGCCGTCGCACAAGCTAAGGAGCCCCGGTCACATAAGAACACAAAGCACGTGCTCAGAAAGTTTCACCTCATACGAGAAATCACGGAGAGAGGTGATATTGCATTGCACAGAGTGGACACCGAGGATAATGTCGCAGATCCATTGACCAAGGCGCTGGCCCAGCCCAAGCACGAGGGTCATACTAGATCTATAGGGATTAGGCCCATGCCTAGTTGGAACTAGTGCAAGTGGGAGATTGTTGGAAATGCCCTAGTCCCGAGGCATTGGTCCTTGTATTTGTACTATGCATTTATTGGATTTATGTGTTGTACTCATTTGTGTCATTAATAAAGGCATCAATTCATTTGTTATATTTATCTTGTGCAGTATAGTGAATGAAGTATCCAATGGACATATCTATATCCATGACGACTAGTGTCATGCACTTAGCAGTAAGACCATGGATAGGGTTAACGATATGACCATAAATAGATCCGTAGTCTGTTCCAGTCATGGGAATGAATGGAACAACAGACTATCATTAACCTGGTTGTATGGCGGTGTCTTACCGGTCATTGGACATGGAATGTCAACCAAGTTAATGGGTACATGCCTGGGAGCATGGTACTGGATAGATCCACTAAACGAGTAATCCACATGGTATGGTATCATAATGGATTCTCGTGTAGTACTTGTATGGATCCTTTGACCTAACCATATGATGGTGTTACATGTGAAGTCGCATACGTAGGGGTACGCCTAAAGGGCCTGTAATAGGGTGCCAAGTATGGGTGCTTTCGGGTATGTCACTGAACATGGTAATACTATGGATATGCAGAAGGGATTTGTCGCTCAGTAACCAACTGAGAAGATATCACCGGCCACTTGATGAATGTGGCTGATAAGAGTGTGGCCACACCCAAACAAGTTGGAACTTGTTTGTGAGAATCAGTACATTCGGGATCAAGTTAATGTCCGGACACGAAAGAGGGTGATCAATCCATGCCTCTGTGTTGGACACCGATATCAATGACATGGGATGTACAAGTTTAAACTACAGGGTTATGATATCAGTTAGACTGCCATCTCCATCTTAATTGGGGGCTGCAGTGGCTTGCTAGAGCCCAACTGCAGTCTGCGGGCCAAAGGCCCGCTGCCAACATAAAGATGGGCCCACAGGATCGTACACATAGAACGATAGAATGCAGACTTAAGGAATAACATGTATACTTGGAGTATACACCATGGAGGGAGAAGTGTGTATATATTAATTATATTATAAAGATCAATTGGATTGGTCATAATAATAAAATTAATATATTCAATTGGCTCTTCATAATTAATTGGATTAATTATGAAATTATTTCCTAGGTGGAAATATTCATATGTATAGGTTTACATATGATTTTATTTTGTGTTGAGTTAATTTTAATTTGATGGATTAAATTAAATGTCAAACTAATTTTAATTTAGATGTAAATAATATATTACTTGGAGTAATATATTAAATACATGGGTATATTAAAATTGGGCTTGAAATTAATTTAAACCAGAATAATTAAAATTAGACTGGGCCTAAATTAAAACATGGAAGCCCGCACAAAACAGAAAGGAGCCAAGATGGGCCTGAATTCCCCTAAGGGAATTCGGCCAACCCTAGGTATAAATACCTAGGGTTAGAAATTTCGGCCACCCTAGCTCAAACACTCCTAGCCGAAATTTCCTAGCTCCCCTCTCCATTGGTTTTGTTTTTCCGACGCTAGCACGGGTTGCATTTGCCAAGCGTTCGTGTACGTGAGAGTGGAGGAATTCTAAATTGAGTTCTGCAGTCATCATCCATCTCTGAAAGAGATTTTTCTGGTATGAAATTTTAATCTCTTTCTATTTAATTTTAGTTTTTCAATTTCCACTTCAATTGCTCCTGGGACTGGATTTGAGGAAATCACCGCGTTCTTCCGCTTTTATCGGGTGATTTCCGGTGAAAAATCCCAATATTGTAATCTTCTGATTACAGCCGCTTGACTGTAATCCCAAGGGCAGAAGCTCTGAATGCCTTAAATCGACCGATAACGCTTCCGTTCTTTAAATCAAATGTGTTTTTCATGATTATTATCGGTCAATTACATCCATATATGTTGGATTTTTGGTTTTCGGTTTTCGATTCGAGTTTCCAGGTCTAATCGAGTAGTCGTCCTGACTTCTCAATTATCCCCTCTATGCATGATCCCGTTTCTGAAAATACCCCTATTCTGTCTTGCATGAGTCCTTGGTGTGATTCGCTTATTTATGCTAACCGTATTTGGATGTAGCTTTTATTTTTCTTTATTTTTTATTTTTAATGTATTTTACAGTTCAAATCGTGTATTCCAGGTGATTTTATTTTTTAGATCATCGTGTATTATAGGCGATTGTAAATGGTGAGGATCAGAGTTTTCCTTTTTCGAGTTGTATAATTTGGCCATTACTTTACTTTTCCCACACTTTTACTCTACTGCACTTTATTTTTGGATTTATATTTATTTCATGTGTATGAGCATTAACTAAAAATAAAAGAAGATAAAATGAGTAGATTTAAGTGGATGTCATATCACATTATGAAATAATAATTGAAAACAAGCTTGAGGATTAGTAGATGTGTTCCCCGAACCCTGAATCTCTGGATCAGGTACTGCGTCTATACTTGGTAGGGAGCTGTATCGAAATTTCCCGGATGAGCTGATCCGAGTGGCGACTCTATATCTAATCTTGAAATTTAGGTTTCGAGATCTTTAAGTTTAAATTAGGATTTTCTAAAAAACCTATTTTTCAAAATTCATACTTAAAATTAAGTTTTCTACAAAAAGGGTTTTCTCAATAAAATGAAAGGTTTTCTTAAAGAAGATTAAAACCCGTTTTCAAAACCACATACTCACACTCGAAAAGAAAATCCCCAGTTCCCGCTTCACTGCGCCTTCCGGAAAATGTCGTCCGCTTACACTGGTGACTCTGCTGGGGACTAACGGTTTCTTTAAAAAAGTATTTCATAAAAAACTTAAGGAACTTAGGCAACAATTGAAGTATGTCCTCACTTGTAGTCAATTATTAATTCATAATCTGATATCTCATTCACAACCGCATAGCATGACATTTTCTCTTTTTGAATCCCTCCAACACATGATTAAGCCCGGTTTATCTCTAAAGGTGACCTACATCTTCCGCTAGGATTGGAGGCACCCGAAGAGGTAAACCACTCATAGCACCACATGAACCTTACATCGTGTTCTACGATGAGAAGTGTATTTTTGCTATGGGAACCTGTACGACCTTTGGCTTGACTTATACGTTCATGTAATGGCCAAGCAACTTCCCCTTAGAGTTACCAAAACATATATTTGAAAATGGACATTGAGAGTACGCCTTTGGTATCCCAGATTGATGCCAAAGAGACCCAATACCTTGGAAGAATGTGTAACCAATCGAAAGGAGGAATAAGGTTGGAAGGGTGAGCATGTTTTTGCATGTGCTAACGTTTGCTCCATGGTTGTCTTACCTTTAACTTTTACATGCAACATCAAACATGCATCATCCGTATGTCATTTTCTAACCACATTCTTATGCAGCCATTTTGAAGCATCATCATACGTGTGGTATTAACTAACCATATATTCGTGCAGCCATGACATTTTATTCGTGTGCCATCACATCTTTCATGTTGACATTCCCATAAAGCATACACGACATCATCTTGTATGTCATGCATCCTAACCACATTTTTGTGCAGCCACTTGCATTCTGTATGACATAGGCATTCATCTCATCTCATCCATCTAAAATGTAAGGATGTTCTAAGTGTGCCCCTCCCGACCGTTTCATTTCATGACATATTGGGAGTCCCCAAGACTACCCGCGTTCCGCCATTGCATCGGATTACACTTGGCCATTCCATTATGTCATTTCACTCGATAGGTGACCACGACAGTCTTAGGTTTACATTTATATGGCAGATCACACAATATCATCACATGGCATCATGTACATTCACCATTGGTGTCATAGCGACACCAAAGTCTTGCTTGTGTGTCACGATCGACATCGGATTATTCCATAACATTGATGATTCATTCAAGGTACTCCATGAGTGCTGAATTAGTACTCATATTAGGACATTTCATAACATGCCTAAATCATGCAAGGTGTTCCACGAATGCCGAAATGCTGTCCGTGTTTCGAGTTACACGCGACTTGTTTCTGACATCATTCCATCTTAGATGCCATAAAAGCATCAAAGCTCTGTCTATTGAACGGCTCCCATATGACCACTTCATATCATCTCATTGACCTATGAAGTGTCAAACATCTATCCGTGTGTCGGTACACATGTGACCATTTCATGATATCCACTAGGTGCCCTAAAGGTGCCGAATCTCTGTCTGTGTGACGACTCACACGCGATATTTTTGCATTGTCTTTTGTATAGCATGGGGTATGTTTGGGACATCCAAAATAAAAAGAAGGAAAATACAAAAGTCACTTTCATTATCATCCACATCCATGAAACATCATTCAAACATAAACCGTACACGCCACTTAGTGTGTCGAGTCTAGGTCCACGACATCCATCCAAGATTATAACCTTATGTTGAATGTGTAGTTTGGAGTCGAACCTCGAAGCAATTAGTTTGTGTTGAGTCAGAGCCAAACCGATCAATTCAGTCAGTTCAATCAGAGTCGATCACCATGGAGGGTATTAGTTTAAGGTCAGACTCAGATCGAGAGATTGAAATTCAGCTGCCTACCTTATCGGTTGATAGTCAGATTTTGTTAGAAGAAGCTGATAGATCGGAGATGGCTGACGGTAACACTGGAAACATGCCTTTCGACATGGCTGCTTTTATGAGGAGTTTTTTGAGCTCGAATGAATTTAAGGCTACCCTCAGGGAGCAAATGCAAGCTATGATGAATGCTGGCCCTGTTCAGATTGTTCCACTAACTCAGACTTCGGTTGGAAGTGAAGGACAACAATTTTTCCAAGCGACGAATGGAGCTGGAGGGAGTCTTCCTAGTGGAAGTGGTGGGGTTGTCAACCATAGGACGCTTGATCGTCAGTTTGAAGATGATGAAGCTTTTGAGAAGGCAAGAGAAGCCTCAATTGAGACTGTTGTGGAGAAGTGCCTCAACCAGAAGCTATCTGATATCGAAGCTATGTTGCCTAAGCTGAAGGAGATGGTGCACTATAACCCTGTTAAGTACGTCAACCGGGCTACTTTGATGGCTAACGGAGGAGAGCCGCTTCCAACTGGTTTTCATATGCCTTATCTTCCTCCCTACACCAGGGAAGGCCTACCGGAAGCCCACCTGGATAGTTATGTGAGACTGATGACAAGTATGGGAATCGGGAAAGGTCACCTCCTAAATCTGTTCCCGACTACTTTAAGGGATGATATAGCGTAGAGGTATATAAAGATGCCAATGCATACCTTCTCTACATGGGAAGATCTCTCTGAAGCTTTGGTGAAACATTACGCATACAACACTCAGGTGGAGACTACTCTAGAAGATCTGGAAAGAATCCGCCAAATGGCCAATGAATCCTTCCCGGCATACTATAAGAGATGGATGGATGTCCAGGTGCTGGTGGATGGGGCCCCAAAGTTGGAATCCCTTATTGTGAAGTTAGTGGATGGCAGTTTGCCTCTGTATACGGAGAAGATGAAGCTCAAGAGGTTCCACTCTTTCACTAAAGTAGTTGAATTTGCTAAGTGTATCGAGCGATACAAAAAGGAGGAGTAGAGGAGTAAGAAGAGCACGGGTACCTATCGAAACAGCTGGGGGTATTCACAAGGTTACAAGGGCAGTAGTTCCACAACTACACCGACCAAGTCTACCTTGAGAACAACACAAGTAAGGGAAGCGGATGTGGCTACTGTATACTAGGGAAGACAGACTCCTCAAAGGGTCACTAGTCCATGGGCTGAGTCAACAAGCCAGATTTTTGCCAAGTGTAGAAAGGCTGGGTTGTTGTAGATTCTGAAGCCATTTTTGCCTCCAGCCGAGGCGGATAAAGATAACTTCTATGCTTATCACGTGATGACGGGTCACCGTACAAATGAGTGTGAACAGTTGATCAAGGCCATCAGCCAATTGGTTGCTGACGGTAAGATTATCGAGCCGGCCTTGAAGCTGAGTGTTTAGAGTAACCCCTACCCAACTTTGGCTAGCCCGGGTGCACGAGCTATGGAGGACCATGATGCTGCAATAAAAGAAGACCCTCCGTATGTGGAGGACGATAGTCATTTTAATGTTTTGGTTTTTATTTTTTATCATGTGAACAATTCAGTCCCTAAGGTGTTTCATTTAATAGAATTTGATTTCAATTACTTGTGTGATATTTTTCGGATGGTACTTTGCATGCATACAAACATTCATTTAATGCCTTTAACACACATGATGCATCAATGCATGAAATGAATCTAGGGATAGATGATGACCCAAAAATGGTATTTGTTTGGGAAGACCTCACACCTGATGAGAGAAAAGAAAATTGTAAAAGTAGATGGAAATCTTCACCTGGCTGTACGATGTCGTGCCGGGGTGACAAAGAAATTACTGAACACCTAATTCCAAAGGATTCGAAGACCAAACTAGCCAAGCAGGAGCTCCATAAACTCAAGCTAGAAAAAGAAGGGTTGTCACAACATGGGGATTTGACAGTGTCAGTGAAGTAAGGCCACTAGCGACGAACGGACATCGCTCCATGGTCGCAACCATCAACTACTTCTCGAAGAGGGTAGAAGCGGAGTCATGTATCAATGTCATAGCCTAAAAAATATACAAAAAACCAAAAAAAAAAAAACAAAGAAACAAAAAAAGATAAAAAGATAAAAAAAAAGTCACCATGTTATGATCGATGACGGAGTACAATTCCAAGGGGCAATAACACAGCGTTCCAGAATAAAGGGTTGAGCATTATAAATCATCTCCACATCTCCCACAAGCCAACGGGGTAATAGAAGCGTCCAATAAATCCATCAAAGGGATTCTATCAAAAGTGACAGTTACCTACAGAGTTTGGGTCGACAAATTACCATTTGCTTTGCAAGGGCACAGAACTAGCGTCAGAGCGTGTATTAGAGAAATGCCATACTCGTTAGCCTACAGGATGGACGCGGTTCTACCAAGGGAGATAGAGACCAAGTTGTCAACCCCATCAGCTAAGACAAACTCAAGCGATACTATGTCAAAAAAAAAGTCCGATGGGTCGAAAACCGAAAAGGTGATCCATGCAAAAGTCAGGACAGTCCGATGGGTCAAAAACTGAAAAGGTGAAATTAGGACAGAGAGGCGAGGACTATCAGCTAGAAAATCTGCAAAGACCGATCGATGGCAGTTGTGGATTTGGTCGAGACAGATACCATTACTGATTCTATTCTTAACTTCATTTCATCTTTGATGTGCATTGTGCTAAAGCATTATTAGTGAGTGAATGAATGAATGCCATTTTCCGTTCGGTTAAATGTCCCAAGTCTGCTTGAAATTGAATTCGCATCATGCATAAATGGCTGTACACATTTTTAATTTGCATGCATCTCACTTCCAAAAAAAAAAAGAGTCCGATAGATCGAAAATCGAAGACGCGGTCTGTGCAAAAATTAGGACAGTCCGATAGATCGAAAACCCGAAAGGGCGGTCTATGCAAAAACTAGGACACAAAATAAAGTCTGCTAAATTAAAAACCTGAAAGGGCAGTTCAGGCAAAAGTAAAGACAGTCGGATAGGCCGAAAACCTGAAAGGGCGACCTATGCAAAAGTTAGGACATAAAAAAAAAAGTCCCACAGTAGCATCCAGCTCAGATAACTCTAATCCTCTAAAGACTAGGGTACCTCAAAGTCAGTACCTCATGTCCACATCTCATAGGGCAAGCAATTAGGTCATCTAGCCAAACTCTGCAGTAAGCATCCGGTCCAGGTCTCAGTTGTCACATCAGAAATATTCCACCAGGGGCAGACCCATCGGATGGAGACGTCAGTCCGGCTCCTTAGCTAATCAAAACAATTCGATGTGGGGCGGCTCTAAGATATGAGCCATCCAAGCCATCAAGTACATCACGAAGTGAGACCCACGCAAGGGCCAGAATGTGCAAAAGTCAAAGAATGTAACCCACAAACGGGTCAATACATCACAAGTAAAAAGACAGAGATGTAGGCCTAAGGAGTACAAAGCTGGCATCATCATCATGATCTCCATCATCTCCTAGCTCCTCGGTCAGGTTCTTGCTCACATGCTCATCCGTAATCCCCATCTGGGCCTCCGAATCGTCCACCTGATCTCTGAAGGTCTGATTCATGATCTCTAACTCGGTGACCCATCGATACAACTGGTCAACCTCTGCCCTCGAGCGAACGGACTCATGGCATTCAACCCCAATCATCGTCTGCACCAAGAAAAGCATAAAAAAACATCATAATCATATGCATATGCATCCAAAACATACATATATACAGTACATTCGAAACACACACATTCATGCACACATGCATCAAAACCAATCTAAGTACAGGTACTCATCATCATTGTAGGCACTCTGAAAGCAGAAATAGTCTGACACTGGGGCATTCCCTCGGCTATATCAAGCCATTTAGAGCCGCACGACTCTAACTCCAAGGTAAGGAAGTTTCCTTGACTTCTCATAATTTCTATTTATGCCGATATAATCCTGAGAAGGGTATTCCTTGCCTTTTACAGGTATCCAGGGGTAAAACAATCAAGCCATATTTATTCTTGATCGAAGGGGAAAAAATTTTTGTTTCCAAAATTATCGATCAAGGAATAAATACGCACTCCTGAGCCAATTTCAATGGTACACTCCACCATAGAGAGTCAATTTCAATGGTACGCTCCACCACAGAGAGCCTATTTTAATGATATTGCTCCACCAACAGAAAGCTGATTTCAACGGTATCAAGGGGCAAGGTATTCAGTCCGTATTCATTCTTGATCGAAGGGGCAAAAATTTTTGTTTCCAAAATTATCGATCAATGAACGAATACGTACCCGAAACAACTTCAAAACTTCAAAAGAGATAATCAAACTTCTCAAACCACCCAAAACATCTTTCCTCGGCCACATAAGCTTCACAGGGAACACCATTACTCTTTCCTACAGTGACACAGGCCTCACTAGAAGTGAAATGACCAAAATACCCTTCTGATAACAACCAAACTACCAGATGGCCGAATCACCCTTCCCTTTTGCGACACAAGCTATGCAAAAAACCAAGTCATCAAAATATTTCTTCCCTTAGTGACACAAGCTCCACTAGAGGTGAAATGACCAAAATACCCTTTTGTTATCCACCAAGCTACCAAATGACCAAAATACCCTTTTCACAAAAAAGAGGGGTACCAAACCATTAAAACTCCTTTCTTTTTATGACATAGGCCCCATGAGATGTTAAATGACCAAAATACCCTTCTTTCAAGGGATACCAACTTTCCAAGTTACAAAATTACCAAAATACCCTTTCATTCATGAACATCAAGTGACAAGGAGAATTCAACCTGGGCAAAGTCCTCTGCTTCGCAATGGAGTCGAAGCATGCCCCTGGCAAACCAACCTAATATGGGCAAAGTCCTCTACTTCACGATGGAGTCGAAGCACGTCCCTGGAAGACCAATCTAATCTGGGCAAAGTCCTCTGCTTCGTGACGGAGTCGAAGCACGTCCTTGGAGAACATCGAATTAATTCAGGCAAAGTCCTATGCTTCGCAACGGAGCCGAAGTAAGTCCCTGAAAAATCAAATTCACTTAGCCAAGATCACTGTTTCATGAATCAACCGAGACAAGTCCCTACAAACATCAAAGCAGGTCAACACGAGAGGAACTACTAAGTACGTCCTCTTTTCCTTCTCACCAAGTTCCCTATTGTAAGCGCCGGAATTTTCTACACTTAAAAAAAAAAAAAAAACTATAGTCGTACGACTATTGTTACAGTCGTACGACTGTAACGTCGGAAAATCTGCAGAGGCCCATACCTCTGCAGCAAAAATGAAGAGAGAGAAAAGGGAGCATTAATTGCTCCCTTGTTGCAGCAAGCAAGAAGGAGACAGAGATAAAAAGAGAGAAAGGAGAAAGGAAAAAGGGGGGAGAGGAGATTTTCTGGTGAAAAAAAAAGAAATCTAGAGAGAGAAAGAGAAAGAGAAAAAAAAACCACAAAAAGAAAACTCATTTCTTCCCCTTGGATTTTCTGAATCTCTCGAAATCAAGCTTAAAATTTGTTAGAAATCCCTAGGATAATCAATTAACTACATAACCAAATCAAGAATTCGGACTAAAACAATCAGAATCCTTTGCAATTCGGATTTTGGACAAAAAGCTCTCAACTTCCATTCCAAAGAGAGAAGTGCGAATTTGTTGGGATCGGAGCGACGCCAGGGGTCAAAACGACTTGGAATAGATTCTAAAAAGGTACTCACTTCTTTTCCTTACACTTTTCCTCGCTTTCTGGGTGTTTGAAGTGAGTTTTGTTCGTTTTTACTGCATTTTTTGTATTTCTGTTCCTGGAAATTAAGAACAGTCGTACGACTGTTCTTGGTTTTCATGAACAGTCGTACGACTATATATACAGTCGTACGACTGTTCTTAATTTCCAGATTTATTTTCTTCAGATTTTGATCTTCAATGATTTTTTTGGCGAAATTCTGACACTGAACTGATTACAGTCGCACGACTGTAAACTACATTCGTACGACTGTAATCCCTGTTCCAGAATCAGAATTTCAGTTTCATCCCCAAAAAAATCCCAAAAAATTAGAAAACCCCAAAAATCATCAAAATGAATTTTGTTGTGTGCATCACGACCATAGATCCAATTTTCTGGTAAATTTGCATTTAGAACAATTCAACAACGGAGACCCATTTCTCCTGAAAACCGACCCACTTAAACGTATAAAAATGCATGTAAACCGGAAAAATTGTTTTGCCAAATGATTTTTCCACAAAATCAAAAATACAGGGACGTTTCAAAATGTTTTCCAGGTCTAACCGGGCCGGCTAGCCGAGCCAACCCGGTTACCCCCTAAACGCATGTCCCCAATCCCTGATTTCCCATTCTGTCTATTTGAGTCCTAATTGTGGCGTGCTGTGTATATTGTGCTAACCCTCTGTTTTGCAGGTTTTAATTTCTCTTTATTTTTATTTTTAATGTATTTAATAGAATTAATCGTGTATTTAGGCGGTTGTAATTATTTTTAGATTCTCGTGTATATAGGCGATTGTAAAGTGAGGCGAGTGTTTTTATTTTTTCCATTCGATTTGGTTGTAAGCCAATTAATATTTATTCCTTTTCCGTATTTTTGTATTAAACATTTTGTGTGCGCGCTGTATGTCTTTTATATTCAATAAAATGGACTTTAGATTTTGAAATACCATCCAAGAACATTGGCTATATTTATTTTAATTAGACACGAAATAAGGGACTTGTCCGGACCCGAATCTCTGGATAGTGTAGCGGCCGTTCGTCCGGTTCAGCTACATAAGAATTTCCCGGTTGAGCTGAGTCGGGTGGTGACTCCTACAATATTCATCGAGACTTAGGTCTCGGTTCTTTTATGTATTAATTCCATTTATTTTCCAAAACGCGGATTTCCATTATAAAAACCCCACGCGAGGGAGGGGGCCCGCCCAAGATCGTGGCGCCCCGTTCCGAAAGGGAGTCCCGCGTCCCGTCGAAAACGCGTCGTCCGCTCACAGTGGCAACTCTGCTGGGGAATTTCTTAAAAATGTTTTCTTAAAAAGTTAAAAGAATTTTGACAAGCCCTGAAAAGTGTCTAATTAAAATAAGGCGGATGATTCTCTTTTGGTATTTCATTTGCATTTTTAGTTAGCCATTTCTTGCATTAGATTAGGTATCCTTTATAGCCCGGTGGATTGTTGAAGTGTCGCCTAAGTTCCTCCTGGTCTTAGGGGCACGAATACGAAACACCACTCATAGCCTCGTACGAACCCCTTCGCTAGGACCCTTGAGTGGGGAGAAGTGAGGAGTATATCTTGCTATGAGAGCCCTGATGTTATCCCGACTTTGACCGAACCCATATAGGCAGCTCTAGTTGGATTCCTTTAGGATACCAAAATGATTGTGTGAATAATAATAAAATCGCGCCTTCATCACCCCCGGTTGGTGATTGAAGTGAACCCCGCCTAGGACTCGGTTAGAAATTTTTGAGACCGACCACGTTGGAGGAATAAGGTTGGAAGAATTCGTTTTGCTTGCTATGTGTTCTTCACCGCTCCGTGACACATCACCGACGCATGCATAACATACCATAATCACCATTTTCCATGCATATGACATACCATACACAAACATATTTGTATGATACTAACCCACATTTTTTATGCAGCCATTTTGCATTTTATTTCATGTGTAAAACATTAATTCATTTGCTTGTCATCCATACTAACGATTTCTTTTTCATCCATAACATTAAACTTGTGTGATTAGCGTTTTATTTTTGACATAGCATACATAACATCATTATGTATGTCATGCATCCTAACCCACGTTTTTATGCAGCCATTTACATATTGTGTGACATATTCATTCACTACATTTCACTTAAATTAAATTAAGGGGCATTTCAAGGACGCCTATCACGACCATCCCATCCCATTTCATAACACATCGGGTACCCAAAATTACCCGTGTTTTGCCAATGCACCGGATTGCATTCGGCCATTCCACCAATATCATTTCATTCAATAAAAAGCCACAACGGCCTTAGGCCCATTTTCGTGTAATAATTTACACGATGCATCTCATGACATCATACCCATCCATCATAAACATCATATAACATTGTGGTCAACATCCGACCACTGCATGACATTAATTCACCATTTAAGGTACTCCCCGAGTGGTATACATATAGGCTCGTAACAATCACCAAATCATGAAAGGTGTTCCTCAAATGTTGAATCCTTGTCCGTGTTCCTGTTGCACGTGACTTTCTCATAACATCATTCCATATCATATGCTCAAAAGCATCAAGACCTTGTCTATGGGCCCGGCCCATGCGACCATTTCATACCATCTCATAGACCTATAAAGCGTCAAAACTATGTCCGTGTGTCGGTATACACGTGACCATTTCATGAATTCATTAGGTGCCCCAAAGGCGCCGAAGTTCTGTCCGTGTGGCAGCCCACACGTGACATTTTTGCATAAACATTGGGTGTTCTTGGAATGCCTTTAAGAAAAAAATAATGATAAAAAATATATATATATTCATGTCATCATTCCATACATAATTCCACTCCATGCATCTCAAGCACGTCCAATGTCTTAATTTTCACGTCATATCACGTCATTCATTCACGACCCTAATACCCCCTGTCTATTCCCAAGCAGAATACACTGGAGCGACCTTGGACAAGATCCCAAGCTTCAAGGGCGGCTAGGAGACAGAGGGTGGTTGAGAGTGATAGTGATTCCGAGACTGGGGAAGGTGTGAATATGGCAGAGCAGACACCGAGTATGGCTGATGTTCTGAGAGATTTCTTCAGGTCGCAGGATTTCCGCGACATGTTAAAGGAAGAAATGAGGGCGGTGGTTAGAGAAGCTGGTGAGACCGGTGGTAGTGGAGCCGGGAAGGAAAAAGAAGCTGAGTCATCCCAACACGGTGGTGACGCTTCGGCTAGTCTTGAAAAGCTGCAGGAGATAGAGGCAGCTATGGAACAGAGGATGAAAGCCAAGTGTTCTGAATTAGACGAGGTCATGGCCCAGTTGAAGAAAGGGGTCGGGATCAGTGTTGAATCTAAGAAGGGGGTGAATGTTGACGCCATGATCAGTAGGGGCATCGAGACATTTCCTATTGGCTTCCAAGTGCCGAAAATCCCCACTTACAAAGGAATGGGCTCGCCGGAGGCCCATGTGAATTTATATGCCCGGGTTATGCTAACAGCAGGCGCTACAAAGCAACAATTGATTAATCTTTTCCCTACCACACTGGAGGGAGGTGCTTTGGGATGGTATAACTCACTGTCAGAGGAGAAACAATCTGATTGGGAAATTTTACCTGCTGCCTTCATCAAATACTACAGCTTCAACACCAAGATCCAGGTGAAGCTGTATGATTTGGAGAGGGTGAAGCAGAAATTCAACGAGCCCTTTGATGAATACTACCAGAGGTGGATGAACAAGATGATCCTCCTAAAGAACCGCCCTGATGAAGATGAGCTTATACAGAAGCTCATTGATGGCAGCAAAGATATCTTCAAGAACAACATGAAATTCCATTCCTTCAAGGAGCTTAGTGAGGTCTATAGCATGGCCATGAAGATAGAAAGGGATGAAGAGGAGAAGCCAGCTGGTCAGAAAGGGGGAAGAAGTACAGGGTATAGTTCAGGGTATAGATCAACCACAGCAGCTGGGTCTGGCAGTGGGTCTGGTTCAGGTGCCAATGGCAAGCAGGGGCAGTCATCAGAAGTGAAGCGGGTAGAGGTGGCTACTGTGAATCAGCAGCAAGGCAACCAGAATAGGGGTCCTGGAGTACAAGGCATAACACCCTGGACTCTTACTTTGGCAAAGATATTCGCCAAATGTAGGAATGGTGGCTTACTACAGTCCTTGAGGCCGTTTGAGTTCCCACCTGAAGCTGACAAGGATAACTTCTGCACTTATCATGTGGTGACAGGCCACCGGACCAATAACTGCTATAAGCTAAGGGATGCTATTCAGAAGCTTATCGACGAGGGAAAGCTGCAAGAACCACCTAAGCCAAGCACTAAAACTAACCCACTACCGGCATTCGAGAAGCGGGTTAACATGGTTCAGTCGGGGTTACCGGCTAACTTCATATTTGCCCAAGTTCTGCAAGCGAACCCTACTATTCAGGCAGTGGCGGTAGGGGAACCCGAAGTGGAGCCTAAATGTGAGGAAAAGGAGGGGTGTAAGGAGGTCAAGCCCATAAGTCTGGATGACCTTGACTCTGAGGATGAGTATGAAGAATTTGACAGAAGAGAGGCTGTTAAACTCCCAACTGTTGAGAAGCTGAAGATCTCAGAAGTGCAGCACGTGACCCGAAGTGGAAGGGTATATCAGCCGGTGGATCAGATGAAAGATAAAGCACCGATGAATGGGTCGGGCAGTACTTCGGCACCGGAAAGAGTCGAGAAAAAAGATTTGGTCATTTCCCAACTGAAGAAGACCCCTGCACAAGCTAGTTTGTGGCACTTGCTTATGACCTCCAAAGAGCATAGGGAGGCTTTGGTGAAGAAGCTATCAGAAATTGAAGTCTCCCCTATAGCTTCACCAGAGGCTATGTGCTGCTTGCTAGACAAAGTCCATGCTGGAGCTCCTAATATTGTTTTCTCCGAGAAAGACCTACCAGCAGAAGGAAAAGCTCACAACAAGGCTCTTTACATTAGAGCCTATATCATGGATAAGGTGATGCCGTGCGTCATGGTGGATGACGGCTCAGCTCTGAATATTTGCCCACTGAAAATGCTACCATTTCTAGGCATGAATGAAGAAGTGTTGAAGAGGTCCTCGATAGTCATTCGGGCGTATGACGATTCTAAAAGAACAGTGATAGGGACCTTTGAAACAGAAGTGGAGGTTGGACCCATCAAGTCCATGGTTGTCTTCACAGTGATCGATATCCCAGTCACATTCTCCTTATTGCTTGGAAGGCCCTGGTTCCATCCTTTGGGAGGTGTTCCTTCCACATTGCATCAGAAGATTAAATTCTCTATGAATGACAGAATTGTGACTGTTGAGGCAGACGCCCAGTCGATGGTAGCTGCAGTGGATGAAGGAGTGGTTCCTTTTGGTGGGTTCCAAATTGCTGTCATTAAGGAGGAGGAGACCACAGATGCCCCTATGGTCCTTTACAAGAACTACATGCCGGAGTGGCTATCCCGATATCTGTACAAGCTGAACTTTGTTTCGGGAATGGGACTCGGGATTAATTTGCAAGGTGTGCCAGAATTCAAGATCGACTTGAGAAAGTCAAAGCAGTACGGCCTTGGTTATGTAGAAGGGTCATCCGAGCAGAAGAATCTGAAAAAGGACAAGAATGGCAAGGTCATGATGAAGCCATTTCTGAAGGCAGGAGAAAGTCTTTACAAGGGCCAAGCTGAACCGGTGCTGGTTGGAAATATCGAACACCCTGGCTTTGAGATCTTTGCAGATGTTGTGGATTTTGAGAAAAGCCAGGAAGAGCCAGTAGCCCCTGTAATGATGGAGGAAGCTATTACTGAATCTGAAATTTTGAAAGGAGAATCATCTGAGGTGACAACAGAAACCATAGAGATGGCCGAGGAAGAAGATGTAAAGAAGACCTATGCCGAAGCTACAGAAGTGATCTCGGGAGCTTTGACTGCTGCATTAACCAAAGCTTTTGGGAAATCCAAGGAAGGATTTGGCGAAGAACTGATGGCCAAAGTGAACTTAGATTCTGTGGTCGCTGAAATCGCCAAGATTATGGAGAAAGCTAAGGCACAGGTGGCCGAGAAAGCTGCAGTCTCATGTGATGCTCTGGAAGGGAAGATGGAAGCTGATGAAGAACAAGGCCCTCCGCCTGTGGAGGATGAAAATGATTTTGTTGTATCTATTTCTTCCATTTTCAATGTAACTGATGTACTTTATGATAAGTTCAATGCAATGAAATCCCAGTTTGCTTACTTGTGTGATGTTTATCCTGATAATTCTGTGCATGCATTCGAATCACCATCAAGCATATTTAGCATACATGACACTGCATTGCATGAAATCAATATAAGTACAGATGAAAACCCTAAAATGGTACTCATTTCACACGAGCTTAAATCCGAGGAAGAAAGAGAATTAATAAGAATACTCCAAAAACATGTTAAAGCTTTCGCCTGGTCGTATGAGGACATGCCGGGTGTAGATACAGAAATAGCAGTGCACAAAATCCCAACGGATCCCAAGTTCAGACCGGTAAAGCAGAACTTGAGAAGACTAAGGCCGGAATGGGCTACACTGGTGAAGGAAGAAGTGGCCAAACAGATAGATGCCAGGTTTCTCGAAGTGGTGGAGTATACGGAATGGCTAGCCAACATTGTCCCCGTGCCTAAAAAGGATGGAAGGGTCAGAGTATGCGTTGACTACAGGGACTTGAATAAAGCATGTCCAAAACATAACTTTCCACTACCACATATTGACGTCCTAGTTGATAGCGCAGCAAAAGCGGCAATGTACTCCTTCATGGATGGCTTTTCAGGGTACAACCAGATCCTGATGGATGTAATTGACAAGGTGAAGATGTCATTCATCACCGAATGGGGTACTTTCTGCTATAGAGTGATGCCTTTTGGATTAAAGAACGCCGGTGCCACTTATCAGAAGGTTGTCACAACTCTCTTGCACGATATGATCCATAAAGAGGTCGAAGTGTATGTCGATGATATGCTTGTTAAATCAACAACCCGGGAGGAACACCCTGTTATCTTGGATAGATTTCTAACATGCATTGGAGAGTACAACTTGCGACTTAATCCCAAGAAGTGCATATTCGGGGTCACATCAGGGAAGCTGTTAGGCCATGTAGTTAGCCAGAGGGGGATAGAAATGGACCCAGATAAAATTAAAGCCATCCAAGATATGCCAGCTCCAAAGACTGAAAAGGAGGTCAGATCATTCCTGGGTTCCTTGCAGTATGTTAGCCGCTTCATAGCCAAGCTAACTTCCACTTGTGAGCCGATCTTTAAGCTATTAAAGAAAGATCAGCCGGTTGTGTGGGATGACAAGTGTCAGCTGGCCTTCGAGAAGATCAAGGCTTACCTGGTAAAGCCACCAGTGTTGAGTCCTCCAATTCCAGGGAAGCCCCTGATTTTGTATTTGGCAGTTGAAGAATCCTCTATAGGGGCAATGCTAGCACAAGAACAAGATGGCAAGAAGGAGTATCCCATCTACTACCTTAGTAAAAAGCTGTTGGAGTATGAAACCAAGTACACACTGGTGGAGAAGACATGTGTGGCGATGATTTGGTTGACCAAGAAACTGCGCCACTATTTCCAATCCTACAAGATACAAGCTGTGGCTAAAGTGGATCCAATGAAGTATCTCTATGAAGCACCGGCATTGGTTGGGAAGCTGTCCAGGTGGTTGTTACTTTTGTCTGAATTCGACATCGAGTACATCACGAAGAAAACCATTAAAGGGCGAGCCGTGGCAGAGTTTCTGGCAAACCAGCCCCTAGAATCAGATTACACAAAGAACCTGGAATTCCCTGATGAGCAGTTAGCCATAGTGGAAGTGAAAAGGTGGGTCATGTGTTTCGATGGGGCAGTGAATAAAAAGGGCGCTGGGATCGGAGTACTTATAGCAACGCCAGATGGTGAAGTCATTCCCTTATCCAAGAGGTTGAATTTTCCCATAACCAATAACGGGGCAGAGTATGAAGCATGCCTATTTGGGATGGAAGCTTTGCTAACACTAGGGGCAAATGATGTCTTAATTGTCGGCGATTCACTACTAGTGATCAGGCAGGCTCAGGGTGAGTGGGAACTAAAAGAAGAAGCCTTACGGCCTTATTTGGAGCTGCTACAGTTCAGAAAGGGTTTATTCGGCCAGTGTGAATTCAGACATGTCCCCAGGGATGAGAATAAGATGGCTGATGCATTAGCTACTTTGTCCTCCATGTGGGAAAATCCAGAACAGACACAAGCTCAACCACTGGTCATAGCCACTTCCAGGCATCCTTGCTTCGAAGTGCATGAAGTAATGGAATTATCAGCCGAAGAAAAGCTATGGTTCTTTGACATTTATCGGTATGTTAAGGAGGGAAAGTACCCAGAAGAGACCAGTGCTATTGATAAGTTGACGTTAAGAAGACTGGCTAGTCAATTCAGAATCTTCGAAGACAAGTTATACAAAAGAACAGCACATGGAGTTCTTTTGAGGTGTCTAACTAAGCAAGAAGCAGAAGAAGTGATGCAGCAAGTACATGCAGGATCCTGTGGGCCGCATATGAATGGACTTCCCATGGCTAAGAAGATCATGAGACAAGGGTATTTCTGGATGACGATGCAAGCAGATTGTATAAGAAAAGTGAAGAGATGTCATGAGTGTCAAATCTATGCAGACATTAGTCATCTTCCTCCACTTGAACTTCAGAATCTAGCGTCTCCTTGGCCGTTTTCAGCATGGGGGATAGACATGATTGGTGAAATTCATCCAGCTGCATCTAATGGGCACAGATTCATAGTTGTGGCAGTTGATTATTTCTCCAAATGGGTCGAGGCGGAATCCTTCACTAATGTTACAGCCAAGCACATGGTCAAGTTCATCCAGAAAAATATCTTCACTCGATATGGGATTCCTCATCACATAGTAACAGACAATGGAGTACAGTTTCAAGGGGCAACGGCTGAGCTATTTGCAGAACATGGTATTGAACATCATAAGTCTTCCCCATATAGACCTTAGGCTAATGGTGCAGTAGAAGCAGCTAACAGGGCAATAAAGAAGATCTTATCAAAGATGGTAGCCACTTACAGGGATTGGGCCGATAAACTGCCTTATGCTCTTTGGGGTTACAGAACCAGTGTCAGAACGCCGACAGGAGAAACTCCTTATGCCCTGGTATATGGAATGGAAGCAGTGTTACCAGTGGAGATAGAACTCAAGTCACTCAGAGTTGCCTTGGAAGCTCAATTGCCAGAGACTGAATGGGTTCAAGCTAGATATGAGCAGCTGGCTGCACTAGATGAAAGGCGACTAAAGGCACTGGATCACCTGCAGATGTACCAGCGCAGAATGGCTAGAGCCTATAATCAAAATGTGAAATACTCCAAGTGGCAGTTGAAAGCGGGAGATTTGGTTTTAAAGCAACTAAGGCCGTCAAATGTTGATGTTAGGGGCAAGTTCAGACCTAACTGGGAAGGACCCTACGTGGTGAAGAAAGTGTTATCAAAAGGCGCTGTCAGCATCATGGACATGGATGGAAACGAGTTCACCAACCCGATCAACCAAGACAGGCTAAAGCTTTATCATGTATTAAAAAAAAAAAAAAAAAAAAAAAGAAGTCTGCTAGGCTGAAAACTCGAAAAGAGCGGTCTAGGCAAAAGTTAAGACACGAGAGGAAATAATCAGCCGGAAAACCTGAAAAGGACGACTGGTGACGGATCCTGGCTTAATGTGAAATGTGTATCATTTAGGAATCAACTTGTTTCAAATGTACTCATTTTGACTTCATCAATAAAGTGGAGTGGTTGTTTAAATATATTTGCATGGTTATGACAAATGCACAAACAAAGTTGTCTTGCATAAACACACATTCAAAGAAAGCACTTTGCATTCAACTGATCAATATCATCACATTATTAGGCAAATGAAAATGCATTAAATACGTGCAATTCAAAATCTTTTATTGTCCTCTAAAGTCCAGTTCATCTTTCCAAACGAGCAATAAAGAGTCACAACACCATTTTAGTCAAATCTAAAAAAAAAAAAAAAAAAAAAAGCTCGCTGAGGTGAAAACCGAAAAGGCACCTTAGGCAAAAATTAGAGCGGCCCGCTAAGCTGAAAGCCAATATCGGGCAGTTTAGGTAAAAGTTAGGGCATATGAAAAGCTCGCTAAGGTGAAAACCGAAAAGGAGCCTTAGGCAAAAGTTAGAGCGGCTCACTGGGCTAAAAACCTGATTTGGGCTACCCAGGCAAAAATTAGAGCACCTAAAAAAAAAAAAAAACTCATAACTTCCCACGGAGCAGAAAGAAAAACAGAACATCCTCAGTATTCCCCGCAGAATTCGTCACATCACTCTCCAGCAGAGTTTCCCGTACTATTCCCTAGCGGAGTCTACATAAAGAACACTATCAATTACTTCTCCGCAAAGTGGCCATGTTACTCCTCAGTGTAGTCTACAAAAAGAATACCACAATTGTTTCCCCAGTCAAGCTGTCACACTCTTCCCCAGCGGAATCTCTACAAGGAATACTACGATCATTTCCCCAGCAATCACCTCACTCCATCGATAATCACCAAACAATGCCCCAAGAAAAGCAAAATTAACCAGGGGCACAACATATCTCCCCAGCGGAAGACAGAAAAGTCCAATAACAGAAAATACATACATGTACATATACATCATCATGCATCCATACATTGCATATATCAATTACTTATCCCCGGCTAGTCTTCATTCTTGATCGAAGGGGCAAAAATTTTTGTTTAAAAATATCTCGATCAAGGAATGAAGACTTGCCATTTTAAGTGCAGGAATTCATCCCCAGCCTAATATCCTCAGCAAGTCAGCAGATCCGCCTCGAGTAATGTAAACTCGGTATCGGCCCAGGTCCGCTCCATTACCCCAACTTTCTCCAGCGAGTCTGCCTCGAGTAATGTAAACTCGGTATTGGCCCAGATCCGCTCCATTATCTCAACTTTCTCCAGTGAGTCCGCCTCGGGTAATGTAGGCTCGGTATCGGCCCAGATCCACTCCATCATCCAAGTCCCCTAGCAGATTCGCCTCGAGTAATGTAGACTCGGCATCGGTCCAGATCAGCTTCATCTATTTCCCCAGTAAAGTTCGCCTCGAGTAACATAGACCTGATATCGGCTAATCTTATCTCCAGCATCGTCTCGGGTAACATAGACCTGATATCAGCTAATCTCTTCATCAACTCACCTCGGGTAACATAGACCTGATATCGGCTAATCTCTTCATCAACTCGCCTCGGGTAACCTAGACCCGGTATCGGCTAATCTCTTCATCAACTCGCCTCGGGTAACCTAGACCCGGTATTGGCTAATCTTTTCATCAATTTCGCCTCGGGTAACACAGACCTTATATCGGCTTATTTTATCCCCAGTATCGCCTCGGGTAACCTAAACCCGGTATCGGCCTATCTCGTCAGAAGATTCATTCCAGCGTTCGCGGCGCTTTGATTCACGCTCTCAAATTCATCATCACAGGTATTATGGACCTGGAGCTAGATGTCGAATTTGATCACACGAGGGGCAGCTGTAAGCGCCGGAATTTTCTACACTTAAAAAAAAAACTAGTCGTACGACTATTGTTACAGTCGTACGACTGTAACGTCGGAAAATCTGAAGAGGCCCATACCTCTGCAGCAAAAATGAAGGAGAGAGAAAAGGGAGCGTTAATTGCTCCCTTGTTGCAGCAAGCAAGAAGGAGACAGAGATAAAAAGAGAGAAAGGAGAAAGGAAAAAAGGGGGAGAGGAGATTATCTGGTGAAAAAAAAAGAAATCTAGAGAGAGAAAGAGAAAGAGAAAAAAAAACCACAAAAAGAAAACTCATTTCTTCCCCTTGGATTTCTGAATCTCTCGAAATCAAGCTTAAAATTTGTTAGAAATCCCTAGGATAATCAATTAACTACATAACCAAATCAAGAATTCGGACTAAAACAATCAGAATCCTTTGCAATTCGGATTTTGGACAAAAAGCTCTCAACTTCCATTCCAAAGAGAGAAGTGCGAATTTGTTGGGATCGGAGCGACTCCAGGGGTCAAAACGACTTGGAATAGCTTCTAAAAAGGTAGTCACTTCTTTTCCTTACACTTTTCCTCGCTTTCTGGGTGTTTGAAGTGAGTTTTGTGCGTTTTTACTGTATTTTTTGTATTTATGTTCCTGGAAATTAAGAACAGTCGTACGACTATTCTTGGTTTTCATGTACAGTCGTACGACTGTATATACAGTCGTACGACTGTTCTTAATTTCCAGATTTATTTTCTTCAGATTTTGATTTTCAATGATTTTTTTGGCGAAATTCTGACCCTGAACTGATTACAGTCGCACGACTGTAAACTACAGTCGTACGACTGTAATCCCTGTTCCAGAATCAGAATTTCAGTTTCATCCCCAAAAAAATCCCAAAAAATTAGAAAACCCCAAAAATCATCAAAATGAATTTTGTTGTGTGCATCACGACCATAGATCCAATTTTCTGGTAAATTTGCATTTAGAACAATTCAACGACGGAGACCCATTTCTCCTGAAAACCGACCCACTTAAACGTATAAAAATGCATGTAAACCGGAAAAATTGTTTTGCAAAATGATTTTTCCACAAAATCAAAAATACAGGGACATTTCAAAATGTTTTCCAGGTCTAACAGGGCCGGCTAGCCGAGCCAACCCGGTTACCCCCTAAACGCATGCCCCCAATCCCTGATTTCCCATTCTGTCTATTTGAGTCCTAATTGTGGCGTGTTGTGTATATTGTGCTAACCCTCTGTTTTGCAGGTTTTAATTTCTCTTTATTTTATTTTTAATGTATTTAATAGAATTAATCGTGTATTTAGGTGGTTGTAATTATTTTTAGATTCTCGTGTATATAGGCGATTGTAAAGTGAGGCGAGTGTTTTTATTTTTTCCATTCGATTTGGTTGTAAGCCAATTAATATTTATTCCTTTTCCGTATTTTTGTATTAAACATTTTGTGTGCGCGCTGTATGTCTTTTATATTCAATAAAATGGACTTTAGATTTTGAAATACCATCCGAGAACATTGGCTATATTTATTTTAATTAGACACGAAATAAGGGACTTGTCCGGACCCGAATCTCTGGATAGTGTAGCGGCCGTTCGTCCGGTTCAGCTACATAAGAATTTCCCGGTTGAGCTGAGCCGGGTGGCGACTCCTACAATATTCATCGAGACTTAGGTCTCGGTTCTTTTATGTATTAATTCCATTTATTTTCCAAAACGCGGATTTCCATTATAAAAACCCCACGCGAGGGAGGGGGCCCGCCCGAGATCGTGGCGCCCCATTCCGAAAGGGAGTCCCGCATCCCATCGAAAACGCGTCGTCCGCTCACACCTATCGCGGGACCAAACTCGAACCGAGAACAAGCACCTGTTCAAGTCAACTTTGGTCACGTAAAGGGGAGCTTGTGAGCACGGGTTTTTTCCCAAACTCGGTGATGAAAGCTATTATTACCTTTTTCACGGATAAATGTGAGGCGGGTTTGGAGCGACCAAAATGGTGTTGAAGATATCCCGGATGACCTAAATGTGCGTGACAAGTCTTGGTACGGAACCACGAAGAAGGTCAAGTGAGCGTTTGAAAGAACCGAAGAGAAAAGCAAAAAAATGAGAAAATAGGCAAGTCTGGCCACTATAGCCGCTCGGCTATAGTGCCTACAGCTGCCCGGTTGTAGGCCACTACAGCCGCACAGCTGTAATCACCAAATTTCCTAAATAAGCAAAAATCAGTCATTAATTCGGATTTTAACCCTATTTTGGGCGATATAAAAGCAACAAAAACAGAAGAAAAGAGGAGGCAGACTGGGAATCATCTTCTTTGCAACAAAAAACACATAATTAGGGTTTTATTGGGGATAAAAAAAAGGGGAAAAAGAAAAAAAAATCGTCAAAACCTTAATTAAATCTGTAAAACCTGATTAGGGTTTGGGGGGTATTGATATTCTAGGGAGGTTTTGATCAAGAGCATTCATTCAATTTGATTCGAGGTTTCCATTCGGGCTTCGGAGATCATAGACGTTTCGGGTTGTTCGTGATTTCAAAGCGTTTCTTGGCATCCGAATCCATTCCTGGTGATCCAAAACGCTGGAACATAGACAAGGTATATTCTGAGAGGCCTGAAAACCTTTTTTGATTCATTCTAGGTGTTGTTTGCTTGTGATTTTATGTTTTTTATGAATCTGGAAGTGAACCCAGTTACAGTCGCCACACCTGATGATTACAGCCGCTAGGCTGTATTACAACCGCGCGGTTGTAACTTATAGTGCTGCGGCTGTAATCTTCTGATTATAGTCGCTCGGTTGTAATCCCCAGGGCAGAAGCTTTGAATGCCTTAAATCGACCGATAACGCTTCCGTTCTTTAAATTAAATGTGTTTTTCATGATTATTATTGGTCAATTACATCAATATATGTTAGATTTTTGGTTTTCGGGTTTTTATCGTTGGATGTGAGATTGAAGTTTGGTGATTTCGAGTTTTTAGGGATTTCTGGACTCGTTTGATCTGATCCGGATTTGTTTTTCTGGAGTTTCATGAGTTTCCAAAAATCACAAATTACCCAAAACCATCAAAATTCTAAAACGATTTTCAAAACGAGAAAGAAAACTGATTTGTTGATTCTGGAGCACTATAGCTGCTCGGGTTTAGGCGTTACAACCGCACGGCTATAACCTATAGCCGCTCGGCTGTAACCTATAGTGGCGCAGCTGTGATACCCTACAGCCGCTCGGCTGTAGTTTAAGAAGCAGAATTGCAGTTTTGCCCTTTTGGGCTTCTAACTTGTAATTTTATGTCTCCTTTCTATTCAAAATGGATTTTTCGCATGTTTACATTTTTGGACCTTAGATGGATGTTCAATTTAGGCCCACTCACGAATGGAACCCCCGAGTTTCGAGATATCCTTCCCACCAAAAGTTGGAAAATGCATGTAAAATGAGCAAAATTGTTTTCAAAATTGATTTTTCATTCACAAAATCTACAAGGCGTTTCAATAAAATGTTTTCCAGGTCTAATCGAGTAGTGGTCTGGACTTCTCGATTATCCCCTTTATGCATGATCCAGTTTCCCAAAATACCCCTATTATGTCTTGCATGAGTCCTTGGTGTGATTCGCTTATTTGTGCTAACTGTATTTGGATGCAGCTTTTATTTTTCTTTATTTTTTATTTTTAATGTATTTTATAGATCAAATCGTGTATTCTAGGCGATTGTATTTTTTAGATCGTCGTGTATTATAGGCGATTGTAAATGGTGAGGATGAGAGTTTTCCTTTTTCGGGTTGTATAATTTGGCCATTACTTTACTTTTCCCGCACTTTTACTTTTCTGCACTTTATTTTTGGATTTATATTTATGTCATGTGTATGAGCATTAACTAAAAATAAAATAAGATAAAATGGGTAGATTTAAGTGGATGACATATCACCTTATGAAATAATAATTGAAAACAAGTTTGAGTATTAGTAGATGTGTTGCCCGAACCCTAAATCTCTGGATTAGGTATTGCGTCTGCACTTGGTAGGGAGCTGTACCAGAATTTCCTGGATGAGCTGTTCCGGGTGGCGACTCTGTATCTAATCTCGAAATTTAGGTTTCGAGATCTTTAAGTTTACATTGGGATTTTCTAAAAAACCTATTTTTCAAAATTCATACTTAAAATTAAGTTTTCTACAAAAAGGGTTTTCTCAATAAAATGAAAGGTTTTCTTAAAGAAGATTAAAACTCATTTTCAAAACCACATACTCACACTCGAAAAGAAAATCCCCGGTTCCCGCTTCACAGCGCGTTTCGAAAAATGTCGTCCGCTCACAGCATCTGCATTTGTTTTCCCTATGTATCCATGCCATCCACATACCCCATTTCATATGCCATACAAACTTTCTAATATTGTTTCATATGCCATACACACAATTTTATATCATTACACACACGCATTGTCATATCCTTCGTATGACATACATACATCTTCATAATATCGGGTGCTATACACACGTCTTAATAACATTGTGTGACATACTCATATTTTCATTCACGCGACATACTCATTTCGACCCATCATGTGTCATACAAAGGTTTCCATGTAATTTGAGGGGGATACACACACTTTCATGCCATTTTTGTGTAATATACACATATTTTAATATCATGTGCTCAGCATACGCATATTTCCATACTGTTCGTTGTACATACACAAACTTTCACACGTATTTGTTTCATTACATGATATACATGCACTTCTATGCCATCGCAAGATGTAGGTGCACTTTCATGTCATCTTCGTATGAAATACACATGTTCGTATGCCTTTTTTTGTATGAACTATACATGCACTTCCATGTCTTACCATGTGTTATACAGACATTCTCATGTGCACAATCTCATTTCGTGTACCATACAAGCATTCTCAAACCATTTGTGAGTACAGGTTATTCTGACCTCTATGATGAAAATCCTATGTTACTTGTTAGGTAGACGAACGTGAGTCAGATTTAGGAATGAGCAGAATGACGCTCGGAATGTCTCAAATGCTCTGAAAATATCCTCGACTCGAAACCCCGAAAAAGGTCCTTCGAGTGATTAGAAAGCTTAGATGTGAGTGTAGGATTTAGGAATAGAAGTGACAGCTCTGGCTTGAGTCATACGGCTGTAGTTTCACAACTACAGCCACACAGCTATAATATAGAGTCACGCGGCTATAACCTTAGAGCCGAGTGGCTCTAACGGGTGACCAGGTTACTTCCTAAATAAACCAATCTTAGTCTTTGACAGCGTGTTAAATTCCTAAATTAAAGTAATTAAACCGAGATACTTTAGGGTTATGCACCAGAATTAGAAAGGGAAAACAGAACATAAGGGGAAGACATAACAGAAGATAACAGAATAGGAGAGAAATCATTTTAGAGAGGAGTTTTTAGGGGGAAATTAAGAGAAAAAGAAAAAAACTAAGAAAATGTGAGAAAGAACAAAAAAAAAGGGAGAAACAGAGAGAAAACACTCAGGAAACACATAGAATGAGGGTTTCGGGTTGTGTCACATTCATTCGGATTGATATCAGGTTTTTTCATATCGGTTCGAGCTTCGTGTTCGAAGTTTCAAGATGTTTGCCGGATTCTAGGCGCATTCTGACGTTCAAATCTACTTCGGGTCATCAAATACACTGGAACATAAAAAGGGTAAACTCTGAGAGGCCTTAAACTTGTAATTGATTGCTTTATAGTGTGTGTTTTATTGTTTAAACAAAAATCCAGAAACCGTCTGTTTGATTATAGTCGTGCGGCTATAACTAAAGCTGAGCGGCTATAATCCCTTATAACAGAGTTGTGCGGTTGTACCTCTATAGCAGCACGGCTATGTTCTTTTAGGCAAAACCCATAATGCCCTAAAACGACCGAATACAGTTAGTTTCCCATTTTGATTGTTCTATTATGAATTAATTCGATCGAATCACATCCGTTATATTCAAAATTATGGTTTTCAGATTTTCGATAATGTTGATGTGAGATTTTGGTTTGGGTGATTTTGATTTTTGGAATCCGGGGTTGTTCGATCCATATCGGATCCACGGTTTAGCTTTAGTGGACCCCTAGATTCCCCAAAATCCTTAGAAATCATCAAAATGGTTCAAAACAGAGATTCACAAAAGCAATTAAAACCAATTTGGGTTCTAGGCACTATAGTCACATGGTTGTACTGGCTATAGCCGCGCGGCTTTAACTAGAGCCGAATGGCTATAGTTGCGAAAAGGAGGTAGAATCTCAGGATGACTCCCACGGATGTCGTCGTGTGATGTTGTCTTCAAAATCAAACTATTTTTTATGTGTTTACTGCTTTGGGCCTTAGATGGATGTTGAAATCAGGAATCCACACCACCAGAACCCCGAGTTCCGGGATAACCGACTTGCAAAAAGAGAGTGATTTGCATGTAATTGAGCCAAATTGTTTTCCCAAAATTGTTTTCGAGCACAAAAACCTATAAGGAATTTCTAAAACGGTTTTCTAGGTCTAATCGAGTAAGTCATCCGGACTGCTCGGTTACCCCCTAGATGTATGCTTGATAAGTGATAATTATACCAAGTAATTTAGTGGGAATTCGACATTAAATTGATTAAAATTCTATTAAGAATAAAGGAAACATTGCTAAATATCAGTTTTTCCAGGTCTTCTACCTCAATCAGCAAGGTTGCCTAAACAGGGAAGTCTCAGAGCGCTCAAGATGGAAAAAAGAAGATCGTTGAAGGCAAGTGGCAGGAATGGGCCTAATTTAAAGAGGAGAGCGCGGCCCAAGAGAGGAGAGGAGGAGATATTTTTTTGGTGGAAATTCCACTGCTGCCCTTGGCTTCTTAAGGAAGCCACTTACTTTTGTGGTTGTAATTATTTGACAATATTTTATCTTGTTGATCGGTTGTCGATTTCGCCAAAAATAAATTTATAAAACTCGCTTAAACTTTAAACAAATGAATTTGTAGTAGGTAAGTTGAGGTCGAACCCTAGGGAGTTAATACTTGATTAAAGATTGCTGAGTACCAAATAAAATTAAAACAAACAAACAATAAAAAGGGCGGGTTTGAGAGTTGATTTGGGTTAATACTAAACTACAATCTCAAGAAGTAATAATTTTTTAATACTGAATTAAAACTGAATTTAATATGAAAACAGAGAAAATCAATTAGTGCGAAACTTCATCTAAGGCAATTCTTCGACTTGGATTTAACGGGATTGATCATTGATTGAGAAAAATAATTTAATTCCTCCAGACTAGTTATAACCCTTAGCTTAGCGCACCCGGATCAACTTTTCCTAATGTGGAATTTGTCTAGCACGGCTCAAGCACTTGGCTATTCAACAAACAGCCCTTCCTTAGCGGATAGGATTTAATTTCCTGAAAGCATTAAGTTCTAGAAAAGCCTAATCTAAACCAACCAATTTTTAGTGATATTGATTTAAGTTTAAATTCTTATTCCTTTATTGTTCTAGATGCAATGAATTGAATGATTACGAATCCTATTCACTGATAACAGTTTATTAAATTTGTAATCTAAACAACTGGCCAAGAATTTTAAATCACAAAATAACAAAAGAGAGAAATCTCTCTTGAAGCAAGAATAAGAGTATGGAGAATTAAATTGAAAGATTAAAGTTTAGAACAATCTCACAATCCAATATATCCAAGCATTGAATCCCCTTGATGAAAGAAGAAAATTAGCTGCTCATTGATGTTGATAAAACTCTTAAGAAAAGAAATTGTCTTTTGATTTTTTTTTCAAGAAGAAAATTAGCTGCTCATTGATGTTGATAAACTCTTAAGAAAATAAATTGTCTTCTCATTTTTTTTCCTTAAAACTAACATCTCTACCCTATTTATCTAACCCTAAAGACCACAAAAATTAAAGATGTTCCCAAAATAGCCTATTTAATCCACGTCCAAATTCTCTAAATTAGGACCTTAATCTGCTCCAATTTTTGCCAGCCCGTAATTGGAAAAGTTCCTCAACAGCCCCTGATGGAAGAAATTTAGCCTTGGGCAAAGTTAAAATCGGAAAAATGCACTTCAGCTCCAGTCTTGATAAAACTTCACCCAAATAAGCTTTTTTAGCCAAATCTTCAATTTAGCATCTGCAAATATAAAAATGCACACAACAGTAGAAAGCCCATAGAATATGCCAAAATATACCCATTTAAGCCCCTAAAACAAAGCCAAAATATGCAAAAGATAACATGTAACACATCCCCACACCTAGACCAAGCTTGCCCTCAAGTATGGACCAAAAGGAATAAAATCAAAACCTGCTCAATTCACTTAGGAACAGTTCCCAAATTGCTTGAATAAGATAGAGAAGTATTGGACCCACAAAGGTTCAAATAAAGCCATCAAAATAACTAAACATCCCTTCAAAATTGCACACAAAGCACAAATCGCCTTCAATAATTTTTAACTCCCATTACCAAGCCATAACAATTTAAGCACTCAATCAATTTATGTTTCACTTTTCAAAATTCACACCTTGCAGATAGGAAGCTAAGCTAAGAACAATACTAGGAATCTATCAAACAGATTATTTCAATGCTAAAAGAGAGGAAAAACAGAAAATTAACACAAAAATTTTTCTTCCTTTCTTTTACTTTATTATTATATGTATTTTCTTTCTTTTTTTTTTTTTTTTTTGCTTACTTCAGGTTGTAAGAGCCCTTTTTACGCAAAGATACCCGGTTCTAACCCGCATATACCCGGTTACTCAGGCAACACAAACCTTTGGCAGCTACTAGCTCGGCTCATGGTGCATTGGCCAGCGGAACCTTTATTGACAAAGCATAAAACGGAAAATTTTCTTTCTTTTCTCTTTTTTTTTTTTTTTTAAGATCCCCCCTTTTAACAAAGAAACAAATGCGATTTGATTTCCTAAGAAGCCCTAACACAACCCAAATTAAGCAAGATGGCAATTTTCAAGCTCATGCAAAGAATTTGATATTTCGATATTCAATTTAAGGCTTGACAACAGAAAATCAGAAAAAATTTCTAGTTATTATGCATGGCACACATTGAAGTTCAGATTTTGTTAACTGATAACTTTTTTAAACAACTTTCAGATCAGTACTTCTCTAATTACCAAAATTCTAAGGAACCATTCTCAGACAAAAGTCGTCCTCAAGGTCAGAAAAAATTTCAAATTACAAAACTAAGCATTCACCAACAGATTTATATTTTCTTTTTTCAAAATTGCCTAAAAACAGCCCCTAAAAACATCCCCACACCTAACAACAGCTTGTCTATAAGCCAGATCCAGACAGATAAGCAAAAATGGAAGAAGGGAAGAGCTTGCCTGAAGGGAGTGATTACCGGAAACACTCAAGGGTGACGGGAGGGAGAAATGAAGCCCACATGCTCGAAGTAAGCGAACATTTCGGATTAGAGGGACTGGAGCAGCTCCAAGATAGCGCCTAATTTGTCATCGGTAGGTGGTTGAGATGGATTCAGTGTGCGTGAAGTAGTGGCCTTTGTAAATCAAAGTGGTTTAGCGGGTGCCAAAGATCCTGCATCCATAAAAGACCAAAAGCCACTAGCCGTGCAGGCTACCAACCACAGGTCTGCAAGTGATTTCATATCTAAAGCAGGTAATTGACAAATAGAGCATATAGCAGTAGTTTGGACATCAAAACCAAGCACACGAACAGCCAAACAAGTAACCCAGGAACCTAAATATAACTTCTTGGGGTTAGCAACTAAAGCACATTAACTTACTCGCAATCCAATAACCCAAATTGACTTTCCTATTTTCTATCATGCACCACAAGAAAAATATCTTAGACTTTGTAATCACAGTGGTGTCATCATTTCTGGAAGAAAATAGGTAGGCTAAAATCCTATGAATGTAACGCAATGGTTTACTGACAATTAAGTTAGCCTTTGATTTTCCAGGCTTAAACACCAGAGACTCATTTTCGCATAAAGCACAATAAACGGCACCAGCATCAAAGTCAGCAGGACAATCACACAAATACTCGTTATGCTCATCCAATTTGACAAAATCATCAGTGAGAAACCCTAAACCAATATTTAAAGAAGTAACAGATAGATTATGCATACTTGCAAGCAATTGAAAATACAAAACGGGGGCAGCCAAATCAAAGTCATCATCAACAGAAAAATTAAAGGAACTGTAGAATTCCAAAGTCAATGAATCAAACACAGGGAAATTAAAATTCAGCAAAAAAATCCTTCCACCCAACATTTGCAAGCAAACAAAAAACTTCAGCAATCAAATGGAGCTCATTTATGGAAGGAATGGAAAATATTCTACCTGAAATAAACAGATAGTTGAGAATGGATTGATACCTCTGTGTGTGAGTAGAATTAGAGAATTCCAGAGGGGGAGGAGGATGGTATGAGCTCTGCCCCTTTCTCAACTTTTGCCACTTTTGTTTGGGCTTTAGGCTTAGGCTATTGGATTCGGTGTGGCTGGCACTGTTCTCGCCATCAGGGGATATATCTGCAGAAGTGTCAGCCTCCGTCAAAGAAGAGGGAGCAGGAGGCGCTGGTGTCTTCTGGAGAGAAGACGACCGGGTTTTGACCGGTGGTAGGTCAGATGATGGTTGCGGCGGCAACTCTGGCGCATCAGGATTCGCGGATCTGCTGTTAGTTCGTTTTAGTCATCCCGTAAGTGTGAAACGGTGGTGAGATGAAATAGAAGGTGGGGCCGGCGAATAAAAGGTGGGTACAAGTCGGACGGGCAGCAAATGTGAGCAGCGAAGGCATTGTAGATGGTGGTGGGACTGGCGGCGATGGTGATGTTAGGGTTTCGGTAGTGGGATATTAGAGAAGATGGAAGTTAAAATGTGAGGTGGAATTACGAAGTGGGGTAAATGTAGATATTTTTAACCTTAAAAATTTGGGAATTAAAACTGAAACCCACTTATAAAAGCCCATATAACCCTTCTTTATTTGAAATAATCCAGCCCAATAAAATAATTAAATGGGTCTTTGAATGAAATATCCATAGCCAAGCTTCTTGAAGCCATTTATTTAAAAATAGAATATGCAGGAAAACCCAGAAAACATAAGGTTGAAGATAACAGTTATGGTAGTTAACTGAAAGAAAGGAAAAGAAAACATATAAATTAGCCTTGGTCAAGGCTAAATCAGGTTGCCTCCCGGAAGCGCCTCTATTTACTGTCTGTGGCTAGACCTCTATTCCTAAGACTTAGGGCTCCTCAGGGGGCTTTTCCAACCGAACCTCTTGGTCATGTACCGATGCAAAGCCCTCGTAGAATGGTTTCAGCTGGTGGCCATTAACCTCAAAAATTTTACCGGTAGCCAGGCTTTGAATTTCAACTGCACCGTGGTCATAAAGTTGAACTACCAAGAACGGACCAATCCACCTAGAATGTAACTTTCCCGGAAATAGACTTAAATGGGATTGGAAAAGTAAAACCTTCTGTCCTACTACAAATTGTTTCTGGCTTAACATTTTATCGTGGAATTTCTTGGTGCGATCCTTGTAGATCCTTGAACTTTCATAAGCTTCATTCCTTAGCTCCTCCAGCTCGATTAATTCCAATTTTCTTTCTTCTCCAGCAGCATCATAAGATACATTACACTTCTTAATGGCCCAAAATGCCTTGTGTTCCAATTCCATCGGAAGATGGCATGCCTTTCCAAAAACCAATCAATAGGGAGACATACCGATAGGTGTTTTATAAGTTGTCCGATAAGCCCATAATGCATCTTTTAATTTAATGCTCCAATCCTTTCGAGTCAGGTTCACTGTTTTACTTAAGATAGATTTCAATTCCGGATTGGAAACCTCAGCCTGACCATTAGTTTGTGGGTGATAGGCTGTTGAGACTAGGTGGCTCACTCTATATTTCTTAAGTAATTTTGCCAGAATTCTATTGCAAAAATGCGTTCCCCTATCACTGATCAGAACTCTTGGTGTCCCAAAGTGGTTAAAGATATGTGATTTAATGAACTGAACCACTGTTGGAGAGTCATCCTTCCTTGTGGCCATCGCCTCTACCCACTTCGAAACATAATCCACTGTCAAGATAATGTATAAATTTCCATAGGAATTGGGGAAGGGTCCCATGAAGTCTATCCCCTAAATGTCAAATATCTCACATGATATAATGGATGTGAGAGGCATCTGATCCCTATGACTTAAATTCCCCATTCTCTGACAATTTGAACACGACTTACAGTAGAGGTAGGCATCCCGAAAAATTGTAGGCCAGAATAGCCCACTCTCCAATACCTCCCTTGAACTACGTTTAGGACCAAAGTGACCCCCACAGGCTTCAGTATGGCAGAACTTCAACACTGACTGAACCTCATTATCTGGGATACATTGTCTGATAATTTGATCCAAACAATATCTCTAGAGATACGGCTCATCCCAAGCATAATACCTTGCATCCTTTCTGAGCTTATCCTTTTCTGCACGTGATAGATCATCTGGAATAGTACCTGTGACAAGAGAATTGACTAAGTCAGCATACCAAGGAATAAGTGTATTGACTTGAAACAACCTTTCGTCCAGAAATTCTTCCTTCAATGGCTCCATTTCTGTTTCTCGAACTAGACGACTGAGGTGATCAGCTACCAGATTCTCAGAGCTTTTTCTGTCATGGATCTTAAGGTCAAACTCCTGGAGTACAAGTATCCATCTTATCAAGCATGGTTTTGCTTCCTTCTTTGCTAACAGACACCTTAAGGCTACGTGGTCAAAATATACTACCACCTTTGCTTCCAACAAATAAGATCGGAACTTCTCTAGCACGAATACTACTGCTAAAAGCTCTTTCTCTGTGGTGGAATAATTAACCTGAGCACTGTCAAGTGTCCTTGATGCATAGTAAATAACATGAGGCTTCTTATCGATTCGCTGTCCAAACACAGCTCCTATAGCATAGTTGCTTACGTCACACATGATTTCAAAGGGATGGTTCCAATCAGGTGAAGTGATTATGGGAGCTAATGTCAGCTTCTCTTTAAGTGTATCAAAAGCATCCCGGCATTCCTTGTTGAACTCAAAAGTTGCATCCTTCTATAGCAATTTACACAGGGGTTGTGTAATCTTCGAAAATCCTTGTATGAACCGCCTGTAAAAACCTGCATGGCCAAGAAAAGAATCAACTTCCCAGACTGTGAACACGGAATTTTTCGGGTCTTGAAAAAAAAGCCTTGATTACCACGACTGTAATTACAGTCGTGAGTTTTTGATATAGTCATACAACTGTAACTGAATTACAGTTGTACGACTGTAAAATCGGAGCAGGATGTAGGACCCATACCCATGAAATAAAAAATTGGGGAAAATCTTGAGCATTTAATGCTTAAGATTTCCGGGGAGAAAAAGGGGATAAGAGGCAGAAAAGAGAGGGATGAAGGGACTTTTGGCAGAGTTGGGAGCTGAAAAAAAGAAAATCTAGAGAGAGAGGGAGAAAAGAGAAAAAGAGAGAAGAAAGAGCAAAAAACACAAGACTCACCTTTTCTTCAATCCTTTTCTTCCTAATTTCTGAGAGGTAATGCTTAAAATGAATTAGAAATCGTAGGTTAAACTTGACACACGAAATCTAAACCATTTTTAGACACAAAACTTACTTAAATCCGTGACTTTTTGGAGGATTTTTTTGGACCCCTCTTGCAACCTTGACAAACCAAGGAAAAGGAGCAATTTCTTGTGGATTGGTGCATTGCCAGGGGTCATACCAACGGTGGATCAGTGCCAAAGAGGTAAACACACTTCAACCCATCTCATTTTCATGCTTTCTGGGTGTTTTGGTTGATTTTGTGCATTTTTATTCAACTTTTTACACTTCTGTTTCTGGAAAATTAAGAACAGTCGTACGACTGTTCTTGTCACAAAGAACAAGGGCATGACTGTAATTATAGTCGTGCCATTTTGATATACAGTCGTACGACTGTTGTTGAATTTCCTCGGTTTTTAGCTTTTTTCATTTAATTAGTTTTGGTGATTTCTGCTTAAGGAAGAGCTACAGTCGCACGACTGTAGTCCTCGGCCAGAAGTAGAAATTCCCATAAAATCCAAAAATTTCGTAAAACCCCAAAAATTTCATAAAAATCAAAAAATCTTGAAAAATAAAAAATCATCAAAAATGAATTTTGGAGTGTGCATTCACGACCCTACATTTATTTTTCGGTGTTTTTGCATTTAGAACAAAACCACGACGAAGACCCTGTTAACCCGAAAACCGACCCACCTAGTATGCTAAATCAAAATAAACTGGAAAATATTTTCAAAAAGGTTTTCTCACAAAACCAAAAATACAGGGACGTTTCAAAACTATTTTCCAGGTTTAATTGGGCCGGCCAGCGGGGCCGACCCAGTTACCCCCAAATGCATACCCCCGAACTCTAAAATTTCCAATTCTGTCCAACTAGAGTCCCACGTGTGGTGTGCTATATATCTGTGCTAACAATCTATTTTGCAGCTTTAATTTCTTCATTTTTATTTTTTATGTATTTAATATATCAACTCGTGTATTTTAGGCGATTGTACATTTTCTTAGATTCTCGTGTATCTAGGCATTTGTATTGTGAGGCCTAGAGTTTTATTTTTCATTCAATTGGGTTGTAAACCTCTTAAATGCTTATTCTTTTACTTTCATGTTGTATTGTGTATGTATGCGTGCCGCATGTATTTAATCAATAAAATCAATTTTAGCAATTTAAAGTGTCATTATAGAACATTGGCCATTTTATTTTGATTAGATATGAGATAAAGGACTGGTCCGAACCTAGATCTCTGAAAAGTGTGGCAGTCCTCACTTTGGTTCAGCTACACTACAATTTCCCGGTTGAGTTGAGCCGGGTGGCGACTCCTATACTTTTTATCAAGATTTAGGTCTTGATTCTTTTACGAAATAATTAATCTTCCAAAAACGAATTTCCAATCCAAAAACCCCATGCGAGGGAGGGTCCGCCCGAAATCGAGGTGCACCTTCCTAAAGGGAGTCTCGCGTTCCGTCGAAAACGGGTCGTCCGCTCGCACGGACATTACGGGGGAAGGTAAGGACTGAATAACATCAATTTTAGCCTTATCCACTTCGATACCCCTAGATGACATAATATGTCCCAGAATTAATCCCCTATCAACCATAAAATGACACTTCTCATAATTCAAAACCAAGTTAGACTCTAGACATCTTTGCAAAATCAACTCAAGGTTGGCTAGGCATTCAGAAAAAAAAACTCCCATAAATCATGTCGTCCATAAAAACCTCAATTATACTTTCCACATAATCAGAAAAAAATACTTACCATACATCGCTGGAAAGTGGTGATGCGTTGCAAAGACCGAATGGCATCCTTCTGAAAGCGAATGTGCCGAATGGACATGTGAAAGTGGTTTTGTCTTGATCTCCAGGAGCGATGGGAATTTGATAAAAGCCCGAATAACCATCAAGGCAGCAGTAAAAACTTTTTCCAACCAACCGTTCTAGCATCTGATCGAGAAAGGGTAGTGGAAAATGGTCCTTTCGGGTGGAAGAGTTTAGTTTTCGATAATCAATACAAACCCTCCAGCCATTTTGGACTCGTGTGGGAACCATTTCACCCTTCTCATTCTGAACCACGGTTACTCCTTTCTTCTTTGGAACCACTTGAAATAGGCTTACCCACTTGCTATCAGATATTGGAAAGATTACATCAGCATTCAACATTTTTTGAATTTCCATCTTTACCACTTCCATCATTGTGGGGTTTAAATGTCTTTGAGCTTGTCTTTTTGGTACTGCATCATCTTCTATTTGGATTTTGTGCATACAAGTAGCTGGGCTTAGTCCCTTAATATCAGCAATAGTCCAACCAATTACTGACTTGTAGCCCTTCAAAGCTGTCACCAACTGCTCTTCCTCTTCAGGTGACAACTTGTTTAAATTATCACTGGAAGGGTTTCGTTTTCTCCTAGAAATGTATACTTCAAGTGCTGAGGAAGTTCCTTCAATTCCAGTTTCGGGGCCTAAAAAATGGAAGGCAATCGCCGCACATCAGATTCTGAAATTTTTAAATTAGCAATGGTACCTTCTGGAATTGGCGAAAAAGCCATGTCCTTTGCAATCTCGAGCAGGTCCTCTTGCTGAATATCTTCGCCTCCTTCCTCAGAAACACTTTCACTCAAAAAGACCTACAATCTTCCATCACCACTAGCTTGAAAAAATTCTTGGGTTAACGGGTTAATTACATCAATGCCAAACACAGTAGATATATCATTTGGGTATTTCATGGCATCATAAACATTAAATTGAACGGTTTTCCTATCAAATTCCATGGACAAGATTCCTTTATACACATCTATCTTTTTCCTAGCTGTGGTAAGAAATGGTCTCCCTAACAAAATTTCAGATGATTCAGGAGAGTTGTCGTGCTCCATGTCTATGATATAGAAAGCAGCTGGAAACACTAAGTCATTCACCTGAACCAACACATCCTCTAAGACTCCTTTAGGGTAAACAAGTGTTCTATTGGCCAATTGAATTACTACTTTTGTTTCTTCTAGGGGGCCAGCACATAAGGAATCATAAATTGACTTAGGCATGACATTTATTAAAGCTCCTAAGTCACACATAGCTCTGTTTATGCTGGTGTTACCTATACGAACAAAATAGCAAACATTCCCTTATCCTTACACTTCTGAGGTAAATTTTTCTATAGGACAGCCGACACATTGGCTCCTACCACCACTTTTTCGACTCCCTTTAACTTAGATTTATTAACACACAATTCCTTCAAGAATTTAGCATATCTAGGAATTTGTTTAATAGCATCAAGGGATATTTACCTCAACCTTTTGGAAAATCTCAAGTATGTCTTTATCTTCTCTCATCTTCTTGGACTTTGAAAATCTTTCGGGAAAAGGTGGTGGAATAACTATAGGAGTAGCCTGTTTCACGTCCTTATCCTTGAGTGACCCCTTTTCCTTGCTTTCCTCCAAATTTTTAGCTTCTGCTCTCACTCTAACCTCTAATTCCTTTTCTATTGTCCTTACCTTCCTCCCAACAGCTCCCAAAAGCTCCTTTCCACTCCTAAGGGTTATTGCACTAGCATTTTGGCAAGAATTATCAATCGTTTGTGAAGGCAATTTACCCTTAGACTCTAAAGCACTTACTGAAGTTGCTATCTGATAAATCTGCTTCTCTAAGCTTTGAATACTCGCCTTGGTTTCTTGCTGATGTTGTTGCATATTAGTTGCTAATGAATGAACAATTTCATCAAGAGACATTCCGGGCTTCTGAGTTGAAGTAGAAGGTTGTTGGCTTCTTGGTTAAAATTAAGGTTGGGGTTGTTGTGGAGGACGATTCCCATAACTGAAGTTAGGATGGTCACGCCATCCCGGGTTGTAGGTGTTAGAAAATAGGTCATATAGCCTCTGATTCTGATGTACAAAACCTGTAACAGCATTTGCTTGTTCTGATCGTACCCCAAGAGTAGGATATGAATCAGTTATGTGACCTGTGAATGCACAAAGCCTGGGTCCCTCCTCCAGTCACCAAACTTCACACAAGAGTAGTTAAGGAGTTGATTTTGTCTTCCAAAGAATGAGTGTTCACTTCATGCACCCTCCGATTAGGTTCAGAAGGACTTTCGAACTGTCTAGAATTCTCAGCTACATTTCGAATTAATTCCCAAGCAGCAGCAGGTGTCTTATTTATCAAACATCCTCCACTAGATGCATCAATGATCCTCCTCTCCATAGCCAACATTCCTTGATAAAAAATATTGCACTAGGGACTGCTCAGTCATCCCGTGTCATGGACAGCTCTCACATAAGCATTTGAAACACTCCCAATAGTCATAAAGTGACTCTCCATCCTTTTGCTTGATCCCACTGATTTCTCTTCGGAGTGTGGTAGCCTTAGAGGTAGGAAAGAACCTCTCTAAAAACAATCTTGCCATATCTGTCCATGTAGTGACTGATCCTGAAGGTAAGTAAAACAACCAAGCCTTTGCTTTGTCAGCCAATGAAAAGGGAAAGGCCTTCAATTTGAGTAATTCTTTGCTGATCCCATTTGGCTTCATTCCTAAACACACTACATGAAACTCCTACAAATGCATGTAAGGATCTTCACTCTCCATCCCATAGAACTTTGGCAACAAATGAATCAGCCCCGATTTTAACTCAAAAACTACATCTGTTTCAAGATAAGTGATGCAAAGGGGTTGTTGGTCTACGGGTGGAGTATGAAGTTCTCTAAGAGTCAAATTAGCCACATTCTCTTCCTCAGACTCACATGAAGAACTTGCTGAAATTTCAGTTTCGGATTCACTCAATATGATTTCCGAACTTTCTCCTTTCTTTTTCAGCCTTGTTTCCTTCCAAAGTCTCCTTGCGGTTTTCTCAATTTCAGCGTTGTATTGTAGTTCTTTATAGACTTTAGACCTGGTCATAGAGCAAAAGAAAATCATGTTAAATTAATTCCCTGGCAAAGGCACCAAAATTTGATCGGTTGTCGATTCCGTCAAAAATAAATTTATAAAACTCGCTTAAACTTTAAACAAATGAATTTGTAGTAGGTAAGTCGAGGTCGAACCCTAAGGAGTTAATACTTGATTAAAGATTGCTGAGTACCAAATAAAATTAAAACAAACAAATAATAAAAAAGGGGGGGTTTTGAGAGTTGATTTGGGTTAATACTAAACTACAATCTCAAGAAGTAATAATTTTTGAATACTGAATTAAAACTGAATTTAATATGAAAACAGAGAAAATCAATTAGTGCGAAACTTCATCTAAGGCAATTCTTCGACTTGGATTTAACGGGATTGATCATTGATTGAGAAAAATAATTTAATTCCTCCAGACTAGTTATAACCCTTAGCTTAGCGCACTCGGATCAACTTTTCCTAATGTGGAATTTGTCTAGCACGGCTTAAACATTTCCCTATTCGACAAACAGCCCTTCCTTGGCGGATAGGATTTAATTTCCCAAAAGGATTAAGTTCTAGAAAAGCCTAATCTAAACCAACCAATTCTTAGTGACATTGATTTAAGTTTAAATTCTTATTCCTTTATTGTTCTAGATACAATGAATCGAATGATTACGAATCCTATTCACTGATAACAGTTTATTAAATTTGTAATCTAAACAACTGGCCAATAATTTTAAATCACAAAATAACAAAAGAGAGAAATCTCTCTTGAAGCAAGAATAAGAATATGGAGAATTAAATTGAAAGATTAAAGTTTAGAGCAATCTCACAATCCAATATATCCAAGCCTTGAATTCCCTAGATGAAAGAAGAAAATTAGCTGCTCATTGGTGTTGATAAAACTCTTAAGAAAAGAAATTGTCTTCTTATTTTTTTTTTAAATAAGAAAATTAGTTGTTCATTGATGTTGATAAAACTCTTAAGAAAAGAAATTGTCTTCTGATTTTTTTTTTCTCAAAACTAACATCTCTCCCCTATTTATCTAGCCCTAAAGACCACAAAAATTAAAGATGTTCCAAAAATAGCCTCTTTAATCCACGTCCAAATTCTCTAAATTAGGGCCTTAATCTGCTCCAATTTTTGCCAGCCCGTAATTAGAAAAGTTCCTGAACAGCCCCTGACAGAAGAAATTTAGCCTTGGGCAAGGTTAAAATCGGAAAATTGCACTTCAACTCCAGTCTTGACAAAACCTCGCCCAAATCAGCTTTTATAGCCCAAATCTCCAATTTAGCATCTGCAAACATAAAAACGCACACAACAGTAGAAAGCGCGTAGAATATGCCAAAATATACCCATTTAAGCCCCTAAAACAAAGCCAAAATATGCAAAATATAACATATAACACTTGTACCTGCACCATACATTTTTGACACCTCTCTTTCTCTAGATCTCTCTTTTTGGAACTATAAATACTCTACTATTTAGTGGTGGGGGGGTAGCAATTAATTGGCTCAACTACTTGTTAATTTCAATATATTTTTAGTTTGCAATTATATTAGTTCTTTGGAAGTTTAATATTTTCTATCTGGTGAGTAGGTTTCCTAGCAGGCTGAAACCACCTTAGGCTGGTGGCCTTAAGAAGTCTTTCTCTGTTTTTATTATGAATATCATGCTCTGATGATTGTGTGGTGAAGTGCTTAATTAAATATGGGAAAAGGTCCTCTCATATTTTTAGTATTCCTGATGAGACCAAAAGGAGATTTAGGAATATAGAAAATCACACACACACACACTTACCATGAGACTGAGAGGAGATTGGGAGTGTGCTAAGGGTTTCTACTTGATGTGGAATGCTTGCTAACCTTAATGCATGATTTTCTATGCTAAGTGAGGTCGAGAGATAAGCTTAGTTATGGGTCATAGATCCAAGTGAGGTCGAGAGATAAGCTTGGTGAATAGAGGGTAAGAGACCTTGGATCTACGTTCCTTAATATAATCATAGCAAATTCTAGAGGAAGATATTCTGAGATTGCCTGTTTAGCTGGTGAAAGCCTGTGTCTTTATCACTATTTTTTTATATTATTCTGTTCTACGCAATCTTATATTTCCTACCTTGCATGTTTTCTATTTTCGGTTTATATAATTTCTTTGTGCTAATTTAACTGGAAAACCTTTAAATCTGGTGATTTACTAGGAACTTTTAGAATTTCCCTTACTCCTTGTGGATACGACACTTGTCTTGCCTAATACTACAATTGACCTAGTATACTTGCTAGTGCACAACCTCAAGGCAACAAGTTTTTGGCGTCGTTGCCGGGGAGTAATGGTTGCAAATTTTTAAAATTTCCTGTAAATTTGTGTGTTTGATTTGGTGTTTTGTGTTTTTGTGAAGAAATTCTCTGTTTAAGCAATCTCCTGGTGTATGCAAAGATCTGGTATTCCTATAATTCTTATAGATCCAAAGATTGAGAGAACTTGTAGGAGAAGAAGTGGTGTTGCCAGAGGAGCTCACAGAAGATAGAGAATGGCTGAACAAAATCCACCACCAAAAGGAGAGGGAAAGGTTCACTTGCCCCTCCAAGGCAAAGACTCAAGGAATATTCGAGACCTATCATTGAGGGACACTCTTTCTGCATTGTGTGATACCCAATGAAGGTGACAATGTTTTTGAGATCAAAGCCTACATGATACAAATGCTTCAAGTTGCTATTCAGTTTGGAGGATTGCCCGGAGAAGATCCAAATGCTCACATCCAAGATTTTGTGACTATGTGTAATACTTTCCGTACCAATCAAGGAGTCTCAGATGATGTGATAAGATTGAAGCTTTTCCCTTTTTCACTTAGGGATAAAGTTGGCTGAAAAACCTTCAACCAGGCTCAGTTACAACTTAGGATGAGATAGCATGAGTCTTTTTGACTAAGTACTTTCCACCTAGGCAAGAAATCAAGCTAAGGAATGAGGTTACCCATTTCTGTCAGCAACCCAATGAATCTTTGTCAGAAGCATAGGAGAGATACAAGGAACTATTAAGAAAAGTACCAAACCATGGATTTCCCATGTGGATGCAAATTCAGAATTTCTACAATGGTTTGACCAGTGCATATGAGATTCAAATTGAATCTGTGGCCATTAGAGACCTGGAAGAGCTTGCACCTGAAGAGCTTTATGAGATGATAGAAAGATTAGTTAATACCAGCTATAAATGGAACTCAGCAAGTGAAGATCGAGAAAAGACAGCAGAATCAGATGTTGTTGCCAAGCTTTCCGACAAAGTAGACTTGATTCTAAGACAGTTGGCAAAACAGAATGGCTCAGCTATTTCAAGTTCAAAGCTTTCCTGTGATTTCTGTGGTGGCAACCATAAAAACATTGACTGTGACACTTCACTCACTCAAGAGCAATGTGATTACATTGGAAACAATCCAAGGCAGAACAATCCATTTTCCAACACTTACAATCTAGGTTAGCGTAACCATCCTAATTTTTCTTGGAATTAGCAACCTGGCAAGCAATCACAAGCACCCTTCCAATAGAATCACAGCAATTTTCAAGCACATCAACAATCTCATAATGTTTAACAAGATGGACCTTCTTATACTTCTAAGAAGTCTGAGATTGAGGAGATGAAGGAAATGATGTCTCAATTCATAAAGAAGACTCAAGCTTACATGAAGAATATGGAGACTTAGCTTCAGTAACTCATGAACATTGTCACTTCAAAGAACAAGGGAGTCATTCGGAGCAATACCAAACCTAATCCAAGAGAGGAATGCAAAGCTATTACACTTCGGAGTGGTAAGAATGTTGAGCAACCTAATAAGATTATTATTATTGATGATGAGGGAAATACATGAGAGAAGATTGCTGAGGAGAGCAAGCAACCTCAAGCTCAACCTGAGACTGCTCAACCGGATCAAATTCAAGCAACATCAGATCCTGTTCAAAGCACTTCTGTTAAAGATAGTCAGCCTGTACCTGCTTATCAATCGAGGATTCCTTACCCACAAAGAGCCAAGCAACATAAGATGGCCAAGCAATTTGACAAGTTCTTGGAAGTCTTCAAGAAGCATCACATCAACATACCTTTTGTGGAAGCACTTGGACAAATGCCTATGTATGTGAGATTCTTGAAAGTGCTTCTAGCAAAAAAGAAGAAATTGGAGAATGTAGCAATGGCACAACTAAACAGAGACTGCTCATTGATCCTTCAGAGCAAGCAACCTTTGCCTATAAGATCAAAGATCCAGGGAGTTTTTCTAGACCCTGCTGCTCTATAGGCAATCTTAATATTGAGAATGCACTTTGTGATCTAGGAGCAAGTATCAATCTTATGCCATACTACATTTACAAACAATTAGGATTAGAAGTGTGAGTGGATGACCTTTCGAGAGAGAACGAAAGTGAGACGCGGTGAAGCGAACCAGGGAAAAGGAAACCTTTGGAAAAAGGGCATTTTGAACGGCGTTTTGGTTTTTGGAAAACGGGATTTTGATTGTCTTTAGGAAATTTGTTGATTTGTTTGAAAATCCCTTTATAGAAAACCTTTTCCCATTTTTAACTTAAAGACCTCGAAACTTAAATTCCAAGATCAGTGACAGAGTCGCCACCCGGATCAGCTCATCTGGGAAATTCCGGTATAGCTCCCTACTGAGGGTAGACTACTGTACCTAATCCAGAGATTTAGGGTTCGGGCAAGTGACTTACTCAACCTCAAGCTTACTTTCACTTTATAGTTCATATTACCATATTTTATTTGCTTTATTATCTTCCTCTATCCATTTGTGTTTATTTAGCCCATGCTTAAGCAAATAATAGAAATAAATTATAGAATAGGTAAACCATACATTTAAGTAGTTAAAAGAATAAGAATAGAGGCTGCTTATACAACCAGATCGAATAAAAATAATAAAACGCTCTCGTCCTCACATCACAAGTGCCTAAAATACACGAGGATCTAGAAATTACAACCGCCTAAAATACACAAAGTAAACTATTAATCACATCAAAAATGAAAATAAAAAGAAACTAAAAGCTGCAAAACAAACGGTTAGCACAATTATCGCACAAACATAAATAGGACTCAAACAGGACAGAATTGGGATTTTAGGACCAGGGCATACATTTAGGGGGTAGCCGGGCTGACTCGACCAGTTGGCTCGACTAGACCTGGAAAATAATTTTGAAACGGCCTGTCATTTTTCTATGCTGGAAAACCATTTTTGGAAATCAATTGGCTCGGTTACATGCAAATTTTCCCTTTTTAGCGGGTCTGTTATCCTGGAACTCGGGGTTATGTTCGTGCGGGTTTCCTAATTCCAACATTCATCTAGGATCCAAAAAGCAGTAAACACGCCAAAAAGGGTTTGAATCTGGAAGACAGTATCATGTGACGACATCCGTATAGATCGTTCTGCGATTCTGTCTCCTTGTAGAGACTACAGTCGTATGGCTGTAGTTAGAGCCGTGCGACTCTAATTATAGTCATGCGACTGTAACAACTACAGTCGTGCGACTGTAGCATCCAGAACCAGAAAATTGGTTTTCTCGTCTTGAAAATGCCGATTCGCTCGATTTCAGTGGTTCCTTAAGATTTCTATAGAGTCCGGGGGTCCGCTATTGCTGGACAATGGATCTGATTAGGATCGAATAACCCCAGATTCCAGAAAATCAGAACCGCAGAAACCGAAAATCTCATACCCACACGAATATAAATCCGAAAACCAAAGTTTGATAGTGTACGGATGTGTTTGGACCGAAATATATCACAATAGAATGGAGAAAATGGAAAACGGGCTGTTTTCAGCCGATTCGGGACAGTTTCAGGTTTCAGCCCATAAGGACAGAGCCGTGCAGCTCTATTCTTCAGAACTACAGCCGTACGGCTCTAGTTAGGCAATCGGTTTTCCAAAAACTTGAGAAACAGAGTAAAATGCAAAGAAAAAGCAATGTACATAGGTTTAAGGCCTTTCAGAGCTTACCTTGATATTGTTTTGATGTGTTTAATGTCAAGAATTGGATTGAAAAGTTGAAATGCTTCCTGAATCCTCAACCATCCCAAAATTCCAAAAACAAATCTGTATCAATTCGAAACCAACCCGAAACAGTCCCGATGAAATGTGTAAAGGTCAAGAACACTTCCTTAATGCTTGGGTGTTGTTTTTTTGTTCTTGAATTTAGTTACCTCCCTCTCGTATTTCTCTCTATATTCGCCCTCTCCTTCTTTTTTCCTTTTGTTTTTGTGTTTTCTTCTCTCTGCCTTAGATTTCAATTCCCCCTCGCTGTTTGATTTTTTCTTCTTTTTATATCTCACACAATCTTAATCATTCCTAACAATTAATGAGCCATCTGATTTTCACTGGATTTTCGGTCGCTTTTCTCCTATTTTAGTCAAGTTGTTCGCTTTGCAGAGCAACTGGATTAACCCACTAGAGCCGCATGGCTCTAAAATTTAGAGTCGTGCGACTTTAACATTAGAGTTGTGTGACTCTAACATTAGAGTCGTACAACTCTAATCTACAGCCGTACGGCAGTAGATAGAGTCGGGGTCGATTCCATAAAAAAACCAACACTCTCCCTAAACCCTAAAATCACCCGGGGGACCTTTCTTGTGGTTTCGGATTTAGGATAGCTCAGTTTTTGGAGCGTTTGAGATATCCAAGGTGACATTTTGGTCATTCTCAAGTTCGATTTGTGTCCGTTTGCTCCACAGGTAATAAGGAATTCTCATCATAAAGGTCGGGAAAACCCAGCGCTTACAGTTGCCCTTCGTGTGATCAAATTCGATACCTGATACCAGGTTTAAAATACATAAGGGGAATTTGAGAACTTGAATTGAAGCACTATAAACGGAAGGAAAGAAAGATGTACCTGAGTTGCGGAAGTGTCATTGTTGCAGTGATGGTTTGATTTGAGCCGATGCCGAGTTTAGGTTACCCGAGGCGATGTTGAGATTGAGCCTACACCTATTTATCTGTATCCGAGGCGGTGATGGAATGAGCCTAAATCGGATTTATCTATATCCGAGGCGATGGTGAACTAAGCCTGAGCCGAATTTATCTGTATCGGAGGCGATGGTAAACTGAGCCTGTACCGGATTTATCTGTATCCGAGGTGGTGGTGGAATGAGCCTGAGCCGAATTTATCTATATTTGAGGTGATGGTGAACTGAGCCTGTACTGGGTCTACATTACCTGAGGCGGTGATGGAATGAGCCTGAACCGAATTAATCTGTATCCGAGGCGATGGTGGACTGAGTCTGTACTGGATTTATCTGTATCCGAGGTGGTGGAATGAACCTATACCAGGTTTACATTACCTGAGCTTGTGGAATGAACCTGTACCAAGTCTATCTGTACCTGAGGCGGTGGTGGAATGAACCTGTACCGGGTTTATCTGTACCCGAGGCTGTGGAATGAACCTGTACCGGGCTTATCTGTACCCGAGGCTAGGTGAACTGAGTTGAGTTTTGGTCGAGGGGCCTGATTCGATGTTTGTACGAGACAGCGGTCTTGCCTGAACTGAGTTGGGTTTAAGGATTTCAAATCTTGCTTGAATTGAATGAGGTTCAAGGATTTGAAATCTCACTTGAATTGAATGAGGTTCAAAGATTTGGAATCTTGCTTGACTTGAATGGGTTCAAGGATTTAAAATCTTGCTTGAATTGAATGGGTTCAAGGATTTGAAATCTTGCTTGAATTGAATGAGCTTCAAGGATTTGAAATCTTGCTTGAATTGAATGAGGTTCAAGGATTTGAAATCTTGCTTGATTTGAATGGGTTCAAGGATTTGAAATCTTGCTTGATTTGAATGGGTTCAAGGATTTGAATTATTGCTTGAATTGAATGGGTTCAAGGATTTGAAATCTTGCTTGAATTGAATTGTGGTTGGCTCTACGAGTGATAATTTTGAAGTTGGGTTGAGAATGAGTATTTATTCCTTGATCGATAATTTTGGAAACAAAAATTTTTGCCCCTTCGATCAAGAATAAATACGGCTTGATTGTTTTGCCCCTGGAAACCTGCAAAAGGCAAAGAGTACCTTTCTCGGGGTTATAATTGTGTGGACAAAATTCTGACAATGGAGAAATTCTTTATACCTGAGATGTTGAGATTTGGGCCTATGCGGCTCTAATTTGTATCTTAAGGCCCAGTGGATGTCCCAGTGTTTGACTATTTGTCCTGATTCAGGACGGCCCGATGATGGTGATGGTTACCTGTACTTGGATTGGTCATGATGCATGTATGCATGTGTGTGTATGTTTTAAATGTATGTATTTTTTGAATGCATGTATGTATATGTTTCGATATGTGCATGTGTGAAAGGACTTTAGAAGATAAATTTACCGCCATTCGTCCAATCTTAATACTCTATGTTCTTGCTGGGGAAACTGTGTCATGCTGTTGATTGACCATAGCTAGGGGAACACATTCTTTGTGCAATGTAACCCTTACGTTTTTGCTAGGGATATATGATGACTGTTGAGGCAATACGATGACTATAAGGGAGAAAGTGGTGATGTTCTTTGCGATGGTTCCGCTGGGGAATAGTGAAGAGGATCCTACTTGTGAAAAGTGGAAGGGCTCCTGCTGGGGAATAGTGGAAGGAACAAGAATACTCCCTATGGATACGACACTTGTCTTGCCTAATACTACAATTGACCTAGTATACTTGCTAGTGGACAACTCAAGGCAACAAGTTTTTGGTGCCATTGCTGGGGAGTAACGGTTGCAAATTTTTAAAATTTCCTGTAAATTTGTGTGATTGATTTGGTGGTTTGTATTTTTGTGCAGAAATTCTTAGTTTAAGCAATCTCCCAGTGTATGCGAAGAGCTGGTATTCATATAATTCCTATAGATCTAGAGATTGAGAGAACTTGTAGGAGAAGAAGTAGTGCTCCTAAAAGAGCTCGCAGAAGATAGAGAATGGCTGAATAAAATCCACCACTTGAAGGAGAGGGAGAGGTTCACTTGCCCTTTCCAAGGCAAAGACTGAAGGAATATTTGAGACCTATCACTGAGGGACACTCTTTCTGCATTGTGATACCCAATGAAGGGGACAATGTTTTTAAGATCAAAGCCTAAATGATACAAATGCTTCAAGCTGCTATTCAGTTTGGAGGATTGCCCGGAGAAGATCCAAATGCTCACATCCAAGATTTTATGACTATATGTAATACTTTTCATACCAATCAAGGAGTCTCGGATGATGTGATAAGAATGAAGCTTTTCCCTTTTTCACTTAGGGATAAGGCTAAAAGTTGGCTGAAAACCTTCAACTAGGCTTAGTTACAACCTGGGATGAGATGGCAGGAGTCTTCTTGACTAAGTACTTTCCGCCCAGGCAAGCAATCAAGCTAAGAAATGAGGGTACCCATTTCAGTCAGCAACCTGATGAATCTTTGTCAGAAGCATGGGAGAGATACAAGGAACTCTTGAGAAAAGTACCAAACCATGGATTTCCCATGTGGATGCAAATTCAGAATTTCTACAATGGTTTGACCAATGCATATAAGATTCAAATTGAATCCGTGGCTAATGGAGACCCGGAAGAGCTTGCACCTGAAGAGCTTTATGAGCTGATAGAAAGATTGGTCAATACCAGCTATAAATGGTACTCAGCAAGTGAAGATCGAGAAAAGATGGCAAAATCAGAGGCTGTTGCGAAGCTTTCTGACAAAGTAGACTTGATTCTTAGACAGTTGGCAAAATAAAATGTCTCAACTATTTCAAGTTCAAAGCTTTCCTATGATTTCTATGGTGGCAACCATAGAAACATTGGCTGTGACACTTCACTCACTCAAGAACAATGTGATTACATTGGAAACAATCCAAGGTAGAACAATCCATTTTCCAACACTTATAATCCAGGTTGGCGTAACCATCCTAATTTTTCTTGGAATCAGCAACCTGGCAAGCAATCTCAAGCACCCTTCCAACAGAACCACAGTAATTTTCAAGCACATCAGCAATCTCAAAATGTTTAACAAGCTGGACCTTCTTATACTTTTGAGAAGTCTGAGATTGAGGAGATAAAGGAAATGATGTCTCAATTCATGAAGTAGACTCAAGCTTACATGAAGAATATGGAGACTCAGCTTCAGCAACTCACGAACATTGTCACTCCAAAGAACAAGGGAGTCATTCCGAGCAATACCGAACCCAATCCAAAAGAGGAATGAAAAGCTATTACACTTCAGAGTGGTAAGAATGTTGAGCAACCTAATGAGATGATTATTGTTGATGATGAGGGAAATACAGGAGAGAAGACTGCTGAGGAGAGAAAGCAACCTCAAGCTCAACCGGATCAAATTCAAGCAACATCGGATCCTGTTCAAAGCACTTCTGTTCAAGACAGGCAACCTATACCTGCTTATCAATCGAGGATTCCTTACCCACAAAGATCCAAGCAACATGAGATGGCCAAGCAATTTGACAAGTTCTTGGAAGTCTTCAAGAAGAATCACATCAACATACCCTTTGCGGAAGCACTTGCACAAATGCCTATGTATGTGAGATTCTTGAAAGTGCTTCTAGCAAAAAAGAAGAAATTGGAGAATGTAGCAATGTTACAACTCAACAGAGACTGCTCATCGATCCTTCAGAGCAAGCAACCTCTGCCTACTAAGATCAAAGATCCAGGGAGTTTTTCTATACCCTACTCTTTAGGCAATCTTAATATTGAGAATTCACTTTGTGATCTACGAGCAAGTATCAATCTTATGCCAACTACATTTACAAATGATTACGATTAGGAGAACCTCAACCTACTAGGGTTTCTATACAGCTTGCTGACAGAATTGTGAGGTATCCTAGGGGAATAATTGAGGATGTCTTAGTCAAGGTAGGAAAGTTTATACTTCCTATTGATTTCATTGTGATGGATATGGATGAAGACTTGCATGTTTCTATTATTTTAGGAAGACCTTTCTTAGAAACAGGCCTTGCATTAATTAATGTTCATAATGGCAAGTTAATTTTGAAAATTCATGATGAGGAAGTTGTTTTTAAGATGAATGAAGCTGTGAAGTATCCCCCTGCTTGTGATGATTATTGTTATTTCATTGATGCTACTTATGTGAATTTAAATCCCTTCTTTATGCATGAATTTGGGAATGCGGACTTTGAAGATGAAGAAGAAACTATGGAGAAGCAAATTGAAGCTGAAATGGGCTATCCAACAATCTCAGGAAGCAAACAGCTTATTGAACCTTTGAATTATACACCCACATTATATTCCAAACCTTCCATTGAAGAGCTTTCCACTTTAGAGCTTAAACCACTACCTTCCCACTTAGAGTATGCTTTTCTTGATCCACCAAACAACCTTCCTGTAATTATATCTTCCAAGCTTACCCAAGATCAAAAAGCCTAATTACTTTATGTGTTGAGGAAGAACAAGGAAGCAATGGCCTGGACAATCTCAGATATTAAAGGGATTAGCCCCTCTATTATGTTCACTGTATTCTAATGGAGGAAGACCACAAACCTGTTGTGCAACCTCAGAGGAGACTAAACCCTAACATGAAAGAAGTTGTGAAGAAGGAGGTGAACCAGCTACTTGATGCTGGGATTATCTGCCCAATCTCAAATTCGGTTTGGACTAGTCCTGTCCAAGTAGTGCCTAAGAAGGGTGGGATTGCTGTCATTCAAAATAAGCAAAATGAACTTATTCCCACGAGAACAGTCACCGGATGGAGAGTTTGCATTGATTACTGAAGGCTTAGTGATGCCACAAGAAAGGGTCACTTTCCTTTGCCATTCATAGATCAAATGCTGGAAAGACTTTCTGGCTACGCATTCTACTGTTTCCTTGATGGTTACTCAAGATACAACCAAATCCCAATTCACCCACAAGATCAAGAGAAGACAACGTTTACCTATCCATATGGCACCTATGCTTATAAGAGGATGCCATTCGGATTGTGTAATGCTCCTGCAACCTTCCAGAGATGCATGATGGCAATTTTCCATGACATGGTTGAAAAGACTGTGGAAATTTTCATGGATGATTTCTCAGTATATGGCAAGACTTTCCAATCCTGCCTCAGTAATCTTAAAGCTATCCTAATCAAATGCAAGGAGACTAAACTTGTTTTGAAATAGGAGAAATGCCACTTTATGGTTAATGAGGGGATTGTCCTTGGTCACAAGATTTCCTCAAGAGGCATTGAAGTTGATAGAGCAAAGGTTGAAGTAATAGAAAAGCTGGCTGCTCCAACATTGGTCAAGGAAGTCTGAAGCTTTCTTGGCCATGCTAGATTCTACAAAAGGTTTATTAAAGATTTTTCTAAGATTGCCCAGCCACTTATAGCCTTTCTTCATAAGGATGTCCAATTCGACTTTGATGAAGCTTATGAGAAAGCATTTGAGACTTTCAAAGCAAGATTGGTCAACTCTCCAATCTTGATTGCTCCCAATTGGAACCTTCCCTTTGAGCTAATGTGTGATGACACTTGCATTGGAGTAGTGTTGGGATAGAGAATTGACAAGCATTTCTGACCCATTTACTATGCAAGCAAAACCTTGATAGAGACTTAGCAAAACTACACAACTACAGAGAAAGAATTGCTTGCGGTTGTCTATGCTTTTGACAAGTTCAGATCTTATTTGGTTCTGTCCAAGATTACAGTCTTCACAGATCATGCAGCCTTAAAATACCTATTGGCCAAAAAAGATGTGAAACCTTGTCTTATTCGATGGCTCTTGCTCTACAAGAGTTTGATCTTGAGATCAAAGACAAGAAAGGCTCAGAGAATTTAGCTACAGACCACCTATCCAGAATTCCACTAAGTAACCTTGGTAAGCAACCTGAGATTTCTGACTCATTTCCTGATGAGCAACTCTATGCGATACACTCTACACCTTGGTTTGCTGATATTGCAAATTATTTAGCTTGTGTTGTTATACCTCGTTATCTGTCTTTCCAACAAAAGAAGAAATTCTTTTCGGATTTGAAATTTTATTTTTGGGAGGAACCCTTTCTGTTTAAGTTGTGTGCAGATCAGATTTTTTGAAGATGTGTTTCACAAGAAGAGGCTCAAGCAATCTTGTCCATGTGCCATACTCTAGAAGCCGGAGGTCACTTTGGTGCAAACCGAACAGCCTCTAAGGTTTTGGAGTGTGGATTCTTTTGGCCCACAATCTTTAAGGATTCTCAAAGGTTTGTCTTAGAGTGCAATGAATGTCAAAGATCAGGTAACATTTCTACCAAGAATGCTATGCCTTTGCATAATATCATTGTATGTGACATTTTTGACGTTTGGGCCATTAATTTTATAGGACCCTTTCCAAGCTCAAATGGTAATAAATACATTTTGGTTACTATGGATTATGTAAGTAAGTGGGTAGAGGCTATAGTAAGTCCTACCAACGATGCCTGAGTTGTGGTAAAGTTTCTTAAGAAACTGTTTATAAGGTTTGGAGTTCCTAGAGCAATAATTAGTGACCAAGGTACTCATTTTTGTAATAATCAATTCGAAAGGCTTCTTGCTAAGTATAGAGTCACTCATAGAATTGCTACACCCCATCACCCACAAACCAGTGGGCAAGATGAGATCTCCAATAGAGAGATCAAGAGAATTCTTGAGAAAACTGTTAGCAATTCTAGGAGAAACTGGTCAAGCAAGCTCGATAATGCTCTTTGGGCATATCGCACAGCCTTCAAGACTCCTATTGGAATTTCACTATTTAGATTGCTCTATGGAAAGGCTTGTCATCTTCCTGTTGAATTAGAGTTTAAGGCTTTATGGGCTCTCAAATATCTTAATTTTGAAAGGAATGCCGTTGAAGAAAAAAGGAAATTGTAGCTTAATGAACTAGAAGAGTTCACATTGCTCAGCTATGAGAATGCCATAAACTATATAAAAAAAAAAAAGATTAAGAATTGGCACGACAAGAAAATTCAAGAAAAGACTTTCTACCCTGGTCAGAAAGTGTTGTTGTATAATTCAAGATTGAGACTATTTCCAGGAAAGCTTAAGTCAAGATGGACTGGACCTTATACATTTGCCCAAGTCTTCCCACATGGAGCCATTGAGATTGTCAATCAAAGTGGGGAAGTCTTCAATGTCAATGGTCAGAGACTGAAACCTTTTCTTGCGCAAAAATCATATAAGGTTGCTGGAAGCCTCTAGTATCTTGAGCCTCCTTAGGCAACCTTAAACTGCTTGGTGTCCGCTTAAAACACCAATTGGAGCAATTTTGCTTGGAAAACCCCCAACCTAATTTAACTTTTTGGTGTAAATATTTTAATGATAAATTTCTTTCTTTACAGGTACTTGATTGAATTAAGTATGGGAAGTAACATCAAGCTAAAAATTTAGATTTTCTTTTTGTTATACTCCATACTTTATTTTTTGTTTTTTTTTTTTTTTACAACCACACGTTTTTTACTTCCAAAATTGTGAACAAACAAATTTCCTGATTTGAAAAGATGCCTAAATATTGGGAAGTGGAGTAATAATAAGATTGTAAGAGATAAACATGGGAAAGTGGGAAAGCCGTTAAATCAGCCCCATTTTTCTCTCTCCCCTCTTACACTCCTACTCTTACTCCCATGTTTTCTTTTTCTCTCTCCTCAAACCAATTAATTTTGAATTTCAAATACTGTAGCCGATTTCTCTCTCCTCATTTTTTCAAATTTCACTCTCTTTCTTCATCCTTATCTCTTCGATTTCCTCTACCTCGCTTTCTTCTTTGCTCCATCTACTTACTGAAATTGCCACCATGGGCAAAGAAAAGAAAAATGTTAAGAAGGCTACCAGTTACACTCATCCAAAGCCCTCTGCATCCTCTGTCAATGTTTCAGCCTCCGAATCCGAAGCAAGCACTGTGGATAAAATGCTTACAAAGATGAAGACCTTCAACACCAAGGAAGCCGAGAAATTTGAGCAGTTCAATAACCTAGCTTTCACTGCTTCAAGAAATTTTGATTGGAGTGTTTTCGAAAAACTCAGCCTCAGTGAGGAGATCCGCCAACTATTAAAGAATGGAGGTTTTGAGTTCTATGCTCAAAACGATGAGCCAACCTATAGGGAACTAACTCTGGAATTCATTTGCACTTTCAGTCACAATCCAAAAATCACAGAAACTGATGATCAGAGAAAGTATAGTTTTTAGGTAATGGGAAAGAGAAAGACTTGTTCATTGCAAGAGCTGAACCAATACTTGGGAGTTACTAGGACTGCCTTTCTGGAATCTAAAGAGTTTGCTCAAGCCTACACTGATTTTATCCCTGAAATCAACCCGATAGCCTTTTCGAAAGAGATTCATCAGGACATCCACACCAATTCTTGTTAGACTAGCAAAAACCCAACATTTAGAGAAAGGAGAAATAAATAATCCTTGATCAACAATATCCTACGGATAACACAAAATTGGGTTTGAAAGTTGACCAGTGTAACTCAGTAGGAGAATGCATAAATTAAACCACATGATTAATGTTAGAAGACACATCTCGCCGGGTGAAATACAGACTCCTGAGTATGCTCCTGTATAAACTAGCATCATCAAACGAATCACCAACCCCAATTTTTATTTTTGCAAATAGATCAGCAAGACTGGCCATTAACAGAGTTGACAAGTACAATGCACCGAGAAAATTTCTCCCTAAAACCAGAGGGGGGAAAATCAATCTTTGCCTAGCTCTATGAACCTTAATAATATCTAATCTTTCCATTTCAAAAAATTTGTATATAATTTTCTTATTTTAGCATTGAGAATCATTTATGCATCACAAATCGAGCATAGCTTCGTTGATTTTTTCCTATACTGGATGAAAGTTTAGTGGAGTATAAATATGAAGGGAAGGTCATTTTTTTTAAGTGTTGAATTGAAAATCTATGATGGAAATCTTGGAAACCTACAAATCCAACTCAAAATTCTATGGTTGATGGATAGTGCTAACACGTCTATAAAACACTTAGCTTCTAATTTCTAGATACCATCCATTACAGGGAGCGTTTTTCTCAAAATTTGATAGTTGAGGGACTAAACTGGTAAGCATGAGAGCTGAACGACTAAATTAAGTTTTAAAAATAGTTTGGGGACTAGTTGAGCTTATAACTCAAATGTAATTCAAACAGTTTATCTTCTATCTTAATCATTGTTCCAATAGGTAAGACGATAAACTTTCGAGGATGGGAGGAATATTTAATTAACAAGATATTTAGTAAAAGAGGAAAAGGAAAATAATAGGGAAATATGTAGCACATGTCTACTATATTATATAATTCAATTATGTATATGCTGAACAGTGCCGGCTCTTGGGGGGAGCTCCCTGAGCGACAGCTCAAGGCCCCAAAATTTAGGGGGCCCCCTGATTTTAACAACAACAGCAAAGCTCCCTGCTGTTGTTGCCCTTCTAATGGAGACACAGTGGGTGGGCCTGACCCAGCCCGCCCACTGCGTCAATTAATTTTTTTTAACCCAGGCGCCAAAACGACGTCGTTTTGGTTCTTGGGTTAAAAAAATAGACGCAGTGAGCAGGCTGGGTCAGGCCCACCCACTGCGTAAATAATTTTTTAAAAAACTTGGGCACCAAAACGACGTCGTTTTGGTGCCTAGGTTAAAAAAATGATAATAATAAAACCTGCAACTACCAACTTCAGCTATATTCCCCAAATTGTGTTTTGTAGCCTTTGCCTCCATCCATTAACAAAATCAACAATTTTTTTTAATTCCCCACCACCATTATTCTTTCTCTCACTCTTCACTCCACTCATTCTCTCTAATTTCTACCAATTGTCTTTATTTGGTCCCCCCATCCATTATCTTTAATTCTTAAAAAGCTACCCAAAATCTTTGAATTTCAATATTTCATTATCATTTGAATAGGTATGTTTTAGTTTTATTTAAATTTTTATTTTTTTCCTTGAAATTTGTATATTATTTGTTTTATTTTTTTAGTTAGGGTTTGAGTTTGACATATGTAAATATAAAATTAAATTGCTTCAATTATTATTCTAATTTATCTTTTTTATGTTTTATTTGTTTAGTTTCATCCTATTTAGTTTATTATTTTATTTTGGGAAGAACAACGAAATTGGAAATTTCGCTCCAAAATCAAGTTGTATTCCTCTTACTTTTGTTATTATTTTTTATATTGTAATTATGTTTAAAAGAAAATATGAATTTGGATGGCAAAAGCGTAAAAAGAAAAAAAAAAATTGATGAGTTAACTCAATCCCAAAGAGAAGCACTTGATAAATTTTTTGTTAAAGAACCGCAAGTGTTGTCTGAAAATGAGAATGTTGGTGATTCTAGTGTTGATAATGCCAATGCTAATGATGATAATATTGATGATGATGTGCATTTAAATGATAACAATGGTTTTGGGGATGATGATGTGAATGCAAATGAGAAAAATGCCTCTAGTGATGATTTTGTACCTTATAATGTTGTGCATGGTTTTGATGTTAATGTTGATGATGCTAATGTTTTTAATAACATTGCCGATCATAAAGTTGACATATTTGATCCAAAAAATTGCGATGCTTTAGATTCTGAAATGATTGATATTTTAGTGGTAAAGGGTCCTAAAAGAGACTTGTCTATTGTGAAAGGTGTGAAAGATAAAATCGGAAGCCAATTTTCTGCTTCATTCTAGACTAGAGTCCTACCAAATGGGGAAAAATGTGATAGAGATTGGATAATGGATCAAATATGAAAGGAAAAAACCAAGGAGTGCAAAGAAAAATTTTAGATTTGAATCCTAGAGCTTTTTACACTCCTTGTGGTTCCCATGGCCTTAATTTAATGTTGTGTGACATGGCCAACAAATATGGAAAAGCTAGGGACTTCTTTCGTGTAATCCAACGCATTTACACTATATTTGCAAATTCCACAAAAAGATGGCAGATTTTGAAAAATAATGTGAAAGATTTAACTCCTAAATCATTGTCTTCTACTCGTTAGGAGAGTCGTGTAGATAGTGTAAAAGCAATAAGATTTCAAATTTTTGATATAAGAGAAGCTTTGCTTCAAGTTGTTGAAAGTGATAATGATTCTAAATAAGAAGCAAAGCTAAATCATTAGCCAATAATGAGCTTGGTGATTTTCAATTTATAGTGGCTATTGTTATTTGGTATGATTTGTTGCATGCTGTTAATTTAGTTAGCAAAAAATTACAATCGAAAAATATGCTTGTCTGTATTGCTATTGAAAATGTGAAAAAATTGATTTCATTTTTTAAGGAGTATTTAGAAAATGGCTTTTCTAATGCTGTTGAAGTTGCTAAGGAATTTGCAATTGATATGGAAATTGATCCAATTTTTCCTCAAAGGCGCCGAATTAAAAGAAAAATGCAATTTGATGAGACTTTAGATGGTGAAAGTCCACAATATGCAGAAGAGTCTTTTAGAATTAATTATTTTAATTGCATCATTGATCAATCAATTATCTCACTTGATAGGACATTTGAACAATATGAACAATATGAAAATGTGTTTAGTTTTTTATTTGCTTCTGACAAATTACATTCACTAAATGATTCAAATTTAAAGTCTCGTTGTAGCCGTTTGGAAGATGCACTTAAGAATGGTGATAAATGTGATATTCATGATTATGACTTGTATGTGGGATTGAAATTACTCCAAGAATTTTTTCCTGAAGAAAAGTTGGGAGCTCTTGATATTTTAAAATTTTTGAAACGTGTTGATTGTTTTCCCAATGCAATTATTGCATATAGGATATTGCTAACCATTCCAGTAACAGTTGCAACTGCCAAAAGAAGTTTTTCAAAGTTAAAATTGCTTAAGTCTTACTTGCGTAGTTCAATGTCACAGGAAAGGCTTAATGGACTAGCTTTGGTGGCAATCGAGAATGAGGTTTTGGATAAAGTTGGTTATAAGGATTTGATTGATTAATTTGCTTCAAAAAATGCTCGGAGGACGAGAATTTTCAAGTGATAATGAAGTAAATTTAATGGAACATACATTTGTCAAAGTGTAACAATGTTTTTTATAGTTTATAAATGAAATGTTAAATTTGTTGTTCAAAGTAATGGAAAACATTTTCATTTTATATGGGCCCATATTTTAGTTTTCGCCTATGGCCTCAAAAATTTCTGAGACGGCCCTGATGCTGAAGCAAAATTTTTGTCACGTAGAAGATAACATGATTGACAAGAGGTGGGTTTCACCTTTTCACTAAAATAAGTGTCACATGTTTACTATTAGATACTCTCTCTCTAGTGATTTTTATATGACTTTTTAGGATTATAATTTTGGTCATTTTTTAAATGATGCTTTCTATTACCAATGGATTTTTTGCAAGTTTTTCCTAAATTTGCATTTATTTATACTAGGAAATTAGATGTAGAGTTCATGCGTAAAATCATAAAGTTAAGCCATAAGCATTAAGAAGAAAGAGAAAAAGTCTTAAAGGTAAATTAGTATTTCTTTCAAGCGCTTAATTAATGCTACATTGGTCTTGGTAACAACCTTAAACGTCATATATTAATGATTGAAGGGATTTACTTTAAATATATCTCAAACAAGATGTTGGGTGAATAATTATTACTCTCTCAATTCCAAAAAGATAGTACAATTTAACTATTTACTACGTGGTTTAAAAGAAATATAGTTCATAGGCTTAATCCTCCTCAAACTTGATACCATTGGCCAATGTATAGGTACAAGTAAATATTAATACATTTCCTATACATTATGGGGATACCATGCATATTTAAAAACTAAAAATTTAATTATGGTCTAAAAATAGAAATTGGACATATAATTTGGGACATAGTGTGAGCACGGATTTTTGTTCGACCTCTATGATGATGATTTTCGATTATCCTTTATCTGAAATTATTCGAAATACCAGCCAAAGAAGCAAAGAACGGACTCCAACTCATGTCGAAACGAACCAAAAATCACCGAAATCGAGAAAAGGGATTGTTATCATTATAGGATGGGCAGTACGACCCAATTCAAGGGGAAGCACGGCTCAACTTTTAAGTGTTAGACCGCGGAAGAGAACTGTTTAAAGTGGATACAGCTGTAATCAAGGATGAGCCGTACAGCCCAATTTGAAAGGTAGATGGACGATAAAGAGGAGTTGCATGACCTACCTTCTTATTTATTTCGTCATATATGTACTAATCTTAATTATTATGTTTCATAAGTACTTTTATTTGAATAAAATAAATAATACCAACAAACTAGTTGTGTTGGTTGGAATGTTACCACCTCCTTTGTCTAAACCAATGTCTCCTTTTCCATTTATTTTTACTAGCTATGAATTTATATTAGTTCTTATTAAACTATTTTAATTAATTCTGTACGCCAGAACTGAATTAAATCCTTCCTTGCAAACTTTTTCTATTTTGCTTCCTTCTCTTATTCAAATTACACTCACAGATCCTTATTCGAATATTAATTCTCGTTTCAGTTAGTCTACCTATCTATATATGTGATGTAATAATGGACGACAAAGAGGAGCATGAATCTAGGCTTCTTATTAATTTCTCATATATTTATTATCTTATTATGTTTCACAAAGTACTTTTATCTAACTAAAAGAAATAACACCAACAAGCTGGCTGTGTTGGTTAGAATAGTTAGGAGCTCCTTTCTCTTAACCAATATCTATCATGATCTAGTCTTGTAATATAATTGTAAAGGTAAGTTAAATCAATTAAGTGTTGCTCAAAGATCCTCGTAACAGTTTAAGTCTAACAGCTTCAACTTGTTTCTTCCTTAAATACTTCTTATTTATAGATGATCATTACAACACTAGTGCAAAGAATTAAAAATAAAAATGATCTATGACCAACTAATCTAGCTGGTATCAGACAGAACATGATCATAATTATCTAGCCAGCTAGAGGAAGACTCAAAATCGATAGAAAGTAAGAAAACAACCCAATTCACTAATCTTTAGATCAAGCAACCGCTTAGGATTTGCACTTGTTAGGAAATCAAATGCAACACTTACACGTACATGAAGAAATGAGGCATGACTACTAGTGCGGTTCACAGCACAAATCAAGGGCTTCCATTAAACATATATTCGCCATATTTCCTTCATGGAATAGAAGAAAAATGAAATATAAATTCTTATATTTCGTTTAAGATTTCGCAGAGGAATAGTTATTCCATGAAAATAAAGAAGAGTTATTCTTTATCAAATTAAAGAATAGTTTTTTTTTTTCCTTTTAACAAGGGAAAAAAAAAAAAAAAAAACTGTTTGTCACAAATAGCTAATAATATACTAGTGGGGTGAATATAATATTTTACCAAATTGGAACTTCTAATAAAATCTATTTACAAATAAAACTTGTTTATCAAAACCTTGAAAAATACTTTTTGGTACAAATAATCTTTTGCCCATTAAAGACAAGTATTGTTTTACTAAAAATCCAGAATTTGAAAAATTGTAAAACTTGTTAATATAATTGTTTGGCTAAAATTAATATAGTCTCTAAATATTTAAATGCTATTGATAATTTGTTGTAATTGTTATATTGCATAAAATAAACAGCAAGGTTAGAGATTTGGAGCCACACTGATCTATAAAGATTCGGGAAACCCTGTCTACTCCTCTCCAAGACACACATCTTGAGAGTTTTCCTTGAATTCTTTTCTCGGGTAAGAACCAAGCCGCTCACCAACTTTTCACTTGACAAAGTGATAAATTCGCTACAACAACCCTCACGGGGTGCTTGTAAAGCCGCTTAGAACCAATGAGTTATGTGTAACTATTACAAGCCTTATATGACAAGGCACAATGCAAAAGTCATTTTTGTCTATATAATAAACCGGATTCATTCTGACCAGAACACAGATGAGTGATGCAGTCCCAATTCAGAATGATAACAATCTAGCCAGCAAAATACAATGACCATGTGTAGCTAGGACAGAAAATTGAGGATATGTTCTACTATGTAACACACTCCAATCCATGATTGTCATATATTTTTGCAATGAGAAAATGAAGAGGGCATGATATACAACCGATTATGAGATAATCTTTCTTCCCGTCTTTTGTCTCTAATTTCTGCTGCTTCTTCTTCTACCTCTTCTCAACAGCTTCCACTCTAATAATTTTACAACTTTATTCATTTTATCCTAAATTAACCGGTAATATTAATCATAGCCAGTTGACAGCAGATTAGACCAAAATGTATTTATTATCCTAATTAACCCAGGAATCCTGTTAAACAAAATTATAGAATTTCTATAGAAATATGAGGGAGCATCTATTGTCTAGCAGAAGGATCCTTCAATAACCTTTTAAACTTGCAAATACTTTGCAAGCTATGAGTATGACTGAGTACTATTACAATGGGATGTGTTCATTCAGGTTGTTATAATATGGAGGCTCAAAGATGTGGACACATCAATAGCAAAACAAGCACAGTAAAACCTCTATAAATTAATAATGCTGGGACCATGAAATTTTATTGATTTATAAAGATATTAATTAATCAATGAATTAATAATTATTAATTTATAGAGTGATTTTAAATTTTTGTTAAAATAAATTTTAAATTACTAATTTAAATAAAGTTTTTGTCTAAAATCAATGAACTATATTTATCATATTTTTACGTGATAAAATTAAATGTGCATTATATAAGTTAATTGAAATTAAAAGTTCATTACACTTATGTTAAAAATATTCAATGTATCATAATTAATGAATTACTATATAAATTTCTATGGAGTGTTCTTTCAAATGATACCATAAATAGCTTCTCATCTAAAAGGTGTCAATAAGTCAATCATGACCGATCAAATCAGAAAAGCATTGTGTGAATACAAGAGAGATTACCCTGCATGCACTTAAAAGGGTTTACAAGATTGGCTAAATGAAACATATCATTTGAAAGTTAGTCAAGGTACGATATCTAACATTCTTAAGAGATCATTTGAATATCTTTCTGCTAATTTTGGAAAGGGAGCGATATCAAGCGACACAAATCAGCCAAGTATCCAGACATGGAGAAGGTTGTTTATGAGTGGTTTCTCCAATACCAAGCTCGTGTGAATATAACAGGAGAGTTAATTTTGGAGAGGCAAAAGAGACGATGAAACTTTTATATCCTCATGAGCCTTCTGAATACAATCTATCCCAAGGTTGGCTTGAGAAGTTCAAGCAACGACATGGTATCAAGTCATTTCGTTGTTTTGGAAAAAGTGGTTCAGTTGACACACAAGAAGTGGAGAAGAATTTGGAGTCCATAAGGGAAAAAATAAACCAGTTCCCTATGAAAGATGTTTTAATATGGACGAAACTGGTTTATTTTACAGGTTACAGGCTGATCATTCTCTTGCAACAAAGCAACTTGAAGGAAGAAAACAGGACAAAGAAAGGCTTACAATTGTTATTTGTTGCAATGAGGATGGCTCTGAAAAAATTCCATTATGGATTATTGGGAAGTATGCAAAGCCACGTTGCTTCAAAAATGTCATATCGTGCCAACAAAAGAGCATGGATGGCAGGTATGCTTTTTGATGAATATGTTCGTAGGCTAGATAAAAAAATACATGGTAGAAAAACATTATTGGTGGTAGATAATTGTTCAACCCATTCAAAAAATATTGAAGGCCTACAAAATGTGGAGTTATTTTTTTTGCCACCTAACATAACATCAAAAATTCAACCATGTGATGCTGGGATAATAAGAGCTTTCAAGATGCATTATCGCAAGAGATTTTATTGGAAATTATTGGAAGGCTATGAGTTGGGACATTCCGATCCAGAAAAAGTTTATGTGTTATATGCTATAAATCTTGCAGTCTCATCTTGGAAAATAGATATCAAACAAGAGACAATAGGAAATTGTTTCAAACATTGCAAAATTCGTACAAGGGATAAATCTGTCTCAACGAATTTAAAGGAAACAACCACTGAAGAAGACATTCATGAACTTGAAAGAATGATTGGTCAGTTTGGTTACCGCAATCGAATGAATGTTAATCAAATATTGGATTATCCAGATAAAAACAATGAATGCTCACAAGTCCAAAGTTTAGAATAAATTGTGGAGAGTGTTATGGAAAATTCAATTGAGGATGAAGCTGAGGATGATTCGGTACCTTTGGAACCAGTCACAAGAAAGGATGCAATTATAGCATCAACCGCTCTTTACAATTTTTTGTTACAATTTGAAAATGGTACACCAGAACTTTTAAATGCACTGAGAATAGTTAGAGATGAAATTCAACTAGATTTAAATTTCAAGAAAAAATAAAATCCTCTAGAGTCATATTTTGCTAAATTATGCTAAGCATATATCTATATATACTTGGCATATGTATTTGAGAAATTATTAATTTATAGAGATAATAAAACAATGTATTTATAAAGGGTTGTTCCAAAAAATTATTATCTTATTAATTTATTAAAATTGATCATTTTTTGAACTGGCCCAAGTCGGAACCAGAAGAAATTATTATTTTAAAAAGATTTTTAATTTATCGAGTATTAATTTATGAAAGTTTTACTGTACAGTTAAAACATGGCCTGTCTAACACATAAAAACATAGATTGCGGATGCAAATAAATAGCATTCTTGAAGCTGTGAATATATATGATCTACGCTATAGAACAACGCTCTTATTCTTTTTCTGCTATTCAATTTGAATGCTAAGAATACTCTCCTACCTAAACCATTCCTTTCTTTAGCATTATATGGATTATGGACATACTCTCCCAGTCAACCACCACTCTGCATGACTCTGATATAAAATGATAACTATCAAAATTTTGAAGTCATGTGAACAAAAATTCTTAGCTGCGGTCTCTTATTATCAACCATAATATATAATATCATGGGTAGAGGATACATATTCATTTTATTAAGCATTAATCAATAGATAATCAAGATATTTTACCTTTTGAAATTTGATTTTTAAGCCTGAAGTTAATTTACCCAAATTTATTAAAAAAAAAAAAAAGGCTGTTTACCGAAATGAAATATAAAAGAAATAAAATTGTACCTTTTGAATCTCCATTAAATATGCTGATACTCTGTATAAACTTTCAAAAAAGTTTTCAACAAAAAGAAAACTTTTTATGCTTAAATCCAACTGAATCCAGGTACTTTCTTCACATCCCTATTCTCCATGAGTTTTCTCAAGATCCCCACACTGTCCCAATTCTTCAAACCAGCAAACATGTTAGATAATAAAACATATGTTGATGGGTCAATTCCATCCAAGTTCATTGCGTGCTCTGCTGCTCGCTTTCCAGTTTCCATATCCCCATGAAGCCTGCAAGCAGCTAATAAAGTCTGCCAAACAAGCACACCTGGTTTAAATGGCATTCTTGATATCAAATTTTCAGCTTCTTTAATATGCCCAGCACGGCCAAGTAAATTCACCATACATGCATAGTGATCTTCTCCGGGGGAGATTCCATGGTCATTAGACATAGAGAAGAAATATTTCCATCCTTCACCTATGAACCCTCCTTGGCTACATGCATAGAGCACACAAATGAAGGTGATATAATTTGGTTCTATTGCCTCCATCTTCATCTCATCAAAAATATTCAGAGCTTCTTCAGATTGGCCATTTTGTGCACAACCCATAATCATAGATGTCCATGAAACAACTGATCGATAAGGCATCGACTGGAAAACAACCCGTGCTTCATCTAAGCATCCAGATTTTGCATACATGTCAATTAAAGCATTATCAACACAGACATCAACCTGATGACCAAGTTTGATCCTTAAGCCATGAAATATCTTGCCACATTCCAAAGAAACCAAATTGGCACAGGCATTAAGTGCAGTGGCAAGAGTGTACTTGTTGGGCTTTACACCTATTTTAAGCATTTCTGAAATAAAGTCGAGAGCTTTGCCTGGTTGATCATATTGTACAAATCCAGAAGCCAACAGGGTCCAAGAACGCTCATCTCTGCAACTCATTTCATGAAATACATTCAAACAATCAGCCATCCTCCAGTTCTTTAGGTACATGTCAGATAGAGAATTTCCAACACAAATATCAGAACCATGACCACTCTTGATAAGTTGTGTATGAACTTGGAAACCGAACTTGAGATCAGAAAGAGCAGCCAATCCAGTAAAAATGGTAGCATAGCTGAAGTGATCAGGCTTGACACCTTCACAAATCATCTGACTCCAAAAGTTGGGTAACTCCAAAGAAGAAAACTGCGAGTACCCGGACATCATGCAATTCCAAGAAACAATATCCTTATTCAAACATTCATCGAAGGCAACTTTAGCCTCCAAAATCTTCCCATGCCGTATCAAAGCAGTTAAAAACGCATTGACTACAAATACATTGGATATGAATCCTAATCGAAAAATGTACCCATAAATTTGGTACAAATAGATGGGATTCTCGGATAAAGAGCAAGCGCGGAGTGTGCTAACGAGTGTAAACTCATTTGGGGAGGCCGTAGAATCAAGATGCATGAAGGAAAAGAGAGAAAGCGCTCGATCAGATAGGCCATGTTTGACAAAACCAGCAATCATAGCAGACCAGGAAACAACGTTTCTTTCAGGCATTTCGTCGAACAGATTAAGCCCATAACAGAGCTGTCCAGTTTTGACATAAAAATTGAGAATGTGGTTGTGGAGATAGACACAAGGAAGAGAGATTTTGATAAGATAGGCGTGAATGGCTCTTCCATAGAGTAAATTGGAGGATTCTGAGCATCTGCGCAAGAGATTAACAATGCACTGTTGCTCATTTGAAGCAGAAATTCTGTTGATCAGACTATTAAATCTCATCTAGTAACCACATCTAAAAGATTATAAACAAAGAGCAAGGTCAAAAATGGTTTCTTGCTTGAACTTCAACTTTCTTCATCTGTAGGTGTTGGCATATTTAAGGCTTTCAGAAGTATGATTCTTACTTAGTGTTTGAGCTTAAATCATCCATATCATTTGTGGTAGGATTTTGAAGGATAAAGCTACCTACTAAGATCCAACAAAGGTTAAATTTTGACAAGTAAGAAACTGAACGTGGGTTTCAACTCCTGCCACGCTTACCAACCTTGTCCATAGTAAGTTTTTTCTAAGATACGAGTGTAAATGAAAAATTGTCCAACTGGTTTTAATTAACTTTTGTAGATGGATTTGCTTCATTCGATTCAAGTTTGTTTAATCACCCCACCTTTGTAATTGAAGATTATCGCATGCCCTAAAAATTGAATTCGAGACTCAGTTGTAACTCATTTTAGTTAAACCAACCATAATTAGATGTAACAAAAAAAAAAAATTATGAAATTTGCATCCTTGAAAATGGTTTGAAAGGTATCTTTATTGGGTTTAAGAACACGATAGAAGAAGTTGCAAAGTTTGATTGTGTTAAATGTATAAAAGTTCAATGGATGTCATATATATTAGGAAATTATGTAAAATAATCAAAACATATATTTCCATCCTCCCCCGAAACTTGAATGCGATTGTTAAAATCAAAATAGATTCTTAGACAACGGATTCATCAAAATGTCAGCTATCTAATCTAAAGTGGGAAGATAGCAAACCAACCTTGCGTTGGAAGTGGACAACCATTTCCGGAAGCTTGGAAATTAGCTTCCAAATGCTTCCTACGATGATGAAATATTGGATTGGCTGTGAGATATGTCCCACTCAATTTTATCACACCAAAGCATTAGTTGAACTCAGAGAAAAAATAAACCTCTTCTAGAAGCATACCAACCCATGTTAATTTGGAGGTAGTGGTCGCCAAAGCCCGATATCTAACTTCCACAGAAGACCTTGAAACTGTACATTGCTTACTGGAAGCCAAAGAGATAATTTAGGTGCTACAAAACACTGAAAAGCCTGATGGAATGTCGACATCTTGATCATCACCCCAATCAGCATCACAAAACCCTCATAATTGAAAATCACGAGACTTTTCAAGAAGAAGATCACAGTGCAAGGTTGAATGAAGATAAAAAAAAAAAAAAAAAAATACGTTTAACTGCCCGCCAATGAATGATAGCGGGTGCATGCATACGAAATGGTGAGGTATTGATTTTAATTGATTTCTATGATTGAACAAGAACAAACGCCAGAGTATATAAATGTACAGTTGAATCAATGTTGCAATTAACAGACAGAACACATATCAAAGAGTGGGAATTTAACCTATCATAATCAATTATTATTGAGCAAAACATTTATCTGAACAACGGAAAGATAAGATTACAACAATCACAATCTGTCAGAATTCATCTAACTCGTACACAGTGGCAGGTCCAGAACTGAAACTTCAGGGGTGACAGACCGCATTCCAAACAGTACATCTTTTTGCAGCACCCCTAAACCAGGAAATCTCTGGCGGCCAGGAGTATCCCCCAGAAACTCCTATATCTGCCCCTGCTCATATATGGACAGCTGGCTTGAGTAGAACAAGTGCTTTCTTAATTCTCTCTACAGCTGCTTGTAGGGTGGTGAGAGATGCCGCATAAGAAATGCGTATGCAGTTGTCGTCTCCGAAAGCACCTCCTGGGACTACTGCAACCTGCAAATACCCATAATCCTGTTGGAGATCCTAAATAATTGCCAAACCACTTCTGATGTTTTTCGAATTCAGGCAAAATTAAAAAGCTCAAGGTCTCAATTATGATTTTGCCTTCTAAAATAATTATTTTGTTTGTTGCTCTTTTTAGAACCATTAACTAATGCCTTCTTTTATTATGTTTATAAAAGAGACTGTCATATTTGACACTTCTCTTTTACATTTTTCACAGGTACAGTACAAGTATAACTATTACAAAAATTTCTTCTTCTTAACAAATAAATTGATATTCTCATTTGAATTTGAATTCAATATGCTTTAAGTTTGACCAATTGGGTGAAGAATAAGTTAGAGGTTTTTAGTTATATTAGGCTAACTATTTCAGGATGGATAAAACATATTTTAGGCTCTTTAACTTTATTGATGTATTTTTTTTATACATTTAATATGACCAAAAAAAGAAATAAAGAAATACAAATAAGACAGAGAGGCTTCTTTGATATGGAAAGAATATAAACTAGAGACTAAATATATAGATAAATATCTTCAAGGTATTTACTTTAAAAAGGGCCAAATGGAGATAGGGCAAGTTACATAAAAAAAAATAATAAAAATAATAAACAAAAAGAAAATAAAACATCAGTATTAGTCTCCTTTTTTTTTTTTTTTTTTGCAAAAATATAGGCGTAAATTTGTACCTTAAATCAAAATAATGTCCAGCTATGGAATTAGATGACAGTCATGCAAAAAAATACACACGAAAGAAAAAAAATTTTGAACTACATCACAAGCTTTAACAGGAAAGATTCCTAAGTAACACATACCTGTGCATTATCAAGGAGGTATCGACAAAGGGAGTCAGAATCGTCAATTTTACCAAATCCTTCTACCTCTACTCCATAGTAAGAGCTCAAATCAATGAAGAGGTAAAAGGCTCCCTGGAAGAAGAAACCACAAGAATAAGAAGACAGAATAAATATGAACAAGAGCATAAAAAAGAGGTTCCTGAATATTAACTAAGAGTTGGCACCTGGGGTTCAGACATCCTAACACCTTCCATTTCTGCAAAGCTATTGATCAAGAAATCTCTTCGTTCTTTGAATGCTTTCACCATGGTAGACACTGCTTCCCCACCAGCATAGCCCAGCCCTAATGCAGCAACTGCTGCTTTTTGTGCTATGCTGCTCGCACCTGAAGTGAACTGGAAAACAACATCTCCAACATCAACCATAGTTTGCACAAAGAGTATTTATTTGATTTTTACTGAGAAAGTATGACATGTCATGACCAGTGGAGAAAGCAAATTTGTGTCCTTTAATTCAATAATACTGAAAGGATAAATGCTAACAATTGATAGTGAACAAGTAATAGAGATGAAAAGAAGAAGAAATAGATACTAGAATTAATGGAGGGAAGAACTGAAAGGAAAAGATACACAGGCCTAAGCCCCAAAGGAGAACAATCTCCCTCCCTCAAACGAGAGCCCTGCAAAACTGCAGAATGAACATACCAAAATCAGCCTGCCTTCTCCCCTCACACACTCTCCCCCTTATAACCGAAAAATGAACCTTTACAACATTGCCAGCTCACTACATAGATAATAACTACTTTACCCATACTCATATCCAACTATCTTATTCCCAATCTGCCCTTTCTTCTTCCTGCGTGTATAAACCATCAACTTCCTTTCTTTCTCAGCCCTTGGATCCAGCAATCCTCCCTTAGTAGATGATTTTCTATCAGTGCCAACCCCTAGAAAACCAGACTTGGCCTCAAGGATGAAGTCTAGATATTCACTCTTAATGAGAAATTCATCTTCGCAAGTGGCTTCCTCAATGCCACGGTTTTGCCACTGGATTAGCCATTGAGAAACCGAGTCACCATGCTTAGTAATGACCCTAGCACCCAAAATTTTCTTGGGAAGGATGGAATCAGCAACATCAAACTCTAACTCTGGTGGTAACTCAGCAGTAGAATGTGAGTACCAATAGCACGCTTGAGCAACGAAACATTGAACACTGGATGGACACGAGAAGAAGCTGGAAGTAGTAACTTGTACACCACTAGACCCAATTTTGCAACAATCTGATAAGGGCCATAGCAGCGCGCCGATAACTTAGGATAAATTCGGCGAGCAACTGTTTGTTGACGGTGTGACTTCAACTTGAGATACACCCAATCACCAATCTCATAAGTTACTTCCTGGCGATGTTTGTCTGCTTGGAATTTCATCTGCTGTTGAGAACGGAGTAAATGTTGCTTAAGCTGACCCAATGCCTCCTCCCTGTCTCAAAGCTCATGACTAACTGCTTCCACTTGAACTTCGTGTGGAATGTAATGAAGAACCGTGGGAGGACACTTGCCATAAACAACCTCAAATGGCGTAGTATCCGTACAGACATGGTAGGTTGTATTAAACCAGAATTCAACCCAAGATAGCCAGTGTACCCAAAATTTAGGCTGATCCGCAGCTAAACAATGCAAATAAGATTCAAGGCATTAGTTCACAACCTCAATCTGTCCATCCGTCTCCGGACGATAGGAAGAGCTGAACTTCAGCTGTGTACCCTGCAATTTGAAGAGTTCTTGCCAAAAACGACTCATGAACACAGGGTCACGGTCACTAATTATGGTAATCGGAAAGCCATGCAAACGAACCACCTCCAAAACAAAAACTTTAGCAATAGAGCGGGCTGTATAGGGGTGTTTGAGAGCAATAAAATAGCTGTATTTGGACAAATGATCCACTATCACCATAATAGCATCATACCCTTTAGATTTGGGTAGACCAACTATGAAATCCATCGAAATGTCTACCCAAACTGCTTGAGGGATTGGAAGTAGCTGAAGTAACCCTTAGGGTGGATGCTTTGCATTGTTGGCAAACCGAGCACTGTTGTACATAAACTTTGATGCTACGAACCATTTCTTTCCAATAAAAATTGGCAGCTATGCGACGGTAAGTTCTGTAATAGCCAGAATGCCTACCAATTTTAGTGTCATGAAACTCGGCCATAATTTCTTTCAGCCACCCTGTCTCATTATCTTTCTAGCCATGGCGATCCCTTTCATATGCGGCCCGCAGGACCCTGCATGTACTTGCTGCATTACAGTTTCTGCTTCTCATTCTGCCAAACATCTTAGAAGAACCCCATTTGCAGTCCTCTTGTATAGTTTGTCCTCGAAGATTCTGAACTGGCTTGGAATGAGGAGACAGCACTAAACTCCCCTTCCGATAAAGAATACCATTCTTCAAGCTGTAGTGAGAACGAGCCAAGGGATCCCATTGTAATGTCTGACTAAGGGCAGCGACCTGGGGGTCCTGCTGAGCTTCGAAAAACAACTGCTGGCTATCAACCCAAGTGGCCGAAGACAGGAAAGTAGATAACTCGCCTGTGTCAAACTGGCGAGAAAGAGCATTAGCTGCGCCATTTTGTTTTCCAAGCTTGTACTTCACTTCAAACACATATCCCATCAGTTTGCCAACCAATTCTGTTGGTCCATAGTAGTTACTCGTTGCTAGGGTAAATGCCTTAAGCTTTTCTGATCTGAATAATTAATGAATTTCCGCCCTAACAGATAGGGTCTCCAGTGTTGAATAGCCAAAGCTAATGCCATAAATTCCCGCTCATAGACAGATTTCATCCATTTCTGAGGAGAGAGTGGGTTGCTAAAATAAGCAATAGGACGCCCCTCCTACCTTAGGACAGCCCCTAAACCTCCACATTAAGCATCACATTCAATGCAGAAATCCTTTGTAAAATCAGGGAGAGCTAGTAAAGGAGTGGAACTAAACTTGGCTTTGAGTGTATCAAAGGCTGATTGCGCATCCTCAGGTTGTCAGTTCAGTGAGCAGCTGAGCTATCTTCCCATAATCTTTCACAAATTTTCTTTAGTAGCCGGTTAACCCGAGGAATCCCTAAACACCTTTCACATTTTTAGAACAGGCCAAGCTTCTACTGCTGCTACCTTGCTCTTATCCACAGACACAGCTTCTCCAGAAAAACAGTGTCCCAAATGCTCGATTGTTGTTTGACCAAACAAACACTTCTTTTGATTAACAGAAAATTGGTTTTCAACAAGAATTTGCAAAACCAAAGCTAAGTGATGGAGGTGCTCTTCCCAACTCCTGCTATAAATCAAGATATCATCAAAAAACACGAGTACCAGTTTACGCAACCATGGATGGAAGACATCATTCATCATACTTTGGAAAGTAGAAGGGGCATTTGTAAGCCCAGAGGGCACAACTAGGAACTCATAGTGCCCGTCATGAGTTCTGAATGCTGTCTTGTGCTCATGCCCTTCCCTCATTCGAGTCTAGTAGTATCCCAACTTCAAATCAAGCTTTGAAAAATATTGAGCTCCATTAAGTTCATCTAGCAGCTCATCCACCACCGAAATGGGGTATTTATCGACAATTGTCACCTTATTCAATGCCATGTAGTCGATGCATAATCGCCACATGTCATCCTTCTTGCTTACTAACAAAACAGGACTAGAGAAATAACTCTAGTTGGGTCGAATTATCCCCATCTATAGCATCTCTATAACTCGTCTCTCAATTTCCTCTTTCTGAATATGAGGATATCGATAAGGCCACACACTCACTGCTTCAGTCCCTAGAAGTTAATGGCATCGTCATGTGTACACCTGGGAGGAAGACCATTAAAAGGTGCAAAAACCATCTAAAATTACTGAAAAACAGCCTGGAGTGCCTGACGCTAGATCACGGACAAGGTTGCTTCTACTAGTTTTATATCGTGTAGAACTTTGTGTTCGCCTCCTCCCAACCAAACCTGCAACCCAAGAACCTCACGCAACCCAGAAGCCGCACCATGGAGAGTAATTAATTCTCCTTGATAATTGAATTTCATCCACCCTTCTTCCCAATGATGGACCACTTCTCCCAAAGAACCCAACCATTTCATCCCTAAAATCAAGTCCAGCGCACCCAAATCAAATATAGGCGTCAAGTATAAATTTATGGCAATCAATTTGAATCTCCAAACCCAAACACTATTGAGTAACAGATACATAGAGAACATCGCCCAATCTGATTCCAATCGGTGAAAGCGATGAGACTGATAATCCCAATGACTGAACCAACTGCTTTGAGATAAAATTATGGGTTGTCCCTGAATCAATCATTAGCAACACCAGAATTCCACCAATTGCACCTGTGATCTTGAACGTGCCCAATTGATTTGTTTTACTGACTTGGGTAAAAGCAAACTCAAGCAGATTGCATTCTCCCTCTGGCATTTCTTCGACTCCAACTGCATACAAATCGCCCAAATCCTCATCAAATTCAAGAAAAACTTCATTCTCTTGGATAGCAACCACTAGGACGCCGGTGGCACAACGATGATGAGGGCTATATGGTTGAGCACACTTGAAACAAAGGCCCTTTTTCCGGTGTTCTAATTCTTCAGCAGAGAGATGAGGTGTACCTCTATTCCTGTTTAGTGTAGGCTGCTGGGTATTGCCCACCCGTCCTCTTGAAGGATCCATGGGTTTAACATGACCTAGGCTGGATAAATATCCCTTCCTCTCAACTAGGCCCAACTATGGTGGATTGGGCTTATAAATGTAAGAAGCCACAGGAGATGCCTGCTTCATTCCCACCACCATACCTTTCTCCGACATAATTGGTCGGCCCCTAGGATAACAAAATGAAAGTTCAACATCTCTTGCAAATTCCATGGCCTCATCACAAGTAAGGTTTCATCGAGCACACCCACGCTCAGATTGCGTCGGTGAACCCTCCCAAAAAATATACAATGAACTAGCATTCTTCATGTTTCACCATATGAGCAATGATGCGTTCAAATTCTTCAATATACTCCAAGTGTTCTTGTCTGTTTCCGCGAAGTAATATCTTCATAGCAATTTTGGAATTGTTTCAAACTAAATCGTTTGAGAGCTTTTTCTCGAAAGAATTCCCAAGTTAGGTGAGGGTAATCACGAATAACATGAGAGAACCATTTAACCACGACACCCGTCATACACATCTGAGCTAAAGTTATTTTCATGAATGGTGGTGTATGGTGAATCCGAAAATACGGCTCAGCTTGAGACAGCCATGCAGCTGGGTCTTCGCCGGCAAAAACTACAAGTTTAACCTTGGGTAATGAAATCATGTGGTTATCAAAGTGATTGGGTTGAATAAGTTGGTCAAATCCAGGATGGTGAAAATGGGTATGGTGTGGGTATGTTTCGTGTATTTGATGGTGCGGGTTAGAAGTTTCAGTTTCTTGGGATTCAGAAAAATTAGCAAAAGGATTTTCAATCTCACCTTCCTTGATAGCTTGCTTCCCCAAACTCTTTTGATACCTAGCTTCCATTCCATCAACCTTCATATCCAATTGCTCCAAAGAACGCTGCAAATGAAGCATCGTCTTCTGCATAGCTCCTACAGTGGCCTGCATTGGATCTATTGGTTCTTCTTGATTTTGTTTCTCAGCCCTTTTTTTTATGCCGGGTTTGAATGATTGATTCCTAACCCATAGTGTTTGGCTTCCCACAGACGGCGCCAAATGAAAGGATAAATGCTAACAGTTGATAGTGAACAAGTAATAGAGATGAAAAGAAGAAGAAATAGATACTAGAATTAATGGAGTGAAGAACTGAAAGGGAAAGATACACAGGCCTAAGCCCCACAAGAGAACAATCTCCCTCTCTCAAACAAGAGCCCTGCAAAACTTAAGAATGAACATACCAAAATCAGCCTGCCTTATCCACTCACACACTCTCCCCCTTATAACTGAAAAATGCACCTTTACAGCAGTGCCAACTCACCACATAGATGATAACTACTTTATCCCTACTCATATCCAACTATCTTATTCCCCAATTTGCCCTTTCTTCTTCCTGCATGTATAAACCATCAACTTCCTTTCTTTCTCAGCCCTTGGATCCAGCAATCCTCCCTTAGTAGATTCTCTATCAAATACTAGTTGCCATTCAATAATACTAAAGCATACCAGTTGTGTCTCTTTATAGTTGTTTACATTATTCGATATAAACAACTACATGATGCACAACTTGTTATGCAACTGTATCACAAGAACACATTCCAAACAATAAATTTACTCCTAAGCAACCACTAAGCCGAAATGCTAAGTGCCACAAAACTCATACTGGACTACCAGGTTGGTTTTGACAGCTTTAGCAGTACATATCAAGCCATGTGACAACTGCTGATTCATTTGTTGCCTAAAAATACTAACAATACTTGATTCATCTGAATTGAATGTATGGCATTCATTTCATCTGAGTTTCAAAACTGAGTGAATGATTTCGATAATTGTGAAACACAATGGATACAAGTACAGTCAGATTTAAAAAAAAAAAAATAGATGAAATGTAGGAACATAATGCATTACCGGTGTAATCAAGTTTTGTTGAACGAGGGGATATAAAGAATACAAAATGTATGATGGATAGGACTGATACAAACCAATGAAGTTTAGTTTGGTACAATACATTACCTGACTCTGGATCTTATTACATGCTGCAACAAAGTGCCTAGGACCGGCAATGTATCCAAGTCTCCAACCAGTCATAGCAAAAGCCTACAAATAAAGAGGTTTTACATACAGTAGTTATAGGGTTTTTGATCGATAAACAAATGCATTTAGTTACCTTTGAAAATCCATTCACAGTCAAAGTCCTTTCCCACATGCCTGGCAATGATGCAAAACTTGTGTGAGTAGCCGGTTCATATATAATGTGTTCATATATTTCATCAGATAGAACCTGGGTAAAACAAAATAAAATTCAGCACTTCATGAACAAATAACCACAGGACATGCAGTTATGCTAGATAAATGTACCAGAAGCCTGGGATGTTTTGCGACAATCCGTGCAATCTCTTCAAGCAATTCTTTGGGATAAACAGATCCAGTTGGATTAGATGGGGAGCAAAGAATCATCAGTCTAGATTTTTCAGTAATTTTGGATGCAAGAAGCTTTGGATCCAGAAGAAAATTTTCCGAGATAGATGTAGGAAGAATCACAGGAGTTGCATCTGCCATTCTTGCAATTTCTGGATAACTGACCCAGAAGGGTGCTGGAATTATAACCTGAAAATGAGAAAATTCAGCCAATTAAGATTCATTCACCTGAAAAGAGGAGATAGCAAAAAGGAACCGAACTACAATCATTAGAAGAAAGTTAACATAATCAAGCTCATAAATTTTTATAATATTAATTGTAACAAGATGTATGGTTCACAAATCAATTTCTTTTACCAAATCGAAGACTGGTATTAGTCTAACAAATTGACGCACAAGCAAATCATGATAAACAATTAGATATTATATACTATACAAATAAAAGTGCAATAGATTAGTCTAGCAAAACAAATGATACACTACATGATACAGCAACTTCTTGAATCTATACAGGGGTTCGGATTGATGACCCAACCGCTAATAAGAATATTACTTCCATCTCCAAAATATACAGCAAGTATGTCATCTTCTTAAACTTGTAGTCCGAAATCCTTCATTGCACCACTTCTCAACAGGCAAACTTCACAAGACAACACAGACAATGTATGCCATGAAATGCTTAGAAGAAGTGTCTATAATTTTCTTATTATATGACATGCTTTCAAGTTTACCAGATTCAAATTATTTAAGACATGTTTGATATACTCATCCCAACTATCAAATCATGAGAGAAAATGTTCCAGTAACAATCCATTAGCAGCATAATAGGAACTTAACAATACATTTATGTTTCATATCATAAATTTCACCTCATCTCCTGGAGCACAAACAGCAAGCACTGCTTGAACAATACTTTGCTTGGCTCCATTGCTAACTAGTATCTCATTCGGTGCATACGAGAGACCATTCTCCTCTGCCAAAACAAATAAATAAATAAAACAAAACATGTGTAAGGACTACAATACTCATAATGCATCAATCACATCAAATAGTTTGGTAAGAGAAGAACACTACAAATATACACTAACCCTTAAGCTTATGACAAATTGCTGTTCGAACTTCTAATGTACCAGCATTTGGAGTATACCTCGTGTAGCCTTCACGAATTGCATTTATCCCAGCCTATCTTTTCCAAATTTTTTTAAGGAAATAAACAAAAGGTCCCAAATATAAGCGTAAATTCCATTTCAGAAATCAAGAAAATGCCATTGATAACTCCCTATAAAAAAAAATTCACCTCTGCTATAGGAACAGGTGTGTCAAAATCAGGCTCCCCAGCAGCCAATCGAATAACAGGAACTCCGGATTCTAAAAGAGCAGTGGCATGATCCATTATGGCCACAGTTTTTGAAGGTTTTACAGCATTCACTCTAGGGCTCAAAGAAATATCGACTTCCATCTCCTCAGAACCACTTTCTGACTTCACCAATGCACTTATTCTGGATGACCCTACTTGTCTTGTGGCCTCTAGTGGTCTACAAAGTCATAATTCGAAATCAAACTAAAGTGTACATTCCAACCATGTGAAGCAAGCAGAAAATGACAGTTAGAAACAAAACCTAGATGCCTTACCCAAACGTGACAAGATTGGCGTAAGAGATTGAATGTGAAACGCAATTCAGTAATTCAAAGAAAAAAGCTCAGACATTTAGACGCAACATGAGAGCAACCAAAAAAGTATTCAACTTTACAAGTCATTCGATCAATGGGATCAATCTGTACTTAAATTTAATTGCTGAACTGATATTAAAAAAAAACTGTTAGAAACAAAACCTAGATGCCTTACCCAAACGTGACAAGATTGGCGTAAGAGATTGAATGTGAAACGCAATTCAGTAATTCAAAGAACAAAGCTCAGACATTTGGACACAACATGAGAGCAACCAAAGAAGTATTCAACTTTACAAGCCATTCGATCAATGCGATCAATCTTTGCTTAAATTTAATTGCTGAACTGATATTAAAAAATAAAATAAAATAAAAAAATCAACAAAAAACTCAATTTTCTCAGAAGCCCAAAGGCCAACTTCTAAATACAATGAGGGCATACAATAAAAGGATCAAAACCAACAATGATAAATTGAATTAGAAAACAGAAAGACCCAAATTAGCAATGACTTACTTGAGGTAGAGATTATTATGAAGAGAAGGGAAGGATAGCGATTGAGAGCCCAATGAACCCAAATCAAGGCGTAGTGATTGAGGGTGGCGAACAATGTTGGATATGGAGCAATGGAGAGAAGTAGCAGCCATGATTGAGAAAGAAAGCTGAATTGGGTATGAATTTGAATGGGAGTAGGTGGGATCCAGAACTATAATATGTAAGCTTGTTTGGTGGGTGATGGCTTTTGAATGTTTATTAATTAATTTAGGCCATTGCTAACTACCAATATGATTTTGATTTGAATGGAAAGGTTTTGGTGTGGTTGGTGTGGGAAATGAAACAAGACCAAGGAGAAGCGGGTTGTTGAATTTGGCTTGTTTCAGTTCTTTTTGGGCCTATGATACAATTAGTTATGGATTTTATCATTTTAGATAAAGAGTCCGTTTGGAGTTTGGTCTTCTATGTTAATTTTAGGGATAAGCTATATTTTGTCCCTAAAGTTATTAGAAAGTTCAATTTTGCCCTTATCATACCAAAACCGTTTCACTCTCTACGGTCCTTAATTGCTAATTTTAGTCGGCATTTTTATAAAAAATTATAAAGTGAAATAAAGTTTCTATCATAGGCTGAAATTCAAGTAAATTTTTTTACCATAAAATAAAATTACGCTATTTTATCTATTAAAAAAAAAAAGAAGTTTTTCTAAAAAATTTTAGGAGTCAATTTAACGCTTATCTTTGGAAGGGATAAGGGTGAATTATTTAAGATTAAATTTTTTACAATTTTTTTTGTTAGCTTTATTTAAAATCACAAAGTGGCATATATTTGAGTCGGATCAATTGGGTTAAATAGAGTTCATGGATAGTTCATGTTGTCTGTCATTCATTTTTGTTTTTGTTTTTATTGTTATTATTTATATATATATATGTGTGATTTTGTACATGAGTTTGTTAGTTACCAACAATGAAAGAGACTAGCAGTCAAGTAGGGGTGTAAAACTAATAGAGTTACACGTTTTAAAAGTTAAAGCTTTGCAAAGAGCAGTTACAAGAAATGGGAGTAAAGGTTGGTTAAGAAAATCTACGTTTACCGTTGCTTCCAACAATTTCTGTAGTTTATTTGATCTTACCTCCTATAAATACAAGTTAGAGAGACAAAGAAAGGCATGCACAACTCAACACATACTCGACAAGTCAAAAATCTTAGATTACAAATCTCAGTTCTTTGTTTATTGCAACTCTTTAGTTCCTCTTTAATTCATTTTTAGTTCATCTTTAGATCGTCTTCAATGCACTTTTGGGGATAACTTTCTGTAAGTTTCTAATTTTTTATCGATTCCAGTTTTCAAGCATTCATTTCAATTCCTACAGATTTTAGTTTTAGTGCATTTATTTCAATTAATTATTAAACATCAAAGATTAATCACGAATTTAGTTGTTTTCATCCTTTCAAATTTAACACAATTGTTTTGATACAAGTCTTAGCGCAGTTCTATTCACATGTTTCGAATTTTCACTACAAAAACTCCTAGCATGCTTGCAATCTAAAAAAGGCAGAATTAGTTTTTTGTCACACTCAGTGGGACCAAATGCCGCAAAAATGCAGTTCTAAGGATAAGAAAACCATCATTGTTGCATTTGATGATGCAAAAATGTGCGTGTTAACATAAGGCATGTTAATGAGATAGTGGAACAACTCGAAGGAAGGAACGACATTTCCTCCAAAGGTGACAAAATGGACCAGCCTTCACACAAGGAAGGATCCAACTACATTTTGGTTGACTCTCCCCAAAATGATAGCTTGAAGATGCTAGGAGAGATGATAATAAAAATGAAGAACAAGATGGACCAAATCCTTCAAGCTACAAAAGCAATAAGAAGGATCAATTTGAGACCAATGTTGTCATTCTGCCACTTAAGAAGCTCGTTGCCACAGAAAATGTTGCTGGCGAGCCTGGAAGTGGTGAATCTTGCAAAGTTTCTTATAATGTTGAAAAGTACCAAATTCCTTCTAAGATAGATGACATTGCTAGAAAAACCCAACTCAATAGGAATTCCAACATAGGCTGCAATCTCAACAACAGACCTTTCATTCCTGTTGTTCATATGTAGAGACACACCAAATTACATAACAATCTTGGCGTTTATGCTGCTAAAAGAAGAACAAGGATCTTGCCTTAGCTCGGGGGGAACCAAGGGCATCCTTAGATCGAGTTCCAAACACCAAACTCATCTACCATAATATCCACCAAATAACATGCAAGTGCCAAACAACAATCCAGTGAATATGGATACAGTTATGGAGATGGTACAAAAACTGTATCACCGAAGCCTTAGGTAGAATGGAAGGCCAGAATTCCGTAAGTCCTATCCAATGGAGATCAATAGGGAGAACCCATACCCTAGAGGCCATAAAATTTCGAACTTCAGCCTCTTTTATGGAGAAGATGGTCAGTCAACCATTGAACATGTAGCAAGGTTCACCATTCAATGTAAAGAATTGGCAAACTTGCCTAATTTTGACCAGTTTAAGCTTTGTCTATTTTTAAATTCTTTAACAGGTATAACTTTTACTTGGTTTTCTAGTTTGCCTAGAAATTCTATATACTCTTGGCAGAAAATGGAGAGACACTTTCGTACTCAGTTCTTTAGAGCTAAGTCAGAGATATAGCCAAGCTCAATTAGGTAACTCCGGAGATTTTTATTATGGCACATTTTTCACATTCGGCTCTATGATCGTGGCCAGTTATTATATTTTGGTATATTTTTATACCTTTTTGCATGATTTTGGTAAATTTTTCATTAGTGATTTCTAAATTTAAGTTTTTTTTTTCTTTTACATGATTTTGATTTTGAAGATCTATTTATATATTTATATATTTTTCATTAGCATATATGATTTTAATATGCTAGTGACAAATGAATAATAAGAAGGAAAAGTCTAATTTTGTTAATTTTTTTTAGTTTTATAACCGCACTCGATTAGGTAACACCGGACATGTGCAATAGTTTTTTCTTATGCCATCTTGTTCTCATCCGACTTTGTGATTGTGGTCAGTTATACTTTAGCATATTCTTATAACTTTTCACTGGATTTTGATATATTTTTATACTTAATTCTCAAATTTAGGATTTTCCCTTTACTTGATTTTGAAGACTAATTATATTTTTATATATTTGTCATTAGCATGTATGGTTTTAATATGTTAACACAAATTCTTAATAAACATGAAACATGATTAAACTTATTAATATTTAATGCACACTGTAATAAATTAATAGCTTTACAGTTTAGAGCTTCTTTGTTCCAATCAGTATTTTCATATTCATTTTCTTCTTCAGGGACAAACTTTCCATCAAGAATTTTTGTTGGAATATGAGGTCCTTCCTTGACAATTCTCCAGAACTGAATATATGTTGACTGTAAAAATATTCTCGTTTTGTTTTTCAAAAAACTATAGTTTTCTCCATTAAACAGGGGAGGCTTGTTGATGGAACATCCTTCAGACATAAAAACATTTTGACTCTTGGATGCACTAGCCATTTTGAGATCACTCTAAGGATTTTACTCCTCTTGTTTAGAGTCAGGCTCTAATACCAATTGACGGTCCCAAATAGGCTAGCTACAGTACTAGAGGGGGATGAATAGTACTGTATATCGAATAAAAATTTTGTAAACTCTTTTGAAAAATTCTTTTTAAAGAAGAAACAATTTTCATCAAATAAACACAAGTTTTACAAAAATACAAAATTGATAAAATAGTAAAACTTATGAATATAAATATGCCGGACCAAAATTAAACGTGCCTTCAAAAATAATGCTATTAATTTAATATTATTGAAATTTAAATAGCAATAAAAATAAAGAGTACAGGGATAGAGAAATGAAGATATAAGATTTATACTGGTTCGATCCAACCGGTCTACGTCTAGTCCTCAAGCCAACCACATGAGATTTTCCGCTCATATTTCCTTTACGGGCAGGAAATAAGCCTGTGTTACTTTTTACGAGTTCAAGTAACAAACTCAATATTTTTGCAAGCTAGTATCAAACCTATACGGTTACTTTTTCGAGCTCAAGTAACAAACTCTTCCGATGCTTTTTAAAAGCTAAAGCACCAAACTTATTTCGGTATTCTTGAAGCTCAAATACCAAATTTATCCCGATATTTTTTAAGCTTAAATACCAAACTTATTCCGGTATTTTTCAATCTTAAATACCAAACTTATATAATATTTGTTGATCACACTATCAACAAAGTAAACCCCCTCACATAATTCCCTTATGTGAAAAATACAATTCCCTTAAAAGAATATTTGAATATATGAACAAGATAAGCTCTTCTCTCTTAATTTTGGTCTTGTAGGAATTATGGAAGACTTAAATATAAGAAGCTTAGAATGTGTGAATATTGTTTTAAGTCTCCCAATTACTAACTTAATTTCATTCCTTTATATAGGTGTTGAAAAGGCTCCTTATAAAGAGAAGTGATCGTTTCATGTAGCCTATAAGAAGATTATAGTAGTTGAAGTCACCTCTTGAAGAAATTATAGTCGTTGTAGCTCCTGAAGGTAAACTAGCCGCTAGCTTCAATCTCACAAGAAGAATATGGCAGTTGTGTATATGTCATAAAGCAAGAAGATGTTGAAAACACCTCATGAGCTACATATGGCCGTTTGATATAAGTGAGAAGATGATATGGTTATTGATTTCATCTTGTAAGCAAAAGTAGTTATTGGTTGTAGCTTGTAAAGACATTTATAGCTCTTGAAAGGACTTGAATTCTCTAAGTCATAAGACTTATATCTCTTGTGATGATATGTAAATGATGATCATAAAGAGTAATTAGTTTTGTCATATTGTGAGCGGACAAAGTTTTACCCTCTCGGAAGGGAGCCTCGATGTCGGGCAACCCTCCCTCGTGTGGGTTTTTGTGATGAAAATGTGGTTTTAAAAAATTAAATTATTTCAAAAAAGAATCGAGACCTAAATCTCGATAAGAAGTGTAAGAGTCGCCACCCGGCTCAGCTCGATCGGGAAATTACAGTATAGCTGAACCAAAATAAGGACTGCTACACTTTCCAGAGATCTAGGTTCGGACAAATCCCTTATTTCATGTCTAATCAAAATAAATTTGGCCAATGTTCTTTGATAGTATTTCATCTTTCTAAAGTGGATTTTTATTAAATAAAACCATGCAGCGTACATGCGAATAAAAAGCAGTAAATAAATAAGTTATTACAACACAATACAAAAAAAAAAGTAAAAAAACCCTCATCCTCACGTTACAAGCGCCTAAAATACACGATGATATAGAAAATTACAATCGCCTAAAATACACAAATTGAACTATTAACTACATTAAAAATGAAAATCAAAAGAAATCAAAAGCTGCAAAACAGACGGTTAACGCAATTTATAGCACACCACAAATAGGATTCAAATGGAACAAAATTGGGATTTTAGAGGTCGGGGGCATGCATTTATGGGGTAACCAGGTCGGCTTGGCCAACAGACCCGATTAGACCTGGAAAACGGTTTTGAAACGTCCCTATATTTTTGTTTTGTGAGAAAACACATTTTGAAAACATTTTCTTTTTCCGATTTACTTTCATTTAGCATATGAGATGGGTCGATTGTTAGGAGATTTGGATCTCCGTCGTTGCATTGTTCTAAATGCAATGACTTCAAAAATTAAATCTAAGGTCATGAATGCACACAACAAAATTCGTTTTTGATGATTTTCTGATTTTTATGAATTTTTATGATTTATTTCTAATTTTTATGGATTTTTCTGGATTTTCTGCTTCTAGACGAGAGTTACAGTCGTACGACTATAGTTCATCCTTTTGTAGAAAATCGCCAAAATTATTTTAAATGAAAAGAGAAAGCGGGGAAATCTAGGAACAGTCGTACAACTGTGGTTGGGGTGGCACAACTGTAATTACAGTCGCGCTACCGTTCTTTGTCATAAGAACAGTCGTACGGTTGTTCTTATTTTCCAGAAACAGTAAGCCAAAAATATGAGTTTTATGCACGAAAATTAACCAAAACACCCAGAAAATGAAGCAAAACGAAGGTTTCAAGTATAGTTATCCTTGTTGCGCTAATCCACCGTCGATTTGATCGCTGGAAACACCTTAATTGGCTCTGGATTGCTCCTTTTCCTTTGTGATTCAAGGTTCCAAAATAAGTCCAAAATTCTCCAAAAAGTCATGGATTTAGGTGAGTTTAAGGTCTGAAATTGATTTAGTTTGACGTGTCAAGTTTTAACCTATGATTTCTAACAGATTTTAAGCTTTAACAATCCAGAATTAAAAGAAAAAAGAGTAGAAGAAAATGGTAGTTTTGGTTTTCTTTTTCTTTTCTTCTTTTTCCTTCTCTTCTCTTTCAATTTCTCTCTCAATCCTAAAATTTCTATCCCTTTCTCTCTCTTTTTTCTCCTTTTTATATGTGATCTTCTCTTCGCACGTTTTCTGCTCTTGGGCATTAAATGCCCCTCTTTTCAAGCCAACTTTTCTCCCTTCAGGGTATGGGCTTTTGCACCTACCGCGACCTTACAGTCGTACGACTGTAATTTCAATTACAGTCGCATGACTGTAAGTATAGTCGCTCCACTGTAAGTACAGTCGCCTGACTGTAACTACAGTTGTGTGACACGAGGCCTTTCTTTTAAAGACCCAGAAAATTTTGTGTTCACAGGTTGCCCCTCGTGTAGCTAAAGTCCGATTTTCGGTGCGAATTTAGGTACACGACAAAGAACACGGAGTTCGTGATGATATACACGTGTGTGGCTCGTGTGTTTATTCTATGTGACTTTTGGTAGTCAAGCGGTCCGTATGCCCTTCGCATAAGGATGACACCGGGGAAAGACGACTTTTGGGAGTCAGGCAGTTCCTTACGATGATTTTCATATGAGGATGACGCTAGAAAAATATGACTTTTGGAGTCAGGCGGTTCCTTATGACGATTTTCACATAAGGATGATGCCAGGAAAATATGACTTTTGGAGACAAGCAGTTCCTTATGACGATTTTCGCATAAGGATGACGCCAGGAGAATATGACTTTTGGAGTGAGGCAGTTCCTTACGATGATTTTCGCGTAAGGATAATGCCGAGAAAAAATGACTTTTGGAGTCAAATGGTCGTGTATGACCTACCATATAGAGCCATAACGCTTGTAGTGAGCAATTGGTGACCATATTTATTTCTTGATCAATAATTTTGAAACAAAAATTTTTGCCCCTTCGATCAAGAATAAATACGGGTAAATGCATTTTGGTTACCTTTTATAGTCATGCGAGACTGAATTTGTGAAGTGTGTGACAGTTGCGTGCAACTTGGCACATGGGACACACTGAGATTGAATTTTAGGTTCCCTTTTAAAGTCGTGGTGGACTGTGATTTGTGAAAAGTGAGATGATCTCGTATGACTTGGCATACGGGTTACATAGTGATTGAATTTTGGATTCCCTTTTAAAGTCGTGGTGGACTGTGATTTGTGAAAAGTGAGACCATCTCGTATGACTTGGCATACGAGATACATCAAAAATGAAATTTTATGAAGTGACATGATGCATGAGATTGTGCTTACAGTGAATTTTTTATGATTTCCTCGGGTTTCGTACCCCTGGACGAAGTGGACCATTGTTAGAAAAATTGCTTGCTGACGTGTTGGCCCCACAAAATCACTAAAATACTTTCCCGTGGGGAATATTAAATATTTGGTGATAAAATAGGGTTTAGAAAATAAATGAGGAGATTAAAAATAATTAAAATAAAAAAAAATTCTCCCTCTTCTTTTTTGAATACAGTCGTACGACTGTACTTGAATTCATTTACAGTCGTACGACTGTATCAAGGTACAGTCGTACGACTGTACTTCGTGGGTAGAGAAAATGAAAAGGGCGATTCGCCTCTTCATTTCCCATTCGCCTTCTTTTCTCTTTTTCTCTCAAAAAACTAAACTTCAAACCTCCAAATCCGCAAAGATGTTGAAGAAACTTGGAAAGAAGTTGAGGAAGCTCACTCCTAACCAGATCCAGAGGCCGGGTGACACACAGGATATCCTGTTCATGGGCGTTTCGGATGGGTACGGCCATCCGCACTATACGGACCATTTCGGAGTCCGTTTTGGGTTGGAGATCCCCATCTTGCTAGAGATGGATTCTCATTTGTCTTCTCTCCAGGTTAGAACCCAAATCCGAGCCTTAATTTTGAATTTTTTTATATTTCCCATTTGAATCTTTTGGTTTGATTTGTATGTTTTTATCGCTTTCTGGGTGATTTGGTTGAGTAGAATGCATGTTAGGAGTTCCCTGTAGTTCATAGGAACAAGAATCTAGGAAAAACGAGTTAGAAATCACAGAAAATTGGATTTGGAATATTTCTGCCCACAGGGATGAACACCCGTACGAGTGTAGCATGAACACTCGTACTGAACACTCGTACGAGTGTGGCATGAACACTCGTACGAGTGTGGCATGAAGACTCGTACCAGTATAGCATGAACACTCGTATGAGTGTTCCTACAGTCGTACGACTAAACTACAGTCGTGCGATTGTAGCTGCCCTTTTCCCTTTTTTGTGCAGGTATTAAATGTGTATGCATTGTACTTCACTGCATGTGTAGGACAGGGAGATTTCGGGTTGTGGGAACCTTTCCCTGCCCCGGGTCTGGTAGGGACGGCTCCCCGAGACTGTGAGGGCCCGCGTAAGGATTTTGGGTCTAAAGGCGTTTATCCTCTCGCTGCCGAAGAGCACGCCTCATACCACTCATGCCGTGATGATGGCATTATGCGAGAGATGGGTCTGCACCACCCATACCTTCCATCTACCTATCGGCGAGCTCACTGTCACCCCGTCGGATTTCGCCGCAATCACCAGATTTGGCTTTGGCGGGGCTCCGATCCGGTTCAACTGCTTCTTGACCTGACAGCAGTTGGCAGATGATTATGTCAGCATATTGATTGGTTATTCCCCCGAGAAGGGGAAGGTCCTATGCTCCCGGGTGGAGGCGTATTGGGCTGCTCACCCGGATCCATCTGAGGAGGACATGGAGAGATATGCTCAGGCCTTAGTGCTCGTTCTGCTGTCCTGCACGCTCTTTCCTACCGGGCAGTGTACCTACAACATGACTCTGCTCTCGACTTTGGTGGACTTAGTCACCTTCCTTACTCTAGATTAGGCCCGAGCTGTGCTTGAGCATCTATACTATGGATTGGACATGTGCGCCAGAGGGAGGCAGCAGGAGATCTTGGGTTTCTGTCTCGGCCTACTGGTATTACCCTTCTTCCACTCTTTCTCTCTTTTTTTTTAACTATTTCATTGATTGCAGATCTGGGTGTTCGAGCATCGTTTTCTAGAGCCACCCAATTTGAGGGATGTTCAGGGTGAGGAGCACCCTACCATCTTGCGCACCTGGACACAGGGGTGGCAGGGCATTGGCCATAATCTGGCGGAGATCCGGCAAGGTCTTCGGGAGGTCTCCAGGGAGAGCGTAAGTGAACTAATTTTGTTAGTAAGAAAAAATTTAATTCAGTATTTACTTACCTGTGCTGGAATGTTTTGCTTCTTTAATTGTGTTTTTGCAACTTAATCACCTCCTATGGTGCAGTCAGGGAGTCCTTCCTCCCGTCGTGCAGGCTTCCTTTCGGTTTGATGACCGCCGGCTCGTCATGGAGTGCCCGACGTCCTAGGAGTGGTATCTGGGTGAGCGCCTCCAGCTTGCAGACCACATAGACGGCCCTGCTGGCCGGGCTATTCCTCTACCACTCCCGCGTGTCTTGTTTTGGTCGCACTTTGTAGATCCCGCTGAGTACCCAGATATTTAGGGGGATAGATACGCAGTCGACTCTGCTGATGGTGACTACGTGGCTTTCATCCGTGAGTGATTGCTGCCAGTCTGGGGTAATATGCTGGCGGCTCCTCCCCGTCAGGGATCTTCTATTCATTGTTGCTTTGTTGTTCGGTTTTGATTTTCAGTGTCTAACATCCTTTCACTTACAGGTCAAGAGACAGAGGGGGTCGAGTTCCGCTTGGCAGTCTACCCCTGGAGATAAGGATAGTGAGGCCGCCACTACTGAAGGGCATGCACCCATTCAGGACAGGAGCCATCCTGTGCGTTCCAACAGTGCTGCGACATCGACCTCCCAGACTGCCGGAGTAGTAAAGGGTCAGCTGGTGATAGAGCTAAGGACGAGTTTCAATCTGATGGGTTTAGATGGCCGATATGCTTTTAGGGACCTGCCTGCTTGTCGTCATCATCAGATCATGTTTGCCCCGAAGGATACTACTCATGTAAATCTTCCGTCTGTTTTGTCATTTTCTTTCTCTTTTTTTTTGACACTCTTTTTATTTACCTTTTATTTATTTTTTTTTAAAACAGATCACTCGGGCTCAGGCGCAGGACATGGTCCAACAGTACTTGGGCTTGGAGTACTTCATGACTCAGGAGAATACCGCCTGGGTTGTAAGTATTCTGTAGTCTCTGTTTCTTCACATGATTTATGCGATGCATGGATGAATATGTATGCATGTATGCATGTTAATTTGTATTGTCATTTTACAAACTCGGGTGCAGATGCTGGAAGAGCAGGCTAGGCAGGTGACAGCTTCTGAGGCTCAGGTCTTGGCTGTGACGCATGAGCTGCCTCGGGTGCGAGTTGATTATCATGCTTAGTTGGGCCTGATGCAGGCTGATTTGAACCAAGTGCAGGCGGACTTTGATGCTTATAGAGTAGCACATTCGAGTGAGTCTGAGTCATCTAAGGAGGGAGAGGATGAGAGTTAGACAAGGGTTCTGTGAGCGGACGACCTAAAAAGCGGAACGCGGCGAAGCGAACCGGGGATTTTTTGGAAAAGCGAGTTTCGTGATGCTTTTGGGAAAAACGGACTTTGTGTATCTTGTTTTGGGAAAAATCGTTTACTTGTTCTGAAAATTGCTTTGTAGAAAATGTTTTTTCCTATTTTATCACTTAAAGACCTCGAAACATGAATCTCAAGATCAGTGACAGAGTCGCCACCCGGATCAGCTCATTTGGGAAATTCCGGTACAGCTCCCTACTGAGCGTAGACTGTCGTACCTAATCCAGAGATTCAGGGTTCGGGCAACTTACCTATTCAACCTCGAGCTTGAATTCAGTTTATTATTTATATTGCCATATTTATTCAATTTATTATCTTTCTCTACCCGGTTTGTTTAATTATCAGCCGATGCTCAAGCGAATGATAGAGATAAATTACAGAAAAATAAACCATACATCCAAATTATACAAAAGAATAATAAAGGCCACTTATACAACCAAATCGAAGAAAAATAAAAACTCTCATCCTCATATTACAAGCGCCTATAATACACGAGAATCTAAAAAATTTACAAACGTCTAAATACACGAATTAATCTATTAATTACATGAAAAATAATGAGAATGAAAATAAATACTGCAAAACAGGCGGTTAGAGCAGTTTATATTACAAACACAAGTAGGACTCACAACAGAACATAATTAGGATTTTTAGGATCGGGAGCATGCATTTAAAAAGGTAACCGGGTCGACCCGACCGGTCGGACCGGTTAGACATGGAAAATGGTTTTGAAACGCCTTGTAAATTTTGTGCTGAAAAGCGATATTCGAGAATTATTTGGCTCGGTTTCATACAAATTTTCATATTTCAGCGGGTCTGTTATCCTGGAACTCGGGGTTCAATTCGTGCGGGTCTTGCTAATTTTCACAAACATCTTGGGTATGAAATCGGTAAACACACCAAAAATAATTTGAATCCGAAAACAGCATCGCACGATGATGTCCGTACGGGTCTTTTCGTGATTCTATCTTATTCCGAAAACGATAACCGTACGGTTGTAACTATAGCCGTGTGGCTGTAATTCCCGGAACACGAGAAAATTGGTTTTCTTATTTTTTGTGAAAATACCGTTTTGCTCGTTTTCGATATTTTCCGGGGATTTTATAGGGTTCGGAGGTCCGCTAATGCTAGACTATAGATCTGGTTTGGATAAAATGACCCCGAAACTCAAAAAATAAAACCCCGAACAATCAAAATCCCTAATATCCGTACGTACCGAAATTCGAAAACCAAAATTTTACAACATACGGAATGCATAAAATGAAAAACGGGCTATTTTCGGCTGATTGGGGCAGTTCGGGAATCTGCCCGTGTGGCTCTATTTTTGAGAACTAGAGCCGCCCGGCTTTGATCAACAACCAATTTTCGGAAATTTTGCAGAAAAAGGAGAAAACCACAAGAAATTCAACCAAAACGAGTTTAAGGCCTCTCAGAGTTTACCTTGATGTTGTTTTGATGCTTTGAACGTCAAGAAACGAATTGAAAACTTGGAATTTGCTCTAGATATTCAATCGACCGAAAACTGAAATGATCCAAAACAATCCAAAATCTATCCGAAATGATCCCGAATCAATGTGCAAAGGTTAAAGAACTTTCTATTAGTGTTTGAGGATTAGTTTTAAGTCTCCATTTGGGTCTTTGGATCACTTCCCCTTAACTTCTGTGTCTCCTTTCCCTTACCTCTCTTTTTCTGCTTTCTTTTTTTTTTTTTAAAGTTGGTTTTTTTTTATCCTCTCCCTGTTGATTTCTTTCTCCCTCTTTTATATCTCCTCACTCATAATCATTTCAACCCATAAATGAGCTGCCTGAATTCACTGAAAATTCGCCCCCCTTTTCTTTTCTCTCGGGCCAAGTTGCTCTGCTTTGTAGAGCAACTTGGCTCACCCACTAGAGCTACCCAGCTCTGGTTTAAAAACCAGAGACCCAGAGCCGCACAGTTCTAGTAAGAGCCGGGGCAAAATTTTCGAAAATCCGACGCTCACCCTAAACCTAAAAAAAACCACTCGGGGGTTCCGGATTGTGGATAGCTCAGTTTTTTAGACGTTAGAGATACTCTAGGCAATATTTCGATCATTTTTAAGTCCGATTTGAGTCTGTCTGCTTCATAGGTAATACAGGAATTCTCATCATAGAGGTCGGGAAAAAACCCGTGCTCACAGGCTGCCCCTCGCGGGACCAAAGTCGACTCATGGTGGGTTGTGAAGCCTAGATCGAGTTTGGGCTCGTGATTGGGAGCACGGTGAGAAATGAGTAGGAAATGTACCAAGCATCCTCTGTTAGGGATGTCGGCCGTGGTTCCAAGTCGACTCTCTGTGGTGGAGTGTGCCCGTGTAGTCGAATCTCTGTGGTGGAGTGTGCCCATAATGTGGACTCTCTGTGCTGTAGTGTGCCCGTAATGTCGACTCACTGTGGTGTAGTGTGCCCGTGAAATTCGATACAGGAGTGCGTATTTATTCCTTGATCGATAATTTTGGGAACAAAAATTTTTGCCCCTTCGATCAAGAATAAATACGGCTGAGTTGTTTTGTCCCCAGAACCTATTAAAGGCAAGAAATACTCTTATCAGGTAGAGTGAGAAAGGAGAAGGAAACGTACCTGGCATCCTTTGCTGGGGATGTCGGCCGTGGTTCCAAGTTGACTCTCTGCGGTGGAGTGTGCCCGTGATGTCGACTCGCTGTGGTGGCGTGTGCCCGTAATGTCGACTCACTGTGGTGGAGTGTGCTTGTGATGTCGACTCATTATGGTGGAGTGTGCCCGATAAAACTTAATTCTTCCCCGTACGGTGGAGTGACTGAAAAGATTGATAGGAGAGCGCGTATTTATTCCTTGTTAGATAATTTTAGAAACAAAAATTTTGCCCCTTCGATCAAGAATAAATACAGCTGGATTGTTTTGCCCCCAGAACCTATAAAGGGCAAGAAATACCCTTCTCGGGATTACGTTGGCATGAACGAATATTCTGATAATTGGAGAATTTTTCATACCTGAGATTTGGAGTCGTACAGCTTCGATTTGCATGCTATGATTCTGAGGGTGTCCCGAGATTAGACCGTTTTCACTTTAGAAGGGATCCCGATCGAGGATGACCCAATGATGGTGATGATTCACCACTGTGCTTGTTATCCGCGCGAGGCTAGGGAAGAGATTTATGTCTTCCAATGATCTTCTGGGGGACTGTCTCAGCTGGACGACCCTGCTGGGGACCCTACTAAGGACCTGCTGGGGATCTGCTGAGGATCCTGACTCAATGGGGATCGTCTTAGCTGGTGACCCTACTGGGGATCTACTAGGGACCCTGACATTCTATCCGCCTTATTGAGACCGACAAACACCTCGTTTTGGCTTGGGGCATGTTTCCATATCGTGGTTGTTCAATCTGGTATTCTCCAGACCTTTCTGATCAACTGGCGATTACCCTAAAGTGCTAGCAGTCTCGGCATATCGGAATTATAGACTTGTTACCTATTTTTCCAAGGGATGGCCTATTTGTCTGAGCGGGAGGATGAGAATTAGATCTTGTATTCTGTATTGCATTCCGCTGGGGATGACACATCCGGACCAGGAGTTGCCATTTATAGCTGAAATTCCATTTGCGCTCCCACGGGCTTAGATGTAATGGCCTACTGATGGGTGTTTATATGTAATGGCACGATGCATGCAATATGAAAATCTAAGCGAAAAATCAAACATGCCTAATATCATTATGATGACATCAGAATGAATGCGATAGGGAAATAAGGAGTGACTTTGACTCTACTAACACGTCCTTTCAGTTTTTCATGTCGGAAATTCTCCCCTGGGGATTATCCCCCCCTTTTTTTTGGCTGGGTTGAGTAATCTGCACGAGCACTATAGCCGAGTAGATTTCTTCACACTGGCTTGTCTTAGGATTGGAAAGTGCGCCTTGACATGTTCACCGAGGGTTGTAAAAGGATTATTCTTGATGATACTTAGGGTTTAGCTCTTACCTGCCACTAGTGCTAGAGGTTTGTGTTCAGGTTTGGGTGTAAAATACTTCATCAGATCTGATTCGCTGCGTGCGGCAACATGTATATGGACGTTTATATGCAATGGCATGACGCATGCATATTGAACATCAAAACAGAATATGAAACATTTATGACGTGATAAATGTGAATGCATTAGGAAAATCCAACCCGTGGCTCTGGTTTGATCAATGCTCCTTCATACTACCAATATGTCCTTTCGGTTTTCCATATCGGAGGGATTTTTTTTTAGGAGTCAAGTCACCAGTGTATATAGCCGGACACTGAATAAAGTCGCCTTTATGAGCGGACAACCTAAGATGGAGTCAATTAACCACTGGATTCTCCAAGGGTCTGAAACTATATTCATGTTTTCAATTCATCCCAGATTCCAGTTTATGCATAATCTCCAAGGATGGACACAGCTTTCAGTTCTTCAAGGTGTGGCCTGATTCTGAATGACTTGAGTTAATTACGGTTTCCTTACATCTGTCAACCACAATAGCCCTGTTTCAAATCACACCATTTTTGGGAGGTGAAAGGACCACTGGTAAGTAGTCACTTTTGTTGCAGTTGAAGACTGAGTTCTTGGAATGGTTGGTAAATGCAACTTTCTCCTGAATATTGGCACATCAAGTTTTGCAAGTATTTCTGTTGATGGTGTCATCCCATTCATGACTGTTGAAAGCTTTGTAAAACCTGGCTGCTCCAACACTGTTGGTGGAGTTCATGGATGCATTATCACCTTCTCCAGTCTGAAAAGGACTAGGTGCCAGTCTCCATCTTCTCCCTATCACCTTTTGATCAGTTGGACCTCTTGTACCATCCCTTGCTGGGTTGAATGTTACTGGTGGATAATCATCCCTTTCACTCTCAAATATTAACCTCTCAAAGTGCCTCACCAGCTCCTCTTTTCCCTGAAGCCTAGCATAGTCTATAGTGCAGACTTTGCTGGATAAGAAAAGTGGTCATCTCTTATTGTGAACTGCTCGCTGAAGTTGGCATGCAGCTTTTGGGTTTGTGAAATTTACAAATGCATACCCTTTGTTCACTTTGTAATCAGCAGGAAGGTATAAGAAATCAAAGGCCGGTGTTGATTCTCCATCTAAGAATTCCATCAATAATTTCCACATGTATTGATTGGATATATTCCTGATCATAACAGTCATATCTTGGCCATCTGATTCAACTGGTAATATAGGATGATTGGGCATTGAACCAAAATCCTTCCTCCGATTGCAATTAATGTTGTAATATGAAGTGTCACTGTTCTTAGCCCTCTATAAAATCAAAGACTGACACTGATTTCTCATTATTACTCTTATTCTCTTTCATGCAATGCTCATCGAGGAGTTTCGTCACTAGCTGCCTGTGCATGGGCAATCTTCAGCTCAATTAAAGCAGACTTACATTCAAATCCATTCTTTGTCATGAAATCAAGGCCTTTCCTATCATCTGAGGATGTAAAGCAATTAGTTTAGGGGTTTAGGTTGAAGAGAAGTGGCATGGGATAGAAAGAGAATCCCCAATCTGGTACAAGTTGATGATAAACAAAGACTGATTGAGGTAGTGCTGTAACCACCTACCCCGTCGCCTTTCTGGTGATAGGATGATGAACAGCATTGGGTTTCAATTTATTGTTAGGAGCCATTGATGGTAGAGAATGAGGTTTCATATAATCAGTTCAAGAGAGAAGATGAAAGGGGTTTTTTTATCAGACAAGTGTCATGCTTTGCAAGCAAACAGAAGAGAAAGGGTGTTGAAGGTGTGGAGAAAGGTAGAAACGGGAGGTGCTTTGGGTTTGAAGATAGGAAAGTTCAAATCTTGCATAGAAAGGGTACAAAAATCTGATAATGATGGGCATCGAGATGGTGAAACACTCCAGTGCTAGTATGGAGGCCATGCATGAAAAAGAAAGATTCTTCCACCTACACCGATCTTTTCTTCTTTTTTTTTTTAAGGACTAAATCCAAGCCATAGCCACCTGTTGGTTTTCCTTTCGCATCCAAATTCATACATGTCATGTGTGTTTAATATGTCTTTTTGGACAAACAATGCATGTGTAATGTCATGTACATATGAATGTCACATGCACAAGATAATGTATGCACAACAACCAAAAACTGCATTAGAGTTTTACCACATGATAGGCGATGAAGGTGATGAAAGCCATTTGAATTCCCCATGGGTTGGAAATTTTGGTGAGCATGGAATTTTAGCTTTAGGGTTTTGGCATGGGGTACTTTCTTGGGTAAAGAATTAGGTTTAGGGCTTCATTTTGGGGTTTGGTTTGAGTTTCAGTAATAGCTTTTAGCTTGGAACAGTTTGGGTATCATGTGTGCTATTCAAATTGAAACTTTGGGGCAGGGCCAATAGCATCTTGCAAGGATTGTTGATTTGGAATAGCAGATGATTCGACGGAGGTAGTGCCATCATGTCATTTATTTATCTCACAAGCTCACCTTTCAAGAGAGGGTTCGGTCAGGATTAGATTCACTTTTAGGTTCCCTACGGTATTCAGATTAATGTCATGCATTTTGATATTATGCATATTGGATATGTCATTTTAGATGATCAAATGCATGCATAATGCCATGTATATGCAATCACCACATAAGTCAGAAGGTGATAAAAAACATTGCATTCAAAATGATTTCAATACAACTTACAAACAAAAATGAGTCCCCTACAAAAAGGAAGCCTATAAGGGTATTGATTTCCTAGCATCTGATTATTCCCCGACTAGTCGGCATCTCAGTTTTAGTGCCTCTGCCCCGTTCTCATCAAACCAGACCTTGTAGTTCTTCACCATATTCGTCTCCCTGAGAAGTTTAAGGAATTTCCTTGGTGGTCTCCCTGATTGCCCCTAGTCGCTTGTTAGAGGTAGATGGGACCCTCAACTTTCCTTCATCAATTAGCTTCTAGATCCTACTTTGCAGAGCGACACATTCACCGGTCCGGTGGCCTGCTATCACATGATAGCTGTAGAAGTTACCCTTTTGTTCTGGTGTTGGCCCCACATATGGTCTGACACTCTGCAGCAGACCTACCTTTCTGCATATGGCAAATAGTCTGTTCACAGAGTGAGGCCCAAGGGATATGCTTTTCCCATCATCTTTGGGAGGTAAACTCCAGATATGTTGCAAAAAAGGGTCAGCGTTGGCACTGGTGTTAAGAGGTCCTTTCAGTTCTCCTTTATTGGTTAACCCCGGTAAGCCCAAGTCTTAGTGAGAGGGCCTTCCGAGGTGTTGAGGGTGAGTGTCAGCAATCTTGGCATTCTGCTTCTTGTCAGTATCGGCATTGGAGTTCGTGCTTGCCATATCCCTTATTTTTCCTTCGAGGTCTGCCACCCGTACCTCCAACTCAGTGCACCTTGCAGTCAGTCTCTCTACTTTGTCAAAATCACCCCCTAACATTTCCCTCAACATTGCCGCCACTCCCTCTCTGACTGCCTTTCGAAATCATGATGAAGCAACACAGTCCTCCATAACATCTGTTATGGTGTTGAAGTTCATTGGGTTGGCCATTCTTAAGATTCTTTTCCTCTTCCCCTGATAAGAACACTCGTTAGTGTCGACAGACGCACGCGTGGCAGATACCAAATAGGGAATGATGTATGTATGAGTGTGTGGTGTGACGTGTACACATATGAATTATGAGTTGCATATGTGATGTCATGTAATGCCATGTCATACCATACTATTCTAAACCGACCGAGTGTATGCAAAGTCAAGGACAGAAACACACAGATGCAATGGATGCTGTTGAAGAGACTACGTGCTAAGGTGAGGCATGGCGTATAAATGTACGCCATATGGATAAAATGACATGCAGGGTGTCCACGGATCGAAGCAAGGCATGACTTGCAAGGGAATTGAGATAGGGTGCATAAGTATGCACTCGGGGTGTCCACAGATCAAAGTAAGATATGACTTGCAAGGGAATCGAGATAGGGTGCATAAATATGCACCCGGGGGTAAAATGACACACGGAGGTGTCCACGGATCGAAGCAAGATATAACTTGCAAGGAAATCGAGATAGGGTGCATAAGTATGCACCCGGGGGTAAAATTACACACGGGGGTGTCCATGAAGCAAGATATGACTTGTAAGGGAATCGAGATAGGGTGCATAAGTATGCACCCGGGGGTAAAATGACACATGAGGGTTTCCACGGATCGAAGCAAGATATGACTTGCAAGAAAATCGAGATAGGGTGCATAAGTATGCACCCGGGGGGAAAATGACTCATAGGGGTGTCCAGGAATGGAAGCAAGATATGACTTGCGAAGGAATTGCACGTGTGCATGTGCACGGTGACCAGACACAATTTTTGGCGCTCAAGGAGTATCCTGGCTTTTTATGCATGATAAGGGATGAGACAAAATGGTGTGCTTGGCATGCAGATAGCGTTTCGGCGCTCGAGGAGCACCTTGGACTTTTATGTGATGAAATGATATGAAATAACATGCTTGGCACGTGAGCCGAATTTTGACCCTCGGGGAGCGCCTTGTGTTTATGTATGAATGAGATGTATGGTCGTGGGTTGATGCGATTGAATGGTGTCAGACGGATGGAAACATGAATAAGGATGATTTTCTTTGTTTTATTATTATTATTATTATTATTATTATTGGCTTATTATTTATTTTGAATGTTCCGTGGATGCCCCAATGCTATGCAAAAGGCAATGCAAATAGACCGCATGTGATCCGGCACGTGGACAGGGGGTTTGGTGCCTTTGGGGCATCTAGGGGATGTCATTAAATGGTCACGTGTGGCTGACACATGGATAGAGCTTCGACGCTTTTGGGGCACCTAATGGATGTTATGGAATGGTCGCGTGCGTGCCGACACAAGACAGAGTTCTGATGCTTTTGAGGCATCCGATATGAAATGATGTTATAGATAAGTCACGTGTAACTTGAGGTACGGAAAAAGATTCGGCGTTCGTGGAATGCCTTGCATGATTTGGTAATGTCTTGGAATGCCCCTATATGTGTAGTAATTGGGCACTTATAGAGTACCCTGGATGATTCGATAATGTTATGAACAATCCGATATGGATCACGGCACACAAGCAAGATCTCAGTATCCCCGTGACCCTTATGATGGATGGATGAAATGTAGTGCAATGTTTCTTATGTGACTTCCCACATGAAAATAGATCTAGGACTATTGTGGTCTCCTAGTGAATGTTATGGTATAGAGGAATGGCCGAGTGCAAACCGAGGCACGGGCAAAACACAGGTGGCTTTGGGACACCTGTTGTTAAATGAAATGATCATGATGGGCATCCTTGGAACGTCCTTTATTAGGTGTAAAGGAATGAAATGGCATGAATGCATATGTCACACAAAATACAGGTGGCTGCAGAAAAATGTGGTTAGGATTTATGACATACAGGATGATGTCATGAGTGTACGGAACGAATGCATATGTCACATAAATAAAACATCGTGGTTACACAAAGACGTGGTTAGCACATATGACACACAGGATGATGTCTTGTAGGCTTCATGGAAATGTCAACACACAATGTGCGTATGGCATGCAAACAAAATATCATTGTTGCACAAGGATGTGGTTAGTTTCAATGTCGTGCAAGTGTCAATGTCTTGAAAATGATTGCATAAAGGCGTCATTAGAATGACACATAAATGACTGCATGTACATTTGATGCTTCATGAATGACAACAATAATGGGTATGAGTTCTTCATTTCGGACATTCCAAGAGTGCCCAATGTCATGCAAAAGAAAATGCAAAGGAGTCGTGCATGAGCCGACACACAGACGGAGGTTCGCCGCTTTTAGGGCACCTAATGGATGTTATGAAATAGTCACGTGTGCCGACACACGGATAGAGTTTCGATGCTTTTTGGGTCAAAATGAGATGGTATGAAATGGTCACGTGGAATTCGTTCCTCGGACAGAGCCCTGATGCTTTTGGGGCATCCAACATGAAGTGACGTTGTAAACAAGTCATGTGCAAATAAGGACACAGACAGAGGTTCGTCATTCGTGGAACACTTCACATGAATTGATAATGTTATGGTATGTTCCTATGTGCGTAATAAGTCAGCACTCGTGGAGTACCTCGGCTGAATTATTAATGTTATGAAACAAGTCCGATGTGGATTGCGACATGCAAGCAAGGTTTCGGCATCCCCGCGATACCAATGAGGAATGAACACGAAATGGAGATGATGTAATGTTATGTTGTCGTGTGACTTGTCACATAACCAGACCTAAGATCTTTGTAATCTTCTATTGAATGATATGATGTAGTGAACTGGCCGAGTGCAAACAGGTGCACCGACGGACTACGGGCAGTTTCAGGCACCCGATATGGCGTGAAATGAAATGACCATGGTAGGCATTCTCAGAATGTCCCTTATTAGATGGAATGGAATGAAATGGCACAAATATGTATGTCACACAAAATGTAAGTGGCTGCAGAAAAATGTGGTTAGGATGCGTGACACACGGGATGATGTCGTGCATGCTTTATGGAAATGTTGGCACACGAGATGTATATATATGTCACATGAATAAAATGTCGTGGCTGTACGAAGATGTGGTTAGTACGAATGCCATACATATGTATATGTGTAAAAGATGGCTGCACGAAGACGTGGTTAAAAAATGACATACTGATGATTACGAGTGTTTATGCTTCGTGAAAAGGTGAAAAGTAAATCACCACAGAAAAAACGTTAGCACACGCAAAAATATGCTCTCCCTTCCAACCTTATTTCTCTTTTCAATTGGTCTCGCATTCTTCCTAGGTATTGGGCCTCTTTGGCATCAACGGGGGATACCAAAGGCGCACACTCAATTGTTCAATTTTAATTTTATGTTTTGGTAATCCTAGGGGAAGTTACTAATCCATTATATGTGGGTCAAAGTCAAAAACAAGGGTTGTACAGGTTCCCATAGCGAATATACACTCCTTACGTAGAACACGATGTAAGGTTATGCGGTGCTATGAGTGGTTTACCCCATCAGGTGTCTCCAATCCTGGCGGTAGAGGTAGTCCACCTTCTTGGGTAAACCGGGGCTGATCAGTGTATTTGAGGGGTTGAGAAGAAGAAAATGCATAATATGCAAGGTATGAATAAATATGGCATTTATAAATCGATAAATGAATACAAGCGAGGTTATATTACAGTAGTTGCCTAAGTTCCTTAAGTTTTTATGAAAAACTTTTTAAGAAACTTTTTATCCCCAGCAGAGTCACCACTGTTAGCGGATGACCTAAAAAGTGGAACGCGGCGAAGCGAACCGGGGATTTTTAGGAAAAGCGAGTTTTGTGATGTTTTTAGGAAAAACGGACTTCGTTTATCTCGTTTTGGGAAAATTCGTTTACTTGTTCTGAAATTCGCTTTGTAGAAAACGTTTTTTCTTATTTTATTACTTAAAGACCTCGAAACCTGAATCTCAAGATCAGTGACAGAGTCGCCACCCCGATCAGCTCATCCGGGAAATTCCGATACAGCTCCCTACCGAGCGTAGACTGCCGTACCTAATCCTGAGATTCAGGGTTCGGGCAACTTACCTATTCAACCTCGAGCTTGAATTCAGTTTATTATTTATATTGCGTTATTTATTCAATTTATTATCTTTCTCTACCCGGTTTGTTTAATTATCAGCCAATGCTTAAGCGAATGACAGAGATAAATTGCAGAAAAATAAACCATACATCCAAATTATACAAAAGAATAATAAAGGCCGCTTATACTACCAAATCGAAGAAAAATAAAAACTTTATTCCTCACATTACAAGCGCCTAGAATACACGAGAATCTAAAAATTTTACAAACGTCTAAATACACGAATTAATCTATTAATTACATGAAAAATAATGAGAATAAAAATAAATGCTGCAAAACAGGCTGTTAGAACAGGATAGAATTGGGATTTTTAGGATCGGGGGCATGCATTTTGGGGGTAACTGGATCGATCTGACCGGTCGGACCGGTTAGACCTGGACAATGGTTTTGAAATGCCTTGTAGATTTTGTGATGAAAAACGATTTTAGAGAATTATTTGGCTTGGTTTCATGCAAATTTTCATATTTCAGCGGGTCTGTTATCCCGGAACTCGGGGTTCCATTCGTGCGGGTCTTGCTAATTTTCACAAACATCTAGGGTCCGAAAGCAGTAAACACACCAAAAATAATTTGAATTCGAAAACAGCATCACGCGACGACGTCCGTATGGGTCGTTCCGCGATTGTCTTATTCTGGAAACTATAACCATACAGCTGTAACAATAGCCGTGCCGCTGTAATTCCCGGAACCCGAGAAAATTGGTTTTCTTATTTTTTGTGAAAATATCATTTTGCTCGTTTTCGATATTTTCCAGGGATTTTATAGGGTTCGGAGGTCTGCTAATGCTGGACTACAGATCCAGTTCAGATAAAATAACCTCGAAACTCAGAAAATAAAACCCCGGACAAATCGAAATCCTGAATATCCGTACGTACTGAAATCCGAAAACCAAAATTTTACAATATACGGACAAATTCGGGCCAAAATCGATCACAAAGGAATGCATAAAATGGAAAACAGGCTATTTTCGGCCGATCGGGGCAGTTCGGGAATCTGCCCCTGCAGAACAGAGCTGTGCGGCTCTGTTCTAGAGAACTAGAGCTGCTCGGCTCTATTCTTGAGAACTAGAGCTGTCCGGCTCTGATCAACAGCCAATTTCCAGAAATTTTACAGAAAAAGAAGAAAACCACAAGAAATGCAACCAAAACGAGTTTAAGGCCTCTCAGAGTTTACCTTGATGTTGTTTTGATGCTTTGACCGTCAAGAAAAGGATTGAAAACTTGGAATTTGCCCTGGATATTCAACCGGTTGAAAACCGAAATGATCCGAAATAATCCGAAATCTATCCGAAACGATCCCGAATCAATGTGCAAAGGTTAAAGAACTTTCTATTAGTGTTTAAGGATTAGTTTTAGGTCTCCATTTGGGTCTTTGGATCACTTCCCCTTAACTTCTGTGTCTCGTTTCCCTTACCTCTCTTTCTCTGCTTTCTTTTTTTTTTCTTTTTTAAAGTTGGTTTTTTCTACTTAAGATCCTCTCCCTATTGATTTCTTTCTCCCTCTTTTATATCTCCTAACTCATAATCATTTCAACCTATAAATGAGCCACCTGAATTCACTAAAAATTCACCCCCCCTTTCTTTTCTGTCGGGCCAAGTTGCTCTGCTTTGCAGAGCAACTTGGCTCACGCACTAGAGCCGTGCGGCTCTAGTAAGAGCCAGCAAAATTCTCGAAAATCTGACGCTCACCCTAAACCCTACAAAAAAACCACTCAGGGGACCTTTTCGGGGGTTCCGGATCACAGATAGCTCAGTTTTCAGGACGTTTGAGATACTTCGGGAAATATTCCGGTGGTTTTTCAGTCCAATTCGAGTCCCTCTGCTTCACAGGTAATACAAGAATTCTCATCATAGAGGTCGGGAAAAAACCCGTGCTCACAGGTTCTTTATATTTTTTTTTGTACTGAATTTTTGCACACAACATGAACTTAATTTTCATTATTATGGCCTTTCATTTTGCTTATTTTTGGGATTTACTCTTTTTTTTTCAATATTTGCTTCCTTTCATCCAGGCTTTATAATTTTTTTGAATCATTACAAGACTCCGATTGGCTCAAATTAAAGCCTTTCGGGTTATGGAACATTAAGGCCTATTATAAACATCCATGGAACAGTGAATTGTTGAATGCCTGCTGTCGCTACTGGGACTTAGTGGACAATGTTTTTCGCTTTTCACACCAAGAGCTCTGTCCCTTGTATGAAGAATTCAGCGCCATCTTAAATATCCCATGTCACAAAGGGATCAACATTGTAGTTCCTGAATTCACCTTCGGCAACACTCCTTCACTGGTGAATTTGTTTGGGCTTCCTAATCCCAAAGTGGAAGCTCTTCTTTCCACCGGATCTTCTTCTCCTGGTCTGGACTTGGAGTCTGTACTGGAGTGGTGTATCAACACCCCTAGGGACCATACGGCTAGGCTAGTATGGTTAGCCTATTACTGGTGAGCTGATACTTCTGTGATTCTAGCAACGGGGTTGCCTCCTTCAGGACTGTCTCTCTTATCCCTCAAATGGCCACGGGAGCATCTCCTGCTCCATTTGCACTTGCCGAGACCTTGATTAATCTGCATGCATCCAAGACGAGCAGCCTCCATATTGGTCCCTATCTTATGTTGCTCCAGGTAATTCTTTTCACTAGCTTATGTGCACTCTAGCGCCCAAATGAGCTTCTGACCATTGCTTCATACCATGTTGTAGATCTAGCTGTTGGAGAAGCTGTCAATTCTTAAGATTCTGAGAGGGAATTTTAAGAAGTATCACCCAGCCAACTTCAAGGAAAGAGGCTTCTCCGTTGACTCCTACGCTGACATGTCTGCCGATGAATGGGTTACTTAGCTGGCTCGCCTGACTGACGATCGGATAAGGTGGGTCTGTCCCTGGTGGAAGATTACCCACGTGGTTGTAGAGATGTGGGCTCATAGTATCCAATTGTTGGGATTGACCAGGGTGACATTTTATTCTCCGAGTCGTCTTTATCGACAGTAGGGCCATCCACAAAATATTCCTCAATGTTCTTGCGTCACCACATGTGAGGAGTACACTGCTTATTGGCAAGATCATTTAGGGTTCCGCTAGGCTAACAATACTCACCATGTGACTTTGAGCTATGCTTCCCTTGCTCCCACGGAGACGGATGACTGGTACAAACATTGGTTGGCTGAGATCAAGGACCTGTCAACCGGTGAGGCGCGTGAGCATGCGACTTCCCATTGGCTGGCTTCTTCTGAGGCTGCAAAATTGCTTCCTGTCAAGAAAAGAAAGACATGAAAGAAACATGATTTTTATTATTATATATATATATATATATTATTTTTTATTTATTTATTTTTTCTTTTTCTTTCTTTTTTTTTTTTTGTGATGTTCACAATTCGTATGCCTTGGCGTATGAATAACTTTGCTTATCTGGATGTTTTAACAAATGAATCATGTAACATACTCCAAATATTCATGCAATATGTTGAGCAATATGCACTTCATTAATGAAATTCAATTATTGTAACAATTAAAAATGCCGAAATTGGTACATATCTCGAGCAAACTCACTCTTGTTATCAACCATCCTGTACAGGTTTTCTGGCTAATAAGCTACCTCTCATTGCCTTAATTTTTGCTTAAGTCGCACTTGGGGGTTTTCAACTTAATAGACCTTTTTTTATTTTTTTATTTTTTTTATTTTTTTACACGTGGTAGCGTTTGAGATGGTCCTAGTTGATCGGATTGTTGAATTCATTGCCGTCCATGTCCATAATCTTCACTGTGCCTTTGGAAAGTACCTTCTTAACCACAATGGCCCTTCCCAATTGGGTTTGAATTTGCCCCTTGTATCCGTGTTGGATGGTCTCATCTGCTTCAACACCAGATCCCCTGTCCTTAAAGGATGTTTCTGATGATGAACTCGTTGATTGTAGGCTCTAGCCATTCTTTAATGGTACATCTGCAGATGATCTAAGGCTTTGAGGTGATTTTCATCAACCATAGCTAGCTGTTCGAACCTTGCCTTCACCCACTCTCTCTCGGGCAATTAGGCTTCTAGGACGGTCCTTAAGGATTTTAATTCCACTTCAATGGGAAGAACTGCCTCCATCCCATAAACCAGCGAATATGGCGTTCCCCCTGTCAGTGTTCTGACACTGGTTCTGTAACCCCATAGAGCATACAGCAATCTATCTGCCCAATCTCTGTAGGTCGAAGTGGTCTTTGATAAGATTTTCTTAATGGACTTGTTTACCACCTCCACTGCTCCGTTGGCTTGTGGCCTATAAGGTGAAGACTTGCGATGCTCTACATTGTACTCCTTAAGTAATTCCGCTGTGGCTCCTTGAAAATGTACTCCGTTGTCAGTCACCATGTGGTGTGGTATGCCATATCTTGCAAAGATGTGCTTATTTATAAATTTAGCCATGTTCTCAACCGCGACTTTGGCATAAGACTCAGCTCTAACCCACTTGGAGAAGTAATCCATTGCCACCACAATGAACTTATGACCATTTGATGTTGGAGGCCGAATCTCACCGATTATGTCTATGCCCCATACTAAGAATGGCTAAGGGGTTATGAGATTCTGTAATTCCATGGGTGCAAGATGACTGATATCCCCATAGATCTGGCACTCGTGACACTTCTTCACTTCTTCGGTGCAATCTGTTTGCATGGTGAGCCAGAAGTAACCTTGTCTCATGATCTTTTTTGCCAGAGCTAGACCGCTCATGTGCGAGCCACAGACTCCAGAATGCATCTCTTGCATAACCCTCTTGGCCTCTACTTCTGTTAGACACTTCAATAACAATCCATCAACAGTCCTTTTGAAGAGTTGTCTGTCAAACCATCTGAATTGAGCTGTTAGTTTCCTTAGTGTGGCCTTATTCGATGAATATGCTTCTTCGGGATACTGACCATTTTGTAGGAAATCAGCTATGTCTTGATACCAGGGTTTATCTTCCAACGTTAGGGTCAAGACATCGCTGGGACAATGGGATGGTGTTCTAGTGGTTTTGAGGATCAAAGGCTGCATTGGTGCCTTTTGAGGTCCCTCCCACATTGATGATAAGGTTGCTAACGAATCGGCCATCTGATTATCATCTCTGGTTACATGTCTGAATTCAATGTGCCTGAATACCTTCACCAACTCCCATAAAGTCTCCAAGTATAGGCGGAGAGATTCTTCTTTCATTTCCCATTCTCCCGCGGCTTGGCGGATCACTAATAGTGAGTCACCAATAATGGTCACATCATTTTCCCCCAGTGTGATGAGAGCATCAATGCCAAATAAGCAGGCTTCATATTCAGCACAGTTGTTGGTTATCGTGAATTCTAGCCGCTTCGACAAAGGAATTATTTCCCCCTCGGGAGTTATAATGATTACTCTGAGACCTACTCCTCTTTTGTTCATACCTCCATCAAAGTGCATGACCCATTTTCTGATTTCTACATCCACTATGGCTAACTGCTAATCCGGAAACTCTAGGTTCTCTACATAGTCAAATTCAAGTGGCTGATTTGCTAGGAACTCGGCCACTACTCTTTCTTTGATCACCTTTTTTGTCACATATTCGATGTCAAATTTCGAAAGAAAAAGTAACCATCGGGATAGTTTTCCTGTTAAAGACGGAGCAGAGCAGAGGTATTTCATCGGATCAACCTTTGCCACTGCTTGTATCTTGTATGATTGGAAATAGTGTCTCAATTTCTTCGTCAACCAGACCATGGTAGTGCAAGTCTTTTCCACCACGGTGTACCGGGTTTCATAATCCAACAGCTTCTTACTGAGGTAGTAAATAGCGTGCTCCCTCTTATCATCTTGTTCTTGGACCAACATTGCTCCTATGGAGTTTTCTTCGATGGCCAAATACAATATCAAGGGTTTTCCCAGAGTTAGGGGCTTTAGCACTAGAGGATTGGCTAGATACTCTTTGATCTTATCGAATGCAACTTGACATTGGTCATTCCACTCAACTGGCTGTTCTTTCTGAAGTAGCATGAAAATGGGCTCACAGATAGCAGTCAATCTGGCAATGAATCTGCTACCATATTGAAGTGACCCCAGGAATGACCTGACTTCCTTTTCTGTTTTCGGTGCTGGCATATGTCGAATAGCTTTGATCTTGTCTGGGTCCATCTCAATCCCTTTCTGACTGACAATGTGCCCTAACAGTTTGCCTGATGTAACTCCAAATACACATTTCTTCGGATTGACTCACAAGTTATACTTTTTGATCCTGGTCATGAATCTATCTAGGACAGCAGGGTGCTCTTCCCGGGTCATGGACTTGACCAGCATATCATCAACATATACTTTGACCTCCTTATGGATCATGTCATGTAGCAGTGTCGTGACAGCGCTTTGGTAGGTTGCCCCAGCATTCTTCAACCCGAAAGGCATTACCCTATAGCAGTACACCTCCCATTTGGTGATGAAAGCCGTCTTGACTTTGTCAATGACATCCATCAAAATCTGATGAGTACATGACTACCCTTGCTACACTATTGATCAGAACTTCAATGTGAGGGAGTGGAAAATCATCCTTTGGAGAGGCCTTATTCAAATCTCGATAATCCACACTGACTCTGACTCTATCATCCTTCTTGGCAACTGGGACTATATTGGCTAGCCATTCGGGGTATTCCACCACTTCTAGGAAGTTGGCCTTAATCTGCTTTGCTACTTCCTCTTTGACTTTCTCGGCCCATTCTGGACGTAGATGTCTAAGCTTCTGTTTTACTGCACTGAGTTTGGGATCTATTGGGATTCTGTGTTCTACTATCCTCTGTCAACTCCTGGCATGTTGTCGTAAGACCAGGCAAACGCTCCCACATGTATTTTAAGTATTTTTATTAATTCTCTCTTTTCCTCAGGAGTGAGTTCGTTGGAGATAGATACCATTTTAGGATTTTCAATAGTACCCAAATTAATTTCATGTAATGTAGTGTCATGAATGTTGAACACATTCAATGAATGTTTGCATGTATGCACACAGCCATCAGGAAAAACGTCACACAAATAAGCAAAGTTAGATTTCATTGCATTCATCACCTTATAGGCGGAATTGTTCACATCAAATACAGAAGCAATGTTTACATAAAAGTCATTTTCTTCCTCCACATGCGGAGGGTCTTCAGCAGCAGGGTCTTCAGGGTCAGCAGATCCTTCCTCGAACAGGTCACTCAGATCAGCTTCTAGAGTCTCTTTCTATGCTTTTGACAAAACAACTTCTTCTTCTTTCGCCTTTCCCTTGGCCATCATCCGAGTGAGCTCGCCTACGGCTCTTTCCACCAGCTCGGCTTGTTTCGAGGCAACTTCCTCCTTTACAAGACACTCTTTGAAACCTCTCTTTAATAGGGGCGAAAATGCCTTAGAGATGGCATCCACTAGTGCATCTGCATCTTCTTCTTTCGGCTTTTCCTCCGGAATGATAGGGGCCACCACTTCGGCTCGGGTTCTTGGAGGGCTCATGATCTCGGTCGTTACTTTAGGCTTAAGCATTTCTTCAATAGAACCAACTCCATACTTCGAGAAATCAACAACATCAGTGAATATTTCAAACCCAGGGACTGTTTCCCCCTCGACTATCGTCGGCTCGGGCTTTCCGTCATATAGCCTATCACTTGTACGGACAAAAGTATCCAGGAGATGGACCTTCTTCAACTCGGGTCCTTCCTTCTCATTAGCACCTTTATAACCAAGACCCCCGCGGTGTGATTGACCCCCATTGATGTCAAACTTTGTGATCCCTTGCTGAAGGGCTCCGAGCCCTTTTCCCGGAATAAAATTCTGCTTTTGGAAATACTTGTGGATCCATGGAGAAAACAATAGGTCTTTCTCCTCCTGCTTTGAGATAACCGCTACTTGAAAGCCCATCAAGGGTTGCTCGAGTGAGTTTAGTGCTGCTACCATAGACAATTCATCAGCCTTAAGGGTCACAATTCTCTCCCTTATTGGAATCTTCACCTTCTAATGCAGAGTTGAATGTACTCCTCCCAGCGCATGGAACCAAGGTCATCCCAGGAGTAAAGAAAATGTCACCGGGATGTCGATGACAATAAACAACACTTTAGATCTCACTTCTCCAATCACCACTTCTGCTTCAAAGGTGTCGATCACAGTGCGCTTTAAGTCATCATAGGCTCGGATCACTGTGCTGGATTTCGAGAGCGCCTCTTCACTCATATGAAGGCTTGGGAGTATTTTCAAGGGACAGATGCTCAATGCCGACCCGTCATCAACCATCACGCAGGGAAATATTCTATCCATCATATCAACCTTTAAGTATAGTGCCCAATTATGGTTAATTCCCTTTGGTGGCAGGTCATCATTGGTGAAGATAATTTCCCGGGGACTGTCAGATCGTTGATCCTTTGTACTCCCGATCGCCATACACACCTCTTCGGGGGACATCAGTGGACTTGCATCCATCTCTATGAGTTTCTTGACCACCGCCACTCGGTGCCTTTGGGACTCCATCAGTAGATGCCACACGGATGCATGTGTAGGCATATTTTCAGCTGCTCCACCACTAAGTCTTCCTTTTCTTCATTCTTGATTGGTACAGAGTCCTGAGCCGGAGCTTTGGCTCTCCTGCTGGGCTCCCCTTGTTGTTATGTCTCGGATTGGTATACTCTTTCGCTCCTCGTGACATGGTTCACAGGGGCATCTTCTTTCCTCAAGTACATTCTACTCTTAGTGCAAACGAGATATAAAGGCTTTGTTTGGCTTACGGGCTTGGGCCTGCTCATCATCTCAAATTCGTCTGCATCATCATCTAACTCAATGTCATCTAAATTGACAGGCTTATTCTCCTTCGTAGTTGGCTCAGCTTCTTCACCCGTCACTACCTGTATCACCGTGTTTGCTTTTGCAATCTGTGCAAGCACAAAGTTAGCGGGCAATCCCATCTGTACCATGTTGACTCTCCTTTCAAGTTAAGGCAGGGGGTTGTTTTGGACATTAGGTTTTGGGCGAGGCTCCTCTATCTTCTTCTCATCAATCAGCTATTGAATAGCCTTCTTCAAGGCATGGCATTCATTGGTTTGGTACCCCTTTGATACATGATAGGAGCAGAAGTTGTTTTTGTCCACCTCAGCCAGAGGCGTATATGGTTTCAAGCTTTGGAGGAAGCCTAAATTTTTACACTTTAAGAAGATTCGTCCTAAAGAATCCTCCCATAGAGAGATTCCTTTACCAGTCACTTGTTGGTTCACCCCTTGTGCTACAACTGCTACCTCTCCTTGCTTGACTGGAGCAGAAGATTGACTCGACTTAGCACTCATTGAGGAAGAGGCTGCTAGATTGCTGTTGTTCTTGTACCCCGATGAATATGTCTGGCCTCGATACCCTCCTCCGGAACTGTTCTGGGCTGGATAAATCTCGTACTTCTCTACTTTTCGGGCTAGTTCATACACCTCTACCAAAGACTGGAACTTATGATATTTCATCACATTTCAATACACCTCTAAACTGCCATCAATCAGCTTTACAATCAATTCATCCTCTAATGGCTTTTGATGAAGGAGAATCATCTTATCCATCCATCTTTGGTAATACTCGAAGAAAGTCTCATTAGGCTTTTGTCTCACAACTTCTAAGTCTTGTAGCTTGACTTCCAACTGGGTGTTGAAGCTGAAGTACTTTATAAATGCATTAGACAATGCATCCCAGTCACCTTGTACACTTTTCGGCTATTCGTTGTACCAAGTGATCGCTCTGGCTTCTAGAGTAGTGGGGAATAACCCCACCAACTGATTCATCGTGAGTCCTGCCATCGTCATGATTCAGACATACTGATTCAGATGTGTAGTAGGAGGACTCTTCCCAACATAGGGAGCAATTTTGGGCATCTGAAAACCCACTGGCAGCATTTCAACACCTCCGGCTATGAGTGTGGACGGATCAATGTGCTTGGAAGACTGAATTTTGGAGCTTGTAAGCATTTCAGCCATGAACTCTTCCATTTCTTTTATCTTCTTTTCCAAGACAGATTCTACAGAACTATTCCTCTAAGCTTCCCCTGCATCAGACAACCCATCATTCAATCTCCCCCCGCTACTCGTTTCTCGGGTACCTCTTTCTGCTCGCTGAGAAGATGACTCATCCATGGCACTCTGAACTTGACTCTTAATGAGGTTCTTGAATTCATCCGAGTTCATGAATTCCTGGAGAGCGGTAGTGGCCAACATGGCGGCAGCCGTATTAGGTGTGATAGCCATTTCTTGAAAGCTCTGTTGTAGTTGTTCGAGTTCTGGCAAAAATTCAGTATTTGACCCCGATACTATCCTAACCTCTCCTGACTAAACAGACTCCTCAGACTCACTAGATGACGAATCGCTGTGTTCCACTCTTACAAGTTTACGTCCCGATCTATGACAAACTACAAAACATAATGAACCAAGGTTAGTGAAGAATGTTCACCCAAAGAGTTATGAACTCCAGGTGATATGCATGTATGCATGGCGTGTCGAATGAATGACATGTGGATGTTGTATGAAATGGCCTTATAATGCAGGCCTTGAACAACTAACCAATTAGGTGGTGAAGTGTGCATGAATTCCTACTTGAGTAGGTTATGAATTTAGATTTGTGTGCTTGGTGGACGGATGAAGACTTGGCGCTCAGGGAGCACCTTGGGTTTTACATTGTGATATGAGATGAATGTGTTCTTGGTGAACGGGCAGAGTTTCGGCGCTCGGGGAGCATTTTGGGTTTTTATGATGTGAAATGAGATGAACATGCGCTTGGCACACGGTCGGGATTTTGGTGCTCGGGGAGCACCTAAATGACTTGATGTATGAAATGGAATTTTTCGGGCGCTCGTGGAGCACCTAAATGACTTGACGTATGAAATGGAATTTTTCGGCGCTCGTGGAGCACCTAAATGACTTGATGTATGAAATGGAATTTTTCGGCGCTCGTGGAGCACTTAAATGACTTGATGCATGAAATGGAATTCTTCAGTGCTCGTGGATTACCTAAATGACTTAATGCATGAAATGGAATTTTTCGGCGCTCGTGGAGTACCTAAATGACTTGATGCATGAAATGGAATTTTTCGGCGCTCGTGGAGCACCTAAATGGTTTGGCGTATGAAATGGAATTTTTTGGCACTCGTGGAGCACCTAAATGACTTGATGCATAAAATGAAATTTTTCGACTCTCGTGGAGCACCTAAATGGCTAGATGTATAAAATGAGATTTTCGGCATTCATGGAGCGCTTAAATGGTTTCCTACTTGGTAGGGGATGTGATGTGTGTGACCTTTATGGGATCGTTCAAGGCCCACATAAATGTTTTATGCATGACATGCATTCCATATGGCTAGTGCTTATGACATTCAACTGATACCTATGAATTAATGTTTTTTCACACAATGAGGGGGTACATGGCTGCAAAAAATATGGTTAGTGTAAATGTCTCACGGGTGATTAATGTATTTACACATGAAAAATGCAAGTGGCTGTACAAAAGACGTGAGTTAGTATCACACAAATGCTTTGCATGTAGCATGTCATGTTCATGGAAAATGTTGATGATGGTATGTTATGAAGGACAAGAAACACATATCACATAGCATGCAAAACGTATTCCTCCAACCTTATTCCTCCAATCATGGTCAATTTTTGAGAAAATTCTAACCGAGTCCTAGGAGGGGTTCACTTCGATCATCAATCGGGGATGATGAAGGCGTTATTGTAACATTCATGCAATTTATTTTTTTATCCTAAGGGAATCCAACTAAGGTTGCCTATATGAGTTCAGTCCAAGTCGAGATAAAATCAAGGCTCCAAGAGGCTATGGGTGATGTTTCGTATCCGTGCCCCTAAGACCATGAGGAACAGAGGCGACACTTCAACAATTCATCGGGTTGGAAATTGGATACTTAACCTAATGCAAGTATGTCTAACTAAAATGCAAAATAAAATACATTCAAGAATCATTCACCATATTTTGATTAGACATTTTTCAGGGCTTGTCAAATTCTTTTAAGTTTTAAGAAAACTTTTGTAAGAAATCCCAAGCAGAGTCGCCACTATGAGCGGACGACGTTTTTAACCTCTCGGAAGGGAGCCTCGATGTCGGGCAACCCTCCCTCGCATGGGTTTTTTGAAAATGTGGTTTTAGAAAACTAAATTATTTCAAAAAAGAATCGAGACCTAAATCTCGATAGAAAGTGTAAGAGTCACCACCCGGCTCAGCTCGACCGGGAAATTACAGTGTAGATGAACCAAAACGAGGACTGCTACACTTTCTAGAGATCTAGGTTCGGTCAAATCCCTTATTTCATGTCTAATCAAAATAAATTTGGCCAATTATAAGCATGGGTTTTTTCCCGACATCGGTGATGAAAGCCATTATTACCTTTTTCACGGATAAACGTGAAGCGGATTCGGAACGACCGGGATAACATTAGAAATGTCTTAGGTGACCCGAATGACAAGTCTTGGTACGGAACCCTGAAGGAATTCAAGTGAGTATTTAAGAGAACCGAAGAAAAGAATGAAAAATAAGCAAAATAGGCTAATCTGGTCACTACAGCTGCACCCCTATACTACAGCCGCGAGGCTGTAATCATCAGATTTCCTTTTTTGTCCAAAATCAGCATTTAATTCGGATTTTTAACCAAAATAGGAGATATAAAACTATAATGACCGGGATTAGGGTAGAGGAAGCAGACGAAGATCTACAGAGGGGACAGAATAGAGAGAATTAAGAGAAAACACAACCACACTTAGGGTTTTTAAGTGAGAAATATTAAAATTAAGTGTTTTAATCCTAAATAATAAAAGAAACCTTAACAAAAATCCATTTAAATCATCATAACTTTGGAGGGATTAGTTTTCTAGGGGCATTCTTAGACCATAATCACTCATTCAATCTCATTCGGGGTTCCGTTCGGGCTTCGGAAATCGCACAAGCTTTTGGGTTTTTTGTGATTGCAAGGCGTTCCTGGCATCCAAATTCGTTCCTGGTGGTCCAAAACACTGGAACACAGGCAAGGTACATTCTGATAGGCCTTAAAAATCCCTTTTTCTTTCGTTCCGATTACTGTTTGTTGGTGTTTTTGAATTTTTTGTGAGTTTGGAAGTGATTTTGATTACAGCCGCCCCACCTATGATTACAGCCACGCGGCTGTAATCTTCAGGGGTAGAAGCTCCGGATAGGGGTGAGCACTATCCGGTTTAACCGAATACCAATACCGAACCAAATCGAAAAAAAAATTCGGTTCGGTTACCGAATTTTTTTTGGTTTGGTTTGGTAACAATTATATATATATTTGGTTATTCGGTTCGGTTCGGTTTTTCCGTAAAAAAATTCGGTTTAACCGAAACCGAACCGAATTATTATATATATATATATATTAGGTTTTTAATATTCTAATTTACTTAATTGAATTTTATATTTCATTAAAAAATATAAAATGACTAAATAACAATTAATTACAAAAATAATATATAATGGTTCAATTAATTGCCCTAAAAATCATTTCAAATATTTTTTTTTATTTATTTTTTTGTAAAAATACCAAATTTCGGTAATAACCGAACCGAACCAAAAAATTTCGGTTCGGTTCGGTTCGGTTTTCATCCTGGTTTGGTTTGGCTCGGTTTTAATTATTACTGATAATTCGGTTCGGTTAACCGAAAATTCGGTTCGGTTCGGTAACCGAACCGACCGATGCTCACCCCTAGCTCCGGATGCCCTAAATCAACTGATAACACTTCTGTTTTCCAATTAAATGTGTTTTTCATGTTTATTATCGGTCCAATTACATCCATGTATGCTTAGATTCCCAGTTTTCTGATTTTAATTGATGGGTGTGATTTCAAGTTTGGCGATTTCGAGTTTTTAGGGATATCCGGACTTGTTTCGATCCGTTTCGAATCTGTTTGGTTAAAGTAAGTGTGTTTCCAGAAATCCCGGATTACCTGAAATCACTAAATTTGTACAACGATTTTCAAAAACGAGAAAAGAAAGTTGGAACACATTCTAGAGCCTTACAGCCGCACGGTTGTAACCTATAGCAACGATTTTCAAAAACGAGAAAAGAAAGTTGGAACACATTCTAGAGCCTTACAGCCGCACGGTTGTAACCTATAGCCGCACAGCTGTAGTTCAGGAGGTAGAATTACAGTTTTACCCTTTTGGGCCCCAAACTTGTAATTTTGCATCCTTTTCTATTCAAAACTGAATTTTGGCATGTTTACATTATTTTTGGACCTTAGATGGATGTTTTTAGGCCCACTCACGAACGGGACCCCCGGGTCCCGGGATATCCGGCCCGCTAAAAGTTGGAAAATGCATGTAAAATGAGCCAAATGGTTTTCAAAATTGGTTTTTCATCCATAAAACCTACAGGGCGTTTAAAAACCGTTTTCCAGGTCTAACTAGGCCGACCGGTCGGGTCGACCGGGTTACCCCCCTAAATGCATGACCCTGTTTCCTAAAATACCCCTATTCTGTCCTATGTGAGTCCTTGGTGTATTTTATTTACTTGTGCTAACTGTATTTGGATGCAGCTTTTATTTTTTCTTTATTGTTATTTTTGGATGTATTTTATAGATTAAATGGTGTATCTAGGTGATTGTACTTTTTAGATTTTCGTGTATTATAGGCGGTTGTAATGGTGAGGATGAGAACTTTTTCTTTTTTATGGGTTGTATAATTTGGCCTCTACTTTACTTTTCCGGCACTTTTATCTTTCTGTACTTTATTTTTGGATTTATATTTATGTCATGTGTTTGAGCATTAACTAAAATAAAAGAAGATAAAATGAGTAGAACTAAGTGGATGTTATATTATATCGTGAAATAATAATTGAAAATAAGTGAGGATTAGTAGATGTGTTGCCCGAACCTTGAATCTCTGAATTAGGTATCGCGTCTACACTTGGTAGGGAGCTGTACCAGAAATTCCCGGATGAGCTGATCCAGGTGACGACTCTGTATCTAATTTCGAAATTCAAGTTTTGAGATATTTAAGTTTAAATTGGGATTTTCTAAAAACCTAGTTTCCAAAATTCACACTTACAATTAAGCTTTCTACAAAATGGTTTTTCCAATGAAATGAAAGGTTTTCTTAAAGAAGGTTAAAAACCCATTTTCAAAACCACATCATCACACTTCGAAAAGAAAATCACTGGTTCCCATTTCGCCGCGCGTTCCGTAAAAAGGTCGTCCGCTCACACCAATGTTCTTTGATAGTATTTCATCTTTCTAAAGTGGATTTTTATTAAATTAAATCATGTAGCGTATATGCGAATAAAAAGCAGTAAATAAATATGTTATTACAACCCAATCGAACAAAAAGTAAAAAACCCTCATCCTCACGTTACAAGCACCTAAAATACACGATGATCTAGCAAATTACAATCGCCTAAAATACACGAATTGAACTATTAATTACATTAAAAAAGAAAATAAAAAGAAATCAAAAGCTGCAAAACAGACGGTTCGCACAATTTATAGCACACCACAAATAGGACTCAAATGGGAGAGAATTAGGATTTTAGAGGTCGGGGGCATGCATTTAGGGGTAACCGGGTCGGCTCGGCCAGCCGACCCGATTAGACCTGGAAAACGGTTTTGAAACGTCCTTATATTTTTGTTTTATGAGAAAACGCATTTTGAAAACATTTTCTTTTTCCGGTTTACTTTCATTTAACATGTGAGGTGGGTCAGTTTTCGGGAGATTTGGATCTCCGTCATTGCATTGTTCTAAGTGCAATAACTTCAAAAATTAAATCTAAGGTCGTGAATGCATACAACAAAATTCATTTTTGATGATTTTCTGATTTTTATGAATTTTTATGATTTTTTTCTAATTTTTATGGATTTTTCTGGATTTTCTGCTTCTGGACGAGAGTTACAGTCGTACGACTGTAATTACAGTCGTGCGACTGCAGTTCATCCTTTTGCAGAAAATCGCCAAAATTATTTTAAATGAAAAGAGAAAGTGGGGAAATCTAGGAACCGTCGTACGACTGTGGCTGGGGTGGCACGACTGTAATTACAGTCGTGCTACCGTTCTTTGTCACAAGAATAGTCGTACAACTGTTCTTATTTCCCATAAACAGCAAGCCAAAAATATGAGTTTTATGCACGAAAATTAACCAAAACACCCAGAAAATGAAGCAAAACGAAGGTTTCAAGTATAGTTACCCTTGTTGTGCTAATCCACCGTCGATTTGACCGCTAGAAACACCTTAATTGGCTTCGATTGCTCCTTTTCCTTTATCAGTCAAGGTTCCGAAATAAGTCCAAAATTCTCCAAAAAGTCACGGATTTAGGTGAGTCTAAGGTCTGGAATTGATTTAGTTTGATGTGTCAAGTTTTAACCTATGATTTCTAATAGATTTTAAGCTTTAACAATCCAGAATTAAAAGAAAAAAGAGTAGAAGAAAATGGTAGTTTTGGTTTTCTTTTTCTTCTATTATTTTTCCTTCTCTTCTCTTTCAATTTCTCTCTCAATCCTAAAATTTCTGTCCCTTTCTCTCTCTTTTTTCTCCTTTTCATATGTGATCTTCTCTTCCCACGTTTTCTGTTCTTGGGCATTAAATGCCCCTCTTTTCAAGCCAACTTTTCTTCCTTCAGGGTATGGGCTTCTGCACCTGCTGCGACCTTACAATCGTACGATTGTATTTTCAATTACAGTCTCACGATTGTAACTACAGTCGTGTTACATGAGGCCTTTTTTTTAAGGACCCAGAAAATTCCATGTTCACACATACAGTACTCTTTTTTATCTTATAAGGCTTTTTATCCTTTTGTAAAATTTATTCATTCTTTGTTAATTATAATATGTAATCTCATTTTCTTTTATGTCAACCTTTGTGTGATCATTAAAACATAAGTCAACAGAAGAAAACAAATAATTTATTCATCATTGAAATCGGGGATGAAAAATTCTGTACTCACATCCGCTCAATGATGAGGTTAATCCCTTTACAAAAGTGCATCATTTGATTAATGATCAACAAGGGTCATGGAATGAAGATATTGTTCACGCTCTTTGTAGTGCTTCTGATGTTGATCATATCCTTGTTGTCCCTATTAGCATAATAGAAAGGCCTGAATCTATTGTTTGGAATTTTTCCAATTCTGAGGTTTATTTGGTTAAGTCTGCCTATCAAGTGGCTATTAATATGGTAGCTCATTCCCCCCTTTCAGTAAGGACTAGTGACACTTGATTTGGGGTCTAGATATCCCGAATAAAATTAAAGTCTTCTTGTGGAAATTTATTTTAGACCGCCTTCCATCTGCGTTTAATCATTAGAAACGAGGTACTCCTTTAGATGGCTATTGTTGCAGGTGTGGTTTTTCAAAAGATTTGGCCCATTTATTCTTCCATTGTGTGCTGCTTCACACGGTTTGGTTCCTATCCCTGTTAATGTTGCGATCGGACTGAATTCAAGGAGAAAATGTTGTAGATATATGGTTCAATATCACCTCTTTCTGCAACCAGTATCACTCTCATCCAAATCAATTGTCCTCGGCAGCCTTTTTGCTATCGCAAATTTGGAAAGCCAGTAATGATCTCCATTCCAACCATAAGGCTTGGAACACGACAAAATTTGTTGCCAAAGCGTGTACTCAAGCAGATGAGTGGTTTATTGCTATTAAAGTCAGTAAATCCATGAATACTTGTTCGAATTCTGATCAATGCAATAGTCAACAAATTCTCTTGTGGTCAAAGCCAAATCTTGGTTGGATAAAGGTCAATGTGGATGGTGGGACTTCGGCGATTGATAGTAGGGGAAATGTTGGTATCATTGCTTATAATCATAAGGGTGCCATCCTAGCATGTAAAGCTAGGCGTTATCCTGGATCCTATTGCCCGCTTAATGTCGAAGCTCTTGCTATGCAGGATGCTTTACTCTTCGGGATCGATCATGGTTTTTCTCAAATCATTTTTGAAAGAGATGCATCTCAAATTATTAATTGCTTGAATTCTTTAGAGATTCCTCCTCTTGTAGCTATTAAAACCATTATTCATGATATCATTCATCTTGCTTTTCTTTTCCAGGATTGTGTTTTTAAGCATGTGAAGAGAATTTGTAATGGGGTAGCACATGTGATTACTAAGGAAGCCTTTGTTTCTATACTTATTTGTATTCATGATGATTAATTGACTTCTTAGGAGTCATTTCATTGTATCATGGGACTTCCATTCTTTTTAATCAAATTATGTTTCTGTTTTTTTTTAAAAAAAAAAACTTTTTATTGGTGGGTAAAAGTTGTTGTTAAAAAAAGTGAACAAACTAATTATGTAAGAATTTCTTTATTTGTATAGTTTAGAAAAAGACTTAGGCATAACTTGAAACAAAAACAAATGAATTCCATAGAATTCATTTGTTCTTATTTTGTTTTTTAAAAACTAAATATATGATTTTTTAGAGTTAATTTAGCCAAATATACTGACATATCTTCAAATTAATTTTGAAATTCATAACTCATATTTCATAAAAAAAATTAACATAATATTATCACTTAGTTATGTAATTAATAAGCATGACGTCAGTAATTCATTTATAAAAGAGTGAACTCTAATGCTTACTCTGCTCTAATTTTATAAGATTGTTTCAGTTTGTGTTCTTTTTTCAATTATATTAGATTTAATTTTACTAGGAGAAATTCAAATAAGGAAACTCGTGAATTAGCTCGTAATGGTTTGAAAACTCAAAACTTGTATTCTGATTTTTTTCACCTCCTCCTAGCAATGTTGTTAATGTTCTTTCTTTTTATTTAATACAATGAACACCTTTCATTCAAAAAAAAAAAAAAAAAAACTTTGACATCGAATTATCTTATTTCATTATTTTTTGTATGTTTCCTGATTAGAATATTTACTCATATGGATTATTATGTGGTATAACACCAAATCAACTTTTTATAATTTATTTAAAAATATCCACTTTTTAAAAAAATTATAAAACTTTTATATCGAATTGAAAAAAAAAAAAAAAAAAAAAAAAGAAAAAAAGAAGAAAGAAGAATACATGCATGGTAAAAGGGTATTCTAGTCTTAAAAAATTGGCACAATAAAAAATAAATAATTCACTTGTGATGACATCTATTTTGATAGAATTTTGTCAAGCTATATTGAATTCCATAGAATTGAATTCCCTTTTCATTCGAAGTATGAATATTGGATCTGCAAATGAATTCCGCAAAAGTTTATGAAATTCATTTGTTTCAAGCTATTAGCAAGCTGAACAAACATAATTAGAAAGGAATAAAAACGCTTTTAAACTGTTGGAAAAACTTGAACAATAAAAAATAGGGTAAACTTAAAAAACATACCATATATTTTAGGGTATTTTCAAAATGAGAACATGTTTTTTTCTTTTTTTTTTTTGCAAAAAGAGGATCGGTGGTTTGTTTCACTTTTGACGACGTGTCAGAGGGTATTTCGGTCCAAACATTTACTTTTATTTATTTATTCAAAATTCAAAATATATATTAATAACATTAACAAATTTTTATCTCTTCACTGCCCATACTCTCTTTCTCGCCGTCACTATTCCGGCCACTATCACCAGCAATTCTGCCACCGATGTCGGGCCTCCACCTCCCGTCTCTCCACTTTAAAACCCAGTAAAAGAATTTCTGCTCAAATTCTATTCCCAAACAACAATTTTTCAACCAAAAAACTTTGGATCTAGAGCCTCAACAAACGCGAAAACAAATATATTGCAGTTCCACCGTTTGATTACCGCTACCGCCACCACTGCTTGGATCCTGCAATTTCCATTTACCAAACCACTAGTATATATTGCAGTAATACGCTAGTATTTCTATTCATTATTTATAACAAGAAAACTAAGCAAAACTAATTATCTTAAGATTCACATCAATTACAAAGCAAAACTATGCACAAACAAAAAAATATAGGCAAAAAGAATCCGGATATTCCTAAACTTTTATAGAATTTGTAATTAGTTTTCTGATAAATTTTATTAGGTATATAATTTTTCTATTTTGATAATATTAGTTCCCAATTTGATAATTTTTCTCCTATGGATTACAGTATCCATTCATTGACATTTAATACAAATTTCGTAGATACGTGAGATTAAATTGGACGTATATTTTACATTTGTAGCTATTATAAAACTGCTTAAAAAGTATAATTTTGATCATTCCAATAATCTCTAGAGTTTTTTATTCTCTTAAAAAAATATGTCAGTTATTAGTGAATGAATACTATAGCGCACAGAAGAAAAAAATATCGAGTTTGGGACTAATATTATTACAACAGAAAATTATATACTCAATGTGTTAAAAAAATTAATCAGAAAACCAATTACAAATTCTATAAAAGTTAAAAACCCCCAAAATGTAATTTGCCAAAACTATAATATCCATGTCCAAATTTAAGATAATTCAACACAAAGAAAAGACTTTCGACTTGCAAGTTATACGGCGTATTCATAAACATAAAAAATATCAGAGTTGGACTCCTAATTACTCCGAAAAGATCCAATCAGATTTCCAATTTCTCTCCACTAACAGTCCAATCCCTAAACCCGGCCGCCGCACTCCGCCACGATCCTCAGATTGCGTGGGAAGATACTCCAACTAACTAGAAATGGAGTTCCGATCTGAATTTGAGGTTTAATTTGTTTTCTCTACACTAATCAATCTCATCCCAATTTCATTTTTTGCCAACTAAATATGAGATTAACCAGATTCGAAGGGGATTCAGGCGGTCTGATGCGGGGTGGAGACTGCGGGTGGGCATGAGAGTTGCCGCCGACATCTGATGGCGGCGGTTAAAATACAACGCGTTATCAATTTGTCAATAAGCATGTTTTTCACAACGAAACAAACTACCCATTCTCTTTAAAAAAAACAAAAATCATCCTCGTTTTGAAAGCACTTTAAATTATAGGATATGTTTTTGAAATTTATCCTAAAAAATAACACTTTTCAATTAAAAGGTTATGTCGTGATAGAAACATTTACCTTGAAAACGATTTATGATAGAATGAGGTGTAATCAAGTATATTGGTGGATTAATGAAGTATTTGGTTCCTTATCTACATTGTTGTTTGATATCTCATGTATTAAGATCCACAACATTTTACACATAATTAACACATAATTCTTTCACGTCTAAATTGAATAAAAATTATTTTTTACATACAAGCAGTGACATGGAAAGTTATTATATATATATTTGGATGGTGTGAAAGAATTTGTGCAACCAATTTGCGCAAAAGCAACATTATGGATACTAGATAGGTTGAAATAATTTATTAAGCCCTCTTGAAATATGCATGAATCCAGATTCATGGATGATATATAAGATACTTTTTTACAATGGAGATTTTGGTGTTGTTAATCATTTAAGAAAAGTAAATATAGAAGCCTACTAGGTGTAGTTGCTCATTTTCCAGGTTTTCATATAACAGATTCATAGCCAATTTAGTTGTATTATAGGTACCCAAAATGTTATTGTTTGTTACTCTTTTGACATGTTAGGCCATGGTTTAGGATTGTGGTAAGTGGCAATATGCATGTGTGTTATCGGTTAGAGAAAATTTTAGAATGCTCATGGAATATAATACTTATTTAAAATACATTAGTGGTGCATGTCTTTTTAGAACATATAAATATAAATATATATATAAATCTCAATTTTTAACTAAAGGAGTATGTATTCCTAGAGTATTGTAAAATTATTCGTGGGTTGTTCTCTTATGTATTCAAGTATCTGTAGATCTTGTTTTATTTGAGTAAATTTAATAGCTTGTTCTTCGCTGGTACTTCTCAAGTACTTTACTAGAATCTTCTTCATGTTGTGCTTCGGTCCCTTTCATTCTTTTACCAAATCCATTATGAGTAAATGCATTCAAATTCACCACTTATAGCATTAGCTTCACCTGTCTTTGATGGTGACAATATCAAATATTTAGAATGGAGGCTTATTTAGAAGCTAGTGATATTTCGGAGGTTGTTGTATTACCAACAACACTTGCTCAATTTAGGTCTTACAGAGAAAACAAGTCGAAGAAGTCAAAGGCAAGTTCATATTTAATTGAATCTGTCTCATCATTTTTATTTGCATATGTTTCATCAATAATCTTCATTAAAATTATGACCCTTAAATCAGCAAACGCCATTGAGACTTATAAAGGTCACCATGGAATCTAAGGAATGCATATTCTAAATTAGATAAGGGATTTTGCGATGCAAATTATGGAGTCAAAGACAATTAAGGAGGACTGCTCTCACAGGTGAAAGTGAAGACATTCAATTTCCAGGTTATCTTCAGAGACTCTGCCTATATGAACAGATTTGGTTAAGCATAAAGTGTTCCTACTCATCATGTAATTTGGTTAACTAAACAAGATTAGAACACATTCCCATTAGCAACAGTTTCTCAGAGCTCTTTCCCATACGGTTATAAACATCTTTCTTAAAGCCTTGACTACCCCTAACCCTCTCTCAAAACCAAAACCTAATAATTTGCAAGAGAAAACGGCTGAATGCTGAATAACATAAAAGTATCGACCCATGAAGCAAGCATGATCTAGATATGTACGGCCATATGAATAATTCCAGGCAACTTTTGAATGTTTAAAAACGTTATTAAGTATAAGTAGATACCAATGACTTGGTTTTGGCAATTCCTTCTTACTGCAGAGTTCATTTAACTGCCATTTTGTATTATGAATGTTCAATGGTTTATTAATGCTCATTGACAACTTGTTCAATGCCTCCTAGGCAGCATTAAGCTATGCGACTTCTTTTGGCTCTGAAGAACTGGAGAAAAGAATTGCACCATCAACATAGATACTAGCAATATTTTTTTTTCCTTCCGTCCAATCCAAGATATCAACTTTCTTGTCCTTGTTTTGACATAACTCATACAACAATATAACTGGTTGTGGTTAGTCTTCCAAGTCTTTCGGTGTAAAAATTGATGGGAAAAATACACCGACCACAACGGCAACAACAAATGCGGAATAAATCTTCGTTGTGATTTTTTTTCCCGACATGTATGAATCTTTGAGGGAACTAAAAATTAGAGCAACACCAAGCAATAAAATTGGAGCAATGCACAACAACACAAACACGCAAGATTTTTACGTGGAAAACCCTCTTAACCGAGAAGTAAAAACCATGGGACCCTTGGGCTGCTTAATCTTCCACTATCAACCAATAATGGGAAATTACAATAAGTCTGAACTAAAGGTACACACCATCAACATCATATTCTTGGAATGAAACATCAAGAACTATGGAAATCAAATAAAGTTGGAGAAAAGACCAAGAACAAATTATAAAAGCCAATCTCTTTCTCTCTTTCTCACCTCACATACATCACATGGTAAAGACTTTATCACCTCACATTCTCACTTCTACATGGTAAAGTCTCTCACAAAGACTTTTTCTCACACCTCACAAAGACAACCTTTTAACCTCTTAAAATGTTTAAGGTCTTAAAGGTGTAGCTCACAAAAAAAGCTCTTAAAAGTTCTTCCTTAGGTTAGAAATATATCCAACAACAATTGGCTCTAAAAGACCCCTGAATGTGTTGCATTAATATCTAGAAATGCAACACCACCATATACGTATCATATCCAATTAAAAAAAAAAAATCTAAATTTAGATTCTGTTAATAGGAATTTCTGTGTTATACACAATAAACTATTAACCACCCATAGCCTTTCAAGATCAAAATTCACATCAACATAGATGGCACCAGCCAAGGACCCCACAAAGTCACAAAGTACTTTAGGTGCCTTCACCGATCCGCCATGAATGACCGCATGTTCTTCCTTAGTGATTTCATCAATAAACTTAACCCCTTTCTTGGAGAATAAACATAAAAAAGGTTCTTAAGAAATGCTTGACAAAGGGATTAGCGGTGATCATTAAAACATGTTACAAGACAAATGCAATGAAACATGACAATCTTGACATGATTTTTACCTTGGCATCAAGCGAAGTAGCATCATGTCTCATAAATCTATAAAGACCATGTCTAATGGAAACACGGGCGAGTTTCTCATTGCTATTATTGGCCATACGCAACTGAGTCAACTGGCCATAGGATGAGCTAGAAAAAGATAATTACTCAAAGCAAGTCCAAGAGGTGCATCATCTATAAACTTGAGTCGCTCATAAGATGTCGAGTATATATAGGAAGAGTGCATTAAAGCTTCCTTGAGAAGATGCTTCTTGTCGAAATTATAGTTTAAGATTCTTTCGACAGCAAAGACTGATTCTTAGATCTCTCGTTGAATGGCAAAAGGTGAATTTCTTCAAATAAACAAACATTGTAAATAAACAAAACCTGACAAGTTGCATTGAACCCTCTATCAACTTCCACACCATTCTTGTGGAGAGAAGAGGTTTTCCTTGGGCACAAAGCCATTGGTAAACTTGGTATCAGGATATCTTCAGCTGCTGCATTATATCTCAATCTATACATTAAAAGGATGTCTAAGTAGCTACAATTTGTGCCAATCTTCCATGAGCATTAAAGCCACAGAACTACATCTGATTCCTCAAAAAATAAAAATAAAAAATCTCTAGGAAGAGTTCTGCAGCAAAATTGGCTTAGGATGAACACAATGAAAGTTGCTTCCTAAAATATTTGTGAAGAGTTCAAGACGACAACCCTTCAAATAATTTGTTGAAGAAAAGAATAACATTGATATTGTTTTGATGCGGGCCACAAATAATAAAAAAGATCTCTAATTCAATTTGGAAACAACTACTTGTTGTAGAAAGAAATTAAAGATATATTTTGGATTATATCTTTATTTTAATTATAATTATTTTATAATTTGGATTAGGAATAGATTTTATTGTAAGGATCCTAAATTGATAAGGATTCCTATTTTGTTTGTATTTTAATTTATTTAGTATTTTTTTTAATTAGGAAGTTTAGACTATTTAGAAGTTTTTATTGTTTAGGAGTTTTATTACATTTAGGGTAGTTTGCCTATATATAGGCTTTTATTTCTCAATTGTAATTAGTTTTGGTTTTTCAATAAAAATTTGGAATTATTTCCTTTACCCTGCTTTTGTGAATTTTGCGAAATTCAATTAGTAGAAGACTAATTTCCGGCATCCTGCGCGATCAACGGACTTTAGTAGTTGTTAGGGGTTGGGTATTCTTAGAATCAACAACCCCTCTCAATTTATGTCATCAATATTGATTTTTTCCGCTGCATCAGTTGGTATCAGAGCTTGGTTTGCTCTTGGGTGGAGAAAAATGCAAAGAAAGATTCATTCTAGTGATGAGGAGCTTGATGAGTTCTATGAGAGAGAGAATGAAGTAATTTTCTCTCAAGAATAAAAACTTTGTGAAGGTAAATTCTTTGATTTCTCATTACCCCTAATCTATGATGAAGATTATACTTATGTTGAAGTAGTAGATTATGTATCTTGTGACAAGATTGTTGGTGTTGAAGAAATTTTATAACCAATTTATGATTTATTTGAAGATGTATATGAGAATTTTTATTGGAATGGTGATATCAATTTTATTGGGGTCAACCATATTTTGAATGTGGATTCTTTTAATAAAATCAAAGCTTGGTTTATTAACGGGAAAACTCGAGGACGAGTTTTTTCTAAGAGGAGGAGAATGATGCGGGCCACAAATAATAAAAAGGATCTCCAATTCAATTTGGAAACAACTACTTGTTGTGGAAAGAAATTAAAGATATATTTTGGATTATATCTTTATTTTAATTGTAATTATTTTATAATTTGGATTAGGAATAGATTTTATTGTAATGATCCTAAATTGATAAGGATTCCTATTTTGTTTGTATTTTAATTTATTTAATATTTTTTTTTTTAATTACGAAGTTTAGACTATTTAGAAGTTTTTATTGTTTAGGAGTTTCATTACATTTAGGGTAGTTTGCCTATATATAGGCTTTTATTTCTCAATTGTAATCAGTTTTGATTTTTCAATAAAAATTTGGAATTATTTCCTTTACCCTGCTTTTGTGAATTTCGCGAAATTCAATTAGTAGAAGACTAATTTCCGGCATCCTACGCGATCAACGAACTTTAGTAGTTGTTAGAGTTTGGGTATTCTTAGAATCAACAACCCCTCTCAATTTATATCATCAATTTTGATTTTTTCCGCTGCATCATGTTTTTACCGTATTTTCACTTGGGCCAATACAGCTTTTGCCCACCAAAGGAACTACTTGAACAAGGCAATTCAATGCAAATTAATTATAGTGTAACTTCAAAAATTTCAATCACCCTCATAAAATGGATTCTCTGCATCTTGTCATTTGTTAATAGTAAATCCTTATTCCCATTTGCCGCAAATCATCAAACTTTTATTTTCAATAGGACTTAATACAAACTCAATACCTCAAGCTCATCCACAAATGCCTAATGACCCCTAAACTTAAAAAACGGTTGGTCAATTGAAGCCCTAAATTTGTTTAAAATGACAGATAGGCCCCCTAAAGTTGCTTAAAATGATCTATGAGCCCCCTAAACCTCTTATGCATCTAATAGTTGTTTAACACCACTCTCTCTACCAGGTAGGATTTTGGGGGTCAATCAGTGACATTAACCAAGTTCAGCAAGCAAATAGATCGTTTCCAAAGTTGGAGGAGTCATTAGAGGTTTGTGGACAAGTTGAAGGGATCGTGTGTGCATTAAACCTTTTCAACAGATTATAACATCATTTTCAGACTTGATATATGTCCTCCTTCCTACCTCCTACCTCCTACCCTTCAATTCCATTTCTCATCCAACCAAGCCCACTATAGCCTAAAAATAAAATCCCTAAAGCCCTATGCTAGCACGGCAGTGTTAGATTTATTCATACTAACAGGTAACTGAATGTAGACCAATTGTTTAACATCTTGTACTCCCCCAAAGTGGTTATGAGAGTAAAAAGAAATTCTGTTCAACTGAAAATGGCTTACTGTTGAAAGACAATAAAGAGTGTCAACCCATGAATTGGCATATGTAGTTGGTTACTGTCTGCAAAAAATAGGGCTGCTTACCTGTTACTTGATTCAAGCCGTTCATTATTTATGCTATTATTGTAATCCATGTGATCAGAGAGACCGACATGAGATTGCATCAAATATGATATATATGGCAAATTTGCAATTTCCTTTTCTTCAGCAGAATTGGAAATAACAAAATCACCATCAAAAAATACACTAGCAGTGTTTTTTGTTCCATTCTTGAAGTCTATTTTATCAACTTCCTTCCCATGCTCGTACAACTGTGTAATTAGCTGTGGATGGTTGTGCAAGTCTTCAAGTGTAACAATGGACTCTAAAAGACCCCCAAATATCTCGAAACAAATGTAATAAAAATAGAGTCAAATCAACATTAAAAAAATAAAAAAATAAAAAAAATAAAAAAAGAAAAAAAGAAAAAGTAACCCACCACCCACAACATTTCAAGATCAAAATTGACATCAATATATACAGCAGCAGCTAGAGACTCCACAATATCAGCAAGGACTTTAGGCGCTTTAACTGATCCGCCAAGAGCAACAACACTGGTTTCTTGTCTAACTGCATTACTAAACTCCGTAACCTATGATAGAAGTTTAAAGAATGAGCGCAATTTCAACAATGAATGAACTCAAATTTCAAAATTGATCATTGAAGTCTCTGATTTTAGTTTTTGTTGGACTTTGTTCCCTTCCTATATGGAGGAAGAGACCTTATGTGCATCCTTCAAGCTCTTGAAGCTCTTTGTGAGCTACACCTTGTGAGTCGAAAACCAATAAGAAGATTTCTTATTAGGTGTGATTTATGGCTTTAAGAGTTTAGTTTCTTAAGTCATATATGAGGTGAGAAAGTGAGACTTAAAGCCATATATGAGGTGAGAAAGTGAGGAGAAATTGTGAGGTGAGAAGGAGCATATATGAGCAGATGAGATGTGGTGAAGTGAGAGGCATAACAACATTTGAGAGAGTTTTGGATACAAGAGAGTAGAGAGAACTAAGGGAGAAAATCCTTTGAGCTTATGAACTTTGTTTTTCAAGTATACTCTTCTTTTTCTTTCAGCAATCTCTAGCTCATACGGAGTCTGATCCTGCTGATTTTTGGAGCATATATTGGAGACTGTTGTTTATTGATTCTGAACGGTCGGATCAGAATTTGGAGGTTCATAAGTTTGGATTTTTGGGTTTGCAACAGTTGCTGTTTTCTGGGTGCTTTTCTGCGACCAGCTTTGGTTTTCTGCTTGTAGTGTGGTTTGTAGCTATTGGATTTGGTTGAAACTTTGACACAAGTTTGAAAACATATTTTTCTAGATTCTGGATAGTGGGATCAGTCACTGGAGGTTAGGAAGGTCCTCGTTTGTCCATCCCCGTTTTGTTGTTTGCGGTTTCTCTTTTGCTGGTTTTCAGCTTGAGCTGTTTCATCGCTTTCGGTCTTTGAACATGTTGTTACTCATTTTTCTTCATTTTGTATGGTGGACATCTTGTTTGGACCTCTAGAACTTTTTGCTCTTGCTGTGTAATTTTGGTGTATCCATTTGTTGTTGTTATTGTTTGTTGGAGCCGTGAAACTTATTGTTGTTCACTAGCTTGGTTTTGTATTTGCTGTAAAACTCTCATATTATAGTGGATACTTTATCTTGGGCTAGGACATGCCTCGCGGTTTTTATCCTTCACGTTAGAGGAGTTTTCCACGTAAAAATCTCGGTGTTCCTTTCTGTGTGCCTGTGGATGTTCTGCTGGTTACGCTCCTCATAGATTCATTTAAGCGGGGGAAAGTTTATTCCTCATTCCTTTCCCATTATTTTTACCATATTATCAAAAGAACAAGAACCTTCACTATGCCTGAGGAACCGATAAAGACCATGCATAACAGCGACGCAGGCGAGTTTCTCGTTGCTGATATTAGTGGCATGTAAGATAGACAACTGCCTTGGTTCGAGTTTAGGATGAAGAAGGAACAAATGATTAGTCAAGGCAAGGCATCAAGCAGAATCGCCAATGAATTCCAGTCTCTGACAAGAAGCAGGAGCAGGAACCGGATAGGAAGGGTGCGTGAAAGCTTTGACGACAAGGCCTTTATTTTGTGTAGTTCAAGATTCTCTTGATGGGGGGGGGGGGGGGGGGGGGGCGGCTTGATTTTATCCTCGCTAACCTTGAACTCATGTTCTTGATAAAAAAGATCTGGATTGAGTCATTTCATTATTAGGGAAAGCTTTAGCAACTGAGTTATTTTTATCCCATCATTGCATCATATTATTTTTCAAAATCAAAATCAAAGGAGGACTCCAACACTATAATTTTTCTTCCCCAACAATTCCGGCCGCCCCAAACTCCAGCCACCTGAAACTTTTGCCACATAAAAAAAAATTCTTCCAAATAAGAAATTCAGAATGAAGACCTCAAGTTGCTGCAGTTATTTACCACAAATTTCAGCTTAATTATCAAGAAGAAAGCAAATAGGTATCAAACTAATTTCATTTGTTGTTGATTTACAAGCTGTTAATCAATACAATTCGATTCCATTTGAAAAACATCTAAGTTTCTCTAATTTTATAAAAATAAAAAACAAAAGTGGAGCTAGGCCAAGGTTCATGAACCGCCGGTTCAGGTTCAAGAAATCCTTGAATCTGAACCTTAACCTTCAAAAGGATTGAACCTCCAGTTCAGATCGGTCCGGTTCAAATTTAGCGTTTGACCCAGTTTAGTTTCGGTCCAGTTCAGGTTCAACCCTTTTGAATAAACATTTATAACGCAATTTGCAGGAGGTTTCGATGTAGACATTTCTCGATAAATTATTAATATACGTAACAAAATAATATAATTTCTCAAATATGAAAAACAACTTACAATTTTTATTTTACAATTAATAATTTAGATAATATAAAAATTATTACAAAAATAAAACTTTTTTTTCTTCTAAACCGCCGGTTCCAAGGGTTAGGGGTTGATCGACCCTGACCCTTAACCTTATTTTCTTCTGAACCATCGGTTCGGTTGAGGGTTTGACGGATTTTATCCCGTTCCAGTCCGGTTCGGCCGGTTCAGGTTCAATTTGGCCACCTCTAAGTGGAGCCATTATATATATATATACAAAATCAAAATTATAATTTGCTAATAAACCCATTTTCGTAGGGGTTAATTGTGCCATCGCCGCAGCACTTGCATATATGGTGGCTTTTGGAATTCTAATTTTGATTTTTCCGATAGTGATTGTGACTCCAGTTATGTGATAAATACCTCAGTCTCACCATTCTCTTCTTCTAACTTTTCGGTAGCAGATGAACCCAATCCAACCTAGCTGAATCTACTGTCCGCAATTCGTGTAAGGAGAGGAAGTGATCATGGTGGTGGAGAGAGAGAAGAAGATGAGAGGAGGGGAAGTGTTTTTATTTTGTTTTCATATACTTTAATTTAAATTCTTTTTTCATATTTTTTAAACAATTCATTACTCTAAAAAAAAAATACACCAAATTCTCTCATATCCATAATTTTTAGAATAAAATTGATATAAAATTTTAATTATAAAATAAAGTTTCTCAAATTGGATAAAGGCTTTGAATAATGCCTATTTAAGCAAAAAGACCCATTTAGGTGCCGGGTTAAAAAAAAAAGTCTCAAAGTGATGCTGGTTTAACCGGACCATTTTCAGAACCATTAGTTCCAAAATTGGTTCCAAAATCCGATTGAAGCATTTTATGGTGAGTAATTTTTTTTTTTTAATTTTTTGAGTTGTTTTCGGAAGTACCTCTTCCGAAAAAAGCCGTAAATTCAAAAAAATAAAAATAAAAATTTCATCTGTCTGGCTGGGAATCCGATTCCTACGCGCGGTCGGGTTGCTTCATAAGCAATATTTGACTGCTTTTTCCTTTCTTTTTTTTTTATTTATTTTCTGCATGGCATGTTATAAAGTCACTTAATCATCTCACTACTTCTTCTCAATATTTTCTTCTTTCCTTTTAACTTAAACTCTTACATATTATTTCCTTACCTAAAATCACTCATATTCTTCCTCTCTTCTTCATATTCATCTCCTCTCTTCTCTTCTCCTTCTCACTTAAAATTGTCAGAGATAATAATAAAAGCTATGATTAGGCCTTACCTATCAGCTTAAGCTTTTAGGTCAATTGGTTTCATGATATGGTATCAGAGCCGCTTAGACCTAGAGGTTGAGGGTTCAAATCCTGGCAGCTCCATTTGTTAATTAAAAATTCAACACATCGCAAGGTGGGCTTGTGTTGTACATGCTTCAAGCCTAAGGGGCATTCACGTGTGGGGGAGTGTCAGAGATAATAATAAAAGCTATGATTGGACCTTACCTATCAGCTTAAGCTTTTAGGTCAATTGGTTCCATGATATGGTGCGGTGAACGTGGAAAGACATAAAGAGATATAGTTGTACTTGTATCTATTTGTATTTATATCTTGTATTTAGGTCTTTCATGTAATTATACAAGGACTCCTCTTGTAAATCATCAGTATATATATAGAAACATTAGCTCCTCTCATATGTTGATTAAGAGAGTTTTCCCAAATTGAAGCCTTAACTTTCATGGTATCAAAGCTCTAAGGCAAAACTGCTGAAAAGAAGCAAATTCCAGCCGCAACCATGTCGAACACCAGCAGAACCAGCAACGCTTCCACTCCAGACGTCTCTGACGCGTTGTTGTCAACAGTAGAATCGGCAACCATGGCTGCCGCACCAACGTTCACTCATCATCTTCCTCTAAAACTTGATTTGACAAACTATATCCTATGGAAAACTTTGATCACACCAATGTTAGCAGGGTGCGATCTCTTCAGCCACGTCGATGGAACGGCTACTATTCCGGCTAAACGATTGGTCGACAACTCAATCAATCCAGTGTACAAGGTCTGGAGTCTTCAGGATCAGCAAGTTCTGGGTTGGATACTAACTTCAATATCCCTATCAATTCTACCGTAAGTAGTAGGAGTCAAGACAGCACGAGAGGCATGGGTTAATTGGAAAACACCTATGCTTCTGGGTCCAGGGCGCAGATACGCGACCTGAAGCAATAATTACATTCGTTAAAGAAGGGTACTGAGTCAATTGCATAGTATATGCAGTGGGCGAAGACAATTTCAGACAGATTAATCGCTTTATAGTATCCGATCCTTGAAGAGGACTTAGTAGATGCAATTCATGATGGATTAAATGGCCCAAACAGTCCATGTCGAGACTTTTGTAAGTCTCTTGAAGCTCGGATGATTGCAATTTCATTCGGTGATTTATTTGGTTTACTATTGAAAGAAGAAAGGCAACTAAAGAAGGAAAACAATCCAGCAGAGGACCTGAATGTACTAGCTGTCCATGTTATGGTGAACCAGTCACCATCGATAGGACGGGGGTGTAGCCGTGGATGCCACCAGCTGCACACCCAGTAGCAGTTCCAGCAGTCCCAGCGCCGGCAGTAATCATACGGCACTGCAGTGGACAAAATCAGTACAATGGGCAATATTTCTACCCAAATCAGCAATCACGGATAACTCAGGCAGCCTCTTTTGATGTTTCAACTGTTGTATGTCATAATTGCAAAGGCTTGGGACACTATGCAAGGTAGTGTCCCTCGCCAAGATTTAATAACTAGAGAAACCCGAACCCACCTATTTCAAACTACACCACTACCAACCCTAACCATCGAGCCTGGATCATGGATAACGGAGTGATGCATCACCTCAATTTTGATTTGGGGAACTTAAACTTGCACTCTGAGTATAGCAGTCTAGAAGAGGTACACTTAGGTAATGGCTCTCGTCTCCCAATTAAACATGTTGGTTCCTTTGTTATTCTAGATACTTCATTGAAACTAGCTATTATTTTACATGTTCCTAATTCTAATTCCAATTTGATTTCTATTAGTGCTCTAACTAAAGCTAATGATGTATCTGTTGAGTTTTTTGACAAATTCTTTGTTGTGAAGGACCTGACTTCCAAACAGGTGATTCTTCGAGGCCCGAATAAGAATGGTCTCTACGCCCGTCCATCTCAGCCGAAAGCTCCAATTTAGTCCCATCTCACCTCACTTCCACCTAGAATGAGAGACTTGGTCACCCTGCTCTACCCATTGTTGGTCGTGTTCTCAAGAAGAATAATATTAAATGTTTAGAGAGTAGTACTGATAGCACTATATGTTCTAGTTGTGCCGTCAGTAAGAGTCATCGTTTACCTTTTTCTGTTTCTGAGTCTGTTATTTATGGACCTTTGGATTTGGTTTGTTCAGATTTGTGGGGTCCTACCCCGGTTAAATCACATGATGGTTAATCTTATTATATTATATTTTATGATCATTTCAGCAAGTATTGTTAGATATATTTTCTTGAATATAAGTCTGATGCATTGAATGTGTTTGTCAAGTTCCATTCTCTTGTTGAAAAGTATTTTGGGCGCCTGATTAAAAATTTTCAATCTGATAGGGGTAGGGAATTCAAAGCTATGCAATCTTATTTTTCTACTAATGGGATTCAACATCGCATGTCATGTCCTTATACACCTGAACAGAATGGCAATGCCGAACGTAAACACCGTCATGTAGTTGAAACCGGATTGTCTTTGTTAAATCGAGCTAAAATACCACTATCTTATTGGTCCAATGCATTTGAAACTATTGTCTATCTCATTAATCGAATGCCTTCTTCTACTATTGACTTTGATTCTCCTTATTTTCACCTGTTCAAAGTCTCCCCAGATTATCTTTTGTTACGTGTTTTTGGTTGTCTATGTTATCCTTGGTTGCGTCCACATGCATCTCACAAGTTAAATTTTCGTTCTTGTCCTTGTGTATTTATGGGATATAGTTGGGTTCATAAGGGTTATCTGTGCTTAGATCCTGTTTCTGGTAAATTTTTTTGTCTTACGTCATGTTGTCTTTGACAAGCAGGTGTTTCCTTATTTGGAGTTGCGGAGGTCCTCCATCCATGATTCAAGCTCACCACCATCCTCAGCGCTGTCCATTACCTTACAGACTATTCCCAGCCAAATTTCTCCCTCCCAGCCGAGCTGTCCCTCTGCTTGTTCTACCCCATTGAAACCGAATCCAGCCGATCCAGCCACACCGACGCCTACTTCTCCCTCCACCTCAGAATCTCCTTTTACCACTCCAACGCAGACACATCTAGCCTCACCTCAACCTGATATATCTTCATTGAACACCTAGCCTTCACCTGGGTTACCTCTAGTTGTTGATCTTCAGCCATTTGGGAAATTGCCATAAGTAGGAGCTGTCCGTGATGAACCTGCTCCTAGCCGCATGTTGACTCGAGCCTAGGCTCAAAAAATGGCACCTAGGGCACTAATCACCAATACGGATGTTAATGACCCCACGTGCTACACCGAGGAAGCCAAGTTTTCTCATTGGCATGCTGCTATGGCAGAGGAATTTTCAGCTTTAACTAAAAATGGTACTTGGGAGTTAGTATCAGCAGCCCATGCTCAGAATGTTATAGGATGTAAATGGGTATTTAAGATTAAGTTACTTGCGGATGGGTCAGTCGAGCGTTATAAAGCGCGTCTAGTTGCCAAAGGTTTTCACCAACAGCCAGGTATGGACTTTTATGAACACTTTTAGTCCTGTGACTAAACCTACTGTGAGCACGGGTTTTTTCCCGACCTCGGTGATGAAAGCTACTGTTACCTTTTTCACGGATAAACGTGAAGCGGATTTGGACCGACCGAGATAACGTCGGAAATATCCCGGATAGCCCGAAGGTGTGTGACAAGTCCTAGTACGGAACCCCGAAGAATTCGAGTGAGTATTTTAAGAGAACCAAGCAAAAGAACGAAAAATAAGTGAAAATAGCCTTTTCTGGACATTACAGCCGCTCGGCTGTAACCTACAGCCGCGCGGCTGTAGTCTACAGGGGCACGGCTTTAACCTATAGCCGCGCGGCTATAATCTTCATATTTCCTTTTTTGGTCAAAATCAGCATTTAATTCGGTTTTTAAGCAAAATAGGCATTTTGGTCGCTACAGCCGCACGGCTGTAGTCTACAGGGGCGCGGCTGTAACCTATAGCCACGCGGCTGTAATCTTCATATTTCCTTTTTTGGTCAAAATCAGCATTTAATTCGGTTTTTAAGCGAAATAGGCATTTTGGTCGCTACAGCCGCTCGGCTGTAACCTATAGCCGCGCGGCAGTATATTACAGGGGCACGGCTGTGACCTACAGCTGCGCAGCTGTAATCTTCAGTTTTCCTTTTTTGACGAAATCAGCAATTAATTCCGATTTAATACCAAAACATGAGATATTTAAGGTTGCTATTCGGGAATTAGGGAACAAGGAGGCAGAAACAAAAGAAAAAAAAGAGAGAAAACCTAGAAAAAAAAAGAAAAAAAAGAAATCACAGAGTTTTTATTAAGGTTTTTAACACAACAACGCAAAAAAAAAAAAAAAAAGAATTAGGCTAAAAAGAAAGAAAAGAAAGGTTAGAAGAAGAGGGAACACTCAAAAATCAATCCTTGAATTTTCCTCGTGGTTCCGTTCGAGGTTCGGAAAACACACTTTGCTCGGGTCGTCCGTGACTGTGGAACGTTTCCTGGCATCCAAAAATCTTTTTTTTTATGGTTCGAGCGCTGGAACACATACAAGGTAATTTTCTGAGAGGCCTTAAAAATCCATTCTGTTCATCTTGGTTGTGATTCAATTGCATCTTTTGAGTTTTTTACCATTTTTGGGAATTTTTTCGGCTACAGCCGCTCGTCTGTAACCTACAGCCGCTCGGCTATAACCTACAGCCGCGCGGCTGTAGGTTATAGGGGCACGGCTGTAATGCCATTTTTTGAGTTTTTTACGATTTTGGGAGTTTTTCGGCTACAGCCGCCTTACTCATGATCACAGCCGCTCAGCTGTAACCTATAGCCGCCAGCTATAATCTACAGGGGCGCGGCTGTAGTTAAGGAAAAATCACTAAATTTGCAAAACGATTTTCAAAAACGAGAAAACACATTAGAATCGATTCTGGGGCATTACAGCCGCCCGGATGTAAGCTACAGGGGCGCGGCTGTAATCTACATCCGCTCGGCTGTAGCCTACAGGGGCGCGGCTGTAATGGAGGCAGAATTACAGTTTTGCCCTTTTGGGCCCCAAACTTGTAATTTTGCATTCTTTTCTCATTCAAAAATGAATTTTGGCGTGTTTGTATACTTTTGGACCCTAGATGGATGTCTGATTTAGGCCCACACACGAACGGGACCCCCGGGTCCCGGGATATCCGGCCCGCTAAAGTTGGAAAAGTGCATGTAAATGAGCCAAACCGCTTTTAAAACTGATTTTTTATCCATAAAACCTACAGGGCGTTTAAAAAACCGTTTTCCAAGTCTAACCGGGCCGACGGATCGGGTCGAATTGGTTACCCCCTTTACATGATCCCGTTTCCTAAAATACCCCTATTCTGTCCTATATGAGTCCTTAGTGTGATTTATTTATTTGTGCTAACCATATTTGGATGCAGCTTTTATTTTTGCTGTATTTTTATCTTTTGAATGTATTTTATAGATTATCCCGTATATCTAGGAGATTGTAATTTTTAGATTATCGTGTATAATAGGCGATTGTAAAAGGTGAGGATGAGAGTTTTCTTTTTCTTGGGTTGTATAATTTGGCCTCTGATTACTTTTCCGCACTTTTATTTTTGTGCACTTTATTTTATTTTTATATATTTATGTCACATGTATGAGCATTGGCTAATAATAAAAGAAGAGATAAAATGAGTAGAATTAAGTGAATGAAATGTCATATTTTGAAATAATAATTAAAAATTAGTGAGGATTAGTAGATATGTTGCCCGAACCTCGAATCTCTGGATTAGGTACTGTGTCTACATTTGGTAGGGAGCTGTACCGGAATTTCCCGGATGAGCTGATCCGGGTGGCGACTCTGTATCTAATCTCGAAATTCGCATTTCGAGACCTTTAAGTTAAAATGGGTTTTTCTAAAAAGCTTGTTTTCTAAAATTCATGCCTAAAATTAAGTTTTCTACAGAAAGGCTTTTTCAATAAAATGAAAGGTTTCCCTAAGAAAGATTAAAACCCGTTTTCAAAACCAAAACACCAAGACCCAAAAAGAAAATCCCCGGTTCCCGCTTCACCGCGCGTTCCGAAGAAGGTCGTCCGCTTACACCTACTGTTGGAAATGCCCTAGTCCTGAGGTATTGGTCCTTGTGTTTGTATAATACCTTTGTACATTGATGTGAACTTTATGTATTATACAAATTGTGTCAAGAGATAAAGGCATTAATCTATTTATTATATGTCTTGTGCTATATTTTAAAGAGAGTATCCAATGGACATATCCATATCCATGTTGTCAGGTGTCATGCACTTGGCAGTAAGACAATAGAAAGGAAAAACGATATGGCCAAAAAATCATCCGTAGTCTATTCCAATCATGGGAATGAATGGAACTAAAGACTATCATTAGCCTGGTTGTATGGCAGTGTCTTACCGGTCATAGAACATGGGATGTCAACCAAGTTAATGGGTACATGCAAAAAGGGCATGGTACTGGATCGATCCACATAACGGGAATCTACATGGTATAGTATCACAAATGATTCTCGTGTAGTACTTGTATGGATCCTTAGACCAGACCATATGATGGTGCTGCATGTGAAGTGGCACACTTTGGTGTAAGCCCAACGGGCCTGTAAAAGGGTGCCAAGTACGGGTACGTTCGGGTGTGTCAGTGAGCATGGCAGTACTATGGATATGCAGAAGGGAATGTCACTCAGTGATTCACTGAGATGATATCACCGGCCTCTTGAAGAATGATACTGATAAGTGTGCAGCCGCACCCAAACAAGATTGGATCTTGTTTGTGAGCATAAGTTCATTCGGGATCAAGTAAATGTCCGGACACAATAGAGAGTGATACCTCCATGCCTCTGTGTTGGACAATGATATTAGTGACATGGGATTTACAAGTTCAAACTACAAGGCTATGGTGACAGTTTGACTGCTATCTCCGTCTTAATTGGGGGCTGCAGTGGCTTGCTAGAGCCCACCTGCAGTCTCTGGGCATTAGTCCACTGTCAACATAAAGACGGACCCATCGGACATGCATATTGAACATCTAGACTTTAACTAGTCGGATTATGTGTGTACTTGGAGTATACATATGGAGGAGAGAGAGATCATTTAATCATATTATATGGATCAATTAGATCGATCAAACTAATATAATTACATTTTATTTTGGCCTTCTCTTAATTAATTCAATGAATTAATTTATGAGATTATTTCCTAGGTGGAAATATTTTTACATGTATAGGCTTACATGCATTTCCTTTTATGTGTGTCTAATTTAATCCCTTGACTAAATTAATAGGTCAAATGAATTTTAATTTAAATGTATGTAATTTATTATATGGTATAATATATAAGGATACATGTTAAATTAAAATTGCATTTGAAATTAATTTAAACTAAGGGATTTAATGGGCTTGAGCTTGGAAAAATGAAGCCCACATGAAATGGAAGTGTTGGCGGAAATTGGTGGTGAAATGGGATAAGAATGTGAGTTATTTTGTTGGACAAAATGTTATGATGAAATGGTGAGTCATGGAAGACTTTTTGGTAGCAAAGTTGGACTTTGCATCTTTGGATATTTTTTGTCATTCTTATGGTAAGAATAAAAGGAAAAACAAATATCCCACCATTTCATCCTCATTTGGCCGAAAGTCTATGGCTTGGATGAGTCATAATGTTGACTTTGAGGTAGCAAAGTAAGACTTTGCTTCTTATGCATGATGAAGAGGTATTTTGGTGATTCATTTGGATGAACCAATTAAGAAGTAATGAGTCATTGGTTTGACTAGTGAAGTTGCAAAGTTGGACTTTGCTATCTCTTCATCATCACCCATCTTTTGGCCGTCCCATATATGGCATGGTATGGAAAAATTGTTTTCTTGAAGAAAAAAATATTTCGCCCACTTTTGAGAGGAATTTCTTTTGGTAAGAAATTTGAGCCCAACTTGATAACTTGGTTTATTTCTTTTGGAAAGAAATATAGGATAGCCATATTAGACATCTTGGGCCGCCCCTCTCTCCCTCTCTTCTTGGTTAATCCGAGCCGCTAGCACGGGTTGGGTCCGAGAGCCGTTTGTGGACGTGACGTTGGAGGGAGTCGGCTTCGATTCCTATAGTCTGCATCCGTCTCTTAGAGAGACTTTGTGGTGAGTTTTTTCAAACTTCCTTTTCTATGCTTTAAGTTTTTTATTTCCACATCTTAAGCTCCTAGGACCGGATTCGAGGAAATCAACGCGTATTTCTGCTTTTATCGGTCGGTTTCCTGTGACGAATCCCAATAGTGGTATCAGCTTTTAATCCATGGAAATCTTTAACTTGGCAGATCCCATGTTTTAAAATTGGTGTTTTATGGATCGGGATTCTTTCGGTTTTGGGGTTTTATATTTTTCCCCATTTGTTTTTCAAATTGAAATTTATTATGCATATTAGGTTATATGTGTATGTTTTCAATTTGTTTATTTTGTTATGCATCTTGAATTTAATTTTTTGCACCTTGTTTTTTATCTTATGCATTTTGTTGATTTTATTATTGGTGTTTTTGTATTCTTATGCATGCATGGAAAAAAAGGGGGGGGGGCGGGCTGAAGTGGGGGGGCAGCAGCTTGCTGCCGGCCAGTAGCTACTGCGGGGCTGCTGCCTGGCAGCAGCCTCCCTGCACGGCGGGCTGGGCCCGTTTTTGGATTTGGCGGGATTTTTTTGGGCCGGGTCGTTTTTTAAAATTTTAATTGTTTTTAAAATTATGCGTGTTTAAATATTGGAAATTTTTATACGCGTGTTTTATGAATGGAATTTAATTTTCTTTCATGCGATATTAATTTTGGAAAAATTAATACCGTTAATTGAAATTGGTCCGGGTTTTCTTGGCACGGTTACTTGGAGGGATAATTTGGAATTCATGGTTTTCCAATAGGATTGGGAGCAGTGTTTTGCCTGGATTGGAGGCCCAAGGCCCTTACGAGCGTAGAACCGTGAATGGCCAAAATTTGGTGATTTCAAAATAATGGCTATGGACGTAATTGAAATGTGATTAATTCATGCATTTAACATGTTTATAAATTGTAATTATTGGTTTACTTGTTGTATGATTAAATGCTTGAATGGATGTTTTGGGCCTTATTTATATGGGTTGTAATATTCTTTTGGTAAATACGACCTCCGCGTTGTTTTCTTTTTATGTAATTTTATTGTATAAGTTTATTATGAAATTATGTAAAGAAGAAGCCGATTGGATTGGCATGCTAGAAGGATGAGGATGCGGCCCACCTGATGTTCTTCTGGTATAGGTTTACTAGAATTATGTTAGGTTGTAAATTTTGGCCCATAGCAGTCCATTTTATTTAATTATGCTTTATTTATTTTCATGTAAGAATGTATGTACCAAACCAATTTCACCCGCCTATGCATCTAAGCCGTTATTAAATGAATCTTATAACCAAAAGGTAATTACTAAGTCTCTTAAAAGCGCTTCCCTCATTCAAAACCTTCTTGAAGTGGGGATGGGCCAATTGTAGACCAGCCCTTGCTGGATGCGCTGGAGCATCGTCATTTTGTATTGGGTTGGAGTATTGGTTACTCTGACACTTGGATGGAGGTTTGGACTTAGCGTGGGCAGTAGGATGTTCCTGGCCCTAAGCACAGATGGGTAAGTGCCAGCAGACCCATCAAACCGAGAGTCTCTAGGTTGGGACTGGACGGCGTTCCTACCTAAAAATTGGGGTATAGTTGTACCAGGCCCTCGTCTGGTTATACCTTGATATAATATGGATCTCGGCCCATGAGCCCAACAACTCAGTTTAATTAATAACATGATTCATTATTAATTATAATATGGGAAGAACAAGTTAAGTCCTTTATTAACACTCGTAAATTTTTCTGTGTAGTAACCAATGGCTACGAATGATACTTTATCACTACGATCTTTCTAGGAATGGGACAAGCTTTCTAGCCCTAACTTTTGGGACTGGTCTATGAACTTAAGGAAAGTTTTAAGACAAGAGTCTAAAGAGTATGTGCTAGAAAAGCCTGTACTGGCTGTGCCAATGGGAAGTAAACAACCGGCTGCCCAACTGGAGGAATACTTGGCATATGTAAAAGATAATCGGGACGTGACATGTCGATGTTGGATAGTATGGTTCCTGAATTGTAAAAGTAGTTCATGGATCATCAGGCCTTTGCTATGATGACAACTCTTAATGAGATGTTTTATGAGCAAGCTTATCAGGAAAGGTACCTGATCCACAAGGCATTCCGCAGCTGTAAGATGGGGGTTGGGACATCTGTGAGTGCACATGTGCTCAAGATGAAGGGCTATCTGGATAATTTAGCCCATCTCGAGATGCCTATCTTACAGGAGTTGGCAGTTTTCACCATCCTGGCATCCTTACCGGATTCTTATGATCATTTCATCTTGAACTATAACAAGCAAGGGATGGACCATACTGTTAGTGAGTTGCATTGGATTCTTCAGCTCGCTGAACTGTCGATCAAGAAGACTCCACCGGTACTTATGGTCAACAAGGGGAAACCTCCTCTTGCTAAAGGTAAGGCCAAAGCGAAGGCTAAAAAGGCTAAAGCCTAGCTCAAGGCCCGTTCCAAGGTTGTCTGCTTCGGGTGCAAGCAGATTGGACATTGGAAAAGATCGTGTCCCAAGCTTTTGGGAGAAAAAAGGAAGAGACAGGATGGTCTTCATCAGGTATATATGTCATAGACATTAACCTCTGTTTCAAAATCTTATGTATTGGATACTAGATGTGGTTCTCACATTTGTTGTAATTTGCAGGGATTTAAGAACATAAGTTTACTGGGATCTAGGGAAGTGGACTTACATGTTGATGATGGAGCAATGGTTGCTGCCATAGAGATCAGTGAGTACCAGCTTGTAATGCCTAGTAAATTAGTTTTGTTACTGAAACTATGTTATTTTGTACCTGTTATGTACAGGAATATTATTTCTATTTCAGTTTTGGATATTTCTAGATGTACATTTACTATTGGTAATAGTAAAAGGGTTTATCTAGAAAGGTATTATTTTATGGAGTGGCTTTGTTAAATAATGTCCTTTATATCCTGTTTTTAAATGAAACTAATCATGTCTATAATATACATACTTAAAGGGTTAAGCCAAACGAACTTAATCTAGTTTACCTTTGGCATTGTCGTTTAGGCCACATAAACAAGAAGTGCATAGCTTGGCTTTACATAGCTTGAATCCTAGGATCATTTGACATGGAGTCACTTGATATATGTGAGTCTCGTTTACAAGGTAAAATGAATAAAGAACCTTTTAGCAGGGAGGCTGAAAGGGCCGCTAGCTTATTGGACCTAATGCATTGAGATGTATATGGACCGACAAGCAAAGCAACCAGGGGTGAACATCTAGACTTCGTATCATTCACAAACGATTTCATCAGACATGGCTATACCTATTTAATGAAATATAAGTCTGAGACCCTTGATAGGTTTAAGGGATTTAGGAAAGAAGTACAGAACCAAGTAGGCAGAAATATCAAAGCCTTTCGATTGGACCGAGGTGGTGAGCATATAAGCCTATAGTTTGACTCATTTTAAGAGAGCATGGAATAGTTCCATAACTCACTCCTCCAAGAACACCACAATGGAATGGGGTGTTCGAATAGACGAATAGGACCTTGTTGGACATGGTCCGCTCAAATGATGAGTCATGCTTCTCTCCCAATAAGTTTCTAAGGATACGTTCTTGAGATAATAGCTCTCATTTTGAATTATACTTCGACTAAGTCTATGGAAAAGACCCCATTTGGAATATGGATAGGCAGGGCACCCAGTGTGTCTTTCCTATGGATTTGGGGTCGTTTTGCATATGTCAAGAAATTGACTAGGGGCAAACTAAAACCCAAAACTGACTAATGCCTATTTGTGAGCTACCCCAGGGAAACCAGAGGATATTACTCCTACCACCCCGCCGAGAACAAGGTGTTTATGGCACGAAAGGGAGTCTTTCTTGAAAAGGAGTTTATTTCCAAGAAAGTGGGAGTGATGTTGAACTCAGGGAAGTTCATAGCTCAGAAACTCCTGGAAAGGATAGCTCGGAGACTAGGGTGGAGCATCCAAAGGTGGAAGCACCAACCTAGGTCACACAAGGACCTAAAAGGTCTGGTAGGGATCGTCGGGAACCTGAGAGATATGGATTTCTCGTTACCGATGATTATGCTCTTTTTGTTTTTGACAAAGAGGAGCCCAAAACCTACCAGTAGGCTATAGCTAGCCCACTGTCTGTTATGGAGGTAGATATGCAATCTATGTACAATAATCAGGTTTGGAACCTGGTTGATCCACCTCCGGGTGCTAAGGTGATAGGTTACAAGTGGTGCTAAAAGCAAAAGGCCGACAATACCTTTAAGGGTGTGTATAAGAGGTTTAGTGGGAGCATAGTAATTCTCCTGGTATTACAAAGGGATGGCATCCTTCTAAGTGGAAGCGACATACCAACACTGCAAGGGTAAAGCAGTGGTTGTGTAAGTGCTTCGCAATGAAGGACATAAGCAAAGCTGAGATGATCCTAGGGATCAGGATCTAAAGGGATAGATCCAATCGGCTTCTAGGCCTAAGTCAAGTCAAGTACATAGACATAGTTTTGAAAAGATTCAGCATGACTAGGCTAATAAAGGTTTCTTGCCAATGGGTCATGAGCTGAAACTTAGTAGGAAGAACTATCCTAAGACAAGGTAGGACAGAGAGAACATGAAATGGTTCTATATGCTTCGGCTATAGGATCAATCATATATGCCGTGCTATGTAAAAGACCTAATGTCGCCTTTGCACTAAGCATGATGAGCTGAATCCCGGGTGGATCACTGGTAGGCTGTCAAAGCAATCCTGAAGTACCTTAACCGGACTAAGGATAGCTTCTTAGTGCATGAAGGTCAGGAAGAGCTGTCAGTTACTAGGTACACTGATGCAAGCTTCCAGACTGACTAGGATGAATATAAGTCACAGTATAAGTATGTATTCATGCTAAATGGTGGTGCTATTGTTGGAGAGGCTCCAAGTAACCGACCATCGCGATTTCTATCATAGGAATTGAGTATATTGTAGCGTGTGAAGCAGCTAGGGATGCTGTATGGGTAAAGAAGTTTATCACGGAACTGGGGGTCGTGTCTATTATCCGGGAACCAGTTGATATCTTCTGTGACAACGAGGGGCTGTTGCACAAGCTAAGTGCCCTAGTCACACTTAAACACGAAGCACGTACTTAGGGAGTTTCACCTATTGCGAGAAATCGCTGAGGGGGTGATATCTCATTACATAGAGTGGACACCGAGGATGATGTCGCAAATCTTTTGACCAACACGCTTGGCTCTGCCTGTGCATGATGGTTATACTAGATCTATAGGGATTAGACCCATGCCATAGTAGGTACTAGTGCAAGTGGGAGATTGTTGGAAATGCCCTAGTCCCAAGGCATTGGTCCTTATGTTTGTATAATACATTTGTACATTGATGTGAACTTTATGTATTATACAATTTGTGTCAAGAGATAAAGGCATTAATCTATTTATTATATGTCTTGTGCTGTATTTTAAAAAGAGTATCCAATGGACATATCCATATCCATGTTATCAGGTGTCATGCACTTGGCAGTAAGACTATGGATAGGGAAAACGATATGGCCATAAATCATCCGTAGGCTGTTCCAATCATGGGAATGAATGGAACTAAAGACTATCATTAGCCTGGTTGTATGGCAGTGTCTTATCGGTCATAGAACATGGGATGTCAACCAGGTTAATGGGTACATGCAAAAAGGACATGGTACTAGATCGATCCATATAACGGGAATCTACATGGTATAGTATCACAAATGATTCTCATGTAGTACTTGTATGGATCCTTAGACCAGACCATATGATGGTACTACATGTGAAGTGGCACACTTTAGTGTACACCCAACGGGCCTGTAAAAGGGTGCCAAGTACGAGTACGTTCGGGTGTGTCAGTGAGCATGGCAGTACTATGGATATGTAGAAGGGAATGTCACTCAGTGATTCACTGAGATGATATCACCAGCCTCTTGAAGAATGCTACTGATAAGTGTGCGGCCGCACCCAAACAAGATTGGATCTTGTTTGTGAGCATCAGTTCATTCGGGATCAAGTAAATGTCCGGACACAATAGAGGGTGATACCTCCATGCCTCTGTGTTGGACACTGATATCAGTGACATGGGATTTACAAGTTCAAACTACAGGGCTACGGTGACAGTTTGACTACTATCTCCATCTTAATTGGGGCCTGCAGTGGCTTGCTAGAGCCCGCCTACAGTCTCTGGGCATTAGTCCACTGCCAACATAAAGACGGGCCCATCGGATTGTACACATTGAACGTCTGGACTTTAACTAGTCGGATTATATGTGTACTTGGAGTATACACATGGAAGAGAGAGAGATCATTTAATCATATTATATGGATCAATTAGATTGATCAAACTAATATAATTAAATTTTATTTTGGCCTTCTCTTAATTAATTCAATGAATTAATTTATGAGATTATTTCCTAGGTGGAAATATTTTTACATGTATAGGTTTACATGCATTTCCTTTTATGTGTGTCTAATTTAATCCCTTGATTAAATTAATAGGTCAAATGAATTTTAATTTAAATGTATGTAATGTATTATATGGTATAATATATAAGCATACATGTTAAAAATTGCATTTGAAATTAATTTAAACTAAGGGATTTAATCAGCTTAAGCTTGGAAAAATGAAGCCCACATGAAATGGAAGTGTTGGCAGAAATTTGGTGGTGAAATGGGATAAGAATGTGAGTCATTTTGTTGGACAAAGTGTTATAATTAAATGGTGAGTCATGGAAGACTTTTTGGTACCAAAGTTGGACTTTGCATCTTTGGATATTTTTTGTCATTCTTATGGTAAGAATAAAAGGAAAAACAAATATCCCACCATTTCATCCTCACTTGGCCGAAAGTTTATGGCTTGGATGAGTCATAATGTTGACTTTGAGGTAGCAAAGTAAGACTTTGCTTCTTATGCATGATGAAGAGGTATTTTGGTGACTCATTTGGATGAACCAATTAAGAAGTAACGAGTCATTGGTTTGACTAGTGAATTTGCAAAGTTGGACTTTGCTATCTCTTCATCATTACCCATCTTTTGGCAGTCCCATATATGGCATGGTATGGAAAAATTGTTTTCTTGGAGAAAAAAATATTTCGCCAACTTTTGAGAGGAATTTCTTTTGGTAAGAAATTTGAGCCCAACTTGATAACTTGGTTTATTTCTTTTGGAAAGAAATATAGGACAGCCATATTAGTCATCTTGGGCCGCCTCTCTCTCCCTCTCTTCTTGGTCAATCCGAGCCACTAGCACGGGTTGGGTCTGAGAGTCGTTCATGTACGTGACGTTGGAGGGAGTCGGCTTCAATTCCTGCAGTCCGCATCCGTCTCTTAGAGAGACTTTGTGGTGAGTTTTTTCAAACTTCCTTTTCTATGCTTTAAGTTTTTTATTTCCACATCTTAAGCTCCTGGGACCGGATTCGAGGAAATCGATGCGTATTTCCGCTTTTATCGGTCGGTTTCCCTTGACGAATCCCAACACCTACTACAATTCGTTTGCTGCTGTCTTTAGCTACTAGTTTTTATTGGTTTATTTTGCATTTGGATGTCTCCAATGCTTTTTTACATGGGGATCTTAATGAACCGGTTTATATGCTGCAAGCTCCTAGTTTTGTTGGCCGCTTCTTTCCTCATCATATTTGTTGATTGTTGAAATCTTTGTATGGATTAAAGCAGTTACCCCGTACGTGGCATAAACGTCTCACTCAGTCTCTGATTGCTTATGGTTTTCAGTGTTCTCAGGCTGATGTTTCTCTGTACTTTCTGTGGAAAGGGTCATTTGTGTTGTTCTGCTTAATTTATGTTGATGATTTGTTGGTTTTGGGGAGTGACAGATAGTAGGCCTCTTATTTAATTTGGTACTTATAGTCTCAGTTTGCTGTAAAGGATTTGGGTCCCATTCATTATTTCGTGGGTATTGAATTTCACCACCAGAAAGGGTCCTTATTTTTGTCTCAGGAGAAGTATATTTCTGATATGTTAAAAAGGATGCAGATGAGTGATTCCAAGCCATAGCCACTCCTGCTAGTTTGACTGACAAACTTTTTGTTTCTGGTGGTTCTTTGTTTGATGATGTGACTCATTATAGGAGTTTGGTTGGGAGGCTATAGTATTCGATTATTACCAGGCCTGACATTGCTTTTACAGTCCATAAAGTGGCTCAATATATTTTGAAGCGTATTTTACGCTACCTTAAGTCCACTTAGTCTTTTAGTCTACGTCTCCAACCTCAATCTTCTGTTCAACTGCATGCTTTTTTTTTACTCTGATTGGGCTGGAGACATTGATGATCACCAGTCTACTTCCAGCTATGCTATCTACCACGGCACTAATCTCATCTCTTGGGCCTCCAGGAAACAGTGCACAGTATCCCGTATTTCCACTGAGGCGGAATATCATACATTGGCTACCACCACCTCGGAACTTTCCTGGATGAGTATGCTACTGCTTGAAATTGTTTTTCCCCTGATGTGTATGCCTACTCTGTGGTGTGACAACCTGAGTGCCACCTATTTAACCGCTAATCCCATTTTTCACACACGGACGAAACACTTAGAACTTGATTTTCATTTTATGCGGGAGCGCATTGCTTCTAAGAAGTTGTCTGTTCGTTATATCTCCACTGAAGATCAGGTTGCAGATGCTCTCACTAAACCATTGCCCAGGTCTCGGTTTCAGGTGCTTCGTGACAAGTTGGCTATGGTTTCCACCCCCACCCAACTTGTAGGGGCGTGTTAGAGAGATAAAATTGTACTTGTATCTATTTGTATTTATATCTTGTATTTAGGCCTTTCATGTAATTATACAAGGACTCCGCATGTAAATCATCAGTATATATATAGAAACATTAGCTCCTCTCACACGTTGATTGAGAGAGTTTTCCCAAATTGAAATGCATCTTGTTGGTATAGGTAGTACCTATCAAATCTCTTATACCATTCTCAACTGTACCTTCCCATACCAGTACAGTCTTGGAATCTCGCCCTTCTTAACTATACCGTCCCATACCAGCACAATCTTGAAACCCTCTCTTTCTGGTATCGATTCGGTTCACTCCTGTCCCCATCGACATCCTTCAGGGCCGTTCCTTGCTCAGGTTTCTCTACCCCGACGCTACCCCTCTTTAGGCCGCTCCTTGCTCAGGCCATCGACCCTAGCGCCACCCCTCTTAGGACCGGGTCGTTATACGCCCACCAGCTTCCGCTTGGGTCGTTCCTGAACCACACCGTACTAGAAGAGGGCTGGCTCTGATACCAACTCGTAACACCCGGGATCTGATCATTTGTCCCCATAAACCAACACGTGTCGTTCCAGCATGCTGGGGGATAGGAATGAACCGAATCTATACTGGAAAGAGAGGGTTTCAAGACTGTGCTCGTATGGGACGGTACAGTTAAGAAGGGCTAGATTTCGAGACTATACTGGTATGGCATGGTACAGTTGAGAATGGCATAAGAGATTTGATAGGAAATACCTGTACCAACAAGATGCATCTTATTTTCGGTGGCCCATTCCGAAGTAACTTCAATGTTAAGCGTGCTTGACTTAGGGAAATTTCAGAATGGGTGAAATTTCGAGGAAGCATGTGAGTGAGGACAAAGCATGCTAGAAAGACACGTGTTGGTTTGTGGGGACAGACGATCAGATCCCAGGTGTTACAAGTAAAATCACTTATATAAACCATTAACTACATTCATCTCTTCTCTTTGTCATAACTCACTCAAAAAAACTCATATTTGGTGGTAATAAGGTATGAAAATATTATTATAGTCTTAACTAGTTAACTTTTTTTTATTGTTTTTAGTGAAAAAAATAAAATTTAATAGAATCATATTTTTTTCTTATTTTTGCAACAATTTACTAATCCGAACACAAAAAAAGTATGTAATTTTATTTTCAAATTGAGGCATATTTTTATAGAAATGATTACTTTTTAGGAAAAAAAAAATATTGAAGATTTATTATGTTTTTTCCTTTTAAGTTGTTGATATGGTGTATATCCAGGAGGCAAATAGGTTGGGGGAAGATTATGGATTATTTATTCAAAGTCTTTTTCAATTTTGATTTTTTGTCCAATATCTTCGTACAGTAAGACCTTTATATTACATTTAATTTTCTGCAAATAAAACACCATGTACCATTGTATGTGATTAAAAATTTTTTAATTGTTATCTGACCACCATTGAAATAATTGTTTATTTACTATTAAGCTAGATTTGTTTATAATCAGCAAAATCTTAATCGTAATTCATATATTACATTACATGTGCTCTTCTTTATTAAAAAATAAAAATAGCCAAATCATCAAAAACTCTAAATTAAATGCACAAATACAAGAATAATGTGTTTTTCCTGATATACAAACCATTAAATAAATTTCATTGTAAAGCCAAATGCATGCCAGATCTGTCGTTTTCTTCACCGAACTCTATCTATAATTTGCGTTTTAGATTTTTTAAGTATAATATTAATTTGGTGTTCCAAATGACAATGTTACCCCCATAATCATAAGACATAGAAACATTCACAGGGGTATTTCTGGAATTCAGATAGTTTGTTTTATATAATTACACACACTAAAAGATATATTATAAGTAATTCAATTAATTGTATATCCTTATATAACTATAATATATGTAATTTTTTAGATTAATAAACCAAAGAGATAATAATTTTATACGAATTCCTATAATCAATGGCTAATTAATTTACTTATCTCATTTGGATAGATGCATAATTTTAAATGATATGTTTGAGTCTTTAAATTAATTGTCTTGTGTCGGTTAATGTGTAAACAAAGTTGATTGGATTATGTTCTAAGTGGTTAAAAATAAAAGAAGCAAACTTAATTATAAAGAACTTGGGATTCAAGTTGTAAATCAATTAATTAAGGTGCACTTGTATTGTTTAATTAAGCCTTTTTTTATGAAACTTATAGATAGTGAAAATAATACTTACACCGAGGAGGCTCTGATACCCTGAAGTCGTCATGAAGAAAATAGAAAACTTGAAAGCAATTAGTATGAGAAGGGGCAACAACTTATTAGACTACCTGCTAAAAATGAATGAAAAATGCAAGAAATAATAATGACAGGCTATAAATTGGACATACAAATGAGTCAGAAAATGATAATGTTAAGAAATGGTTTATCCTGACGTTATAAACGTATTTTGATGAGATTAACGACCAATCACCTATAGAATATGATAATATGGTGAAGATGTTAATTAAGATGGAAAGTGAATGTATGAATTTACCCCAATATTTGGTTGCCAAAGTTTTAAAAACTCCGCCAATCTGTCAAGAAGACTATTGTAATATAGTAAACGCTAGGAATAGTTCCAAATACAAGTTCAAGAAAATTCTGTATTACTAGTTTAATTTTATGATTTTATAACTTAGGTGGTATTTTGTATTTTAGTGTTATTATGTAATTTCATATTTATATCATCTAATTTAATGTTACTATTTTGTTGAAGTCCTTAAATTATATAGAATATAAATGAAAGTTAAAGTTATAACAATTGTTGAATTGAATTAATTATACTACTGCGGTATTATTAATAACAGGCAATTGAAAAAAAAAACTACAAAACAAATAAAAAAAACTACAAAACAAATAAAAAAATTTATTACCTTTTATCATGATTATAAAAAAAACATAATATATTTTAAAATAATGGTTATCATGCATAATATTTGTAAAAGATATATAAATGTTTGACAAATATTTTTATATTTATTTAAATCGTATATAAACATGTTTATAAATATATTTATGTTTACATTTGAAGTCAGATTTCCATAACGATTATACAACAAATGTATAAATTACCATAAACAGAATAAATAAACGGACTTACAGTTTATATGCAGCGAAAACACGTTTATGGAATGGATCTGATCTACATGAGAAATCGGATCATTCTGGTTGTCTTTCCTACGAGTGTATGAATACACTGAGTATAGGCTATCTCCATGAATTCTTCCGACGAACGAATAAGTAATTCGTGTTTTATCGGTAGGGACATTTTCCCCGGATTTAGAAAGGAATCTCTATGAATCTCCATCGTTAGGAAATAGAGAAACTTCTTCTCTATATATAGTGGAAATCCCAACTTCCATCTATATATAGGGTCGGACCAAATTACACATTTGGTCCCTGTAATTTACACATAATTACAGTTTAGTCCCTGCCATTCCAAAATGTCATGGGCGGACCAAAAACCAACATCTCCCACTCGTACATGACAAGACATACTTTCATGGCGATTGAACACACATACTTCTTTCAATTCTTATTCGGCGAATTCACGCGACCAGTCAACGTAACGGTTAAACCTTTGAAGCTCTCCTTCATCGTTCCACCTTTAGCTTAACGCGACTTCCCCCTAGTCCATTTTCCATGATCACTAGTTTTCAACTCACTTTTGATCTCATGAAAACATTCATATACACTACATACCTTTTCCATGAAAAAGTATGGAGATCGAGTGTTATATGATTACTAAGTGACATGTTACTGAAAATGTACTTCCTCTTTATAAATAACCTTCTGCCATATGTCTAATGCTTATCTGACTGGTCCTTATATGCCCGTTCATAGCTAACGAAGCCTGGTTTAGGGTTCCAATCAAGTTAATCATCACACATACCCTTCTTGTTATTTACAAGAGTCTTTAAGGGTGAACTTGAAACTCATAGTTTCATTTGGGTCTCACATTAGGAAAGTTGAGATCAATTTTCTTCCTTCCATCCCTTGGTCGGATTTTACACATATTACTAAAATATGCCATAGTGTTAATCCACTTAGGACATATGTTTTATAAACACTATGCGAAAGCATTCAGTCTCTAAATGCAACTCATGCATCAGTACCTCTAGTCCACTTTTAAGCCTTTCACAGGACAGCTTTTGGTATCAACGAAATGATGATATTACATAAGATATCACATATGGAGTAACTCACACTCCCACTTTTACCTATGAACACACAATTCATAGTAAAAGATTCATCCATGTGAGTAGATGACATTTCGCCAACATACTGAACTATACTCAATAGCTCTATGTGTATCGCTTTAAATAGTGAATGAATTTGAACACAACAAATAACTCACATTCTATTCCAATAGAATTTGCCAAAGTTATTATAACAATTCAAATACAACAACATATTCCTATAACCTACGAAGACCAAATTCCAAAATGTGTTTACAAAAAAAACATTTGGAGCTATTGGCTTCGTTAACGAATCTGCAATCATATCACCAGTTGGAACATGCATTAAATTTATTTCTCCCTGTGCTATTTTGTATTTAACAAAATGATATTTTTATATCGATATCTTGCTTTTTCCATGATAACAAGTATTCTTGGAATAAGCTATCGATGCAGTGCTGTCGGAATAGTTAGTCATATATTTCCTTTTAGGCAATAGATCCAAAAGATCTATGAAGCGAACCAAACCGCTTCTTGTACTGCAGCTACTGTAGCTACATATACCGACTCCATAGTCGATAATGCCACACAAGTTTGTTTCTTGCTACACCAAGAAATTGCACCATTTCTTAGAATGAAAATATACCCAGAAGTGGACTACCTCCCGTCTTTATCAGTTCTGTGATCACCATCTGTGTATTCCTTTAACTACAGATCCTTTCCTTGGTAATAAAGGGAATAATTTGAAGTCCCCTTCAAATATCTCAATATCCTTTTCACTGCTGCCTAATGCATCAAACCTGGATTAGTCTGATAACGGCTTGCGAGACCCACCGCAAAACCTATATCAGGTCGTGTACAAATCATAGCATACATTAAGCTACCAATTGCACACCTATAAGGAATTCTCTCCATCCTTTTAGTCTCTTTTAGAGTCGTGGGACACATACTTGCATTCAGTTTCGTACCTTATGCAATAGGGGTTGGATCGGGATCGTAGTGACCCATACCAAACCGTTCTAAGATCTTATCGATACGTCTCTTGTAAAAGAGCCAATAATCTCTTAGATCGATCTCTGGAGATCTTAACCCCAAGAATGTAATTAGCTTCTCCTAGATCCTTCATCTCAAAGTTAGAAGACAACTAAGTCTTTACTTTCTTGAGTAAGGAAGTGTCATTGCCTGCTAACAAAATATCGTCAACGTATAACGTTAGAATGACAAACTTCCTTCAGTTTTCATGCTTAATGTAGACACACGAGTCTACATTAATCACCTTAAATTGCATTTATATAATCACTTCATGGAAACAAAAATACCACTGTCTTGAAGACTGCTTAAGGCCATAAATTGATCTTTTCAACTCACAAACCTCATGTTCTGGTCCCTGGACAATGAAACCATATAGATTTCTTCACTCAGTTCACCATTTAAGAACACAGTCTTTACATCCATTTTATGTAATTCAAGGTCCATATATTCTACAAAAGCAAGTACTATTCTTATAGACGCAAAACGGATAACAGATGAAAAAGTCTCCTGATAGTCAATTCCTTCCTGTTGTGTAAACCCCTTCACAACCAGCCGACTCTTAGTCTGGATAGGTTTCCCATCCACTGATCGCTTAATAATATGTACCCATTTATTCCCAATGGCTCTACGCCCTTTGGGTAGATCAACTAGTTCCCAAACTTTGTTGATCCTCATTGACTCCATTTCACTTTCCATTGCTTTAATCCATTCTTCTTTCGCTGGGGATTCCAATAACTCTCTCATGTTAGTTGGAATATCTTCAATTTGAACTATGATCGAGAGAGCTTCGCTATCAACTAAATGACGGCGTTGGTGCATATTTCCCTTCTGTGATCATCTTAGAGGTTCTGTTTCTTGATAAACAAATCTCATATATTCATCAAGATGTTGGGAAGAACTCCCATTGGGACCACTCCCACTGGGATCTATATCCATATTCATACTTGAATTTGGAACAAGACTCCCACTCAAACCAAGACCACTCAAGTCAGGGTCAGGATTACTAAAATCTGCTTGTGAAGGTTGAAAAACATCATTCTCTTCCCTTTCCCTTACGTCTTCAACTTCATTCCTCCCACTCGGATTGAGCGATCCTAAAGTTTCAGACTCTTGAGTTTCAAAGAAAGTGAATTCCTTATCCACTTCTCCCAGCTTAGGAAATTCATTCTCTAAGAATGTGACATCTCGTGACTCAAATTCTGTTATTTGACCATTCTCATTCTCTCCCACTAGAACATATCCTTTGGAGAGATTAAGATATCTTATAAAGATACCTTTCTTGCCTCTTGGGCCTAGCTTGCCATGCTTGCTAGATGTATCACGAACATAGGTAGCACATCCCTATGGTCGCAAATGGTTCAAATTGGGCTTGCGGCTCATCCACAATTCACAAGGTGTGGTTTCAATGGACTTAGAACGTACTCTATTGAGTACATATGTGGCAGTCAATAGTGCGTCTCCCCAAAAGGAGATAGGCAAATTGCTTTAGCCATCATAGACCTTACCATCTATCAAAAGGTTAGGTTTCTTCTTTCCGCTACTCCATTTTGTTGTGGAGTCCTAGGTATTGTCAACTGATGTTCAATACCTGTTTCATCACATAAAACTTTAAATTCCTCGGAGAGGTACTCTCTTCCCCGATCGGTCTTTAAAGCTTTGATTCTCTACTCTAATTGATTTGCAACTAGAGCCATAAATCTTTTGAAACATGCTAATGCTTTAGATTTATGTGTAATCAAATAGACATGACCATACTTTGTATAGTCATCTATGAATGTAATGAAATAGTACACACCATGCCTCGCCCGAACATTCATTTGGCCACAGATGTCAGAATGGATTAGTTGTAATGGTTGGTCAGCTCGCGTAGCTTTACCAAATGGTTTTCTTGTCATCTTTCCTTTTAAGCAGCTTTCACAAGTTGGGAGATCTACTTTTGATAAATCAGCCAACAAACCTGCTGTAGCCAATCGTACTAAACGATGTTGACCAATGTGACTAAGTCTTACATGTCACATTTTTGAAATGCTAATATTATCCACAGACGAGTTAACAATAAAGGAAAAACTATTATGACACACATAATTTGGATTCAAATTCAAAACAATAAAACCATCCAACAAATGTCCACCACCAAAGCAGATATTGTTTATAAAGAGACTAAATTGTTCAATTCAAAAGATAACATGAATCCCAAATTCATAAGGGCAGAAACAGATATCAAGTTCCCTCGTATTCCAGGAGCATAGAGGACATAACAGTGGTCACCCACTATTTAAGACCATCTTATAATAGCCAATCCCTCACGTATATCCACCTTGTTCCACGTGGAACACTGCGGAACTCAACAAAAGAATCTCAATCCTTTGTTACGTGGTCTGTTGCTCCTAAGTCTACTATCCACAAAGAACGAGATCCAGTTTGGAAAACAGAACTTGAAACAAATGTATAACACTTATACACTTCGGTAACATTTACCTTAGAAGCTGTGCAATCTTTTGCAACTTCTGTCTGCGATTGTAACATTTCACCCTAGAAATGTTAAAATCTTTCTTGCGCTTCTTTTGAACTGGAACACTGCCCATCGTTCTCTTTTCTTTCTTCTTGAAGAACCTCTTGTTCCTCTCCTTGGACTTTAGACCATGACTTGAACTAGCCATGTGAACCTCAGATTTCACATTAAGAGAGGCTAGATGGTCCTTTTCCAGTTCAAGATGATGAACAACATCATCAAAGGCCTTAATGTCGTTGACATAAGTGAGTTGCAACTTCATATGCTCCCACCCATTCGTATCACAGCTTGAACTTTCTGCTCCTCGAGAGCATAAATCACACTAAGCATGTGTTTTATATGTGAAACTTTTTCACGATATCATCATTCATCGCACTAAGCATGGTGATGCGGGCAGATGAGTTCTTCCTCTTTCAGGCTTGATAAGCCTCAAGGTCCCTCCTTGCTTGAACGGTGTTACCCTCTTCAGGAGGAACCATAATTCTCTCCAGAGTATCCAGAGCCTTTTGCTCTTTAATTACGTATTGGACTTTCATAGCCCAAACTTCATAATTGTCACCGTTCAAACGAAGGCCCTTATTTAGTTAAGCAACTATTGCTTTTGAAGCAGTCATTGAAAACCGTTAAAGACAAAAGTAGCACTAATAAGTAAGCAATACACCATATTTATTATAAGATCATTTAAAACTAAAAATAGTGTTTGGATGTAAAATCGAACATCCATGCGCAATGCATCGAGTCACCATTTACATAGGCTAATATAAACACCATATTAGGCTTAAATTTCCAATAATAAATATATATTTAGTTTTGTTTTAGATTATATTTTAATTTAATTAACATTTATACTTCTCTTAAGTATAAAACTAATGAGTAATATTACACTTAGGTATAATATCAAAATAAATAAATTAAAAATTACTAAAACAAATAACTAAAATAACAATGTTTAACAAATAAACATTTTATAATACCATAAAAATATCCAACATTTAGTCAAAATTACCACTACAATAAAAACTTTAGCACAAAGCCCTTCAATACAAAATTGAAAAATGAAATCAACAAGAGAAAAAGTGAAAAATGAAGAGCTCAATCTTCATTTTCATCGAGTTGAACTATCTCAATTTCTTTTGAGGTGACTGGGATCATCTCTACGAACTTATAGTAGAGATCCAAAGGCATGTTCTCAACACCCTCGATAACAGCATCCAGACATGGGTGACGAACCAACTTGTTACTTCTAAGTAACATGGTTCTAGGATTATAAGATAACTTAGCTCCTGTTTCAGCCAAGTTCAACACAAATACTTTGCATTGGGATCCATAATCCTGTTCAGGAACTAATCCTTCAATAGAGTCCATCAGTTCGTCAAAAACAGAATTTCTTAAAGTGCTTTTCACGAAAAGCCTTTTTTGCAAATTTTAACATTTTTAATTGATCAATTCCAGAGGAAAATCCTCCTTTCTAGACAAGCTCTTGGATTTCACGGTTTAACGCATTAAACCACTCCATAACTCCAACAATATCCTCTTTTTCTAACGGAGGATACCGTTTAGAGAAAAGCTTATTTATAAGTTTTTGTATAGTCCTTGCCTCCTCTTGAGACTTGATTATTTTCGACGTTTTTACGAAAATTGCCATTTCTATAACACATATAGAAATAACAAAAACTTGTTATGATCAACCAAAATTCAGTATATAAATACACAATAAATATAATGAATTTTCTTGAATTTATTAAACATAAATTAAGCATTTATACATAATAAATACTAGTAAATTTAGTTTAAAATATCAAATGAATTCCAAAAATTCATCAAAATATACCAAAAATTTAAGAAAAATGTAAATTTTAATTCTGGAAAAAATTTGACGAAATTTGGACGCTGGAAACGCCCACACGTGCCCCCACGCGCCGACTGAAGCTGCTCCACGCGCCTCCACGTGCTCCAAGGGTTCTGCTGACTCACGTGACATGTGGCAACTTGTGATTCGTGCTGATGTGGCCACATGCCACGTGTCATCACCTGATTGGATAAACGAATGACGTGGATGGTGACATGGCATGCTGATGTGGAGCTGTCTTGACACGTGTCATCACCCTATTGGTCCACAGTGATGACGTGGTGCAATAACAACTGTTTTGCCACGTGGTGACATTCTATTGGTCCACGTGTTTGACACGTGGTAGTTAACCGTTTCAAAAACGGTTGACTTGTACACGTGTCAACACGTGATTGGGCGGACTTTTCAACTGTCATAAAATCAACCAATAGAGTCGCGCCACGTGTCCAGCAAACCTAAACTTCCCCTAACCGTCACGCGGCCAATTCCAGCCGCAGTGGTGGCGCGTGAGGTCCACGTGCCGCCTTTCGGCCCTCCGTTGGCCATGAAATTTGACATGCCGACTCGATTTTTCGTTCTGATTTTAGTGGTGTGATCGGATTTTCGAAATTTCGACAAAAAATTTTAACACTTTGTTCTGTTGGATCTAATACGGTATCATTTTGACACGGATAACAATGCAAATCCATATCAAAACGAATAAAAGCGAATCCAAATGAACAAAAAAACATATTCTTATTCGTGGAACATCAGATTTCAATATTTACGTAATCACTTTGACACGCATTTAAATGAATCCGTATCAAAACGAACAAATATGTATTTAAATGAATAAACACGCATTCATAACGGATAAAACTTATTTTAATTCACAGAATTCCTGAAATCAAGATTTGAACACATCAATCATTCATGGAATACCAGAAAACTAGATTCGAACACATCAATCTTTAAACCTTTCGGCTCTGATACCAATGTAGTTAACCGTTTCAAAAACGGTTGACTTGTACACGTGTCGACACGTGATTGGGTGGACTTTTCAACTGTCATAAAATCAACCAATAGAGTCGCGCCACGTGTCCAGCAAACCTAAACTTCCCCTAACCGTCACGCGGCCAATTCCAGCCGCAGTGGTGGCGCGTGAGGTCCACGCGCCGCCTTTCGGCCCTCCGTTGGCCATGAAATTTGACATGCCGACTCGATTTTTCGTTCTGATTTTAGTGGTGTGATCGGATTTTTGAAATTTCGACAAAAAATTTTAACACTTTGTTCTGTTGGATCTAATACGGTATCATTTTGACACGGATAACAATGCAAATCCATATCAAAACGAACAAAAGCGAATCCAAATGAACAAAAAAACATATTCTTATTCGTGGAACATCAGATTTCAATATTTACGTAATCACTTTGACACGCATTTAAATGAATCCGTATCAAAACGAACAAATATGTATTTAAATGAATAAACACGCATTCATAACGGATAAAACTTATTTTAATTCACAGAATTCCTGAAATCAAGATTTGAACACATCAATCATTCATGGAATACCAGAAAACTAGATTCGAACACATCAATCTTTAAACCTTTCGGCTCTGATACCAATGTAGTTAACCGTTTCAAAAACGGTTGACTTGTACACGTGTCGACACGTGATTGGGCGGACTTTTCAACTGTCATAAAATCAACCAATAGAGTCGCGCCACGTGTCCAGCAAACCTAAACTTCCCCTAAAGGCCACGCGGCCAATTCCAGCCGCAGTGGTGGCGTGTGAGGTCCACGCGCCGCCTTTCGGCCCTCCGTTGGCCATGAAATTTGACATGCCGACTCGATTTTTCGTTCTGATTTTAGTGGTGTGATCGGATTTTTGAAATTTCGACAAAAAATTTTAACACTTTGTTCTGTTGGATCTAATACGGTATCATTTTGACACGGATAACAATGCAAATCCATATCAAAACGAACAAAAGCGAATCCAAATGAACAAAAAAACATATTCTTATTCGTGGAACATCAGATTTCAATATTTACGTAATCACTTTGACACGCATTTAAATGAATCCGTATCAAAACGAACAAATATGTATTTAAATGAATAAACACGCATTCATAAAGGATAAAACTTATTTTAATTCATAGAATTCCTGAAATCAAGATTTGAACACATCAATCATTCATGGAATACCAGAAAACTAGATTCGAACACATCAATCTTTAAACCTTTCGGCTCTGATACCAATGAAGTCAGATTTCCATAACGATTATACAACAAATGTATAAATTACCATAAACAGAATAAATAAACGGACTTACAGTTTATATGCAGCGGAAACACATTTATGGAATGGATCTGATCTACATGAGAAACCAAATCGTTCTAGTTGCCTTTCCTACGAGTGTATGAATACACTGAGTACGGGCTATCTCCGTTCCGACGAACGAATAAGTAATTCGTGTTTTATCGGTAGGGACGTTTTCCCCGGATTTAGAAAGGAATCTCTAGGATTCTCCATTGTTAGGAAATAGAGAAACTTCTTCTCTATATATAGTGGAAATCCCAACTTCCATCTATATATAGGGTCGGACCAAATTACACATTTGGTCCCTGTAATTTACACATAATTACAGTTTAGTCCCTGCCATTCCAAAATGTCATGAGCGGACCAAAAACCAACAACATTTTATATTTATATTTATTTACAATCTTTATTTAAAAATAATATTTACCACTCAAAAAATTATCCAACCTTAAAATCTTACAATAAGTTTTAATTTGAACTTTTATTAACTATAATAATATTGAAATAGTCGAATTTTGCATTAGTTAACAACACTTGACTTGATCAACATGTATATTCCATATCGTTAAACAAAAATAAAATCACTTCCACTATGTATATACGTATATGTTAAACAATGCATTGTCAACACACTTGACACATGATTTGTTATTTTCAAAACACAATACAACATCGATTTAATATGCTTAGTATACAGAAATGCTGTTAACCAAATAAAAAAAAAAGCAAAAAGAAACTGGTAAAAATTAAAAAACTATAAAATTACAGAACTTTCATTAAACATCCTCAAACAAACCCATCCACTTGATGACATCTATGTGTCACTTAATGGCTTAGTGAGATGAATTACTCACATGTGACCTTTCTAAGTTCAGAAAATTCTCGACTGTGTAGATCCATCCAACCATAATTCTATCTAGTGTTACGTATATACATTTACTTTTATTTAGTTACATGTTTTTTTTTATTGGTCCAATCTGTTGCATTCGATACAGAACAAAACTTCTTTGTATGTACATGCATCAAAATTTCAAAAAACATATTAAAAATTGAAAGAGAGTTGATGTTATCTCCGAAATTATAGAATTTTTAAGGTACAAATCATTTTTTTCACCTTAAATCAATCTTCAGTTTAGAAAGGCATGTGGACTGCCCAATATGTAAGAGATTTGATTTGGTTATATTAACTTAGTAATCGATAAGCTTTCGTATTCTATATATTTCTTTGGCATAAAAATCTTCACGCTTTTTTTTGTTGCCCTAATTCTTAAATTTAATACATTGAGAATTGATCAAGTATCATATAGCACACATCAAACCCCTGGTTGCTAAAAAAAGTTAGTTGCAACAATGAAATTTGATTAAAAAATTTATTTATTTTATTTGTGTTTGAAAATACATTTTTAATAGTTATGATTTCTAAACCTACTCTTACGTGACTTATGTGACAAAAAAAAATTCATTCTAACTATGAAAAACGCAATTACAGATGCATATGAAAATATAACACAATTTTCACTAAGTATGATATTCACAGTGATTTCTCTAGTAAACAATTGATGTGTGCGATACAATTGATCGAAAGCTATATGTTAACTAATCAACAACACTTGAAAAGATTCGTGGCCTAACTATGTTGTTTTCCTCGAATTCTTTCTAATATTGCATCACATGAGGTTATTGATATAAATAGTTGTGACAATTTTGATGAAATTTGGCTTTCGCCTAAAATGAATTTTGGATATTAATTTATCCACAACATATTATTTGATCAAACTCATCCTTAGAGGTGACAATTTGTGTTATCGTGTCATAATCATGTTTTGTCATTTAATGTATTCCACATGATTATACATAACATAAAAACAACAAAAATGAGTTTCATGTCAAACGGATCGTGTCAGTCGGGTTGTCTCTGTAAATCATGTTGTCGTGTCAGAAATTGCCACCCCTACTCGTCCTTGTGTGAAAGATCAAAGTGCTTTTCTGCGTAGGAATGGTAGAGCAGATGCCAAAGTTTTATACCCAAATTGTTGGAGCTCCCTTTGAAGTCCCTCCCAATCTATCCAGTAAATGGATTAGTACCTATGTTGGAAAATGAAGACTGAAATCATCAATAAAATTGTAATATCTATATGGTAAATTTCAATTAGAGATGATCAGAAGTTTTTCACCAGGCAATTCGATCTATCTTAATGAAGTTAATCCAATATATAAGCATAAAATAATCAACAAAATCTGCAACAATAAACCACCCTAAATCAAGATGACCCAAAGTCTGATAAGAATTTCAAAGTAATTTATCACATATTTTTATTTATTGGTTTCATTTTAATCACACCACAAATTTCAAAGACTCAACCAGCAGCTTGAGAGAGCTGTCAACAAAAATGAAGCCTAAAAAGGTTTCAATTCATTTAGTCTTGTGATAAACCTTAAATTGGAATTATTAGTTTGTGACTCTGTGTAGTTGCATTTAGTCTTGCAAACTTCTTGGCTTGACATTTTCCACTCACATGGCATTCAGTTTTATATATTTATTATATCCTTCCCAAAAAAGCATAACCTAAGGTTCCTAAACTTCAATCTTGCTTCTTATATACAATTGTATCATTTGATTTGTAGATAACTTAGTCATAAATGGTGGATTTGATGTTGGATTAACCTTTCAAAAAAAAAACTCCAATTAGGGAACTTAAACTGGATAAAGAAACAATTATGGGTGTGCTCAGTCGCTCAGTAAGCAACAACTTGGATAACAATCTCAAATGATTCTTGTGCTACTCTAATCACCCTAGAATCCTCAAACGGGTTCGCCTAGGCATTAAATTTCACAATGTGGCTTTGCTGTTGACTCTAGTATTCGCAACCTCATACTGTAGAGTCAAGTATGGAAATCCAATCAGAATTTTTCCTTGCAAACCAGCAGTTCTGGTTCAAGAAAAGTTCTAAGATCCTTATGGAAGATTCAAATTTCAAACTTAACATCCATTAGTTTTGTTAGCCTCAATTGAATCAATTCCAAAGAAAAGTTCTTTTGAAAATAGAAAGTCCAAAGAAGTGGACTTTTATATGGTTCATCAATTGAATGCCATCCTTTTAAGGAAGAAGGAAATAGCCAATTGAGGCTTTAATTGTGTTTCACATTGTTTCCCGTGATCCAATAACTATGCTCTATTAAAAAATATGCCACTACTACGTGGTGTTTGGGAGCACCAACTATCTTCAGATCAATGTCCTTTTGGACTCATGAATCCATATTTCTCAAATAGTAAATAAGCTAGAGCAATCTACAATAAAAGTTAAATTAACTTTTGGACTTAAAATAACTGAGAACTGATAAAAAAAGACTTGGTCCAGGAACCTGAAACTAGATGAATAAAACCCTGCTAATACAGAGGATTTTGATTATCTTCTTCAACTATGATAAGCTGTCCTTTATAAATGTGTGTGTATGGAAATTGCACATTTCGAGGCATGTTTTCGGATCAATTTTGATTAAGATACATGCATTGAAATGCGCAATTTTTAGCATTCTTCCCTTTCATCCTCCCTATGAAACATTGCATCCACGCAATTAGCTGAGAGATTCTAAAGTAATATAGACTGATCACTATCACAATGTGAAAATTCAATGTAATCTAAACCATGAATCCATATTTTTCAATAACTCATGAAAGAAGGGCCACTAAGAATATCATTGAACTCGAACAAAAGGAAAATCAGGAATAATCGCATTCCTTTGAATATAGCCATTTTTTAGTAAGAAAGTATTTAACTGCATAATAAAATATATACTACCATTAGCCTGGAAATCCTTATATGTATACCAATCTAAACCACCTGAAACCAAAAGAAATGATAAAAAAAGGGCTTTGCTTTAGAAGAAAGGAGATGATTGAACACCGCATTGTAGCTAATTGCTGGTACAACAAAATAATTAGATTACAAATACCTAGATCAACGATACACTGTGCTAACTATGATTTAACGATAGGTCAACCACTATTTCAATTACAATTGTTAGACAAAAGAAGGTAATAACATAATATACTACGACAAGGTAAAAGGGGGAAATAGGAATTGCAAACAGGAAGACCAAAATTGAAGAAGCAGCAATCGACCTATAGTGAGTTCATCAGAACCATTGATGCTGAGGAAATAGGTGAGAGAAGAAAGCAGCCATCAAGGAATTAGGGCAAAAAAAAAATTTGGACCATTTCTCAATTTATGCATGTCATCCTTGCGCAGGGGCCGTGCTATTCTTCTCTATATCATTCCAATTTTATCAGATGTCCCCGAAGGTACAGTATTTTTTGGAAGCTGTAGCTTGATAAATACTTCTAAGAGTTATACACTACCGATGTGGGATTTTGGTTCTGTTGAATTCCTATGGGTTTCTACAATATGGAGTCTCGCTGTTCGATAAGGCCCATATCTACCTATTTGCTTCCAAGGTGTTACACCAAACGCTTTCATTCTCCAACAAGGCTACAAGCGATACACTTCTATATGTTAGTTTCTGGTCTTAACTCCTATGAATTTGTTTAGTTTTTTACCTCTATAATATAAGCATTTGAAAACTAGCCCAATACCACCCATCAATAACTAATTTACTAGCTTTTTGAGGGACATAAAGTTCTTCATTCTTGTGTAAATTCACCTCAATGGAGATGAAAATTCCCATGAAAAAGGCGAAAACCTCCTCAATGGAAGTAAGGACGGGATCATGGGATAACTTTTTTGTTCTCCAAACATATGACAGGAGGATATGAAGAATTGTTACCTTATCCTACGAGTTCCATCTTTGTTCATATTCTTTCATCTCACGATAATTGTTATGCATTCTCTATAATATAATTTAGTTTTGTTTTCAATTTTCATTATTTCTATTGATGCTGTTTCCATGTGTGCATAAAAAACTATTATAAATTATTAACAATAACAACTATTCTTTTTTTCTTCTTTAACTTGTTATTTTGTTCAATAATTATGTTTTTATGACTTATACATTTATTATTCTTTGAGACTGTAGTTTATATTTTAAATATTTTTTGGGACTTAGAAGTTTTATAAAATCACACACAAACACACACACACAATATATATAATAACTGGTTTTTCAGGTTTTCAGCTCCACAGAGATCTCCACAGTACAGGAAATAATAGTTTTTCATAATAGCGTTGATAAAAATTTTCTGCTGTGGTAAGGTAATTATTGGGTATTCTCATTGTTACTCCATGTTGCAACTTAAATATGTGATATTCTAATTATTATAACTAGTCAAACGTGGTATACAAAACATTTGTTACAATTTATAATTTGTTTGTAAATTAAAAGTTTAAAATCAAACTTATGTAATATAAATACAGAAAGCAATGTTGCATGATATGTTGAATACCTTACAAATAATTTAGTGATGCAAAACATATGTTAACTGTGTTTTCATAAAAGCAGCTGACTCATATAAATTTATAAAAGAAAAAAAATCTAATAAATTACAAAGGGAGACATTTCAACTCAAATATATCTCTTAGTTACACAAATTAAATAATGTTTTAAAAAAATTTATTTGTTAATTTTTGGGTCTGAGAAAGTCCGTTCTAGTTTTTTTTGTTTTTTTTTTGGCTGCATATTTTGGTAATGTAATATCATGTCTAACATCAAACAATAATGCATTAATCTAAAATTTTGCATTTCGTATTTTCTTTTCTTGTGCATAAATGATATAACAAAAGTTTGCATTGGATAAGTACATTTTTTTGGCCAAATACATAAATAGCCCCCTAAACTTGTCCAAAAATGCCTACTACCCCCCTGAACTTTTAAAATGTCCTAATGCCCCACTGAACTTTGAAAAAGTGATCCATTTTGCCCCTTTATTGCCACGTGTCATTCGATTATTGTTTGTCTCGTATTTGACTTTTGAAAGCAAACTCTGGTTTTTATGGAACTTAGGGGGTAAACTGGGCCAATTTTAAGAAATTCGGGGGGGTATTAGAACACTTTTAAGAAGTTTAGGAGGATATTTGGACATTTTCAAAGTTCAAGAGGGTAGTAGGCACTTTTGGCCAAGTTCAGAAGGGTATCTATGTATTTGGCCTTTTTTTTTTCTTATGCTGTAAAATGAGATTGATTATTCATTTAATTTATTTTGTTTTATTTTTTTGTTGGGTTTATTTGAATTGGTACTGATAGGTAATAAGTGAAAATTTGTTATACTTTGTTGAACACTTAGAGTATTATTTTGGCCAAATACATAGATACCCCCTGACCTTGGCCAAAAACACCTACTGCCCCTTTGAACTTTAAAAATATCCTAATACCCCCCTGAACTTCTTAAAAGTGTTCTAATGCTCACCCTGAATTTCTTAAAATTGCCCCTAAGTCCTATAAAAATCAAAGTTTACTTTGAAAAGTTAAACATGAGACAACCAATAACTGAGTGACACGTGGCAACAAGAAGGCAAACTGAGTCACTTTTTCAAAGTTCAGGGAGGCATTAGGACATTTTAAAAGTTTAAGGGGGCAGTAGGCATTTTTGGACAAGTTCAGGGGGTATCTATGTATTTGGCCTATTATTTTTATTGAAATAAGGGATTTGAAATGTAAATACAAATTTCATTTTACCATAATTAATCGTCAAACCTCAAAGAAGTTCATCTTCAAGTCCTTTGTAGTTGCTTTAGGTTCAATAGCAATTAATAAAGCTTAGGCGGCGTTTATGGATGCTTTCCACAGCTCCGAAAGCAGCTTTCAGCCAAAGCAAGATGAAAGCTGCTTTTGGAGCTGTGGAAAGCAGCCTTAAATGCACAATTGGTAAAAGTCAGATTGTATTGAAGAAACCACTGGAAAAACACTTAGAACTACTTTTAAAGAAATCAATAAAATTTAGCTGTGAGGAAAAACACTTTCACTAATAGCAATCCCAAACTGGCCCTTAATGATGTCCACGAACAACATGTATTGAACAAAGAGAAATAGGAGACTAATGTTACTTTTGATGAATATACACATGATAAGAAGATCGATATATCTAAACTGTTAGAGATTGTGCCCTAAGCCAATGTTGGATTATGTAAACAATCTTCTTAAGTCATTAATAAAGACTTATTTTATCATATATATTTGTATGTTAGTATTTATGATAATGTATCCATGAATTAATTGTGTAATTCTAAATTTCCCTAGTCGATTGTTATTATGGGAATAATAACAAACTAAGACTAGTGTGAGTGATAATGGATATTCATAAGATGAATATAGTGTATACAGATACAGATTATACTCACGGGCAATGTGTTAGAGAACATGTTGCTGGAGACCCACTATAAGATCAAGTTCATGGTCACGTGTCACAACTGATCTTGATTATAGTAGTGTCATCAGCTGATTCCTTTGACCTGAGGTCACCATGGATTCCGGGATGAATTTATGTTGTGCTTTGACGCAGTCAAACGCTGCTTGTAACAGAGTAGTTATAAAGGCTGTGGTTGGGTACGATATGACTCATGCTTTGGGATGTGAGTGACAGATATGGGATTTTGTCCCTCTCTAACAAGAGAGCGATATCACTGGGCCCCTCGATAAGTAAGACTGTTAAATGCATGGCCGTGCTCAAATAATTGATAAGAGTATCAATTGATTTGTCTGAACAGTTTACTTTGAGATCGAGAAAGCATATGATTAATTATGTAAGATTGACAAGTGTACCATGTCTTATAATTAATCTTGATATCAAAGAGACAAAAGGGAATATGACATTTTATAAATAGGTATTGGATCATTCCAATCATATTAATTGGGTAGTCGTAATGGCTTGCTAGAGTCCGCTTGTGACCTATAAGGACATTATGGTAATTTCCTTATTGCCAATTAATATGAACCTATGGGGTCACACACAAGAGCAAAATGAAGTTCATCTTATCGGGTATAAATTATTATTGGATAATAATTTATGAATGAGAAAGAGTATAAATATATATAGTGATATATATTTATGTATATATAAATATTAATGTGATTAATATTGCATAAAGTATGCTACATATTATAATTTAATTATATAGAGATATAATTAATTATAATATTATATATACATATGTGTATTATGGAGAATTGATTTGATTTAATGTTAATTGAGAATTAATATTAAATTGTGTGGGTTAATAAATAATTATAACTAATAGGTGTATTAGGTTATAATTATAATTAACTAATTAGGTTTTATATTTAAGGAAATAAAAACCTAAAACCTAATCAATCCTATAATGATATAGAAGCAGAATTCGGCAGCCACACTAGACCAAGCAGCCAGCCGAAATTCTCCTCTCCAAGCCAAGAGAAAATTTGATTTTCTGCCTCTCTCTCGATTCGAGGAAACCGTTTCTTCTATCCCGGCGCTAGCACGCGGTGAATGTATTGCTTCGTGTGGATCAACCATAGAGGGAAGCTATTTTGGTTCCTAAGTGATTCAAACTTCAAAGAATTAAGGTAATTCTTTAACCCTCCTTCCGATTCAATGTAATGTACATGGGTCCTTGGTGGGGATTAATCTTTTTCCGCTGCGTTTTATGTTTGTTTTGTGCGATTAATTCCCAACAGTGGTATCAGAGCCACTTGTGCATTGGTTGAATTGGATTTGTTATTTTGATTAGATCAAAATTGCATGTTAGGGTTGTATGTTCTTGATTTAGGGTTCAATGTTATTGTGAATAACATGTTTAAAATTTGATTTTAATGTGAATCATTGTGAATGATTTGGTTGTAATTGTTTTGAATCAGAAAAAGGGGTGAAATTTTGGATTCAGCATGTTGGCACGCCGGCGTGCCGGTTTTGGCACGGCGTGCCAACAGGAAATCGTTCCTGAATGCTTGAGTTCAGAATGGTGGCACGCGGGCGTGCCGATTTGGCACGGCGTGCCAACCTGAAAATTTTGCATATGGCACGACGTGCTGGGCCTTTGCACGCCGTGCCAACTGGAAACCGTTTCCAGTGTTGCGACCAGAATGGCGGCACGACGGCGTGCCGCCCTTGGCACGGCGTGCCACCTGGGAATTTTCAGAGGGGGCTGTTTTTTGCGCGAAAATTTTTTGTGCCTGCGGCGCTTGCTTTGCAACAGGGGCTACCGCCCCCGTACCCCCGTCCAACTCAGCAGCGAGTTGGATCGCTGGAAGTTGGGTTTGGTGTTTTTCGTTTATGTGTGGAAATTGTTTCTACACATTTACGATTTTCAAATCAATTACTCTAAATCCAATAGGATTGTATTTTACCCTTTATGAACCCTAAATCTTGTAGATATAAAATTATTGTGATAATTTTATGCATGGTGTTGTGGTATGGTTTTGGACCCTTGGATGTTTTTTGTTTTTCTTTTGGTTTTGGTGAATGTAAGGTTTTATAAATACGGCCTGCGAGTCGTTTGTATTTATGTAATCTTATTTTTCTAGATAAATTGTATAGGATGCAATTTATTGTTTGTAAATTTTATTTACTAGAAAATTGTATAGGATACAATTTTGTAAAGTATGTAAATCCATGAGATGGTGCCAAGGAACAAAGACGTGAAGACGGATCCAAGGGATGCGGCTGTGCTGCGACCATGCGATGGTTACAACCACCTAGGAAATGACCTGTTGATTTTCATATTGGCCTGTGAAAATCAATGTAGATAAAACCATACCATAACACGGTCTTTCGAGTCTATTGCATGTTTTATATTTTGATGCCATGTGATGCCATGCTAAGTATGAAATATGCATGCTAGATGAATGTATGACATTGGATGCCATGCTAGAATTAATATTAACTTAGAAAGATTAATGTTAATGCCATGTATTGTATGAGATACATTTTAATCACAGGAATTAATAAACCCTAAATAAACTTATGAAGTTTATATTTTTGCCACCCAATTACGTATAACACTAGTCAAGTACTATGTTCGCATCATGGTAGCCACGCCAAAGCGGGTACGCATGTTGTGACCTTAGCGAAGCGATAATATGAGAAATGGTGATTCTCATTGTGTTGTAATTGGTTTAACAAATGGTTAATCAAAATGGTGTTTTGAACCCGAGGCAAAGATGAGATGAGTAACATGCAAATTAAATATGATATATGATATCATGCATCTCATAAATTAAAAGAGTTACATAATGATGTAATTGACATGGTGATGTCTACCGAAATTATATTTAATCATAGGGACATGCCAAAGCAGTGCTATGGTTAAGTATGGATTTTGGGTCTTTTACCCACTTAAATATTTTAAAGGGTTTTATAATTTTAGTGGGAGTTTAATTCTCTTATGTAATTAACTTTGCATATATTTTCTGTTGTAGATAAATGGCCAACACAAGCAATCCCGGTTCTATTCGATCTATCCTTGAGAAGGATAAACTGAACGGAACCAATTACCTAGATTGGTATCGCAACTTGAGAATTGTTCTCAAGCAAGAGCGAAAGCTGTATGTTCTGGATGGGCCTTTGCCCGCTAACCCTCCACCCACCACAGCTTCAAGAGCTGAAAGGGATGCTTTTCACAAGCATCAAAATGATCAGATTGATGTACAATGCCTGATGCTCGCATCAATGATTCCGGAACTTCAGAAGGATCTGGAAACATTTGAGGCATATGAGATGTCTCAAGAGCTTAAGGAAATGTTCCAAAAGCAAGCGAGAAGGGAAAGGTATGAGACCTTGAGATCTTTGGTTGGGTGCAAGATGACCGAAGGGAGTTCGGTTAGTGCCCATGTTCTGAAGATGAAAGGGTACATTGATCAGTTGGAGAGGCTTGGTTCGCCACTCAGACCTGAGTTGGCAACGGATTTGATCCTTAATTCTCTTCCCGAGAGTTACTCCCATTTTGTCATGAATTATCACATGAATGATATGGACAAAACGGTCAGCGAACTGCATGGGATGCTGAAAAACGCTGAAGTAACGATAAAAGAGAAGCCAAGCTCCAAAGGGATCCATATGGTGCAAAAGGGTAGGATCCAGAAGAAGAAGGGTAAAGCAAACAAACCCAAAGAGTTTGGGAAGGATGCAAAGAAGCCCAAAGCTGTTACCAAGGCAAAGCCTCCAAAGGAAGGCACATGCCATTTCTGCAATCAGCCTGGTCATTGGCGCAGAAATTGCAAGCTTTATTTGGAGGACTTGAGGAAGAAGAGAGGCGGTGAGACCGCTAATCAAGGTATTTATGTTATTGAAATATTTCATTCTACTTCTGTTTCTACTTCGTGGGTATTAGATACCGGTTGTGGTTCTCACATTTGTATGAATGTGCAGGGGCTTAAAGGAAGTAGAAAGCTCAAGAAGGGCGAGGTAGAATTCCATGTGGCGAATGGAGCTAGAGTTGCTGCTTATGAAGTCGGTCGCTACGAGCTCAAGTTGCCAAGTGGACTTGTTCTTTCTTTGAATAATTGTTATTTTGTTCCTAATTTGTCTAGGAACATCATTTCTATTTCATGTTTGGACAAGGAAGGATTTAAATGTGTTATTGAGAATAATCACTTATTGCTTTTCAATAAAGACTTGTTTTATGCAAATGCGGATTTACATGATGGTCTTTATTTGTTGAACCTTAGTGAAGGTTATAATGAGCATGTATATAACATAAATACCAAAAGGATAAGAACAAATGTTGTGAATCCTACTTATCTCTGGCATTGTCGTCTAGGACACATTAATGAGAAACGCATTTCAAAACTCCATAAAGATGGAATTTTGGGTCTAGATGTTTTTGAAACATATGACACTTGCGAGTCTTGTTTAATGGGTAAGATGACCAAGAGTCCCTTTACTGGTCACAGTGAAAGGGCTAGTGACTTATTAGAACTCATACATACAGATGTATGTGGGCCTATGAGCACAACTGCTAGAGGTGGTTTTCAATACTTCATTACGTTCACTGATGATTTCAGTAGATATGGTTATCTATATCTAATGAAGCATAAGTCGGAATCCTTTGAAATGTTCAAAGCCTTCCAAAATGAAGTACAAAACCAACTTGGCAAGACAATTAAAGCACTTAGATCTGATCGAGGTGGTGAATATTTGAGCCAAGACTTTGACGATCATCTTAGAAATTGTGGGATTGTCTCACAACTAACTCCTCCTGGTACACCACAGTGGAATGGTGTGTCTGAGAGGAGGAACCGTACTTTATTGGATATGGTTCGGTCGATGATGAGTCAAACAAGTCTTCCTCTATCCTTTTGGGGATATGCACTTGAAACAGCGGCATTCACACTGAACCGAGTTCCATCAAAGGCAGTTGAAAAGACACCATATGAGATATGGGTTGGTAAGAGACCAAATTTGTCTTTTCTCAAGATTTGGGGATGCGAAGCTTATGTGAAATACTTGATTTCAGATAAGTTAGCACCAAAATCTGTGAAGTGCAACTTTGTAGGTTATCCAAAAGAAACTAAAGGTTATTTCTTTTACTGTCCTAGTGAAAACAAAGTGTTTGTTGCTAGGAATGGTATATTCCTGGAAAAAGAGTTTATTTCCAAAGGAATCAGTGGGAGTAAAGTACACCTGCAAGAAAATCTGGATAACCAAAATGAAAATGGTTTTCAAATGGAACAACAACCTGATTCACAAGAAGTTGTTGAGTCAGAACCAGCAACACAAGTCCAACGTAGATCAAGTAGAGTTCGTCATGAGCCCGAGAGATATGGATTTCTCGTCACGAACGAAAATGATCTGATTCTGTTAGAAGAGAATGAACCTTCCACGTACATGGAAGCTGTCTCTAATTCAGAATCTGAAAAATGGCTTGATGCTATGAAGTCAGAAATTCAATCCATGGACGACAACAAAGTATGGACTTTGGTTGATCTCCCAAAGGGTGCTAAAGCAATAGGGCACAAATGGGTTTTCAAGTTGAAAACGGACATGGATGGGAATATTCAGACTTATAAAGCAAGGTTAGTGGCAAAGGGTTACCGACAAGTTCATGGTATAGACTATGACGAAACCTTTTCGCCAGTAGCTATGATCAAGTCCATCAGAATTCTTGTTGCCATAGCAGCATATTATGACTATGAAATATGGCAAATGGATGTCAAAACAGCTTTCCTAAATGGAAACCTTGTTGAGGATGTGTACATGACACAGCCTGAAGGTTTTGTCGATCCAAAGAATCCTGATAAAGTATGCAAGCTTCAAAAGGCCATTTATGGTTTGAAGCAAGCATCAAGAAGTTGGAATCATCGTTTTGATGAATCAGTCAAAAAGTTTGGCTTCATCAAAAACGAAGATGAGCCTTGTGTGTACAAGAAGTTCAGTGGGAGTAATATAGTTTTCCTAGTTCTATATGTCGATGACATATTGTTAATAGGAAATCACATTCCTACCTTGCAAGAAGTAAAATCTTGGCTAGGAAAGTGTTTTTCTATGAAAGACTTGGGTGAGGCAGCCTACATTCTTGGAATAAAGATCTATAGAGATAGATCTAAGAGATTGATAGGTTTGAGCCAGAGTACATACATTGACAAAATACTGAAAAGGTTCAGTATGGATCAATCAAAGAAAGGAAATGTTCCTATTGGGCAAGGGATAAAGCTTAGTCGTAAGCAATGTCCTGTGACAGTTGAAGAACGTCAACGCATGGATAAGATTCCTTATGCGTCAGCTATAGGATCTATCATGTATGCCATGGTATGTACTCGGCCAGATGTCTCTTTTGCTTTGAGCATGACAAGTAGATATCAGTCTGATCCAGGTGATAGTCACTGGACTGCTGTCAAGAGTATTCTTAAGTACTTGAGAAGAACTAAAGATACATTCTTGATATATGGAGGCTCAGACGAAGATCTTGTTGTAAATGGTTACACGGATGCAAGTTTCCAAACTGATCAAGATCAGATGCAGTCACAGTCTGGGTATGTGTTCATTCTAAATGGAGGTGCGATAAGTTGGAAGAGTTCTAAGCAAAGCACGATAGCTGCATCTACAACAGAAGCCGAGTATATTGCTGCATCAGATGCAGCCCAAGAGGCTGTTTGGATCAAGAAGTTCATCGAAGAACTTGGTGTCGTTCCTAGCATAGTGAATCCTGTGAGCCTCTTGTGTGACAACAATGGGGCAATATCACTTGCTAAGGAACCTAGTGTGTCACAGAAATCCAAACATATACTTCGGCGTTTTCACTACATAAGAGAAGTCATCTCAAGAGGAGATGTGAAGATATGCAAAGTTGCGTCTGAAGACAATGTTGCCGATCCACTAACAAAAGCTCTTTCACAAGCTGTACATGATGGTCATGCTAGGTCCATGGGTATTAGATACATTTGAAGATTGGACTTAGGGCAAGTGGGAGATTGTTAGAGATTGTGCCCTAAGCCAATGTTGGATTATGTAAACAATCTTCTTAAGTCATTAATAAAGACTTATTTTATCATATATATTTGTATGTTAGTATTTATGATAATGTATCCATGAATTAATTGTGTAATTCTAAATTTCCCTAGTCGATTTTTATTATGGGAATAATAACAAACTAAGACTAGTGTGAGTGATAATGGATATTCATAAGATGAATATAGTGTATACAGATACAGATTATACTCACGGGCAATGTGTTAGAGAACATGTTGCTGGAGACCCACTATAAGATCAAGTTCATGGTCACGTGTCACAACTGATCTTGATTATAGTAGTGTCATCAGCTGATTCCTTTGACCTGAGGTCACCATGGATTCCGGGATGAATTTATGTTGTGCTTTGACGCAGTCAAACGCTGCTTGTAACAGAGTAGTTATAAAGGCTATGGTTGGGTACGATATGACTCATGCTTTGGGATGTGAGTGACAGATATGGGATTTTGTCCCTCTCTAACAAGAGAGCGATATCACTGGGCCCCTCGATAAGTAAGACTGTTAAATGCATGGCCGTGCTCAAATAATTGATAAGAGTATCAATTGATTTGTCTGAACAGTTTACTTTGAGATCGAGAAAGCATATGATTAATTATGTAAGATTGACAAGTGTACCATGTCTTATAATTAATCTTGATATCAAAGAGACAAAAGGGAATATGACATTTTATAAATAGGTATTGGATCATTCCAATCATATTAATTGGGTAGTCGTAATGGCTTGCTAGAGTCCGCTTGTGACCTATAAGGACATTATGGTAATTTCCTTATTGCCAATTAATATGAACCTATGGGGTCACACACAAGAGCAAAATGAAGTTCATCTTATCGGGTATAAATTATTATTGGATAATAATTTATGAATGAGAAAGAGTATAAATATATATAGTGATATATATTTATGTATATATAAATATTAATGTGATTAATATTGCATAAAGTATGCTACATATTATAATTTAATTATATAGAGATATAATTAATTATAATATTATATATACATATGTGTATTATGGAGAATTGATTTGATTTAATGTTAATTGAGAATTAATATTAAATTGTGTGGGTTAATAAATAATTATAACTAATAGGTGTATTAGGTTATAATTATAATTAACTAATTAGGTTTTATATTTAAGGAAATAAAAACCTAAAACCTAATCAATCCTATAATGATATAGAAGCAGAATTCGGCAGCCACACTAGACCAAGCAGCCAGCCGAAATTCTCCTCTCCAAGCCAAGAGAAAATTTGATTTTCTGCCTCTCTCTCGATTCGAGGAAACCGTTTCTTCTATCCCGGCGCTAGCACGCGGTGAATGTATTGCTTCGTGTGGATCAACCATAGAGGGAAGCTATTTTGGTTCCTAAGTGATTCAAACTTCAAAGAATTAAGGTAATTCTTTAACCCTCCTTCCGATTCAATGTAATGTACATGGGTCCTTGGTGGGGATTAATCTTTTTCCGCTGCGTTTTATGTTTGTTTTGTGCGATTAATTCCCAACATAAACTACAAAGCAATTGCCGACCATCTTTTGCAGGTTCAAAAAATAAAATTATATAATTGTACATCTTAGAATTTCCGTAGGACAGAATGAATATTGCCAGTATGAGAATAAAATACTAACCTTTTAGAACTTCCAAGACCAACTTACACAATAGATGAGTTTTATCCAATTCTTAATTAGTTAAGTAAAAGAAAGAGAAAATACTAAAAAAATATAACAAAAACCTTACGAAACTGTTCATCTTGGTAGCTTAGATGGATTGCAAACGAAATCTTTTAGATTATATTCAAGTGGAAAAAATTGAAACTTGCATGATCTATATAGATGAGCAAAGGAACTGAGACACTGATTTCAAAGGAAAAGAATCTCAAGAATCGTTAGAGATGAAGAATTTGAAAGAGAGGTGATCATTTTTTAGAATATTAGAAAGATATGAACACATTGAAATAAAACAATTATAACCAATTAACTATTACGGTTGTGTCTATTGGAAGATGAAACACTTCTACAACAGGGAGATTAAAAGTCTTAGACATTTTTAATAGGTAATTAGTTTGGGATTTTTTTTTTTTTTTTTGGGAAAAGCACAAAAAAAAAAAAAAAATATCATTGGTTTGCCGGTTTTGCAAATGAAGGTCTATGTTTTAAAAGTTGACAAAAATATATATGAGATTTTTTTTCATTTGTAAATAAAGACCTCGTTGATAAGAAACAAATTCTTTAATGTTCAATGGTTTTGATTTTCATCTAAATTTTTACATATTGATTGAGACGAATATAATGGATACTGTTTACGACGCATTGAAATTTTTTATAAACGCAACTATTTTTTTTTAATTAAATAATGGAAAAAAGTGAAAAGAAATACAAAAAATATAAAAAAAGGCTAAGAATTATTAAAATTTTAATGAAAAATTCTTAAATAACGTGAGTAAACTATTTCAATACTAACCATGAATAAGTTTCGAGTTTAATAAAGTTATCAGGTTAACAGTGTAAACATGGATATTTTTGACCCGATTCTCAGACAAACCTCAACGTTTTCTTTAATTCACTATTCTAATAATTTGTCTATGTTATTTAGGAATTTCTCATCAAAATTTGGATATTTTATGGCAATAAACCTATTTTTTATGTGTTTTTTTTCCTTTTTTTTTATATTTAATTAAAAAAAATATATGTGCTTCCTGAAAATTTCCGAGTTTGATTACCAATGTCTATTGTATTTATATCGACAAACATGTAGAATTTTAGCTCAAAATCCAAAACATGAGATAGTTTTCAGAGAAGGAGTTGTATGGAGGAATCTATTTGTCAAACAGTAAAACCACATACTTGAAATTGTTAACTTTTCAAATACAGACCTTTGTTTACAATCCATCGACCCTCAGGTAATTTTGTTTGTAATTTTCCCTTTCCTTTTTTCTTATAAAATTAAACTCTGGTGTAAAATGACACATCAACAAAAACTAATCTTAAAGTACTCTTCCTCTTTCTCTTTGCTCCTGAAATTAATTAATATAGACAGTGAAAAGAATTAGGGATAAAATAATATTGAATCCAAAACTTTTCATTTGTACCAATTGAATTATATTCTTTAATCTACCACCATAATTAAGTTTTCATTTGTTATACCATGATTTGAATAGATTATCTTTTATTCTGTCTCTTTCTGCTTCCTAACATCCGTCTTTTTGTATAATTGTTCGGCATTTTGATTAAAAAAACAAAAAAATGACTCACCTTTTTTGAATGGAGGAAATTACCTTAAATATTTTGTTTTTAGGAATTTTATTTAAAAGTTTTTTGTACGTTTAATTTATAAAATTCCTACTTTCAACATTTGTTTATCTCTTCTTAGCCAAAATTTAAGTTTTTACCATGTCAATATTATAGTGTTTATGATGTCTTTGTAATTCTTTTATTCAAAAATAATATTAAAATAAAATTAATAAGAATGTTGAGAAAAATAAAAGTAAATAAATACACAATTAAGCAACACTTGATGAGCTTCATTCTTCATAATTTGGACCCTAATTCAAGAGCACTTCTACTCTCCCCCAAATTATTAATGTCGCAAACAAAATCCGAACAAGTTGGTACAATATCAGATGATTTATACAAATTTAAGACAATATGTTACACTAACCCTGACAATTAAGATAGATAAATATCTACTCTAAGTATGGTCTTAATTTGTTCCATTTTCTCCAAAATACAACCTATATTTACCTGTTTACGATTTCAAGCAATGCATAAGAATATACCCTTAAATCCTTTTAGCAAAAAGCTTCTGTAGGGCAACTTTCTATAGTTTATGACATGTTTACAAGCCTTGCTCGTCGAGTTTTTGGATCCACATCTACTCGGAGACCAATTCCTGCAAGCTCCGGCACCTCAACTGATTTTTGAAGCTCCAATTCAGCTACGACTTGCTGGTTTTCGACATTCCCTTCCAGTAAATTTCTCACAGACCATATTCCCCATTCCCTTAAAAACGGGTTTTCTTCATCAGTAACACACTGTTGTAAAAGCATAAGAACACCATTCCTTTCCCGTATCTCATTTTGAACATTCTTTTTTAGGAAAGTACAGTTGCCAATGACAGAAACAATGTCTCTCCGAAATCCTCTGTAAGGGCAAGGTTTAGAGGGTTGTGAAGGAGTTGGTTCTTGGTTCTCATTTTGTCTCATGGCTTTCTTGATGATAGTAGGAGGCATGAGTTTACCAAGTACATGTAAAAGCAATTCAATTAGTCCGTGTGAAATTAGCGCGTCCACGACATCTACTAAATCCTCAGAGCTAGCTGTCTTGCCGTGCCGGGCACATATATCTCTCAGGATGGTCAATGAGAATCCAAGAACATCGATTGCTGCAGATCCAGTTGGAAGACCAGATTTAGCTCTCACGCAGAAGTCAACGACCTTAAGAGATCTCTTGAATATCCCAAAAACAAACAATGCAAAATCATTGGATACAGGAATGTGGCTAAGTCGTTCGTTCAAGATATCCGATATGATACTCAAAAGATATGCTTGTTCAGCTGAAAAATTAGCATCTTCACTGTTTCCAGAATTGCCAACACAATATAATCTAGAGAACAGTCGAGGAAAATATATTTCCTCCAAGCAGATTCTTGATAGTAGCAGCTTCAACCAATCTTCTCCAAAACCCACTGGCAAAGAAGCAACACTTCTAATTATTACCAACTTCAAATAACAGGTAACAAATGGACAAACACTTGAAAAACAGAGGCAATGAATAATACAAAGTATATAGAAGCATACCTACAGATGCAGTCCTCACAATTTCTGTCACAATAGGCAACCCTTTGTCTCCAAAAAGCTCCAGAATTAGGCTAGGGTTTCCATCATAACAAGTATAAATAATCATACACAAAGGATCAAAAGTATCCCGACTTTGGACTTTTGCAACTGCAACAAACTCAGAAGGAAACAAGCAACGCCATATCACTCGTTGGTGTTCTTCTCCAGCCAAACAAACATTTGCCAAGACCTGCAATCCTACACGGATAATACCACAATCTGGCTCCGAAACAAGTCCCGCAGACCTGAAAACAACAGAAATCATCCCAGCCCCATCCAGTTCAAGAAAAAGGTTCTGATTGCTGATTTCTCCCGCACACAGGTTCCTTAGGAGTTTCAAACAAAGTAAGAGGTATTCATGTCCAGAAGGGTAAGGTATAGATTGGATAAGCTTCAGAACCGTAGGAAGAATATCCTTTGAAGCAAGATCAACACGGCCATCATGTATTCTTGAAGTTGCTATTAGACTTTCAAAGGCTTCTCTCAGGTTTAAACAGTTCGAAGCTCTAAACAGTGATTGGAGGAGATCCTCTGACAGACACACTTGCTCCACTGAAACATCATTGACAATGTGACCCATCCAGTGAGATATGAAACTGAAATAAAACAATGAAACTTTGACAGGCCTCAAATGGAAAAACAAGCTTCACTTCCAACCTCTTTAACACATATGGACAAGCGTGAGATATCACAAAAAATTTGCACTCCTACATGGAAAAACAACACATACATATAAAAGTTATATACAGTATTAAAGTTAGGTTGGTTGAAACTACAACTTATTGTAAGTATTAAGAAATATCATACTTAGAAGGCAAAAAGTGTACAGCTCAGGAAAGTTAAAACAATAACAGGAAGTGTAGGCTAACGCTAATAGTTGTTGCTCATGCATAAGAGAACACCAAAGACATCTCAATATCCATCACATTCCACCTGAGCCACGATAATAGTCCTCTGTTATGCCCCTTCCAGCATGCATTTCATTCCATAAATCAGCCACAAGCAGATTAATTCCATTATGTATTACAAGCCATGTGTCAATTCATCTCATCCACCTCTCTATAATGTCATTATCACACATTATTAATACAATAATGAGGTTCAAAACAGAGATCAATATACGTCTGCGAAACAGCCAACAGCTGGTACACTTCAACTTATCAATAATCCTTTACCAGGCACATAAATAAGTTTAATAATAACTAAAATGGAATTAACTCTGAGCTTCATGATATCACTTACCTACATAAAATAAGAAATAAAATACAAGGGTATAAAAACAGCAAAGCAGAACCCCTGCTAACATCTATTATGAAGAAATGAAAAAATTCCTTCCAACCCGAAATTGATCACCTAAAACTAGCATTAATATGACACTGACTCCAAACACTGACTGCATATCAATTGAAAAAAATGAGGCAAACTCACATAAAAAAAAATTCCTAAAATTTTAAAAACCATAAATCTATGATGATGCTCGCACTAAATCTAAAGGGACTTGGTAAAAAAAAACTGAGGATGAAGAAACAGATTAGAACAACATGGTATAAGCAGTCAGAGAAAAGATGAAACTAACCAAACAAACACAAATGAAAAAACAACCACAACATGAAACTCAGTTGTACAATGAGGCTAAATATCAAGCAGGTCATTAATGGGGATATATTCCAATGCATAAACTTTACTATTCAATGCCCCTGCTAATTTTGGGATTCCGTCGTCGTCATAAAATCATGCGTATACAACCCACTCAAATATAAAATTGAATTCAATATGAACTTTCTAAACAAAAGTGAAGAGGATTTGTTTCGGACTTGAAGTCTCTCACTTTCATAGAAGGAAAAAAAAAAAAGAATACAGTACCTTAATGCTCTCTTGTAGGCAGGCAGAACGCAGAAGATAAGAGCTGAGTTGACCGAACAGTGGAGCTCGATTGAGTGGTGCAGGGACGGTTAGTGGTGGCCGGTGTGTGGAATGGTGGAGCCAAAGGAAATGAAGATGCTTGTGTATTTGCAATTGGAAGTGGCAGTGTCAGGCTGTTAAGTAGAGTTAGAGCTAGGGTTTAACTGGGTAATAATTTAGGTAGCTGCACTGTTAAATTTGCTTTTGTGAACTGTAGAGTTTTAAAGCAAAATAATCAATGTCTTCATTTCCTACAAGCCTCATGAAGAAATGATGGGGACACATAATCAATGGCTCATGAAGAAATTAGAACCTTGAACTGGAGTTAACAAAGCATCAGTTTCTACACATAAATATATGCTAATGAAACGTATCAATTTCCATTTGTGTTTCAACTATATGCATGAAAATAACTGAGGATAGTAAATTCATATAAAAATTCTGTCACACTTTAGCAAAAAAATAGAGAATAAGGGAGTGAAATGTTAAGGAAGAAATAAGATTAGAAACCTGATTTAAAGGAAGTTTGCATAAAAAGATAACTGTAATTCCAGTGAAAAAAATGCATAGTTTTCCTGACTAAAAGAGATTTGTTTTTCTTAACTGTCCACACCCTTTCACAAAGTACACTTCATATATCAAATCCAGTTCACAGACGATAAGAAAACAAAGACAGTCCCTCAAAGTTTAGAACAAAAGTTGAAACAGTCCCTCAAAGGTTAGAACAAAAGTTGAAAGACAAGAATCCCTTTAACCTTTGTGACACCTTATCATTAACCTCTACTCAAGCTTATAAGAATATTTACCATACTGACTCTATACTCTATGCAGAGAACACAAATACTTAAATATTAGTCAACTGATACTTTACAGGCTGTAAAATATTACTAAAACAAAATGAGTACAGACTAATATTTTGCATATCTGTTACCATAGCATAGCAATGACCTAGGAACTACAGCTAACATTCAAATGTGAAAGAAGATAAATAAAAACAATGTAAAATGTATAAATGACAAAGAAAACAATTCTAAGCACCTACACACTTTAGAAATTAATCCATCCTAACCATACAACCAGTGGCGGAGCAAGGATCCGGCTCTTGGGGGGTACAAATTCAAGGACCCCAAAATCAGGGACGCCAGCAGCAAGCCACAGGGAGGTGTTTTCTTTTCTACAAGAAACAATAGTACTTGAGAACCAACAATAGGTCTCCACATAAAGAATGGCCTATGTGAATAAGATGTAGAACTTCAGTTTATCAATTTATAACACTATCAAACCCTAATACAACAATTTATCAATTTTTAACACAGTCAATTGATAACAATCAAATCCTAATCTATCAAACTATCAATTTATAACACAATCTATTTATAATTCAATCAAATAACAATACAATTAATTCAACTCAATTAAGACATTAGGGATGAGAAAAGAAAAAGAAATTAGGGATGAGAAAAATAACCTAATCGAAAGCGAAATTAAATCTGTCTCAGATAATTTGAGTGGCGAGGAGAAGAACGGGAGGGACGACGGGCAGGGGCAAGGTAATTGCTAAGGAGGAGAGTGTGAGTGAGCAGATCGTGAAAATGGGGAGAGGGGAAGGGGATTTTTTTTTTTTTTTTCAATTAAATCAGCGAAAAACACGACGTAGTTTTGCCCTGATTTAAATTAAAAAAATAAATGAATATAACTTATAGGGAAAACACCGTTTTTCCAGATTGGAGGAGAACACATGAAGCTGCTCATAAGATGGCAGTGGTAGTGACTACTCTGTTGAAGAATGGAAACAGATACATGAATAAAATCCTTATGCATTACTTTTCATACATGCCTCGTGTATGCTTGTGAATGTGTGGATGAATGTTTATCATTATTTATCTTGATCTAATGTGCAGCCGTATGACATATAGGATGTTGTGTGGCCATCAAGCCTATTATAAGGGAAGGTTGTATCAGGGACTAAACTCATATCGCTAAACTTGTATTTGCTATTAATACAGGATTAGTGTTTAGAGTGGGTTAGTTGGCTTACTTCTAGACATAGACGTAAGCGTCCCACGATATCAAAGGATTGGCCCGTGACACCAAGCAGCCTCTTTCTGGCCTGACCTTCGCCATCAAGGACATGTCTGTCTCTGTTCTGTTCTGCTCTCATTCTCGTTGTTTACTTTTATATATTTACATATAATTTTATTTTTTATTTGACTGTGCATCTATTAAATTTTTGGTATTTCTCACAAAAAAAAAAAAAAAAAAAAGGTAACAAGTGTTACTATTCTACAAAAATTTGGTTTAGAATGAAGCATTAATTTCTTTGTTTTTCTGGGTATGGCAGTTTTGATGTGAAGGATTGTGTAACTGGATTCGGTAATCCAGATTGGAGGAGAACACATGAAGTTGCTGATAAGATGGCAGTGGTAGTGACTACTCTATTGAAGAATGGGGCTACTTGTGCTGGCAAGACTGTTATGGATGAATTAGCAATGGGGTAAAAGTTTTTCTCTTTTGCTATTTCTATCTTTGTGCGACGCTGGGAAAAGTTTTGTTGAACTTTCTTGTTTGGTTGTGGCATCAGAATAACTGGTGAGAATATGCATTATGGAACTCCTGTCAATCCTCAAATGCTCTCATTTGTCCCTGGTGGTTCTTCTAGTGGATCAGCTGTGTCTTTTGCGGCTGAGATTGTTGATTTTGCTTTGGGTGAGTCTTTTTCTTGTAACTTTCTTTATTCAATAGCAAGTGTAATTCAATGAATTGCTCTGGAAGCATCTTCCCCACAATTAGTAAGTACAAACACACGATGACATTCTCATGATGTTATCTGATTGCTTAGGGTTCTCATAACTTTTACAGGTACGGATACAATTGGTTGTATAAGAATTCCAACAGCATTTTGCGGCATTTTTGGCTATCGACCATCCTATGGGACTATATCTATGATTGTAGCTATTCCAAATTCACAAAGTCTGGACACTGTTGGTAAGAATATGTTTACATTGTGCTGAAAAAATTACTATAGAATAAAGAGGTGAAGATGGGCTTGGTCTACTCTATCTTGACTGGTCGCTTGTACAGTTTAATGCAAAATATCCCTAGTATAAGTTGATGATGTGTTTGATATATATATATATATTTTTTTTTATCATGATTCTAAATATAGATCTTTTAGAGTAACTGATAAGGAACAAAAATGAATTGAAAAAGAAGAATTCATATAATTGACCCCAATTGGTTGGGACTTGGGCTTAGTTGTCTTTGATTCTAAATATAGTCATAATTTTGGAGGTTTAAATTATCAGGTACTAATAAGCTACTTGGACAGTAGTTGAACTTAACTTCTTAAACTGCTGAGTCCTGGTAGTGAGCTTATTGAGTGGAGCTCAGTAGATATTTCATTGGGATGCAATCTTAATCACCTTGACCTCCAATTTGACAAGCTTCAATCATTAATTTAGTTAGTTTTGGGTATTCTTTACTCAGTTCAAGCAGTTGAGGGTCTGCTTGTATTTTCGTTTCTCGTCATTTTGTATATTATGGTGCTTGGACAAAAATCCGTTACATTTTGATGCAGCGGAAACTCGAACAAAAGATACTAAAATTCATTGATCGCGCACGATGCCGGAATTTAGTCTTCTACTAGTTGAATTTCGCAAAATTCATAAAAGCAGAGTAAAGGGAATTGAATCCGAAATTTTATTGAATCAAAAACTGATTATAACTCCAAAAGAAAAGCCTATTTATAGGCTACAAATAAACCAACCCAAAACAAGAAAACCCTTGCCTAAACAGAATCCTAGCCAATCTAGGAAACCCAAACAAAGAGGGAATAACAATAAAAAACCAAAAAATTACTGAAAAGGTATAAAAAAAGTAAATTGCGATTTTGAGGCCCTAAAAGATGTTTTTTGGCCAAAAAGTGATGGATGTCACGACTAAAGGTGTGAGTTTGAATCGTTGGCCCGATTCCATTAAAATTAGGCTCAAAAATCACTGAAATCGGATATTTTTTCCGAAATCACTATTCACCATAAAATTTAGCCAAAAAAGCTAAAGCTTGCTCCTCTACATCATTCTCCCCGGGCCGAAGAGAATTCGCCCTCGAATTGTCATCATCTGAGGAATCGCCAGCATACGGAATCAAGTGCTTGACATTAAACACATCCGCGGTACGAATGTGGCTAGGCAACTTTAACCGATAAGCATTGGTATTAATTTTCTCGACAATCTCAACAGGACCAATCTTCTTGGCCAACAACTTGTTATAATCCCCAACCGAAAATCGGTCTTTGGTCAAAATAGCCCATACAAAATTGCCGACTTCAAACTCCACCAAACGACGCTTCTTGTCAGCAGCTTGTTTATATCTTGCAGCAGCTTTCTCCATATTAGCATGGATGGTTTGATGAAGTGACTGCAACTCAGCCACAAAAGTCTCGGCCTTTTCGTGAACTCGAGTCCTATTAGGAAGGGGCAAAAGATCAAGGGGACCTCGCGAGACAACTGAATAAACCACAGCAAAATGGCTGAATCCAGTGCTTCTGTTGACTGCTCGGTTATGCGTAAATTCAGCTTGGCACAATTTCTGATCCCAACTCTTCACATGCTCTCCGACCAGAGAACGCAATATATTGCCGAGAGAACGGTTGACTACCTCAGTTTGACCGTCGGTCTGTGGATGATATGCACTGCTGAAATTCAGTTCGGTGTTGATAAGCTTCCATAAACTCTGCCAAAAGTGACTGAGAAACCTGGTATCCCGATCCGAAACGATGGACTTAGGAAGCCCATGAAGCTTGTAAACCTCCCTAAAGAACAATTGAGCCATGTTTACTGCATCCGTCGTCTTTTTATAAGGAATAAAATGCACCATCTTGGAGAAGCGATCCACGACAACAAAAATAGAATCATTGCCCCGTTGAGTCCGTGGTAAGCCCAATACAAAGTCCTTGCTAATTTCTTCCCAAGGTTGAGAAGGAATAGGCAATGGCATATATAACCCCGCATTAGTGGCTTTCCCTTTGGAAACCTAACAAATTCAGCAACGCTACACATATTTATCCACTTCTCTACGCATGGACGGCCAAAAGTAGCTAGCTTGGATCAACTGCAATGTCCTATCTCTTCCAACATACCCCTCACCATATACTTCTTGAATAATTTTCAACCTTAAGCTGCAATCAGGAATGCATAACTGATTTCCCTTAAAGAGAAACTCCTCACATTGATGAAACTCTGATGGCTCCCCTTCTCAAACTTTCTGAGCAACAGCTGCAAAATAAGGATCTGTGTCATACAGTTCAGCAAAAGACACAAAACCAGGAACGTCAATTGAGAGGCGAACCAGTAGCCCTTTTCTCCTACTCAATGCATCAGCCACCCTATTGGACACACCAGATTTGTGCTTCACCATAAAAGTAAACTGCTGTAGATAAGTCACCTATCGAGCATGCCTCACTGAAACCTTATCCTAGCTATGCAAATGTCGTAAGGCCTCATGGTCAGTGAACAGTACAAATTCCCTCTGAAAAAGATAATGATGCCAATGTTTAACCGCCTGGACCACTGCATAAAATTCCACATCATACGTACTATAACGGAGCTTTGCACCAGATATTTTTTCCTGAAATAAGCAATTGGTTTGTGGTTCTGACTCAACACAGCCCCAATACCTAATTTTGAGGCATCAGAATGTAACTCGAATGGCTGTTGGAAATCCGATAAGATAAGAATGGGGGCTGTAATCAATCTCTCCTTAATCCACTGGAACGCTTCCTCAGCTTGTTCCGTCCACTCTAACTTACCACTTTGCTTCATACACTCCGTGATTGGGGCCATTATGCTACTGAAGTGTGCAATAAATCGCCTATAAAACGGGGCCAGACCATGAAAAGCTTTTCACCTCAGTAACAGAACTAGGTCTAGGCCAATTTTTGATCATCTCCACCTTGGCCTTATCAACCTTTAAGCCCTCTGCAGAAACAATGTATCCTAAAAACAGAACACTAGGGGACATAAAAACACACTTTTTCAAGGCTGCATAAATCTTCTCTCTTCTTAACACTAGCAACACTTCTCTCAAGTGCTGGATATGCTCCTCCTGACTAGCACTATAAACCAGAATATCATCAAAGTAAACTACAACAAATTTACCAATGAAAGGTCTCAACAGCTGGTTCATGACACATATAAAAGTGCTTGGTGCATTAGATAACCCAAATGGCATAACCATCCACTCATACAGTCCTTCCCTAGTTTTAAACGCGGTTTTCCACTCATCCCCAGGTCTAATACAGATATGATAATAACCACTCTTCAAATCTAATTTAGAGAAAACAGACGCCCCACTGAGCTGGTCTAATAAACCATCCAAGCGAGGAATAGGAAACCGATACCTAATGGTTATTTTGTTGATGGCTCTGCTATCCACACACATCCGCCAGCTGCCATCTTTCTTTGGAATTAAGAGGGCTGGAACTGCACAAGGACTCAAACTCTTCCGGATGTAGCCCTTCTGCAACAGCTCTTCAACTGGTCTCCTCAACTCCTCATGTTCCGCTGGGCTCATTCTATAATGGGGACGATGTGGAAGGACTACCCCAGGTTCCAGGTCAATCTGATGCTGAATGTCACGAAGGGGTGGTAAGCCAGTAGGAAGTTCGTCCGGGAACAGATCTTCAAACTCACTCAAAACGGGTTTGATCTGTTCGGGATTCACAACCTCTTTTTTCGCTGTTTTCCCAACCAGTGTATACACCACCTTATTCTCTTTTACTTCCTCCTCAAACTGGGTCAAGGTTAACAACACAACGCTATCAGCTCCAGTATTATTCTTAACTTCGTCTTTCTTTGGGACAAGCGTGATTTTCACTCCTTCAAACACAAAGGTATGAGAGTTGGTTCTGCCTTAGTGAGTCACATCCCTATCAAACTGCCAAGGATGCCCTAACAGCAAATGACAAGCATCCATATCCACTACATCGTATAAGACTTCATCTTTATATCATGACCCAACAGAAAAGGGCACCAATGCTCATTTCGACACCATCACCTCACCACCTTGTTTCAGCCACGGTAACTTGTATGGCTTTGGATGCTTTTCTGTGGATATCCCCAACTTGCAAACTACTTCAGAGGATATAATATTTTCACAACATCCACCATCAATCACAAACTTACATACCTTCCCCTTAATTGTGCAGGTTGACTGGAAAATATTGCTCCTTAACCATTCATCATCCATAGCAGCCCTTGGTGTCAGACATGATCGCCTTACCACTAAAGCAGTGCCCACATCCCCTGCCACCATCTCTTCCTCAAGCTCCTCTTCCTCACCATAGTCATGGGCTAGATTCTCGGTATCTGCCTCTATACCCTCTTCCGCCTCTACAAGCATGGCTCTTTTTCCTGCCTTTTTATAGTCTGCCTGTCTATGTCCCACCTCACCACAGGCGAAACACTTTAGCGATCTCTGACCGATCCTCCTTGGGGCTGTTTCTGGATTTCTAACAGGGGCTGTCTCTATTATTTTCTGCCCACCCTCTCTAGCTTCCTGAAATCGAAAAGAACGATGATGCATTTGTTTCTCAAGCTGTAAGGCTCGCTGGTGCGCGTCAGAAACATGCAACGGATCAAAATCATTAACAGCTTCCCTGATCTGCTCCCTCAATCCTCCAATATATCTTGACACTAATTGTTCATCAGTCTCCATTATGTCACTCCGTGCAATTAACTGATAAAACTCAGTAGTGTATTCATCAACCGATCGGTTTCCTTGCTTTAAATTCTGTAACCTTTGATACGTTAGTCGTTGAAAATTTAAAGGCAAGAAGATGGCCCTCATATGCTTTTTCATCTTCTCCCAATTTACAATCCGCGGCTTGCCCATCCGCAATCTAGTCTGCTTCACCTATATCCACCATGCCATCGCCCTATCTCACAGCCTTGTTGCTACCAGGGGTACTCGTTTATCCTCCGGGACTCCCTTAAATTCAAGTACCTCTTCTACTGTCACCAACCAATCAAGGAATTCTTCCGGTTGGAGAGTACCTCGAAACTCAGGGATTTCCATCCTCAAACCCGACTCCCAACGCCTATCCTCCATCTGGGCCGGACGTCTGTGCCGGTACGGCTCACTGTCATCAAACTCATCTTCATCCTCCTCGGCCAATTCTGCAAACTGGTCCTAATGCTGAAAGTTTCTCAGATTAGGGTTCCTCCGAATGTCAGGGATTCGCCCTCATACGCACTGTTAACAGTTCATCCATTCGATCGGCTAATCGATCTATAATAGTCTCCATCCTCTGGTCTATTAGGGCATAGATACGTTGCTCTAATCTCTACTCCAATCTGTTAATATCTTCCTATTCCGCTTCCTCATCAACTCTGCGCTCTCTTCTTGGCGGCATGATGACGACTAAGGTTTAGGAATTCGACTCTGATACCAACTGATGCAACGGAAACTCGAACAAAAGACACTAAAATCTGTTGATCACGTACGATGTTGGAATTTAGTCTTCTACTAGTTGAATTTCACAAAATTCACAAAAGCAAGGTAAAGGGAATTGAATCCGAAATTTTATTAAATCAAAAACTGATTACAACTCCAAAAGAAAGGCCTATTTATAGGCTACAAATAAACCAACCCAAAACAAGAAAACCCTTGCCTAAATAGAATCCTAGCCAATCTAGGAAACCCAAACAAAAAGGGAAAAACAATAAAAAATCGAAAAATTACCGAAAAGGTATAAAAAAATAGTAAATTGCGATTTTGAGGCCCTAGACGATGTTTTTTGGCCAAAAAGTGATGGACGTCATAGCCCAAGGCGAGAGTTTGAATCGTTGGCCTGATTCCAATAAAATTAGGCTAAAAAATCACTGAAATCGGACATTTTTTCCGAAATCACTATTCACCATAAAATTTAGCCAAAAAAGCTAAAGCTTGCTCCTTTACATCACATTTGTTGTTTTGCCCTTTGTAAGAAAGGTCTAATTTGATCTCAGATTTGAGTTCTTTAGAATTTATAAAAGGAATAACTTGATGTTAGTGTGGAACTTTGCTTGAGTTGATTATGAGTCAATTAAGTATTCTGTCCGGTCACTCTAGAGTTAAAAGGACTCAATCAAGTTTTGAGTCTCACCATTCAAGTGCTATTGGGTCTACTAACCCCTGTTGGAAAAGGAATAACAAATGCTGAAGGCTGTACCAGTGATGTATTTGGATACATTACAGGAGGAATGAGTGAGTAGGGTTGTTACGCTAATTATAGAAGCAAATTTCTTTTTGGTTGCTCACTGCCCTAAGAATAGAGATGTTGGATTCGTTTAACTATTCCATAAATTTAAAATGACACCACTGACATTAAGACAACTCCCCTTCAAATTTAAGAGCAAATAGGAGGCTTATATATGTCTTGCATTTTGCTGAGTAGGCTGTCCTAAACTGAACATGATGGTGTTTTGAGTTTTGAGCAATGAAATTATGAATTTCAAGGAATCACATTGTTATCCACTCTGATGTTTTAGTTATCAAGCCTAAAGATTTTCTACTTGGAGTTGAATACCCACTATCACGGTGCTTTGAACCAGGAGACTTTCTACTGTGTGCCGGCACACATCAGTTCTTTTCTTGAACCAGAGCTTTTTATGCTTTTCCTTTGGCATCATTTGATGTATATTTGACATTGGAATAATTTGAATATTTTATTATTTTTTTGTGCTCCTAGCCAGTTAATATCACAATCCTTTGTAAAAACTATCGCTTGTTTATGGTGCAATTTGTTTATTTATAAGTTTTTTTGAAATCTTGTCATATTTATTTCCTTTGTTACCGATGCTATTTTGGTTTTCGATAGTTGTTAATCCATTTTCTATGTGCAATGTTTTAGGGTGGTTTGCACGTGATCCTGATAGAGATCAGCCTAAGCCAGTGTTATGAGCCCAGGCCAGTGTTAGCCCATCTCTCTTACGGCCTAAAGGTTTACCAAGTGTACTTTAGGAGGCAGAAAATACCTTTAGCTGGGAATGATGAGCTGGCAAGTTAATTATTTGCCTAGGGGAGTGAGCTAAGTTGTTATATAGGTGCTGTGTGTATTGTGTGAGGTATGAAAATGATTATTCTCTGATTTTGGCTCTTGGGGAGTTACTGAGAGAGAGGGAAGATTTCCCTTGAGAGAGAGGTTTCTTTGATTATGTTATTCATTAGTTCTTCTTTTTCTATCTTTCAATACAAACATTCTGATTTTCTTCTTCTAATCTCTTTTCATATATTGTTAATTTGCTAATCAATTTCTGAGTTTCCATCATTGGTCCGACCTGCCGGATATGAAAATGGGATGCACTGATAACCCAGCAATGGAAACTCAAACTCAATCACGACTCGACGCCTATGATGAAAAGATTTAATCCATTAAGTAAACCATAGAGGAGGAGAAACTTACCCAGGATGCTTTTCATTTTAGCATGACTTCTTTCTAGGAAAGTATGCTGGCCTTCCAAGGTTATATGTAGAACTGGGTCAAGCAACAGTGTGGTAAGCACCCAGCAGCAGATGACGGGTATCACTTAGGGATCAATGATGGCTCCATTGATTCAGGTTCTTTTGGAATGCGCCGCCAACACCCTGATCCATCCCACACTGCACACACCTCCAACGATGAGTATCACTTTGCTGCAAAAAAGGTAAAGCTTCCCGAATTCCATGGCCATGATCCTCGTGGCTGGTTATCCAAGGCGAAAACATATTTCGAGATTCATGGTACTCCTCTGGAAATTTAGATTCGCTTGGCTAAACTCAATATGGTTGGCGTGGCTCAACACTGGTTCTCGGTGGTACAAGACGTATATGATTCTCTGACTTGGGCATAATTTACTGAAGAACTTTTATAATGATTTAGTGGGTTAGAGATCCAAAATCCTTATAAGCAGTTGTCCACACTTCAACAATTGGGTTCCGTTCAAGAGTATATCAAAGATTTCAAATACTTGCTCTCTCTGGTTCCTCGTTTACCGGAAAAACAGGTGTTGGGATATTTTCTTGGAGTCCTCAGTAGTGAAATCAAGCACTGGATGCATCCTCATCGCGCTGATACCAGACTAACGGCGATGTGTCTTGCTAAAGACGTAGAAGATATATTATTCCCTTCTGCTTCTAATTTTTCCTCCCGGCATCTTCGTTATGCTCAAGATGCAAGTGAATTTTCTCACAAAAGTTCTGGACTCTCCTCTTTTTCTAGGCCAAACTATAAAATGGGAAAAAATTTTTGGACTGGGCTTTCTCTTACCGGCCCGATTTCAAATCTGGCCCTATTTCCACTCCACAACGCAGCGTATTGGCTGCTCATCCTCTTCAATTCTCTGAGCAACACAAAATCCATGGAAAGGAGATCTCTCCCTTCTGAAATAGGGGGTCTCGATCGTTGACACGAATGGAGTGGGAAGAACGCCACATGAAAGGTTTATGCTACTGGTGTGGATAGGCTTATGGTCCGACGCACAAGTGCCCAGATGGGAAGCTTCGGGTTATTCTTCTAGCTAATGATGAATTACTGAGTGCAGAGGGCGAGATCTTACGGATTGAGGAAGATGAAGAGGAAGTCGCTCCAACCATTGAAGAAAGTGAGTGCAAGGTGCTTGAATTTCATCGGTTAGCTGCTGATTCTGGTAAAGATTTAAAAACTTTGAAGTTGGAAGGGGAACTATTTAGGATTCCAATTGAGATTTTGATTAATAGTGGATATCTAAGAAGTTAGCTACAGCTATGGGCCTGGAGTTGATACACATTGCTAGAATGATGATTAAGTTGGGAGATGACCACTGTGTCGCTTTGACAGAGAAATGTTTGGCTATTCCCCTTCGTTTAGGTGAATTTGCTTATTCGGTCGATGCCTTAATGTTTGATATGGGTAATCTTGACATGGTACTTGGAATTGAATGGTTAAAAACACTTGTAGAGGTGACCAATCATAGGGAGCGGCACTATATGTGTGTTGTTTCTGCCAACAGGGAGTTTGTTTTACAAGGCAAGGATACTAAAAGACAGGCTGTCAACTCTTCTTTGCGTGGCTTGTTAACTCATCCTGGAGATCCTGCTTTACAAGTCTTAGGTGTCGAGAAACAAGAATTGTCATTTGTTCGTGAGGATTTACATCCCTTTTAACAGTGGATCCTAGAAGAGCTATTGAGCTGGTTTTAGTCTTTGTTTAGCAAGGTTACATGATCATGGAATAACATTATTTCCTGGTTAGGGACCCGTATGTGTCCGACCCTACCGGTATCCTTATCACTAGAAAATAGAGATTCAACGCCAGGTGCAACAGTTGCTCCAAATAGGGTTAATTCGGGCCAGCAAGAGTGCTTTCTCTAGCCCAGTCATTCTTATAAAGAAGAAGGATTCCTTATGGTGGATGTGTGTTGATTATCGAGCTTTGAATAAAGCAACTATTCTTGATAAGTTCCCGATTCCGGTGGTTGATGAGTTGATTAATGAATTGCGAGGAGCTTAATTCTTCTCCAAGCTCAATCTCAAATCCGGGTTTAATCAAATTCGGATGAAGGAGGATAGTGTGGATAAAACAGCATTTTGGACCCATAATGGGTATTACGAGTACTTAGTAATGCCATTCGGCCTTACCAATGCTCCCTCAACGTTTCAAGCTGTGATGAATGATCTTTTTTGTCCTCTTCTTCATCGATTTGTGCTGGTCTTCTTCGACGATATTCTAATCTACAGCAGTAGTTGGGAGGACCATCTTTCACATTTGTCTGTGGTTTTGCAATTACTCTCTGATAATCAATTTGTTATCAACATGAAGAAGTGCGAGTTTGGGAAGCTTTCCGTGGAGTATTTAGGACACATAATTACAGGAGACAAAGTTTGTATGGATCCTAAGAAAATTGAGGCAGTATTGCATTGGCCCGTCCCCAAGCATGTTAAGGGAGTTTGCTGTTTTTTGGGGCTCACTGGTTAATATCGCAAATTCATCCGCCATTATGGTAGTATTGCTCAACCATTAACTGAATTAACCAAGAAGAATGCTTTTAAGTGGTCTCCTGAAGCGCAAACTGCTTTCGAAGCATTAAAATAGGCTATGGTAACAGCTCCAGTGCTAGCATTATCATATTTCTCAGTCCCTTTTGTAGTGGAATGCGATGCTTCGGGTAGGGGTATTGGGGCAGTGTTAATGCAGCACCAACAACCCATTGCTTTCTTTAGCAAATCCCTTTATGAACGCGAGATCATGGCACTTGCCCTTGCTGTTCAACATTGGTGTCCTTATCTATTGGGAGCTACTTTTACTGTCTTTACATATCAAAAGAGTCTTCGACACCTTTTGTTACAGCACATCACTACATAGGATCAACAGAATTGGGTTGCTAAACTCCTTGGTTACAACTTTACTATCTGCTATAAGCCAGGAAAGGAAAATCGGGCAGTAGATGCTTTATCCCACTGAGAGGAGGTAGGAGAATTCACCTCCATTATGTCTACTCCAACTTGGGTTCAGGGTCCACAACTATTGGAGGAGGTACAACACGATACCTATCTTCAACGGATTTTCCGTGAAGTGCAGCAAAACTTATCTTCACACCCAGGCTTTTCCATAGTGAATGGGATTTTGTACTTTAAAAACTGCCTAGTTTTGTCTTAGACTTCTTCTCTAATTCCTAAATTGATCGAGGAATTCCACAGTACCAAGTCGGGTGGACATTTGGGATACTACTGGACTTATAGATGGTTGGCAGCAAACTTATATTGGGTTGGCATGACTACTGATATCTAGAAATTTGTGCAAGCTTGCGATACTTATTAGCGATGTAAATCTAGCTCACTAGCTCCAGGAGGTTTCTTACAACCTTTGGAGATTCCAGATGTTGTTTGGGAGAACATCTCCATGGATTTCATTCTTGGTATACCCAAATCTAAGGGATATGATACTTTGTTGGTAGTAGTGGATATACTATCGAAATATAGCCATTTCATCCTGCTTAAACATCCGTATTCAGCAAGAGTTATAGCAGATACTTTTGTTCAGGAAGTTGTTTGCCACCATGGCATACCGAAATCCATCCTTAGTGACCGTGATCCTGTTTTTGTCAGTCATTTTTGGCAGGAACTTTTCAGATTGCAAGGTACACAACTTAAACTGAGCTCTTCTTATCACCCGGAGACTGATGGCCAAACGGAGGTCATCAACTGATGTTTGGAGTCTTATCTCCACTGCTTTGCAGTAGATCAGCCCCGCACTTGGTCCCAATGGGTCCCTTAGGCAGAGTTTTGGTATAACTCCACCTTTCACAGTTCTACTGGTGTCTCGCCCTTTAAAATTGTTTATGGGAGACAGCCTCCTTTTGTGATTCAGTTTTTACCTGGTGAAATCAAGGTCGAAGCAGTAAGAATAGCTCTTTAGGATAGAGATGCGGCTGTTAACCAACTCAAGTTTCATCTCAAACATGCCCAAGATCAGATGAAGGTTCAGGCTGACAGGCACCGATGAGATGTCCAGTTTTCAGTTGGAGATTGGGTTTATCTGAAGCTTTGCCCTTATCGTCAAGGATCGATTGCTCACAGTAGTAATCAGAAGCTCTCAGCCAAATTTTATGGTCCCTTTCAGATTGTAGCTAAAGTGGGTCTTGTGGCTTATCGATTGTAGCTCCCTGCTTCATCCAAAGTTCACCCTGTTTTCCATATGTCTCTCTTTAAACGAGCAGTGCAGCCTTAAGCAGTTGAGTCCTCTTTACCGAATGAATTAGAGATAGATGTTTCCGATTTCTATATACCTAAAGCTATACTTGGACATCGTTCCATCACCAAGTCCGGTACTACAGTTCTGCAATGGTTGATTTCATGGAAGGGCAGACCTGAAAAGGAAGCCACTTGGGAAGATACTCTGGTCATTAAAAGCCAGTTTCCGGATCTTTGTCTTGAGGATAAGACAATTCAAAAAGGGGGGAGTATTGATAGAGATCAGCCTAGGCCAGTGTTAGCCAATCTCTCTCACTGCCTAAATGTTTACCAAGTGTACTCTAGGAGGTAAAAAATACCTTTGGCTGGGAATGATGAGCTGGCAAGTTAGTTATTTGCCTAGGGGAGTGAGCTAAGTTGTTATATAGGCACTGTGTGTATTGCGTGAGGTATGAAAATGATTATTCTCTGATTTTGTGATGCAGCGGAAGAAATCAAAATTGATGATACAAATTGAAAGGGGTTGTTGATTCTAAGAATACCCAAACCCTAACAACTACTAAAGTTCGTTAATCGCGCACGATGCCGGAGTTTAGTCATCTACTAATTGAATTTCGCAAATTCACAAAAGCAGGGTAAAGGAATAAACCCGAAATTTTATTGAATAATGAAAACTGATTACAATTGAGAAATAAAGGCTATTCATAGGCAAACTATCCTAAATGTAATAAAACTCCTAAACAATAAAAACTTCTAAATAATCTAAACTTCTTAATTAAAAAAAATACTAAATAAATTAAAATACAAACAAAATAGGAATCCTTATCAATTTAGGATCCTTAGAATAAAATCTATTCCTAATCCAAATTATAAAATAATTACAATTAAAATAAAGATATAATCCAAAATATATCTTTAATTTCTTTCCACAACAAGTAGTTGTTTTCAAATTGAATTGGAGATCCTTTTTATTATTTGTGGCCTGTATCATTCTCCTCCTCTTAGAAAAAACTTGTCCTCGAGTTTTCCCATTAATAAACCAAGCTTTAATTTTATTAAATGAATCCACATTCAATATATGGTTGACCCCAATAAAATCGATATCACCATTCCAATAAAAATTCTCATATTCATCTTCAAATAAATCATAAATTGGTTGTAAAGTTTCTTCAACACCAACAATCTTGTCACAAGATACATACTACTTCAACATAAGCATAATCTTCATCATATATTAGGGGTAATGAGAAATCAAAGAGTTTACCTTCACCAAGTTTTGATTCTTGAGAGAAAATTACTTCATTCTCTCTCTCATAGAACTCATCAAGCTCCTCATCATTAAAATGAATCTTTCTTTGCATTTTTCTCTACCCAAGAGCAAACCAAGCTCTGATACCAACTGATACAACGGAAGAAATCAAAATTGATGATACAAATTGAAAGGGGTTGTTGATTCTAAGAATACCCAAACCCTAACAACTACTAAAGTCCGTTGATCGCGCACGATGCCGGAGTTTAGTCTTCTACTAATTGAATTTCGCAAATTCACAAAAGCAGGGTAAAGGAATAAACCCGAAATTTTATTGAATAATGAAAACTGATTACAATTGAGAAATAAAAGCCTATTTATAGGCAAACTATCCTAAATGTAATAAAACTCCTAAACAATAAAAACTTCTAAATAATCTAAACTTCTTAATTAAAAAAAATACTAAATAAATTAAAATACAAACAAAATAGGAATCCTTATCAATTTAGGATCCTTAGAATAAAATCTATTCCTAATCCAAATTATAAAAATAATTACAATTAAAATAAAGACATAATCCAAAATATATCTTTAATTTCTTTCCACAACAAGTAGTTGTTTTCAAATTGAGTTGGAGATCCTTTTTATTATTTGTGGCCTGCATCATTTTGGCTCTTGGGGAGTTATTGAGAGAGAGGGAAGATTTCCCTGGAGAGAGAGATTTCTTTGATTCTGTTATTCATCTGTTCTTCTTTTTCTATCTTTCAATACAAACATTCTGATTTTCTTCTCCTAATCTCTTTTCATATATTGTTAATTTGCCGATCAATTTCCGAGTTTCCATCCGATCCTTTTACATTACATTGTGTTGGACATGCTTTACTGTAGCTGAACAGTGTGGAATTTAGAAGGGTGAGGCATCTTTTTTTACTGATGATCTTTTTCAGCTTTCTAAGGTTCCCAAGCAGAAAACCGATCATATTGTTAGCAAAGCCATAAAAAATCCCTCTGGGTGTAAGTTGCAAGGCCCTGATGTAAATTTGGTTATTGTTTTGTATAAATATTCTTGTTTATAATAAATAACTATCATCACTATGACATGAACAGAGTATGATAAGAAACAAAATATTATTGGAGAAATTATCAATTTCCCAATGTAAATCCGGTGCTTTGTGTTGTATCATGTTATTGTTTACTATTGATAACTAGGAAAGATACAATGCTATGATAATCTCCTCACCAGAATTATTAATAGGGACAAGGGAGTAAAGAGAATATTGTGGTTACATTCTTGTTGAAGTTGCTATACTATTTTGTTGATTGCATAGACCAACCTCCAAAGCATATGAATTTTGGTTAGTAAATCGCGTAAAATGTTTCAAGTCTAAAAGGGTTTCGTGAACAATCTACGAACCTGCCAAATGGGACCTCTGCTTTGAAAGCTCTCTCTTCTGTGATGGTTTCATTACAAAGGTGCTCTAGAATATCTTCATTCTCTTTTTTCCCTTGTATCTTATTTCTCTTATGTGGATGCATGAATTGATGACGTGACTAGTTAAACTAGACTATCTTTATAGGATGGAGGGAGTATTTTATATGGTTTCAAGTTGACAACCCCCGCCCCCCAACACACAGAAACTCACAGAAAGTTCACCATATATATATATGTGTATGTGTGTGTATGCAAATACATATGTTGTTTGTCAAAATTTAGTGCATATGGCATTTAAGTGTTGTCGTACATGGTTGGCTGTGAGCCTCATTTCTGGTTTATGCTTGTCGACACTGGCACATCTTTATACTGATGAAATTACATGAAAGTTATTCGGCTTAAAATCATCGATGGTACATGAACTTTTACCTTACTAATATAATGGTACATAAACTTCAAAACCAGATATAAAAGTACATCAACTTAGCAACCCGCTAACATAAAAGTTAAATTTATCGTTGACCATGAAAAATACCGTTGACCACTCCAGAACCCGGTGAAAACTGTCACATCATCGTTTTTGACCGGTTCCTGGCGTGGTCAACGGTAATTTTGATAGTCAATTGTAATTTTGACTTTTATGTTAATGGATTGCTAAGTTGATGTACTTTTATGTCTAGTTTTGAAGTTCATGTACCATTATGTTAGTAAGGTGAAAGTTTATGTACTATTGATGATTTTTACCCAAAGTTGTCCAGCTCAATGAATATCTCTTTTTGCATCTAAAATATAGAAGCTTTACTGTCTCCTGGGCTTTTCATTTTCTTTCTCTCTCGGATGACCAAAATTGAAGATTTCTGGTAGTTGACTTTGGTTTCTGGCCTTGCTTTCACTTGGGACTAACATCTGTAATGCATATACTACTTTTCAGATATGAGTTCAAAAAAAATCATGAAGAATGGGTTAAGATGCGCCTGATGTCTCTAATAATGTTCTTGCAGCTGTTAATACGACATATGAGAATGTAAAATCATTATACAAGGTCAGATCTGAGATGCGAGCTGCTATACAAAGTCTCTTAAAGGTATCCTGATTGCATTGAATTCTCGTGATTGAAGTATATGTGTTGCTTTCTCGTATATTAATGTTTTTGGAAGAATTAGCTGCAATGTCAATTGTGAGATTTTCCTCCTTACTATTATTTACTTGGCACTAGTCAACTTTAGTGTTTTTGTTATTGCCATCTGCATTTTGATATTTTTGGACACCTTATGCTATGCCATTCGTTCACAAAGTGTGGGAAACAATCAAATATTGAAGATAGAAATAATATATGTATTGTTTATTGATTTGATTTTTTTAATTTTTGCTACAAAGCTTCATATGTGACAGTAGCAATACACAACTTACATACATTGCAACGAAGAGATAGGATGTTTAGTTTTTACACCATATATATTTAACGTCAAACAAACATTATAGATATAAAATAGATATAATATGAAAACAAAAATAAATAAATACTGAAGACATCATTACCAGAATATTTGTTTTTCTCTATCACGTCACAGTATGTCATAATCTCTCTCTCACATAGATATCGCTAGAAATCATTATCAAATGGTTTTTTTTTTTTTATTATGTTTGCCTTAGTTATTGGGATTGGAGCCTTCTTAGTTTAGGTTGGTGCAGGTTGATTTTCTCTATCTGTGTGCTTAGCGTGTTTGTCTATCTTCACAGTCTCTTATCATTCCTTTTTTTGTTAGGATGATGGGATATTAGTTATTCCCACAGTTGCAGATCCTCCCTTGAAGCTTAATAGAAAGAAAGGGTATTCTGCAGAGTCTCAAGATAGAGCATTGATACTATCAAGTATAGCAAGCACGTCAGGATGCTGTCAGGTAAATTAGCATTATCAACTTTCATCAACGGCTTTATATTTTTCTGTATACTGTTCTATGTATTTGTTCTTTATTTTAAATGTTTGCATTCGGCTGTTGGGTTGCCATTCCGTTAGGAAAGCATGATGATTGTCCTGTCTCTGTCTCATTTCTATCATTCCATGGAGCTGATAAGTTGCTCCTTGATTCGGTTCTAGACATTTACCCATCTCTTCAAGAACAAGTTTGCATTATTTCTAATTCCGCACCATTGCCAGATACCAATGGAAATATGGATGCTTCTGAACTTTTGAAAGAGAAGGTTGGTTTAAAATAAATGTTTTTCGAATTAGTGCTTATGAAAAGTTCATTTTTCTTGTCTTCCTGATTTCCTCTCTTATGCACTTAAATTACTTATTTTGTTTATTTAGTCGTTTATGCATAAATTGTGAATTAAGACATTAATTGGTTGTAAATAGAACTTCTGAACTAGGTCTCCAAACAAAGTTTCACTGATATTATACTTTGATTGAATTAGTATTTTTAATGAATTCATACTGATAAATTGGCCAAAAGCTTATATGTGAATTTGTTCTTAATTTGTCAAGGCACAGGGTGTAAATTGAGCCCGCGCACTCTGCACCAGTGCACGGAGTTGGAAGTTAAATGATACAATTGCTTGGATTTAGTTCTATATATTATGTCAGCTTGAAATGCGATCCACATTTTAGATGCATGCTTGAAACTTGCCTTAAGCAGTGGCATGACCTACCATACTTTTGCTTTTCCTCTTATTTTGAAATTCTTTTTGGGAATTTAAAATAAGTGTTACTTTTCATTTTTGGATTGCATATCTTACTGTTATCATTTTGGTTTTGGACCCTCTTGGGGAATATGGCTAGAATTGAGTCTGCACCAATAATTTTTTTTTTTTAACCTGCATTTCCCATAATTCTTCACATGCTTTTTTCTTCTTGAAAGTTCTTTTTCACTTAGTTGTGCATGACATTTGTGTGACGTGGTGGGGAGAGTATCTTTGTTTTGGCATTTACTATCACAAACAATAATAAAAACTATTATTGGGCCTTAACTATCAGCTTAAACTTTTTGGTCAATTGATTCCATGACATGGTAGCAGAGCCGCTTAGACCTAGAGGTCGAGGATTCAAATCCTAGCAACTCCACTTGTTGATTAAAATTCAACACATGATAGGGTGGGTCTGTGTTGTATACACTTCAATCCCAAGAGGCATTCGCATGCAGGATAATAATAAAAGCTATTATTGGCCTTACCTATCAGCCTAAGCTTTTAGGTCAATTGGTTCCATGACATTTACCAATTGCGTGGTTCACATGAAGCGTCTAAATGTTTTGCAGTCATAGTCTGTGATGCCTTGTTCACATTCAATTACTGCTTGTAAGCACCGACATCGTAGAATGTGGGACTTTGTCGATAAGACGCATACACTCGATGAGAATTTATAAGCGTATAGCTATCAATTCCAGCCTTTAGCGCACAAGGACTATTGGCCTAAGATTAACTCGGCAACATTTATTGTGAATCCAATATGTAAACGAGAAAAGGGAAGGCCAAAGTCAACAAGAATCCGCAGTGAAATGGACAAGAAGGAAAAGGGAACGAATACTTACAATTGCAGTAGCTGTGGTAAAGGTGGGCATAACAGAACCACATGTCAAAATCCAGGTGTGAATGTCCCTCAACAACACATGGTGTCTTCTTCAAGGGGATCGAATAGGCTTGGTTCTACTAGACATTCGAGAAGGAATTGAATTAGGTTTTAATAATTGATGAACATTTAAATGCCTATTGATGTTGTAATTATAATGATAATATATGTACTCTTTGATGTCCATTTATAAGCTACATGATATTTTCACATGCAAAGTATGTCTAAATAATTGTTTAACATTGTTTATTGAATTTTATGCAATAGTGTATTGAAAACATTTTTTAGGATATGCAAAATAGGCGTAATTGCTATTTTAGTGATGGAGATGTTGTGGACACATAAATACCCAACTTGTGAAACATGGTATGGTAGATAAAGAACATTTTTGACTGATAAGGAATATGCATACTTGAGGAGGTGCACTACGGCAGGTCATATATTTGATGGATATCACACAAATATCGAACCTCAAAACTGTATTATTTATGTCTATAATCAACCAGAATGGATGAGATTATGGGAAATTAGGTGTGAGCAGGAAGCATGCTGTGTTTGTCACGATATACTTACGCCAAAAGTCAAGTCAGCAATAATGCCACGGAGGACCCATGAGGAACTAATGCTGGTAAACCAACAATTACACTGTGAAATTGACATTATGGTTAACCATCTAAATACCATACACCACGAAAAAGTAATTAATGACAACCCGACAACTGACACATCTGACTTATCTAGTGATACTGATGATGACTTTGAAAAATGCTTACGAACATATTTGCCCCGATGTTGTTACTTCACTTTTCATAATTAGATTTCTATCTTACCTAACTGTTGTGAAGCATATGTTAGTTTGTAAAATAATGTTACTGACTTGTTTAATACTTTAATTATAATGTATTTTTATTACTTAGGCATCTAACCTATGTCGATCACATATACTCTTAGTGATATATTTTGAGGTATGGGCCGTTGGTGGCACTTGATGATGACTTTATTTACCCGTTTGATCCTAGAAATATAATTCCCTATATATCATACGCCGTATGCAAGAAGAATGGCAGTATCGGGTCACCGAGGCTGAGATTTTATGTGAAGATGCAACTACATGGGGAGTCCAGAAAACTCGTTACAAGTCAATCAACATGACACGTAACAATAATGATGACATCCGTGCTGCTTTATATAGAATAAGGGAAGAAAATAATCAGATAAAGATTAGGCTAAATCATTTTGAATTTGAAAAACGCGCTGGGGATTATGCTGAGCATGGTGACATGCAGCAGGCATGGTTTTATGCAGCATGTTCACAATAGCCAAAGCATGCTTTTGACATTGATATGTTAGATGAAGAAAATTAAACGGTGCTTGTATTAGTCCCAAAATAGGTTCTTATTATATTCTTTAACTTTTATTAAATGTGTGTTTAATCTCATGTTCAAACCATGTGTATTCATAACATATTACTTTTATCTACTAGTGCGAAAACTTTTATTATAAAACTAAACATTTATTTGTAATAATTCATGTAAAATTCGTAACAACTATTTATGAATATTATTAACTATAATTAACATGGCTTTATATTATGAGAACATATGAATGTGATAGTATCTTAATATTTAGTTGTTATCCCAAGTGACCACAATGATAGGAATGTGAAGGTTGCATAACTATATAAATGAGTACAATGACTTTTTTTTATAGGTTATAAGTCATGGCAAACAGGCCTAGGAATTAGATGTTGCCAGCATTCAACGAGAACGACCATAGATATATTGTAAGTGACGATGCAAATATTATGCTGGTTTAAAGCGGGAGTGGGAATATCGAGTGCAAGAATCAGTTATCCTTATTGATGACCTACGGTCATTGCATGCACTTATTGTCAACCGCAGGTCATTGGCTATGCCAAGGAGAAATCCACATGAGTATCAACTTGCTGCCAAATGAATCCAACTGGAGAATAATAGGATGTTATTGAAGAGGTCACGGTATTATATGTTGAAATTGGCTAAGGAGCATTCAGCGGCTAACGGTAGAGACCTATCAATTGTAATGAACATCGCATATTATCAATTCAATGTTACCAATTTTAGGATGAAATGTCTAATGATGGATAACTCACTTTCAATTGTTAAGTTTGACATGTGTTGTACTAATGTCATTAAGTTTGAAACCATATTGGCCCCGATGTTGTTAAGTTTGTCATGTTTAATAACGGTGGTTGTATAATTTTCATATAATTAAGGTTGTCATGTCATAAGCTTTTATGTACTAATGTTATTACTGTGTAAGCGCTGGAATCTTCCAGACTTTAAAAAAAATGCCACGACTGTAATTACAGTCGTGGGGCTGTATTACAGTCGTACAACTGTATTAACGGAGCAGGTACAGCAGCCCATACCTGTGAAATAAAAAATTGGGATTGATGGGAGGGGCAATTAATGCCCGATTCTGAAGCAAGCAAAGGCATGAAATAAGAGAGGGAAGAGAGGAAAAAGGGAGGACTTTTGGCTCTTGGATTTCAACAGAAAATTGAGAGAAATTGATAGAGAAAAGAGAGAAAAAGGAGAGGAAAAGAAAATCCAACACAAAGCTCAATCCTTTCCTCCTCTTTTTCTTTTCATTCTTAAGTGTTAAAGTTTAAAACTTGATAGAAATCATAGGTTAATAACTTGACACTTAAAACTCAAACAATTTCAGACCTTAAACCTATTAAAATCCGTGACATTTTGGAGGTTTTGGACTTGATTTTGGGAACCTTAGCTCAAAGGAAAAGAAGCAATTTAGAGATGATTGGGGCGTTCCAGCGGTCAATCCTACGGTGGATTAGGGTCACAAAGGTAAATACACCTCAAACCTTTATTTTCTTGCTCTTTCTGGATGATTTGGTGTGTTTTTGTGCATAAAAATTCAATTTTCAGGCTTGCTATTTCTAGAAATCAAGAATAGCCGTACGACTGTTCTTGTGCTGAAGAACAGTCGTACGACTGTTCTTCAGCACAAGAACAGTCGTACGAGTGTTCTTGAATTTCCGCGGCCTTTAGTTTTATTTGAACGAATTTTGGCGATTTTCTGCAATTGGAGAGATTACAGTCTCACCTCTGTAATTACAGTCCTATGACTGTAGTTACAGTCGCACGACTGTAACTTTCGTCTAAAGGCAGAATTTCCAGACTAATCCGCAAAAATTCCTAAAAATCATAAAAATTCAGAAAAATCAAAAAATCATCAAAAACGAATTTTGTTGTGTATATTCACAACCTTAAATTTAATTTTTAATGTTATTGCATTTAGAACAATACAACGACGGAGACCTGATTCTTCCGACCCACCTCACATGTTAAATTAAAGTAAACTAGAAAATGGAATTGTTTTCAAAAATGATTTTCTCACAAAACAAAAATACAGAGACGTTTCAAAATGTTTTCCAGGTCTAATTGGGCCGACTAGCCGAGCTGACCCGATTGTCCCCCAATTGCATGCTCCCGAACTCCTTAAAATCCCATTCTGTCCTATTTGAGTCCTATTTGTGGCGTGCTATAAATTGTGCTAACCATCTGTTTTGCAGCTTTTAGTTAGTTTTTATTTTTCATTTTGATGTAATTAATAGACTAATCCGTGTATTTTAGGCGGTTGTAAATTTCTAGATCATTCGTGTATTTTAGGCGTTTGTAAGGTGATCTTGAGAGTTTTTATTTTTTATTCAATTGGGTTGTAATAATTTAATTATTTACTGCTTTATTTTATTTTATCTGTGTGTACGCTGTATGCTTTTATTTAATAAAAATGAACTTTAGAATTATAAAATACCGTCTAAGAACATTGGCCAATTTTATTTTGATTAGACACGAAATAGGGGACTTGTCCGGACCTAGATCTCTGGATAGTGTAGCGGCCTTTCTTCTGGTTCAGCTATGCTGTAATTTCCCGGTTGAGCTGAGCCGGGTGGCGACTCCTACAATATCTATCGAGACTTAGGTCTCGGTTCTTTTATGAAAAGAATTAATTTTCCAAAAACGAATTTCCATTCCAAAAACCCCACGCGAGGGATGATTGCCCGATATTGAGGCTCCCTTCCGAGAGAGTCCGCATTCCATTGAAAACATCCGCTCACAGTGGCGACTCCGCTGGGGATTTCTTATAAAAGTTTTCTTAAAACTTAAAAGAATTTGACAAGCCCTGAAAAGTGTCTAATCAAAATAAGGGGGTGATTCTTGTATGGTATTTTATTTTGCATTCTTTAGTTAGATATTTTTGCATTAGGTTAAGTATCCCATTTTCGTCCGGTGAATTGTTGAAGTGTCGCCTATGTTCCTCTTGGTCTTAGGGGAACAGATACGAAACACCATTCATAGCCTCTTACGCACCCCTTCGTTAAGTGAGGAGTATATTTTGCTATGGGAACCTTGATTTTAACCCGACTTGGACCAAACTCATATAGGCAACCTTAGTTAGATTCCCTTAGGATACCAAAATAAATTATCTGAATGCTATAAATCGCACCTTCATCATCCCGGTTGATGATCGAAGAGAACCCCTCCTAGGACTCAGTTAGAATTTTCCCAAAAATTGACCACGATTGGAGGAATAAGGTTGAAGGAATACGCTTCGCATGCTATGTGCTACGTGTCTCTCGTCCCTTGATAACATACAATCATTAACATTTTTCACGAACATGACATTCTACATGTAAAGCATTTATGTGATACTAACTCACATCTTTTGTACAGCCACTTGCATTTTTCATGTGTAAACACATTAATCACCCATTTGACATTTACACTAACCATATTTTTTGCAGCCATGCACCCCACATTGTGTGAAAAACGTTATTTCATGTGCATCACTTGAGTGTCATTAGCATTAACCAATTTGTTTTGTAGCCATGTGGAATACATGTCATGCATAAAACATTTCATGTGGGCCTTGAACAATCCCATAAGGGTCACACATATCATATCACCTACCAAGTAGGAAATCATTTGGGTGCTCCACGAGCACCGAAAATCTCATTTCATACGTTACACCATTTAGGCGTTCCGTGAACGCCGAAAGCCTCATTTCACACATCAAACCATTTAGGTGCTCTACGAGCACCGAAAACCTCATTTCACACATCAAACCGTTTAGGTGCTCCACGAGCACTGAAACCTCATTTCACACGTCAAACCGTTTAGGTGCTCCACGAGCACCGAAAACCTCATTTTATACATCAAACCGTTTAGGTGCTCCACAAGCATCGAAACCTCATTTCACATGTCAAATCATTTAGGTGCTCCACGAGCACCGAAAACCTCATTTGACAGGTCAAACCGTTTAGGTGCTCCACGAGCACCGAAAACCTCATTTCACAAGTCAAACTGTTTAGGTGCTGCACGAGCACCGAAAACCTAATTTCACACCTCAAATCGTTTAGGTGCTCCACAAGCACCAAAAACCTCATTTGACATATCAAACCATTTAGGTGCTCCACGAGCACCGAAAACCTCATTTGACACATCAAACCGTTTAGGTGCTCCACTAGCACCGAAAACCTCATTTCACACATCAAACCGTTTAGGTGCTCCACGAGCACCGAAAACCTCATTTCACACATCAAACCTTTTAGGTGCTCCACGAGCACCGAAAACCTCATTTCACCATCAAACCAGTTAGGTGCTCCACGAGCACTGAAAACCTCATTTCACACATCAAGCCATTTAGGTGCTCCGCGAGCGCTGAAAAATTTCATTTCATACATCAAGTCATTTAGGTGCTCCACGAGCGCCAAATATCCCACTTCATACATAGATGTTCCATAAACGTCAAAAAGCCCCATACATCATAAAAAACCCAAGGTGCTCCCCGAGCGCCGAAACTTTGCCTATACACCAAGCACAAACTCATTTCATATCACGACATTAAAACCCAAGGTGCTCCCCGAGCGCCGAAATCCCAATCGTGTGCCAAGTGCGCATCATTTCATGTCACAACATGAAAACCCACAGTGCTCCTCGAGCGCCGAAACTTTGCCTGAATGCCATTCTAACCACATTTTCGTGCAGCCACTTTCAAGACATCAACATATGCATGGCATTTATTCCAACCACATTTTTGTGCAGCCACGACACTTTATTTGTGTGCCATGCACATTTACGTCCCGTATGTTGACATTTTCACAAAGCATACATGACATCATTATATATGTCACGCATCCTAACCACGTTTTTGTGCAGCCATTTGCAATTTGTATAACATAAGCATTCATGACATATCATTTCATTTAAATTAGGGACATTCCAAGAATACCCATCATGATCATTTCATGTCATAACATAACGGGAGTCCCAAAACTACCCGTGTTCTGCTGGTGCATCGGATTGCATTTGGCCATTTCAATGCATCATTTCATTCAATGTAAGACCACGATGGTCCTAGGCCTATTCCTGTGTGACGGTTCATATGATGTCATCAGATAGCATCATACCCATTCATCATAGGCGACACGGTAACGCCAAAGCTCTGCCTGTTCATCATGGTTCACGTCGGACCATTTCATAACATTGTGAAACCATTTAAGGTACTCCCCGAGTACCGGATTAGTACACATATAGGGGCATTTCATAGCACAATTAAATCATATAAAGGTGTTCCACGAACACCGAACCTCTGTCCTTATTCCAAGCTACACGTGACTTTTCTATCATATCATCTCATATCACATGCCTCAAAAGCATCAGAACTCTGTCCATGGGACTGTCCCCATGCGACCATTTCATGTCATCTTATTGGCCCATAAGGTGTCGAAACTCTACCCGTGTGTTGGCACACACACGGCCATTTCATGATGTCCATTGGGTGCCCTATAAGCGCCAAACCCTTGTCCATGTGATGGTTCACATGTGACGCTCTTGCATTATCATTTGCATGGCATGGGGTATTCTTGGAATGTCCAGGATAAAAATAATAAAAACAAAGGAAGTCATCCCCATTATATATCGACGTACATCTCATTCACCTGATAAATGTTAGGTGCTCCACGAGCACTAAAAATCTCACCTTATGCACCAAATCATTTAGGTGCTCCACGAGCGCCTAAGACCACATTTCACGCACTAAACCATTTAGGGGTTCCCCATGAACATCAAAAATTTCATTTAATACATCAGACCATTTAGGTGCTCCATGAGCGTCGAAAAATATCATCTCACACATAGAAATCGGAGACGCTCCCTGAGCGCCAGAACCTCACCCATATACCACACATATATACGTTAACCCAACTCTCATATAAGATCCGCTCTATATGTCAACCCAGCTCTCATATAAGATCCGCTCTATACATAGGTCCAAACCCGTATAAGATCCGCTTTATACGTTCAGCCAGCCCTCGTATAGGATCTCCTTCATACGTATAAGCACTCCGCAAGTATCATCTTGCTTGGATCCGTGGACACCCTGTGTGTCATTTTATCCATGTGGTGTATATTTATACGCCATGCCTTACTTTAACATATAGCCGCATAAGCAGCATTCATTGCATTTGGACGTTTCCATTCTTGGCTTCGTTTACACTTAGTTGGCTTGAAATTGTATAACATGACACGGCATCGCATGACATCACCATTCATACATGCATGCGTCACATCACAAGTTCATGCCTACACCATCCTTGATTTGGTATTCTCCGCACGTATGCGGCTGTCAATGCTAATAAGCATTCTTGTCAGGGGGAAAGTGGAAGAATCTCGAGAATGGCCAACCCAACAAACTTCAACACAATAACAGATGTCGTGGATGATTATGTTGCTTCATCACGGTTTCGAAGGGCCGTCAGAGAGGAAGTGATAACAATGCTGAAGGAAATGTTAGGGGGTGATTTTGACAGGGTAGAGAAACTAACGGTAAGGTGCACTGAATTGGAAGCACGGGTGGCGGAGCTCGAAGGAAAAATAAGAGGTATGGTACGTACAGACTCCAATGCCGATGCTAACCAGAAGCAAAATGTCCAGATTTCTGACCCTTACCCTAGGCACGTCGGACGGCGCTCTTACCGAGACTCAGGTTTACCAGGGTTGACTGATGAAGTGGAACTGAAGCTGCCCCTCAAGGCCAATGCTGACTCTCTTTTGCGACACCCTCGGAATCCACCTACTAAGCGTAACGGAAAAGGCATATCCCCTTGGCCTAGCTCGTTGAGCAAACTATTTGCCAGGTGTAGAAAGGAGGGACTGCTTTAAAGAGCCAAGCCGTATATGGAACCAATGCCAGATCAAAAGAATAACTTCTGCAGTTATCATGTGATGATGGGCCACCGGACCAACGAATGCTTTGCCTTAAGAAAGGAGATCTAAAAGCTAGTCGACAAAGGAAAGTTAAAAGTCCCATCTACCATTGATCAGCGACTAGGGGCAATCAGAGAGACCGCTAAGGAAATTCCTCAAGCTTCTCAGGGAGAGGACTATGATGAAGAACTACAAGGTCTGGTCTGATAAGGATGGGGCCTTGAAACCAAGACGACAACTAGTTGGAGCATAGTCAACTATGAAATCAATACCCTTAGAAGCTCACTTATTATAGGGGACTCATTTTGGTTGTAAGGTGTATTGAACTCATTTTGAATGCAGTGTGTCTTGATATTTTCTTACTTATGTGGTGATTGCATGTGCATGGCATTATGCATGCATTTGCTCATTTGAAATGATATATCCAATACACATAATATTGAAATGCATGATATCAGTCTGAACACTATAGGGAACCTGAAAGTGAATCTAGTCTTATGATAAATAAATGACATTATGGCTTCACCTCCGCTTAGCCATTCGGCAATCCAAATCAGTGGTCCTTACAAATCATAATCCAAAATGCTATTGGCCTTGCCCTAAAGTTTTAACTTAAGCAGCACGCACAATATCTAAACCATTCCAAACCAAAGGCTATTGCTAAAACTCAGAGTCAAACTCCAAAATGAAGCTTCAAGCCTAATTCCATACCCCAGAGAGTACCCTGTACCAAAACCCCAAAGCTAAAATTCCAAACCCATCGAAAACACCAACCTGTAAGAAACTCAAATGACCTCCATCACCTACCGTGTGGTAAAACACTGAAGCAGCTCTCAGTTGTAGTGCATGTATAATCTTGTTTGTATGACATTCATATGCATATGACATTACGCATGCATTGTTCATCCAAAAGATATATTAAACACATGACATGTACGAATTTGAACGTAGCGGGAAAACCAAGAGGTGGCTGTGGCTCGGATTTAATTCCTTCAAAAAAAAAAAAGGAAGATTGGTGCAGACAGAAAAGTTCTTCTCTCTCATACATGGCTGCTACAACTGACACTGGAGTGTCCCACCATCCCAATTTCCATCATTATCAGATTTTTGTACTCTTCCTGTGAAAGATTTGAACTTTTCTATTTTCAAACAACCTGTGAAAGATTTGAACCTTCCCATTTCCAGACCCAAAGCACTTCTTTACTCAACCTTCATCCACACCTTCAACACTTGTTCGATGAACTACCCATTCCATCTCCCTTCTTGAACTGATCCTGTGACACCTTATCTCTTACCACCAATGGCCTCTAACAAGAAATTGAACCCTAATGCTGCCCCATATCACATTTTTCTATGTCATCTCATCACTAGGGAAGTGTCGGGGTAGGCGGTTATGGTACTGTTTCAATTAGTCTGCATTTATCATCAGTCTGTACCAGACTGGGAGTCCCTTTTATCCCGTGCCACTTTCTTTCAACCTAAACCCCCAGACTAATTACGTTGCACCCTCAGATGGTAGGAAGGACCTTGATTCCATGCTAAAGAGAGAGGACTTGAATATAAGTCTGCTTCAAGTGAACTGGATAAGGAGTAGCAGAAGCCGCCCAAGAACTTGACTATTAAAGGGGCCAAGCTAAACAAGGAAAAAGATTGAAGTCAACTTTGATGGGAAAACATGCCTGATGATAAAAAATATACCCAATTTCTTATGCCTTCCTATTGTCTTCAAAAACAAAGTGAATAAAGGGTATGCATTTGTAAACTTCACAAATTTAAAGGTTGTATGCAAGTTCCAGCTGGCAGTTCATAATGAGGGATGGCCACTTTTCTTGCCCAGTAAGATTTGCACTATAGCCTATGCTAGACTTCAGAGCAAAGAGGAGCTGGTAAGGTACTTTGAGAGGTCAACATTCGAGTATGAAGGGATGATTGTCTACCAGTAACATTCAACCCATCAAGGGATGGTACAAGGGGTTCAGCTGAGCAAAAGGTGATAGGGAGGAAGCAGAGATCGACACTTAGTCCCTTTCAGGTTGGGAGCAACCCTGGTGGTGCACTCATGAACTTCATCAATAGTGTTGGAGCAACCAGGTTTTACAAAGCCTTTAACAATCATAAATGGGAGGACTTATAAAGCCTGCTGTGCCAATATTCAAGGAAAGTTGCATTTACCAACCATTTCAAGAACTCAGTCTCTAGCTGCAACAAAAGTGACTACTTACCAGTGATTCTTTCACCTCTGGAAGATGGTGTGATTTGCTATAGGATCATTGTGGGCAGCAGGCATAAGGAGACCAAGATTAACTCAAGTCATTCTGAATCAGGCCATACTCTGAAGGACTAAAAGCTGTGTCCATCCTGGAGAACTATGCACGAATTAGAATCTGGGGTAATTTGGAAACATGAATATGGATTCTAGCTCTTGGAGAATCCAGTTGTTAATCAGTTGACTTCATTTAGTGTCTGGTTGTACACTTTGATGACTTGCTTTTAACATGTATTCTTCAAAAAAAAATCTCTCCAATGTGGAAAACCGAAAGGACATGTTGGTAATTTAAAGGGGCATCAATCAAAACCAGAGCCACCGATTGAATTTTCCTAATATATTCATGTTCATCATGTCATAAATGTTTCATATTATGTTTTGATGTTCAATATGCATTCATCATGTTATTACATGTCAATGTCTATATACAGATTGCAGCACGCAGCGAACCAAATTTGAAGAAGTCAGGCAAAGGCCAAACCACTGGATTTCATTGACAACAATATTCTTGCAATCTCCGTTGAACATGTCGAGGTACACTTTCCAATCCTAACACAGGCCAGTACAAGGAGACCAACTCAGATGGAACGCTCACGCAAAACTTTTAGGCCATTCAGTCCTATAAAAAAATCATTATCAAAAGAGAAAATTTCTGACACGGAAAACCGAGAGGACCTATTGGTAACAAGAGGAGGGTGATGTTCATAGCTAGAGTCACCTCTGATCCTCCTATTGTATTCACTCTGATGTCATCATGGTAATACTATACATGTTTGGATTTCTGCTTAAATATTCATCTTGCATGCATTGTGCCACTACATATAAACACCCATCAATAGGTCATTGCATTCAAAAAAAAGGGGGGAGGGGAATTCTTGCCATGAACAATGACATCCGACCAGAGTGTCATGTATAAGAATGTAATGCAGAGTATGAGATCCAGCTATCATCCTACCTCTTAGACAAGTAGCGTATTCCTTGGCAAAATGGGTAGCAAAGTCTGTGGTATAAATATGCCAAGCCCGCTAGCACCTTGGGTCGTATGGTGGATAAAATAGAAGGATAGCCAAGAGGCACAACTTCTCTAGCAACCAGCCTTATGTAACAGCAAGTCGATCAGAAAGGTCTGGAGAGTACTGGATTGAGTTAGCGTGACATGCAAACATGCTCCAATCTGGGAAGAAACATCTGTCGGTCTCCATGGGGCAAATAGAACGAACAGAATTCAGAGAAATCAGAAGCTCAGCTGAGGTAAACCTCTACGGGTGAAACACTGTAAACCATCTGGACTACCACAAAGAATCATTGCAAGCTGCGAATCTCATCCCCAACCTCGCACGGATACCAAGAACATTAGTATGGACATTTTATCATATGCATACATACATCCCAACCAATCCAGGTACAGGTACCCATCACCACCATCGAGTTGTCCTGGATCGAGATTGCCTTCAAAGCGGAATTAATCCAGCACTGGGACATTCATCGGGTCCCAAGATACGAGTTAAAGCTGCGCAGGCCCAAACCTCCGCATCTCTAGTATCTAGGGATAAAGCAATCAAGCCGTATTTATTCTTGATCGAAGGGGCAAAAATTTTTGTTCCCAAAATTATTGATCAAGGAATAAATACTCATTCTCGACCCAATCTCAAAAGCTATCACTTCTGGAACCAACCTCCTTCAATTCAAGCAAGGTTCTGAATCCTTGAATTCGACTCAATTCAGGCAAGGCTGCTGTTTCATACAGATGTTGAATCAGGTCCCTGAACCAAGAACTCAGCTCAGTTCACCACCTCGGATACAGATAGATCTGACACAGGCTAATCTCCTCTACTCAACCCCGGATATAGATAGCTCCGGTACAGGCTAATCTCATCTACTCAACCTTGGATACAAATAAATCCGGCACAGGCTAATCTGATCTACTCAACCCTTGGATACAAATAGATCCGACACAGGCTCATCTCTTCCACTCAACCTCGGCATCACCTTTAAATCAGCAAATCCATCTCTGGTAACATAAACCCGGTGTCAGGTCCAGATCGGATCCACCTCCAAATCAGCAAATCCACCTCGGGTAACATAAACCCAGTGTTAGGTCCAGATTTGCTCTACCTCCAAATCAGCAGATCCACCTCGGGTAACATAAACCCGTATCAGGTTCAGATCGACTTCCCTCCAAATCAGTAGATCCACCTCGGGTAACATAAACCCAGTATCAGGTCTAGATTGGCTCCACCTCCAAATCAGCAGATCCACCTCGTATAACATAAACCCGGTGTCAAGTCCAAATCGGCTCCACCTCCAAATCAGCAGATCCACCCTCGGTAACATAAACCCGGTATCAGGTCTAGATCGGCTTCCCTCCAAATCAGCAGATCCACCTCGAGTAACATAAACCCGGTATTAGGTCCAGATTGACTCCACCTCCAAATCAGCAAATCCATCTCGGGTAACATAAACCCGGTATTAGGTCCAGATCGGCTCCACCTCCAAATCAGTAGATCCACCTCGGGTAACATAAACCCGGTATCAGGTCCAGAACGGCTTCCCTTCAAATCAGCAGATCCACCTCGGGTAACATAAACCCGGTGTTAGGTCCAGATCGGCATCACTTTCAAATCAGCAGATCCACCTCGGGTAACATATACCCGGTATCGGTCCAAATCGGCTCCACCTCCAAATCAGCAGATCCACCTCGGGTAACATAAACCCGATATCAGGTCCAGATCGGCTCCACCTCCAAATCAGCAGATCCACCTTGGGTAATATAAACCCGGTATCAGGTCCAGATCGGCTTCCCTTTAAATCAGCAGATCCACCTCGGGTAACATAAACCCGGTATCAGGTACAGATCGGCTTCCCTTCAAATCAGCAGATCCACCTCGGGAAACATAAACCTGGTATCAGGTCCAGATCGGCTTCCCTTCAAATCAGCAGATCCACCTCGGGTAACATAAACCCGGTATCGGTCCAGATCTGCTCCACCTCCAAATCAGCAAATCCACCTCGAGTAACATAAACCCGGTATCTGGTCCAAATCGGCTCCCCTCCAAATCAGTAGATCCACCTCGGGTAACATAAACCCGATATCAGGTCCAGATCGGCTTCCCTTCAAATATGCAGATCTACCTCGGGTAACATAAACCCGCTATCAGGTCCAGATCGGCTTCCCTTCAAATCAGCAGATCTACCTTAGGTAACATAAACCCGGTATTAGGTCCAGATCGGCTTCCCTTCAAATCAGTAGATCCACCACGGGTAACATAAACCCAGTGTCAGGTCCAGATCGGCATCACTTTCAAATCAGCAGATCCACCTCGGGGAACATAAACCCGATATCAGGTCCAGATCGGCTTCCCTTCAAATCAGCAGATCCGCCTCGGGTAACATAGACTCGGTATGGGCCTAGATTGGCTTCATTCCAAATCCCCAGCAGATCCGCCTGGGGTAACATAGACCCGGTATCGACCCAGATCGACTTCATTCCAGATCCCCAGCAGATCCGCCTCGGGTAACATAAACCTGGTATCGGCCTAGATCGGCTTCATTCCATATCTTCTTAATCTTCGCCTCGGGTAACCTAAACCCGGTATTGGCTTATTTCATCTTCATCTTTGCCTTGGGTAACCTAAACCCGGTATCGGCTTATTTCATCTTCATCTTCACCTCGGGTAACCTAAACCCGGTATCAGCTTATTTTATCTCCAACCTCGCCTCGGGTAACCTAAACCCGGTATCGGCTTATTTCATCTTCGCCTCAGGTAACCTAAACCTGGTATCGGCTTATTTCATCTCCAACCTCGTTTCGGGTAACCTAGACCCGGTATTGGCTTATCTTGCCATCAACCATGCCTCGGGTAACCTAGACCCGGTATAGGCTTATGTCAGATTCATCATTTCAGTAGATCCACCTCGGATATGTGTAAATCCGATATCGGCCCAGATCAGCTGTGTTTTCTTTCCTGTGTCTGCGGCGCTTTAATCCGTGCTCTCAAATTCATCACCTCAGGTATTTTGGACTTGGAGTCGGGTGTCGAATTTGATCACGCGAGGGGGAGCTGTAAGCACTGGAATCTTTCAGACTTAGAAAAGAATGCCACGGCTGTAATTACAGTCGTGGGGCTGTATTACAGTCATACAACTGTATTAGCAGAGCAGGTACAGCAGCCCATACCTGTGAAATAAAAAATTAGGATTGATGGGAGGGGCAATTAATGCCCGATTCTGAAGCAAGCAAAGGTAGGAAATAAGAGAGGGAAGAGAGGAAAAAGGGGGGACTTTTGGCTCTTGGATTTCAACAGAAAATTGAGAGAAATTGATAGAGAAAAGAGAGAAAAAGGAGAGGAAAAGAAAATCCAACACAAAGATCAATCCTTTCCTCCTCTTTTTCTTTTCATTCTTAAGTGTTAAAGTTTAAAACTTGATAGAAATCATAGGTTAATAACTTGACACTTAAAACTCAATCAATTTTAAACCTTAATCCTATTAAAATCCGTGACATTTTGGAGGTTTTGGACTTGATTTTGGGAACCTTAGCTCAATGAAAAGAAGCAATTTGGAGTTGATTGGGGTGTTTCCAGCAGTCAATCCTACGGTGGCTCAGCACCACAAAAGGCAATCTCATGCATACATGCATCCCAACCAATCCAGGTACAGGTACCCATCACCACCATCGAGTTGTCCTGGATCGAGATTGCCTTCAAAGTGGAATTAATCCAGCACTGGGACATTCATCGGGTCCCAAGATACGAGTTAAAGTTGTGCAGGCCCAAACCTCCGCATCTCTAGTATCTAGGGATAAAGCAATCAAGCCGTATTTATTCTTGATCGAAGGGGCAAAAATTTTTGTTCCCAAAATTATTGATCAAGGAATAAATACTCATTCTCGACCCAATCTCAAAAGCTATCACTTCTGGAACCAACCTCCTTCAATTCAAGCAAGGTTCTGAATCCTTGAATTCGACTCAATTCAGGCAAGGCTGCCGTTTCATACAGATGTTGAATCAGGTCCCTGAACCAAGAACTCAGCTCAGTTCACCACCTCTGATACAGATAGATCTGACACAGGCTAATCTCCTCTACTCAACCCCGGATATAGATAGCTCCAGTACAGGCTAATCTCATCTACTCAACCTTGGATACAAATAAATCCGGCACAGGCTAATCTGATCTACTCAACCCCTGGATACAAATAGATCTGACACAGGCTCATCTCTTCCACTCAACCTCCGCATCACCTTCAAATCAGCAAATCCACCTCCGGTAACATAAACCCGGTGTCAGGTCCAGATCGGATCCACCTCCAAATAAGCAATCCACCTCGGGTAACATAAACCCAGTGTTAGGTCCAGATCGGCATCACTTTCAAATCAGCAGATCCACCTTGGGTAACATATACCCGGTATCGGTCCAAATCGACTCCACCTCCAAATCAGCAGATCCACCTCGGGTAACATAAACCCGATATCAGGTCCAGATCGGCTTCCTCCAAATCAGTAGATCCACCTCGAGTAACATAAACCCGGTATCAGGTCCAGATCGGCTTCCCTTCAAATCAGTAGATCCACCTTGGGTAATATAAACCCGGTATCAGGTCCAGATCGGCTTCCCTTTATATCAGCAGATCCACCTCGGGTAACATAAACCTGGTATCAGGTCCAGATCGGCTTCCCTTTAAATCAGCAGATCCACCTCGGGTAACATAAACCCGGTATCAGGTACAGATCGGCTTCTCTTCAAATCAGCAGATCCACCTCGGGTAACATAAACCCGGTATCAGGTACAGATCGGCTTCCCTTCAAATCAGCAGATCCACCTCGGGTAACATAAACCTGGTATCAGGTCCAGATCGGCTTCCCTTCAAATCAGCAGATCCACCTCGGGTAACATAAACCCGGTATCGGTCCAGATCTGCTCCACCTCCAAATCAGCAGATCCACCTCGAGTAACATAAACCCGGGATCAGGTCCAAATCGGCTCCCCTCTAAATCAGTAGATCCACCTCGAGTAACATAAACCCGATATCAGGTCCAGATCGGCTTCCCTCCAAATCAACAAATCCACTTCGGGTAACATAAACCCAGTATCAAGTCCATATCAGCTTCCCTTCAAATCAGCAGGCCCCCCTCGGGTAACATAAACCCTGTATCAGGTCCAGATCAGCTTCCCTTCAAATCAGTAGATCCACCTCGGGTAACATAAACCCGGTATCAGGTCCAGATCGGCTTCCCTTCAAATCAGCAGATCTACCTTAGGTAACATAAACCCGGTATTAGGTCCAGATCGGCTTCCCTTCAAATCAGTAGATCCACCACGGGTAACATAAACCGGGTGTCAGGTCCAGATCGGCATCACTTTCAAATCAGCAGATCCACCTCGGGTAACATAAACCCGGTATCAGGTCCAGATTGGCTTCCCTTCAAATCAGCAGATCCGCCTCGGGTAACATAGACCCGGTATGGGCCTAGATTGGCTTCATTCCAAATCCCCAGCAGATCCGCCTCGGGTAACATAGACCCGGTATCAGCCTAGATCGGCTTCATTCCAGATCCCCAGCAGATCCGCCTCGGGTAACATAAACCTGGTATCGGCCTAGATCGGCTTCATTCCATATCTTCTTAATCTTCGCCTCGGGTAACCTAAACCCGGTATTGGCTTATTTCATCTTCATCTTTGCCTTGGGTAACCTAAACCCGGTATCGGCTTATTTCATCTTCATCTTCGCCTCGGGTAACCTAAACCCGGTATCAGCTTATTTTATCTCCAACCTCGCGTCGGGTAACCTAAACCCGGTATCGGCTTATTTTATCTTCGCCTCAGGTAACCTAAACCTGGTATCGGCTTATTTCATCTCCAACCTCGTTTTAGGTAACCTAGACCCGGTATTGGCTTATCTCGCCGTCAACCATGCCTCGGGTAACCTAGACCCGGTATAGGCTTATGTCAGATTCATCATTTCAGTAGATCCGCCTCCGATATGTGTAAATCCGATATCGGCCCAGATCAGCTGTGTTTTCTTTCCTGTGTCTGCGGCGCTTTAATCCGTGCTCTCAAATTCATCACCTCAGGTATTTTGGACTTAGAGTCGGGTGTCGAATTTGATCACGCGAGGGGGAGCTGTAAGCACTGGAATCTTTCAGACTTAGAAAAGAATGCCACGACTGTAATTACAGTCGTGGGGCTGTATTACAGTCGTACAACTGTATTAGCGGAGCAGGTACAGCAGCCCATACCTGTGAAATAAAAAATTGGGATTGATGGGAGGGGCAATTAATGCCCGATTCTGAAGCAAGCAAAGGTAGGAAATAAGAGAGGGAAGAGAGGAAAAAGGGGGGACTTTTGGCTCTTGGATTTCAATAGAAAATTGAGAGAAATTGATAGAGAAAAGAGAGAAAAAGGAGAGGAAAAGAAAATCCAACACAAAGCTCAATCCTTTCCTCCTCTTTTTCTTTTCATTCTTAAGTGTTAAAGTTTAAAACTTGATAGAAATCATAGGTTAATAACTTGACACTTAAAACTCAATCAATTTCAGACCTTAATCCTATTAAAATCCGTGACATTTTGGAGGTTTTGGACTTGATTTTGGGAACCTTAGCTCAATGAAAAGAAGCAATTTGGAGGTGATTGGGGCGTTTCCAGCAGTCAATCCTACGGTGGTTCAGCACCACAAAGGTAAATACACCTCAAACCTTCATTTTCTTGCTCTTTCTGGGTGATTTAGTGTGTTTTTGTGCATAAAAATTCAATTTTTGGGCTTACTATTTCTGGAATCAAGAACAGCCGTACGACTGTTCTTGTGCTGAAGAATAGTCGTATGACTGTATTTACAGTCGTACGAGTGTTCTTGATTTTCTGCGGCCTTTAGTTTTATTTGAAAGAATTTTGGCGATTTTCTGCAATTGGAGGGATTACAGTCGCACGACTGTAACTTCCGTCCAAAGGCAGAATTTCCAGAATAATCCGAAAAAATTCCTAAAAATCATAAAAATTCAGAAAAATTAGAAAATCATCAAAAGCAGATTTTGTTGTGTGCATTCACGACCTTAGATTTAATTTTTAATGTTATTGCATTTAGAACAATACAATGACGGAGACCCGATTCTCCCGAAAACCGACCCACCTCACATGTTAAATTAAAGTAAACTGGAAAAAGGAATTGTTTTCAAAAATGATTTTCTCACAAAACAAAAATACAGGGACATTTTAAAATGTTTTCCAGGTCTAATCGGGCCGGCTGGCCGAGCCAACCCGATTATCCCCCAATTGCATGCCCCCGAACTCTTTAAAATCCTGTTCTATCCTATTTGAGTCCTATTTGTGGCGTGCTATTAATTGTGCTAACCTTCTGTTTTGCAGCTTTTAGTTAGTTTTTATTTTTCATTTTGATGTAATTAATGGACTAATCCGTGTATTTTAGGCGGTTGTAAATTTCTAGATCATTGGTGTATTTTAGGCGTTTGTAAGGTGAGCTTGAGAGTTTTTATTTTTTATTCAATTGGGTTGTAATAATTTAATTATTTACTGCTTTACTTTATTTTATCTGTGTGTACGCTGCATGCTTTTATTTAATAAAAATGAACTTTAGAATTATAAAATACCGTATAACAACACTGGCCAATTTTATTTCGATTAGACACGAAATAGAGGACTTGTCCGGACCTAGATCTTGATAAGGTCGGTTTTTGACCTTATCTTTAGGCAATGTCGTGGTTTGAACGGTAATTTTTAGAGTCTTTTGTGTGAATGTTTGTGTGGTTTTTGAGTATTTTGTGATTTTTATGTTTTGGATAGATTTTTATAACTTTTAGTATTTTTCGTGTTTTCTATGGTTGTTTTTGTAATTTTTGTTAATTTGTCGTTTTTATGGTCCGTGGCGTTGGTGCAGTTATGTTTCTTTGTGCTTGTTTTAGACAGGTATTATGACCCGGACCGGAAGTTGGAGCATCGGCGGTGAGGAAGAGTTCGAAGTGTTGAAAATCAGGGTGGCACGGCGTGCCAATCCGGCGTGCCAACAAAAGCAATCCAGTGGAGTGGCACGAAAACGTGCCACTTAGACCAGCGTGGCGTGCCAGCCCCAAAACCACACGGCACGGTGTGCCACCTCCAGCAGCACGGCGTGCCGCCTTCAATTCTACACAGCACGGCGTGCCACTTCCACCAGCACGGCGTGCCGAGCCCCGAAATCCTACTGTTGCCCTACTTTCATCTCTTCTTTTTCCTGGTTTTAACCTAGCCGTATAAATAGGTTATTTTCTATGTTTGAAGGATCTTTTTCCAGACTTTTAGAGTGAGAGCAGAAACTTGTAGTGAGGTTTTGAGCTTGAACTATTTGATTTCTTTGAGTTTTGAACCATCGATTGGTTGTAGCTTTACATAGAATCTTCCCCTTTTGCGACTTTCTTAGTTCCGGCTTGAGTTCGTCTATAGAGGTACACCCCAAGCATCTTCACACCATCGGAATCCGGTTAATCGGACCAAAAGGGCATAAGTTTTTCTTCTTCTCTTTTGTAATTTGATTAAGTTAGTTTTTGATTCCACAAATTGATTGTGTTTGGTTGTAAACATTGAATTCATTCCATCTTTCTTAATTAATACAATTGATTGCAATTTAATTTCAATTTTTATTCCTCTTCTTTATGCAATTCCTTTAATGATAATCTAGTCTCATAAGATCTTAATTTATTAAGTTCATATTTGTGGCATTACCTAGATTGACACTAGGAAACCATTAGTATTGACGACACTGTGGAACTTACGTGCCCCTATTTTCTGAGCTTTAGAATTAGACCGCCTCTAAACAAGGGAAACCGGCTAAGGACCTAAAAGATCTAGATACGCTAGGTTGTATTATCGAAAGAACATAATTAAGGGTTAATTGTTGAGTTAAATTCATCTTTTATAGTTAATTGATAAAGCCATCCCCATTAGTATTCATAGGTCGGTAAACCGCCAATTGATAACACAAAATTCAAGTGCAAAGTAAGCTGGAATAGATCAACTAGGAGTAGGATAATTTAGTTGTTAATATAATCAAACCCAAAACTAGTTTCCGCCTAGGACACGCAAGGAACCCCGAGTAGTTTAGTGTTTGCAGAATATTCTTTTCTCTGTGGGATCGATACCTGGACCAACCAGAATTATTACTTGTCAACGATAGGTACACTGCCTTAGTTGTGCGTTTCTAGGTTTAGTTTTACTACTTCACCTAGAACCCATCAAGTTTTTGGCGCCGTTGCTGGGGAGATTTATTTTTCTGCATCATTGAGCCAAAGGTCTATTTGCTGATCTAGGCATCATTTCTGTGCATATAGTTAAATAATTTTTCTTTCTATGGAAATTTGCTGCAATTGTTTTTATTATTTTTGTTTTTTTTTTATTTTCGGTGTGTGTGTGCTTTCTAGCTTATGCGAACGCGCTCTCAGCATCCTGAGCTTTTACCTTATAACCCTTAAATTGAACGTTTGTGTAGCAGGAACCGTAGAGTATGCCAAGAGCAAATTGTCTAAATGGAACATCAGCAACATGATGATGAGGAGAGACAACTCCGGGAAAGAGTTGAGCAAGAGCGTCTCCGGTGAGAGCGGGAGGAGTTTGATAGAAGAAGGGGTGGTGATAGAGACAACATGGTCATGACTGACCTAATGGCTCCACATCGGCCCCGGAACAGATCCGGAGTGGTTATTCCAGCCATTGTTGCCAATCACTTTGAGTTGAAGTCCAGTATGATCCATTTGATCCAAGGGAACAGACTATTCAGTGGCGGAATAAGTGACAACCCCAATGATCACTTAGACCGGTTTCTCATGGTGGCCGATACAGTCTGAATTGGTGGAGTGCCCCAAGATGTTGTGCGGTTGAAGTTGTTTCCCTTCTCATTATGCGAGGGAGCAATGGAATGGTATAAGTCCTTGAGGCCCGGATCAGTGACTTCGTTGGATCAATTGGAAGAGCAATTCTTAGCATAATACTTCCCACCATCAAAGACGGTTCAGCTAAGGAATGAGATCATGGGTTTCCGGCAATTTGGGACGGAGACTCTTAATGAAGCATGGCAGAGATTTCAACGGTTATTGCGGAACTGCCCCCACCATGACATGCCGTGTTTCACTCAGGTAAGCACGTTTTATCATGGTTTGACACCAGCTAACCGTGCCATTATTGATTCTTCTGCAGGTGGGGACATTTTTAAGAAGACTGCTACACAAGCTGAGGAGTTGATTGCGGAGCTGGCTAGAAAGAGTACCTTGTGGCAGTCGTACACGCCAACAAGGAATGAGGTTCGAGCTGCAGATTTGGGATGCCAAGATGCAGCCATGGACCATGTGAACAAGAAGCTGGACCTGTTGATGTCCCGCCTGAATTTAAATGGGCCACAATACCAGCCGGTCTTGTGTGTATCATATGGAGCGGAGCATCCCGGGCAAGAATGTGCAATGGGCGACCCATTCGCCCAACCGTCCGAAAATGCAAGTTTTATGGGAGGAAACCAAAGGTACAATAATTCTAACTCTTACCCACAAAATTTCAATAATAATAATAATTACGGAAGAAGGTATCAACACCCGAACATGTCTTATGGTAATAACCAAAATGTGTTGAGACCTCCTTCCGGATTTCATTATGAGCACCGTGAGCAGGGGTTAGGTAAGGCCCCATTTATTCCTAATGATCAATCCTCGCAGCAACCGTAACAGTCTAAGCAAGATGAGATGGTTTTGTCTTTATTAAAAGACATCTCGTCTCGACTTGCTGATAATAAAGCATGCTGTAGGGATTTGGGTAAGCAGGTGGCTCAAATGAGTAGGGATAGGCAGGAGAGACCTCAAGGAGCACTTCCGAGTAGAACTGAACAAAACCCTAAAGGTAATCAACGGGAGACAACTCAAGCTATAACCCTACGAAGTGGTAGGCAAGTGGAGGACCGGGTGCAAAACGCTGATATTCCATCCCAACCTACTGAGGTAAGTGAAGAGTCGGGAGAGGTAAGCAACCCCGACTCGATTTCTGAACCCAAACCTGGCATAAATGAAAAAGGAAAAATTTCTGACCCAGTGAGAGCCTACGTGCCTAAACTTCCTTATCCTCAAAGGGAGAAGAAAGATAAACTGGGGCAGAAATATTCCAAATTCCTGGAAATTTTTAAGAAGTTAGAATTTAATTTGCCATTGATTGAGGCTCTCCAAGAGATGCCTTCTTATGCTAAATTCTTTAAAGAACTTCTTGCAGGGAAACGAAAGCTAGGTGAGGACGAAGTGGTGGTTTTAATAGAGGAATGTTCGGCAATTATCACTAACAAACTTCCACCCAAGCTCAAAGACAAGGGCAGTTTTACTATCCCATGCCGGATAAGGAACTTGGAGATTGCCAATGCCCTATGTGACTTGGGTGCAAGTATAAATCTGATGCCTCTGTCGTTTTTCAGGAGACTCGGACTGGGAGACCCAAAGCCAACCAATATGACCCTCCAATTGGCGGATAGATCTCTCAAGAGACCAAAGGGGGTGGTCGAGGATGTGCTAGTAAAAGTGGATAAATTTATCTTCCCCGCGGACTTCGTGGTGATGGATATGGAGGAAGATAGTGCGGTGCCCCTTTTGCTTGGAAGGCCATTTCTTGCAACCGGTAGGACTCTGATAGATGTCCAGGAAGGTAAGATTATTCTTAGGTTGCACAGTGAGGAGGTAAGTTTCAACTTCTATAACTCAATGAAATATCCATTAGATGTTGAAAGTTGTAATTTTGTAGACTCTTTTTGCCCTATTGATGCTTATGTGATAGAAAAAAGTTTCAGCCAAGGGGAGTTAGAGCTCTTGTATGACTTCCGATTAAAACTATTTCCGGGCAAACTGAGAAGTCGATGGACAGGGCCGTTTACCGTGCATAAGGTTTACCCTTCCGGGATGGTGGAAATTGAAACCTCGGAGGGAATTCAACAAGTAAATGGGCATCGATTGAAGCCCTATGTCAACGGAGGAATGAAGGAGGAGAAGCAAGTCTTACTCCTTCGTGATGTGTAATGTTAAAACGTGGACGTAGAAGTCGAGCTATTCCGACTATAAACATAGCAACGAGGTACGTGTGCCTCCCTTGTACATTAATTTTTTTTGCGTTAATATGTTTTTGTGTGTAGGATTAGGTACTTAAGCAAGTTAATCAAAAATCGTGATCAAAATGTGGAAAAAAAGCAAAGGTTGGCAGAATTCAAGATGGCACGCCGTGTCACAAGCAGCACGCCGTGCCAAGGTGAAATTGGATGTAGCACGTGGCGTGCCATGGTGGCACGAAATCGTGCCAGGCCGCTGCTCCGGAAGAGGTTTGTGAATAAGCAATTCAGCACGTCGTGCCACATTCAGCACGTCGTGCCAAGGTGATGGTCTGCAAAGCCACATGCCGTGCCAATTCAGCACGCCCACGTGCCATCGTTCTGTTCCGTAAGAGGGTTGTGCATAAACAAGGAGCACACCGTGCCACATTCAGCACGCCGTGCCAATTACAGGTCTGCAGGACGGCACGACGTGCCAATACGGCACGCCAAGGTGTCGCGCTGTTTCTAAAGTGAGTTGTGGAAGAGAGAACAACACGCCGTGTCAAAACTTCAGCACGCCGTGCCACATATTCAAATTCCGAGCCAGCACGCCGACGTGCCCTCACTCTGTTTCCAGGTAAGTGCTTTTTGCCCTGCTCAGCACGTCGTGCTGATTGTTTGGCACGGCATGCCGAGAGTTTAAATTTCGAATTCCTGGGGGAATTCCGCCGCCTATATAAAGCCTATTCTCCTTCCCCCCTCTCATAACCGCCCATCACCCTTCTTCTTCTTCTTCCTCTTTCTCACTTTCTCTCACCTTCTCACTTTCTCTCTCTCTATTTACTTTCTCTCTCTAGAACCACTTCTCCCTTTCCCATTCTCCTTCTCTATTCTTCTTCTTCTTTCTTCCTTTCTTCCCTTCTCCCTACCCACTCTTATTTTCCCTTCCTTCTTCATCTTCTCCTTCTCACCTTCTCTTCCAATCTGATTTTGCCCTAGGGTTTTCTTTTGCTTTAATTTCCTTGAAACCAGGTATGAATTCATGCTTTGTTCTTACTTTATTTTTTTTTGTGTTTGTTTTTTTTTCTGATTTTGGTTTTGATTGATTAACTTCTTAATAGGGTATTGTTTTGCATTCTTTTTCTTTTTCGTGGTTTGTAATTTTGACAGTAGATGTTCTTTGGATTTGGGTTCTTTTGTTTTTTATTTTTGTTTCATTTTTATGATTGTGCAATTATAGGATGAAGAAGAAGACCATCGCCGATCGGAGACACGGTTCGTCTCACCGGCCCATGGAACCGTCACCGGAACCGGTGCCACGTGACGAATTGCCCACCGAACAATTGATGGCACCGCTGACAAACCTCTCAAGGAAGTACAAATGTCCCTTTCCTTTACTTTCGGATGACGAAGGTAAAAAGTACAAAACCCTATTTCCTTTAGAGAGCACCCCCTCTCGCACTTTCGATTGGGAATTTCTTTTTGTGCAAGATGGGTCGGAGGCGGTCAAAGCTAAATTGACTAGCCTAGGGTGGTATGACTTTGTGAAGTCTAATCCACCCGTCTTTAAGGAGTTGAACCTAGAATTCTACTCCACCTTGAGCTTTAAAACAAACCCGGATACGGGCCTTAGGAGCATGACATTCCGCCTCTTTGGCACTGAGCGGTCTTTGGATATTGATGGCCTTAGGGCTTGTATAGGTATTGAGGGGAATGGTTATAAATGGCCCGAGAATATGGATGCCAAGAAATTTTAGCGCTTGATAGGGCAAGGGGTATACCAACCTCGGTTTGCCAAAACTTCCCAAATCCATGACCCTGTTTTGCAATTAGTTTACAAATTTGTTTGTTTTAATTTTTCGGGAAAAACTGAGAGCAACCGGGTTAATGCATTTGAACTTCTAATCCTGTGGCATGTGCATAGTGAGATTAAGGTGCATATGGGCTTCTTTGTCATGGAGGCTTTATACAACCACCACAACCGAGCTAAGTCCAAACTAGGGTTAGGACATATTGTAACTTGTATTGCATGCTTCTTTCATAGTAATACTTGTTATAGGAACCTCGATAGCATCCTTCCCAAGAAGCTTTCGAGGGGAGTCTTGTCTTGCTCCCATGTTATGGTAGCTGCAGGTCCTTCAAGTGCGAGAGGTTCAAGTAGGGGAAAGGCTCCTATGGACGTAGAAGAGGAGGATGAGAGTGAGGAAGCTGAGGATAGCGAGGGGGATGCGGAGAATGTTTCAGTGGGCGTAGATTTTATGGGGCGGATCGAAGGACGGTTGGACGGAATAATTGAACAATTGGAAGGCTTAACCGTCCATCAGGTTCTGCTTGAGCAGCAGATGAACACGTGCCTTGATAGGCAAGCAGCTCAGCTCACCAACTTCGAGGCATTCGCCTCTCGCTTCTGTGCAGCCCAAGGGTGGCCGTACCCGCCGCCACCACCACCAGCCCCTGATATGTGAGGTAACCCTTTTCCTTTCCCATTTAGTTTGCTTCTTCTTCCATTGCACTTTTGGAAGTAAGTGCCATCTAAGTGTGGGGTGGGTAAAGGGATTTCTCCCTTTCTTTTTTTTTTCTTCTTCTTATATTGCACTTTTTGATTGTTTGTTTCGCATGTTTGTTGGTGTTTGTTGGTGTTTTTGCATGATTGGATGTTTTACGTTGGTTTTTGGTTAGATTTAGGCTTTACTTTTCAATGCATGTGGAGTTGTTTTTGGTTGTTTTTGGTTTGATAGTGTTTTTAGGTTGTTCATGTGTCAATTGCCGTTTGAATAACATTGCTTAATCCACCCTCGAACCTAAGTCTCTGTGCTTGGATTGGTAGCAATTGGCTAGGGATATTAGGAGTAGTTTGCAAGTCATTAGCTTGTTTGTGCGTGATTTGTGATTCTTGATGGTAACCATTGGTTAGATTTGTCATTAAGGTTGCATTAGGGAATTAATCCTCTACCCCTACTTGCATGATTGAGCTAGGATTACGCCTTGGAACATTGGTTGAGTCACACGACCTAGCATACAACCCCTAATACACTTGTGAGAATTTGAGCCTTTAGAACTATTTCACATCGGTTCTATTTCTTTGTGAGGGTAAAAACAATCGTGGCACACTAGATCGTAGAACCCGGTGTTGTTTTGCACTTGGCGTCGAGAGCTTAATATGTGGAGACCCTTAGGATTAACCCCTTGACGTAAATGAGCCTAACCCTAACTACTAATTCATCCCTTAGATCACCCAAAGCCACTAAATTAACCTTTTTGACTTAAAAAACCTTCACCAAGCCAACTCTATCATCCTAACTTTTTACCATTCACTTTGATTTTCCTTTCTCACCCTCCTCTCGTAAATCAAGTAATTGGCTAAGTTGTTCATTCATTTTGGGGTCAATCACCATTTGCATTTCAACTCTTTCATATCTAGTCCTATGGAAAAATTGTGTTAAAAAAAAAAAGAAAAAAAAATACATTTAGCAAAGCAAACACTCTTAGGACTAGTTTTGAGTTGAATGTTGCATGACCCGTCTTTAGTTCTTAGTCAATTTGTATATTTTACTTGATTCGTAGGAGTTGTATACCTAGAATTTCCCCTTATCAAACCTACCCTAAGCCGTAACATTACAAGCCCCAGGTTCTCTGATTTTGCTCCTTGACCAATGACTTCACCGGGATTGCCATTAGTTCGCTATGTGATGTGTGCCATTGTTTGTTTTTTGTGTGCTCGTCCACCTTACCTTGAACTTGAGCGTTGGAGTGACAACTTGTGAGGTGCTTTGTGGTCGTATAAACTCTGTTTGTTCCTCGCCCTTTGACTAGCTAAATTGTGTTGGGTTCGGGTATTGAGTGGTTTTGAACCTGGTGCGCCTAGTGTCATTTCGAAGGTGATGCTTTACTTTCTTGAGTTCATGAATTTCGTACGATTAAACCCTTAGTTGGATTTGCAAGTAAAAGCGAGCAAGTTTACTCCTTTGTCTTTAGTTGATTTGCTTGAGGACAAGCAAGACTTTAAGTGTGGGGTGGTTGATAAGGTCGGTTTTTGACCTTATCTTTTAGGCAATTTCGTGGTTTGAACGGTAATTTTTAGAGTCTTTTATGTGAATGTTTGTGTGGTTTTGAGTATTTTGTGATTTTTATGTTTTGGATAGATTTTTATAACTTTTAGTATTTTTCGTGTTTTCTAGGGTTGTTTTTGTAATTTTTGTTAATTTGTCGTTTTTATGGTCCGTGGCGTTGGTGCGGTTATGTTTCTTTGTGCTTGTTTTGGACAGGTATTATAACCCGGACCGGTAGTTGGAGCATCGGCGGCGAGGAAAGTTCGAAGTGCTGAAAATCAGGGTGGCACGGCGTGCCACAATTAGGGTACGGCGTGCCAACAAAAGCAATCCAGTGGAGTGGCACGAAAACGTGCCACTCAGACCAGCGTGGCGTGCCAGCCCCAAAACCACACGGCACGGCGTGCCACCTCCAGCAGCACGGCATGCCGCCTTTAATTCTACATAGCACGGCGTGCCACTTCCACCAGCACGGCGTGCCGAGCCCCGAAATCCTGCTGTTGCCCTACTTTCATCTCTTCTTTTTCCTGGTTTTAACCTAGCCGTATAAATAGGTTATTTTCTATGTTTGAAGGATCTTTTTCCAGACTTTTAGAGTGAGAGCAGAAACTTGTAGTGAGGTTTTGAGCTTGAACTATTTGATTTCTTTGAGTTTTGAACCATCGATTGGTTGTAGCTTTACATAGAATCTTCCTTTTTTGCGACGTTCTTAGTTCCGGCTTGAGTTTGTCTATAGAGGTACACCCCAAGCATCTTCACACCGTCGGAATCCGGTTAATCGGACCAAAAGGGCATAAGTTTTTCTTCTTCTCTTTTGTAATTTGATTAAGTTAGTTTTTGATTGCACAAATTGATTGTGTTTGGTTGTAAACATTGAATTCATTCCATCTTTCTTGATTAATACAATTGATTGCAATTTAATTTCAATTTTTATTCCTCTTCTTTATGCAATTCCTTCAATGATAATCTAGTCTCATAAGATCTTAATTTATTAAGTTCATATTTGTGGCATTACCTAGATTGACACCTAGAAAACCATTAGTATTGACGACACTGTGGAACTTACGTGTCCCTATTTTCTGAGCTTTAGAATTAGACCGCCTCTAAACAAGGGAAACCGGCTAAGGACCTAAAAGATCTAGATACGCTAGGTTGTATTATCGAAAGAACATAATTAAGGGTTAATTGTTGAGTTAAATTCATCTTTTGTAGTTAATTGATAAAGCCATCCCCATTAGTATTCATAGGTCGGTAAACCGCCAATTGATAACACAAAATTCAAGTGCAAAGTAAGCTGGAATAGATCAACTAGGAGTAGGATAATTTAGTTGTTAATATAATCAAACCCAAAACTAGGTTCCGCCTAGGACACGCAAGGAACCCCGAGTAGTTTAGTGTTTGCAGAATATTCTTTTCTCTGTGGGATCGATACCTGGACCAACCAGAATTATTACTTGTCAACGATAGGTACACTGCCTTAGTTGTGCGTTTCTAGGTTTAGTTTTACTACTTCGCCTAGAACCCATCAAATCTCTGGATAGTGTAGCGGCCTTTCATCCAGTTCAGCTACACTATAATTTCCTAGTTGAGCTGAGCAGGGTGGTGACTCCTACAATATCTATTGAGACTTAGGTCTTGATTCTTTTATGAAACAATTTAATTTTTCAAAAACAAATTTCCATTCCAAAAACCCCACGCGAGGGAGGATTGCCCGATATCGAAGCTCCCTTCTGAGAGAGTCCGCATTCTATCGAAAACGTCGTCCGCTCGCAACATGTTTAGTACGTTTTATTTATAAGTGTTGTTAAGTTATCCACTTTTCTATTACCCACTTTTAACAATTAAACTCAAAAAGTTACTAATCCTTACCCACTTTCTAATTCAACTAAAATTCTACACTATTCCCTACCCACTTTTTCACCTAAAACCCTTACTATTCCTTACCCACTTTCTAATTCAATTAAAATTCTACACTATTCCTACCCACCTTTTCTCTTATCACGTCCTTTCTTTCTTTTTTCGCTCTCTTTTTTTTTTTTTAATATAACAAAAAATTGTAATTATTCTATAATATATAATACACAAATACACATATTATTTTTATACCAACATATTGCACGTATAAACTTTATTTATTGTTTAATTAATTATGAGCAACTTACACTATTAAACCCTTTTTAAAAAAATGTTTGTAAAATTGCAACTAGTATAAAAAATTAAATAGGCAATATAAAGTATAAAAATAACACGTACAAACCCAAACAAATACAAATACTAATGAAGCTGCTTTCTTTAGTAAACACCTAGAATAATATTCCTGGTGTGTATATACATTTAAATTTTGCAAGTACGTTATTAAGCAAGTGAAGATGAGAATGAATATTATTATTAATAAATTAGTTGAAAACGAAGTGATGGAGGAAACATAGAGAAGGAAGAAAAGAGGACCCCAAAAAATCCATGAAATAACATAATAAATTAATAATAATTCATGTACACTTACATGCTTGCTTTCGTATTTCACTGTATATTACACATATAAAGTACTTCTCAATAATTCATATGCATGTATATGTTACATAAAAAATTTATTAGAGTGGAAACATTTACATGGTATAATTCATTTTTCAACTACATTAACAATTCCTATTTGGTCTTTGGGGTCGTAACATATCATAGCTACATGTTCTACATCGAACACCCCTACCTACACATTCATGACAATTGCTATTCGGTGGTGTATCAGCCTACTCTTCATATGTTGCAAGCCTCTCCATTCTCGGTGTTAGATGAAGGTTAAGGTCCACCGCATTTTATTGGACCGCCAAGGGAGGTACATGCTGTTGGAACCCCATAAACTGTTAACTAGGCATAGTTAATACTCCCAAGAAATCTAACATCATACCACCAAGAACACCGTCTAGGAAATTCATGTTAATTTTACCAAAGTACGCACTCGGGTGTCCACTTCCAGAGCCCATCTCATAGTCACCAGCCATATTCAAAGGTGGCATAACTATATTACTAACAGCATCAAAAGTATGTGATCCAAAGGCTAAAATATTTTGTTGCAGTGGAGTGTAGAATGAAGCCCCTTCAGCGACAGGATTGCTAAATGCATCACTAGATTCCTCGTCCATATTGCATCTTGTACTAAAATTAGTGTTAAGTAGGTCCATGAAAGAACCCCAGCCAGTATCCCCTTGTCCTTGTCTAGCGCCGGATGTTCCAATAACTGAATCACCAGTGGTCAAGTTAAAACCAAAACCACCTTCTTGCACATGTTTATGGTCTTAAATAGGAACATCTTGAACTTCATTCAGATTCAAATCGGAACCATCCACCATATGTTCAACATTATCAAATTGTGTTTGTGGATGATCCTAACATTGTTGGTGAACTTCATGTATGGAGATTGTACTCCCAACGGATGGACCACCAAAATCACCAAGATTTTCAAATTGTGATTCTTGCTGTGGGTAAAAAAGATGTAGTAGTGGAGGAGGAATCTGCTGAATTCCTTCCGGAATTAGAGGGGGAGGAACTCTTCTATGTTTCTCATTAAAGGTTAACTTCCTTCCATTTCTTTCCGAGCTAGGTAATTGGACATTAGGAAACATAATTACTGGAGGAGCAGGTTGTGTTTCGTATGTATTACACATACAAAATTCTTGGTTTGAACCTCCTAGCATGCTTCCTGATAGATTTATCACATTTTCCCTACTCAATTGATCTACACCCATGTGATAGAAATGTTTAAGGCCATCTCCCTATTTAATTAATTCGCAACCCAAACACAATCAATGCAATTGAAAAATTATATCATAAATTTTATTGAACACATATGAGGAATTTTCATACCATCGCATCAATTTAAGCACCGTATGGGGTCATCCATCATCTGGTTATGTTTTTATACCATTGCATATATTCAGACTGTGGACCTAACAGATGCTGCAACGATGGCATTTTACAACCGTTTCACTACGCATATCCCACTTTTCTATGTATACAGCATATTTAACCGCCCAATCACGAGCTCCATGCCCGGTCATTTTAACTGTAGATAGAGTGTAGTTTGATTGTTCTATCCCATTCGGGATAGGTTGTTGCATGCCAAATTATCGCATACATTGGTCGGGATGGTGAAACTCCACAGTACAAAAATATATAATTAGCACAACAAAACACCAAATGTTTCGTCCATGACGATAATATGCTAGCAACAATTGAATGACTTCGGTGTATAGTTCCCTGACGAATTGTGTAAAAAACGACATTACCAAGTATAACATTACAAAATTTTATTTCAGGAATCTAAATTCAATTAAAATATAGTTTAAGAACAAAATTAAACCTGATCAGGAGTTAAACTATCCAACCGCATCCTCAATTCCCTAATATTGTGAGCACTGCGACCTTCTTCTTATATAGCTACTTTCCATATGCAAATTCATTACATAATGTATAACAATTAACCAGATGTCAAATAATAATATTTATTCTAATAATAATAGTTAATCTATTTCAATTAAAATTTTAAGCAAATAATATGGATATTTACTTCATCACATATGGATATTCATTAGAAGGGATGTAGTTCGTTGTGAGCATAGGGGCAATAGTTGTGAAGCGCTCGTACGCCCATACTTGTATAATTTGGGTGCATCCACTAATTTGCTTCTTGTCTGGACTAGTAGCTTTCGACATTTCCTGATACAAAAAAGAAAAAACTGCTGCTCTCCATGCAAAACTACCGACTCCCTTTTGAGATAAATCCTCAAGCAAACTCAGCATCATGATATGAACTATGGTGGATTTCGGGTTAACAAACATCAATCCACCAAACATATGCATCATAAAAGCTCACGCATGATATTGAATGACTACATCAGTAGCATCATCAGGCAAGTCCCTAAATTACTGCTTGAGCCACCTTAACTTCAACCAATTTCTATCAATATCGTGTTCACCCGAAATCCTACCTAATAAACAATGGCATATATGTTGCGCCCTATGAGTACCTTCGGATTTACCAGTAACTGCTCTACCATCTACACGTAATCCAGTTAAAATCTCAATATCTTATAGCTTTGTTGTTGCTTCTCCAACACCAAGATGGAACATGTAAGTTTCCGATCGCCATCTTTCGACTAGTGTGGTGATCAAACAGTGATCTACCGACATAGAACCAAGTTTGACAAGCCCCTCAAATCCACATACTTTGGGGTATGAATAAATTCAAGGGTCGATGTTTCAGTACATTTCATCATTCCCGGCTTTTGTGTATTTCAAGGAAGGACATTCCCGAGAAGAAAAAAAAAAATATATTACAATAAAGTTATTGAAGTTTATGAAATTATATATCATTTCGCAAAAATATATATAATTAACTTAGCAACATTTTTAACCCTTTTATATGCAAAAATAAAAAAAGGGCGCAGCTAATACCATACCTCCCCTGTCCATAAAATTTGAGATCGATGAACATTTTGTTGGACCAGCATAATTGGACCTGGATTAATGATTTGTTCAACTCTTTGTTGATAAGCCATTTTTCCTTACATGACAAGGTTAACATAATTAGTTCAAAAAAACTATACAATATTGGCTGGTTCTTATTATTAATATTGGCTTGCAAGATTCTAATAGTTTAATTAAAAAAAAAAAAAACATATAAAGTCCTCTCTATTATAATCCAAGTATGTCTTTTTGGCTGGCATGATCTCTTAAATTGTTTTTTTCTTTTCATTGGCTACTTATCTATTCTTTTTTACTGTTATTTTTTATTTCTTAATTTATATGTTGTTAATTGTATTTGTAATTTTTCTTGCACATAGTGCAATAAAATTTATTTTTTAGTAGTTGATACTTTTTACTTATTAAATATACTAATTATTAAAAATTAAATTTTAAAAAATAATGTATTAAGAAATAATCTAAAATATTAAATGAAATTAATATTTGTATATACAAAATGGATGTATATTAATATTAAAATTAATATTGCATGTATTATATGAATGTTTTACATCAACAATATATGTATTACTAGAGATGATTGCAGTTGTAGTCATTCATATAGAAGCCTAATGATATCTTCAAAAGAATATAAAGTACTTCCTATTAACATCTTTTATGGCTCTTATGGTCTCAAATAGGGAGTACATCCTATTGCATAGCACATACTCATATGATTGTTTGGCTTCTTGATTAATTAAAATATACAACAAAACAATAACATTTTTTTAACATTTGACAAAGGAAGACGCACATGATATACTGGGCCAATAAAAAGCAATGTTGTAACCATTATTATCAAATCCGCAATTTAACCAAAACTCGACTCTATATTAGTGTAATTTTAGTGCTAAAATAAATTAAATATTATAATATTATATATATAATTGAAATAAATTATTAATTTTGTTAATTGATATTATATGATAAATGCATTGGATTTTTTTTATATTAAAACAACATATCATGTGAAAATTGACAAATAATTTGTTTGATTTTTTCAATTATTAAATTTTTAACAACATATGATATTAAAAGAGCATATCATGCGTTGGATTTTCTCAATTATTAATATTTAACTTAAATATATTTGAATATGAAAATTGACGAATAACCAATGCAACAAAAAAAATTTGTACAAATGATGAGCAGATCCTTAATTATTCATGTGAAAATTCCATATAAATACTGTTGTTTCTTCCATATAATTAGTATTACGATAGTTTTTTTTCCTTACATGCACATGAAAATATCAACTACTAAACACCTTAAAAAATAAATTTAAAAAATTAATAAATTAACTCATCAACTCATAATTACATACCTTTAATTGAAGATTAATAAAACACTGACTAAAAAATCACTGCAAAGATTAAAAAAAAATATATCAAATAATGAATTTTTATTCACTAATAAGAAAATTACAATAAATTAACAACTAATAAAAAAATAAAAATTAACATCTCTTATTGGCACATAAAAGAAAGTTTAATAATTTAATTAGGATATCAAATCTCGTCAAAATAATTATGTTTTTAATTTAATTAACTAAAAGGAAACAACTTCAGCCTGTTATAAAGTGGTGAATTGAAATTAGGTTTAATTGACTATATAAATATTAATATGCCAAGATTTTGTGAACATGCTGCATAATATTTCAAATGAATTAATTTGGGCAAGAAAGTGGTATTGGATATCCAAGATATGAAAATTTCTCATTAAGATCTCGGAAAAAAAATGAATTTAACAAAACAAGCATTCATACCTTATTGCAATAAAATTTTTAGAGAATCGGTCATGTATAATACAATATTTTTTGTACATTCATATAATTATTTAATTAGGTTGTAATAGTGGAAATATTAGACAAAACAAGCATTCATACCTTATTGCAATAAAATTTTTTCTGTCAAGGTAGAGAGGAATAAATGATTTTAAGTAGAAATATTGTATATAGAGAAGAGAGGATTTTTAATGTATATACAGTTTGGGTAGGAATATTGAATGAGAGAGGAAAGAAGGATACCGAATATATAGCATATCTTCATAAAAGAAAAAAAAAAAAAAAAAACATTTCAAACATGCAATCAAAGAATAATAGGGGATTACGTTGGGACATTTGTGATGGGAGATATACAGAACTTCAATGGGCAGTATCGAGGCTATCTGCGAGTTAGAGTACGTATTGATGTACGGCAATCGCTAAAAAGACGGATGCGACTAGGTAGGAATGCAAATGATTGGTTTTGGGTTCAGTTTAAATACGAAAAACTTCCGTTGTTTTGCTTCTATTGCGGTTTACTAGGGCATAGCGAACACACCTGTGCTGCATTTAGACAACTGGGAAATCCGGATATTGAGAAGATGTTTGGAGTGGAGATGAGGGCAGTGCCACGGCGTTTGGAGACGACGGCGGTTCCATGGCTCAAGCCGGGTCCGAATATCCAGGTAGTGCCGCGGCAAGAGCACTCGCAGAGGGGGGGTTTTGTTGATTTACTACAGGTTCAAGAAATGCAGGCTCAGCAAGTAGTACATGAACAGCAAACAACGGTTCTGTTAGAATCTAAGAGGAAACGTATGGAGGTTGGGGCACACAGTGATATGTTAACAGTGGAGGTGATGGAGACAGATGGGGATACACACAATGATATATCGGCCGGTCCAGTGGGGGCCCGCCGCCAACCATGAATTGCCTAAGTTGGAACTGTCGTGGTCTGGGTCGAACAGCGACAGTTCAAGAATTGCAGGATGTTATTTCTGCTTATCGACCCATGTTGGTTTTCTTGATGGAGATCAAAGTGAATAGAAATAAGGTAGATGCTGTTTGTAGAAAATTAAACTTCCATGATTTTATTTATGTTCCACATGTTAACCATGGAGGGGGATTGGCGCTATTATGGAAAGAAGAAGGAATGGTGGACTTAATCTCTTCCGCGATTAACTTTATTGATGTGATTGTTCACCAAACTGTGGGTGACTGGAGGTTAACGGGGTTCTACGGCTTCCCGGAGCGTAGTAGACGGAGAGATTCTTGGGATTGTTTGCGTCATCTAGCGTTGATTTCGTCGTTACCTTGGTGTGTTGTCGGAGACTTTAATGACATGGTTTCAATAGAGGAAAAATGGGGCGGACAACCTCAGCCGCTTCAATTATTACATGGATTTCGCGACACCATTGATCAATGTCAATTGCTGCATTTGGAGACTAGTGGTCCGTGGTTCACATGGCAAAGATGGCAACATGGAAGAGTGATAATGAAGGAACGATTGGATAGGGTATTAGCAAGTGTAGATTGGATGGATCGGTTTGATAAGATGCAAGCATTGGTTCTCCCCTCTGTCAATTCTGACCATGCTATTTTAACTACCCAGTCTTCAGAATGGGTCCCACGGCATTGTCCACCTTTTCGCTTTGAAAATGCATGGAGGAAAATCTCAGCTTGCCGTGATGTGGTTCTTCGAGTATGGCATGGCACGGATAGTTTACCAGACCCGATTCAAAATGGCCTTCGGAAATTGAATGCTTGCAGGGAGGCGTTGAACACATGGGGGCAGGAGTACCGGAATCTCTTTAAACAGCAGCTGAAACGGTGCAGGCGGACTTTGCAGCAATTACATATGAGCTGCGACGGGAATAATGAGGACCAGATTCGGACGGTAAGGACGGAATACAACCAGCTTCTTCAACAGCAGAATACATACTGGCGGCAGCGGGCGAAAAAGCTATGGCTTTCTAGTGGCGATGTAAACACCACATTTTTCCATCGGAGTGCTACTTTTAGACATAAAAATAATAGCATTAAAGTTCTCTTGAACGAGCAAGGAGAAGCACTATCTTGGGGGGCGGGTTTGGAGCAGCATGTGCAAAATTACTACCAATCAATTTTTCAGTCTAAAGTATGTGAACCACCGAGCTACTGCTGCTATGTGTACCGAATTGATGCAACCTTTTACAGAGGATGAGGTCAAGAATGCTTTTTTTAGTATGCACCCCGATAAAGCTCCGGGTCCGGATGGCTTCAACCCGGTCTTTTTTCAGAACTTTTGGGACATCATTGGTTTGGATGTAACGAAATTGTGCTTGCAATGCCTGAATGGGTCGGTTATCCCGGATGAACTTAATGCAACTACCATCATACTGCTCCCAAAAGTCAAAAATCCTATGCGGGTAACAGATTTGCGTCCTATTTCCTTGTGTAATGTTATTATGCGGGCCATTTCTAAATGTCTTTCTGCAAGATTACAGCCTCACATGCAATATTTAATATCTGATAATCAGAGTGCTTTTATCCCTAACCGTTTAATCTCAGATAATGTCATGATTGCTTTTGAGCTAAGTCATTTTTTGCGGAGAAAGAAGCGAGGGAGAATGGGGGTTGGAGCTTTAAAAATTGACCTCTCTAAGGCCTATGATCGGGTTGAATGGCCATTTGTGGAGGCTATGATGTTGAAACTGGGGCTGCCAGGATGTTTTGTCCAACTCGTTATGACATGCGTTTCCACAGTTTCCTATACTATTGACTATAAAGGGGCACAATTCCAGCGTTTTATTCCAAGTTGTGGGGTACTGCAGGGGGATCCAATATCTCCATATTTATTCTTATTTTGTGCTGAAGGATTATCCTCGTTATTGAATACATGGGTGGATAGGGGATTAATGCATGGGTGTGTGATTGCTACCAATGCTCCGGCTATTTCTCATTTACTGTTTGCAGATGATAGTATCTTCTATTTCCGAGCAACTGAAGAGGAGGCTAGACGACTAAAACAAGGCTTTGATTTGTATACACAAGCGTCGGGGCAAGTAATAAATTTTGGTAAATCTAATATTCTTTTCAGTACGAATACTAGAGAAGACATCCGGGAAAGAATTTGCAATATTTTGCAGGTGCAGGGCGTCTCCTCTCATGGTATGTATTTGGGTTTGCCATCTTCGGTTGGTCGTAGTACAGATGTCACGTTTGCTTACTTAGTGGAGAAACTAGCGGCCCGTATTCAAGGTTGGAGTAAACGAGGTATATCGCAAGCCGGAAAGGAGGTATTACTTAAATCAGTTGCGCAAGCATTGCCTGTATACGCGCTGGGGACCTTTTTATTGCCAAAAGGAATCTGTGACCGGATGGAGAAAATGTTGAATGGTTTCTGGTGGGACAATAATGTTTCTAAACAGCGAGGAATGCATTGGATGGCCTGGTCCAAGCTTTGTCAACCAAAGGAAGATGGCGGTCTTAATTTCAGAAAGCTTCGGGAATACAATTTAGCACTTCTTGGCAGGACTGTTTGGCGCCTATTAACTAATCCAAATGCGCTGGTAAGTAGAGTGATGAAGGCGAAATACTATCCAAACTACGATGTTCTTCAAGGAAAATTTCAGAACAATGACAGTTATCTTTGGAAGAGTATTGTCGCGGCTATACCCTTGGTTCGCAGTGGAGTGCGGTCGGTTATTGGAGATGGGAAGAGTACACGGGTTTGGCATGTGGCGTGGTTGCCGGATGAACATTTTCCTCAGGTCCAAACGCCTCTATTACCAGGTGGTGAGTCCATGACAGTTAGTGATTTACTTATACCGGGCCAGCAAAGTTGGGATATGCGACGGGTTCAATCCATTATGCAGCAGCGGGATGTTGATCTTATAAGGCGTATTCCATTGCCATACTGGCGACGCCCAGATTGCTTTCGATGGAGCTTTGAGACAAAAGGTAAGTATACGGTGAAAAGTGCTTACTACCACTTAATGGATAGATACCGATCCCGTAACTCCTCCCTTTCGGATCATTGGAATAGGGTGTGGGCATTGCATCTCCCTCCGCGCATAAAAAATTTCTGGTGGCGATGTGTTGGGAAATGCTTACCTACAAAATATAATCTTCAACGGCGGGGGGTTGGGGTGGATGATGCTTGCATTTTTTGTGGCTCCTCGACTGAGACAAGTGAACATATCTTATTTTTATGCCCCCTTATTAAACCTGTGTGGACTGCTTGGCCGGAATTGCAACAATTAAATGACGGAATGGACTTACAGCAGTGGATTCCAGGTGTGTCATTGACAGCAGACCGATGGGTGCAGCTGATGGCGTTGTCATGGAGTATTTGGACAGCTCGCAATGGGGTCCTTTGGCGGAATGAGTGTGTAGACCTGCACCGCATCCAATTTGTTGCTGCTTCCTCAGTCCAGGAGTGGCGGGCGGCTCAAATTGATACTGCTGCCTCGTTAAGTGTATTAGGCCAACCGACAGATGGTGGCATACGGAGGCAGACGGTGGCGCAAGGGACGGGGGATGGGTGGCAGCGTCCTCCGGTCGGTACGTTCAAGTGTAACATCGATGCAAGCTTTAGTCCACGTACGGGTGATGTTGGCGGGGGACTGATCGTCCGCAATTATCTTGGCCATATGATAGCGGCAAGAAATTTCCGTCTGAATGGTGCTTCGTCTGCTGAGGAGGCCGAAGCAATGACATGCAGAGAGGCGCTTTCGTGGCTAAAAAACTTCAACTACTCACCTTTAATCATTGAAATGGATGCTCAAGGGATAGTGAACTATATTAATTCCAAGACACATATGCCTACTTCTTTAGGATTCATTATTGATGATTGTATTGCGTTAGCTAGTATGCATAGTAGTGTACGGGTTTTGTTTGGCCGTAGGTCTGCGAACATGGTAGCCCATAAGTTAGCTCAGGTGGCCTGTTCAGCGACAATTGGGGAATGGTTTGATGAACCTCCTCCCTTTCTTCATTCTGTACTTCGGAATGACTTATTTTAATGAATTTGGCATTATTTCAAAAAAAAAAAAAAAAAAAAAAGAATTTGACTACATGTTTCTTTGGTTGCATGGGTGGGAATCCCCACTGTAGCGGGATTCCCCCCTAGCTATTTTCGGAAGGGGTACTTCCGAAAACAGCTCAAAAAATGAAAAAAAAAAAATTATTCACCATTTTCGGAACCATTAGTTTTGAAAATGGTTCAACTGAATTTCGGAACCAATGGTTCTGAAAATGGACTGGTTAAACCAACATAACTTTGGCCTTTTTTCTAACCTAGCACCAACATTTTTTTTTTTTGCTTAAATAGGCATTATGCAAAACCTTTATCATTCTCAAATTTAGATTTTTATTTTTTTTATTATTCTTCTTATCGAAATTCATCAAATTAATTTCTCTATAATCTTAAATAATCAATTTTTTCAAAAAATTGAAACATAAATAAATAAATAAAATTTATTTGGGAAATTACTAAAAATATCTTTTTTTTTTTACTTTTGTTTTATGTCTATGCTTTGTCATTCTTTGAAACACGCTCAGTTAATTGTAAATTTTGTTTTTACCAACTTCCTTTCCCCCATACATTTCTCTCTCCTATTTTATATTTTTAACCTTAATTTTGTCATTTATCTCTTAATCTGTTAATTTTTTTGCCACGCCACTTTAGAATGCTTTTAGCATCTTTTTTTTTTCTCTTCAAAACAGATCCATATGTCACAAAAGTACTAAAACAAGGGTGGATTCATAAAGATAAAGCAACTTATGATCTTTAGCTTTAAAAGAAACAAGGGTGGATTCATAAAGATAAAGCAACTTATGATCTTTAGCTTTAAAAGGAGGAAATTATTTCAAGAGCTACAAGCTTTACAAGGATAAAACAATCTTTTCATATATAATCATATATTCCTTGAAGACAACAACCATACTCTTAATTACAAGCTTCAAGCAACAGTCATGTCTAGTTCAGAAGCTGATTACAACCATCATTTCTCACTTAAAAGCTTAAAGGCAATGATCACAACATGCCTCAAAGGCTCCAACAGCCACTTTTTCTTCAAAAGGTGGTTTCAACATTCATATTCCTCTTGTAAGCTAGATAAAACTACCACAACACTTCAAGACCTGGATTCCAATGGCTAGTTTAAGCTTATGAGGAGATTCAATTACCTATAAAAGCAAGATGAATTCAAATGAGCAAAGTGGGAGACTTAAAGCAATATTCACACATTCTAAGCTTCTTATACTCAAGTCTTCCATAATTCCTACAAGTGCAAAAAGAGAGAAGAGCTTCATCTTGTTTACACATTCTTTCAAATATTCATTTTAAGGGAATTATATTTTTCACACAAGGGATATGTGAAGGGTGGTTTACTTTGTTGATAGTGTGATCAACAAAGTTTATATAAATTTGGTGCTTATGCTTGAAAAATCATCGGTAGAAGGTTGGTATTTGAGCTTTGAAAATTACCATGATAAGTTTGGTGTTGAGCTTTAAAAAGCACCGAAAGAGTTTTGTTACTTGAGCTCTAAAAAAGTAACGGTTGAGGTTTGATACGTAGCCTGTAAAAGTATTGAGTGTGTTACTTTAACTTGCAAAAAGTAACACAGGTTTGTTTCCTGCCCGTAAGGGAAACGATAGTGGAAAATCTCAAGTGGTAGGACTAGACGTAGACGGGTTAGGTCGAACCAATATAAATCTTGTGTCTTCATTTCTCTATCTTTGCACTCTTTACTTTCATCACAATTTAAATTTCTGCAATTTAAATTAATAGCTTTATTTTTGAAGACACTCTTAATTTTAGTCAAGCATATTTATATTCACAAGTTTTATTATTTTATCAATTTCGCATTTTCGTAAAACTTGTGTTTATTGAAAGAAAATTGTTTTTATTCAAAAAGAATTTTCTAAATTATTTATGAAAATTTTTATTCAGTATATAGTACTATTTACCCTCCGTCTAGTACTGTAGATTAGAGCTTGACTCTTAACAAAAGGAGTAAAATCCTTAGAGTGATCATAAAATGGCTAGTACTTCCGGTAGTCAAAATATGTTTATATCTGAGGGATGTTCCATTAACAAACCTCATCTATTTAATGGAGAAAATTATAATTTTTGGAAAAATAGAATAAGGATTTTTCTACAGTTTATGGATATACAAGTCTGGAGAATTATCAAGGAAGAACCTAATACTCCTACTAAAATTGTTGATGGAGAATCTGTCCCTAAAGAAGAAAACGAATACGAAAATGCTGATTGGAACAAAGAAGCTTTAAACTTTAAAGCCATTAATTTATTACAATGTGCTTTAGATATTAATGAGTTTAATCATGTTTCAGGTTGCACGACAGCATAGCAAATATGAGACAAACTTGAGACCACTCATGAAGGAACCAAACAAGTTAAAGATGGAAAGAAAAATCTTTACATCACTGAACATGAGTTGTTCAAGGGATGCAAACGAGTCAGTTTCAGATATCAATACGAGGTTCACACTCATTGTGAACAAATTAAAGAATCTAGGAAAAAGCTTCACAGATGAAGAACTGATTAGAAAATTAATCAGAACAATGCCAACTTCATAGGATGCAAATCTCACAGCAATAGAAGAATCAAAAGATTTAACCACATACTCATATGATGAATTCATTGGTTCATTACTCACGTATGAGATGAAAGTTAAGTCTACTACTGACCGTGAGCAAACCGATAAGAAGAGGTCCATCACATTGAAAGCTGCTAATTCCACTCCTGAAGAATCCACTTGCTATTCAAAAAGTGATGATGAACAAGATGATGAGGAAGCTCTGTTGGTTTAGAAATTTAGAAAATTCCTGAAAAGAAAAAACAGAGGCAAAACATCATACAAAAGTTAATTCAACAACAACAAGATTGATAAAGCCAAGAAAGATTCAAAACAAGAAACTACATGTTTTGAATGTAATAAACCAGGGCATTTCAAAGCTAATTGTCCAAAGCTTAAAAGCAAATACAAAAAGAAAGACAAGAAAGCAATGGTGGCCACCTGGAGTGACAATGATGAATCTGGTTTTGATGATGAAGATGACAAGAAGCAAGAAAAAGCTCAAATATGCTTCCTGGCAAATGATAATGCAGAAAGTTCATCACATCAATATGAAAATGAGGAAGATGAGGTAATCCTACAAACTTTATCTCATAATGATCTTATAACATAATTCTTTAAGATACATGAGACCAAACTAGATATGATTGCTAAGTGTAAAGAATACGAAAACAAGCTTTTAGAAAAAGAATCCAAAAAGTTTGAATTACAAAGCAAAGTAAGTTTTCTAGAAAACACCAATCTAGAATTAATAAGTATCACATCTTAAAAAGAAATGTGAAAAGTTAGACCCTACAATTAGCACATTCACAAATGGTGAAAGTATGCTAATTATGCTTTTAGACTCACAAAGAAATCCAAATGATAAAACAGGAATTGGTTATGCTTGTATTGATGAGATACCTTCTCAAATTCCTCCAAAGCCAATCATATTATGTTCTCCCTCCACTTCGACTTTGCAGACTTCATCCCCAAAACCTACATGTCAAAAGCATAGTAAAAGTCAAAAACAGTTCACTGAACCAATTTTAAAACAGAAAATTATCCATTTTCAGTCTATTGACCAACAAGCTAAACAAAAGATATATCCTTCCAAACTAAAAAATGTACAATCTTCCAATGCAAACCAAATTTCTCATTCACAACAGAGGATTGTTCATAAAAACACTTTTAGACCTATATACTCTCAAAAGCCTTATCCTTATAGGTCAAAACAAAAACACAGTTACAAGCCTAAAAGCTCACATCAAATTAACTATGTTCCTTATCACCAACGTCCTTCCTCAAAACCTTGCCAATCACATCAACACAAGAAAAAGAGGAATATTACATGTTATTATTGTAACTATACAGGACATGTAATTGGTGATTATAAGTTTCAAAAAGGAAACTACAAAGGGAAAATTATATGGGTTCCCAAAGAGAAATATGTTGACTCTAACCTAAAAGGACCCAACAGTATTTGGGTACCTAAGTCTACTTGATCTGTTTTATAGGTATGTCTAAACAACACTCTTGGAAACTCAAAGTGGTATATTGATAGTGGTTGTTCTAGACATTTGATTAGTGATGGAAGATAATTTACTTCCATGAAGCAAGTGAAGGGAGCAATGGTGGAATTTGGAGACAATCTAGCAGGATGAATCATTGGAAAAGGAAAAATTGGAAACAACCCATGTATTGATGAAGTATCTCTAATTGATGGATTGATATTCAATCTTCTAAGTGTAAGTCAACTCTGTGACAAAGATCACAAGGTAATCTTTGATTCAAAGAAATATGAAATTGTAGAAACTAAAAGTGGTAAGACCTTACTTGAAGTTCCTAGAATTGGAGATATTTATCTGTTAAATTCAAGTACTCTTACTAATGATCATTGCTTAATTTCATAAGAAAAAAAGAGTTGGTTATAGCACTGTATACTAGGTCATTCTAGCATACATCTAATTTCAAAGCTTTCAAAGAAAGAACTTGTTAAAGGTTTACCCAAAATCAATTTTGATAAAACTCATATTTGTGATACATGTCAAAGAAGGAAGCAAACTAGAAACTCCTTTAATCCTAAAGGAGTTGTTTCTACCTCTAGACCTTTAGAACTACTGCATTTAGACTTGCTTGGTCCAATACAACCAACAAGTTTAGGAGGCATAAGGTATGCATTAGTTATTGTAGATGATTATTCATGATTTACATGGACATTGTTTTTTAGCCAAAAAGATGAAGCTTTTGAACAATTTTCTACCTTGTGTAAAAAGCTTTAAAATTTGAAAGCGCTTCTATTATTGCCATTAGAAGTGATCATGGAAAAGAATTTGAAAATAATCTTTTTGAAATATTTTGCTCTTAGCATGGAAACTCACACAACTTTTATGCTCCTAGAACTCCTCAACAAAATGGTGTTTTTGAAAGAAAAAATAAAACCCTTGAAGAAATGATAATAACCATGCTTAATGAAAATAATTTACCAAAATATTTTTAGGCAGAAGCTATGAACACTGCTTGTTATATTTTAAATCGAGCTTTGATAAGACCCATTTTAAAGGAAACACCTTATGAGTTATGGAATGGTAGAAAACCTCATATTGGTTATTTCCATCCATTTGGTTTTAAGTGTTTTACTTTCAACAATAAGGAATATCTCAATAAATTTGACTCTAATTCAGATTAAGGTATTTTCTTAGGGTATTCATTGCATAGCAAAGCATATAGAGTTTTTAACAAAAGAACTCTTACCATTGATGAGTCCATGCATGTAGTATTTGAAGAAACTATTCTCCGAGATAAGGAATCTGAGGATACTTTTGAGATATTTGATCCCTAGGTTGAAAACACAAAAAATGATGAGAATGTCCTGCAAAAAGAAGATAACTCTGGTGATCAAGATGTACATAATGTACAAGATTGCAAACGCAAGAAAATCAACATGATGATCTACCAAAAGAGTTCAGATATCACTCCAAAGATAATATTATTGATAATCCTTCACAAAAAGTAATGACAAGGAGTCAACTGAAAGAATATTTTATGAATATGGCATTTGTTTCTGAGATTGAGCCAAAGAACTTTAAAGAAGCTGAAGGTGAAGAAAGCTGGATGATGGCTATGTAAGAAGAATTGGATCAATTCAAAAGAAACAATGTCTAGAAGCTTATGCCAAAACCTAACAATCAATCACTGATTGGAACTAAATGGGTTTTTAGGAACAAATTAGATGAATCTGGCAATGTTGTTAGAAAAAAGCTAGATTAGTTGCACAAGGGTATAACCAGCAAGAAGGAATAGACTATGTTGAAACATTTGCTCTGTTTACAAGGCTGGAGGCAATAAAAATGCTGTGTACATTTGCTTGCTACAAAGACTTCAGACTGTATCAAATGGATGTGAAGAGTGCATTACTAAATGGCTACATCAATGAAGAAATCTATGTAAAGCAACCCCCAGGCTCTGAAGATTGTCATCATCCTGACTATGTCTACAAGCTCACAAAAGCTTTGTACGGGAAAAAACAAGCACCAAGAGCATGGTATGAAAGATTAAGTGCATTCTTACTTGCTAAAGGTTTTATTCATGGAAAAGTTGACATAACATTGTTTATAAAGTATGAAAAGAACCATCTATTACTTGTTCAAATATATGTTAATGATATTATATTTGGTTTTACTAACGATAAGTTATGTGAGGAATTCTCACAAGAAATGAGTACTGAATTTGAAATGTCTATGATGGGTGAACTAAATTTCTTCCTTGGACTACAAATCAAGCAAGGAAAGAAAGGGACATTTATATGCCAATCAAAGTATACTAAAGAACTCATAAAGAAATATGGAATGGAAAACTCTAAACCAGTAAAAACACCAATGAGTACATCAATCTCTCTAGATAGGACAAGATAGGTAAAAGTGTAGACACCAAAAAGTATCAAGGTATGATTGGTTCTCTACTCTATTTAAAATCTAGTAGACCTGATATACGATTCAGTGTGTGTCTATACGCGAGATTCCAAGCCAATCCCAAAGAATCTCATTTAAAGGTTGTTAACATAATTCTTAAGTATCTAAATGGTACTCAAGAAATTGGGATTTGGTATCCAAAGTGTCAAAACTTTGATCTTATAGGTTACAGTGATGCTGACCATACTGGATGTAAATTGGATAGAAAAAGTACTTCAGGTACTTGCCAATTTCTAGGAGAAGCTTTAGTGTCATGGTCTAGCAAAAAGCAGTCAATTGCAGCAATCTCAACAACTGAAGCTGAATATATTTCTGCAAGTAGCTGCGTTGAATAAATCCTATGGATGAAACAGCATCTTGAAGACTATGGCATAAAGTATAATCATATACCGATAAGATATGATAATACTAGTGCCATAAATTTAACAAAGAATCATATTCAGCACTCAAGAACCAAGCACATTGATATCAAGCACCACTTCATTAGAGATCATACACAAAAAGGTGATATTTATTTGGAATTTGTTCCAACAGAAGAGTAAATAGCCAACATTTGCACAAATCCTTTAAGTGAAAATAAATTCAATGAATTAAGGTTAAGAATTGGTATGTCAATACCAATATATGATAAATAATGGGATTATGAAAAATTAGACAAAATTAATTTTTATGACTAAATTTTATTGTAAGTCTAGATTACGTAAAATTAACCAAAATTTTACTATTGGATCAGATTGCAGATAAAAATTGAAGTTATGAAAATTTATGAGAAAAGTTGTCATTAACACTCTTATATAATTTATGCTTTTTATTTGGTATATTTAATAAGCATAAAATTACAAAATTTTAAAATCATGAAATCTAGAAATATCTAATAAATTAATTAGGGCCATGTTAATTGTAGAATGTCCATAAACCTTATTAAGTAATATGCAATTAAACCAAAATCATTTATCCGGCCCAAATTTTTTTAAGCCCACAAACTTAGTAAGAGAAGAAATAATATGGGCCGAACAAAAACTTAAGCCTAAGCTATTAGTGAAAAAGAAAGGAGACACATGCCTTAAAACTTCTCACATGATCATTTCAAAATTGGCTCCGCAACAACCAAAAAATGATGCCGTGCGCTAAGGGCGCCAGTTTTACTTCATTATGCCAATCTTTGCCTTCCTCACTCATGCAAAACCTGCTACTGAAAAGACCCTCTCCTTGCAGAAAATCTTCACCAACCTCTCCATATCTGTACTTCATCTTATATCTCTCCCTTGATCACTCTGCTAGAAATTCACCTTCCAAAATTAGTTAACAAAGCAAAATGATGAGGAGATGCTCTGCGAATGCAACTAAGAAACTGAAAGTCTATCTCTCAAAAACAGAGATGAAGAGAAAGAGAAAGGCAACCAGTGAGTCTGAAAACATTCATCAAACAAATAAAATGAAAGTAAACTCACTCGAGGAAGTATACGAAGGAAGAAAAAGCGTAAGGAAATCAAACCCAGAACCAGAAGATCTAGTCTCACCTGCACCATCTCCAAAATTCTCAAAGTTCGAGAAAGGTAAACCTATTTACCCCGATGGATTCACTAAAGAAAAAGTAAGGTGTAAAGGGTAAATTGGAACTACTTAGGAGAAACAGATAAACCCTTTATTTAGTTTTTCAAAGCACATGGGTGGGAGAAGTTTCCTAGCATTAACGAACCAATATATGAATATTTGGTAAATGAGCTTTACGGGACTCTAACCAGTGTAGATGATATGGAATTTGAAGTCACATTGCAAGGAAAGAAATGCCCTGTAAATGAGCTTATCTTTAGTAGAATTTTTTATCTGCCATTAGATGGCATTAGGCTAAAAAGATCACCTGCTCCAACAATGCTAGGAGAATATAATGATGTTGCATTTACATCTAAACTATTTAACATCCCTCCTGGACACTCAATTCCATGGTCTGAATTTCATTCAAGATACCTAAGTAATGATTACAAGACCCAGCAACTCCTAAACTCTGCCATTTTCTTTCCACGAAAAGCCAGTTTGGCAACAATGAACAGTTTTGATCTGTGTTTCACCTGGCACCTTGCTTGTTACAAAAAGATTAACTTGCCTTATGCTTTTATAAACCACCTCACACATGTCAGAAGTAACTCAGCTCTCCCCTACAGCATGATTCTCACCAAATTTTTCACTCAGTTCAAAATACCCAAAGCTAGTTTGATTCCATCCTGTATAAGTGCAAGATCAATCTTAAATCAGTCAAACATAATAAGGATGCTGAAAGCTTATGCCCACAAAAGACAAATTCCTACCAAGCCCATTGAAATTGAGTCTAAATCTGATGATTCTTCAAATGGTAGCATTGAAGCCTTCATAGCCAAGCATTTGGGCAAAAATGCATCTCATGCTGATTAATCATCTCAGAAAGGAAAAGAAAAGTCTATAGAGAATAGTACCGAAGAGATTAAGAGTGCTGCAGTCCAATCAGAGCCTATACAGACACATAATGAAGATAATGTATACTCTGATAGAACTAAGACTTCATAAGCAGCTGAGCATTTAAAGAAAGAAGGTCAGAAGGTCAAAAGGAGAATGCTATGTTTGATTCCCTTCTCACCTTAGTTAATAAGGTGGAACTGCCTTTAGAAGCTGTGAGTGGATGACGTTTCAAATGACGCAGCGAAGCGGACCGGGGAGGTTTTTGGAAAGCCATGTGGAATTTGTTTTGATGGGAAAACAGGTTTGATCTTGCTTAAGAAAACCAATTGATATGATTTGAAATCCCTTTTGTAGGAAACATCATTTAGAATGTGAGTTTTGAGAAAACTGGTTTTGCATTTTAGAAAATCCCGTTTTATTAACTTAAAGATCTTGAAACCCAAATTTTGAGATCAGTGATGAAATCGCCACCCGGATCAGCTCATCCAGGAACTTTCAGTATAGCTCCCTACCAAGTGTAGACTGCTATACCTGATCCAGAGATTCAAGATTCGGGCAACTTACATATTCAACCTCAAGCTCGCTTCATTTAATAGTTTATACCACCATATTATACTTATTTTCTACCCATTTTATCTTTTAATATTAGCCCATGCTCATTCAAATGACATAATAAATAATATAAAATTAAAATGCAGAAAAGTAAAACATACATCCAAACCAAAAAAAAGGATAGAGGCCACTTATTACAACCCAAAAAGATAAAAAAAAACTTTCATCCTTACCATACAACTGCCTATATACATGAAAATCTATAAAAAATACAATCACCTAGGATACACAATTTGATCTATTAAATACATCCAAAATAATGAAAAGAAAAATAAAAGCTACAAAACAGATGGTTAGCACAATTATATCACAAACACAAGTAGGACTCATAACAGGACAGAATAGGGAGTTTCAGGAAACGGGAGCATGCATTTAGGGGTAATCGAGAAATCCGAGTGACTTACTCAATTAGACCTAGAAAACCATTTTAAAAATGTCCTGTAGGTTTTTATGCTTGAAAACAATTTTGGAAAACGGTTTGGCTCAATTACATGCAAATTTCTCCATTTTCAGTGAGTAGGTTATCCTAAAACTCAGGGTTCCGTTCGTAAGTGCTTCATATCTCAAACATCCATCTAAGGTCTAAAGCAGTAAACACATAAAAAATAGTTTGAATTCGAAGACAGCATCACGCGACGAAGTCCTTGGGGATCATCTCGAGATTCTACCTCTTTTCTGTAACTATAGCCGTATGGCTTTGGTTAGAGCAAAGCGGCTATAGCCACTACAGTCGTACGATTGTAGTGTCCAGAACCCAAATTGGTTTTCTTTGCTCTTGTAAATGAATCGTTTCGGTGATTTCTAAGGATTTTGGGGAATCTAGGGGTTCACTAAAGTTGAACCGTGGATCCAATTTGGATCGAACAACCCGGATTCCAAAAATCAAAATCGAAGAAACCCAAATCTCACATCAACATTATCGAAAATCCAAAAACCACAATTTTGAATATAACATATGTGATTTGACCGAAATCATTCATAACAGAACAATTAAATGGAAAACTGACTGTATTTGACCGTTTTAGGGTATTTCGTGTTTCTGCCCAGAAGAACACAGCCGTACGGCTATAAGGTTATAGCCGTGCAACTCTGTTCTAAGGATTATAGTAGCTCGCTCTAGTTAGAGCCGCACGACTATAATCATATAGATAGTTTCTGGATTTACACAAAACTAAAAAAAAGCAAAGCACAAAGTAACAAATTATGAGTTTAAGGCCTCTCGGAGTGTTCCAGTGTGTTTGATGACCGAAAGTGGATTTCAACGTTAGGATGTGCTTAGAACCCTGCAAACATCCTGAAATCCTAGAGCATGAGCCTCGAATCGATCCGAACAAACCCGAGATCAATCCGAATGAATGTGACATGATCAGAAACCCTTACCTTACATTTTTCCCAAGTGTTTTCTCTCTATTTCTCTCTTTTTCTTTTGTTCTTTGTCTTGATTTTTCTCACTTTTTCTTAGTTTTTCACTCTTTCTCTATTGATTTCTACTTCCTTTCCCTCTATAATGATTTTTTTTATTTTATGTTGTTCCTTGTTCTTTTCTGCTGTTCTGTTATTAACCCTAGCATATCACGACTCAAATTCCTCTAATTTAGGAATAAAAACCGTAGGTCAATCAATAAGGTAGGTTTATTTAGGAAATAACTCGGTCAACCATTAGTGATGCGTGGCTGTAATGTTATAGCTGTGTGACTGCCGTGCAGCTCTAACTAGAGCTATCAAGGCTTTTCCTAAATTCTACACTCACATCTAAGCTCTCTAATCATTTGAAGGACCTTTCTTGGGGTTTCGGATTGAAGACTATTCGATTTTTAGAGTATTTGAGAACATTCCAGGCATCATTCCGCTCATTTTCAAATCCGCCTCATGTTCGTCTGTCTAACAGGTAGCACAGGATTTTCATCATAGAGGTCGAGAAAACCTGTACTCACAGGCTGCCCCTCGCGGGATCAAAATAGACTCATGGTCGGGCTATTATGCTCGGTTTGAGTTTGGTCTCGTGATAGGGAGCACGGTGAGAAAAGGAAGAAGAAACGTACCTGGCATCTTTCTCGTGTTGGTTCTCTGTAGTGCTTGTGTCACAAATGGAATTGTGTTGACTTCAGGGACTTATTTCGATGTCTGTGCGAAACAACGGTCTTGCCTGATTTGAGTTGGTTCTAGGGACTTGTTTCGATGTCTATGTGAAACAGCGGTCTAGCCCGGTTTGAGTTGATTTTAGGGACTTGTTTCGATGTCTGTGCGAAACAGTGGTCTAGCCCGGTTTGAGTTGATTCTAGGGACTTGTTTCAATGTCTGTGCGAAACAGCGGTCTAGCCTGATTTAAGTTGATTCCAGGGACTTGTTTTGATGTCAGTGGGAAACAGGGGTCTAGCTTGATTTGAGTTGATTCCAGGGACTTGTTTCAATGTCTGTGTGAAACAGCGGTCTAGCCCGATTTGAGTTGATTCCAGGGACTTGTTTCGATGTCTGTGTGAAACAGCGGTCTAGCCCGGTTTGAGTTGATTCCAAGGACTTATTCGGTGTCTGTGTGAAACAGCAGTCTAGCTCAATTTGAGTTTATTCAGGGACGTGCTGCGGTGTCTGTGTGAAACAACGGTCTAGCTTGATTTGAGTTGGTTCCAGGGACTTGTTTCGATGTCTATGCAAAACAGCGGTCTAGCTCGATTTGAGTTGATTCAGGGATGTGCTTCGGTTCCTATACAAAGTAATGGTCTAGCCTGATTTGAGTTGGTTTCAGGGACTTGTTTAGATGTCTGTGTGAAACAGTAGTCTAGCCCACTTTGAGTTGAACCAGGGACTTATTTCGATGTCTGTGCAAATAGCGATGTAGCCCGATTTGAGTTGACTTAGGGATGTGCTTTGGTTCCTATGCGAAGCAGTGGTCTAGCCCGATTTAAGCCAGTTCCAGGGACTTGTTTCAATGTCTGTGCAAAACAGTGGTCTAGCCCGATTTGAGTTGGTTCAGGGACTTGTTTCGATGTCTGTGCGAAATAGCGGTCTAGCCCTATTTGAGTTGGTTCAGGGACTTGTTTCAATGTCTATGTGAAACAGTGGTCTAGCTCGATTTGAGTTGGTTCAGGGATATTCTTTGGTTCCTGTGCGAAGCAGTGGTCTAGCCCGATTTGGTCCTCCATGGTGCTTGTGTTATGGATGGAATAGGTACTTTGGTTAAAGAGTGTTTCTGAGGTTGTGTGATCTTGATTCTGTTCTTTGCGAAAACATGCTTCTGAAGTTGTATCAGGTGTGTATTTATTTCTTGATCAATAATTTTGGAAAAAAAAATTTTTGCCCCGTCAATCAAGAATAAGTATAGACCAATTGTTTTGCCCCTGGATACCTACAAAAAGCAGGAAATACCCTTCTCGGGATCATATGAGCGTAAATGGAAATTCTAAAAATTAAGAAAATTTTCATACCTGAGATTGGAGGATGCCCTAATGTCAGGCTATTTCTACTTTCAGAGCACTCATGATTCAGGACAACCGAATGTTGCCAGTAAGTACATGTACTTGAGTTAGCATTGATGCATATATGCATGTGTGTGTGTATGTTTCAATTGTATGCATATATGTGACATGATGTTTTTGTTGTTGGTCTTAGTGTAGTCCATATTTGGCGTTCAGCATCAAGAGTCGGCCAAGTTATGGACTGAGGTGCCTAGTCTGAGGAGGCAGGTCTCTGACTTGAAGCGCATGAACCAAAGCCTCCAGATGTGTTTAGACATAGTCGAGGGGTATGGCGATGACGATGAGGACGTCGGGAGCCATAGCCATGAGGGGGATGATGGAGCACAGCCCTAGATCCTTCCTTTTTCCTTCTTTGACATTCTAGCCCATATGTGGGCTCATTCTGATTTTTTACTTGTATTGCCTATACGTGGGTTGATTTCTACACATTTGTTTTTTCTTGGTACATTGGCCGTGAGCGCGAGGCGTTAACGTTGAGATACCCTGGGTCGTAGGGTGTTAGGATTGTCTGAACCTGCTGATGTGTGACTTTTGTTTTATTTTGTGTCCTTATTTTTACATAGACCGCCCTTTCTGGTTTTCGGCCTATCGGACTATCTTAATTTTTGCCTGAACTGCCCTTTTGGGGTTTTAACTCAGCAGACTTTTATTTAGCCCTAACTTTTGCATAGATCACCTTTTTAGGTTTTCAATCTATCAGATTTTTTTTCGAATTTAGATGCATACAAACAAAAAATATATATAGCCATATATGCATATACGAACTCAATTTCAAGCAAACTTGGGACATTTAAACGAACAGAGCAAAGCATTCATTCATTCATTCATTAGTAATGTTTTAGTACAATGCACACCAAAGATGAAATGAAGCTAAGAACATAATCAATAATGGTATCCGTCTCGACCGAATCCACGACTGCCACCAATCGGTCATTGTAGATTTTTCCGTTGATAGTGCTCATCTCACTGTGCTAACTTTTGCATGGACCACCTTTTCGATTTTTGATCTATCAGACTGTCCTAACTTTTGTATGGATTGCCCTTTTTAGTTTTTGATCCATCAGACTTTTTTTTACAAGTAGTATCACCTGAGCTTGTCTTGATTGATGGGGTTGACGAATTCGTTTCCATCCATATCCATGATCCTCACTGCGCCCTTTGAAAGCACTTTCTTTTCTACATATGAACCTTCCCAATTCGGTTTGAACTTTCCCCGTACGTCTATATTGGTCAGCTTCATCTGCTTAAGTACCAAATCACCGGCCTTGAGCGGATATTTTTTATGACGAACTCTGTTGTTGTAAGCTCTGGCCATTCACTGCTGATACATCTGTAGGTGATCTAATGCCCAAATACGCTTCTCATCGATCAATGCTAACTGTTCATATCTCGACAGAACCCACTTAGATTCTAGAAACTATGCTTCCATGACAACCCTCATCTATTTGATCTCTGTTTCCACTAGTAGAACGGCTTCCATCCTGTAGACCAATGAATACGGTGTTTCTATGATAGGTGTTCTAGTCTTGTATCCCAATAAGGGAAATGGTAACATGTCGGTCCAATCTCTATAAGTAACTATCATTTTTTATAGAGTTCTCTTGATAAACTTATTGGCCGCTTCTACCGCTCCATTAGCTTGTGGGCGATATAAAGATGATCTATGATGTTCAACCCTTTTATCTTGAAAGAACTATGATGTTACCCCCGAAACTGTACTCCAATATCGATCATGACATGATACGGGATTCTATACTGCATAAATATGCTCTTTTCTATGAACTTGGCCATCTCTTAGTTGTAACATTCATAAATGACTCCACTTCTACCTATTTCGAAAAGTAGTCCATGGCCACAACTATGAAACGGTGTCCATTCGATGCAGGTGGCCTTATCTCTCCAATGATGTCTATTCCCTAAGCTACAAATGGCCATGAGTTGATGATATTTGAAGTTCTAGTGGGGGAAGATGGTTGAGATCTCCGCACACTTGACATTCATGGCACTTCTTTACTTATTCGATACAATTAGCTTGTAAGGTGAGCCAAAAGTAGCCTTGCCTCAACACTTTCTTGGCCATGGCTAAACCATTCATATGCAGTCCGCAAGTTCCCACATGGATCTATTTCATTACCTTCTTCGCCTCTTCTTTTGTTAAACACTTTAGTAGTAGGCCATTGGTGGTTCTTTTAAAGATCTGATTTTTCAAATATCCTGAACTATACGGCTAACCTTCAAAGAGAGATCTTATCTACTTCACTGGTGTAAGAGCCGGAATTTTTCGGACTAAAAAAAAATCATATGTGTCACACGACTGTAAAATACTGTCGTACGATTGTCGTTTCAGTCGTGTGACTGTAATTAAAAATTACAGTCGTACGACTATAATCTCAGAGCAGGTGTAAAAGCCCATACCTTTGGAGCAGAAAAAATGAGGAAAAAGGGAGAGCATTAATTGCTCCGTTTTGGAGTAAGGAAGGTAGAGATAAAGAGGAAAAAGAGAGAGGTTTAAAGGGGGGACTTTTGGACTTTTTGGCTTAAGAAAAATCAGAGAGAATTTAGAGAGAATTAGAGAAAAAGGGGAAGAAAAAGGAAAAACACCAAAACTCAAGCATTCTTTTTCTCTTCTTTTTCTTCTTAATTCTTAAGTGTTAAGTTAAAAATCTATTAGAAATCAATAAGTTAATAACTGAGCACTTTAAATTAAATCAATCTCGGACTAAAAAACCGTCAGAAACCTCAACATTTTGGAGATTTTGGACCCAACTCTTCAAACCTCAACTCAAAGGGAATAGAGCAATTTGAAGTGGATTGGTGCATTGCCAGGGGTCATTCCTATGATGGATTAGCGCCAAAGAGGTAAACACACTTCAATCCCTCATTTTCTCGTGCTTTCTGGGTGATTTGGTGTGTTTTGTGCATTTAAAGTTCATTTTTCTAGCATTCTGTTTCTGGAAATCAAGAACAGTCGTACGACCATTCTTGAATTGAAGAACAGTCGTACGAGTGTTCTTGATTTCTCTCCAAGTTTTCAGTTTCTTTTGAATAATTTTGGCGAAATCCTATATCTGGGCAATTTACAGTCGCATGACTGTAATGCTCGTCCAGAAGCAGAATTTCCATTTTAATCTAGAAAAATTTCTAAAAATCCATAAAAATCAGAAAAATCATCAAAAATGAATTTTGTTGTGTGCATTCACGACCCTAGATTCAATTTTCAGTATTATTGCATTTAGAACAATACAACGATGGAGACCTGATTCTCCCGAAAACCGACCCACCTCACATATTAAATTAAATTAAACCGGAAAATGTTTTCAAAAAATGATTTTCTCACAAAAACTAAAATACAGGGACGTTTCAAAATGTTTTCCAGGTCTAATCGGGCCGGCTAGCTGAGCCGATCCAGTTATCCCCTAAATGCATGCCCCCATTTCCTAAATTCCCAATTCTGTCCTAATTTGAGTCCTATCTGTGTGTGTAATATAAACTGTGCTAACCCTCTGTTTTGCAGCGTTTATTTTTATTTTTATTGTATTTAATAGATTAATTCGTGTATTTTAGGCGATTGTAAATTTTTAGAGCATCGTGTGTTCTAGGCGATTGTAAAGTGAGGATGAGAGTTTTCCTTTTTTATTCGATTGGGTTGTATAATCGGCCTCTATTATTTTTTTGTATATTTTGGATGAATGTTTTACTTTCCTACAATTTATTTTCTGCATACTGCTTTAGCATCGGCTGATTAAAATAAACAAATTGGGGTTAGAAAAAGATAATAAAGCGAATTAAATATGGTAATATAAATTGTAAAGTGAAAGCAAGCTAGAGGTTAAGTAAGTCACTTGCCCGAACCCTAAATCTTTGGATTAGGTACAGCAGTCTGTCCTCGGTAGAGAGCTGTACCGGAATTCCCGGATGAGCTGATCCAGGTGGCAACTCTGTTACTGATCTCGAGATTTAAGTTTCAAGGTCTTTAAGTTAAAACGGGAAAATGTTTTCTACAAAAGAATTGCCAAATAAAATCAACGGGTTTCCTAAATCAAGATAAAAAAAACCCATTTTCCAAAATAAAAAACAAACGAAAATGTTTTCCCTGGTTTGATTCGCCGCGTTCCGTTCAAGGTCGTCCGCTCACAACTGGCATCTTCAAGGTATTGACCGTTCTGAATGAACTGTTGGATGTCATGATACCACGGGCATTCTTCCACCATTGCCACAATACTGACCGACAAATAACAAGGATTCTATGTAGTTTCTAAGATCACGGGTTGTATCGGTTGTTTTCGGGGTCCTTCCGACATTGATGAAAGCGTAGCTAAGGAATCGGCCATCTGATTCTCTTCCCTCGGTACATGCCTGAATTCACACTAACCAAACATCTTCACTTTTTCCCAAACCAACTCAAGATAAGGCCAGAGTGATTCTTCTCTTATCTCCCAATCCCTGACGTTTTGTAGAATCACCAGAACAGAGTCTCCGATAACTAACACTTTGTATGCCCCTAGTGTGATTAAGGCATCAATTCCAAAGATGCAGGCTTTATATTCTGTCCCGTTATTAGTTACTGGAAATTTGAGGCGTTTTCCTAGGGGGATGATTTCTCCATCGGGGGTGCCGATGATTACTCCTAGACCTGCACCGTGTTTGTTCACAGCACCATCAAAATACATCACCCATCTGCTTGGTTCCATCTCCACCACCGCCAATTGTTCATTTGGAAATTCCAAATTCTCGACATAATCTGATTCTAGAGGCTGATTGGCTAGGAATTTTGCTACAGCCCTTCCTTTGATCATTATCCTAATTACATACTTAATATAAAATTCTGACAATAAGAGTAAGCAACTTGATAGTTTTTCGGCCAATGCAAGTGTGAGCACGGGTTTTCCCGACCTCTATGATGAAAAGCCTATATTACCTGTTAAGACAGGCAAATGTGAGTCGGATTTGAAAAGGAGTGGAATATTGCCTGGAATGTCTCAAACGCTCTGAAAACCGAACAGTCCTCTATCTGAAACCCCGAGAAAGGTCCTTCAAATGATTAGAGAGCTTAGACATGAGTGTGGGATTTAGGAAAAACCTTGTTAGCTCTAGTTATAGCCGTACGGCTGTAACACCAGAGTCACATGGCTGTAACCTTACAGACGGGCGGCTCTGACGAGTGGCCAGATTACTTCCTAAATAACAAGCATCAGTCTTTGACAGTAGTAAGGATTCCAAAATTAGGGGAATTAGAGTCGTAATAGGCAAGGTCTTAAAGAGGTTTAGAGGTAGAAAAACGAGGGAAATAACAGAGGATAAGTGAGAGAAATCATTCTAAGAAAAAAAACTAAAAGAAAGAAGAACTAAGAAAAACCAAAAGAAAAATACCAGAAAAGAGAGAAAACAGACTAGAAACATATCGCTTGAGAGTTTCCAGTCATACTATCACTCGTTCAAATTATTCTTGGGTTTTGTTTGGATTGATTCAGGGCCCATATTTGAAGATTTCGAGACGTTCATGAGGTTCTAAGTGGATTTCGGCAGCCAAATCCAATTCCGATTGTTAAACACACTGGAACATCAAAAGGGTAAGCTCTGAGAGGCCTTAAAATTGTATTTGATTGCTTTTACTGTGTGTTTTCTGTGTTTTATAAAAAATCCAGAAACTGTTTGTTTGATTATAACCACGTGGCTCTAACTAGAGCCGAGCGGCTGTAATCCCGTAGAATAGAGCTGAGTGGTTGTACCATTATAGCCGCACGACTCAAAAACCCGAAACGCCCTAAATCGACTGAAAGCAATCAGTTTTCCTATTTTAATCATTCTGTTATGAACTATTTCAGTCCAATCACATCCATTACACTTAGAATTATGGTTTTCGGTTTTCTAATAACGTTGAAGTGAGATTTGGGTTTTGTTGATTTCACTTTTTTTGGAATCCGAGGTTATTTGATCCAAAGCGGATCCACTGTCCAGCTTTAACAGACCTCCAGGTTCCCTAAAATCCTCAGAAATCATCGAAATGAGTCAAAACAGTGATTTATGAAACAAAAAAAAAACCAATTGCAGGTTTTGGAAACTACAGCCTCACGATTGTAGTGGCTATAGCCACGCGGCTCTAACTAGAGTCGTACGGCTATAGTTCCCAGATGAAGGCAGAATCACGAGATGACTCCCACGGACATCGTCATGTGATGCTGTCTTTAGAATGAAACTGTTTTTGATGTGTTTACTGTTTTGGGCCTTAGATGGATGTTTGGAATTAGGAACCCCCACGAACGAAACCCCGAGTTTGAGGATAATAGACCCACTAAATGGAGAAATTTGTATGTAATCGAGCCAAATGGTTTTCCAAATCATTTTCAAGCACAAAACCCTACAGGGAGTTTCTAAAATAGTTTTTTAGGTCTAATAGAGTAAGTCACTCGGACTTCTCAATTACCCCCTAAATGCATGCTCCCATTTCCTGAGATTCCCCATTATGTCCTCTTATAAGTCTTACTTGTATCTGTGATATAATTGTGCTAACCATTTTTTTTTGCAGCTTTTTATTTCATTTTGGATGTATTTGATCTATCAAATTATGTATCCTAGGTGATTATACATCCTTTTTAGATATTCGTGTATAGTGGGTGGTTGTATTGGTGAGGATGAGAGTTTTTATCTTTTTGGGTTGTAATGAGCGGCCTCTATTCTTTTGGTTTGGTTTGGATGTATGGTTTACTTGTCTGCACTTTAATTTTATATTATTTATTTCTATCATTTGAATGAGCATGGGCTAACATTAAAATATAAAATGGGTATAGAATAAAGTGAGTATAATATTGTAATATGAACTTAAAAATGAAAGCAAGCTTGAGATTGAATAGGTAAGTTGCTCAAACCCTGAATCTCTAGATTAGGTACGGCAGTCTACGCTCAGTAGGGAGCTGTATCAGAATTTCCTAGATAAGCTGATCCGGGTGGTGACTCTATCACTAATCCCAAAATTTAGGTTTCGAGATCTTTAAGTAATAAAACAGGATTTTTCTAAAATGTAAAACCAGTTTTCCCAAAAACTCACATTCAAAGAAAAGGTTTTCTATAAAAGGATTCTCAAACAAATCAATGGCTTCCTAAGCAAGATACAAACCCGTTTTCAACCACAAATCAAACATTTAGTTCTTCTTTTTCCCCGGTTCGCTTCACCGCGTTTCGCTCCAAAAAGGTTGTCCGCTCACAACAGGGGTTTGGCATAAATACTTCATCGGATCACCCTTAGCCACCACCTGAACTTTATACGATTGAAAGTAATGCCTTAACTTCTTAATCAACCATACCATAGGAGTGCAAGTCTTTTCCACAACCGTATACTTGGTCTCATAATCAAGTAGCTTCTTAATCAAATAGTAGATTGCATGTTCATACCTATCCTCTTATTCTTGTACTAACATTGCCCCTATTGAAGCGACTTCGATAGCCAAGTACAAGGTCAGAGGCTTATTCGGCATCGGAGGTTTTAGAACTGGTGGATTCATCAAATAAGCCTTAATCCTGTCAAAGGCTAGTTGGCATTGATCGTTCCATTCCATTGGCTAATTCTTCTTCAGGAGTTTAAAGATGGGCTCACAAACTATTGTTAATTTTGCGATGAACCGACTAACATACTGTAATGACCCCAAAAATGATCTCACTTCCTTTTCAGCCTTCAGTGTAGGCATATCTCTGATGGCCTTGATTTTGTCTAGATCCATTTTGATTCCTCTCTAACTTACTACATGACCAATAAGCTTTTCTGAAGTTACTCCAAACACACACTTCTTGGGATTCAGGTGGAGATTATACTTTTCGATCCTAGTTAGGAATCTATCCAGGATAGAGGGATGTTCTTCCTGGGTCATCGATTTAACTAGCATATCGTCCACATAAACTTTGGCCTCTTTATGGATCATATCATGCAGAAGTGCAATGACTGCTCGCTAATAAGTTGCTCCAATATTCTTCAACTCAAACGGCATAACCCTGTAGCAATAAACTCCCCATTTTGTGATTAAGGTCGTCTTCACTTTGTCAATGATGTTCATCAGAATCTGATTATTCCCTGAAAATCCATCCATGAATGAATACATCACTGCCCTGGTGGCACTGTTAATTAGAACATCAATATGCGGTAGTGGGAAGTCATCCTTGGGCGACGCCTTATTCAGGTCCCTGTAATCCACACAAACTCTGACTTAACTGTCTTTCTTCGCAACCGGTACGATGTTGGCTAACCATTCTGGGTACTCTACTTCTTCTAGGAACTTAGCTTTTATCTGTTTGGCTACCTCTTCCTTAACCTGTTCTGCCCATTCTCGTCTGAGTCCCCTGAGCTTATGTTTGATGGGTTTCATTTTCGGATCCATCGGAATTCTATGTTCTGTAATCTCCATGTCAACCCCTGGCATATCATCATAAGACCAGGCGAAGGCTTTCACGTGCTTTTGCAATACTTTCACGATTTCTTTTCTTTCATCAGGCTTGAGATTTTTCGAGATGGATACCATTTTTGGATCATTATCTGTCCCTAGATTCATTTCATGTAATGATGCATCATGTATGCAAAAAACCATTAAATGAACATTTGTATGTATGCACAGTTCCATTAGGAAAAACATCACACAAGTAAGCGAAATTAGACTTCATTGCATTAAATGCCTTATAGGCTGAATTGTTCACATCATAAATGGGAGAGACGGATACATCAAAATAATTGTCATCCTCCATATGCGGAGGGTCTTTTACTACTGCAGAATCATCAACCTCTTCGAATAAGTCTCCCAGATCACCTTCCAGGGCTTCTTTTTGGTCAATGTATAGCTCTTCTTTAATCGCCTTCGCCTTCCCTGCCATCATCAGCTTGGTCAATTCTTTCACAGCTTCATTCATTAATTCCTCTTGAGTCATCACCATAGGTGCCTTCTTCTTTCCAGAACCCATATTTGACTTCATCAGAACCGACAGTGCCTTGGTGATTGCTTTGATGGCTGCTTCAACTTCTCTTTTTTCTAGGTCTACTTTCTTAACCGATTCAACCCTGACCTGGCCAACTGCATTTTTCTGATCTTTTAGAACCATCTGCCCTTTGTCTTCAGTCCCGGTACGTATCATATTCACAACAAGCTCAACCCTATATTTTCTAAAATCAACAACATCCGTAAAGATCTCAAATCCTGGAGGCTGACCTTCTTTAAATACCACTGGTTCAGGGGTTCCACTGTATACTTCTTCGGTTACACGGACAAAAGTGTCAAGTAGATTCACCTACTTCTTTTTTGGCTTGTTTCTTTCCTTATGATAACCTAGTCCGTGCTGACAGAATTTCCCAACATCAATGTTGAATTCGGGGACACCTTGCTACTTTGCCCCTAATCCTTTCCCAGGCGTAAACTTCTGCTTGGCGAAGTATTTATGAATCCATTCTGGGAATTTCGGCTTACCCTTGCCTTCATCTGAAATCATTGCTATTTGAAACCCGATCGTTAGCTACTCCACAACATTTAAAGCAGCTACAACAGATGGCTCCACGGTCACGACTTTTCCCCCAATTAGGAATTTCACCTTCTGGTGTAGAGTTGATGGCACTCCTCCTAAGGCATGGAACCACAGCCTCCCAAGAAGTAGAGAGAATGTGATAGGAATGTCAATAACTTTGAATAGCATTTTGGGCTTGATATCCCCAACACTCACTTTAGCTTCAAATGTCCCAATCACGTTCTTCTTACTGCCATCATAAGCTCTAATCACTATGATGGGCTGGCAAAGTTCTTCTACACTAATCCCCAGATATGGCAGAATTTTAGAAGGGCGGATATTTAAGGCCGAGCAGTCGTCGACCATCACATAAAGCATCACTCGATCCATGATTTCTACCTTCAGATACAAAGCCCTGTTATGGTTCATACCTTCTGGTGGAAGGTCAGAAACTCCAAAGCTTATTTCTAAGGGCCTGTTAGCTTTCAGGTCAACTCCCTTAATCATAGCACAAACTTCATCAGGAGACATTGTGGGAGTGGCTTCCATCTCCATCAGCTGTTTCACTACCACCTCACGGTGCTTCTTAAACTCCATAAAGAGGTGCCAAATACTAGCTCGGGCCGGTGTTCTCTTCAACTGTTCAACTACAACATCCTCTTCTTTGTTTCTTTGGAGGGGAGTAGCAGTATCTGCCCTCACGACCGGATTACTTCTTCTAGGAGGTGGCACTTGGGGAACCACATTAGTGGGATGATAAACCCTACTGCTTCGGGTAATGTGCATCACAGGACCATCTTTCTCGATCACAGTTCCCCTTTTGGTTTCAACTGGGTATACCAGCTTAGGTTCTTCCACTTCGAAATCATCTTCATCTTCATCTAAATCAATGTCGGCCAGGTCAATCGGGCCTTGTTCCTTCCTTACTACAGACGCTTGTCCTCCGGCTTCCTCTACCTTTTCCTCTTCCTCGACTACGATAGCTTTTATGCTCGGATTAGCCTTGATAATCTGAGTACACAATTGGCTACCATTCCAGACTGAACCATATTGACTTGGCTCCCAAATAGGCAAGGGGTTCATCTAAACACTTGGTTTCAAAGGAGGCTTAATAATTTTCTTACCAGCAATCAACTGTCGGATAGCCTTTGTTAATTGAGTGCAATCATTTGTATGATGACCTGTCATCACATGATAGGCACAGAAGTTACCCTTGTCTGCCTCAGCTGGAGGGGAATATGCTTTAAATTCTACAGTAGCCCAGCCTTCCTACATTTGGTGAAGATACGAGCCAAAGATTCTATCCACGGGTTGGTGATCCTCTAAGAAACCACCGTCTGCCTACCCTGGTTTACTGCCACATCTGCTTTTGTCACCCAATCTAGTACTGCAGTTTGGACTGGTTTTGAACTAGACCCAATTGGTGTATTTATGGAGCTACTAGCCTTATAACCCTGTGTGTACCCCCGACTGCCTCGGTAAGTGCCTAGGCTCTATTTGTTCCTCTGATATTCCTCTTTGTACCTTTCAATACGCTTGGCATATTCAACAACATCTGTGAAAGCATGGAACCTTTATAGCTTCATCTTGTCTTTATACAAAGGCAAACTGCCGTCAACTAGCTTCACAATGAGAGCCTCTAACTTCGGAGCTCCATCTACCAACACCTGAACATCCATCCATCTCTTATAATAAGTCGAGAAAGACTCATTGAGCTTCTAGCAGACCCTCTCTAAATCCTCCAAAGTGGTCTCCACTTGAGTATCATAAGCATATTGTTTCACGAATGACTCAGCCAAATCTTCCCATGTGGCGCGAGTGTGAATGGGCGTTTTCAGATACCATTTTGCAACAACATCTCTCAAAGTAGTTGAGAATAGATTCAGTAGGTGATTCTTTCCAATCCCTAAACTAGACATTATTTTGACATAGCTATCCAAATGGGCTTCTGGTGGGCCTTCCCCAGTGTATGGAGGTGAATAAGGCATTTGGAAACCAACCGGTAATGGATCCCCTCCTTCAGCCAATAGAGTGGTCAGGTCAACACACTTGATGGGATTGTAATGCACCATCTCCTTCAGTTTTGAAAGCAAAGCCTCCAAGTCAGAGAATTTCTCCTTGAGACGCTTTTCTGCAGCTATCTCGATCGAAGCTTCCCTAGCCCTCTCAAAAGCTTCATCCTGCTCAAAATGATGATTAATTTCTCTGTAAGGAAAAACTCCTCTACTGCTTCCTGGAACACTTCTCGAGCTAGGGACTACCTGAACTGTTAGAGATTGTGCCCTAAGCCAATGTTGGATTATGTAAACAATCTTCTTAAGTCATTAATAAAGACTCATTTTATCATATATATTTGTATGTTAGTATTTATGATAATGTATCCATGAATTAATTGTGTAATTCTAAATTTCCCTAGTCGATTGTTATTATGGGAATAATAACAAACTAAGACTAGTGTGAGTGATAATGGATATTCATGAGATGAATATAGTGTATACAGATACAGATTATACTCACGGGCAATGTGTTAGAGAACATGTTGCTGGAGACCCACTATAAGATCAAGTTCATGGTCACGTGTCACAACTGATCTTGATTATAGTAGTGTCATCAGCTGATTCCTTTGACCTGAGGTCACCATAGATTCCGGGATGAACTCATGTTGTGCTTTGACGCAGTCAAACGCTGCTTGTAACAGAGTAGTTATAAAGGCTGTTGTTGGGTGCAATGTGACTCATGCTTAGGGATGTGAGTGACAGATATGGGATTTTGTCCCTCTCTAACAAGAGAGCGATATCACTGGGCCCCTCGATAAGTAAGACTGTTAAATGCATGGCCGTGCTCAAATAATTGATAAGAGTATCAATTGATTTGTCTGAACAGTTTACTTTGAGATCGAGAAAGCATATGATTAATTATATAAGATTGACAAGTGTACCATGTCTTATAATTAATCTTGATATCAAAGAGACAAAAGGGAATATGACATTCTATAAATAGGTATTGGATCATTCCAATCATATTAATTGGGTAGTCGTAATGGCTTGCTAGAGTCCGCTTGTGACCTATAAGGACATTATGGTAATTTCCTTATTGCCAATTAATATGATCCTATGGGGTCACACACAAGAGCAAAATGAAGTTCATCTTATCGGGTATAAATTATTATTGGATAATAATTTATGAATGAGAAAGAGAATAAATATATATAGTGATATATATTTATGTATGTATATATAAATATTAATGTGATTAATATTACATAAAGTATGCTACATATTATAATTAAATTATATGGAGATATAATTAATTATAATATTATATATACATATATGTATTATGGAGAATTGATTTGATTTAATGTTAATTGAGAATTAATATTAAATTGTGTGGGTTAATATATAATTATAACTAATAGGTGTATTAGGTTATAATTATAGTTAACTATTTAGGTTAATTATTTAAGGAAATAATTGACCTAAACCTAACACAACTCTACACTCCTAAACCTAAAGGAAATTCGGCCACCACACTAAGAAAAGGGGGGCAGCCGAAATTCCTAGCTCTTCAACACATAGAAAATTTTGATTTTCTGCCTCTCTCTCTCGTTCGAAGAATCGTTCTTCAATCCCGGCGCTAGCACGCGGTGAATCAATTGCTCCGTGTGGATCAACCGTAGAGGGAAGCTAATTTGGTTCCTTTGATTCAAATCCTATAAGAACTAAGAGGTAATTCTTTAACCCTTCCTTCCAATTCAATGCAATATACATGGATCCCTGGCGGGGATTAATCCTTTTCTTTCCGCTGCGTATTTTGTTTTGTTGATTAATCCCCAACAGTGGTATCAGAGCCACTTGTATTTTGATTGAATTGGATTTATGTTTTGATTGGATCAAAATTGCATGTTAGGGTTTGTATGATTTTTTGATTGGATCAAAATTGATGTTAGGGGTTTGTATGTTTTATTTAGGGTTCTATGTTATTGTGAATAACAAAATAAAATTTGATTTTATTGATTAATCATTGTGAATGATTTTATGTTAATGATTTGGAATGTTTAAGGGGTTTTTGGAATCATGAATTTGATTCATGGGTTTTATTGAAATTGTTTCAATTTAATTTAATTAAAACAAAAAAAAAAAAAAAAAAAAAATATAAGTAAATGTTACTGTTCGTATTCTGGGCATAATGCCCAGAATACTATTTGCGGCAAATTGCAATTGCAAATTGCAATTGCAATTTGCCCTTTGCTGCGCAAGCAGCTTGCTGCGCAAGCAGCATGCTGCTTACGCAGCATGGGCTGCGCGCTGTATGCGCAGCCCGTCCAGCCCGCTGTCCGACAGTTTTTAACCCTTTTTCGTTTTAAGTGTGGAAAATTGTTTCTGCATATTTACGAATTTTTCCAAATTAATTAATTCTAAATACAATGTGATTGTATTTTACCACTTTGAACCCTAAATATTTTTAGATATAAAATTATTGTTGATAATTTTATGCATGGTGTTATGGTATGGTTTTGGACCCCGTGGATGCTTTATTTTATTTATTATGGTTTTATATAAATACGACCTGCGAGTCGTTTGTATTTATGTAAATTTTAAATTTTAATTTTACTAGAAAAATTGTATAGGATGCAATTTATGATATGTAAAATTTATTTTACTAGAAAAATTGTATAGGTTGCAATTTTTTTTGTAAAATATAAATCCATGAGATGGTGCTTGGAAGCAAAGACGTGGAGGCGGATCCAAGAGGCGGTGCAATGACCATGTGATGGATGCTACTACCTAGGATATGACCTTGTTGATTTTCATATTGGCCTATGAAAATCAATGTAGATTTAAACCATACCATAACACGGTTCGAGTCATATGCATGCTTTATTTTATTTAGATGCCATGTGATGCCATGCTAGATATTCTATATGCATGCTAGACAATTGTATGCCATAAGATGCCATGCTAATTAATATTAACAAAAGTATGATTAATATTAATGCCATGAAATTGTATATGATACAATTAACTCACAGGAATTAATAAACCCTAAATAAACTTATGAAGTTTATATTTTTGCCACCCAATTACGTATAACACTTGTCAAGTACTATGTTCGCATCATGGTATACCGCCAGGGCGGGTACGCATGTTGTGACCTTAGCGAAGCAATAATATGAGAAAAGGTGATTCTCATTGTGTTGTAATTGGTTTAACCAAAGGGTTAATCAAAAAGGTGTTTGAGCCCGAGGCAAGGATGAGATGAGTAACATACAAACTAAATATGATATATGATATCATGCATCTCATAAATTAAAAGAGTTACATAATGATGTAATTGACATGGTGATGTCTACCGAAATTATATTTAATCATAGGGACATGCCAAAGCAGTGCTATGGTTAAGTATGGATTTTGGGTCTTTTACCCACTTAAATATTTTAAAGGGTTTTATAATTTTAGTGGGAGTTTAATTCTCTTATGTAATTAACTTTGCATATATTTTCTGTTGTAGATAAATGGCCAACACAAGCAATCCCGGTTCTATTCGATCTATCCTTGAGAAGGAAAAACTGAACGGAACCAATTACCTAGATTGGTATCGCAACTTGAGAATTGTTCTCAAGCAAGAGCGAAAGCTGTATGTTCTGGATGGGCCTTTGCCCGCTAACCCTCCACCCACCACAGCTTCAAGAGCTGAGAAGGATGCTTTTCACAAGCATCAAAACGATCAGATTGATGTACAATGCCTGATGCTCGCATCAATGATTCCGGAACTTCAGAAGGATCTGGAAACATTTGAGGCATATGAGATGTCTCAAGAGCTTAAGGAAATGTTCCAAAAGCAAGCGAGAAGGGAAAGGTATGAGACCTTGAGATCTTTGGTTGGGTGCAAGATGACCGAAGGGAGTTCGGTTAGTGCCCATGTTCTGAAGATGAAAGGGTACATTGATCAGTTGGAGAGGCTTGGTTCGCCACTCAGACCTAAGTTGGCAACGGATTTGATCCTTAATTCTCTTCCTGAGAGTTACTCCCATTTTGTCATGAATTATCACATGAATGATATGGACAAAACGGTCAGCGAACTGCATGGGATGCTGAAAAACGCTGAAGTAACGATAAAAGAGAAGCCAAGCTCCAAAGGGATCCATATGGTGCAAAAGGGTAGGATCCAGAAGAAGAAGGGTAAAGCAAACAAACCCAAAGAGTTTGGGAAGGATGCAAAGAAGCCCAAAGCTGTTACCAAGGCAAAGCCTCCAAAGGAAGGCACATGCCATTTCTGCAATCAGCCTGGTCATTGGCGCAGAAATTGCAAGCTTTATTTGGAGGACTTGAGGAAGAAGAGAGGCGGTGAGACCGCTAATCAAGGTATTCATGTTATTGAAATACTTCATTCTATTCTGTTTCTACTTCGTGGGTATTAGATACCGGTTGTGGTTCTCACATTTGTATGAATGTGCAGGGGCTTAGAGGAAGTAGAAAGCTCAAGAAGGGCGAGGTAGAATTCCATGTGGCGAATGGAGCTAGAGTTGCTGCTTATGAAGTCGGTCGCTACGAGCTCAAGTTGCCAAGTGGACTTGTTCTCCTTTTGAATAATTGTTATTTTGTTCCTAATTTGTCTAGGAACATCATTTCTATTTCATGTTTGGACAAGGAAGGATTTAAATGTGTTATTGAGAATAATCACTTATTGCTTTTCAATAAAGACTTGTTTTATGCAAATGCGGATTTACATGATGGTCTTTATTTGTTGAACCTTAGTGAAGGTTATGATGAGCATGTATATAACATAAATACCAAAAGGATAAGAACAAATATTGTGAATCCTACTTATCTCTGGCACTGTCGTCTAGGACACATTAATGAGAAACGCATTTCAAAACTCCATAAAGATGGAATTTTGGGTCTAGATGTTTTTGAAACATATGACACTTGCGAGTCTTGTTTAATGGGTAAGATGACCAAGAGTCCTTTTACTGGTCACAGTGAAAGGGCTAGTGACTTATTAGAACTCATACATACAGATGTATGTGGGCCTATGAGCACAACTGCTAGAGGTGGTTTTCAATACTTCATTACGTTCACTGATGACTTCAGTAGATATGGTTATCTATATCTAATGAAGCATAAGTCGGAATCTTTTGAAATGTTCAAAGCCTTCCAAAATGAAGTACAAAACCAACTTGGCAAGACAATTAAAGCACTTAGATCTGATCGAGGTGGTGAATATTTGAGCCAAGAGTTCGACGATCATCTTAGAAATTGTGGGATTGTCTCACAATTAACTCCTCCTGGTACACCACAGTGGAATGGTGTGTCTGAGAGGAGGAACCGAACTTTATTGGATATGGTTCGGTCTATGATGAGTCAAACAAATCTTCCTCTATCCTTTTGGGGATATGCACTTGAAACAGCGGCATTCACACTGAACCGAGTTCCATCAAAAGCAGTTGAAAAGACACCATATGAGATATGGATTGGTAAGAAACCAAATTTGTCTTTTCTCAAGATTTGGGGATGCGAAGCCTATGTGAAATATTTGATTTCAGATAAGTTATCACCAAAATCTGTGAAATGCAATTTTGTTGGTTATCCAAAGGAAACTAAAGGTTATTTCTTTTACAATCCTAGTGAAAACAAAGTGTTTGTTGCTAAGGGTGGTACATTCCTGGAAAAAGAGTTTATTTCCAAAGGAATCAGTGGGAGTAAAGTACACCTACAAGAAAATATGGATAACCAAGTTGAAAGTGAGTTTCAAATGGAACAACCTGATTCACAAGAAGTTGTTGAGTCAGAACCGATAACACAAGTCCAACGTAGATCAAGTAGAGTTCGTCATGAGCCCGAGAGATATGGATTTCTCGTCACGAACGAAAATGATCTGATTCTGTTAGAAGAAAATGAACCTTCCACGTACATGGAAGCTGTCTCTAATTCAGAATCTGAAAAATGGCTTGATGCTATGAAGTCAGAGATTCAATCCATGGACGACAACAAAGTATGGACTTTGGTTGATCTCCCAAAGGGTGCTAAAGCAATAGGGCACAAATGGGTTTTCAAGTTGAAAACGGACATGGATGGGAATATTCAGACTTATAAAGCAAGGTTAGTGGCAAAGGGTTACCGACAAGTTCATGGTATAGACTATGACGAAACCTTTTCGCCAGTAGCTATGATCAAGTCCATCAGAATTCTTGTTGCCATAGCAGCATATTATGACTATGAAATATGGCAAATGGATGTCAAAACAGCTTTCCTAAATGGAAACCTTGTTGAGGATGTGTACATGACACAGCCTGAAGGTTTTGTCGACCCAAAGAATCCTGATAAAGTATGCAAGCTTCAAAAGGCCATTTATGGTTTGAAGCAAGCATCAAGAAGTTGGAATCATTGTTTTGATGAATCAGTCAAAAAGTTTAGCTTCATCAAAAACGAAGATGAGCCTTGTGTGTACAAGAAGTTCAGTGGGAGTAATATAGTTTTCCTAGTTCTATATGTCGATGACATATTGTTAATAGGAAATCACATTCCTACCTTGCAAGAAGTAAAATCTTGGCTAGGAAAGTGTTTTTCTATGAAAGACTTGGGTGAGGCAGCCTACATTCTTGGAATAAAGATCTATAGAGATAGATCTAAGAGATTGATAGGTTTGAGCCAGAGTACATACATTGACAAAATACTGAAAAGGTTCAGTATGGATCAATCAAAGAAAGGAAATGTTCCTATTGGGCAAGGGATAAAGCTTAGTCGTAAGCAATGTCCTGTGACAGTTGAAGAACGTCAACGCATGGATAAGATTCCTTATGCGTCAGCTATAGGATCTATCATGTATGCCATGGTATGTACTCGGCCAGATGTCTCTTTTGCTTTGAGCATGACAAGTAGATATCAGTCTGATCCAGGTGATAGTCACTGGACTGCTGTCAAGAGTATTCTTAAGTACTTGAGAAGAACTAAAGATACATTCTTGGTATATGGAGGCTCGGACGAAGATCTTGTTGTAAATGGTTACACGGATGCAAGTTTCCAAACTGATCAAGATCAGATGCAGTCACAGTCTGGGTATGTGTTCATTCTGAATGGAGGTGCGATAAGTTGGAAGAGTTCTAAGCAAAGCACGATAGCTGCATCTACAACAGAAGCCGAGTATATTGCTGCATCAGATGCAGCCCAAGAGGCTGTTTGGATCAAGAAGTTCATCGAAGAACTTGGTGTCGTTCCTAGCATAGTGAATCCTGTGAGCCTCTTGTGTGACAACAATGGGGCAATATCACTTGCTAAGGAACCTAGTGTGTCACAGAAATCCAAACATATACTTCGGCGTTTTCACTACATAAGAGAAGTCATCTCAAGAGGAGATGTGAAGATATGCAAAGTTGCGTCTGAAGACAATGTTGCTGATCCACTAACAAAAGCTCTTTCACAAGCTGTACATGATGGTCATACTAGGTCCATGGGTATTAGATACATTTGAAGATTGGACTTAGGGCAAGTGGGAGATTGTTAGAGATTGTGCCCTAAGCCAATGTTGGATTATGTAAACAATCTTCTTAAGTCATTAATAAAGACTCATTTTATCATATATATTTGTATGTTAGTATTTATGATAATGTATCCATGAATTAATTGTGTAATTCTAAATTTCCCTAGTCGATTGTTATTATGGGAATAATAACAAACTAAGACTAGTGTGAGTGATAATGGATATTCATGAGATGAATATAGTGTATACAGATACAGATTATACTCACGGGCAATGTGTTAGAGAACATGTTGCTGGAGACCCACTATAAGATCAAGTTCATGGTCACGTGTCACAACTGATCTTGATTATAGTAGTGTCATCAGCTGATTCCTTTGACCTGAGGTCACCATGGATTCCGGGATGAACTCATGTTGTGCTTTGACGCAGTCAAACGCTGCTTGTAACAGAGTAGTTATAAAGGCTGTTGTTGGGTGCAATGTGACTCATGCTTAGGGATGTGAGTGACAGATATGGGATTTTGTCCCTCTCTAACAAGAGAGCGATATCACTGGGCCCCTCGATAAGTAAGACTGTTAAATGCATGGCCGTGCTCAAATAATTGATAAGAGTATCAATTGATTTGTCTGAACAGTTTACTTTGAGATCGAGAAAGCATATGATTAATTATATAAGATTGACAAGTGTACCATGTCTTATAATTAATCTTGATATCAAAGAGACAAAAGGGAATATGACATTCTATAAATAGGTATTGGATCATTCCAATCATATTAATTGGGTAGTCGTAATGGCTTGCTAGAGTCCGCTTGTGACCTATAAGGACATTATGGTAATTTCCTTATTGCCAATTAATATGATCCTATGGGGTCACACACAAGAGCAAAATGAAGTTCATCTTATCGGGTATAAATTATTATTGGATAATAATTTATGAATGAGAAAGAGAATAAATATATATAGTGATATATATTTATGTATGTATATATAAATATTAATGTGATTAATATTACATAAAGTATGCTACATATTATAATTAAATTATATGGAGATATAATTAATTATAATATTATATATACATATATGTATTATGGAGAATTGATTTGATTTAATGTTAATTGAGAATTAATATTAAATTGTGTGGGTTAATATATAATTATAACTAATAGGTGTATTAGGTTATAATTATAGTTAACTATTTAGGTTAATTATTTAAGGAAATAATTGACCTAAACCTAACACAACTCTACACTCCTAAACCTAAAGGAAATTCGGCCACCACACTAAGAAAAGGGGGGCAGCCGAAATTCCTAGCTCTTCAACACATAGAAAATTTTGATTTTCTGCCTCTCTCTCTCGTTCGAAGAATCGTTCTTCAATCCCGGCGCTAGCACGCGGTGAATCAATTGCTCCGTGTGGATCAACCGTAGAGGGAAGCTAATTTGGTTCCTTTGATTCAAATCCTATAAGAACTAAGAGGTAATTCTTTAACCCTTCCTTCCAATTCAATGCAATATACATGGATCCCTGGCGGGGATTAATCCTTTTCTTTCCGCTGCGTATTTTGTTTTGTTGATTAATCCCCAACAAACATTTCCCACATTCTCGACTGAAGCCTGGGCCAGTTGAATGGTCTGACCAGCATTGGTGGTCATTACAGCTTGCACATGTTCTCTCAAAGTGGCCTTAAGCAGATCCGAGTTCAACAGGGCATCTATGAAGGTCTTCGTATCAAAAGCGGGCACTTCCACAGGTCTATCTTGAGCCATGTCTGGTTTATTCAATTCTGCTAACAACAGCTGACTGTCAACTGGTAAAGAAGGTAACTGTCCCTGAATTCCTACTCTGATTCTAAATCTAAACTGACCCTAACCTCCTCCACAGTTATTCGTTCTGATTAAACTGGTTGAACTAACTGATTGGACTCTGATTCAACACGTACTAACCATTTCGAAGCTGGACTCCAAATAGCACATTCAACATAGGGTTAATATCGTGGATGGATGCCATGAGTCTAGACACGACACACTAAGTGACGTGTATGGTATGGTCGTGAAATGATCATGGTTGAATGACGTCAGATGGATGAAAATGGTAATGAGGATGAATCTCTTTTTCATTTCCTTTATTTCTAATACCCAATGCTATGCGAAAAGCAGTGCGAAATGGTCTCATGTGAGCCATCACACAGACAGAGTTTCGGTGCTTTTGGGGCACCAAGTGAATGTCATGGAATGGTCACGTGCATACCGACACATGGACAAAGTTTCGACGCTTTTTAGGTCAATGAGATGATGTGAAATGGTCACATGGGGGTAGTCCCACGTACAAAGTTTCGACTCTTTTTAGGCATCCAAGATGAAATGATATCACAACTAAGTCACATGTGAATCGAGACACGGACAGAGGTTCGGCATTCATAGAACACCTTGTATGGTTTAGTAATGTCATGAAATGTCCCTATACGTGTATTAATCCAGTACTCATGGAGTACCTCAAATGATTTGATACTGTCATAGAACAATTTGATTTGGATCGTGACACACAAACAAGACTCCGACATCACTGTGACACCAATGATGAATGGGTGTGATGTCACGTAATGTTATCGTGTGATCCGCCATACGAACATAGACCTAAGACCATCATGGTCCTCAATGAAATGGCTTAGTGAAATGGCCAAGTGTAATCCAGTGCATGGGCAGAATACGGGTAGTTTTTTGACACCCAATATGAGATGAAATGATTATGATGGGCATCTTTGGCATTCTCAGAACATCTTATATTAAATGGAATGAGATGATATGAATGCTCATGTCACATGAGATGCAAATGGCTGCATGAAAACGTGGTTAGGATGCATGACATACGGGATGATGTTATGTATGCTTTCTGGAAATGTCAACACACAAGATGTAAACGTATATGGCACACAAATAAAATGTCATGGTTGCACGAAGGTGTGGTTAGCATCAATGTCATACATATGTTCATGTCTTAAAAATGGCTGCATAAAAACATGGTTAGAATGGCACACGAATGATTATGTGTGCTTGATGTTTCATGAAAAGGTCAAATAAAACCATCATAGAACAAATGTTAGCGTATGCAACAATTTGCTCACCCTTCCAACCTTATTCCTCCTTCGATTAGCATGCATTCTTCCTAGGTATTGAGTCTCCTTGATACCAACCAGAGATACCAAAGGCATACTCTCAATGACCAATTTCATATTTATGTTTTAGTAATCCTAGGGGGAAATTACTAGGTCATTACATGTGGGCCAAAGTCAAACCAAGGGTTGTACAGGTCCCTATAGTGAATATACACTCCTCAACATAAAACATATGAGGTTCATGTGGTACTATAAGTGGTTTACTCCATTAGGTGCCTCCAATCCTTGTGGAAGAGGTAGGTCACCTTCAGAAATAAACTAGGGCTAATCAGTGAGTTCGAGGGGTTGAGATGAAGAAAATGTGATGCTATGCAATTATGAGTAAAATATGGTATTATGAACTAATAAAATGACTTCAAGTGAGGTTATATTTTAGTAGTTGCCTAAGTTCCTTAAGTTTTTTAAAAAATGTTTTAAGAAACATTTCATCCCCAGTGGAGTCGCCACTGTGAGCAGACGACATTTCAACGGACGCAGCGAAATGGATTGGGGAGGCTTTTGGAAAGGCGTGTGGAATTTGTTTTGATGGGAAAACAGGTTTGATCTTGCTTAAGAAAACCAATTGATATGATTTGAAATCCCTTTTGTAGGAAATATCATTTAGAATGTGAGTTTGAGAAAACTGGTTTTGCATTTTAGAAAATCCTATTTTATTAAATTAAAGACCTTGAAACCTAAATTTCGAGATCAGTGATGAAGTCACCACCCGGATCAGCTCATCTGAGAAATTCCAGTATAGCTCCCTACCAACTGTAAACTGTCATACCTGATCTAGGGATTCAAGATTCGAGCAACTTACCTATACAACCTCAAGCTTGTTTTCATTTAATAGTTTATAGCACCATATTATACTCACTTATTCTCTACCCATTTTATCTTTTAATATTAGCCCATGCTCATTCAAATGACATAAATAAATAGCATAAAATTAAAGTGCAGAAAAGTAAACCATACATATAAACCAAACAAAAGGATAGAGGCCAGTAATGTTGGATATGCCCTAGTCCTGAGGGATTGGTCCTTGTATTTGTATCATACATTTATTGGATTTATGTATTATACTTATTTGTGTTATTAATAAAGGCATTAATTCATTTATTATATTTATCTTGTGCAATATATTAAATGAAGTATCCAATGGACATATCCATATCCATGATGACCAGTGTCATGCACTTGGCAGTAAGACCATGGATAGGGTAAACGATATGACCATGAATAGATCTGTAGTCTGTTCCAGTCATGGGAATGACTGGAACAAGAGACTATCATTAACCTGGTTGTATGGCGGTGTCTTACCGGTCATTGGACATGGGATGTCAACCAAGTTAATGGGTACATGCAAAAAGGGCATGGTACTGGATAGATCCACTAAACGAGAAATCCACATGGTATAGTATCACAAGTGATTCTCATGTAGTACTTGTATGGATCCTTTGACCTGACCATATGATAGTGTTGCATGTGAGGTCGCATACTTAGGGGTACGCCTAAAGGGCCTATAATAAGGTGCCAAGTATGGGTACTTTCGGATATGTCACTTAGCATGGTAATGCTATGGATATGCAGAAGGGATTTGTCACTCAGTAGTCCACTGAGAAGATATCACCGGCCTCTTGATGAATGTAACTGATAAGAGTGTGGCCACACCCAAACGAGTTGGAACATGTTTGTGAGCTTCAGTGCATTCAGGATCAAGTTAATCTCCAGACACAAAAGAGGGTGATCAATCCATGCCTCTGTGTTGGACACCGATATCGATGACATGTGATATACAAGTTCAAACCACAGGGTTATGATAACAGTTAGACTGCCATCTCCATCTTGATTGGGGGCTACAATGGCTTGCTAGAGCCCAACTGCAGTCTATGGTCCACAGGCCCACTGCCAACATAAAGATGGGCCCACGGGATCGTACACATTGAGTGACTGAACACCGTATTGGATTGATCATAATAATAAAATTAATATATATTTAATTGGCTCTTCATAATTAATTGGATTAATTATGAGATTATTTCCTAGGTGGAAATATTCAAATGTATAGGTTTACATATGATTTTATTTTGTGAAGATCTAATTTTAATTTGATGGATTAAATTAATTGGTCAAACTAATTTTAATTTAAATGTAAATAATATATTACTTGGTGTAATATATTAAATATATGGGTAAATTAAAGTTGGGCTTGAAATTAATTTAATCCACACTAATTAAAATAAGATTGGGCCTGAATTAAGAGAAGAAAGCCCGCACAAATGAAAGAGCTAAGTTGGGCCAAAATTCCTTTGGGAATTTCGGCCAACCTAGGGTTTATTAGCCCTAGGAATTTCGGCCACGAACAACTGAAGAGACAATAGAAGAAATTTCCCTAGCCTCCCATCTCCAAAGTTCGTGTTTTCCGACGCTAGCATGGGTGGTGTTCGTTAGGCGTTCGTGTACGTGAACGAGGAGGGTTTCTAGTTTGATTCCTGCAGTCTGCATCCCTCTCTTGAAAGAGATATTCCTAGTAAGAGATTTATCTCTTTCTATTAAATTTTGTTTTTCCAATTTCCATCTCAATTTCTCTTGGGCACGGATTTGAGGAAATCATCGCGTTCTTCCGCTTTAATTGGGTGATTTCCGGTGAAAAATCCCAACAGTGGTATCAGAGCGGGCTTTTGATCCATGGAAATTGTTAAAATAGGTTGAATCCCATGTTTTAAAATTGGAGATTTTTTTATTGGGGTTCTTGGTTTGGGTTTAAGATTTTTCCCATTTGATTTTTATACAATTGAAATTGAATTTGCATATAGGTTTATGTTTGTTTAATTTAATTGTATGTTTTGGAATTCTTGGTGAATTTCTTGTTATTGGATGCCATGATATTTTTTTTTATTTAATATTTTCTGTTTATAAAAAAAAAATCTGGCTGCTCCCGGGGTGCGGGGCTGCCGCCGGCGGCCGCAGCTGCCAGAGCAGCAGGCTGCTGCCCCTAGCAGCGGGCCGGGCCCAGTGTTTTTTGGATTTGGTGGGTTTTGGGCCCGGGGCCTAGTTTTGAAATTTTAATTAGTTTTAAAATTCATGTGTTTAAATTTATGTAATTTAAATGCGTGTGGTTTCTTGAATGAAATTTAATTTTATTCATGTGATATTGATTTTGGAAATTAATATGGTTAATTGAAATTGGTTCGGGTAATTTTGGCACAATTACTTGGACGGCTGAATTGGACCCCTGGTTTCCCAATTCCAGTGGGAGCAGTTGGACTGCCTGGGCTGGAGGTCCAAAGCCCGTCAAGGGTTAGAACCATGGTGGGCCAAAATTGGCGATTTCAAAATAATGGCTTGGACATAATTGAAATGGGCTTAAATCATGCATTATAACATGCTTATGAATTATATGTATTGGATGCATATGGGTGATTAAATATTTTGTATGATTGGATGCTATTGGGCCTTATTCAAGATGGGTTGTATTTTCTTTTTGGGTAAATACAGCCTGCGTGTCGTTTTTCTTTTTTTAATGTAATTTTATTTTATTCAATTATTATAAAATTTGTAAAAGAAGAGCCCATGGAGTGGTGAGCCCAAGTGGAGGTGCAAGCCCAGAAGGAAGAAGATGGAGGCCAACCTGATATTGATTTCTAGTATAGGTTTACTAGAATAATATTAGAATGTAATATAGGCCCATAGCAATCCATTTTACTTATTTATTTAATTATGCTTTATATTTATATGCATGTATGAATGTATGATCCAACAGCACTTTCACTCGCCTTATATATGTAAGCCGTTATAAAATGAATCTAATAACCAAATGAAATTACTAAGTCGCTTAAAAGTGTTTCCCTCATTCAAAACCAGCTCGAAGTGGGGATAGGCCAGTTGTAGACCTTGCCCTCGCAGGATACACTGGAGTATTGTCATTTTGTATTGGGTTAGGGTATGGGATACTCTAACACTTGAATGGAGGTTTTGACTTAGCATGGGTAGTAGGATTCTCCTGGCCCTAAGCATAGATGGGTAAGTGCCAACAAGCCCATCAAACCGAGAGTCCCTAGGTTGGGATTGGATGGCGTTCCTACCTAAATAGTTAGGGTATAGTTGTACCAGACCCTCGTCTGGCTATATCTTGATGATATATGGATCTTGGCCCATGAGCCCAACAACTCGGTTTAATTAATAACATGATTCATTATTAATTTTATATAGGAATAACAAAGTAAAGACCTTTATTAACACTCTAAATGTTTTTCTATGTAGAAACTCTAAATGGCAAATAACAACTCATTATCACTATGATCGATTCTTGAAAGGGACAAGCTTTCCGATCCTAACTTTTTGGACTGGTCTCAGAACTTGAGAATAGTTCTAAGACAAGAGTCCAAAGAATATGTACTGGAGAGGCCTGTACCGGCTGCGCCTCAGGGACGTAGTCCATCGACTGCCCAGCTGGAGGAATACAAGGTGCATGTCAAGGATAATAGGGATGTGACATGCCTAATGTTGGCTTGTATGGTCCCCGAACTGCAAAAACAGTTTATGGACCATCAAGCCTTTGCTATGATAACAACTCTAAACGAGATGTTTCAGGAGCAAGCTCGTCAGGAAAGGTACCTGACCCACAAGGCATTCCACTCCTGTAAGATGGGGGCTGGGACATCTGTGAGCGCACACGTGCTCAAGATGAAGGGCTATTTGGACACTTTAGCCTTTCTCGGATCGCCCATCTCTCAGGAGTTGGTGGTGGACACAATCCTTGCATCCTTACCGGATTCTTATGATCAGTTCATCCTGAACTACAACATGCAAGGGATGAACCGCACTGTCAGTGAGCTACATGGGATGCTTAAGCTTACTAAGCAGTCGATCAAAAAGACTCTGCCGGTGCTGCTGGTCAACAAGGGGAACCCTCCTGTTGCCAAGGGTAAGGCGAAGGCCAAGGTTAAGAAGGCCAAGGCCCAACCCAAGGCCCAGCAGAAAGCAGGTCCTGAGAATGTCTGTTTCGGGTGTAGACAGGCGGGCCATTGGAAGAGATCATGTCCCAAGCTGATGGGAGAGCAGAGAAGGGGCCAAGATGTGTCCTCTTCAGGTATTTATGTTATAGACATTAACCTTACTGTTTAAACATCCTGGGTATTGGATACTGGATGTGGTTCTCACATTTGTTACAATGTGCAGGGACTTAAGAACAGAAGGTCACTGGGGTCGGGAGAGGTGTACTTGCGGGTTGGAAATGGAGCAAGGGTTGCTGCCATGGAGATCGGCAAATACCACCTTGTGATGCCTAGTGGATTGGTTTTAATTTTAGAACAAAGTTATTTTGTACCTGCTATGTACAGGAATATTATTTCAGTTTCTATGTTGGATATTTCTGGATTTTATTTTACTATTTCTAATGGTAGAATTTCCATATCTAGAGAGGGATTATTTTATGGAGATGCTCTATTAAATAATGGCCTGTATATCCTGGACTTAAATGAAACCAATCATGTCTATAACATAAACGCTAAAAGGGTTAAGCCCAACGAACTTAATCCTGTCTACCTATGGCATTGTCGTCTTGGCCACATAAACGAGAAGCGCATAGCTAGGCTTCACAAAGTTGGAGTCTTAGGGTCATTTGACTTGGAGTCAATTAATACAAGCGAATCATGTTTACGAGGCAAGATGACCAAGGCACCTTTTAGCAAGAAGGCTGAAAGGGCCACTGGCTTATTGGACCTAATACATTCAGATGTATGTGGACCCATGAGCGCAGTGACAAGAGGTGGACACCTGTACTTTGTCACTTTCACGGATGATTTTAGCAGATATAGCTATGTCTATCTGATGAAACACAAGTCTGAGACCCTTGATAGGTTCAAGGAATTTAGGAACGAGGTACAGAACCAGCTAGGCAGAAATATCAAAACCCTTCGGTCAGACCGAGGTGGTGAGTATATGAGCCTAGAGTTTGACTCATATTTGAGAGAGCATGGAATAGTTCCACAGCTCACTCCTCCCTGAACACCACAATGGAATGGGGTGTCTGAATGGAGGAATAGGACCTTGTTGGACATGGTCCGCTCAATGATGAGTCAAGCCTCTCTCCCAATTAGTTTCTGGGGACATGCCCTCGAGATAGCAACTCTTATCTTAAATAATACTCTGACTAAGGCAGTGGAAAAGAGCCCATATCAGATATGGAAGGGCAGGGAGCCCAATGTGTCTTTCCTAAGGATTTGGGGATGCGAAGCACATGTCAAGAAATTGACTAGTGGCAAGCTGGAGCCCAAAACCGATACATGCCTATTTGCGGACTACCCTAGGGAAACCAAAGGGTATTACTTCTACAACCCCGCCGAGAACAAGGTGTTCGTGGCAAGGAAGGGGGTCTTTCTAGAAAAGGAGTTCCTTTCCAAGAAAGACAGTGGGAAGTTCAAGGTCCACAAGCTCCTGAAGAGGATAACTCAGAGGCCTAGGTGGAGCTTCCACAGGAGGAAGCACCGACCCAGGCCACACAAGGACCTAGAAGGTCTAGTAGGGATCGTCGGGAACCGGAGAGGTATGGTTTCCTCATCACCGATGATCAAACTCTTCTCATCTGAGATGAGGAAGAACACAAAACCTACCAGGAGGCTATGGCAAGCCCACAGTCTGCAAATTGGTGTAAAGCCATAGAGGCAAAGATGCAATCTATGTACAATAACCAGGTTTGGAACTTGGTTGATCCACCTCCAGGTGCTAAGGTAATAGGTTGCAAGTGGTGCTACAAGCTAAAGGCCGATAATACCTTCAAGGGATGTCTGGTTGTGAAAGGTTTCAGACAATTCCATGGAATAGACTATGATGAGACTTTCTCACCAGTAGCCATACTCAAATCCATCAGGATCTTGCTAGCCATAGCCGCATGGTACGACTATGAGGTCTAGCAAATGGATGTCAAAACCGCTTTCCTTAATGGAAAGCTACTCGATGATGTGTACATGACACTGCCTGAGGGTTTTGTCGATCCAGAGTATCTGGGAAGGGTATGTAAACTTCAAAGGTCCATTTGTGGACTGAAGCAAGCATCCCGAAGTTGGAATCTCAGATTCAATGAAGCTATAAAGGAATATGGCTTCATACAGAATCAAGATGAGCCTTGTGTGTATAAGAGGACTAGTGGGAGCATTGTCACATTTTTGGTACTATATGTAGACGACATCCTACTCATTGGAAGCGACATACCTACACTGCAAGGGGTAAAGCAGTGGCTGAGTAAGTGCTTCGTAATGAAGGATTTAGGCGAAGCTGAGATGATCCTAGGGATCAGGATCTATAGGGATAGATCAAATCGGCTTCTGGGCCTAAGTCAGGCCTCGTACATAGATAAAGTTTTAAAAAGGTTCAGCATGGACCGGGCTAAGAAAGGTTTCTCGCCAATGGGCCATAGGCTGAAACTTAGTAAGAAGCACTGTCCTAAGACGAGGGAGGACAGGGAGAACATGAAATTGGTTCCATATGCTTCGGCGAAAGGATCAATTATGTACTCCATGTTATGTACGAGACCTGATGTCACCTTTGCACTAAGTATGACGAGCCGGTACTAGCAAGATCCCGGGGAGAATCACTGGAAAGCTGTCAAGGCAATCCCTAAGTACCTTAACCGGACTAAGGATAGCTTTTTAGTGTATGGTGATCAGGAAGTGCTATCAGTTACTGGGTACACTGATGCAAGCTTCCAGACTGACCAGGATGAGTACCAGTTGCAGTCTGGGTATGTATTTTTGCTAAATGGTGGTGCTATAAGCTGGAGGAGCTCAAAGCAGCCAACCATCGTGGACTCTACAACAGAAGCTGAGTACATCACTGCGTGTTTGCGGCTAAGGAAGCTGTGTGGATGAAGAAGTTTATCACTGAGTTGGGAGTAGTGCCAACTATCCAGGACCCAGTTGATATCTTTTATGACAACAATGGGGCCGTTGCACAAGCTAAGGAGCCCCAGTCACACAAGAACACAAAGCACGTGCTCAGAAAGTTTCACCTCATACGAGAGATCGCGGAGAGAGGTGACATTGCATTGCACAGAGTGGACACCGAGGATAATGTCGCAGATCCTTTGACCAAGGCGTTGGCCTGGCCCAAGCACGAGGGCCATACTAGATCTATAGGGATTAGGCCTATGCCTAGTTGGAACTAGTGCAAGTGGGAGATTGTTGGATATGCCCTAGTCCTGAGGCATTGGTCCTTGTATTTGTATCATACATTTATTGGATTTATGTATTATACTTATTTGTGTTATTAATAAAGGCATTAATTCATTTATTATATTTATCTTGTGCAATATATTAAATGAAGTATCCAATGGACATATCCATATCCATGATGACCAGTGTCATGCACTTGGCAGTAAGACCATGGATAGGGTAAACGATATGACCATGAATAGATCCGTAGTCTGTTCCAGTCATGGGAATGAGTGGAACAAGAGACTATCATTAACCTGGTTGTATGGCGGTGTCTTACCAGTCATTGGACATGGGATGTCAACCAAGTTAATGGGTACATGCAAAAAGGGTATGGTACTGGATAGATCCACGAAACGAGAAATCCACATGGTATAGTATCACAAGTGATTCTCATGTAGTACTTGTATGGATCCTTTGACCTGACCATATGATGGTGTTGCATGTGAGGTCGCATACTTAGGGGTATGCCTAAAGGGCCTGTAATAGGGTGCCAAGTATGGGTACTTTCGGGTATGTCACTTAGCATGGCAATGCTATGGATATGCAGAAGGGATTTGTCACTCAGTAGTCCACTGAAAAGATATCACCGGCCTCTTGATGAATGTAACTAATAAGAGTGTGGCCACACCCAAATGAGTTGGAACTTGTTTGTGAGCTTCAGTGCATTCAGGATCAAGTTAATGTCCAGACACAAAAGAGGGTGATCAATCCATGCCTCTGTGTTGGACACCGATATCGATGACATGGGATATACAAGTTCAAACTATAGGGTTATGATAACAATTAGACTGCCATCTCTATCTTGATTAGGGGCTGCAGTGGCTTGCTAAAGCCCAACTGCAGTCTATGGGGCACAGGCCCACTGCTAACATAAAGATGGGCCCACGGGATCGTACACATTAAGCGACTGAACACCGACTTAAGGAATCACATGTATGCTTGGAGTATACACTCCGGAGAGAGAGGTATATATATTAATTATATTATAAAGATCAATTGGATTGATCATAATAATAAAATTAATATATATTTAATTGGCTCTTCATAATTAATTGGATTAATTATGAGATTATTTCCTAGGTGGAAATATTCATATGTATAGGTTTACATATGATTTTATTTTGTGAAGATCTAATTTTAATTTGATGGATTAAATTAATTGGTCAAACTAATTTTAATTTAAATGTAAATAATATGTTACTTGGTGTAATATATTAAATACATGGGTAAATTAAAGTTGGGCTTGAAATTAATTTAATCCATACTAATTAAAATAAGATTGGGCCTGAATTAAGAGAAGGAAGCCCACACAAATGAAAGAGCTAAGTTAGGCCAAAATTCCTTTAGGAATTTCGGCCAACCTAGGGTTTATTAGCCCTAGGAATTTCGGCCACGAACAGCTGAAGAGACAATAGCCGAAATTTCCCTAGCCTCCCATCTCCAAAGTTCGTGTTTTCCGACGCTAGCACAGGTGGTGTTCGTTAGGCGTTCGTGTACGTGAACGAGGAGGGTTTCTAGTTTGATTCCTGCAGTCTGTATCCATCTCTTGAAAGAGATATTCCTGGTAAGAGATTTATCTCTTTCTATTAAATTTTGTTTTTCCAATTTCCATCTCAATTGCTCCTGGGCACGGATTTGAGGAAATCATCGCGTTCTTCCGCTTTAATCGGGTGATTTCTGGTGAAAAATCCCAACAACTTATTACAACCCAAAAAGATAAAAAAAAAAAACTCTCATCCTTACCTTACAACCACTTAGATACACAAAACTCTATGAAAAGTGCAATCACATAGGATACACGATTTGATCTATTAAATACATCCAAAATAATAAAAAGAAAAATAAAAGCTACAAAATAGATGGTTAGCACAATTATATCACAAACACAAGTAGGACTCATAACAGGACAGAATGGGAAATTTTAGGAAACGGGAGCATGCATTTAGGGGGTAACTATGAAATCCAGGTGACATACTTGATTAGACCTGGAAAACCGTTTTAGAAACGTACTATAGGTTTTTGTGCTTGAAAGCAATTTTGGAAAACGGTTTGGTTCAATCACATGCAAATTTCTCGATTTTCAGTGAGTCGGTTATCCCAGAACTCGGGGTTCCATTCGTGGGTGCTTCCTGTCTTAAACATCCATCTAAGGTCTAAATCAGTAAACACATCAAAAATAGTTTGAATCCAAAGACAGCATCACGCGACGACGTCCATAGGGGTTGTCCTGAGATTCTGCCTCCTTTTTACAACTATAGCTGTATGGTTTTGGTTAGAGCCATGCGGCTGTAGTGTCTGGAACCCGAATTTTTTTTCTTTACTTTTGTAAATCTCTGTTTTGAATTATTTCGGTGATTTTTAAGGATTTTTGGGAATCTGGGGGTCTGCTAAAGCTGAACCGTGGATCCGATTTGGATCAAACAACCAGGAATTCCAAAACTCAAAATCAAAGAAACCTAAATCTCACATTAACATTATTGAAAATCTGAAAACCATAATATTGAATATAACAGATGTAATCTGACCAAAATCATTCATAACAGAACAATTAAATGGAAAACTAACTGTATTCGGTTGTTTCAGGGCATTTCGGGTTTCTGCCCACAAGAACACAGCCGTGCAGCTATAAGGTTACAGCCGCGCGGCTCTATTCTAAGGATTATAGCCGCTCAGCTCTAGTTAGAGCCGCATGGCTATAATCACGCAGATAGTTTCTGGATTTACACAAAACTCAAAAAATGCAAAGCACAAAGCAATCAATTATAAGTTGAAGGCCTCTCAGAGTTTACTCTTTTTGTGTTCCAGTGTATTTGATGACTGGAAATGGATTTGAACGTCGGAATGTGCTTAGAACCCCGTAAACATCCCGAATCGTTGAATCGATCTGAACAAACCCGAGATCAATCCGAATGAATGTGACATGCCCAGAAACCCTCACCCTACGTGTTTCCCGAGTGTTTTCTCTCTGTTTCTCTATTTTTCTTTTGTTCTTTGTCTTGATTTTTGTCACTTTTTCTTAGTTTTTCACTCTTTCTCTCTTGATTTCTACTTCCTTTCCCTCTAGAATGATTTTTTTATTCAGTAGTTAGTTAGAGCCGCATGGCTATAATCAGGCAGATAGTTTCTGGATTTACACAAAACTCAAAAAATGCAAAGCACAAAGCAATCAATTATAAGTTGAAGGCCTCTCAGAGTTTACTCTTTTTGTGTTCCAGTGTATTTGATGACTGGAAATGGATTTGAACGTCGGAATGTGCTTAGAACCCCGTAAACATCCCGAATCGTTGAATCGATCTGAACAAACCCGAGATCAATCCGAATGAATGTGACATGCCCAGAAACCCTCACCCTACGTGTTTCCCGAGTGTTTTCTCTCTGTTTCTCTATTTTTCTTTTGTTCTTTGTCTTGATTTTTGTCACTTTTTCTTAGTTTTTCACTCTTTCTCTCTTGATTTCTACTTCCTTTCCCTCTAGAATGATTTTTTTATTCAGTAGTTTTCTCGATTAAATAAAGGAGGCTTGTTGATGGAACATTCCTTAGAAATAAAAACATTTTGACTCCTAGATGTACTAGCCATTTTGAGATCACTCTAATGATTTTACTCCTCTTGTTTAGAGTTTGGCTCTGATACCAATTGATGGTCTCAAATAGATTAGCTACAGTACTAGAGGAGGGTGAATAGTATTGTATATCGAATTAAAATTTTCACAAATAGTTTAGAAAGTTCTTTTTGAATAAAAACAATTTTCTTTCTACAAACACAAGTTTTACAATAATGTGGAATTAATAAAATAGTAAAACTTGTGAATATAAATTTGTTTGACTAAAAATAAAAATGATTTCAAATAATAAATTTATTAATTTAAATTGTAAGAATTTAAATAGCAGTAAGTATAAAGAGAGTAAGGATAAAGAAATGAAGACACCGAATTTTATCCTGGTTCGACCCAATCGGTCTATATCCAGTCCCCAAGCCAACCGCTTTAGATTTTCACTAACATTTCCTTTATGGGCAGGAAACAAGCCTATGTTACTTTTTACAAGTTCTAGTAGCAAATTCAATACTTTTATAGGCTTAGTATCAAACATCTACCGTTACTTTTTGAGCTCAAGTAACAAACTCTTCTGATGCTTTTTCAAAGTTCAAGCACCAAACTTTTGCAGACTTTGTTAATCACACTACCAACAAAGTAAACCCCTTTTCACACAACTTTGTGTGAATATACAATTCTCGAAAATATGAATATTTAAATGAAAGAATGAAGCTCTTTTCTCTTGACTTTGCTCTTGTAGGAATTATGGAAGACTTTGAAAAATAATAGCTTAAGAGTGTGAATTTTGCTTGTAAGTCTTCTTGCTATTCCTTTTGATCTTCATTTCCTTTTAAAGGTGAAAGAAAGCTTCATGGAAGGAGAAATGGCCATTTGTCTCAATTCATAAAATGAAATATGGTGGTTGATTTCAAGTCATGAAGAGAGGAATGTTGAATTCATCTAATGAGATACATATGGCTGTTTGTTTCAATTGACAAGATGAGTTGATTTCATGTGATAAGAGATAGTGGTAGTTGGAGTCAAGTCACAAGCTTAAGAAACAAAATCTTTCCAAGTGATAAAATGAAAATGGCAGTTGAAGTCAGGTCACAAGCTTAAGAAAGTGTTGAATTCATCTCATAAGCTATATATGGCCGTTTTTCTCAAGTAGTAAGATGAAATGATTTTTATTCTCATGTAATAAAGATAGCTCATAAGGAAACCATTTCATAAGCTAGATACTACCAATTGATTATTTCAAAAGATGACATATCTTTTGGTTTCTCCTTATAAGTAGTTTTAAAGCTCTTAAAAGCATATGTATTCATGGAAGTATTTTGCAGCTTATAAGCATAAGTTGTTTATCTAATAACCACAATTATATCAAGTAATATTTTTATCTCATAAAGTTTTTGTAATGCTTTTTGTTAATTTAAGAAATACTTTTTCCTTAATGTCAACTTGTGATCATCAAAACTAAAGTCAACATTCTCCCCCTTTTTGATGATTGCAACATGATAGGTTGACATTTGAGTTATAATTTATAAAATAGATGTCCTTCGCATATGCTCCCCCACAATATGTGCACGGTTGTTTTAGAAGAAATTTTTAAAAGTTCAAATTCGATTAAAACAACCAATTTTAATTTGCTTAGGAAGCTTTTTCATTTTAAAGATGATTTAGTGAAAGGAGTAAACAGTGGGCTTTATTTTAAGGCCTGATAGATTCAATCTTTAAGAGAGAGGCTTGATATTCTTCCCAATTTTTATGGCCCATAAAGAATTCATTTTTGAGTTTTAGATCTCAAAGAAGAGTTTGCATTCAACTCATGTACCTGTAATCAAAAGACATATTTATAAAGTGGAAAACCGATTACTTTTATAGCATCATATTGATTATGCCATAAAAGTTCGATCAAGGCCTATAATTAATCAACAGACATATGTCACATTTCATATTTCTTCTTATATTTGCATATATTGCTGGAAACACAGTCTATCATAGATCATTAATAATACTTGACACACATATAGGCTAGTTTTATTTTGAAGAGCAGATGATAGTAGAAATGGTGAAGTTATGGCGTCCGAATCCAATTCTGGTCATCAAACACACTGGAACATCAAAAATTTAAACTCTAAGAGCCTTTAAAACTTGATTCGTGGTGATTTGTGGTTGCATTTTTATGTTTAAACGATTATCCGGAAAGTTGTCTGCACAACTACAGTTGCACCACTCTAGTTACAATCGTGTGACTGTAGTTATCGGAATAGAGTTGCGCCACTATATACTATAGTTGCATGACTGCATTCTTCTAGGCAGAAGCCCGAAATGTCCCAATACGACCGAATATGGCCAGTTTTCCCATCTTAAATGACTTTTCATGATTCAATTCGGTCAAATCACATCCGTACACTCTAAAATTATGGTTTTTGGATTTCCATTAAGACGGATGTGAGATTTAGGGTTTTGTTGGTTTCTATTCTCGGAATTCGCAGTTGTTAGATCCAAAATCGGATCCTTGGTTCAGTGTTAGCGGACCCTCGGATTTCCAGAATCTCTAGAAATCATCAAAATCGATTGAAACAAACGATTTTATAAAATAAAGAAAACCACTATCGGGTGTTGTTCACTATGGCCATATGACTATAATACTAGAGTTGTACAACTTTAATTATAGTCTCAGGACTGTAGTTCTCAAAATACAGTCGTGCGACTGTAGTGGTAAAAGGTAGAATCTTGGGATGAATTCTTCAGACCTCGTCGGGTGATGCTATCTTTAGAATCAACTTGTTTTTGGTGTGTTTACTGCTTTGGGCCTTAGATGGATGTTTGAAATTAGGAAACACCCACATGAACGGAACTCTGAGTTCTATGATAACCAACCCACTAAATGGAGAAATTTACATGTAATTGAGCCAAATCATTTTCAAAACTGTTTTCAAGCATAAAAAAACCTACAAGGCATTTCTAGAATGGTTTTCCAGGTTTAATCGAGTAAGTCGCTCGGACTTCTCGGTTACCCCCTATACTCCCATTTCTTGAGATTCCCCATTCTGTTCTCTTATGAGTCCTACTTGTGTTTGTGATATAATTGTGCTAACTAGTATGTTTTACAGCTTTTTATTTCTTTTAATTATTTTGGATGTATTTAATAGATCATCTCGTGTATCCTAGGTGATTGTAGCTTTTTTAGATATTCGTGTATAATAGGCGGTTGTATTAGTGAGGATGAAAGTTTTTATCTTTTTGGGTTGTAATAAGCGGCCTTTATTATTTTTGTTTGGTTTGGATGTATGGTTTACTTTTCTGCACTTTATTTATTTCTATCATCTGAATGAGCATGGGCTAACAACAAAAGATAAAATAGGTAGAGAATAAAAGTGAGCATAATATTGTAATATGAACTTAAAAATGAAAGCAAGCTTGAGGTTGAATAGGTAAGTTGCTTGAACCCTAAATCTCTGGATTAGGTATGGCAGTCTACACTCAGTAGGGAGCTGTACCGGAATTTCTCGGATGAGCTAATCCAGGTGGTGACTCTGTCACTGATCTCAAAATTTAGGTTTCGAGATCTTTAAGTAATAAAACGAGATTTTCTAAAATGTAAAAACTAGTTTTCCTAAAACTCACATTCAAAGAAAAGGTTTTCTACAAAAGGATTTCCAAACAAATCAATGGTTTTCCTAAGCAAGATACAAACCCGTTTTCAATTCGAACTACAAACATTCATTTCTTTTTTCCCTGGTTCACTTCGCCACGTTCGGCACTAAAATGTCGTCCTTTCACAGATAGCATAAACCAACTGTTGACCACCAAAAATGTAGAGATCAATTATGAAGCACCAGTGACATCTTCTGATCATCTTTACAAGTCAACATTTAGTGATGCAAACCTGACTATAGAGGTGAGGAGGAGGAGGAGGTTACCCCAGACTTCAAAATGCTGGAAATGAGGCTTTTCATTGCATTAATTTGATCTGTGAGATGATTGAGTGTACCTATCATTCTTACAAGTTCCATTTCCATTTTAGCAGTCATGTGGTGCACCTTCTCCTGAATATTGAGCAACTGCATCTAGAGATCCCTGAGAGCTGTGGGGACCTCTGTGTAGGGTTTAGATGCCATAAGAGTTTTTGAAGCACTAGGTACTTCTTATATCACTTTGAAGCATGTTTCCAAAGAGTAAGCAGTCACCCTATGATAGTCTAGTGGTGGAGGAGGAGGAGGATTTGCAAGAGTGATGTGGTGATTGATGACATAGGCATTGTAGGACAGGAGGTTGACCCAAGTAGCATGGACGAGGGAGATGGTGGACTTATGCTTAATGGGAATGAAGATATATCAGTAGCGGTGGAAAAAGGTTCTGAATCAGTGAAGTTGTGTGTCATGGTGAATATGGGTTGATAACTTAGTGGTATGTGGGGAAAGGTTTTATAGAAATCAGATAGTGTATATGAGTTGAAAGAAATTTTAGGGCCGGAATTTGAAAGCAGATCAAGAGGTGGATTCGCTTTAGGTTCAACCTTAGGTCTGCTTCATTGATTAAGGATAGAAGTGACTCAAACACATCAGTCTCTTCCTGACTTTGACTAGTCGTTTCTGGCTGTGAAGTCTCTTTTTCTTCTCTTTGTTTTGACATTAGTGACTCAGACCCTGTATTTCCTTTCTTAGTGAGCTCTTTCCTGACTCGACTTTCTATTTCAACAGATGACACCTCAGGACTTAAAGGTTCAGGTATGTGTGTTTTTGAGCTGCTTGATGAGTTTTCAGACTCAGAGTCAATAAAAATGGGCTTGGTTGGAATCTGAGTCTTGTGGGCACATGCTTTAAGCATCCTTGCAATGTTGGGTTTATTAATTATAGACCTACAGCTAAAAAAAGAAGGTATAAGTCCTACTCTAGACACATTGAAATGAATGAAATACTTAGTGAGAAGCATGTTGTATGGCAAAGTAGAGTTGCTTTTAACATGTGTCATGTGGTTGATCATGTTGTAAGGCAAGTTTATTTTCACGTAACTAGCTAGATGCCATATGAAACATAAACTAAAACTCTTTATGGTTGCTATACTAGCTTTCTGAGGAAAAAGGAATGTAGAAATCAGCAGTTGAAGAATTTTATAGTCTTCTCTCAGGTATCCTGAATCAAGCTTAGACCATGGAATGGAATGCCCTATAGGTATGTTGAATAATTCAGAGGCAAAATCAACAACATTGTATTATCCTAGTCCAGTGGGTGCTGGGCTTTTATCCAGTTTAATTCCTCCCAGGGGCAGATTAAACACTTCATTGAAGACTCTCTCATTTACATGTAATTTTCTTCCTTGAATAGTTACTTCATAATTCGTTTCACCAATGTAAGTGAGTGTTCCATAAAATTCACTCACTAGAGAGTCATAGATAGGTTCATTTATGCTAAGGAAACTCTCCCAACCCTGAGCTTTGAAAAACCAGATAAAAGTCTTTTCTGTTACTCCTAGATACCCCTAGTCTACTCTCCTGCATTTAACTCTTTCCTTGGTAAAGCCATCAATATAAATAGATTTACCTGGTTCAAATTTCAGAGTCTTGCTTGAAGGAACAGAGCCTGATGCTTCCTTCATTGGGAATGACCTTGTTGCTCTTCTTCTTCGTGAGTACATCTCATTTATTGAACTGATTCTTCTTCTCTTTGTTTCATGAATGTTTTTTATGGTTTCAAATTCTTCCCTCTTTCTCTTCATTTGGGATTTCGACAGATAAACTCTGAGCTTTTTTGTTGTGTTTGTTGAACCCCGTCTGATCATTTTCTCTGTTTGCTTTAGGTTAAATGCTTGTGAGGTGAAACTTACAGAGGATTCGAGGTGGAGGTATGGTTTTAGGTACAACATAGATGGTTTGGTGAAGATTTGGTTTTAGGGAGAGGGAGTCTTTTCAGAGTCTGATTTCATGGGGAGAAGAAGATTTGCACAAGAAAACTGGCACCCTTAGTGAACATTGTCGTCTTTGCATTGGTGAGAAACCGGTTTTGAGATAGGCATATGAGATGCCTTGAAGGCTCGTGCTTTTCCCCTTCATAATAGCTTGGCCTTTTCATTCGGCCCATTTAATTTCCTTTCAACAAAATGAGCTTATGAGCTTATGAAGTGGTTTTAGCCCAAAAATGATCTTGGACCATATATATATATATATATATATATATATATATATATATATATATATATATATATATATATATAACATATGTTTCATTATTTAGTTTCTTTTGGTAAAAAGAATGGTTAAAAAAATTGGCTTATTAGTTGCACTAATATATTTTCATATAAATATATGCTTTATTTAATATATCATAATTATGTTTATGACAAAATTTCTTATAAAATTTTATGACTTAAAATTTTAATTGTAATTTGATCCAATAGTAAAATTTTAGTCAATTTTAAGTAATTTAGACTTACAATAAAAATTAGTCATAATTAATTTTGCTTATTTTTGTCATAAAATATTATTTATCATATATCGGTATTGACATGCTGATTTTTATTCTTAATTCACTGAATTTATTTTTACTTAGAGGCTTTGTGAAAACATTAGTTATTTGCTCTTCTGTTGGAACAAATTCCAAATAAATATCACCTTTTTGTGTATGATCTCTGATGAAGTGGTGATTGATATCTATATGTTTAGTTCTTGAATGCTGAATGGGATTCTTTGTTAGGTTTGTAGCACTAGTATTATCACACCTTATCGGTATATGATCATACTTTATGCCATAATCTTCATGATGTTGTTTGATCCATAGGATTTGTGCGACACAGCTACTTGCAGATATGTATTCAGCTTCTATTGTTGAGGTTGCTACAGTTGACTACTTTTTGCTTAACCATAAGACTAATGCTTCTCCTAGAAATTGACAGGTACCTGAAGCACTTTTTCTATCTAGTTTGCATCCAGCATGATCAGCATCACTGTAACCTATAAGATCAAAGTTTTGACACTTTGGATACCAAATCCCAATTTCTTAGGTACCATTTAGATACTTGAGAATTCTATTGACAGCGTTTAAGTGAGACTCTTTAGGATTGGCTTGAAATCTTGCACGCAGACATACACTGAATTGTATATCAGGTCTACTAGATGTTAAATGGAGTAGAGAACCAATCATACCTTGATATTTCTTGGTATCTACACTTTTACCTTTCTTATCTTCATCTTGAGAGACTGATGTACCCTTCGGTGTTTTTGCTGGTTTAGAATTCTCCATTCCATACTTCTTTATGAGTTCTTTAGTATACTTTGATTGGCATATAAATGTTCCCTTCTTTTCTTGCTTAATGTGTAGTCCAAGGAAGGAATTTAGTTCACCCATCATAGACGTTTCAAATTCAATACCATTTCTTGCGAGAATTCCTTGCATAACTTATCATTAGTAGAACAAAAAATAATATCATCAATATATATTTGAACAAATAATATATGGTTCTTTTCATGCTTTATAAACAATTTTATGTCAACTTTTCCATGAATAAAACCTTTTGTAAGTGAGAATGTACTTAACCTTTCACACCATGTTCTCGGTGCTTGTTTTAGTCCATACAAAGCTTTAGTTAGCTTGTAGACATAGTTAGGATGGTGACAAACTTTAAATACTGGAGGTTGCTTTACATAGACTTCTTCATTGATGTAGCCATTAAGAAATGCACTTTTCACATCCATTTGATAGAGTTTGAAGTCTTTGTAGCAAGCAAATGCACATAGCATTCTGATTGCTTCCAACCTAACAACCGGAGCAAATGTCTCATCGTAGTCTATTCCTTCTTGCTGGTTATATCCTTGCGCAACTAATCTGGCTTTATTTCTAATAACTTTGTAAGATTCATCCAGTTTGTTTCTAAAAACCCATTTGGTTCCAATTAGTGATTGATTGTTTCTTTTGAATTGATCTAATTCTTCTTGCATTACCATCATCCAGCTTTCCTCAGTTTCAACTTCTTTGAAGTTCTTTGGCTCAATCTTAGAAACAAATGCCTCATTCACAAAATATTCTTTCAATTGTCTCCTGGTCATTACCCTCTAAGGAGGATTATCAATAATGTTATCTTTGGAGTGATGTTTGTGATATTTGAATTCTTTTGGTAGATCATCATGTTGATTTTCTTAAACTTGCATTATGTTCATTTTGATCACCAGGGTTGTTTTCTTTTTGCAGGATGTTTTCATTATCTTTTATGTTTTTAACCTATGAATCAAATATATCAAGAGTATCCTCAGATTCTTTATCCGGAAGAGGATTAGTTTCTTTAAATACTATATGCATGGACTCATTAATGCTAAGAATTCTTTTGTTAAAGACTCTATATGCTTTGCTATGCAATGAATATCCCAAGAAAATACCTCATCTGACTTAGAGTCAAATCTATTGAGATATTCCTTGTTGTTGAAAATAAAACATTTACAACAAAATGGATGGAAATAACCAAGATTAGGTTTTCTACCATTCCATAACTCATATGGTGCTTTCTTTAAATTAGATCTTATCAAAGCTCAATTTAAAATTTAGAAAGTAGTGTTCATAGCTTCTGCCCTGGTAAATTATTTTCATTGAGCATCGTTCTAGTCATTTCTTCTAGTGTCCTATTTTTCTTTTCAACAACACCGTTTTGTTAAGGAGTTCTAGGAGCAGAGAAGTTGTGTGAGATTCCATGCTTAGAGCAAAACATTTCAAAAATATTCTTTTCCATAATCACTTTTAATGGCAATAATAGAAGCGTTTTTCAAATTTTGAAGCTTTTTACATAAGGTAGAAAATTGTTCAAAAGCTTCATCTTTTTTACTTAAAAACAATGTCAATGTAAAACATGAATAATCATCTACAATAACTAATGCATTCCTCATGCCTCCTAAACTTCTTGGTTGTATTGGACCAAGCAAGTCTAAATGCAGTAGTTCTAAAGGTCTAGACGTAGAAACAACTCCTTTAGGATTAAAAGAGCTTCTAATTTGTTTCCCTCTTTGACATGCATCACAAACATGAGTTTTATCAAAATTAATTTTGGGTAAACCTTTAACAAGTTCTTCCTTTGAAAGTTTTGAAATCAGATGCATACTGGCATGAAAAATTCGACGATGCCATGACCAACTCCCTTCTTCTTCTGAAATTAAGCAATGATCATTAGTGAGAGTACTTGAATTTAAAAGATAAATATTTCCAACTCTAAGAACTTCAAGTAAGGTCTTACCACTTTTAGCTTCCATAATTTCACATTTCTTTGAATGAAAGATTACCTTACGATCTTTGTCACAGAGTTGACTCACACTTAGAAGATTGAATTTCAATCCATCAACTAGAGATACTTCATCAATGCATGGATTGTTTCCAATCTTTCCTTTTCTGATGATTCATCCCACTAGTTTATCTCCAAATTTCACTGTTCCTCCCTTCACTTGCTTTATAGAAGTGAAATATCTTCCATCACTAGTCATATGTCTAGAGCAACCGCTATCAATATACCCCTTTGAATTTCTCAGAGTGTTCTTTAGACATACCTGTGAAACAAATTAAGTAGAATTAGGTACCTAAATACTATTAGGTCCTTTAGGGTTAGAGTCAACATATTTTTCTTTGGGAACCCAGATAGTTTTCCTTTTGTAGTTTCCTTTCCAAAAATTACAATCACTAATAACTTATCCCGTATGATTATAGTAGTAACATGTAATATTCTTCTTTTTCTTGAATTGATGTTACCAGTAGTGTTTTGAGGTTGAATGTTGGTGATAAGGAACATAGTTAATTTGATATGAGCTTTTAGGCTTGTAACTATGTTTTTGTTTTGACCTGTAAGTATTAGGCTTTTGAGACTATATAGGTCTATGTGTGTTTTTGAGCACAATCTTCTGTTGTGAAAAAGAATACTGGTTTGGATTAGAAGATTGTACACTTCTCGGTTTGGAAGAATATGTCCTCTTTTTAATTCTTTGGTCTGTATATTGAGCATGAATAGTTTTTTGTTTAGTATTTGGTTTAGTAACAGGTTTCTGACTTTTACTATGCTTTTGATACGTAGGTTCATGGGATTGAGTTTGCATAGTAGAAGTGGAGGAAGAACAGAATATAATTGGCTTTGGGGGAATTTGAGAAGGTATCCAATCAGTACAAGTATAACCAATTCCTATTCTATCGTTTGGATTCCTCTAGGAGTCTAAAAGCATATTTAGCATATTTTCACCATTTGTGAATTTGCTGATTGTAGAGTCTAACTTTTCACATTTCTTTTCAAGATGTGATATTTTACTGCTAAGTTCTAGATTGGAGTTTTCTAGAAAACTCACTTTGCTTTGTAATTCAAGTTTTTCATACTCTTTGTTTAAAAGCTTGTTTTCGTATTCTTTACACTTAGCAATTATATCAAGCTTATTGTCATGCATTTTAAAAAATTCTTGTATAAGATCATTATGAGATAAAGTTTGTAGGATTACCTTATCTTCCTCATTTTCATGTTGGTGTGATGAACTTTCTGCACTATCATTTGCCATGAAGCATATCTGGGCTTTTTCTTGCTTCTGGTCATCGTCATCATCAGAACTAGACTGATCACTATCGCTCCATGTTGCCACCATAGCTTTCTTATGCTTTTTCCTGTATTTACTTTTAAGCTTTGGACAATCAACTTTGAAATGGCCTGGTTTATTGCATTCAAAACATATAGTCTTGTTTTGAATCTTTCTAGGCTTTATCAATCTTGTTGTTGTTGAATTGCCTCCTGTATGATGTTTTGTCTCTGTTTTTGCTTTTCAGGAATTTTCTGAACTTTCGAATCAACAGAGCTTCCTCATCATCTTCTTTGTCATCACTGTGTGAATTGGAAGTGGATTCTTGAGGGGTTGGGCTACCAGCTTTTAGTGCAATTGACTTCTTCTTGTCAATTTGCTCATAGTCAGTGATAGACTTAACTTTCATCTCATATGTGAGTAATGAACCAATGAATTCATCATATGAGTATGTGGTTAAATCTTTCAATTCTTCTATTTGTTGGGATTCATCATTCGAAAAATAACATGGCGCAGAGAAAAATACACCGTTTAAAATTTCCTAGAATCCACCTATCGTGTCCAATTACCATTGATTAGAAAAAAACCAAATTGAATCAAGAGAGATTAACTCACCGGATTCGTCTCTTCTAGAGACTACTGCAGAATCGTTTCTTGAAACTGCGATCTCCAAAGTCTGGTGCATGACCAACTATTGAGCGGGAACCGGTGCTAGCCGAAGACGCGAAGGAATAGAGGTTTAATGCTGGGATTTTCGGCTATTTTGGGGCTGCTCTTGGTGGCTGAAATTTCTAGCAATTAATTAGGGTTGAATTAGGGTTTTATTCCTTAAGTGTGCCCTTATATAGACACATTGTCTAATTGGGTTTTAATTAAGTTAATTAAACCCAAGCCCACTAGGATTATAATTACATAAATAAACTTTAATTAAAAAGTATATACTATGTAATTTAATTCCATTTGGCAAAATTTAATTACCCCTAAATAAAATTAAATCACACTTAAGTAAATACAATACATGTATTTAATTTTCCTACTTAGGAAAATTATTTAATTAATTGTTTACTTTATGTAATTCAATTAATTGATAAATTAAGTAATTACATTATGTAAACTTATTAATTAAATTAAATTCAACCCAATGTCAATTAATTACCTTGACACCGAATGTCAACTAATTAATTAACGCATTCCTTCCAATGTACATTACATGTACAATTTCTATAAGTTCCAGCTCAGTTGATCTATGTGCATGATCTTATGGGTCTGTCTTTATGTTGGCAGTAGGCCCAAGGCCCACAGACTGTAAGTGGGTTCTAGCAAACCATTACAGCTGTTGGGATTTTTCACCGGAAATCACCCGATAAAAGCGAAAGAACGCAATGATTTCCTCAAATCCGTGCCCAGGAGAAATTGAAATGGAAATTGTAAAAACAAAAATTTAATAGAAAGAGATAATTCTCTTACCCGGAATATCTCTTTTAGAGATGGATGCAGACTGCAAGAATCAATATAGAATCCCTCCTCATTCACGTACACGAACGCCTAATGAACACCACCCGTGCTAACGTCGGAAAACACGAACTATGGAGTGAGAGGCTTAGTGAATTTTGGCTATGGTGTGTTTACCTTAGTGGTGGCCGAAATTCTCAGGGTTTATTAAACCCTAGGTTGGCCGAAATTCCCTTGAGGAATTTTGGCCCAACTTGGCTCCTTATTTGCGTGGGCTTCCTTCTTTTAATTCAGGTCCAATCTTATTTTAATTAGTCTGGTTTAAATTAATTTCAAGCCCAACTTTAATTTACCCATGTATTTAATTTATTACACCAAGTAACATATTATTTACATTTAAATTAAAATTAGTTTGACTAATTAATTTAATCCATCAAATTAAAATTAGATCTTCACAAATAAAATCATATGTAAACCTATACATATGAATATTTCCACCTAGGAAATAATTTCATAATTAATCCAATTAATTATGAAGAGCCAATTGGATATTAATTTTATTATTATGATCAATCCAATTGATCTTTATAATATAATTAATATATTTCTCTCTCTCCAGAGTGTATACTCTAAGTATACATGTGATTCCCTAAGTCAGCGTTCAGTCGCTCAATGTGTACGATCCCGTGGGCCCATCTTTATGTTGGCAGTGGGCCTCTAGCCCACAGACTGTAGTTGGGCTCTAGCAAGCCACTGCAGCCCCCAATTAAGATGGAGATGGCAGTCCAACTGATATCATAATCCTATAGTTTAAACTTGTATATCCCATGTCATCGATATCGGTGTCCAACACAGAGGCATGGATTGATCACCCTCTTTTGCGTCTAGACATTAACTTGATCCCAAATGTACTGAAGCTCACAAACAAGTTCCAACTTGTTTGGGTGTGGCCACACTCTTATCAGTCACATTCATCAAGAGGCCGGTGATATCTTCTCAGTGGACTACTGAGTGACAATTCCCTTCCCCATATCCATAGCATTGCCATGCTAAGTGCCATATCCGAAAGCACCCATACTTGGCACCCTATTACAGGCCCTTTCGGCGTACCCCTAAGTATGCGACCTCACATGCAACACCATCATATGGTCAGGTCAAAGGATCCATACAAGTACTACACGAGAATCACTTGTGATACTATACCATGTGGATTTCTCGTTAAGTGGATCTATCCAGTACCATACCCCTTATGCATGTACCCATTAACTTGGTTGACATCCTATGTCCAATGACCGGTAAGACACTGCCATACAACCAGGTTAATGATAGTCTCTTATTCCAGTCATTCCCATGACTACGGATCTATTCATGGTCATATCATTTATCCTATCCATGGTCTTACTGCTAAGTGCATGACACTGGTCATCATGGATATGGATATGTCCATTGGATACTTCATTTAATATATTGCACAAGATAAATATAATAAATGAATTAATGCCTTTATTAATAACACAAATAAGTATAATACATGAATCAATTAATGTACGATACAAATACAAGGACTAATGCCTCGAGACTAGGGCATATCCAACCCCAATTAAGACAGAGATGCAGTAGCCTTTAGAAGACACTCCCCTGGTAGTAATCTCATAGTGTCCTTTTGTTGGAGATTGTGCCCTAAGGCCAATATTGGATTATGTAATTTGACTTCTAAGATTAATCTAGTGTAGATTAATATTATCATTTATGTTTGTATGTTAGCATTTATGATAAGTATCCATGAATAAATCGTGTTATTCTAAATATCCCTAGTCGATTGTTATTATGGGAATAATAACAAACTAAGACTAGTGTGAGTGATAATGGATATTCATAAGATGAATATAGTGTATACAGATACAGATTATACTCACGGGTAATACGTTAGAGAACATGTTACTGGAGACCCACTATGAGATCAAGTTCATGGTTATGTGTCACAACTGATCTTGATTATAGTAGTGTCATTAGCTGATTCCTTTGACCTGAGGTCACCATGGATTCCGGGATGAATTCATGTTGTGCTTTGATGCAGTCAAACGCTGCTTGTAACAGAGTAGTTATAAAGGCTGTGATTGGGTACGATATGACTCATGCCTTGGGATGTGAGTGACAGATATGGGATTTTGTCCCTCTCTATCAAGAGAGCGATATCACTGGGCCCCTCGATAAGTAAGACTGTTAAATGCATGGCCGTGCTCAAATAATTGATAGAGTATCAATTAATTTGTTTAAACAGTTCACTTTGAGATCGAGAAAGCATATGATTAATTTATATAAGATTGACAAGTGTACCATGTCTTATAATTAATCATGATATCAAGAGACAAAAGGGAATATGACACATTCTATAAGTAGGTTTATTGGATTATACCAATCATATGAATTGGGTAGTCATAATGGCTTGCTAGAGTCCGCTTATGACTTATGAGGGCATTATGGTAATTTCCTCATTGCCAATTTATATGATCCTACGGGGTCACACACAAAGAGCAAAATGAGATTCACTTAATTCGGGGATAAATCTGTCACATCCGTGTCCTATATTTCTAGGATTATTAACCCAAGTTTAATTTTACTAATTAGTTATTTTATCACTAGAGTATTAATTTTTTTTAGAGGGGTGTGATTAGTGAGACAATTTGGTGTGCTTTGGAGAAATTAATTTTTGTAGGGTGGAAAGTTGAATAAGGAAAATACTAGGAGGACCAAAAGTGATATTATTACTCTATAAATATAAGGATTTCTGGTGGAAATTTCGTGGAAATCAATTTCACTTTCTTCTTCTTCTTTTCCTTCTTCATTTTTCTCTCCTTTGTTCTTCATTTCTATTCTGCCCAGTTTTACTAAAATCCGATTTGCCAGAGTTTGAACCGTCGGATTGCCACCAAATTTTAACTGCAGCTTCTAGACTCATAGTTCTTCATTCTGAACGGTGGAGATTGGATTTAGAGACCCAGAAATGCATTTCGTATCTGGGCAGATTTAGGGAGATTTCTTGATCCTTGGTTGTTTCTTTGCATTTTTCTTGTCCAAGTAAGTGATTATCAACTACCCTTATGATTTTAAGTATATTTATATAGTTATATCAAGGTATTCATACTTTGATTTTCCAGATTTTATAATTAGGGTTCTTGGGTGAGAAATTTTGAAATTTGGGGATTTTATGAATTGGTTTCTTAAATGATGAATTGAAGTTATTTTTGAAGTGATTAAGTATATTTATGTGTTTTTCTCTATATTTGCAGAATTATTTCTTTGATATACATATATATATATATATTTTTGTAAGATATATTTTGCAAAGAGAAGAATTCAAAGTGTGTTTGATTATATTGAAAAGGGGTTGTTAAACCCGGAAATGTGATTTTGAGAAAGTTTGGTTTATATGAAGTGGTTTTGTATGAATTCTAGTTTGATGTTGGAATTGAAATGTTTTGGTATCCATCTAGAGTGATTCGGTTTGGTGGTTTTATTTGAAGACCATATCTAGTGAGAGATATGGCCTGTGTACACAGCTTAAAGACCTAATCGGGTATGGCAAAGAAGTGTTGGGTAAGACCATGCGGGATTAGGCAACGTAAGAGATATCTCGACTTTATTGTGATTATTGATTATGATTCGATGGGGATGAACTCTAGATTGGATACAATTTGTTTTGGAATGGATGATTTGGAATTTACTATGTGTTTCTTATGATTTGGGAATTTTATGAAACGATATAATTTTATTTCTATTTATGTGGTAAGATATTTTTGCAATACATCATTGTTGGATAAAAACATTTGTTGGATTTTGGTATTTTATACATCGTTGTTGGATAAAAACATTTGTTAAGCTTGATTTAAAAATAGTTGATTTTGGTAAAAGCAAAATATACATATATAGCTATTTTGAGTAGGATTATTTTATGTAGTTGACAATTGCTTATTGAGATTTTTGTCTCATTTTTCTTTAAATGTTTTTATTGTTTTTAGGCGAAGAGGAAGTAGGTACCGAGGAGGGTACTATTCGCTAGGGGAGGTTCGGAAGTGGCCACGGATTATCAGTCGTCACTAGGGTATTGCATTGCATGATGAGCATGAATCTATTACTTTTGTTTTGTATGAACGTTATTTCCGAAAATGTTATTTTTTTTTATTGAAATATGAAGCAATGTATTTATATATTCTAAATGTCAACATTTTCAGTATGAAATTTAGAACTTAATATATGTACTCCTCTTTGACTCTTTATTCATTATCATTAAATTTTTTTGTGAGACACTACCTTGGCTTAGGCGCCCGCCAAAGTAATGCCTCACCGTCACGCTGCGGCCGGTCGGGGCTGGGTGTGACAGATTGGTATCAGAGCGAGGTTGATCCATAGGGATATACATATATGGTATAAGATTTAAGTATGACATTGTGTGGTATATTTATGGAATAAATGAATTTATTGAAATATGAGTTAATTAAATGAAGTGAAAAGTGTTGCATACATGACATTCATGCATACCAAGTATTAAGATATTATTTTAATAGTGTGTTATCATATAGATGCATCCAAGACGACCACGTGGCCGACCACCTCTAAATAGGGGTAGAGGTAGAGGAGAAGAATTTAGAGAGTTAGGTTGGGGTCCTGAAAGCACGGAGGATAGTGAAGCCTCTGATGCTAGAGTTCCACCTGTTGTCCATCCTCAAGGACAACCGCCACCCGAACATCATGTACCACCTTTGGCTCCACAAGCTGAAAGACCACCTGTTGCACCAATCTTGCAACTTCAAACCCAAACCTTGGTTGAAGCCTTTGTAGCCATGATGGAAGCGCAAAGGACACGTCGAAGACCTAGCGAATTGATAGAAGATGCCAAGAGTTGTGGGGCATTTGACTTTAACGGAACAATTGAGTCGGAAGAAGCTGATAATTGGTTAAAGGCTACTGAAAAGGCCTTTAGTACTATGCAGATTGGGGAGGAGGATAAGGTCAAGACGGTTAGCGGTTTATTACATGGGGCAGCAGATTCATGGTTGACTAGAATTAGGGGATTGTATCCTCAGGGTATAAGCTGGGAAGAGTTCAAACGTGAGTTCAACACGGAATATCTTACTGAATCATTTCAGAAAGCCAAGAGGAATGAGTTCTTTAATTTGAAACAAGAAACTATGTCTGTGAAGGAGTATGTGGATAAATTTGATGATTTGTACCGTTATGCCAGTCAGTGGTTTCCTACTGAAGAAGTTAAATGTGAAAGGTTTAAAGATGGTTTGAATGCGTTTTACCAAAATGAGCTGAGCTTGTATGAAGGCACACGTTATCGAGGTTGGGTAGAGAAGGCATTGCAGAAAGAAAGATTGAAAAGTAAGTTAGAATTCGAGAGTAGTCAAAAGCAGTCAGTGGATATGGGTAAAGGCAAGTCTGTGAAAGGGGGATCATCTCAGTATACGAGAGGAGGTTCGATGAGTCATACTACTCCTCGAGCATCTAATACTACTAGTCAGGCTGCACCTCATTCTTCCATGGCTAGCAGTGGTAGTGTACCAAAATGCAATCAGTGTGGGAAGTTTCATTCAGGACAATGTAGGAAGCGATCTTTTGAATGTTTCAAATGTGGAGGTAGCGGACATATGAAGAGAGATTGCCCTTCGGGTAGGGTAGCTGAATCTAAAAGAAGGGTCACTTGTTTTGAATGTGGTGAAGAAGGACATGTACGCCCTAACTGTCCTAACTTGAACAAATCTGGGGGAAGCCGAGGATCACAAGTCACTAGAGGAGGTCAAGATAGTGGTTATGGAAGAGGAAATGGACGAGGGACAAGCAATACTTCACGAAGGACTGGGAATCAGGGCACTCAAAACAATAGAGTTTCAGCTCAACCACGTGTTTATGCTATGACTCAGCAAGAGGCTGTTACGTCTAATGAAGTAATTACTGGTATGATTTCTTTATTTGGAAAAGATTCTTATGTGCTTATTGATCCTGGTGCTACGCATTCTTTTGTGTCGCCTTTGTTTATGTCTGGAACAACATGGGAGTTGAAGTTAATGCCTGAATGTTTAACTGTTAGCATGCCTATGGGAGAGTCTTTAGTTTGCACTCATGTATATCCTAGTTGTGAGTTGGAGTTTGGAGGGTCTACTATTCATGTTGATTTAGTACCATTGGAGATTCAAACATTCGATGTGATATTAGGCATGGATTCGCTGTCCAAGTACCAAGCAATGGTGGATTGTTGTAGGAAGGAAGTTAGGTTTGTATTAGCTAGTGGGGAGGAATATATTTTCTATGGTGAAAGAGAAGTGCATAGGAATTTAATCTCCGCTATAGCAGCCACAAAAATGTTAAGGAAAGGGAGTGAGGCTTTCTTAGCATATGTGGTAGATAGGGAGAAAGAACCTGCCAACATAGAAGATATGCCGATTGTGAATGAATATCCAGATGTATTTCCTGAGGAATTACCGGGGTTACCACCAGTGAGGGAGGTAGAGTTTACGATTGACTTACAGCCTGGTATCGCTCCTATATCACTGGCACCTTACAGAATGGCACCAGCGGAAATGAGAGAATTGAAACTGCAGCTGCAAGACTTGTTAGACAAGGGGTACATACGACCAAGTGTATCTCCTTGGGGAGCTCCAGTCTTGTTTGTAAAGAAGAAGGACGGATCATTGAGGTTGTGTATTGACTACCGTCAATTGAATAGGGTTACTATCCGGAACAAGTACCCGTTGCCTAGAATTGATGATTTGTTTGATCAATTGCAAGGGGCGACTACATTTTCAAAGATTGATTTAAGAACAGGATATTACCAATTGGGAGTCAGAGAAGAAGATACACCGAAAACAGCTTTTAGAACTCGGTACGGGCACTATGAATTTTTAGTTATGCCATTTGGGTTAACTAATGCACCTGCAGCATTTATGGACCTTATGAATCGAGTCTTTAAACCTTACTTGGATTCATTTGTGATTGTGTTTATCGATGATATACTTGTGTATTCCAAGAGTAAGGAGGAGCATCAAGAACACTTAAGGATAGTTTTGCAAACTCTGAGGGAGAATCAACTATATGCTAAATTCAGCAAGTGTGAGTTCTGGCTTCATGAAATTAAGTTCTTAGGACATGTCGTATCAGCTAAGGGAATTATGGTCGATCCTAAGAAGGTGGAAGCAATAACCAACTGGCAGTCACCAACAACTGTACGTGAAATACGTAGCTTTCTTGGATTAGTTGGATATTATCGGAAATTTGTAGAAGGATTCTCACTCATAGCTTCACCATTGACACGATTATTGAGGAAGGGTATTAAGTTCCAATGGACATCTGATTGTCAAGAAAGTTTTGATATTCTAAAGTCAAGACTTGTTAGTGCTCCAGTGTTGACACTGCCGGTGGTAGGTGAAGGATATACAATATATAGTGATGCATCGAGTCAAGGTTTTGGAATGGTGTTGATGCAAAATGACAAAGTAATCGCTTATGCCTCTCGACAATTGAGACCACATGAACGGAATTACCCAACGCATGATCTTGAATTGGCTGCTGTGATATTTGCCTTGAAAATATGGAGACATTATTTGTATGGTGAAAAGTGTCGTATATTCACTGATCATAAGAGTTTGAAGTATATAATGACACAGAAGGAGTTGAATTTGCGGCAGAGAAGATGGATAGAGTTGTTGAAAGACTATGATTTAACGATTGAATACCATCCTGGTAAAGCTAATGTTGTAGCTGATGCTTTAAGTCGCAAAAATGTTGGGAACCTTAGCCTTATTCGAGCAGTAAGAATGCCTTTGTTGCTTCAATTAAGAGCTTTGAATGTAGAATTGACATGTGGAAAAGAAGGGGTGTTGAATGCAATGCTAAAAGTGAGACCAGTTTTCAGAGACAGAATCCGAGAAGCTCAAAGTCGAGATGAATTTTTAGAGCGAGTTAGAAAGGAGATTATAGATGGGAAGAAGACAGAGTTCAGATTAGCGGATGATGATATGATCATGTTCAGAAATAGAATGTGTATTCCCAACAACAATGACATTAAGGAAGAACTTTTAGAGGAGGCTCATGATTCTTCTTATGCAATGCACCCTGGAAGTACTAAGATGTATAGAGATCTTCGTGAGCATTTTTGGTGGAACGGGATGAAAAGAGAGATAGCTGAATATGTGAATAAGTGTTTAAGTTGTCAACTAGTCAAGGCAGAACATCAAAGACCAGCAGGTACCCTACAACCGCTTGCTATTCCTGAATGGAAATGGGAACATATTACCATGGATTTTGTCAGTGGGTTACATCGCACACGGCAAGGTTATGACGCTATATGGATAATTGTGGATAGATTAACAAAATCAGCACATTTTCTTCCAGTGAAAGTGACTTATTCCCTCGAAAAATTGGCACAGTTGTACATTAAGGAGATTGTGAGGATTCATGGCGTTCCAGTTACCATCGTTTCTGACAGAGATCCCAGGTTCACATCAAGATTTTGGCCTAGTTTCCAAAATGCATTGGGAACCAGATTGAATTTTAGCACTGCTTTCCATCCGCAAACAGATGGGCAGAGTGAACGTACCATCCAAACTTTGGAAGATATGCTAAGAGCTTGTGTTTTGAACTTTCAAGGTAGTTGGGATGAGCATTTACCCTTAATGGAGTTTGCTTATAATAATAGTTATCATTCAAGTATTGATATGGCACCATATGAGGCTTTGTATGGAAGAAGGTGTTGAACTCCTTTATGTTGGACTGAAGTTGGGGAGAGACAGTTGCTAGGACCCGAGATAGTCCAATTAACAGTGGAAAAAGTTCAGATCATACACCAGAAATTGAAGGCAGCCCAAGATAGACAAAAGAGTTATGCAGACTTGAAGCGTAGACCAATTGAATATGATGTCGGGGATAAAGTTTTTCTGAAGGTATCACCGTGGAAAGGTTTACTTCGTTTTGGCAAAAAGGGGAAGTTGAGTCCAAGATTTTGTTGGGATTCGTCACGGGAAACCGACCGATAAAAGCGGAAAAACGCGTCGGTTTCCTCGAATCCGGCCCAGGAGCTTAAGATGTGGAAACCAAAAACTTAAAGCATAAAAGGAGGGTTTCAAAAACTCACCACAAAGTCTCTCTAAGAGACGGATGCAGACTGCAGAAATCAAGTGCAGATTTCCTCCACCGATGCGTACACGAACGGCTCTCGGACCGAAACCCGTGCTAGCGACTCGGATGACAAGAAGAGAGGGAGAGAGGGCTGCTCACTTTGAGATTTATGGCTGTCCCTATTTCTTTCCAAAAGAAATATCTATCTTTCCAAAAGATAGAACCAATCTTCACAAAGTGTGGCACCTAATTCTTACCAAAAGAATTATGGCATCAAAAGTGGGCAAAATAGCTCAAGCTCCATTGCTTTTATTCCCCAAAAGAGAAGCCAAAGTGGTCGGCCAAACCAAGGAAAAATCATTGCTGATTTTCAACCCAAAAGAAATGATATAGATAAAGTCAAACCAATGACTCATCATATGACTCATCACATATCACCTCCTTAACAAGCATGACTCACCAAGCTATTTTGTCCCATGAATGAGTCATCATACTCACCCAAATCCATGCATTGAATTCGGCCAAGGATGAAGGAAGAAAGGGGAAGATATTTCCTTAAGGAAGCAAAGTCCAACTTTGCAACCAAAAAGTCATACCATGACTCACCCTTTTAATCATTCATCTTTTGTTCCAAGAATGACTCATCACTCAATGACTCATCACTCTTAACAAAAAGGCATGACTCATCCCTTAGCCATAAATTTCGGCCATCTCATACCACATTAGGTGGGGAATGTCATTTTATGTCTTAAGCCCAATTTGACTTCCTTTGATTTAATTAAGTTCAAATGCAATTCCAATTTAACATGTATGTATCTATATATTATGCTATATAATACATTACATACATTTAAATTAAAAACTCATTTGACCTAGTAATTTAATCAAGGGATTAAATTAGACATACATAAAATGAGATACATGTAAACCTATACATGTATAATAATATTTCCACCTAGGAAATAAACCCATAAATTAATTCATTGAATTAATTATGAGAAGGCCAAAATAATATTAATTATATAACTTTGATCAATCCAATTGATGCATATAATATAATTAATATATCTCTCTCTCTTCAAACGTGTATACTCCAAGTACACACTTAATCCGACTAGTTAAAGTCCAGACGTTCAATGTGTACGATCCAATGGGCCCGTCTTTATGTTGGCAGTGGGCCAAGGCCCACAGACTGCAGGCGGGCTCTAGCAAGCCACTGCAGCCCCCAATTAAGACGAAGTAAGCAGTCCAACTGAAAACGTAACCCAGTAGTTTGAACTTGTAAATCCCATGTCGCTGATATCGGTGTCCAACACAGAGGCATGGAAGTATCACCCTCTTTGTGTCTGGACCTTTACTTGATACCGAATGAACTGATGCTCACAAACAAGATCCAATCTTGTTTGGGTGCGGCCGCACACTTATCAGTAACATTCTTCAAGAGGCCGATGATATCGTCTCAGTGAATCACTGAGTGACATTCCCTTCTGCATATCCATAGTGCTGCCATGCTTACTGACACACCCGAACGTACCCGTACTTAGCACCCTTTTACAGGCCCGTTGGGCGTACACCAAAGTGTGCCACCTCACATGCAGCACCATCATATGGTCCGGTCAAAGGACTTATACAAGTACTACACGAGAATCATTTGTGATACTATACCATGCAGATTCCCGTTAAGTGGATCAATCCAGTACCATGCCCTTTTTGCATGTACCCATTAACCTGGTTGACATTCCATGTTCTATGACCGGTAAGACACCGCCATACAACCAGGCTAATGATAGTCTTTAGTTCCATTCATTCCCATGATTAGAACAGACTACGGATAACTTTATGGTCATATCGTTTTCACTATCCACAGTCTTACTGCCAAGTGCCTCACACTTGACAACATGGATATGGATATGTCCATTGGATACTCTATTTAAAATATAGCACAAGACATATAATAAATAGATTAATGCCTTTATTTCCTTGACACAAATTGTATAATACATAAAGATTACATAAATGTACAAATGTATTATACAAACACAAGGACCAATGCCTCGGGACTAGGGCATTTCCAACAATCTCCCACTTGCACTAGTACCTACTAGGCATGGGTCTAATCCCTATAGATCCAGTATAACCTTCGTGCAGAGGCATAGCCAAGCATGTTGGTCAAAAGATCTGCGACATTGTCTTTGGTGTCTACTCTTTGTAATGAGATGTCACCCCCTCAGTGATTTCTCACAATAGGTGAAACTCCCTGAGTTCGTGCTTCGTGTATATGTGTGACCGGGGCACATAGCTTGTGCAACAGCCCCTAGTTGTCACAGAAGATATCAACTGGTTACTGGATAGTTGACACTACCCCCAGTTGCATGATAAACTTCATTATCCACACAGCATCCCTAGCTGCTTCACACGTTGCAATGTACTCAGTTCCTGTGATAGAAACCGCGATGGTCTATTACTTGGAGCCTCTCCAACAATAGCACCACCATTTAGCATGAACACGTACCTATACTGCGACTCATATTCATCCTGGTCAGTCTGGAAGCTTGCATCAGTGTACCTGGTAACTGACTGCTCTTCCTAACTTTCATGCACTAAGAAGCTATCCTTAGTCCGGTTAAGGTACTTCAGGATTGCTTTGACAGCCTACCTGTGATCCATTCAGGATCCAGCCCATCATACTTAGTGCAAATCCGACATCAGGTCTTGTACATAGCATGGAGTACATGATTGATCCTATAGCCGAAGCATATAGAACCAATCCATGTTCTCCCTATCCTGCCTTGTCTTAGGATAGTTCGTCTTGCTAAGTTTCAGCTCATGACCCATTGGCAAGAAACCTTTCTTAGCCTGGTCCATGCTGAATCTTTTCAGAACTATGTCTATGTACTTGGCCTGACTTAGGCCTAGAAGCCGATTGGATCTAACCCTGTAGATCCTAATCCCTAGGATCGTCTCAGCTTCGCCTAAGTCCTTCATTGCGAAGCACTTACACAACCATTACAATTCCCTTGTAGTGTTGGTATGTCGCTTCCAATCAGAAGGATGCCATCTATATAATACCAGGAAAGTTACTATGCTCCCACTAAACCTCTTATACACACCCTTAAAGGTATTGTCGGCCTATAGCTTATAGCACCACTTGCAACCTATTACCTTAGCACCTGGAGGTGAATCAACCAGGTTCCAAACCTGATTATCGTACATAGATCGCAAATCCACCACCATGGCAGACAGTGGGCTAGCTATAGCCTACTAGTAGGTTTTGAGCTCCTCTTTGTCCAAGACAAAAGGAGCGTAACCATTAGAAACAAAAACCGATGTTTCTCATGTTCCTGATGATCCCTACCAGACCTTTTAGGTCCTTGTGTGACCTGGGCTGGTGCTTCCCCTTTTGGAAGCTTCACCCTGGTCTCCGAGTTATCCTTTTCAGGAGTTTCTGAGCTTTGAACTTCCCTGAGTTCAACATCGCTCCCACTGTCTTTCTTGGAAAGAAACCCCTTTTCAAGAAGGACCCCCTTTCGCGCCATGAACACCTTGTTCTCAGCGGGGTTGTAGAAGTAATACCCTTTGGTTTCCCTAGGGTAGCTCACAAACAGGCATTAGTCGGTTTTGGGTTCTAGTTTTGCTCACAGTCAATTTCTTGACTTGTGCATAACAACCCCAAATCCGTAAGAAAGACACATTAGGCACCCTGCCCGTCCATTTTCCAAATGGGGTCTTTTCCAAAGCCTTAGTCGGAGTATAATTGAAAATGAGAGCCATTGTCTCAAGAGCGTATCCTTTACAACTTATAGGGAGAGAGGCATGACTCATCGTTTGAGCGGACCATGTCCAACAGGGTCCTATTCCTCTGTTCGGACACCCCATTCCATTGTGGTGTTCCTGGAGGAGTGAGCTGTGGAACTATTCCATGCTCTCTCAAAATGAGTCAAACTATAGGCTTATATGCTCACCACCTCGGTCCAACCGAAAGGCTTGGATATTTCTGCCTAGTTCTGTACTTCGTTCCTTACTCCCTTGAACCTATCAAGGGTCTCAGACTTATATTTCATTACATAGCCATAGCCATTTCTGATGAAATCGTCTGTGAAGGATATGAAGTATAGATGTTCACCCTTAGTTGCTATGCTTGTCGGTCCATATACATCTCAATGCATTAGGTTCAATAAGCTAGCAACCCTTTTAGCCTCCTTGCTAAAAGGTTCTTTAGTCATTTTACCTTATAAACCAGACTCGCATATATCAAGTGACTCCATGTCAAATGATCCTAGGATTCAAGCGATGTGAAGCCTAGCTATGCGCTTCTTGTTTATGTGGCCTAAATGACAATGCCAAAGGTAAACCGGATTAAGTTCCTTAGGCTTAACCCTTTAAGTATGTATATTATAGACATGATTAGTTTCATTTAGATCCAGGATATAAAAGACATTATTTAATAGAGCTACTCCATAAAATAATTCTTTTCTAGATAAACCCTTTTTACTATTACCAATAGTAAATGTACATCCAGAAATATCCAAAAAAACTGAAACAGAAATAATATTCCTGTACAAAACAGGTACAAAATAACAGAGTTTCAGTAACAAAACTAATCTACTAGGCATCATAAGCTGGTCCCGCTGATCTCTATGGCAGCAACCCTTGCTCCATTTCTGACCTGCAAGTCCACTTGTCCCGATCCCAGTGATCTCCTGTTCTTAAGTCCCTGCACATTACAACAAATGTGAGAACCACATCTAGTATCCAATACATAAGATGTTGAAACAGAGGTTAATGTCTATGACATATATACCTGATGAAGACACGCCCTGCGTCTTCCTTTTCTCTCCCAAAAGCTTGGGACACGATCTTTTCCAATGTCCAGCCTGCTTGCAACCGAAGCAGACATCCTTGGAACGGGCCTTGGGCTGGGCTTTAGCCTTTTTAGCCTTGGCTTCCTTAGCCTTGGCCTTGGCCTTTGCCTTGCCTTTAGCAAAAGGAGGTTTCCCCTTGTTAACCTCAAGTACCGGCGGAGTCTTCTTGATCGACAGTTCAGCGAGCTCAAGCATCCAATGCAGCTCACTAACAGTACGGTCCATCCCTTGCTTGTAAAAGTTTAGGATGAATTGATCATAAGAATCCGGTAAAGAATCCAGGATCGTGCTAACTGCCAGCCCCCGTGAGATAGGAGTTCCGAGACAGGCTAAATTATCCAGATAGCCCTTCATCTTGAGCACGTGTGCACTCACAGATGTCCCGGCTCCCATCTTACAGCTGCGGAATGCCTTGTGGATCAGGTACCTTTCCTGATAAGCTTGCTCATAAAACATCTCGTTAAGAGTTGTCATTATAGCAAAGGCCTGATGATCCAGGAACTGCTTTTGCAATTCAGGAACCATACTAGCCAACATCAGGCATGTCACATCCCGGTTATCTTTTACATGTGCCAAGTATTCCTCCAGCTGGGCAGCCGGTGGATTACTTCCCGTTGGCACAACCGGTACAGGCTTTTCGAGCACATACTCTTTAGACTCTTGTCTTAGAACTTTCCTTAAGTTCATAGACCAGTCCCAAAAGTTAGGGCCAGAAAGCTTGTCCCATTCCAAGAAAGATCGCAGTGATAAAGTATCATTCGTAGCCATTGGTTTCTACACAGAAAAATTTACGAGTGTAAATAAAGGACTTAACATGTTCTTCCCATATTATAATTAATAATGAATCGTGTTATTAATTAACTCGAGTTGTTGGGCTCATGGGCCGAGATCCATATTATATCAAGATATAGCCAGACGAGGGCCTGGAACAACTATACCCCAATTTTTAGGTAGGAACGCCGTCCAATCCCAACCTAGGGACTCTCGGTTTGATGGGTCTGTTGGCACTTACCCATCTGTGCTTAGGGCCAGGAACATCCTACTACCCACGCTAAGTCAAAACCTCCATCCAAGTGTTAGAGTAACCAATACTCCAACCCAATACAAAATGACGATACTCCAGTGCATCCAACGAGGGTTGGTCTACAGCTGGCCTATCCCCACTTCGAGTAGGTTATGAATGAGGGAAGCACTTTTAAGAGACTTAGTAATTACCTTTTGGTTATTAGATTCAATTAATAACGGCTTAGATGCATAGGCGGGTGAAATTGGGTTTGTACATACATTCTTACATGTAAATAAATAAAGCATAATTAAATAAAAATGAAATGCTATGGGCCAAAATATATATCCTAATATAATTCTAGTAAACCTATACTAGAACGACATCAGGTGGGCTGCATCCTCATCCTTCTAGCACGCCAATCCAATCGGCTTCTTCTTCTTTACATAATTCCATAATAAACACATAAAATAAAATTACATAAAAGAAAAAACGGCGCGTAGGCCGTATTTACCAAAAGAATATTACAACCTGAATAAATAAGGCCCAAAACATCCATTCATGCATTTAATCATACATACACGTATCCAATACATACAATTTATAAACATGTTAAATGCATGAATTAATCCCATTTCAAATATGTCCATAGCCATTATTTTGAAATCGCCAAATTTTGGCCGATCATGGTTCTAAACCCGTGCGGGCTTTGGGCCTCCAACCCAGGCAAAATTGCTCCCAATCTAATTGGGAAACCATGAATTCCAAAATTAGCCGTCCGGGTAATCGTGCCAAGAAAACCCGAACCAATTTCAATTAACCGTATTTATTTCCAAAATAAATATCGCATGAACGAAAAATAAATCCATTCATAAAACATGCGCATAAAATTTCCAAAATTAAACACGCACAATTTTAAAACAATTAAAATTTTAAAATCCCACGCGTATAAAAATTACCAAAATTTAAACACGCATATTTTTTTTAAAATTTTAAATCCGGCCCGGCCCAAAAATCCCGCCAAATCCAAAAATGGGCCCGGCCCGCCGCGCGGGGCAGCCGCGGTGCTGCTGCCCAGCAGCAGCCCCGCTGCCGCGCAGCGGCTGCTGCCCAGCAGCAGCCTGCTGCTGGCGTGCAGCAGCTGCTGCCCAGCAGCAGCTGCTGGCGTGCAGCAGCCCTGCTGCTGGCGTCCAGCAGCTGCTGCCCAGCAGCAGCTGCTGGCCAGCAGCAGCCCAGCTGCTGCCGAGGCAGCAGCCAGCAGCAGCTGCTGCCTGTGGCGCCTAGCGCCGCAGGCAGCGGCTGCTGCCCCCGTTTCGCCCCGAAACGGTCCGTGATTTTTTCCCGCAACAAAAAAAGCAACATGAAATTAAATCACCAAGAAATAAAATCATGCATAGGAAATTAAATCTAGCATAAAACCTATATGCAAAATAAAAATTCCATAAACAATTCACAAATAGAAAATTAAATAAAGCATAAACCATATGCAAATAATTTTCCATAAGTAAAATTCAAGGGGCAAAATCACCAAACCCCAAACCAAAAATAAATCCCGTCCACAAAATCGCCAATTTTAAAACACGGGATCCGCCAAGTTAAAGATTTCCACGGATCAAAAGCCCGCTCTGATACCACTGTTGGGATTCGTCACGGGAAACCGACCGATAAAAGCGGAAAAACGCGTCGGTTTCCTCGAATCCGGCCCAGGAGCTTAAGATGTGGAAACCAAAAACTTAAAGCATAAAAGGAGGGTTTCAAAAACTCACCACAAAGTCTCTCTAAGAGACGGATGCAGACTGCAGAAATCAAGTGCAGATTTCCTCCACCGATGCGTACACGAACGGCTCTCGGACCGAAACCCGTGCTAGCGACTCGGATGACAAGAAGAGAGGGAGAGAGGGCTGCTCACTTTGAGATTTATGGCTGTCCCTATTTCTTTCCAAAAGAAATATCTATCTTTCCAAAAGATAGAACCAATCTTCACAAAGTGTGGCACCTAATTCTTACCAAAAGAATTATGGCATCAAAAGTGGGCAAAATAGCTCAAGCTCCATTGCTTTTATTCCCCAAAAGAGAAGCCAAAGTGGTCGGCCAAACCAAGGAAAAATCATTGCTGATTTTCAACCCAAAAGAAATGATATAGATAAAGTCAAACCAATGACTCATCATATGACTCATCACATATCACCTCCTTAACAAGCATGACTCACCAAGCTATTTTGTCCCATGAATGAGTCATCATACTCACCCAAATCCATGCATTGAATTCGGCCAAGGATGAAGGAAGAAAGGGGAAGATATTTCCTTAAGGAAGCAAAGTCCAACTTTGCAACCAAAAAGTCATACCATGACTCACCCTTTTAATCATTCATCTTTTGTTCCAAGAATGACTCATCACTCAATGACTCATCACTCTTAACAAAAAGGCATGACTCATCCCTTAGCCATAAATTTCGGCCATCTCATACCACATTAGGTGGGGAATGTCATTTTATGTCTTAAGCCCAATTTGACTTCCTTTGATTTAATTAAGTTCAAATGCAATTCCAATTTAACATGTATGTATCTATATATTATGCTATATAATACATTACATACATTTAAATTAAAAACTCATTTGACCTAGTAATTTAATCAAGGGATTAAATTAGACATACATAAAATGAGATACATGTAAACCTATACATGTATAATAATATTTCCACCTAGGAAATAAACCCATAAATTAATTCATTGAATTAATTATGAGACGTTCAAAATAATATTAATTATATAACTTTGATCAATCCAATTGATGCATATAATATAATTAATATATCTCTCTCTCTTCAAACGTGTATACTCCAAGTACACACTTAATCCGACTAGTTAAAGTCCAGACGTTCAATGTGTACGATCCAATGGGCCCGTCTTTATGTTGGCAGTGGGCCAAGGCCCACAGACTGCAGGCGGGCTCTAGCAAGCCACTGCAGCCCCCAATTAAGACGAAGTAAGCAGTCCAACTGAAAACGTAACCCAGTAGTTTGAACTTGTAAATCCCATGTCGCTGATATCGGTGTCCAACACAGAGGCATGGAAGTATCACCCTCTTTGTGTCTGGACCTTTACTTGATACCGAATGAACTGATGCTCACAAACAAGATCCAATCTTGTTTGGGTGCGGCCGCACACTTATCAGTAACATTCTTCAAGAGGCCGATGATATCGTCTCAGTGAATCACTGAGTGACATTCCCTTCTGCATATCCATAGTGCTGCCATGCTTACTGACACACCCGAACGTACCCGTACTTAGCACCCTTTTACAGGCCCGTTGGGCGTACACCAAAGTGTGCCACCTCACATGCAGCACCATCATATGGTCCGGTCAAAGGACTTATACAAGTACTACACGAGAATCATTTGTGATACTATACCATGCAGATTCCCGTTAAGTGGATCAATCCAGTACCATGCCCTTTTTGCATGTACCCATTAACCTGGTTGACATTCCATGTTCTATGACCGGTAAGACACCGCCATACAACCAGGCTAATGATAGTCTTTAGTTCCATTCATTCCCATGATTAGAACAGACTACGGATAACTTTATGGTCATATCGTTTTCACTATCCACAGTCTTACTGCCAAGTGCCTCACACTTGACAACATGGATATGGATATGTCCATTGGATACTCTATTTAAAATATAGCACAAGACATATAATAAATAGATTAATGCCTTTATTTCCTTGACACAAATTGTATAATACATAAAGATTACATAAATGTACAAATGTATTATACAAACACAAGGACCAATGCCTCGGGACTAGGGCATTTCCAACAGATTTATCGGGCCATATGAGATCGTGGAGAGAATTGGGCCAGTTGCATATCGTTTGGATTTACCTGATAATCTTGCTAATATCCATAATGTGTTCCATGTGTCAATGTTGCGGAGATATAGAAGTGATCCAAAGCATGTCATCCAAGAGCAACCAATTGAACTTTCACAAGACATGACGTATAAGGAAGAACCAATAGCAATATTGGCGAGAGAGGAAAAAGTTCTAAGGAATAAGAGAGTACCATTGGTGAAGGTGTTGTGGCATCGACACTCACGAGAGGAAGCAACTTGGGAAAGAGAAGAAGATATGAGACAACAATATCCACACTTGTTTACTTCATCCGGTAAGTACAATTTCGAGGACGAAATTCTTTAAGGTGGGGAGAATTGTCACATCCGTGTCCTATATTTCTAGGATTATTAACCCAAGTTTAATTTTACTAATTAGTTATTTTATCACTAGAGTATTAATTTTTTTTAGAGGGGTGTGATTAGTGAGACAATTTGGTGTGCTTTGGAGAAATTAATTTTTGTAGGGTGGAAAGTTGAATAAGGAAAATACTAGGAGGACCAAAAGTGATATTATTACTCTATAAATATAAGGATTTCTGGTGGAAATTTCGTGGAAATCAATTTCACTTTCTTCTTCTTCTTTTCCTTCTTCATTTTTCTCTCCTTTGTTCTTCATTTCTATTCTGCCCAGTTTTACTAAAATCCGATTTGCCAGAGTTTGAACCGTCGGATTGCCACCAAATTTTAACTGCAGCTTCTAGACTCATAGTTCTTCATTCTGAACGGTGGAGATTGGATTTAGAGACCCAGAAATGCATTTCGTATCTGGGCAGATTTAGGGAGATTTCTTGATCCTTGGTTGTTTCTTTGCATTTTTCTTGTCCAAGTAAGTGATTATCAACTACCCTTATGATTTTAAGTATATTTATATAGTTATATCAAGGTATTCATACTTTGATTTTCCAGATTTTATAATTAGGGTTCTTGGGTGAGAAATTTTGAAATTTGGGGATTTTATGAATTGGTTTCTTAAATGATGAATTGAAGTTATTTTTGAAGTGATTAAGTATATTTATGTGTTTTTCTCTATATTTGCAGAATTATTTCTTTGATATACATATATATATATATATTTTTGTAAGATATATTTTGCAAAGAGAAGAATTCAAAGTGTGTTTGATTATATTGAAAAGGGGTTGTTAAACCCGGAAATGTGATTTTGAGAAAGTTTGGTTTATATGAAGTGGTTTTGTATGAATTCTAGTTTGATGTTGGAATTGAAATGTTTTGGTATCCATCTAGAGTGATTCGGTTTGGTGGTTTTATTTGAAGACCATATCTAGTGAGAGATATGGCCTGTGTACACAGCTTAAAGACCTAATCGGGTATGGCAAAGAAGTGTTGGGTAAGACCATGCGGGATTAGGCAACGTAAGAGATATCTCGACTTTATTGTGATTATTGATTATGATTCGATGGGGATGAACTCTAGATTGGATACAATTTGTTTTGGAATGGATGATTTGGAATTTACTATGTGTTTCTTATGATTTGGGAATTTTATGAAACGATATAATTTTATTTCTATTTATGTGGTAAGATATTTTTGCAATACATCATTGTTGGATAAAAACATTTGTTGGATTTTGGTATTTTATACATCGTTGTTGGATAAAAACATTTGTTAAGCTTGATTTAAAAATAGTTGATTTTGGTAAAAGCAAAATATACATATATAGCTATTTTGAGTAGGATTATTTTATGTAGTTGACAATTGCTTATTGAGATTTTTGTCTCATTTTTCTTTAAATGTTTTTATTGTTTTTAGGCGAAGAGGAAGTAGGTACCGAGGAGGGTACTATTCGCTAGGGGAGGTTCGGAAGTGGCCACGGATTATCAGTCGTCACTAGGGTATTGCATTGCATGATGAGCATGAATCTATTACTTTTGTTTTGTATGAACGTTATTTCCGAAAATGTTATTTTTTTTTATTGAAATATGAAGCAATGTATTTATATATTCTAAATGTCAACATTTTCAGTATGAAATTTAGAACTTAATATATGTACTCCTCTTTGACTCTTTATTCATTATCATTAAATTTTTTTGTGAGACACTACCTTGGCTTAGGCGCCCGCCAAAGTAATGCCTCACCGTCACGCTGCGGCCGGTCGGGGCTGGGTGTGACAAAATCATTATGAGATAATGATTTATTATTGATGAGAAATTAAATATATATAAAGATATATATTTACATGTATATGTATATACACATGAACATATTAATAAGATTAATATATTTATGGCATAAAGTATGCTATATATATATATATATATATATATATATATATATATATATTATAATTATATTATATGGTGATATAATTAATTATAATATACATTTACGTATATGTGTATATATATATATGTATGTATGTAAATATTAATAAGATTAATATAGCATAAAGTATGCTAATTATATTATATGGAGATATAATTAATTTTACATACATATGAGTATATAATGGAGAATTGACTAAGTTTAATATTAATTGAGAATTAATAAAACTTATGGGGGCTAATTTATAATTATAATTAAGTATGGTATTTAATTATAATTATAAGCTAATATTAGATATAAATACTTGAAAGAATGCAACCCTAAAAACCCCTCAAAGTGTTGCACGCCAAAAGCAGCCCCATTTTCTCCAAAATGGCCGAAAATTGCTTTTGGCCAAGAGTGAAAAATATCGATTTTTCACCTTCTCATTCGAAGAACTGTTCTACGATCCCGGCGCTAGCACGCGGTGAGTCAATTGCTCGGTGTGGATCAACTGTAGAGGGAATCTGCTTTGGTTCCTGTATCCAATCCTGCAAGAATTAAGAGGTAATTCTTTAACCCTCTTTCCGATTCAATGCAATATACATGGATCCCTGGCGGGGATTAATGCTTTATTTCCGCTGCGTATTTTGTTTTGTGTGATTAATCCCCAACAGTGGTATCAGAGCCACTTGTATTTTGATTGAATTGGATTTATGTTTTGATTGGATCAAAATTGCATGTTAGGGTTTGTATGATATTGATTGGATCAAAATTGTTGTTAGGAGTTTGTATGTTTTATTTAGGGTTCTATGTTATTGTGAATAACAAAATAAAATTTTGATTTTGTTGATTAATCATTGTGAATGATTTTATGTTAATGATTTGGAATGTTTAAGGGGTTTTTGGAATCATGAATTTGATTCATGGGTTTTTATTGAAATTGTTTCAATTCAATTTAATTAATAAAAAAAAAAAAAAAAAAAAAAAAAAACAAAAGCTGTTACTGTTCGTATTCTGGGCATAATGCCCAGAATACTTTTTGGCCATCTAATTGCAATTGCAATTTGCAATTGCAGTTTGCAATTGCAATTTGCAATTGCACATGCTGCGTAAGCAGCATGCTGCTTACGCAGCATGGGCCGCGCACAGTATTGGATACTGTAGTGCGCGGCCCGTCGAGCCTGCTGTCCGACAGTTTTTAACCCTTTTTCGTTTTAAGTGTGGAAAATTGTTTTCTGCATATTTACGAATTTTTCCAAATTAATTAATTCTAAATACAATGTGATTGTATTTTACCACTTTGAGCCCTAAATATTTTAGATATAAAATTATTGTTGATAATTTTATGCATGGTGTTATGGTATGGTTTTGGACCCCGTGGATGTTTTATTTTATTTATTATGGTTTTATATAAATACGACCTGCGAGTCGTTTGTATTTATGTAAATTTTAATTTTAATTTTACTAGATAAATTGTATAGGATGCAATTTATGATATGTAAAATTTATTTTACTAGAAAAATTGTATAGGTTGCAATTTTTTTTGTAAAATATAAATCCATGAGATGGTGCTTAGAAGCAAAGACGTGGAGGCGGATCCAAGAGGCGGTGCAATGACCATGTGATGGATGCTACCACCTAGGATATGACCTTGTTGATTTTCATATTGGCCTATGAAAATCAATGTAGATTTAAACCATACCATAACACGGTTCGAGTCATATGCATGTTTTATTTTATTTAGATGCCATGTGATGCCATGCTAGATATTCTATATGCATGCTAGACAATTGTATGCCATAAGATGCCATGCTAATTAATATTAACAAAAATATGATTAATATTAATGCCATGAAATTGTATATGATACAATTAACTCACAGGATTTAATAAACCCTAAATAAACTTATGAAGTTTATATTTGCCACCCAATTACGTATAACACTAGTCAAGTACTATGTTCGCATCATGGTAGCCACGCCAAAGCGGGTACGCATGTTGTGACCTTAGCGAAGCGATAATATGAGAAATGGTGATTCTCATTGTGTTGTAATTGTTTTAACAAAGGGTTAATCAAAACGGTGTTTGAGCCCGAGGCAAAGATGAGATGAGTAACATACAATTAAATATGATATATGATATCATGCATCTCATAAATTAGAAGAGTTGCATAATGATGCAATTGGCAAAGAAGTGCACATCCAAAATATGTTTAAATGGTTTAAAGCATGATTTTGAGTCTTTGCCTACCGAAATTATATTTAATCATAGGGACATGCCAAAGCAGTGCTATGGTTAAGTATGGATTTTGGATCTTCACCCACTTAAATATTTTAAAGGGTTTTATAATTTAAGTGGGAGCATTTAAATAAAAATCTTTACACGCTTTATTATAGTTATGATTGCTATTACCATGATCTCGATTGTTATTGAACTTTGAGAATTGTTCTCAAATCAAAAGGAATCATATGTTCTCAATAATCCTTTTGCCCAATGAACCACTAGCAATTGTAACATGAGTATAAAAGATGCTTACTTGAAGCATCGAAGGGACTCTGTTTAAAATTTATTATCTTACACTTGCCACCAATTCTTCCGCACGTGGAAGTTTTACTTGAGGTATATGATACATCACAAATGGAAATGTTCCATCAGTTAGTGAGCAAGAAAAGATAAGTGTTTGAGGCAACAATTTCTCATTGGCATCCAAAAGGCATTAAGATGTGATCTTGAATTCATTATTTGATAGTCATTGGTGATGAACTATCATTTGAATGACATGGAGAAAATTGTGAATTAGTTGCATAAGATGCAGAAGAATGTTAAGTTATCCATAAAGGATAAGCCCGCCTCGAATTGTGTGCTTATGGTTCAAAAGGAAAAGGATAATAGTAGGGTCGAAAAGTATAAATACCGAAAGGGTTTCGGTGAAAGTATTTTAAAGGCCAAAGCTGTTGGCATAGAGAGATCTCCAAAAGAAGGATGTTGCCATTTTAGATTGAATCGTTCATTAGAATGGAAATAGCAAACTTTGTTTGGAGATCTATGAGAAGATGAAAGGCAGTAAGACTGCTACCTTAAGTATTTATTAACTATTCTACTTTTGTTTCTATATCTAAGGTATTAGATACCAGTTGTGGATCTCATATTAGTAGAATATGATGAATCGCAACTTGAATAGAAACCTTATGAAGGTGAAAGGTAGAATGCGAATAGACAAGAGAAGCAAAGGTTGCTACTCGAAGGTTCTGAACTTTTACATGAAAGTTGTGAACTTCAAGTTAAAAGTTACGAACCTCTTTTCATAAAAGTTATGAACTTTTATATGAAAGTTATGAACTTTGGTTAAAGGTTATGAACTTTTACATGTGAGTTACGAACTCTTGTTGTCTATTGAGCTTGTTGGCTTGAGTAAACAAATGTTGTTTATTTTATAATTGTGAATTATAAACTTTATAAAGACATGATTATGAAATATAGATTTACATAATTGTCTTTATATGTGGAGCCCATCTGTAACATAAATACTGTAAGGATCGAATCAAATAGTTTGATCCAACCCATTTTGGCAGTGTCGTCTTGGAGACATAAGCAAAGTTGCATTTCGAAACTCCATGAGAATGGACCTTTGGATTCATGAGATTATGAATCATCTTGAATCATGCGAATGTTGTTTATTGTAAAAGATGACAAAAGGTTTTCTTTGCTAAAAGTAGTCAAAGAACAATCGATTTATTAAGTATTATACATGTGGATGTATATGAATTATAAATCAACTGCTGAAGGAGGTTCTAATACTTCATTACTTTCATGGAACTTTTCACTAGATAAGAGTATCTAATGAAACACGAGTTTGGAACTTTTGAAATGTTCAAAAGCTTGTAAAATGAAGTATGAAGTATCTTGACAAGATAGTAAAGTCACTTAGATATGATCCAAGTGCTGAACATTTGAGTCAAGATTTTGACAATCATCTTAGGGGTTGTGGGACTGTCTCACAATTGACTCCTCCAAGTACGCCACAAAGTATGTTGTGTCGAAAAGGGAGTAGTCGAACTCTATACAGATATAGTTCAATCTATGATGAAGTCAAGTTGATCATCGTTTTCTCGAAAATATGCCATTAAAGCAGCTGTGTATATTGTTCCGTCTAAAACAATTCATGAATCAACATATGAGATATGGTTGGGTAAGAGACCCAAGTTGTTTCATTGAAGAAGTTTAGGGCTGTAAAGCTTATTTCGAATAAGTTGGCACCTAAATTTAAATATCGTATTGTGGATTACTCAAAAGAAAGTAGGAGTTGTTACTCCTGTGTTTCTTTGGGATACAAAGTGGTTGTAGCTAGAAATAGTTTCTCCTTGAAAAGGGAGTTAATTTCTAGAAGAGTTAGTGGGAGTAAAGTACACCTACAAAACTCGTAATTCACAAAGTGACATTAACGTTGAAGAGGAACATGGAAATGGATTCATGATCATTGTTGAAATTACACAAGTCCAATGAAAGTCTAGTAGAATACGACATGAATAGGAGAGATATGGATTTCTCAAAGTCATGATGTAATTTTACTAGATTGAAGTAAGTCTTCTTTTATGAAGAAGCAATGTTAGATTATGAATCTAATAAGTGACTTGATGCTACAAAGGTTGAAGATAAGTCCATGTGTGACAGTCAAAGTATAGACTTTGATAAATCTTTTAGAAGATGCATATGCAATGGTTGCAAGTGAGTTTTCAAATTGAAAACCGACATGGATGGTGATCTTCAAACTTATAAAGCACGACTAGTGACAAAAGGGATTATGAACAAATTCATAGTAGTGACTGTGAGGATACGAGCAAATTCATAGTACGGACTATGATAAAATCCTCTTTCGCCATTAATCATGATCAAGTCATATTGAGTTCTTGTTGCCATATCCGCATAATATGATTATAAAATATGGCAAATGGATATCAAAATCTGTTTTCTACGTGAAAACATGATTGAGGGTGTGTACGTGACACAACCCAAAGTTTTGAGCATTCAAAGAATTCAAGTAGCGTATGCAAGTTTCAAAGATTCTTATAAGGATCGAAACATGCATCAAATAGTTGGAGTCATAGTTTTGATAAAGAAATCAAATGGTTTGATTTTATCAAAAGGATGATGAATCTTGTGTTTCAAAAGGATCAGTGGGAGCATATCGGCATCCTAATGCTATATGTGGATGACATATTGCTTGTTTGAAATAACATTCTTACCTTGCAAGAAGTAAAATCTTGGCTAAGAAAGTAATTTCAATTAATGTTTAAGCAAGGCTGCCTATATTCTTGAAATTAGAATCTATATAGATAGATCTAAAAGAATGTTTTGTTTTAAGTCAAAGCATTGAAAGCGTTCAATGAGAAAGACTTAAAAGAAGTTTGCTTATGTTAACTGTGTAAATAGTTGCACATATACAACTGATTGCAATTAGTTGCAATATATCAGTCGAGATCTGGTATTCTCTTAAAAAGAGATGTTATGATTTTGAAAGGTTCAAAATAAAACGATATAGCTAAATATCTATAATAGTAGTCAAAGTATATTGTTACATATGATGTAAAGGAAATTTTGGATGAAGAAGTTCATCACAAAATGTTGTGTTTTGTTCTAAGCATTGCTTATCCTGTGAGACTATTGTAGGGACAATAGTTCAATGCGTAAGAACCTTGTATGACACAAGCATATACTTAGGCGTTTTTTCACTAATTTAGAGAGGCTGTCTCTAAAGAGAGAGTGAAAATGTGTAAAGTAACAACGGAAGCGAAAATTAATAATTCACTGACAAAGACTCCTGCACAAGTGAATACATGAAAGTCATGTAGGTCAATGGGTATAAGATACATGTATGATTGGCCATAGTGCAAGTGGGAGATTGTTGGAGATTGTGCCCTAAGGCCAATATTGGATTATGTAATTTGACTTCTAAGATTAATCTAGTGTAGATTAATATTATCATTTATGTTTGTATGTTAGCATTTATGATAAGTATCCATGAATAAATCGTGTTATTCTAAATATCCCTAGTCGATTGTTATTATGGGAATAATAACAAACTAAGACTAGTGTGAGTGATAATGGATATTCATAAGATGAATATAGTGTATACAGATACAGATTATACTCACGGGTAATATGTTAGAGAACATGTTACTGGAGACCCACTATGAGATCAAGTTCATGGTTATGTTGGAAATGCCCTAGTCCCGAGGCATTGGTCCTTGTGTTTGTATGATACAGTTGGTACATTGATGTAAACTTTATGTATTATACAATTTGTGTCGAGGAGATAAAGGCATTAATCTATTTATTATATGTCTTGTGCTATATTTTAAATAGAGTATCCAATGGACATATCCATATCCATGTTGTCAAGTGTGAGGCACTTGGCAGTAAGACCGTGGATAGGGAAAACGATATGGCCATAAAGTTATCCGTAGTCTGCTCCAATCATGGGAATGAATGGAACTAAAGACTATCATTAGCCTGGTTGTATGGCGGTGTCTTACCGGTCATAGAACATGGAATGTCAACCAGGTTAATGGGTAAATGCAAAAAGGGCATGGTACTGGATTGATCCACTTAACGGGAATCTACATGGTATAGTATCACAAATGATTCTCGTGTAGTACTTGTATAAGTCCTTCGACCGGACCATATGATGGTGCTGCATGTGAGGTGGCACACTTTGGTGTACGCCCAACGGGCCTGTAAAAGGGTGCCAAGTACGGGTACGTTCGGGTGTGTCAATAAGCATGGCAGCACTATGGATATGTAGAAGGGAATGTCACTCAGTGATTCACTGAGACGATATCATCGGCCTCGTGAAGAATGTTACTGATAAGTGTGCGGCCGCACCCAAACAAGATTGGATCTTGTTTGTGAGCATCAGTTCATTCGGTATCAAGTAAAGGTCCAGACACAAAGAGGGTGATACTTCCATGCCTCTGTGTTGGACACCGATATCAACGACATGGGATTTACAAGTTCAAACTACTGGGTTACGTTTTCAGTTGGACTGCTTACTCCGTCTTAATTGGGGGCTACAGTGGCTTGCTAGAGCCCGCCTGTAGTCTGTGGGCCTTGGCCCACTGCCAACATAAAGACGGGCCCATCGGATCGTACACATTGAACGTCTGGACTTTAACTAGTCGGATTAAGTGTGTACTTGGAGTATACACATTTGAAGAGAGAGAGTTATATTAATTATATTATATGAATCAATTGGATTGATCAAAGTTATATAATTGATATTTATTTTGGCCTTCTCATAATTAATTCAATGAATTAATTTATGGGATTATTTCCTAGGTGGAAATATTATGACATGTATAGGTTTACATGTTTGTCATTTTATGTGTGTCTAATTTAATCCATTGATTAAATTAATAGGTCAAATGCATTTTAATTTCAATGTATGTAATATGTTACATGGTATCATATATAAACATACATGTTAAATTAAAGTTGCATTTGAATTTAAATAAATCAAAGGAATTAAATTGGGCCTAAAACTTAAAATGCCAATTCCCACATGGAGTGGGATTTCATTTGGCCGAAAATTTGCATTGCAAGGGATGATAAGAATGAGTCATTTTGTTGGACAAAAAGTAATGATGAAGATGGTGAGTCATGCATGACTTTTGGTAAGCAAAGTTGGACTTTGCTTGTTAGATATTTTGTTTATTCTTATGCTTATGGTAAGAATGGAAAAACAAATATGACATCTTCCTTTTCTTCTTCTTTTTGGCCGAATGTTTCTTTTGGCAAGAGAGGATGAGTCATTCTTTTCATCATTTGAATGGTGAGTCATATGGATGAGTCATAGGTTTGACTTTGGTGAAGCAAAGTTGGACTTTGCTTTACTTGTGTTGATCTTCTTTTCTTTAAGTGTAATGAGAATAAAAAATCTGCCAAGACTCACCTTGCTTGGCCGTGGGATATTTATCTATTCTTGAAAAGAATTGAAAAGAATTTTGGCCAACTTTGATGCATTATTTCTTATGGAAAGAAATTGGGTGCACACTTGAGAAAATTGGTTCTATCTTTGGATAGATAGATATTTCTTTTGGAAAGAAATAGGGACAGCCATATTTCTTGTTGTGGGCAGCCCTCTCTCGCTCTCTTCTTATCATCCGAGTCGCTAGCACGGGTTTCGGTCCGAGAGCCGTTCGTGTACGTGACGTTGGAGGGAATCTACACTTGATTTCTGCAGTCTGCATCCGTCTCTTAGAGAGACTTTGTGGTAAGTTTTTGAAACCCTCCTTTTATGCTTTAAGTTTTTGATTTCCACATCTTAAGCTCCTGGGCCGGATTCGAGGAAATCGACGCGTATTTCCGCTTTTATCGGTCGGTTTCCCGTGACGAATCCCAACAGTGGTATCAGAGCGGGCTTTTGATCCGTGGAAATCTTTAACTTGGCGGATCCCGTGTTTTAAAATTGGCGATTTTTGTGGACGGGATTCTTTTGGTTTCGGGTTTGTGATTTTGCCCCTTGAATTTTGCAAATGGAAAATTTTTGCATATTGGTTTATGCTTTGTTTATTTTTTCTATTTGTGTTTTGATTATGGAAATTTATTTTTGCATATAGGTTTATGCTAGATTTATTTTTCCATTGCATGATTTTATTTCTTGGTGATTTAATTTCATGTTGTTTTTATGCGAAAAAAAATCACGGACCGTTTCGGGTCGAAACGGGGGCAGCAGCCGCTGCCTGCGGCGCTAGGCGCCACAGGCAGCAGCTGCTGCTGGCTGCTGCTGGCCAGCAGCTGCTGCACGCCAGCAGCAGGGCTGCTGCGCGCCAGCAGCTGCTGCTGGGCAGCAGCTGCTGCACGCCAGCAGCAGGCTGCTGCTGGGCAGCAGCCGCTGCGCGGCAGCGGGGCTGCTGCTGGGCAGCAGCGCCGCGGCTGCCCCGCGCAGCGGGCCGGGCCCGAATTTGGATTTCGCGGGATTTTTGGGCCGGGTCGGATTTAAAATTTTAAAAATATGCGTGTTTAAATTTTGGTAATTTTTATGCGTGTGGGGTTTTAAAATTTTAATTGTTTTTATGCGTGTTTCATTTTGGAAATTTTATGCGCATGTTTTATGAATGAAATTTATTTTTCGTTCATGCGATATTAATTTTGGAGAAATTAATACGGTTAATTGAAATTGGTTCGGGTTTTCTTGGCACGATTACCTGGACGGCTAATTTTGGAATTCATGGTTTTCCAATTGGATTGGGAGCAATTGTGCCTGGGTTGGAGGCCCAAAGCCCGCACGGGTTTAGAACCATGATTGGCCAAAATTTGGCGATTTCAAAATAATGGCTATGGACATATTTGAAATGGGATTAATTCATGCATTTCACATGTTTATAAATTGTATGTATTGGTTTACATGGATGTATGATTAAATGCATGAATGGATGTTTTGGGCCTTATTTTATTGGGTTGTAATATTCTTTTGGTAAATACGGCCTACGCGCCGTTTTCTTTTTATGTAATTTTATTTTATGTGTTTATTATGGAATTATGTAAAGAAGAAGCCGATTGGATTGGCGTGCTAGAAGGATGAGGATGCGGCCCACCTGATGTCGTTCTAGTATAGGTTTACTAGAATTATATTAGGATGTAAATTTTGGCCCATAGCATTTCATTTTTATTTAATTATGCTTTATTTATTCACATGTGTGAGAATGTATGTACAAACCCAATTTCACCCGCCTATGCATCTAAGCCGTTATTAATTGAATCTAATAACCAAAAGGTAATTACTAAGTCTCTTAAAAGTGCTTCCCTCATTCATAACCTACTCGAAGTGGGGATAGGCCAGCTGTAGACCAACCCTCGTTGGATGCACTGGAGTATCGTCATTTTGTATTGGGTTGGAGTATTGGTTACTCTAACACTTGGATGGAGGTTTTGACTTAGCGTGGGTAGTAGGATGTTCCTGGCCCTAAGCACAGATGGGTAAGTGCCAACAGACCCATCAAACCGAGAGTCCCTAGGTTGGGATTGGACGGCGTTCCTATCTAAAAATTGGGGTATAGTTGTTCCAGGCCCTCGTCTGGCTATATCTTGATATAATATGGATCTCGGCCCATGAGCCCAACAACTCGAGTTAATTAATAACACGATTCATTATTAATTATAATATGGGAAGAACATGTTAAGTCCTTTATTTACACTTGTAAATTTTTCTGTGTAGAAACCAATGGCTACGAATGATACTTTATCACTGCGATCTTTCTTGGAATGGGACAAGCTTTCTGGCCCTAACTTTTGGGACTGGTCTATGAACTTAAGGAAAGTTCTAAGACAAGAGTCTAAAGAGTATGTGCTCGAAAAGCCTGTACCGGATGTGCCAAAGGGAAGTAATCCACCGGCTGCCCAGCTGGAGGAATACCTGGCACATGTAAAAGATAACCGGGATGTGACATGCCTGATGTTGGCTAGTATGGTTCCTGAATTGCAAAAGCAGTTCTTGGATCATCAGGCCTTTGCTATAATGACAACTCTTAACGAGATGTTTTATGAGCAAGCTTATCAGGAAAGGTACCTGATCCACAAGGCATTCCGCAGCTGTAAGATGGGAGCCGGGACATCTGTGAGTGCACACGTGCTCAAGATGAAGGGCTATCTGGATAATTTAGCCCGTCTCGGAACTCCTATCTCACGGGGGCTGGCGGTTAGCACGATCCTGGATTCTTTACCGGATTCTTATGATCAATTCATCCTAAAATTTTACAAGCAAGGGATGGACCGTACTGTTAGTGAGCTGCATTGGATGCTTGAGCTCGCTGAACTGTCGATCAAGAAGACTCCGCCGGTACTTGAGGTTAACAAGGGGAAACCTCTTTTCGCTAAAGGCAAGGCAAAGGCCAAGGCCAAGGCTAAGGAAGCCAAGGCTAAAAAGGCTAAAGCCCAGCCCAAGGCCCGTTCCAAGGATGTCTGCTTCGGTTGCAAGCAGGCTGGACATTGGAAAAGATCGTGTCCCAAGCTTTTGGGAGAGAAAAGGAAGACGCAGGGCGTGTCTTCATCAGGTATATATGTCATAGACATTAACCTCTGTTTCAACATCTTATGTATTGGATACTAGATGTGGTTCTCACATTTGTTGAATGTGCAGGGACTTAAGAACAGGAGATCACTGGGATCGGGACAAGTGGACTTGCAAGTCAGAAATGGAGCAAGGGTTGCTGCCATAAAGATCAGCGGGACCAGCTTATGATGCCTAGTAGATTAGTTTTGTTACTACTGAAACAATGTTATTTTGTACCTGTTATGTACAGGAATATTATTTCTGTTTCGGTTTTGGATATTTCTGGATGTACATTTACTATTGATAATAGTAAAAAGGGTTTATCTAGAAAAGAATTATTTTATGGAGTAGCTCTATTAAATAATGTCTTTTATATCCTGGATCTAAATGAAACTAATAATGTCTATACTATACACACCTAAAGGGTTAAGCCTAACGAACTTAATCCGGTTTACCTTTGGCATTGTCATTTAGGCCACATAAACAAGAAGCGCATAGCTAGGCCTCACATTGCTTGAATCCTAGGATCATTTGACATGGAGTCACTTGATATATGCGAGTCTTGCTTATAAGGTAAAATGACTATAGAACCTTTTAGCAAGGAGGCTAAAAGGGTTGCTAGCTTATTGGACCTAATGCATTGAGATGTATATGGACCGACAAGCATAGCAACCAAGGGTGAACAGCTATACTTCGTATCTTTCACAGACGATTTCATCAGAAATGGCCATGCCTATGTAATGAAATATAAGTCTGAGACCCTTGATAGGTTCAAGGGAGTAAGGAACGAAGTACAGAACTAGGCAGAAATATCCAAGCCTTTCGGTTGGACCGAGGTGGTGAGCATATAAGCCTATAGTTTGACTCATTTTGAGAGAGCATGGAATAGTTCCACAGCTCACTCCTCCAGGAACACCACAATGGAATGGGGTGTCCGAACAGAGGAGTAGGACCCTGTTGGACATGGTCCGCTCAAACGATGAGTCATGCCTCTCTCCCTATAAGTTGTAAAGGATACGCTCTTGAGACAATGGCTCTCATTTTCAATTATACTCCGACTAAGGCTTTGGAAAAGACCCCATTTGGAATATGGACGGGCAGGGTGCCTAATGTGTCTTTCTTACGGATTTGGGGTTGTTATGCACAAGTCAAGAAATTGACTGTGAGCAAAACTAGAACCCAAAACCGACTAATGCCTGTTTGTGAGCTACCCTAGGGAAACCAAAGGGTATTACTTCTACGACCCCGCTGAGAACAAGGTGTTCATGGCGCGAAAGGGGGTCCTTCTTGCAAAGGGGTTTCTTTCCAAGAAAGACAGTGGGAGCGATGTTGAACTCAGGGAAGTTCAAAGCTCAGAAACTCCTGAAAAGGATAACTCGGAGACCAGGGTGAAGCTTCCAAAAGGGGAAGCACCTGCCCAGGTCACACAAGGACCTAAAAGGTCTGGTAGGGATCATCAGGAACATGAAAAACATCGGTTTTGTTTCTAATGATTACACTCCTTTTGTCTTGGACGAAGAGGAGCTCAAAACCTACTAGCAGGCTATAGCTAGCCCACTGTCTGCCATGGTGGTGGATTTGCAATCTATGGATTTGCAATCTATGAATGATAATCAGGTTTGGAACCTGGTTGATTCACCTCCAGGTGCTAAGTAATAGGTTGCAAGTGGTGCTATAAGCTATAGGCCGACAATACCTTTAAAGGGTGTGTATACGAGGTTTAGTGGGAGCATAGTAACTATCCTGGTATTATATATGGATGGCATCCTTCTGATTGGAAGCGACATACCAACACTACAAGGGAATTGTAATGGTTGTGTAAGTGCTTAGTAATGAAGGACTTAGGCGAAGCTGAGACGATCCTAGAGATCAGGATCTACAGGGTTAGATCCAATCGGCTTCTAGACCTAAGTCAGGCCAAGTACATAGACATAGTTCTGAAAAGATTCGGCATGGACCAGGCTAAGAAAGGTTTCTTGCCAATGGGTCATGAGCTGAAACTTAGCGAAATACTATAGGGAGAACATGTATTGGTTCTATATGCTTTGGCTATAGGATCAATCATGTACTCCATGCTATGTACAAGACCTGATGTCGGCTTTACACTAAGTATGATGAGCCGGATCCTGAATGGATCACAGGTAGGCTGTCAAAGCAATCCTGAAGTACCTTAACCGGACTAAGGATAGCTTCTTAGTGCATGAAAGTTAGGAAGAGCAGTCAGTTACTAGGTACACTGATGCAAGCTTCCAGACTGACCATGATGAATATAAGTCGCAGTATAGGTATGTGTTCATGCTAAATGGTGGTGCTATTGTTGGAGAGGCTCCGAGTAATAGACCATCGCGGTTTCTATCACAGGAACTGAGTACATTGCAACGTGTGAAGCAGCTAGGGAAGCTGTGTGGATAATGAAGTTTATCATGCAACTGGGGGTAGTGTCAACTATCCAGTAACCAGTTGATATCTTCTGTGACAACGCAGGGCTGTTGCACAAGCTATGTGCCCCGGTCACACATATACACGAAGCACGAACTCAGGGAGGTTCACCTATTGCGAGAAATCGCTGAGGGGGTGACATCTCATTACAAAGAGTGGACACCAAAGACAATGTCGCAGATCTTTTGACCAACATGCTTGGCTATGCCTATGCACGAAGGTTGTACTAGATCTATAGGGATTAGACCCATGCCTAGTAGGTACTAGTGCAAGTGGGAGATTGTTGGAAATGCCCTAGTCCCGAGGCATTGGTCCTTGTGTTTGTATGATACAGTTGGTACATTGATGTAAACTTTATGTATTATACAATTTGTGTCGAGGAGATAAAGGCATTAATCTATTTATTATATGTCTTGTGCTATATTTTAAATAGAGTATCCAATGGACATATCCATATCCATGTTGTCAAGTGTGAGGCACTTGGCAGTAAGACCGTGGATAGGGAAAACGATATGGCCATAAAGTTATCCGTAGTCTGCTCCAATCATGGGAATGAATGGAACTAAAGACTATCATTAGCCTGGTTGTATGGCGGTGTCTTACCGGTCATAGAACATGGAATGTCAACCAGGTTAATGGGTAAATGCAAAAAGGGCATGGTACTGGATTGATCCACTTAACGGGAATCTACATGGTATAGTATCACAAATGATTCTCGTGTAGTACTTGTATAAGTCCTTCGACCGGACCATATGATGGTGCTGCATGTGAGGTGGCACACTTTGGTGTACGCCCAACGGGCCTGTAAAAGGGTGCCAAGTACGGGTACGTTCGGGTGTGTCAATAAGCATGGCAGCACTATGGATATGTAGAAGGGAATGTCACTCAGTGATTCACTGAGACGATATCATCGGCCTCGTGAAGAATGTTACTGATAAGTGTGCGGCCGCACCCAAACAAGATTGGATCTTGTTTGTGAGCATCAGTTCATTCGGTATCAAGTAAAGGTCCAGACACAAAGAGGGTGATACTTCCATGCCTCTGTGTTGGACACCGATATCAACGACATGGGATTTACAAGTTCAAACTACTGGGTTACGTTTTCAGTTGGACTGCTTACTCCGTCTTAATTGGGGGCTACAGTGGCTTGCTAGAGCCCGCCTGTAGTCTGTGGGCCTTGGCCCACTGCCAACATAAAGACGGGCCCATCGGATCGTACACATTGAACGTCTGGACTTTAACTAGTCGGATTAAGTGTGTACTTGGAGTATACACATTTGAAGAGAGAGAGTTATATTAATTATATTATATGAATCAATTGGATTGATCAAAGTTATATAATTGATATTTATTTTGGCCTTCTCATAATTAATTCAATGAATTAATTTATGGGATTATTTCCTAGGTGGAAATATTATGACATGTATAGGTTTACATGTTTGTCATTTTATGTGTGTCTAATTTAATCCATTGATTAAATTAATAGGTCAAATGCATTTTAATTTCAATGTATGTAATATGTTACATGGTATCATATATAAACATACATGTTAAATTAAAGTTGCATTTGAATTTAAATAAATCAAAGGAATTAAATTGGGCCTAAAACTTAAAATGCCAATTCCCACATGGAGTGGGATTTCATTTGGCCGAAAATTTGCATTGCAAGGGATGATAAGAATGAGTCATTTTGTTGGACAAAAAGTAATGATGAAGATGGTGAGTCATGCATGACTTTTGGTAAGCAAAGTTGGACTTTGCTTGTTAGATATTTTGTTTATTCTTATGCTTATGGTAAGAATGGAAAAACAAATATGACATCTTCCTTTTCTTCTTCTTTTTGGCCGAATGTTTCTTTTGGCAAGAGAGGATGAGTCATTCTTTTCATCATTTGAATGGTGAGTCATATGGATGAGTCATAGGTTTGACTTTGGTGAAGCAAAGTTGGACTTTGCTTTACTTGTGTTGATCTTCTTTTCTTTAAGTGTAATGAGAATAAAAAATCTGCCAAGACTCACCTTGCTTGGCCGTGGGATATTTATCTATTCTTGAAAAGAATTGAAAAGAATTTTGGCCAACTTTGATGCATTATTTCTTATGGAAAGAAATTGGGTGCACACTTGAGAAAATTGGTTCTATCTTTGGATAGATAGATATTTCTTTTGGAAAGAAATAGGGACAGCCATATTTCTTGTTGTGGGCAGCCCTCTCTCGCTCTCTTCTTATCATCCGAGTCGCTAGCACGGGTTTCGGTCCGAGAGCCGTTCGTGTACGTGACGTTGGAGGGAATCTACACTTGATTTCTGCAGTCTGCATCCGTCTCTTAGAGAGACTTTGTGGTAAGTTTTTGAAACCCTCCTTTTATGCTTTAAGTTTTTGATTTCCACATCTTAAGCTCCTGGGCCGGATTCGAGGAAATCGACGCGTATTTCCGCTTTTATCGGTCGGTTTCCCGTGACGAATCCCAACAGTGGTATCAGAGCGGGCTTTTGATCCGTGGAAATCTTTAACTTGGCGGATCCCGTGTTTTAAAATTGGCGATTTTTGTGGACGGGATTCTTTTGGTTTCGGGTTTGTGATTTTGCCCCTTGAATTTTGCAAATGGAAAATTTTTGCATATTGGTTTATGCTTTGTTTATTTTTTCTATTTGTGTTTTGATTATGGAAATTTATTTTTGCATATAGGTTTATGCTAGATTTATTTTTCCATTGCATGATTTTATTTCTTGGTGATTTAATTTCATGTTGTTTTTATGCGAAAAAAAATCACGGACCGTTTCGGGTCGAAACGGGGGCAGCAGCCGCTGCCTGCGGCGCTAGGCGCCACAGGCAGCAGCTGCTGCTGGCTGCTGCTGGCCAGCAGCTGCTGCACGCCAGCAGCAGGGCTGCTGCGCGCCAGCAGCTGCTGCTGGGCAGCAGCTGCTGCACGCCAGCAGCAGGCTGCTGCTGGGCAGCAGCCGCTGCGCGGCAGCGGGGCTGCTGCTGGGCAGCAGCGCCGCGGCTGCCCCGCGCAGCGGGCCGGGCCCGAATTTGGATTTCGCGGGATTTTTGGGCCGGGTCGGATTTAAAATTTTAAAAATATGCGTGTTTAAATTTTGGTAATTTTTATGCGTGTGGGGTTTTAAAATTTTAATTGTTTTTATGCGTGTTTCATTTTGGAAATTTTATGCGCATGTTTTATGAATGAAATTTATTTTTCGTTCATGCGATATTAATTTTGGAGAAATTAATACGGTTAATTGAAATTGGTTCGGGTTTTCTTGGCACGATTACCTGGACGGCTAATTTTGGAATTCATGGTTTTCCAATTGGATTGGGAGCAATTGTGCCTGGGTTGGAGGCCCAAAGCCCGCACGGGTTTAGAACCATGATTGGCCAAAATTTGGCGATTTCAAAATAATGGCTATGGACATATTTGAAATGGGATTAATTCATGCATTTCACATGTTTATAAATTGTATGTATTGGTTTACATGGATGTATGATTAAATGCATGAATGGATGTTTTGGGCCTTATTTTATTGGGTTGTAATATTCTTTTGGTAAATACGGCCTACGCGCCGTTTTCTTTTTATGTAATTTTATTTTATGTGTTTATTATGGAATTATGTAAAGAAGAAGCCGATTGGATTGGCGTGCTAGAAGGATGAGGATGCGGCCCACCTGATGTCGTTCTAGTATAGGTTTACTAGAATTATATTAGGATGTAAATTTTGGCCCATAGCATTTCATTTTTATTTAATTATGCTTTATTTATTCACATGTGTGAGAATGTATGTACAAACCCAATTTCACCCGCCTATGCATCTAAGCCGTTATTAATTGAATCTAATAACCAAAAGGTAATTACTAAGTCTCTTAAAAGTGCTTCCCTCATTCATAACCTACTCGAAGTGGGGATAGGCCAGCTGTAGACCAACCCTCGTTGGATGCACTGGAGTATCGTCATTTTGTATTGGGTTGGAGTATTGGTTACTCTAACACTTGGATGGAGGTTTTGACTTAGCGTGGGTAGTAGGATGTTCCTGGCCCTAAGCACAGATGGGTAAGTGCCAACAGACCCATCAAACCGAGAGTCCCTAGGTTGGGATTGGACGGCGTTCCTACCTAAAAATTGGGGTATAGTTGTTCCAGGCCCTCGTCTGGCTATATCTTGATATAATATGGATCTCGGCCCATGAGCCCAACAACTCGAGTTAATTAATAACACGATTCATTATTAATTATAATATGGGAAGAACATGTTAAGTCCTTTATTTACACTTGTAAATTTTTCTGTGTAGAAACCAATGGCTACGAATGATACTTTATCACTGCGATCTTTCTTGGAATGGGACAAGCTTTCTGGCCCTAACTTTTGGGACTGGTCTATGAACTTAAGGAAAGTTCTAAGACAAGAGTCTAAAGAGTATGTGCTCGAAAAGCCTGTACCGGATGTGCCAAAGGGAAGTAATCCACCGGCTGCCCAGCTGGAGGAATACCTGGCACATGTAAAAGATAACCGGGATGTGACATGCCTGATGTTGGCTAGTATGGTTCCTGAATTGCAAAAGCAGTTCTTGGATCATCAGGCCTTTGCTATAATGACAACTCTTAACGAGATGTTTTATGAGCAAGCTTATCAGGAAAGGTACCTGATCCACAAGGCATTCCGCAGCTGTAAGATGGGAGCCGGACATCTGTGAGTGCACACGTGCTCAAGATGAAGGGCTATCTGGATAATTTAGCCCGTCTCGGAACTCCTATCTCACGGGGGCTGGCGGTTAGCACGATCCTGGATTCTTTACCGGATTCTTATGATCAATTCATCCTAAAATTTTACAAGCAAGGGATGGACCGTACTGTTAGTGAGCTGCATTGGATGCTTGAGCTCGCTGAACTGTCGATCAAGAAGACTCCGCCGGTACTTGAGGTTAACAAGGGGAAACCTCTTTTCGCTAAAGGCAAGGCAAAGGCCAAGGCCAAGGCTAAGGAAGCCAAGGCTAAAAAGGCTAAAGCCCAGCCCAAGGCCCGTTCCAAGGATGTCTGCTTCGGTTGCAAGCAGGCTGGACATTGGAAAAGATCGTGTCCCAAGCTTTTGGGAGAGAAAAGGAAGACGCAGGGCGTGTCTTCATCAGGTATATATGTCATAGACATTAACCTCTGTTTCAACATCTTATGTATTGGATACTAGATGTGGTTCTCACATTTGTTGAATGTGCAGGGACTTAAGAACAGGAGATCACTGGGATCGGGACAAGTGGACTTGCAGGTCAGAAATGGAGCAAGGGTTGCTGCCATAAAGATCAGCGGGACCAGCTTATGATGCCTAGTAGATTAGTTTTGTTACTACTGAAACAATGTTATTTTGTACCTGTTATGTACAGGAATATTATTTCTGTTTCGGTTTTGGATATTTCTGGATGTACATTTACTATTGATAATAGTAAAAAGGGTTTATCTAGAAAAGAATTATTTTATGGAGTAGCTCTATTAAATAATGTCTTTTATATCCTGGATCTAAATGAAACTAATAATGTCTATACTATACACACCTAAAGGGTTAAGCCTAACGAACTTAATCCGGTTTACCTTTGGCATTGTCATTTAGGCCACATAAACAAGAAGCGCATAGCTAGGCCTCACATTGCTTGAATCCTAGGATCATTTGACATGGAGTCACTTGATATATGCGAGTCTTGCTTATAAGGTAAAATGACTATAGAACCTTTTAGCAAGGAGGCTAAAAGGGTTGCTAGCTTATTGGACCTAATGCATTGAGATGTATATGGACCGACAAGCATAGCAACCAAGGGTGAACAGCTATACTTCGTATCTTTCACAGACGATTTCATCAGAAATGGCCATGCCTATGTAATGAAATATAAGTCTGAGACCCTTGATAGGTTCAAGGGAGTAAGGAACGAAGTACAGAACTAGGCAGAAATATCCAAGCCTTTCGGTTGGACCGAGGTGGTGAGCATATAAGCCTATAGTTTGACTCATTTTGAGAGAGCATGGAATAGTTCCACAGCTCACTCCTCCAGGAACACCACAATGGAATGGGGTGTCCGAACAGAGGAGTAGGACCCTGTTGGACATGGTCCGCTCAAACGATGAGTCATGCCTCTCTCCCTATAAGTTGTAAAGGATACGCTCTTGAGACAATGGCTCTCATTTTCAATTATACTCCGACTAAGGCTTTGGAAAAGACCCCATTTGGAATATGGACGGGCAGGGTGCCTAATGTGTCTTTCTTACGGATTTGGGGTTGTTATGCACAAGTCAAGAAATTGACTGTGAGCAAAACTAGAACCCAAAACCGACTAATGCCTGTTTGTGAGCTACCCTAGGGAAACCAAAGGGTATTACTTCTACGACCCCGCTGAGAACAAGGTGTTCATGGCGCGAAAGGGGGTCCTTCTTGCAAAGGGGTTTCTTTCCAAGAAAGACAGTGGGAGCGATGTTGAACTCAGGGAAGTTCAAAGCTCAGAAACTCCTGAAAAGGATAACTCGGAGACCAGGGTGAAGCTTCCAAAAGGGGAAGCACCTGCCCAGGTCACACAAGGACCTAAAAGGTCTGGTAGGGATCATCAGGAACATGAAAAACATCGGTTTTGTTTCTAATGATTACACTCCTTTTGTCTTGGACGAAGAGGAGCTCAAAACCTACTAGCAGGCTATAGCTAGCCCACTGTCTGCCATGGTGGTGGATTTGCAATCTATGGATTTGCAATCTATGAATGATAATCAGGTTTGGAACCTGGTTGATTCACCTCCAGGTGCTAAGTAATAGGTTGCAAGTGGTGCTATAAGCTATAGGCCGACAATACCTTTAAAGGGTGTGTATACGAGGTTTAGTGGGAGCATAGTAACTATCCTGGTATTATATATGGATGGCATCCTTCTGATTGGAAGCGACATACCAACACTACAAGGGAATTGTAATGGTTGTGTAAGTGCTTAGTAATGAAGGACTTAGGCGAAGCTGAGACGATCCTAGAGATCAGGATCTACAGGGTTAGATCCAATCGGCTTCTAGACCTAAGTCAGGCCAAGTACATAGACATAGTTCTGAAAAGATTCGGCATGGACCAGGCTAAGAAAGGTTTCTTGCCAATGGGTCATGAGCTGAAACTTAGCGAAATACTATAGGGAGAACATGTATTGGTTCTATATGCTTTGGCTATAGGATCAATCATGTACTCCATGCTATGTACAAGACCTGATGTCGGCTTTACACTAAGTATGATGAGCCGGATCCTGAATGGATCACAGGTAGGCTGTCAAAGCAATCCTGAAGTACCTTAACCGGACTAAGGATAGCTTCTTAGTGCATGAAAGTTAGGAAGAGCAGTCAGTTACTAGGTACACTGATGCAAGCTTCCAGACTGACCATGATGAATATAAGTCGCAGTATAGGTATGTGTTCATGCTAAATGGTGGTGCTATTGTTGGAGAGGCTCCGAGTAATAGACCATCGCGGTTTCTATCACAGGAACTGAGTACATTGCAACGTGTGAAGCAGCTAGGGAAGCTGTGTGGATAATGAAGTTTATCATGCAACTGGGGGTAGTGTCAACTATCCAGTAACCAGTTGATATCTTCTGTGACAACGCAGGGCTGTTGCACAAGCTATGTGCCCCGGTCACACATATACACGAAGCACGAACTCAGGGAGGTTCACCTATTGCGAGAAATCGCTGAGGGGGTGACATCTCATTACAAAGAGTGGACACCAAAGACAATGTCGCAGATCTTTTGACCAACATGCTTGGCTATGCCTATGCACGAAGGTTGTACTAGATCTATAGGGATTAGACCCATGCCTAGTAGGTACTAGTGCAAGTGGGAGATTGTTGGAAATGCCCTAGTCCCGAGGCATTGGTCCTTGTGTTTGTATGATACAGTTGGTACATTGATGTAAACTTTATGTATTATACAATTTGTGTCGAGGAGATAAAGGCATTAATCTATTTATTATATGTCTTGTGCTATATTTTAAATAGAGTATCCAATGGACATATCCATATCCATGTTGTCAAGTGTGAGGCACTTGGCAGTAAGACCGTGGATAGGGAAAACGATATGGCCATAAAGTTATCCGTAGTCTGCTCCAATCATGGGAATGAATGGAACTAAAGACTATCATTAGCCTGGTTGTATGGCGGTGTCTTACCGGTCATAGAACATGGAATGTCAACCAGGTTAATGGGTAAATGCAAAAAGGGCATGGTACTGGATTGATCCACTTAACGGGAATCTACATGGTATAGTATCACAAATGATTCTCGTGTAGTACTTGTATAAGTCCTTCGACCGGACCATATGATGGTGCTGCATGTGAGGTGGCACACTTTGGTGTACGCCCAACGGGCCTGTAAAAGGGTGCCAAGTACGGGTACGTTCGGGTGTGTCAATAAGCATGGCAGCACTATGGATATGTAGAAGGGAATGTCACTCAGTGATTCACTGAGACGATATCATCGGCCTCGTGAAGAATGTTACTGATAAGTGTGCGGCCGCACCCAAACAAGATTGGATCTTGTTTGTGAGCATCAGTTCATTCGGTATCAAGTAAAGGTCCAGACACAAAGAGGGTGATACTTCCATGCCTCTGTGTTGGACACCGATATCAACGACATGGGATTTACAAGTTCAAACTACTGGGTTACGTTTTCAGTTGGACTGCTTACTCCGTCTTAATTGGGGGCTACAGTGGCTTGCTAGAGCCCGCCTGTAGTCTGTGGGCCTTGGCCCACTGCCAACATAAAGACGGGCCCATCGGATCGTACACATTGAACGTCTGGACTTTAACTAGTCGGATTAAGTGTGTACTTGGAGTATACACATTTGAAGAGAGAGAGTTATATTAATTATATTATATGAATCAATTGGATTGATCAAAGTTATATAATTGATATTTATTTTGGCCTTCTCATAATTAATTCAATGAATTAATTTATGGGATTATTTCCTAGGTGGAAATATTATGACATGTATAGGTTTACATGTTTGTCATTTTATGTGTGTCTAATTTAATCCATTGATTAAATTAATAGGTCAAATGCATTTTAATTTCAATGTATGTAATATGTTACATGGTATCATATATAAACATACATGTTAAATTAAAGTTGCATTTGAATTTAAATAAATCAAAGGAATTAAATTGGGCCTAAAACTTAAAATGCCAATTCCCACATGGAGTGGGATTTCATTTGGCCGAAAATTTGCATTGCAAGGGATGATAAGAATGAGTCATTTTGTTGGACAAAAAGTAATGATGAAGATGGTGAGTCATGCATGACTTTTGGTAAGCAAAGTTGGACTTTGCTTGTTAGATATTTTGTTTATTCTTATGCTTATGGTAAGAATGGAAAAACAAATATGACATCTTCCTTTTCTTCTTCTTTTTGGCCGAATGTTTCTTTTGGCAAGAGAGGATGAGTCATTCTTTTCATCATTTGAATGGTGAGTCATATGGATGAGTCATAGGTTTGACTTTGGTGAAGCAAAGTTGGACTTTGCTTTACTTGTGTTGATCTTCTTTTCTTTAAGTGTAATGAGAATAAAAAATCTGCCAAGACTCACCTTGCTTGGCCGTGGGATATTTATCTATTCTTGAAAAGAATTGAAAAGAATTTTGGCCAACTTTGATGCATTATTTCTTATGGAAAGAAATTGGGTGCACACTTGAGAAAATTGGTTCTATCTTTGGATAGATAGATATTTCTTTTGGAAAGAAATAGGGACAGCCATATTTCTTGTTGTGGGCAGCCCTCTCTCGCTCTCTTCTTATCATCCGAGTCGCTAGCACGGGTTTCGGTCCGAGAGCCGTTCGTGTACGTGACGTTGGAGGGAATCTACACTTGATTTCTGCAGTCTGCATCCGTCTCTTAGAGAGACTTTATGGTAAGTTTTTGAAACCCTCCTTTTATGCTTTAAGTTTTTGATTTCCACATCTTAAGCTCCTGGGCCGGATTCGAGGAAATCGACGCGTATTTCCGCTTTTATCGGTCGGTTTCCCGTGACGAATCCCAACAGGTTATGTGTCACAACTGATCTTGATTATAGTAGTGTCATTAGCTGATTCCTTTGACCTGAGGTCACCATGGATTCCGGGATGAATTCATGTTGTGCTTTGATGCAGTCAAACGCTGCTTGTAACAGAGTAGTTATAAAGGCTGTGATTGGGTACGATATGACTCATGCCTTGGGATGTGAGTGACAGATATGGGATTTTGTCCCTCTCTATCAAGAGAGCGATATCACTGGGCCCCTCGATAAGTAAGACTGTTAAATGCATGGCCGTGCTCAAATAATTGATAGAGTATCAATTAATTTGTTTAAACAGTTCACTTTGAGATCGAGAAAGCATATGATTAATTTATATAAGATTGACAAGTGTACCATGTCTTATAATTAATCATGATATCAAGAGACAAAAGGGAATATGACACATTCTATAAGTAGGTTTATTGGATTATACCAATCATATGAATTGGGTAGTCATAATGGCTTGCTAGAGTCCGCTTATGACTTATGAGGGCATTATGGTAATTTCCTCATTGCCAATTTATATGATCCTACGGGGTCACACACAAAGAGCAAAATGAGATTCACTTAATTCGGGGATAAATCATTATGAGATAATGATTTATTATTGATGAGAAATTAAATATATATAAAGATATATATTTACATGTATATGTATATACACATGAACATATTAATAAGATTAATATATTTATGGCATAAAGTATGCTATATATATATATATATATATATATATATATATATATATATATATATATATATATATATATTATAATTATATTATATGGTGATATAATTAATTATAATATACATTTACGTATATGTGTATATATATATATGTATGTATGTAAATATTAATAAGATTAATATAGCATAAAGTATGCTAATTATATTATATGGAGATATAATTAATTTTACATACATATGAGTATATAATGGAGAATTGACTAAGTTTAATATTAATTGAGAATTAATAAAACTTATGGGGGCTAATTTATAATTATAATTAAGTATGGTATTTAATTATAATTATAAGCTAATATTAGATATAAATACTTGAAAGAATGCAACCCTAAAAACCCCTCAAAGTGTTGCACGCCAAAAGCAGCCCCATTTTCTCCAAAATGGCCGAAAATTGCTTTTGGCCAAGAGTGAAAAATATCGATTTTTCACCTTCTCATTCGAAGAACTGTTCTACGATCCCGGCGCTAGCACGCGGTGAGTCAATTGCTCGGTGTGGATCAACTGTAGAGGGAATCTGCTTTGGTTCCTGTATCCAATCCTGCAAGAATTAAGAGGTAATTCTTTAACCCTTTTTCCGATTCAATGCAATATACATGGATCCCTGGCGGGGATTAATGCTTTATTTCCGCTGCGTATTTTGTTTTGTGTGATTAATCCCCAACACCTTTGCCTAACGATATCGATATGAATAAACAAGAGGCATGGTGTCCGTCATCCTCTTCTGTTGTTTATTATATTTCTTGATCTTGAGTTGACTGATTAATCAAATAAGCAACCAACTTATTTGGGTATGGCCATACACTTATCAGTCCCACTCATCAAGTGGCCAGTGATATCATCTTGGTGTTACCCGAGTGGCAATTCCATCACTTCATCATCAATATCAATATGTTACCTGTCTACCCAATCATACCTATATTTAGCATCCTTTTATAGACCTGTTAGGCGTATGTCAAAGTGAACTGGATTCCATATTGATACTATAATGAAATCTGGTCTGAGGACAAAAGAGACCTACTCAAGAAAGACCTATGACGTGACAACCATGTGGCTTTCTTATGAGGATCGATCCAGTCCCATGTCAACGACATGTACCTATATTCATGACTGACTATATAAGTACTATGGCTAGTTAAGAACTACCATACAGTCATCGAATATACAAGTCTGTGGTTCTATTCGTTCCCACGACTAGAACAGACCTGGGATGGGTTTTATGATTATCAATCAATGGATACTCTACTCATATTATAGCATAAGATATAAATGAAATAGATTAATTGCCTTTATTAATGTGACACAAATAATGTATTCATACAATGAGTCTTAATGTATAATACAGAATACAAGAATCCAATGCCCTAAGAACTAGGGCACACCAACACTATTGCTATGAGCTTTACATCCCATGAAGTTGGCATTATTGTGATTAATTTTCTAATCAGTTCTTCATCTGTGAAGCTTTTACGAGGATTCTTTAATTTGTTCATAATGAGTGTCAACCTTGTGTTGATTTCTGAAATTGACTCTTTTGCATCCACTTTGAACAGCTCGTACTCTATGATATAAAGATCGATCTTTCTATCTTTGACTTGTTTAGTTCCTTCGTGAATTGTTTCAAGTTTGTCCCATATCTACTTTGCTGTCGTGCAACCTGAAACACAATTAAACTCATTAATATCTAAAGCACATTGTAATAAATTAATAGCTTTAGAAGTTAAAGCTTCTTTACTCCAATCAGCATTTTCATATTCATTCTCTTCTTTAGGAATATACTTTCCATCAACAATTTTAGTTGCAATACTAGGTCTTTCCTTGACAATTCTTTAGATTTGAATATCCATTGATTGCAAAAATATTCTCATTCTGTTTCTCTAAAAACTATAGTTTTCTCCATTAAATAAAGGAGGCTTGTTGATGGAACATCCCTCAGAAATAAAACATTTTGACTCTAGGATGTACTAGCCATTTTGTGATCACTCTAATGATTTTACTTATCTTGTTTAGAGTCTGGCTCTGATACCAATTGACGGTCCCAAATAGGCTAGCTACAGTACTAGAGGGGGTGAATAGTACTGCATATCGAATTAAAATTTTCACAAATAGTTTAGAAAATTCTTTTTGAATAAAAACCATTTTCTTTCTACAAACACAAGTTTAACAAAAATACGGAATTAATAAAATAGTAAAAGTTATGAATATAAATTTGTTTGACTAAAAATAAAAGTTACTTCAAATAATAAAGCTATCAATTTAAATTGTAGAAATTTAAATAAGTATAAAGAGAGTAACAATAAAAAAAATGAAGACACTAAATTTTATCCTGGTTCAACCCAATTGGTCTACATCCAGTCCACAAGCCAAATGCTTGAGATTTTCACTAACGTTTTCTTTATGGGCAGGAAACAAGCCTATGTTACTTTTTACGAGTTCTAGTAACAAACTCAATACTTTTACAAGCTTAGTATCAAACCTCTACCGTTACTTTTTCGATCTCAAGTAACAAACTCTTCCGATGCTTTTTCAAAGTTTAAGCACCAAACTTTTACAGACTTTGTTGATCACACTACCAACAAAGTAAACCCCTTATCACATAACCTCGTGTGAATGTACAATTCCCAAAAATATGAATATTTGAATGAAAGAATGAAGCTCTTTTCTCTTGACTTTGCTCTTGTAGGAATTATAGAAGACTTTGAAAAATAATAGCTTAAGAGTGTGAATTTTGCTTGTAAGTCTTCTTGCTATTCCTTTTGATCTTCATTTCCTTTTATAGGTGAAAGAAAGCTTCATGGAAGGAGAAATGGCCATTTGTCTCAATTCATAAAATGAAATATGGTGGTTGATTTCAAGTCATAAAAAGAGGAATGTTGAATTCATTTAATGAGATGCATATGGCCATTTATTTCAATTGACAAGATGAGTTGATTTGATGTGATAAGAGATAGTGGTAGTTGGAGTCAAGTCACAAGCTTAAGAAACAAAATCTTTCTAAGTGATAAAATGAATATGGTAGTTGAAGTCAAGCCACAAGCTTAAGAAAGTGTTGAATTCAACTAATAAGCTATACATGGCCGTTTTTCTCAAGTAGTAAGATGAAATGATTTTTATTCTCATGTAATAAAGATATTGTCATTTGTATGTAGCTCATAAGGAAACCATTTCATAAGCTAGATAAACCATTTTATAAGCTAGATACTGCCAATTGATAGTGTAAAAAGATGACATATCTTTTGGTTTCTCCTTATAAGCAGTTTTAAAGCTCTTAAAAGCATATCTATTCATGGAGGTATTTTACAGCTTATAAGCATGAGTTGTTTATCTAATAACCACAATTATATCAAGTAATATTTTTTATCTTATAAGGCTTTTGTAATACTTTGTGTTAATTTAAGAAATACTTTTTCCTTAATGTCAACTTGTGATCATCAAAACTAAAGTCAACACGTACCAATACGTTGAACCTCTGTCCATACACACTCGTGTACAAGTACTCCTTTTGCAAAGACATACTTTGCTCCTAAACCTTAGGCGTATCAATATGCCAAACCTCTGTCTGTACACACACATGTAAGAGTACACCACTGCAAGCCATAACTTGATCCTAAACCTTAGGCGTACCAATACGCCAAACCTCCTTCCTAAATCCTAGGCATACCAATACTAGTGTATGAGTACCCTTTTTGCAAAGGCATACTTTGCCCCTAAACCTTTGGTGTACCAATATGCCAAACTTTTGTCCGTACACACTCGTGTATGAGTACCCTTTTCGAAAAGACATACTTTGCTCCTATCTTGTGAAGACATTCTTTTCCATTATTCAGTAAAGACATACTTTGCCCTCATTTCGCAAAGACATACTTTGCTCCTACCTTAAGAAGACATACTTTGCCCTTACTACCCAAAGACCCTTACTACGAAAAGACATACTTCGTTCTTATTCCGCAAAGATATACTTTTCTCCTATTCCCAAAAGACATACTTTGCCCCTGTTCAACGAAGACATACTTTGCCCTTATTTCATTAAGACATACTTTATCCTTATTTCATGAAGAAATACTTCGCTCTTATTCCGTGAAGACATACTTTGCTCCTTTCTTGTGAAGACATACTTTTCTCCTATTCCGCAAAGGCATGTTTTGCTCTTATTCTGCAACGACATACTTTGCTCCTATTCTACAAAGACATACTTTGCCCTTATTCCGTGAAGATATACTGTGCCCTTATTTTGCAAAGACATACTTTGCTCCTATCTTGCGAAGACATACTTTGCCCTTATTCTGCAAAGACATACTTTGCCCTTATTCTCCAAAGACATACTTTGCCCTTATTCCACGAAGACATACTTTTCTCTTATTTGGCAAAAACATACTTTGCTCTTATTCCTCGAAGACATACTTTATTCTTATTCTGCAAAGACATACTTTGCTCTTATTCTGCAAAGACATACTTCATTCCTATTCCGTGAAGACATACTTTGCCCTTATTCCATAAAGACATACTTTGCTCGATCTTGCAAAGATATACTTTACCCTTATTTCGTGAAGACATACTTTGCACTTATTCCATAAAGACATACTTTACTCTTACTCTGCAAAGACATACTTAGTCCCTATTCCGTGAAGACATACTTTGCCCTTGTTCTGCAAATACATACTTTACTCCTACCTTGTGAAGACATACTTTGCCCTTATTCCGGGAACACATACTTCGCTCTTATTCCGTAAAGGCATACTTTGCTCCTACCTTACGAAGACATACTTTGCCCTTATTTCGTGAAGACATACTACGCTCTTATTCCGTAAAGACATACTTTGCTCCTATTTTGCAAAGACATACTTTTCCCTTATTCTGCGAAGATATACTTTGCTTCTATCTTGCAAAGACATACTTTTCCCCTATTCCTTTGCTCCTATTTTGCAAAGACATACTTTTCCATTATTCCGCGAAGATATACTTTGCTCCTATCTTGCAAAGACATACTTTTCCCTTATTCCACGAAGATATACTTTGCTCCTATCTTGCGAAGACATACTTTTTCCCTATTCTGCAAAGACATACTTTGCTCCTATTTGCGAAAAAATACTATGAGCGAACGACCTTTTTATTAGTGAGACGCGGCGAAGCGAACCGGGGAAAAACATTTTCGTTCGTTTTGATTTGTGTGGAAAACGGGTTTTGTTTACCATGGAAAAATCATGGATTTGATTTGAAATCCCTTTTGTAGAAAACATTTTCTCGTTTTTAACTTAAAGACCTAGAAACTTAAATTCCAAGATCAGTGACAGAGTCGTCACCCGGATCAGCTCATCTGGGAAATTTCGGTACTGTTCCCTACCGATGTTAACTACTGTACCTAATCCAGAGATTTAGGGTTCGGGCAAGTGACTTACTTAACCTCCAGCTTGCTTTCACTTTTTAATTCATATTACCATATTTAATTCACTTTATTATCTTTCTCTAATCCCATTTCGTGTTTATTTATCAACCCATGCTCAGGCAAATGACATAAATAAATTACAGAAAATTAAACCATGCATCCAAATTATACAAAAATAATAGAGGCCACTTATACAACCAAATCGAATAAAAATAAAAACTCTCGACCTCATTTTTACGAGTGCCTAAATACACGAGGATCTAGAAAATTACAGCCGCCTAAAATATACGGGAGTCTATTAATTACATCAAAAATAAAAATAAAAAGAAACTAAAAGCTGCAAAACAGATGGTTAGCACAGTTTCATATTACAAACACAGATAAGACTCACAGCAGGACAGAATTGGGATTTCAGGAACGGGGGCATGCATTTAGGGGGTAACCGGGTCGACCCAACCAGTCGGACCAGTTAGACCTGGAAAACGGTTTTGAAACGCCTTATAAATTTTATGCTGGAAAATTATTTTGGAAAATTATTTGGCTTGATTTCATGTAAATTTTTTCGTTTAGCGGGTCTGTTATCTCGGAACTCAGGGTCCCGTTCGTGCGGGTTTTCCTAATTCTAACATCCATCTAGGGTCCAAAACGCAGTAAACACAACAAAAACAGTTGGAATTCGAAGACAATATCGTGCGACGACGTCTGTACCGGTCAGTTCGTGATTCTACCCTATTTTGGAAACTATGGCTGTAATTACAGTCATGCGGCTATGGTTTCCAGAACCCGAAAAAATGGTTTTCTCGTTTTTGAAAATGCCATTTTGCTCGTTTTCGACGTTTCCCGAAGATTTTATGGGGTTTGGGGGTCCGTTAATGCTGGACTACGGATCCGGTTTGGATCGAACAACCCCGAAACTCAGAAAATAAAACCCGGGAAAAACCAAAAACCCTAATATCCGTACGTACAGAAATCCGAAAACCAAAATTTTACAACATACGGATGCATTTGGGCTGAAATTGATCACAACATAATGCATAAAATGGAAAACGGACTATTTTCGGCTGATCGGGGCAGTTTTGGGATTCCGGCCTTACAGAACACAGCCGACGGCTCTGTTCATAACAAATACAGCCGTGCGGCTGTATTCGGGAAACCCGGTTTCCAAAAATTTGCAAAAATAAGAAAAAATGAAAAGAAAAAGCAATGTACACAGATTTAAGGCCTCTCAGAGTTTACCTTGGTGTTATTTTGATGTGTTTAACGTCCAGAAACAGATTCATAACTTGAAATTCGCCTTGAATACTCAACCGACCGAAAACCGAAGTGAATCCGAAACAATCCGAAATCAATCCGAAATGATCCCAAATGATTATGCAAAGGTTAAGGAACTTCCTATTGTGTTTGGTATTGATTTTTGTCATAAGTTTTTGGTCTTGGTGCACCCTCTTGCTCTCAGTTTCTCTCTTTCTCCTCTGCTTTTCTTTTTCTTTCTGTGTAAAATTTTTTTCTTGAGATTAATTTTCTGCTTCCCCCCTCTCTGATTTCTTTTTTTTTTCTTTTTATAATTAATTTTCTACTTCCCCCCTCTCTGATTTCTTTTTCTTTTTTTCTTTTTATACCTCTCACTCATAATCATTTCCCATAATAAATGAGTCATCTGAATCCCTGCTATTTTTGGCTGAAATCCTTCCTGTTCAGCCAGAGCAACTTGGTTGAACCCACTAGAGCCACACGGCTCTAGTTATGCTAGAGCCGGGCCGAAATTTGCAAAAATCTGACACTCACCCTAAATCCTAAAAATTACTCAGGGGACCTTCTCGGGGGTTTCGGATCGAGGATAGCTCGGTTTTCGGGACGTTTGAGATACTCCGGGTGACATTTTGATCATTTTCAAGTCCGATTCGTGTCCGTCTACTCCACAGGTAATACAAGAATTCTCATCATAGAGGTCGGGAAAACCCGGCGCTTACAGCTGCCCCTCGCGTGATCAAATTCAATACCCGATACCAGGTTTAGGTTACCTGAGGGGAATTTGAGAACGCGAATTGAAGCGCTGTAAACGAAAGGAAAGAAAGACATACCTGAGTTGCAGTGATGATTCGGAATAAGCCGATACCAGGTCAAGGTTACTCGAGGTGAGGTTGGTCATGAAATAAGCCGATACCGAGTCTAGGTTACCCGAGGCGAAGTTGGTGATGAAATAAGCCGATACAAGGTCTAGGTTACCCGAGGCGAGGTTAATGATGAAATAATCCGATACCGGGTCTAGGTTACCCGAGGCGAAGTTGCTGATGAAATAAGCCGATACCGGGTCTAGGTTACCCGAGGCGAAGTTGGTGATGAAATAACCCGTTGCCGAGTCTAGGTTACCGGAGGCGAAGTTGATGATGAAATAATCCGATACCGGGTTTAGGTTACCCGAGGCGAAGTTGATGATGAAATAGGCCGATACCAGGTCTAGGTTACCTGAGGCGAAGTTGATGATGAAATAGGCCGATACCGGGTCTAGGTTACCCGAGGTGAAGTTGATGATGAAATAGGCCGATATCGGGTCTAGATTACCGAGGCGAAGTTAATGATGAAATAAGCCGATACCGGGTCTAGGTTACCAGAGGCAGAGTTGATAATGAAATAAGCCGATACCGGGTCTAGGTTACCAGAGGCAAAGTTGATGATAAAATAAGCCGATACCGGGTCTAGGTTACCCGAGGCGAAGTTGGTGATGAAATAAGCTGATACCGGGTCTAGGTTACCCGAGGCGAAGTTGGTGATGAAATAACCCGTTGCAGGGTCTAGGTTACCCGAGGCGAAGTTGATGATGAAATAGGCCGATACCGGGTCTAGGTTACCGGAGGTGAAGTTGATGATGAAATAGGCCGATACCGGGTCTAGGTTACCCGAGGCGAAGTTGATGATGAAATACGCCGATATCGGGTCTGGGTTACCTGTGGTGTGATGAAATAAGCCGATACCGGGTCTAGATTACCAGAGGCAGAGTTGATGATGAAATAAGCCGATACCGGGTCTAGGTTACCCAAGGTAGAGTTGATGATGAAATAAGCTGATACCAGGTCTAGGTTACCCGAGGCGAGATTGATGATGAAATAAGCCGATACCAGGTCTAGGTTACCCGAGGCAAGATTGAATTTTCGAGGTGAAGCTGACCTAGGCCTGACACCGGGTTTAGGTTACCCACAACGGATTTGCTGAAGTTTAGATGGAAGAAAATCTGAGCCTGACACTGGATTTAGGTTACCCGCAGCGGATCTACTGGATTTTTGAGGAGAAGCCGATCTATGTCTGACATCGGGTTTAGGTTACCCGCGACGGATCTGCTGGATTTCTGAGGAGAAGCCGATCTGGATCTGACATCGGGTTTAGGTTACCTGCAACGGATCTGCTAGATTTCTAAGGTGAGCTAATCTGAGCCTGACACCAGGCCTATATTACCCGCGGCGGATCTACTGGATTTCTGAGGTGAAGCCGATCTGAGCCTGTCACCGGGTCTATATTACCAGTGGTGGATCTGTTGGATTTCTGAGGTGGAGCTAATCTAAGCCTGACATCGGGCCTATATTACCCGCGGTGGATCTGCTGGATTTCTGAGGTGAAGCCGATCTGAGCCTGACACTGGGTCTATATTACCCACGTCAGATCTGTTGGATTTCTGAGGTGGAGCTGATCTGAGCCTAACACCGGGCCTATATTACCCATGGCTGATCTGCTGGATTTCTGAGGTGGAGCCGATCTGAGCCTGATACTGGGTCTATATTATCCGCAGTGGATCTACTGGATTTCTAAGGTGAATTCGATCTGAGCCTGACACATGGTCTATATTACCGACGGCGGATCTGTTGGATTTCTGAGGTAGAGCCGTTCGAAGCCTGATACCGGGTCTATATTACCCGCGACGAATCTGCTAGATTTCTGAGGTGGAGCTAATCTGAGCCTGATACTGGGTCTATATTACCCATGGCGGATCTGTTGGATTTCTAAGGTGGAGCTGATTTGAGCCTGACACTGGGTCTATATTAGCCGCGGCGGATCCGCTAGAGTTTGAAGTGGAAGCAAATCTGGGCCTGACACCGGGTTTAGGTTACCCACGATGGATCTGCTGAAGTTTGAGGTTGCTTTAGTGATGCGTATTTATTCCTTGATCGATAATTTTGGAACAAAAATTTTTGCCCCTTCGATCAAGAATAAATACGGCTCAATTGTCCTGCCCCTAGATACCTACACTTGGACCGGTCATGATGCATGTATGCATGTGAATGTGTATGTTTTGAATGCCTGTATGTGCATGTTTCAATGTATGCACATGCGAATGAACTCTGGGAGATGTATTTCCCCCTATTCGTCCAGCCTTGAAATGCTATGTTCTTACTGGGGAGATCGGGTCGTGCCTTTGGCTAGGGAAAGTACATCACGCCTATGACTGATCTAGTTGGGGAGTATATTCCTTATGTGATGTGACTCTCACACCTCTGCTGGGGATATGTGGGGATACACAATGGCTGTTGGGGAAGTCCGATGACTGCTGGGGAGAAAGTGGTGACGTTCTTTGTGATGGTTCCGCTGGGGGAATAGTGCAGAGGATCCTGCTGGAGAATAGTGGAAGAGCTTCTGCTGGGGAATGGTGGAAGGGTTCCACTTTTCTACCCCTAGGAATGGTAAATCTGGAAGTGCTCTAAATTTTGCCTGAACTGCCCGGTGTGGGTTTTCAGCTTAGCGAGCTGCTCTAACTTTTGCCTGAGGTGCCTTTTCGGTTTTCACCTCAGCGAGCTTCTTTTGAAGGTGCTCTAACTTTTGCCTAAACTGCCCAATGCAGGTTTTCAGTTTAGCGAACTGCTCTAATTTTTGCCTAAGGCGCCTTTTTGGTTTTCACCTCGACGAGCTCTTTTTTTTTTAACGAGACCATGTAAGCAGAAAACATGCACAGCCATGTATGATGTATGATGTGAATTCAATTTCAAGTTGACTTGGGATATTTAAATGAACAGAGCAAGGCATTCATTCATTCATTGATAATGTTTTAACATAATGCACATCATAGATGAAATGAAGTTAAGAAACGGAATCAGCAATGGTATCCGTCTTGACCGAATTCACGACTGCCACCAACCGGTCCTTGCAGATTTTCCCACTGGTGGTGCTCGCCTCATCGTCCTAACTTTTGCATGGACCACCTTTTCGATTGTCGATCCATCGGGCTGTCCTAATTTTACATGGACCGCCTTTTCGGTTTTCGATCCACCGGACTTCTTTTTTTTTAAGCCCGTCCTGGTTGGTGGGGTCGACAAATTGGTCTCTCTTCTCCTTGGTAGAACCGTTTCCACTCTGTAGGTTGATGACTATGGCGCCTCCCTGGTGAGTGTCCTGATGCTAGTCCAGTGTTTTGCAAAGCAAATAGTGTCATGTCAATCCACTTTCAATAGAATTCCTTTGACAGATTTGCCTCCACCATCCCATTATCTTGTGGGTGGTGTGGAGGTGACAAGCGATGCCCCAGCCCTTTAATCTGGAACAAATGCACCGCTGGCCCTTGAAATCATAGTCTCCTCTTAGTAATGGCAGAATGCAGAATTCTGTAGCATGCAGATGTATCCTTCTTCCTAAATTTGGATGTATGTTTTTTTTTCAGACTGTGTCACCCGTACACGAATCCATTTTCATCCACTTTGGGTGGATGACGGTCATGACTGTGAACTGAAGTCTATTTACTGCGAGTAGTTCTATTTTTTCTGGCGACGTTAGTTTCTCCTGTCGTGGTTTTCCCCTTCTTTGCCTGGTCTGAGTCTGTGGAGCTTCTACTCAGCTGATTTTGCTCTTAGATCCTTTGGAGTCTGGCATTTGGTAACTTCTCTATTGATTCCCAGTCATGCGGTGGTAGGATCGGGCGAAGCCTGTTACGTTCTTCTGCGTATTTGCAATTTCTTTTTCTCTTATCAGGCGTGAGGTCTTTCAAGATGGATACCATTTTTGGGTGATCACCTGTCTTTAGATTCATTTCATGCAATGATGTGTCATGTATGCTAAAGACATTAGATGAATGTTTGTATGTATGCACAGTGTTCCATCCAGAAAAATATCACACAAGTAATTGAAATCAAATTGCATTACATTAAACGCCTCGTGGGCTGAATTGTTCACAAAATAAAACAGAAAACGGAAACAGATACATCAAAAATAATTGTCATCCTCCACATGTGGAGGGTCTTCTCTTGCTGCTGCATCAGCTCCTCAATAGCTTGAACACATGGATCAATCAAAGCTGGGCAAAGGATTGTTCTGAACATTAGGCTTTAAAGGTGGTTCCATAATCTTCCTTTAGTGATCAATTGTTGGATAGCCCTTATTAACTGCATGCAGTCATTCGTATGGTGCCCCACTGTCACGTGATACGAACAGAAGTTTCCCTTGTCTGTCTCGTCCGGCCTTTCAAACGGCTTTAGGGAATTCAACAGACCGTCATTCCTACATTTTGCGAAAATCTTCGCCAAGGAGGTAGTCCAAGGGGATAGGTCTCGATTTTACAAATTTCCATCTCGGCCACCTCATTGCTGATATACAACGGCAACTTCAGCTAGCTTACCTTTTGAGAATCGCTCACTTTTGCTTATAGAGTCGGGACCAAATCTGCTGCACGATCTAGTTGTAGTCATTGACCGGTACCCAAAACCATGCCCGGAGTTCCTACCACCCTTTTGGTTCACTGCCTTCTATTCCTCGTCTATCAGCCTTTGGATGGCATCTCTCAGCTTATAACAGTTGTTGGTTCTATGACCGACAGCAACATGGTATGTGCAGAAATTGTTCTTGTCTGCATCTGCTAGCTTCTCAAAAGGTTTCAAAGATTCTAGCAAGCCTCTATGTCTACACTCTGCAAAGATTGTGGATAAAGACAGCCCCCAAGGAGAGACATCCTGGCTTCTTGAACTACTCCCATCACTACTTTCCCTTGCAACAGCATGTATTTTCTCTCTCAGGATGTTGCGAAACTCTTGTGATTTCAAAAAGCTCTTCAATATATCAATAACACTCAGTGGCGGGCTGGCCATCAAGCCTTCCTCAATAGACTTGGTCTCATTATGTGCCACTTCAGCCTTCTTAGCAGACTGTTTAGCTATGATTTGCAAAACCCCTGACTATTCATTTCCTTGTTCGACCTCCTTTTCCATAGGTGTGCTGTTTATATTACATGTGAAAAGTTAGGGATGGTGGATGAATGAAATGACGACGTGGAGAAAAATGCTCGGATGATGCTTTATGAATGAAGATGAGAATAAGGATGATCTTTGGGTTTTGATTTCCTTTATTTGGGATGTCCCAAGAGTGCCTAATGCCATGCAAAAATAATGCAAAAAGGTCTCATGCGGGCCGTCACACGGACAGAGGTTCAGTGCCTTTGGGGCAGCTAATGAATTGTCATGAAATGGCTGCGTGTGTGCCACACACAGGCAGAGTTTCGACACTTTGTAGGTCAATGAGATGACATGAAACGGTCACATAGGGACCATCCCACGGACAGAGTTCTGATGCTTTTAAGGCAATGTGATATGAGATGATGTTACAAAAAGAGTCACGTGTAACCGAGGACACGGACAAAGGTTCGGTGTTCATGGAACACCTTGCATGATTTTGATAATGTTATAAAATGTCCCTATATGTGTACTAATCCGGTACTCGGGGAGCACCTCGAATGATTTCACAATGTTATGAAATGGTCCGATGTGAACCATAATGCACAAACAGGATTTCAGCATCACCGGGACACCTATGATGAATGAATATGATGTCATGTAATGATATCGTGTGATCCACCACACGAAAATAGACCTAGGACTATTGTGTTTCTATATTGAGTAACATGGTATAATGAAATGGCCGAGTGTAATTCGGTGCACGGGCAGAACATGGGTAGTTTTGGGAAACTCGATATGTTATGAAATGAAATGGTTGTAAGGAACACACTTGGAACATCTTTTTATTAGGTGGGATGAAATGACATGAATGTGTATGTGACACATAAATGCAAGTGACTGCACAAAAATGTGGTTAGGACGTATGACACACGGGATGATGCTGTGTATGCTTTGTGGAAATGTTGCACACGAGATGTAGATGGCATACAAATAAAAATGTCATGGCTGCATGAAGATGTGATTAGTGTCACACATATGTCGATGCTCGAAAATGGCTGCATAAAGATGTGGTTAGGATGGCACACGAAAGCTTATGCATGTTTGATGCTTCGTGAAAAGTCAAATAGAAAACACCACGGAGCAAACGTTAGCACACGCAATAATATGCACTCACTTCCGACCTTATTTTTCCTTTCGATTGGTCTTGCATTCTTCCTAGGTGTTGGGTCTCTTTGGCATCAACGGGGGATACCAAAGGCGCACACTTAATGTTCAATTTGAATTCAAGTTTTGGTAGTCCTAGCGGAAGTTGCTAAGCCATTACATGTAGGTCAAAGTCAAAACCAAGGGTCGTACAGGTTCCCATAGCAAATATACACTCCTCACCGTAGAACACGATGTAAGGTCATGCGGTGCTATGAGTGGTTTACCCCGTCGGGTGTCTCCAATCCTGGCGGTAGAGGTAGGCCACCTTCTTAGGTAAACCAGGGATGATCAGTGTATTGGAGTCGCCATTGTGAGCGGACGACCTTTTGACTAGCGGGACGCGGCGAAGCGAACCGAGGAAAAACGTTTTCGTTCGTTTTGATTTGTATGGAAAACGGGCTTTGTTTATCTTGGAAAAATCATGGATTTGATTTGGAAATCCGTTTTGTAGAAAACATTTTCCCGTTTTTAACTTAAAGACCTCGAAACATAAATTCCAAGATCAGTGACAGAGTTTCCACCAGGATCAGCTCATCCGGGAAATTCCGATACAGCTCTCTACCGAGGGTAGACTACTGTACCTAATCCAGAGATTTAGGGTTCGGGCAAGTGACTTACTTAACCTCCAGCTTGCTTTCACTTTTTAATTCATATTACCATATTTAATTCACTTTATTATCTTTCTCTAATCCTATTTCGTGTTTATTTATCAACCCATGCTCAGGCAAATGACATAAATAAATTACAGAAAAATAAACCATGCATCCAAATTATACAAAAATAATAGAGGCCACTTATACAACCAAATTGAATAAAAATAAAAACTCTCTACCTCACTTTTACAAGCGCCTAAATACACGAGGATCTAGAAAATTACAGCTGCCTAAAATACACGGGAGTCTATTAATTACATCAAAAATAAAAATAAAAAGAAACTAAAAGCTGCAAAACAGATTGTTAGCACAGTTTTATATTAAATGGGGGTATGCATTTAGAGGGTAACCGGGTCGACACGACATGTCGGACTGGTTAGACATGGAAAACGGTTTTGAAACGCCCTGTAAATTTTATGCTGGAAAACAATTTTGGAAAATTATTTGGCTCGATTTCATGCAAATTTTTCCGTTTAGCGGGTTTGTTATCCCGGAACTCGAGGTCTCGTTCGTGCGAGTTTTCCTAATTTTGGCATCCATCTAGGGTCCAAAACATAGTAAACACATAAAAAACAGTTTGAATTTGAAGACAGCATCACGCGATGACGTCTGTACAGGTCCGTTCGTGATTCTGCCTTATTCTGGAAACTTCAGCCGTGCGGCTATGGTTTCCAGAACCCGAAAAAATGGTTTTCTCGTTTTCGAAAATACCATTTTGCTCATTTTTGACATTAACCGAAGATTTTATGGGGTTCGAGGGTCCGCTAATGCTGGACTACGGATCAGGTTCGGATCGAACAACCCCGAAACTCAAAAAATAAAACCTGGGAAAAACCGACAACCCTAATATCCTTATGTACAGAAATCTGAAAACTAAAATTTTACAACATACGGATGCATTTGGGCAGCAATTGATCACAACAGAATACATAAAATGGAAAATGGACTATTTTTGGCTGATCGGGGTAGTTTTGGGATTCTTCCCCTAAAGAACACAGCCGTACGGCTCTGGGTACCAAAGCAGTCGGGCTCTATTCATAACAAATATAGCCGTTTGGCTGTATTCAGGAAATCCAGTTTCTGAAAATTTGCAAAAATAAGAAAAATGCAAAGAAAAAGCAATGTACATAGGTTTAAGACCTCTCAGAGTTTACCTTGGTGTTATTTTGATGTGTTTAACGTCTAAAAATGGATTGAAAACTTGAAATTCGCCTTGAATACTCAACCGGCTGAAAACCAAAACGAATCTAAAATCGATCCGAAACGATCCCGAATGATTATGCAAAGGTTAAGGAACTTCCTATTGATGTTTTGGTATTGATTTTTGTCACAATTTTTTGGTCTTGGTGCACCCTCTTGCTCCCGGTTTCTCTCTTTCTCCTCTCCTTTTCTTTTTCTTTCTCTGTAAAATTTTTTTCTTAAGATTAATTTTCTGCCTCCCCCCTCTCTAATTTCTTTGTTTTTTCTTTTTATACCTCTTACTCACAATCATTTCCTATAATAAATAAGTCGTCTGAATCCCTGCTGTTTCCTGTTCAGCCAAGTTGCTTTGTTTTCGGCCGAAATCCTTCCTGTTCAGCCAAGTTGCTTTGCTTTGCAAAGCAACTTGGTTGAACCCACTAGAGCCGCACGGCTCTAGTTATGCTAGAGCTGTATGGCTCTAGACTACAGCCACACGGCTATAGTTTAAAAACTACAGCCGTGTGGCTCTAGTAAGAGCCAGGCCGAAATTTCAAAAATCCGACGCTCACCCTAAATCCTAAAAATTACCCGAGGGACCTTCTTGGGGGTTTCGGATGAGGATAGCTCATTTTTTGGTACGTTTGAGATACTCTGGGCGACATTCCGATCGTTTTCAAGTCCGATTCGTGTCCATCTGCTCCACAAGTAATACAGGAATTTGCATTATAGAGGTCGGAAAAACCCAGCGCTTACACATACTTTGCCCTTATTTCGTAAAGACATACTAACGCTTACACATACTTTGCCTTATTTCGCAAAGACATGATTTGCTCTTATTCTGAAAAGATATATTTTGCCCCTATTCCACAAAGACATACTTTGCGCTTATTCTGCAAAGACATATTTTGGTCCAATCTTGTGAAGACATACTTTGGTCCTATTCTGTGAAGACATACTTTGCTCCTATCTTGTGAAAACATACTTTGCCCTTATTCCGCAAAGTCATACTTTACCTTAATTTCGTGAAGACATATTTTGCCCTTATTCTCCGAAGACATACTTTGTCCTAATTCCGTGAAGGCATATTTTGCTCCTATCTTGCGAAGACATACTTTGCCCTTATTTTGCAAAGACATACTTTGCTCTTATTCTGTAAAGACATACTTTTCCCTTATTCCATGAAGACATACTTTGCTCTTATTTGGCAAAAACATACTTTGCTCTTATTCCTCGAAGACATACTTTGTTCTTATTCTGCAAAGACATACTTTGCTCTTATTCTGCAAAGACATACTTCATTCCTATTCCATGAAGACATACTTTGCCCTTATTCCATAAAGACATACAGACCTCGATCTTGCAAAGATATACTTTACCCTTATTTCGTGAAGACATACTTTGCACTTATTCCATAAAGACATACTTTACTCTTATTCTACAAAGACATACTTAGTCCCTATTCCGTGAAGACATACTTTGCCCTTGTTCTGCAAAGACATACTTTACTCCTACCTTGTGAAGACATACTTTGCCCTTATTTCGGGAACACATACTTCGCTCTTATTCGGTAAAGACATACTTTCCTCCTACCTTATGAAGACATACTTTGCCCTTATTTCGTGAAGACATACTTCGCTCTTATTCTGCAAAGACATACTTTGCTTCTATTTTGCAAAGACATACTTTTCCCCTATTCCGCAAAGATATACTTTGCTCCTATCTTACGAAGACATACTTTTCCCCTATTCTGCAAAGACATACTTTGCTCCTATATGCGAAAGCATACTTTTTCCTTATTTCGCAAAGACATACTTTGCTCTCATTCTGCAAAGACATATTTTGCCCCTATTCCACAAAGACATACTTTGCGCTTATTCTGCAAAGACATATTTTGGTCCTATCATGCGAAGACATACTTTGGTCTTATTCTGTGAAGACATACTTTGGTCTTATTCTGTGAAGACATACTTTGCCCTTACTCTGCAAAGTCATACTTTACCCTAATTTCGCGAAGACATATTTTTCCCTTATTCCACGAAGACATACTTTGTCCTAATTTCGTGAATGCATATTTTTCCCTTATTCCATGAAGACATGCTTTGCCTTATTCTACAAAGACATACTTTGCTCCTATCTTTCAAAGACATATATTGCTCCTATTCCGCAAAGGTATACTTTGCTCTTATTCTGCAAGGACATACTTTGCTCCTATTCTACAAAGACATACTTTACTTTTATTTTGCAAAGACATACTTTGCTCTATTCCATGAAGACATACTTTGCTCTATTCCGCAATGACATACTTTGCTCCTATCCTACAAAGACATACTTTGCTCTTAAACCTCAAGCATATCAATACTCCTTACCCTGACTTATAAATGTCAACATGTCCCCATATCTATAGGGCATAGGAATTTGTGCCATATCTGTATGTATAAATATTGTTCCAAATAAGCTTAATTCTCAGTTGTGGTCGCCACCTATTTCGTGTGAACATATATTATCTTTGCTTAGTGTCAAAAGTCTCAAATGCATATAAACATAGGTTCAAGCATCCATCATGACATAACACTAGTCAACATTCACTACATTTCATGCATGCATTCCGCACCATGCTCAGTCACTCATCATATCATGGGCCCTAATGTTTTCTATTTTGACAGTTAAGACCTAGAAAAGGCCTAAGGGAAGGTTAAAACACAGATTTCCGGAAGAGATAGCAACAATAGTAGCTGAATCTTTGACAGCACGGTTCCCAGTGGGTAGTGGGTCAGTGCTTGTGGTTGAAATAGTGGTTGGTACATAGTTTGAGATAGTTCAGTACACAGAGGTAAAGGAAAGTGTATCTATTGTAACCGAGTGGTTCGAATCTGATAAAGCGGATAGTGATCAGTTAGAATCAAAGTCAGCAAGTAACTATTGTGACAACCCTAACTTTTGCAAGCATGCAATGGCGGAAACATTACATAAAGTTTAGGTCATCATTTTCAAAACTTCCTTTTTATCTTTAAAATAACATAATCATAAATGAGTACTCGAAAATTTCCATTTCAAAAACAGTAATTTAACATAAATAGGTATTTCAAAAGGTAATATAACGGAGTAAAAAAAAAAAAAAATAAATAAATAAATCTTTGAACATCCATAACTACGAATAGATGATAAAATAACATGACGGAAACTCTCCACACAATCCCCGAGAACAGACATCAGGCATCTCCTATTCTGCACCGGCAAAATCTGAAAATATCAACAGCGCCACTTAGTGACGAGTAACTAATAAATCCCAAACATCAATTCAAAGTTCACATAGGAAGATGACAGATCATAAATTTCATATTACATTACTTAAGTATACTTCATCATGATTAATAGAAAGCAAATTTATCAATTTATACAAGCATGCATAATTCTCATAGTAACAATCATGTATCAGGGATCTTACCCTTATTTGTTAGCTGCATCACATACAACATATAAAGTTCAAGTTCAGCATATCACATAATTATCTATTTCAAATAATAGTACAAAACATTCCAAGTGGATAATCAATATCATCAAAATTTAGATTTCCAAGATAAGTCACGTACATACAAATACATACCAACATCCCAAATCAAAGTACTTCATCACAAACTTGACATCAACTCAATTATACCTTAACCTTTATTAATTTTGTGGTATACGCGTATAAATCATTTGTATTGACCTATACACCTATGTCCTTAGAGAGTTCGGCTCAGACGCTTCGGGGAACCACAACGGGACTTACCCCCTTATCAATAAGAAAAGAGTACCACGAAGGGATTTACCTCAGAGTGCCAACGAAGGGACTTACCTCACAGAGTGCCAACGAAGGGACTTACCTCAAAAATAAAATAAATTAGAGTACCACGAAGGGATTTACCTCTCTGAGTGCCAACGAAGGGACTTACCTCGAAACAAAGGGCGCTGTCCTAGTGTCAACCAATCAAACATGGAAAACACTTAGCCAAACTAACCAAGACACCAGAGTATATGCCACTACAAACACCAATTTAATTATCATAATTATATCAATATTCAAAAGGTGCCTTTAACATAGGACTTATCCCAACCAATTCAAGAACCATAAGGTGCCATTAAAATAGGACTTACCCCAAACTCGATTTCATAATTCCAACATGTATTAAATTTACCAAACCATATATGTAATTATTAGATTTCATGTCAAGAGTTCTAGCATAAATTCCTAGAATCAAATTATGCTTTGCACACATTAAAAAAAAACAGTTCAAGGCCTAAGGTGAAAATTTCAGAATTCATAGTTCATGCCTCAACTTGCATATAATATTCCAGTAGGTTAGACTCAGAATTCAGCATGGCAATACAAAGGTAAATTTAGCCTTACATCTTAGGAACACACGCCAACTTAAATCATGCAATTCGGATTCCTATAGCAAAAGATATTAAGGAAACACTAAAAACATGCAATCTGTAAATTCACTTCAGATCACTGCACATAGTCTGACTTCAACAGACAAAACAGATGTGTTACTCACTGATTTAGCAAAAATAATATAAAGCAACATTGAACATCAGAATTTCAGGAATACATAGAATTTTGTTTCATGGCAAACGGAGCTACAGAGAGAAAATAAAGCCATAATAAACACAAACTGTACAAACTGAAATTCAGCAGTTCCAAGAAAAATCGGCACAATGCACATAAGGCAGTTTCAATAGGGAATATGAGCACTTTACTCACGGAATTTTCCAAAATAATGTAAAACAACCTTGTACACCTATATCTCAGGAAAACACAGAAAGTTGAATTATGCCAATCGGAGTTATATAACGGAAGTTATGCCATAATTACCATAAACAGTCAATTCTGAAAATACAGCAGCTTGCCAATTTCGACTCAATCACATGTATTTTCATATTTCTACCAATCTTTTAACCTAAAAGCAATTTCTTACACCAATATCATATACATTCATGTCTCAACAATAATTTCAGTAATAATACAACCTAGGATCAAATTCATCTACCATACATCCTATATAAATTTCGAACCGACATTTAGGGTTTAGTTGTTACCCTGTTTGCAGTGAAACCAACTGAGGCAATTAACTCGGAATGGAGAAGAATGAAGTAGAGTCTGAATGAATGAAAGTGAGGGAGAGAAAGTTAAGAATTTCGGCTGCACTGGAGCTCCACACAATGGAATGGCCGAAATTTTAACCCTAATAGAGATGAAGAGATTGCCTTGGAGTGAAACTTGGAAAGTGGAAGAGATTAAGGAGAGATTTTCTCCTTAGGTTAAGGATTCCTAATTTTTTTGAATTGGTCAACTGAAAAATGGGATATTTATCATGGATTTTCGGAATTCCAACCTTCCCAACACAAAAATAAAAAGGCACAAAAAAAAAATAAATAAATAAATTTAAGCCAGGTAAGGTTCGAACTCTAGACCACTAGCTATTAGTCAGGACTATCTACCGCTAGGCCAAAGCCTACGAATTGTTATAAGCATACAAAACATCGGTTAAATGCAAAAATGCTCACTCATATGCACACATCACAACATAACTAAGTCAACTTATATCTGGGGCGTTACAATCCTTCCCACTAACAAAAAGTTTCGCCCTCGAAACTCAAGGACAAAAGAGTAAGCTAGGTTCTAACCTTGATTAGTTGCAAACAATTCCGGATATTTGGATCTCATGGTCTCTTCTAGCTCCCAAGTAGCCTCTTCAAACTTCTGGCTACGCCAAAGCACCTTTACCAAAGGCATCTCTTTTCTCCTGAGTTTGCGAACCTGACGGTCGAGGATCTGAACAGGCTTCTCCTCATATGTCAAATTGGGTTCCACCTCCACCGAATCCACAGCAATAACGTGAGAAGGGTCGCTCACATATCTTCGTAGCTGTGAAACATGGAATACATTATGAACTTTTGCCAATTCCGGTGGTAGAGCCAACCGATATGCAACTTCCCCAATCCTTTCAAGCACTTCATATGGACCAATATACTTGGGACTGAGCTTGCCTCTCTTGCCGAACCTCATCACTCCCTTCATAGGAGATACTTTCAGCAATACCTTGCTACCGACTTCGAAGGTAAGAGGTCTTCTCTTGAGATCTGCATAAGACTTCTGACGATCCTGGGCAGCCTTCATATTCGCCTGAATCACCTTCACCTTCTCAACTGTATCCCGAATCAATTCCGGACCCAACACCAATGTGTCACTAATGTCGTCCCAACATGTCGGACTACGACATTTCCTCCCATAGAGGGCTTCATACGGGGCCATACGGATACTAGCGTGATAGCTATTGTTATAGGAGAACTCTACCAAACTCAGACATTTCACCCAAGATTTCTGGAAGTCAAGAGCACATGACCGCAACATATCCTCTAAGGTTTGGATTGTCCTCTCCGTCTGTCCATCTGTAGCAGCATGAAAAGCTGTACTCAACTTCAACCTAGTGCCCAAAGCTTCTTGCAATGATGTCCAAAAATGTGACAAGAACCGTGGGTCACGATCTGACACAATCTCCCTAGGCACACCATGTAGCCTTATAATTTCACTCGCATATGCCTCAGCTAACTGCTCCATAGACCAGGTCTTCTTCATAGGAATAAACCGAGCCACCTTGGTCAAACGGTCTATAACAACCCACACTGTGTCTAAACCATTAGCAACCTTTGGTAAACCCGACACAAAGTCCATAGAAACCGAGTCAAACTTCCATGCTGGAATAGCCAAGGGCTGCAATAATCCCCCAGGCCTCTGATGCTCAATTTTCACCTTTTGACAAGTCAAGCACTGGGCCACAAACTCAGCTACCTCTTTCTTCATTCTAGGCCACCAAAACTGCATCTTCAAATCTTTGTACAATTTCGCACCTCCCGGATGCACAGAGTAGGGAGTGCAATGAGCTTCACTTAAGATCTGCTCTTTCAACATTGAATCATTAGGCACACACCATCGGCCTTTAAATTTCATACTCCCATCTGCAAGAATCTCGAAATCTACAGCATTACCATGCTCCTTCGCTGCACGAATCTTCTGAAGTACAGGATCACTCAACTGCTTCTCTTTCAATTCTACAAACAATACTGGTTCCACACTGATTGCATTTAAACTCGCCCGAACCACTCCTCTCGGGACCACTTCAATTTCCAACTTGCTAAACTCCTTGCAAAGATCAATAGGAAGTCTTTTCATGAAGTTCACCGAATGGATGCTCTTTCTGCTCAATGCATCTGCGACTCTGTTTGCCTTTCCTTCTTTATACTCCAAGGTTAAGTCATAATCCTTGATAAGCTCTAACCAACGTCTCTGTCGCATGTTTAGTTCTTTCAGGGTGAAAATATATTTGAGGCTCTTATGATCGGTGTATATCTTGCACGGCACACCATACAAGTAATGGCGCCAAATTTTAAGAGCAAACACCACCGCAGCTAACTCCAAATCGTGAGTCGGGTAGTTCCTTTCACGAACCCTCAATTGCCTTGAAGCATAACAATCACTTTTCCCAACCGCATAAGTACACACCCAAGTCCGTACTTGGAAGCATCACTGAACACTTCATACTCTACTCCGTCAGTCGGCAATGCAAGAACTGGGGCTGAAGTAAGTCTCTCTTTTAATATCTGGAACGCTTCTTCACATTCTGCAGTCCATTGAAACCTACAGTCCTTCTTCATCAACTGAGTCAAAGGTCGTGCAATAATTGAAAAGTTGTGCACAAACCTTCTGTAGTATCCAGCAAGACCAAGAAAACTTCTTACTTCGGTCACATTAGTAGGACTGGACCATTCAAGAACGGCTTTAATCTTCGCCGGGTCCACCTTCACACCTTCTTTGGTAATCACATGGCCTAGAAAAGCCACCTTTCCAAGCCAAAACTCACACTTAGAGAACTTGGCGTACCACTTCTGCTCTCTTAATACTTTCAACACCATTTTGAGATGCTTAGCATGCTCCTCTTCATTCTTCGAATATACTAAGATATCATCAATGAATACCACAACACACACATCAAGGAGCTCGTGGAAGGTTCGGTTCATCTGATCCATAAACACTGCTGGTGCGTTAGTGAGACCGAAGGGCATTACTTCGAATTCATAGTGCCCATACCTTGTCCGGAAGGTAGTCTTCTGAATGTCGTCTTCTTTTACCGGAATCTGATGATAGCCGGATCTCAGATCGATCTTAGAGAACACACCTGCACCCTTCAATTGATCAAACAAATCTTCAATTCTTGGCAGGGGATATTTATTCTTGATGGTCACCTTATTCAACTCACGGTAGTCAATACATAATCGCATGCTTCCATCCTTCTTCTTGACAAAGAGTACCGGAGCACCCCAAGGTGACACGCTGGGTCTAATAAAACCCTTATCAACAAGTTCTTGCAACTGGGTCTTCAATTCTCGCATCTCCGAGGGAGCCATCCGATAAGGAGCTTTAGAGATTGGAGCTGACCTCGGAATTAGGTCGATGGCAAATTCTACATCCCTTCCTGGTGGAATCCCTGGCAGTTCATCAGGAAACACATCCGCATATTCTCGAACAATAGGAATATCCTCGATCTTCAGTTCTTCCGAGGTATCCTTTATTCTACACAGAAATACTTCTTCGCCTTTCATCGCCATCTTTTTCAATTTCATAGCCGAAACTACCTTCACTCCTGGTTTCATCTTAACATTTGAATAAGAAACCCTCTTCCCTTTACCGTCCTTCAGCACAATTTTCTCATCCCTACAATAGAACACCGCTTGATGCTGCTTCAGCCAGTCCATACCGAAGATAACATCAAATTCGGTTAATGGAAATTCCCTCAAATTCGCCTTCAATTCAACTCCCTCGATAACTACGGGAACTTCGGGGAAAACACGACAGCAAGCAACACTCTCCCCATTAGGGAGGGAAACCACAGAATTAATTGGAACAGATACAGATAAATTCAACTTCTGAGCAAAAGTAGTAGAAATACAGGATATAGACGCACCAGTGTCAAATAATACATAAGCAGGAAAAGATTTGACAAGGATGGTACCTGCAACGATGTCATTCCCTGCCTCGTCAACTTCGGACTCCATCATGTTATAGACTCTGTTGCGAACAGGGCCTCCTGAGCTAGAATCGGGCTTCTTACTTCCTGACTTCTTCGGGCAAGATTGAGAGTAGTGACCCTCTTCCTTACAAGTGTAGCATCGGACAGGCGTCCCATCACAGTTCTTCCCATAGTGCCACTCTTTCTTACACTTGAAGCACTTCTTCTCCCTAGTCTGAGCAGTACTAGCAGCTTCCTTTGCCGGAACATACTTGGGTTTCTTGGAAGTCGGATGAACATACGAGGTAGGCTGAGACCTCTTTAAGAACATGGTCCGCCTCACCGCTTCATCCTCCTGAACGGATGCATAAACTCCTAAAGCCACTTCATAGGCTCTCTGGAAAGTTGTTGCTCCAGAACATAGGACATGTGTCCTCACTTTGGGACTCATCCGCTTGATATAGAACTGCACCTTCTCCTCTTCAGTGGGGATGACTGAACCTGCAAATCTGGACAGTTCAGTAAATTTGTTGGTGTACTGCTGAACAGACATGCTTCCTTGAGTCAAGCATAGGAATTCCTCTCGTTTCTGCCACCTCAACTCACTTGGGTAGAAACGATTCTTCAACCTTTCAGTGAATTGTCCCCATCCAAACTCAGCCAATTCCAGGCACTCGGCCTTAACCATGCCCCACCAGTTATCAGCCTCGCCTTTCAAGTAGTAGGCTCCAATCACGACTTTCTCGGCGTTCGGACAGCCGGTCACATCAAAGAGTTTCTCTATCTCCCGGATCCATCCCTCAAGCACCACCGGGTCGGAAGATCCTTCATAAGTTGGGGGTCGGTGACGAGCAATGCGATCGAAGACAGTTTGGTTATTTGGATTTCTTTGAGCCATAGCGAGCACGGCATCTTCCAACAGCCGCATACGTCGCTGAGGAGAGTCATCGCGAACGGAATCTCTACGTGGAGGCATTCTAAAATTTTTGTTCTAGTTAGGTCTAAGCATATAATACATACAGCTAATAATAGAAAACAAGTAATCCAAAGCAATTAAACCCGTTCTACCTACCCATGCACCTCACACTATGTTCAAATCTCTATCCTAGGATTCTGAGTTTTGGTTCCAAGTGACTTATGCTACCAAAGCCTTGGAACCAACGCGGGCTCTGATACCAACTGTGACAACCCTAACTTTTGCAAGCATGCAATGGCGGAAACATTACATAAAGTTTAGGTCATCATTTTCAAAACTTCCTTTTTATCTTTAAAATAACATAATCATAAATGAGTACTCGAAAATTTCCATTTCAAAAACAGTAATTTAACATAAATAGGTATTTCAAAAGGTAATATAACGGAGTAAAAAAAAATAAATAAATAAATAAATCTTTGAACATCCATAACTACGAATAGATGATAAAATAACATGACGGAAACTCTCCACACAATCCCCGAGAACAGACATCAGGCATCTCCTATTCTGCACCGGCAAAATCTGAAAATATCAACAGCGCCACTTAGTGACGAGTAACTAATAAATCCCAAACATCAATTCAAAGTTCACATAGGAAGATGACAGATCATAAATTTCATATTACATTACTTAAGTATACTTCATCATGATTAATAGAAAGCAAATTTATCAATTTATACAAGCATGCATAATTCTCATAGTAACAATTATGTATCAGGGATCTTACCCTTATTTGTTAGCTGCATCACATACAACATATAAAGTTCAAGTTCAGCATATCACATAATTATCTATTTCAAATAATAGTACAAAACATTCCAAGTGGATAATCAATATCATCAAAATTCAGATTTCCAAGATAAGTCATGTACATACAAATACATACCAACATCCCAAATCAAAGTACTTCATCACAAACTTGACATCAACTCAATTATACCTTAACCTTTATTAATTTTGTGGTATACGCGTATAAATCATTTGTATTGACCTATACACCTATGTCCTTAGAGAGTTCGGTTCAGACGCTTCGGGGAACCACAACGGGACTTACCCCCTTATCAATAAGAAAAGAGTACCACGAAGGGATTTACCTCAGAGTGCCAACGAAGGGACTTACCTCACAGAGTGCCAACGAAGGGACTTACCTCAAAAATAAAATAAATTAGAGTACCACGAAGGGATTTACCTCTCTGAGTGCCAACGAAGGGACTTACCTCGAAACAAAGGGCGCTGTCCTAGTGTCAACCAATCAAACATGGAAAACACTTAGCCAAACTAACCAAGACACCAGAGTATATGCCACTACAAACACCAATTTAATTATCATAATTATATCAATATTCAAAAGGTGCCTTTAACATAGGACTTATCCCAACCAATTCAATAACCATAAGGTGCCATTAAAATAGGACTTAACCCAAACTCGATTTCATAATTCCAACATGTATTAAATTTACCAAACCATATATGTAATTATTAGATTTCATGTCAAGAGTTCTAGCATAAATTCCTAGAATCAAATTATGCTTTGCACACATTAAAAAAAAACAGTTCAAGGCCTAAGGTGAAAATTTCAGAATTCATAGTTCATGCCTCAACTTGCATATAATATTCCAGTAGGTTAGACTCAGAATTCAGCATGGCAATACAAAGGTAAATTTAGCCTTACATCTTAGGAACACACGCCAACTTAAATCATGCAATTCGGATTCCTATAGCAAAAGATATTAAGGAAACACTAAAAACATGCAATCTGTAAATTCACTTCAGATCACTGCACATAGTCTGACTTCAACAGACAAAACAGATGTGTTACTCACTGATTTAGCAAAAATAATATAAAGCAACATTGAACATCAGAATTTCAGGAATACATAGAATTTTGTTTCATGGCAAACGGAGCTACAGAGAGAAAATAAAGCCATAATCAACACAAACTGTACAAACTGAAATTCAGCAGTTCCAGGAAATCGGCACAGTGCACATAAGGCAGTTTCAACAGGGAATACGAGCACTTTACTCACAGAATTTGCCAAAATAGTATAAAACAACCTTGTACATTTATGTCTCAGGAAAACACAGAAAGTTGAATCATGCCAATCGGAGTTATATAACGAAAATAAAGCTAAAATTATCACAACCTGTACAATCTGAAATTCAGCAGTTCAAGAAAAATCGGCACAATGCACATAAGGCAGTTTCAATAGGGAATATGAGCACTTTACTCACGGAATTTTCCAAAATAATGTAAAACAACCTTGTACACCTATATCTCAGGAAAACACAGAAAGTTGAATTATGCCAATCGGAGTTATATAACGGAAGTTATGCCATAATTACCATAAACAGTCAATTCTGAAAATACAGCAGCTTACCAATTTCGACTTAATCACATGTATTTTCATATTTCTACCAATCTTTTAACCTAAAAGCAATTTCTTACACCAATATCATATACATTCATGTCTCAACAATAATTTCAGTAATAATACAACCTAGGATCAAATTCATCTACCATACATCCTATATAAATTTCGAACCGACATTTAGGGTTTAGTTGTTACCCTGTTTGCAGTGAAACCAACTGAGGCAATTAACTCGGAATGGAGAAGAATGAAGCAGAGTCTGAATGAATGAAAGTGAGGGAGAGAAAGTTAAGAATTTCAGCTGCATTGGAGCTCCACACAATGGAATGGCCGAAATTTTAACCCTAATAGAGATGAAGAGATTGCCTTGGAGTGAAACTTGGAAAGTGGAAGAGATTAAGGAGAGATTTTCTCCTTAGGTTAAGGATTCCTAATTTTTTTGAATTGGTCAACTGAAAAATGGGATATTTATCATGGATTTTCGGAATTCCAACCTTCCCAACACAAAAATAAAAAGGCACAAAAAAAAAAAAAAAAATTTAAGCCAGGTAAGGTTCGAACTCTAGACCACTAGCTATTAGTCAGGACTATCTACCGCTAGGCCAAAGCCTACAAATTGTTATAAGCATACAAAACATCGGTTAAATGCAAAAATGCTCACTCATATGCACACATCACAACATAACTAAGTCAACTTATATCTGGGGCGTTACAACTATAGTGAACTGATAGATAGGGGAGTTAACATAGCAAAAATGGCCACCCTGAGCAGTAACACATAGCTTATTAAGGAGATGCTCCAATCTCCAGAATTCGTGAAGACTATAGAAGCTATGGTTAGAAACATGGCGTAGAGAGATACGGAGCTGACCTCCTCCAAAGGAGATCAGTCTAGCCAAAAAGGTGCATCCAAGGAGGAATCCTCAACAGAAAAGAAACTAAAAGCTAAGTACACAGAATTAGAAGAAGTGGTATCACAACTGAAGAAGGGAAGGAGCTTCGCTTCAAAATGCCTTGACATGGATGCCTTAATGGATCGGGACATTGAAACTTTTCCCGTGGGGTTCCAAATGCCTCAACTGCCTGTCTATAAAGGGCTTGGATCACCAATAGCCCATATTAACCAGTACATTAAGATTATGCTCATGTTTGGAGCAACTAAGAAATAGCTGGTAAGCATGTTCTCAACTACACTGGAGGGTGGAGCATTGACTTGGTACAATGCTCAGCTGAAAGAGGTACAAATGGATTGGGAGGCATTGTCAGCCACCTTCACATGATACTACAGCTTCAATACATAAATCCAAGTAAAGCTTTATAACCTCAAGCGTACTAAACAAAAGTATAATGAGCCATTTACCGATATTACAACAGCTGGATAGAGAAGATGGTTCAGCTAAAAAAAAACCTAAATGAAGATGAGCTAATTATGAAGTTGATAGAAGGTAGTTTAGATGTGTATCGAAATGAGATGAAATATGAAGACTTTTCGGCTTTACATAATGTGTACAAGATGGAGTCTCGAATTAAGCGGGACCTAGGTAACAACCCCACCGAATACAGATCTAGGGGCGATACTAGTGGAAGCTTAGGGTACAAGTCTGGCAGTCAAAGCCAGAGTAGTGGAGGTGCTAGTAGTTCGGCTCAGAAGAATTAACTGGTTCAGTTAACTATCAGAACAGTAGAGGTAGCAATAGTTTCATAGGAAACAGAGAAGGAAGAACAGAAAGCTGTGGGAGTATCACCATCCAAGATATTTGTTAAATGTAAAAATGTGGGATTGCTACAATCATTATGCCCCTATAACCCTCCAGCTAAGGCCTATAACTTCTACTCATATCACATGGTGGTTGGTCACCAAACCAATAATTGTTTGAGATTAAGAGATGATATCCATAAGTTGGTGGACGAGGGCAAATTGCAAGAGCCCCCGAAGCCTAGCACATAAAGTAACCCATTACCATGGTTTGAAAGATGGGTGAACATGTTGCAATCAGGTTTCCTTGACAACTTTATATTTACACAAGTTTTGCAAGCAAACCCTATGGTCCGTTTGATCAGGACAGAGGGAGAGAATCAGGTGGGAGAAGTTTGGTCACCTGTGCCAATGAATTTGGACAATTCGAACTCAGAAGATGAATATGAAAGTTGGGGTAATAAGAAGGTAGAAGAGTTAGAGGAAGTCAGAAATATAACAAGGAGTTGACAAGCTTATCAACCGGTGACCCAACAGAGCCCTGAAGGAGATAAGGCCCAATAGGGGCAAAGGACAATGGAAATTGGGGGGAGTAGCTCGGAACCCCTAAGGGCAACAGAAAAGGATGACTTTGTAGTGGTTCAAATGAATAAGACTCCAATGCAAATGAGTCTTTGAGATCTAATTTTGGCTTCCAAAAAGCATCGGGAGGCATTGGCTATGTACCCTACGAAAGCTATGTGCTGTCTACTGAATTAGATTGACAAGAAACCTTCCGAAATTGTGTTCACTGAGGACCTGCCGGCAGAGGGGTGGGGCCATAACAGGGCCATATACGTAAAGGCCAACATCTTGGACCGCGTCATGCTATGTTTAATGGTGGATGACGGTTCTGCCCTAAATATATGCCCTAAAAATATGCTGCCTTATTTGGGTCTGAATGAGGAAGCCTGAAGAGATCCTCCACAATAATTAGGGCATATGATGACTCCAAGAGATCAGTTGTGGGCACTTTTGAAGCTAAGATCAAACTCAATCTCATCAAGTCCACAGTATCTTTTACGGTGATTGACATTCTAGTCACCTTTTTTTGGGTAGACCATGGTTTCATCCTTTAGGTGGGTGCCCTCCACTCTCCATCAGAAGATCAAATTCACCTCGGACAATGGGGTTGTGACTGTCAAGGTAGAGACTGCTTTTGTAGTAGCAAAATTGAACATGAAAGTGCCACCTTTTGGGGGTTTTCAAATAGCAATGATCTGAGGTAATATGAATGGGTTCAGCAAGGAACCAGAAAGAACACCCACTTATGAGGAAGAATTGGAAAGGATATTGGCTAAGAAAACAGAAGCATCCAGCTCAATGCCTGGGTGTATTGATGTTGATAAACTGATCAGCTAGGGAATAGAGAGGCCACCATTTGGGCTCCAAGTCCCCAGAATGACTGCTTACACGGGTGTAGGCTTGCCCAAGACACATCTGAACACCTACACTAAGATCATGCTAATGACAGGCTTTAATAAGAGGTAATTGACTAATCTGTTTCCCGTGGCCCTAGAGGGAAATGCACTTGTATGGTATAACAATCTACCTGAAGATGTACAGTCAAGCTAGGAAAGTCTTTCTAAGGTGTTTACAACACACTTTAGTTTCAAGGGTTAATTTCACTCATGGTATACCAACTATCTCCCTAATCACAGTTTGGTATACCAACTACCGTTTTGCACATTGTAGTACCCCAACTTCTAGGTGACCTCCCATTATGGTACATGTGACCTGTTATTGCAGGTTAACTGTGCCATGTCAGCACTTTGTTGGGCTTTATTTCACTTATGGTATACCAACTATCTCCTTAATCACAGTTTGGTATACCACTTTATACGTATTGTTTCATTTTATTTTTATAAAAAAAAAATAACAGAAATATATAAATAAAATTTTATTTTCTTACATTACGTATAAAGTGGTATACCAAACTGTGATTAGGGAGATAGGTGGTATACCATAAGTGAAATTAAGCCCAACAAAGTGCTGACGTGGCACAGTTAACCTGTAATAACAGGTCACATATACCACAGTGGGAGGTCATGTTAGAGATTGTGCCCTAAGCCAATGTTGGATTATGTAAACAATCTTCTTAAGTCATTAATAAAGACTTATTTTATCATATATATTTGTATGTTAGTATTTATGATAATGTATCCATGAATTAATTGTGTAATTCTAAATTTCCCTAGTCGATTGTTATTATGGGAATAATAACAAACTAAGACTAGTATGAGTGATAATGGATATTCATAAGATGAATATAGTGTATACAGATACAGATTATACTCACGGGCAATGTGTTAGAGAACATGTTGCTGGAGACCCACTATAAGATCAAGTTCATGGTCACGTGTCACAACTGATCTTGATTATAGTAGTGTCATCAGCTGATTCCTTTGACCTGAGGTCACCATGGATTCCGGGATGAATTTATGTTGTGCTTTGACGCAGTCAAACGCTGCTTGTAACAGAGTAGTTATAAAGGCTATGGTTGGGTATGATATGACTCATGCTTTGGGATGTGAGTGACAGATATGGGATTTTGTCCCTCTCTAACAAGAGAGCGATATCACTGGGCCCCTCGATAAGTAAGACTGTTAAATGCATGGCCGTGCTCAAATAATTGATAAGAGTATCAATTGATTTGTCTGAACAGTTTACTTTGAGATCGAGAAAGCATATGATTAATTATGTAAGATTGACAAGTGTACCATGTCTTATAATTAATCTTGATATCAAAGAGACAAAAGGGAATATGACATTTTATAAATAGGTATTGGATCATTCCAATCATATTAATTGGGTAGTCGTAATGGCTTGCTAGAGTCCGCTTGTGACCTATAAGGACATTATGGTAATTTCCTTATTGCCAATTAATATGAACCTATGGGGTCACACACAAGAGCAAAATGAAGTTCATCTTATCGGGTATAAATTATTATTGGATAATAATTTATGAATGAGAAAGAGTATAAATATATATAGTGATATATATTTATGTATATATAAATATTAATGTGATTAATATTGCATAAAGTATGCTACATATTATAATTTAATTATATAGAGATATAATTAATTATAATATTATATATACATATGTGTATTATGGAGAATTGATTTGATTTAATGTTAATTGAGAATTAATATTAAATTGTGTGGGTTAATATATAATTATAACTAATAGGTGTATTAGGTTATAATTATAATTAACTAATTAGGTTTTATATTTAAGGAAATAAAAACCTAAAACCTAATCAATCCTATAATGATATAGAAGCAGAATTCGGCAGCCACACTAGACCAAGCAGCCAGCCGAAATTCTCCTCTCCAAGCCAAGAGAAAATTTGATTTTCTGCCTCTCTCTCGATTCGAGGAAACCGTTTCTTCTATCCCGGCGCTAGCACGCGGTGAATGTATTGCTCCGTGTGGATCAACCATAGAGGGAAGCTATTTTGGTTCCTAAGTGATTCAAAGTTCAAAGAATTAAGGTAATTCTTTAACCCTCCTTCCGATTCAATGTAATGTACATGGGTCCTTGGTGGGGATTAATTTTTTTTTTCCGCTGCGTTTTATGTTTGTTTTGTGCGATTAATTCCCAACAGGTCACCTAGAAGTTGGGGTACTACGATGTGCAAAACGGTAGTTGGTATACCAAACTGTGATTAGGGAGATAGTTGGTATACCATGAGTGAAATTAAGCCTAGTTTCAATGATATCATGCGAGTGAGGCTTTATGACCTGGAGCAAGTAAAGCAACAGCCCAAAGAGTCCTTTGTGGACTTCTATCAGAGATGGATAGGGAAGCTAGTTCAACTAAGGAAGCGACTTAGTGAAGAAGAGTTAATTTGAAAGCTTTTAGAAGGAAGCTTAAGTGTCTACAGAGAACACCTGAAATGCCAGTATTATTATACTTTGAGTGAGGTTTACAGAGTAGCTGTCCAACTTAAAGGGGACTGGAACGAGCATTCTAGCAGCTCAACTACAGTTGGTAGTGTAGGGGTCACCAGTATAAGTCAAGGGCCGGTTAGGATGACGTGCCGGGAACAGTGTGATCTATTTGGGGCAAGCTGTTCGAAGGACCTTGTTGTGGAAAGATTATAGGCTAGATGTACAACATTGGAGAAGACAGTAGTTGATCTTAAAAGGGAAGTGTATCTCCACTCTAGAAAGGATGTTAGCCTTGGGGGTGAAGAGACTATCACAGAAATGTCAACAGCCCAGTTGGGAGTAGACCTGTTCATGGGTCGGGCCTTACAGGCTTTCACCTAAAAATGTTCGGTCGAAGCCCATCCCAACCCGTCTAAAATTTTTTCAGACTCGGGTTGGGCTGGGCTCAGGTTGGACTTGGGTTGGGCTCGGGCTTATACAATAAAAAAATAAAACATACCATTCAAAAACAATATAATTCCACACCACAAAAAAACAAGTTCAAATGTGTAATAAAAATAAAACATAGCATCCATAAACAAACATAATTCCATAAGTCCACATAATTCCTCAGAAACATAAGTCACCAAAAAAAAATTCCACAACATAATTTCACTTGATCTTCAATTAATTTTATCACATCATCTTCATCTTTATTTGAAATATCTGAATTTTCATGTGTGAAATCATCATTATCTACAAAGAAACAAGTCCAAAGTCAAATTTCTACACTTTGCAATACATATCAATTGAAAAAATAAAAAACATACAAATATACCTTGAGATTTGAGCCAATCCCTCAAACACATAAGAGCTTGAATTGTTTTCGAATTTAATGAACTCCGAGTACTTGTTATAACTTTGCCAAATGTGCTAAAAGCGGACTCTGAAGCAACAGTGCTAACTGGAATCTACAAAATATCTTGAGCCATTCTAGAAAGTTCTGGGTACCTAACTGAATATCTACTCCAAAAATCTAAAACATTTATGTCCTCTTCCAATTTGACAGGGGGCTCCGCCAAATAAAGATCCAATTCAGATTGCTCCACACCATCACACATAAATGAAGCATAATCACTACAAACCAAACCTGATTTCCCACCAATTGTAGTCCTAATACTAGTAGAACTAGTAGAAGACCCCTCAGTTATTCTCTTTCCCACAAAATTCTTGTATACCTCAAACAAAGAATGCAAACCATGCACAACTTTGGCCACATAACTACAAGCCTGCACATTTCCATAAATCTTTCTATAACAATAAAGCAAAAATTTCTCTTTGTATCGAGGATCTAACAATGGAACAGCACACAAAACCTCATTGAACTCAAGCCAATACTTATCAAACTTAGCTTGCATAGGAATCACAATATCACACACTATGTTCACCTTGAGTAACTTCCAACAAAGCTTTTTGTACCAACCATACACTAAGAAAATACAAATTTGCAGTTGGAGTTTTCACAGTGGAAAACATACAACTCACATCATAAAAGACATTCAAAAACTTGTGAGTCAAAGCTAAATCATCTCATTCAAAACTCGAAAGAGCAAATACATTCATGCCATGTTCCCGTTCAGAAAAAGAAACTAATGCATCCTTGAAATACAACACATGATCAATCATTTTAAATGTTGAGTTCCATCTAACAGGCATGTCAAGCCTAAATTTCCTCTTTGTCTCCAAATCAAAGTTCTTTTTGGCAAGATCAAAAAAATTCTTTACTCGAATAGGAGACCTATAGATAAATTTCACCATATCATGAATTTTATCTAAAGGATCCCTAATTACTGTCAAACCCAATTGAACAATTAAATTTAGTATGTGTGCACAACATCTTACATGGAAAAAATCACCATCCCTAATTAGAAACTTCTTTCCTACAAGACGCTCTTTAAGACTTTTGATCATAACATCATTGTAGCTTGCATTATCTGCTGTGACTGTGAGAACCTTACTTTGAATATTCCATTCTACTAAAGTTGAGAAAATTCCATCAGTAATACTTCTACCTAGAAATGGTGGTTTCGATTCCCTAAACTGAATAATTTTCTTGTGCAATCTCCAATTATTATCTAAAAAATGAGCAGTGACACAAATGTATTCATCTTTAGAGTGCTCACACCTCTAATTATCAGTAGTTATGCATATGCGCCCATTCGTACTCTTAAGCATTTTTACAACTTTCTCTTTCTCACAATTATACAAATGCATAATCTCTCGCTTTAAAGTATGCCTACTAAATGGATTGAATTAAGGATTAGCTCTTGACATCATAATCCTAAAACCCCTCTCTTCAACCATAAAAAATGCATGATTACCTTCTACAATGAACAAACAAATGCATTTGCGCAATTCATCGGCATCATACTTATAAGTCCTAAGAGTATTTTGGCCTCCTTGAGTTGAATCAAAACCAACTAAGTGCTTTTTTATATCAGTGTTGACCTTTTTTTACAAAGAACTAAATGTCGACCCAAATGTGAAGTGCCATTCATAGTTATAGTGGAAAGAGTACGCTTACAGTGTTTGCAAATAGCTTTAGCATTATTATCTGTAAGAGTAAAATCTTCCCAAACTTTTGATGTTCTTTTTGAACGCTTCAATTTAGGCTCACCAGCAGTGTCATTTGCTCATGTATTTTCTTTATCCATTATTTGTTTCATAAAAGCATTAACAGTAGCAGTAGATGCATTAGATAGAGTAGTAGAAACAGTAGTTGTTTTAGTGGTCTTATCACCGCACCATGGAACTTCAACCATCCTAAACAATGGAAAAAGAATAAGAGTTTGATTACTCGAACTTTCAAAACAATGAAATAAAGAAAACACCTTAATCTAAAGCACTGGATCCTACAAGAAACTTTTTTATTCCAAATCATTTACTTGAAATCACTTTCTTTCAATTAAATTAGAAATCACCTTAAACTAATTAAACTTGCAGTAGAATAAAATCCAATCATTATCTAAAGAACCAATTTCTAATTAATATTTCAGATCCATTTTAATCTAATTATTATTATGAAAATTCAAGGCTTAAGAAATAAAAAATAACCCACGGTGGAGGCCGTGGTCGACGGATTGGTGGTGGAAGTGAAGAAGGTGAACGGAGTAGCGACGGTGGAACGGACGGACTGGAACGAACGGTGGTCGATGGAGTAGCGCAGTCGAACGGACGGACTGGAACGGACTAGAGGTGAGGTGAGGAGTTGACAGTGATGGGCAGACTGAAACCGACGGTGGTCGACGGACGACAGACTGGCGGTGGAGGCTTGGTGGACGGACTAATGTGGAGGTGGAGGGATTAAGCTGCTCTATGTAAAGAGATGGAGAGGAGGCGGCGGTAGCAGGTCTATGAAAGAGAAAGAGTTTTGTTTGAGGTTTTCATCTTTAACCTTTTATATTATTATTATTTTAATTATATATTTTATTAATATTATATATATAATTATTTTTTTATTTTTTTTATTAATACATGGGCCGAGCTTAGGCCGGCCCATCATATTAATAAACTACCCAAACCCAACCCTATTTTTTATGGGCTTTTACAAGCTCGAGCTTTGGGTGGGCGTATATCATATTTTGGCCGCCCAAGCCTAGCCCTTTGAGCTTGGGCTTAGGCGGGCCCCCGGGCCCATGAACAGCTCTAGTTGGGATCCCTGCTCAGGGATATCTATGTCCCTATAGATGACTTAGCTATGGAAGGGGAGACAGGATCAGCATCTGACTCCCTAGGAATGCCCATCTAGAACATCAATGCACCCCTGTCGAATTTACTCCATGGCCCATGTTTTTATCCTAAGAATTTGTGAAATGTATGAGGCAAGGCTTTTTGTATCCAATGAAGCCTTTTGAAAACCATGTTGCAGTAGAAGAGGATAATTTCTACGCATACCATATAGCTGCAGGGCACAAAACAAATGAGTGTGACCAACTAAGGATAGATATACAGAAGCTAATTGATGAAGGAAAATTGGGAGTATCAAACTTATCCAATGATAGTGAACTATCCATGGATTTCTCAGGGAAGTCCAAGGTAGTATGATAAGTATGACAGAAAAAGGGGAAGTTGTTATGCTCAGCCACAGAAGGAACAAAAGCAATGGTATGGCATTTTTTAAGGCTCTTTTGAACAGAACAATTTTGTTTGTAAAATATTTAGCAAAATGTAATCGCTTTAACTTGTTCTATTTTGAATGTAAGTGAAGCTCAACATTTTATTTCAGTTTACTTATGTGTTATTCATATCAGCATGACATTATGCATATCTATGACCACCTAAGAATATATTCAACATACATGATAACTCATATTCACATAGGCATATTTAAGTCCATTTTAACTTATTTTCTTTGTTATTTTTGCATTTTAGTATCAGTTTTACTATTTTCTTAATTAGTTTGTTGTTTTATTTTATTTATCCTTATTTAGTGTTTTTTTACCTCTTTTGGGTGCTTAGAAGTAGATTATGGCTATTTAGGAAGACTGCTAGAAAAGGATTCGTTGGAGTTTGAACTTCGGCTGGATTTTCAGAAGAGTTGGAGGCTGTTTTAGCTCCAGATTTATTCTGCAAGATTGTGCGTTTGTCCGTTAGCTTTCCATAGCATCTTGAATTGTTCCAATCGGAGCTGTATCGGAGAAGTTAGCTGAGGTTTTCTTTAGCTTGTTTGGATCCTGCGGGTCACCCTCCCTTGTTGACTTTCTCTTCTTATTTGGGCACATCATTCCCTGATTGGGCCAGATTTCTCTTTAAGGGGCCTATTACTTATCCTCTAAAATTCCAGTAGGCCTTGTAATTAAGGAGGTTAATTAGAGACTCCTAATTAGGTTTAAAGCGGAAAAGCCTATAAAAGAAAGAAGAAGAGGAGGTTTTAGGGGCTTCTACTTCTTGATCAACGTTTTATGGAGGCTATCAAGAGGAGTAGGCTGCACGTTTCCACACCACTTTTCTGCAGATTTTTGTTTAGTTATGAGTAACTAAACTTTTTCTAGTTGAGGTACTTTGAAGTTTAATTCCATCTGATTCATGAGACTTGTGTTTTAACTGTATTCTTTTATTCGAATATTTATTCAATTCCTGGGATTATTGTTGGATATGCCCTACTCCTGAGGCATTGGTCCTTGTATTTGTATTATACATTAATTGGATTCATGTATTATACTTATTTGTGTTATTAATAAAGGCATCAATTCATTTATTATATTTATCTTGTGCAATATATTAAATGAAGTATCCAATGGACATATCCATATCCATGATGACCAGTGTCATGCACTTGGCAGTAAGACCATGGATAGGGTAAACGATATGACCATAAATAGATCCGTAGTCTGTTCCAGTCATGGGAATGAATGGAACAAGAGACTATCATTAACCTGGTTGTATGGCGGTGTCTTACCGGTCATTGGACATGGAGTGTCAACCAAGTTAATGGGTACATGCATAAGGGGTATGGTACTGGATAGATCCACTAAACGAGAAATCCACATGGTATAGTATCACAAGTGATTCTCGTGTAGTACTTGTATGGATCCTTTGACCTAACCATATGATGGTGTTACATGTGAATTCGCATACTTAGGGGTACGCCTAAAAGGCCTGTAATAGGGTGCCAAGTATGGGTACTTTTGGGTATTACTCTTAGCATGGTAATGCTATGGATATGCAGAAGGGATTTGTCACTCAGTAGTCCACTGGGAAGATATCACCGGCCTCTTGATGAATGTGACTGATAAGAGTGTGGCCACACCCAAACAAGTGGGAACTTGTTTGTGAGCTTCAGTGCATTCGGGATCAAGTTAATGTCCGACACAAAAGAGGGTGATCAATCCATGCCTCTGTGTTGGACACCGATATCAATGACATGGGATGTACAAGTTTAAACTACAGGGTTATGATAACAGTTAGACTACCATCTCCATCTTAATTGGGGGCTGCAGTGGCTTGCTAGAGCCCAACTACAGTCTGTGGGCCAAAGGCCTGCTGCCAACATAAAGATGGGCCCACGGGATCGTACACATTGAGCGACTGAACACCGACTTAAGGAATCACAAGTATGCTTGGAGTATACACTCTGGAGAGAGAGGGATATATATATTAATCATATTATAAGATCAATTGGATTGATCCTAATAATAAAATTAATATATTCAATTGGCTCTTCGTAATTAATTGGATTAATTATGAGATTATTTCCTAGGTGGAAATATTCATATGTATAGGTTTACATATGATTTTATTTTGTGAAGATCTAATTTTAATTTGATGGATTAAATTAATTGGTCAAACTAATTTTAATTTAAATGTAAATAATATATTACTTGGTGTAATATATTAAATACATGGGTATATTAAAATTGGGCTTGAAATTAATTTAAACCAGAATAATTAAAATAAGATTGGGCCTGAATTAAAGGAAGGAAGCCCACACAAAATGAAGGAGCCAAGCTGGGCCTCAATTCCCCTAGGGGAATTCGGCCAACCTAGGTTTTAACCTAGGAAGATTTCGGCCAAGTAAGACACAACACACCATAGCCGAAATTTCCACCTAGCCTCCTCTCCATTGCTCGTTTTGCCAACGCTAGCACGGGGTCGTGTTCGTTAGGCGTTCGTGTACGAGAACGAGGAGGGACTCTGCTTTGATTCCTGCAGTCTTCATCCATCTCTAAAACAGATATTCTGGGTAAGAGAATTATCTCTTTCTATTATAATTTTTTTGTTTTACAATTTCCATTTCAATTACTCCTGGGCATGGATTTGAGAAAATCATCGCATTCTTCCGTATTTATCGGGTGATTTCCGGTGAAAAATCCCAACAATTATAATTTGTTATATTGCTGTTGATTTAATCAAATTGATTTGGTCAGTTAATTGATTGATTGTACTGCATATCACTGAATAGAGTGGCAAGTTAGCTTTGTGTAAAGTTAACGGAATTGAATAATTTAGTCTTTATGATTTACGGCGTTTCCGATTTCATTAACTAAGATAGAGGTCTTTTTTGTGTTTAATGCTGCCATAGGTTAATTCTTATTAAGAGGTTTCTTGGAGATTATCTATTAGCTAGGGAAGTAGTTTATTCGGGTGTTTCCCGGGACTATCGATACATTAAGAAAAGATTGGTTATTGAGTGTGTTTCACCTTTAACTATAACTCTGTCTTTGGATAATTGAATTGGATCTTTGGTGTCTGTGATTGAATTACGGAATTAAACTGAAAAGTATCTCGGCTAGTTTTTCTTTCTATTGATTTATTCTATTTTAATTTACATTCTGTAAATTGATTTATTTTTTATTATAAACCAATTTCAATCCAAACTATTTTCTTTCTTTCTGCAAATAAATATACCTGCATTAATCCCTGTGGTTCGACCCCGTTCTTACTATACTACCCAGTATAAGGAACCGATGATATGAAATGAAACTTTGACGGGTTGAGAACCTATTAAATTTTGGCGGCGTTGCTGGGGATTTGTGTATAAGATTTATTTATTTGTGTTTCTAATTTCTTTTCTGAGTGTGTATACACCGTTCTTCTTCTGCAGGTGGACTTCTGTTCGACCCAGAAATCGAAAAAACTGCAAAGCGGCTCAAAAAAGAAGCAAGGTTAGGCAGGAGACAAGCTTTTAAGGCTGTGCAAAACTACTCTAATAGTACCGAGACTTTTCCTATCGTCGAAACGGATTCAGATTCTGAAACTGATATGGCAGATCCACCTCTAGCAACTCTACGAGATATGCTTACCCTTCCTGTCAACCAACAGCCGCTGTGTATACAATATCAAAATGTGGAGGATGGATTTGAGCTGAAACCTGTATTGATTCAGCTTCTACCAAAATTCCATGGCTTACAAGCGGAAGACCCAAATCGGCACTTAAAAGAGTTTCATGTGGCTTGTTCTGGATTCAGACCACGTGGAGTTACTGAAGAGCAAATTAAGTTGCGTGCATTTCCATTCTCCTTGGAAGCCACTACAAAATAATGGCTATACTACCTTCCTTCTGGAACTGTTAACACTTGGACCAAAATGGCAAGGCTATTTTTGGAGCAATTCTTTCCTGCATCTAGAGCCGCAAACTTGAGAAGGGAAATTTGTAGTGTTAGACAAAAAGACTCTGAGTCCTTGTATGAATATTGGGAAAGATTCAAGAGGCTCTGCGCCAGTTGCCCTCAACATGGCATAATAAATCAATTGCTGATTCAATATTTTTATGAGGGGCTGCTACCACTTGAACGGAGAGTCATTGATGCTGCTAGTGGTGGTGCTTTGGTCAGCAAGACACCTCAAGCTGCCCGAGATCTGATTTCTGCCATGGCTACAAATTCACAGTAGTTCAACAGCTGTTCTGACACTCCTACATGAGGAGTTCATGAGGTAAGGTCTTCTGATCTTGAATCTAAATTGGATAGGCTTAATCAACTGCTGGAAAAGAGTATTATTGGAAGTGCATGTAGTTCTAACCATGGGCCACAAGCCCAAGTTTGTGGTATTTGTTGTTTTCAGGGACATCCCACTGATGCATGTCCAACACTTCAAGAGGAATCCAGCAGTGAGATGGTTAACGCCATGGGAGACTTCAACGCCCAACACCGAAGGAAATATGATCCTTTCTCTAATACATACAATCCAGGGTGGAGGGATCATCCAAATTTCAAATATGGCAATAACCAACAACAGCAGCCACATCCCCCACGAATGAATTATGGAGAAGAAATTAACTCTTTGAAAGGCATGACGGCGTAATTGGTGGAATCTCAGTAGAAAAGTGTTGATAAGATGAGCACAATGGAAAATCAAATTAACCAATTAATCTCTTCTTTCAACAAACTTGAAAATAAAGGAAAATTGCCCTCTCAACCTGATGTGAATCCAAGGCACAATGTCAGTGCAATTACCTTGAGAAGTGGCAAAGAACTCGAAGCACCAGCACCAAAAGCATCAGCCCTATGTGACCATGAAACACTAGACGAGACAGAGAAAACAGCCTGCATCGAAGAGCTAATCCAATCCAATCCTGAAAAACCACCATTTCCACATCTATTGGCAAGAAAGAAGAGAGCTACAGATGACACAGAGGTGTTTGAAACTTTAATGAAGGTGGAAATCAACATTCCACTCCTGACAGCCATCAAACATATACCCCAGTATTGCAAATTTTTAAAAGAACTCTACATTGGGATGAACAGAGTTTGGGCCAATGAGAGGGTACCCATGGGTGAGACCGTTTCAGCAGTACTTCAAGGTAAATTGCCTATAAAAGAACAAGACCCAGGTATGTTCACAATTCCTTGCAAGATAAGCAATGTAGGCATAGAACAAGCTATGTGTGATCTCGGTGCTTCTATTAATTTGATGCCTTTGTCTATTTACTCCGCATTGAATTTGGGTCCTTTGAAACAAAATGGTGTAGTTTTGACATTAGCTGATAGGTCTAGTGTTTTTCCTGAAGGTGTGTTAGAAGATGTTCTTGTGCAGGTAAATGACTTAGTATTCCTTGCGGATTTTTATGTCTTGAATATGGAAAGAGGAACTTCTTCTAAACCAGGAATGATTCTGTTAGGATGCCCATTCTTGAAAACAGCCCCGTACAAAAATTGATGTGCATAAGGGGACATTGACTATGGAATTTGATGGTTCTATGATTAAATTTGACATAAATAGAGTAATTAAGCACCTTATTGATTATACCTCTATTTTTGTAATTAATTTCTCTGGCATTTACACTAACAAATTTTTGGAGATGTGTAGTGGTGATCCTTTGCAGGTTTCTTTGGCTGAAAACCTCACAAACCCTAAATTGGCTAAATGGGAAGAAGAGTGGGTAATGCCAAAAGAGCTGATATATGCCGTCCAAGACCTCAAAGCACTCAAACCTGTAAACCAGAGTCTAATGCGATACAAAACAGTAGCTGAATCACGTCTTGACCATGCTGTAGTTAGGAGAAGCAAAATTCTTCCTTCCATTGAGAAACCGCCAGAATTGGAGCTCAAACCGCTACCTCCTCATCTTAAATATGCTTTTCTGGGGCCTAATAACACACTTCCAGTGATTGTTTCTAGCGAGCTAACAAAAACAGAGGAGGATAGCTTGATCAGAGTACTGGGGGAAAATAAGGAAGCCATGGGATGGACAATTGTAGATATTAAGGGAATTAGTCCAACGATATGCATGCACCAAATCCTTTTAGGAGATGATTGCAAGCCTAGTAGGTAGCCACAGCAGAGATTAAATCCCCCAATGATGGAAGTTGTCAAGAAGGAGATCCTGAAATTGCTAGATGCTGATGTAATTTATGCGATCTCAGACAGTAGATAGGTGAGCCCTACTGTGAGCGGACGATGCTTTTTCGATGGGATGTAGGACTCCCTTTCAGAATGGGGCACCACGATCTCAGGCGGGCCCCTCCCTCGCGTGGGGTTTTTATGAATGGAAATCCGCATTTTGGAAAATCAATGGAATTAATGCATAAAAGAACCGAGACCTAAGTCTCGATGAATATTGTAGAGTCGCCACCCGGCTCAGCTCAACCGGGAAATTTATAATGCAGCTGAACCGGACAAACGGCAGCTACACTATCCAGAGATTCGGGTTCGGACAAGTCCCTTATTTCGTGTCTAATTAAAATAAAATTGGTCAATGTTCAAAGATGGTATTTCAAATTCTAAAAGTCAATTTTATTGAAATAAATAGACATGCAGCGTGCATACAGGTATTACAAAAATAAAAGTAAAGTAATGAATATTTGAGTGGTTTACAACCCAATCGAATATAAAATAAAAACTCTCGCCTCACTTTAAAAGTGCCTAATATACACGAGAATCTAGAAAAATATAACCACCTAGGATACATGATTAATTCTATTAAATTACATCCAAAATAAAAATAAAAGAAATTAAAACCTGCAAAACAGAGGGTTAGCACAGAATACGGCACGCCATAAATAGGACTCAATTATGACAAAATGGGAAATCAAGAATTGGGGGCATGCATTTAGGGGATAATCGCGCTGGCTCGGCTAGCCGGCCCGATTGGACCTGGAAAACGTTTTGAAACGTCCCTGTTTTTTGGTTTTTGTGGGAAAATCATTTTGAAAACAATTTTTCCGGTTTACATGCATTTTTACATATTAAGTGGGTCGGTTTTCGGGAGAACCGGGTCTCCGTCGTTGAATTGTTCTAAATACAATTTTACTGAAAATTGAATCTATGGTCGTGAATGCACACAATAAAATTCATTTTGATGGTTTTTGGGGTTTTCTGAATTTTTATGGATTTTTGGAAATTTTTTTGGGGATAAAAACGGAAATTCTGGTTCTGGAAACCACGTTACAGTCGTGCGACTGTAACTACAGTCGTATGACTGTAAATTACAGCCGTGCGACTGTAACGAGTCCAAACTCAAAATCTCGCCAAAACTTTATTTGAAGAAAACTGGGAAGAAAACGCTGGAAATCAAGAACACTCGTACGACTGTAACTACAGTCGTACGACTGTTCATCAAACTCAAGAACAGTCGTGCGACTGTTCTTGATTTCCAGAAGCAGAAATGCAGAAAAATGAATGAAAACGGCACAAAACCACACCAATCACCCAGAAAGCTTGTAAAAGTGAAGGGAAAAGGAGTGTTTACCTCTTTGGAGTGCGTCCACCGTAGGATTGACCCCTGGCGTCGCTCCAATCCACTAAAATCTGGACTTTTCGCATTGAGTTAGGGTTTGAGGGTTTTGAGTCCAAAGATTTCCCAATGCTGAGGGATTCTTGAAGTTCAGTTGTTCCTTTTCTTTGTTTTTTTTTCTTCTCTCCCTTTTCCTCTCTTTTTTTTTCTTTTCTTTTTCTCCTCTTTTTCGTTTTTTTTGTCTGTCCGTTTTTTCATTTTTCTCTTCTTCTTTTTTCCGTCCTTCTTTTTCTGCTTTTATGGGTAATGATCTACAGTCGTACGACTGTAGTTTGACTACAGTCGTACGACTGTAGCCAATGCCATACGACTTTTCTTCTTTTTTTTTTGAAGTAAAATTCCGGCGCTTACAGCTGCCCCTCGCGTGATCAAATTCACCACCCGAACTTAGTCTGGGATAGATGATGTGAATTTGAGAAATGCGACTCAAAGCGCCGCAAACACTGGAAAGAACTCGCCGTTGAAATAAGCAGATATCAGGTCTAGGTTACCCGAGGCGATGCTGGGGAGGAAATAAGCCGATATCAGGTTTAGGTTACCCGAGGCAAAGCTAATGAGGAAATAAGCTGATATCAGGTTTAGGTTACCCAAGGCAAAGTTGAGGAAGAAATAAGCCGATATCGGGTCTAGGTTACCTGGGGCAAAGCTGAGGAAGGAATAAGCCGATATCAGGTTTAGGTTACCCGAGGCAAAGTTGAGGAAGAAGTAAGCCGATATCGGGTCTATGTTACCCGAGGCAAAGGTGAGTTTGAAATGTGGGATTCGAATTGGTTTCAAAGATCTAGGATCTTGCTTGAATCGATCTTCAAGAATCCGAAATATGTTGGGCGATTTTTCAAGGATTGGGAATCATGCTTGAAGAAGTTCAAGGATTCGAAATCTATCTTGGAGAGATGTTCAAGGATTGGGAATCATGCTTGAAGAAGGTTCAAGGATTCGAAATCTAGCTTGAATGAAATAAAGGGTTTGATGTAGAACTAAGCCGATACCGGGTCTAGGTTACCCGAGGCAAAGGGAGGTGGATTGTAGATTAGCCGATATCAGGTCTATGTTACCCGAGGCAAAGGAAGGTGGAATTTGACGATTTAAGACCTTATTGGAATTAGGTGGACTTGAAATAATAAGAGGTTCAAGGATCTGAAACCATGCTTGAACATAATGGAGTTCAAGGATTTAAGATCTGGCTTGATTGAAAAAGGGGTTCAAGGATTTGCAACCATGCTTGAACGTAATGGGGTTCAAGGGTTTGAAATCTGGCTTGAATGAAGAGAAGGGTTCAAGGATTTGCAACCATGCTTGAACGTAATGGAGTTCAAGGGTTTAAAAATCTTGCTTGAATGAAGAGAAGGGAATTCAAAGGATTTGAAACCATGCTTGAACGTAATGGAGTTCAAGGGTTTAAAAATCTTGCTTGAATGAGATGAGGAAATAGGTTTAGGAAGGATAATTTTGGTGTTGGCTGAGGAATGAGTATTTATCCCTTGATCAATGATTTTGGAAACAAAAATTTTTGCCCCTTTGATCAAGGATAAATATGGCTTGATTGCTCTGCCCCTTCGAAACTTGATTGTTTTGCCCCGACATTGTGCCATCTCTGCTTTGAGAGCGATCTTGGTTAGGGGAGACCTGGTGATGGCAGTGGATACCTGCACTTGGATGAGTTACGATGCATATGCATATGAATTGTACGTGTTTACTTTAAACATACGCATGTATGTACGGATGCATGTATAGTTCTAAATGTATGCATGCAACATGTGGCTTATGCTTTTTTCTTGGTATTCGTGCGAGCTCGGAGACGGAATTCACGGCTTGTGGCTGGCCCCGATGGTAGCCCAGGTGACCTAGCCTGATTGTCCCAATGTGTCTCTTGACCGAATAACTATTACGCCAATCTAGGTATTAGGGGAGTTAACCGTCTTGAGTGACTTTCCACTTTACCCTTTGCATATTCTGAAGCGTTATCAGTGCTGAGCGGATCAGGATGGTAGGCCGTGCTGATGGATGGTCCGTTTGATTGAGCAAGAAGATGAGAGTGAGACTTTGCATTTCCGTACCGCATAACAGGAGTTTCTGCGATATTATCACGGGCTTGGATGCAATGTCCTACTGATGGATGTTTATATGTAATGGCATGGTGCATGCAAGATGAACACCTGTTCGGAAGTCTAAACATGCACAATATTGCAATGGTGACACCATAATGAGTATAACAGGGGATATGACATTGACTCTAACTTTCTATATCACCCCTCTCCTGTTGCCGACACGTCCTTTCGGTTTTCCGTGTCAACAAAAATTTTTTTTTTTTGAGAAAGATTCTGTGATGGACATTTTGTCTGCGTTGATCCCTTTTATGACGGTTTGTCTTAGGACGGGAAAGATATATCTTGATATGTTCATTGCGACTCGTGAAGATAATGCTGTCGATGATGCCCAGTGGTTCGGTTTTTTACTTGCCCCTAATATTATAGGTTTGTGTTCGGGGAGTATTAAGGGTTTGTGTTTGGGGAGTAAAGCATTTCTACAGACAAGGTTCGTTGTGCGATGCAGCCCGTAAGTGAACATTGACATGCAATGACATGACAAATGCAGATTGAACACCAAAATTGAATACAAGACATTCATGACGTAATGAATGCGGATGCATTAGGAAAATCTAAAACGTGGCTCTGGTTTTAATTAATGCCCTTCAAATTACCAATATGCCCTTTCGGTTTTACACATTGGAGTTTTTTTTTTATTTAAGCCCGATCATCGGATAGAGATGCTATTGTGGATGGACAACCTGAGATGAAATCAATTAACCACTGGACTGTCCTGCGGTCTGATGTCGTATTCATGTTTCCAATTCACCCTAGATTCCAATTCAGACACGGTTCCCGAATACTGAATTCTTGAAATGGTTGGCAAATGCAACTTTCCCTTTGAATATAAGCACAACAGACTTTGTAAGCTTTCCTGTTGATGGTATCATCCCCTTCATGATTGTTGAAAGCTTTGTAAAGCCAAATTGTCCCAACACAGTTGGTGAAGTTCATAAATGCATAACCAAAATTTCCTCCGGTCTTGAAATCCATAGGCAATTAGAGGAAATCATAAGCAGGCTTCCCTTTAGACTTATTCTTGTTTTCCTCCAGACAATGCTTGCCTAGAATTTATAGCAGATTATGTCTTTGAAATTGATTTGGTAGATTTCTGATCATCAGGCTTGTTTTTCCACCAAGATTAGCTTCAATCTCTTTTTATTCAGCTTGGTCTCTCCAATAGTCAATTTCTTAGGCAACCATTGTTGTTCCTTTTCACCTGCAGAAACTATTTTCTTCTTACTCTGGAATCTCAGAGCTATGTATTTCATTTTCCCCCTTTTTCAGCATTGTTGAACTCATTTGAAGCAGATTCATATCCAAATCCTCTATCTATCATCAAATCAAATCCCTTCCCATTATCTGAGGGTACTAAATAATTAGTCTGGGAGTTTATATTGAAGAGAAATGGCGTGGGATAAAAAGGGTATCCCCAATTTGGTATAGGTTGATGATAAACGAAGACGGATTGAAACGGCGCCATAACCACCTGTTCCAATGCCTTCCGCTGATGAGATGGTGCGGAACAAAAATGATATGGAGCAGCATTGGGGTTTAACTTCTTGTTAGAAGTCATTGAAGGTAGAAAATATGGAATCACAGAATTGGTTCAAGTTCCAGAGAGAAGATGAAAGATAGAAGATGAAAGTGAAGGAAAGACAATAAAGGGAAGACAAAGGTGTTGAAGGCAAATGGAGAAGACAGAGAGGAAAGTGAAAAGGGAACTGCTTTGGGTAAAGACACCGATCTTCTCTGTCATCGTACGAAGTTAACTTTTCAGAACAGGCAACAACGTACTTATCTCCATTGTCTCAACTCATTGACCCCGGCATTTCATGCAACAGGTGGGTCGCCCCCAGATTCAATAAGCACTCAACAGAGTTTGACTCTATGATTGAAGAGAGCATAACTTTAGGCCAGGAGCAGAAATTTGACTGTAAAAGAGAGTGAGATCTTCCACCGGTGCTTGCCCTCTTTTTTTTTTTTTTTTGAAGAAGTTAAATCCAAACCACAGCCACCTATTGATTTTCCTGCTGCATTCAGATCCATGTATGTCATGCGTGTTTGATATGTCCTTTTGGATGAACAATGCATGTGTGATGTCATATGCACATGAATGCCACACAAACAAAACTATACATGCACTAAAACTAATGTCTGCTTTAGAGTTTTACAGCATGGTAGGTGGCGAAGGTCATTTGGATTTTTAGGGCTTGGCGCTTTTTGATGGATTTGGTTTTTGATGCAAGATGCTTTTTCAGGCGTGAGTTAGGCTCAAAGCTTCATTTTGGGGCTCGGCTCTGAAACTTGGCAATGGTCCCTGGTTTGGAATGATTTGAGTGTATTGTGGGCTGTCCAAGTTGAAACTTTTAGGGCAAGACCAACAGTGTTTAGGATCGTGGTTTGTAGGGATCACTGATCTAGGTTGGCAATTGATTCGACGGAAATGGTGCCATCCCATTATTTGCTTGACAGACTTCTTCTCTTTCTCTTTTTTTTTTTTTAAGAAAAGGGCTTTACTTGTAAATTCCCTGTAAGACTCAGATTGATGTCATGCATCTTAATATTATGCGTGATGGACATATCGTCTCAGATGATCAAATGCATGCTTAATGCCATATATATGCAATCACCACACAAGTGAGAAAAATAACAAGATGCATTGCATTCAAAATGAGTTAATACACTTTACAACAAAATGAGTTCCCTATGAGAAGGAGCCTCTAAAGGTATTGATCTCACAGCGCCCGACTATTCCTTATCCGGTCATTGCCCCACTCTCATCAGATCAGGCTTTGGAGCTCTTCATCATATTCCTCTCCCCAGGAGGTTTAAGGAATTTCTTTACCAGTCTCCCTGCTTGCCCCCAGTTGCTCATTAGTAGCGGATGGCACCTTTAATCTTCCCTTATCTACTAACTTCCGGATCTCCTTCCTTAAAATATAGCAAACATTGGTTCGGTGACCTGTCGCTACATGATAGGTACAGAAGTTGTTCTTTTGATCCGGTGCCGGCTCCACAGATGGCTTAACGCTCTGCAGTAGCCCCTCTTTTCTACATTTGGCAAATAATTGGCTCAGTGAAAAAGGCCATGGGGATATGCCCTTTCCGTCACCCTTGGGGAGGGAGCTCCTGGTTGGTCGCGGAATAAGGTCAGTGTTGGCTTTGAGGGGGGGGCATTGATTCTGCTTCACCATTCAGCCCTCTTATTACTCCCTCAAGCTCAATCACTCGTGCCTCCAATTCAGAGCACCTTGTTGTCAGCTTTTCCACCTTGTCCAAGTCACCTCCTAGCATTTCCTTCAACATTACCGCTGCCTCTTCCCTAACCGTCTTTTGGAATCGCGCTGAGGCAACATAATCATCTAGGACATCTGTTATGGTGTTGAAGTTCACTGGGCTAGCCATTCTCGAGATTCCTTCCCTTTCCTCCCCTGATAAGAACATTTGTTAGCACTGACTGGGGCATGCGCACAAAGGATACCAAGTCAAGGGATGATGCAGGTATGAATGCAAAATGAGATGCACACGTGTATGAACGATGATATAATGCGATGCCATGTTATGTTATGCAATCCTAAGCTAGTCATGTGCACACAAAGCCAGGAATGGAAACATGCAAAATGCAATGAATGTTGTTGACGAAGCTATATGCTGAAGTATAGCGTGGCATATAAATATACACCAGATGGATAAAATGACACACAGGGTGTCCACGGATCGAAGCAAGGTGATACTTGCGAAGGGTTTACATGTAGAGCGTATCTTGCACAGGAGGAAAGTTAATATTTGAAGCGATACGTGTAGATCAGATCTTACACGGGGAAGAAATGTAGTGTTTAAAGTGGTACATGTAGAGCGTGTCTTACACGGGAAGAGGTTTAATGTTTAGAACGGTACGTGTAGAGCGTGTCTTACACAGGGAAAGGTTTGGTATTTGGCGCGGTATGTGTCGAGCGGATCTTACACGGGGAGGAAGTGTGCAGAGCTTGTCTTACACAGAAAGATATTTGGAACGATACGTGTAGAGCTTCGTCTTACACGGGGAGGCAGGGTAGAGTTTGATACGATACGTGCAGAGCTGGTCTTGCACAGGGAGATTTGGAGCTGTACGTGTAGAGCTTGTCTTACACGGGGAGGAAGTGTGCAGAGCTTGTCTTTCACGAGAAGATTTGGTATGACACGTGTAGAGCTTAGTCTTACATGGGGAGGAAGGGTAGAGTTTGATGCGGTACGTGCAGAGCTGGTCTTGCACGGGAAGATTTGGAGCGGTACATGTAGAGCGTGTCTTACACGGGGAGGAAGTGTGTAGAGCTTGTCTTGTACTGAAAGATATTTGGAACGGTACGTGTAGAGCTTGTCTTACACGGGGACAAAGGGTAGAGTTTGATGCGATACATGCAAAGCTGGTCTTGCACGGGAAGATTTGGAGCAGTACGTGTAGAGCTTGTCTTACATAGGAAGGAAAGGTGGAGTTTGATATGGTACGTGCAGAGCTGGTCTTGCACGGGAAGATTTGGAGCGGTACGTGTGGAGCTTGGTCTAACACGGGGGAAGGTTTAGTGTTTAGAGCGATACGTGTAGAGCGTGTCTTACACGGGGAGGAAGTGTGTAGAGCTTGTCTTGCACAGAAAGATATTTGGAACAATACGTGTAGAGCTTAGTCTTACACGGGGGGGAAGGGTAGAGTTTGATGCGATACGTGCAGAGCTGGTCTTGCACGGGGAGATTTGGAGTGGTACGTGTAGAGCTTGTCTTACACGGGGAGGAAGGTTTAGTGTTTAGAGCGATACGTGTAGAGCGTGTCTTACACGGGGACAAAGGGTAGAGTTTGATGCGGTACATGCAGAGCTAGTCTTGCACGGGAAGATTTGGAGCGATACGTGTAGAACTTAGTCTTACACGGGGAGGAAGGATGGAGTTTAAAGCGGTACGTGCAGAGATTATCTTGTACGGGGAGGGTTGGAATGATACGTGTAGAACTTGGTCTTACACGGGGAGGATTGGGATGATACGTGTAGAACTTGGTCTTACACGGGGATGATGGGTAGAGTTAAAGCGGTATGTGCAGAGCTTATCTTACACGGGAAGATTTGGTATTTGGGTGTGCGGGACACAAGGATAGGGTTTCTAAGGATTATGGAAGACCTAAGGGGCTTAATGAAGCTTCTAGTGTTTTTGGAACACTTAAGTGACTTAGTGCATGCAGTAAAGTACTCGGTGCTTGTGGAGTGCTCAAACGTTGTGGAGTGCTTGAATGTTTGATGGATGAATGAGATGTACAACATGAGTTAATGAGGTTGATCCCTTTGTTTTTATTATTTTATTTTATTTTATTTTATTTTATTACTTTGGACATTCCAAGTGCACCCAATGCTATACAAAAATGCAATGTGTGGACCACCACATGGCTGAAAGGTTCGGCGCCTTTGGGGCACCTAATGAATTTCGTGAAATGATCGCGTGTGTACCAACACACGAACAGAGTTCGACGCTTTGTAGGTCTATGAGATGATATGAAATGGTCACATGGGGCCGGCCCATGGACTGAGTTCTGATACTTTTGAGCGTATGAAATGAAATGATGTTGTAAGCGAGTCACGTGTACTGGGGGACACGGACAGAGATTCGGCGTTTGGGGAACACCTTTCATGATTTGGGATATTATGATATGCCCCTACATGCGTACTAATCCGGCACTCGGGGAGTGCCTTGAATGATATAGTAATGTCATGAAGTAACCCGATGTGGGTCACAGTGTTGTATGATGTTTGTGATGAATGGATATGATGTCATGAAATGCAACATGTGGATTGTCACACGGAAATATGCCTAGGACCATTGTGGTCTCTATGGAATGAAATGATTTGGTGGAATGGCCGAATGCAACCCGGTGCATAGGCAAAACACGGGGTATTTTGGGGTACCCGATATATGATGGAATGATATGATCGTGGTGGGCGTCCTTGGAATGCCCCTAATTTAATTTAGGTGATATGTCGTGAATGCTTATGATACACAAAATGTAAATCACTGCATAAAAACGTGGTTAGGATGCATGACACATATATTGATGTTGTGTATGCTATGTGAAAAAATGCTTAACACACAAATTTAATGTCATGGCTGAAAAAGAAATAGTTAGTACGAATGGCAAATAGATGATTTAATGATTTCACACGAAAATAAAATGCACGTGGCTGCATAAAAATGTGGGTTAGTATCACACACAATGTTTTATGAATGGAAAATGTTAATTGTGTATGGTATGTCATATGTATGGAAAATGTTAATCATGGTATGTTGTGAAATGTCGAGAAGCGTGTAACACGTAGCACATGAAGCGAATTCTTCCAACCTTATTTCTCCAAACGTGGTCGGTCTCAAAAAATTCTAACCGAGTCCTAGGCGGGGTTCACTTCAATCACCAACAGGGGGTGATGAAGGCGCGATTTTATTATTATTATTCACACAATTATTTTGGTATCTTAAGGGAATCCAACTAGAGCTGCCTATATGAGTTCGGTCCAAGTCGGGTTAAAAATGAAGGTTCCCATAGCAAAATATACTCCTCACTTCTCCCCACTCAAGGGTCCGAACGAGGGGGTTCGTACGAGGCTATGGGTGGTGTTTCGTATCCGTGCCCCTAAGACCAGGAGGAACAAAGGCGACACTTCAACAATCCACCGGGCTAAAATGGGATATTTAACCTAATGCAAGCATGTCTAGCTAAAGATGCAAAATGAAATACCAATCGAGAATTATCCACCTTATTTTAATTAGACACTTTTCAGGGCTTGTCAAATTCTTTTAAGTTTTTAAGAAAACTTTTTGAAGAAATCCCCAGCAGAGTAGCCACTGTGAGCGGACGACGCGTTTTCGATGGGACGCGGGACTCCCTTTCCGAATGGGGCGCCACGATCTCGGGCGGGCCCCTCTCTCGCGTGGGGTTTTTATGAATGGAAATCCGCGTTTTGGAAAAGGAATGGAATTAATGCATAAAAGAACCGAGACCTAAGTCTCGATGAATATTGTAGAGTCGCCACCCGGCTCAGCTCAACCGGGAAATTTATAATGCAGCTGAACCAGACGAACAGCAGCTACACTATCCAGAGATTCAAGTCCGAACAAGTCCCTTATTTCGTGTCTAATTAAAATAAAATTGGTCAATGTTCAAAGATGGTATTTCAAATTCTAAAAGTCAATTTTATTGAAATAAATAGACATGCAGCGCGCATACAGGTATTACAAAAATAAAAGTAAAGTAATGAATATTTGAGTGGTTTACAACCCAATCGAATATAAAATACAAACTCTCACCTCACTTTACAAGCGCCTAATATACACGAGAATCTAGAAAAATACAACCGCCTAGGATACACGATTAATTCTATTAAATTACATCCAAAATAAAAATAAAAGAAATTAAAACCTGCAAAACAGAGGGTTAGCACAGAATACGGCACGCCATAAATAGGAATCAATTATGACAAAATGGGAAATCAAGAATTGGGGGCATGCATTTAGGGGATAACCGGGCTGGCTCGGCTAGCCGGCCCGGTTGGACCTGAAAAACGTTTTGAAACGTCCCTGTATTTTGGTTTTTGTGGGAAAATCATTTTGAAAACAATTTTTCTGGTTTACATGCATTTTTACATATTAAGTGATTCGGTTTTCGGGAGAACCGGGTCTCCGTCGTTGAATTGTTCTAAATGCAATTTTACTGAAAATTGAATCTATGGTCGTGAATGCACACAACAAAATTCATTTTGATGGATTTTGGGGTTTTCTGAATTTTTATGGATTTTTGGAAATTTTTTTGGGGATAAAAACGGAAATTCTGGTTCTGGAAACCACGTTACAGTCGTGCGACTGTAACGAGTCCAAACTCAGAATCTCGCCAAAACTTTATTTGAAGAAAACTGGGAAGAAAATGCTGGAAATCAAGAACACTCGTACGATTGTAACTACAGTCGTACGACTGTTCATCAAACTCAAGAACAGTCGTGCGACTGTTCTTGATTTCTAGAAGCAGAAATGCAGAAAAATGAATGAAAACGGCACAAAACCACACCAATCACCTAGAAAGCTTGTAAAAGTGAAGGAAAAGGAGTGTTTACCTATTTGGAGTGCGTCCATCATAGGATTGACCCCTGGCGTCGCTCCAATCCACTAAAATCCGACTTTTCTCCTTGAGTTAGGGTTTGAGGGTTTTGAGTCCAAAGATTTCCCAATGCTGAGGGATTCTTGAAGTTCAGTTGCTCCTTTTCTTTGTTTTTTTTTTCTTCTCTCCCTTTTCCTTTCTTTTTTTTTCTTTTCTTTTTCTCCTCTGTCTCCTTTTTTCTGTCTGTCCGTTTTTTCGTTTTCCTCTTCTTCTTTTTCTGCTTTTATGGGTAATGATCTACAGTCGTACGACTGTAGCCAATGCCGTATGACTTTTCTTCTTTTTTTAAGTAAAATTCTGGTGCTTCCACCTACTCAAGTTGTTCCAAAGAAGACCGGGATCACAGTGGTGGAAAATGAGAAAGGGGAGTTGGTTCCAACGAGAGTTCAGAATGGGTGGCGCGTGTGCATAGATTACAGGAAGTTAAAGGCAGCCACACGCAAGGATCACTTCCCATTGCCCTTCATCGACCAAATGTTGGAGCGTCTTGTAGGCCGAACCCATTATTGCTGTTTGGATAGGTACTCAGGCTTCCACCAGATTCCAGTCGCCCCCGAAGAACAAGAAAAGACCACGTTCACATGTTCGTTTGGCACCTTTGCATATAAACGCATGCCATTCGGATTATGTAAAGCGTCTGCTACATTTCAGAGATGTATGGTAAGTATTTTCTCCGATTATGTAGAAAATACAATTGAGGTCTTCATGGATGATTTCACTGTGTATGGGGACTCTTTTGCTGCATGTCTTGATAACTTAAGAAAGGTCTTAAAAAGATGCATTGAAACCAATCTTGTTCTAAATTATGAGAAATGCCATTTTATGGTTAATCAAGGATTGATTCCAGGACATATAGTTTCAGCTAGAGGAATTGAGGTGGACAAATCGAAAATTGATATTATTAGTTCATTACCTTACCCCGCAAGTGTGCGGGAAGTTCGATCTTTTCTTGGCCATGCAGGATTCTATCGTAGGTTTATCAAAGATTTTGCCAAGATTGCCCACCCAATGAGTTGTCTGCTGCATAAAGAAGCTGTCTTTGAGTTTGGAGAAGCATGTTAGCACTCTTTCGACTTGTTGAAGGAGAAACTTATGTCCACTCCAATAATTAAAGCTCCAGACTGGAATCTTCCGTTCGAGATTATGTGCAACGCTAGTAACTTTGCTGTTGGTGCTATTTTGGGGCGAAGAATAGGAAGGGATCCACATGTCATCTACTATGCATCCAAAACCTTGGATGATACACAGAAAAATTATACAACCACCGAAAAAGAACTCTTTGTTGTAGTCTTTGCATTGGAAAATTCATATCATATTTGCTTGGCACCAAGGCGATCGTCTACACCGACCATGCCACCTTGAAGCACTTGATGAACAAGCAAGACACAAAACCAAGATTGATTCGATGGGTGTTATTGCTTCAAGAGTTCCAGCTTGAGGTTAGAGACAAGAAAGGTATTGAGAACCTTGTTGCTGATCATCTCAGTCGTATTGTAAACTCATCAATGACTGAAGAAGCTATTAATGCAGAATTTCCAGATGAACAATTGTTTCGGGTGGACACAACATGGCCATGTCGCAACCCATGGTACGCAGACTTGGTGAATTTCTTAGCAAAACATGGGTACCTTGAAAGTTACACTCCAGCACAACGCCATAAGCTCAAAAGTGATGCCAAATATTACATTTGGGATGATCCATACCTGTGGAAGATGTGTTTGGATCAGATTATACGACGATGTGTGCCTGAAAATGAAATCGAATCCATCTTGCAATTTAGTCACTCATCGGCTTGTGGTGGTCACTTTGGACCAAAAAGGATAGCAAGAAAAGTACTTGAATCTGGATTTTATTGGCCAGACCTGTTCAGAGATGCATATGCCTTTTGCAAAGCTTGCGACAGATGCCAGATGACGGGTAACATTGGTCGCCGTAATGAAATACCCCAAATGCCCATAATGGTTTGTGAGATTTTTGATATTTGGGGCATCAATTTTATGGGACCTTTTCCTTCCTCCTTTCGCTTTGGATATATTCTTCTTGCTGTTGATTATGTATCTAAATGGATTGAGGCGAAAGCCACGCGTACTAACGATGCTAAGGTTGTTGTCGATTTTGTGAGAACTAACATATTTGTCAGGTTTGGCACACCTAAAGCTATTATTAGTGATCGCGGGACTCATTTTTGCATTCGGGTAGTAGAAGCCTTGTTCAAAAAGTATGGGGTTACACATCGTACATCCACAGCCTACCACCCACAGATAAATGGGCAACCCGAGCTATCCAACAGAGAAATCAAGAGCATCTTAGAGAAAACCATCAATCCAACTCGTAAAGATTGGAGTTTACGCTTGGATGATGCACTTTGGGCATACCAGAAAACTTACAAAACACCATTGGACATGTCCCCATACAGACTTGTCTATAGGAAGGCCTGTCACTTATCGTTCGAGATTGAACACCGGGCATTTTTGGCTATAAAAGCATGCAACACCAACTTTGATGATGCTGGGCAGTAGTGATGTCTTCAACTCCAGAAGCTTGAAGAAATCCGCAACAATGCTTACCAAAATGCTGCAATTTACAAAGCCCGCACCAAAGCTTTCCATGATAAACGGCTTGCAAAGAAGAAGTTTAGAGTTGGTCAGAACGTCCTCCTTTTTTATTCCACCCTGAAAATTTTTGGAGGAAAATTGAAATCTAAGTGGATCAGCCCTTTTGTAGTCACTCACGTCTATGAAAATGGGGCTGTTGATGTCTAGAGGAAGGAGACCAGAAAAATTTTCAAAGTGAACGACCACCGCCTTAAACCATTTTATGAAGGATTTGAGCCACACTTAGTTGAAGCGTATTACCTCGGTACACCCTCTTACAACTAAGCATGGCCACCGTTGAGCCAACGACGTTAAATAAAAGCGTTTTTTGGGAGGCAACCTAAAATTTCACTCTATAAGTGCTTTATTTATGCTTGTAATTGTTAAAAAAAATAAAAATAAAAGAAAAATGAAATAAAATGAAATAAAAAGAGAATAAAAAATAAAAAAATTAGTTAAACAAAAAAAAAGGGGCATGCAAAGCTAAAAGTTAAAAAAAAGGGGGGGTAAAGTGGCGAAGAGAAGCAGAGAGTTCCACCTCTCTGCGTTGGCAGCAGCTCGCCGAGCTGCCTAGCACGCTGCAGCACAACAAGGCGCGCCCTCCTGCCTCGCCAGCGCCTCGCCGAGCTACAGTAGTGCGCATCTGCAAACAGCAAGGCATGCCCTCCTGCCGCGCCAGTGCCTCGTTAAGCCATACGCAGCTCCCGTGCGCCCTCCTGCCTCACCCGCCCGTCCATAGCTCAGCGAGCTGGCCATTGGCAGATCTGACCATTTTTTATAATTGAGCCATAACTTTTGCGTCTGACCTCCAATTGTGGTGATTCAAAATGCATTAGAGAGTTAAGAGAAACATATACAACATTGTAGTTTTGTATTTCTCCGAAATCAGAATTTATCCTTGTCAAAATTGGCTTTGAACTTGCTGCCTCTGTAAACATTGTTCTTCCGATTCTCTACCGTTCTTTCCTACAATCTAAGGGAGTACTTCTTTCCTTTTCTTTACACTTTGTGCTTAATTTAGATGCATTTTCAGGAGTAAATGCATGTTAAGTGTGAGGGAGGGGGTTAGGAAAATTAGGAAACAATTTTCAATTTTTAGGACAGTTTAATGCTTGTTTTTGTTTTATTCTTGTGCTATTTAGGATTGCATGTAGTTTTTGCATAATTCCCTCCATAAATCGGATTCTCAGTTATTTGTCCATGAGTAAATTACACTTAAATTTAAAATTTGAAATTGTCTTGGTTTAGCCCTTGGAAAATCCTAATTTTTGTCATCATTGAATATAATAAACTAATTGGAAGTAGGAAGAATAGAAACAAAGCATGTTAGTGGGTTTGTGGTAAGGATTGGGGGTTGAGCTTGGTTTGCATATGACTCTACATTTGATTTTGACAGAATGTGATGAAGTTTAATTGATCGATTGCTTCCAAAAAGTTTATTGGTTAATGTACAGCAAGTGAGTTATTACCAACTTATGGGGGATGAGATAACTAGAGTCTAGCTTATAATTAATGATGTTGGTCGAATTGTGCTGAGAATGTAATTTTAGAATTTAATTTTCTCGATTACCCTTAAGTCTTGAATTGGGAGATGGGACCAATTCACCTTAAGCAAGGTATGACAAAATATCATTCCTTGTGTATGGAGAGTGACTTAAGAGGGAGAGCAAACTTCTTATAAGAGACCCTTTCTATTGCTCGAAAAAGCGAGACCTTTCGCATTCCAACACCCATGGGTTTTGAGTTGGGGGATAGGCCCACCTCACCTTAAGCAAAGTTAAAAATAATGACTTTGTGTATGGAGCATGACTTATGGGGAGAGTTACCCTTCATTAGAGGCCTTTTCAATACTCGCAAAATTGGGATGTTGACCCTGTGCTTAATTTGGTAACTATCTTGGTTTGAAGTGCTTTAAATGTGAATAAAAGCTTAAAATCTCTAGATGTTCTTCTAAGTTGGATGATTCACTTGCCTAAAGTTAGTTAATTAAATAATTTGTGGTGGTTTTTCAATTGGCTAAGTCTTGTGAAGTTGGGTTAAATGTTTTGTTTATGTCGACTTGTTTGATTTTCTAGTTCTTATGATTAAGCTTATTGGATTGTGGAGTTTTGAAACTTCCTATGGAATCTTGGTGGTTTAGCTTCCTTGAATGAATGATTAAGGATTTACTAGGGTTCAACCATAGTCGATTTCGGGAGAAATTTTCCTTTAAGTCCTAGTTTGCTTGAGGACAAGCAAAGATCCAAGTATAGGGGAATTTGATAACTCATATTCATATAGGCATATTTAGGTCCATTTTAACTTATTTTCTTTGTTATTTTTGCATTTTAGTATTAGTTTTAATATTTTCTTAATTAGTTTGTTTGTTTTATTTTATTTATCCTTATTTAGTGTTATTTACCTCTTTTAGGTGCTTAGAAGTAGATTATGGCTATTTAGGAAGACTGCTAGAAAAGGACTCATTGGAGTCTGAACTTCGACTGGATTTTCGGAAGAGTTGGAGGCTGTTTTAGCTCCAGATTTATTTTGCAAGATTGTGTCTGTCCGTTAGCTTTCCACAGCATCTCGAATCGTGCCAATCGGAGCTGTATCGGAGAAGTTAGCGGAAGTTTTCTTTAACTTGTTCGGATCCTGCGGGTCAACCCTCCCTTGTTGACTTTCTCTTCTTATTTGGGCACATAATTCCCTGATTGGGCCAGATTTCTCTTTAAAGGGCCTATTACTTACACTCTAAAATTCCAGCAGGCCTTGTAATTAAGGAGGTTAATTAGAGACTCCTAATTAGGTTTAAAGAAGAGGAGCCTATAAAAGAAAGAAAAGGAGGAGGTTTTAGGGGCTTCTACTTCTTGATTAATGTTGTGTGGAGGCTATCAAGAGGAGTAGGCTGCACGTTTCCACACCACTTTTATGCAGATTTTTGTTTAGTTATGAGTAGCTAAACTTTTTCTAGTTGAGGTACTTTGAAGTTTAATTTCATCTGATTCATGAGACTTGTGTTTTAACTGTATTCTTTTATTCGAATATTTATTCAATTCCTGGGATTATAATTTGTTATATTGCTGTTGATTTAATCAAATTGATTTGGCCAGTTAATTGATTGATTGTACTGCATATCGCCTAATAGAATAATATATTCGTGATTGTTGTTCTATCATAGTGGCAAGTTAGCTTCGTGTAAAGTTAATAGAATTGAATAATTTAATCTTTATGATTTACGGCGTTTTTGATTTCATTAACTAAGATAGAGGTCTTTTTTGTGTTTAATGCTGCCATAGGTTAATTCTTATTAAGAGGTTTCTTGGAGATTATCTATTGGCTAGGGAAGTAGTTTATTCGGGCGTTTCCCAGGACTATCAATACATTAAGAAAAGATTGGTTATTAAGTGTGTTTCACCTTTAACTATAACTCTGTCTATTTGGATAATTGAATTGGATCTTTGGTGTCTGTGATTGAATTACGGAATTAAACTGAAAAGTATCTCGGCTAGTTTTTTTTTTTTTATTGATCTATTCTATTTTAATTTACATTCTGCAAATTGATTTATTTTTTATTATAAACCAATTTCAATCCAAACTATTTTCTTTCTTTCTACAAATAAATATGCCTGCATTAATCCCTGTGATTTGACCTCGTTCTTGCTATACTACCCAGTATAAGGAACCGGAGATATTAAATTAAACTTTGACGGGTTGAGAACCTATCAATAGATTACATTAAAATACATATAATTGAATGAGCATAACAGGGAATCCAAAAGTAAATCTAGCTTTGATTATATTCTATCCTGAAAAGGAAGAGTGTGTAGAAAAATGAAACTTGATCTTAACATCGTGTGCCATTCAGTGATAAATAGAAGATTGACGTCATCCCTATGAAGAACCAATTCTCAGAACCAATGGTCGGCGAAATGCACAATTTCCGGACAACTGGCATAGGAGTACTTTCTTCATATTTGAACCTCATCCTTAAATAACATCATAAGCAAGAAAAGCCTAGACCGTCTAAGGTCATGTATCAAAACCAATCTTTGCAAACACTCAATGCAGTAAGTTTAAGCTTTATCTGCACGTTACATCAAACCTAATCTTTAACCAAGAACTTTGCATACCGAAAGAAACACAACCTCTTTCTATACAAAAGATGTTACCCTTGAGAACCTTACCCCGTTGTAAGAAGCACAATACCATCTACATTCCCTAAGGGCAAGCAAAAGGTTTACTTCAAGTGTATAATTTTTGATATCGTTAAATTTCAAACAAGAAGGCATAAGTCAGCCAAAGCAACTAAGCCCAATCTAAAAAAAAAAGGCCCCCACCTGACATGATCCAGAAATGTCAAAATTTGTCCATAATAAATCCTAGATAAGGTTGCAATCAATATAATATAGAGAATTCAAAATTACCCACACCGAATCTCACTAAAAGTTGCCTAGGCACCAACCACGGTGATAACAAAAAAGAATACACTCAAAGTAAAACTTTCTGTCACCCCATGGGAATGTAGAAAGTCCAAAAGTCCAAACCTATTCCTATCACCTGAACAAAACCCCTCCTGTCATTTTCTAGCCAAGCCCTTAGAGCTATTGAATTAAAAGGAAACAATCAGAAACCTCGAGATCAAGACGCCATCATCCAGGGAAGAAAACATTTTGCCATGTGTACGACAATCCAGGCAAGGTTCTCAGAGATTGATCACCAGAAGGAAAAGCCGAAACATTACGCACAAAGCAAAATGACCTTGGGAAGTCGTATCAGATAACAAGCAGGATCGCTAATATTCTAAAAAAAAGGATAAAGATAAAGAAAAAAAACCTATTGAGATGAAAATTTCAAAAAGGAGGGCCTCAAGCAAAATTTAGGGTGGCCTGGTAGACTAAAAACTCAAAAGAGGGTTTAGGTAAGGAGTTTGAGAGAAAATCTCTTGTGTGAAAAACCGAAAAGGACACACAAGTAACAAGAGAGGGTGTTGATCAAAGTTAAAGTCACTTTTGGATCCCCTGTCATGCTCATTTTGGTTGTGTCATAGTAATATTGTGAATATTTGATATTTTGCTTAAGTTTTAATAACGCATGCAGTGTGTCATCCATTAAATACCCATCATTAAATCATTGCATTCAATTCAGACAGGTTACGCTTATGGAATCACAGAAGCCACCAAAAGCAAATCCACTAGTAGGGCTAAGTAGAAGTAAATGGGTCGACATGTCATATGTGGAATTTGGAGAAATTGCTAAATGGAATGTAATAAAGCATGGTTTCTAAATATATAAAAAGCATTCAAATTCTAAATCTATCCTATCAAACAAAGTGTACGAATTATAAATATACATAATAAATAGAAGTCAAATGTTTAGGCATTACGCTATCTAAACAACCCCTGATGAGACTAAGAGTCTCCATGGTCATCCTCGTCATAATCATCATCCTCTGTAGTGCTACTGCTGCTTTCCTACTAGAACATCTAATTCATCCGCGTCAGATCAGCATTCCAGCACCTCAAGAAAGCCACCTAGGCCTCTAGCTGACCACATTGGATCCTCTCTTGCTCCAGCCGAGCCTGTATATATTTGTAAATCATTCATACATTTACATCACATATCACATTATATCATGTTGTACATGTATAAATTTGACAGGTAAAAGAAACCTACATGCATCGTCATATTATCGCGTATTAGTAGGCCACGAGTAGCAGAAAGGAGACGAGTATAGGTCTCGTAGGAGCTCCGAGGAGACTACAAGGATAAAAGACACAAATAGTGAGTTGAGAAAGAACCAGAAAGGGGGTTAGCAATAAAAAAAGTTATGGATTCTCATTAGGTAGCATCCTCCGGCTTAAATAGCACAGGCATGGCTGGATCAATCACAATCTGGGGGATAGTAGTAGCCACCAATAGCACTATATAGTTGTGGCTGATCATCAAATGCATATTAGGGCAAGCCCACTATCCACCCTACAGGAGGAATAGCTTCCGTGATAGGTACAAAACCACCAACAGTAGGCTACGGCTGAACCTGTGGCTCTAAAACTAGAGGCATCTTTGAGCTTGACTCATCAGAACATGAGCTGCTACCCGCCCTATCCATCTGTCTCTTCCCCTACCAATTTGAGCAGGTTCCTGAAAACATAAGACACCAATACTTACAGGATGTATACAAACCACAAAAAGTAAAAGCTATAGGAAAGTAAATAAAAATGCATACTTGTGGTGGTAGTAGAATCAAATCACCGGTCGGAGGCAACAGGTACTGGGCAAAGTAAGCTCGGTAATCACCCTCTGAGCCCACGGCCATGTACCCATCCCGAAACACTCCTTTGTGCTAGTTCACAGGGATATATGCCAGCCAGAATATGTAGGTAGCGGCGTAGGGATCAGCCTCTCCTTGGGTCATCTACAGCACCTTTCAACCCTATCCCCAAGGTAACACTCTGAAGATGAGGGACACTTCATGACTAGTTGCCTCTCAGTTAGCCATGAGGCTCTTATCATTGCCTCGGACTAGTGGGTGGCATCACCCCAAGGGCATCAGAATCCCTAAAAAAAATCTAAAACAGATGTATACAAATCTAGCGTAAACGCAGGTATGACCCTAAACTAATGAATAAAGTTTAAGGCTAATAAGATTTGTATGTACCTCGCTCCAGGTCATAGAGCTCAGCTGAGTGCGGCATTTATCAGCCTCCATCACCACCTTGGTCCAGCTGACCATCCACCAAGTGAGTCAGGGAAAGAGTGGGATGTCATCAACCCTACCCAGCCTAGGAAGGTGCAAAAACTCATGCTTATAAGCCCATATCTTTAAAAGAAATTAGAATCAAAACAAACATAGATGAAATTCTGTAATGAAATGACAAGGAAAAGAATAGAATTCTTACCAAGAGCAGAATCGAGCAGCACTTCAGCTCTTTGTGTTAACCCCGGGTGCACACATTCAGTCCATAATACATCTAGGTGAGTCTGGCTCTCCCCCAGTCCAACCCACGCATATCCTCCAGCCTAATTAGAGTAGGCAGCACGTTCCAGTTCATGTCACTATCGCCGATGGGGAATAAAACCTCAGGTAGGAGGTACAACAGGAAGGAGCAGGCATACTGGTTTTGTTCCACCTTAGTATCAGAACTACGCCTGTTCTAGTTGCCCATCAGAGTGGTGCACTGTAGCTTGGGCTAAGAAGACTTGTATCCCAGCAGAATAGCCACCACATCAGCACTGAAATGGCTCGCACTCAAAGCACAGTTAAACTAGATCTGGGTGCCTCTAAAGTGCAGTTTAGTAGTGGTAGAAAAGTCCAGAGGAGTGATGGTACACTCCCCTGCGGTAGATGAAAGGTGTAGGTGGTATCCATCCATCACTCAACCAAGGCCATAATCACCCCTTTACTCTTCCGAGGAGCACCGTGGAGAGTCTGGGGAACCATCAGTTGTAGGCCCATAGCATCCAGTTTTGCCTTAACCAGAGCTGAGAGGCGATTATAAAAGTCTTTGAGGCCATCCCAGTCTCATGTGCCCTTATTCTTCTTCTTAGACTGCAAATGAACAAGAAAAGGGAAGTTTGTTAAATTCAATTACTTGCATATGCATATATATTTTAAGGAAAAATTAAAAGAAAATTCGATTTTTGGGTCAAAAATAAGAGGCTGTCTCCTAGAGGAGATGAACCGTACAGCTCTATTTCATGCAATTTTGGGTCATACGGCCCAACTCCTTAATCTACACCATTCAACTCTTGGTTCCTGGAGAAAACCAGAAATTCAAGAGAAGATGAATTGTACGGCCTAACTTGCACATGAACAAGGCCGTACGGCCCATCTTTTTTGGGAAACATATTTAAGTTTTTAAACCTAGAAATCTGATTTCCTCAAAATTAACCCTAAATCTAAGCAAAAGTCAGTCCTAAAGCGATCCTAAATAGCAAAAAAAAAACCCTAAGCATGCATTCTTATCCATCAATTTCATCAATTGCAGGGAAATTGACAATGGGAAGAGATTATAAGTCAAAGGGAAAAATTGGCAAAATGTACCAGATGGGTGATTGCATGCCCGTGTATGTTGATTACAGGGTTTACTTCCTCGCCGAGGGACACACCCTCATATTTCTCGTTCGGCCCTGTATAAACTCTCCACCGAAACGAACAGAAGAGAGAAAGAACTCTCTTGCAATATGTATTATGGAACCACCGTAACTAGGGCCTCCTGCAAGGGTGTGTATGAGATGGACCAGTGAAGTTTTTGCCACATAATTGTAAAGGTGTGAAAATAGGTGAGGAGGGCCAGTTGGTTTTTAAGAGAAGAAAAGGAAGAAAAGAGAGAAAGGGCGAAAGAAATGATCAAATCTTTCAACCCAGGGAAGATGAGTCGTGGCTCAACTAACCCTTAAGTTAGGCCGTATGACCCACTGATAATTTTTAGGGATTTCTCCTTAGCGATAAGCCGCATGGCCTACAATCCACAACAGATAGGCCACATGACCCATTCCCCCTAAATCGCCAAAATTCAATTCTTCATTTGAAATCGCCAAATTACTCAGAGAAGGGTTTTCTCTTTCTTATTTTGCCAGAATTTAGGGGCAAGACCTGAGAAAGCAAAGCCATAGACTTCATGATTCGCATCTTTATTCTTGATCGAAGGGGAAAATATTTTTGTTTTTAAAATTATCGATAAAAGAATAAAGCTGCTAATAGAAATCACATCAACATTCATCCCCAATAGGTTAAATCCTCAAGAGTAGGGATGTTCAACCAATCAATCTTGCTCTCCTAAAAAGAATCTTAGACCCATCTGGCAAGTAGATTGTATTCAACTAATGAATCCAGACTTAGGAGACCGTGACGTTCAGTGAAACGATCTTAGTCCCCAGTAAATTAGCAAAACTTTATCCTAATAAATCCAAGTCATCCAAATCCTTGAAAGGAGGGATATTCAGCGAAGCGATCTCACTCTCTAAAGAAGGATAGCAAACCTAACTCAATCTCCAAAGACGAGTAAAGTGCCATTCAATTGGCAAACCCAAACCTGGAAGATGATAACATTCAGCGAAATGCACCTAGTCTCCAGTCAGCCGAAATTCAACTCGGCAATCCCCAGTTCAGTCCTCTATCCTTTATTCATCATACTGTCTGTCGTGTACTTAAATTCTTCCCAAGAGCCAGGGCTAAATTTAATTACAGGAGGGGCAGCTTGTGAGCATGGACTTTGTTCGACCTCTATGATGAAGATTTACGGTTATCCTTTATTTGAAATTATCTAGAATATTGCCCGAGAAGTAAAGAATGGATTCTAACTCATGTCGAAACGAATCGAAAACTACCGGAATTGAAAAAGGAAATTTTCATCATGGAAGATGGGCTGTACGACCCATCTCGAGAGGATGCATAACCCGAAATTTGAGGTTTAAGCCATGGTAGAGAGTTGCTTAAAGTGGATACAGCTGGGCTTCAAGGAAGAGCCGCACGGCTCAAATGTTAGGCCACAATGCCTAATTCACAAGGCTGCAGCAAAATTAAAAAAATAATTCTCCAAAGCTTATTAATTACAGGTGCAGAGATTTGTTACAGAGGATATTAAGGATCAAAAAATACAATTGAACAAACCAAGGCAATACATATCCCACGGCTCAACATCACCTTCTCTGGGGAACCTTCCTTTCCTCTACAACTCATTTTCTCTGAAGCAAGAAAGAAAAAAAAAAGTCTCCATTACCACTTTCATCAACTTTTCCCAAGCTTCCAACACCAAAAAACCAATCCAAATCCAACCCTTTCAAATGCTAAAACCTAATTTCGACACGTAAGTTCCTACGGTTCAAAGTTATTCTCAGTAGCATTTTGATTCTCGGCAAGTTTCGGTTCGTTTTCACAAGTTATATTGGATTCAAAGCGTCAAGGAATAGAGTCAGACTATTTCCCAAAAACCTAGATAAACAAGCCAAAGGTAATCTTTAAGAGGCCACAAATCCTATATCATCATTCGTGCATCGTCTGATTTACCTACGCTTTGTTAAACTCGTAGAAAACTGAAATCAGTTTTTACTGTAAATTTTGGAACAAGGCCATATGGCCTATCTTTTAGGCCACACAGTCCATCTTGAGGAAAATTTAAGCCGCACGGCTTATCATGGCCTATGAGTTCATGCAATGATTTTTCTTTGTTTTCTGGGATTTTTTATTTTGTGCATCCGGGGTGAAAAATCTCCAATTTCTTAGTCTAATCAATTGATAGACCCCCAAAAGGATTGTAAAACTTAAAAGGAGAAAACCCTAAAATGAATTTTTATGTGTTACAATCACAAAAAGAAAAATTGTTTTTATCGTTAAATCTGGATCTCAAGGTTTATATTTAACCCCTTTTTGAGTCGCACGGTTCTAGTGGTTCATTCCCTAGCATAACGTTTTATTTATCTCATTATTCATTATTCATGCATTTTTTACAAGATCGATTTTGGGTCCATTTATGCACTTTATGGCCTAGCTTTAACTTTGAAGAACTTTTAGGAGCTAAACAGAAGAGCTTTTCAATAAATCTCTGGATAACCGACCCACATTACCATGTTAAATGAAAAATATAAAATTGGTAAAACCTTTTTCTCCGGATCCAAAAATACAGGGCATTTATAAAATCGCTTTCCAGGTCTAATCGAGTAAATCTATCGGATTTTCTCGATTCTCCCCTAAATGTATGATCCCGAGCTATCTGGATATCCCATTCTGTCAGATCTGAGTCGAATGTGCTTATATTTATCTGTATCACTAACCCTTGTTTTCTTGGTAGATGTATGTTAGGTTAGATGAATGTTAGCTTTCTATTTTTAGAATATCTCATGTAAACTAGGTGATTGTACCTCTATCCCATTTTTATTAAATGTATCCCCTAGGATAGTTTATTCTATTGGGTTGTAATAATTTTTTTCCCAAATTTATTTATCACCTTCTGAATTTATTTATGGCTTTCTGTATGAGCATATAGTAAATATCTAGGTATTGAATAAGGAATAAAATAACAAAAAGCGCATATTTGGTATAGTTAAATGCTATTTCATAACAAAGCAGAAATAAATGATTTGTTCGGACCAGAATCTTTGTCTTAAAGGTATAGGAATCCCTATCAGGCCTGGCTCTACCATAATTTAACGGTAAGAACTGAGTCGGGTGGTGACTCCTGTCAACCTTTAAGGCACGAGGAATTGGTTTCGTATGTTCCTTTGTTTTTTTTTTTTTTTTTTTTTTTTTTTGCCTTATTTTCCAAAAACTCAAAAACCATGTTTTCTAATATAAAACCAAGTTTTTATAATATCTAAAATTGTCTGGCGTCGGTCTCATGGTCCTCACTCGTGCATTCGAAGATTCACCCGCTCACAGCAACATAGAGCTCAAGTTTAATTTATTAATACTTTTCCTTGCTTATGTTGCATTTCACACTTAATTTTGAATTTTGAATATTTGATTGTTGACAATTTCAAAGAAATCTATAGAGGAGGACCAATAATCCTCCAAGAAACTTGAAAAGTACCTTTTTATTATTTTTCTTCTCTCTCTCCGATATGTCTCACTACCTTTAGCCCTTGCTATGTAAATTGAATGCCATGTGATAGATAATATCTTTCCCTTTCTTTAACACTTTGTGCTTACTTACTTGTTTAGTTGTATTAAGGACTTTTAATAACCTAAAATTGATTATAGCTTTGATGAATATTGTCATTCTTGAACAATTTTATAGGTCCTCAACTGTGTTCTTTTCTTTTTCTGTTTTGTTTTCAAGAAACCTGTTAGGTTGTTGGTTCTTCTATGTAAGAAATTTATTTTTTGTTTTCTTAAAAAAATTTTCCAAATTTTTTTAATTTTTATGTTTTCAAACTGTTTTATGGCAGCTAGCAAAAGCTTTTGAACCTTTAGGCACATGTAATCACTTATAAAATGCATTGATTAAGCATTTTAGGACTTAGGATTTTAATGCATTTTTTAATTTTTTTGCTTGCTAAAGACCAACTGTGAATTTTTAACCCCTTAATGTGAGGATTTGAGCCCGCATGATTTTCATTGATTGAAACCATAAAATTTTCTCTTCATTTCCAAATCTTAAAATTAACCCTTTGAATCATTTATTTGCTTAATTTCCTTGTGAATAGGCTTATACATTCAACCTTGTTTAGAACTTGATTTGGCTAGTACTTGTCCAGACCACATAATTGTTCACATACATAAAAGGATTAAGGCAGTAGGTTTTACCCCGGTTAGCTTAAACAGCCACCTTGTTTGTATTGTTTTCTCACATTTTAGTTTAACCCAAGTTGATCCCAAGCCTTTTTCTTGTTATCAACCCTCAAATTTGTTTTCCCTTAGACTATTCATTTTATGTTTTCCCCAAAAAGGAATTTATTTTCTCATTTTGAGCATGTATTTAATCAATTGTTATGTTGCTAAGCTCTTACTTTCTAAATCATTCAAGCAATTTGTATGTTCCTTCAAGTTTTATCCTTTTAAAAAATCATGAGAATTCTGAAAATCCCTTGTATTCAGTAGTTTCAACATTCAAATGTCAATAAATTATCAAAAGATTGAATCAATTCTTCTAAATTTTCTTTTAAATCTTGAATGGCTCTTTAAAATCATCAAGTTTCATCATTTGTTGAGCCTGCTGTATTGTATGAATTCAAATTCAAATTTGCAAGTTAATCTTCCTAAGCAATCATACATCAGAATCTAAGATTACTTGCTTAGTTTCTCCTTTTAAAAAAAAAAAATCAAATCTTCATTGCATGAACACTTTGTACTTTAATTCTACCATGTTTCTTGTGATTATTACTTGAAATTCCTTGTGTAATTTCTTGTTTTACCTTTTTTTGTGCAACCCTTTTCATATCTATTTCTGGATTGCTTGAGTTTTGGTGATGTTGTAATTGTTGCAGCTGCTTGTTCATGCATTTATCATCTAATTCTTTGATAATTCTTTTCACCTAGATGTATCCTTTGACACACCCCCAACCCTAAAACCTTATTTATAAAGACCTTTTGATTATTCATGTTGTTTAATTCAAGTGGTGGTGATAAGATCGATAATCAAGCCTATGGTCTATGATTGTTGTCCATGCATTTAGGTGAGCGATCTCAAAAACTTTACCCTAAATGCGTTAGAGTGATTGAGTGGTAATCTTTGGTGAGGCAGTTTGGTTGAAAGCTTGCTGAATTGTTAAACTAAGCAGTCTAATCCTATGTCTTAGTTTGTTTTTTAGGCTGAAACAGGTTGCTTGTGTAGGCTTGATATCTAGTTTCCTTAAGTTTTATATTTTCCTTTTGATTATCATGTTGCTAAAGGTTTAGAGTGATTGTTGTTACTGCTGCCTTTGTTTTCTGTGAAGTTTTGTGTTGTGCTTTCTTCAAAATTCTTTAGTGTCTTTCTTTTTTTCTCTTGAGTATTACTTGAGGACAAGCAATGCTCAAGTGTAGGGTTATTTGATAAGTGAATATTTTACCTATTTAGTTGGATATTTATTTGAGTTAAAATGAGCTTAATTGGATAATTATTAGCTAATTAGAGCTAATTTCAAGTTAAAAGCTAAAATAGAGCTCAAACTCGAGTAACCTCAGCAAACAGGCTAGAAAGCAGACTGGAAGTGGCTAGAAAGATCTTAGGATGAGAGAGAATTTGATGGGCTAGATATGGAGCCATGCCATGGGCCTAAGGAGGAGAGAAGGAGGAGTTTTCATTTCCAAGAAAAGATTTGACTTGTGAATCAAGTTTAGCTTTAGTTGGTGAACTAATGAATATTTTAATTTGTGATTGATTTTGAGTCATCAAGGCTTTAAATACAATTAATATTATTTTAATTCTGGACTAGAATTGTCCTTGGAGTATTATAAATACTCCCTCTCTTTGTTAGTTGGAGAACGTTTGAATTCTCCTTTACTCTCAACTCTTGTAATACTCTTCTTTTTCAATTAGCAATTAGTATTTTCTTTTAATTTTTTTTATGAAGGTTGTGTATGAGCAGTAAGTAGTCTATCCAACAAGCTTGAGCCAGCTTGGCTGGCATTAGTGACTTTTCTCCTTATCTATTATGAGTAATATATTTGATGATTATTTGATGATGTTTTATATTATCTCATGAGTTTGGCCACCTCATGTTTAGTATTATGATAAGACCTAGGGGAGATTCATGAATATGAATCTATCATAAAACACATGTGTGCTATGAGACGAAGAGAAGATTATACACATGCTAGGGGTTTTTATCTTTTGATAAAATACTTACAAGGACTTAATGCTTGACTAGTGGTCTATTGCTGAAGAAATTCGATTAGAATGCTTGTTATAAAATCCATATGTCCGGAGGTTCCTAGTATGGTGATTTGAGAGTAAGAGACCATAAATCTACGTGCTGTAATCCTGATTATAATGTTTAAGGACAGAAATGTCACTGAAATTTCCTGATCTTGCTTAGTTTGAGTCTGCTGCCTTTTATCATTGTTGTTGTTTATATTTTGTTATTATGAATCTTGACTCTGTTTATGTTTGATTATGTTTTAGTTTACTCACTAGCTTTCTTAGTTGTTTTACTTTGAAATTGTTATATTTATTGTGAAAGAAATCAGATTTGCTTGTTTGGTTGAAAATTTAAGTTTGTTCACATCAATCCTTGTGGAAACGATACTTGGACTCACCACTATGCTACAATATGACATGGTGAACTTGCTAGTGTCGCATTAGGGATGACAGAATCCAGCATAGAAGTAAAGCCATCTTCCCAATCTATATCATCATAATTCCTCATCTTTAGCTATCTATATCCGTTCAATTGTTTGGATACAAACACCAACTCAATAAGCATTTCAGTACCAATCTATATGAAAAAAAAGCTAGTCTTGAAATGAAGAAGAACCAATTACATGTGTCAAATAGTGATAAAAAAACCCAGAAATCAGGCGAGAATATATATATGCAAACAAAGGATAACTCAAATTCAACTTACTGGAGGAACAAAATAAACGAAAATCGTGAAGAGAGATATTGGGAGAGGATAAATCGGAATAAAACTTTGGCACTCAATAAGAAATAGGAAAGAAAATCGATTAACAAGAGACTGAGAACCAAATCGTGACAAAAGAGGGAGAAAGTAGCAGAACAACATATAAAGGTAGGGAGGAAGATAAGGGTAAAACAAATAGTACAAAGCCAAAGAGGTAGTTTGAATTTCAAATTGAGTGAATATCGATGATCAGATAAAAAGAATATAAACAAACTGCTTCATTAGTTATTGAGAAAAAATTAATTGCGGATAAAAACAAATAATTTTTTTACTTAAAATAATAAATAAAAACTACAATTAAGGAGAGATGACTGCATTAACTCAATGGTTATATATATAGCTTGTTTTCGTGAGCTATATGGTGTTTATTACGTCAGTTGTTATATTTATTTTAATATTTGTAGGAGAATTTATTAGATTTATTTGGTTTTATAACTAATAGATGTATATCTATGTATTCTACAAATTTGAATTTGTAAAATTTACCATTATCAATAAAAAAAATAATTCTTTAAATTAATTGATGAGGGAGAATGGAATCTAAGAGCGTCTAGTTTGAATTTAACTACAACTGATACATTTCCCAAAAAAAGAAAAAAAAAATTCATCAGATAAAAGAATTTTAAATTCAAATACAATTAATAAAGGCAAAATAGGTATAAGATTATTGCAGTAAAAAAAGAACGATATAAGATTATTAATTTACTATTTTGACCTTTAATTAAATGTCAAATAGACTAAAGAGCCCCTCTCCAGTTTGGCAAGGATCTAATCTAATTAAAATATATTTCATTCCTTTTGGTTTTGTTTTTCGTATGACTTAAAATGACCTAATAGGAGAGCAAGAATCTATTCGTTCGTCCTTTCTTCCTTTCACCTGCCGAACCCAAACCCTTCCCCTTTGTGTATCTTAGCTCTCAATCATTTTTACGCCGGCCCTTCCCATTGCCGGCCGAATCACCATCTTCAATTCAGATCTAGAAAACTCTCATCCTTAGGCGGGCGGGCGAGCGAGCGAGTCCGTCACAGTTGTTTTCGGAACTATTGCCTAGCAGGTTTTTCTACTTTACTTCTGCGTGCGTTTTCCTCTTATAAGCTTATGATTTTTCTAGCTATTGAAGAATAATTCTCTGGTTTTGATTTAGTTGTGTACTTGTGTCGTGATTGAAGTAAGATTTTGTGTGGTTGTTTGAATGTGCTTAAATTTGATATATTTTCCGAGTTGCAATCGGGTTTTTTTTTTCCGATTTTGTATGGAAAAACAGAGTCTGAATTCGATCTCTATGAATGATTCAGAACCAGCATGGCATTGTACGTTTGATGATGAATAAAGACACTGCTTTTAACTAAATCCATATCAGAACTGGTTTGCATGTTAGATTTTAGGATAAATCCATGTGATTTGCAGAATTTCCGATTTCAATTTCTCTTCTACTCTGAGTTTGCTTTATACACGTTAGCTACACTCCCTTTTGATCATAGTGTTAGTTGGTTACTTTTCAGTCACTCTCCTCTTTAACTTCAATTGCATTCTCATAACTAACAATGCTTTTTCCTCAGTTTTTCTTTTAGAAGGAGAACTAGAAGAAGTACCATTATGTTGGACATCAATCTCTTCAGGGAGGAAAAAGGCCACAACCCTGAAATAATCCGAGAATCTCAGCGCCGCCGTTTTGCCGATGTTGCTGTCGTTGACGAGATCATTTGCCTTGACAAGGAGTGGAGACAGCGTAATCATCTCAATTTATGTATATTTTCTAGCTATGATAGCTGGTTATACTTATTTTTGTTTATTTCTTTATTTATTTAGGTCAATTTGAGCTTGATAATTTACGAAAAGAGTTCAATAAGATAAACAAGGAAATTGCAAAGATCAAAATAGTAAGTTTTTCTTTTCTTTTTTAATTTTTGCTAAATAATTCAACTAAGAGTTGTGAAAATGAAGTATTCTGATCCAACTATCTTGTTGATCTCAATAAGGCGGGTGGGGATGCCACTGAAATTATTGAAAAGACCAATGAGAACACGCGATTAGCTGCTATAAAAGAAAGTGATGTAGAGAAGGCCAAAGAAATTTTGGATAAGAAATTGGAATCTATTGGGAACCTTGTGCATGATTCTGTGCCTGTTAGTAAGGATGAGGTAGGTGTTGTGCTGTTTTTTCTTCTTTTTCATTATCTCTAAGCCTGTTCTGATGTTGATATTATCACATGAGGAGTGTTATGTTTTCCTTTACATTTGTTATTTATTTCGTTTTCTGTAGGAAAATAATGCCATAATTCGTACCTGGGGTGAGAAGCGGACTGAGCCGAAATTAAAAAACCATGTTGATCTTGTGGAGCTTTTAGGAATTGCAGATACAAAGAAAGGTGTCAGAACTTTACTTTGATTATATATTTTCTTTGTAACAAAATAACTAGTAACTGATATATTAGTTTTCTCTTGTTCCAAATATGAGCATTGTCCATGTTATTATGGCTTGCATTAATTAGGTTCAAGTGTATTATGGACTACTATGATAACTGAAACACTGTTTGGAACTTTCATCCCAAATGAAATAATTTTTTCATAGCCAAAATGAACAATATTAATAAAATTGCTTCTATTAATATGCTAGCACCTCAAATGCAAAGAGTTGTTCTTTTTTTTTTTTTTTTTTTTTTGACTATGCAACTCATGATAATGCCAATGTGCTTGAAATGATTAGGTGCCAACGTAGCTGGAGGTAGAGGCTTCTATCTGAAAGGTGATGGTGTAAGGCTGAATCAAGCATTGATTAATTTTGGTCTGGATTTCCTGGAGAAAAGGGGTTACACTGCCTTGCAGACTCCTTTTTTCATGAGACAAGATATCATGGCAAAGTGTGCTCAGTTAGCCCAATTTGATGAAGAACTTTACAAGGTATACGTTTTTAAAGATATTAAGTGGTACATTTCTGATCAGTTGCCCAGTATTCTATATCTATCTATATTACAAAAGAAATCATTTGAAATTGTGGGGTCTTATTTCCAATAATTGTACTTCAAACTTGGAATGAGCATAGAGAAATTAGGATGTCTTGAATTCCAATCTCTTGATTTATAAAAGTAGCAATGTGAAAGATAATATTGAACTTCTCTTGTTGCAACGACTTTCTCTCTTCATTCTTCTCATTATATCTGTTAACTGTATAATGATGGGCATATTTTTCTCTTGAAGCACACAATGGAAGCTTTTAATGATGTTTTCCTCACATAAAAATGATTTTCTTTACCAATATGCATATTTGTTGGCCGGGATTCCTCATAGTGTAATGTGAGGAAGCACTTGTGGGAAAATAAATACTAGTGGGAAAATAAATACTAGTGTGATTATGTTTTCCTTCTTCTAAAAGGGCTACTATATTTTGTAATTCAATAAAATATTTTATGTCTTGGTGTGTTTTCTTGCTTCTCTTGGTTGTTTAAACATTCTTTTTTTCCTTATCGAACCTACTTCGTCTTCTATTATGTTGATCTCTTTCCCTGAGAGCTAACTCTTTTCACGACTTGGAAGTAGGGGTCAACCGATAGAGAAAGAGAGATGGGAAATTAGAACTTTTCTATTCAAGGCTCTTTTATATGAAATATACTTGAATAATTACAAATTTATGCCAGTGATAGTTTAGGACCCTAAAATAACTCTACTTGTGATGTATTTGGGGCTTCTTTATTTTGTATCTTTGCTCTTTATTCACTTGTGTCAATGCGAGGATAATTGACTTAGTATTTGATAGGTGACTGGTGAAGGAGATGACAAATATCTGATTGCTACAGCTGAACAACCATTATGTGCTTATCATTTAGATGATTGGATCCATCCATCACAGCTACCGATCAGGTTGTAATTCTGGGCCAACTAGTGGTCTAATAGCGGAAACTATGATCGTTTGGTCTCATTAAGTTCAAATTCTTGATCAGGTATGCTGGATACTCATCTTGCTTCCGTAAGGAAGCTGGTTCTCATGGTCGTGATACTCTGGGCATTTTCCGAGTTCATCAATTTGAGAAGGTGGAACAGTTTTGTATTACCAGCCCAAATGGCAATGACTCTTGGGATATGCATGAGGAAATGATCAAGAATTCTGAGGACTTCTACAAGGAGGTATTATGTCCCTTCTGTAGAAGTGATAGTTTTTAGTTTCTGTTTAGTTCTTTTTTGAGGTGCCATCACCTGGCTCATGCTCCTAGAAGTGTAGATATTCTCATAAGCTTCTTTTACACGAACAATGGCTTCAGGAAAAAGAAATGTAAATCCAAAGTGCTAGGAAATGCCTCAGTCACATCATAACAATCACACTATTATGAAAATAGTGAAGTGTTCTGACTACCTTTCAAAATCTGAAACAGCTCGGTCTCCCCTACCAAGTTGTTTCTATTGTTTCTGGCGCATTGAATGATGCAGCTGCAAAGAAGTATGATTTGGAAGCATGGTTTCCTGCTTCAAGTACATACAGAGAGTTGGTCTCCTGTTCAAATTGCACAGATTACCAATCAAGGAGAATGGAGATTCGATATGGCCAGAAAAAGGTATGTGTTGTATATTTCTATGGCTTTTATGTTAAGCTACAGTGGCATATCATTTATTCTTTAGCCTACCATAATTGCCGTTTTAAGTTATCACTGAGTAAGATGATAAAGAATCATTAAAATATTTCTTTATCTCTGAAGTTTTGTAACTATTGATATATTATGCCCCCTTGGATTTCTTTGTCAAAGAGATTGTGCAATCATTCTGGTGGTTTTAATGGAAAATGTGAAGTGTGAAGCAAATTAGGACTACGAACAATTCTTTTGGAGATTTCTCTCAGTTATCCTAAGGTGTTAAGAGTAGTGCCACCAAGAGATCTTGAGGATTGCGGAGAAATCTAATTTGAATTTTCAGTAAACTTCTTGCAAACTAATGCATAGTCAAATGAAAAAATTCAACATTTTAAGCTTCACATCTAGGAATCATTTGCAAAGTCTCATTGGCATCACATTTTTCTCAGGATCACGTGATGTGATCCCAAAGATTAACAATAAGTTCTTTTTCTTTTCTTTTCTTTTTTCTTTTGTTGTTCTTTCATTTTTTTTTTCTTTTTCTGTACAATGTGGTACAATTTATTCCATGGTCGATTGATCTTTAGAAGTCCATTCTTGTATAATTTTGAATTTATTAGGCCTGTAACTTCTAATAAAAGCTGTAAAATGAATAAAAAAATTATTACAGCTTGAACTATTCCTTGGTCCTTGGTTGACGGAAATTTACTTGAAACTTTTTTAATTATTTAAGATTTTTGAATAAAGAAGAATGAACCAAAGTAGAGAGAGGAAGGATGGGAAATCATTGTACCATTACAAACAACTATACAGCAAGCACTCAAAAGAAATTGACTCCCCTTAAACATACTCTGTCACCAGAAGACATTCCTTAATCTTTGAAGAGCCTTCAAGCATATGCATATTGATTGATGTGGAAGATCTTCGGACTTCTATCCTTGCTACACCCCTACTTACCTGTAGTTTATTTCATGAAATTCTATCATGTTCTATTTCATCCATCTCACAAGCCTGTTCTATGTATTCTAGGATACTTGTGCAGTTGTGCGTAAAGGTTACAAAAGATATGAAGAATTTAGAGGACTTGTTAAATAAGTAAAAGAGAAAGAGAAGCTATGTTTTTTATGCACATTACTCCTACCTCTAGTCAAAACTCAAAACATGCATGGTATAACAGCTCCCAAGCCTTAAATCCCCAAAAAATACATAGTCTATTACATAAAAAGAATGCTAGAGCTCTAAATTATTAGGAACATGAATTTCATTATTATGCAAGTGATTTGTTCATAGATGGTTGAGAAGCATCCCCTGTAAAATGAGTTGGAAAACTGAAATTTCATGTGGAGAGCACTCAATTGTTCTTTTTCCTTGCCATCATCCCTAGTATTATGTTAATCATATCATTTGTTGGTTGGTTGGTTGGTTGGTTGGTTTGCAGGGCAATGAACAGGCAAAGCAATATGTTCACTTGTTGAACTCTACCCTCACTGCGACGGAGAGGACTCTATGCTGCATCCTTGAGAATTACCAGAAGGAAAATGGTGTAGAGATCCCAGAAGTTTTGAGACCATATATGGGTGGAAAATCCTTCATTCCTTTCCAAAACAACCCATCCACAAAAGGCAAGGGGAAGAAATCCAAGGCCTAGCACTCTCATCATAACTCTTTTGTATGGGATTAAAGACCTTTTTGGTCCCTGTCCTATTGAAATTTTCTTTTTGCCCGATGTGGTATACAAAAAGTTCCAAATTGATCCCTAAAAAGCATATTCCGTCAGATTCCGTTGATGAAATTGTTAAACGGAATCTAACGGAGTATGTTTTTTAGGAGTCAATTTGGAACGTTTTTGCATACCACAAGGGGCAAAAGGGAAATATCAACAGGATAGGGGCCAAAAGAGTAAACTGATGATAGCACAGGGGCTAAAAAAGTCATTTTGTCCTTTTGTGAGTTATGTTCCGTTTAGCATCTTAAATTTGTTAACAAAAATTGTTTTTGAATACTATACTATACATGAACTGATTTATGGAGGAATTCTTATCTAGTCATCTTTGGCATGCAAAGTTCTGTAATACTCTCATTTTCTGATCTATTTTATCCTTGACAGAATACTGATTTTGGCCATTTTTGTTCCTAATTTCGTATCAATAATTCAATATGCTGAAACACTACTTGTTTTGAATAGTTCATTTTGGCAGAGAAGAGAGTGCATTCTGAAGTTATTTGTATGTAAAGAATCTCATTTGTTTGTGCATAACTTCAACATGTATCCTGAGAAGTTATTCCATATAACCATTTCATGTTAGTTGTAAGGTTGCGACATGTATAAATGTCATGACTCATGATGAGTACCAAGGCGAGATAAAATAAATCAATTGTAGATGGTATCAATTTGGATTTAATGCAATAGATATCACTCGGTTTTGCCTTTTATTTTAGGTTTATTCTGCGCAGGAATATTGGTGTAACATGATTTACTTATAGGCTTAATCAGTTTTGTCATAGCAGCTCCATTAATATCATGTCACCTTTGAAAGTAGTCCATACTATATTTGTTGTAATTTATATACTGCTCTGGGAGTGTTGTTGTTACTGATGTAATACCAACTGATAATTTCATCTCACCTTAAGTATTTTTTATACATTTGATTTTGTGATTTTGTTTTTGTACGTCTTGCATTTATTTGACTTCTTTTCATACTCTTTTGACCAATCTTAAGTACTTGTCTGAATCTGTCCATCAAAAACCTTTTCAACTTCACAACTAGTGGTGGGTATTGGTTAGTTCAGCCCAGAGACTAAATCGAACTAAATAGATTGGATACCGAACAGGAATAAAATTTACAATGGAACCAAACTAATTTTGGAAACAAAACCGAACTAAATTAAATAGTTTGGTTCCCTTGATTCGGTTCAGTTGTGTATATTAACCAACTAGATTTTAATTTAACAAATGGAAATATTTTTACTTGCTAGTTGAACAAAAAGAAAAGAAAAGTTATTGTGTGTATTATCATTTTAAGATTTAAAATAAAAATTTATATTTAAATGCTATAGCAGTATAATTCGGTTGGTTCGGTTTAATCGGTAATTTATGCCAACTTAACTGAACTGACCAAAATAATAAAAACATTTAATAAAATAAAACCAACACCAAACTAATATAACAAAAAAACTGAATTAGAGAGCTAAACTTTAATAATTCGGTCGGTTATTTCAGTTGGGTTCGGTTTTTACTCATTCACATTTTCAGCTTCTCATAAACATTTTTTCTTTTTTATATTTCAATTTCTTTATGTATATTTTTATTATTAGTACACTATTGACAAAAAAGTTTTTAACAAATTTTAAACCTTTTCTCTTCATCTTACTAATCTATTATATTATTTTAAATATTTATCGCCTGTTATCGTACCATTTTGACTATGATTTTCATATCTAGTCCGATCATCGAATCGGTGAAAAGATGGATTCACGAATTTTGAATTTAATCGGAATAAATAGGAAGCAAACCAGGTTTAAAAAATATATAAAAATAATAATACATGTATGTCATTTACATAAAAATTTGAATATACTTATTATAAGTTTTTAAAATTAAAGATTTTTTTAAATATAATATATTAATTAAAAAAGCTCAATGCATTTAATATAGTTTTTATTATTACAATTAGATGTCAATTTAATTTAAAATAATTTAGAAATTAAGATTATATTTTATTTTAATAAGAAAAATCTAAAAATAATACCCTAAATTATTATTAAAATAATCTTTTAAAAAATCAATATAGTCAAACCGGAAAATTCGCCTGTTTCACGGTTTTCCGATCATATCGATAGTTGACTAGTTTTTGATCAAACTTAAAATCGACTTAGAACCGACTGGACTTATTTATGTACCTTTTTTTTTTTAATTATCATAAATGAGTTAGTTGATCTTGTTACGAAGTTCTTAAAGAATGTTTATACATATTTTATTATCATGTGGCTATTAGTTCCTGTGCTTCGAAGTTAAGCTCTGTCGATTTTACTTTGTAGTTTGAGAGTTTTGGAATTTGGAAGCGGCGATATAGATTGTAGTTTGTATTTGTCCCAAATACACACTTTCGTTGTCTTAGATTGATTTTATGCAATTTTTAATGATGGAAATGTATTTTGATTTATTTTTTGTTCTCTCCTCCATCATGTTACAAAAATTTGTGTATATAATATTTTGTTGATCTCTTTATTGTAGTTACTACCCATTCATTTAATCTAAATGTTGCTTTTAAATTGTATATATACATTTTCTTATTCTGGATAGACAAGATATAAGGAAAAAAAAAAAAAAAATTCTGCAGCAATATAGGGAAAAAAAAAAACTATAAATTGTCCAATTGTTTTTCTGCAGCAATATAGGGAAAAAAAAAACTATAAATTGTCCAATTGTTTTTGTATAAAATTAGTTTCAAAAATTATTCAAATGGGGAGTGGGGGATCTCCGTGGGGATAGGAATGGTAGATATTTTTCTCCCACTATTCTCATAGGTATGGGGATGGGGACAGGGATTTAATTCTGTTTGTCCCTTACATTCTTGGTTTTTCATTTTGATTTGTTCTGATTATTACAGGCAAAATTTCATTTGTTCTTACTAACCTTACCTATCAGCTTAAACTTTTGGGTCAAATGGTTCCATGACATTTACACTTTTTTATGGTCTTAGCAGACGTGTTCTGTGTTTCAACTAAAATTTCATAGTTCAATTTAAAGATGTTTATGTTATATATATATATATATATATATATATATATATATATATATATATATATATATATATATATATATATATATATATATGTCGAAAGTCAATATTTCAAATAGTTTTGAAACTTTGTTTATACAAATGAATGAAAATAATTCATATCTAGCAAGAATGAAAATAAGGAATAAATTGAATGAAAACGATTCATGTGTACATAGGCGAAACTTTAAAAACTATCCATGTGCTTCCAATCGCTAACAAATCAATAATTGTGTTTTTATTTTGCCAGAAAGAGGATATATGGTTTCAAAACTCAACAAAACGGATAGCTAATCTTTTTCTGTTAAAATTGTTAGGAAATTAGGATCACCTTATATGAATTAATTAGACCAATTGAAACAAAAGAATAAACAACATAAAAGATTTATATGGTTCAACTAATTCATGCCTACTTCCACGGGAGAGTAGAATTCTCTTATTGAATGCCAAGAACAATCACAAGATTATTTATGAAGACACACAATAACCCAAGGACCTTGCCTAAAGCTATGTACCTAGTGTTTCCCAAAATCTCTCAAGCTCACTCCCAAGAGCTCTGCACTTTGTTTCTTGCACTTACATTTTTCCCACTTACAACTTCTCCCACTCCATTTTTATGTGCATAACCTTTCATTTTATAGCTAAATTTTGCCATAAGCATACAAAAAACATTATGCCATAAAACATGTCATGTTTCATGGACAAAAAAAAGAGTCCCATGTTTCATGGAATTAATTGTTAATTTCCAATAGTTTACCTATATTATTGAAGAATTTTACATCAAGATTTGAATATTTTCCATAAATTTTCGATTTTGTTATGTTGTTTAAATTTATAATTATTATTTAATTAAAAAAATATTTGCTATTGGATTTAAATTTTACATCAAGATTTAAATTTTTAAACTTTATCGCTAAGATATGTTGTATTTTCATTAACCAACTTGAAAAATTTCAGTTCAAAATGAACCAAAATACCTATTATGTCATGATTTAATATAGTTATCTTTTTATTATAACTTTTGAAACCACATGTCCTCTTTTTGATAAAAAAAAAAAAAAAAAAATACAATCCTCAATTATTAGCGAGTGGAGTCACATGAGTAGTGTATATATATATATATATATATATATATATATATATATATATATATATATATTAATATTTTGTGTTCACATATAGAGAGTTAAAAGTAGTAATAAATCATATTTTTAGATAGCTTTAACCGATCAACGTATTCATGAGAGTAACAATATGATGTTTCATCTTAAGACATTACTAATGGTATAGTTTAAGGAATAATTTAATGCTTAATTTTCATAGACTTGTTGTATTTCTTTTACCGATTTCAATTGTTATATATATATATATATATATATATATATATATATATATATATATATATATATATAGATGTTAAGTGAGAATTATAACATAAAAATATATGTAAATGTTGATCATATTTGTACTGAATTTGAAGAAAAGCAAGCTTAATGTGTCTGTTTTTAGGTTGCATAGCAAAGACACTTTCAGAACTAAGCAATCTAGTTTCATAAACTGAATTGAAGGATTCACTTCGCTTGAAGCCTGAAGATGAATTTGAGCTGATATGGAATCCACTAAAGGAGGAGAGAGAGCAACTTGGTGGGGTGAAAAGACCAATTCTCCCTTTTAGAAGAAGATGGAATTAATCTAGTCCCTTTTTTATTAAGTGGAATTAGTGGAGCTTGCAAGATTAATTAAGTTGATATCAACGGTGCAATAAGAAGTAGACAAATCTTGCTTGGATATATTTTGGATTTGTTGATTCATCAACTTGTTTATGTGAAGTTTTCCTCTTTTATCCTTGATCACTACTTTATATAATTGGTAGATTTTAATAGTTAGATATCTTTTGAATCATTTTTCATCTTGGGATCCTTTTGGATCCATACTAGTTTAGTTTGTACTTTCTCTTTCTAAATTTATAATATTTTCTCCTTCTACAATTTCTGCTTGGAGATTGCTTGACTTCCAATAATGAAGCGAGAGTAGTTTTCCTTCGCAAGCTCGGGTCAACTTGTCTGGCACGAGTAAGTCTTTCTCTATTTTATTTTCAATAGGCATAAAATATTAAGTTGGTTGTTAAATCAGTAAGCTTAATTCTTATAAGTCTAATCATCTTATATCAAGTAACTTTAATGAGACCTAAAGGAGACTTAGAGTTATGGAAAATCTAATTTAACTCATATGCAACCTGAGACCGAGAGGAGATGGTTAATATGTTAAGGGTTTTATCTAGTTGGTAAATACTTCTTCAAACTTAATACATGAGATCTAATTTATGAGAGCGATATGTGAAGTAAATGAAATCTCATAGAATCCATGTGAGAGCGAGATGTAAAGCATGGTTATTTAAGCAAGAAGAGATCTTAAACCTACGATCTTTACCTTGCCTATGCTGAATAATAGAGAAGGACTCAAAACTGTTGAACAATGCTTGACTTGAGTTTGTAACCCTTTTATACATTGTTTTCATTACTACACACACACACACACACACATATATATACATATATATATATATATATATATATATATATATATATATATATATTTGTTTATTTATTTATTTATTATTCTCATTCCTCATTTATATTGTTTATTTATTATTTCAGCTATTTATCATCATTATTCTCTCTTATTTTATCATAGAAAGAAAAATACATCAATATGCTATTTTATTAAGAAGTCTGACGTTGCTTACTGCCAATCCCTGTTGATAGCATGGAGCCCTAAAACTTACCGCGTGCGCCACACGGCTTGCTACCGCGTCCAATGAAGCCCTAGAACTTACCGCGTGCACCACACTGCTTGCTACCGCGTCAACACCCCACTAATTCACCCGGCCACCAAGGAAGATAAGACCGGATCCTCTACAGAAAGGATCCCAGGAAACGCCGGCTCAAACAACTTGTGCCCTGCTTAGGTCTTCTATCTCGAAAGACAGGTGAGTTGATCTCTACTGTACACGTGTAAGGATATGATGTTGTACCAGAACTAGGTGCCGCGACGACAAGAGCAGAGTGGATGCCACAGAGGCAGGAACAGAGTGAGTGCCACGGAGACAAGAGCATGGTGAGTCTGCCGCCCAAATATGCCAGAAGGGGGGACAAAAAAGTAGACCATACCCAGCCAATGAGAGTAGACCGTACATAACGGCCTGACAAGGCCACTCGGATCAAACTAGTATAAAAGGGGGAAATGAGAAACTCCCCAGGGATCTTTTCAATCTCTCATCACACTCTCTATTCTTCTATATTCTATTCTCTAAATTTCTGACTTAAGCATCGGAGTGGACCCAAAGGTCACCCGGTCCTCATCTTTTCTTTTTTCTAGGTATCTGGCCTTTTGACAGGACGAGACGGTTTCTCAGCCTTCTAAGACCGAGTGAAGTTAAAATTTTTCCGAGAGCTATCAATTTGGTGCGGTGAGCGTGGACCCGCTGGACGAGACAATGTCATCGGGATCAACAGCTTCGGACACTATTTCTACGGTTCTTCCTTCTCAGGGAGGAGGGATGCCGCCACTATCAGAGATTATGATGCCCTTATCTGCAACAATCGCTACTCCAAGTTCATTCCACACCTTCACCACCGTTTCAGGTGACAGTGGCAACTTTGCCAGCGCGATTCTAGATCGGATTGCCAAAAACTATGGAATGACACCGGCCAACCAGAATGACTTCCGGCGAGCTGTCCTGCAGATGCAGGAGCAAAGCATGGCAGGATCATTGCTGAGCAGCAGTACTCCCCTTCCTATAGTGAACACTTTGACAGAGCCAGCCCCTCATTCAAACACTGTACGAGCCCTTTTCCCCGTTTCTGAGCCTGGGATTTCTGGTGTGAGACCGGAGGGGTTAGGGCTAGGTGTGGCTCACTCCACTGGGGGAAGCAGCGGAATGGTTGGAGGATCTCAAACAGGAGGATGTCTACCCGCTTTTGGCTGGCTGCCTGCGCCAGTAGGGGACCAGTAGGCTACTATGCAGGTAACCCCCAGTGTGGCTGCCCCGGAGAGCATGGGTCCCCAGATGTTATTTCCCAACTCCTGGTATGGAGTACCACAACCTTATTTACCACATGTTGCTCAGTCATATCAAATGCCTTCTCCACCACAAACACCTAACTTGCTTACTCCATACGGCATTAGTAACAGTGCGGCCATCCCGTATAACACACCCGCTCCAAGCGTTCCAAGTAATACTCCTCCCCCTCTAACACCGTCATCCTTAGGAGCAGAGCCTACAAATGACCCTAGGTTCATGGCAATGTTTAAAAAGGCACTAAGCACATTTGCGATACCTTACCAAGAGCCACTGATGGAAAAGAAGGAGTCCCCATTCTCAGCAAGAATACTCAACCAACCAATTAACCATAGATTCAAGCAGCCGACCTTTGACAGCTACAGGGGCGACACAGACCCTAGGGTCCATGCGAGAAATTTTAAGAACCGGATTGACATAGCAGGCACCACAGAAGGGCTGGTGTGCCGCCTATTCCTGACTACGTTGATAGGAGCAGCTGCCTATTGGTTTGAGTCCTTAGAGCCGGGAACGATCGACAGTTGGGATCGATTGAGGCAGGAGTTCTGCAAGAATTTTATGGGTTCAATACCTACTGGAGCGGCCAGTCGCACCCTTCACGAGGTAATCCAAAAGTCAGGAGAATCCTTGAGATCATTCATTGACAGGTTCAACCTCGCCTGCCTGGAGGTCAGGAATCTAGACTTCAGTACGGCCAAGGAAGCAATGATCAAAAACACCACAAATGAGAGGCTTCGGGGGGAGATCATAACGAGAAAGCCCAGAGAGTTAACCCAGATGATAGCCCTCGCAAAGAGCATGGTGGAGATTGATGAAATCGACATGCCGACGAAGAACAGAAGAGCCGGTGAAAAAGATAAGGGTATCCGGTTTGATGAGAGGCCACAGAGACGGGATCACAGAGATCACTCCCGCAGAGACTGCCCCAACGACCGTTCACGGTTTGCACCACTGAATGCCCCACTCAGTGAAGTGCTGGTTGCCATCCAAAGAAGCTCGGATGCAAAGAGCATTTGGTATCCTCACACGAAGCAAGGCCAGACGATGGGCAATGACAAAGAGACATATTGTAAATTTCACAGAGCAAAGGGCCACCACACGAACAATTGCCGAGTCCTTGCTGCGGAAGTGGACCTGTTGATCAAGGCGGGAAAATTCAACAGATTCATAGAAGGCATCACAAGGAGCACGAATAAGGATAGAGAGCAGAGAGATGGGCGAGATGATGAGGAGAGACCGGCCAAGAAGTCAAAAAGGCTAGATCCTTGGTGAATCAACCAGAAAACACAGGAAGACTCAACAGCTTGAATCGCTCATTCTCCCTCCATAGTGACATACAGGCATATCCCGTTGATGCCTCGGTCATTGAGGCCTTGGTAGAAGGGTACACGGTGAGGCGAATCCTCGTGAACACCGGCAGCTCAGTAAACATCATCACCAAAGAAGTGGCTCGCCAGTTAAATATCCACAAGAGCAGAATCTAGCCGGTACATTCACCATTGGTCAGCCTGAGTGGCCATTCGGTCACTGTCGTGGGACAGGTAACCCTCGCCTTAGAAGTGGGCGACGCAGAGCACACCTGGAGATCCGAGGAGGAATTTGTGATCATTGACACCCCCCTTGCTTATAACATGATCTTGGGAAGACCGTTCCTAGTGGAATTAGAAGCGGTCCTTTCCATCCGGTATTTAGCCCTTCAAATACCGACTACGAAGGGGGTAGCAGTGGCTAGGGGAAGCCAACAGGCGGCCCAAAAAACCTACTTAGCTTCCCTAAGAACAGAAGAGGTTAGTTGGGAGTCGGAGAGGCCGGAGAGGCGAAAAAGAGCTGAGCCGGTGGATGAACTTGAAGCTTTGGTGGTGGGGCCAGAACGATCGATCTAGGTGGCCAAAGAATTGAAACCTGAACTCAAGCAAGCAATCGCAACAGTGCTCCAAGAGGAGCAGGAAACCTTTGCCTGGAACACAAGCGACATTATTGGGGTCTTACCTGAAGTGGCAAAGCACAGCCTAAACATAGATTCTGCTATAAAACTGGTGGCACAGAGAAGTAGAAAACACGCCCCGAAACGATAAAAGGCGATTGAGGCAGAGATAGGCAAGTTGCTGGAAGCAGGGCACATCAGAAAGGTGTTGTATTCCGAATGGTTGGCAAATGTGGTACTAGTGAAGAAGCCGAATGGGACATGGAGGATGTGCGTAGACTTCACTGACCTGAACAAAGCCTACCCAAAAGACAGTTACCCTTTACCCAGTATTGACCAACTGGTCGATTCAACAGCCGGGCACGTAATATACTCATTCTTGGATGCAAAGTCAGGGTACCACCAGATTCCAATGGACCCGAAGGATGAAGAAAAGACTACATTCATCACGCATGAAGGCACCTACTGCTACCGGGTAATGCCCTTTGGCTTAAAAAACGTAGGAGCAACATACCAACGACTGGTCAATGACATGTTCAGAGATCAAATCGGACGGACGATCGAGGTGTATGTTGATGATATGATTATCAAAAGTAAGAATGAGGAGAACCACGCTTGTGACGTTCAGGAGGCCTTTAAAATACTACAGAAGTACCGCCTCAAGCTCAACCCAGAAAAATGTGTATTCGGTGTACGAGGAGGGAAGTTTCTCGGTTTCATGATTTCTCAGAGAGGGGTAGAGGCGAATCCGGAGAAAATTAAGGCAATTTTGGACATGGTGCCTCGGAGAACAGTGAATGAAGTTCAACGCCTCAACGGCCGCATCAACGCACTTGGGAGATTCATTTCCTTCTCAGCCAAAAAATGCCTGCCTTTCTATAAAGCAATCAAGAAGGGTCAGAAGTTTGATTGGGACAGCGAATGCCAGGAGGCTTTTAACCGGGTAAAGAGTTTCTTAGGAACTCCGCCATTATTAAGTCGGCCAATCCCTGGCGAAACACTGTATTTGTATTTGGCGGCAACCGATGAAGCAGTGGGTTCAGTGATGATCAGAGAGGAAGAAGGCCAACAATACCCCGTGTACTACACCAGCAAAGTGTTAAGGGGAGCGGAGCTCAAGTATCCGAAGATAGAGAAGCTAGCCTTAGCAATAATTTCAGCATCCGTCAGGTTACGACCTTATTTTCAAGCCCACACGATGATTGTGAGAACAAACTTCCCCTTGAAGAAAGTGCTCGAGAGACCAGATCCTTCCGGCCGTCTGGCTGAATGGGCCATCAGGCTCAGTGAGTTTGACGTTCGCTTCGAACCCAGGCCAGCACTAAAAGCTCAAGTCCTGGCAGATTTTATGGTAGAATTTGCAGGGCTAGAGCCAAATCAGGTGTTGAAGGCGGAAGAGTGGAGAGTGTACGTGGACGGGGCTTCATCTCAGGAAGGAGCAGGAATTGGGGTGCATATTGAAGGACCCGAGAAAATAAGAATATCTTATGCCACAAAACTGGCCTTTCCAGCCACCAACAACGCTGCGGAATATGAGGCCATAATCAAACGGCTAGAACTCATCCCAGAAATCACCCCAGACCGGGTGAAGCTACTGAGCAACTCAAGGTTAGTTTCCAACCAAATCAATAAAAATTTTGAAACTAAAGATCCTTGTATGTCCAGATACCTACAAAAGGTACGATGCTTGCTTGAGGCCATCGAAGGAAAAGGCACCACATGGAGAGTGGAGAACATATCCAGAAACGAAAATTTTGAGGCGGACAAGCTTGCCAAAGCCGCGACAAGCACCAGGGATTGGCAATTCTTAAATTGCCCGTATGAAGTCCAAGCCAAGCCTGTCATTGAGGCAGAAGAAGTCATGACAGTAGGAAAGAAAGGAATGGGATGGATGGAGCCCATACTGTAGTACCTGGTTGAGCGATATCTGCCTGAGGACAAGGGAGAAGCCGTAAAGATCTCTAGAAAATCCCAGTGATATACGATAATTGATGGAGAGCTTTACAAAAAGTCCTTCACGGACGCATGGTTAAAATGCATCACTGCTGAAGAAGGAGATTATGTCCTCAGAGAACTTCACGAGGGAGTTTGCGGAGCACACCTGGCCGGGCAAACACTAGTGAGGAAGGCAAGATTGCAGGGCTATTACTGGGAAACCATGGAGGCTGACGCAACGGATTATGTCAAGAAGTGCCACCAATGCCAGATTCATTCAAAGAAATCCCACTTACCTGCAGCAGAGCAGAAGCCAATACTGACCAGATGGCCTTTCTCCACATGGGGCATCGATATCGTGGGGCTCATGCCTAAAGCTAGCCGGCAAAGGAAGTTCATCATAGTCGCGATAGACCATTTCAGCAAGTGGGTCGAAGCAGAGGCAACCTAGATGATCACACCAGAAAAGGTCATCTCCTTCGTATGGGACCACATCATCACCAGATTTGGGGTACCTCACAAAATCATATCTGATAATGGCACCCAATTTACTTCAAATAAATTTGGAGAATTCTGCAGAGGACTCAAGATCACACACAACTCTTCTTCGATAGCGCACCCAAAAAACCTACTTAGCTTCCCTAAGAACAGAAGAGGTTAGTTGGGAGTTGGAGAGGCCAGAGAGGCAAAAAAGAGCTGAACCAGTGGATGAACTTGAAGCTTTGGTGGTGGGGCCAGAACGATCGATCCAGGTGGCCAAAGAATTGAAACTTGAACTCAAGCAAGTAATCGCAACAGTGCTCCAAGAGGAGCAGGAAACCTTTGCCTGGAACACAAGCGACATTATTGGGGTCTTGCCTGAAGTGGCAAAGCACAGCCTAAACATAGATCCTGCTACAAAACCGGTGGCGCAGAGAAGGAGAAAACACGCCTCGAAACGACAAAAGGTGATTGAGGCAGAGATAGGCAAGTTGCTGGAAGCAGGGCACATCAGAAAGGTGCTGTATTCTGAATGGTTGGCAAATGTGGTACTAGTGAAGAAGCCGAATGGGACATGGAGGATGTGCGTAGACTTCACTGACCTGAACAAAGCCTGCCCAAAAGACAGTTACCCTTTACCCAGCATTGACCAGCTGGTCGATTCAACAGAGCAACGGATAGACAGAAGTCACCAATCTGACTATAGGAGACGGAATCAAGAAGAGGCTGGAGAGCCACAAAGGCGCTTGGGTTGATGAATTGAACAATGTCTTATGGGCTTACAGAACCACTCCAAGAAGACCGACTGGAGAAACACCGTTTGCCATGGTTTACACCGTCGAGGCAGTAATCCCAGTTGAAATTGGAGCTCCCCAGCGACCGAGTACTCTACTACACAGAAGCTCAGAACCATATCAACATGAAGTACCACCTGGACTCCTTGGAGGAAAGACAAGAAAGAGCTTACATCCTAATAGCGGCCTACAAGAATAAGGTGGCCCGTTATCATGATAAAAAGGTGAAGAAGATAGTACTCAAGGAAGGAGATTTAGTCCTAAAGGACTCTGCAACGTCTCAAGCGAGGGAAGGAAAAGGAAAGATTGGTGCGAAATGGGAAGGGCCGTACAGAATTGCAACAGCGCTCGGGCCAGCAACATACAAACTTCAAAGCCTAGATGGGAAAGAAATCCCATGGACATGGAATATTGCCAATCTAAGGTAATACTTCTCGCCTGAAAGCAACTAAGGAGAATAAAGGGCTGCACTCTTTTTTCCTGCTAATGGATTTTTTCCCACTGGGTTTTTCCATAGCTGGGTTTTTAACGAGGCAGCATCTACATCTGTAAGATACATTTCAAAAAGATCAATAAAAATATCTTTCAAGTCATGAGCAGATAAGTTTATTATAAAACTCCCACAAAAGGAGCCGGTCATAACCAGATGAAAGTTTATTATAAAACTCCCACAAGAGGAGCCGGTCATAACCGGATGAAAGTTTATTGTAAAACTCCCACAAGAGGAGCCGGTCATAACCGGATGAAAGTTTATTATAAAACTCCCACAAGAGGAGCCGGTCATAACCGGATGAAAGTTAAATACAAAACTCCTATTTGAGGAGCCGGTCATAACCGGATAGAAGCTCTTTACGAAACTCCCACAGGAGGAACCGGTCACAACCGGGTAAAATTCGTTAAAAACTTCTACTAAAGATACCAGTCATAACTGGATAAAAGTCCAAAACAAGTAAAATCAGTCGAGCACATACAAGGCAAAAATATACACGCGAGATAACACCGGCTGAATAAAAAGTAAGTTTTCATTTCACAAAATGCAAATTACACAAACAGAGACCTAGCAAGGTCTCCAAAAATTTTGAACGAAAAAGCAAAAAACTACAAAAGAAAGGGGTCTGCAAATCAGGAGCGGTCATCCGCCCCAGGCACACTGCCGTCTGCCTGTCCTTCAGCATCAGCAGGCGACTCAGCATTAACATCCTCCTCCCCTTAGTCATCAGTAGGAAGCTCGTCATAGAGCGGAAAATCGATGGAGCCCCGATCGATGGCCAAGTCTAGATGGATAGCCTGGCAAGCGGTTAAAACGCGCTGACCAAACAACTTCCCGAGAAGTACCAGCTTTTTGGTTGCATCAAACAGGACGGCCTTGCATTTGTCGAGGTCCTGTTTGCACCCCACCTTCTCATCTTCCAGTTGCTTCTTGAGCACTTCCTGCGCCTCTAGCTGCTTCCTCAGAGCTTCCTGCGCCGCCCCTCCTCTTCCAACTGCTTCTGCAAGCGGTTGATCTCCTGACCTTAGGACCAGGCCTTACTTTTCTCCGCGTCCAAGGCCGCCTGAGCCTCCTTGAGCTTCTTGTTCAGCTGACTTGTCTTGGACAGGCGGCCGACCAAATCCACTGCCCTGGAAATCCCCTACAGAATGGCAAATTGAATAAGTAAAAGAAGAAGGGAGGAGATATTCAAAAGATCCGTTGAGATCCTTACGGAAGTCAAATCCAGTAAACACAAAGAAGCTGCCGCTTGGTCACTTATCTTGGCATACTCATCTTGATCACCAAGCAGCACGAAGTCGGCCCTAAATTCATTCTACGCTGATGAATCTATTATCCGGGCATTTGGTCTGCATTTCCCTCGCAACCAAGGCTGAGGAGGAGAAGATGGCCCAGAGGAGGCGGAGGCCGCTTCAGGACCCTAACCAAGCAAGCATAACGATTAGCAACAGCAGCACTAAAAAAAAAAAAGACCAGAAACTTACAGGTCGTGGAGTTGGTTCAGGACCGGCTGCAGCAGTCTTTCTCCTTTTTGATGCTTTGGGAGCGCTGGGTCCCTTAACCTCCCCTCTTGTGTCAGACGGAATCTTGGTGGGGTCAGGACACGGCTCTTTCTGTATATTCTTCTTCTTGGCGGCAACAATGCAGTCAAGGACATCAGCTGCATTCATGCCTGAGAACACAAGTAAAATAGATAAGCGAAGATAAAAAAGTACCTCTTCTTATAGGTACAGGACCCGGATAATATGTAAAGCCGAATCCTTCTCGCTCTACAAGCCTAATCTTCTCCAGATAGGCGTCCACAGCAACTTTCCAAGTCCACTTGTTGGGAGCCAGAGTCCTGAACTCCTCAAGAAATATCCTCTCACCCGGCGTTAGGCGCTGCTGGGCTTTTCCTGCCCCATCAAAGGACCACTTCACAGGGAATGAGTCATGGCCCTCATTCATTTTGATGAAAAAGAAAAAAATGTTTGAAGCGCTTCAGAGAAGAGATCCGCTTCTAGAAAGTATAGAAGTCCGCCTTCTTGGACAATTGATAATGGTCTTCCCCGGAGTTCAACTTGGGAGTAGCCAACTTTCGAAAGAAGGCGGCGTTCAGTTCGAATCCTAAATTTTCACACAGCCAGAAGGTAGCGCGATATCTCCCTAAGAGTTAGGATGGATTTGGGAAGGACAGAAACCCCAGGCTTGCAGGATGCCACTAATACTGGGTGGAAGAGGATAGAAGAAGCCAGAACTGATCTGATCCATGTAAATAGAGAAATAGCCTGGTGGAGGCTTATGGACCCGCTGGTTCGAGGACGGTAGCATAACTTGGCACTTACGCAGCCAGGGGTGGAACTCCCTACATAGCCATATATGTTCCTCGTGGGTTTCAGCAACCATGTCCTCAATGCGAGGAGTCATCCTCTTGGCCCTAGTTCTACTAGGACCGGATGGAGGAACTTCAGCTGGAGAAGAATCCACCTGAACAGGCCCTTCAGCAGGCAGTCCAGCAGACATAGGAGGCTGAGCAGAGGTGCCCGCCTCCTCACGGAAGGTAGGGGGTGTTGAATGGTGAGAGCTGGAATATAAGGAAGTAGTAAGGTGATACTCATTCCCCGAAGAAGAAGGCGGGCTTGGTAGGTTAGGAGTGCTAATGATCAAATAGTCAGCAGGGTCAGTGGGGTCTAGGAGGCGGCGAGCCATCTTTGAACCGGCGGTTTTGAAATTGAAACCCCGTTTAGCCTTATCTACCCTAGGGCGGTTCCTAGAATTTACCAACTCCCCAGATCTATCACTATCAGACGATCGTAAATCGTTAAGGGTTATGGATGAACTCATGGCAACGAGAAAACAAGAAAATCCAAACAAAACCCAGCACAGCCAAGAAGATGAACAGTAAAAAAAATAGAGAAGAACAAGCGAAACAGAAGCCAACAAATCCAGAAATGCAAAGCCCTAGGCAGAAATCAAATGAAATTAAAACACCAACCAGTAAAGGAGTGAAGAAAACTTACTGGAAACTAAAGGTTGGAAATGAGCTGGGGATGCAAGAAAGGGAATCGCAAAAATCGCAAGAGGAATTCCAGAAAAATTTCAGAGCAAAGAGACTTCAAAATGGAGAAAGGGGCGCTTCAGCCTCCCTTTTTAAAGAAGATGGAGAGAGGGCAGGTGAAAGGACGCCTTCTGACACCTTTTCAGTAGGGGGACACGCGTCATCCCAACATAGGGGGCAACAATCCCAAGAACCTCCTCGATCCCCGTGAACCAACCGCCAAAAATCATAATGATGAACCCTTAAAAGGGGTTTTTGTTCTCACCAGGGGGGGACTCCTGATAGCATGGAGCTCTAAAACTTACCGCGTGTGCCACACGGCTTGCTACTGCGTCCAATGAAGCCCTAGAACTTACCGCGTACACCACACTGCTTGCTACCGCGTCAACACCCCACTAATTCACCCGGCCACCAAAGAAGATAAGACCGGATCCTCTACAGAAAGGATCCCAGGAAACACCGGCTCAAACAACTTGTGCCCTGATTAGGTCTTCTATCTCGAAAGACAGGTGAGTTGATCTCTACTGTACACGTGTAAGGACATCATGTTGTACCAGAACTAGGTGCCGTGGCGACAAGAGCAGGGTGGATGCCACAGAGGCAGGAACAGAGTGAGTGCCACGGAGACAAGAGCAGGGTGAGTCTGCCGCCCAAATATGCCAGAAGGGGGGACCAAAAAGTAGACCATACCCAGCCAATGAGAGTAGACCATACATAACGGCCTGACAAGGCCACGCGGATCAAACTAGTATAAAAGGGGGAAATGAGAAACTCCCCAGGGATCTTTTCAATCTCTCATCACACTCTCTATTCTTCTATCTTCTATTCTCTAAATTTCTGACTTAAGCATCGGAGTGGACCCAAAGGTCACCCGGTCCTCATCTTTTCTTTTTTCCAGGTATCCGGCCTTTTGACAGGACGAGATGGTTTCTCAGCCTTCTAAGACCGAGTGAAGTTAAACTTTTTCCGAGAGCTATCACCTGTGGAAATGACACCTGTTCTTATCACTATATTGCATATCTGATCTAGTATACTTGCTAGTTGTTACATTTGCATGCAACAATAGATATATCGTATTTAAAATTATGTAGCTTCCACCGATTTACATATTAATGAGAGTAACAACAGAAGATTTTTCCTTCAAGACATCACTAATGGTATATTTTAGGAAATATTTGAATGTTTATTTTTCATAAATTTTAAATGTATTTTTTTATTTATTTCAATTGTTATATATATTATCAAACTCAAAAATATTTAGTATTAATATATGATATTCTTATGTAGCTTCTACCAATCGACATGTTAATAATAGTAATAGCAGGAGGTTTCCCCTTCAAGACATCACTGAAGGTATCTTTTATATATTTTTATGTAAATATACAATGATCTAATACACATAAATAAGTTTAACTAATTACTAGTGGAAATATTTTTCTTACTTTTTTTTTTGTTGCAATTTGTTCTAATCTAAACTCAGCATTGCAAGATGTTATTGATGAGAATAATATGATTCATGATGATGCTCAAATAAATAATTGTGCAAAATTAAATATTTGATCTTAATTTATATTATTTGTAACTATGTGTGTTAATTTGAAATACTAAAATATTTAAAATAATAATTTGCTTAATTTATAGATCTCTACTAATATCTTTTTTTTCTAATTTAGATGTTTTGGATATGGGTGATCCTGATTACACATGCACGTCTTGTAGTGCACTTATGTGGTATTAAGAACGTATTAATAATAATCAAAATAGTTCATCACCTTCATTTTCTCTTTATTGTGGCACTGGTAAAGTCAAGATCCCAATCCTATAAGATCCACCAGATACTCTTAAACATCTACTATTTGGGGTTGATAAGAGAAGTAAAAGTTTTTTAGAAAATATACGAGGATATAATATGACGTTCTCATTTACCTCGATAAGTGGTAAGGTTGATACATCTGTGAATGATGGAAATGGTCCTTACGTATTTAGGCTCCATGGTCAAAATTGTCACATGATTGGTAGTCTCTTGCCACTATGTGGATCAAATCCAAAATTTGCACAACTGTATATTTATGACATAAAAATTGAGATTTCAAACAGAGATAGTGTTATAAGGTATCTTTGTTAAAGATATTTTTACTTCTTCTAATGTAATTCAAAGTTTAATCCAATTAATGATATTTTAAATTTTAAACTATTTAATTTTTATTGACTGTCATCAAGCAGTAGTACAAATTTTGATCGTTCTATAATTGAGGACTCGAAAAGAAGGCTTGATGAAAATAATATTTTGGCACAAATATTTAGATTGGCTAGAGATAGAATGTCTACTCAAGCATGCAAAGACTTGAAGTTAAGGCTAATTGGAAGTAGAACAAAAGATGGTGTGAACGACATTGATATAGTAAACGCACGATCGGTTTACTACACCCTTCAGAAATTCGGGTTCGAAACAAATGACTTACTTTATTATTAAGGGCAAATCTTGGGCATTTACAAGTTAATTTATCCGAAGATGTCTAGATTGATTTTATTATTTGGATGCTCACACAATATAGAATTCAATAATTGCACACAAGTTAATAACACATCCAATCTACGGGAGCGGGGTACAAGAATGTAAACTGGGAATTGCATGAAATGTAAAGATAGTATCTAAACTGGGGATTGCATGAAATGTAAAGATAGTATTTAAAGGGCATAAATTTAAATATGCATATGTTGTGGTTAAATCGAGTAAAGCAAATAAAATGTTTGGATGTCACTGTAAAAGCTAATTTAAATCAAGTTTCCCTGGAAAATCACCCTAGACGGACCAAGGAAGGTGAAAATGGTACAAACTTTCCATGCAAAACATTTGGGACTCGAATCAAGGCCTTTGTCCTCTATCCGAGCATAATTAAAACCATTTTGAGCTTAGTTGAGGCTCTATGAGCATAGTTTAAAGATCTTGAGCATAACATCCTTTGTTCGAGCATAGGTGTACTCCAATAAGCATAGGGGTGAGCAAAACCGAACCAATGTCCAAAAACCGAAAATCCAAACCGAACGGAACTAAATTAATCCATTTTATAGTTTGGTTCGGTTTGGTTTTAAGTTGTTAAGAAGTTTGAACTTCGGTTCGGTTCGGTTCAAAACCGAAAAAACCGAATAATTGGTAAAATATTAAAATTAATTAAAAAATTATTATATACTAATTGTAACGAATGTTAGACATTATATTCTTTTATATTTTTATATTGTGATTTTTGGATGCTAATTTATAGTTGTTAAAACTTGAGAGTTGAAAAAAAAAATAGAGAATTTTAGCATTTTATTGTGATGTAATAGTATTATTTAGTATTACTGATTTTTTAAGTTAATTTTTTTTGTATTTCTTTTTTTTTTTTCTAAACAAACTATTTAGATAAAATTTTTATTTTGATATTTTTTTTAAAAAAGTTGATGCTTTTGGTTCGACCTAGTCCGAACCGAACTGAACCGAACCGGTTCGGTTTGGACAGAACCGAACTAAAATTTAGTTTGGATCGGATTGATTCATAAAATATAATTTTTTTGGATCTATTTTTCTGTTCGGTTCGGTTTTTGAACCGAACTGGTCCATGCTCACCCCTAAATAAGCATAGGTCCTCAGGTAGTAGATCCTAGAATCTTCGTCACATGATATTTTTGCACCATGAACCCTCAGACTAGTCTGATTGAGGCAAAAAAAAAAAAAAAAAAAGCAAAAAGTGATTTCAGGTGTTAAATGGGTGTGAATCTTGGTTTTTAGAGTTTTGAAAGTAAGAAATCAAATAAATAAAGTTTTTAGGATTCTTGATTCAAGAAAATCCCTTTCTTGTTGTGAAAATCCTAGATTCGACGGAGAAAGACAAATAAATATTTTATAACTTAAAACATAGATATTTTTACAATTTATTAATCTGCGGTAAAATCTATCCTCTTTTACTCGAGTAAACATGGAAAGAACCACGAAAACAAATGGAAATTATTTTTTCAAATTTCAGTCTATTGATATTCTCTTAATTTTAGACGGACTACCAAATTTTAGTCCCAGACCGCAAAAGCAGTTGTAGCGAAGGAAAGAAGCAACTGATGGCGCTCTGCGTGACTCCTCCATCGTGCGCCATGGTAGAATGCTTCTTCCCCTCTCTTTTTATGCAAATTTTGATTTGCTTGAACAATAAAATTTGCAATTAATTCTTAATTTGAATTTGCAGTTCAGAAAAAACCGTTTACTGCAGTTCTCATCTTCATTATCTGGTCCGAATCGCATCGATTTTGGAGGGGTATCGAGTTTTGATATCAAAAATAGACGTGGCCCTACTTTTCAAGTTAGAGCTGCGTGCTTCTTCAACCCCATCGACCAACCCATCGTCAAAGAAGCTCTTAAGGTTAGTGCCAAATCTTTTTTATTCTTATTTTATTGTCATCTTTTGGTTTGTAATTTGAATTGATCGAATTTGAATTGATTTTTTTTTTTTTTTTGGAATTTAGGTTATTGCTTTATAATTGCTTTTACTGGTCCATTTCCTGCAGAGTTTATATGTTGATTGATTTGAAATTTGAAACTTGCGGAAGAAAATGATAATAGAGTAGACAGCTTCTTTCTTTCGAAGTTTAAAGTTTATTTCTTTTGGATAATAGCAGTAGTTGAAACAGACGAGAATGCATAATGTGGCTTTTATACTTCCTGACTATATGCTTAATAGAGAGAAAAAAAGCCGAAACGAAAAGACATGGTTTCATGTGGTTTGGCCTTGCTTCCAGACTGGAGATTCTTAAATTTCCTTTGATAGATATATTAAGAATTATGTAATTGATGCAGCCTAGAATCCTTATTAGACATTGCCATTTTGATTTTATTAATATTTTTAAGTGCATGGTTCTCAAATCTTATGAACAAAAAAATTTCTATGATCGTGTGGTTTTCAGGTTTTGTTTGTCAGGAAAGCCTATTCTTTGATGTCGATTCCCTTGAGTGGCATAAAATGATTTTGTTGCTTACTGTTTGTTACTTAGTCTAACGGAAAAGCAAGATTATCAAATGCCATAGCCTTGTGATTTCCTCCATATAGGAGAAAAGTTTTAACTTTGGAATGGAGATATATCTTTTCTCTGCTTTTATCCAACACATGAGCAGAGAAGAATTAAATGTTTTGTTTTATATCTAACCTGCAAATTTGGAGAAGAAGAAGAAACAGATATTAACAACAATTTAAGATGCTAATAAGTTAAACGGCTCTGTGAAGGAAACATTTAGTTGTGACATTATTGTAAAACTTTATCTAATAACATTTTTTTAAGCTTTGGGCTGCATAATCGTTTCTCCTATCCACGTGACTCCTCTGAAGGTAACCACCATTCTAGTGCTGTTGAAAATTGTGTTTGCTTCTAGCTCTCCAGTTATTTTTCTAGGAAAGCTAGCTATATAAATAACCCATTTGTTAGACTTGTTGCAAATTTTTGTTTAATCAGGCTTTTAGTTATTTTCCTGAAAATATGTGACAAAGTTTATAATTTCCTTATTATGTCAATGAGTTCAATGTCAAGACCACCTTTCTCTTTCAAAAGTTATATCCTCTCCTCTTGTCTTGTCTTGTCTTTCTATAAGTCCACAAAATGCAGATTCCTTTATATAGTGAGTTATTTCAAAGCCAAGAACAAGTCTTTCTGCTAAAGCTTAGTTCTATTCTTTTCCTTTCATGGTTTTGCCATTAAAGCTTAGTTTACTTTTTTTTATCATTTTGTTTCTGGAAAAACAATAAACATAGGGAAACGTTTGTTTTGTCCTGGTGTATTTCAATTTCTCACACCTTTGTCATGTTCTCTTAGAAAATTCGGAGTCTAGAAGTCTCGAATGCAGTTTCCTTATTTTCTTAATGATTCCAAACTCAAGACTAACCTTGGAACACTCTATGAGCTATTCTTTACTGTAAATTCTTTGTCTAAAAATTCTTCCATGCTCTTTATTGGAACCATCATTTTTAACTATATAAAAGCTTCACGATGAGAAACAACGAAATTGTGTATTCCTGGTCTATTGCTTGTTTTCAAATTCTTAAGGGAATTTTGTATTTCCTGCTCTTCCACCAGCTTTTTTGATTATTGTTATCACCTAAGCATTTTTACATCAGATGATTTCCTAAGGCTACTTGTTGAAATTTTATTTCGTTAATGAGGCTGCAGTGCAACTTCTCCTTTGTGAGTGTTTATTTATACTGTTGTTTCCATTATTTCACGCGGCGCATAATTACATCCATGAAAAGAACAACTCTCTTCTTCTGATTTTTACTTTAATGAGATTTGATGCATTGCCAATTTGCTATTGAAGCAGGACCTGAAAGACTGAAATGGATGAATGCCTTTTTGAATTCAACTGCTGAATATGATAAATGTAAAATTTTTAGAACTGATAAAACATGAATGGTATCAAATTTGATCATTTTTGTGTCTCGTGGCTTGAAATATTGGGAGCATATTGATTTGTTGTGTAAAGAATCATGTTACTCAGTACATAATTTTTTCCCTCAAGCATCAGTGATGCACGTTTTGGTATTCTTTAGAAAAATATGTATAAAAATATATTCCCTTTTTCTGCCTTTCTGTTGACATTTTTCATAGTTCCGTACAATCAAGAATTCTGTTATAACTTATAAAAAGACATGTCCAATTGTGGTTTTAGTTCCAGTTTGCATCTTTGAGAAGATTTATATGAGTGACACAACTTGCATTTTTATACATACTTTTCCAAGTTATAGCTGAAGAAACATAGTCTAGTGATTCCATTGGATCCATAATGGGCTTTGAATTTTGAAGTAGGCATCTAGTTATTTCTGGCTTGTTGGTTTCCTTAGAGCAACATGGTTAATTAACCCAGTCTTACTTGGCCAATTTTTGCCTATATGTGCAGCATGAATCAAGCATAAGCTACAAGTATTTCTACAAATGTAAACTATGTGTTGCCCAGAATTTACCAGATGATGACAATAAGTTGTATTTCTCTCTTCAATTGCCCTTTGTCATCAAAAGTGTTGTTTGTAATGTCTGTTAAGATCAGTTTTACATTAGTATTACATTGATTTCAATGCACGTTTTGCAGAATGATCTTTTTGTTCGATCCCTTCACTTTCCACACAATTGAGCTTCATCTTCGACTTTTGCTATTGTTGTAGTATCTAGGACCGGATGAAACAATTTTGATGTGATCAGAAATCACATTTCATATTTTGAAGCTTCTGTTATATTTCTGACTATGAATGTGATTCTTATAATCCGGCATAATTTGTTATTATGATACTGTTTTAATATCATTTGTATCAATAATAGGAGCCAGTTGCTTTCATGGGTGGGATGTTTGCGGGGCTGTTACGGCTTGATTTGGAAGAAGAACCACTTAAAGAATGGGTGACGAGAACTGTGGAAGCCTCTGGTGTTACAGTAGAAGATACAGATGGTGGTGAGGGATTAGTCTCAGAAGAAGTCCCACAGCAGATAGAGATTGAATAACTTCCAATTTGCTTCAAAATTTGAACTTGATCTTATTTGGGTAATATTTTGTTGTATGCCAAAACGTACCTGTATAGTAATAATATAAGCATTAAGTTGCAATTATGAGCTGTGGTTCCGTTGTTATCTGTGTTTTTGTTCTTCAAATGATGATGTTCATGATGCATGGTTGTGCCTGTGCTTAGATCATTAGAACTTGATTTTGCCTTTCAAAATGAGTTCAAAACTTCAAATGCCATAATAATTTCTTATTCCCGTCTAGTGGTAAAATTAGTATTTTCAAGGCCTTGTTGCTACAAGAAAAATTAACTTTTTCTATGAATCTTTTTTTTTTTTTTTAAAGAATAATGAGGCCGAAATTATGTTTGATGAATTTTCGAATATACGCTAATATGTCACATGTACAAAAATTAGTATAAAATTTTTTTACCAAAGGGATTGAATCTGAAGAGATTATATAGCCAATGTCTATGTCACAGGATGTAACCGAAATAGCAATCAGCATTAGAAGCAATTTCAGTAGAAGATGGACTGTGTCTTTCACTTGCACCTCCCGAGGTGCTGCCTTTAAAGGCTATAATGGTGAAATTCATTTCAATATGCTGTCCTTCCACGTTACCTGGTGACTGATGTTATTATATTTACATGTCTAAATCAAGTCAAATGTAGTCAATTCAAATATGTCATAAACTAAATGTGGTCAAATGCAATTAGTTGATAACCACATAAACTAAATGTGGTCAAATGCAGTTAGTTGATAACCAAATATTCCTATAAAGAATTCATTTGTCCATTCTTTTCTACATACTACACTACTAAGTTGATGCATATATTTTAAAATGGCCAAATACATACGCGGTCCTTTTAATTTTTTATTTTTTAGCCGCTTGACCCCCTTAACTATTTTAGCGACTTATCTAACCCTTCATCTAAAAGCCAATACATACGTGGCCCCTTCAACTTTTATTTTTGAGCCTCTTGGCCCCTCAACTATTTTAGCGACCTATCTAACCCATCATCTATTTTAAAGTAGTATTTTTAGACACTTGAATGCTGATGTGTCGTATGACCTGGAAGTAAAAGAAATCTCAGTGCGTTTGGGATGAAGTTTACGATTTTACAAGGGTAATATTTTGTAAATATTATATAAAAAAAATTATCTGCATTTTTTCTCCCTTTCTCCTGACTTTGGTTAAACTCTCTTCTTTTTTCTTTGTTGTCTCTTCTGCAATCATATTTCTTCCTCTTGAGTTTTATTAATTACTGGGAAATCTTCACTTTGTAATAGTTTGTAATATTAATTAAATAGAAGATGGTTTCCAGTGTGTGTCCTACATGTCTTTAGTGTCAGACGTGTGTAATGCATGGTACTCTGTTGTGTTTGGTTATATTCACTCAAAGGTTTAAAAATACCACTTTAAAATAGATGAGGGGTTAGATAGGTCGCTAAAATAGTTGAGGGGGCCAAACGGCTCAAAAAAAAAAGTTGAAGGGGCTACGTATGTATTTGACCTTTAGATGAGGGGTTAGATAGATCGCTAAAATAGTTGAGGGGGCCAACCAGCTCAAAAATAAAAGTTGAAGGGGCCGCCTATGTATTTAGCCATTTTAAAATCTCTAAATTCTATCATATTTAGTTTTTTAGACCATCCGCGTATGTACAACTTTGCGATTGATTAGTAATTTTATTCTTCAAGTTTTAAATTTAATTTTTCTTCAAAAAAATTTAATTAAAATAATTGTAATAAATGTTTTGTTACATTTATGGACACCACTATTTTTATATTTGTATATATTGGTTATAATGAAAAAGTTTTACTATTATATGTTTTTTAAATTTTTATTATCATTTCCTTAATTAATTTAACATAATATTTTTAAATGTAAAAGAGATATAAATATTATCAAGAATCTTGATAATATTTTCAAATTATTTTTTTAATTATCCATAAAGTATATTAGTAATGAAAAGTCTAGATTTACAGAAGTCAATATGTAAATCTAAACTTTTAATATACCTTATGGATAACGTTAAAAAAATATTTTGAAAATATTATTACAATTCATAGTAATATTTGATTTGATTTAAATATATCATATTAAATTATTGAAGGGAATGAAAATAAATTTTTTTTAAAAAATAATAATAGTAAAATGTTTTCATTAAGTAATATATACAATTATAAAAATAGTGGTATACATAGATATAACAAAAACATTATTATAATTATTTTAATTAAATTTTTTTGAAGAAAAATTAAATTCAAAATCTAAAAGATAAAATTTCTTACTTACAATTGAGGGTAAATTTGTCCTTTTACATACAAAAATAAATAGATGGACTAAGGTTTTTGAATATGACAAAACTTAGGAATTTTAAAATATATGTACGAATTAAGTAATGTAATATGTAAGAATTAAGAGACTAATAAATTGTTTACCTATATTCCAAATCAATAAGCAAAATGTGCTTTAAAATAAGCCAGTAATAAAAGATGTTCAAAATCAATCAGCCAAAGACTGTGAATAAATGGTCCACACTGTAACGCCATATTATAATGTGGTAAAATTAATTGAAAATTCTGATGATAAGAAGTGAGAGCAAAGCTCATATGTTTTGTTGGAAATTGATTTACACCGTACCGTTAATTAATTAAATATTATAAAATTACCTTTTTATCTCTTAATTTTTCCTATAAATATATGCTAATTCTTGTTATTCATGAGATTCAGTAATAAAAAGTTTTTATTCTCATATTTTCTGTCAGTTTTCTTGTCGTTATAATTTCCATTTAAGCTCTATTTATTTAAATCATTTCACAACAGGTTATTAGCATGAGTTTGCTCATAAGAGCAAGATCAACTCAATTTATCCATCAAATTAGTCCACAGTAAGTTGGATTTCTAATTTTTATTTCTTATATATATATATATATATATATATGTATATATGTAATTTTTTTCTAATAAAACTATTTTTAAATATGTCAAATCTTGTAGATATAGAATTTGTGGCACTTGACGTTACCAAGAAGAATTATCTTTCATGTATATTGGATGCTAAAATTCATTTAGATGCTGTGGGTCTCAGAAAAACGATCAACGAGTATAATGATGCTTCATTACAACAAAAGGCAAAAGCTATGATTTTTCTCTGTTGTCATCTTGATGAAGGGTTAAAAACCGAATATCTGACTGTTAAAGATCTATATATCTTATGAAAAAATTTGAAAGAAAGGTATGACCACAAGAAATCAGTTATTTTACCTAGAGCTTGTTATAAATGGATACACTTGCGGTTGCAAGATTATAAATCTATAAGCGAATATAATTCTGCTATGTACATCTAAATTAATATTATGTGGAGAGAAAGTAAATGATAAAGAAATGATGGAAAAAACTTTCTCTATTTTTCATGCATCCAATGTGCTCTAACAACAACACTATAGAGAAAAGGGTTTTGAGAAATACTCTGATTTAATTTCTTGCCTCCTTATCGCTGAACAAAATAATGAGTTGTTATTGAAAAACCATAAAGCACATCCAACTAGATCAACTGCATTCCCTAAACTGAATGCAACATCATCTAATAATGAAAATTTTAATAACTGTGGATATGGGTTCGGTCGTGGATATGGCTGCGATCGTGGTCGTGGTTATGACCGTAGTCATGGATATGGATGTGATCGTGGTAGCCATAATAATAATAATAATAATAATAATAATAATAATAATAATAATAATAATAATAATAATAATTTCTTCAAGAAGTGGAAAAATCCAATTGGCAAAATTTACAAAAAGAAAAGCAGTCAGAATTCAAAAAGTAATGAAAATAATATGCTACCGTTGCGGTATGACTGGTCACTGGGCACATAACCATCATACGGCACGATATTTAGTTGAGCTTTACCATGCATCACTAAATAAAGACATTAGTACGGAAACAAATTGTGTTTTTAATAGTAATGATCCCGTTGATATTACTCATTTGGATATGGCTGATTTGTTCACACCTAGCACCAGTGGAAATGAGATTGCACATGACAATTAATGTTATTTTTTTATTTTCTAATTTTATTTTTCTTTTATTCCAAATCTTTTTGTTATTTTCTATTTTAAATTAATAATAATATATTTTGATTTTTCCTTCAAATGAAGAACATGAATTCTTCCCCGATTTCAAGTGACTTCAAGATATATGAAGCGAATATATGTATCATGGATAGTGCTACCACACACACCATTCTTAAAGATGTAAAATATTTCTCTACATTAAGAATGGATGAAGCAGTTGTTACTACAATATCTGGTAACACAAAAATAATTGAAGGCTTCGGAAGAGCTAGTATAATTTTGTCAAGAGGAACAAATTTTATTATAGATTATACATTATTTTCCCCAAAATCTCATAGAAATTTATTAAGTTTTAAAAATATTCATAGAAATGAATATTATATTGAGACAATAAGTGAAGATAACCATGAATATCTTCACATTACTGTAAGCACCGGAATTTTACTCCCTAAAAAAAAAAAGCCGATGTCACACGACTGTAATTTATAGTCGTGGGACTGTCATTACAGTCGTGCGATTGTAATGTAAAAATTACAGTCGTATGACTGTAACGTCAATGCAGGTGCAGAAACCCATACCCTACGGTAGAAAGAAGAAAGAGAAAAGGAGAGCATTAAATGCTCGGGATTTGGCAGCAGAAAAGAGGGGAAAAAGGTGATAAAAAGAAGAGGAGAAAGAGAAGGAAGCTTTTGGATTCTGGTGAAAGATTAGAGAGAGAAGGAAGAGAGAAAACAAAAAAAAACTCAAATTTTCTTCCATTTCTTTTTCTTTTAATTCTCAGTGTTAAGCTTAAAATCTGTTAGAAACCCCTAGGTTAACAACTTAACACTTCAAACAAATCATAATCTTGGACTAAAATCATAAGAAACCGTTGCATTTTGGAGATTTTTGGACCTAAGCTCCCAACCCCAACTCAAGGAGAAAAGAGCAAACTTGTGTGGATCGGAGCGACACCAGGGGTCAATTCGACGTTGGATAAGCGCCCAAAAGGTAGACACTCCTTTTTCCTTCTCTTTTTTCCAGCTTTCTGGGTGATTGGTGTGATTTTTGTGCATTTTTGTTCATTTTTCCATGTTTTTGTTTCTGGAAATCAAGAACAGTCGTGCGACTGTTCTTGAGTTTGATGAACAGTCGTACGACTGTATTTACAGTCGTACAAGAGTTCTTGATTTCCAGGCATTTTCTCCCAGTTTACTTCAAATAAAATTTTGGCAAAATCTTGATCCTGGACTGCTTACAGTCGCACGATTGTAACATTATTTCGAGAATCATAATTTTCAGAATAATTCCAAAAATTTCCAAAAATCCATAAAAATTCAGAAAATATGAAAATCATCAAAAATGAATTTTGTTGTGTGCATTTACGACCCTAGATTCAATTTTCAGTAAAATTGCATTTAGAACAATGCCACGACGGAGACCCGATTCTCCCGAAAACCGACCCATCTCACATGTAAAAAATGCATGTAAACCGGCGAAAATATTTTCAAAATGATTTTCTCACAAAACCAAAAATACAGGGATGTTTCAAAATGTTTTCCAGGTCTAACCGGGCCGGCTAGCCGAGCCAACCCGGTTATCCCCTAAATGCATGCCCCCGATTCTTGATTTCCCATTTTGTCATGTTTGAGTCCAATTTGTGGCGTGCTATATATTGTGCTAACCTTCTGTTTTGCAGGTTTTTATTTATTTTTATTTCTGATGTATTTTCTAGATAAATCATGTATTCTAGGCGCTTGTAAAAGTGAGGCGAGAGTTTTTATCTTTTATTCGATCGGGTTGTAATAATTTACTGATTTACTATTTTACTTTTACCTGTATGCGCGCTGTATGTTTAATTTAATGCAAATAAAATTAGACTTTAGAATTTGAAATACCATCTATGAATATTGGCCAATATTTATTTTAATTAGACACGAAATAAGGCACTTGTCCGGACCTAGATCTCTGGATAGTGTAGCGGCTGTTCGTCCGGTTCAGCTACATTATAAATTTCCCGGTTGAGCTGAGACGGGTGGCGACTCCTACAATATTCATCGAGACTTAGGTCTCGGTGAATTTATGAAATAATTTTATGTTTTCCAAAATGCGAATTTCCTATTATAAAAACCCCACGCGAGGGAGGGGTCTGCCCGAGATCGAGGCACCACTTCCGAAAGGGAGTTCGCGTTCCGTCGAAAACGTCGTCCACTCACAATTACCAAAATAAATTTAGGAAAGAAATGTGTACTTGAAAAAATTAATGTTCTTCCATCTGGTTTGTATTACACATTTGTAAATGTGCTTGAAGCAAATTTTACTCTGAACCAAAAGTTTACAGATTCAAATACTTATAAAATTTGGCATGATCCATTAGGTCATCTTGAATCAATAATGATGAAAAAAATTATAAAAAACACAAATGGGCATCCATTGAAGAACCAAAAGTTTCTTCATAATAATGAATTTTTCTGTACTGCTAGTTTACAAGGAAAATGAATTATAAGGCCATCGAAGGCAAGGTTGGAATTAAATCACCATCATTTTGAAAACACATTCAAGGCGATATAGATGGACCGATTCATCCACCATGTGGACCATTTAGATATTTTATGGTTTTGATAGATGCTTCTACTAGATGGTCACATGTATGTTTATTATCATCTCGCAATATGGATTTTGCGAGATTATTTGCTCAAATTATTTGATTACGAGCATAATTTTTTGATTATCCAATTAAGACAATTCGTCTTGATAATGCTGCTAAATTTACATCCCAAACATTTAATGATTATTGTATGTCAATTGGGATAAAAGTTGAACATCCTATAGCACATGTGTTGGGATTTGTCACCGGAAATCACCCGATAAAAGCAGAAGAATGCGATGATTTTCTCAAATCCGTGCCCAAGAGCAATTGAGATGGAAATTGGAAAAAACAAAATTTAACCACAAGAGATAATTCTCTTACCCGGAATATCTCTTTAAGAGATGGATGCAGACTGCAGGAATCAATATAGAATCCCTCCTCGTTCACGTACACCAACGCCTAACGAACACCACCCGTGCTAGCGTTGGAAAACACGAACTATGGAGAGGGGGGCTGAGGTGAATTTCGGCTATGGTTTCTGTCTTACTGGTGGCTGAAATTCTCAGGGTTATTAAACCCTAGGTTGGCCGAAATTCCTAAAGGAATTTTGGCCCAACTTGGCTCATTCATTTTGTGTGGGCTTCCTCCTTTTAATTCAGGCCCAATCTTTTTTCAATTAGTCTGGTTTAAATTAATTTCAAGCCCAACTTTAATATACCCATATATTTAATATACTACACCAAGTAATATATTATTTACATTTAAATTAAAATTAGTTTGACCAATTAATTTAATCCATCAAATTAAAATTAGATCTTCACAAAATAAAATCATATGTAAACCTATACATATGAATATTTCCACCTAGGAAATAATTTCATAATTAATCCAATTAATTATGAAGAGCCAATTAAATATATATTAATTTTATCATTATGATCAATCCAATTGATCTTTATAATATAATTAATATATATACCTCTCTCTCCAGAGTGTATACTCCAAGCATACATGTGATTCCTTAAGTCGGTGTTTAGTCGCTCAATGTGTATGATCCCGTGGGCCCATCTTTATGTTGGCAGACTGCAGTTAGGCTCTAGCAAGCCACTACAGCCCTCAATTAAGACAGAGATGGCAGTCTAACTGTTATCATAACCCTGTAGCTTAAACTTGTACATCCCATGTCATTGATATCGGTGTCCAACACAGAGGCATGGACTGATCACCCTCTTTTGTGTCCGAACATTAACTTGATCCCGAATGCACTGAAGCTCACAAACAAGTTCCCACTTGTTTGGGTGTGGCCACACTCTTATCAGTCACATTCATCAAGAGGCCGATGATATCTTCCCAGTGGACTACTGAGTGACAAATCCCTTCTGCATATCCATAGCATTACCATGCTAAGTGACATACCCGAAAGTACCCATACTTGGCACCCTATTACAGGCCCTTTAGGCGTACCCCTAAGTATGCGACCTCACATGCAACACCATCATATGGTCAGGTCAAAGGATCCATACAAGCACTACACGAGAATCACTTGTGATACTATACCATATGGATTTGTCGTTTAGTTGATCTATCCAGTACCATGCCCCTTATGCATGTACCCATTAACTTGGTTGACATTCCATGTCCAATGACTGGTAAGACACCGCCATACAACCAGGTTAATGATAGTCTCTTGTTCCATTCATTCCCATGACTGGAACAGACTACGGATCTATTCATGGTCATATCGTTTACCCTATCCATGGTTTTACTGCTAAGTGCATGACACTGGTCATCATGGATATGGATATGTCCATTGGATAATTCATTTAATATATTGCACAAGATAGATATAATAAATGAATTAATGCCTTTATTAATAACACAAATAAGTATGATACATGAATCCAATAAATGTATGATACAAATACAAGGACCAATGCCTCGGGACTAGGGCATATCCAACAATCTCCCACTTGCACTAGTTCCAACTAGGCATGGGCCTCATCCCTATAGATCTAGTATGACCCTCGTGCTTGGGCTGTGCCAGCGCCTTGGTCAAAGGATCTGCGACATTATCCTTGGTGTGCACTCTGTGCAATGCAATGTCACCTCTTTCCGCTATCTCTCGTATGAGGTGAAATTTTCTGAGCACGTGCTTTGTGTTCTTGTGTGACCGGGGCTCCTTAGCTTGTGCAACGGCCCCATTGTTGTCACAGAAGATATCAACTGGGTCCTGGATAGTTGGCACTACTCCTAACTCAGTGATAAACTTCTTCATCCACATAGCTTCCTTAGCTGCATCACATGCCGCGATATACTCAGCTTCTGTTTTAGAGTCCGTGATGGTTGGATGCTTTGAGCTCCTCCAGCTTACAGCACCACCATTAAGCAAATATACATACCCAGACTGTGACTGGTACTCATCTTGGTCAGTCTGGAAGCTTGCATCAGTGTACCCAGTAACTGATAGCACTTCCTGACCACCGTACACTAAAAAGCTATCCTTAGTCCGGTTAAGGTACTTAAGGATTGCCTTGACAGCTTTCCAGTGGTCCTCCCCGGGATCCTGCTGGTACCGGCTCATCATACTCAGTGCAATGGCAACATCAGGTCTCGTACATAACATGGAGTACATAATTGATCCTATAGCCGAAGCATATGGAACTAATTTCATGTTCTCCCTGTCCTGCCTTGTCTTAGGACAGTGCTTCTTACTAAGTTTCATCCCATGGCCCACTGGCAAGAAACCTTTCTTGGCCCGGTCCATGCTGAACCTTTTCAAAACTTTGTCTATGTATGAGGCCTGACTCAGGCCCAGAAGCCGATTTGATCTATCCCTATAGAACCTGATCCCTAGGATCATCTCAGCTTCGCCCAAGTCCTTCATTGCGAAGCACTTACTCAGCCACTGCTTTACCCCCCAATGAGTAGGATGTCATCCACATAAAGTACCAAAAATGTGACAGTGCTCCCACTTGTACTCTTATACACACAAGGCTCATCTTGATTCTGTATGAAGCCATATTCCTTTATAGCCTCATTGAATCTAAGATTCCAACTTCGGAATGCTTGCTTCAGTCCATAGATGGACCTTTGAAGCTTGCATACCCTTCCCGGATACTCTGGATCGACAAAACCCTCAGCTTGTGTCATGTACACATCCTTAAGTAGTTTTCCATTAAGGAAAGCGGTTTTGACATCCATTTGCCAAACTTCATAGTCGTACCATGCGGCTATGGCTAGCAAGATCGTGATGGATTTGAGCATGGCTACTGGTGAGAAAGTCTCATCATAGTCTATTCCATGGACTTGTCTGAAACCTTTTGCAACCATACTGTAAGCGCCGGAATTTTCAAAAAAAAAAAAAAAGAGTTATAGTCGTACGACTATAGTTACAGTCGTACGACTGTAATTTAAAAATTACAGTCGTACGACTGTAATGTCGGACAGACTGCAGGAACCCATACCTCTGTAGCAGAAATGGAGGAGAGAGAGAGGGAGCATTAATTACTCCCTTGTTGCAGCAAGCAAGCGAAAATCAGGGAGATAAAAAGGAGAAGGAGGAGAAATAAGAGGATGGGGGGAAAAATTTGGTGAAATCTAGAGAGAGAAAGAGAAAAGAAAAGAAAACCACAAAAAACTCATTCTCTTCCCCTTTCATTTTCCTTAATTCTCGAAATCAAGATTAAAACTTGTTAGAAATCCCTAGGTTAATCAATTAAATTCACAACCAAATCAAGAACTCGAACTAAAACAATCAGAATCCTTTGCAATTTGGATTTTTAGACAAAAAGCTCTCAACTTCCATTCCAAAGGAAAAAGTGCGAATTTGTTGGGATCGGAGCGACGCCAGGGGTCAAAACGACTTGGAATAGCTTTTAAAAAGGTAGTCACTTCCTTTCCTTACACTTTTTCTCGCTTTCTGGGTGTTTGAAGTGAGTTTTGTGCATTTTTTGTGCATTTTCGTTTTCCTGTTTCTGGAAATTAAGAACAGTCGCACGACTGTTCTTGGTTTTCATGAACAGTCATACGACTGTACATACAGTCGTACGACTGTTCTTAATTTCCAGTTGATTCTTCTTTCGGTTTTGACTCAAAATGAATTTTTGTTGAAATTCTGACCCTGAATCGATTACAGTCGCACGACTGTAAACTACAGTCGTACGACTGTAATCCTTGTTCCAGAATCAGAATTTCAGCCTTCATCCCCAAAAATTCCTGAAAAATCCCAAAAAATTAGAAAACCCCAAAAATCATCAAAATGAATTTTGTTGTGTGCATCACGACCATAGATTCAATTTTCTGGTAAATTCGCATTTAGAACAATTCAACGACGGAGACCTAGTTCTCTCGAAAACCGACCCACTTAACATGTGAAAAATGCACGTAAACCGGTAAAATTGTTTTCAAAATGATTTCCCCACAAAAGCAAAAATACAGGGACGTTTCAAAATGTTTTCCAGGTCTAACCGGGCCGGCTAGCCGAGCCAACCCGGTTACCCCCTAAATGCATGCCCCCAATTCTTGATTTCCCAATTCTGTTTATTTGAGTCCTAATTGTGGCGTGCTGTATAAATTGTGCTAACCTTCTGTTTTGCAGGTTTTAATTTCTTTTATTTTTATTTTTGATGTATTTTAATAGATTAAATCGTGTATTTAGGCGGTTGTAATTATTTTTAGATTTTCGTGTATTCTAGGCGATTGTATAAGTGAGGTGAGAGTTTTTATTTTTTTTCATTCGATTTGGTTGTAAACCAATTAATATTTATTTCTTTTTCTTATTTTTGTATTAAATATTTTGTATGCGCGCTGTATGCCTTTTATATTCAATAAAATGGACTTTAGATTTTGAAATACCATTCGAGAACATTGGCAATATTTATTTTAATTAGACACGAAATAAGGGACTTGTCCGGACCCGAATCTCTGGATAGTGTAGCGGCCGTTCGTCCGGTTCAGCTACATAAGAATTTCCCGGTTGAGCTGAGCCGGGTGGCGACTCTATAATGTTCATCGAGACTTAGGTCTCGGTTCTTTCATGCATTAATTCCATTCATTTTTCAAAACGCGGATTTCCATTATAAAAACCCCACACGAGGGAGGGGCCCGCCCGAGATCGTGGCGCCCCATTCCGAAAGGGATCCCGCGTCCTGTCGAAAACGTGTCGTCCGCTCACAGTGGCGACTCTGCTGGGGATTTCTTAAAAGTTTTTCAAAAACTTAAAAGAATTTTGACAAGCCCTGAAAAGTGTCTAATTAAAATAACGTGGATGATTCTCTTTTGGTATTTTATTTGCATTTTTAGTTAGCCATTTTTTTTTTGCATTAGATTAGGTATCCTTTTATAGCCCGGTGGATTGTTGATGTGTCACCTAAGTTCCTCCTGGTCTTAGGGGCACGAATACGAAACGCCACTCATAGCCTCGTACGAACCCCTTCGCTAGGACCCTTGAGTGGGGAGAAGTGAGGAGTATATCTTGCTATGAGAGCCTTGATGTTAGCCGACTTCGACCGAACCCATATAGGCAGCTCTAATTGGATTCCCTTAGGATACCAAAATAATTGTGTGAATAATAATAATAAAATCGTGCCTTCATCACTCCCGGTTGGTGATTGAAGTGAACCCCGCCTAGGACTCGGTTAGAAATTTTTGAGACCGACCACGTTGGAGGAATAAGGTTGGAAGAATTCGTTTTGCTTGCTATGTGTTCTTCACCATTTCGTGACACATCGCCGACGCATGCATAACATACCATAATCACCACTTTCCATACACATGACATACCATACACAAACATCTTTGTGTGATACTAACCCACATTTTTATGCAGCCATTTTGCATTTTATTTCGTGTGTAAAACATTAATTCATTCGCTTGTCATCCATACTAACAATTTCTTTTTCAGCCATAACATTAAACTTGTGTGATTAGTATTTTATTTTTGACATAGCATACATAACATCATTATGTATGTCATGCATCCTAACCCACGTTTTTGTGCAGCCATTTGCATATTGTGTGACATGTTCATTCACTACATTTCACTTAAATTAAATTAAGGGGCATTTCAAGGACGCCTATCATGACCATCCCATCCCATTTCATAACATATCGGGTACCCAAAATTACCCGTGTTTTGCCAATGCACCGGATTGCATTAGGCCATTCCACCAATATCATTTCATTTAATAAAAGCCACAATGGCCTTAGGCCCGTTTTCGTGTAATAATTTACACGATGCATTTCATGACATCACACCCATCCATCATAAACATCATATAACATTGTGGTCCACATCCGACTACTTCATGACATTAATTCACCATTTAAGGTACTCCCCGAGTGCCCGATTAGTATACAAATAGGCACATAACATCACCAAACCATGAAAGGCATTCCTCAAATGCTGAATCCTTGTCCGTGTCTTTGTTACACGTGACTTTCTCATAACACCATATCATGTGCTCAAAAGCATCAAAACCTTGTCCGCGGGCCCAGCCCATGTGACCATTTCATATCATCTCATAGACCTACAAAGCGTCAAAACTCTGTCCGTGTGCTGGTATACACGCGACCATTTCACGAATTCATTAGGTGCCCCAAAGGTGCCAAAGTTCTGTCTGTGTGACGGCCCACACGTGACGTTTTGCATAAACATCGGGTGTTCTTGCAATGCCTCGGAAAAAAAAAGAAAGAGAAAAAAAATAATAATATAATATAATATATAATATATAATAAAAAGAAACCATTCATATCATCATTTCATACATAATTCCACTCCATGCATCTCAAACATGTTCAATATCCTAGTTTTCATGTCATATCACGTCATTCATTCATGACCCTAATACCTTCCGTCTACTCCCAAGCAGAACACACTGGAGCGACCTTGGACAAGATCCCAAGCTTTAAGGGCAGCTAGAAGACAGAGGATAGTCGAGAGTGACAGTGATTCTGAGTCTGAGGAAGGAGTGAATATGGCAGAGCAGACACCGAGTATGGCTGATGTTTTGAGAGATTTTTTCAGGTCGCAGGATTTCCGCGACATGTTAAAGGAAGAAATGAGGGCAGTGGTTAGAGAAGCTGGTGAGACCAGTGGTAGTGGAGCCGGGAAGGAAAAAGAATCTGAGTCATCCCAACATGGTGGTGACGCTACGGCTAGCCTTGAAAAGCTGCAGGAGATAGAGGCAGCTATGGAACAGAGGATGAAAGCCAAGTGTTCTGAATTAGACGAGGTCATGGCCCAGTTGAAGAAGGGGGTCGGGATCAGTGCTGAATCCAAGAAGGGGGTGAACGTTGATGCCATGATCAGTAGGGGCATCGAGACATTTCCTATCGGCTTCCAAGTGCCGAAAGTCCCCACTTACAAAGGAATGGGCTCGCCGGAGGCCCATGTGAATTTATATGCCCGGGTTATGCTAACAGCAGGCGCTACAAAGCAACAATTGATTAATCTTTTCCCCACCACACTGGAGGGAGGTGCTCTGATTGGGAGGTATTGTCAGCAGCCTTCATCAATTACTACAGCTTCAATACCAAAATCCAGGTGAAGCTGTATGATTTGGAGAGGGTGAAGCAGAAATTCAATGAGCCCTTTGACGAATACTACCAGAGGTGGATGAACAAGATGATCCTTCTAAAGAACCGCCCTGATGAAGACGAGCTTATACAGAAGCTCATTGATGGCAGCAAGGATATTTTCAAGAACAACATGAAATTCCATCCCTTCAAGGAGCTTAGTGAGGTCTATAGCATGGCCATGAAGATAGAAAGGGATGAAGAGGAGAAGCCAGCTGGCCAGAAAGGGGGAAGAAGTACTGGGTATAGTTTAGGGTATAGATCAACCGCAGCAGTTGGGTCTGGCAGTAGTTCTGGTTCTGGTTCTAGTAGCAAGCAAGGGCAGTCATCAGAGGTGAAGCAGGTTGAAGTGGCTAATGTGAATCAGCAATAAGGCAACCAGAATAGGGGTCCCGGAGGACAAGGCATAACGCCCTGGACTCTTACTTTGGCAAAGATATTCGCCAAGTGTAGGAATGGTGGCCTATTACAGTCCTTGAGGCCATTTGAGATCCCACCTGAAGCTGACAAGGATAACTTCTGCACTTATCACGTAGTGACAGGCCACCGAACCAACAACTGCTACAAGTTAAGGGATGCTATCCAGAAGCTTATCGACGAGGGAAAGGTGCAAGAACCACCTAAACCTAGCACTAAAACTAACCCACTACCGGCATTCGAGAAGCGGGTTAACATGGTTCAGTCGGGGTTACCGGCTAATTTTATATTTGCCCAAGTTCTGCAAGCGAACCCTACGATTCAGGCAGTGGCGGTAGGGGAACCTGAAGTGGAACCCGAGTGTGAAAAGGAGGGATGTAAGGAGATCAAGCCCATAAGTCTAGATGATCTCGACTCCGAAGATGAGTACGAAGAATTTGACAGAAGAGAGGCTGTTAAACTCCCAGCTGTTGAGAAGCTGAAGATTTTAGAAGTGCAGCACGTGGCTCGAAGTGGAAGGGTATATCAGCCGGCAGATCAGACGAAAGATAAAGCACCGATGAATGGGTCGGACAACACTTTGGCACCAAAAAGAGTTGAGAAAGAAGACTTGGTCATTTCCCAATTGAAGAAGACCCCTGCACAAGCCAGTTTGTGGTATCTACTTATGACCTCCAAAGAGCATAGGGAGGCTTTAGTGAAGAAGCTATCAGAAATTGAAGTCTCCCCTATAGCTTCACCAGAGGCTATGTGCTGCTTGCTAGACAAAGTCCATGCTGGAGCTCCTAATATTGTTTTCTCTGAGAAAGACCTACCAGCAAAAGGAAAGGCCCACAACAAGGCTCTTTACATTAGAGCTTATATCATGGATAAGGTGATGCCGTGTATTATGGTGGATGATGGCTCGGCTCTGAATATATGCCCGCTAAAAATGTTACCATTTCTAGGCATGAATGAAGAAGTGTTGAAAAGATCCTCGACAGTCATTCGGGCGTATGATGATTCTAAAAGGACAGTGATAGGGACATTCGAAACAGAAGTGGAGGTTGGGCCCATTAAGTCCATGGTTGTCTTCACAGTGATCGATATCCCGGTCACATTCTCCTTATTGCTTGGAAGGCCCTGGTTCCACCCTTTGGGAGGTGTTCCTTCCACATTGCATCAGAAGATTAAATTCTCTATGAATGACAGGATTGTGACTGTTGAGGCAGATGCCCAGTCGATGGTAGCTGCAGTGGATGAAGGAGTGGTTCCTTTTGGTGGATTCCAAATTGCTGTCATTAAAGAGGAAGAAACCACAGATGCCCCTACGGTCCTTTATGAGAATTACATGCCGGAGTGGCTATCTCGATATCTATACAAGCGGAACTTTGTCCCGGGAATGGGACTCGGGATTAATTTGCAAGGTGTGCCAGAATTCAAGATCGACTTGGGAAAGTCGAAGCAGTGTGGCCTTGGTTATGTAGAGGGGTTATCCGAGCAGAAGAACCTGAAAAAGGGCAAGAATGGCAGGGCCATGATGAAGCCATTTCTGAAGGCGGGAGAAAGCCTTTACAAGGGACAAGCTGAACCGGTGCTGGTTGGAAATGCCGAGTACCCTGGCTTTGAGATCTTTGCAGATATTGTGGATTTTGAGAAGAGCCAGGAAGAGCCAGTAGCCCCTGTAATGGAAGAAAAAGCAACTGCTGAATTTGAAATTTTGAAAGGAGAACCATCTGATGTGATAGTAGAAACCATAGAGGTGGCCGAAGAAGAAGATGAAGAGAAAGCCTGCGCTGAAACTACAGAAATCATCTCAGATGCTTTGACTGCTGCATTAAACAAAGCTTTTGGGAAATCCAAGCAAGGATTTGGCGAAGAACTGATGGCCAAAGTAAATTTAGACTCTGTGGTTGCTGAAATTGCCAAGATTATGGAAAAAGCTAAGGCAGTCCTAGATGATGCTTTGGAAGGGAAGATGGAAGCTGAGGAAGAACAAGGCCCTCCGCCTGTGGAGGATGAAAATGGTTTTGTTGTATCTATTTCTTCTATTTTCAATGTAACTGATGTACTTTATGATAAGTTCAATGTAATGAAATCCCAGTTTGCTTACTTGTGTGATGTTTATCCTGATAATTCTGTGCATGCATTTGAATCACCACTAAGCATATTTAGCATACATGACACTGCATTGCATGAAATCAATATAAGTACAGATGAAAACCCTAAAATGGTACTCATTTCACACGAGCTTAAATCCGAGGAAGAGAGAGAATTAATAAGAATACTCCAAAAACATGTTAAAGCTTTCGCCTAGTCGTATGAAGACATGCCGGGTGTAGATACAGAAATAGCAGTGCATAAAATCCCGACAGACCCCAAGTTCAGACCGGTAAAGCAGAAATTGAGAAGACTAAGACCGGAATGGGCTGCGCTGGTGAAAGAAGAAGTGGCCAAACAGATAGGCGCCAGGTTTCTCGAAGTGGTGGAGTATACAGAATTGTTAGCCAATATTGTCCCCGTGCCTAAAAAGGATGGAAGGGTCAGAGTATACGTCGACTACAGGGACTTGAACAAGGCTTGCCCTAAGGACAATTTCCCACTACCTCACATTGACGTATTGGTTGATAGTGCAGCAAAAGCAGCAATGTACTCATTCATGGATGGCTTCTCGGGATACAATCAGATTTTGATGGATGTGATCGACAAGGTGAAAACATCGTTCATCACAGAATGGGGTACTTTCTGCTATAAAGTGATGCCTTTTGGATTAAAGAACGCCGGTGCCACTTATCAGAGGGCTGTCACAACTCTGTTGCATGATATGATCCATAAAGACGTTTAAGTGTATGTCGATGATATGCTTGTTAAATCAACAACCCCGGAGGAACACCCTGTTATCCTGGATAGATTTCTAACACGCATTGGAGAGTACAACTTGCGGCTTAACCCCAAGAAGTGCATATTCGGGGTCACATCAGGGAAGCTGTTGGGCCATGTAGTTAGCCAGAGGGGTATAGAAATGGACCCAAATAAAATCAAAGCCATCCAAAGTATGCCAGCTCCAAAGACAGAAAAGGAAGTCAGATCATTCCTGGGTTCCTTGCAATATGTCAGCCGCTTCATAGCCAAGCTAACTTCCACTTGTGAGCCAATCTTCAAGCTATTAAAGAAAGATCAGCCGGTTGTGTGGGATGACAAGTGTCAGCTGGCCTTCGAGAAGATCAAGGCCTACTTGGTAAAGCCACTAGTGTTGAGTCCTCCAATTCCAGGGAAGCCCCTGATTTTGTATTTGGCAGTTGAAGAATCCTCTATAGGGGCAATGCTTGCACAAGAACAAGATGGCAAGAAGGAATATCCTATCTATTACCTTAGCAAGAAATTGCTGGAGTATGAAACCAAGTACACACTGGTGGAGAAGACATGTGTGGCGATGATTTGGTTTACCAAGAAGCTGCGCCATTCCACTGTGGTGTACCAGGAGGAGTTAATTGTGAGACAATCCCACAATTTTTAAGATGATCGTCAAACTCTTGGCTCAAATATTCACCACCTCGATCAGATCTAAGTGCTTTAATTGTCTTGCCAAGTTGGTTTTGTACTTCATTTTGGAATGCTTTGAACATTTCAAAGGATTCCGACTTATGCTTCATTAGATATAGATAACCATATCTACTGAAATCATCAGTGAACGTAATGAAGTATTGAAAACCACCTCTAGCAGTTGTGCTCATAGGCCCACATACATCCGTATGTATGAGTTCTAATAAGTCACTAGCCCTTTCACTGTGACCAGTAAAGGGGCTCTTCGTCATCTTACCCATTAAACAAGACTCGCATGTGTCATATGTTTCAAAAACATCTAGACCCAAAATTCCATCTTTATGGAGTTTTGAAATGCGTTTCTCATTAACGTGTCCTAGACGACAATGCCAGAGATAAGTAGGATTCACAACATTTGTTCTTATCCTTTTGGTATTTATGTTATATACATGCTCATTATAACCTTCACTAAGGTTCAATAAATAAAGACCATCATGTAAATCCGCATTTGCATAAAACAAGTCTTTATTGAAAAGCAATAAGTGATTATTCTCAATAACACATTTAAATCCTTCCTTGTCCAAACATGAAATAGAAATGATGTTCCTAGACAAATTAGGAACAAAATAACAATTATTCAAATAAAGGACAAGTCCACTTGGCAACTTGAGCTCGTAGCGGCCGACTTCATAAGCAGCAACTCTAGCTCCATTCGCCACATGGAATTCTACCTCGCCCTTCTTGAGCTTTCTACTTCCTCTAAGCCCCTGCACATTCATACAAATGTGAGAACCACAACCGGTATCTAATACCCACGAAGTAGAAACAGAAGTAGAATGAAGTATTTCAATAACATGAATACCTTGATTAGCGGTCTCACCGCCTCTCTTCTTCCTCAAGTCCTCCAAATAAAGCTTGCAATTTCTGCGCCAATGACCAGGCTGATTGCAGAAATGGCATGCGCCTTCCTTTGCAGGCTTTGCCTTGGCAGCAGCTACGGGCTTTTTAGCATCTTTCCCAAACGCTTTGGGTTTGTGCGCTTTACCCTTCTTCTTCTGGATCCTACCCTTTTGCACCATATGGATCCCTTTGGAGCTTGGTTTCTCTTTTATAGTCACTTCAGCGTTTTTAAGCATCCCATGCAATTCGCTTACCGTTTTGTCCATATCATTCATATGATAATTCATGACAAAATGGGAGTAACTATCGGGAAGAGAGTTTAGGATCAAATCCGTTGCCAACTCAGGTCTGAGTGGCGAACCAAGTCTCTCCAACTGATCAATGTACCCTTTCATCTTCAGAACATGTGCACTAACCGAACTACCTTCGGCCATTTTGCACGCAACCAAAGATCTCAAGGTCTCATACCTTTCCCTTCTCGCTTGCTTTTGGAACATTTCCTTAAGCTCTTGAGACATCTCGTATGCCTCAAACATTTCCAGATCCTTTTGAAGTTCCGGAATCATAGAAGCGAGCATTAGGCATTGCACATCAATCTGATCATTTTGATGCTTGTGGAAAGCATCTCTTTCAGCTCTTGGAGCCGTGGTGGGTGGAGGGTTAGCGGGCAAAGGCCCATCCAGAACATATAGCTTCCGCTCTTGCTTGAGAACTATTCTCAAGTTGCGATACCAGTCAAGGTAATTCGTTCCATTTAGTTTATCCTTCTCAAGGATAGATCTAATAGAACCGGGATTACTTGTGTTTGCCATTTATCTACAACAGAAAATATATGCAAAGTTAAATTACATAAGAGAATTAAGCTCCCACTAAAATTATAAAACCCTTTAAAATTATTTAAGTGGGTAAAAGACCCAAAATCCATACTTAACCATAGCACTGCTTTGGCATGTCCCTATGATTAAATATAATTTCGGTAGACATCACCATGTCAATTACATCATTATGTAACTCTTTTGATTTATGAGATGCATGATATCATATATCATATTTAATTTGCATGTTACTCATCTCATCTTTGCCTCGGGCTCAAACACCATTTTGATTAACCCTTTGTTAAACCAATTACAACACAATGAGAATCACCATTTCTCATATTATCGCTTCGCTAAGGTCACATCATGCGTACCCGCTTTGGCGTGGCTACCATGATGCGAACATAGTACTTGACTAGTGTTATACGTAATTGGGTGGCAAATATAAACTTCATAAGTTTATTTTAGGGTTTATTAAATCCCGTGATTAAATTGTATCATATACAATACATGGCATTAATATTAATCTTCTTAGTTAACATTAATTATAGCATGGCATCCAATGTCATACATTCATCTAGCATGCATATTTCATACTAAGCATGGCATCACATGGCATCAAAATATAAAACATGCAATAGACTCGAAAAAAAAAACGTGTTATGGTATGGTTTTATCTACCTTGATTTTCATAGGCCAATATGAAAATCAACAGGTCATTTCCTAGGTGGTTGTAACCATCGTATGGTCACAGCACTCCCGCACCCATTGGATCCGTCTTCACGTCTTTGTTCCTTGGCACCATCTCATGGATTTACATATCTTACAAAATTGTATCCTATACAATTTTCTAGTAAAATAAAATTTACAAACAATAAATTGCATCCTATACAATTTATCTAGAAAAATAAGATTACATAAATACAAACGACTCGCAGGCCGTATTTATAAAACCTTACATCCACCAAAACAAAAGGAACAAAAAAAAACATCCATGGGGTCCAAAACCATACCACAACACCATGCATAAAATTATCACAATAATTTTACATCTACAAGATTTAGGGTTCATAAAGGGTAAAATACAATCCTATTGTATTTAGAGTAATTGATTTGAAAATCGTAAATGTGTAGAAACAATTTCCACACATAAACGAAAAACACCAAACCCAACTTCCAGCGATCCAACTCGCTGCTGAGTTGGACGGGGGTACGGGGGCGGTAGCCCCTGTTGCGAAGCAAGCGCCGCAGGCAAAAAAAAAATTTTTCCGCGCAAAACAGCCCCCTCTGAAAATTCCCAGGTGGCACGCCGTCGTGCCGCCATTCTGGTCGCAACACTGGAAACGGTTTCCAGTTGGCACGGCGTGCAAAGGCCCAGCACGTCGTGCCATATGCAAAATTTTCAGGTTGGCACGCCGTGCCAAATTGGCACGCCCGCGTGCCACCATTCTGAACTCAAGCATCCAGGAACGATTTCCTGTTGGCACGCCGTGCCAAAACCGGCACGCCGGCGTGCCAACATGCTGAATCCAAAATTTCACCCCTTTTTCTGATTCAAAACAATTACAACCAAATCATTCACAATGATTCACATTAAAATCAAATTTTAAACATGTTATTCACAATAACATTGAACCCTAAATCAAGAACATACAACCCTAACATGCAATTTTGATCTAATCAAAATAACAAATCCAATTCAACCAATGCACAACCTGGCTCTGATACCACTGTAGGGGAATTAATCGCACAAACAAACATAAAACGCAGCGGATAAAGGATTAATCCCCACCAAGGACCCATGTGCATTGCATTGAATCGGAAGGAGGGTTAAAGAATTACCTTAATTCTTTGAAGTTTGAATCACTTAGGAACCAAAATTGCTTCCCTCTATGGTTGATCCACACGGAGCAATACGTTCACCGCGTGCTAGCGCCGGGATGGAAGAAACGGTTTCTTCGAACGAGAGAGGAGAGAGCAGAAAATCAGATTTTCCCTTTGCTTTTTGAGGAGAATTTCGGCTGGTTCACTTTTCTTGTGGTGGCTGGCCGAATTCTGCTATAGTATTAGTGTGGAGAGTGATTAGGTTTAGGTTAATTGTTTCCTCAAATAATTAACCTAAATAGTTAATTATAATTATAACCTAATACACCTATTAGTTATAATTATATATTAACCCACACAATTTAATATTAATTCTCAATTAACATTAAATCAAATCAATTCTCCATAATACATATATGTATATATAATATTATAATTAATTATATCTCCATATAATTTAATTATAATATGTAGCATACTTTATGCAATATTAATCACATTAATATTTATATATACATACATAAATATATATCACTATATATATTTATTCTCTTTCTCATTCATAAATTATTATCCAATAATAATTTATACCCGATAAGATGAACTTCATTTTGCTCTTGTGTGTGACCCCATAGGATCATATTAATTGGCAATAAGGAAATTACCATAATGTCCTTATAGGTCACAAGCGGACTCTAGCAAGCCATTACGACTACCCAATTAATATGATTGGAATGATCCAATACCTATTTATAGAATGTCATATTCCCTTTTGTCTCTTTGATATCAAGATTAATTATAAGACATGGTACACTTGTCAATCTTATATAATTAATCATATGCTTTCTCGATCTCAAAGTAAACTGTTCAGACAAATCAATTGATACTCTTATCAATTATTTGAGCACGGCCATGCATTTAACAGTCTTACTTATCGAGGGGCCCAGTGATATCGCTCTCTTGTTAGAGAGGGACAAAATCCCATATCTGTCACTCACATCCCTAAGCATGAGTCATATTGTACCCAACCACAGCCTTTATAACTACTCTGTTACAAGCAGCGTTTGACTGCGTCAAAGCACAACATGAATTCATCCCGGAATCCATGGTGACCTCAGGTCAAAGGAATCAGCTGATGACACTACTATAATCAAGATCAGTTGTGACACGTGACCATGAACTTGATCTTATAGTGGGTCTCCAGCAACATGTTCTCTAACACATTGCCCGTGAGTATAATCTGTATCTGTATACACTATATTCATCTTATGAATATCCATTATCACTCACACTAGTCTTAGTTTGTTATTATTCCCATAATAACAATCGACTAGGGAAAATTTAGAATTACACAATTAATTCATGGATACATTATCATAAATACTAACATACAAATATATATGATAAAATAAGTCTTTATTAATGACTTAAGAAGATTGTTTACATAATCCAACATTGGCTTAGGGCACAATCTCTAACAATCTCCCACTTGCCCTAAGTCCAATCTCAAATGTATCTAATACCCATGGACCTAGCATGACCATCATGTACAGCTTGTGAAAGAGCTTTTGTTAGTGGATCAGCAACATTGTCTTCAGACGCAACTTTGCATATCTTCACATCTCCTCTTGAGATGACTTCTCTTATGTAGTGAAAACGCCGAAGTATATGTTTGGATTTCTGTGACACACTAGGTTCCTTAGCAAGTGATATTGCCCCATTGTTGTCACACAAGAGGCTCACAGGATTCACTATGCTAGGAACGACACCAAGTTCTTCGATGAACTTCTTGATCCAAACAGCCTCTTGGGCTGCATCTGATGCAGCAATATACTCGGCTTCTGTTGTAGATGCAGCTATCGTGCTTTGCTTAGAACTCTTCCAACTTATCGCACCTCCATTCAGAATGAATACATACCCAGACTGTGACTGCATCTGATCTTGATCAGTTTGGAAACTTGCATCCGTGTAACCATTTACAACAAGATCTTCGTCCGAGCCTCCATATATCAAGAATGTATCTTTAGTTCTTCTCAAGTACTTAAGAATACTCTTGACAGCAGTCCAGTGACTATCACCTGGATCAGACTGATATCTACTTGTCATGCTCAAAGCAAAAGAGACATCTGGCCGAGTACATACCATGGCATACATGATAGATCCTATAGCTGACGCATAAGGAATCTTATTCATGCGTTGACGTTCTTCAACTGTCATGGGACATTGCTTACAACTAAGCTTTATCCCTTGCCCAATAGGAACATTTCCTTTCTTAGATTGATCCATACTGAACCTTTTCAGTATCTTATCAATGTATGTACTCTGGCTCAGGCCTATCAATCTCTTAGATCTATCTCTATAGATCTTTATTCCAAGAATGTAGGCTGCCTCACCCAAGTCTTTCATAGAAAAACACTTTCCTAGCCAAGATTTTACTTCTTGCAAGGTAGGAATGTGATTTCCTATTAACAATATGTCATCGACATATAGAACTAGGAAAACTATATTACTCCCACTGAACTTCTTGTACACACAAGGCTCATCTTCGTTTTTGATGAAACCAAACTTTTTGACTGATTCATCAAAACAATGATTCCAACTTCTTGATGCTTGCTTCAAACCATAAATGGCCTTTTGAAGCTTGCATACTTTATCAGGATTCTTTGGATCGACAAAACCTTCAGGCTGTGTCATGTACACATCCTCAACAAGGTTTCCATTTAGGAAAGCTGTTTTGACATCCATTTGCCATATTTCATAGTCATAATATGCTGCTATGGCAACAAGAATTCTGATGGACTTGATCATAGCTACTGGCGAAAAGGTTTCGTCATAGTCTATACCATGAACTTGTCGGTAACCTTTCGCCACTAACCTTGCTTTATAAGTCTGAATATTCCCATCCATGTCCGTTTTCAACTTGAAAACCCATTTGTGCCCTATTGCTTTAGCACCCTTTGGGAGATCAACCAAAGTCCATACTTTGTTGTCGTCCATGGATTGAATTTCTGACTTCATAGCATCAAGCCATTTTACAGATTCTGAACTAGAGACAGCTTCCACATACGTGGAAGGTTCATTCTCTTCTAACAGAATCAGATCATTTTCGTTCGTGACGAGAAATCCATATCTCTCGGGCTCATGACGAACTCTACTTGATCTACGTTGGACTTGTGTTACTGGTTCTGACTCAACAACTTCTTGTGAATCAGGTTGTTGTTCCATTTGAAACTCACTTTCAATTTGGTTATCCAGATTTTCTTGCAGGTGTACTTTACTCCCACTGATTCCTTTGGAAATAAACTCTTTTTCCAGGAATGTACCATTCCTAGCAACAAACACTTTGTTTTCACTAGGATTGTAAAAGAAATAACCTTTAGTTTCTTTTGGATAACCTACAAAGTTGCACTTCACAGATTTTGGTGCTAACTTATCTGAAATCAAGTATTTCACATAAGCTTCGCATCCCCAAATCTTGAGAAAAGACAAATTTGGTCTCTTACCAACCCATATCTCATATGGTGTCTTTTCAACTGCCTTTGATGGAACTCGGTTCAGTGTGAATGCCGCTGTTTCAAGTGCATATCCCCAAAAGGATAGAGGAAGATTTGTTTGACTCATCATAGACCGAACCATATCCAATAAAGTTCGGTTCCTCCTCTCAGACACACCATTCCACTGTGGTGTACCAGGAGGAGTTAATTGTGAGACAATCCCACAATTTTTAAGATGATCGTCAAACTCTTGGCTCAAATATTCACCACCTCGATCAGATCTAAGTGCTTTAATTGTCTTGCCAAGTTGGTTTTGTACTTCATTTTGGAATGCTTTGAACATTTCAAAGGATTCCGACTTATGCTTCATTAGATATAGATAACCATATCTACTGAAATCATCAGTGAACGTAATGAAGTATTGAAAACCACCTCTAGCAGTTGTGCTCATAGGCCCACATACATCCGTATGTATGAGTTCTAATAAGTCACTAGCCCTTTCACTGTGACCAGTAAAGGGGCTCTTCGTCATCTTACCCATTAAACAAGACTCGCATGTGTCATATGTTTCAAAAACATCTAGACCCAAAATTCCATCTTTATGGAGTTTTGAAATGCGTTTCTCATTAACGTGTCCTAGACGACAATGCCAGAGATAAGTAGGATTCACAACATTTGTTCTTATCCTTTTGGTATTTATGTTATATACATGCTCATTATAACCTTCACTAAGGTTCAACAAATAAAGACCATCATGTAAATCCGCATTTGCATAAAACAAGTCTTTATTGAAAAGCAATAAGTGATTATTCTCAATAACACATTTAAATCCTTCCTTGTCCAAACATGAAATAGAAATGATGTTCCTAGACAAATTAGGAACAAAATAACAATTATTCAAATAAAGGACAAGTCCACTTGGCAACTTGAGCTCGTAGCGGCCGACTTCATAAGCAGCAACTCTAGCTCCATTCGCCACATGGAATTCTACCTCGCCCTTCTTGAGCTTTCTACTTCCTCTAAGCCCCTGCACATTCATACAAATGTGAGAACCACAACCGGTATCTAATACCCACGAAGTAGAAACAGAAGTAGAATGAAGTATTTCAATAACATGAATACCTTGATTAGCGGTCTCACCGCCTCTCTTCTTCCTCAAGTCCTCCAAATAAAGCTTGCAATTTCTGCGCCAATGACCAGGCTGATTGCAGAAATGGCATGCGCCTTCCTTTGCAGGCTTTGCCTTGGCAGCAGCTACGGGCTTTTTAGCATCTTTCCCAAACGCTTTGGGTTTGTGCGCTTTACCCTTCTTCTTCTGGATCCTACCCTTTTGCACCATATGGATCCCTTTGGAGCTTGGTTTCTCTTTTATAGTCACTTCAGCGTTTTTAAGCATCCCATGCAATTCGCTTACCGTTTTGTCCATATCATTCATATGATAATTCATGACAAAATGGGAGTAACTATCGGGAAGAGAGTTTAGGATCAAATCCGTTGCCAACTCAGGTCTGAGTGGCGAACCAAGTCTCTCCAACTGATCAATGTACCCTTTCATCTTCAGAACATGTGCACTAACCGAACTACCTTCGGCCATTTTGCACGCAACCAAAGATCTCAAGGTCTCATACCTTTCCCTTCTCGCTTGCTTTTGGAACATTTCCTTAAGCTCTTGAGACATCTCGTATGCCTCAAACATTTCCAGATCCTTTTGAAGTTCCGGAATCATAGAAGCGAGCATTAGGCATTGCACATCAATCTGATCATTTTGATGCTTGTGGAAAGCATCTCTTTCAGCTCTTGGAGCCGTGGTGGGTGGAGGGTTAGCGGGCAAAGGCCCATCCAGAACATATAGCTTCCGCTCTTGCTTGAGAACTATTCTCAAGTTGCGATACCAGTCAAGGTAATTCGTTCCATTTAGTTTATCCTTCTCAAGGATAGATCTAATAGAACCGGGATTACTTGTGTTTGCCATTTATCTACAACAGAAAATATATGCAAAGTTAAATTACATAAGAGAATTAAGCTCCCACTAAAATTATAAAACCCTTTAAAATTATTTAAGTGGGTAAAAGACCCAAAATCCATACTTAACCATAGCACTGCTTTGGCATGTCCCTATGATTAAATATAATTTCGGTAGACATCACCATGTCAATTACATCATTATGTAACTCTTTTGATTTATGAGATGCATGATATCATATATCATATTTAATTTGCATGTTACTCATCTCATCTTTGCCTCGGGCTCAAACACCATTTTGATTAACCCTTTGTTAAACCAATTACAACACAATGAGAATCACCATTTCTCATATTATCGCTTCGCTAAGGTCACATCATGCGTACCCGCTTTGGCGTGGCTACCATGATGCGAACATAGTACTTGACTAGTGTTATACGTAATTGGGTGGCAAATATAAACTTCATAAGTTTATTTTAGGGTTTATTAAATCCCGTGATTAAATTGTATCATATACAATACATGGCATTAATATTAATCTTCTTAGTTAACATTAATTATAGCATGGCATCCAATGTCATACATTCATCTAGCATGCATATTTCATACTAAGCATGGCATCACATGGCATCAAAATATAAAACATGCAATAGACTCGAAAAAAAAAACGTGTTATGGTATGGTTTTATCTACCTTGATTTTCATAGGCCAATATGAAAATCAACAGGTCATTTCCTAGGTGGTTGTAACCATCGTATGGTCACAGCACTCCCGCACCCATTGGATCCGTCTTCACGTCTTTGTTCCTTGGCACCATCTCATGGATTTACATATCTTACAAAATTGTATCCTATACAATTTTCTAGTAAAATAAAATTTACAAACAATAAATTGCATCCTATACAATTTATCTAGAAAAATAAGATTACATAAATACAAACGACTCGCAGGCCGTATTTATAAAACCTTACATCCACCAAAACAAAAGGAACAAAAAAAAACATCCATGGGGTCCAAAACCATACCACAACACCATGCATAAAATTATCACAATAATTTTACATCTACAAGATTTAGGGTTCATAAAGGGTAAAATACAATCCTATTGTATTTAGAGTAATTGATTTGAAAATCGTAAATGTGTAGAAACAATTTCCACACATAAACGAAAAACACCAAACCCAACTTCCAGCGATCCAACTCGCTGCTGAGTTGGACGGGGGTACGGGGGCGGTAGCCCCTGTTGCGAAGCAAGCGCCGCAGGCAAAAAAAAAATTTTTCCGCGCAAAACAGCCCCCTCTGAAAATTCCCAGGTGGCACGCCGTCGTGCCGCCATTCTGGTCGCAACACTGGAAACGGTTTCCAGTTGGCACGGCGTGCAAAGGCCCAGCACGTCGTGCCATATGCAAAATTTTCAGGTTGGCACGCCGTGCCAAATTGGCACGCCCGCGTGCCACCATTCTGAACTCAAGCATCCAGGAACGATTTCCTGTTGGCACGCCGTGCCAAAACCGGCACGCCGGCGTGCCAACATGCTGAATCCAAAATTTCACCCCTTTTTCTGATTCAAAACAATTACAACCAAATCATTCACAATGATTCACATTAAAATCAAATTTTAAACATGTTATTCACAATAACATTGAACCCTAAATCAAGAACATACAACCCTAACATGCAATTTTGATCTAATCAAAATAACAAATCCAATTCAACCAATGCACAACCTGGCTCTGATACCACTGTAGGGGAATTAATCGCACAAACAAACATAAAACGCAGCGGATAAAGGATTAATCCCCACCAAGGACCCATGTGCATTGCATTGAATCGGAAGGAGGGTTAAAGAATTACCTTAATTCTTTGAAGTTTGAATCACTTAGGAACCAAAATTGCTTCCCTCTATGGTTGATCCACACGGAGCAATACGTTCACCGCGTGCTAGCGCCGGGATGGAAGAAACGGTTTCTTCGAACGAGAGAGGAGAGAGCAGAAAATCAGATTTTCCCTTTGCTTTTTGAGGAGAATTTCGGCTGGTTCACTTTTCTTGTGGTGGCTGGCCGAATTCTGCTATAGTATTAGTGTGGAGAGTGATTAGGTTTAGGTTAATTGTTTCCTCAAATAATTAACCTAAATAGTTAATTATAATTATAACCTAATACACCTATTAGTTATAATTATATATTAACCCACACAATTTAATATTAATTCTCAATTAACATTAAATCAAATCAATTCTCCATAATACATATATGTATATATAATATTATAATTAATTATATCTCCATATAATTTAATTATAATATGTAGCATACTTTATGCAATATTAATCACATTAATATTTATATATACATACATAAATATATATCACTATATATATTTATTCTCTTTCTCATTCATAAATTATTATCCAATAATAATTTATACCCGATAAGATGAACTTCATTTTGCTCTTGTGTGTGACCCCATAGGATCATATTAATTGGCAATAAGGAAATTACCATAATGTCCTTATAGGTCACAAGCGGACTCTAGCAAGCCATTACGACTACCCAATTAATATGATTGGAATGATCCAATACCTATTTATAGAATGTCATATTCCCTTTTGTCTCTTTGATATCAAGATTAATTATAAGACATGGTACACTTGTCAATCTTATATAATTAATCATATGCTTTCTCGATCTCAAAGTAAACTGTTCAGACAAATCAATTGATACTCTTATCAATTATTTGAGCACGGCCATGCATTTAACAGTCTTACTTATCGAGGGGCCCAGTGATATCGCTCTCTTGTTAGAGAGGGACAAAATCCCATATCTGTCACTCACATCCCTAAGCATGAGTCATATTGTACCCAACCACAGCCTTTATAACTACTCTGTTACAAGCAGCGTTTGACTGCGTCAAAGCACAACATGAATTCATCCCGGAATCCATGGTGACCTCAGGTCAAAGGAATCAGCTGATGACACTACTATAATCAAGATCAGTTGTGACACGTGACCATGAACTTGATCTTATAGTGGGTCTCCAGCAACATGTTCTCTAACACATTGCCCGTGAGTATAATCTGTATCTGTATACACTATATTCATCTTATGAATATCCATTATCACTCACACTAGTCTTAGTTTGTTATTATTCCCATAATAACAATCGACTAGGGAAAATTTAGAATTACACAATTAATTCATGGATACATTATCATAAATACTAACATACAAATATATATGATAAAATAAGTCTTTATTAATGACTTAAGAAGATTGTTTACATAATCCAACATTGGCTTAGGGCACAATCTCTAACAGTTGTTACTTTTGTCTGAATTTGACATTGAGTACATCACGAAGAAAACCATTAAAGGGCGAGCCGTGGCAGAGTTTCTGGAAAATCAACCCCTAGAATCAGATTACACAGAGAACCTGGAATTCCCTGATGAGCAGTCAGCCATGGTGGAAGTGAAAAGATGGGTCATGTGTTTCGATGGGACAGTGAATAGAAAAGGCGCTGGGATCGGGGTACTTATAGCAACACCAGATGGTGAGGTCATTCCTCTATCCAAAAGGCTGATCTTTCCCGTAACCAAAATGGGGCGGAATATGAAGCATGCTTGTTTGGAAGGAAACTTTATTAACCTTAGGAGCAAATGATGTCTTTGTTGGAAATGCCCTAGTCCCGAGGCATTGGTCCTTGTATTTGTACTATACATTTATTGGATTTATGTGTTGTACTCATTTGTGTTATTAATAAAGGCATCAATTCATTTATTATATCTATCTTGTGCAATATATTAAATGAAGTATCCTATGGACATATCTATATCCATGACGACAAGTGTCATGCACTTAGCAGTAAGACCATGGATAGGGTAAACGATATGACCATAAATAGATCCGTAGTCTGTTCTAGTCATGGGAATGAATGGAACAACAGACTATCATTAACCTGGTTGTATGGCGGTGTCTTACCGATCATTAGACATGGAATTTCAACCAAGTTAATGGGTACATGCCTGGAAGCATGGTACTGGATAGATCCACTAAACGAGTAATCCACATGGTATGGTATCACAATGGATTCTCGTGTAGTACTTGTATGGATCCTTTGACCTGACCATATGATGGTGTTACATGTGAAGTCGCATACTTAGGGGTACGCCTAAAGGGCCTGTAATAGGGTGCCAAGTATGGGTGCTTTCGGGTATGTCACTAAACATGGTAATGCTATAGATATACAGAAGGGATTTGTCACTCAGTAACCAACTGAGAAGATATCACCGGCCACTTGATGAATGTGACTGATAAGAGTGTGGCCACACCCAAACGAGTTGGAACTTGTTTGTGAGCATCAGTACATTCGGAATCAAGTTAATGTCCGGACACAAAAGAGGGTGATCAATCCATGCCTCTGTGTTGGACACCGATATCAATGACATGGGATGTACAAGTTTAAACTACAGGGTTATGATATCAGTTAGACTGCCATCTCCATCTTAATTGGGGGCTCCAGTGGCTTGCTAGAGCCCAACTGCAGTCTGCAGGCCAAAGGCCCGCTGCCAACATAAAGATGGGCCCACAGGATTGTACACATAGGACGATAGAATGCAGACTTAAGGAATCACATGTATACTTGGAGTATACACAATGGAGGGAGAAGTGTGTATATATTAATTATATTATAAAGATCAATTTGATTGGTCATAATAATAAAATTAATATATTCAATTGGCTCTTCATAATTAATTGGATTAATTATGAAATTATTTCCTAGGTGGAAATATTCATATGTATGGGTTTACATATGATTTTATTTTGTGTAGATTTAATTTTAATTTGATGGATTAAATTAATTGTCAAACTAATTTTAATTTAGATGTAAATAATATATTACTTGGAGTAATATATTAAATACATGGGTATATTAAAATTGGGCTTGAAATTAATTTAAACCAGAATAATTAAAATTAGACTGGGCCTAAATTAAAACATGGAAGCCCGCACAGAATAAACAGGAGCCAAGATGGGCCTGAATTCCCCTAAGGAATTCGGCCAACCCTAGGTATAAATACCTAGGGTTAGAAATTTCGGCCACCTCTAAGCATTACAAACCTAGCCGAAATTTCTAGCCCTCTCCTCTCTATTGTTTCGTTTTTCCGACGCTAGCACGGGTTGCATTCGTTAAGCGTTCGTGTACGTGAGAGTGGAGGGATTCTACATTGAATTCTGCAGTCATCATCCATCTCTAGAAAGAGATTTTTCTGGTAAGAAATTTAATCCCTTTCTATTTAATTTTAAGTTTTTCAATTTCCATCTCAATTGCTCCTGGGACTGGATTTGAGGAAATCACCGCGTTCTTCCGCTTTTATCGGGTGATTTCCGGTGACAAATCCCAACAGTCTTAATTATCGGTGATTCACTTCTAGTGATCAGGCAAGCTTAGGGTGAGTGGGAACTAAAAGAAGAAGCCTTACGGCCTTATTTGGAGCTGCTACAGTTCAGAAAGGGTTTATTCGGCCAGTGTGAATTCAGACATGTCCCCAGGGATAAGAATAAGATGGCTGATGCATTAGCAACGTTGTCCTCTATGTGGGAAAATCCAGAAGAGACACAAGCTCAACCACTGGTTATAGCCACTTCCAGGCATCCTTGCTTCGAAGTGCATGAAGTAATGGAATTATCAGCCGAAGAAAAGCCATGGTTCTTTGACATTTACCGGTATGTTAAGGAGGGAAAGTACCCAGAAGGGGCCAGTGCTGCTGATAAGTTGACACTGAGAAAACTGGCTAGTCAATTCAGAATCTTCGAGGATAAGTTGTATAAAAGAACAGCACATGGAGTTCTTTTAAGGTGTCTAACAGAACAAGAAGCAGAAGATGTGATGCAGCAGGTACATGCAGGATCCTATGGGCCACATATGAACGGGCTTGCCATGGCCAGGAAGATCATGAGACAAGGGTACTTCTGGATGACAATGCAAGCAGACTGCATAAGAAAGGTGAAGAGATGTCATGAGTGTCAAATCTATGCAGACATTAGTCATCTTCCTCCACTTGAACTTCAGAATCTAGCGTCTCCTTGGCCGTTTTCAGCATGGGGGATAGACATGATTGGTGAAATTCATCCAGCTGCATCTAATGGGCATAGATTCATAGTTGTGGCAGTTGATTATTTCTCCAAATGGGTCGAAGTGGAATCCTTCACTAATGTTACAGCCAAGCACATGGTCAAGTTCATCCAGAAGAACATCTTCACTCGGTATGGGATTCCTCACCACATAGTAACTAATAATGGAGTACAGTTTCAAGGGGCGACAGCTGAGCTACTTGCAGAACATGGTATTGAACATCATAAGTCTTCCCCATGCAGGCCTCAGGCTAATGGTGCGGTAGAAGCAGCTAACAAGGCAATAAAGAAGATCTTGTCAAAGATGGTAACCACTTACAGGGATTGGGCCGATAAACTGCCTTATGCTCTCTGGGGTTACAGAACCAGTGTCAGAACGCCGACAGGAGAAACTCCTTATGCCTTGGTATATGGAATGGAAGCAGTGTTGCCAGTGGAGATAGAACTCAAGTCACTCAGAGTTGCCCTGGAAGCTCAATTACCAGAGACTGAATGGGTTCAAGCTAGATATGAGCAGCTGGCTGCACTAGATGAAAGGCGACTAAAGGCACTAGATCACCTGCAAATGTATTAGCGTAGAATGGCTAGAGCCTATAATCGAAATGTGAAATACTCCAAGCGGCAGTTGAAAGCAGGAGATTTGGTCCTAAAGCAACTAAGGCCTTCAAATGTTGATGTTAGGGGCAAGTTCAGACCTAACTGGGAAGGACCCTATGTGGTGAAGAAGGTGCTATCAAAAGGCACTGTCAGCATTATGGACATGGATGGAAACGAGTTCACCAACCCGATCAACCAAGACAGGCTAAAGCTTTATCATGTATAAAAATTATAAAAATTATAAAAAAAAAGAGGGAGAGAGGTCTGCTAGGTTGAAAACTCGAAAAGAGCGGTCTAGGCAAAAGTTAAGACCCGAGAGAAAATAATCAGTCGGAAAACCTGAAAAGGACGACTGGTGACGGATTCTGGCACAATGTGAAATGCGTATCATTTAGGAACCAACTTGTTTCAAATGTACTTATTTTGACTTCATCAATAAAGTGAAGTGTTTGTTTAAATATATTTGCATGGTTATGACAAATGCACAAACAAAGTTGTCTTGCATAAACACACATTCAAAGAAAGTACTTTGCATTCAACTGATCAATATCATCGCATTATTTGACAAATGAAAATGTATCAAATACATACAATTTAAAATCTCTTATCATCCTCTAAAGTCCCGTTCGTCTTCCCAAACGAGCAATAAAGGGTCACAACAGCATTTAGTCAAATCTTTAAAAAAAAAAAAAGGCTCGCTAAGGCGAAAACCGAGAAGGCACCTTAGGCAAAAGTTAGAGCGGCTCGCTGGGCTGAAAACCCGAGTTGGGCAACCCAGGCAAAAATTAGAGCCCTTACAAACTCATAACTTCCCCACAAAGCAGGAAAAAGCAGAATGTCCTCAGTATCCCCCGCGGAATTTGTCACATCACTCCCCAGCAGAGTTTCCCCTACTATTCCCTAGCGGAATCTACATAAAGAACACCGTCAATTAATTCCCCGCAAAGTCGCCATGTTACTCCTTAGTATGGTCAACACAAAGAACCCCACAATTGTTTCCCCAGTCGAACTGCCACACTCTTCCCTAGCGGAATCTCTACAAGGAACACTACGATCATTTCCCCAGCAGTCACCTCACTCTTTTGATAATCACCAAACAATGCCCCGAGAAAAGCAAAATCAACCAGGGACACAACATATCTCCCCAGCGGAGGACAGAAACGTCCAATAACAGAAAATACATACATGTACATATACATCATCATGCATCCATACATTGCATATATCAATTACTTATCCCCGGCTAGTCTTCATTCTTGATCGAAGGGGCAAAAATTTTTGTTTAAAAATCTCTCGATCAAGGAATGAAGACTTGCCATTTTAAGTGCAGGAATTCATCCCCAGCTCAATATCCTCAGCAAGTCAGCAGATCCGCCTCGAGTAATGTAAACTCGGTATCGGCCCAGGTCCGCTCCATTATCTCAACTTTCTCCAGCGAGTCCGCCTCGAGTAATGTAGGCTCGGCATCGGCCCAGATCCGCTCCATCATCCAAGTTCCCCAGCAGATCCGTCTCGAGTAATGTAAACTCGGTATCGGCCCAGATCAGCTGCATCTATTTCCCCAGTAAAGTTCACCTCGGGTAACCTAGACTCGGTATCGGCCAATTTCTTCATCAATTTCGCCTCGGGTAACCTAGACCCGGTATCGGCTAATCTCTTCATCAACTCGCCTCGGGTAACCTAGACCCAGTATCGGCCAATTTCTTCATCAACTCGCCTCGGGTAACCTACACCCGATATCGGCCAATTTCTTCATCAATTTCGCCTCGGGTAACCTAGACCCGGTATCGGCTAATCTCTTTATCAACTCGCCTCGGGTAACCTAGACCCGATATCGGCCAAATTCTTCATCAATTTCGCCTCGGGTAACCTAGACCCGGTATCGGCTAATCTCTTCATCAACTCGCCTCGGGTAACCTAGACCCGGTATCGGCCAATTTCTTCATCAATTTCGCCTCGGGTAACCTAGACCCGATATCGGCTAATCTCTTCATCAACTCGCCTTGGGTAACCTAGACCCGGTATCGGCCAATTTCTTCATCAATTTCGCCTCGGGTAACCTAGACCCGGTATCGGCTAATCTCTTCATCAACTCGCCTCGGGTAACCTAGACCCGATATCGGCTAATTTCTTCATCAATTTCGCCTCGGGTAACCTAGACCCGGTATCGGCCTATCTCATCAGAAGATTCATTCCAGCGTTCGCGGCGCTTTAATTCACGCTCTCAAATTCATCATCACAGGTATTATGGACCTGGAACTGGATGTCGAATTTGATCACGCGAGGGGCAGCTGTAAGCGCCGGAATTTTCAAAAAAAAAAAAAAAAGAGTTATAGTCGTACGACTATAGTTACAGTCGTACGACTGTAATGTCGGACAGACTGTAGGAACCCATACCTTTGCAGCAGAAATGGAGGAGAGAGAGAGGGAGCTTTAATTACTCCCTTGTTGCAGCAAGCAAGCGAAAATCAGGGAGATAAAAAGGAGAAGGAGGAGAAATAAGAGGATGGGGGGAAAAAATCTGGTGAAATCTAGAGAGAGAAAGAGAAAAGAAAAGAAAACCACAAAAAACTCATTCTCTTCCCCTTTCATTTTCCTTAATTCTCGAAATCAAGATTAAAACTTGTTAGAAATCCCTAGGTTAATCAATTAAATTCACAACCAAATCAAGAACTCGAACTAAAACAATCAGAATCCTTTGCAATTTGGATTTTTAGACAAAAAGCTCTCAACTTCCATTCCAAAGGAAAAAGTGCGAATTTGTTGGGATCGGAGCGACGCCAGGGGTCAAAACGACTTGGAATAGCTTCTAAAAAGGTAGTCACTTCCTTTCCTTACACTTTTTCTCGCTTTCTGGGTGTTTGAAGTGAGTTTTATGCATTTTTTGTGCATTTTCGTTTTCCTGTTTCTGGAAACTAAGAACAGTCGCACGACTGTTCTTGGTTTTCATGAACAGTCGTACGACTGTACATACAGTCGTACGACTGTATGTACAGTCGTACGACTGTTCATGAAAACCAAGAACAGTCGTGCGACTGTTCTTAGTTTCCAGAAACAGGAAAACTCGACTGTTCTTAATTTCCAGTTGATTCTTCTTTCGGTTTTGACTCAAAATGAATTTTTATTGAAATTCTGACCCTGAATCGATTACAGTCGCACGACTGTAAACTACAGTCGTACGACTGTAATCCTTGTTCCAGAATCAGAATTTCAGCCTTCATCCCCAAAAATTCCCGAAAAATCCCAAAAAATTAGAAAACCCCAAAAATCATCAAAATGAATTTTGTTGTGTGCATCACGACCATAGATTCAATTTTCTGGTAAATTCGCATTTAGAACAATTCAACGACGGAGACCCAGTTCTCCCGAAAACCGACCCACTTAACATGTGAAAAATGCACGTAAACCGGTAAAATTGTTTTCAAAATGATTTCCCCACAAAAGCAAAAATACAGGGACGTTTCAAAATGTTTTCCAGGTCTAACCGGGCCGGCTAGCCGAGCCAACCCAGTTACCCCCTAAATGCATGCCCCCAATTTTTGATTTCCCAATTCTGTTTATTTGAGTCCTAATTGTGGCGTGCCGTATAAATTGTGCTAACCTTCTGTTTTGCAGGTTTTAATTTCTTTTATTTTTATTTTTGATGTATTTTAATAGATTAAATCGTGTATTTAGGCGGTTGTAATTATTTTTAGATTTTCGTGTATTCTAGGCGATTGTATAAGTGAGGTGAGAGTTTTTATTTTTTTTCATTCGATTTGGTTGTAAGCCAATTAATATTTATTTCTTTTCCTTATTTTTGTATTAAATATTTTGTATACGCGTTGTATGCCTTTTATATTCAATAAAATGGACTTTAGATTTTGAAATACCATTCGAGAACATTTGCAATATTTATTTTAATTAGACACGAAATAAGGGACTTGTCCGGACCTCGAATCTCTGGATAGTGTACCGGCCGTTCGTCCGGTTCAGCTACATAAGAATTTCCCGGTTGAGCTGAGCCGGGTGGCGACTCTACAATGTTCATCGAGACTTAGGTCTCGGTTCTTTCATGCATTAATTCCATTCATTTTCCAAAACGCGGATTTCCATTATAAAAACCCCACGCGAGGGAGGGGCTCGCCCGAGATCGTGGCGCCCCATTCCGAAAGGGAGTCCCGCGTCCTGTCGAAAACGCGTCGTCCGCTCACACATACGCCCCTTGAAGGTATTGTCGGCTTTTAGCTTATAGCACCACTTGCAACCTATTACCTTAGCACCCGGAGGTGGATCAACCAAGTTCCAAACTTGGTTATCGTACATAGATTGCATCTCTGCCTCCATGGTTTGCGCCAATTCGCAGACTGTGGGCTTGCTATAGCCTCCTGGTAGGTTTTGGGTTCTTCCTCATCCTAGATGAGAAGAGTTTGATCATCGGTGATGAGGAAACCATACCTCTCTGGTTCCCGACGATCCCTACCAGACCTTCTAGGTCCTTGTGCGGCCTGGGTCGGTGCTTCCTCCTGTGGAAGCTCTATCTGGGCCTCCGAGTTATCCTCTTCAGGAGCTTGTGGACCTGGAACTTCCCTGAGTTCAACATTGCTCCCACTGTCTTTCTTGGAAAGGAACTCCTTTTCTAGAAAGACCCCCTTCCTTGCTAAGGACACTTTGTTCTCGGCGGGGTTGTAGAAGTAATACCCTTTGGTTTCCCTAGGGTAGCCCACAAATAGGCATTTATCGGTTTTGGGCTCCAGCTTGCCACTAGTCAATTTCTTGACATGTGCTTCACATCCCCAAATCCTTAGGAAAGAAACATTGGGCTCCCTGCCCGTCCATGTCTGATATGGGGTCTTTTCCACTGCCTTAGTCGGAGTATTATTTAAGATAAGAGCTGTTGTCTCGAGGGCGTGTTCCCAGAAACTAATTGGGAGAGAGACTTGACTCATCATTGAGCGGACCATGTCCAACAGGGTCCTATTCCTCCTTTCGGACACCTCATTCCATTGTGGTTTTCCGGGAGGAGTGAGCTATGGAACTATTCCATGCTCTCTCAAATATGAGTCAAACTCTAGGCTCATATACTCACCAGCTCGGTCCGGCCAAAGGGTTTTGATATTTCTGCCTAGCTGGTTCTGTACCTCATTCCTAAATTCCTTGAACCTATCAAGGGTCTCAGACTTGTGTTTCATCAGATAGACATAGCCATATCTGTTGAAATCGTCCATGAACTTGACGAAGTACAGGTGCCCGCCTCTGGTCGTTGCGCTCATGGGTCCACATACATCTGAATGTATTAGGTCTAATAAGCCAGTGGCCCTTTCAGCCTTCTTGCTAAAAGGCGCCTTAGTCATCTTGTCTCGTAAACATGATTCGCATGTGTCAATTGACTCCAAGTCAAATGACCCTAAGACTCCAGCTTTGTGAAGCCTAGCTATGCGCTTCTCATTTATGTGGCCAAGACGACAGTGCCATAGGTAGACAGGATTAAGTTTGTTGGGTTTAACCCTTTTTGTGTTTATGTTATAGACATGATTGGTTTCATTTAAGTCCAGGATATACAGGCCATTATTTAATAGAGCATCTCCATAAAATAATCCCTCTCTAGATATGGAAATTCTACCATTAGAAATAGTAAAATAAAATCCAGAAATATCCAACATAGAAACTGAAATAATATTCCTACACATAGCAGGTACAAAATAACATTGTTCTAAAATTAAAACCAATCCACTGGGCATCACAAGGTGGTATTCGCCGATCTCTATGGCAGCAACCCTTGCTCCATTCCCGACCCATAAGTCCACCTCTCCCGACCCCAGTGACCTTCTATTCTTAAGTCCCTGCACATTGCAACAAATGTGAGAACCACATCCAGTATCCAATACCCAGGATGTTGAAACAGTAAGGTTAATGTCTATAACATAAAAACCTGAAGAGGATGCACTTGGTCCCTTCTCTGCTCTCCCATCAGCTTGGGACATGATCTCTTCTAATGGCCCGCCTGTCTACACCCGAAACAAACATCCTTAGGACCTACCTTCTGCTGGGCCTTGGGTTGGGCTTTGGCCTTCTTAGCCTTGGCCTTCTTGGCCTTGGCCTTGGCCTTTTCCTTGGCCTTACCCTTGGCAACAGGAGGGTTCCCCTTGTTAACCAGCAGCACCGGTGGAGTCTTTTTGATCGACTGCTCAGTAAGCTTAAGCATCCCATGCAGCTCACTGACAGTGCGGTTCATCCCTTGCATGTTGTAGTTCAGGATGAACTGATCATAAGAATCCGGCAAGGATGCTAGGATAGTTTCCACCGCTAACTCCTAAGAGATGAGCGATCCAAGACGGGCTAAAGTGTCTAAATAGCCCTTCATCTTGAGCACGTGTGCGCTCACAGATGTCCCGGCCCCCATCTTACAGGAGTGGAATGCCTTGTTGGTTAGGTACCTTTCCTGACGAGCTTGCTCCTGAAACATCTCGTTTAGAGTTGTTATCATAGCAAAGGCTTGATGGTCCATAAACTGTTTTTGCAGTTCGGGGACCATACAGGCCAACATTAGGCATGTCACATCCCTATTATCCTTGACATGCATCTCGTAGTTCTCCAGCTGGGCAGTCGGTGGATTACGTCCTTAAGGCGCAGCCAGTACAGGCAGCCGGTACAGGCCTCTCCAGCACATACTCTTTGGACTCATGTCTTAGAACTATTCTTAAGTTCCTAGACCAGTCCAAAAAGTTAGGACCGGAAAGCTTGTCCCTTTCAAGAATCGATCGCAGTGATAAAGTAATGTGGTTTGCCATTTAGAGTTTCTACACAGAAAAACATTTAGAGTGTTAATAAAGGACTTTACTTTGTTATTCCCATATGAAATTAATAATGAATCAAGTTATTAATTAAACTGAGTTATTGGGCTCATGAGCCGAGATCCATATTTCATTAAGATATAGCTAGCCGAGGGCCTGGTACAACTATACCCTAAGTATTTATGTAGGAACACCGTCCAATCCCAACCTAGGGACTCTCGATTTGATGGGCTTGTTGGCACTTACCCATCTGTGCTTAGGGCCAGGAGAATCCTATTACCCATGCTAAGTTAAAACCTCCATTCAAGTGTTAGAGTATCCCATACCCTAACCCAATACAAAGTGATAATACTCCAGTGTATCCTGCGAGGGCATGGTCTACAACTGGCCTATTCCCACTTCGAGCCAGTTTTGAATGAGGGAAGCACTTTTAAGCGACTTAGTAATTTCATTTGGTTATTAGATTCAATTAACAACGGCTTGTATACATAAGGCGGGTGAAATGCGGTTGGATCATACATTCATACATGCATATAAATACAAAGCATAATTAAATAAATAAGTAAAATGGACTGCTATGGGCCTTTATTACATCCTAATATTATTCTAGTAAACCTATACTAGAAAACAATATCAGGTGGGCCTCCATCTTCTTCCTTCTGGGCTTGCACCTTCACTTGGACTCACCACTCCATGGGCTTCTTCTTTTACAAATTTTTATAATAATTGAATAAAATAAGATTACATTAAAAAAAAAAGAAAAACGACATGCAGGCCGTATTTACCCAATAAAGAAAATACAACCCATCTTGAATAAGGCCCAATAGCATCCAATCATACAAAATATTTAATCACCCATATGCATCCAATACATATAATTCATAAGCATGTTATAATGCATGATTTAAGCCCATTTCAATTATGTCCAAGCTATTATATTGAAATCGCCAATTCTGGCCCACCATGGTTGTAACCCATAACGGGCTTTGGGCCTCCAGCCCAGGCAGTCCAATTGCTCCCACTGGAATTGGGAAACCATGGGTCCAATTCAGCCGTCCAAGTAATTGTGCCAAAATTACCCGAACCAATTTCAATTAACCATATTAATTTCCAAAATTAATATCACATGAATAAAATAAAATTTCATTCAAGAAACCACACGCATTTAATTTACATGAATTTAAACACACGAATTTTAAAACCAATTAAAATTTCAAAACTGGGCCCCGGGCCCAAAACCCGCCAAATCCAAAAACACTGGGCCCAGCCCGCTGCGGCTAGGGCAACCAAGTTGCCCTAGCAGCAGCCACTGCCCAGCAGTGGCTGCCGCCCAGTAGCAGCTTGCTGCTCCGGCAGCAGTAGGCAGCGGCTACCGCCGCTGCTCCCACAGTGTGCGGCAGCCGGCGGCGGTGATTCCACCGCTGACAGCCCCGCACCCCGGGAACAGCCAGATTTTTTTTTAAACAGAAAAAAATATAAAAAATATATCATGGCATCCAACAACAGGAAATTCACCAAGAATTCCAAAACATACAATGATATTAAACAAACACAAACCAATATGCATATTCAATTTCAATTGTATGAAAATCAAATGGGGAAAAATCTTAAACCCAAACCAAGAATCCCAATAAAAAATCTCCAATTTTAAAACATGGGATTCAACCAATTTTAACAATTTCCATGGATCAAAAGCCTGCTCTGATACCACTGTTGGGATTTGTCACCGGAAATCACCCGATAAAAGTGGAAGAACGCGATGATTTCCTCAAATCCGTGCCCAAGAGCAATTGAGATGGAAATTGGAAAAAACAAAATTTAATCACAAGAGATAATTCTCTTACCCGGAACATCTCTTTAAGAGATGGATGCAGACTGCAGGAATCAATATAGAATCCCTCCTCGTTCACGTACACGAACGCCTAACGAACACCACCCGTGCTAGCGTTGGAAAACACGAACTATGGAGAGGGGGGCTGAGGTGAATTTCGGCTATGGTTGCTGTTTTACTGGTGGCCGAAATTCTCAGCGTTATTAAACCCTAGGTTGGCCGAAATTCCTAAAGGAATTTTGGCCCAACTTGGCTCATTCATTTTGTGTGGGCTTCCTTCTTTTAATTCAGGCCCAATCTTATTTTAATTAGTCTGGTTTAAATTAATTTCAAGCCTAACTTTAATATACCCATATATTTAATATATTACACCAAGTAATATATTATTTACATTTAAATTAAAATTAGTTTGACCAATTAATTTAATCCATCAAATTAAAATTAGATCTTCACAAAATAAAATCATATGTAAACCTATACATATGAATATTTCCACCTAGGAAATAATCTCATAATTAATCCAATTAATTATGAAGAGCCAATTAAATAGATATTAATTTTATCATTATGATCAATCCAATTGATCTTTATAATATAATTACTATATATACCTCTCTCTCCTGAGTGTATACTCCAAGCATACATGTGATTCCTTAAGTCGGTGTTCAGTCGCTCAATGTGTACGATCCCGTGGGCCCATCTTTATGTTGGCAGTGGGCCTTTGGCCCGCAAACTGCAGTTGGGCTCTAGCAAGCCACTGCAGCCCCCAATTAAGATGGAGATGGTAGTCTAATTGTTATCATAATCCTGTAGCTTAAACTTGTACATCCCATGTCATTGATATCGGTGTCTAACACAGAGGTATGGATTGATCACCCTCTTTTATGTCCGGACATTAACTTGATCCCAAATGCACTGAAGCTCACAAACAAGTTCCCACTTGTTTGGGTGTGGCCACACTCTTATCAGTCACATTCATCAAGAGGCCGGTGATATCTTCCCAGTGGACTACTGAGTGACAAATCCCTTCTGCATATCCATAGCATTACCATGCTAAGTGACATACCCGATAGTACCCATACTTGGCACCCTATTACAGGCCCTTTAGGCGTACCCCTAAATATGCGACCTCACATGCAACACCATCATATGGTTAGGTCAAAGGATCCATACAAGCACTACACGAGAATCACTTATGATACTATACCATGTGGATTTCTTGTTTAGTGGATCTATCCAGTACCATGCCCCTTATGTATGTACCCATTAACTTGGTTGACATTCCATGTCCAATGACCGGTAAGACACTGCCATACAACCAGGTTAATGATAGTCTCTTGTTCCATTCATTCCCATGACTGGAATAGACTACGGATCTATTCATGGTCATATCATTTACCCTATCCATGGTCTTACTGCCAAGTGCATGACACTGGTCATCATGGATATGGATATATCCATTGGATACTTCATTTGATATATTGCACAAGATAGATATAATAAATGAATTAATGCCTTTATTAATAACACAAATAAGTATGATACATGAATCCAATAAATGTATGATACAAATACAAGGACCAATGCCTTGGGACTAGGGCATATCCAACAATATGTTCATACACAAAATGGTCTAGTAGAATCACTTATTAAAAGTATGCAATTAATTGATAGACCATTACTTATGAGAATTAATCTTCCAAACTCAATATGGGGATATGCAGTTTTGCATGCATCATCACTTATATGTATCATACCCAAAAGTTATCATCAATCTTCCTAATTACAATTAGCTTTTCGTCATGAGCCCAATATTTCTCATCTAAGAGTTTTTGGTTATGCAGTATATGTTCACTATTGCTCCACCACAACGTATGAAAATGGGCCCTCAAAGAAGATTAGGAATTTATGTTCGATATGAGTCACCTTCGACAATTAAATATCTTAAGCCATTAACAGGAGATATGTTTATTGCATGATTTGCTGATTGTCATTTTGATGAAACCACATTTCCCAAATTAGGGGTAGAAAATATGAATAATGATGTAATGTGGAAAAGACAATCACATGGAAAGTTCCATCACTTTCTCACATGGATCCTAAGTCAAAGCTTTATGAACAAGAAGTTAAAAAGATAATCCATATTCAAAGCTTAGCAAATCAGTTGCCAGATGCACTTGGTGATCCAAAACAAGTAACAAAGTCATATATACCAGTAGTAAATGTGCAAATTCGTATTGAAATTCACGAAGAACAACCTAATAATAGTTCTCAAACACACCTGAAGCGTAGGAGACCTATTGGTTCTAAGGATAAAAATCGTCGAATAGAAAAGGTGTTAATAATACAAATGATTCTATTGAGAATGAAGGGGTCAATGATAATGATGATCTTGTTGAGGAAGAAGGTACTAATATGAATACACTTCATGAAGAAGTACAAGCACCTAAAGTTACTAAAAATGAAGAAATTCAAATAAACTATATTAGTACTGGAAAAAGATGGAATCGAGATGACATAGTTATGGACCATATATTTGCATATAATGTGGTAATGAATATTGTGAATGAAAATATGGATCACGAACCACAATCTATTCAAGAATGTCAAACTAGAAATGATTGGAAAAAATGGAAAGATGCAATTCAAGCCAAATTACATTCTCTTAAAAAACGTGAAGTTTTTGGACCAGTAGTTTGAACTCCAGAAGGTGTATAACCTATTGGATGCAAATGGGTATTTATGAGAAAGAGAAATGAGAAAAATGAAGTCGTAAGATATAAAGCAAGGCTTGTTGCATAAGGTTTTTCCCAAAGACCTGGGATTGATTATGAAGAGACATATTCTCCTGTGGTGGATGCCATAACTTTTCGATATCTCATTAATTTTGTTGTATAGGAAAATTTGAATATGCATCTAATGGATGTAGTTACAGCTTATCTATATGGTTCACTTAATAATGACATTTATATGAAAATCCCAGAAGGACTTTAATTGCCGGATAAACATGACAAATGTGAACTTTGTTCGGTAAAGTTTCAAAGGTCTTTGTATGGATTAAAACAGTCTAGGCGTATGTGGCTTAATCGTCTCACTGACTTTTTGATAAGAGATGGTTATAAAAATGATCAAATCTGTCTGTGAACATGGAATTTTCCAAAAAAATAAAAAAAAATAAAAAAAATAGAGTCGTACACCTCTTAATATGGTCGTACGACTATAATTTGTTTACCACGGATGTAGATTAAATTTTCAGTCAAAGTCAAAGAAATGACCAAACTTTACAGTATTCCATCTCTAATTACAGTCATACGACTGTAGATCTATTTTCTAACATTCCAGCCAAGCCCACTTGGGACAGGGATGGGCTGATTTTAGAGGTGTTTTGGAGGTGTTTTCTTATCTTCTTGTCCTATATTTAAGCAAAAATGATTGCAGGAGAGGGAGGGATAACCAGAATACACAAAATTTGGATTGAGGAGAGCTCAAAAGGCATTAAGAGAAGGGGGTAGAAGAGTAGAAAATACACATTCATTTTCTCCTACTTTATTCTCTTTGAATCTTTGTATTGTGAGGCTAAAATTGATAGAAATCATAGGTTAATAACCTGTCACCTAAAGATAATTAATTCCAGAACTTGAACTCGATTAAATTCGTAACTTGTGGAGATTTTTGGACTTTATTTTTGTACCCTAATATTCTAAGGAGGAGAAGCAATTCGGACCTCATTCAAGGCGTTTTCTTCGGTCAAATCGACGGTGGATCCATGCTTCAAGGGTAAATATATCTAAAACCAGTGTTTTGCTTCATTTTCTAGGTGTTTTGGCTCATTTTCATGCACAAAATCACCTAAAACCCAAAATATAAGTTTGTTGTTTCTGGGCAGGATGAACAGCCATACTCATGTAATTAGAGTTGTACGACTGTAGTTATTGTTGCGCGACTATACTTGGTCACCACGACCATACTTCCTTTCCATTGGATCTCACCTGAGCAATCTTCTAGCCAACAATAAATTACAGTCGTATGACTGTAATTATTTACAATCATATGACTTTAATCTCAGTCTCATGGCTGTAGTTTCTTGTCAATAACAGAAAAACACAAAAAAAACGAAAAAATTTAGAAAAATCCCAAAAAAAAAATAGAAAAATTATAAAAATGAATAAAAATCAGAAAAATCATCAAAAACAAACCAAAATAAATTCATCTCACGCATTCATGACCATAGATTTATTTTTTGATTTGTTGCAATTAGAAAAAAACAACGACGGAGATCCAAATCTTTCGAAAATCGACCCACTTTACATGCTAAATGGAAATAAGCCGGTAAAAGAAAATATTTTCAAAAATGTATTTTCTCATGAAACAAAACACAGGAACGTTTCAAAACCGTTTTCCAGGTCTAGTCGGGCAAACTATCCGAGTTTACCCCACTATCCCCTAAATGCATGTTCCCAAATCTCTGATCTCCCCGTTCCGTCTATTTGAGTCCAACTTGTTGCATATATTTGTGCTAACCTTTGTTTTGCAGGAATTTAATTTAACTTATTTTTATTTATTCCAATTTTAACGCATTAGATATTCGTGTAAAATAGGCGATTGTACCTTGATCCCCAATTTGTATAAATGTATCCCCTAGGATAGTTTTGTTGTGATTCGGTTAGGTTGTAAATAATTAATTTATTTATCGCTTTTATCCGCATGTACTCCGTATGATTAAATCAATGGAAAATCAACCTTAGAAATATAAAATGCTATCAACGAACATAGGACAAATTTATTTTGATCCGACATGAAATAAGGGACTTGTCCGGAACTAGATCTTTGGAAAGTGTAGTGGCCCTTGTCCGGTTCGGCTAAATTTACATCCCGGTTGAGTTGAACCTGGTGGTAACTCTTATATTTTCTTTTGAGATTTAGGTCTTGATTCTTTTATGAAATAAATGATGAATTTTCCAAAACCGAATTTACACTAAAACCGAAAACCCTGAAAAAGCGGCCCACCTCGCGACGCCTTTCTCTAAAACATGTCATCCGCTCGCACTGTCCATGTATTTTTATAAAGAAATCAGGGTCCATAGTTACTATTATTTCTATTTATACAAACGATTTTAAATATCATCAAAACTCCTGAAGAGATTCTAAAAGCAGTAGATTTCTTAAAAAAAGAATTTGAGATGAAGGATCTTGATCAAACAAAATTCTGCAATGGTTTACAAATTGATCACCTAGAGAAGGGAATTTTAGTTCATCAATCAAACTACACAGATAAGATCCTTAAATAATTTAATATGGATAAAACACATCCATTAAGTAATCCAATGGTTGTTCGTTCACTTGATGTAAATAAGGACCTTTTCCATCCTCGAGAAGATTGCTAAGAACTTCTTGGCCCTGAATTAGTGTGCTAATGTATTTTGGTAATAATACGAGGACTGATATTGCCTTTTCTGTTAATTTATTTTAGAGATACAGTTCTACACCTACACAGAGACATTGGAACGAAATTAAGCATATATTGCGCCATCTTCAAGGACTATTGATTTGGGTTTGTTTTACTGATATGAGTCCAAACCTGAATTAGTTACATATGCAGATGCGAGTTATCTATTTGATACACATAAAGCTCGATCTCAAACAGGCTATTTGTTCACATATAGAGGTATAGTTATTTCTTGGTGTTCAATAAAGAAAACTATAACTGCTACCTCTTCTAATCGCGTGGAGTTAATAGCTATTCATGAAACTAGTTGAGGATGTGTTTGGCTAAGATCATTAATCAAACATATACGAGAGACATGTGGTAGATCATCAGATAAAGTAACTCTAATAACTATTCATGAAACTAGTTGAGAATGTGCTTGGCTAAGATCATTAATCAAACATATACGAGAGACATGTGGTAGATCATCAGATAAAGTAACTCTAATAACAATATATGAAGAAAATGCCACTTGCATTGATCAATTGAAGGAAGGCTACATTAAAGGAGACAAAATAAAGTATATTTCACCAAAATTTTTCTTCACTCACGATTTGCAAAAGAATGGTGAAATTAATATTCAACAAATTCGTTTATGTAATTACGTAGCAGATTTGTTTACCAAAACATTACCAACTGCAACTTTCAAGAAATTCGTTTATGGTGTTGGACTGCATCGTCTAAAAAATCTTCAGTAATGTTTCGAATAGGGGGAGTAAACACTGTACTCTTTTTTTCTTAACCAATGGTTTTGTCCCACTGGATTTTCCTTAGTAAGGTTTTTAACGAGACAGTGTCCAATTTACAATAATGTACATAGAAAGGGGAGTGTTGGAAATTGATGTACATTGTAACCGCACCGCACCGCACCGCATCGTTAATTAATTAAATATTATAAAATTACCTTTTTACCCCTCAACTCTTCCTAAAAATAGATACTAGTTTTTTTATTCATTACAACTGAGATTTAGTAATAGAAAATTTCTATTCTCATATTTTCTCTCTGTCAGTTTCCTTGTCGTGATAATCTTCATATAAGCTCTGTTTATTTAAGTCATTTCACAACATGTTTGCATTTTTCTAAGGAATTTTGAAGCTTAGAACGTAGAAAAACTAATTCAATTATATCCTTAGAACGAGTTAGCTATAATCTCAGGGGGAATGTTAAAATGACAAAAACCACTACTAGTTAATAAATTTATACATGGCTCTTTACGGTTCATGATTGTAGCTTGTTTTCTCCATCTTCATCTCCCCTAATTTATCAAAAAATGGGCTATTTGTTTGTAGGGTAATCGACAAGGGAATAAGCAGCCACAATGGCATCATCAAGGGTCTTCAAATTATGCCTATTAAGCTCTGCTCTGCTCTTACCCAATCTTTCAGCCCATCAATGAAAAATAATAATGCGTCTTTGTCGGTTGGGTCCTCGATCTCTACTAAAATGGTAGTGAATTCCGTAATTAATCGAAAATATTACCAGTTTGCCTTAGCCACGTTAGCTTACATCTTGCCTTCTCATCTGCATTAGGCGCAAAGAATTTCCGTAATTCGGTCTTGAACTGGTCCCATTTGTCAATTTGATCATGTTTCCTTCGCCACCATACTAGAGCTGAATCTTTCAAGTATAGAGGGGTAATTGTGATTCTTGCTTGGCCATTATTTATCCCCAAGCCTCTAAAGTAGATTTCAAGGCCAAATAAGAAGTTACCCACCGTAGTGGCATTGCGAGTGCCATTAAATGTAGCTAGTTGGGGCACTTTCAACACAACATTAGTAGATGTGCCGCAATTGGATTTCCACTCCCGTCGAATCTCTTCTAGCTCCACATGTAGGAGTTACAGTTGGCTTTCCACGAACTTACGCAGGTTGCATATTACTTGGAAAAAAGTGCGTCTCGAGGCATCGATCATGGCCTTTGCAGTTGGAGTAACTTCAGCATTACCGATATCTTTGGTAAGATCACCTACAATAGATTTGCCATGCTTGGATTGTTTGTGAGTTTGCTCTTGAGGCAACTCTGTAGAAGCAACATCTTTCCACCTTGGTTGCCATTGTCACAAGGTCAGAATGGAATTCATCTTTAAGGTTGGAAACTTTGAGAGCAAAGCAAAGCTAAGCAAGAGAGTTTTAGTTATAGTATTCAATTCTCAACCTTCCATGGGTGGACTATTTATAGTTGTTGGCTCCCAATTGTGTGACTAGTGACTACAATAGTTAATTCTTCTAGATTTTTTTGGACTAATATCAAGATCTATGGATATTTCCATAAATAATTCTAAAAACTTAAATATTTTTATGTGCATAACAAGTGCCTAGAAAAAATAGGGTAATTTATAAAAATACAACTTTTTTCAACAATCATATCAAATATACGTTTGGCCCAAAATCTCTCATAAATACATTCAAAAGTAAGTGCAATTTCTGTTTTACGCTCCAAGCATTCCTTAATTACTTCATCTTATTTTCTCTCTCCTCCTTTATCTTTCAAATCGTTCATTTTTTTTTCATTTAGCTTTAGCAAGTTCTTTTCGTTTCTTTTTTAACTTCGAATTGATATCCATATGTATATATATTTTCTGATTTTTTTGGATCGTCAGAAATGTATCATAAATGTATAAGAAATGTATTAGAAATCTATCAATAAAAAAACATTGATATAACTCTTTCTACAGTTTTAATACAATAAAATGTATCACCAACTTTACATAAGAAAAATTATAGATAACACCATTCAGGAAAAATACAAACAGACAAACAACATATACAAACAACGCTTTAGAAGGTATAAAAAAATATATCACAAAAATATGATATAAGTACCATAAAAAGTATAAAAAATTATCAGAATTGTATCAACAAGCAGACATTGGTTCAATATACTTTATTCTCTATTTTTTTTTTTTTCTATTGTTAGCTTTTATTTAGCTTACATAACAATAAAAAAAAATCAGTTTAGATGATTCCTCACTATAGATAAAACATGTGGAATTAATACATAAAACACAGTACACGAAGAATTGTATTTCGAAATATCACAATTGTATCATAAATGTATTAGAATTGTATCGGAAATGTATCATAAAATATCAACAAACATATATTGATACAATATATTTTATTCTATATTTTTTTTCTATGGTTAGCTTTTATTTAGCATTCATAATAATAAAAAACATTAGTTTAGTTCCTCATTACAATAAAATCATTTTTCATACAATTATGATACGTTCTGATACATTTTTTATACAATTCTAATACATTTCTGAAAATGGGAAAAAAAAAAAACCTAAAAAGATATATACATATGGGTCTCGTTTTGAAGAGAAAAAAAAAGATGATAAAAACATTCTAAAGTGGAATGGTAAAAAAATTAATGAGATAAATGATAAAATTAAGGTTAAAAATATAAAATAGGAGAGAGCATCGCATGGGGGAAAGGAAGTGGGTAAAAGCAAAATTGATAATCAAGTGAGTGTATTTCAAAGAATGCCATAGTGTATGCATAAAATAAAAGTCAAAATTGAGGTATTTTTGGTAATTTCTCAAAGAAATATATCATGCAGAGCTAATTCTAGAAGCTTCCCTTGCTTAGGTGGACTAGAAAGAGTATATGTACAATTGTACATATAGTACATGTACATCCACCTGGTATGATTTGTTGGTTCAACAGCTGGTCAAACCATTTATTGTCGATTTCTTCGAAACTGGCACTTTGTATCAAGCTGAACGAATTATTGGCCTGTTCATGATTGAAACGCCCAGTCTAGTCCGGTTTGACAACATCAACATATACTACTTTCTTTTTAATCTATCGTGCAACATGTTTCAAGTTTGAAATTAATGAATATAAAAAAATTAGATTTGTATATGATGCAACTTTTTATATGTCAAAACCTCGAAAAATGACAATTCCAATAAAAATTGTAATCGAACTTAATTGATTTGATTTTCATTTGGTTGTTAATTACAGGTGAAGTTTTCTCATCTTTACATGGATTACGAGTTCATATTTGTAATATTAACAAGTTAATGGTTAAGACTTGATTAGAGCTCATACACTCAAGGAAAGAAAACAATCTCAGTCGAAAAGGTTGCTGAGCTACCATGTCAATGGTTATGACTTACACTAAGGAGTGTCACTGGTATGATATGTATAGTGTTGGACCAGATGATAATGGAGAATACTATTTCGTTTAGATATATGGTAGTCATGGTTTAATAAACTTGATAGGTTTGTTTTGAATGCATGTTTTAACGTATGGTATAGTTATATTCTAAAAAGATGCCCTTTCTATAATAAATAGTCAATTATCTACCAAAATTATTAGTTTTACACTTTTTGAATTAATTTCAAGTAAATATATATTAAAGTGGTGAAAAATTGAATGTGGATAATCATTTATTCTCATGAAATGTACAAATGTCAAAAAATAATTCTCATAATAAAGAAAAACAAAAATTTTTGAATTAAGGTAGTGGCCAACAAGATTAACGTTTATTAAAGAAAAAAAAAAAAAAACAGAAATTAACAAAAAGATAGAAAGAATTTAACATGTGGTTTATGTTTTGAAATTTTTTTAAATAAATTATAGCGAATCAAATCCCACAAAATCACAGAACTATAAGCAATAAGATTTGTATCACGAAAATCTCTCCTTTAATATTCCAAGAATTTGGTTTGAAAATGAAGTTCAACATAGGACGGAATATATATATATATAATTTAGATTGCCGAAAAGATTGACATATTTGATATGATTTTAAAATTAATATTACTAAAACTGGACTGAATAAAGAACCGGTGAAACTACTGATTTATGCTTTAATTAGGTTCAACCAAATTTTAAGTTTTTTGTTTTAAATTATTATTTATAAAAGTAATGAGATTTTTTTTTTTCTAAAAGGTTGACAAAAATAAAACGATTTCTGAATCTAAAAAATCATAAAGCTCATAATAAAGACATTAACTGTTTACGTTCATCCTAAATCCAAGATTAAAATTTAGATTAACAAGAAGCATTATACAATAATAAATCAAATAAAAGAAGGAAAACATTATATTAATAGTGAGGATTTAAAACCTATTTAATAGATGTTAATCCAATATTAATTAATAATAAATCTTAAGCCAAAATTACTTGTATGTCAACTACTCAAAAAAAAAAAAAAAAAAAAATATTTAGAAGAAGTCAATCTTAGTTCTTTATGGAAAATTAGGTGTTGTTAAATTGTCATATTGACTAATACTTTTTTAAAGTAAGTTTGGTACATTGATTTTATGGCAGAGGTAAACAAAAATTTTATATTTGATTATTGGTCAACCTTAATTAAGCATATCATTTATTCCATTGAAAAATAATTCTTATTCTTGGTTTTGTAGAGCAAACAACACATCTACCCACCCTTTTCTTTCTTTCAACCGCCAATTAATAATTTGTCTTTCTTCTACCCATCACTGGCAGTATCCACACATCACTGTCGATATCCATTCATTCTCGTCTCTTCTTGCTCAATTCTGATATTCCACCATCGCTTGAAGATTTTGATTTTTTCTCATTTGATATATCATATAAAACATTTCTATTGATTTAAAGTATTTTTTCTTTTTAGTATATGATATGAATATCAATGTTAGATGATAGGATTAAGTTTAGTAGACATATATTATTGGTATACTTTATGTAAATTTATAGACAACTAAAAATAGAAAGTGTACATTAAAATGATTTTTAATTGGATGTGAAGAAGATGGTGTTATATATAGGTAATTAAATTGCTGTAATTTGGTGCTAGTTTCATGTAATAATCTTCATCACATGTAGCAATCTTCCAAAATCAATTGTAATTTTGTAAATGCATTAAATGCATGATGTGTTTTACATATAATGCAATGGTTAATTAATTCTGTAATATCAATATATTCATCAATTTATTACCATATTAAATAGAGTAAATAAAGAAATGTAATGCTGCCATTAATCTTAACAAATCTGGATTCACCTTTTTAGTTATTTTCTTATATAAATTCGGTTGACATCTTAATAATTTTTAGGATGTATTTGATTGATTATTAATTATTTTGTTACCTATTGATTTCTAATTAATTTATTTGTAATTCTTGACATTTAGTCAATTTATCCTAAATGAAATTAACAAAGCCCAGACATGAGGTCCACAGCCCAATATCACGCAACAATATACAATCTCAAGGTCAAAATCTCTGCTTTCATTTCTTCCTCTTCTCCTCCTCTAGGGTGAACCATCTCCTTCCTCCATTCTGCTACAGATGAAGTGAACTACGATCAAATCTCGCAGAGCGAGTTTGGTTCTATAGATTGGGGTTTTTTTTTTCTCTTACCAGCTCAGTCATGCAGTGCAAGATTTTAATCATTTTTTTTAATAAAACAAAACCCGGTGTTTTGATTTCTAGAGATAAAACTGAGGTCAACTGACTACTAAAGATTCAAGCTAAATCTGTTTGATTCTTTTCAATTCCAACTCTAGATATTGAACTGACATGTCTAAGAGTTAGTTTGCAGCTAAACCAATCCGACCGAACTGTGACATCTCAAAACTTCAACAAACCACAACTTATCATGCCATACTAATCCACTATATCATATTTGATCTATCAACCAAATAATCTCGTAGATTATTTAATCATGTTCAATATATTTGAAGTACATAAGTCAAACAAAAACATAATACTAGAAAATGTTATTACCGTTGGAATTTGAAGTCCATCAAAATTGATGGATGTGCACGTTACCATGTGGCACCGTTTGTTTTATTTGAATTATGAAATTAATCTTTAGCTCCTCACCTTTTCCTATAAATAAATGTTCTTATTCTATTTCAGTAACAAAATATTTCTATTATCATATTTTTGCTTTATCTTAGTTCCCTTACTGCTATAATCTCCTTATAAACTTTATTTTTATTTAAGTCCTTTTTATAACATGTTATCAATATGAGTTTGCTCATCCGACCAATATCAACCTAACTATCCATCAAATTAATCCAAAGTAAGTTGGAATCTTCAATATATATATATATATATATATATATATATATATATATATATATATATATATATATATATATATATATATAATTTTTCTCTAATAAAACTATTTTAGATATGTCAAATCTTGCAAGTATTGAATTTGTGCCACTTGACATTACTGAGAAGAATTACCTTTTATGGGTACTGGATGTTAAAATTCATTTAGATCATATGGATATCAGGAAAACAATCAATGAGAACAATGATGCTTCATTGCAACAACAGGCAAAAGCTATCATTTTTCTTTGTCGTCATCTTGACGAAGGATTAAAAATTAAAAATTTGATTGTCAAAGATCCATATATCTTATGGTAAAATTTGAAAGAAATGTATTGCCACTAGAAAATAGTCATTTTACTTAGATTTCATGATGAATGAATGCACTTGCAGTTGCAAGATTATAAATATGTGAGCGAATATAATTCTGGTCTTTTTAAAATTACATCTAAATTAATGTTATGTGGAGAGAAAGTAACTCACAAAGAAATGATGGACAAAACTTTCTCTACTTTTCATGCATCCAATGTGCTCTTGCAACAACACTGTAGAGAAAAAGGTTTTCAAAAATACTATGAGTTTAATTTCTTACCTCCTTGTGGTTGAACAAAATAATGAGCTGTTACTAAAAACCATGAAGCACATCCAACTGGATTGATTGCACTCCCTTTAGGGAATCCAACGATAAATAATAAGGAAAATTTTAAAAACCCTGTTTTTGGTAGATGTGGTTGTGATTACGATCGTGGTCATGGATATGGATATGGCCTTAGTAGCCACAACAACAACAACAACAACAACAATAATAATAATAATTTCCACCCGAAGTGGAAAATCCAATTAGAAAAATTGACAAAAAGAAAAACGGTTAGAATTCAAGAAATAATGAAAATATATGCTACCGTTGTGGTATGACTGGTTACTAGTCATGTACCTGTCATATGACACAATATTTAGTTGAGCTTTATTAAAACATCACCAAATAAAGATACTGGTATGGAAACAAATTGGATATGATAGATTTTTTCACACCCGATACCAATAAAAAGGAGACCGCAAATGACAATTAATGTCATTTTATTATTTTCTAATTTTAGCTTTTATTTTTCTTTTACTCCATATTTTCATGTAATTTTCTATTTCAAATTAATAATAATAAGTTTTGGTTTTTTTCCTTTAAATGAAGAATAAAGTGACTTTGAGATATACAAAGCAAATGTATGTATCGTAGATAATGCCATCACACACACCATTCTTAAAGATAAAAAATATTTTTCTACTTTAAAAATGGTGAAACAATTGTTACTACAATATCTGGTAACATAAAAATAATTGAAGGTTCTGGAAGAGCCAATATGATTTTGCCAAGGGGAACAAAATTTATTATAGATAATGCAGTATTTTCCCTAAAGTCTTATAGAAATTTATTAAGTTTTAAAGATATTCATAGAAATGAACATCATATTAAGACTATAAGTGAAAATAATCATGAATATCTTTACATTACAAAAATAAATTTGGGGAAGAAATGTGTACTTCAAAAATTTAATGCTCTTCCATCTGGTTTGTATTACACATTGTAAATGTGACTGAAACAAATTTTACTGTAAACCAGAAGTTTACATATTCAAATACTTATAAAATTTGGCATGATCGATTATGTCATCCTAGATAAATAATGATGAGAAAAATTGTAGAATATGCATATGAACATCCATTGAAGAACCAAAAGTTTCTTCACAATAATAAATTTTTTTTATGTTGCTTGTTTGCAAGGAAAATTAATTTTAAGGTCATCAAAGGCTAAGGTTGGAATTAAATCAACAAAATTTTTAGAACTACGATATTTGTGGACCGATTCATCCATCACGTGGACCATTTAGATTTTTTTATGGTTTTGATATATGCTTCTACTAGATGGTCACATGTATATTTATTATCATCCCAATATGGCTTTTGTGAGATTATTTGCTCAAATCATTAGATTACGTGCACAATTTCCTAATTATTCTATTAAGATAATCCGTTTTGATAATGCTAGTGAATTTACATCCCAAACTTTTAATGATTATTGTATATCAATTGGGATAAAATTTGAACATCTTGTAGCATATGTTCACACACAAAATGACACTTATTAAATATTTGCAATTAATTGCTAGATCATTACTTATGCGAACTAATCTTTCTACCTCCATATGGGGATATATAACTTTGCATGAAACATCACTTATATGTGTTAGACCAATAAGCTATCATCAATATTCCTTATTACAATTAGATTTTGGTTATGAGCCCAATATTTCTCATCTAGGAGTTTTTTTTTATTATGCAGTATATGTTCCTATTGCTCCACCCCAACGTACTAAAATGGTCCCTTAAAGGAGCTTATAAATTTATGTTGGATATGGATCTCCTTCAATAATTAAATGTCTTAAGCTATTAACGAGATACATGTTTACTACACGATTTGCAGATTGTCATTTTGATGAAACCATATTTCCCAAATTAAAGAGAGAAAAGAGAAATAATGTTGTAAATGTGGAAAAGACGATCACATGGAAAGTTCCATCACTTTCTCACATGGATCCTAAGTCAAAGCTTTGTGAACAAGAAGTTCAAAATATAAACCATATTCAAAATTTAGCAAATTAGTTGCCAGATGCACTTGTTGATCCAAAACGAGTAACTTGCTAATCCAAAACGAGTAACTTACTAGTCCAAAACGAGTAACAAAGTCACATATGCCGGAAGTAAATGCAATAATTCATATTGATATTCCCGAAGAATAATCTAATAATATTTTTGAAACACGCTTGAAGCGTGGGAAACCTATTGGTTCCAAGAATAAAAATCCTAGAAAAAAAAGGTATTAATAATATAAATGATTTTATTGAGGATAGAGGTGCTAATAATAAAGATGATTTTGTTGAGGAAGAAGATACTAACATAAATACACCTCCTTAAGAAGTACAAGCACCTGAAGTTGCTAAAAATGAAGAAATTCAAATAAACTAAGTTGACTTTAGTTTTGATGATCACAAGTTAACATTAAAGAGAAAGTATTTCTTAATTGCTAAACACAAAGTACTACAAAAGCATTAAGAGATAAAATACTATCTGACATAATTGTGTTTATTAGATAAACAACTTATGCTTATAAGTTGCAAAATCCTTCTACGGCTACATATGCTTTCAAGAGCTACAATTTACTCATAAAATGAAGCTAAAAGCCATGTCATCTTTTCACTTCTGTCAAATGGCAATATTTAGCTTATGAGATGGTTTCAACTTTTTCTGTATGACATACAAATGTCATTTCATTCTTATGAGATTGAAGTTAATTACAAATCTACCTTCAGGAGCTATAAACAACAACTACCTTTCCTTTAGGAGGTGACTTCAACTGCCATTATATCTTATTATATGAGATCAACATTCATATCACTTTGTTATTTGAAACAAACGACCATACACAGCTTATTCGGTGTATTCAACATCTTCTTAAGCTTGTGACTTGAAGGCAACTGCCATATTCCTTAATCACTTGGAAGAAAACGGCCATACACAGCTTATTAGGTGTATTCAACATCTTCTTAAGCTTGTGACTTGAAAGCAACTACCATATTCCTTTTATCACTTGGAAGAAACGACCATACACAACTTATTAGGTGTATTCAACATCTTCTTAAGCTCGTGACTTGAAAGCAACTGTCATATTCCTTTTATCACTTAGAAGAAACGGCCATTTCTCCTTCCTATGAAGCATTCTTTCACCTATAAAAGAAAATGAAGATCAAAGTTAGAAAGTAGAAGACTTACATGTAATATTCACACTCTTAAGCTATTATTATTTAAAGTTTTCCATAATTCCTACAAGAGCAAAGTCAAGATAAAAGAGCTTCATTCTTTCATTCACATATTTATATATTTGGGAATTGTATATTCACACAAGGTTGTTGTAAGCGTCGGAATTTTCCATCCTTAAAAAAAACCGCGTGTGTCACACGACTGTAATATACAGTCATACGACTGTAATTAAATTACAGCCATACGACTATAACGTCGGAGCAGGTGCAGAAGCCCATACCTCTGCAGCAGAAAAGAAGAAAAAAAAGGAAGGCATTAATTGCCCGAGGAAAGCAGCAAGAAAGGGGAGGATAAGAAGGAAAAGAAGAGAGGTTGGAGGGGACTTTTGGGACATTGTGAATTCTGGTTACAAAGAGAGAGAATTGGGAGTAAAAGGAAAGAAAAGGAAAAATACCAAACCAAGAGCATTCTTTTTCTCTTCTTTTTCTTCTGAATTCTTGAGTGATTAAGTTTAAAATCTGTTAGACATCAATAGGTTAACAACTTAACACTTTAAATTCAATCAATTTCGGACTAAAAATCTTCAGAATCCCTAACATTTGGAGATTTTTCAGACCAAACTTCTCAACCTCAACTAAAGGAGAAAAAGAACAAATTTAAGTGGATTGGAGCGACGCCAGGGGTCATTCCTACGGTGGATTAGCGCCCAAGAAGTAAGCACATCTCATCCTCTCTTTTTCTTTCGCTTTCTGGGTGATTGGATGTGATTTGGTGCATTTTATTTCAATTTTAGCTTTTTCTGCTTCTGGAAATCAAGAACAGTCGTGCGACTGTTCTTAAATTGATGAACAGTCGTACGAGTGTTCTTGGTTTCCAACTGTCTTCTTTCAGTTTTATTTCAAATGATTTTGTCGAAATCCTGAAATTGGAGGATTTACAGTCGTACGACTGTAATGCTCATCCAATGTCAGAATTTCCAGAATAATCCCTAAAAATTTCTAAAAATCCCTAAAAATTCAGAAAATAAAAAAAATCATTAAGAATGAATTTTGTTGTGTGCATTCATGACTTTAGATTTAATTTTCAGTGCATTTGCATTTAGAACAATACCACGACGGAGACCCGATTCTCCTGAAAACTGACCCATCTCACATGCTAAATTAAATTAAACGGGAAAATAAAATGTTTTCAAAAAAATTTTCTCACAAAACCAAAATACAGGGACGTTTCAAAATGTTTTCCAGGTCTAATCGGGCCGGCTAGCTGAGCCAACCCGGTTATCCCCCTAAATGCATGCCCCCAATTTCTAAATCCCCATTATGTCATGTTTTAAGTCCTATTTGTGGTGTGCTGTAAATTGTGCTAACCCTCTATTTTACAGCTTTTTATTTTTATTTTTGATGTATTTAATAGAATTACTCGTGTATTTTAGGCGATTGTAATTTTCAGATAAATCGTGTATTTTAGGCGGTTGTAAAAGTGAGGTCGAGAGTTTTTATTTTTTATTCGATTGGGTTGTAAGCCACTTAAATATTTATTGCTTTACTTTTTATTTTCTGTGTATGCGGCTGTATGTTTAAACTTAATGCAATAAAATGGATTTTTAGAATTTGAAATACCGTCTATGAACATTGGCCGTTTTTATTTTAATTAGACATGAAATAGGGACTTGTCCGGACTTAGATCTCTGGATAGTGTAGCGGCCGTTCGTCCGGTTCAGTTACATTATAAATTTCCGGTTGAGCTGAGCCGGGCGGCGACTCCTACAATATTCATCGAGGCTTAGGTCTCGGTTCTTTTAAGAATTAATTCTATTTTTTCCAAAACGTGATTTCCATTCTAAAAACCCCACGCGAGGGAGGGGTCTGCCTGAAATCGAGGCGCGCCTTCCGAAAGGGAGTCCGCGTTCCGTCGAAAACGTCGTCTGCTCACAGTGGCGACTCTGCTGGGGATTTCTTACAAAAGTTTTCTTAAAAACTTAAAAGAATTTGACAAGCCCTGAAAAGTGTCTAATTAAAATAAGGTGGATGATTCTTAATTGTTATTTTATTTTTGCATTTTAGTTAGAGATGCTTGCATTAGTTTAAGTATCTCGTTTCAGCCCAGTGAATTATTGAAGTGTCGCCTAAGTTCCTCTTGGTCTTAGGGGCACGTATACGAAACACCACCTATAGCCTCATGCAAACCCCTTCGTTCGGACCCTTGAGTGGGGAGAAGTGAGGAGTATATTTTGCTATGGGAGCCTTGATGTTATCCCGACTTGGACAGAACTCATATAGGCAGCCTTAGTTGGATTCCCTTAGGATACCAAAATAATTGTGTGAATAATATAAAATCGCGCCTTCATCATCACCGGTTGATAATCGAAGAGAACCCCACCTAGGACTCGGTTAGAATTTTTGAGACCGACCACGCTTAGAGAAATAAGGTTGGAAGAATTCGCTTTGTGTGCTACATGTTACATGCCTATTAACATTTCACGACATACCATAATCAACATTTCCCATTTCACAACACACCATACATAAAACATTTGTGTGATGAATAACCCATATTTTTATGCAGCCACTTGCATTTTATTTTCCAGTGTAAAAACATTAAATCATCCGCTTGCCATTCATACTAATTATTTCTTTTTTAGCCATGATATTATATGTTTGTGATTAGCATTTTTTCTATATAGCATACACAACATCATTATGTATGTCATGCATCCTAACCCACATCTTTGTGCAGCCATTTGCATTTTGTGTGACATAAACATTCATATCATTTTAGTTAAATTAGGGGCATTCCAAGGACGCCCACTACGATCATATCATTCCATCATATATCGGGTATCCCAACATACCCATGTTCTGCCAATGCACCAGATTGCATTCGGCCATTCCACCAAATTATCTCATTTAATAGAGACCACAATGGTCCTAGGTTTATTTTCATGTAACGATTTATACGGTGCATTTCATGACATCATACCTATTCATCATAAATATCATATAGCACTGTGATCCACATCGGGTTATTTCATGACATTAAATTATCATTCAAGGTACTCCCTAAGTGCCTAATTAGTGTGCATATAAGTTCATAACATTACCAAATCATAACAGGTGTTCCTCGAATGCCGAACCTTTGTCTGTGTCCCTGTCACACGTGACTCCCTCATAACATCATTTCATATCATATGCTCAAAAGCATCAGAACTCTGTCCAAGGGACGGTCCCATGTGACCATTTCATATCAGCTCATAGACCTTAAAAGCATCAAAACTCTGTCCGTGTGTCGGCACACACGCGACCATTTCATAAATCCACTAGGTGCCTTAAAGGTGTCGAATCTGTGTCCGTGTGGTAGTCCACATGTGACATTTTTGCATAGCATTGGGTGTTCTTGGAATGTCCCAAAAAGAAGAAAAAGAATAAAAGAAAATCATTCATACCATCATTTTATTCATAACCTCACTCCATTCATTCATCACAAGCACTTTTAATGCCTTACTTTTCATGTCACCATGCCATTCATGCATGACCCTACACGTTTCTTGTATGATCCCGAGCAGAATAAGCTGGAGCAACCTTAGACGAGATCTCAAGCTTCGAGGGCTATTAGGAAACGAAGAGCAGTTGAGTCGGGAAGTGATTCTGATTCTGGGGAAGAAGTAGAGATGGCTAATCCTACACCAAGCCTTGCTGATGTGTTAAAGGATTTCCTAAGGTCACAGGATTTCTGTGATATGCTCAGGGAGGAAATGCGGACTGTAATGAGAGAAGCCAGGGAAACTGGTGGAAGTAGGACCGGAAAGGAGAGAGAGGCCGAATCGTCCCAGCAGGGTGGTGACATCTCGGTTAGTTTAGAAAAGCTGCATGAGATGGAAGCAGCCATGGAAGAGAAAATGAAGGCCAAGTACTCTGAACTTGACAAAGCAGTGGCTGAACTAAAGAAAGGGGCCAACATCAACCTGGGCTCCAAAAGAGGGGTGGATGTAGATGCGATGATCAATAAGGGCATTGAGATCTTTCCCGTTGGATTTCAAGTGCCTAAAGTCCCTTCCTACAAGGGGACTGGCTCACCGAAGGCATATATGAACCTTTATGTCAGAATCATGTTGGCACCACCAAACAACAGCTGGTTAACTTCTTCCTAACCACATTGGAAGGGGAAGCCTTGAATTGGTACAACTCCTTGTCTGAAGATGTGCAGTCAGACTGGGAGGCCCTGTCAGTGTCATTCATCAAATACTACAGCTTCAACACCAAGATCCAGGTGAAGCTATATGATCTGGAAAGGGTTAAGCAATAGCAAAATGAATCCTTTGATGCCTATTACCAGAGATGGATGAACAAAATGATTCTGCTAAAGAACCACCCCGACAAAGATGAACTGATTCAGAAGTTGATCGATGGGAGTAGGGACATCTTCCGAAACAACATGAAATTCCATTCCTTTAGTGAGCTCAGTGAAGTGTATAGCATGGCCATGAAAATCGAGAGGGATGAAGAAGAAAAGGCAGTAAACCAAAAACATGGCAGGAGCTCCGGGTATGGTCTTGGATACCGACCAGCAACTACCACTGGATCAGGCAGCGGATCTGGTTCTGGGTCCATAGGCAAAGGTGGGCAATCTCAGAAGACAAGCCAGCTGAAGTTGCCGTTGTGTCCCAACAGCAAGGCAGCCAAGATGGAAATGTACAAAATAGAGGCCTATCTCCTTGGACTCTTTCTTTGGCCAAGATTTTCGCAAAATGCAGGAACGGCGGCCTCTTGAATTCTCTGAAGCCGTTCGAAAAGCCTGCTGAAACGGACAAGGGCAAGTTCTGTTCCTATCATGTGACAGTGGGGCACCATACGAATGACTGCATGCAGCTACTGAAGACTGTCCGATAACTGATTGCCGAAGGAAAGATTGTAGAACCACCTTTGAAGCCTAGTGTTTAGAACAATCCATTGCCCAGCTTCAACTGACCCAAGTGTTCAAGCTGTTAAGGAGATGATGCAGCAGCAAAAGAAGACCCTCCGCATGTGGAGGATGATAACTATCTTAATGTATATACTTTTGGTTTCTTCTCTGTTTTGTGAACAATTCATCCCACAAGGCGTTTAATGTTATGCAATTTGATTCCAGTTACTTGTGCGATATTTTTCTTGATAGAATACTGTGCATGCATATAAACATTCATTTAATGTCTTTAGCATACATGACGTATCATTACATGAAATGAATTTAAAAACAGATGAGGACCAAAAATGGTATCTGTCTCGAAAGACTTCACGTCTGAAAAGAAACAAAATAGAGAGAAAACACCCAAAAGCGCATAACAAGCTTCGCCCGATCCTACCATAACATGACTGGAGATCAACAGAGAATTTACCAAATACCAGACTCCAAAGGATTTAAAGGCGAAATCAGCTAAGCAGAAACTCCACGGACCCAGATCAAATGAAGAGGGGAAACCACGATAGGAGGAACTAATGCAACTGGGAAAACAAGACCATCCACGGCAAACAGACATCAGTTCACAAACCTAACTGTCAACCACCTAACGTGGATGAAAACGGAGTCAACCATGATGTCACAGCCCCTAAAAAAAAAAAAACGTGCGCCCAAATTTATAAGAACGCACCTACACGATATAGAGTTCTGTGTTCCGGCATGACCAAGAAGAGACTATAGTTTCAAGGGGCAACAACGCATGTGTTCCAGAATAAAGGGCTGTGGCATTGATTGTCAACTCCAAAGTCATCCGCGAGAAGGTGGAGTGATGGGAACAGCCAACAGATCTGTCAAACGAACCCCATCTATCAAAATAGATTGGCATGTCATTATTCACCTTGCAAAAATGCCAAATCAGTATCGGAGCACTCACCAGGGAAACACCGTAGCCATTGACCTTCAAGGTGAAAACAGTTCTACCGGGGAGAATAGAGATCAAGTTGTCAACCCCATCAACCCGGACGGGCTAAAAAAAAAGAGAATAGTCCGGTGGATCGAAAACCGAAAAGGCGATCCACGTAAAAGTTAGAACGGTGAGGTGAGCACCACCAGGTGGAAAGTCTGCAAAGACTAGTTGGTGGTAGCTGTGAATTCGATCAAGACAGATACCATTGCTGATTCCGCTCTTAATTTCATTTCATCTATGATGTGCATTATGCTAAAACATTATCAATGAATGAATGAATGAATGCCTTGCTTTGTTTATTTAAATGTCCCCATTCTGCTTGGAATTGAATCCGCATCATGCATCATACATGGTTTTGCACATTTTTCGCTTATATGCGTTACACTAAAAAAAAAAAGAAGCTCGTTGAAGTGAAAACTGAAAAGGCGCCTCAGGCAAAAATTAGAGCGGCTCACTAAGCTGAAAACCCACATTAGGTAGTTTAGGAAAAAGTTAGAGCACTTAAAAAAAAAGCTCGCTGAGGTGAAAACCGAAAAGGCGCCTCAGGCAAAAGTTAGAGCAACTCGCTGAACTGAAAACCCACATCGGGCAGTTCAGGCAAAATTTAGAGCACATTCAGATTCATCATTCCTAGACACAAAAAGACAAGACACTCTTGTCATTCTCCAGCGAAGACACTTTCATTCCCCAGCGAAGATCCCTTCTACCATTTCCCAGCGGGAACTCCTCCACTATTTTCTAGCAGGATCCTCTGCACTACTCTCCAGTGAACCGTCATAAAGAACGCCTCCACTTTCTCTTCAACTGTCATTGGACTTCCCTAACAGCCATTGCATATCCCTGCATATCTCTGAAGGAAGTGCGAAAATCATATCACATAAAGGATATGCTCTCCAGCTAGATCAGCCATAAGCGTGAGGTAGTTTCCCTAGCCGGAGGTGCGACTCAATCTCCCCAGCAAGAGCACGGCATTTCAAGGCTGGATGAATGACGAGAAATGCATTTCCCAGCATCATTTGCACTTGCACGTATTACCGCATGCACATGCAAGCATTCAAAACATACACACAATTCACATGCATACATACATCTCAACCAATCCAGGTACGAGTACTCGCCACCATCATCGGGCCGTCTCGGATCAAGGCCACTCTCAAAGCAGAAATAGTCCAACACTTGGGCATTCACCAGGTCTCAAGAGACAAGTCAAAGCCGCGTAGGCCCAAGCCTCAACACCTCGAGTTACCAGGGGCAAAGTAATCTAGCCGTATTTATTCTTGATCGAAGGGGCAAAAATTTTTGCTTCTAAAATTATCGATTAAGGAATAAATACTTATTCTCAACCTAATTCCAAAATTATCACTCCTAAAGTCCCACTACTCAAGCCAGATTTCAAATCCTTGAACTTCTTCAAGTATAATTCCTAATCCTTGAAACCCTCTCCAAACCAGATTTCGAATCCTTGAACTTCTTCAAGCATGATTCCCAATCCTTGCAAACCTCTCAAGCTTGATTTTGAACCCTTGAAATTCCCTTAAGCCTGGTTCATAATCCTTGACAAATCTTCCCAAGCATGACTTTGAACCCTTGAAATTCTCTCAAGCCTGGTTCATAATCCTTGATAAACCTTCCCAAGCTTGATTTTGAACCCTTGAAATTCCCTCAAGCCTGGTTCATAATCCTTGACAAATCTTCCCAAGCATGATTTTAAACCCTTGAAATTCCCTCAAGCCTAGTTCATAATCCTTGATAAACCTCCCCAAGCGTGATTGTGGATCCTTGAAACTTCTTCAAGCCTGATTCATGATCCTTGACAAAACCCTCTCAAGCTTGATTTTGAATCCTTGAAACTCCTTCAAGCCTGATTCATGATCCTTGACCAAACTTCTCAAGCTTGATTTTGAATCCTTGAACTCCTTCAAGCCTGATTCATGATCCTTGACAAACCTCCTCAAGCGTGATTTTGGATCCTTGAAACTTCTTCAAGCCTGATTCATGATCCTTGACAAAACCCTCTCAAGCTTGATTTTGAATCCTTGAAACTCCTTTAAGCCTGATTCATGATCCTTGACCAAACTTCTCAAGCTTGATTTTGAATCCTTGAACTTCTTCAAGCCTAATTCATGATCCTTGACAAACCTCCTCAAGCGTGATTTTGGATCCTTGAAACTTCTTCAAGCCTGATTCTTAATCCTTGAAACCGTCCAAGTCAGATTTCGGATTCTTGAAAATCAATTCAAGCAAGATCCTAGATCTTTGAAGCCAATTCAAATCCCTAGCAAAATACTTGCCTCGGGTAACGTAGACCCGGTATCAGCTTATTCCATCCAATCAATTCAACGCATCACCACAGCAGTGAGGCTTCAGCAACTCAGTTGCATGTTTTATTTCCTATGTTTGCGGTGCTTTGATTCGCGCTCTCAAATTCATCACCTCAGGTATTCTAGACCTGGAGTCGGGTGTTGAACTTGAGCACACGAGGGGCATCTGTAAGCGCCAGAATTTTTCATAAAAAAAACCGCGTGTGTCATACGATTGTAATATACAATCGTGCGACTGTTATTACAGTCGTGCAACTGTAATTAAATTACAGTCGTATGATTGTAATGTCGGAACAGGTGCAGAAGCCCATACCTCTGCAGCAGAAAAGAAGAAAAAAAAAGGAAGGCATTAATTGCATGAGGAAAGCAGTAAGAAAGGGGAGGATAAGAAGGAAAAGAAGAGAGGTTGGAGGGGACTTTTAGGACATTATGAATTCTGGTTGTAAAGAGAGAGAATTGGGAGTAAAAGGAAAGAAAAGGAAAAATACCAAACCAAGAGCATTCTTTTTCTCTTCTTTTTCTTCTGAATTCTTGAGTGATTAAGTTTAAAATCTATTAGACATCAATAGGTTAACAACTTAACACTCCAAATTCAATCAATTTTGGACTAAAAATCATCAGAATCCCTAACATTTGGAGATTTTTCGGACCAAACTTCTCAAACTCAACTAAAGGAGAAAAAGAACAAATTTAAGTGGATTGGAGCAACGCTAGGGGTCATTCCTATGGTGGATTAGCGCCCAAGAAGTAAGCACACCTCATCCTCTCTTTTTCTTACGCTTTCTGGGTGATTGGATGTGATTTGCTGCATTTTATTTCAATTTTTGCGTTTTCTGCTTCTGGAAATCAAGAACAGTCGTGCGACTGTTCTTCAATTGATGAACAGTCTTGTTCTTGGTTTCCAGCTGTCTTCTTTTAGTTTTATTTCAAATGATTTTGGTGAAATCCTGAAATTGGATGATTTACAGTTGCACGACTGTAATTACAGTCGTACGATTGTAGTTACAGTAGCACGACTGTAATGCTCGTCCAATGACAGAATCTCCAGAATAATCCCTAAAAATTTCTAAAAATCCCTAAAAATTCAGAAAATCAAAAAATCATTAAGAATGAATTTTGTTGTGTGTATTCACGACTTTAGATTTAATTTTCAGTACATTTTCATTTAGAACAATACCACGACAGAGACTCGATTCTCCTGAAAACCGACCCACCTCACATGCTAAATTAAATTAAACCGGAAAATAAAATGTTTTCAAAAAAATTTTCTCACAAAACCAAAATACAGGGACGTTTCAAAATGTTTTCCAGGTCTAATCGGGCCGGCTAGCCGAGCCAACTTGGTTATCCCCCTAAATGCATGCCCCCAATTTCTAAATCCCCCATTATGTCATGTTTTAAGTCCTATTTGTGGTGTGCCGTAAATTGTGCTAACCCTCTGTTTTGCAGCTTTTTATTTTTATTTTTGATGTATTTAATAGAATTACTCGTGTATTTTAGGTGGTTGTAAAAGTGAGGTCGAGAGTTTTTATTTTTGATTCGATTGGGTTGTAAGCCACTTAAATATTTACTGCTTTACTTTTTATTTTTTGTGTATTTGCGCTGTATGTTTAAACTTAATGCAATAAAATGGACTTTTAGAATTTGAAATACCGTCTATGAACATTGGCCGTTTTTATTTTAATTAGACATGAAATAGGGGACTTGTCCAGACTTAGATCTCTGGATAGTGTAGCGGCCGTTCGTCCGGTTCAGCTACATTATAAATTTTCCGGTTGAGCTGAGCCGGGTGGTGACTCTTACAATATTCATCGAGACTTAGGTCTCGGTTTCCAAAACGTGATTTCCATTCTTAAAAACCCCACGCGAGGGAGGGGTTCGCCCGAAATCGAGCCGCCCCTTCCGAAATGGAGTCCGCGTTCCGTCGAAAACGTCATCTGCTCACAGTTGTGTGAAAGGGGGTTTACTTTGTTGTGATCAACAAAATCTGTAAAAGTTTGGTGCTTGAACTTTGAAAAAGCATCGAAGAGTTTGTTACTTGAGCTCGAAAAAGTAATCTTAGAGGTTTGATACTAAGTTTGTAAAAGTATTGAGTTTGTTACTAAACATCGTAAAATGTAACATGGGCTTGTTTCCTGCCTATAAAGGAAACATTAGTAAAAAAATCCCAAGCGGTTGGCTTGGGGACTGGATGTAGACCGGTTGAGTCGAACCAGGATAAAATTCGGTGTTTTCATTTCTTTATCCTTACTGTCTTTATATTTACTGCTATTTAAATTCTTGCAATTTAAATTAATAAGTCTTATTATTTGCAGTCATTTTTATATTTAGTCAAGCAAGTATATATTCACAAGTTTTACTAATTTATTAATTCTATATTTTTGTAAAACTTGGTTTGTAGAAAGAAAATTGTTTTTATTCAAAAATAATTTTCTAAATTGTTTGCAAAAATTTTTATTCGGCATACAGTACTATTCACCCTCCTCTCGTACTGTAGCTAGCCTATTTGGGACCGTCAAACTATGTTAGTACCAGAAAAAGATGGAATCAAGATGAAATAGTTATGGACCATATATTTGCATATAATGTGGCAATGAATATTGTGAATGAAAATATGGATCATGAACCACAATCCATTACAGAGTGTCAAACTAGAGATGATTGGCAAAAATGGAAAGATACAATCCAAGTAGAATTCAATTCTCTTGAAAAACATGAATTTTTTGGACCATTAGCCAAACGCAACATAGTGTACAACCCGTAGAATTCCAAATGGGTATTTATGAGAAAGATAAATGCGAAAAATGAAGTCGTAAGATATAAAGCAAGACTTGTTGCACAAGGTTTTTCCCAAAGACCCAAGATTGATTATAAAGAGACATATTCTCTTGTGGTGGATGCAATAAGTTTTGTTGTATAAGAAAATTTGAATATGAATCTAGTGGGTATAGTTACAACTTATCTATATGGTTTACTTGATAATGACATTTATATGAAAATTCCTAAAGGATTTGAACTTCCGGAAAAACCAAACGTGAATTTGATTCGATAAAGTTATAAAGGTCTTTGTATGGGCTTAAACAGTTTAGGCACATATTGTATAATCACCTCAGTGATTTTTTTTAGAAAGAAGGTACAAAAATGATCAAATTTGTCTATGTGTTTTTATATAGAAATCATGACCTAGATTTACTATTATTTCTATTTATGTTGATGACTTGAATATCATTAGAACTCCAAAAGAGATTCCAAAAGTAGCAAATTCTTTTTGAAAGAAGAATTTGAGATGAAGGATGTTGGAAAAATGAAACTTTGTCTCGGATTACAAATTAATCACCTAAACAAGGGAATTTCATTCATCAATCAAGTTATTCTAAAAAGATCCTTAAACAATTTAATATGGACAAAACACATCCTGAGTAAACCAACGATTGTTCGATCAGTTGATGTAAATAAGGATCCTTTCTGTCCTTGAGAAGATAGTGAAGAATTCTTGGTCCTGAAGTACCATATCTTAGTACAATTAGTGGACTAATGTATCTTGCTAATAAGACGAGCTCGATATTGCATTTTTTTTTATTATAGAGATATAGCTCTACACCTACACGGAGACATTGGAATAGAATTAAGCATATATTGCGCTATCTTGGAAGAACTATTGATTTGAGTTTGTCTTACTCATATGAGTCCAAACACGAGTTAGTTGGATATACAGACACGGGTTATTTATCTAAACCACATAAAGCTCGATCTCAAACATGCTATTTATTCATATATTGAGGTATAACTATAGCTTAGCGCTCAACAAAACAAAGCATCACTACTACCTCTTCCAATCATATGGAATTAATAGCTATTCATGAAGCTGGTCGAGAATGTGCTTGACTAAGATCATTGACCAAGCATATACAAGAGACATATGGTGGATCATCAGATAAAAGAAACTGCAACAACAATAAGTGAAGATAATGTTGCTTGCATTACTTAATTGAAAGAAGACTACATTAAAGGAGATAGGATAAAACACATTTCACCAAAATTTTTCTTTACTCACGACCTGCAAAAGAATGGTGAGATCAATATCCAACAAATCCGTTCATATGACAATCTGACAATTTGTTCACCAAAGCATTACCTTCTGCAACTTTCAAGAAGTTGGTATGATGTTGGAATGTGTCGTTTCAAAAATCTTAAAAAATGTTGCGAATAAGGAGAGTAAACGTTGTACTCATTTTTCGTTAACAAATGGTCTTGTCCCATCGGGTTTTCATTGGTACGGTTTTTAATAAAGCAGTGTCCCAATGATGTACATCAAAAGGAAGTGTTGGAATTTGATGTCCATCACAATTGATGGATTTGTACAGTGCGATGCGGCACTGCTTGTTTTATTTGGATTATGAAATTACTATTTAACCTATTAGCTTTTCTTATAAATAAATAGTTTTTTTTATTCAGTACAATTTGAATTCAGTAATAAAAAGTTTCTATTCTTACGTGTTCTCTTTATCTTAGTTCCCTTAATGCTATAATCTCATTATAAACTCTATTTATTTAAGTGATTTTTTTTTTTATAACAATTACTAAACTATACACTGACTAAAGTTGATTAAAAATGACCAAATATATAGATTCACCCTGAACTTGTTCAAAAACACCTACTGCCCCCCTGAACTTTGAAAAAGTGATTTAGTTTGCTCTTTTACTGCCATGTGTCACTCAATTATTAGTTTTCAAAGCAAATTCTGGTTTTTATGGGACTTAGGGAACAAACTGGGCCAATGTTAAGAAGTTCAGGGGTATTAAAACACTTTTAAGGAATTCAGAGGGGCATTAGGAAATTTTCAAAGTTTAGGGGGACAGTGGACGTTTTTAGCTAAGTTTAGAAGGTATCTATGTCTTCGGTCATTAAAAATAATTGAATTGGGTATCTAAGAAAGGATTTGGAAGTTTCTATATGTCAATTTTGGCTCGTTTTATATTTAAATTATTTTATAGAAATTCAGTAAAAAAAAAAAAAAAAAAAATCATATCGAAATTTAACTTTTTATTTATATATTACTTGATAATTATTTAGATGATTGACTAAAAATCAAATATAGATTAAAAATAAAAGAAAATATTATTTTAATCTGCTAACTGAGAAAAAAGTGGAAGAGAAGAAGAGAGATTGAGGTTATGGGTTCTCGAGGAGCAAATATGTTGATGTCAAGGGCTCACAGAATCAAAACCAAATTGCAATCGGCATTGGAAGCAACTTCTATTCAGATCGACGACGTCTCTCACCAGCACGCCGGCCATGCTGCTTTTAAAGGCGACAATGCTGAAACCCATTTCAATTTGAAGATTGTCTCTCCCAAATTCGATCGCCAAACCCTAGTCAACCGCCATCGTATGGTCTACGATGCACTTGCAGATGAGCTAAGCTCTGGATTGCATGCTCTCTCCATTGTAGCCAAGACTCCTCTTGAGGAACAAGCTGCTGCTTCTGCTTCTCGTTCATGATCATTGCTCCTTCTGCTATTCAGAGTTCAGATTAGGGGTTAGAATACTTTTCCATTTTTGCTTACTCTCTTATTCAAAATTTATTTATTTATGCTTGTGCTGTTACTTGGCATAAAATATGTAACATATCTGAGTTTTGTTTTGAATTTCTGTCAAAAAATTGGGAATTGATAACAATAATTCCTTTGCACTTTCTAAAGTTTTTGAAGAAAGACGGGAATTTTGGAGAGCAAAATATGCTTCTCACTCCTGTTTTCCTTTTCTTTTTGTATGTATGAACTTTCTCTCCTATGTTATTTTTATGATTCCGCTCTGTGTTTATCTTTTCTATGTTTTGATAAGGGTGAGGATGCTATTGCTGAACAAGATGCAGTATTTTATGCTCTCTCTCTTTTTTTTTTTGACGTGTTTTAAGAATATGGTAATTATGAAAGGAGAGTTTTTGAATGCCTGAGGTTTCTCTATACTGTAATTCTAGAGAGAGTTGACGATATATAAGGCTTTTCTTTGTGTTATTAGGAGGATGTTTGTTTCGATGGTTTAAAGTTTTAGCCCTCAGGTCATGATGTAGTGGTCTTACCATTGCAGAATTCTCAAGTGCCTAATAAAAATTGACGTCAGCAATTAATAATCAAACGCGTATATACCCCCTCTCATGCTATATATATTGATTCCAAGTGTATAACACATCATTTGTCTTGATAACCCTTTCATGGCTTTTTTCTTTTCCTGCATGTGCTTTGTATTTTATTTTAGATATGTAGATGATCAGTATTTCCTTTTCTTAAGTGGGACTGTAGTCTATTTCATTCTAAAGAACTAATCTTTGAGTTCTAATTATGCATTTATTATTCTTTGTGGACAATAGGCTATTCTTATGGTCTTTTGCTTAGGTCTAGATTTTTGTAACCTGCACAATGAAAGAAGTGAGCTTGAAACCTTTGATCTCATGATACATCAACCCTTGACCCTTCTGCATATTTATAGTACCTTACTAACTTAGGGTTGCATGTTGAAACTCCACTTCCTCCATCTAAAAGGCGCTTCCTTTCTCTGTAGACCTCAAGCTTAGCAACTTCCACTAACTAGCATGATCACGAAACCTGTTCATCCACCCAACTCACGTCTTGGGAGTTGCCTGTCCTTCGTGGGATGCCTCACTATCAATCATGCTTTCTTCTCAAGGTATTAATTGCAAATACTCAGCTCTTCTGTCTTGATACTAACTACCATGATACCTATTCACAGAAGCTAAGTTGGAAATTGTAATTTTTAGTTTGATGTATGTAGACTCTTCGCTCTTGCATCAGTCTCTGTTGTGAAGTTCGCAAGCATTTATGTTAAGCTGCAATCGCCTACCAGTTCTCTATCCCTTTCACTTGAGGTTTATTTTTTCCCATCATAATATGACTTTTAATAAAAAAAAAGGTCTTGAATATTGATAGAAATTTCTATCGCTTAGAATAAAATCAAGGATTAGGAATTAAAGATGAAGGAGAAAGAGAACTGGTATTTCTTGATAGCAATAGAACAGTAACAACTGGTACTCAGGGACACAGCCCCCTCCTCTCTGCAACTATGCAAGAGAGCCAAAATTACTACGAAAGACTAGACAAAAACCTGCAGTAGCACACACTCATTATTTAACACCAACTACCACTAGAAAACAAAAGAGATTCCTTGCCAAGCACTAATTTCCCTCTCTACCCTGTTTCTTTTTCCTTCTCTCGTAAACCTGCCAAACTTTGGGCCCATGAGATGACTTGGCTACAACTGAGCCCATCTCCTCAGGGGCCTTATCACTGTTGCTAACAAATATCCGTGCAAGCTTTTTTATGAGAGTAAATGGGCAATTGCACATGGTTGAGACTTCAGTTGAAATCATGGACTTGATTGCTTGCAAGAGATTGAAGTTTAAACACATCACTAGATAGTATGTAACATGAACTACATCATTTCTGGTGTCATTATCTGTTTCTGAGTCTGAAGATATGATTTATTGAACTTGGAGTATATTGCTTATGGATTGTCTCTTTCAGTTGCATAGCCTTTGCTTCTCATTATATTTCTAGATGCTAGAAACATGAAGATTTAATGGCTCAAATTTTGCTGCTTGTAGCTATTTGCTCATTTTCATTAGAGCATAGAATAATCTGTTGTTTGGTTTCTGATATTATTGGTTATTTGGTTACAGATTTGAGTGGTTACAATAAATCTAATTAATTTTCTTTTGAGGTTAGTTCTTTGATCTTTTATGTCCAAAAGGTATTTTTCAAAGGCTGATTGGAAATGATAAATCACTTCAACTAGTTGGATTAAGGCATGTTTGTTATTGTGTATGCAATAGCCAGTTAACATGTTTTATTTCTTAGATTTTATATGATTCTGGAACCTGATGATGTGAATGTAGGTCGACGGTACAAATTAGGTATGTAGTTCTCGAGTTTGCTGATTATTGAGTCCTTATTGTTTTTTTTTTTTTATTTTCTTTGGTGTCCAATCAGGTATTTATTTTTCGGGTCTGCTGAATAAGGAGTCCCTACTGTTTGTTTTTGGTCGATCAAATGGAGTCCCTACTGTTTGTTTTTGGTCAATCAAATGTGTCTAATTTGAAACGAGGGTTCTTCTAAAAAAAAGAAAAAAAAAAAAAAAAAGAGAGAGAATGAAACTAGGTCAAGTAAAAGCTTTATTTATTTTTGTTGTGGTAATCACTCTTCACTCCATTGATGCCATCCTCATACTGCAAGATGGGTCTACAGTCTGCTTCCTAAGAAATATTTGCAAAAAACAACAAACGAAAACTGCTGATCCTTTTCTTGGCTTTTTAGTTTTAAAATCCTATGATCCTATCTCTCTAAATTTGGTCATCATCATTCCCATTCCAGTCAAGATTCATAGCGCACCTCATTCCCTTACGACTGACCATTCTTATTTAAGGATCGATGCAAGAAATTCAAACTTTTTCAGCTTTCTCCAAACATTAATTTTCATTCTAGGGTGAAAGTTGTCCATTACTTCTTTTAACCTGTCAATTGAAATTGGAACAGATTATCTCCTAACTGATTTTTCTTCTTGGTAGCAAAATAAGTTATTTCTTATTTGTGTTTTCTTAAATTTGTCTGTGCTGTTGCTGTTGTGTACTTCTTCTCTTGAATATTTTTTGTTTCTCTCCTGGCATAATGCATAGGGATCTCTGAGTGTATGTAGCAAATTGTTCAAATTTTGAAACTCTCCAATTATTATGTCCTTGGTTTGCTATAGCTGACTCCATACCTGTCTGTTATTGGCTATGGGGAGGACTAGGTTTGTATAGAGTCCCTTTTATTATTAGATGTTTATTGGAGGACAAATGCCATCACGTTTGTGATTTGTTTGATTAATTGATTGGTCAATTTTAAAGTAGTTGTGTTTTCATGAGGTTTCCTAATTCCTACCAAATAGGTTCTTTCTATTAGGATAAAAGCATCCCGAGGGCCTTGATATTTGCTATTTTTACGGATTTGAGTGCCTGATCTTTTGTTGACACATTGAGCACTTGATCCCTTACGAAACTATACATAAATTCATTTTCCTTCATGTGTCATCTTGTTTTATGATGTGTTTGATGACTGTTTATCATAAAAGGGGAGGTTTTGACTGCTTGAGGATTTTCTATAGGCTTTTCGTTTTTATTATTGGGAAGCTGTTTCTGTGATTAAAAGAATCAGCCCTGGGGTAATGGAGTAGCAGTGTTACCATTGCAGCAAATTTTCAAGTGTAAATGACAACAATCATCTGCTCCTTGTTAGAGAATGGATGTCAAATATTCTCACCTTGCTTCTTATGTAAGGGCCAGTTTGGGATTACTGTTAGTGAAGTGCTGTCAGGGAAAGTTAGGTTTGATTGCTTTGTTTAAAAGTAGTTTTAAGTGTTTTTACAATGCTTTACTGAATACAATCTGATTTTTACTAATTGTGTATTTGAGGCTGCTTTCTGCAGTCCTGAAAGCAGCTTTTAGCCACAGTAAGGTTCCACTTGCTTTGGTTGAAAGCTGCTTTCCGCAGCCCCAAACTGGCTCTAAGTTCCTGAAATCTTTATGTTGAGAGTCCCTTTGTCAGCACCATTTGCTACTTGTGAAAGCAGCCTAACTTCAACCTTCTCTTTAATAAAATAACACTGATTGCGTGATTTATGGTATAGAAAATTGTTTTATTTTTTTTTTTTCCCTTGTTGCCTTATATATTTAATCTAAGAATTTATGAAATTAGGAATTTATGATTTTTTGCTAATGTGATTTACGACATTTAAGAAAATTTATTTCCACTTTAATTCCTTATTAACCTTATATAGTTTTGGCATTTTAGAAATATTTTGCTGAAATGTTATCCAACCATAAATAGATGAAAGGTAGTGAAGGAATTGACTTGCAAGCACAGTAATTCAGTCAAATTTATTGGAAGACTAGTACAAGTAAAAAACACTACAACCTTTAGAAATGTTCTAGAATTTGCAAAACAAAAGTGAGTACCAATTGTTGCAGTTATAGTACCCAACACTACAATTCCCCATAACAGTACCCATTCAAATGTAAATCTTGTGTAAATCCCTGCGATCTTTATGTAACATAAACATGGAAATGTAATAGAAACTGTTACACGTAAGAGTGAACCAGCCAAGGACATCAAATCACCAAAGAAAGGAAGAGTTATAGCTACAATCACTGTACTGCTAAACAATACTGTACAGATTAGGATGTTGAATGGCTTCTTGTACCAATTCAGGGGAATCCAATTCTTAGTAGCATCCAATATGGGTGTAACCATCAATGCATATTTGGCTATGGGATTTATTAGAGTAGTGTATATTGCAATTTTCGAACTTAACTTTGCGGTCGGAAGGTTTAAGGTTATCTGGGATTGAACATCTGACCCGAACATCAAGTAGCCTATTACAGCCATTGATGCATATGTGAGGGCACATGTCATGAAACATATGAGCATCACCTGTCATGGAACAACTCAAATCATATGTAAAAATATTCTAACCCAAGTGACAATAAAAAGCAAAAATAATTATTTATCCTATCAAATATTACAATATACTCTCTTCTTGTAAAAAAAATACATGGACATTATATATGCATATTTGTTCGGTGCCTGTCCTAATATGAAGTTTTTCCAACGGTTTCTTTGCAATTTTGTTAAATTTATGTAGATATACAAAAAATGATCTAGATAAGTTCTGGAAATTTTACAAAATACACTAGTTAGTCCTCCATTCATGTGAGTTTTCTGAAATATTTTGTATATTTACACCAAGTTAATCAAAATTGCAAAGAAATCACAGTGCCTCTCAGAGATCTAAAAATATGATAAAAATAAATATGGAGATGTCATTATATATAATATATATAGTCATATCCTCAAAAATTAAACACGTAGAAATATTCGCCTTTTTAACATTTTATGAAATAGGCATAACTCCTTTTTTAACCACAAATTACCAACACTTTTCTGTTTTGATTCTATTTATTATAGTTTGAAATTACTAAATTTAGAATAAACTAAAATTACTATGCATTGAATCACTTTGCTAATTGAGAATATATTACGAAAAAAATAATCATACATAATGTTTTATTTTTGTTCATTGTATTGATACATATTTGCCTATGTTCGTGGGACGACGAAGGGAGTAACCATTTATCCAAATAAAAACTAATTATTAGATGGAGATATTCTAGTATGCGTCGGAATTATACTACTTTCAAAGACCCAATCAATGATATTATGCATGTCACTAACCATGCGGATGTGACACGATATCTTTAGCGGGAATTAGTCTACTCTTGTCTGGCATATGCTAGAATTTTTGTATCAGATGTTAAATGTAACTTACAGTGGGGAACTGATGCTTCTTTTGCAAGGAAGTGTAGAGGGTAGGGAAAATTGTATGTCCACAGTAGCAAAAACCATATAAGCTAACACTGGTTGGAATTCCATTCCAATTAATTAATTTTCCTCCCTTTTCTTGAAATCCAACTCCATCAACTGCTCCAACCCAAAAAACCGACCCAAGAATTATAACAGAAGCTAAAACCCCACTTGCTGATATATATGAAAGAATGCTGAGATTATCCAACCAAAGACTAGGTAATATGATGAGTGCAACAATTAAAACTAAGCTTTGTCTTCCACCGATATAAACCCCTGGAATAATCTCAATTTCCACATTTGGAAATAAATTCTTCAAGTTATCTCCTTCAATAATCAAGAAACCTGTTGCCACAAAATGGATCTCTCCATACATGAAAATTGAAATCATGATTTTTCCAAGGGCTGTCAAAATGGGTTTGCGTGTCGTGTTGACACAGTTTGATGACACTTATAAGGTCAACACTGACACTACCCATATATTAAATGGGTTGACAGGACACGACACTATATTATAACGGGTTGACACTATTAACATGTTCAACCCATTTATTTAAAAATAGATTATTTATAGTTTAAAAAAAAAAGATTATTTATAGATCAATTCAATATTGAACCACATTATTTATAAAAATAACAATTACACTTCTAAAAATAAATCAACATAAATTCATCAACTCAATTAAACATGCAACTTTGCAAATAAGCAATAGAAAGTAAAAATTAGTTTAAATTTCTGCAATTTTACTAATTAAACAATATCTGGTGAAGTTTTTACGTCTCAATCAGGCAGTCCCTCTGAAGCTGCAATTTCTACGTAAAAGCCATAATAGCTATTAGCCTAATATATTCCAAAAAATATCTATTAAATCACAATGAAAAATGGTTTAGAAGTATTGAAAAAAGAATAAATTTATACTATCAGCTCTCAAGTCCAAATGATAGTTTTAACCTTCATATTAGTTAAAATTACTAATTTGTTAAACAAGTTATATGGGTTCATGGGTTGACTCGTGACCCAACCTGTTTATCTCGTGTCATAAAAGTGTCGACCCTTTTCCGACACCAACCCTCGTAAATCCAACCCTAATTCGTTAAATTCCGTGTTAAACGAATTGTGTTATTGTGTCACCACCCATTTTGACAGCCCTAATTTTTCCTATGTTACCGAAAGCCTTTTCGCCTATGTCTGGGTAAGTTCTGATTCTTGAATCTACTTCCATGCATCTTTGAATTAGTAGACCAGTGTACAAGGCTACAATTGCAATTACAAAAAGGAGGATTAAACTTAACCATCCTCCTGATGCTAATGCATATGGGGTTGAAAGTATCCCAATTCCTGAAAATGTTATTATTTCAGAAAAATTAGCACTACAAATCTATAACAAGTAATTTTCAAACTGTAAAATAAAATATGTACTATGTCCTTGGTCTATTAATTTCTAACACTGTTGTAAGCGCCAGAATTTTCCAAACTTAATAAAAAAAATGGTGTCACACGACTATAGTTATAGTCGTGCGACTGTAATTGAAAAATTACAGTCGTACGATTGTAAATGCGGAATAGGTAGCAGCAGCACATACCTTAAGAAATAAAAAATGGGGGTGATTTGAAGGGTAATTAATGCCCAGTTTTAAGCAGCAAGAAAGCAGAAATAAAAGGAAAAAAGGAGAAGCAAGAGAGAGGCTTTTGACTCTGGGGATTTTGGCAGATTTTAGGGAGAGAAATTAAAGGAAAGAAGAAAAAAGAAGGAAAAACCCAACAAGCATCATCTTTTTCTCCTCTTTTTCTTTTAATTCTGGTGTGTAAGTGTAAAACTTGATAGCAATCATAGGTTAACAACTTGACATATTAAATTAAATCAATTTCAGACTTTAAATCCACTAAAATCCGTGACATTTTGGAGAATTTTGGACAACCTTTGGAACCTTAACACACAAGGAAAAAGAAGCAATTTGGAGTCAATTGAGGCGTTTCTAGCGGTCAAACCAACGGTGGATCAGCGCCACAAACGTAATTATACCTAAAACCTTCATTTTATTGCTTTTTCTGGGTGTTTTGATGTGATTTCGTGCATAAAACTCATATTTCTGGTTTGCTGTTTCTGGGAAATAAGAACAGCCGTACGACTGTTCTTGTGACAAAGAACAGTCGCACGACTGTATATATGGTCGTATGAGTATTCATGATTTCCCGTGACTATTAGTTTTATTTGAAAAAATTTTGGCGATTTTCTGCATCTAGATGATCTACAGTCGCATAGCTGTAATTACAGTTGTACAACTGTAGTTACAGTCGTACGGCTGTAATTACGGCTAGGGGACTGTAATTCTCGTCCAGGAGCAGAATTTCTAGAAAAATCCCTAAAATTTCCAAAAATCATAAAAATTCAGAAAAATCAGAAAATCATCAAAATGAATTTTGTTGCGTACATTTACGACCTTAGATTTAATTTTTGATGTTATTGCATTTAGAACAACGCAATGACAGAGACCTGAATCTCCCGAAAACCGACCCATTTCACATGCTAAATTAAAGTAAAACAAAAAAAAAAGGTTTTCAAAATGATTTTCTCACAAAACAAAAATACAAGGACGTTTCAAAACTGTTTTCCAGGTCTAATCGGGCTGGCTGGCCGAGCCGACCCGGTTATCCCCAATTGCATGCCCCCGAACCCTTTAAAATCCCATTCTGTCTAATTTGAGTCTTATTTGTGGCGTGCTATAAATTGTGCCAACCATTTGTTTTGCAGCTTTTAGTTTATTTTTATTTTTCATTTTGGATGTAATTAATAGCTTAATTCGTGTATTTTAGGCGATTGTAATTTTCTAGATCATTCGTGTATTTTAGGCGCTCGTAAAGTGAGGTTGAGAGTTTTTATTTTTATTCAATTGGGTTGTAATAATTTATTTATACACTGCTTTCTACTTTATTTTGATTTGTGTATACGCTGTGTGCTTTAATTTAATAAAAATGAACTTTAGAATTATAAAATATCATCTATGACCATTGGTCAAATTTTATTTTGATTAGACATGAAATAAGAGACTTGTCCGGACCTAGATCTCTAGAAAGTGTAGCAGCCTTTATCCGGTTCAGCTACACTGCAATTTCCCGGTTGATCTGAGCCGGTTGACGACTCCTACACTATCTATCAAGACTTAGGTCTCGGTTCTTTTATGAAGCTATTTAACTTTCCAAAAATAAATTTCCATTCCAAAAACCCCTGCGAAGGAGGGTTGCCCGATCTCGAGGCTCCTTTCCGAGAGAGTTGTAACGCCTAAAAACGTCGTCCGCTCATAGTGGCGACTCTGCTGGGGATGACTTATAAAAGTTTTCCTTACAACTTAAAAGAATTTGACAAACCCTGAAAAATGTCTAATTAAAATAAGGTGGATGATTCTTGTATGGTATTTTATTTTGCATTCTTTAGTTAGACATTTTTGCATTAGGATAAGTATCCCATTTTTAGCCCGGTGAATTGTTGAAGTGTCGCCTATGTTCCTCTTGGTCTTAGGGGCACGGATACGAAACACAACCCATAGCCTCGTACGAACCCCTTCGTTCGGACCCTTGAGTGGGGAGAAGTGAAGAGTATATTTTACTATGGGAGCCTTGATTTTAACCCGACTTGGACCGAACTCATATTGGCAACCTTAGTTGGATTTCCTTAGGATACCAAAATAAATTGTATAAATGCTATAAATTGTGCCTTCATCATCCCCGGCTGGTGATCGAAGAGAAACCTTACTAGGACTCGGTTAGAATCTTCTCAAAATTGACTGCGTTTGGAGGAATAAGGTTGGAGGAATACGTTTCATGTGCTATGTGTTTCTCGCCCTCCCATGACATACCATCATCATCATTTTCATGAACATGACACGCCATACACGCAAAGCATTTGTGTGCTACTAACTCACATCTTTTATGCAGCCACTTTCATTTTATTTTCGCGTGTGAAAACATTAAATCATCCATGTGGTATTCATACTAACCATTTCTTTTACAGCCATAACATTATATTCATGTGTTAGCATTTTCACAAAGCATATACAACATCATTATGTATGCCATGCAGCCTAACCACAATTTTGTGTAGCCATTTGCATTTTGTGTGACATACACATTCATGTCATCTCATCTTATTTAAATTAGGGACATTCCAAAGATGCCCATCACGATCATTTCATTCCATAACATAGTGGGAGTCCCAAAACTACCCGTGTTCTGCCCGTCCACTGGATTGCACTCGGCCATTTCAATACCCCATGTCATTCAATAAGAGACTGTAATGGTCCTAGGTCCATTCCTGTGTGACGGTTCACATGATGTCATTATATAGCATCACACTCATTCATCTTAGGCGTCATCGTAATGCTGAAATCCTGCTTGCACATTGTGGTCCACATTGGATCACTTCATAACATTATTACATCATTAAAGGTGCTCCCTGAGTGCCGGATTAGTACATATATAAGTCTACTTCATAACATTACTAAATCATCAAAGGTGTTCCCCCAATGCCGAACCTCTGTCCGTGTCCTTGGTTACACGTGACTTTCTTATAACATCACTTCATATCATATGCCTTAAAAGCATCAGAACTCTGTCCATATGGCATCCCCATGTGACCATTTCATGTCATATCATAGACCTGCAAAGCGTCGAAACCCTGTCCGTGTGTCGGCACACACGCGACCATTTCAAAAAATTCACTAGGTGCTCCAAAAGCGCCGAACCTTTTTCCGTATGGCGGTCCACACGTAATCTTTTTGCATTATCTCTTGTATGGCATTGGGTGTTCCTGGAATGTTCGAAAAGAAAAAATGATAAATAGAGATCATCCTCATCATCATTTCACTCACGAGATCATTTCATTCATCCATCATAAATCACCTTTAGTGTATCATTCTTTATGTCACTATCCCATTCATTCATTATCCCTAAACATTTCCCGTGTGATGTCAAGCAGAATAAACTGGATCGACCTAGGACAAGATCTCAGCCTTTGAGGGCTGTTGGGGAACAAAGAGCAGTAGAAATAGAAAGTGAATTTGATTCCGGGGAAGAATTTGAGATGGCCAATCCAACACCAAGTCTTGCTGATGCCCTGAAGGATTTCCTGAGATCTCAGGATTTTCGTGACATGTTGAAGGAAGAGATGCGGGCTGTTGTGAGCGAAGTCAGTGAAACCGGTGCTAGTGGAGCTGAAAAGGAAAAAGAGGCTGAATCATCTCAGCAAGGCGCTGATGCCTCAGCTAGTTTGGAGAAGCTGCAAGAAATTGAGGCGGCTATGGAAAGGAAAATGAAGACGAAGTATTCAGAATTGGATGAAGTGGTGGCCCAGCTGAAGAAAGGGGCCAGTGTCAGTTCGAACTCTAAGAGGGGGGTTAATGTAAATGCCATGATCAGTAAAGGCATTGAAACTTTTCCTATTGGCTTTTAAGTACCGAAGGTTCCTTCCTACAAGGGAATGGGTTCACCAGAAGCCCATGTGAATCTCTATGCACGAGTCATGCTAACGGCCGGTGCCATTAAGCAACAACTTATCAATCTCTTCCCGACTACACTCGAGGGAGAAGCATTGAGCTGGTACAATTCTTTATCTGAAGAGGAGCAATCGGACTGGGAGGTTTTATTGGCGGCTTTTATCAAATACTACAGAGTCAATACCAAGATTCAGGTGAAGTTGTACGACTTGGAAAAAGTTAAGCAGAAGTCAAACGAGCCCTTTGATGAATACTATCAAAGGTGGATGAACAAGATGATCTTGTTAAAGAATCGCCCTGATGAAGATGAATTAAATCAGAAGTTGATTGATGGTAGTAGGGACATCTTCAAAAACAACATGAAGTTCCACCCTTTCAGTGAGCCCAGCGAAGTATACAGTATGGCTATGAAAATTGAGTGTGATGAAGAGGAGAAGGCAACAAGCCACAAAGGTGGTCGAAGTTCAGGATATAGTTCCGGGTTCAGGTCAACAGCCGCGGCTGGGTCTGGTAGCGATTCTGGTTTAGGCTCTGGAGGTAAAGGGGGACAGTCTTCGGAGGTAAAGCAGGTCGAGGTTGCTGCGGTAACCCAGCAGCAAGGCAATCAGAGTAGAAACCCCGAGGGACATGGTATATCTCCTTGGGCTCTCCCCTCAGTTAATATTTTTGCAAAGTGCAGAAATGGGGGCTTGTTGTAGTCCCTACGACCATTTGAGAAACCTGCTGATGCGGATAAAGATAATTTCTGCACATACCATGTTGTGACTGGCCACAGAACCAATTATTGCTACAAATTGAGGGACGCCATCCAAAAACTGATTGATGAGGGGAAATTACAGGAGCCACCTAAACCCAGTACCAAGAATAACCCGTTGCAGGCATTTGAGAAGTGGGTTAATATGGTACACTCAGGATTGCCAGCCAATTTTATTTTTGCTCAAGTCCTACAGGCCAATCCTACTATACAGTCCGTTGCAATCGGTGAAGCTGAGGTAGAGTCAGGATGTGTGGGGCAGACAGAATAGAATGAAATCAAACCAGTGAGTTTGAATGACCTTGACTTGGAGGATGAATATGAGGAGTTTGGTGGGGATGAGATAGTTAAGCCGCCAGTTATTGAAAAGCTGAAAATTCAAGAAGTGCAAAATGTGACCCGAAGCGGCAAGGTTTATCAACCAGTGGTCCAAGTGAAAGAGAAAGCCCTAGTGACTCGGTTGGGTAGCACATCAACACAGGAGGGAGTTGAGAAGGAAGACCTGGTTATTTCTCAGTTAAAGAAAACCCCTTCCTAAGGTAGTTTGTGGCACCTGCTTCTGACATCCAAGGAGCACAGAGCTGCCTTTGTGAATAAGTTGTCAGAAATTGAGGTTTCCCCCATTGCATCATCAGAAGCCATGTGTTGTCTACTAGACAAGATCCATTATGGGTCTTCTGACATTGTCTTTTCTGAAAAAGATCTACCCAGTGAGGGGAAGGCTCACAATAAGGCTCTTTACATTAGAGCCCATGTGATGGACAAAGTAATGCCATGTGTGATGGTGGACGATGGGTCGACGCTGAACATATATGTCTATTAAAAATGCTACCATGTTTGGGTTTGAGCGAAGATGCCCTAAAGAGGTCCTCAACAGTGATCCGGGCATATGACGACTCTAAAAGAACTGTAATTGGAACTTTTGAAGCTGAAGTGGAGGTCGGGCCAATCAAGTCAATGGTCATTTTCACTTTGATAGACATCCCGGTCACTTTCTCCCTGCTGTTGGGAAGACCATGGTTCCACCCATTAGGAGGTGTCCCCTCTACTCTGCATCAGAAAATAAAGTTCTCGATAAATGGAGAGATTGTGACTGTTAAGGCGGATGCCCAATCCATGATTGCTGCTGTAAATAAAGGAGTTGTACCATTTGGCGGATTCCAAATTGCCATGGTCGGGGAAGAGGAAGCCACGGACGCCCCGATGCTCATTTATGAAAACTATATGCCGGAGTGGCTGTCTAGATATTTACATAAGTAGAACTTTTTCCCTGGCATGGGACTCGGAATTAACTTGTAAGGGGTGCCTGAGTTTAACATTGACTCGAGAAAGCCAAAATAGTTCGGGCTAGGGTATGTAGAAGAAACATCTAACCAGAAGAATTAGAGAAGGCGCAAGAATGACAAACCTATGATGAAACCATTAATAAAGGTAGGAGAGGAGCTGTACAATGGTCAAGTTGAGCTAGTGAGGGTCGGGAACATTGAGTACCCGAGCTTTGAGATATTTTCTGATGTTGTAGACTTTGGGAAGATCCGGGAAGAACCAGTAGCCCCTGTGATGGAGGAAGAGGTAATTGCTAAGTCTGCTGTTCTGCAAGTTGAGCTGCCTGAAGAGATAGCAAAAGCAGTGGAGGTACCCAAGCAGAAAACCGAAGAGAAAATCTATGATGAATCTGTAGAGGCAATTTCAAGGGCACTGACTGCTGCCTTAAGCAAGGTGTTTGGGAAGTCTAAAGAAGGGTTCGAAGAGGAGCTGATGACCAAAATAAACTTGGATTCTGTGGTTGCTGAGATAGCTGAGATCATAAAGAAGGCTAAGGCACAGATGGCTGAAATTGAGAAGACCACTTTTCCTGCTGAACAAGAAGCTAAGGTAGCTGCAGATCTGGATGATGTCCTGGAGCTGAATGGGAAAGTTGAAGAAGTACAAGGCCCTCTGCCTATGGAGGATGAAAATGATTTTGTTGTATCTATTTCTTCCATTTTCAATGTGAATGATGTACTTTATAACAAGTTTAATGCAATGAAATCTCAGTTTGCTTTATCCTGATAATTCTGTGCATGCATTTGAATCACCATCACACATATTTAGCATTCATGACACTGTATTACATGAAATCAACATAAGTATAGATGAAAACCCCAAAATGGTATTCATTTCACATGAGCTAAAACCCGAGGAAGAGAGAGAACTTACAAGAATATTGCAAAAACATGTTAAAGCTTTCGCTTGATCATACGAAGACATGCCAGGTGTAGACATGGATATAGCAATTCACAAGATCCCGACGAACCCTAAGTTCAAGCCAGTGAAGCAGAAACTGAGAAGATTGAGGCCAGAATGGGCTACATTGGTGAAAGAAGAAGTGGCTGAGCAGATAGAAGCCAAATTCCTTAAAGTGATGGAGTATACAGAATGGCTAGCCAACATCGTTCCAGTAGCTAAAAAGGACGGAAAGGTCAGAGTATGTGTTGACTGCAGGGACTTGAACAAGGCATGCCCGAAAGATAATTTCCCTTTGCCTTACATTGACATCCTGGTTGATAGTGCAGCAAAAGAAGCAATGTATTCCTTCATGGATGAATTTTCAGGGTATAATCAGATCCTGATGGATGTAATTGATAAGGTGAAGACATCGTTCATCACGGAGTGGGGCACTTTCTGCTACAGAGTAATGCCCTTCGGGTTGAAAAATATAGGAGCCACTTACCAAAGGGCTGTCACAACTTTGCTTCATGATATGATCCACAAAAAAGTCGAAGTGTATGTTGATGATATGCTTGTTAAATCAATGACCCGGGAGGAGCATCCTGTTATCCTGGATAGATTTCTTACACGCATTGGAGAGTATAACTTGCGACTTAACCTAAGAAGTGCATATTAGAAGTCACATCAGGGAAGCTATTGGGTCATGTAGTCAGCCAAAGAGGAATAGAAATGGACCTAGATAAAATCAAAGCTATTCAAGACATGCCAGCTCTAAAAACAGAGAAGGAAGTCCGTTCATTCTTGGGTTCCTTACAGTATGTCAGTCGCTTCATAGCACGATTGACTTCCACTTGTGAGCCAATTTTCAAGCTGTTAAAGAAAGATCAGTTGATTGTGTGGGATGAAAGGTGTCAGCTAGCATTCAAGAAAATCAAGGCTTATCTGGTAAATCTGCTAGTTCTGAGTCCACCAATTCCAGGGAAGCCCTTGATCTTGTATTTGGCTATTAAAGATTCCTCTGTAGGGGCAATGTTGGCACAAGAACAAGATGGCAGGAAGGAGTACCCTATTTACTACCTCAGCAAGAAGCTGCTAGAGTATGAAACCAAGTACGCGCTGGTAGAAAAGACATGTGTGGTAATGATCTGGCTGACCAAGAAGCTGTGCCATTACTTCCAGCCATACAAAGTGTAGGCTGTGGCCAAAGTAGACCCAATGAAGTATCTTTTTGAAGCACCGGTGTTGGTTGGGAAATTATCTAGGTGGATCTTGCTTTTGTCAGAGTTCAACATTGAATATATCACTAAGAAAACCATCAAAGGGCGAGCCGTAGCAGAATTTCTGGCAAATCAGCCGCTAGAATCAGATTGCACAGAGAATTTGGAGTTCCCAGATGAACAACTGGCCATGGTGGAAGCAAAAAGGTGGGTTATGTGCTTCGATGGTGCTGTGAATAGGGAGGGTGCTGGAATCGGGGTAATCATAGCAACACCAGACAGTGAAATCATTCCTTTATCAAAGAGGTTGGATTTTCCTATAACCAATAACGGAGCATAATATGAAGCATGCTTATTTGGGATGGAAGCTCTGTTGACACTAGGGGCAAATGACGTCTTGATCATTAGAGATTCACTTTTAGTGATTAGGCAAGCTCAAGGCGAATGGGAGTTGAAAGAAGAAGCCTTACAGCCCTACTTGGAGCTGCTACAGTACAGAAAGGAGCTTTTAGGCCAATGCAAATTCAGACATGTCCCTAAAGATGTGAACAAGATGGCTGATGTGCTAGCAACACTGTCTTCTATGTGGGAAAATCTAGAAAAAACTCAAGTACAACCACTGGTAATAGCAACTTCCAGACAACCCTGCTTTGAAGTGCACGAAGTAATGGGATTGACAGCTGAAGAAAATCTGTGGTTCTTCGATATTTACTAGTATGTGAAGGAAGGAAAATACCCAGAGGGAGCCAGTACTGCTGATAAGACGTCATTAAGAAAGCTAGCTAGTCAGTTCAGAATCTTTGAAGATAGGCTATACAAAAGAATAAAAAACGAAGTTCTTCTAAGATGCCTGACAGAACAGGAGGCAGAAATAGTAATGCAATAGGTTCATACAGGATCCTGCGGGCCACATATGAATGGACTCGCTATGGCCAGGAAGATAATGAGACAGGGGTACTTCTGGATGACTATGCAGGCTGATTGTATAAGAAAAGTAAGAAGATGTCACGCGTGTTAGATCTATGCTGATATCAGTCATCTGCCGCCACTTGAATTGCAGAATCTGGCATCCCCTTGGCCGTTTTTAGTGTGGGGGATATATATGATTGGTGAAATTCATCCTGCAGCATCTAATGGGCACCAATTCATAGTCGTGGTGGTTGATTACTTCTCAAAGTGGGTAGAAGCAAAATCCTTCGCTAGTGTAACAGCCAAGCAGATGGTCAAGTTCATTCAAAAGAACATCTTCACTTGATACGGGATTCCCAATCATATAGTGACTAACAACGGAGTGCAGTTTCAAGGGGCAACAGCTAAGCTGCTTGCAGAACACGACATTGAGCACCATAAGTCTTCTCCATATAGGCCCCAAGCTAACGGTGCAGTGGAAGCAACCAATAAAGCAATAAAGAAGATCTTATAAAAAATGGTAACCACTTAGATTGGGCTGACAAAATGCTGTGAGCGGACTACGTTTTCGATGGAACACGGACTCCCTTTCGGAAAGGGCGCCTCAATTTTGGGCAGACCCCTCCCTCGAGTGGGGATTTTATAATGGAAATTTATTTTTAGAAAATTAGATTATTTCATAAAAGAACCGAGACCTAAGTCTCGATGAATATTGTAGGAGTCGCTACCCGGCTCAGCTCAACCGGGAAATTTATAATGTAGTTGAACCGGACGAACGACCGCTACACTATCCAGAGATCTAGGTCCGGATAAGTCCCTTATTTCGTGTCTAATTAAAATAAAAACAGCCAACGTTCATAGACAGTATTTCAAATTCTAAAGTCAATTTTATTGCATTAAGTTAAACATACAGCGCGCATACAGATAAAGTAAAATAGTAAATGATTAAATTATTACAACCCGATCGAATAAAAAATAAAAAAAAAAACTCTCGTCCTCACTTTTACAACCGCCTAAAATACACGATTTATCTAAAAAAATACAATCGCCTAGGATACACGGATAAATCTGTTAAATACATCCAAAATAAAAAATAAAAATAACCAAAGGCTGCAAACCAAAGGGTAAGCACAATATACGGCATGCCACAAATAGGACTCAAATAGGACAGAATGGGATTTTAAGGATTCGGGAACATACATTTAGGGGGATAACTAGGTCGGCTCGGCTAACCGGCCCGATCAGACCTGGAAAACATTTTGAAACTTCCCTGTATTTTTGGTTTTTTGAGAAAACCATTTTGAAAACAATTTATTTTCCGGTTTAATTTAATTTAACATGTGTGGTCGGTCGGTTTTCGGGAGAATAGGGTCTCCATCGTTGTATTGTTCTAAATGCAACAATACTGAAAATTAAATCTAGGGTCGTGAATGCACACAACAAAATTCATTTTTGGTGATTTTTTGAATTTTTAAGGATTTTAAAAATTTTTAGGGATTATTCTGGAAATTCTGCCCTTGGATAAGCACTACAGTCGTGCAACTGTAATTACGGTCGTATGACTGTAATTACAGTTGTGCGACTGTAAATAATCCAAACTCAGCATTTCGCCAAAATCATTTGAAATAAAACTGAAAGAAAATAGCTGGAAACCAAGAACACCCGTACGACTGGTTGTTCATCAACTCAAGAACAGTCGCACGACTGTTCTTGATTTCCAGAAATAGAAAACGTAAGAATTGAATAAAAATGCACAAAAACACACCAATGCACCCAGAAAGCATGAGAAATAGAGAGAATGAAGACTGTTCACCTTTTTGGCGTTTATCCACCGTCAGATTGACCTCTGGCGTCGCTCCAATCCACTTAAAATCGCTCTTTTCTCCTTGAATTGAAGTAGAGAAGTTTGGGTCCAAAATCTCCAAAATGCTTGGGAATCTTAGGGTTTCTAGTCCGAGATTTAATTTGTTTAGAGAGTCAGATTATCAACCTATTGATTGCTAATATATTTTAATCCTAATATTTGAGAATTAAAAGAAAAAGAAGAAGAAAAGAGCTTGTATTTGTGATGAACTTTTCCTTCCCTTTTTCTCTTTTTCTCTCCCTAAATTCTCTCTCTTAAAGACCAGAAATCAAAATGTCAAAATCCCTTTCTTTCTTCTCTCCTCTCTTATTTTCTGCTCTTTCTTCACCAAAATCCGAGCATTAATTGCCCATCTTTTCCCCTCTCTTTTCTTATGTCATGGGTATGGTGTTCTACACCTGCTCCGATCGTATAGTCGTACGACTGTAATTTTTTTAATTACAGTCGCACGACTGTAACGACAGTCGCATGACTGTAAGTTACAGTCATGTGACACCAGTGATTTTTTTTAAGGATGGAAAATTCCGGCTCTTACAGCTGCCCCTCACGTGATCAAATTCATCACCCGATCTTGGTCTGGAATAGTTGATGTGAATTTGAGGACGCGACTCAAAGCGCCGCAAACACAAGAAAGAACCCACTGCTGAAATAAGCTGATACCAGGTTTAGGTTACCCGAGGCGAAGTTGGGGAAGAAATAAGCCGATACCGGGTCTAGGTTACCCGAGGCGAAATTGCTGGATTACGAATTGGCTGATACTGGGTCTAAGTTACCCGAGGCAAGGGAAGATGGATTACGGATTGGCCGATATTGGGTCTATGTTACCCGAGGCGAAGGGAGATGGATTACGGATTGTCCGATACCGGGTCTAGGTTACCTGAGGCAAAGGAAGATGGATTGCGGATTGGCCGATACCGGGTCTAAGTTACCCGAGGCAAAGGAAGATGGATTGTGGATTGGCCGATACCGAGTCTAGGTTACCCAAGGTAAAGGAAGGTGAATTGCGGATTGGCCGATACCGGGTCTAAGTTACCTGAGGCAAAGGAAGATGGACTGCGGATTGGCCGATACCGGGTTTAGGTTACCCAAGGCAAAGGAAGGTGAAATAAGCCGATACCGGGTCTATGTTACCCGAGGCGATGCTAGAGATGAAATAAGCCGATACCGGGTCTAGGTCACCCGAGGCGAAACTGATGATGAAATTAGCCGATACCGGGTCTAGGTTACCCGAGGCGAAGTTTATTGGGGTTTTGAAGATGGAGCCAATCTGGGCCGATACTGAGTTTATATTACCCGAGGCGGACCTGCTGGAGAACCTGAGATTGAAGCCGACTTAGGCCGATACCGGGTTTACATTACCCGAGGTGGATCTGCTGAGGAACTGAGATGAAGCCGTTCTGGGCCGATACCGGGGTTTACATTACCTGAGGCGGATCTGCTGGAGAACTTGAGATTAAGCCGATCTAGGCCGATACCGGGTTTACATTACCCGAGGCGGATCTGCTGGAGATATGGGACTGAGGATGATGAATTCCTGCATTTGAAATGGCAAGTCTTCATTCCTTGATGGAGAGATTTTGAACAAAAGTTTTTGCCCCTTCGATCAAGAATGAAGACTAGCTGGGGATGAATGGTTCATGTATGCTATGTATGCATTGTCAGCAGATGACGCGTTTTCGACGGGACGCAGGACTCCCTTTCGGAAGGGGCGCCTCGATTTCGGGCGGGGCCCTTCCTCACGTGGGGTTTTTGATTTGGAAATTCGTTTTTTGGAAAATTAATTGTTTCTTAAAAGAATCGAGACCTAAATCTCGATAAAAAGTATAGGAGTCGCCACCCGGCTAAGCTCAACCGAGAAATTACAGTGTAGCTATAAGCGCCGGAATTTTCTATACTTAAAAAAAAAAAAAAGAAGAGAGATAGTCGTACGACTATTGTTACAGTCGTACGACTGTAATTTAAAAATTACAGTCGTACGACTGTAATGTCGGAAAAACTGCAGAGGCCCATACCTCTGCAGCAGAAATGGAAGAAAAAAAGGAGGAGCATTAATTGCTCGGGTTTGGCAGCAAGCAAGCAAAAAAAAAAAAAAAGAAAGAAGAGGGTAGAAAAGAAGGAAAAAGAAGGAGAAGGGGGAGATTTCTGGTGAGAAGAGACTTAGAGAGAGAAGGAGAAGAGAGAGAAAAAGAAAACCACAAAAAAATTTCATCTTCTTCCTCTTTGATTTTCTTCAATTCTCGAAATTAAGCCTAAAACTTGTTAGAAATCTCTAGGTTGATCACTTAACTACATAACCAAATCAAGAACTCGGACTTAAATCATCAGAAACCCTTGCAATTTGGATTTTTGGACTCAAACTCCCAACTTCCATTCCAAAGGAAAAAGTGCGAATTCGTTGGGATTGGAGCGACGCCAGGGGTCAAAACGACTTGGAATAGCTTCTAAAAAGGTAGTCACTTCTTTTCCTTACACTTTTCCTCGCTTTCTGGGTGTTTGAAGTGAATTTTGTGCGTTTTTCCTGCATTTTTCGTATTTCTGTTCCTGGAAACTAAGAACAGTCGTACGACTGTTCTTAGTCTTCATGAACAGTCGTACGACTGTATATACAGTCGTACGACTGTTCTTGTTTCCAGGCGATTTTTCTTCAGTTTTTGCTTAAAAATGGCTTTTGGCAAAATTCTGATCTTGGACTGATTACAGTCGCACGACTGTAAACTACAGTCGTACGACTGTAATCCATGTTCCAGAATCAGAATTTCAACCTTCATCCCAAAAATTAGAAAACCCCAAAAATCATCAAAACGAATTTTGTTGTGTGCATCACGACCATAGATTCAATTTTCTAGTAAATTTGCATTTAGAACAATTCAACGACGGAGACCCAGTTCTCCCGAAAACCGACCCACTTAACATATGAAAAATGCATGTGAACCGGTAAAATTGTTTTCAAAATGATTTTCTCACAAAACCGAAAATACAGGGACGTTTCAAAATGTTTTCCAGGTCTAACCGGGCCGGCTGGTCGAGCCGACCCGGTTACCCCCTAAATGCATGCCCCCAATTCCTGATTTCCCGTTCTGTCTGTTTGAGTCCTAATTGTGGCGTGCTGTATATATTGTGCTAACCCTCTGTTTTGCAGGTTTTAATTTCTTTTTATTTTTATTCTTATTTTTATTTTGGATGTAATTTAATAGATTAAATCGTGTATTCTAGGCGGTTGTATTTTTCTAGATTCTCGTGTATATAGGCGATTGTACAAGTGAGGCGAGAGTTTTTATTTTTCCATTCGATTTGGTTGTAAGCCAATTAATATTTATTTCTTTTTCTTATTTTCGTATTAAATGTTTTGTGTGCGCGCTGTATGCTTTTTACATTCAATAAAATGGACTTTAGATTTTGAAATACCACTTGAGAACATTGGCAATATTTATTTTAATTAGACACGAAATAAGGGACTTGTCCGGACCCGAATCTCTGGATAGTGTAGCGGCCGTTTATCCGGTTCAGCTACATAAGAATTTCCCGGTTGAGCTGAGCCGGGTGGCGACTCCTACAATATTCATCGAGACTTAGGTCTCGGTTCTTTTATGCATTAATTCCATTTATTTTCCAAAACGCGGATTTCCTTTATAAAAACCCCACGCGAGGGAGGGGGCCGCCCGAGATCGTGGCGCCCCATTCCGAAAGGGAGTCCCGCGTCCCGTCGAAAACGCGTCGTCCGCTCACAGTGGCGACTCCGCTGGGGACATCTTTAAAAAGTTTTCTTAAAAACTTAAAAGAATATTGACAAGCCCTGAAAAGTGTCTAATTAAAATAAGGCGGATGATTCTCTTTTGGTATTTTATTTGCATCTTAGTTAGCCATTTTTGCATTAGATTTAGTATCCATTTATAGCCCGGTGGATTGTTGAAGTGTCGCCTAAGTTCCTCCTGGTCTTAGGGGCGCGAATACGAAACACCACTCATAGCCTCGTACGAACCCCTTCGTTCGGACCCTTGAGTGGGGAGAAGTGAGGAGTATATTTTGCTATGGGAACCTTGATTTTTAACCCGACTTGGACCGAACCCATGTAGGCAGCCCTAGTTGGATTTCCTTAGGATACCAAAATAATTGTGTGAATAATGATAATAAAATCGCACCTTCATCACCCCCGGATGGTGATTGAAGTGAACCCCGCCTAGGACTCGGTTAGAGATTTTTGAGACCGACCACGTTAGAGGAATAAGGTTGGAAGAATTCGTTTTGCTTGCTATGTGTTCTTCACCGTTCCGTGACACATCACCGACGCATGCATAACATACCATAATCACCATTTTCCATACACATGACATACCATACACAAACATCAATGTGTGATACTAACCCACACTTTTTTATGCAGCCATTTTGCATTTTATTTCGTGTGTAAAACATTAATTCATTCGCTTGTCATCCATACTGACGATTTCTTTTTCAGCCATAACATTAAACTTGTGTGATTAGCATTTTATTTTTGACATAGCATACATAACATCATTATGTATGGCATGCATCCTAACCCACGTTTTTATGCAGCCATTTACATATTGTGTGACATATTCATTCACTACATTTCACTTAAATTAAATTAAGGGGCATTTCAAAGAACGCCTATCATGACCATCCCATCCCATTTCATAACATATCGGGTACCCAAAATCACCCGTGTTTTGCCAATGCACCGGATTGCATTCGGCCATTCCACCAATACCATTTCATTTAATAAAAGCCGCAACGGCCTTACGCCCATTTTCGTGTAATAATTTACACGATGCATCTCATGACATCATACCCATCCATCATAAACATCATATAACATTGTGGTCCACATCCGACCACTTCATGACATTAATTCACCATTTAAGGTACTCCCCGAGTGCCCGATTAGTATACGTATAGGCTCGTAACAATCACCAAATCATGAAAGGCGTTCCTCGAATGCCAAATCCTTGTCCGTGTTCCTGTTACACGTGACTTTCTCATAACATCATTCCATATCATATGCTCAAAAGCATTAAGACCTTGTCTGTGGGCCCGGCCCATGCGACCATTTCATACCATCGCATAGACCTATAAAGCGTCAAAACTATGTTCGTGTGCCGGTATACACGCGACCATTTCATGAATTCATTAGGTGCCCCAAAGCCGCCGAAGTTCTGTCCGTGTGATGGCCCACACGTGACATTTCTGCATAAACATTGGGTGTTCTTGGAATGCCTCGAGAAAAAATATATAATAATAAAAGGGAACCATTCATATCATCATTCCATACATAATTCCACTTCATGCATCTCAAGCATATTCAATGCCTTAATTTTCATGTCATATCACGTCATTCATTCACGACCCTAATATCCCCTACCTACTCCCAAGCAGAATACACTGGAGTGACCTTGGACAAGATCCCAAGCTTCAAGGGCGGCTAGGAGACAGAGGGTAGTCGAGAGTGACAGTGATTCTGAGTCTGGGGAAGGGGTGAATATGGCAGAACAGACACCGAGCATGGCCGATGTTTTGAGGGATTTCTTCAGGTCGCAAGATTTTCGCGACATGTTAAAGGAGGAAATGAGGGCAGTGGTTAGAGAAGCTGGTGAGACCGGTGGTAGTGGAGTCGGGAAGGAAAAGAAGCTGAGTCATCCCAACACGGTGGTGATGCTTCGGTTAGTCTTGAAAAGCTGCAGGAGATAGAGGCAGCTATGGAACAGAGGATGAAAGCCAAGTGTTCTGAATTAGACGAGGTCATGGCCCAGTTGAAGAAGGGGGTCGGGATCAGTGCTGAATCCAAGAAGGGGGTGAACGTTGATGCCATGATCAGTAGGGGCATCGAGACATTTCCTATCGGCTTCCAAGTGCCGAAAGTCCCCACTTACAAAGGAATGGGCTCGCCAGAGGCCCATGTGAATTTATATGCCCGAGTTATGCTGACAGCAGGCACTACAAAGCAACAATTGATTAATCTGTTCCCCACCACATTGGAGGGAGGTGCTTTGGGATGGTATAACTCACTGTCAGAGGAGGAGCAGTCCGATTGGGAAGCATTGTCAGCAGCCTTCATCAAATACTACAGCTTCAACACCAAAATCCAGGTGAAGCTGTATGATTTGGAGAGGGTGAAGCAGAAATTCAATGAGCCCTTTGATGAATACTACCAGAGGTGGATGAACAAGATGATCCTCCTAAAGAACCGCCCTGATGAAGATGAGCTTATACAGAAGCTCATTGATGGCAGCAAAGATATCTTCAAGAATAACATGAAGTTCCATTCCTTCAAGGAGCTTAGTGAGGTCTATAGCATGGCCATGAAGATAGAAAGGGATGAAGAGGAGAAGCCAGCTGGTCAGAAAGGGGGAAGAAGTACAGGGTATAGTTCAGGGTATAGATCAACCACAGCAGTTGGGTCTGGCAGTGGTTCTGGTTCAGGTTCTAGTGGTAAACAGGGGCAGTCATCAGAGGTGAAGCAGGTCGAAGTGGCTACTGTGAATCAGCAACAAAGCAACCAGAATAGAGGTCCTGGAGGACAAGGCATATCGCCTTGGACTCTTACTTTAGCAAAGATATTCGCCAAGTGTAGGAATGGCGGCCTACTGCAATCTTTAAAGCCATTTGAGAAGCCATCTGAAGCGGATAAGGACAACTTCTGCACTTATCATGTGGTGACAGGCCACCGAACCAACAACTGCTACAAGCTAAGGGATGCTATCCGGAAGCTCATTGACGAGGGAAAACTGCAAGAGCCAGCCAAACCCAGCACTAAAACCAATCCACTGCCGGCATTCGAGAAGCGGGTTAACATGGTTCAGTCGGGGTTGCCGGCTAACTTTATATTTGCCCAAGTTTTGCAAGCAAACCCTACGATTCAAGCAGTAGCGGTAGGGGAACCCGAATTAAAACCTGAATGTGAGGAAAAGGAGGGGTGTAAGGAGATCAAGCCCATAAGTCTGGATGATCTTGACTCCGAAGATGAGTACGAAGAATTTGACAGAAAAGAAGCTGTTAAACTTCCAGCTGTTGAGAAGCTGAAGATTTCAGAAGTGCAGCATGTGACCCGAAGTGGAAGGGTATATCAGCCGGCAGATCAGACGAAAGATAAAGCACCGATGAATGGGTCGGGAAGTACTTCGGCACCGGAAAGAGTCGAGAAAGAAGACTTGGTCATTTCCCAACTGAAGAAGACCCCTGCACAAGCTAGTTTGTGGCACTTGCTTATGACCTCCAAAGAGCATAGGGAGGCTTTGGTGAAGAAGCTATCAGAAATCGAAGTCTCCCCTATAGCTTCACCAGAGGCAATGTGCTGCTTGCTAGACAAAGTCCATGCTGGAGCTCCTAATATTGTTTTCTCTGAGAAAGACCTACCAGCAGAAGGAAAGGCTCACAACAAGGCTCTTTACATTAGAGCCTATATCATGGATAAGGTGATGCCGTGTGTTATGGTGGATGACGGCTCAGCTCTGAATATTTGCCCGTTGAAAATGCTACCATTTCTAGGCATGAATGAAGAAGTATTGAAGAGGACCTTAACAGTCATTCGGGCATATGATGATTCTAAAAGAACAGTGATAGGGACCTTCGAAACGGAAGTGGAAGTTGGACCCATCAAGTCCATGGTTATTTTCACAGTGATCGATATCCCGGTCACTTTCTCCTTATTGCTTGGAAGGCCCTGGTTCCATCCTTTGGGAGGTGTTCCTTCCACATTGCATCAGAAGATTAAATTCTCCATGAATGACAAAATTGTGACTGTTGTGGCAGACGCCCAGTCGATGGTAGCTGCAGTGAATGAAGGAGTGGTTCCTTTTGGTGGATTCCAAATTGCTGTCATTAAGGAGGGAGAAACCACAGATGCCCCTATGGTCCTTTATGAGAACTACATACCGGAGTGGCTATCCCGATATTTGTACAAGCTGAACTTTGTTCCGGGAATGGGACTCGGGATTAATCTGCAAGGTGTGCCAGAATTCAAGATCGACTCGGGAAAGTCAAAGCAGTACGGCCTTGGTTATGTAGAGGGGTCATCCGAGCAGAAGAATTTGAAAAAAGGCAAAAATGGCAGGGCCATGATGAAGCCATTTCTGAAGGCGGGAGAAAGCCTTTACCAGGGCCAAGCAGAACCGGTGCTGGTTGGAAATGTCAAATACCCTGGCTTTGAGATCTTTGCAGATGTTGTGAATTTTGAGAAAAGCCAGGAAGAGCCAGTAGCCCCTGTAATGGAAGAAAAAGCAACTGCTGAATTTGAAATTTTGAAAGGGGAATCATCTGAGGTGATAGCAGAAGCCATAGAGGTGGCCGAGGAAGAAGATGAAAAGAAGACATATGCTGAAGCTACAGAAGTGATCTCGGGAGCTTTGACTGCTGCATTGAACAAAGCTTTTGGAAAGGCCAAGCAAGGATTTGATGAAGAGCTCCTGGCCAAAGTGAACTTAGATTCTGTGGTTGCTGAAATCGCCAAGATTATGGAGAAAGCTAAGGCACAGGTGGCCGAGAAAGCTGCAGTCCCAGATGATGCTCTGGAAGGGAAGATGGAAGCCGATGAAGACCAAGGCCCATCCGCCTGTGGAGGATGAAAATGATTTTGTTGTATCTATTTCTTCCATTTTCAATGTAACTGATGTACTTTATGATAAGTTCAATACAATGAAATCCCAGTTTGCTTACTTGTGTGATGTTTATCCTGATAATTCTGTGCATGCATTCGAATCACCATCAAGCATATTTAGCATACATGACACTGCATTGCATGAAATCAATATAAGTACAGATGAAAACCCTAAAATGGTACTCATTTCACATGAGCTAAAATCCGAGGAAGAAAGAGAATTAATAAGAATACTCCAAAAACATGTTAAAGCTTTCGCCTGGTCGTATGAAGACATGCCGGGTGTAGATACAGAAATAGCAGTGCACAAAATCCCAACGGACCCCAAGTTCAGACCGGTAAAGCAGAAGTTGAGAAGACTAAGGCTGGAATGGGCTACACTGGTGAAGGAAGAAGTGGCCAAACAGATAGATGCCAGGTTTCTTGAAGTGGTGGAATATACGGAATGGCTAGCCAACATTGTCCCTGTGCCTAAAAAGGATGGAAGGGTTAGAGTATGCGTTGATTACAGGGACTTGAATAAAGCATGCCCAAAAGATAACTTTCCACTGCCACATATTGACGTCCTAGTTGATAGCGCAGCAAAAGCGGCAATGTACTCCTTCATGGATGGTTTTTCAGGGTACAACCAAATTCTAATGGATGTGATCGACAAGGTGAAAACATCGTTCATCACCGAATGGGGTACTTTCTGCTATAGAGTGATGCCTTTTGGATTAAAGAACGCCGGTGCCACTTATCAGAGGGCTGTCACAACTCTGTTGCATGATATGATCCATAAAGAAGTTGAAGTGTATATCGATGATATGCTTGTTAAATCAGCAACTCGGGAGGAACACCCTGTTATCCTGGATAGATTTCTAACACGCATTGGAGAGTACAACTTGCGACTTAATCCTAAGAAGTGCATATTTGGGGTCACATCAGGGAAGCTGTTGGGCCATGTAGTCAGCCAGAGGGGAATAGAAATGGACCCAGATAAAATCAAAGCCATCCAAGATATGCCGGCTCCAAAGACTAAAAAGGAGGTCAGATCATTCCTGGGTTCTTTGCAGTATGTCAGCCGCTTCATAGCCAAGCTAACTTCCACTTGTGAGCCAATCTTCAAGCTATTAAAGAAAGATCAGCCGGTTGTGTGGAATGACAAGTGTCAGCTAGCCTTCGAGAAGATCAAGGCCTACCTGGTAAAGCCACCAGTGTTGAGTTCTCCAATTCCAGGGAAGCCTCTGATTTTGTATTTGGCAGTTGAAGAATCATCCATAGGGGCAATGCTTGCACAAGAGCAAGATGGCAAGAAGGAGTATCCCATCTACTACCTAAGCAAAAAGCTGTTGGAGTATGAAACCAAGTACACACTGGTGGAAAAGACATGTGTGGCGATGATTTGGTTGACCAAGAAGCTGCGTCACTATTTCCAATCCTACAAGATACAAGCCGTGGCTAAAGTGGATCCAATGAAGTATCTCTATGAAGCACCGGCGTTGGTTGGGAAGCTGTCCAGGTGGTTGTTACTTTTGTCTGAGTTCGACATTGAGTACATCACGAAGAAAACCATTAAAGGGCGAGCCGTGGCAGAGTTTCTGGCAAGCCAGCCCCTAGAATCAGATTACACAGAGAACCTGGAATTCCCCGATGAGCAGTTAGCCATGGTGGAAGTGAAAAGGTGGGTCATGTGCTTCGATGGGGCGGTGAATAGGAAGGGTGCTGGAATTGGAGCACTTATAGCAACGCCAGATGGTGAAGTCATTCCCTTATCCAAGAGGTTGAATTTTCCCATAACCAATAATGGGGCAGAGTATGAAGCATGCTTATTTGGGATGGAAGCTTTGCTAACACTAGGGGCAAATGACGTCCTGATTGTAGGAGACTCACTTCTAGTGGTGAGACAAGCTCAGGGAGAGTGGGAACTAAAAGAAGAAGCCTTACGGCCTTATTTGGAGCTGCTACAGTTCAGAAAAGGTTTATTCGGCCAGTGTGAATTCAGACATGTCCCCAGGGATGAGAATAAGATGGCTGATGCATTAGCTACTTTGTCTTCCATGTGGGAAAATCCAGAAGAGACACAAGCTCAACCACTAGTTATAGCCGCTTCCAGGCGTCCTTGCTTCGAAGTGCATGAAGTAGTGGAATTATCAGCCGAAGAAAAGCCATGGTTCTTTGACATTTACCGGTATGTTAAGGAGGGAAAGTACCCAGAAGAGGCCAGTGCTACTGATAAGTTGACACTGAGAAAATTGGCTAGTCAGTTCAGAATTTTCGAGGACAAATTATACAAAAGAACAGCACATGGAGTCCTTTTGAGGTGTCTAACTGAACAAGAAGCAGAAGAAGTGATGCAGCAAGTACATGCAGGATCCTGTGGGCCGCATATGAATGGACTTGCCATGGCTAGGAAGATCATGAGGCAAGGCTACTTTTGGATGACGATGCAAGCAGATTGTGTAAGAAAGGTGAAGAAATGTCATGAATGTCAGATCTATGCAGACATTAGTCATCTTCCTCCACTTGAACTTCAGAATCTAGCGTCTCCTTGGCCGTTTTCAGCATGGGGGATAGATATGATTGGTGAAATTCATCCAGCTGCATCTAATGGGCATAGATTCATAGTTGTGGCAGTTGATTATTTTTCCAAATGGGTCGAAGCGGAATCCTTCACTAATGTTACAGCCAAGCACATGGTCAAGTTCATCCAGAAGAACATCTTCACTCGGTATGGGATTCCTCACCACATAGTAATTGACAATGGAGTACAGTTTCAAGGGGCACCGGCTGAGCTATTTGCAGAACATGGTATTGAACATCATAAGTCTTCCCCATACAGGCCTCAGGCTAATGGTGCAGTAGAAGCAGCTAACAAGGCAATAAAGAAGATCTTATCAAAGATGGTAACCACTTACAGGGATTGGGCCGATAAATTGCCTTATGCTCTTTGGGGTTACAGAACCAGTGTCAGAACGTCGACAGGAGAAACTCCTTATGCCTTGGTATATGGAATGGAAGCGGTGTTGCCGGTGGAAATCGAACTCAAGTCACTCAGAGTTGCCCTGGAAGCTCAATTGCCAGAGAATGAATGGGTTCAAGCTAGATATGAACAGTTGGCAGCATTAGATGAAAGGCGACTAAAAGCACTGGATCACCTGCAAATGTATCAGCGCAGAATGGCTAGAGCCTATAATCGAAATGTGAAATACTCCAAGCGGCAGTTGAAAGCAGGAGATTTGGTTCTAAAGCAACTAAGGCCTTCAAATGTTGATGTTAGGGGCAAGTTCAGACCTAACTGGGAAGGACCCTATGTGGTGAAGAAGGTGTTATCAAAAGGTGCTGTCAGCATCATGGACATGGATGGAAATGAGTTCACCAACCCGATCAACCAAGACAGGCTAAAGCTTTACCATGTATAAAAAAAAAGAAAAAAAAAAGAAGAGAAAGGTCTGCTAGGCTGAAAACTCGAAAAGAGCAGTCTAGGCAAAAGTTAAGACACAAAAGAAAATAATCAGTCGGAAAACCCGAAAAGGACAACTGGTGACGGATCCTGGCTCGGTGTGTAATGTGTATCATTTAGGAACCAACTTGTTTCAAATGTACTCATTTTGACTTCATCAATAAAGTGAAGTGTTTGTTTAAATATATTTGCATGGTTATGACAAATGCACAAACAAAGTTGTCTTGCATAAACACACATTCAAAGAAAGCACTTTGCATTCAACTGATCGATATCATCGCATTATTTGACAAATGAAAATGTATCAAATACATGCAACTTGAAATCTCTTATCGTCCTCTAAAGTCCAGTTCATCTTCCCAAACGAGCAATAAAGGGTCACAACACCATTTTAGTCAAAAAAAAAAAATGCTCGCTGAGGTGAAAACCGAAAAGGCACCTCAGGCAAAAATTAGAGCGGCCCGCTAAGCTGAAAACCCATATCGGGCAGTTTAGGCAAAAGGTAGGGCATATGAAAAGCTCGCTAAGGCGAAAACCGAAAAGGCAACTTAGGCAAAAGTTAGAGCGGCTCGCTGGGCTGAAAACCTGATTTGGGCAACCCAGGCAAAAATTAGAGCACACAAAAAAAAAATTCCCCACGGAGCAAGAAAAATAAAACATCCCCAGTATTCCCTGCAGAATTCGTCACATCACTCCCCAGCAGAGTCTCCCATACTATTCCCCAGAGGAGTCTACATAATGAACACCATCAATTACCTCTCCGCAAAGTCGCCATGTTACTCCTCAGTGTAGTCTACACAAAGAACACCACAATTGTTTCCCCAATGAAGCTGTCAAACTCTTCCCCAGTGGGATCTCTACAAGGAATATTACGATCATTTCCCCAGCAGTCACCTCGCTTCTCTGATAATCATCAAACAATGCCCCAAGAAAAGCAAAATCAACCAGGGGTACAACATATCTCCCCAGCGGAGGGCAGAAAAGTCCGATAACAGAAAATACATACATGTGCATATATATCATCATGCATCCATACATTGCATATATCAATTACTTATCCCCGGCTAGTCTTCATTCTTGATCGAAGGGGCAAAAATTTTTGTTTAAAAATCTCTCGATCAAAGAACGAAGACTTGCCATTTTAAGTGCAGGAATTCATCCCCAGCTCAATATCCTCAGCAAGTCAGCAGATCCGCCTCGAGTAATGTAAACTCGGTATCGGCCCTGGTCCGCTCCATTATCTCAACTTTCTCCAGCGAGTCCGCCTCGAGTAATGTAGGCCCGGCATAGGCCCAGGTCCGCTCCATCATCCAAGTTCCCCAGCAGATCCGCCTCGAGTAATGTGAACTCGGTATCGGCCCAGATCGGCTTCATCTATTTCCCCCGTAGAGTTCGCCTCGGGTAACATAGACCTGATATCGGCTAATCTTTTCATCAATTTCGCCTCGGGTAACATAGACCTGATATCGGCTAATCTGTTCATCAATTCCGCCTCGGGTAACATAGACCTGATATCGGCTAATCTCATCTCCAGCATCGCCTCGGGTAACATAGACCTGATATCGGCTAATCTCTTCATCAATTTCGCCTCGGGTAACATAGACCTGATATCGGCTAATCTCTTCATCAATTTCGCCTCGGGTAACATAGACCTGATATCGGCTTATTTTATCCCCAGTGTCGCCTCGGGTAACTTAAACCCGATATCGGCCTATCTCATCAGAAGATTTAGGCCAACGTTCGCGGCGCTTTGATTCACGCTCTCAAATTCATCATCACAGGTGTTATGGACCTGGAGCTAGATGTCGAATTTGATCACGCGAGGGGCAGCTGTAAGCGACGGAATTTTCTATACTTAAAAAAAAAAAAAAAGAGAGATAGTCGTACGACTATTGTTACAGTCGTACGACTGTAATGTCAGAAAAACTGCAGAGGCCCATACCTCTGCAGCAGAAATGGAAGAAAAAAAGGAGGAGCATTAATTGCTCGGGTTTGGCAGCAAGCAAGCAAAAAAAAAAAAGAAAGAAGAGGGTAGAAAAGAAGGAAAAAGAAGGAGAAGGGGGGGATTTCTGGTGAGAAGAGACTTAGAGAGAGAAGGAGAAGAGAGAGAAAAAGAAAACCACAAAAAAAGTTCATCTTCTTCCTCTTTGATTTTCTTCAATTCTCGAAATTAAGCCTAAAACTTGTTAGAAATCTCTAGGTTGATCACTTAACTACATAACCAAATCAAGAACTCGGACTTAAATCATCAGAAACCCTTGCAATTTGGATTTTTGGACTCAAACTCCCAACTTCCATTCCAAAGGAAAAAGTGCGAATTCGTTGGGATTGGAGCGACGCCAGGGGTCAAAACGACTTGGAATAGCTTCTAAAATGGTAGTCACTTCTTTTCCTTACACTTTTCCTCTCTTTCTGGGTGTTTGAAGTGAATTTTGTGCGTTTTTCCTGCATTTTTCGTATTTCTGTTCCTAGAAACTAAGAACAGTCGTATGACTGTTCTTAGTCTTCATGAACAGTCGTACGACTGTATATACAGTCGTACGACTGTTCTTGTTTCCAGGCGATTTTTCTTCAGTTTTTGCTTAAAAATGGCTTTTGGCAAAATTCTGATCTTGGACTGATTACAGTCGCACGACTGTAAACTACAGTCGTACGACTGTAATCCATGTTCCAGAATCAGAATTTCAACCTTCATCCCAAAAATCAGAAAACCCCAAAAATCATCAAAACGAATTTTGTTGTGTGCATCACGACCATAGATTCAATTTTCTAGTAAATTTGCATTTAGAACAATTCAACGACGGAGACCCAGTTCTCCCAAAAACCGACCCACTTAACATATGAAAAATGCATGTGAACCGGTAAAATTGTTTTCAAAATGATTTTCTCACAAAACCGAAAATACAGGGACGTTTCAAAATGTTTTCCAGGTCTAACCGGGCCGGCTGGCCGAGCCGACCCGGTTACCCCCTAAATGCATGCCCCCAATTCCTGATTTCCCGTTCTGTCTATTTGAGTCCTAATTGTGGCGTGCTGTATATATTGTGCTAACCCTCTATTTTGCAGGTTTTAATTTCTTTTTATTTTTATTCTTATTTTTATTTTGGATGTAATTTAATAGATTAAATCGTGTATTCTAGGCGGTTGTATTTTTCTAGATTCTCGTGTATATAGGCGATTGTACAAGTGAGGCGAGAGTTTTTATTTTTCCATTCGATTTGGTTGTAAGCCAATTAATATTTATTTCTTTTTCTTATTTTCGTATTAAATGTTTTGTGTGCGCGCTGTATGCTTTTTACATTCAATAAAATGGACTTTAGATTTTGAAATACCACTTGAGAACATTGGCAATATTTATTTTAATTAGACACGAAATAAGGGACTTGTCCGGACCCGAATCTCTGGATAGTGTAGCGGCCGTTTATCCGGTTCAGCTACATAAGAATTTCCCGGTTGAGCTGAGCCGGGTGGCGACTCCTACAATATTCATCGAGACTTAGGTCTCGGTTTTTTTATGCATTAATTCCATTTATTTTCCAAAATGCGGATTTCCTTTATAAAAACCCCACGCGAGGGAGGGGCCCGCCCGAGATCGTGGCGCCCCATTCCGAAAGGGAGTCCCGTGTCCTGTCGAAAACGCGTCGTCCGCTCACAGTAGCTGAACCAAAACGGGAACTGCCACACTTTTCAGAGATCTAGGTTCGGACAAGTCCCTTATTTCGTGTCTAATTTAAATATTATTGCCAATGTTCTAATTATAACACTTTAAATTGCTAAACATTGATTTTTATTGAATAATACACGCAGCGCGCATACGAAATAATAATACAACATAAAAAGTAAAAAGAATAAATATTTAAGAGCTTACAACCCAATTGAAAGAAAAATAAAACTCTCGCCTCACTGATACAATTACCTAGAATACACGAGAATATAAAAATATTTACAACCGCCTAAATACACGATTAATTCTATCAAAATACAAATAAAAGGAAAATGAAAATAAAATAAAAGCTGCAACATAGAGGTTAGCACAATTTATACGGCACGCAATAAGTAGGACTCAAATAGACAGAATTGGGAAATTAAGTATTCGGGATCATGCAATTAGGGGTAACCGAGTTGGCCCGGTCGGCCGGCCCGGTTAGACCTGGAAAACCATTTTGAAACATCCCTGTATTTTTGGTTTTGTGAAAAAATCGTTTTTGAAAATATTTTTCCGGTTTATTTTAATTTATCACATGTGAGGTGGGTCGGTTTTCGGGAGATACGGGTCTCCATCGTGGTTTTGTTCTAAATACAAAAACACCGAAAAATAAATCTAGGGTCGTGAATGCACACTCCAAAATTCATTTTTGATGATTTTTGATTTTTCAAGATTTCCTGATTTTCTAAAATTTTTCAATTTTTATGAAATTTTTTTGGGGTTTTATGAATTTTTTTAGATTTTAGGGATTTTTTAGGGATTTCTGCTCCTGACCGAGGACTACAGTCGTGCGACTGTAGTTATAGTCGTACAACCGTATACTACAGTCGTACGACTGTAATCCTTACCAGAGGCAGAAATCGCTAAAAAACCCTAAAAAGAGAACTTAAAACTGAGAAAATAGAAACAGTGGTACGACTGTATAAGGTTTGGCACGACTGTAATTACAGTCGTGCCCCTGTTCTTGTGCAAAGAACAGTCGTACGACTGTTTTTATTTTTCCAGAAACAGAAGCTTAAAACTTAAATAAAAATGCACCAAAAACAATCAAAACACCTAGAAAGCTGGAAAATGAGTTAAGTTAAAGATTGTTTACCTCCTTGGCGACGATCCACAGCTGGAATGACCCCTGGTTACGCACCAATCCACGTGAATTCGCTCCTTTTCCTTGAAAAGTTAAGGTTGCAAAAGTGTCCAAAAAATCTCCAAAAAAGTTACGGATTTGAGTTTGTTTTTGTCCAAATATGATTTAGATTTCTTATGTAGATGTTAACCTAGGATTTCTAATTCATTTTAGTGATTAATAATAAGAAATCAAGAAGAAAATGTGAGAAGAAAGTAAGGCTTTTCTTTTTCTCTCTTCTTTCTTTTTCTTCCTTTTTCTCTCTCTAAATTTGCCTAAAAATCTGGTTTCCCTTCCAAAAGGTCCCCTCCCTTTTCTTTTCTGGTCTTTTATCCCTTTTTTATCCCGAAAATCTTGAGCATTAAATGCTCAAGATTTTTCCACTTTTTTAAGTCAAAGGGGTATGGGTTCTGCAACCTGCCCCCGAAAGTACAGTCGTACGACTATACTTACATTACAGTCGTACGACTGTAAAAAATCCCACGACTGTAAATACAGTCGTGGGTCAACGGTCAACAACACTTTTTCTTTTTTTTTTTTTGAATATAAAAATTTCATGTTCACATGCATGTATAATGATGTATATGCATATGTATGCACTTCCCACTATTTGATATTTTCTCTTTCTGATGGGGAGAGGTATGTTATGCCCTTGGCTAACTTTGTTTTCTTTGTATGATGGTTGTCAGAGTAGTGAGACGACCACTGGGGATGCATGGCACTACTGGGGAAATGATTGTAATACTCTTTATGGAGATTCTGCTGGGGAATAGTGTGGGGAATCTTGCTGGAGAATAATATAAAGACTCCTGCGGGGAATTGCTAGGGAAATTCTAACTTCTTGGCCCTAGGGAGTTTACGAACCCGTAGGTGCTCTAAATTTTGCCTAGGTTGCCCAATGTGGGTTTTCAGCCCAACGAGCTGCTCTAACTTTTGCCTGAGGCGCCTTTTCGTTTTTGACCTCAGCGAGCTTTTTTTTTTATATATAGAAGAATCGATTAAAATGGCACCGTGACCACTTGTCCCACCGTATTTCTGGTGCTGATGTGCTACTTGGAGCAACAGTGTGTTCCCATTTCTTATTAGAAGCCATTGACAGTAGGAGAGATGATTTTGCATAAGGTTGATCTTCTCGATAGTTAAGTTCTTGGATAATCCCTGTTGCTCTTTTAGGAAGATGAATTGGATTTGGAGGACAATAAAAGATTTCAAATTGCATGTATTTAGTGCATTTTCATTTAAATAACGCGATGAATTTAACTAGTTGAATGCAAAGCGCTTTCTTTAAATGGATGTTTAGGCAAGATAACTTTGTTTATGCATCTATCATAACCATGCAGACAGATTTAAACAAACATTTCACTTTATTGATGAAATCAAAATGAGTACATTTGAAATGCTTGGTTCCCAAATGGTACATATCCCACACCGAGCCAGAATCCGTCACCAGTCTTCCTTTTCAGATTTTCTGACTGATCATTTTCTCTCATGTCTTAATTTTTTCAGCCTAGCAGCTTAGACTGCTCTTTTCAAATTTTTAGCCTAGCAGACTTTTTTTTTTACACATGATAAAGCTTCAGTCGGTCTTGGTTGATAGGGTTAGTGAATTCATTTCCTTCCATATCTATGATGCTGACACCACCTTTCGATAACACCTTCTTCACCACATAGGGCCCTTCCTAGTTGGGTCTGAACTTACCTTTGACATCGACTTTTGAGGGCCTTAACTATTTTAGAACTAAGTCCCCTGCTTTCAACTGCTGTTTGGAGAACTTCACGTTTCGGTTATAGGCCCTGGCCATTTTACGCTGGTACATCTGCAAATGATCCAGTACTTTTAGTCGCCTTTCATCTAGCGCCACTAACTGCTCGTACCTGGCTTGAACCCATTCAGTCTCTGGTAACTGGGCTTCCAAGGCAACTCTGAGTGATTTGAGCTCTATTTCCACTGGCAACACTGCTTCAATACCATAGACCAAGGCATAGGGAGTTTCTCCTATTAGTGTTCGGACACTGGTTCTATAACCCCAAAGAGCATATGGCAATTTATCAGTCTAATCTCTGTAGGTGGTTACCATCTTTGACAAGATCTTCTTTATCGCCTTATTAGCTACTTCAACCGCACCATTAGCTTGCGGTCTATATGGAGAAGATTTATGATGCTCAATGCCATGTTCTGCAAGTAGCTCAGCTGTTGCCCCTTGAACTGCACTCCGTTGTCAGTCAATATGTGATGGGGAATCCCATATCGAGTAAAGATATTCTTCCGGATAAACTTGACCATTTGCTTGGCTGTTACATTAGTGAAGGATTCTGCTTCCACCCATTTGGAAAAGTAATCAACTGCTTCGATTATGAATCTGTGTCCATTAGATGTAGCTGAATGAATCTAACAAATCATATCTATCCCTAATGCTAAAAATAGCCAAGGAGATGGCAGGTTCTGTAATTCCAATGGTGGAAGATGACTGATGTCGGCATAGATCTGACACTCGTGACACCTCTTTACTTTCCTTATACAATCTGCTTGCATAGTCATCCAAAAGTACCCTTGTCTCATTATCTTCCTGGCCATTGCGAGTCCATTATGTGTGGCCCACAGGAGCCTGCATGTACCTGTTGCATCACTTCTTCTGCTTCTTGCTCTGTCAGACACCTCAAAAGAACTCCATGTGTTATTCTCTTGTATAACCTATCTTTGAAAATTCTGAACTAACTGGCTAATCTTCTTAATGACAACTTATCAGCAGTACTAGCTTCCTTTGGATACTTTCCTTCCTTAACATACCGATAGATGTCGAAGAACCATGGCTTCTCTTCAGCTGTCAATTCCATCACTTCATGCACTTCGAAGCAAGGATGTCTAGAAGTGGCTATAACCAGTGGTTGTACTTGAGTTGCTTCTGGGTTTTTCCACATGGAAGATAGTGTTGCTAATGCATCAGCCATCTTGTTCTCATCCCTGGGGACATGTCTGAATTCACACTGGCCAAACAACTCTTTTCTGAACTGTAGCAGCCCCAAGTAAGGCCGTAAGGCTTCTTCTTTTAGCTCCCATTCACCCTGAGCTTGCCTGATCATTAGAAGTGAATCTCCAATGATTAAGACATCATTTGCCCCTAATGTCAGTAGGGCTTCCATCCCAAACAAGCATGCCTCATATTCTGCCCTATTATTAGTTATGGGAAAATTCAACCTCTTTGATAAAGGAATGATTTCTCCGTCCGGCGTCGCTATTAATACCCCGATTCCAGCACCCTTTCTGTTCACTGCTTCATGGAAGCACATAACCCACCTTTTCACTTCCACCATGGCTAATTGTTCATCTGGGAACTCTAAATTCTCTGTGTAATCCGATTCCAGCGGTTGATTTACTAGAAATTCCGCTACGGCTCGCTTTTTGATGGTCTTCTTGGTGATGTATTCAATGTCAAACTCGGATAAGAGTAGTAGCCACCTGGATAACTTCCCAACTAATACCGATGCTTCATAAAGATACTTCATTGGATCCAGCTTAGCCACAACTTGTATCTTTTATGACTGGAAGTAGTGGTGTAGCTTCTTGGTCAGCCAGATCATTGCCAAACATGTCTTCTCCACCAGTGTGTATTTGGTTTCATATTCCAACAGCTTCTTGCTAAGGTAGTAGATAGGATATTCCTTCCTGCCGTCTTGCTTCTGTGCCAGCATTGCTCCTATAGAGGAATCTTCAACAGCTAAATACAGGATCAGAGGCTTCCCTGGAATTGGTGGACTTAGCACTGGTGGATTTACCAGATAAGCTTTGATTTTCTCGAATGCCAACTGACACCTGTCATCCCACACAATCGGCTGATCTTTCTTCAGTAGCTTGAAAATTGGCTCACAAGTGGAAGTCAACCGTGCTATAAAACGACTGACATACTGTAAGGAACCCAGGAATGATCGGACTTCTTTTTCTGTTTTTGGGGCTTGCATATCTTGGATGGCTTTAATTTTGTCTGGGTCCATCTCTATTCCCCTCTGGCTGGCCACGTGACCTAGCAGCTTCCCTAATGTGACTCCGAATACGCACTTCTTGGGGTTAAGCCGCAAGTTATATTCTCCAATACGTGTTAAAAATCTATCTAGGATAACAGGATGTTCCTCCTGGGTTGCTGATTTAACAAGCATATCATCGACATACACTTCGAATTCCTTATGGATCATGTCATGCAACAGAGTTTTGACAGCCCTTTGATAAGTAGCTCCAGCATTCTTTAATTCAAAGGGCATTACTCTGTAACAGAAAGTACCCCACTCTGTGATGAACGATGTCTTCACCTTGTCGATCACATCCATCAGGATCTGGTTGTACCCTGAAAAGCCATCCATGAAGGAATACATTGCTGCTTTTGCTGCACTGTCAACCAGGACATCAATATGAGGCAGTGGGAAGTTGTCTTTGGGGCATGCCTTATTTAGGTCTCGATAGTCAACACATACTCTGACCCTTCCATCCTTTTTAGGTATTGAGATGATATTAGCTAGCCATTCTGTGTATTCTACCACTTCAAGAAACTTGGCATCTATCTGCTTATCCACTTCCTCTTTTACTAGTGTAGCCCACTTTGGTCTCAGTCTTCTCAACTTCTGCTTTACTGGCCTAAACTTGGGGTCCGTCGAGATCTTGTGCACTGCTATCTCTGTATCTACACCTGGCATGTCTTCATATGACCAGGTGAAAGCTTTAACATGTTTTTGCAGTATTCTTATTAATTCTCTTTCTTCCTCGGATTATAGCTCGTGTGAAATGAATGCCATTTCGGGGTTTTCATATGTACTTATATTGATTTCATGCAATGTAGTGTCATGTATGCTAAATTTGCTTGATGGTATTTAAATGCATGCACAGAATTATCAGGATAAACATCACATAAGTAAGAAAACTGAGACTTCATTGCATTAAACTTATCATAAAGTACATCGTTTACACTGAAAATGAAAGAAATAGATACAACAAAATCATTTTCATCCTCCACAGGCGGAGGGCCTTGCACTTCTTCAGCTTCCATTTTTATCTTCAGAGCATTATCAGGGATAACAGCTGCTTTAACTTCTTTTTCAATCACCTGTGCCTTAGCCTTTTCCATGATCTTGGCTATCACGGCAAATACGGAGTCCAGGTTCACCTTGGCCATCAGCTTTTCACCAAACCCTTCTTTGGACTTTCCAAATGCCTTGCTAAGGCAGCAGTTAATGCACCTGAGATTACCTTTGCAGCTTCATCATAGGCTTTCTCTTCATTTTTCCCTTCGGCCACCTCCACTGCTTCTGCTATTACTTCAGGCAACTCATATTGCAGAACATCAGACTCAGCAGCTGCTTCTTCTACCACCACGGGGGCCACTGGTTCCTCCTGGTTTTTCTCAAAGTTGACAACATCGCCAAAGATTTCAAAGCTAGGATATTCAACATTTCCGACCCTTACCGGTTCAGCTTGGCCCTTGTATAGCCCTTCTCCCGCTTTCATCATAACTTTGCCATTTCTGCCCCTTCTCAAGTTCTTCTGTTCAGATGTCTCCTCTGTATAGCCAAGGCCAAACTGTTTTGGCTTTCCCGAGTCGATGTTAAACTCAGGCACTCCTTGCAGATTGATTCCAAGTCCCATGCCCGGGACAAAATTCTACTTGTGCAAATACCGGGAAAGCCACTCCGGCATATAATTTTCATAGATTACCATGGGAGCATCTGTAGCTTCTTCCTCCCCGATCACTGCAACTTGAAACCCACCAAAAGGGACCACTCCTTCGTTCACAGTAGCTATCATTGATTGGGCATCTGCTTCAACAGTCACTATCTCGCCCTTTATCGAGAACCTGATTTTCTGGTGCAATATGGAAGGGACACCTCCCAGAGGATAGAACCATGGCCTTCCTAATAGTAGAGAGAAGGTGATCGAGATATCTATCACTGTAAAAACAACCATGGATTTGACGGGCCCAACCTCTACCTCAGTTTCAAAAGTCCCCATCACTGTTCTTTTGGAATCGTTGTATGCCCGGATGACTGTTGAGGACTTCTTCAGTACATCTTCATTCAGACCCAGAAATGGCAACATTTTCAGTGGACATATATTCAGCGCCGAGCTATCATCCACCATAACACAGGGCATCACCTTATCCATTACATAGGCTCTGATGTAAAGGGCCTTGTTGTGAGCCTTTCCTTCACCAGGCAGGTCTTTCTTTCTAGAAAATGATATCAGGGGCCCCGGAATGAACTTTATCCAACAAACAGCACATAGCCTCTGGCGAAGCTATAGGGGAGACTTCAATCTCTGACAGTTTCTTCACTAAGGCAACCTTATGCTCCTTAGAAGTCAAAAGCAAATGCCACAGGCTAGCTTGTACAGGAGTCTTTTTTAACTGGGAAATGACTAGGTCCTCTTTTTCAACTCCCTCCGGTGCTGATGTACTACCCGACCCAATCATCGGGGCTTTGTCCTTTACTTGGTCCGCTGGTTGGTATACCCTACCACTTCGGGTCACATGCTGTACCTCCTGAACCTCCAGCTTCTCAATGGTTGGGAGCTTAATTGTCTCCTCTTCGCCAAAATCTTCATACTCATCATCTGAATCAAGATCATTCAAGCTTATTGGCTTGATCTCCTTCTGCTCCTCCTTCTTCTCACATTCTGGTTCTACTTCGGCTTCCCCTAATGCACAGCCTGAATTACAGGGTTTGCTTGAAGAACTTGGGGAAAGATAAAATTAGCTGGCAATCCTGAATGTACCATGTTGACCTGCTTTTCAAATGCTAGTAGCGGGTTAGTCTTTATGCTGGGCTTGGCCAGCTCTTGTAGTTTCCCTTCATCAATGAGCTTCTGAATGGCATCTCTCAAACAATTGTTAGTTCGATGACTAGTAACAACATGATATGTGCAGAAATTATCTTTATCTGCTTCAGAAGGCCTTTCAAATGGCCTCAGCGATTGTAGCAACCCACCATTTCTGCATTTAGCAAATATCTTCACCAATGGAAGAGTCCAATGTGTTATGCCCTGACTTCCCGAATTCCTGCTCTGATTGCCTTGTTGCTGGGTCACTGTAGCAACTTCCACTTGCTTCACTTCTGAGGTCTGCCCCCTTTTGCCACTGGAACTTGAGCCAGAACCACTGCCAGACCCAACTGCAGCAGTTGATCTATATCCAGAACCGTACCCCGAGCTTCTACTGCCCTTATGACTGGCTACCTTCTCTTCTTCATCCTGCTCGATTTTCATTTCCATACTATAGACTTCACTGAGCTCGTTAAAGGGATGAAATTTCATATTATTTTTGAAGATGTCCTTGCTGCCATCTATCAACTTTTGTATAAGCTCATCTTCATCTGGTCGGTTCTTTAAAAGGATCATTTTATTCATCCACCGCTGGTAGTACTCGTCAAAAGGCTCGTTGGGTTTCTGCTTGATCCGCTCCAAGTCATACAGCTTCACCTGAATTTTGGTGTTGAAGCTATAATACTTAATGAAAGCTGTTCACAAAATCTCCCAATCTGACTATTCCTCCTCCGTCAGAGAATTGTACCAGCTTAGTGCTCCTCCCTCCAGTGTGGTGGGGAAAAGATTAATCAATTGCTGCTTTATGGCGCCCACCATCAACATGACTCGGCCATACAGGTTCACATGGGCTTCTGGTGAGCTCATTCCTTAATAAGAGGGAACATTCGGCACTTGGAAGTCGATGGGAAAATTCTTGATGCCCCTACTGATCATGGCATCAATGTTCACCCCTTTCTTGGATTCTACACTGACATTGGCCCCTTTCTTCAACTGGGCCACTACCTTATCCAGCTCAGAACATTTTGCCTTCATTCTATGCTCCATGGCCGCCTCTATTTCTTGCAGCTTCTCAAGACTGACTGAAGTGTCACCACCCTGTTGGGATGACTCGGCTTCCTTTTCTATTCCAGCTCCACTACCACTGATCTCACCAGCTTCTCTTACTATTGCCAGCATTTCTTCCTTCAACATATCATGAAAGTCTTGTGATCTGAAGAAATCCTTTAGAGCATCAGCTAGGCTTGGTGTCGGGTTTGCCATTTCAACTTCTTCCCCAGATTCTGAATCACTAACCTTTTCGACTGCTCTTTGTTCCCCAACGGCTCTTGAAACCTGAGATCTCGTTCTAGGTTGCTCCAGTGTGTTCTGTTAGGCATCATATGGGAGGTATTAGGGACATGAATGATTGGCATGGTGTGATATGAAGAGTAAGGCATTAAGAATGCTTATGATGAATGAATGGAGTGAGATTATGTATGAAATGATGGTATGAATGGTCTCTTTTTATTCTTTTTCTTCTTCTTGGGACATTCTAAGAACACCCAATGCTTATGCAAAAATGTCACGTGTGGACCACCACATGGAAAAAGGTTCGGTGCCTTTGGGGCACCTAGTGGATTTGTGAAATGGTCGCATGTACCGACACACGAAAAAAGTTTCGACACTTTAAAGGTCTATGAGATGGTATGAAACGGTCGCATGGGACCGCCCCTTGGACAGAGTTCTGATGCTCTTAAGCATATGATATGAAATGATGTTATAAGGAAGTCATATATAACAGGGACACAGACAGAGGTTCGGCATTCGGGGAACACCTTTTATGATTTGGTAATGTTATGAACTTATATGTGTACTAATTAGGCACTCGGGGAGTACCTTAAATGATATATTAATATGATGAAATGGTCCGATGTGGGCCATGGTATTATATGATGTTTATGATAAATGAGCATGGTGTCGTGAAATGCATCGTGTAAATTGTCAGATGAAAATGGACCTAAGACCATTGGGGTCTCTATTGAATGAAATGATTTGGTGAAATGGCCAAACGCAATCCAGTGCATCGGCAGAACACGGGCAATTTTGGGATACCTGATATGTTATGGAATGTAATGATCGTGATAGGCGTCCTTGAAATGCCCCTAATTTAATTCAATTTATATGTCATGAATGCTTATGACACACAATATGCAAATGGCTGCACAAAAATGTGGGTTAGGATGCATGATATACATAATGATGTTATGTATGCCATGTGAAAATAAAATGCTAATCACACAAATATAATGTCATGGTTGAAAAAGAAATGATTAGTATGAATGGCAAACGGATAATTTAATGTTTTCACACACGAAAATAAAATGCACGTGGCTGCATAAAAATGTGGGTGAAGTATCATGCAAATGTTTAATGTATGGTATGTCATATGTATAGAAAATGTCGATTATGGTATGTCATGCACGTGTAGATAACGATGGTGATGCATCACGGGATGGCGAGAAACACATAACATGCGAAACGAATTCCTCCAACCTTATTCCTCCAAACGTGGTCGGTCTCAAAAATTCTAACCGAGTCCTAGGTGGGGTTCTCTTCGATCATCAACCGGGGATGATGAAGGTGCGATTTTATTTTATTCACACGATTTATTTTGGTATCCTAGGGGAATCCAGCTAAGGTTGCCTATATAAGTTCGATCCAAGTCGGGTTAAAATCAAGGCTTCCATAGCAAGATATACTTCTCACTTCTCCCCACTCAAGGGTCCGAACGAAGGGGTTCGTACGAGGCTATGGGTAGTGTTTCGTATTCGTGCCCCTAAGACCATGAGGAACAAAGGCGATACTTCAACAATTCACCGGGCTAAAGCGAGAAACTTAACCTAATGCAAGCATGTCTAACTAAAAATGCAAAATGAAATACCAATCAAGAATCATCCACCTTATTTTAATTAGACAGTTTTCAGGGCTTGTCAAATTCTTTTAAGTTTTTAAGAAAACTTTTGTAAGAACTCCCTAGCAGAGTCGCCACTGTGAGCAGACGACATTTTCGACAGAACGTGGACTCCCTTTTGGAAGGGGTGCCTAGATTTCGGGCGGACCTCTCCCTCGCATGGGGATTTTATAATGAAAATTTATTTTTACAAAATTAGATTATTTCATAAAAGAACCGACACCTAAGTCTCGATGAATATTGTAGGAGTCGCCACCCGGCTCAGCTCAACCGGGAAATTTATAATGTAGCTGAACCGGACAAACGGCCACTACACTATCCAGAAATCTAGATCCGGACAAGTCCCATATTTCGTGTCTAATTAAAATAAAAATGGCCAATGTTCATAGACAGTATTTCAAATTCTAAAGTTAATTTTATTGCATTAAATTAAACATACAGCGCGTATACAGATAAAGTAAAATAGTAAATGATTAAATTATTATAACCCGATCGAATAAAAAATAAAAAAAACTCTCGTCCTCACTTTTACAACCGCCTAAAATACACGATTTATCTAGAAAAATACAATCGCCTAGGATACACAGATAAATCTATTAAATGCATCCAAAATAAAAAATAAAAATAACCAAAGGCTGCAAAACAAAGGGTAAGCAAAATATACGGCATGCCACAAATAGGACTCAAATAGGATAGAATGGGATTTTAAGGATTCGGGAACATACATTTAGGGGGATAACCAGGTCGGCTCAGCTAACCGGCCCGATTAGACCTGGAAAACATTTTGAAACTTCCCTATATTTTTGGTTTTGTGAGAAAACGATTTTGAAAACAATTTATTTTCTGGTTTAATTTAATTTAACATGTGAGGTGGGTCGGTTTTCGGGAGAATAGGGTCTCCGTCGTTGTATTGTTCTAAATGTAACAATACTGAAAATTAAATCTAGGGTCGTGAATGCACACAACAAATTTCATTTTTGGTGATTTTCTGAATTTTTAAGGATTTTTAAAAATTTTTAGGGATTATTCTAGAAATTCTGCTCTTGGACGAGCACTACAGTCGTGCGATTGTAAATAATCCAAACTCAGAATTTCGCCAAAATCATTTGAAATAAAACTGAAAGAAAACAGCTGGAAACCAAGAACACTCGTACAACTGTATTTACAGTCGTACGGCTGTTCATCAACTCAAAAACATTCGCACGACTGTTCTTGATTTCCAGAAACAGAAAACGCAAAAATTGAATAAAAATGCACAACAACACACCAATGCACCCAGAAAGCATAAGAAATAGAGGGAATGAAGAATGTTCACCTTTTTGGCGCTTATCCACCGTAGGATTGACCCCTCGCGTCGCTCCAATCCACTTAAAATCGCTCTTTTCTCCTTGAATTGAAGTTGAGAAGTTAGGGTCCAAAATCTCCAAAATGCTTGGGAATCTTAGGGTTTCTAGTCCGAGATTTAATTTGTTTAGAGAGTTAGATTGTCAACCTATTGATTTCTAATAGATTTTAATCCTAATATTTGAGAATTAAAAGAAAAAGAAGAGGAAAAGAGCTTGTATTTGTGATGAACTTTTCCTTCCTTTTTTCTCTCTTTCTCTCCCTAAATTCTCTCTCTTAAAGATCAGAAATCAAAATGTCAAAATCCCTTTCTTTCTTCTCTCCTCTCTTATTTTCTGTTCTTCGCCAAAATTTGGGCATTAATTGCCCATCTTTTCCCCTCTCTTTTCTTATGTCATGAGTATTGTGTTCTGCACCTGCTCCGATCGTACAGTCATACAATTGTAACGATAGTCGCATGACTGTAAGTTACAGTCGTGTGACACCAGTGATTTTTTTTTTAGGACGGAAAATTCCGGCGCTTACAACTGCTGTATGCTCTTTAGGGTTATAGAACCAGTGTCAGAACGCCAACAGGGGAAACTCCCTATGCCTTGGTATATGGTATGGAAGCAGTATTGCTAGTAGAAATATAGCTTAAGTCACTCAGGGTCACCTTGTAAGCTCAGTTACTATAGACTGAATGGGCTCAAGCTAGACATGAGCAGTTGGCAGCACTAGATGAAAAATGCCTGAAAGCACTGGATCACTTGTAGATGTACCAACGCAGAATGGCCGTATCCTATAACCGGAATGTGAAATACCCTAGGCGGTAGTTGAAACCGGGGGACTTGGTTCTGAAAGAATTGAGACCTTCAAATGTCGATGTTAGGGGGAAGTTCAGACCTAACTGGGAAGGGCCCTATGTTGTGAAGAAAATGCTATCGAAAGGTGGAGTCAGCATCATGGACATGGATGGAAATGAGTTCATAAATCCTATCAATTAAGACCGCTTAAAGCTTTATCATGTTTAAAAAAAAAATAAGTTTGCTAGGATGAAAACTCAAAAAGAGCGGCTTAGGCAAAAGTTAAAACACGAGAGAAAATGATCAGTCGGAAAATCTGAAAGGGACGACTGGTGACGGATTCTGGCTTTGTGTGAAGTATATACCATTTTGGGAACCAATCTTTTCAAATGTACTTATTTTGATTTTATCAATAAAGTGAAATGTTTGTTTAAATATATTTACATGGTTATGTCAAATGCATAAACAAAGTTATCTTTTCAAATGTACGCTTTGCATTTAACTGGTTGATTATATCATGTTATTTAACAATGAAAATATATTAAATACATGCAATCTGAAAATCTTTTATCATCCTCCAAATCTAATTCATCTTTCCAAAGAACAATAGTGGTTGTCCAAGAACTTGACTGTTGAAGAAATCAAGCCGGCTTCTAACAAGAAATTGAACCCTAATGCTGCTCCATATGGCATTTTTCTGCATCATATCATCACCAGAAGGATGACGGGATAAGTAGTCATGGCGCCATTTTAGTCGGTCTTTGTTCATCTTAGATTTGTAAAAAAAAAAAAGAGCTCGTTGGGGTGAAAACCAAAAAGGCGCCTCAGGCAAAAGTTGGAGTGGCTCGCTGGGCTGAAAACCCACATTGGGCAACCTAGGAAAAATTTAGAGCACTTCTAGATTCACAAATCACAGGGGCAAAAGGCAGAGTCTCTCCATCATCTCCCCAGCAAGATTCCCCACATTACTCCCCAGCGAAACATTTACAAGGGACACTACGATCTTTTCCCCAGCAGTTGTCATGCATCCCTAGCAGTCACCTCATTTCCTCACCAGTCCTCATATACTTTCAGCAAGGAAGAGCTTTGTACGAAGAGTGTCTCCCACCAGCTAGGGGCAAAACGTACCTTCCCCAGCAGAGAGGAGAAACACCAATATTAAACAAACAACAAGAAATGCATCCTTTAGGATCCACGTGCATATGCATCATCATGCATACATACACAACATATACTAAGCATTCATCCCCAGCTAGTCTTCATTCTTGATCGAAGGAGCAAAAATTTTTGTTCAAAATCTCTCGATCAAGGAATGAAGACTCGCTATTTCAAATACAGGAATTCATCATCACTGTCTCGGACATGGATAATTCCCCAGCAGATACGCCTCGGGTAACATAGATCCGGTATCGGCCCAAATCGGCTTCATTCCCGTTCCCCAGCAGATCTACCTCGGGTAACATAGACCCGGTATCGGCCCAGATCGGCTTCATTCCAGATCCCCAGCAGATCTGCCTCGGGTAACATAGACCTGGTATCGGCCTAGATCGGCTTCATTCTAGATCCCCAATAGATCCGCTTTAGGTAACATAGACCCGGTATTGGCCCAGATCGGCTTTATTCCTGATCCCTATCAGATCCGCCTCGGGAAATATAGACCTGGTATCAGCCCAGATCAGCTTCATTCTAGATCCCCAGCAGATCCGCCTCAGGTAACATAGACCCAGTATCGGCTCAGATCGACTTCATTCCCGATCCCCAGCAGATCCGTCTCGGGTAACATAGAACCGGTATCGGCCCAGATCAACTTCATTCCAGATCCATAGCAGATTCACCTCGGGTTTATTTCATCATTAACCTTGCCTCGGGTAACCTAGACCCGGTGTCGGCTTATTTCATCATCAATCTCGCCTCGGGTAACATAAACTCGGTATCGGCTTATGTCAGATTATCATTTCAAGTCTCAGCAGATCAACCTTGGATATATGTAAATCTGGTATCGGCCCAGATCAGTTTCGCCTCGGGTAACCTAGACCCGGTATCGGCTTATTTCATCCATTCAACTCAGTGCATCATCACAACAGTGAGACTTCAATAAGTCAGTTGCACGTTTTCTTTCTTGCGTCTACGGCGCTTCAATCCGCGCTCTCAAATTCATCACCTCAGGTATTTTAGACCTAGAGTCGGGTGTTGAATTTGATCACGCGAGGGACAGCTGTAAGCACCGGAATTTTCCAGACTTAAAAAAAAATTGGTGTCACACAACTGTAGTTACAGTTGTGCGACTGTAATTGAAAAATTACAGTCGTACGACTGTAAATGTGGAACAGATAGCAGTATCCCATAACTTAAGAAATAAAAAATGGGGGTGATTTGAAGGGCAATTAATGCCGGGTTTTGAGCAGTAAGAAAGCAGAAATAAAAGGAAAAAGGAGAAGGAAGAGAGAGGCTTTTGACTCTGGGGATTTTGGCAGATTTTAGGGAGAGAAATTGAAGGAAAGAAGAAAGGGAAAAAGGAGAGGAAAAGAAGGAAATACCCAATAAGCATCATCTTTTTCTCCTCTTTTTCTTTTAATTCTGGTGTGATAAGTTTAAAACTTGATAGAAATCATAGGTTAACAACTTGACACACTAAATTAAATTAATTTCAGACCTCAAATCCACTAAAATCCGTGACATTTTGGAGAATTTTGGTCAACCTTTGGAACCTTAACACACAAGCAAAAGGAAGCAATTTGGAGTCAATTGAGGCGTTTCCAGCGATCAAACCAACGGTGGATCAGCGCCACAAAGATAATTATACCTAAAACCTTCATTTTGTTGCTTTTTCTGGGTGTTTTGATGTGATTTCGTGCATAAAACTCATATTTCTGGTTTACTGTTTTTGGAAAATAAGAACAGCTGTACGACTGTTCTTGTGACAAAGAACAGTCGGACGACTGTATATATGGTCGTACGAGTGTTCTTGATATCCCGCGGCTATTAGTTTTATTTAAACAAATTTTGGCGATTTTCTGCATCTGGATGATCTACATCGCATGACTGTAATTGCAGTCGTACGACTATAGTTACAGTCGAACTGCTGTAGTTACAGTCGTGCGGTTGTAATTACAGCCGGGCGACTGTAATTCTTGTCCAGAAGCATAATTTGCAGAAAAAACCCTAAAAATTTCCAAAAATCATAAAAGTTCAGAAAAATAAGAAAATCATTAAAATGAATTTTGTTGTGTGCATTCACGATCTTAGATTTAATTTTTGATCTTATTGCATTTAGAACAACGCAACGATAGAGACCCGAATCTCCCGAAAACTAACCCACCTCACATGCTAAATTAAAGTAAACCGAAAAAAAAATTGTTTTCAAAATGATTTCTCACAAAACAAAAATACAGGGACGTTTCAAAATCGTTTTCCAGGTCTAATCGGACCGGCTGGCCGAGCCGACCCGGTTTCCCCAATTGCATGCCCCCCAACCCCTTAAAATCCTATTCTGTCTAATTTGAGTCCTATTTGTGGCGTGCTATAAATTGTGCTAACTATTTGTTTTGCAGCTTTTATTATTTTTATTTTTCATTTTGGATGTAATTAATAGCTTAATTCGTGTATTTTAGGCAATTGTAATTTTCTAAATCATTCGTGTATTTTAGGCGCTTGTAAAGTGAGGTTGAGAGTTTTTATTTTTATTCAATTGGGTTGTAATAATTTATTTATACACCGCTTTTTACTTTATTTTGATTTGTGTGTACGCTGTGTGCTTTAATTTAGTAAAAATGAACTTTAAAATTATAAAATACCATCTATGAACATTGGCAAAATTTTCTTTTGATTAGGCATGAAATAAGGGACTTGTTCGGACCAAGATCTCTGGAAAGTGTAGCGGCCTTTATCCGGTTCAACTACACTGCAATTTCCCGGTTGAGCTGAGCCGGGTGGTGACTCCTACACTATCTATCGAGACTTAGGTCTCGGTTCTTTTATAAAGCAATTTAATTTTCTAAAAATGAATTTCCATTCCAAAAACCCCCGCAAGGGAGGGTTGCCCGATTTCGAGGCTCCCTACCGAAAGAGTTGTAACGCCTAAAAACGTCGTCCGCTCAAAACTGTGTATAGTATGATTTATAGAGTCAATCTTCCTGACATGATTCTTGTTTTTTTTTTGTTAAATTTGTAACATATATTACCATATTGAAATTATAGATAACAAAAAAAAAAAAAAAAAAAAAAGGGAATTGACACCTCTATGTATATACGGAAAAAGGAGAAATAAGACTTCTATAAATCCTCCTATCCCAATTCTTGAAAATGTTAATTTGGCACAATATTAATTAATTACGAGAAATCAGCAGTCCATAACCGGGAATAAATGACCAATCATTTCAATTAACCATAAAATAAGAGTATGTAGTTGGCTTATCAATTTTTGATATACGCTTGACACAACTGTTTATAATACAAACTTCATTTTTGTTGCAGTTGCAGTGTATATATCGGCATCAAGTATGTAGAAAACGTAACACAATATGACACAACAAAAAGGAAAAAAAAAAAAAAAAAAAATTCCAAATTGACCTCCTTGGTATATGTAAGAAAAAAATAAAAAAAGATTCTATGCTGAAAAAAAAAATAAATAAATAAATAAACTATGGTGTCAATATTCAGCTATATCTCCAGGAATATAACTGGCAATTTGGGGTTTGATGCGAAATGATGTTTTAGTTAGATGTTAATTAGATTTAGATTAATGAAGAACCTGATAAAGCATCGAGTCCGCTGGCAATGGTTTTGATAAAGGAGGTAGTCCCTTTATTAGACTGAAGATTATTGCAACATTCTTTGAGTTTGTTACTTGAACTCGTAAAAAGTAACACGGGCTTGTTTTCTGCCTGTAAAAAAAACAATAGTCGAAAATCTTAAGTGGTTGGCTTGAGGACTGGACGTAGACCGATTGGGTCGAACCAGTATAAATCTTGTGTCTTCATCTTTCTATCCTTACACTCTTTATTTTCATTGCAAGTTAACCTTCTACAATTAAATTAATTGCTTTGTTTTTGAAGATTCACTTAATCTTAGTGATGCACATTTATATTCACAAGTTTTATCTTTTTATTAATTTCGCATTTTTGATAAACTTGTGTTTATTAAAAGAAAATTATTTTTATTCAAAAAGAATTTTATAAACTATTTGGAATAATTTTTATTCTGTATGTAGTACTATTTACCCCCCTTTAGTACTATAACTAGCCTATTTGGGACCATCAATTGGTATCAGAACCTGACTCTCAACAAAAGGAGTAAAATCCTTAGAGTGATCCTAAAATGGCTAGTACAGGTAGTCAAAATATTTTTATGTCTGAGGGATGCTCCATCAACAAATCTCCACTTTTTAATAGAGAAAATTATAATTTTTGGAAAAACAGATTAAGGATTTTTCTTCAGTCTATTGATATACAGGTCTGGAGGATCATTAAGGAAGGACCTAATATCCCTACTAAATTGTTGATGGTGAACCTGTCCCTAAAGGAAAATATGAATACGAACATGCCGATTGGGCCAAAGAAGCTTTAAACTCTAAAGCCATTAACTTACTACATTGTGCCTTAGATATTAATAAGTTTAATCGTGTTTCAGGTTGCACAATAGCAAAGCAAATATGGGACAAACTCGAGACAACTCATAAGGGAACTAAATAAGTTAAAGATGGAAAGAATAAATCTTTATATCACCGAATATGAGTTGTTCAAAGTGGATGCAAAAGAGTCAGTTGCAGACATCAATACAAGGTTCACACTCATTGTGAACAAATTGAAGAATCTAGGCAAAAACTTCACAGATAAAAAACTGATTAGGAAATTAATCAGAACAATGCCAACCTCATGGGATGCAAAGCTCACAGCAATAGAAGAATCAAAGGATTTAACTACATATTTATATGATGAATTCATTGGTTCATTACTCATATATGAAATGAAGATTAAATCTAATACTGACCATGAGAAAACTGACAAGAAAAGGTCCATCGCACTAAAAGCTACAAATACAACTTCTGAAGAGATCACTTCCACTTCAGAAAGTGATAATGAAGAAGATGATGAAGAAGCTGTTGGGATTTTTCACCGGAAATCACCGATTAAATGCGGAAGAACGCGGTGATTTTCTTAAATTCGTGCCCAAGAGCAATTGATGTGGAAATTAAAAACTTTAAAATTTGAAATAGAAGAGATAAGATTCTCACCAAGAATATCTCTTCTAAAGATGGCTGCAGAAACCGAAACCGATTCCCTCCACTTTCACGTACACAAACGCCTATCGAGTCCAACCCATGCTAGCGGCGGATCAAAAGAGAAGAGAGAAAATTCCATATCCATGGACGAAAAATCAGCTCTACCCAAAACCATTATGGCTGAAAATTCCATTAAGGAAAAACCTCCAATTAGCTTTAAATCATGGCCTATATTTATTGGTTGTTTTAACTTTGTTTCTATAAATGGAATTAATGTCATAATTCCATAAATCCTAATTAATTAGTAAGGTTTAATTCCTAATCAATTCTAATTTAATTTCTATGCATATATTTATATAATACCATATTATATAAGATACATGTCATTTAAATTAAATAGATTTGCCAATTGGAATTAACCCAATAAATTAATTTATGATTTGACTCGAAACAAATACATATAAACCTATATATGTATTAAATTTCCACTAGGAAATTTATTCACAAGTTAATTTATTTAAATCAACTTTGTCCAACCCAATAAATATAAATATATGTCAATTAAATTATATTGACCAATCCAATTGATCTTTAATTTAATTGATTAATATTTATCTCTTCAATTAGTATACTCCAAGTATACAGGTGATCCGACTAGTTTGAACTCAGACATTTTATGTGTATGATCTTGTGGGCCCATCTTTATGTTGGCAGTGGGCCTATAGCCCATAGACTGTAGGTGGGCTCTAGCAAGCCACTGCAGCCCCCAATTAAGACGGAGATAGCAGTCCAACTGTAATCGTAACCCTGTAGTTTAAACTTGTATATCCCATGTCATCGATATCGGTCTCCAACACAGAGGCATGGATTGATCACTCTCTTTTGTGTCCGGACATTTACTTGATCCCGAATGAACTGATGCTCACAAACAAGTTCCAACTTGTTTGAGAGTGGCCACACTCTTATGAGTTACATTCATCAAGAGGCTGGTGATATCTTCCTAGGGGTCTACTGAGTGACATTTCCCTTCTGCATATCCATAGTACTGCCATGCTCAGTGACATACCTGAATGTACCCATGCTTGGCACCCTTTTACAGGCCCTTTAGGCATACACCAAAGTATGCACTTCACATACAGCACCATCATATGGTCAGGTCCAAGGATCCATACAAGTACTACATGAGAATCACTTGTGATATTTTACCATGTAGATTTCTTGTTTAGTGGATCTATCCAGTATTATGCCCTTTTTACATGTACCCATTAACTTGGTTGACATCCCATGTCCAATGACTGGTAAGACACCACCATACAACCAGGCTAATGATAGTCACTAGTTCCATTCATTCCTATGACTGAAATAGACTACGGATCTTTTTATGGTCATATTGTTTTCCCTATCCATGGTCTTACTGCCAAGTGCATAACACTTGTCAACATGGATATGGATATGTCCATTGGATACTCTATTTAAAACATAGCACAAGGTATATAATAAATAGATTAATGCCTTTATTTAATGACATAAAATGTATAATACATAAATCCAATAGATGTACAATACATATACAAGGACTAATGCCTCTAGACTAGGGCATATCCAACAATCTCCCACTTGCACTAGTTCCAACTAGGCATGGGCCTAATCCCTATAGATCTAGTATGACCCTCGTGCTTGGGCTGAGCTAGCACCTTGGTCAAAGGATTTGCGACATTATCCTCGGTGTCCACTCTATGTAATGAAGTGTCACCCCTCTCGGTGATTTCTCATATGAGGTGAAACTTCATGAGTACGTGCTTCATATGCTTGTGTGACCGGGGCTCCTTAGCTTGTGCAACAGCCTGATTGTTGTCACAGAAGATATCAACTGGATCCAGGATAGTTGGCACTACTCCCAATTTAGTGATAAACTTCTTTATCCATACAGCTTCCTTAGCTGCATCGCACACTTCCATGTACTCAGTTTCTATAGTAGAGACCGTGATGGTCAATTGCTTGGAGCTTTTCCATCTTATAACACCATCATTTAGCATAAACATGTACCCAGACTGTGACTGGTACTCATCCTGGTTGGTCTGGAAGCTCGCATCCGTGTACCCAGTAGCTGACAACTCTTCCTAACCTCCATACACTAAGAAGCTATCCTCAGTCCGGTTAAGGTACTTTAGGATTACTTTGACGGCCTTCCAGTGATCCTCCCTAGGATCCTGCTGGTACCGACTCATCATAGTTAGTGCAAAGGCGACATCGGGTCTCATACATAGCATGGAGTACATGATTGATCCTATAATCGAGGCATATGGGACCAACTTCATGTTCTCCCTGTCCTCCCTTATCTTAGGACAGTTCTTCTTACTAAGCTTTAGCCAATGGCTCATCGGTAAGAAACTTTCATCGGTAAGAAACTTTCTTTGCCCGATCCATGCTGAATCTTTTTAGAACTTTATCTATGTACTTGGCCTGACTTAGGCCCAGAAGCCGATTAAATCTATCCCTGTAGATCCTAATCCCTAGGATCATCTCAGCCTCGCCTAAGTCCTTCATTACGAAGCACTTACACAACCACTGCTTTACCTCTTACAGTGTTGGTACGTCGCTTCTAATAAGAAGGATATCATCCACATATTGGTGTGCCCTAGTTCTTAGGGCATTGGATTCTTGTATTTTGTATTATACATTAAGACTCATTGTATGAATACATTATTTGTGTCACATTAATAAAGGTAATTAATCTATTTCATTTATATCTTATGCTATAATATGAATAGAGTATCCATTGATTGATAATCATAAAACCTATCCCAGGTTTGTTCTAATCGTGGGAACGAATAGAACCATAGACTTGTATATTCGATGACTGTATGGCAATTTTTAACTAGCCATAGTACTTGTATAGTCGGTCATGAATATAGGTACATGTCATTGACATGGGACTGGATCGATCCTCACAAGAAAGCCAGATGGTTGTCGCGTCATAGGTCTTTCTTGAGTAGGTCTCTTTTGTCCTCAGACCAGATTTCATTATAATATCAATATGGAATCCGGTTCACTTTAACATATGCCTAACAGGTTTGTAAAAGGATACTAAATACGGGTAGGATTGGGTCAACCAGTGACCATGTTGATATTGATGATGAAGTGATGGAATTGCCACTCGGGTAACACCGAGATGATATCATTGGCCACTTGATGAATGGGACTGATAAGTGTATGGCCATACCCAAGTAAGTCGGTGCTTATTTGATTAATTAGTCAACTCAAGATCAAGAAATATAATAAACAATAGAAGAGGATGACGGACACCATGCCTCTTGTTTATTCATATCGATATCGTTAGGCAAAGGACACTATGAGATTCCTACCAGGTGAGTGTCTTCGAAAGACTGCTGCATCTCTATCTTAATTGGGGGCTATAATGGTTTGCTAGAATCCACTTACAGTCTGGGGGCCTTAGGCCTACTGCCAACATAAAGACAGACCCATAGGATTGTGCACATAGATCAACTGAGCCGGAACTTATAGAAATTATACATGTAATGTACATTGGAAGGAATGTGTTAATTAATTAGTTGACATTCGGTGTCAAGGTAATTAATTAACATTAGGTTGAATTTAATTTAATTAATAAGTTTACATAATGTAATTAATTAATTAATTTATTAATTAATTGAATTACATAAAGTAAACAATTAATTAAATAATTTTCCTAAGTAGGAAAATTAAATAAATGTATTGTATTTACTTAAGTGTGATTTAATTTTATTTAGGGGTAATTAAATTTAGCCAAATGGAATTAAATTACATAGTATATACTTTTTAATTAAAGTTTATTTATGTAATTCTAATCCTAGTGGGTTTGGGTTTAATTAACCTAATTAAAACCCAATTAGACAAGGTGTCTATATAAGGGCACACTTAAGGAAGAAAAACCTATTTCAACCCTAATTAATTGCTGGAAATTTCAGCCACCAAGATCAGCCCCAAAACAGCCGAAAATCCCAGCATTAATCATCCATTCTTTTGCATCTTCGGCTAGCACCGGTTCCCGCTCAATAGTTGGTTGTGCACCGGACTTTAGAGATCGCAGTTTCAAGAAACGATTCTGTAGCAGTCTCTAGAGGAGACAAATCTGGTGAGTTAATCTCTCTTGATTCAAATTGTTTTTATTCTAATCAATGGTAATTGGACACGATAGTTGGATTCTAGGAAATTTTAAACGGTGTATTTTCTGTTGCGCCATGTTATTTTTCCAATGACGAATCCCAACACCACATATAATACCAAGAATGTGACAATGCTCCCACTAATCCTTTTATACACACAAGGCTCATCTTGATTCTATATGAAGCCGTATTCCTTTATGGCTTCATTGAATCTAAGATTCCAACTTCGGGATGCTTGCTTTAGTCCATAAATGGACCTTTGAAGCTTGCATACCCTCCCAGGATACTCTGGATCAACAAAACCCTCAGGTTGTGTCATGTACACATCCTCGAGTAGCTTTCCATTAAGGAAAGCGGTTTTGAAATACATTTGCCAGACCTCATAGTCATACCATGTGGCTATGGCCAGCAAGATCCTAATGGATTTGAGCATAGCGACTGGTGAGAAGGTTTCATCATAGTCTATTCCATGGACTTGTCTGAAACCTTTTGCAACCAGACGCCCCTTGAAGGTGATATCAGCTTTTAGCTTGTAGCACCACTTGCAACCTATTACCTTAGCACCCGTAGGTGGATCAACCAAGTTCCAAACCTGGTTATCGTATATAGATTGCATCTCTGCCTCTATGGCTTCATGCCAATTTGCAGACTGTGGGCTAGCCATAGCCTCCTGGTAGGTTTTGGGCTCTTCCTCATCGAAGATGAGAAGAGTGTGATCATCGGTGACAAGAAAACCATATCTCTCCGGTTCCTGACGATCCCTACCAGACCTTCTAGGCCCTTATATGACCTGGGTCGGTGCTTCCTCCTATGGAAGCTCCACCCTGGTCTCTGAGTTATCCTCTTCAGGAGCTTGTGAGCTTTGAACTTCCTTGAGTTCAACATTGCTCCCACTGTCTTTCTTGGAAATAAAATCTTGTTCTAGAAAGACCCCCTTCCCTGCCACGAACACCTTGTTCTTGGCGGGGTTGTAGAAGTAATACCCTTTGGTTTCCCTAGGGTAGCCCATAAACAGGTACTTGTCGGTTTTGGGTTCTAGCTTGCCCCCAGTCAATCTCTTGACATGTGCATCGCATTCCCAAATCCGCAGGAAAGACACATTGGGCTCCCTGCCCGTCCAAATTCGGAGAGATTTTCCTTTTTATGCATTTTTGAAAGAGTTGTTGAAAATAGGGGTATTACCCTTTTATATACAATAATAATAATACCAATAGAAGCCTTTTTCCCTTATTCTTTCTGACGAAAAACTTAAAAATTATAAAGAAATAAATTAATTAAAAACTAATAATTGATTGAACACATAATCTACCAATTAAAGTTGATTAGTGGAAATAACTTCTAGGTAGTTAGATGCTTCCAATTAAGTTGTTCTCAAATTCAGTTTCTACTTCTAGTATGTATACGCAACAAATTTAGCTGAGAAAGTTATTTAGAAAGTGTCTTCTGCTTTAGCAATTATATATCAATTTTATTCAATACAACATTTAGTGAATCCTATTTTGGTCGAAATTAAAACTTATTGAGATATTTGTAATTTAATGCAACATTTAAGGTGAGAAAGAAAAATCAAGATAATGATTATTTTCTTCTAGTAAAATTTTATTAGTTAAATTTTATTTTTTAATTGAAAAATAGATCAATGTAATAAATTGTGTGAAAGCAAGTCGATCGCCAAAAAAGCTAGGGGGTCCTCTAGCATAGCACGATGAGAATTGCAAGTTAAACATATCTTAGCAAGAGAGTGAGCCACACTACGAGAGGTAACATACTTGGATAAAGCAATATAATCCTCAATGATCATGTCAACAAGAGAGGGTTAGGGAGCTTTAATAATTTTGCAATTGGAGAATAAGAACTTGGGCATCTCCCTCCAAGATAACTAGCTTACAAGGAAGGTCTTAAGCGAAGTTAGGACTTCACCACAGCTTAGAGCTTCAGCCAAGAACGGATCAAACATGTAAGAATTATTTATTGTAATGACAATCCAAAAATCGGACTGTTTTGTCCCGAATAACATAACTTAAGCCAATGACACCATGAATGGAAACGGATGCATCGAAATTACACATTAGTAGGAACTATCTTTAACCGGATTTGACTCTGATAATAAGTTTTTTTTTTTTGTTATCCTTCTCTCATTTTTTTTTCAAAGAAAGTTAATTAGAATTAGGTACCATTACATTGAGGCATCAAGACACAAGTATTTCTATGTAAGATCGTTTTTTAACATAAATCTACAAACAAATTGCAAATGAATCCGATCATATTCATTAATAGGTCACAAATCTCAGCATATACAAAGGGTTATAACGTCTCTAACATTTATATCTAAAACTGTATTATAACGCAAGATTTCTAATATAAGCTGGGAGTAGACTAACCCCGGCTAATAAAAATATGACACATCAACATCCGTATTGATGTGGCGTGTTTTGATTGGTCAGGAGTAGTGTACTCCTCGCTTATACAAAAATCTCTCATTATAACATTCTTTCTTTTCTTATCATTGAACTAAAGACGAATAGATCATATAACAAAGATACAACAAGATAGCGCTTCATGAATCTATTAAATGTAAAGAAGAAAGATTTTGGAGGTTTTTTTTTTTTTTGGGTAGAATATTACGTAACAGAAAAAAAAGGTCCCAATTACATGAATCTGATGTTAAGTCATATGGTTGACTTGAAGTCTATGTCTACCCATTAAAGAAGTCATAATAAAAGTGGAAGACTGCTATAGTTTTCGTAGAACTTTGAAGCAAGTTTTTGAGGACAAGAGTCGATCTTAACAATGGTGATCTCTGGTTATAAATCATAGATTTGATTAATTAATTTGTAACATAAAGAAATGGGAAGGAATATTCAGAATTTGTGGGAATATTTCATAATTATTATTATTTTCTTAACAAATGAATAGGTATTGTGAATGCTGTTTGGAGAAAGAGAGAAATGCTCTGTTACAAATCAAATCTTGCTTCCATCCAAAATCTGCTAATTACCTCTCTTCATGGGGTGCTTATGATGGTGATTGTTGTAATTGAGAGAGAGTTGAGTGCTATTCCAGTACAGGCCATGTTTCTTTACTTGATCTTTATGGTATAACAAATCTTGATTTAGGAGATAATTGGTATCTAATGAATGTCTCTTTATTTCATCCCTTTGTACAATTGCATTCAGAATGAAGGTTAGTATAATTCATTTTCTTTTCTTTTTTTTTTCTTTTAATGTTCGTTTCTAAATATGCCAAATACATAGATACTCCCCTGAACTTGGCAAAAAACGACTATTGCCCCCCTGAATTTTGAAAATGTTCTAATGCCCCCCTGAACTTATTAAAAGTGTTCTAATGCCCTCCTGAATTTCTTAAAATTGGCCCAGTTTACTTCTTAAGTCTCATAAAAACCAGAGTTTGCTTTGAAAAGTTAAACATAAGACAACCAATAATTGAGTGACACGTGGCAGCAGGGGGGGGGGCAACCTAAGTCACTTTTTCAAAGTTCTGGGGGGGCATTAGGACATTTTAAAAGTTCAGGGGGCAGTAGGCGTTTTTAGACAAGTTCAGGGGGGTATATATGTATTTGGCCTTCTAAATACAATAACTAATTGTCAGAGATAATAATAATTGTTATAATTGAGCCTTATCTACCAACATAACTTGTGAGTTTTAGTGGTTCCATGACACTAACTAATCTTATATTAGTTTTCTTCTTCCTCTTATATTCTTATATTCTTACTAATTTGGAATTTCTTGATTTAAGTCGAAACAATCTTAATAACAATATCTTACAATCTTTGAGATGCCTCCTGTATTTGAAATTCTTAGACCTGAGTAAAAAATAAACTCAATGGAACCATTAAAATCATAGGTTCTTTTTTCCTATTAAATCTGGAAAAGCAAACATTTCGATCAATATATGTTACGTATTTTCAGTATCATCTAATTGAGTTTCATTTTAACAATTAGGCAGAATACATAGCCCCCTGAACTTGGCAAAAAACACCTACTACCCCTCTAACTTTGAAAATATCTTAATGCCCCTTGAACTTCTTAATGCCCCCCTGAATTTCTTAAAGTTGGCCCAGTTTGCCCCCTAAGTCCCATAAAAACCAGAGTTTGCTTTGAAAAGTCAAATATGAGCAACTAATAATTAAGTGACATATGGTAGCAAAGAGGCAAACTGGGTCACTTTGTCAAAGTTCAGAGGGGCATTAGGACATTTTAAAAGTTCAGGGGGGGCAATAGGCATTTTTGGAAAAGTTCAGGGGGGTATATATGTATTTGGCCTAACAATTAATTGTTAGAGTTGAACAATCTATCTACGACTCTTAAAAAGTTGGACTTAAGGTGGAATCAAATTGAAGGCTTTGAAACTATGCAAGGTGTGTATGCTACAAATTTAGTTTTCAATTATTGACTCATTAATCTAATTAATGGGAGTCTCAATGTGTATAGTGAAATTGAACAAGCTGAAGTATCTTGGCCTCAGTCATAATTGCCTCAATAATAATGCTCTGTTATCTCTTAGAGGGCTTTCATCTCTCAAAACTCTAAATATGGGCACAACTAATTCAAAGGACTTTTTAGTTTCAAAGGTTAGATATAACCAATTCAAAGGATTTATTTTAACTAAAAGTTTTGGAGAAATCATGCAATACACCTGGCCCACCACATCATCTGTTCACCAAGCCAATAAAATCATGGTACATAAGGTCAAAAGTTTATAAATTATTCTCTACAATTTTTATTTTAGGATCCAGAATTTTATTTAAACAATCAACAATTATACTATTGGCTTGGCACATAGATGACATGGTGTGCTAGAGTTACTCTATAATTACCAAAGTTTTGATGGTTAGTATAATCAACTTTCTTCTTGTATACAGTGCTTTTCAAGTTATCCATTTCAACTAATATATTTGAATTTCAACAAATAATTCTTTAGGTATGTGCCAGTTGAAGCATCTCCAAGAACTTGATATCAGTGGCAATGATTTCAGCGGGAATTTATCTCTCTTGTAGAGTTTAACATCCCTCCAATATCTAGACCTCTCTTACAATCTCTTCAAAATCCCAATCTCACTCACTCCATTTTTTTTTACTTCTCCCAACTCAAATATTTTTCGATCCGGAACAATACAATATGTGCAGACACAAAGGATCATAATATGAACCCCAAGTTTTAGTTAGAGCAGCGAATGGATATGGCGAGGGTGGAGAGCTACCAAAGTTCCCATATCACCAACATAACCTGCAATACCTGGAAATCTGTAGCATTAAATTGTGAGGCAAGTTTCCACATTGGTTGTTGGAGAACAACACAATACTTGAATATCTTTTTTTAACCAACAATTCTTTTTCGAGGAATCTTCAGCTTCAAATAATCCTCATGTGATTTTAACAGAATTTGATATATCTAATAATTTCTTCAATGGATATATTTCTTCACAAAGTGTACTGTCCAATATTGGAATTATTAGATATGTCCATTAATGAATTGAAGGGTATGATTCCAGATAGCATGTGTAACAAAACTACCTTGTATTTCTTGGATATAAGTCAAAACAATATATCTGGAAAAATACCAAAGTGCATAGGAAATATGTTGCAACTTCAAATTTTGGATCTCTATAATAACAATGTTTCTGGCAGTCTACCTTCCAACTTTAGCCCTTTAGATATTATAGTAGTCAATCTACTGAAAAATAGGTTAATAGGATCATTAAAACAGGCATTACATACTAGCTTTGACCTAGTAGTGTTAGTTCTTAGCCATAATAATTTTTCCCAAATCATTCTATCAAGGATTGGGAAATTATCTCAATTGAGTTTTCTTGTGTTGGGATATAATAATTTGCAAGGGGAAATACCAGTCGAACTTTGCAAGTTGAAGTAATTAAGTTTACTTGATCTTTCTCACAATAGTAGTTTTGGCCATATGCTCCCTGTGAACACGAAATTTTCCGAGACAAAAAAAAAAGCCGTGCACCTTGAATTTACAGTGTACGATTGTAATTTGTTTACCATGTCTGTAGTTGAAATTTTCAGTCAAAGTCAAAGAAATGACCAACTTTATAGTCGTCCACCTTTAATTATAGTGGTACGACTGTAAATCTATTTTTTACCATTCCAGCCTATCCCACATGGGAGAGGAATGGGCGGATTTTGGAGATGTCTTCTTGTTCCATATTTAAGCCAAATAATTATAGGAGAGAAAGGGGGGAACCAAAATACACCAATTTGGATTGAAGAGAGCTCAAGAGGCATTGAGAGAAGGGGATAGAAGAGTAGAAAGTACACATTGATTTTCTCCTACTCTATTCTCTTTGAATCTTTGTTTTGTGAGGCTGAAATTGATAGAAATCATAGATTAATAACCTGTCACTCAAAGATAATGAATTCCAGAACTTGAATTCAATTAAATCCATAACTTGTGGAGATTTTTGGACTTTATTTTTGTACCCTAACATTCTAAGGAGGAGAAGCAATCTGGAGCCCATTCAAGGCGTTTTCTTCAGTCAAGTCGTCGGTGGATCCGTGCTATAAGGGTAACTACACCTAAAACTAGTGCTTTTCTTCATTTTGTGGGTGTTTTGGTTCGTTTTCATGTATGAAATCACCTAAAACCCAAAATGCAAGTTTGCTGTTTCTGGGCAGGATGAATAGCCGTACTCTTGTAATTATAGTCGTACAACTGTAATTACAGTCGTACGATTGTAATTGTTTTCAACAACTGTAAATCCTCTCTCATTAAATCATTTCAGCAATTTTCTGACCAAAAGTGAATTACAATCGCATGACTATAATTACATCCGTACGATTGTAATCTCAGTCTCACGGCTGTAGTTTCTGGTCAGCAACAGAAAATCACAAAAAATTCATAAAAATTCAAAAAAATCCTAAAAAAATAAGAAAAATCATGAAAAATACATAAAAATAAAAAAATCATCAAAATCATCCAAAATAAATTTATTTCATGCATTCACGACCTTAGATTTAATTTTTGAAGTTATTGAAATTAAAACAATGCAATGACGGAGATCCAAATCTCCTGAAAACCAATCCACTTTCACATGCTAAATGAAAATAAACCGGTAAAAGAAAATATTTCAAAATGTAGTTTCTCATGAAACAAAATACAGGGACATTTCAAAACTGTTTTCCAGGTCCAGTTGGACGAATTAACCGATTTACTCAACTACCCCATAAATGCATGTCCCCAAATCTCTAATCTCCCCATTCTGTCTATTTGAGTCCAACTTGTTGCATATATTTGTGCTAACCTTTGTTTTGCAGGAATTTAATTTAATTTATTTTTATTTATTTATTCCAATTTTAACGCATTAGATACTCGTGTAAAATAGGCGATTGTATCTCGATCCCCAAATTATACAAATGTATCCCCTAGGATAGTTTTGTTGTGATTCAATTGGGTTGTAAATAACTAACTTATTTATCACTTTTACCCGCATATACGCCACATGATTAAATCAATGGAAAATAAACATTAGAAATATAAAATGCTATCAACGAACATTGGCCAAATTTTTTTTGATTAGACATGAAATAAGGGACTTGTTCGGACCTAGATCTCTGGAAAGTGTAGCAGCCCTCGTCCGGTGTAGCTACACTTTAATTTTTTGGTTGAGCTAAACTGGGTGGTGACTCTTACATTTTCTTTTGAGATTTAGATCTTGATTCTTTTATGAAATAAATGATGAATTTTCCAAAACCAAATTTCGAGCAATCAAACCAAAACTCTGAAAAGCAGCCCACCTCGCGGTTCTATTTTGATCTCCTTATTTCAAAAACGTCGCCCGCTCACAGTGGCGACTCTGCTGGGGATTTCTCACAAAAATTTTTCTTAAAACTTAAAATAATTTGACAAGCCCTAAAAAATGTCTAATGAAAATAAGGTGGAGATTCGTTCGTGGCATTTTTATCTTGCATTTTAGTTAAACATACTTGCATTAGGTTGAGTATCTAATTTTCAGCCCAGTGAATTGTTGAAGTGTCTCTTATGTTCCTCATAGTCTTAGGGGCACGGATACGAAACACCACTCATAGCCTCATACGTACCCCTTCATTTAAACCCTTGAGTGGGGAGAAGTGAGGAGTATATTTTGCTATGAGGACCTTGATTTTATCCCAGCTTAGACCGAACTCATATAGGCAACCTTAGTTGGATCCCCTTAGGATACCAAAACAAATTGCTTGAGTGATACAATTACGCCTTTATCATCCCTGGTTGGTGATCGAGGTAAACCTCTCCTAGGACTCGGTTAGAATTTTCTCAAAAATTCACCACGGTTGGAGGAATAAGTTTAGAGGAATATGTTTCGCATGTTATGTGCTACGTGTTTTTCGTTTCTTCGTATCATACCATCATTAACATTTTCCACGAGCATGAGATGCAACACGTGAATCATTTGTGTGATACTAACTCACATCTTTTGTACAGCCACTTGCATTTTTCATGTGTAAATACATTAATCACCCGTGTGACATTCACACTGACAATTTCTTTTACAGCCATGCATCCCATCATTGTGTGAAAAGCATTAATTCATGCACATCAATTGAATGTCATAAGCACTAACCAATCTATTTTGTAGCCATATGGAATGCATGTCTTGCATAAAACATCCATGTGGACCTTGAACAATCCCATAAGGATAACACACATCACATCACCTACCAAGTAGGAAAGCATTTAGGCATGCCATGAATGTCAAAAATTTCATTTCATAAATTGAGTCGTTTAGGAGCTCCACGAGCACCGAAAATAGCACTTCATACATCAAGCAGTGTAGGTGCCCCACGAGCACCGAAAACCTCATTTCATACATCAAACTGTTTAGGTGCTCCACAAGCACCAGAAACATCATTTCATATATCAAACCATTTAGGTGCTCAACAAGCACCGAAAAACTTCATTTCATACATCAAACTGTTTAGGTGCTCCATGAGCACCGAAAACACCATTTCATCCATCAAACCATTTAGGTGCTCTACAAGCACCGAAAACATCATTTCATATATCCAAACCGTTTAGGCACTCCATGAGCACCGAAAACATCATTTCATGCATCAAACCTTTTAGGTGCTCCACGAGCATCGAAAAACCTTCACTTCATACATCAAGTCGTTTAGGTGCTCTACGAGCACCGAAAATCACATTTCATACATAAAACCATTTAGGTGCTCCACGAGCACCGAAAACCACATTTCATAAGTCAAGCCGTTTAGGTGCTTCACGAGCACCGAAAACCACATTTCATAAGTCAAGCCGTTTAGGTGCTTCATGAGCACCAAAAACCTCATTTCATACATCAAAACGTTTAGGTGCTCCACGAGCACTGAAAACCTCATTTCATACATCAAACCGTTTAGGTGCTCCACGAGCACCAAAAACATCATTTCATACTTCAAACCATTTAGGTGCACCACGAGCACCGAAAACATCATTTCATATATCTAAACCATTTAGGCGCTCTATAAGCACCGAAAACATCATTTCATGCATCAAACCTTTTAGGTGCTCCACCAGCACCGAAAATCTTCACTTCATACATCAAGACGTTTAGGTGCTCCACGAGCACCGAAAATCTTCACTTCATACATCAAGACGTTTAGGTACTCCACGAGCACGAAAAACCACATTTCATACATCAAACCATTTAGGTGCTCCACGAGTACTAAAAAACACATTTCATACATCAAGCCGTTTAGGTGCTCCATGAGTACCGAAAACCTCATTTCATGCATCAAACCGTTTAGGTGCTCCACGAGCACCAAAAACATCATTTCATACATCAAACCGTTTAGGTGCTCCACGAGCACCAAAAACATCATTTCATACATCAAACCGTTTAGGAACTCCATGAGCACCGAAAACATCATTTCATATATCTAAACTGTTTAGGTGCTCCATGAGCACCGAAAACATCATTTCATATATCTAAACTGTTTAGGTGCTCCATGAGCACCGAAAACATCATTTCATATATCTAAATTGTTTAGGTACTCCATGAGCACCGAAAACATCATTTCATGCATCAAACCTTTTAGGTGCTCCACGAGCATTGAAAATCTTCACTTCATACATTAAGACGTTTAGGTGCTCCATGAGCACCGAAAACCACATTTCATACATCAAACCGTTTAGGTGCTCCACGAGCACTGAAAACCACATTTCAACCGTCAAGCCGTGTAGGTGCTTTATGAGCACCAAAAATCTCATTTCATACATCAAACCATTTAGGTGCTCCACAAGCACTGAAAACATCATTTCATACATCAAACCATTTAGGGCCTCCAGGAGCACTGAAAACATCATTGATACATCCAACCGTTTAGGTTCTCCACGAGCACTGAAAACATCATTTCATGCATCAAACAGTTTAGGTGCTCCACGAGCACCAAAAAACATGTATCAAACAATTTAGGTTCTCCACGAGCACCGAAAACCTTCACTCCATGCATCAATCCGTTTAGGTGCTCCATGAGTACCGAAAAATTCATTTCATACATCAAACTGTTAAGGTGCTCCACGAGCACCGAACACCTCATTTCACACATCAAGCCGTTTAGGTACTCCATGAGTACCGAAAACCTCATTTCCTGCATCAAGCCGTTTAGGTGCCCCACAAGCACTGAAAACTTCATGTCACATACAATTCATTTAGGTGCTCCATGATACTGGAAAATTTCATTTTATACATCAAGTCATTTAGGTGCTCCACAAGTGTCGAAAATTCCACTTTATGCATAGGTGTTTTGCAAGCACCAAAAACTCCACGTCAGGCATTGACGTTCCATGAACGTCGAAAAAATTCCATATCACGAAGACCCAAGGTGCTCCTCGAGTGCTAAAACTTTGCTCGTGTACCGAGCACATGATCATTTCATCTCATGTCCCATAACATAAAAACCCAAGGTTCTCCCCAAGTGCTGAAACTCTGCCCGTGTGCCAAGCACGAGCTCATTTTGTTTCATAACATGACATAAAAGCCCAAGGTACTCCTCGAGGATCGAAACTCTGCCCGTGTTCCAAGCACGAGCTCATTTTCATCTTATAACATGACATAGAAGCCCAATGTGCTCCCGAAGCACCAAAACTCTGTCTGTATGTCGTGCACATGCACACTCTATAACACATCCACACCTAATCTCATTATGTGCTCCCTGAGCGTTGAAACTCAGTTACTGTACCATATACATGTATACTACATATCATAGTCTACGTGACATACACATGCTCCCATCCAAGAGTCCTCTTGCTTCGATCCGTGGACACCCTGTGTGTTCCCTAGGTGTATAATTATGCACCTCATTTCAATGTCCTATGCAAGTACATCTGGCTTTGATCCATGGATAGCCCGCGGGTCATCCTATCCTCTGTTTGTATAATTATGCACCTTATTTCAATGTCCTTTGCTAGTTCATCTTGCTTTGATCCGTGGACACCCCGTGTGTCATTCTATCCCCTGGGTGTATAATTATGCACCTTATTTTAATGTCCTTCGAAAGTTCATCTTGCTTCAATCCGTGGACACCCCACGTGCCATTTTATCCCCTGGGTATAAATATACACCTTATTTCAATGTCCTTCGCATTGCTTTGATCTGTGGACACCCCGAATGTTATTCTATCCCCAAGGTGTATAATTACGCACCTTATTTCAATGTCCTTCATAAGTTCATCTTGCTTCGATCCATGGACACTACACGTGTCATCCTATCCCCTGGTTTTATAATTATGCACCTTATTTCAATGTCCTTTACAAGTTCATCTTGCTTCGATCTGTGGACACCCCGCGTGTCATTCTATCCCCTAGGTGTATAATTATGCACCTTATTTCAATGTCCTTCGCAAGTTCATCTTGCTTCGATCCGTGGACACCCCGCGTGTCATTCTATCCCCTGGTTATATAATTATGCACCTTATTTCAATGTCCTTTACAAGTTCATCTTGCTTCGATCTGTGGACACCCCGCTTGTGATTCTATCCCCTAGGTGTATAATCATGCACCTTATTTCAATGTCCTTCGCAAGTTCATCTTGCTTCGATCCGTGGACACCCCGCGTGTCATTCTATCCCCTGGGTGTATAATTATGCACCTTATTTCAATGTCCTTCGCAAGTTCATCTTGCTTCGATCCGTGGACACCCCAATTGTTATTCTATCCCCTGGGTGTATATTTATATTTATACACGTTATTTCAATGTCCTATGCAAGTTCATCTTGCTTCGATCCGTGGACACGCTGCTTGTCATTCTATCCCCTGGGTGTATAATTATGTGCCTCATTTCAATGTCCTTTGCAAGTATCAACTTGCTTTGATTTGTGGACACCCCACATGTCATTTTATCCACTTGGTGTGTATTTATACACCATACTTTGCCTTAGCCTGTGACCATCTTAGCAACATTCAATATGTTTATACATTTCTATGCATGATTCTGAATCCATTTGGGTGGTTCAAAAGAATATAACATGACATGACATTACATAGCATCGCATATATAACTCATCATTCGTACATACTTATCATGAGGTAGTTTATCTCATCCATGTAGTTCCCTATGCAAGCATTATATCATACACTCATGTATACATCATCCTCTAGTTAATGTTTTTCATACACACACCTATTGACACTAATAGGTGTTCTCATCAGGGGGAGGGTAAGATTTTGAGAAAGGAGCAATTGAAAAGCCATCAATCAGTTTAACCACCAAGGTCAGATCAAGAAAATAGTGAGTTTGGGATCACAGTAGTGTCGGGATCAGAGTCAAGATTTGGCAGAAGGAATCAATATTTCAGCAAAAGTTCATAAGAGAGATGGCCAACTCGGTGAACATTATTAGCATGATAGATGTTACGGAAGACTACACCACATCATCACATTTTCAAAAAGGAGTCAGAGAAGAAGTGGCAGCGGCACTAAGAGAAATGGTAGAGGATAACTTTGGCAAAGTGGAAAGGCTAATGGCAAAGTGTATCGAATTGGAAGCAAAAGTGGCGGAGCTCGAAAGAAAAATAAACGATATGGCAAGCACAAATGCTAATAACAATGCTAAAAAGAAGCAAGATGCCCAAGTTCTTGATGCTCATTCCCAACACCCAGAGAGGTCCTCTTATCAAGACTTAGGTCTACCAGGTCTGAACATGGGTGTGGAATCACCCCCAATCATAGTGAGGGCTATATCACGGCTGTTATACCTTCTTGAATCAAAGGAATTCATAAGCGATCCAGAAGAAGGTGTTCCAATAGTCTCTTAGGGGCACCTTACTCAGATTAAATACAGAAGGAATCACATGATACCCCCCGAGACACTTTCTCTGGATCATATCTTCCAAAAGGGTGTTCAAGGGTTAACAATGAATTAGAACTGAACAAGCCCTTCAAGACAAATGTCAAAACCGACTCCATTCCACATCATACCCGAAGCTCACTTATTAAATGTAGAAAGGAGGGTCTACTGTAAAGTATCAGGCCATTTTTAGAACCAGAAAAAAATACATAAGAGTGATTTCTACAATTATCATGTGATTGTTTGGGTTTAAGAGATGAGATTCAGAAGCCAATTGACAAAGGAAAATTGAAAATCTCATATGAATTTGATGGATGACCCATGACAATTAAAGAAGTTGCCAAGGAAACTCCTCAATCTTTTCGAGGAAAAGAGCATGATGAAAAACTACAGGGTTTGATTTAATAAAAGTGGGGCAATGGCACTGAAGCCAAAATGGTGACTAATCGGAAAATAATCAGATTCTATAAGATCAACACCTTTTGGAGACTTCCTTCTCATAGGGAACTCATTTTGTTTGTAAGGTGTATTGAACTTATTTTGAATGCAATGCAGTTTGTTATCTTTTTACTCATGTGATGATTGCATGTACATGGCATTATGCATGCATTTGATCATCTGAAAAGACATATCCAACACGTATAATATTAAAGTGCATGGCATCGATCTAAGTATAGCAGGGAACCAAAATCTGGCTCTGACCGAATTCTCACTTAAAAAATGAGTTTGTGAGATAAATAAATATGGAATGGCATTGTCTCCACCGAATCATTCACCAATCAAGATCAACAATCCTTATAAGTCACACTTTGAGATGCTGTCAACCCCACTCTAAATTTTCAATTTGAGCAGCGCACATAATACCTACACCATTCCAAGCCAAAAGCTACTCCTGAACCGTAAAATCAAACTCTAAAGTGAAACTCCAAGCCCAATTCCCTATCCGAGAAGGTACCCCGCGCCGAAACTCTAAAGCCAAACTCCAAATTCATAGAAATCTCCAACCCGTGAGAAATTCAAATAACCTTCTTTACCCATCATGTGGTAAAACCCTGAAGTAGTTCATGGTCATAGTGCATGTATTATCTTATTCATATGACATTCATGTGTACATTACATTATGCATGCATTGTTTATCCAAAAAGGCATATTAAGCACACATGACATGCATGAATTTAAGTGCAGTAGGGAAACCAAAAGGTGGCTGTGGCTTTGATCGGGTTTCTTTCTTAAGTATTAAAAAAAATGGTATCCGGATAGGTCATTCAACCTGTGGAAGACAAATTTACATGATTGATCGACTTGCCATTTGAAGTTCTTGCTATTAAGACTTAACGGATCTTGACCCCAATGGCATCCGAATTCGCAGCCTCAGTTCCTTATCGAAGTCATACCCAAATCTTAAATCGGCCATGCTTCTTCAATATATAAGAATCCCAACAGCTTCTGTCGTGATTCCTCAAAAAAAAAAAAAAAAAAAAAAAGAAAAAAGGAAAAAAAGCCAATTCCTTCTTACGCCTAAATTACCAAACTACATCATCCATGTTGTTCCATTACCCCATTCCTTTTATAAACTCGAACCTAGAACAATGTCAACCACATTGTCTCATCCACTTTTCTCTTTTCGTCATAAGGGGCATGACCTAAGACAATTGCAGTTGTCTAATATAAAACCATTGGGGTCCAAGGCAGGACACAGATAACATAAATAATGAAAGGACAATTTGATAACCAAGCGCCAGAGATCAAGGGATCATCGTACGACTCCCTCAGCCAGGGGAAAAAAATGAAGGAGTGCTTATCACTCCAATTCCAGAAGCCTCTCGAGAAACAGAGTTATACATATGCGAAGTCGGTAGAGCAACAAATGAAATACCTTCAGAGCAAACTCAGCATTACCTTAAAGTGATACTTGAAAACTTCAGATTCAAAGAACAAATCTCATAAAGAGGAAAAGCCCATGATGAAAGACATTGAAACAACATACATCAGTCCATATGGGTACTTCAAAATTCAAAAAAACAAAAATCTCCGACTTCAAAAACTGAACAGACACATTGGGAACACGAAGGGGCATTGATCAAAACTAGAGCCACAGTTTGAATTTTCCTAATGCATCCATATTCATTATGTTTTACATCCAAATAAAAGTTCCTAATGCTAGGAACAGCTAAAGGCTAAACCATTTTGCTAACATCAGGGGCAATGTTCTTGTGAACTTCAATGAATATATCAAGGCATACTTTCCTATCTTGAGGTAGACCTATATAAAGAAATCAACTTTGTTGGACAACTCATGTAGAATTTTCAAACTACCTAAAAATATTAGGATTCGAAGTAAATTATCACAAAGAGAAAATTTTTGACATTGAAAACCAAAAGGACATGTTGGTAACAAGAGAGGGTGATGTTTAGAGTCAAAGTCACTTTTAATTTCCCTAGTGCGCTCATTCTGATGTCATCATAATGATATTATATATGTTTGATTTTTTGCTTAGATGTTCATATTGCATACATTGTGCCATTACATATAACCATCCATTAGTAAGTCATTGCATTCAAGCCCATAATAATGAAAATGAAGTTCATGTTATAAATAGCAATGCTCAGTCAGAATGTTATGTACGAAAAATCCAGTATAGAATATAAAGAGCCCTAATCTAACTCTCATCTTCCCCCTCCTCGGAAGACTCCGACTCACTCGGATGTGCCACTCTATAAGCATCAAAGTCAGCCCGCATCTGGCCTAGCTGGGCCTGATAATCAACCCACACTCGAGTCAACTAGTACGTTGCAGCCAAGGCCTGAGCCTCAAAAGTCGCCGCTTCTCAAGCTTGCTCCTGCAGCATCTGCACCCGAGACACGAAGGACTCTAAGCCTAAATACTACTAGGCCATATCCTACACCTGAGCCCGAGGAATTTGCAAAAAAAAAAAAAAAAAAAAAAGAAGTCAAAAGACATCCAAGAGTTAAAAGCAATACAAGGAAAGCGAAGGAAATAAAGGAATGACAAAAGAGTTAGAAGATTTACATGAGTAGTGTGCTCTGGGGCGAATATGATCTGATGGTCCTGGTAAGGGGGCAGCTCCCTCGCAACATATTTACCATCGAGCCCCATCAGACTGAAGCTCGTCCTTAGCTGTGTCACCAACCAACCCTCTACTACCCCAGCAACCTGGGAAGTGGACGCTACACTGCCAGAATGTATAGGGTGTCTCCTGTCTTGAGTAGGAGCATACCCTCCAGTAGTAGTGGTCTCGGTGTCCTCATCTTCTAGGGCAAACTATTGAGCATAACTCTACCCTCTCCACCTCTTGACTTTCAGTTGAAGGGAGATTAGACACTAAAAATCAAATCCGAACAATAAAGGAATAATGGATAGAAAATACCTGATATGAAGGAGCTACCAACACATTGAGCCGGACTGGCAGCAGGGACTCTTGGATGAAAGCCAGATAGTTGCCCTCAACAGAGTCGATGGTGTATCCATCCCCGTAGATATTTGGGTGCTCATAAGGCTCTGACAGGTGGGGTCAAAATAAGGTGCACGGGAGCGGTGGAGGAACTGCCCTGCTAACAGGGCCGTCCACATGGTCTGAAAGGCAGAGGTGCTTGCCCAAATACCACTCCTGAGACATGGGACTCTCCATGACTAACCGGCGGTTGTCAAACTTCAAGGATGCCTGCACAGCAGGAGGTTGAACTCCCTGACTGAACCATGGGGAGTCATCAAGGTGTAAAAACACAATCAGAGAAGCAAACATTCAATCACAAGTAAATGCTGAATTAAAAATTTATTAACTAATGAAATTAGTTTGTTCACCCTCTCACAGGAAACTCCTCGAAGACCCTGCCAGATCTCCTCTAAATTATGGCTGATGCCCTGCCATCCTTGCATCCAAGCACGTAGATCCATAGGACACTAGTCACCCTGCACATCCCTCAGAGCTGGCGGCTCCAGAATGTCGCTCTTAAACACCCAAATCTGCAATCAATAAAATAGAGTAAAAAAAAAAAATACATTCATACGAATATAGTTACAGTGGTACGAGTATAAGTATACTCGTACGGGTGTATTCGAAAAGCAGAGCCAAAATTTTTAATTACAGTCATACGACTGTAATTACATTTGCACGACTGTAATTACACTTGTACGAGTGTTCTTATTACACTCGTATGAATGTTCATACATGGTTCAAAATTTTTGTTACGGGTTCCATTTTTCGCATTTTCTAACTTGTTTTTCCTAGGTTCTTGGTCCTATGAACTGCAGGGGACCCCTAGCATGCATTCTACTCAACAAAATCATCTAGAAAGCAATAAAAGCATGCGAATTAAAAAGGGAATTCAAACGGAAAAAAAATTCAAAAAATCCAAAATCAAAGCTTGGATTCGGGTTCTAACCTAGAGAGAGGTGAGGTATGAGTCCATCTCTAAGCCAAAAGGACCATAAAATGATCCGTATAGCAGGGGTGTCAGTACCCATCTGAAATACCCACAAATGGGATATCTTGTGCATTGTCCACATTATGAATCTAAACAAGAGTAAGCTTCCTCAATTTCTTACCCAACTTCTTCAACATTTTAACAGATTTGGGTTGTTGAATCAAATTCTTTGAGAAAAGAATAGAGGAGAAATGGTGAATGGAAGTGTATGCGTAACACTATAATACAGTCACACGACTGTAGTGCTAAAATCCCCATTATTTTAATTTTCTCATTTATGTTCTAAACTCTGTTTTATCATGGAATATTTGATCTCCCCTACGGGAAAGTATTTCAATAATTTTGCAAGACCAACATATCAACACCCAATATTTTCAACGACGGTCCACCTCGTCCAAGGGCATGATACCCGAGGAAATTGCAAGAAAATCCCCTGTAAGCACAATCTTATACATTATTTCGCTCCATAAGATTCATTTTCAACGTATCTCAAGTGCCAGGTCATATGAGATTGTCTCACTACTCACAAATCACCAGTCGACCACGACTTTAAAAGGGAATCTAAAACTCATTTTTAACATATCTTGAGTGCCAAGTCATACGAGATCATTCACTACTCAAATCATAGTCCACCACAACTTTAAAAGGGAATCCAAAACTCATTTCTAACGTGTCCCATATGCCAAGTCATATGAGATCGTCTCACTACTCACAAATCACAGTCCATCATGACTTTAAAAGGCAATCTGAAACTCATTTCCAACGTATCCCTTATGCCAAGTCATAAGAGATTGTCTCATTACTCATAAATCACTAGTCTGCTATGACATTAAAAGGGAATCCAAAACTCATTTTCGACATATCCCTTATGCCAAGTCATACGAGATCGTCTCACCACTCACAAATCACCAGTCCACCTTGACTTTAAAAGGGAGTTCAAAACTCATTTCCGACGTATCCCATATGCCAAGTCATATGAGACCGTCTTCACTACTTATAAATAATAGTCCACTACGACTTTAAAATGGAATCCAAAATTCATTTTTGACATATCTCGTGTACCAAGTCATACGAAATAGTCTCACTTTTCACAAATAACAGTCCACCATGACTTTAAAAGGGGGATCCAAAATTCAATTCCGCCGTATCCCAAAAGCCAAGTCAAACGAGATCGGCTCACTTTTCATAAATCACAGTCCACCACGACTTTAAAAGAGGACCTAAAATTCATTTCCTGCGTATCCCCGAAGGATAAGTCATATGAGATTGGCTCACTTTTCACAAATCACGGTCCCCCATAACCTTAAATCGATGATTTTAGATTGCACTTTCAACGTGTCTTATATGCCAAGTCATATGATCGTCACACACTTCACAAATTGAGTCCCACATGACTATAAAAGGTAACCAAAACACATTTACCTGCATTTATTCTTGATCAAAGGGGCAAAAATTTTTGTTTCAAAATTATCGATCAAGGAATAAATGTGTTCATTAATTCCACATTACAAACATTATGGCTCAGTATGGTAGGTCATACATGATCATTTGATCCCAGAAGTCTCGTAACTCCTTGTCTATGGTGCCCTCCTTATGGCAAGTCATATGCGATCGCTTGACTCCAAAAGTCATTTTATTCCTCAGCGCCCTCTTTATGCCAAGTCATATGCGACTGCCCGACTCCAAAAGTCATTTTGTTCCTCGGTGACCTCCTTATGCCAAGTCATAAGCGACCGCCTGACTCCAAAAGTCATTTGCTCCTCGGCACCCTCCTTATGCCAAGTCATATGCGGCCACCTGACTCCAAAAGTCATTTTGTTCCTTGATGCCCTCCTTATGCCAAGTCATATGCTACCGCTTGACTCCAAAAGTCATTTTATTCCTCGGCGCCCTCCTTATGCCAAGTCATATGTGACCGCCTGACTTTAAAAGTCATTTTGTTCCTCGGGGCCCTCCTTATGCCAAGTCATAGACGACTGCCTAACTCCAAAAGTCATTTTGTTCCTAGGCACCCTCCTTATGCCAAGTCATATGTGACCGCCTAACTCCAAAAGTCATTTTGTTCCTAGGTGCCCTCCTTATGCTAAGTCATATGCGACCACCTGACTCCAAAAGTCATTTTGTTCCTCAGCACCCTCCTTATAACTACAAAAGTCATTTTTCCCCGGCGTCCTCCTTATGTGAAAAAGCATATGGACCGCTTGACTACCAAAAGTCTCAAAGAATAAATATGCAAGCCATACGCATACACCACTTGTGAGCACTAATTTTTTCCCGGTCTCTGTGATGAGAATTCCTTAATTGTCTGCGGACCGGACGGGCTCAAACAGGACTTGGAAGCGACCGGAATGATTCCTGGAGGATCTCAAACGTTCTAAAAACCAGGCTATCTGCGATTTGAAGCCCCGAAAAGATCTCTTGAATCATTTCCAGGGTTTGGTCTGCATGTCTGACTTTTTGAAATTCTGCCTTAATTCTCAGAAGAACCGGGCGGCTTTGGTTTTTGAACCAGAGCCGGCCGGCTCTAGTGGTCAAGAATAGTTGCTCTGCAAAGCAGAGCAACTTGTCTTGACAGGCAAGAGTTTTGGCAGATTTTCGATCTGCTGATTGATGGAACGAGAGAAGACAGGGAGAGGCAGATGAAAGAGAGAAAAGGAGAGAGAGTGGAGGACTTTTGGGTTCTCAAGCAAGAAGCAGAAAAAAAAAGAAGAAAGAAAGCAGAAGAGAGAAAGAAAAGAAGAAGAAGAGAGACCGAGAGAAATACCCAGAACAAATCCCATAAACACTCTCATTTAACCCTAAATCAACCCTCAAGCATTAACAACATAGCCAACAATCTCTTCTCTTTGATTTGGGATCATTTCGGCTTGGTTTCGGATCATTCTGGGTCGTTAAATGATTCAGCCAATTGAGTTCCAGTGCACATTCCAAAGCTTCCAATCCGTTTCTTGACGCTCCAAGCATCCAAACCATAATCCAGGTAAACTCTAAGAGGCCTTAAAACTCGTCTGCGTCGATTTTCTGTGCGTTTCTGTCATTTTTGTCAAAATCCAGAACTGGTGCTGCCCATCACAGCCATACGGCTGTGCTTCTGAAGAACAAAGCCGGCCGGCTCTAACCCAGAGTCGGCTGATTTTGTTCCTCGGGGATAGATCCCCGATCTATCCCAATTGACCGAAACAGCCCGTTTTCCATTTTGATTTTTCTGTTGGGATCATTTTTGGCCCGGAATCATCTGTATGTATTTGTATTTTTGATTTTCTGACTATTGCATACTCGAATATCGGGGTTTTCAGTATTTCCCGGGGTTTATTTTCTGAGTTTCAGGGTAGTTTTATTCGAATCGGATCGATAGTCCAGCATTTGCGGACCGCTGAATCCCACAAAATCCCCGGAAAACATTGAAAACGAGTAAAATAATATTTTCACAAATGTTTTTGGTGTGTTTATTGCATTTTGAACCCTAGATGGTTTGTGCACTTAGGAACCCACACGAACGGAACCCCGAGTTCCGGGATAATCGATCCACAAAAATGGAAATTTGCATGAAACCGAGCCAAATGGTTTTCCAAAATTGATTTTCTAGCACAAAAATTACAGGGCGTTTCAAAACCATTTTCCAGGTCGAACCGGTTCGACCAGTCGGGTCGAACCGGTTACCCCCTAAATGCATGCTCCCGTTTCCCAAATTCCAATTCATTCCTGATTTGAGTCCTATTTGCGTTTCTAATATAAACTGCACTAACCAGTTTGTTTTGCAGCATTTATTTTTATTTTCGCTGTATTTTAATAGACTAATTCGTGTATTTAGGAGGTTGTATTTTTAGATCCTCGTGTATTTAGGTGTTTGTAAAAGTGAGGATGAGAGTTTTTATATTTTATTCAATTTGGTTGTATAATCGGCCTCCATTATTCTTTTGTATATTTGTGTGGATGGTTTAATTTCCCACAATTTATTTTATGCATTTTTGCCTTAGCATCGGACTAATGAACTAAACAATTTGGGTAGAGAAAGATGATAAATTGAATAAATATGGTTTTATAAATAACAAACGAATACAAGCTCGAGGTGAAGTAGGTAATTTGCCCAAACCTTGCATCTCTGGATTAGGTATAGTAGTCTATGCTCGGTAGCGAGCTGTACCGGAATTTCTCGGATGAGCTGATCCCGGTGGCGACTCTGTCATTGATCTCGAAATTTAAGTTTCGAGGTCTTTAAGTAATAAAACGGGAAAAGGTTTTCTACAAAACAGAATTTCAAAACAAACGAACGATTTTCCCTAAAGCAAGATAAACAAAACCCGCTTTTCGCAAAACATCACTAATAACCAATCTTATTTCTTTTTCACCGGTTCACTTCATCGTGTTCCCTCTTTCGTAAAAGGTCGTCCGCTCACAGTGGTGACTCTGCTGGGGATTTCAAGTTTCCTAAAACGTTTTTATTAAAACTTAAGGAACTTAGGCAACTATTAAAATATAACCTCGCTTGTACTCATTTATCAATTTATAAATGCCATATTTATTCATACCTTTGCATATCATGACATTTTCTTCTTCTCAACCCCTTGAATACACTGCTTCACCCCGGTTTACCCAAGAAGGTGGCCTACCTCTACCGCTAGGATTGGAGACACCCGACGGGGTAAACCACTCATAGCCCCGCATGACCTTACATCGTGTTCTATGGTGGGGAAGTGTTTATTCGCTATGGGAGCCTGTACAACCCTTGGTTTGACTTTGGCCCATATGTAATGGTTTATTAACTTCCCCTAGGGTTACCAAAACACAAAACTAAATTGAATATTTGAGTATGCGCCTTTGGTATCCCCCGTTGATACCAAAGAGACCCAACACCTAGGAAGAATGCGAGACCAAGCGAAAGGAGAAATAAGGTTGGAAGTGTTGGAAATGCCCTAGTCCCGAGGCATTGGTCCTTGTATTTGTACTATACATTTATTGGATTTATGTGTTGTACTCATTTGTGTTATTAATAAAGGCATCAATTCATTTATTATATCTATCTTGTGCAATATATTAAATGAAGTATCCAATGGACATGCCTATATTCAAGATGACAAGTGTCATGCACTTGGAAGTAAGACCATGGATAGGGTAAACGATATGACCATAAATAGATCCGTAGTCTGTTCCAGTCATGGGAATGAATGGAACAATAGACTATCATTAACATGGTTGTATGGCGGTGTCTTACCGGTCATTGGACATGGAATGTCAACCAAGTTAATGGGTACATGCCTGGGAGTATGGTGCTGGATAGATCCAATTAACGAGTAATCCACATGGTATAGTATCACAGTGGATTCTCGTGTAGTACTTGTATGGATCCTTTGACCTGACCATATGATGGTGTTACATGTGAAGTCACATACTTAGGGGTACGCCTAAAGGGCCTGTAATAGGGTGCCAAGTATGGGTACTTTCGGGTATGTCACTGAGCATGGCAATGCTATGGATATGCAGATGGGATTTGTCACTCAGTAACCCACTGAGAAGATATCACCGGCCTCTTGATGAATGTGACTGATAAGAGTGTGGCCACACCCAAACAAGTTGGAACTTGTTTGTGAGCTTCAGTACATTCGGGATCAAGTTAATGTCTGGACACAAAAGAGGGTGATCAATCCATGCCTCTTGTTGGACACCGATATCAATGACATGGGATGTACAAGTTTAAACTACAGGGTTATGATATCAGTTAGACTGCCATCTCCATCTTAATTGGGGGCTGCAGTGGCTTCCTAGAGCCCAACTGCAGTCTGTGGGCTATAGGCCCACTGCCAACATAAAGATGGGCCCACGGGATCGTACACATAGAACGACTGAATGCAGACTTAAGGAATCACATGTATACTTGGAGTATACGCAATGGAGGGAGAAGTGTGTATATATTAATTATATTATAAAGATCAATTGGATTGGTCATAATAATAAAATTAATATATTCAATTGGCTCTTCATAATTAATTAGATTAATTATGAGATTATTTTCTAGGTGGAAATATTCATATGTATAGGTTTACATATGATTTTATTTTGTGTAGATTTAATTTTAATTTGATGGATTAAATTAATTGTCAAACTAATTTTAATTTAGATGTAAATAATATATTACCTGGAGTAATATATTAAATACATGGGTATATTGAAATTGGGCTTGAAATTAATTTAAACCAGAATTATTAAAATTGGACTGGGCCTAAATTAAAACATGGAAGCCCGCACAGAATGGAATGGAGCCAGCTTGGGCCTGAATTCCCCTAGGGGAATTCGGCCACCCTAGGTATAAAACCTAGGGTGAAATTTCGGCCAACCAACCCTAAGCATACTATTGGCCGAAATCTTCCCCTCTCCTCTCTTCCATTGTTTCGTTTTTCCAACGCTAGCACGGGTTGCATTCGTTAGGCGTTCGTGTACGAAATCGAGGAGGAAATCTGCTTTGGTTTCTGCAGTCTTCATCCATCTCTAGAAAGAGATTTTTCTGGTAAGAAAATTAATCCCTTTCTATTTAATTTTAAGTTTTTCAATTTCCATCTCAATTGCTCCTGGGACTGGATTTGAGGAAATCACCGCGTTCTTCAGCTTTTATCGGGTGATTTCCGGTGAAAAATCCCAACAGTGGTATCAGAGCAGGCTTTTGATCCGTGGAAATTGATTAATTTGGTTGAATCCCATTTTTGAAATTGGAGGTTTTTAATTGGGATTCATGGTATGGGTTTTATGATTTTTCCCATATGTTTTATACAATGAAAATTAATTTTGCATATTGGTTTATGTTATTTTAATATTGTTGTATGTTATTGGAATTCTTGGAGAATTGCCTTGTGCTTGATGGATGATATTTTTTTTATTATTATTCTGTTTTAATAAAAAAAAAATCTGCCTCCCGGGGTGCGGGGCTACCGACGGCGGAATCGCCGCCGGCGGCCGCCGCACGCGGCGGGAGGTGCGGCGGCAGCAGTTGCCTGCTGCTGGACAGCAGCTGCCGCAGTAGCGGGCTGCTGCTGGGCAGTGGCGGCTGTAGGCTGCTGCGCCGCTGCTGCTGCTAGAGCAACTCTGTTGCCCTAGCTGCAGCGGGCCGGGCCCAGTATTTTGGATTTTGTGGGTTTTGGGTCCGGGGCCTAGTTTTGAAATTTTAATTGGTTTTAAAATTCGTGTGTTTAAGTTTGTGAAGTTTAAATGCGCATGGTTTCTTGGATGATTTAATTTCGTTCATGTGATATTAATTTTTGAAATTAATATGGTTAATGGAAATTGGTTCGGGTAATTTTGGCACAATTACTCGGATGGCTAAATTGGACCCATGGTTTCCCAATTCCAGTGGGAGCAGTTGGACTGCCTGGGCTGGAGGCCCAAAGCCCGTTAACGGTTAGAACCATGGTGGGCCAAAATTGGCGATTTCCAAATAATGGCTTAGACATAATTTAAATGGGCTTAAATCATGCATTATGATATGCTTTTGAATTGTATGTATTGGATGCATATGAATGGTTGAATGAATGTATGATTGGATGCTATTGGGCCTTGAACAAGATGGGTTGCAAATTTTTTTTTTTGGGTAAATACGGCCTGCGTGTCGTTTTTCTTTTTAATGTAATTTTATTTTATTTAAATTAAATATTATAAAATTTATAAAAGAAGAAGCCCATGGAGTGGTGAGCCCAAATGGAGGTGCAAGCCCAATTGGAGGTGCAAGCCCAGAAGGAGAAGATGGAGGCCCGCCTAATATCTATTTCTAGTATAGGTTTACTAGAATAATATTAGGATGTAATATAGGCCCATAGCAGTCCATTTTAATTTTATTTAATCATGTTTTATATTCATTTGCATGTATGAATGTATGTTCCTATAGCTCATTCACCCGCTTTATGTATGTAAGCCGTTATAATTGAATCTAATAACCAAATGGAATTACTAAGTCGCTTAAAAGTGCTTCCCTCATTCAAAACCGAATCGAAGTGGGAATAGGCCAGTTGTAGACCATGCCCTCGCAGGATACACTGGAGTTTTGTCATTTTGTATTGGGTTAGAGTATGGGATACTCTAACACTTGGATGGAGGTTTTGACTTAGCGTGGGTAGTAGGATTCTCCTGGCCCTAAGCACAGATGGGTAAGTGCCAACAAGCCCATCAAACCGAGAGTCCCTAGGTTGGGATTGGACGGCGTTCCTACCTAAATAGTTAAGGTGTAGTTGTACCAAACCCTCGTTTGGCTATATCTTAATGAAATATGGATCTCGGCCCATGAGCCCAACAACTCGGTTTAAATTAATAACTTGATTCATTATTAATTTTATATATGGGAACAACAAAGCAAATCCCTTTATTAACACTCTCAATGTTTTTCTGTGTAGAAACACCCAAATGGCAAACACAAATACCTTATCACTGCGATCCATTCTTGAAAAGGACAAGCTTTCCGGTCCTAACTTTTTAGACTGGTCTATGAACTTGAGGATAGTTCTAAGACAAGAGTCAAAAGAGTATGTGCTAGAAAGGCCTGTGCCAGCTGCGCCTCAAGGACGTAATCCACCGGCTGCCCAGCTGGAGGAAAACGAGGCGCACGTCAAGGACAACCGGGATGTGACATGCCTTATGTTGGCTTGCATGGTCCCCGAACTGCAAAAACAGTTTATGGACCACCAAGCCTATGCTATGATAACAACTCTTAACGAGATGTTTCAAGAGCAAGCTCGTCAGGAAAGGTACTTGACCAATAAGGCATTCCACTTTTGTAAGATGGGGGCCGGGACATCTGTGAGTGCACACGTGCTCAAGATGAAGGGCTATTTGGATACTTTGGCCCGTCTCGGATCGCCTATCTCTCAAGAGCTGGCGGTGGACACAATCCTCACGTCCTTGCCAGATTCTTATGATCAGTTCATCCTTAACTACAACATGCAAGGGATGAACCGCACTGTCAGTGAGCTACATGGGATGCTTAAGCTTACTGAGCAGTCGATCAAGAAGACTCCGCCGGTGCTGCTGGTTAACAAGGGGAACCCTCCTCTTGCCAAGGGTAAGGCCAAGGAAAAGGCCAAGGCCAAGGCCAAAAAGGCCAAAGCCAAGAAGGCCAAGGCCTAACCCAAGGCCCAGCAGAAGGCAGGTCCTGATGATGTCTGTTTCGGGTGTAGACAGGCGGGTCATTGGAAGAGATCGTGTCCCAGGCTGATGGGAGAGCAAAGAAGGGGCCAAGGTGCGTCCTCTTCAGGTATTTATGTTATAGATATTAACCTTACTGTTTGAACATCCTGGGTATTGGATACTGGATGTGGTTCTCACATTTGTTGCAATGTGCAGGGACTTAAGAACAGAAGGTTGCTGGGCTCGGGAGAGGTGGACTTGCGGGTCGGGAATGGAGCAAGGGTTGCTGCCATAGAGATCGGCGAATACCACCTAATGATGCCCAGTGGATTGGTTTTAATTTAGAACATTGTTACTTTGTACCTGCCATGTGCAGGAATATTATCTCTGTATCAATGTTGGATATTTCTGGATTTATTTTCACTATTTCAAATGGTCGAATTTCTATATCTAGAGAGGGATTATTTTATGGAGATGCTCTGTTAAATAATGGCCTATATATCCTGGACTTAAATGAAACCAATCATATCTATAACATAAACACAAAAAGGGTTAAGCCTAACGAACTTAATCCTGTCTACCTATGGCATTGTCGTCTTGGCCATATAAACGAGAATCGCATTGCTAGGCTTCACAAAGCTGGAGTCCTAGGGTCATTTGACTTGGAGTCAATTGATACATGCGAATCATGTTTACGAGGCAAGATGACAAAGGCGCCTTTCAACAAGAAGGCTGAAAGGGCCACTGCCTTATTGGACCTAATACATTCAGATGTATGTGGGCCTATGAGCGCAGCAACCAGAGGTGGGCATCTGTACTTCGTCACGTTCACGGATGATTTCAGCAGATATGGCTATGTCTATCTGATGAAACACAAGTCCGAGACCCTTGATAGGTTCAAGGAATTTAGGAACAAGGTACAGAACCAGCTAGGTAGGAATATCAAAACCCTTCGGTCGGACCGAGGCGGTGAGTATATGAGCCTAGAGTTTGACTCATACTTGAGAGAGCATGGAATAGTTCCACAGCTCACTCCTCCCGGAACACCACAATGGAATGGGGTGTCCGAACGGAGGAATAGGACCCTGTTGGACATGGTCCGCTCAATGATGAGTCAAGCATCTCTCCCAATTAGTTTCTGGGGACACGCCCTCGAGACAGCAGCTCTCATCTTAAACAATACTCCGACTAAGGCAGTGGAAAAGACCCCATATCAGATATGGACGGGCAAGGAGCCCAATGTGTCTTTCCTAAGGATTTGGGGATGCGAAGCACATGTCAAGAAATTGACTAGTGGCAAGCTGGAGCCCAAAACCGATAAATGCCTGTTTGCGGGCTACCCTAGGGAAACCAAAGGGTATTACTTCTACAACCCCGCTGAGAACAAGGTGTTCGTGGCAAGGAAGGGGGTCTTTCTAGAAAAGGAGTTCCTTTCCAAGAAAGATATTGGGAGCAACGTTGAACTCAGGGAAGTTCAAGGTCCACAAGCTCCTAAAAAGGATAACTCGGAGGCCCAGGTGGAGCTTCCACAACTGGAAGTACCGACCAAGGCCACCCAAGAACCTAGAAGGTCTGGTAGGGATCGTCGGGAACCGGAGAGGTATGGTTTCCTCGTCACCGATGATCAGACTCTTCTCATCTGGGATGAAGAAGAACCCAAAACCTACCAGGAGGCTATGACTAGCCCACAGTCTGCAAAGTGGCGTAAAGCCATGGAGGCAGAAATGCAATCTATGTACGATAATCAAGTTTGGAACTTGGTTGATCCACCTCCGGGTGCTAAGGTAATAGGTTGCAAGTGGTGCTATAAGCTAAAAGCTGATAATACCTTCAAGGGGCGTCTGGTAGCGAAAGGTTTCAGACAAGTCCATGGAATAAACTATGATGAAACTTTCTCACCAGTAGCCATGTTCAAATCCATCAGGATACTGCTGGCCATAGCCGCATGGTACGACTATGAGGTATGGCAGATGGATCTCAAAACCGCTTTCCTTAATGGAAAGCTACTCGAGGATGTGTACATGACACAACCTGAGGGTTTTATTGATCCTAAGTATCCAGGAAGGGTATGCAAACTTCAAAGGTCCATTTATGGACTGAAGCAAGCATCCCATAGTTGGAATCTAAGATTCAATGAGGCTATAAAGGAATATGGCTTCATACAGAATCTAGATGAGCCTTGTGTGTATAAAAGGACTAATGGGAGCATTGTCACATTCTTGGTACTTTATATAGACGACATCCTACTCATTGGAAGCGACATACCTACACTGCAAGGGGTAAAGCAGTGGCTGAGTAAGTGCTTCGCAATGAAGGACTTAGGCGAAGCTGAGATGATCCTAGGGATCAGGATCTATAGGGATAGATCAAATCGGCTTCTGGGCCTAAGTCAGGCTTCATACATTGACAAAGTTCTGAAAAGATTCAGCATGGACCGGGCCAAGAAAGGTTTCTTGCTAATGGGCCATGGGCTGAAACTTAGTAAGAAGAACTGTCCTAAAACAAGGGAGGACAGGGAGAACATGAAAATGGTTCCATATGCTTCGGCTATTGGATCAATCATGTACTCCATGTTATGTACGAGACCTGATGTCGCCTTTGCACTGAGTATGACGAGCCGATACCAGTAGGATCCTGGGGAGGATCACTGGAAGGCTGTCAAGGCGATCCTCAAGTACCTTAACCGGACTAAGGATAGCTTTTTAGTGTATGGTGGTCAGGAAGTGCTATCAGTTACTGGGTATACTGATGCGAGCTTCCAGACAGACCAGGATGAGTACCAATCGCAGTCTGGGTATGTATTTTTGCTGAATGGTGGTGCTGTAAGCTGGAGGAGCTCAAACCATAGCGGACTCTACAACAGAAGCTGAGTACATCGCTGCGTGTGATGCAGCTAAGGAAGCTGTGTGGATGAAGAAGTTTATCACTGAGTTAGGAGTAGTGCCAACTATCCAGGACCCAGTCGATATCTTCTGTGACAACAATGGGGCCGTCGCACAAGCTAAGGAGCCTCGGTCACACAAGAACACAAAGCACGTGCTCAGAAAGTTTCACCTCATACGAGAAATCGCGGAGAGAGGTGACATTGCATTGCACAGAGTGGACACCGAGAATAATGTCGCAGATCCATTGACCAAGGCGCTGGCCCAGCCCAAGCACGAGGGTCATACTAGATCTATAAGGATTAGGCCCATGCCTAGTTGGAACTAGTGCAAGTGGGAGATTGTTGGAAATGCCCTAGTCCCGAGGCATTGGTCCTTGTATTTGTACAATACATTTATTGGATTTATGTGTTGTACTCATTTGTGTTATTAATAAAGGCATCAATTCATTTATTATATCTATCTTGTGCAACATATTAAATGAAGTATCCAATGGACATGTCTATATTCATGATGACAAGTGTCATGCACTTGGCAGTAAGACCATGGATAGGGTAAACGATATGACCATAAATAGATCCGTAGTCTGTTCCAGTCATGGGAATGAATGGAACAATAGACTATCATTAACATGGTTGTATGGCGATGTCTTACCGGTCATTGGACATGGAATGTCAACCAAGTTAATGGGTACATACCTGGGAGCATGGTGCTGGATAGATCCAATTAACGAGTAATCCACATGGTATAGTATCATAATGGATTCTCGTGTAGTACTTGTATGGATCCTTTGACCTGACCATATGATGGTGTTACATGTGAAGTCACATACTTAGGGGTACGCCTAAAGGGCCTGTAATAGGGTGCCAAGTATGGGTACTTTCAGGTATGTCACTGAGCATGGCAATGCTATGGATATGCAGATGGGATTTGTCACTCAGTAACCCACTGAGAAGATATCACCGGCCTCTTGATGAATGTGACTGATAAGAGTGTGGCCACACCCAAACAAGTTGGAACTTGTTTGTGAGCTTCAGTACATTCGGGATCAAGTTAATGTCTGGACACAAAAGAGGGTGATCAATCCATGCCTCTGTGTTGGACACCGATATCAATGACATGGGATGTACAAGTTTAAACTACAGGGTTATGATATCAGTTAGACTGCCATCTCCATCTTAATTGGAGGCTGCAGTGGCTTGCTAGAGCCCAACTGCAGTCTGTGGGCCATAGGCCCACTGCCAACATAAAGATGGGCCCACGGGATCGTACACATAGAACGACTGAATGCAGACTTAAGGAATCACATGTATACTTGGAGTATACGCAATGGAGGGAGAAGTGTGTATATATTAATTATATTATAAAGATCAATTGGATTGGTCATAATAATAAAATTAATATATTCAATTGGCTCTTCATAATTAATTAGATTAATTATGAGATTATTTCCTAGGTGAAAATATTCATATGTATAGGTTTACATATGATTTTATTTTGTGTAGATTTAATTTTAATTTGATGGATTAAATTAATTGTCAAACTAATTTTAATTTAGATGTAAATAATATATTACTTGGAGTAATATATTAAATACATGGGTATTTTGAAATTGGGCTTGAAATTAAATTAAACCAGAATAATTAAAATTAGACTGGGCCTAAATTAAAACATGGAAGCCCGCACAGAATGGAATGGAGCCAGCTTGGGCCTGAATTCCCCTAGGGGAATTCGGCCACCCTAGGTATAAAACTCAGGGTGAAATTTCGGCCAACCAACCCTAAGCATACTATTGGCCGAAATCTTACCCTCTACTCTCTTCCATTGTTTCGTTTTTCCAATGCTAGCACGGGTTGCATTCGTTAGGCGTTCGTGTATGAAATCGAGGAGGAAATCTGCTTTGGTTTCTGCAGTCTTCATCCATCTCTAGAAAGAGATTTTTCTGGTAAGAAAATTAATCCCTTTCTATTTAATTTTAAGTTTTTCAATTTCCATCTCAATTGCTCCTGGGACTGGATTTGAGGAAATCACCGTGTTCTTCTGCTTTTATCGGGTGATTTCCGGTGAAAAATCCCAACAGGAAGGGAGAGCATACCTCTGCATGTGTTAACGTTTTTTCCATGGTGATTTCCCTTTTATCTTTTCATGAAGCATCCAACATGCATAATTATCCATGCATCATTTTTAACCACATGTTTGTAGGACCATCTTTAACATGCATGCATGTGTATGGCGTTTGCACTAACCACGGCTTTGCGCAGCCACGACATTTTATTTGCATAACATATATATACATATCGTATGCTAACATCTTCATAGCATATACACGATATCAGTATGTGTGTCATGCATATTAATTACATTTTTCTACAGGCACTTGCATTTTGTGTAACATATACATCCATGCCATATCATTTCATTACACCTAATAACCGATGTTTCGAGAATGCCCATTATGATCATTTCATTTCATTTCATATGAGGTACCCAAGAGTACCCGTGTTTCACCCGTGCACGGTTTGCACCTGGCCATTTCACAAACACAATGTCATTCAATATAAGACCACAATGGTCTTAGACCTGTCTCCGTGTGATGTTTCACATGATGCATCACATGACATCATATTTATCCATAGGTGTCCTAAGGCGCCGAAATTCTGTTTGCACATATCGGTTCACACCAGACCGCTTCATAACATGGTGAAATCATTTGAGGTACTCCACGAGCATCGATTTAGTACTCATATAGGGGCATTTCATAACATTATCAAAACTATGCAAGGTGTTCCACGAACACTGAACCTTTGTCTGTATCCTCGGGGGCACGTGACTTTTCTATAAAATCTTCTCATATCATATGCCTCAAAAGCATCAGAACTCTGTTTGTGGGGGCAGTTCCCATGCGACCATTTCATTTCATGCTATCGACCTACAAAGTGTCGAAACTCTACCCGTGTGCCGGCTCACACGTGGCCATTTCACGATAATTCATTAGGTGCCCCAAAAGCGCTGACTTTTTACTCATGTGACGGTCCACATATGGTTTTCTCTGTGTTATTTTCGCCCAGTATAAGGCATTCTTGGAACCTCCGAAATAAGGAATTCGTGCCCATTCTTGTCTCCTTTCACGAAGCATCAAATGCACACAATCATCTGTATGTCATTCATATCATGTTTTGTATAATCAGTCCCAAGGCATCAACATTTATGTAGCATTGATACTAACCACATTCTTCTACAGCCATGATACTTTATTCACATGTGCCATACACGTATTGTGTTAATATTTCCATGAAACATGCAAGGCATTACTTTGTGCGTGTGTTATGTGTACTAATCACGTCTTTGTGTCTCTACGATGCTTTATTTGGGTGACATATGCATTCATTCCTTGCATGAATAACATCATCTTGTATGCCATGAATCCTAACCACATTTTCCTGCAGCCACTTGCATTTTGTGTGGCATGTACATATTCACCATTTCATCCCACCACATAATAAAGGATATTCCAAGGATGCCCATCATGATCATTTCATTTTATAATAGGTGTCCCAAAGTCACCTATGTCTTGCCCATGCCTCAGTTTGCACTCAGCCATTCCTCTATACCATTGCATTCATTAGGAGACCACAACGGTCCTAGATCTATGTTTGTGTGGGGATTCACATGACAAACATTGAATTACACTTCATACATTCATCATTGGTGTCATAGGAATACCGAGATTTTGTTTGTGTATCGTAATCTGCATCGGATTGCTCATAACATTATCGGATCATCCAGGGTACTCCATGAGTGCCCAGTTACTACACATATAGGGGCATTCAATGACACTACTAAATCATGCAAGAATCTTTGTCTATGTCTTAAGATTACACGTGACTTGTCTGTAACATCATTTCATGTCAGATGCATCAAAAGCATCAGAACTCTGTCTGTCTATCGGCATATGCACGACCATTCCATAACATCAATTAGATGCATCAAAAGCATCAGAATTCTGTCTGTGTATCGGCATACACACGACCATTCCATAACATCCATTAGGTGACCCAAAAGTATCAGAACTCTGTCCGTGTACCGGCCATGCGTGACCATTTCATGACATCGACTAGGTGCTCCAAAGGCACTGAACCTATGCTCGTATGTGGGATCACACGCGGTCTGCTTGCATTGCCTTCTTGCATAGCATTGGGGCATCCGCGGAACGTCCAAAATATATAATAAGGTGAATCATCTTCATTCCTACCTCCACCCATCTAACATCATCAGTCGCACCAACCCATGACCATACATCTCATTCATACATAAACACGAGGTGCTCCCCGAGCGCCGAAACTCAGCCCGCATGCCAAGCACATTATCTCATATCATTTCATCATATAAAGACCCAAGGTGCTCCTCGAGCGCCGAAAAAGCCATTCGCATGCCAAACACTTTATTCTGCCTCAGCTCATATCATGCTTCATAATCCAAGGTACTCCCTGAGTGCTGAAGATTATGTTAGATAATCATACGCATACACACCACCATAGTATTCAACTTCCCTTGCAAGAAATGTCTTGCTTCAACCCGTGGACACCCTAGTGTGTCATTCTTCCCGGGGGCATAACTATGCACCCATTCTCAACTCTCCTTGCAAGCAATGTCTTGCTTCGACCCGTGGACACTCCAGTGTTGGGATTCGTCATTGGAAAAATAACGTGGTGCAGCGGAAAATACACCATTTAAAATTTCCTAGAATCCACCTATCGTGTCCAATTACCATTGATTAGAATAAAAACAATTTGAATCAAGAGAGATTAACTCATCGGATTCATCTCCTTTAGCGACTACTGCAGAATTGTTTCTTGAAACTACGATCTCCAAAGTTCAGTTCATGACCAACTATTGAGCGGGAACCGGTGTTAGCCGAAGACGCGAAGGAATGGAGGATTAATGCTGGGATTTTCGGCTAATTTGGGACTCCTCTTGATGGCTGAAATTTCTAGCAATTAATTAGGGTTGAATTAGGGTTTTATTCCTTAAGTGTGCCCTTTTATAGACACCTTGTCTAATTGGGTTTTAATTAGGTTAATTAAACCCAAGCCCACTAGGATTATAATTACATAAATAAACTTTAATTAAAAAATATATACTATGTAATTTAATTCTATTTGGCTAAATTTAATTACCCCTAAATAAAATTAAATCACACTTAAGTAAATACAATACATGTATTTAATTTTCCTATTTAGGAAAATTATTTAATTAATTGTTTATTTTATGTAATTCAATTAATTGATAAATTAATTAATTACATTATATAAACTTATTAATTAAATTAAATTCAACCCAATGTTAATTAATTACCTTAACACCAAATGTCAATTAATTAATTAACACATTCCTTCTAATGTACATTACATGTACAATTTCTATAAGTTCCGGCTCGGTTGATCTATGTGCACGATCCTATGGGTCTGTCTGTATGTTGGCAGTAGGCCCAAGGCCCGCAGACTGTAAGTGGGTTCTAGCAAACCATTACAGCCCCCAATTAAGACAGAGATGTAATAGTCTTTAGAAGACACTAACCTGGTAGTAATCTCATAGTGTCCTTTGCCTAACGATATCGATATGAATAAACAAGAGGCATGGTGTCCGTCATCCTCTTCTGTTGTTTATTATATTTCTTGATCTTGAGTTAACTGATTAATCAAATAAGCAACCAACTTATTTGGGTATGGCCATACACTTATCAGTCCCACTCATCAAGTGGCTAATGATATCATCTCAGTGTTACCCGAGTGGCAATTCCATCACTTCATCATCAATATCAACATGTTCACCGGTCCACCCAATCATACCCGTATTTAGCATCCTTTTACAGACCTGTTAGGCGTATGTCAAAGTGAACCGGATTCCATATTGATAGTATAATGAAATCTGGTCTGACGACAAAAGAGACCTACTCAAGAAAGACCTATGACGCAACAACCATGTGGCTTTCTTGTACGGATCGATCCAGTCCCATGTCAACCACATGTACCTAAATTCATGACTGACTATACAAGTACTATGGCTAGTTAAGAACTGCCACACAGTCATCGAATATACAAGTCTATAGTTCTATTCATTCCCACGATTAGAACAGAACTGGGATAGGTTTTATGATTATCAATCAATGGATACTCTACTCATATTATAGCAAAAGATATAAATGAAATAGATTAATTGCCTTTATTAATGTGACAAAAATAATGTATTCATACAATGAGTCTTAATGTCTAGTACAAAATACAAGAATCCAATGCCTTAAGAACTAAAGCACACCAACAATCTCCCACTTGCACTAGTTCCAAGTGGGCATTGCCTTAATTCCTATAGATCTGGTATGACCGTTATGCTGTGTCTGCAGCAGCGCTTTGGTCAACGGATCAGTGACATTATTCCTGGTGCCAACCCTCTGCAATGATATGTCACCTTTGTTCACGATCTCTCGAATGAGTGAAACTTTCTGAGTACATGTTTGGATCTCTTGTGTGACCGGGGCTCCTTAGCTCATGCGATGGCCTCGTTATTGTCACAAAAACATCAACTGGGTCTAGGATAGTGGTTACTACTCCTAACTTAGTTATGAATTTCTTGATCCAAATGGCTTCCTTTGAGCTTCGCACGCAGCTATGTACTCAGCTTCCATTGTAGAGTTAGCAATGGTGGCCTACTTTGAGGACCTCCAACTAATGGCACTGCCATTCAGGAGAAAAACATAACCAGACTGTGATTGGTTCTCATCCTCATCGGTCTCAAAGCTTGCATCAGTGTGACCTGACACTACCAACTCATCTTGACCTCCATACACTAAGAAAGCATCCTTAGTCCGGTTAAGGTACTTCAAGATTGCTTTGACTGCCTTCCAATGTTCCTCACCGGGGTCCGACCGGTACCGGCTAGTCATACTCAGTGCAAACACGACATCAGACCTCGTACATAACATAGAGTACATGATAGATCCAATAGCAGATGCATAAGGGATTTTTTCCATGTTCTCCAGGTCCTTCTTTGTTTTAGGACCATCTTTCTTACTCAGCTTCAACCCATGGTGCATAGGCAAGAATCCTTTCTTTGCCTTGTCCATGCTGAATCTTTTTAGAACATTGTCAATGTACGTGACCTAACTTAGGCCTAAAAGCCGATTGTATCTATCTCTATAGATCCTGATCCCTAAGATCGTCTCAGCTTTGCCTAAGTCCTTCATTGCGAAGCACCTACTCAACCACTACTTAACCCCTTGCAGTGTTGGTATGTCACCTCCAATGATAAGGATGTCATCAACATACAGCACTAGGATGGTGGAAATGCTCCCACTAACCATCTTATACACACAGGGCCTTTAACTTGAAACACCACTTGCAACCTATCACCGTAGCACCCGGAGGTGGATCCACCAAGTTCCATTCTTGGTTATCGTAAATAGATTGCATCTCAGCCTCCATGGCTTTGTGCCATTGATATGAGTGTGGGCTTTCAATAGCCTCCTGACAGGTCTTGGGCTCCTCTTGGTCAACGACCATAAGGTCCCCATCATCAGTCACGAGAAAGCCGTACCTCTCTGGCTGATGACGTGTCCTACCAAAACTTCTAAGGTCCTGTGCAACCGGTTTAGGTTCCTCAATTTCTTGAGTAGTCAGATGGGTTCCCGAAGCATCCTTAATAGTAGCTGCAGGAGTTTGTGAGTCTTAAACTTTTGAAAGTTCAACATTACTCCCACTGTCTCTCTTGGAAAGGAATTCCTTTTCCAAGAAGACTACATTTCTGGCTATGAAAACTTTGTTTTCGGCCGGATGGTAGAAGTAATAAGCCTTAGTTTCCTTAGGGTAACCCACAAACTGGCACTTGATAGATTTGGACTCGAGTTTGCCACTTGTCAATTTCTTAATATGTGCATCACGGCCCTAAATCTTCAAGAAGGAAACATTGGGCTTTCGGCCCTTCCATAGTTCATATGGTGTTCCGTCAACTGCCTTGCTTGGTGTATTATTAAGAATGTAAGCAGCTATCACTAAAGCATATCCCCAAAAGGAGACATGGAGTGTAGCATGACTCATCATCAAGCGGACCATGTCAAGCAAGGTCCTATTCCTCCTTTCTGACACTCCATTCCACTAGGGTGTACCAGGAGAAGTGAGTTGGGATACAATCCCACACTCTCTCAAAAATGAGTCAAACTCTTGGCTCAAATATTCACCCCCTCGGTCAGACCGAAGTGCTTTTATTTTCTTGCTAAGTTGGTTTTCTACTTCATTCTTAAAGTCCTTGAACCTTTGGAGAGTCTCAAACTTATGCTTCATCAGATACACGTAACTGTATCTGCTGAAGTCATCCGTGCTAGATCTAGCACTAGTGCTCATTGGGCCACATACATCGGAATGTATTAGCTCCAATAGCTCTGAGGCCCTTTCAGCAGTCTTGCTAAAAGGCGCCTTTGTCATCTTACCTCTCAAACAAGATTCGCATGTGTCATAAGACTGGATGTCAAATGACCCTAGCACTCCACTAGAGTGAAGCCTAGCTATGCACTTCTCATTTATATGGCCAATTCGACAATGCTAGATGCAAGTAGGATTAATTTCATTTTGTTTAATCCTTTTAGTATTTATGTTATAGATTGAACTTTCACGTTTTAGATCAAGGATATATAAGCCATTTTCAAGAAATGCTGTTCCATAAATAATATTGCCACATTGCATAGAAATTCTACCATGTCCAATATTAAATACGAAACCAGAAATATCCAACAACGAAATGGAAATAATATTCCGGCGTATCGTAGGTACAAAATAAAAGTTTCTTAGTTCCAAAACAAGTCCACTAGGCATCTCCAAGAAGCCATCTCCATATCTCCATGGCCTAAACCCAAGCACCATTTCCGACTCAAAGATCTACTTCTCCAGATCCTAATAATCTCCTATTTCTTAGACCCTGCACATTTGAACAAATGTGAGATCCACAGCCAGTGTCCAAGACCCAAGATGTAGAAATAGCCAGATTAATCTCAACAACATAAATGCCTGAAGCAGCAGGTTTGCCCTTCAGTTGCTCCCTTAGCTTTGGATATGAGCTCTTCCAGTGCCCCTTCTCATGACAATCATGGCAGACATCGTCAGGAGAAGAAACCCTTGCTTTAGGTTGGGCCACCACCTTTTTGCCCTTAGCCTAGGCCTTAGATTTGGCCTTTCCCTTAGCAATGGGCGTATTGCCCTTGTTCACCAGCAATAGTTCAGGATTCTTCTTAAGAGACTGCTCAGCAAGCTTGAGCATGCCATGTAGCTCAACAACCGATTTATCCAACCCTTGCATATGGTAATTCATGATAAAATGGTTGTAAGACTCAGGAAGTGAGCCGAGAATAATGTCTGCTGCCAAGTCCTGTGGAACTGGCAAGCTGAGGTGGGCAAGTGTATCAATATACCCCCTCAACTTTAGCACATGAGTGCTAACAGAAGTCCCAGCCGCCATCACAGTAATGCAAAGTGCCTTAGTTGTCAGGTAACGTTCCTGACGAGCCTGATCTTGGAACATCTTTTTAAGTTGATCCATCATCTCATAAGCATGCTCGTCCGTAAACTACTTCTGAAGATCAAAAGCCATGGTACCGAGCATGAGGCACGAGACATCTCGGTCATCCCTCACATGCCGATCGTACTGCTCCACCATCGCCGTGGTGATGCCTCGACCTGCGGGAGGGCTAGCTGGTAAAGGAGCATTCAATACATACTCCTTGGACTCTTGTCTAAGAACTATTTGTAAGTTCCTAGCCCAGTCCAGGAAGTTAGTCCCTGAAAGCTTCTCCGTCTCCAAGAGTGACCTAAGTGAGAGTGAGTTGTTGTTTGTTGCAGCCATTTAAATTGCTTAAGTGAAATGGGATTATCTACATGGAAGAAATCATTGCTTGAGTTAGAAATAAAGGACTTTTAAGCCAATTCAAATTAATAATCCGATTTTAATTTGTTTGTTGGTGATGTTAATTGGCTGACTTGACCAAGATCCACAACTTATCAATGACTAGCCAAACTAGGGCTCGCTAACCAACCATTGATTTGTTTGGTAGGACAACCTATCCAATCCTTCCACGAAGGACTCTTGGTTTGATGGGCTTATTGACACTTTACCCATCTATGCTTAGGGCCCGTTCTGAGCTAATGCTACCCATGTTGAGTCAAACCACCATTCACATGTTAACCATACCAAGTATCTTAACCCTCGACGGCCCACTGAATACTACAATGTACCCAGCTAGGGCATGGCACACATTGTAGCATCAATGGGAGGAAGAGGTGTGAATGTGGGAAGCACTTTTAAGCGACTCAATATTTTAATTTCCGGATTATAATTAAGTGATACAGCTTAGCAAGCATAAACGCGGGTAATAATTTGGTGATCCATACATCCATATTATATGACAAATGCAATAGCATACTTAATTTAAAATAAATGAGATCCTATGGGCCTTTAATTACAACCTAATGAAAAACTAGATATCCTATCTGATTCTTCATAGGCCGGACTACAATCCTTCTTAGGCTCCCACCATGGGCTTGCTCCATTTGGGCCTTCCTCCATACTTGATGCAATTACAACAATTTTGTAAAATAAAATCTATTCTAAAATTACATCAAAATAAAAAAATGGCACGCAGGCCATATTTCCCAAAATTAAATTACAACCGATAATAATTTAGGGCCCATAGAACTCAACATCACATTTCAAACAAAGTACCTGTCCTGCACATACATACCAATATGATGCATGATGATGGCATTCCAAATTATAAATATAAATGTTAAGCCGAGTTACTTAGGGTGAAATCGCCAATTTTAACAAATGTGACTAAGGCCCATAAAGGCCCAATGGATAACATCCATAAATGCAAAATTAACAATTTTGCCCCCACTTGAATTTGGGTTGTCACAAATTTAAAATTTAGCTTTCCCAATTTTAACCGGTGTCACAGTTTATTGGGCCAATTTCACAAAGTCCATATTCAATTTAATATGCAAACAATTAAATTAAATATGCATGCCAACAAAATAAACAATTTAAATATAAATTAATTTAAAAAAATTTAATTTAATTTGCATTAGTGCCCGAAATAAAAAAATACCCGCAAAATCCAAAACCAGACCGAAAATCCATGTGCGGCAGCCTGCCGCGGCAGCAGCAGTAGCCAGCTGCTGCGTGACATGCTGCTGGGTGTCATGGGGTCAATCCTCGGACACCGTGGGGCGCTTAAGTCTACTTCTAGAAGTAAGCCAGCCAACAAACTTTATATGCTAATCCTACATTAGGAGCAAATACGAGGTCAGATTAGGTTATAACATTTGCTTATAGTAGGCTCAGGGGCCATTCCGCGTTCTATACGAGAAATATCGGCACATTAGATTGGCATAATCAATGATAAGCATCCATCCACACAAATACAAGCATACATGAGACACATATGAAAAGTGAGCCGCAAGGCTTTCATTCATATATTGACAACAAATACATCAAACAAGTCCACACCCGTAGTAGTAGGGGGTCCTACTACGGATGGGGCAATCACGAGCACCCACGTGCGGCTGACACTGGTCTCACAAGCACCACCGTATGGCTGTCACTCATTGAGACCTGCCACACCCCCCTATAGTAGTCCTTATACCAACTTCAAGGTTGGGAGGAACAACCATCAAGATGTCTCACCTATCACACTTTCACTATTCATGCTACTATTACAAAGTATTCCCCCCCTTTACATTCTCCCCCACTCAGATGGTCGACGTCCTCATCGACTCAGTCTTCTTAAAGTCTTCAATCTTCTGCTTGAAAGGTTGTAGATCAGCTTCTTTCTCCCAGCTGGTCTCTTTTTCTCCTTCTGCTCTTCATCGAATGAGGTACTCCTTGTATGTGCGCCTGGTGGTTGACATTGTGTGATCCGCCATGATCTCTTCTACTTCTCTGCTGGCTGGTGCTTTCTTCATGATTGCTGGTCTCGTGCTCTAGTTCCGCTTGTCATCAACTGGATCTGGATGATACCTCTTCAGGTTGCTAACGTGGAAGATCGGATGAACTGATATCCATTCTGGCAGGTCCAGTTTATATGATACTGGCCCTACCTTCTTGATGACTGGGACAGGTCCTTCGTATTTTCTGACTAGTCTGCTATCCCTGTTGCGGAAGAATCATAGCTGTTCTAGCAGAAGTTTCACCAACACTAAGTCTCCAACTTTGAACTCCACTGGACGACATCCTGTATCGGCCCATTTCTTCATCCGCTTCGATGCTTTCTCTAAGTGCGCTTTAGCAATCTCCTCATTCTGCTTCCACTCCTTAGTAAAAAGATATGCCTTGGGATTCTTGCCTTTGTAAGGCATCTCGATGGAATAGGGCACCAAGGGCTGTTGACCTGTCACAATTTCAAAAGGAGTTTTGTTAGTAGTAGAGCACTTTTGGCTGTTGAAGCAGAATTGGGCAACATCCGGGAGGGATGCCCAGTTCCGTTGGCTGGCACTGACAAAGTTCCTCAAGTATTTCTCCAGCAAGCTGTTGAATCTTTCTGTCTGACCATCTGTCTGAGGATGATAGTTGGTGGACATATTCAAGTTACTTCCCAACAATCGAAAAAGCTCTGTCCAGAAGCTCCCTAAGAAACGCTTGTCCCTGTCGCTGACAATATTCTTTGGAATACCCCAGTACTTGATGACATGTTTGAAGAAGGCTCTAGCTGTAGTCTCTGCGGAACTATACTTCGGCATCGGAATGAAGGTTGCATATTTGGAGAATCTGTCAACAACTACCAAGATGGAATCAACAATTGCTTAGTCTTCCCCTGGTTCACTAAGTCCATGATGCTGACTGCCTGCGGATCTTTTGGTAGCTTCTTCAGAATCAACTATCGCATAGAGGTTGACAATTGGCTGCTAGACAAATGAGCTATCTGTTTTAGGGCTGCCAGCTTAGCTTTTCTACTTAGCGCATCTGCCACCTGATTTGACTTCCCGGTGTGATATTCTAGGACAAAATCAAACTCTGCTAGAAATTCCTGCAACGAGCTTGCTTTCTGGTCAATGTCTGTTGGGTAAGGAAATGGCCCACTGCTGCATTTTCTGTCTTCACTACAAAACTAGAACCCAGCAGATAATGCCTCCAAACTCACAAGCAGTGAAAGACGGCCAGTAGCTTTTTTTCATGAGTCGAATACCACCGTTCAGTGTCATTCAACTTCCTGCTCTCGAAAGCGATAGGGCGTCCTTCTTGCATAATGACCCCCCCAAAGCAAAATCTGAGGCATCAGTCTGAACTTCAAATGGCTTCGACATGTCTGGTGGGGAGAGAATTGGTTCCTCGAGAATGGCCTTCTTCAAATTCTCAAAAGCTTCTTTACATTCATCTGTCCACAGCCACTTTTTCTCTTTCTTCAGCAAATCAGTGAGGGGAACAACTTTCCGCGAGTACCCTTCAACAAATCTTCTGTAGTAATTGGCCAATCCCAGAAAAGATCTTAATTGTAGAACATTCGCAGGCGTCTGCCATTCTGAAATGACTTTCACCTTACTTTGATCCATACGTCCCCGGCCTTGTTCAATCATGTGACCAAGAAACTTGATGCTAGTTTATCCAAATGCGTATTTCTCTCTCTTCAGAAAAAGCTGGTTCTCCCTCAGCTTCATGAACACTAGCTTCAAATGTTCTCAGTGCTCCTCCAGGGTGGTACCGTATACCACGATGTCATCCAGATACACCACCACGAACTGATCTAGATATTCCCTGAATACCTAGTTCATAAGAGTACAAAAGGTGGCTGGAGCATTTGTTAGTCCAAAGGGCATAACCAGAAATTGAAATGAACCATACCGGGTGACACAGGTGGTTTTGAATACATCTTCCTCTTTCACTCGCACCTAGTAATATCCGGAACGTAGATCAAGCTTGGTGAAGTACTTTGCCTCACTAAGTTGATCGAACAAGTCAGCTACCAGGGGGATAGGATACTTATTACGTACTGTGATCTTGTTGAGGGCTCGGTAATCCACACACAGTCTTAAACTTCCATCTACCTTCTTCTGAAACAACACAAGGGTGCCAAAGGGAGAGTTTGAAGGTCGAATAAACCTTGCCTCCAAGAGTTCCCCAGCTGCTTCCGTAATTCCGCCAACTTAGGAGGGGCCATTCTATAGGGACCCCTTGCTGGTGGCTTCATTCCCGGAAGCAACTCTATTTCATGATCTACCCCCCTCTTCAGTGGCAAAGTCTTTGGTAAAGTCTCCGGCATGATGTCTTTGAACTCTCTCATCACTTCTTCGAGCATTTTAGGAATGCTAGAGTCTTCTTCTGGATGGCTAACTAGCGGAACCACCACATAAGAGCTTTCCCCCCATTTTACTCCTTTTTTGAACTGGAGTGCCGAAATACACTTCTTCTCACAAATGGGGCTCACGGTTACTGGCACGACACAAGGATTCTGGTTCATAAAGAGGAGGCAGCTAGTTGAGGCAATAGGAACCGCGAAACTCTCCTTCAAGAAGTCCATCCCCAGAACCACCTCAAAATCATCCATCGGCACCACTGTAAAGTCATCGAGCTAGTCTAAGGTCCCAACTTACAAGATATGTTCTATGCTGTTCCCAGTATCTCCCAGGCTAGAGAGTTGACCGCTTTGATCTTTCCTACTTCTCTTCTTACAGGTAGACCCAGACGTGAGCACTCGGTTCCTGACACAAAGTTATCTGTGGCCCCTGTGTCAATCATGGCCCTAATGGCCTTCCCATTGATGGTCAACTCAACATACATTAGCCCCTTCTCTCTTTTTTGACTCGTGGCCTTCACCTGCTTCTCGAGGGCTGAGAGGAATCGTAAAGACCCCATGGCCGAAGGTTCTGATCCTTCAGGCCCTGCATCAGCTTTATGTTCCTCTTCGGTCCGTTCCGACACTAAAGCATTGATGGCACTTCGATGTGGGCACTCTGCCATCCTGTGAGGCCCCTTGCATAGAAAACAAGAGATGTTCCGAACACCGAAAGTAGTTTGTTTAAACGGAAATTTCTTCGAAGGGCCACTTGACTCATTATTGAACTGGGTATTTCTCCTTTCATCCCAGCTTCGACAGTTACTCCCCTCTAATACTGGATTCGGACGGCCTCCTGACTAGGAACTGCTACGTTCACTTCCTGCCCCTAATAGTTTTGTCCACTTACTTGGCCTAGTATCTGATCCAAAGGTAGGAGGTTACTTTCGCTTCCCAAGATTATCTGAGAAGTCGTCTAAACTCTCCGCTACCATAATAGCAGTTGCATGATCTCGAACATTTCTTCTGCTTACCTCATTCTTTGCCCATGGCTTCAGTCCCTTGGTGAAGTGATATAGCTTATCATACTCATGCATCTGTGGGCACTCTATGATAAGCTTTTGATAAGCTCGGACATAATCTCGTATGGAGCCAGTTTGTTGAAGTTTAGCAAGCTGATGTCTGGCTATATGGTGAACATTTTCTGGATAAAAATGGGCTTTAAACTCCTTCTTAAACTCATCCCAGGTTGTGATTGTAGTCAGAGAAGCTTTATGGCACCACCAAAAATTGGCGTCGCCTTCGAAATACATCGGAATCAACTCTAACCGATAGGCATCTATTTGGGCCCTAGTTGCATTGAAGAAGGCTTCTACATTAAAGAAGAAATTCTCAACTTCACTGGCATCTGTCACTCCATCGTAAGATTTTGGATCTTTTACTCTATATTTGGAGGAGTCTTGGGGCCTCAACTCTCCTCGCTCGTAAAGGTTAGTTAGCATCTTGACCTTGAGCTTCACTTCGTTTAGTTCTCCCTTCATGCTGCCATATTCTTCTATCGTCTCACCCTGGAACTGTTCAACCACCTCGCATAACTCTTTATGCTCGGTTTTAAGTTTCTCTACCGCCTCTGCGATGTGTAGATTGCTCAGTTTCTCATTCAAATCTACCATCTCTTCAGCATTGGAAGTACCACCTCCTCGGGATGTCCCTGTCTCAAGGGTCCACTCCCTTCGGTCGGACTTCATAGCCATCATCTCTCTAATGGCAGTAGAATTTGTCACCATAAATTCAAAAATGTCAAGATTGGCCATCATGGCATGAAAGATTTCTGCCTTCTCGTTCAAGGCCTTTATCAACTCACTTAGCCCATTTGTGGCTTCTTCCACTTCACTATGGACAAAGGTCCCTACATTTTCACGAAGGTCATGGACATCACGGCGGAGCATTTTTACTACCCCTAGTGATTCCTCAACCTTTTTCCCACATTCGAATACCGTAGCTGAAAGATGCTCCGGAACTATTTCAGCCCACTGTCTCTCTAAGGCCTCAATGCGCTTCAATGCATCATGGTTTGACATCTTGCTTCTCACCAAATGGAACCACGCTCTGATACCAAATGTCACGGGGTCAATCCTCGGACACCGTGGGGCGCTTACGTCTACGTCTAGAAGTAAGCCAGCCAACACACTTTATATGCTAATCCTGTATTAGGAGAAAATACGAGGTTAGATCAGGTTATAACATTCGCTTATAATAGGCTCAGGGGCCATTCAGCGTTCTATATGAGAAATATCGGCATATTAGATTGGCATAATCAATGATAAGCATCCATCCACACATACACAAGCATACACGAGACACATATGAAAAGTGATGCGTAAGGCTTTCATTCATATATTGACAACTAGTACATCAAAAAAGTCCACACCTATAGTAGTAGGGGGTCCTACTACGGATGGGGCAATCACAAGTACCCACGTGCGGCTGACACTGGTCTCACAAGCACCACCGTGCGGCTGACACTCGTTGAGACCTGCCACACCCCCTATAGTAGTCCTTATACCAACTTCAGGGTTGGGAGGAACAACCATCATGATGTCTCACCTATCACACTTTCACTATTCATGCTACTATTACAAAGTATTCCCCCCCCTTCTTTACACTGGGCAGCATGCCATGCAGCAGCTGCTGCGGGCAGCAGCTACCTGCTGCCGCAGCTGCTGCACATGGCATAAGGTGGAATTGCAAAATGCAATTCCACCTTTTGCCCACTATTTTTTTTATAATCATAAACATAAAAATGTTTTCAGCAAAAAAAAAAATCAATAAAACAACAATTTTAGATGAAAACCAATTGGGGCAAAATAATTAAAAAAACCCTAATCCAAAATTCTAGGGTTCATGCAAAACCAAAACAAATTGAACAAAAAACCCTAAAAGCACAAACTTTAAACCCATTCTTTCTTCAAGAAAGCTTTCAAGAACCAATTCCAATCAATCTAATGGACAAAACCTAGGCTCTGATACCACTGTTGGGATTCGTCATTGGAAAAATAACGTGGCGCAGCGGAAAATACAATGTTTAAAATATCCTAGAATCCACCTATCGTGTCCAATTACCATTGATTAGAATAAAAACAATTTGAATCAAGAGAGATTAACTCACCAGATTCGTCTCCTCTAGAGACTGTTGCAGAATCGTTTCTTGAAACTACGATCTCCAAAGTTCGGTACACGACCAACTATTGAGTGGGAACCAGTGCTAGCCAAAGATGTGAAGGAATGGAGGATTAATGCTGGGATTTTTAGCTAATTTGGGGCTGCTCTTGGTGGCTGAAATTTCCAGCAATTAATTAGGGTTGAATTAGGGTTTTATTCCTTAAGTGTGCCCTTTTATAGACACCTTGTCTAATTGGGTTTTAATTAGTTTAATTAAACCCAAGCCCACTAGGATTATAATTACATAAATAAACTTTAATTAAAAAATATATACTATATAATTTAATTCCATTTGGCTAAATTTAATTACCCCTAAATAAAATTAAATCACACTTAAGTAAATACAATACATGTATTTAATTTTCCTACTTAGGAAAATTATTTAATTAATTGTTTACTTTATGTAATTCAATTAATTGATAAATTAATTAATTACATTATGTAAACTTATTAAATAAATTAAATTTAACCCAATCTTAATTAATTACCTTGACACCGAATGTCAATTAATTAATTAACACATTCCTTCCAATGTACATTACATGTACAATTTCTATAAGTTCCGGCTCAGTTGATCTATGTGCACGATCCTATGGGTCTGTCTTTATGTTGGCAGTAGGCCCAAGGCCCACAGACTGTAAGTGGGTTGTAGCAAACCATTACAGCCCCCAATTAAGATAGAGATGCAATAGTCTTTAGAAGACACTAACCTGGTAGTAATCTCATAGTGTCCTTTGCCTAACGATATCGATATGAATAAACAAGAGGCATGGTGTCCGTCATCCTCTTCTGTTGTTTATTATATTTCTTGATCTTGAGTTGACTGATTAATCAAATAAGCAACCAACTTATTTGGGTATGGCCATACACTTATCAGTCCCACTCATCAAGTGGCCAATGATATCATCTCGGTGTTACCCGAGTGGCAATTCCATCACTTCATCATCAATATCAACATGTTCACCGGTCCACCCAATCATACCCCGTATTTAGCATCTTTTTTACAGACCTGTTAGGCATATGTCAAAGTGAACCGAATTCCATATTGATATTATAATGAAATCTGGTCTGAGGACAAAAGAGACCTACTCAAGAAAGACCTATGACGTGACAACAATGTGGCTTTCTTGTGCGGATCGATCCAGTCCCATGTCAACGACATGTACCTAAATTCATGACTGACTATACAAGTACTATGGCTAGTTAAGAACTGCCATACAGTCATTGAATATACAAGTCTGTGGTTCTATTCATTCCCATGATTAGAAGAGACCTGGGATAGGTTTTATGATTATCAATCAATGGATACTCTACTTATATTATAGCACAAGATATAAATGAAATAGATTAATTGCCTTTATTAATGTGACACAAATAATGTATTCATACAATGAGTCTTAATGTATAATACAAAATATAAGAATCCAATGCCTTAAGAACTAGGGCACACCAACACCAGTGTGTCATTAATCCCGGGGGCATAACTATGCATCCTATCTCAACTCTCCTTGCAAGCAATGTCTTGCTTCGACCCGTGGACACCCCAGTGTGTCATTCTTCCCAGGGGCATAACTATGCACCCTATCTCAACTTCCCTTGCAAGTAATGTCTTGTTTTGACCCATGGACAACCCAGTGTGTCATTCTCCCCAGGGGCATAACTATGCACCCTATTGCAAGTACTACTTGCTTCGATCCATGGACACTCTCGAGTGTCATTCTATCCCTGTGGTGTATATTTATACACCATGTTTTATTTTAGCATGCATCATCCCCACCAGCATCCATTGCATCTGTATGGTTGATCTCCGATAGTATAGCATGACATGGCATTACATGACATCACACATGCAATTCATCATCCACACATATGCACATCATGTCATGCATTTATGCATACATTGTTCCATGTTTGGTATCTGCTTGTCGACACTAATAAGCACTCTCATCAGGGGGAAAGGACTTTAAGAATGGCCAGCCCACAAAATGTCAATGCCATAGCAGATGTGGTGGAAGACCATGTCGCTTCACCCCAATTTCGGAAGGTAGTTAGGGATGAAGCGGCAGCAATGCTGAGAGAAATGCTGGGGGATGATCTTGACAGAGTAGAGAAGCTGATGTCGAGATGCGCTGAGTTGGAAACCCAGGTGGTAGAACTCAAAGGGAAAATAAGGGACATGACAAGCACGGACTCCAATGTTGGCATTGATAAGGAGCAGAATGCCAAAATTGTCGACACTCCTTCTCGACACCTCGGAAGACCCTCTCACCAAAGTTTGGGCTTATCGGGGTCGTCCAATGAGGGAAAACTGAAAGGACCTCTTAACACCAATACCAACATTGACTCTGTTTCATGACAAATCTAGAGTTTGCCTCCCGAAGAAAAATGGGCAGTCGCATCCTCTGGGCCTCATTCAGTGACCAAACTATTCGCCATCTGCAAAAAGATGGGCCTGTTGCAGGGTGTCCGACCATACGTGGCACCAACACCAGAATAAAAGGATAACTACTACAGCTATCATATGATAGCAGGCCACTGGACTAATGAATGTGTCGGTTTGCGAAGGAAGATCCAGAGGCTGGTCGATGAAGGAAAATTGAGGGTGCCATCTGCCTCTAACAGGCGATCAATGGCGAGTAAGGGGACCACCATAGGGATTCCTCAATCTTCCCAGGGAGAGGAATATGATGAAAAGCTATAAGATCTGATCTGACGAGAACAGGGCAATGGTACTGAAGTCAAGGCAGTGACTAGTCGGGGGCTAAAAAAAATATAATAATAATAACAACCATCGGAGTTGTCCTTTTTATAAGGAACTCATTTTTGTTGCTATTGTGTATTAATATCATTTTGAATGCAATGCATTTTGTTATCTCCTTACTTATGTGGTGATTGCATGTATATGGCATTGCGCACGCATTTGATCATCTAACATGACATGTCAAACACGCATAATATCAAAATGCATGACATTAATCTGAAGCTATAGGAAATTTAAAAGTGAATCTGGACCTGTCCGAACTCTCTCTTGAAAGGTGAGCTGGTGAGATAAATAAAATGATACGATGGCACCATTTCCGCCGAGACATTTGCTGACTCAACTCAATAATCCTTGAAAGACGCTCCTAGTCCTGCCCCAAAATTTCAACGGGAATGGTACACACGATGCCCAAACCATTCCAAGCTGAAAACCATCTTTGAAACTCTAAATTCGACCCCAAAAAGGGAAAAGCCCACCTTGAGGCACCCAAACTAAAGAAAGCCCTCCTTGAGGCAAAATCAAATTTAAAAAAAAGCGTTCCCTGAGGCAAAATCAAATCTAAAAAGCCCTTCTAGAGGCAATTAAACCCAAGAAGTCCTCCCAAAGGCAAAACTTGGTCCCATATCCAAGAGGGCATTCCACGCTAAAACCCCAAAGCTAAAAATTCTAACCTCACCAAAATCTCCAACCCGTGGGGGATTCAAATGGTTTTCATCCTCTTCATCACTCACCCACCATGTGCAAAATGCTGAAGCAATCTTGGTCGTAGTGCATATATTATCCTGTTCGTGTGACATTCATATGTACATAACATTTCACATGCATTGTTCATCCAAAAGCATATTAAACAAGCATGACATGCATGGATTTGAATGCAGCAGGAAAACCGATAGGTGGGGACATATGTCTATTGGAAAAGAGCAGAAGAGATGTATATTCACCACTCCACCACACGGAAAAGAATCGAATCTCTTTACGGGCACGCTCCGCCACAGTGAGTCAACTTTACGGGCACGCTCCGCCACAGCAAGCCAACTTTACGGGCACGCTCCGCCATAGAAAGCCAACATTACAGACACGCTCCATCACTGTGAGTCGACTTGAAACCATAGCCGGCACCTCAGCAAGGAACGCCAAGTACGTTTCCTTTTCCTCCCTCATCGCGCTCCCTGTCGCGAGACCAAACTCGATCTAGGCTTTACAGCCCACAATGAACCGACTTTGATCCCGTGAGGGGTAGCCTGTGAGCACGGATTTTTTCCCGGTCTCGGTGATGAGAATTCCTTCATTTCCTATGGACAGGACGGGCTTAAACGGGACTTAGAAACGACCGAAATGCTGCCTGGAGGATCTCAAACATTCTGAAAACCAGGCTATCTGTGATCTGAAGCCCCGAAAAGATCTCTTGAATCATTTCTAGGGTTTGTTTTGCATGTCTGACTTTTCGAAATTCTGCCTTAATTCTCGGAAGAACCGGGCGGCGCTAGTGGTCAAGAACAGTTGCTCTGCAAAGCAGAGCAACTTGTCCTGACAGGAGAGAGTTTTGGCAGATTTTTGGTCTGCTGATTGATGGAACGAGAGAAGACAGGGAGAGGCAAATGAAAGAGAGAAAAGGAGAGAGAGTGGAGGACTTTTGGGTTCTCAAGCAAGAAACAGAAAAAAAGAAGAAAAAAAGAGAGAAGAAGAGAGAAAGAAGAAGAAGAAGAAGAGAGACAGAGGGAAATACCCAGAACAAATCCCATAAACACTCTCATCTAACCCTAAATCAACCCTCAAGCATTAACAACATAGCCAACAATCTCTTCTCTTTGATTTGGAATCATTTCGGCTTGGTTTCAGATCGTTCTGGGTCGTTAAAGGATTCAGCCGATTAAGTTCCAGTGCATATTCCAAAGCTTCCAATCCCTTTCTTGATGCTCCAAGCATCCAAACCATAATCCAAGTAAACTCTAAGAGGCCTTAAAACTCATCTGCATCGATTTTCTGTGCGTTTCTGTCATTTTTGTCAAAATCAGGAACTGGTGCTGCCCATCACAGCTGTACGGCTATGTTCCTCGGGAACACAGCCCGCCGGATGTGCTTCTGAAGAACAAAGCTGGCCAGCTCTAACCCAGAGTCGACCAACTCTCTTCCTCGTGGACAGATCCCTGATCTATCCTAATCGGCCGAAACAGTCCGTTTTCCATTTTGATTTTTCTATTGGGATCATTTTTTGCCCGGAATCATCTGTATGTATTTGTATTTTTGATTTTCTGACTATTGCATACTCAAATATTAGGGTTTTTAGTATTTCCCAGGGTTTATTTTCTGAGTTTCGGGGTAGTTTTATTCGAATCAGATCCATAGTCCAGCATTTGCGGACCCCCGTATCCCACAAAATCCCTGGAAAACATTGAAAACGAGTAAAATAATATTTTCACAAATGTTTTTGGTGTGTTTATTACATTTTGAACCCTAGATGGTTTGTGCACTTAGGAACCCATACGAACGGAACCCCGAGTTCCTAGATAACCGACCCACAAAAATGGAAATTTGCATGAAACCGAGCCAAATGGTTTTCCAAAATTGATTTTCCAGCACAAAAATTACAGGGTGTTTCAAAACCGTTTTCCAGATCTAACCAGTCTGACCGGTTGGGTCGAATCGGTTATCCCCTAAATGCATGCTCCCGTTTCCCAAATTCCAATTCTGTCCCGATTTGAGTCCTATTTTCGTTTATAATATAAACTGCACTAACCAGTTTCTTTTGCAGCATTTATTTTTATTTTCGCTGTATTTTAATAGACTAATTCGTGTATTTAGGCGGTTGTATTTTTAGATCCTCGTGTATTTAGGCGTTTGTAAAAGTGAGGACGGGAGTTTTTATATTTTATTCAATTTGGTTGTATAATCGGTCTCCATTATTCTTTTGTATATTTGTGTGGATGGTTTAATTTCCTACAATTTATTATATGCATTTTTGCCTTAGCATCGGACTAATAAACTAAACAATTTGGGTAGAGAAAGATAACAAATTGAATAAATATGGTTTTATAAATAACAAATGAATACAAGCTCGAGGTTGAGTAGGTAAGTTGCCTGAACCCTGAATCTCTGGATTAGGTACAGTAGTCTATGCTCGGTAGGGAGCTGTACCAGAATTTTTCGGATGAGTTGATCCGGGTGGCGACTCTGTCACTGATCTTAAAATTTAGGTTTTGAGGTCTTTAAGTAATAAAACGGGAAAAGGTTTTCTACAAAACGGAATTTCAAAACAAACGAACGATTTTCCCTAAAGCAAGATAAAAAAAAAAACCCGCTTTTCCCAAAACATCTCTAATAACCAATCTTATTTCTTTTTCACCTGTTCGCTTTGCCGCGTCCCGCTCTTTTTTAAGGTCGTCCGCTCACACCACCATTGACACCGTGTTCTTTATCGTGTACCTAAATATGTGCATGTGATTGGACTTTAGTAACATGAGGGGTAGCCTGTGAACACGGAATTTTCTAGGACAAAATAAAGTTCTGGACCTTGAATTTACAGTTGTACAATTGTAATTTGTTTACCATATCTGTACTTGAAATTTTCAGTCAAAGTTAAAGAAATGACCAAACTTTACAGCGTCCAACTCTAATTACAGTCGTACGATTGTAGATCTATTTTCTACCATTCTAGCCTGTAATACCCCAAATTAATTGTGCTATAATTACCCAATTAAATCATAGAAGCATATATGTTGATATATGTTTAAGTGAGTTAATGATAAATTATAAAAGTTTGGGGAAGAATTCAAAATTAGTCTTAAAAGGAAGGATTAAAATTGATATTTTACAATATCAATTGAATTAAATGAACTGATGGTCATAACCATCATCAGTTCTCTTCTACCTTCTTTTAATTTTCTTTTTCATTTTTCATTCCTTAACTTCAACCCTCAAATTCTCCCTCAATTTTCGCACGTTTTTCACAATCCTTGTTCCGAAACGAAGCTCTCAACACGTACTACAAGTTTATATGTGAGTTTTAGGAGGAGAAATTGAGTGTTGAGAGAGATATAAAACCAAGAAAATTTGTGCTGTTAGCTGTCCCCCTCGATTCATCGCCTTCTACTCATAATTTTGAAATCTGACACTAGAATGGACTCAGGAGGCTGGAAAACCCTTGGGTAGGTTGATTCTCGAAGCAAGCATAGGCATTTTTCCGGTGAACGGAGCTTTGCCAGTAAATATTTTAATTTCTCTGATCTGTCCACTTTCCGGTAGAATTAGGATATTTTAAGGATATATTTGAGCTCCTAAGGTTATAACGAAACTAATGGTAGGGCTCGTTTCTCTATAGGACAAGTTTGACGGATTTTGGTGACAGGAACTATTTCCGGCGAGGTATATAATGTACTTGAAATTAATATCAGAATATTCCTAATATTGTTTGGAGAAAGATTAATTCTCCGACCGTGTCCAATTTCTCAAAGTGTTAGATTTTATTAATTTTGGAAATATATTAGTTAGTTAATTAAAAGAAAATAGTTGTTAAATTCTTGGTTTGTGAAGGATGTAATTATGTTAATGGAGTGATTTAATTGAGGTTGTTATAGGATGAGAATATTTGGTGTGATATGAATTGAATTAAATGTTAGTATATGTGTTGATGATGAGAATTGGTACTACATGGAATTTAATTGAGTTGGCTATCTAGTCGGGTTATTGAATTGCAGTCCATGGAGACTGATAGGAATTATTTATGTAGATTATAGAAGTGTAGTTTTATACAGGTTTGACCCTAATTATAATTAGGGGGATATCCATTTTATAGGGGAAACTCTACCGAAATTTATGTTGATATTTCGGGTGACTAGAATAATTATTTTCTTCCTCATTTCTGTTCTAAATTTTTTTATGTCGACATTCAACTGGTAGGCGGAGCAGTAGAACCAAAGAAATAGGATTCGTCAGCTAGGAGTATCTATGAGTTAATTATATGTATTGCATTTTTAATTTAGCATTTTGCATTCATGACATATTTTCAAAGTGTAATTCTATTACATGATTATTATAATTATTTTATGAAGAGTAGTGCTTATATTTTATGTGTGTGTGTGTATATATATATATATTTTTCCAATTATGGTTTAAATACATGTTATGGACATGCTTCCTAGTGAGCTGCATCAGGACCTTGTGCACACAGGTACTATCGGGCTTATGGAATATAAGTATAAGATTAATGATGTGGATTATGGATAAGCTCGGTTGAGTTATTCTCGGGCTATATGATATTATGGAATTGCAATTAAGTGATGCTGAGTATGGGTTCAGTTGAGTTATTCTTGGTCCTCCAACTGACTGGGTGTGGGTTCGGTTGAATTATTCTGGGTCCCCCAGTTATTGGATTTAAGAGAGCCGGATGGCTATGTAGATTATTCGATATGTTGGGTATTGAGGTTTAGGGTCCAGAACGTCTGGAAACCACTTATTGATAATTGATTTATTATTTAATTTACCGAAATCATGTGTATGAATGCTTGTATGATATATATGCATATACATACGTAAAGTATTGTGTGACTGGGTAAATGCTAAATTACTCATGCATTGCATATCATTAATTCACTATGGGAGGTTTGAGTCCCTAAATTTTTCAGGTAGCTAGAAGCGAGTTGCAGCCCAAGATCTTCCTCCAGGCAGCACATTTAGCCTTATTATGTAGGTTATTATTAATCGTATTTAATGTATTAATTATATACTGCAGTGCCAGATTAAGGATTATATTTCAAGTTGTGTATGTACAAAGGGATTTAATGTGACAAGTATGATGGATTTAATTATTATATAATTGAGAATTTAATTTAGATTATGGTTTTAAGGCTTGCGACGGGTTCTGGTGGCGATATGCCTACCCATTCCCTAGCGTCGGTAATGATCCAGGAGATGGGTCGTGACAAAGTTGGTATCAGAGCCTAGGTTAAAGATTGTCTAACCTTGTAACCTACTACTGCGGAGTTAGTATTCGATCTCATCTTTGACAGTCTTTTATAGGTAGAAATCAGCCTACCATAAGAGTCTTGTTATTTCTAATGTCTATTCTTGATTTCAGAATGAGGCGATCAAGAGCTCTAAGACCATCTGATGAACCAAAAATAGAGGATTTCGGTGATGAGAATTTTAAGCATCATGAAGGTAGTGATTTACCGCCACCACTACTACCTCCGCCCTTTCGAAGAGGCAGATGCATCCTAGAAGATAAGGAAATCCAGAGGATGAACAAGTAGAACATTTGCATAATGTGCAACAAAACCCTTCATAAATTCCACAAGGAAGGTATGGAAGGCAAGGAAATTTGGAAGATGATCAAGTAGAGCATCCGCATACTGTGCAACAAAATCTTCTACAATTCCCACAAGGATTAAACTTTAACCAATTCTTATCAAGTGTTGAAGTAATGCAGCAAATGTTAATCGGACAAGGGCAGAATGATGATAGTTCTAGTGGTATAGGTACAGTTGAAAGATTTGCGTGAATGAATCCTACTACATATGATGGTGTTGATGGGGATGCTATGGATTATCTTGATGAAGTTGAGAAGAATGAAAGATATTTGAAAGCCAACGAATATGAAACTATCCAAATGGCAGAATACTCTTTGAGAGCTGATGCAGGAGTCTAGTTCAAGGATTATGTTTTTCCTCAAATGCAAAATATGTCATGAGATGCATTCAAAGAGCTATTTAAAGAGGCTTTCATTCCATTTAGCTATAGTGAGGAGCAAAGGAGAAAATTTGTGACCTTTAGAAAGGATAGGAATATGTCTGTAAAGGAGTTTCATCGACAATTTCTGAGGTTGTGCAAATCTATTCCTAAAGTGATGAGAAATGAAAGGATTAAGTGTTCTACTTTCATTTCAGGATTGGGAGAGCAGTATATTTCTTTGCATGCTTTTCAACAATGAGAGGATGCACTTTTTCTCAATTGGTTGATGCTGCAAAATGAATGGAGCTTGAATTTAATCAAGCAAATTTAATTTCTCAATCTATTATGAATCCTAAGACTAGGGATGGTGGTCAATCTTCTTCCGCTACAATGGGTAATACAGGTAATTTTCATATGGGAAGTGCACAACCTTCTAATCAGAAGACAAGATTTCACAAGAAGGGGCACCATAATCAAAGATGTGGTAGAGGGTTCTACCAATATAGTGGTGGACAGAGTTCCAGTTCTAGTCATAGTAATTCTACATCAGATTCCAATGCTTGTGTTATTATGGTAGAAATCATCAAGGTCCTTGTTATGTTACTCCTGGTAGTTTGTGCTCATCCGCCTCGCCTTGAACTTGAGCATTAGAGTGACATCTTATGAGGTGCTTTGTGGTCGTATAAACTCTGCTTGTTCCTCGCCCTTTGACTAGCTAAATTTTGTTGGGTTCGGGTATTGAGTGGTTTTGAACCTGGCGCGCCTAGTGTCATTTCGAAAGTGATGTTTCATCTTCTTGAGTTTATGAGTTTCGTACGGTTAAATCCTTAGTTAGATTTGCAAGTAAAAGCGAGTAAGGTTACTCCTTTGTCTTTAGTTTGTCTGCTTAAGGACAAGCAAGACTTTAAGTGTGGGGTGGTTGATAAGGTCGGTTTTTGACCTTATCTTTTAGGCAATTTCGTGGTTTGAACGGCAATTTTTAGAGTCCTTTATGTGAATGCTTGTTAAGTTTTTGCGTATTTTGTGATTTTTATGTTTTGGTTAGATTTTCATAACTTTTAGCATTTTTCGTGTTTTTTAGGGGTGTTTTTGTAATTTTAGATAATGTGTCATTTTTGCGGTCCGTGGCTTTGGTGCGGTTATGTTTCTTTATGTTTTTTTTGGACAGGCATTATGACCTAGACCGAAAGTTGGAGCGACGGTAGCAAAGAAAAGTTTAAAGTGCTGAAAAGTAAGGTGGCACGGCGTGCCATTCCAGCGTGCCAAGGGACGGAATCCAGTGGATCGGCACGACGGCGTGCCACCACCACCAGCACGGCGTGCCACCCCCAAATCTGCACAGCACGGTGTGCCACCTCCACCAGCATGGCATGCCGAGCTCTGGAATTCTGCTGTTGCCCTACTTTCATCTTTTCTGTTTATTGGTTTTAACCTAGCCGTATAAATAGGTTATTTTCTAAGTTTTCTGGATCTTTTCCCAGACTTTTAAAGTGTAAAGCACAAACTTGTAGCTAGGTTTGATTGCTTGAACTCTTTGTTTATTTGAGTTTGAACCCTCAATTGGTAGAAGTTTTGCATTAAACCTTCCCCTTTGGCGACGTTCTTGGTTCCGGATTGAGTTCGTCTATAGATGTACACCCCAAGCATCGTCACACCGTCGGAATCCGATTAATCGGACCAAAAGGGCATAAGTTCCTCTTCTTCTCCTTTGTAATTTGATTAAGTTAGTTTTTGATTCCGCAATTGATTATGTTTGGTTGTAAACATTGAATTCTTATCATCTTTCTTGATTAATACGATTGATTGCAATTTAATTTCAATTTTTACACCTTTTCTTTATGCAATTGCTTTAATGATAATCTAGTCTCATAAGATCTTAATTTATTAAGTTCATATTTGTGGCATTACCTAGATTGACGCCTAGGAAACCATTAGTATTGACGACACTGTGGAATTTACGTGCCCCTATTTTCTGAGCTTTAGAATTAGACCGCCTCTAAACAAGAGAAACCGGCTAAGGACCTAACAGATCTAGACACGCTAGGTTGAATTATCGAAAGAACATAATTAAGGGTTAATTGTTGAGTTAAATTCATCTATTGTAATTAATTGATAAAGCCATCACCACTAGCATTCATAGGTCGGTAAACTGCCAATTGATAACCCGAATTCAAGAGCAAAGTAAGCTAGGATAGATCAATTAGGAGTAGGATAATTTAGTTGTTAGTATAATCACACTCCAAAATTAAGTTCTGCCTAGGACATGCAAGGAACCCGAGTAGTTTAGTGTTTGCAGAATATTTTTCTCTGTGGGATCGATACCTGGACCAACCAGAATTATTACTTGTCGACGATAGGTACACTGCCTTAGTTGTGCGATTCTAGGTTTAGTTTCACTACTTCGCCTAAGATGCACCAAGTTTTTGGCGCCGTTGCCGGGGAAATTTATTTCCTGCATCATTGAACCAAAGGTCTATTTGCTGATCTAGGTACTATTTATGTGCATATAGTTATATAATTTTTCTTTTCTGTGGATATTTGTTGCAAATTTTTTTTTCTTTTCTCTGTGTGTGTGTGCTTTCTAGCTTATGCAAACTCGTTCTCAGCACCCTGAGCTTTCACCTTATAACCCTGAAATTGAACATTTTTATAGCAGGAACTGTAGAGCACAACAAGAGCAAATTGTCCAAATGGATCATCAGCAACAGGAGGAAGAGGAGAGACAGCTACGGGGAAAGAGCTAAGCAAGAGCGACTCCGGCGAGAGCGGGAGGAGTTTGATAGAAGAAGGGTGGTGATAGAGACAACATGGTCATGACTGACTTAATGGCTCCACATCGACCCCGGAACAGATCTGGAGTGGTTCTCCCAGCCATCACTACTAACCACTTTGAGTTGAAGTCCAGTATGATCAATTTGATCCGAGGGAACGGGCTGTTCAGTGGCGGAATAAGTGATAACCCTAATGATCACTTAGACTAGTTTCTCATGGTGGCCGATACAATCCGAATCGGTGGGGTGCCCCAAGATGCTGTGCGGTTGAAGTTGTTTCCCTTCTCATTATGTGGGGGAGCAATGGAATGGTACAAGTCCTTGAGACCCGGGTCAGTAACTTCATGGGATCAATTGGAAGAACAATTCTTAGCATATTACTTCCCACCATCAAAGACGGTTCAGTTAAGGAACGAGATTATGGGATTCCGGCAATTTGGGACTGAGACTCTCAACGAAGCATGGCAAAGGTTTCAACGGTTGTTACGGAATTGTCCCCACCATGACATGCCATGATTCACTCAGGTAAGCACGTTTTATCATGGTTTGACACCAGCTAACCGTGCCATTATTGATTCTTATGCAGGTGGAGACATTTTTAAGAAGACTGCTACGCAAGCTGAGGAGTTGATCGCGGAGCTGGCTAGGAAGAGTACCTTGTGGCAGTCAGACACGCCAACAAGGAGTGAGGTTTGGGCTACGGATTTGGGATGCCAAGATGCAGCCATGGACCATGTGAACAAGAAGCTGGACCTGTTGATGTCCCGCCTGAATTTAAATAGGCCACAATACCAGCCGGTGTTGTGTGTATCATATGGAGCGGAGCATCCCAATCAAGAATGTGCATTGGGCGATTCATTCACCCAACCATCCAAGAATGTAAGTTTTGTGGGAGGAAACAAAAGGTACAATAATTCTAACTCTTACCCATAAAATTTCAATAATAATAATAATTACGGAAGAAGGTATCAACACCCGAACATGTCTTATGGTAATAACCAAAATGTGTTGAGACCTCCTTCCGGATTCCATCATGAGCACCGTAGCAGGGGTTAGGTAAGGCCCCATTTATTCCTAATGATCAATCCTCACAGCAACCTCAACAGTCTAAGCAAGATGAGACGGTTTTGTCTTTGTTAAAAGACATCTCGTCTCGGCTTGCTGATAATGAGGCATACTGTAGG